>JASDDO010000012.1:233736922-236390691 GCA_030015575.1 Agapanthus africanus
TTCAAAACCTAAAAGAATAACTAGTCAGGATTTAATCACACGTCACAATACTTGCTTAACCTTTCAGCCAGGCTGGTGTTGGTACTTCGAGGGAGGTTTTCCAACGCTTTCGCGAAGTTCCTTAATTAAATAACCTCTTTTCCCTGGAGGCGTAGCCCCTCTAACACCTTTCTGGACACCTACTTGGTTTATAGCATTGATTGTTAAGTGAGAATGTTTCCCGAGAGTAATCCTACTCATCAGTGGGATCATGATCCAACTATCATTGCATGATGTTCTAGATGGAAGACACTCTGGTTACCACACTCCAGAAGGTATGCTAAATCTGCAAGTTTCCTTTATGTTTGAAACTCCCGATGTGATTTTTACCCCAAGCTCTTATTGACCTTGACGTAGGCCAACAAGTCATAAGACGCAAGTCAAGTTCTACCCGTCGTTGTCCTGATTAATTTAGGTACATCGTACATGCCCTTGACGTAGGCCAACAAGGCTGTACGTCTGTCCTATACTAATGCATCTATCTGTGCAACAAATAAGCAAACCACACTGCTACCATCCACTATGCCTTGACGTAGGCCAACAAGCATAGCATGAATACGATGTGCTGTCTATTTGAAACGACGGAGGGTTACGACTGGTTTTTGACAAAAAACCGTTAACGTAGTGAACTTGATATGATCGAAGGAACCATGATAGCTTTTATTAAAAGGAGTGGTTTAAGCTCCGCATTTAAAATTTGCTTTTTGAAGAAAACCTAGTGGTTTTTAGAAATTGTTCCAACGATTCAGTTTAGGTTTTATTTTTCTTTGCATTAAAATAATGCGTCCCATCTTTAACCTATCATTACAGATAACAACAAAAATACAACGTCCTCTTATGCCATCCGCATTCGCCACGGGGTCCCGTCATCACTCGTTAGGTTACTTAACTAACGGCAGAGCGGGGGCTGGGCTAGTGCGGGTGTAAAACATAAATGACGTCTAAATAGCTATCATATATAGATATTGTACATTCGTCAGACGCAGGCATTCCAGATCACAAATAAACTTTATTGGATATGCAAGCAATCCGCATTTCTTTTGAGCCTGTAAGAAAAGACGGATTACACAGTTGTGACGAATAGCCATTACCCCACCCCAGACCCCTACGGGTACGGCAAACTACCCGCCAAGTACCCGAAGTGAAGCAGTCTCCCTCAACAACGTGAGTAGGCCACTAAGCACTTCGAAATACCAGGTAGTTTGTGCACCCCACCTTGGGTCTATCCTAGGAGCAAAAACAGTAAAAAGAAATAATACAACGGTGGCTACAACCGCAACCTGGATGTGCCCCGCAAAATAATATTACACTTATTATAATTACATCGAATGAATTAATACAATAACCCATCACAAAACCCCGGCTAATCATCACAACAGTCCAATAGAGTTCATAATCACAAACAGTTAAAACATTACAGATATGTGCAACCTCCTGCCAACCGACATACTAGCAGTTAGGGGAGGTTTATGAACACATAATACAGTTCACAGATATAATCAAACAAGCAAACATCGTATAATTTCGATCGATCAAACCCATTAGATTCTTCTCCAAAACTTCTTTGTAAACCTGAGACCTGAGCAAAAATAAACCATACCAGAAAAGACAAAATATCACAGAAGATGCACAGAGAAAAACTGGGCTGAATCGGCCCCAACTCGGCCGTGGATCCGCGGCGGATCGGTGGGATCGGCCGCAGTTCCGCGGCTCAGTGGCCGATTCAGGAGGCCAATTTTTTTTTGTGTTCTTATAATTTCATTTAGGGTGTTCTGGAGGAACCTGAAAAATTTTTGGACCTCATTTTAAAAACGACAGAAACTATGTGATATCGGGGTATTTTCCGGTTCGTTTTCCGTTCGAAATTCATACGACTTTGCAAGTGAGTTAATTATTGTTTAGTGAGGCTCTGATACCACTGTAAGTCGATGTGCAACACTCCACGAGTTGCGGGGAGGCGGAAATATGAAAAACGATCTTGTTTCTTGAAGCAAACATCGACTAACCGAAGATCTTTGCTAAACCATAATTAACAACTACCATAGAAGTTCTAAACTACTATGTAAAGAGATTATACCTAGTGATACGTGTCCTTCGTCTTTATGATCTCTTCGTCCTCCTCTGCCTCCTCCAAGTGATAGATGATCCACCCGAGAACCCTAATCCAAACTTCACCTCAAAACTTGAGGTAACTAAGTTTCTCTAGTTGCTAATCAAAGGAACTTAGATCATATAGAGTTAGGTTATGAGATGTTTAGTCTTTTCTAATCCTTGTTCTCAACTCATGAGTGGTAGGATTAGAGCTTGAAGAAAGAGAGAGCTTGAGGAGAGAGAAGGTGAACTAGAATAAATGAAATGAAATTGCTTCTCACTTAATATATCAAGCTTGATGAATAAATCAATAAAATGAATAATAAGAGATTATTCATCATGCTTCATAAATGAATTATGAGTGATTCACTATGTGAGTCATTAAGCATTTAATAATGCATTAATGACATAGTGAATCACACATTATGAGTCACAATTACATTAATGACAATGCCACCTAAACCCCTCAAGTCACCATGCTTCTAGAAGCTTCCCGGAAATTACGAGAACGCCCCTCCCATCTGTGAAAACATGGAAAAACTTTAGACTGTATAAATCCAATAACCTGATACTAGAATCTGGCTTAAACCAAAGCCGTCTAGTAAAAACTGTCCGAATGTCGTACGTGCGTTTAAACACGTATTCGTCCGAACCCTTGTCGTAAAACCGTACGACCTCTATATCGTTTCGCCTGGAGTTGGGAAAACTCTGTGTGGGACTCTAACGACTCGACTACTACGCTGGCAGTGGGTTTAACCACAGGCCGCAAGCGGTACTAGCTGTACGGAACGGTCCCCAGGTAGATGTCAATAAGAAGGCCGATGAGGAAACCCATCCGAACTCCTACTGAGCCTGTCCGTGACAATATCCGTTCAGTCCGGTCTGTTCATCTAAGAGTATCGCATGTATGGTCTAGAGAGGTGGTAAACGTCAGACCCCTAATAACCGTACAAGTCGTGTCGGCATGGCTTAATTACCATCCGAGAATCTACTGATCGGTCTATCAGCAATTCTATATATCAGCCCTGGCCAGGGACTTATGGTAATGACCAACCGATCACTGTGCGATATCATCTCCCTATACCGGGAGAGGCGAATCCCTAACAGTCATTCACTGCCTCCACGTGGCTCAGGATTGTGCCCAACTAAAACCTGTTTGCACGACTCCTTTGAACCGTGGTAGGGTAGTAATCAAAGCACAGTGGGAACTCACACGAGACAAATGACGACCTTAAGTCAACGGACTATCTGCATACATGTCACCTGACAACTGCTATCTGACGTTAGGTATAAATACCATCCAGTCAGTTCTTGGTGAGTCCTGTCCGGTGTACTCACACCCAGTGAGCATCTGTATACAATCTTAGGTGCACTCCACCAATGGTTGCGGGACCAATCCATTGCCCCTCCTCAGGGTCTAGATATGTATACACCAGTCTATTCCGGAGTATCGATGCCCAGTCTTGATACTACTACGACTAGGGACATCTAAGGATGTGCCTATTGACTATCCAGCTCCCACTAGTATGATTGTCATCACAACGCCGGTAGTCAGGCAAAACACCCTATGGGCTTTATCAACATGTATATATATTAATATTACGCAAAATATATCATATGTTAAGATAAAGACAAACCAAATAACGTACTATCATATTAAGCAAGACTGTCATGTACATACATATCCCTAACATCCTATACAATGAAGGCCTCTAGGGCATATATATCCAACAGGGGTTACGCCCCTGGGAAAAAGTGGTTTATTTTAATTAGGTCCGTGCAAAAGCACGGGGAACCTCTCTCAAAGTACCGACACTGGCCTGGCCGAAAGATTGGCGAACTTGTAGGGTGTAATTAATCCCAGCTAGTCTTACCTTTTAGGGTTTGAAGGAAGATTTGATAAAAACAGTGGGAGCCATCATGATTAGATAAAATAATAACCAATCTGATCTTGCAAGAGCATACGCTGAGTGTTTTCTTCTTTCTCTCCTGATAGCGACCGTGACATGCCTTAATCAAGATAATAATATGGATGGATTGACCGAACCTGCTTATTATACTGTGCTGGGGAACGTTGGTTCCGCTCTACCTTATAATTGTTATAGGTCTGAGGAGGAAATAGGGGAATACCAGGATTCCTATGCCACCCAATCGAGGAAAAAGCATGTTGATGCATATTCTTCGGGTGTGTTCGTTACCGAGAACTGTTTCTCAGTATCCTCTACGTCATAGGTATGAGATACCGGATCAGGATCCTACATATGTAATCTGTTACATGGGCTATAGAAAGGTAGAGAACTGGGATTGGGTGATATGTCTCAAAGTGTAGAGAATGGTGCAATTGTTGCAGCCAAATCAGTTGGCAAATATCACCTTGTATTACCAAGTGGTAAATACATTGATTCTGAACAAAATGTTATTACATGCCGAACCTGATATACAACATTACATTAGTTTATTTAAAGAAGGATATAATTTTGTATTGCAGGATAATGTTGTGAATATTTTCCTTAATCAAGAGTTGATTGTATCAGGCACGTTATATAATGGAATATACGTTCTAAATCAAACCACAGTTCAAAGTATATAGAACACACACAAGAGGAATAGTTCAGAAATGAACGAATCCTTCTTGTGGCATTATAGACTAGGTCATATCAATGCGACACGACTAGCTAAGTTACATAAGGATGCATATTTAAATCCGTTCGAATTTACATTTTATGAAACTTGCCAGTTATGTCTAAAAGGTAAGATGACCAAAACTCCGTTTACTGGACACGGAGAAAGAGTTACTGAACTATTGGGACTGATACATGGTGATGTATACGGTCCTATGCCTACAAATGCCAGGGTTGGTTCTTTGTACTTCATTACATTCATCGATGATCTCTCAAGATTCGGACATTTGTACCTATTGAAACATGAGTCTGAAGCTTTTGAGAAATTCAAGGAATATAAGTGTGAAGAAGAGAACCAGATGGGTAGAAGTATTAAAGTCCTTCGATGTGATCAGGGAAGAGAATACTTAAGCACGGAGTTCCTGAATTATTTAAAAGAGAATAGGATTCTCTCTCAGCTTACTCCTCCGAATACACCACAGAACAACGGTGTATCGGGGCGGAGGTATCGCACCCTATGAGATATGGCGCGCTCTATGATGAGTACTGCTAAGTTACCTATTTTCTTTTGGGGTTATGCACTTGAGAAGCCGCATACCTATTGATTCAGAGCCTACCACTCCATATGAGATATGGAATGGGAAGAGACCATCTCTTAATCGAGTTAAGATATGGGGTTGTCCGGTCTATGTTGAAAAGAAAAATCCGGACAAGCTCGAGGCAAGGTCAGTTCTGTATAAGTTTGTTGGATATCCCAAACATTCGCGAGGGTTTATCTTCTACCACACTGAGGAGCAAAAGGTGTTTTGTTTCTCAGCATACCACCTTTTTAGAAAAGGAATTTCTTATGGAAGAAATTAGTGGTCATGAGGTAGAAATGGAAGGAGTTCCAGCTAAACAAACTAACAGCTGATGATTTGGTAAAACCGGAGGATTCAATAGTTTCCAATGAACCTTAGCCTCTCCACAAATCTGGTAGGGTTCCTCATTCACCTGAGAGATACTACAGTTTCTTTAATGACAGTGGGAACGAGGATTGCATCATGGCAGATGATGACTCAACTAGGTTCATGCAGGCCATCATGAGTGGAGACTCTGTGAAATAGCTGGATGCTATGCAATCTGAGATGGAATCCATGTACACCAACAAAGTATGACTTTGCATGTTGCACCTGAAGGGGTAAAACCCATCGGGAGCAAGTGGATCTTGAGAAGATTCTTGGTGTAGATGGAAAAGTTGAGACTTTCAAAACTAGACTTTTAGTAAAAGGTTTTCGTCAATAACCAGGTGTGGCTTATGATGAAACCTTTTCTCCAGTGGCTATGCTTAAGTCCATCAGGATTAAAGTAGGCATCACGGAGCTGGAACATCTATTTTAATGTAGCAGTCAAAGAGTTTGACTTCATCAAAAAGGTAGGTGAACCTTTTATATACAAGAAGGTTGTAGAGAATAAGGTCGTCTTCCTCATATTGTACGTGGATGACATACTCTTGATAGGAAATGGTGTTCCTATGCTATACTCGGTCAAGCTCCTCTTATCACAATGTTTCTCCATGTAGGATCTGGGTGATGCCTCTTACATCCAGTGATTAAGATCTATAGAGATAGATCTAAGAGGATGTATCATACTCACCAGGTGTAGTGAGTGGGTGTCAATCAGATCCTGGGGAGAAACACTGGATAGCTGTGAAGAACATTCTTAAGTACTTGAGAAGGACTAAAGAAACGTTCTTAGTGTTTGGTAACGGTGAACTCCAGTGGGAGTCCTTTACCGATTCGAGCTTCCAGAGTGATAACTGTTGGAGATAGTGCCCTCAGAGTCAATTATTGGATCACAGGCACGTGATTGCAATGATTGAGGGAGGACCTGTCCCAGTAGGACAGTCTTACTCAAGATGATAGTATGCTATCTGGTTTATCTTTATCATCATGTACTTTTTTAGGTGACCTTACAGGTCGCTATTACACGTTGATAGAGCCCCTAGGATTCTTGCTTGACTGCCAGCAGTATGAGGGCGATCAAATAGGTGGGAGCTGGGGTCTATAAGCACATCCTTAAAAGGTCCCTAATCATAGGAGTTTCGAGACAGGGCATCGATACTCCAGAGTAGACTAGTGTATACAGTCGAGACCCCGACGAGGGGCGGTGGCCGGTCTCACAAGCCACTGGTGTCAGTTGGTTCACCTAAGATGTATACAAGTGCTCATTGGGTTATGAGTACACCGGAAATGACTCGCCGGGAACATGCTAGTTGGTCTTATACCTGACGTCAGATAGCAGTTCCCTGGTGACATGTGTACAGGTTAGTTCATCGACCTGAGATCGTCATTTGTCTCGTGTGAGTTCCCACTATGCTTTGATTACTACCCTACCACACTCAAAGGAGACGTGCAAACAGGTTTTAGTTGGGTACAGTTCCGAGCCACATGGAGGCAGTGAGCGGATCTGCAGGGGTTCGTCTTTCCCGGTATTGGGGAGAGGTCGCGCTGTGTCTAGGAGAGCCATTACACGAAGTCCTTGGCCAAGGCAGGAGATTTACTGGTAGGTATTCCAGTAGTATCTCAGGGTGTTCTGGGTTACACTCCGACACGACTTGTACCGCTTTAGGGGCTCTGACTTTTACCAACCCCCTAGGCCCGCCATGCGATGCTCATAGACGAACGGACCGGACTGTACGGATATTGTCACTGACAGGCTCAGTAGGGTGTCAGGATGAGTTCGCTCATCGATGTCCCTTTTGGTCAATACCTGGTAGCCCGTCACGTATGGCTAATACCTCTGACGTGCTAGTGGTTAAATCCACAGCCAAAGTATTGACGAGTCTTTAAAGTCCTCCACAGACCTGTTTCTCAAGTTTCGGGCGAAACGCTGTAGAGGCCGTTTGGAGATATGGCAGGGTTCGATCAGATACGTGCGGTATTGCACGGATCATGATCGGACGAGTAATACTAGCGGGCTTTGGTTTATGCCGGATCCTAGTATTGTACTGTGTAGATTTTGTCTTTTTGCATTCGGGCATGTATATGCAGTCGCGGGGTTTTTCTGTAATTTATTACGGGATCGGTTTTCTGAAGTTGCTAGTTTGCATTCCGTTCCGGCCAGTTTTCCTTTGTTCCTTCACGGCCGGATTTTTCTGATGGAGGGGCTAATTTGCATATTTGCAAATTAGCAGTTGTGGAGGGTTTATTTGTATTTGTGGCATTATGATAGGTTAAGCATCTTTGCTTTTTCATGATGGTTTAGCATTAATGAGATTAGAATGGATTAGAAATTGATTTGATATTGTTATCATCACTTTTGGATGTGGTCACCCTTTTGCTTTTCCTACTCTCACCTCCCTCCATGTTTTTATTCCTTCCACCATTGATCATAAGGGCCCGGCCACTCTTGAGGAGAGTAGAGAGAGGTTTCATTTTGGTGAGGGAAATTGATTCATCTCATTTTTGCTTGCTTGCTAAATTCCTAACACCTCTCCAAAGTTCATGGTTTCATTCCTCCATCAAAGGCAACTTCACCCCATTGAGACAAAGTGATTCTACACTAAGCCTGCAGCATTTCTTGGGCACGTCGGCTTGCCAACTTCGTGCGCGAGTTGCCTCGGTCCAGAGGTGGGAGCCCGTAAAAGAACCCGGCCATGTGGTGCCCGTTCCGACGAGGAGGCGACGACCGGAGATTCCGCGAGGAGATCGGAGTGGAGGCGAAGACCGAAGGACACGGATCGCTTGGTATCGCTTCTCTACTCTTATTCTAGTTTGCTAGAGTTAGGTTAATGGCCCGATCCAGGATTTTTGTGCGCGGTGGTGTCGGTTTCTAGTTTTTAGAAAAGTTTTGTTTCCGCATTCCGGCGTCGGATTGACGGTCGAGGCGCCGCCGTGCACTTACATTGGTATCAGAGCCACGCCATTCACCTAGTCTAGCTTGCTCTAGTATGTTTAGAACTCGATCGAACAAAAATCCCAAAGCCGTATTTTCTAGTGCATCAAGTTTCTGTCGATTTTGTTTTGGCTCGAAATTTTTTTCAGTACATTGCAGAAACATGTGCAGGGAATTGTAAGCATTCTGCAAAAAATTGGTAAGGTGATGCTTTAGTACGACCGCGGAAACGCGGCCTAACCCTTGGTTTGGCCGCGGTTCCGCGGTGGAGAAAAGTCAACGCCGTACCAAATTTTCACAGTAGGCTTCTGGTTGGAAATAGGGATTTTAGGATATTCTGTTTGGGCCCAGTTTTTCTTTGAGTGCTACAGTAATGCTTGGGGCCCACTTCGGTAAATTTGATCGATCGAAAATTTTAAACATGTTAGTTCACGGTATTTACATTATATCTGCGATCATGAATGTCATTTGATCGGTAAATCCTGTCTAACTGCTATAGCCCTTTTAGACGGATTTGCGAACGTGACATTCACGTTGATGTTCTGTGTTGTGCTGTGATGTTGCGGATTGTCGTGGTGGATAGCCTGGATGCAATGGTAGTACAGTTTCGTTTTATATGTACATTTGATATTGCGGGGCGAGCGTCCTACATGTGGACTGCCGTTACTGCCTGTTTGTATATTATTCTTTTGGGGCACGACCGGGCTGAGGTCGATGTACCCGTTGTATGTATATTTTACTTTCTGTACTAGGATTACCCCGCGGAGGGGTGCACGAATAGCCGGGTTCTAGAGGGCAACGAGCCCGCATCTCATAGCTTTGAGACGGAGGGGGCTTCACTCTAGAATTGGCGGGCTATTCGCCGCACTCGTAGGGGGTACAGGTTGACCCAAGGAGGGGTGCCCAAGTTACCGGATTCCGTGAAGTGCTGGGTGGTCCATTCACGTTGCTGAAGGGGGCTGCCTCGCTTCAGGTTTTGGCGGGTGACTTGCCGCGCCCGTAGGGGTCTAGGATTTTCATTGCACGGGCTATCCACACGACCAGGGGAACGTCGGGTTTCAGTAGCGGCTCTATGAAACCCAGGGATCCCAGATATCTGTATTGTTCTATGCTGCTTATTACATTTCTGTGATGTTGCATTTTATCACGCCTTGAGCGAATATTATATATTGATATATATATACTAGTAGATGTTGTATATGTTTTGCACCCGCGCTAGTCCAGTCCCCGCTCTGTCGTTAGTTAAGTAACCTAACGGGTGATGACGGGACCCAGTGGCGAATGTGGATGGCATATACGTACATCATTATTTTCGTTCTTTATTAGTGTGATCAATTGATGTGACTGCGTTGATTCAGATCAATGCAAGCTAAACAAACCTATTCTGATGTTGTTGGAACATTTTTCAAAAAAAAAAAGCTGTTATTGCAAGGGCGTTCTCTTTTGTTTTACACAGTGGTATTCGGTTATGAATATCCAGCTCCTCAGTCGATGAGGCAAGGGCCGAGATCCCTTCACCGGGAGTGACCCTTTGGACAAAAGTTTGCGTCAGGGCAATAACTTCATTATAGCCGATTACTTTTGCTTTGCATCGTGGTATTCAGTTGGAATATCCTGCACCTTATTCTACGGGGAAAGAGCCGAGATCCCTTCACCGGGAGTGACCTCTTTAGCAAAGGTTTTCGCCGCTATAATTTTAAAAAGCTATCCGGTTCCTTCAATGATATCAAGTTCATTATGTTAAAGGTTTTTCGCCAGAAACCATTCGTAGCCCTTCGTCATTTCAGACGGGTAGCACGTAGTATTCATGCTATGTTTGTTGACCTTCGTCAAGGCATAGTGTATGGTAGCTGCTTGTTACCTTTCTGCTGCATAGATAGATGCGTTGGTTTGGGACAGTCATATAGCCTTGTTGGCCCTAGTCAAGGGCTTGTACGGGTGGGTTCAAATTAACCTGGACAATGACGGATAGAACTTGACATGTGACTTATGATTTGTTGGCCTTAGTCAAGGTCATAAGAGCATGGGGCAAAAATCACATCGGGAGTTTCTAAAGAAACTGAAACTTGCCAGATATGCGCATACCTTCTGGAGTGTGATAACGTGAGCGGATTCCGTCACGTTATCATGCGATGATAGTTGGATCCCGATTCCCACTGATGAGTTGGTTTACTCCTCGGGTGATCCCGACTAATTCTTCTTTCAGGTTTGGAGGAGAATTTGACGGTACAGTGGGAGGTTTCCAGATTAGATAAAGTGATAACCATTCTGATCTAGGTTAGAGTGCACGCTGAGTGTTTCTTTTCTCTCTCTCTTTGGCAGCGACCATGACCCGACCCTAGACTATGACTCAGTGACCAAAATTAACCGAACCTTCTTATAAGACTGGCTTTTGGATTGTCAGAGTTGCAAACCTTATTGCCACTCCTACTTTTACCCTTTTCTCCAGGACACCCCGTATTACTACGAACGTCCACTTCCATTGGATAAAACCATCGTATGGTTATATACGAACTCGAAGAAATTTATTCGAGGATGGTTTCCGGTTCTGGAGAAAACGAATAGGACTATTCAGTTGTCTTTTCCTTTTACCTTCTCTCAAGTTGTGAGTACTCCTTGGTTTAGGAGATAGTACACCTATTATGCAAATTGGATAGTCTTCTTCCAAACCTTAGGCTGGTGCCGAACGGTAGGGAATGAAGAAAACCAATTAGCATAACGATGGTGTACAGAAGGTATTAAGTAAAGACATATCAATGGATTAGTAAGAGGGCAAAGTAAATTGCGACTGCTATTCACAACCAAACCAAGTATTTCTTCGCCAATCCTAAATCACCTTTGTATTTCTCCAGGACACTCCGTATCACTACGAAGATCCACAGTTTATTGGATACTCTATCGTATGGTTATATACGAACTCGAAAGGAACTTGTTCCAGTTCGGGGATGGATTCTGGTTCAGGGGAAATAAGAATAAGGTTTATTCGGTTGTCTTTTATCTTCACCTTTTCTCGCATTGCGAGTGCTCCTAGGATTAGGACAGTACACCCATTATGCTTATTGGATAGTCTTCTTCCAAACCATAGGTTGGTGCCGAACGGTAGGGAAGGAAGAAAACCATTTGGCCTAAAGGGGTGTACAGAAGGTAATGACTAAAGACATATAAAGGGATTTGGAGAGATGGCAAAGAAATATACGGTTACAGTTGTGAATCTGGATAATAGAAGAGGCATTACTAGGAATACCCGGATACCCCTACGAAATATTTCAATGTTTCAGTTTCACTGCGTACTGTTAAAAGAAAACTGATTTCCTAATTAGACACTTGCTCCAGGGTATGTATTTACCAGGTATGATTCTCACATCTGTATGGTTTTACAGATGATGAGTGGGACTAAGTTATTGGGAATTAGGTGATCATTCTCATTATATCCGGATTCGTTGTAATTGGTGATATTTGAGGAAGTCACCTGGCTTGTTTGCCGGACGGCAGATATTTGGTTTTGAATATCCGTTGTTATGCACAAATTTCAAATTGATATATCTGTACGTCTATTTTTATAGAGTGAGATATACCTTTTTGAAATTATGTCTATGACATTTACCTATATCAGTGGATGGTTAGGTAAGGAGCATTGAACAGCGGTGTAATTCTTCTTAACCATAAATACAGTTTTCAACCTACGACACACAGTGAATGAGTTATTAGACTCAGGGGACTTATACAGAGTATTGTCCAGTGTCCATTAGGACAGAGGGGCTGGTCTTCGTACTATATTCGGTTTACTTATGACTTCTCTGGTTTTTAGACAAGTGTTTCGAAGAAACACAGGGTCCAAGTTTTGAGAAGTTATAGGTATAAGAGTAAAGTAGAGAACCAGGTATTGCAAGTATCGGGATACTTCAAGGTGATCGAAGATGTAGATACTTGTGTGTGGTATTCAGTTAATAGTAATGATTAAGAGAACTTGCTTCTCTTTCAGGTTACTCATAATTGGAAGCATTCCTAAGTTGAGTAACGCTGATCGGCCTCCTTCCATTTAGTTGACATGCACTGGAGACAGCTGCATGATTTGAATCTGGTTCAATTAAATTAATGCCTCTGTTTCTGTATTGGATATAGAACAGTTCATATCTTAACGATGTTAAGGTACGGGGAGTTGTCTAGCTTATGCTTAAAACCAGACTCTGGATAACTCAAGGCACGTTTCTGTAATGGCTGTTTGTGGGTTGACCCAGGCTATGACGAGGGTTGACTTTCTACCATCTGGAAGATCAATAGTGATATTGTTCTTGACTCGCCACAGTTTTAACAAAAATGGATTTTTTCAGAAAACAGTAGTGGGAGTATGGTTGAACTGGAAGTAATTCCAGAACCGCAAACGATTACTGAAAAATTTGATAAGAACCTAAAGATTCAATCTGGTTTGACATTCCATTGGCTACTCCGCAGATACGGTGGGTAACCTCAGGCACCCGAGGGGTACTCCAGTAGCCTCAAGGACGGTGACAGGGAGGTTCTTGTTTACCCAGAATTTACACTACTGTTGTTCCAGGCTGTGAGACCCGGCAGGAGGATGAGTATAGCGTCATTCTAAACTAGCTTTAGAAGTGCACGTGTATATGACTCTGCCAGAGGGTTGTCGTAGTCAGTAGGAGCAGCGGAAGCATTAGTGGACAAGTGGCTTATGTCTATTTATAGACTAAAGCAGATATAGCGGAGATAGATCATCTTTTTCTGATGTGAAAGTCATAGGTTTGACTTCATCAGAATAGGGGATGGATCTGTTGAGAAGGTAGTAGGGTGTGATGTCCTGGTATTTGGATGACATACACAGAGTAGGAAGTGATATTCCTATACTACGATCGGTTATACTTTGGTTGTCACACAGTGGTTTCTTCATATGGGACTTGGATATAATATCAAGACATTCTGGTTACTAGATCTATAGATCTAGATTTGGGTGGTTTCCCAATCAGGGTACTTAGACAGCGTTCTAAGTGTTTTTAGAATGGACGACTCCTGGCACGGTAGTATACCTGCAGGTGATGGAGTCACCCTCTCTAAAGGAGTCTTACAGACTAAAGGGGAGAGGAATGTGCATGATTGGCAGATCACTTGCTTAGGCAATTGAGTCAATCATGAGATGTCAAGTACCACACCAGATGTTGTTTTTGCAGTAGGTGCAATAAGATGATATTGATCCAATCCTGAAGAAACATTCGGAAGAAGTTTTAGAACATAAGTGAATGTTCTAGGGATATGATAACGGCAGCCTCCTTTAAGGAGGCGGTTATCATTCCAGGATTCCAAGGTGACCTGGATGAAAGTGTGGATGTCAGAGTTATAGTTTTCCCTCTGACGAGGGGCATTAGTTTGGACAGGAGGTCCAAGCGGATACTGAGGGAGGCATGGCGCAAGATACTGATTAAGTTCAGTTGACGATACAGTCTAAGAAGTTTGGATTTGGAGTTCACTTGTGAACTAGGTCCCATCAGACATCCAAACATATTCTAAGATAGGTATTTCTCATTTCGGGAGATGGCTTTCTCCGCGAACTTGAGATAAAGAGAGACATAGAAAGAAACATCACAGCGGATCTACTCACTAAGGCTATTCCTCGAACGCAATAGTTTCGCAAACGAGCTTTGTGAGACTGACTAGTAGAGGAGTTGGGTGTTCGGTATCACACGGGCTGTGAGTATGCGACATCGCAATAATTAGCCTTGAGTGCAAGTGGGAGATTGTTGGAGATAGTGCCCTCAGAGTCAATTATTGGATCACAGGCACGTGATTGCAATGATTGAGGAAGGACCCGTCCTGTTGGATATATGTATGCCCTAGAGGCCATTATATGATAGTGGATTTATTTATACATGTATATATATATATATATTCAGTGTACATTCTTGCTCGACATGATAGTATGCTATCTGGTTCTTCTTTATCTGACATGTTGATTTGATCATGCTTTTACTCATTCACACATGTTGATAAAGCCCTGAGGATATTGGCTTGACTACAGTGATTATGATAGAGATCATACTAGTGGGACATCTGTAGTTTATAAGCATATCCTGAAATGTCCCTAGTCGTAGGTGTATCGAGACGGGGCATCGATATACCAGAGTAGACTAGCGTATATGATACTGGACCCATATGATGGGCGATGGATGTTCCCACATTCATCGATGTTTGACATCGAGATCGTATACGGGTGCTCAGTGGTGACTGGGTACACTGGACGGACTCGCCGAGAACTCATATATGGAATTATATCTATCGTCGGATAGCAGTTCTCAGGTAACACTGGTGCAGGTTAGTCTGTAGACCCGAGATCGTCATAGAGTCTTGTGTGTTCTCCCACTGTACTTTGATTACCACCCTACCACGGCTCTACTGAGTCGTTCAAACAGGTGGCTGTTGGGTACAGTCCCGAGACACACGAAGGCGATGAGCGATAGGAGGGGTTTCGTCTCTCCCGGTATTGGGAGTTGATACTGTGCTTGTAAGACTACGGTAGAGCCCCGGCCGTCTACAGACGCCAAATGCGGAACAAAAACTTTTTAACTGGCGCTATCGTATACTTTAACCCGGATCTGCCATTATTGCTAAACTAACAAACTGTAAAGAGAGTAGAAAGGTTATACCGAACGATCCGAGTCCTTCGTTCTTTAACCATCATCCCACGCTCCGTTGCGGCTGCTCCGATCTCGTTGATCTTCGATCTGCTCGTCCAGGTGGCACCACGTCAACGATTCTTTAAACGGGCTCCCGCCTCTAACTTGAGGCAACTCGGTCGTCAAGTTTGCTAAAAGAGACGTCCAAGAATGATGTAGAGAATGAGTAGAAGACTTTGTCTCGTTCCGTCCAAAGCTATGGACGAACGGTTAATGAAGTTGCCACTCGAATCGGGTGATGGAATGAAATGAGCTGTGAAATTCCATACACCCCAAAATCCATACACCCCAAAATCTATCATAATCTTTTTACCAGATGAAAACTCAAGTGAGAGTGAGTGGAGGAGGATAGGGGGCTGGCCACTTATATCAAGAGAGGGGGGTGAGTGTAGGAGGGAAGTGGTGACCTTAAGAGAAAAATATCAAGTGTGAACACAAGAAAATATCTCAAGTGTGAACACAAAGTGTGAACACACCAAAAGCAACCAATAAGGAACAAGTGAGTCATAAGCCTTGTCACCACCTTCTAGATGCTTCTAGAACCTTCCACACTCATCTCAAGAAAAGATAAATCCGTCTTTAACCGAATGTTAAAAGACGGCTGATAGAAAACAGGAAACTGGCAACTTCCAAAAGTGATCCTGAAACGACTTTCAGGATAACCCCGTAACTGTATAAATATACCCGCATTTGTATTACGACCGAATACAAATGCAACTGAGACAAAGATATTATTTCTACTCAATATAATACTCGGATCCGGCTTAAACCAAAGCCGACTAGTATAATCTGTCCGAAAAATAACACGTGCGTAAACGCACGTGCATTTTCCGAACCCTGCCATAAAACCATACGACCTCTACAACGTTTCGTCCGAACTTGGGAAACTATCTGTGGGGGACTCTAATGACTCGTCAGTACCCTGGCAGTGGGTTTGACCACAAACCGTCAGCGGCACTAGCTATGCGTAACGGCTGCCCATGGACTGACCTCAAGGGAGGCCGATGAGAGAACTCATCCGGAAACCCTACTGAGCCTAACAGTGACAATGTATATACAGTCCGGTCCGTTCGTCAATGAGTATCGCATATCTGCCTAGGGGGCTAGTAACGTCAGACCCCCAATAGCAGTATAAGTCGTGTCGGAGTGTAGCCCAATAACACCCTGAGATACTACTGGAGTACCTACCAGTAAATCTCCTGCCACGGCCGTGGGCTATGTGTAATGGCTCTCCTAGACACAGCACGATCTCGCCCCCAATACCGGGAGAGACGAATCCCCTGCCGATCCGCTCACGTGCCTCCATATGGCTCGGGACTATACCCAAAAGCTACCTGTTTGCACGACTCCTTTGAGCCGTGGTAGGGTAGAAATCAAAGCACAGTGGGAACTCACACGAGATAAATGACGACCTCAGGTCGATGAACTAACCTGTACACATGTCACCAGGGAACTGCTATCTGACGATATGTATAATACCAACTAGCAGGTTCCCGGCGAGTCCTGTCCGGTGTACTCATAACCCAATGAGCACCTGTATACATCTTAGGTGATCCAACTGACACCAGTGGCTTGTGAGACCGGCCACCGCCCCTCGTCGGGGTCTCGACTGTATACACTAGTCTACTCCGGAGTATCGATGCCCCGTCTCGAAACTCCCACGACTAGGGACCACTATTAAGGATATGCGTATAAACTACCCAACTCTCACGTATATGATCGCCATCATACTGTTGGTAGTAAAGCAAGATCCTAAGGGCTCTATCAAAGTGTAACATGTAATCAGTCACCTGAACATGTACACGACTGATAAAGGCAAACCAGATAGCATACTATCATCTCGAGTAAGACTGTCTTACTGGTAAAGGTCCTCCGCAATCATTGCAATCACGTACCTGCGATCCAATAATTGACTCTGAGGGCACTATCTCCAACAGTGCTGTGCTCGACTGGTTATATCAGTAAGTCCCTGGCCAGGGCTGCTGAGATTTACTGATAACTGTTATCAGTAGTTTCTCGATCTGTTATAGACCATTCAATGGCACGACTTGTTGAGTTATTGGGGTCGACGTTACCATCCCTAGACTCGATATGCAGCATATCTGATGAAGAGACCGGACTGTACGGTAGTGTTGCCGGTTGGCTCGACGGGAGTTGTAGCAGGTTCGCTTGTTTTCTTCTGATCGCTCAATACCCGGGTGGCCGTTACGTTTAGCTGACCGCTTGCGGCTTGGGGTGCTTGATATGATCATCACCCACTACCGGCGTATTGACGACTTAGAGTCCCACAAAGGAGTTACCTAGTCCAGGCGAAACGTTGTGGTGCGCATATGCGATATGCGCATGGACCCGGTTAAAATGCGCGTATAAGATACCGCATATTAACTGGGCGGCTTTCTTTTGGTCGGGTCGTATGTGATATGACCGGAATGCTAAATCAAGTGTTGATTTATCATTTAACCATCAGTTTCTCACTAGAAATCCTTTCTTGTCATTATGCATGCATGTATGCATTCATTCTCATTCATGCACATAGGATGTGCATGCACACATACATGCATACATAATGGTTATCATGGTTGTATATACATAGAAGATGGTGGCAATATAAGACTCACACCTTATGATTATATATGGATTTTTATTTGTATTTGTGTTAAAACAAAAGAAAAAGAAAAAGGTTAATTCATGGTTAAGTTTCTACACTCTTCTTTGAACTAACCTTGTTCACCCACTTTTTAACCATGGGTTAACTTTCCTTTTGTGTTTTAACTCAAATACAATAATATCTTTATTATGTAACCATGGTTTGAGATGAAGAGTAGAAAATATATATACTTATATTTTCTATTTTTCAGATGAGATTATCATTTCTCGTGTTTTTAAAAAGCCATCATCTTCTTCCTCCTTGCTCTTTTGCTCTCTAGATTTCTCAAGTGAGCAAAATACTCACCAAGTTAGGATTTTGAAGAGAGAAAAGTAACCACAACACCATTCTACACTAGTCTTGCCCATAAGTGGAGAGTGTTAGCTTCCATTTTCTTTTCTTGATCTTGCGAAGTTACAAGCTTGGACAAAGCGGACTCCGGATGGATCATCGTGGACCTAGAGGAGTTCAAGCGGATCTTTTCCAAACCCCAAGTAGCCGAGGAGTCTAGCGTAGGGAGCTACAAAGGTTGTACTCTCAAAACCCTAGCTTTATCTACTTGTGATGATGTGTTGTTTTAGAAACCCTAAAATTCTAGTGATGATTCTATGTTTGTTCACTTAGCACCTTAAAAAATTTGATTTTGACACATGTGATGCTTCCAAACTCTTCATGAGGTGCTAGGTAAACCTAACAATGGTATCAGAGCTGACCTAAAACTTTAGGCGACACTTTAACGAAGTTAAAACTCCGATCGAACCGAAAAATACGGTTTTTTAGTACTCTCTGGACATTTTTTCAAAACTGTTATTTTTAAAAATTAAAAATACTTAAAAAATTCAGTAGGTAAATCTAAGACAAACTGTATAATATGAAGCCGTGAACAGTAAACCCTACCGCGGAACCGCGGCCAAAGCTTGCTTAGGCCGCGACTCCACGACCGTATAGCTGATTCACTGCCTCGTTTTTGTACAGTGTTTTTCCTACCTACTTGTATATTTTTTTGGGTATGTTTAATCTGAATCTAGTGTTGTATGTTCTGGGGATGGTTTTGGATTCTACGATTCGATCGGAATTTTAATTTCGTGTTTTTTTTTTCCGGGTAATTTAGAAAGTATTAAAATGTTCGAACGAGTATCATTAACTCACCTTTTCACGGGGTTTAAATCTTTCGGAAATACGTGCAAGTTAAGTGGTGGACTCTCTAGAAGACAACAAACCTTAACTCGATTATGTGACCGTCTTGAACTGCCTTTTGAACCTTAGGGTTTGAGGCAGTACGGCGTGCCACATGTGAGGCGTTGGCTTGACCCTTCTACGGCTGGACCGCTGCTACTGTGACACACTCCGGGACTTTTGAACTCCGCTCAAGTGTTGAGCTTTAGGGAATTTTGGGTATTTGATCATTCGATCGAAAACTTTAATACTGTCTATTTATCTGGAATGTGATATAATATGCGGAATTCATATAGTTAGGCATGAAATACGAAGTGTGTGATATTTCGCATTTACGATGTCTAAAGAGAATGTTGATTCCAAATATTGTAGTTTTACACTTTCTTTTCTTTGACCGTAAGTGTAGTATGTTGCTTATCGCCGGTTTCGTTGCTATACATCAATGACAATCGGGGTACGCATACTAACTTACGTTGATGATATATGATATTATGTGTTGCTGAGATATGATGTGCAGGATTGTCGCGATTGAATAGCCGGGGGGTTTTATGTGAGATGAGAGTTTTATTTTCATTCATGTAAAATTCAAATGTAATGTAATATTCTTTTATTTGGGGCACTTCCCGGTTGAGGTTGATGCCACCAGTGTTGAATATTATTTACTTTTCCGCATTAGGATAGACCCAAGGAGGGGAGCACAAGTGACCGGGTTCTGGGGTTCTGTGGGAGGCCATCTCGAGGAGTCGAGACCGGGTCTCCTAAACTCCATGATTGGTAGGGTCGCTTGCCGCTCTCGTAGGGGTCTAGGGGTGTGGGCTTGGCTATTCATCGTGACTGTGGAATCCGTATTTTCTATTGTTGGCTAAATACTAAATACGGACGTCCTAGTATATCCCACATTATATATATGTTTCTGCTGCCTGTGTTCTGTGATATCTGAGATGAATGATATATTATATATGAGATATATAGTAGACGTTGCTTATGTTTTACACCCGCGCTAGTCCCGTCCCGGTATGCCGTTAGTTAAGTAACCTAACGGTGCATAACGGAACATTGTGGCGAACGCGGATGGCATAAGCGTACGTTGTATTTTCGTTTCTTTTCTATGATTGGCTTAAGGACTTAAATGATGGGATTACATTAATATGATTAATGTAAAGAAAATAAACCTAAAAAGATGTTGTAGAATCGGATTTGAAAACTACTCGGCTCTTTATGAAAAAGCTATATTTCAAAACTGCGGAGCACAAGCCACTCCTTTTGAAAACCATTTGATTCTACGACGATATCAAGTTCAAAGCGTTAAAGATTTTCTTAAAAATCATCTGCAACCCTCCGTCATTTTAGGAAGTAGAGTACTTAGTATTCGTGCTACATTTGTTGACTTTAGTTAAGGCGTAGTGTACGGTAGCTAAGTGATGTCTTCCTACACTACATATGATGCAGATTAATTAGGACATTCATGTGACTTTGTTGACCATAGTTAAGGGTCATATGGGTGGGTCTAATTAATCAAGAAATGACGGGTAGAACTTGACTGGTACTTATGATTTGTTGACCATAGTTAAGGTCATAAGTACTAGGGGTAAAAATCATATCGGGAATTTCAAGTGTTGAGATTTGCAATGAGATTGCATACCTTCCATATGATGGTTGGATCCCGATCCCACTGTGGGCAATAGTTGCTCCCAGGAGAGTTTTGCAGTTTATAATTAGCTAACTCATTAGGTGTCTAGAAAGGTGTTAACGGGGCTACGCCTCTGGGAAAACGAGGTTTACTTTAATTAGGTCCGTGCGAAAGCACGGGGAACCTCCCTCAAGTACCGACACTGGCCTGGCTGAACGGTTAGCGAAGTTGTAGACTGTAATTAATCCTGGCTAGTTTTCTTTTTAAGGTTTGAAAGAAAAACTTGATTAAAGCAGTGGGAGACATCGATTAGACAAGATAATAACCAATCTGATCTTTGCAAGAGCTTTCGCTGAGTGTATTCTTTTCTCTCTCTTAATGGCAGATACCAATGACTGGACTCAAGCTTCTACTAGATAAAAACAAACTGAATGGGACCAATTATAAAGACTGGCTGAGGAATCTGAAAATAGCCTTGACTTATGATAAAGTATCATATGTCCTCACGGCTTCAGCCCCGCCCACCCCAGGTCCAAAATCCTCAGTTGCGGATATTGAAGTCCGCAAGACATGGGACGCTGACTGTGCCACGGCCAAATGTATCGCGCTTGCATCGATGGACAATACACATCAAAAGCAGCATGAGAATATGGACACTCAAACCATATTTCTCCATACAAAGGAGTTGTATGGAGAGCAATCCCGCGTATTACGATACGAAGTATCAAAGAAATTGTTTCAGATGCGAATAGCCCCTGGCACACCTGTAGGAGACCATGTTCTGAAGATGATAGCTCTTATAGAAGAGCTTGAGGACCTTGGATGGACAATGGACAATGAACAATATACGGATATTATTCTGCAGTCCCTCCCCTCCACCTTTGCTCAGTTCATAGTTAACTTCAACATGCACAACATGGAGAGGGAACTACCTGAACTCCTTAATATGTTAAGGAGTGCAGAGAGCACACTGAAATCAGTGAAAACTCCCGTTATGACTGTTGGACAATCTTCCTCTTCTCGCCCAAAGGCTAAGGCCAAAGGAAAGAAAAGGAAGAAGCCCACCAATCCTACGGGTGGAGTTAAAAAGTTGAAGGGAAAGGAAAAGTCCAAAGCTGGAGACTCGGGGAAAGAGGAATGTTTTCATTGCCACAAAACAGGACATTGGAAGCGCAACTGTACCGAGTACTTAAATCTCAAGAAGAAGCATGGGGATGCTTCCGCTTCAGGTGTGTTTGTGACAGAAAACTGTTTTTCAATAAACTCTGCTTCCTGGATATTAGATATCGGTTCAGGTTCTCACATTTGCAATTCTATGCAGGGACTGAGAAATAGCAAGGTTTTGAAGACATGTGACCATACTCTCCGCGTTGGAAATGGTTCCAATGTACATACAGTCGCAGTGGGAGAGTATCACTTGGGGTTGCCATCTGGGTGTATATTGGTTTTGAACCCATGTTATTTTGTACCAAATATACTATGTAATATAATATATGTTTCTTTGTTAGACAATGAAGGATATAACTTTATATTGCAGAACAATGTTATGAACATTCACCTGAATCAAATGTTGGTTGGGTATGGTACACTTAATAACGGGATATACGTCCTAAATCAACACACAGTTTTTAGTATACAACACACTAATAAAAGAAAACTTTCAGAAATAAATGAAGCTTTTCTTTGGCACTGTAGACTTGGTCATATTAACGAAACAAGACTAAACAAGTTACATAAAGATGGATATTTAAACTCCTTTGAATATAAATCTTATGCGACTTGCCAGTCTTGTATCAAGGGTAAAATGACCAAAACTCCGTTTACCGGACACGGAGAAAGAGCTACCGAGCTCCTAGGACTCATACATAGTGATGTATGTGGGCCAATGTCTACACAGGCTAGAGGCGGTTTTTCTTACTTCATTACTTTCACTGACGATTTCTCTAGATTCGGTAATGTATTTTTATTAAAGCACAAGTCCGAAGCTTTCGAGAAATTCACTGAATATAAACAAGAAGTAGAAAAACAAACCGGCTTGAGTATCAAGATGCTTCGATCAGATCGAGGTGGGGAGTACCTCAGTACAGAATTTGCAAACTTCCTAAAAGAGAATGGGATTCTCTCTCAGCTCACTCCTCCTTACACACCACAGCACAACAGTGTGTCTGAACGACGGAATCGGACCCTATTAGATATGGTCCATTCCATGATCAGTGATGCTGAGTTACCTGTCTCATTTTGGGGGCATGCATTGGAGACTGCAGCGTTTCTTTTGAACAGGGTTCCAACCAAAACTGTGTCTACCATGCCATATGAGATATGGCATGGGAAGAGACCATCTCTTAAGAGAATTAAGATTTGGGGTTGCCCGGCCTATGTTAAAAAGCAGAATCCAGATAAACTCGAGACACGGTCAGTCATGTGTAACTTTGTGGGATATCCAAGGAACTCTTATGGATATCTATTCTACCACAAGGAGGAACAAAAGGTGTTTGTTTCTCAGTATGCCACATTCTTAAAAAAAGAGTTTTTCACAGATAAAGATGATGGCAAAGTGGTGGATCTAGAAGGGGTTCTAGAGACACAAACTACAAATGACGACTTGGTTGAACCGGCTGTTGCAATAGAAACTGAGGAACCTCGGCCACTCCGAAGGTTTGGTAGGACTTCTCGCCCACCGGAGAGGTACTACGGTTTCCTCATTGATGGTGACAGAGAAGACCGCATCATGGAAGATGATGATCCTACCAGTTTTCAGCAAGCTATCACGAGTGGAGACTCTGTGAAGTGGCTGGATGCCATGAGATCCGAAATGGAGTCTATGTACACCAACAAAGTTTGGACTTTGGATGTTGTACCCCCTGGGGTAAAACCTGTGGGGTGCAAATGGATCTTTAAAAGAAAGATTGGTGTAGATGGGCAGGTAGAGACCTATAAGGCAAGACTTGTGGCGAAGGGTTTTCGTCAAAGACCAGGTTTGGACTATGACGAGACTTTTTCGCCCGTTGCCATGCTTAAATCCATTCGGATCTTACTTGCTATTGCTGCTCACTACGACTATGAAATCTGGCAGATGGATGTTAAAACGGCATTTCTAAATGGAGATTTAGAAGAATGCGTTTATATGGATCAGCCGGAGGGCTTCATTGTGTTAGTTATATGTATGCCCTAGAGGCCATTACTATACATAGGATGTATATAGTAGTGGATGTTGGGAAATATATAGGAAGGACTTTCTTGCTCGACATGATAGTATGCTATCTGGTTACTCTTTACCTTAACGTGTATACTGATTGTCTCTCTATTACATGTTGGTAAAGCCCTTAGGATGTGTACTTGACTACCTGGACTATGATGCGGATCATACTAGTGGGGACATGGTAGTCCATAAGTACATCCTTCAAAGTCCCTAGTCGTGGGTATATCGAGACGGGGCATCGATATACCAGAGTAGACTAGCGTGTACCTTCTCGACCCATACAGATGGGCGATGGATGATCCCATATCCATTGGTGTTTTACATCAGAGGAGATATACGGGTGCTCAGTAGAGACTGGGTACACTGGACGGACTCGCCGAGAACTCCCAGATGGTATTATACCTTACGTCAGATGGCAGTTCTCTGGTGACACTGGTACAGAGTAGTCTGTTGACCCGAGATCGTCATAGAGTCTTGTGTGGTTCCCACTGTGCTTTGATTTCCATCTTACCACGTCCAAGAGGGTGTGCAAAATGGTGGTTTTTGGGTACAGTCCCGAGTCACATGGAGGCAATGAGCGATAGGAGGGGATTCGTCTCTCCCGGTATAGGGAGTTGATGTTGCGCTGTGTTCGATTGGCTATAACCGGAAATCCCTGGCCAGGGTTGCTGAGATTTACTGGTGAGTGTTACCAGTAGTTTCTCGAATTGTTATAGACCTCAGATCGACACGACTTATCGAGCTATTGGTGTCTGACGTTTACCACCCCTAGGCGAGATATGCGACATATCAGACGACGAGACCGGACTGTACGGTAAGTGTTACTGGTTGGATTCACAGGAGTGTGAGCGGGCTTGCTCGTCGATCTTCTTATCGCTCAATACCCGGGTGGCCGTTACGTTTAGCAGACCGCTTGCGGCTTGTGGGTGTTTGATATGATCATCACCTGCTGCCGGCGTATTGACGAGTCTTTAGAGTCCTACACAGAGGTTTCCTGGCTCAAGCGAAACGAAATAGGAGCGCATATGAGATATGTGCGGGACCGAGAATAATGCGTGTATGTGATACCGTATTTCATTCTCGCGATGAATGTATCGATTGGTTGTATGCGATATAACCTAGTTATCGAATCAAGGGTTGATTCGATAAGCCGATACATTGGATATTAGTCGGTTGTATGAGATATGACCGGATCATTAAATCAAGTGTTGATTTAATGATTTAATGCATAATTATATATTTGATATATTACTTTGCATTAACTAGTATTGGTTCACTTTAAAAGGATTTTCTCACTTGTTTGTGCACATTGTATATGTGATATATTTTTGTGCATAAGTTTGTATCATGTTTGATGATGCATGCTTACTTGAGTTTGTGTAAAGATTAAATCATGGTTATTTAAATGGTTAGGGTTTTGTTTTTCATAACTATTTATTCATTTATTTATTTATTTCATTTTAAGGCAAGAAAAGAAATGGTTGCTTTTGGATTTACTTGAAGCTTCATGAAGCTTTGAAAAAGGTCAACCATTTTTGTTTCTTTACCTAACCTAACCATTCACCTAACCTTGGTTTATTCTCTACACTTAATCATGGTTGCCAATATGATAAGTATCATATTATTTTCCCTTTTAAAAAGACTTATCAAATTATTCATCATCTTCTTCTTCTTCTTCACATGAAGAAACTTGCTACCAACAATGGCAAAGTGAGAAAATGAGTGAGAAATCCAATTCTAAAGTGAACCCACTTCCTATTTCTTCATCCTCTACCTCTTGCCAAGTAGTATAGGGTGTTTTCTTCACAAGTTTCATGACTTGGTGAAGTGGGAGCTTGATCTAGTGATGCCTCGACGTAGATCATCTTCGGCACGAAGCCGACGACCTTGCCCGCCCATTTCTCCGATGAAGCCGACGCTAGAGCCCGGGATTCCATTTGGACAGCGAGGAGACTTCATTGCGGAGCTATGGAGGTGGAGGACCGGATCTACAAAGGTTGTATTTCCGTTCTTGTAGTTAAGTTGTTAACTATTCGCATCTTTCGCCTAAATTTCTAGTTAACGATCCGTAGTCTATGGTTTCTCGGCACCGTAAAATTTATAAATTGGCATGGTTGATGCCTTGTGAGACCTCATTAGCGTGCCTAGGAACCCTACAGTGGTATCAGAGCCTAGCTAGAGCCTTAGGCGATGCGTTGACGATGTTAGAAACCCGATCGAACCCCGAAACCCTAACTTTTAACCCTCTCTGGACTTTTTCTGAAAAAGCGGTTTTTTCCAAATTAAAAATTCTTAAAAAATTCAGCAGGAAATTCTAAGAATTACGGTGCAAAAATTACCTAATGATCTGTCTAAAGCGCGGCGGAACCGCGGCATTAGCCACCTATTGCGGCGGTTCCGCGCTCATTTAGTCTCTTCATGCATTGAATTTTGCACAGTAACTCCTACTTTGCAGTGTTGGTTTTCCTGGGAATTTTTAATATTTATTCAAGAGTTGAAATTTCTGGGTTGTATTGGGGACTCCGTGTTTCGATCGGATTGTCTAATTTTGTCAGTGTGTTTTTCCGGGTAATATTTAGAATATGTTAAAAAGTTCGACCGGATATAAATACCCAAATTTTCCCCTGCCGGGAAATTTCTAAGTGTTGGATTTTTCCGTGGTTTAAAGACGTTCTAAGTAGTGCAAGTAACCCGATGGACCCTCTAGAAGACAACAAACCTTAACTCGATTATGTGACCGTCTTGAACTGCCCTTTGAACCTTCGGGTTTGGGGCAGTACGTCGTGCCACATGTGAGGCGTTGGCTTGACCCTTCTACGGCTGGACCGTTGGTACTGAGGCATGAACTGAATGTTTTTAAACTTATTTCATGTGTTGATCTGTTTCGGGAAAACTTGGGTGTTTGACTGTTCGATCGGAAAGTTTAATATTTTCTGTTTATCTGGAATGGGATACAATAATTGGAATTCACAAGTAGTTATGTGATAACTGAATGAATGTTATAAACACAGCACTTTAGTCTCACTTGATCGGTTGCCACGGGATTTTGATGTGATCAAAAGTCCGTCGCAATCACGTAGCGTACGCGGATACTCGCCGGGTAAACTTAATAGACAGCCTCGCTCCATAGCCCCGATCAAGTGACTGTAGGAGAACCCCGTCGCCGAAAGCATCCGTTCGGGTGCTCGCGGCAGCGGTGTTCCCCTTGGTGCACTTCGTCGACGGCATCGGGGGTGCGGCCGTCTACTAAAGTTTGCGACGAGCATTCGATCAGCATGTCGGGAATCTTGCTGAATTGCCTGACTTAATATTGAAAAGAGTTTTCGATAATGAGACTAAAATGCGGGGTTTATAATTGTTAGGCATGCGATGTCTAAGTAATTCATTTGGTCAGTCATGCGATGTCTGAGGTTGCGGATTCCAACTGTTGTAGTTTTACACTTTCTTTTCTGTGACCGTAAGTGTAATATGTGATATCGCCGGTTTCGTTGCTATATGTCAACGACAATTGGGATACGCATGTTTACTTACGTTGATGACATGTGATGTTCTGTGTTGCTGGATATGTTATATTGGATCATCGTGTTTGAATAGCCGGGTTTTTTTTATGTGAGATGAGTGTTTTTCATTTTCATTCATGTAAAAACTTGTATGTAATATTCTTTTATTGGGGCACTTCCAGGTTGCGGAAGTTGTCACCCTTTGTATATTATTTACTTTTCCGCACTAGGATAGACCCAAGGAGGAGGGCACAAGTAACCGGGTTCTGGAGTCCAGTGGGAGACCAACTCGAGGAGTCGAGTCCGGGTCTCCTAACTCTAGAATTGGTAGGGTTGCTTGCCGCTCTCGTAGGGGTCTAGGGGTGTGGGTTTGTCTATTCATCACGACCGTGGAATCCGTGTTTTATACTGGCTCGTATTGAAAACACGGACGTCCTAGTATATCCAATATTTCATATGATTCTTCTGCTGCGATATCTGTGATGTGATCATGTGATGTTCTGTGATAGATACTGTATATAGTATATATGATATATTATATAGGCGTTACTTATGTTTTACACCCGCGCTAGCCCTGCCCCGCTTTGCCGTTAGTTACCTAACCTAACGGTGCATGAGGGGACATCGAGGCGAATGCGGATGGCATAAGTGCACGTCGTATTTATCTGTGATGTTTAGGTAATTTAAATGATGGGACTTCATTAATGTGATTAATGAAAGAAAAAGAAACCTAAGATGTTGTAGAATCGAATTTCAAAAATAAAACAGGTAGCTACAGTTCTTGCTTTGCACAGCGATATATATGATATATCCTGCACCTTATTCGATAAGGAAAGGACCGAGATCCCTTCACCGGGAGTGACTCCTTTAGCAATAACTGGAAGATGCTACACACTCGGTTTGTCTTTTGATTGCTTTTAATTGTTTTTGCTTTGCACAGCGATATATATGATATATCCCGCACCTCATTCGACGAGGAAAGGACCGACGATTCCTTCACCGGGAGTGACTCCTTTAGCAAAACTAGAAAAGCCTCAAATACACTCCATTTTAAAATCATTCGATCCTACAACGATATCAAGTTCATTACGCAATAGGTTTTTAGAAAAACCTGTCGTGGCCCTCCGTCATTTCAGATAAGTAGTAGTTAGTATTCGTGCTACGTTTGTTGGCCTGCGTCAAGGCGTAGTGTGCGGTAGCTAACTATTATTTATCTGCATATGCATATGATGCAGATTGGATTAGGGTAGTCGTGCGACTTTGTTGGCCTGCGTCAAGGGTCGTACGGGTGGGTTTAATTCAATCAGGAAATAACGGGTTGAACTTGACTAGCGCACTATGGTTTGTTGGCCTGCGTCAAGGTCATAGGACGCTAGGGGCAAAATATTATCGGGAATTTTAAGTGTTGAAATTTGCAATGAGATTGCATACCTTCTATGAGATAGTTGGATCCCGATACCCGCTGCGAGTAAGAGTTACTCCTGGGAGAGTTTTATACATTACAATTAGCCGATCAAGTAGGTGTCTAGAAAGGTGTTAACGAGGTTACGCCTCTGGGAAAACGAGGTTTACATTAATTAGGTTCGTGCGAAAGCACGGGGGACCTCCCTCAAAGTACCGACACTGGCCTGGCTGAAAGATTGGCGAACTTGTAGTGTGTAATTAATCCCGGCTAGTCTTTCCTTTTAGGGTTTGAAGGAAGATTTGATAAAAAGCAGTGGGAGCCATCCTGATTAGATAAAATAATAACCAATCTATTCTTGCAAGAGCGCACGCTGAGTGTTTTCTTCTCTCTCTCTCCAGGTAGCGACCATATCACGCCTTAATCAAGATAATAATACGGATTATGGACCGAACCCGCTTGTTATACTGAGCTGGGGAACGTTGGTCCCGCTCCAACTTATAATTGTTATAAGACAGAGCAGGAAATAGGGGAATACCAGATTTCCCGTGCCGCCCAAACGAAGAGAGTGCATGCTGATGCATCATCTTCGGGTGTGTTCATTACAAAGAACTGTTTCTAAGTATCCTCCGCATTCTGGGTATATGATACCGGATCAGGATCCCAGATATGTAATCTGTTACATAGGGCTACAAAAAGGTAGAAAAACTGAGAACGGGTGATAAGTTTCATGAGACAGCAAACGGGGCAAGTGTTGCAGCCAAGTCTGTTGGTCAATGCCACCTTGTATTACCAATACATTGATTCTGAACGAATGTTATTAGATACCGAACCTGATATACAAAATCATATCAGTCTCTTTATTAGTAAAGAAATGATAAAATTTTGTATTGTTGGATAATGTTTTGAACATTTCCTATATCAAAAGTTGATCAGTTCAGGCACGTTATCTAAAAGCATTGATGTTCTAAATCAAACTACAGTTCTTAGTATACGGAACACACACAAGAGGAAAAGTTCAGAAATGAACGGATCCTTCTTGAGGTATTGTAGACTAGGTCATATCAATGCGACCCGACTAGCTAAAGTTACATTTAGATGCATATTTAAATCAGTTTGAATTTACATCTTATGAAACTTGCCAGTCATGTCACAGAAATAAGATGACCATAGCTCCGTTTACTGGAAACAGAGAAAGAGTTAGTGAACTCTTGGGATGATACATGTTGATGTATGAAGGTCCCCAGTCTACATATACCAAGAACAATTCTTTTTTACTTCATTACATTCTCTGATGATCTTTCGAGATTCAGACCTATGTTCCTGTTGTAACACAAGTCCGAACGTTTTGAGATATTCACAGAATATAAGTTAGAAGTAGAGAACCAAAATACGGGTATAAGTATTATGTCCTTTGATGAGATCGAGGAGGAGAATACTTGAGCACGGAAATCCTGGATTATTCTAAAGGAGAATGAGATTCTCTCTCAGCATTACTCCTCCGAATACACCAGAGCACGATGGTATATCGGGGCGGAGCAGATACACCCTATTTGATATGGTGTGCTCTATGATGAGTACTACTGAGTTACCTATTTCCCTTTGGGATTTATGCACTTGAGAAGCTGCATACCTATTGAAAATGGTTCAAATCAAATCAGTTGCCTACCACTTCATATGTGATATGGAAAAGGAAGAGCCTATGTCTTAAGCTAGTTAAGATTTGGGGTTGACCGGCCTATGTCTAAAAACAAAATCCGGACAAGCTCAAGGCAAGATCTGTTATGTAGAACTGGAATGGTTCCAGCTATACAAACTACAGCAGATGATTTGATATAACCAAAGGATTCAATAGTTACCAACGAACCTCAGCCTCTCCGCCGATCTAGTAGGGTTCCTCACCCACCTGAGAGATACTTCGGTTTCTCTATGACAGTGGGAGCGAGGAATGCATCATGAGATGATGACCCAACTAGCTTCGAGCTGGCCATCAGGAGTAAGACTCTGTAAGAATGGCTGGATGCTTAGTGGTCTGAGATGGAATCCATGTACACCAACAAAGTATGGACTTTGGTTGCTATATCTGAAGGGTTAAATCCCCATCAGGAGCAAGTAAATCTTGAGAAGATTACTTGGTGTAGATGGAAAAGTTGAGACTTTCAAAGCTAGACTTGTTAAAGGTTTTCGTCATCGACCAGGCGTGGATAATGATGAAACCTTTTCCAGTACCTATGCTTAAGTCCATCCGGATCCTACTTGCCACGGCTACATACCATGACTATGATATCTGGCTGTTGGGTGTCATGACTGCTTTTCTAAATGATGTTTTAGAAAAGTGCGTCTATAAGTACACAGCCAGAGGGCCTCGTAGACAGTGGGAGCAGCGGAAACGTGTGCAAGATGCTTTATAGGATAAAGCAGGCATCGCGGAGTTGGAACATCTGTTTTGATGGATTAGTCAAAGAAGTTGACATCATCAAAATGGTAGATGAACCTTGTATAAACAAAAAGGTAGTAGGGAGTATGGTGACGATCCTCGTAGAGTACGTGGATGACATACTCTTGATAGGGAAGGAGTTTCCTATGCTACGCTCGATCAATCTCTGCTTATCACAATGATTCTCCACATAGGATCGAAGTGATACCTACTAAATCCTGGATTTTGGATCTATGAGATAGATCTAAATGGATGTTAGGCTACTCACTAGTTGTAGTGAGATAGTATCAGTTGATCCTGGGGAAAATCACTGGAAGGGTTCCAGGGTGATAAAGACGACTGAATGTCAGTCACAGGCATTGTCTTTACCCTCAGTAAAGGGACGGTATGTTGGAAGAGTTCCAAGCTAGATACCGTGGCATACTAGACGATAAAGGCTGGATACATCGCTACTTAAGATGCTACCAAAGAGGCTGTTTGGGTGTATATTGGTTCATGAGATGAACTACGTTCCTCCCATTGTGAGACAATGGAGTTGTGACTTATGCCAAGGAACGCCGGTCCCATCAGTGATCCAAACATATTCCAAGGCAGTATCACCTGATCATGGAGATAGTTGATCTCCAGGGTGATCAAGGTTGGGAGACCGGACTCAGAGGATAACACGGCGAATCCACTCACGAAGGCCTATTCCCAGAGAGAGACTTTTATGGGATGGTTGAGTATGAGATACTACAACCACTGCTACAGATGGCCCTAGTGCAAGTGGGAGATTGTTAGTTATATGTATTCCCTAGAGGCCATTACTGTACATAGGATGTATATTGTAGTGGATGCTGGGACATATATAGGAAGGACTTTCTTGCTCGACATGATAGTATGCTATCTGGTTACTCTTTACCTTAACGTGTATACTGATTGTCTCTCTATTACATATTGGTAAAGCCCTTAGGATGTGTACTTGACTACCTGGACTATGATGCAGATCATACTAGTGGGGACATGGTAGTCCATAAGTACATCCTTCAAAGTCCCTAGTCGTGGGTATATCGAGACGGGACATCGATATACCAGAGTAGACTAGCGTGTACCTTCTCGACCCATACAGATGGGTGATGGATGATCCCATATCCATTGGTGTTTGACATCAGAGGAGATATACGGGTGCTCAGTAGAGACTGGGTACACTGGACGGACTCGCCGAGAACTCCCAGATGGTATTATACCTTACGTCAGATGGCAGTTCTCTGGTGACACTGGTACAGAGTAGTCTGTTGACCCGAGATCGTCATAGAGTCTTGTGTGGTTCCCACTGTGCTTTGATTTCCATCTTACCACGTCCAAGAGGGCGTGCAAAACGGTGGTTTTTGGGTACAGTCCCGAGTCACATGGAGGCAATGAGCGATAGGAGGGGATTCGTCTCTCCCGGTATAGGGAGTTGATGTTGCGCTGTGTTCGATTGGCTATAACCGGAAATCCCTGGCCAGGGTTGCTGAGATTTACTGGTGAGTGTTACCAGTAGTTTCTCGAATTGTTATAGACCTCAGATCGACACGACTTATCGAGATATTGGGGTCTGACGTTTACCACCCCTAGGCGAGATATGCGACATATCAGACGACGAGACCGGACTGTACGGTAACTGTTACTGGTTGGATTCACAGTAGTGTGAGCGGGCTTGCTCGTCGATCTTCTCATCGCTCAATACCCGGGTGGCCGTTACGTTTAGCAGACCGCTTGCGGCTTGTGGGTGTTTGATATGATCATCACCTGCTGCCGGCGTATTGACGAGTCTTTAGAGTCCTACACAGAGGTTTCCTGGCTCAAGCGAAACGAAATAGGAGCGCATATGAGATATGTGCGGGACCGAGAATAATGCGTGTATGTGATACCGTATTTCATTCTCGCGATGAATGTATCGATTGGTTGTATGCGATATAACCTAGTTATCGAATCAAGGGTTGATTCGATAAGCCGATACATTGGATATTAGTCGGTTGTATGAGATATGACCGGATCATTAAATCAAGTGTTGATTTAATGATTTAATGCATAATTATATATTTGATATATTACTTTGCATTAACTAGTATTGGTTCACTTTAAAAGGATTTTCTCACTTGTTTGTGCACATTGTATATGTGATATATTTTTGTGCACAAGTTTGTATCATGTTTGATGATGCATGCTTACTTGAGTTTGTGTAAAGATTAAATCATGGTTATTTAAATGGTTAGGGTTTTGTTTATCATAACTATTTATTCATTTATTTATTTATTTCATTTTAAGGCAAGAAAAGAAATGGTTGCTTTTGGATTTACTTGAAGCTTCATGAAGCTTTGAAAAAGGTCAATCATTTTTGTTTCTTTACCTAACCTAACCATTCATCTAACCTTGGTTTATTCTCTACACTTAATCATGGTTGCCAATATGATAAGTATCATATTATTTTCCCTTTTAAAAAGACTTATCAAATTATTCATCATCATCTTCTTCTTCTTCACATGAAGAAACTTGCTACCAACAATGGAAAAGTGAGAAAATGAGTGAGAAATCCAATTCTAAAGTGAACCCACTTCCTATTTCTTCATCCTCTACCTCTTGACAAGTAGTATAGGGTGTTTTCTTCACAAGTTTCATGACTTGGTGAAGTGGGAGCTTGATCTAGTGATGCCTCGATGTAGATCATCTTCGGCACGAAGCCGACGACCTTGCCCGTCCATTTCTCCGATGAAGCCGACGCTAGAGCCCGGGATTCCATTTGGACAGCGAGGAGACTTCATTGCGGAGCTATGGAGGTGGAGGACCGGATCTACAAAGGTTGTATTTCCGTTCTTGTAGTTAAGTTGTTAACTATTCGCATCTTTCGCCTAAATTTGTAGTTAACGATCCGTAGTCTATGGTTTCTCGGCACCGTAAAATTTATAAATTGGCATGGTTGATGCCTTGTGAGACCTCATTAGCGTGCCTAGGAATCCTACACATTGACAGTGGGAGCAGCGGGAAAGCATGTAGATTGCTTAAATCCATATATGGGTTAAAGCAGGCATCACGGAGTTGGAACATCTGTTTCGATGATGTTATCAAAGAGTTTGATTTCATCAAAAATCCAGATGAACCTTGTGTTTATAAGAAGGCTGTAGGGAGAGCTGTCACATTCCTTGTATTGTACGTGGATGACATTCTTCTGATAGGAAATGATATTCCTATGCTACAGTCGGTCAAATCTTTCTTATCACTAAGGTTCTCCATGAAGGACCTGGGTGATGCCACATACATTCTGGGCATAAGGATCTATAGGGATAGATCCAAGAGGTTGTTGGGATTGTCCCAAACCAGGTACATTAACACCATCCTAAAAAGGTTTAGTATGGAAGACTCCAAGCGGGGTGCCTTACCCGCTTGCCATAGGGTCACTCTCTCCAAGGATTCTTGCCCAAAGACCGATGAAGAGAGAGCTCGCATGAGCATTATACCCTATGCTTCGGCAGTAGGATCTATAATGTTTGCGATGTTATGTACACGCCCAGATGTAGCTTATGCACTTAGTGTTGTAAGCAGGTATCAATCCAACCCAGGAGAGAATCACTGGATAGCTGTGAAGAACATTCTCAAGTACTTGCGAAGGACTAAAGAATTGTTCTTGGTATATGGTAATGGAGATCTCTAAATGGAGGCCTTTACCGATTCGAGCTTCCAGAGCGATAAGGACGACAGCAAATCTATCTCAGGGTTTGTATTTACCCTCAATGGAGGGGCGGTAAGTTGGAAGAGTTCCAAACAGGATACCGTTGCAGACTCTACGATGGAGGCTGAGTACATTGCTGCGAATGATGCCGCCAAGGAAGCCGTCTGGATGAGGAAGTTCATCTCGGAGCTAGGAGTAGTTCCAACCAATATTGTGTAAGTCTACGCTAGCGCCCCGGCAGTCTACAGACGCCAAATGCGGAACAAAAACTTTTTAACTGGCGCTATCGTATACTTTAACCCGGATCTGCCATTATTGCTAAACTAACAAACTGTAAAGAGTGTAGAATGGTTATACCGAACGATCCGAGTCCTTCGTTCTTCAACCATCATCCCACGCTCCGTTGCGGCTGCTCCGATCTCTTCGATCTCCGATCTCCTCGTCGAGGTGGAACCACATGATCGGTTCTTTAAACGGGCTCCCGCCTCTGACTCGAGGCAACTCGATCGTCAAGTTTGCTAAAAGAGACGACCAAGATTGATGTAGAGAATGAGTAGATGACTTTGTCTCACTTCATCCAAATCCGTGGACGATCGGTTAATGAAGTTGCCGTGGAAATCGGGTGATGGAATGAAATGAACTGTGAATTCCATACACCCCAAAACTATCATATCTTTTCTAACCGATGAAATCAACAACCATAAGAGAGAGAGGAGGGGGCCGGCCTCTTATAAAGAGAGGGGGGGTGACCGTAGGAGAGGGGGGTGACCATATGATAAATATCATATGTGAACATAAACAAATATCTTGCTTAAAGATCTTAAGCAAAACAAGAAAGTAATGAAATCAAAGCATGAGTCACAAATTCTAGAACCTTCTAGAACCTTCTAGAAGCACGACTCACTCTCATCCAAGAAAAGATAAATCCGCCTTTAACCAAATGTTAAAAGACGGCTGATAGAAAACTGGAAACTGGCAATTTCCAAAAATGATCCTGAAACAAATTTCAGGACAACCCCGAAACTGTATAAATATACCCGCATTTGTATTACGACCGAATACAAATGCAACTGAGACAAAGATATTATACCTACTCAATATAATACTCGGATCCGGCTTAAACCAAAGCCGACCAGTATCCTCTGTCCGAAAATCGACACGTGCGTAAACGCACGTGCATTTTCCAAACCCTGCCATAAAACCATACGGCCTCTACAACGTTTCGCCCGAACTTGGGAAACTGTCTGTGGGGGACTCTAATGACTCGTCAGCACCCTGGCAGTGGGTTTAACCACAAACCGTCAGCGGCACTAGCAATGCGTAACGGCTGCCCATGGACTGACCTCAAGAGATGCCGATGAGCGCACTCATCCGGAAAACCCTACTGAGCCTAACAGTGACAATGTATATACAGTCCGGTCCGTTCGTCAATGAGTATCGCATATCCGCCTAGGGGGCTAGTAACGTCAGACCCCCAATAGCAGTATAAGTCATGTCGGAGTGAAGCCCAATACACCCTGAGATACTACTGGAGTACCTACCAGTAAATCTCCTACCATGGCCATGGATTTGTGTAATGGCTCTCCTAGACACAGCACGACCTCGCCCCCAATACCGGGAGAGACGAATCCCCTGCCGATCCGCTCACGTGCCTCCATATGGCTCGGGACTGTACCCAAAAGCTACCTGTTTGCACGACTCCTTTGAGCCGTGGTAGGGTAGAAATCAAAGCACAGTGGGAACTCACACGAGACAAATGACGACCTCAGGTCGATGAACTAACCTGTACACATGTCACCAGGGAACTGCTATCTGACAGTAGATATAATACTAACTAGCAGATTCCCGGCGAGTCCTGTCCGGTGTACTCATAACCCAATGAGCACCTGTATACATCTTAGGTGATCCAACTGACACCAGTGGCTTGTGAGACCGGCCACCGCCCCTCGTCGGGGTCTCGACTGTACACACTAGTCTACTCCGGAGTATCGATGCCCTGTCTCGAAACTCCCATGACTAGGGACCACAATTAAGGATATGCATCTAAACTACCCAACTCTCACGTATATGATCGCCATCATACTGTTGGTAGTAAAGCAAGATCCTAAGGGCTCTATCAAAGTGTAACATGCAATCAGTCACCTGAACATGTACACGACTGATAAAGGCAAACCAGATAGCATACTATCATTTCGAGTAAGACTGTCCTACCGGGATAGGTCCTCCGCAATCATTGCAATCACGTACCTGCGATCCAATAATTGACTATGAGGGCACTATCTCCAACAATCTCCCACTTGCACTCAAAAGCTAATATTGCGATGTCGACTACTCACAGCCCGTGTGAAACCGAACATCCAACTCCTCTACTAATCAGTTTCACAAAGCCCGTTTGTAAAACTATTGTGTTCGAGAAATAGCCTTGGTGAGTGGATCCGCCTAGAAGTTTCTTTCTGTATCTCTCTTAATCTCAAGTTCGCGGAGAAAGCCATCTCCCGAATTGAGTAGTACCTGTCTTAGAATATGTCTGGATATCTGATGGGACCTTAGTTCATAAATGAGCTCCATATCCAAACTTCTTAGACTGTATGGATCACTGAACCTAATCTGTATCCGGCACCATGCCACCCACAGTATCCTCTGGAACCACCTGTCCATAATACTGTCCCTCGTCAGAGGGAAAACTAAAAACTCTGACAATCACTCTGTCATCCATGTCACCTTCGAAGCCTGGAATGATAACCGTCTCCCGAAAGAGGCTGCCGTTATCAAATCCGTAGAACATGTACTAATGTTCTAAAACTGCTTCCTTATGTTTCTCCAGGATTGGATTAATACAAACTTATTGCATTTAGTGCAAAAACAACATTTGGTGCGGTACTTGACATCTCATGATTGACTCAATTGCCTAAGCAAGTGATCTGCCAATCATGCACATCCCTCTCCTCTTTAGTCTGTAAGACACCTTTAGAGAGGGTGACTCCATCACCTGCAGGTACACCACCATGCTAGGAGTCAACTATTCCAAAAACCATTAGAATATCTATCAAAGTACCCACATTGGGAAGCTACCCAAATCCAGATCTAAAACCATAGATCTAGAAACCAGAATGTCAAATATTATATCCATATCCTGTCTGGAGAAACAACTGTGTGACGACCACAGTACAACCGATCGTAGTATAGGAATTTTACTTCCTACTCTGTGTATGTCATCCAGATACCATGACATCACACCCTACTGCCTTCTTAACTGATCCATCCCCTATTCTGATTGAAGTCAAACCCATGACTGTCACATCAAAATTAGATGATCTATCTCCGCTATAACTGCTGTAGTCTATAAATAGACATAAGCTTCTTGCCCACCATGCTTCCGCTGCTCCCACTGACTACGACAACCCTCCTACCGGGTCTCATATCCTGGAACAACAGTAGTGTCAAGTCTGGGTAGATAAGAACCTCCCTGTCACCGTCCTTGAGCCTACCGAAGTACCTCTCGGGTGTCTGAGGTTACCTACCATACCTGCGGAGTGGCTATTGGAATGTCAAACCTGATTGAATGTATAGGTCCTATTAAATTTTCCGTAATCGTTCGCGGTTCTGGAATCACTTCCAGTTCTACCATACTCCCACTACTGTTTTCTGAAAAAGATCTGTTTTACTAAAACTGTGGCGAGTCAAGAACAATATCACTATTGATCTTCCAAATGGTAGAATATCAACCCTCGTCATAGCCAGGGTCAACCCACAAACAGCCATTACAGAAACGTGCCCTGAGTTATCCAGTGTCTGGTTTTAATCATAAGCTGGACAACTCCACGTACCTCAATATCTTTTAAGGTACGAACTATTCTATATCCAATATAGAAACTTTGGCACTAATTTAATTGGAACCATATTCGAATCATACAGCTGTCTCCAGTGCATATCTACTTAATGGAAAGAGGCTAATCAGCATTACTCAACTTAGGAATCCATCCAATTATGAGTAACCTGAAAGAGAAACACGTTTCTCAAAACCATTACTATCATCTGAATACCAATCACAATAATCTACATCTTCGATCTCTTTGAAGAATCCCGATACTTGTGATACCCGGTTCTCTACTTTATTCTTATACCCACAACTTCTCAAAACTTAGACCTTGTATTTCTACGAAACACTCGTCTAAATACTAGAGAAGTTATAAGTAAACAGAACATAGTACGAGGACCTACCCCTTTGTCCTGATGGACACTGGACAACATACAATACTCTGTATAAGTCCGTTGAGTTAAACAACTCAAAACCTGTGCGTTGTAGGTAGAAAACTGTACCCTGGCGATTTCCTCAAATATCACCAATTTCAACGAATTCCGATATAATGAGGATGATCACCTAATTCCCAATATCTTACTCCCACTCATCATCTGTAAAACCATACAGATATGAGAATGAAACCTGGTAAATACATACCCTTGGAGTAAGTGTCTAATCGGGAAAACAGTTTTTCCTTAACAATGCACTGAAACATGAAAATGTTTCGTAGGGGTATCCTGGTATTCATAGTAATGCCTCTTCCATAATCCAATTCATGACTTCAACCGTATATTTTATTGCCATCTCTCCAAATCCCCTTATTTGTCTTTAGTCGTTACCTTCTGTACACCATCGTTAGGCTAAATGGTTTTCTTCCTTCCCTACCGTTCGGCACCAGCCTATGGTTTGGAAGAAGACTATCCAGTAAGCATAATAGGTGTACCCTCCTAAACCAAGGAGTACTCGCATCTCGAGAGAAGGTGACGATAAAAGACAATTGAATAATACCTTATTCTTTTTAAAGGTGAAATAGGAGTGGCGATGAAGTACGCGGTTTTGGTCATGAATGATATCAGTCGCAATTTACTTTGCCCTCTTTCTAATCCCTTTATTTTGTCTTTACATATTACCTTCTGCACACCCTACTTAGGCTAATTGGTTTTCTTCATTCCCTACCTTTCGGCACCAGCCTATGGTTTGGAATAAGACTATCCAATATGCGTAATAGGTGTACTCTCCTAAACCAAGGAGCCCTCGCAACCTGAGAGAAGGTGATAATAAAAGACAACTGAATAAACCAATTCTTTTCCTCCTGAACCTGGATCCATCCTCGAAGAAGTTCCTTCGAGTTCGTATATAACCATACGATGGATCTATCCAATGGAAGTGGATATCCGTAGTATACGGGTGTTCTGAGAAATTCAAAGGGTAAAAGAAGGAGTGGCAATGACTTATGCAACTCAGACAATCCAAAAGCCAGTATTTTAAGAAGGTTCGGTCAACCTGGTTACTGAGTCATAGTCTAGGGTCGGTCAAAGGTCGCTGCCAAAGAGAGAGAGAGAAAAGAAACACTCTGCGTGCACTCAAACCTAGATCAGAATGGTCATCATTTTATCTAATCCGGAAACCTCCCACTGTCCTGTCAAATTCTCCTCCAAACCTAAAGAAGAATCAATCGGGATCACCCGAAGAGTAAACCAACTCATCAGTGGGAATCAGGATCTAACTCTCATCGCATGATAACGTGATGGAATGCATCCACGTTACTCATACTCCAGAAGGTATGCGCATACTCGGCAAGTTTCAGTTTCTTTAGAAACTCCTGATATAGTTTTTGCCCCATGCTCTTATGATCGTGACTAAGGGCCACCAAACCATAAGTCACATGTCAAGTTCTTCCCATCATTATCTTGTTAATTTGAACCCACCCGTACTCGCCCTTGACTAAGGGCCAACAAGGATGTACGACTGTCCCAAACCAACTCATCTATCTATGCAACATGTAAACACCCCAGCAGCTACCAATCACTATGTCCTAGCTAAGGGCTAGACCAACATAGCTTGAATACTACTGACCATCCATATGAAATGACGGAGGGCTACGGCTGGTTTTTGGCGAAAAACCTTTAGCGTAGTGAACTTGATATCGCTGAAGGAACCTGATAGCTTTTTAAAATATAGTGGCGAAAACCTTTTGCTAAAGAGGTCACTCCCGGTAAAGGGATCTCGGCTCTTTCCTCGTGGAATGAGGTGCAGGATATTCCACTGAATACCGCTATGCAAAGCAACATGTAATCGACTATAGTGAAGTTATTACCCTGACGCAAACTTCTGTCCAAAGGGTCTTTCCCGGTGAAGGGATATCAGCCCTTGCCTCGTCGAATGAGGTGCTGGATATTCACACCGAATACCGCTATGCATAACAAAAGGAAACGTCTTTGCAATAACACTTTTTAAATTGTTCCAACAACTGAATACAGGTTTGTTTTTACTTTGCGTTGATCAGAATCAACGCAGTCCCATCAATCAATCACACCAGAAAAGAACGAAAATAAAATGTACGTATATGCCATCCGCATTCGTCTCTGGGTCCCGTCATCACCCGTTAGGTTACTTAACTAACGACAGAGCGGGGACTGAACTAGCGCGGGTGCAAAACATATACAACATCTAATAGTATATAAACCAATATACATAATCGCTCCAGGCGTGATAATATGCAACATTACAGAAAAGTAATAAGCATCACAGAACAATACAGATAATCTGGGATCCCCGAGTTTCATAGAGCCGCTGCTGAAACCCGACGTTCCCCTGTCGTGTGGATAGCCTGTGCAATGAAACCTAGACCCCTACGGGTGCGGCAAGTTACCCGCCAAAACCTGAAGCGAGGCAGTCCCCACAGCATAGTGAATGGAACACCCGGCACTTCACGGAATCCGGTAATCTTGGGCACCCCTCCTTGGGTCAACCTGTACCCCCTACGAGTGCGGCGAATAGTCTGCCAATTCTGAAGTGGGACCCCTCTGCCTCTCAAAGCCATGAGATGCGGACCCGTTGCCCTCCCGAACCCGGCTATCCGTGCACTCCGTCTCGGGGCAAAACCTAGTACAGTAATGAAAAATAGTACAATAGGTACATCGACCGCAACCTGGTCGTGCCCCAAAAGAATATTATACAACAGTCAGTGACGGCAGTCCACAAGTTGGACGCTCGCCCCGCAATATCAAATGTACAAATAAACTCAAACTGTACTACCATTGCACACTGCTATCCACCACGACAAATCCGTAACATCACAGCACAGAACAGAACATCAACGCGAATGTCACGTTCGCAAACCCGTCTAAAAGAACTATAGCAATTAAACGCGGTTTACCGATCAAATGACATTCCCGGTCGGAGATATAATGTAAGCACTGTAAACTAACGTGTTTAAATTACGATCGACCAAAGTCCAAATATCAAAAAGTGGGCCCCACTGCTTACTGGTGAACAGTAACAAAACCGGGGCCAAAAATATATATACCAAAAATCACAAAACCCAACACAGAACCCACTGAGAAATTTTGGGAGCACGTGCTCCCCACGTGGCCGCGTAAGCGCGGCCAAACCATGGGTTTGGCCGCCCTTCCGCGGCAACTTGGAGGAGTTACGACCCCAAATTTTGTCGTGGATCTTAGAATTCCCTGCACAGATTTTTAGGACATCCAGAAATAAATTTTGAGACCGTTTAAAATTAACAGAACTGTCGGGCATGGATTTTGTGTTTTTCGATTTTCGGTCGGATCGATGTTTTAAACACGTTAGCACAAGTTAGTATAGCAAAATGGTGAGGCTCTGATACCACTGTAAGTCTACGCTAGCGCCCCGGCAGTCTACAGACGCCAAATGCGGAACAAAAACTTTTTAACTGGCGCTATCGTATACTTTAACCCGGATCTGCCATTATTGCTAAACTAACAAACTGTAAAGAGTGTAGAATGGTTATACCGAACGATCCGAGTCCTTCGTTCTTCAACCATCATCCCACGCTCCGTTGCGGCTGCTCCGATCTCGTCGATCTCCGATCTCCTCGTCGAGGTGGCACCACATGATCGGTTCTTTAAACGGGCTCCCGCCTCTGACTCGAGGCAACTTGATCGTCAAGTTTGCTAAAAGAGACGACCAATATTGATGTAGAGAATGAGTAGATGACTTTGTCTCACTTCGTCCAAATCCGTGGACGATCGGTTAATGAAGTTGCCGTGGAAATCGGGTGATGGAATGAAATGAACTGTGAATTCCATACACCCCAAAACTATCATATCTTTTCTAACCGATGAAATCAACAACAATAAGAGAGAGAGGAGGGGGCCGGCCTCTTATAAAGAGAGGGGGGGTGACCGTAGGAGAGGGGGGTGACCATATGATAAATATCATATGTGAACACAAACAAATATCTTGCTTAAAGATCTTAAGCAAAACAAGAAAGTAATGAAATCAAAGCATGAGTCACAAATTCTAGAACCTTCTAGAACCTTCTAGAAGCACGACTCACTCTCATCCAAGAAAAGATAAATCCGCCTTTAACCAAATGTTAAAAGACGGCTGATAGAAAACTGGAAACTGGCAACTTCCAAAAGTGATCCTGAAACAAATTTCAGGACAACCCCGAAACTGTATAAATATACCCGCATTTGTATTACAACCGAATACAAATGCAACTGAGACAAAGATATTATACCTACTCAATATAATACTCGGATCCGGCTTAAACCAAAGCCGACCAGTATCATCTGTCCGAAAATCGACACGTGCGTAAACGCACGTGCATTTTCCGAACCCTGCCATAAAACCATACGGCCTCTACAACGTTTCGCCCAAACTTGGGAAACTGTCTGTGGGGGACTCTAATGACTCGTCAGCACCCTGGCAGTGGGTTTAACCACAAACCGTCAGCGGCACTAGCAATGCGTAACGGCTGCCCATGGACTGACCTCAAGGGATGCCGATGAGCGCACTCATCCGGAAAACCCTACTGAGCCTAACAGTGACAATGTATATACAGTCCGGTCCGTTCGTCAATGAGTATCGCATATCCGCCTAGGGGGCTAGTAACGTCAGACCCCCAATAGCAGTATAAGTCATGTCGGAGTGAAGCCCAATACACCCTGAGATACTACTGGAGTACCTACCAGTAAATCTCCTACCATGGCCATGGATTTGTGTAATGGCTCTCCTAGACACAGCACGACCTCTCCCCCAATACCGGGAGAGACGAATCCCCTGCCGATCCGCTCACGTGCCTCCATATGGCTCGGGACTGTACCCAAAAGCTACCTGTTTGCACGACTCCTTTGAGCCGTGGTAGGGTAGAAATCAAAGCACAGTGGGAACTCACACGAGACAAATGACGACCTCAGGTCGATGAACTAACCTGTACACATGTCACCAGGGAACTGCTATCTGACGGTAGATATAATACTAACTAGCAGATTCCCGGCGAGTCCTGTCCGGTGTACTCATAACCCAATGAGCACCTGTATACATCTTAGGTGATCCAACTGACACCAGTGGCTTGTGAGACCGGCCACCGCCCCTCGTCGGGGTCTCGACTGTACACACTAGTCTACTCCGGAGTATCGATGCCCTGTCTCGAAACTCCCACGACTAGGGACCACAATTAAGGATATGCATCTAAACTACCCAACTCTCACGTATATGATCGCCATCATACTGTTGGTAGTAAAGCAAGATCCTAAGGGCTCTATCAAAGTGTAACATGCAATCAGTCACCTGAACATGTACACGACTGATAAAGGCAAACCAGATAGCATACTATCATTTCGAGTAAGTCTGTCCTACCGGGATAGGTCCTCCGCAATCATTGCAATCACGTACCTGCGATCCAATAATTGACTATGAGGGCACTATCTCCAACATATTGATCCAATACCATTGTATTGTGATAATAATGGGGCTATGGCGTTAGCCAAGGAGCCCAGGTCCCATCAGCGATCCAGACACATCCTGAGGCGCTTTCATTTGATCCGGGAGATTGTTGATTGCCGCGAGATCGAGATTAAGAGAGTAGACACAAAGAATAACGCCGCGGATCCACTCACCAAGGCCCACCCTCAGCCGCAGCATGAGCGACTTTTTGAGATGTTGGGTATGAGATACGCCAATAACTGGCCTTAGTGCAAGTGGGAGATTGTTGGATATATGTATGCCCTAGAGGACATTATATGATAGTGGATGTATTTATACATGTATATATATATTCAGTGTACATTCTTGCTCGACATGATAGTATGCTATCTGGTTCTTCTTTATCTGACATGTTGATTTGATCATGCTTTTACTCATTCACACATGTTGATAAAGCCCTGAGGATATTGGCTTGACTACAATGATTATGATAGAGATCATACTAGTGGGACATCTGTAGTTTATAAGCATATCCTGAAATGTCCCTAGTCGTAGGTGTATCGAGACGGGGCATCGATATACCAGAGTAGACTAGCGTATATGATACTGGACCCATATGATGGGCGATGGATGTTCCCACATTCATCGATGTTTGACATCGGGATCGTATACGGGTGCTCAGTGGTGACTGGGTACACTGGACGGACTCGCCGAGAACTCCTATATGGAATTATATCTATCGTCGGATAGCAGTTCTCAGGTGACACTGGTGCAGGTTAGTCTGCAGACCCGAGATCGTCATAGAGTCTTGTGTGTTCTCCCGCTGTACTTTGATTACCACCCTACTACGGCTCTACTGAGTCGTGCAAACAGGTGGCCATTGGGTACAGTCCCGAGACACACGAAGGCGATGAGCGATAGGAGGGGTTTCGTCTCTCCCGGTATTGGGAGTTGTTGCTGTGCTGTGCTCGACTGGTTATATCAGTAAGTCCCTGGCCAGGGCTGCTGAGATTTACTGATAAGTGTTATCAGTAGTTTCTCGATCTGTTATAGCCCATTCATCGGCACGACTTGTTGAGTTATTGGGGTCAACGTTACCATCCCTAGACTCGATATGTAGCATATCTGATGAAGAGACCGGACTGTACGGTAGTGTTGCCGGTTGGCTCGACGGGAGTTGTAGCAGGTTCGCTTGTTTTCTTCTGATCGCTTAATACCCGGGTGGCCGTTACGTTTAGCTGACCGGTTGTGACTTGGGGGTGCTTGATATGATCATCACCCACTACCGGCGTATTGACGAGTCTTAGAGTCTCACAAAGGAGTTACCTAGTCCAGGCGAAACGTTGTGGTGCGCATATGCGATATGCGCATGGACCCGGTTAAAATGCGCGTATAAGATACCGCATATTAATCGGGCGGCTTGCTTTTGGTCGGGTCGTATATGATATGACCGGAATGCTAAATCAAGTGTTGATTTATCATTTAACCATTAGTTTCTCACTAGAAATCCTTTCTTGTCATTATGCATGCATGTATGCATTCATTCTCATTCATGCACAGAGGATGTGCATGCACACATACATGCATACATAATGGTTATCATGGTTGTATATACATAGAAGGTGGTAGCAATATAAGACTCACACCTTATGATTATATATGGATTTTTATTTGTATTTGTGTTAAAACAAAAGAAAAAGAAAAAGTTTAATTCATGGTTAAGTTTCTACACTCTTCTTTGAACTAACCTTGTTCATCCACTTTTTAATCATGGGTTAACTTTCCTTTTGTGTTTCAACTCAAATACAATAATATCTTTATTATGTAACCATGGTTTGAGATGAAGAGTAGAAAATATATATACTTATATTTTCTATTTTTCAGATGAGATTATCATTTCTCTTTTTTTTAAAAAGCCATCATCTTCTTCCTCCTTGCTCTTTTGCTCTCTAGATTTCTCAAGTGAGCAAAATACTCACCAAGTTAGGATTTTGAAGTGAGAAAGTAACCACAACACCATTCTACACTAGTCTTGCCCATTAGTGGAGAGTGTTAGCTTCCATTTTCTTTTCTTGATCTTGCGAAGTTACAAGCTTGGACAAAGCGGACTCCGGGTGGATCATCGTGGACATAGAGGAGTTCAAGCAAACCTTTTCCAAACCCCAAGTAGCCGAGGAGTCTAGCGTAGGGAGCTACAAAGGTTGTACTCTCAAAACCCTAGCTTTATCTACTTGTGATGATGTGTTGTTTTAGAAACCCTAAAATTCTAGTGATGATTCTATGTTTGTTCACTTAGCACCTTAAAAAATTTGATTTTGACACATGTGATGCTTCCAAATCTTCATGAGGTGCTAGGTATACCTAACATGTCCCAGTAGGACAGTCTTACTCAAGGTGATAGTATGCTATCTGGTTTATCTTTATCATCATGTACTGTTTTAGGTGACCTTACAGGTCGCTATTACACGTTGATAGAGCCCCTAGGATTCTTGCTTGATTGCCAGCAGTATGAGGACGATCATATACGTGGGAGCTGGGGTCTATAAGCACATCCTTAAAAGGTCCCTAGTCGTGGGAGTTTCGAGACAGGGCATCGATACTCCAGAGTAGACTAGTGTATACAGTTGAGACCCCGACGAGGGGCGGTGGCCGGTCTCACAAGCCACTGGTGTCAGTTGGTTCACCTAAGATGTATACAGGTGCTTATTGGGTTATGAGTACACCGGACAGGACTCGCCGGAAACATGCTAGTTGGTCTTATACCTGACGTCAGATAGCAGTTCCCTGGTGACATGTGTACTGGTTAGTTCATCGACCTGAGATCGTCATTTGTCTCGTGTGAGTTCCCACTGTGCTTTGATTACTACCCTACCACACTCAAAGGAGACGTGCAAACAGGTTTTAGTTGGGTACAGTCCCGAGCCACATGGAGGCAGTGAGCAGATCTGCAGGGGTTCGTCTCTCCCGGTATTGGGGATGAGGTCGCGCTGTGTCTAGGAGAGCCATTACACGAAGTCCTTGGCCAAGACAGGAGATTTACTGGTAGGTATTCCAGTAGTATCTCAGGGTGTTCTGGGCTACACTCCGACATGACTTGTACCGCTTTTGGGGGTCTGAATTTTACCAACCCCCTAGGCCCGCCATGCGATGCTCATAGAAGAACGGACCGGACTGTACGGATATTGTCACTGGCAGGCTCAGTAGGGTCTCAGGATGAGTTCGCTCATCGACGTCCCTTTTGGTCAATACCTGGTAGCCCGTCACGTTTGGCTAATACCTCTGACGTGCTAGTGGTTAAATCCACAACCAAAGTATTGACGAGTCTTTAGAGTCCCCCACAGACCTGTTTCTCAAGTTTCGGGCGAAACGCTGTAGAGGCCGTATGGAGATATGGCAGGGTTCGATCAGATACGTGAGGTATTGCACGGATCATGATCGGACGAGTAATACTAGCGGGCTTTGGTTTAAGCCGGATCCTAGTATTATACTGTGTAGATTTTGTCTCTTTGCATTTGTATTCAGTGGGAATACAAATGCGGCATGTATATGCAGTCGCGGGGTTTTCCTGTAATTTATTACGGGATCAGTTTTCTGAAGTTGCCAGTTTGCATTCCGTTCCGGCCAGTTTTCCTTTGTTCCTTCACGGCCGGATTTTTCTGATGGAGGGGCTAATTTGCATATTTGCAAATTAGCAGTTGTGGAGGGTTTATTTGTATTTATGGCATTATGATAGGTTAAGCATCTTTTCTTTTTCATGATGGTTTAGCATTAATGAGATTAGAATGGATTATAAATTGATTTGATATTGTTATCATCACTTTTGGAAGTGGTCACCCTTTTGCTTTTCCTACTCTCACCTCCCTTCATGTTTTTATTCCTTCCACCATTGATCATAAGGGCCCGGACACTCTTGAGGAGAGTAGAGAGTGGTTTCATTTTGGTGAGGGAAATTGATTTATCTCATTTTTGCTTGCTTGCTAAATTCCTAACACCTCTCCAAAGTTCATGGTTTCATTCCTCCATCAAAGGCAACTTCACCCCATTGAGACAAAGTGATTCTACACTAAGCCTACAGCATTTCTTGGGCACGTCGGCTTGCCAACTTCGTGCGCGAGTTGCCTCGGTCCAGAGGTGGGAGCCCGTAAAAGAACCCGGCCATGTGGTGCCCGTTCCGACGAGGAGGCGACGATCGGAGATTCCGCGAGGAGATCGGAGTGGAGGCGAAGACCGAAGGACACGGATCGCTTGGTATAGCTTCTCTACTCTTATTCTAGTTTGCTAGAGTTAGGTTAATGGCCCGATCCGGGATTTTTGTGCGCGGTGGTGCCGGTTAATAGTTTTTTGAAAAGTTTTGTTTCCGCATTCCGGCGTCGGATTGACGGCCGGGGCGCCGCCGTGCACTTACAATAACGTCGACTGAAAGTCAATCTCAGGCTTTGTCTTACCCTTAAAGGAGGGACAGTATGTTGGAAGAGTTCCAAGCTAGATACCGTGGCAAACTAGACGATAAAGGCTGAATACATCGCTGCCAACGTTACTGCCAAAGTGTCTGTCTGGATATTTCTTATTCATGAGACGAACATGGTTCCGAGCATTGAGTGTCCAATAACTGTTATTGTGACGACAATGGAGTTATGGCTTTGCCCTAGGAACCCCGGTCCCATATGTGATCCAGGCATATTCCGAGGCAGTATCACCTGATCAGGAAGATGGTTGATCTCCAAGGGATCGAGGTAAGGAGAGTTGATGCGAAGGATAACACGGCAGATCCACTCACAAAGTCTTTTCCCTAGAGAGACTTTTATGGGACGTTGGGTATGAGATACTACAACAAATGACCTTAGTACAAGTGAGAGATTGTTAGTTGTATGTATGCCCTAGAGGCCATTATAGTACATATGATGTATATTATAGTGGATGCTTGGACATATATAGGGAGGACTTTCTTGCTCGATATGATAGTATGCTATCTGGTTACTCTTTATCTTAGCATGTACACTTATTGTCTCTTTGTTACATGTTGATAAAGCTCTTAGGATGTGTACTTGACTACCAGGATTATGATGCAGATCATACTAGTGGGGCAAGGGTAGTCTATAAGTACATCCTTTAATTGTTCCTAGTCGTGGGAGTATCGAGACGGGGCATCGATATCCCAGAGTAGACCAGCGTATACGTTTCTTGACCCATATGATGGGCTATGGATGATCCCACATCCATTGGTGTTTGACATCAAAGATTGTATACGGGTGCTCAGTAGAGACTGGGTATACTGAACAGGAGTCGCCGAGAACTCCTAGAGGGTATTATACCTCACGTCAGATAGCAGTTCTCTGGTGACACTGGTACAGGTTATTATGTAAACCCGAGATCATCATAGAGTCTTGTGTGATTCCCACTGTGTTTTGATTTCCACCTTACCACGTTCAAGAGAACGTGCAAAACGGTGGTTTTTGGGTACAATCCCGACTCACATGGAGGTAATAAGCGATAGGAGGGGATTTCGTCTCTCCCGGTATTAGGGGTTAATGTTGCGCTATACTCGATTGGCCATAACAGGAAATCCCTGGCCAGGGTTGCTGAGATTTACTGGTAAGTGTTATCATTAGTTTCTCAAACCGTTATGACCCTCACATCGGCATGACTTATCAAGCTATTGGGGTCTGACGTTTACCACCCCCAGGCTGGATATCCGACATATCAGACGAAGAGACTTGACTGTACGGTAGTGTTACTTATTAGATTCACAGGAGTATGAACATGCTTGCTTGTTGATCTTTCGATAGCTCAATACCCGGGTAGTCGTTACGTCCAGCTAGTACCGCTGACGGCTTGTTGGTGACTGATATGATCATTACCTACTGCCGGCGTATTGACGAGTCTTTAGAGTCCTACACAGAGGTTTCCCGGCTCTGGCGAAACGAAGTAGGAGCACATATGTGATATGTGCGGGACCGAGATTAATACGTGTATGTGATACCGTATTCTAATCTCGCGATATGTGATATCGGTCGGTTATATGTGATATAGCCGGGTTATCGAATCAAGTATTGACTCGATAAGTTGATACAAATGATATTAGTCGGTTTTATGTAATATGGCCGGATTATTAAATCAAGTGTTGATTTAATAATTTAATGTATGATTATATATTTGATATATTAATTTTACATTAACTAATCTTAGCTCACTTAAGCATTTCTTTTTCTCACATTTACACTTAATATATATGTGATATATATTATTGTGTTTATCTTTGTGTCATGCTTGATGATACATCATACATGGGTGTATGAGACTCACACCATGCTAAAGATAATTAAGGGTTTTAATTATTTAAGGTAAATACAAAATTAGGTTGAAATGAGTCATGGTTGGAAGCTTGGAGAAGCTTGTAGTAACCATTGACTTAGTCCACTAATTTTGTTTTACTTGAGATATTTATTAACCCACCCATTATCTTTGTTGGATATAGTGCCCTCAAAGTCAAATATTGGGTCACAGGCACATGATTGCAATGATTGAGGGATGACCTAAGCCGGTAGGACAGTCTTACTCAAGATGATAGTATGCTATCTGGTTTATCTTTATCATCGTGTACATGCTTTAGGTGACATTACAGGTCGCTATTACACGTTGATAGAGCCCTTAGGATTCTTGCTTGACGGCTAGCAGTATGATGGCGATCATATATGTGGGAGCTGGGGTCTATAAGCACATCCTTAAAATGGTCCCTAGTCGTGGGAGTTTCGAGACTGGGCATCGATACTCTATTAGCAGACTAGTGTATACAGTCGAGACCCCGACGAGGGGCGGTGGCTGGTCTCACAAGCCATTGATGTCAGTTGGTTCACCTAAGATGTATACAGGTGCTCATTGGGTTATGAGTACACCGGACAGGACTCGCCGGGAACATACTAGTTGGTATTATACCTGACGTCAGATAGCAGTTCCCTGGTGACATGTGTACAGGTTAGTTCATCGACCTGAGATCGTCATTTGTCTTGTGTGAGTTCCCACTGTGCTTTGATTACTACCCTACCACGGCTCAAAGGAGTTGTGCAAACAGGTTTTAGTTGGGTACACTCCCGAGCCACATGGAGGCAGTGAGCGGATCGGCAGGGGTTTCGTCTCTCCCGATATTGGGGGTGAGATCGCGCTGTGTCTAGGAGAGCCATTACATGAAGTCCTTGGCCAAGGCAGGAGATTTACTGGTAGGTATTCCAGTAGTATCTCAGGGTGTTCTGGGCTACACTCCGACACGACTTGTACCGCTTTTGGGGGTCTGACTTTTACCAACCCCCTAGGCCCGCCATGCGATGCTCATAGATGAACGGACCGGACTGTACGGATATTGTCACTGACAGGCTCAGTAGGGTGTCAGGATGAGTTCGCTCATCCACCTCCCTTTTGGTCAATACCTGGTAGCCCGTTACGTACAGCTAGTACCACTGACGTGCTAGTGATTAAATCCACAGCCAAAGTATTGATGAGTCTTTAGAGTCCCCCACAGACAGTTTCTCAAGTTTCGGGCGAAACGTTGTAGAGGCCGTATGATATATGGCAGGGTCCGATCATATACGTGCAGTGGTGCACGGATCATGATCGGGCGGATCATACTAGTGGGCTTTGGTTTAAGCCGGATCCTAGTATTAGATTTGTTGGATTACTTTCGTCTCATCACATTCGCATTCGGTCGGAATGCGGATGCAGGTATGTATATATACGTGAGGGGTATCCTTGTGATCCGTCACGAGTTTACTTTAGATGTTGCCGTATCTTTTTACCGTTGTAAACATTTGGGTTAATGTTTACATATGGAAATTATGGGCTAGAAATCATCATTAGAAGCCTTAATTGTGACACATGCACAAGTGATGACTCATGGTCTCTTTCTTTGTGCATGTGTCACATTATTTGATGGATTTGAGTCTTGATATAATAAGAAGAGTGAGAGGGGCTGCCATGATATGGTTTTGGTCTTGTATTTTTTCATAAGACTCTCTCATTTTTATGATAAGATAAAAAAAGAAAGAAAATGCTTCTTCTTCTTCTTCCTCCTCTAGCTCACAACCTCCATTAATGGCATCATCTCTAACCTCCATCCATACACTCTCATGTGATGAGAATCAATGGATGCTTGAGACAAAGTTGTCACACACATTCTCTACATCGCCTTGGACACGTCGGCTAGCGAACTTCGTGCCCGAGTTGCTTCGGACGAAGCGGGAGCCCGTAAAAAGACTTGAAGATGTGGTGCCCTTTCCGACGATGAGATCGAGATCGGAGATGCCGCGAGGAGATTGGGATGGTGGCCAAAGACCGAAGGACACAGATCGATCGGTATAGCTTTTCCAACCCTTTCTCTAGTTGCTAGTTATAGGTTAATGGTTCGATCCGGATTTATAGTATACGATAGCGCCGGTTTCTAGTTAGAAAAAGTTTTCGTTTCCGTATTTAGGCCTCGGACAGACGGCCGAGGCGCTACCGTAGACTTACATGGTGTCATAGCCACGCCATTAACCTTTACTAACTTGCTCTAACGTGTTTAGAACTTCGATCGAACAAAATTTTCAAAAACTACATTTCCAATTCTGAGTTTCTGTCGAAATTTTTTTGTCGTCGAAAAATTATTTTGAGATTGCAGAAAATCAGGCAGGCTTTTCTTAGAACGCTATTGAAATTTGGTACACTGATCTAACTGTAGCGCCGCGAAACCGCGGCATTACCCTTGTTTTGGCCGCGGTTCCGCCGCACCACTGTAGCATCAGTCCACCATTTTTCCTACAGTGCTCTCTGACTTGGAAATGGGGTTTCTGGTATTTTTTGTTTGGGCCCAGATTTGTTTGAGTACTGGGAATTGTGCTTGGGGCCCACTTCGGGGAAATTTTGTCGATCGAAAATTTAAATATGTTAGTTCACAGTATTTACATTATATCTGCGACCGTGAATGTCATTTGATCGGTAAATCTTGTCTAATTGCTATAGCTCTTTTAGACGGATTTGCGAACGTGACATTCACGTTGATGTTCTGTGTTGTGCTGTGATGTTGCGGATTTGTCGTGGTGTATAGCCTAGATGCAATGGTAGTACAGTTTGGTTGTATTTGTACATTTGATATTGCGGGGAGAGCGTCCGACATATGGACTGCCGTCACTGCCTGTTTGTATATTATTCTTTTGGGGCACGACCGGGCTGAGGTCGATGTACCCGTTTTATATATTTTACTTTGTGTACTAGGATTACCCTGCGGTGGAGTGCACGGATAGCCGAGTTCTAGAGGGCAACGGGCCCGCATCTCATGGCTTTGAGATGGAGGGGGCTTCACTCTAAAATTGGCGGGCTATTTTCCGCACTCGTAGGGGGTACAGGTTGACCCAAGGAGGGGTGCTCAAGTTACCGGATTCCGTGAAGTGCTGGGTGGTCCATTCACTCTGTTGAAGGGGGCTGCCTCGCTTCAGGTTTTGGCAGGTAACTTGCCGCACCCGTAGGGGCCAAGGATTTCATTGCACAGGCTATCCACACAACCAGGCGAACGTCGGGTTTCAGTAGCGGCTCTATGAAACCCAGGGATCCCAGATTATCTGTTTTGTTCTGTGATGCTTATTACATTTCTGTGATGTTGCATTTTATCACGCCATTAGCGAATATTGATATATATACTAGTAGATGTTGTATATGTTTTACACCCGCGCTAGTCCAGTCTCCGCTCTGTCGTTAGTTAAGTAACCTAACGAGTGATGACGGGACCCAGTGGCGAATGCGGATGGAATATACGTTGTCACGACCCGAAATTGGCACGTGACGGCCCTAATACTACGCAACGCCTACATACGTAACGCAGTAAAAGAAAGCCAAAACCCAGAAATCTAAACCATTAAAAAGACAAGGAAAGATAATAGAAGTTTTGAAACATTTGAAATCACAACCCAAATTCTTAAAAAGCCCAACTTATTTCCTTTAAAATTTTGACAGCACCTCCTTTGTAAAAACTAGCCCTAAAAATGGGTACAACATAAATACAAGTAAAGCATCCCCAAACGGGAGCAAAAACACGCCCAAAGGCGGAAAACAACCACCACAACAAATATACGACGCCGAAGCAAAGAAATAAAAGACGATAGAAAGAAAACTGTATAAAAGACAACAAGTCACAAATAATATACAATATCGTCCTCACACAAGTCTTTAAGTCAAACATGAAAGTAGTAGATGGAGAGTACAAGGATACAACGAATATACAATACAACACGAATAACCACAAAACCCACCTAAGCAAAAAAGCACACTGTGAGCCGATGCGGTATCCGTAGCAAAAGATGATAGATAGATGAATAGCCTGTCTCGACTACTCTGGGGAACACCCTGCAAAACAACTGTGGCACAACGGGGGTGAGTTGCCAACTCGTGAATAGTAAATAACATATGCAGGTAATCGCAAGTATGCACGTACAGCGTGAGTCTAACATATGCAATTAATAGCAATAACAGGTCATATGAATACAATAATCATGAAAGGTACACTAGCAGGTACAACTAATACATGAAGCAATGCATATAATTAAAGGTATGTAAATGCAACAGTCATGAAAGGTACTCTAACAGGTATTACTAATACATGAAGCAGTGCATAAATAATAAATGTGGAGTATGGAATGAAATATGTCAAATCCACGGAATCCTGACATCGTGGTAGGATCACAATCCATCAAGACAAATCCAAATCCCAATTTCCTCAAATCAGCCCCCAAATTGGCTCTCATATCATATAAGTCTCAAGAATCCCGAATGTACAATATCGAATAAATCTCATATATTCTGAATGTATAAATCAGCAATCTCATATATATCATGTATCAATTCTCAATTAAATCCCCTATATCCCAAATCCAATATCAAGTAAAATTCTAACACCCTAAATATATTTCTAACACCCTAAATATATTTGCATGAAATAATATGATGATGTATATAAATTAATGTCAATACACATATATTAGCGTCCCATTCCACTAATATTGGTGTAAGGGCATATATAACAGCGTCCTAACCCACTGTTATATATACAAAGAAGTAAAAAGGTCAATACACATATATTAGCGTCCCATTCCACTAATATTGGTGTAAGGGCATATATAACAGCGGCCTAAACCCCTGTTATATATTCAAAGAAGTAAAAGAAATATCATGAAACCAATGTGTCAAGTATCGACACAGAAATGCTGGTCTATCAGGTGCTATCACCAAGACTGGCACCCTGATAGGTACGTATCATACGCTATCCCGAAAGCTCGAGTGCCTAGCTCTGACCCTCGCCTCTCGACGTATCTATACGTACATGACTCCTGTCGGCATCCAGATGATAACCGCTGAGTCATTGGTAATGTCACCGGTAGGTACTTGCCCACCTTCCAGGCTCAATCGGCAAAAACCATCGATCATCTTGCCGAGGGGAACCGTACCGGACCCCACCATGTACCCTCATACGGCACCCACTCCTCGTATGGAGTATATAATCAGAACCGATAAATCTCACGGTGGATGCTGAAATATCATATCAAGGGAAACCGGGCTTTTCAAGTAATGCATAATTTCATGAACTCCCACGGTTCCTAAATCCAGAAAACATCATGAAAAATCCATAACTCAAATGTGAAAATCTATGAATATAATATATGCAACATAAACTGAAATGTAAACATATAAAGGAAAAGCCGCTAATTAACTGCAACAAGTTAATATAAAATATCATGCGGTTCCTAATTTCTCCAATTCTAAATAACATCAAGTGAAGGTAAACATGTAGCCATAACCAGATGTATGTGTGAACATAAAGGTATAGCAAGGTATATGTATCTACCTATAAGTAAATAATGTAATATACCCCCTGGGTATAAGTGAAGTATGTGTGCAAGGTATACCTGTAGCTATGTCATGAAGTGTGTATGTACCTATCGCTAATGGTACAATACTCTATAGTTATACAGGTAACTAGCATGAAGCATGTCAAGGCATATGTGTAAGCATGTAGGTATACAGGTATGCTATATGTCATATGCGATAAGAAATATGAATCAACGTCTCAATGTCCCTAACCAAGCAATATCATATCTATCAGTGGGTTGTGCGTGACATGGCAATTATTGACGGTGTGTGTGGCATACAATCAGCGCTCATGCAACATAGGCCGTCAATAATGGTGCAGTGTCCTAAGGATACCAGTCCACGCACAACACTAGCTAAGCAGTAGGGTAAATACGCAATTCTAAATATGACATAGAATATGCGACAGAAATAACATCTCTAGCCCAGACGTATAACGCCATGCGGGCGATTCCCCTGTAGATGTTAAATCTACCCACCAACGCTCCAAGTTAGGTGAAGTCTACCTACAATTCTGGGATAAGCTTCCCAAAACTCAACACGTCATTCATCGGAAAGTCCGTAGGAATACATGATCTCCCACTGTGAACTCAATTCTGCGACCAACACGGTCGGCATAAGACCTCTGTCCGCAATGGACTACTCTCATCCTGACCTAAATCCATTGGATCAACTCCGAAGTCTCTAGACTAGCTGGGGTCCAAAAATCCTACTTACGCAGAGTCAGAAAAACAGACTGGTGATCGGCACGACCTAACCCCTAAACCTAAGGGTTGCCAATTGGAGCGACTCCTGATAGCGGCTATCGAAGGAGAACCCTGACAATGGCGAGCGACGATCCCCAACTACCGACAACAAATAAAACGTATGCACAAGCATATCCTCCATAGTCGGTATAGCCCGCTCTCACAAGACCATCATCCTGCGGATGGAAAAGCGGAGCTAAAGCTCAACCAGTACCCAAGGCTTCCTGAAGCTCCTGCCCAAGACGGCAAGCGAACAGGGTGCCTTCGTTGGATACGACCCATGAAGGAACTCCGTGCAACGCACAAACTTAACAACGAACAACTGAGCAAACCGAGCAAAACCGGACGACCTCATTCAAATGGAGTCACACCCTGACTAGACCTGGGTAGACACCATAACGAAATTCGTGGAGATCTGCTCCCACTCCCACTTTGGAACGGTTAAAGGTTGCAACTCTCCAGCCGGTCTCAGATGCTCAACCAAAACACACAACAAGACAGACACCTTGAAAAGAAATCCGAAACTCTTTACATTCCTGCCCACCCGTAACTATCTCACAAGTCACCTCAATGTTGGTGAAACTTGAATGAGTACAGAGAGTTGACAGATGTGCCTGCTTTAGGATTTCGCGTCTCTACCCAATAGTATCAAGTACACAACCGCGTCCCTAAACTTAGCACACCCTTGTCACAATTCAAGGACTCCGAATCATTACCCAGCCGAGTATGCTCAAGACTCTCTGACAAACGAGTATCGGCGGGTAGTGCCTCGCGAAAGCGATTAAGGAAAAGTGGTCGGGCGCGGACATGAGCAAGCTATCCCCTCAGTAAAGGCGAACACAAGCTATACTCAATGAACGCACCAAATTGTAAATCTGCAAAAAGACTGTCTCAACAATCAACATCCGCTGCAGGAATATGTACATTAAGCTATGGTAGTTTGTGAAAATCTGAAACGACTCTCGAACAAAGTAGTGTCTCTAAATCTCCAACACAAAACCACCGCGGCCATCTCCAGATCGTGAGTGGAATATCCTGCCAGTACTTCCTCCAAATGTAGGGAAGCAAAAGCGATAACTCTATAATGCCGCATCAGCGCAAAATCGAGCCCCACTCGCGAAACATCACAGTTAAACAACAAAGTCGCCCGAACCAGAAAGCAAGGAAAGGACTGATGCAGTTGTTAACCGAGTCTTCAACTGCCGAAACTCCGCACACATGCCTCAGTCCAAAGATAGAAACTACCTTTCCGGTCATCCAGTCAACGGTGCAGCACTGCACTAGCAATCCTGCATGAAACGGCGGTAAAAACTGTAAGTCCATGCTACCTCTCCCGGTACTTTCGGGCATGCGGAATTTGATAAAAAACGATTTTCTTAGAGGTGGTAACATGGACTTAAAACCCGGATCTTTGTTAAACATCTAACTAACAACCTAACTACGAGTTGCTAACTACTCGGTTAGGGGGTTATACCTTTCTTTTTCTCGAACTCCTTCGTCTTCAAGCCTCGATGGATGTCCGGATCGCCTTCACTCCGTCGTTTCCTTGCGCCGAAGATAGATCCACCTCGAAAGCTTCTACCTTTGGCTTCTTCTTCGGTCTTTGAAGAAACTAGTTCACTTGGTTTGCTAAACCTTGTGAACTAGAGTGAGTAGAGAAGAGTTTGTATGGGATTTTATCTATGGTTCTTGGTTCTCAACTCATGAGACAAGTGAACCATAGAGTCAAGAGAGGGAGAGCAAGAGGAGGAAGATGAGAGCTCAAGAACAAGAGAGAGAATGAGCATGAAAGAATGAGAGAAGACTTTTCTCATTTGGCTCTCATAATCCAAAACAATCATAACACATCATATCAATCAAGTATTATGTGATGGTTTAAGCAACCATAGCCATATCATTTCATGCACTCATTTTGCACAAAAGAGCAAGCAAGCAAAAGTCTTTGCCATGAAATGATAGCTATGGTTATCATGATGGTCAACTAGTCAAGCCTAGTCAACCGGTCAACAAAGTCAACAAGTCAACAAAAGTCAACAAGTCAACAAAGTCAACAACTCAACAACCATGTCACCATAATACCTAATTAATATAATTGTTAATCACATATCATATTCTCATTAGGGTTGAGCAAAAAGTCAACAGTCACCTTTTAACGGTCAACAACCCTAATGAGAATTCTCCGCCTTTGTCTCTCCGTCAACTGTGCATACACACCCGCATCCGCGTTCCGAGGAACACGAATACAAACTGGATAAATCCAATCCCAACACATACACTAGGATCTGGCTTAAACCAAAGCCCGCTAGTGTCTACTGTCCGGACACTGTACGTGCACAAGTGCACGGATGTGACCGAACCCTGTCGCAAAACCATGCGACCTGCCGCAAAACCATGCGACCTCTACTCTTTTGCCTAAAGGCGAATAGCTTTCTATGTGGAACTCTAAAGACTCGACCCTACGCTGGCAGTGGGTTTAACCACAGACCGCAAGCGGCACTAGCTGTGCGTAACGGTCCCCAGGTAGAAGCCGACAAGAAGACTGACGAGGTGAAACCCATCTGAACTCCTACTGAGCCTGAATGTGACAATCTCCGTACAGTCCGGTCTGTTCGTCTGATACATCGCATGGCGGGCCTAGGGGCGGTAAACGTCAGTCCCCTAATAGCGGTACAAGTCGTGTCGGAGTGAAGCCCAAAACACCCTGAGATAACACTGGAAGCCTACCAGTATATCTCGATTGCCCTGGCCAGGGACTACTCGTGTAATGGCTCTCCTAGACACAGCGCGATGTCAACCCCCAATACCGGGAGAGACGAATCCTGTCTAACCGTCACTGCCTCCAAGTTCTTCGGGACTGCACCCAACTACCACCTGTTTGCACGACTCCTTTGAGCCGTGGTAGGGTAGTAATCAAAGTACAGTGAGAACACACTCGAGACGAAGTGACAGTGTCAAGTCAGCGGACTAAGCTGTACTCATGTCACCTGGGAACTGATAACTGACGATAGGTATAATACCAACCGGTCAGTTCCCGACGAGTCCTGTCCAGTGTACTCGTAACCCAACGAGCACCCGCATACTATCTCCAGTACGAAGTACTGACGGCTGTGGGACAGACCGTCTCCCACTCTGGGATGAGAAGCGCATGCGCTAGTCTACTCCGGAGTATCGATGCCCTGTCTCGATAGTCCTGCGACTAGGGACCTGCATAAGGATGTGCTTATAGATTACCCAGCCCCCACTAGTGTGACTGCCATCACAACGCTGGTAATCAAGCAAAGATCCTAAGGGCTCCACTAATGTGTATAGGTGATATACTGAAATAAACACAAGTACACATTGAAGTAGAAACAAACCAAGTAGCATACTACTATATTGAGCAAGATTGTTTATACAAGGTGAATATCCCAAGCTTCCATTAAGTAATATACAAACTAGTATGATACAGTAATGGCCTCTAGGGCATATACACTAACAATCTCCCACTTGCACTAAGGCCATGTACTGGCGTATCGAAGACCTATCATCTCGATCAGCCGCTCGAACTGAGTCTGGGGCAAGGCCTTGGTGAATGGATCTGCAGTGTTATCTTCTGAAGCGACTCTCCGATCCTCGATCTCCTGGCGATCCACGATCTCCCTGATCAGGTGATACCGCCTCAAGATGTGTCTGGATCTCTGATGGGACTTGGGTTCCTTCGCTAAAGCTATAGCCCCGTTGTTGTCGCAATACAGAGGTATTGGATCAACAATGGAAGGAACCACCTGAAGTTCTTTCAAGAACTTCCTTATCCAGACAGCTTCTTTTGCGGCATCAGATGCAGCGATGTATTCCGCTTCCATCATCGAGCCTGCAACGGTTTCCTGTTTGGAACTCTTCCAACACACCGCCCCTCCATTGAGGGTAAAGACAAAACCCGACATGGACTTGGAATCATTCTTGTCACTCTGGAAGCTGGAGTCAGCAAAGGCCTCGATCTGGAGGTCTTTTCCGCCATACACTAAGAACATCTCCTTAGTCCTTCTCAGGTACTTGAGAATGTTCTTTACCGCTATCCAGTGTTTCTCCCCAGGGTTTGACTGATACCGGCTTACTACACTCAGTGCATAAGCTACATCCGGTCTGGTACACAACATCGCATACATTATAGAGCCTACCGCAGAAGCGTAGGGTATAATCGACATGCGATCTCTCTCCAAATCAGTCTTAGGAGACATCTCTTTAGAGAGGGTGATCCCGTGACAAGCCGGTAGGTTACCGCGCTTGGAATCTTCCATACTGAATCTTTTCAGTATGGTGTCGATGTACATGGACTGTGAAAGTCCTAATATCCTCTTGGATCTATCACGATGGATCCGGATCCCCAGGATGTATGAGGCATCACCCAGGTCTTTCATGGAGAACCTGTGTGACAAGAACCCCTTGACAGATTGTAGCATAGGAATGTCATTTCCTATTAAGAGAATGTCATCCACGTATAAAACGAGGAATACTACAGTTCTCGCTACAAATCTACTATAGATGCATGGTTCATCTGGATTTTTGATAAAGCCAAATTCCTTGACCGTCTCATCAAAACAGATGTTCCAACTCCGCGATGCCTGCTTTAGTCCGTAAATGGACTTAAGCAACTTGCACACCTTTCCGCTGCTCCCACTCTGAATGAAACCCTCTGGCTGGTCCATATAGACACACTCCTCTAAATTTCCATTTAGAAAAGCTGTCTTTACGTCCATCTGCCAAATCTCATAATCGTGGAAGGCAGCAATGGCAAGAAGGATCCGAATGGATTTCAGCATAGCTACTGGAGAAAAGGTCTCGTCATAGTCCAAACCAGGTCTTTGACGAAAACCCTTTGCTACCAGTCTAGCTTTATAGGTCTCAACCTGTCCATCTACACCAATCTTCCTTTTGAAGATCCACTTGCATCCTACGGGTTTTACCCCGTCTGGAGCAACGTCCATACTTTGTTGGTGTACATGGACTCCATTTCGGTCCGTATTGCATCCAGCCATTTTACCGAGTCGACGCTCTGAACGGCTTGCTGGAAGCTAGTAGGCTCATCATAATCTATGATGCAATCCTCTCTATCCCCGTCTATGAGAAAACCGTAGTATCTCTCGGGCGGATGAGACTGCCTACTACTCCTGCGGAGCGGCGTAGGAATGTCATGTTCTTTTGAACCCTCTGGTTCTACTAAGCTTTCAGTAATAGCTCGTGGTTCTGGAATTTCTTCCAGTTCTACTGTGCTCCCACTTATCTGGGTTTCCAAAAACTCAGTTTCGAAGAAGTAGGCATGACGAGAAACAAGAACTTTTTGTTCCTCTTCGCAGTAGAAGAAATATCCCTTGGAGTTCTTTGGATATCCCACGAACTTACACTGTACTGAGCGTGCCTCGAGCTTGTCCGCATGCTGCTTTTTAACAAAAGCTGGACATCCCAATGTCTTAATGTGTTTAAGATATGGTCTCTTCCCACACCACATCTCATATGGTGTAGTAGGCACAGTCTTAGTTGGAACTCGGTTCAAAAGGTATGCAGCTGATTCTAGCGCATATCCCCAGAATGATCGCGGTAACTCAGCGTTACTCATCATGGACCGTACCATATCCAATAGGGTTCGGTTCCGTCTCTCCGATACACCGTTATGTTGCGGAGTGTATGGAGGAGTAAGCTGAGAGAGAATTCCGTTCTCTTTTAAATAGTCCAGGAACTCGGCACTCAAGTATTCTCCACCTCGATCTGATCATAGAATCTTAATACTTTTGCCGGTTTGTTTTTCTACTTCATTCTTAAATTCCTGGAACTTTCCAAAGGCTTCGGACTTATGTTTCATTAAGAAGACATAACCGTACCTTGAGAAGTCATCCGTAAAAGTAATGAAGTAAGAATAACCGCTTCGCGCATGTGTAGACATTGGACCGCACACGTCGCTGTGTACGAGTCCCAAGAGCTCGCTCGCCCTTACTCCGTGTCCAGTAAATGGAGTCTTTGTCATCTTTCCTTTGAGACAGGATTGACAAGTGGCATACGATTGATATTCGAACGGATTCAAATATCCTTCTGTATGTAACTTCGTCAACCTTCTCTCATTGATGTGACCCAGTCTACAATGCCATAAGAAAGTCTGATTTATTTCCGGAGACTTTCTTTTGTGTGTATTCTGGACATTGAAAATCTGTGGTTGGTTTAATACGTATATACCATTGCTCAATGTACCTGACCCAATCAAAACTTGATTAAGGTGAATGTTTACAACATTACTTACAAACGCAAATTCATAACCTTCTTTAGAAACTAAAGATACAGAAATGATATTACAAGTTGCGTTGGGTACAAAAAAGCAATTACGCAAAACCAAAACATGTCCATCTGATATTCCCAGGTGATAGTCCCCCACGGCTTTAGCATCCATGCTACCTCCGTTCGCAACTCTGAGGGTCATGTCACCTGCTTTCAAAACACTACGGTTTCTCAACGCCTGCAAAGAATTACAGATATGAGATCCTGATCCGGTATCCAATACCCAGGAAGTAGAGTTTATTGAAAGACAGTTTTCAATAACATACACACCTGAAGCTGAAGCTGAAGCTGCAACCTGCTTCAATTCCTGTGTCCTGGCTTTCCAAGCCCTGCAATCATTCTTCCAGTGAACTTTCTTATGACAATAGAAGCATTCTTCCTTATCCACAAGCTTCCCCGCTATCTTTGTTGCTTTAGCTTTTCCCTTCATATCCACTTTACTAACACCGCCTCTTGGTTTGGCGGGGGCTTTCTTCTTCTTTCCCTTGGCTTTCGCCTTGGACCTAGAAGAAGATGATCCTCTTACAAACAAAGTGGATGTTTCCCTACCTTTCTGTAGGGTGCCCTCTGCGCTCCTCAGCATGTTGAGGAGCTCTGAAAGTTCAACTTCTTTTTCTTGTAAGTTGAAGTTCAGTATGAACTGGGCGTAAGTAGAAGGAAGGGACTGGAGAATCAAGTCCGTATAGAGCTCATTCTCCAACGTGGTTCCAAGTTCCGCGAGCTCCTCAATGAAGGCAATCATCTTAAGCACGTGTTCCGCTACCGATGATCCGATGGCCAACCTTGCCGAAAATAACTTTTTCGACACTTCGTATCTTGCGATACGAGATTGCTCTCCATACAGTTCTTTTGTATGGAGAAATATGGATTCAAGGTCCATATTCTCGTGCCTCCTCTGATGTTCGTTGTCCATCGAGGCAAGTACGAGGCACTTGGCCTTCGCGCTATCAATCTCCCAGGTCTTACGGATTTCCTTATCCGCGACGCTGGAAGTGGGACTTGGGACAGGGGGAGCTTTGGTGGTAAGAAGATACCCCAGCTTGTCGTAAGTGATTGCCATTTTGACATTCCTGAGCCAATCTTTGTAGTTTGGCCCTGTCAGTATGTTTTTATCTAGAAGTAACTTAAGTCCAGTCATTTCGATTGGTCGCTGCAATTAGGAGAGAGAAGAAAAAACACTTAGCATGATGCTCTTGCAAGTTTAGAGTGGTTTTTAATTTGTCTAAACACGATGGCTCCCACTGTTTCTCGAATCCCTCCTCAAACCAAAAAGGAAGAATTAGTCAGGATCAATCTCACCGTACAATACTTGCTTAACCGTTCGGCCAGGCTGGTGTCGGTACTTCGAGGGAGGTTTTCCAACGCTTTCGCGAAGTTCCTTAATTTAAGAACCTCTTTTCCCTGGGAGCGTAGCCCCGCTAACACCTTTCTAGACACCTACTTGGTTTATAGTATTGATCGTTAAGTGAGAAATTTCCCGAGGAGTAGCATATACTCACAGTAGGATCGGGATCCAAATATCATCGCGTGACGAAACTGAAGGAATCCTACCAGAATCATCACACTCCAAATGGTATGCAACACTAGCAAGTTTCAGTTCTTTTGAAACTCCCGATGTGGATTTTCGCCCCATGCGCTTATGACCTTGGCGTGAGGTCAAAATGTCATAAGTCACATGTCAAGTTCTTCCCATCATTATCCAGGTTAATTTGAATCCACCCGTACCTACCCTTGACGTAAGCCAAAATGGTAGTATGGCTGTCCCAAACCAACGCATTCTATCTATGCAACAGATAAATATCCGGCAGCTACCAATCACTATGCCTTGGCGTGAGGTCAAAATATATAGCTTGAATACTACCGAATATTTAACTGAAATGATGGAGGGCTAAGAATGGTTTTGGCGAAACCGTGAACGTAGTGAACTTGATTTAGTCGATGGAACGAGATAGCTTTTAAATGGAGTGGCTCAAACTCTGCATTTTAAAAGTTTGTTTTGAAAAGAACCGAGTGGTTTTTCGAAAGTGTTCCAACGACTTTTACTTGGTTTATTTTCTTGCATTAGTTCTTTTAATGCGTGATATTCTTGCATTAGTTCTTTTAATGCGTCCCATCATTTAATCCTACCATTGCAGAAAACAACCAAAATATGACGTACGCTTATGCCATTCGCATTCGCCACGGGGCCCCGTCATTACCCGTTAGGTTAGTTAACTAACGACAGAGCGGGGGCTGGGCTAGCGCGGCTGTAAAACATAAGCAACGCCTAAATAATATCATATATAGATATATTGCAATGATAGACATTTCAGATCACAGATGAACACATTGGATATACTAGAAACCTGCAATTCGTACGAGCCTGTAACGAAAAGCAGATTACACGGTCGCGGTGAATAGCCAATACCCCACCCAAGACCCCTACGGGTGCGGCAAACTACCCGCCAAGTACCCGAAGCGAAGCAACCTCCCTCATCCCCGTGAGTAGGCCACTTGGCACTTCGGCATACCCGGTAGTTTGTGCACCCCCTCCATGGGTCTATCCTAGGAGCAAAAACAGTAAAAAGAAATTATACAATGACGGCTACAACCCCGACCCGGTTGTGCGGCCATACAAATAATTATTACATCAATTTACAAATTTACATGAATTGAAAGAAAAGAAAACTCTCGTCTCACAACCCCGGCTATTCACCCGCGACAATCCAACATATTCATATACACATTCCAATAACATTACAGATCACAGATTTGTATAACCCCCACTAATCGACATATAGCGATTAGTAGACGTTCAATACAAATATCACATCACAGAAAAACCCGTCAGCTTAAGTCTTTTAGAAGTTCGATCAAAAATACGGATTTTCAGGACCCCAAAAATAAAATTTTCGTTCTGGAAAATCTGGGCAGAAAACACATATTCCAAAAATCCCAAAATACCCCTATGAGCAAACTGCAAAAATGAAAACCCATAACCGAGTCAACTCGGCCGCGGTTCCGCGGCGGGAGCAAGCTCCCGCCGCGGAAACGCGGCGCTTTGATCGAGTTAGGGTGTCAAATTTTTGCAGTTTCTTCAGAAAACCCTGAGTCGATTTTTGGTGTATTTCAAAAAAGTTTTCCAGCACTTTTAAAATCGACAGAAAGTTTGAAAACGAGGTTCATTTCGGGACTTTTTCTTTGATCGATCTTCTAGCTACTTTGCTAACATGTTAGATAGAGTTTAACTAGGCTCTGATACCACTGTAAGTCCATGCTACCTCTCCCGGTACTTTCGGGCATGCGGAATTTGATAAAAAACGATTTTCTTAGAGGTGGTAACATGGACTTAAAACCCGGATCTTTGTTAAACATCTAACTAACAACATAACTACGAGTTGCTAACTACTCGGTTAGGGGGTTATACCTTTCTTTTTCTTGAACTCCTTCGTCTTCAAGCCTCGATGGATGTCCGGATCGCCTTCACTCCGTCGTCTCCTTGCGCCGAAGATAGATCCACCTCGAAAGCTTCTACCTTTGGCTTCTTCTTCGGTCTTTGAAGAAACTAGTTCACTTGGTTTGCTAAACCTTGTGAACTAGAGTGAGTAGAGAAGAGTTTGTATGGGATTTGATCTATGGTTCTTGGTTCTCAACTCATGAGACAAGTGAACCATAGAGTCAAGAGAGGGAGAGCAAGAGGAGGAAGATGAGAGCTCAAGAACTAGAGAGAGAATGAGCATGAAAGAATGAGAGAAGACTTTTCTCATTTGGCTCTCATAATCCAAAACAATCATAACACATCATATCAATCAAGTATTATGTGATGGTTTAAGCAACCATAGCCATATCATTTCATGCACTCATTTTGCACAAAAGAGCAAGCAAGCAAAAGTCTTTGCCATGAAATGATAGCTATGGTTATCATGATGGTCAACTAGTCAAGCCTAGTCAACCGGTCAACAAAGTCAACAAGTCAACAAAAGTCAACAAGTCAACAAAGTCAACAACTCAACAACCATGTCACCATAATACCTAATTAATATAATTGTTAATCACATATCATATTCTCATTAGGGTTGAGCAAAAAGTCAATAGTCAACTGTCAACGGTCAACGGTCAACAACCCTAATGAGAATCCTCCGCCTCTGTCTCTCCGTCAACTGTGCATACACACCCGCATCCGCGTTCCGAGGAACACGAATACAAACTGGATAAATCCAATCCCAATACATACACTAGGATCTGGCTTAAACCAAAGCCCTCTAGTGTCTACTGCCCGGACACTGTACGTGCACAAGTGCACGGATGTGACCGAACCATGTCGCAAAACCATGCGACCTGCCGCAAAACCATGCGACCTCTACTCTTTTGCCTAAAGGCGAATAGCTTTCTGTGTGGGACTCTAAAGACTCGACACTACGCTGGCAGTGGGTTTAACCACAGACCGCAAGCGGCACTAGCTATGCGTAACGGTCCCCAGGTAGAAGCCGACAAGAAGACTGACGAGGTGAAACCCATCTGAACTCCTACTGAGCCTGAATGTGAAAATCTCCGTACAGTCCGGTCTGTTCGTCTGATACATCGCATGGCGGGCCTAGGGGGCGGTAAACGTCAGTCCCCTAATAGCGGTACAAGTCGTGTTGGAGTGAAGCCCAAAACACCCTGAGATAACACTGGAAGCCTACCAGTATATCTCGATTGCCCTGGCTAGGGACTACTCGTGTAATGGCTCTCCTAGACACAGCGCGGTGTCAACCCCCAATACCGGGAGAGACGAATCCTGTCTAACCGTCACTGCCTCCAAGTGCTTCGGGACTGCACCCAACTACCACCTGTTTGCACGACTCCTTTGAGCCGTGGTAGGGTAGTAATCAAAGTATAGTGGGAACACACTCGAGACGAAGTGACAGTGTCAAGTCAGCGGACTAAGCTGTACTCATGTCACCTGGGAACTGATAACTGACGATAGGTATAATACCAACCGGTCAGTTCCCGACGAGTCCTGTCCAGTGTACTCGTAACCCAACGAGCACCCGCATACTATCTCCAGTATGATGTACTGACGGCTGTGGGACAGACCGTCTCCCACTCTGGGATGAGAAGCGCATGCGCTAGTCTACTCCGGAGTATCGATGCCCTGTCTCGATAGTCCTGCGACTAGGGACCTGCATAAGGATGTGCTTATAGATTACCCAGCCCCCACTAGTGTGACTGCCATCACAACGCTGGTAATCAAGCAAAGATCCTAAGGGCTCCACTAATGTGTATAGGTGATATACTGAAATAAAAACAAGTACACATTGAAGTAGAAACAAACCAAGTAGCATACTAATATATTGAGCAAGATTGTTTATACAAGGTGAATATCCCAAGCTTCCATTAAGTAATATACAAACTAGTATGATATAGTAATGGCCTCTAGGGCATATACACTAACAATCTGCTAAGCCCAAAAATCTGCGGACCTCCGTCCGTACCCAAGTCTGGGCCAAAGCTGTACGACCACGATCTTCCTCGGAACCATACAAAACCGTCTCCCGTGACTACAAGACCTAGGAGTCAACACAAACAAGCCTGAAGGAACACGTCGAGAATCTAGCAAACAGCTGGGGCTCTCCCAATGTTTGCAAAACAAATCCTCAAGTGCTACTCCTGTCCCTCAAGACACAAAGAATAGACCAGAATGTCGTCAATAACACAATAATAACTGGTCGAGGAACGGCCTGAAGAAATCTGGTTCATCATATCTACGAATGCTGCTAGGGCATTGGTGAGTCCAATGACACCACCAAAACACACAAAGCCCGTAGCACGCACAAGGCAGTCTGCGGAATGTCATCACTCCGAACCCGCAACAATGATGTCTTGATCCCGAACTAACTTAGAAAAATGTCTCACACTCTGGTGCTGATCGAGGAAATCGTCAATGCGAGGTAAAGGATACCTATCCACACCGTAAGCCGGTTAAATTGACGATCAATCAATACACAACCTCAACTGCCGTCTTTCTCCTTGACGAACAGAAATAGGAGCTCCCCCAATGCGAAACCCTCAGACTCACAAGCCCCCCAACAACCAACTCTGCAGCTGATCCATAAGTTCCCTAAGCTCCGCCGGCTCATCTGGAACAACGTCGGAAAACTCTCGCACGATAAGAACCCGGTCCAACAAACCAACTGTGGCTCCGGTATCACGAATGAACGCCAAGAATCCATCACATCCTCTCCACAAAAGCTGACTAGTGAAAAAGGCTGAATTCGAGCTGTGATAGGCGGCACAACTATCTACCTGCACAACAAGAACTGACTCGCCGGGGAAAACAACACCTGACTGTTTTCTTACGGTAGTCCACAGACGCCTAGCACGTAGCTAACCAGTCCGTACCCAGGGGAACGCCAAATCCAACATCTCTAGAAGGATCAGGTGACGGATAAATCTCCTAACCGATTGGCACACGACTGAAATACGTGTTGCGCAACAAAAGAATCGCTGACAGAAGTTAACACAATTAACGACTGATCTAGCTAACACGACTCTCGTCCCAACCACGGCACAAGTGTGAAAAACCAACAAGTACAACAAAAGAACATACGAATTAAGAATACCTGAAAATTCTGCATTGGACGCCCGCGCGTCCTGATGAGTAGAAGCAAACTCTCGTGTCTGCCCCCTACCGACAACAGGCTGAAATCTTCCTTTGCCAACCCGTCCCCTATGAGCGAACCTTCCGCATCCACGACCTCTCTGAAAATGACCCTGTCGCAGTGCTAAGGAACAATCCCTGATGTGGTGATGAAGGCTCCCGCATCGAAAACATCCATATGACGGCTGCTGACCCTCCTGGGGATGAGAGCTGAACGACTGTCCTCGTCCTAAGCCTCTGCTACTCCCACGACGGTCACGAAATCTGTCTCGACGACTAGGCCTCTGTCTCTGGGTTGGTACACCAGTACGAGTCCTCCACTGTTCCGGAACTCTCAGAATCTCTGGAATACGTTTCTCGTAAACTGAGGCTGCATCCACTGGTGCTATGTAGGTGACGGACTGCTGCATGCTGATCGCAAGGAACAACTGGTTAACGGGGGTGACACCCTCCTGTCGCTGTGCTCGAACGACCTCAACCAATGAACTCATCGTCTGGCGCAAGTCCTGCATCTCCGCCATAAGCCTAGCGAGCTGATCCGTCGAAGGCGAATCCGTCTGCTCCTGTGCAACGAGCATGCCATCCTGGTCAGTACCCGTCTCACCCGAATCAACTCTGACCTCGGCCCTCGCTGCATCACTCTGAGTCCCCATAGTCATCGGCGGCAAGGCTATAAATGGAAAAAGGATTCAATAAGAATATGGAAATCGAATCATAAGATATGAATCATCAAAGAAGGAATTTCAAGCAATGTACTTAGGTCACTTTAGGCGAAGTACCGCATCGTGAGTACGCTGCAGACATACACACACTACGTTACTCTGCTTAAGCTACCTACTCCATCATACCAAGGTCATCCTACGCTCCGAAAAGTAAAACCTAGCGCTCTGATACCAACTTTGTCACGACCCAAAATTGGCACGTGACGGCCCTACAACTACGCAACGCCTACAGACGTAACGCAGTAAAAGAAAGCCAAAACCCAGAAATCTAAACCATTAAAAAGACATGGAAAGATAATAAAAGTTTTGAAACATTTGAAATCACAACCCAAATTCTTAAAAAGCCCAACTTATTTACTTTTAAAATTTGACAGCACCTCCTTTGTAAAAACTAGCCCCAAAAATGGGTACAACATAAATAAAAGTAAAGCATCCCCAAATGGGAGCAAAAACACGCCCAAAGGCGGAAAACAACCACCACAACAAATATACGACGCCGAAGCGAAAAAATAAAAGACGATAGAAAGAAAACTGTATAAAAGACAACAAGTCACAAATAATATACAATATCTTCCTCACACAAGTCTCTAAGTCAAACATGAAAGTAATAGATGGAGAGTACAAGGATACAACGAATATACAATACAACACGAATAACCACAAAACCCACCTAAGCAAAACAGCACACTGTGAGCCGATGCGGTATCCGTAGCAAAAGATGATAGATAAATGAATAGCCTGCCTCGACTACTCTGGGGAACACCCTGCAAAACAACTGTGGCACAACGGGGGTGAGTTGCCAACTCATGAATAGTAAATAACATATGCAGGTAATCGCAAGTATGCACGTACAGCGTGAATCTAACATATGCAATTAATAGCAATAATAGGTCATATGAATGCAATAATCATGAAAGATACACTAGCAGGTACAACTAATACATGAAGCAATGCATATAATTAAAGGTATGTAAATGCAACAGTCATGAATAGTACTCTAACAGGTACTACTAATACATGAAGCAGTGCATAAACAATAAATGTGGAGTATGGAATGAAATATGTCAAATCCACGGAATCCTGACATCATGATAGGATTACAATCCATCAAGACAAATCCAAATCCCAATTTCCTCAAATCAGCCCCCAAATTGGCTCTCATATCATATAAGTCTCACAAATCCCGAATGTACAATATCGAATAAATCTCATATATTCTGAATGTACAAATAAGAAATCTCATATATATCCTGTATCAATTCTTAATTAAATCCCCTATATCCCAAATCCAATATCAAGTAAAATTCTAGCACCCTAAATATATTTCTAACACCCTAAATATATTTGCATGAAATAATATGATGATGTATATAAATTAATGTCAATACACATATATTAGCGTCCCATTCCACTAATATTGGTGTAAGGGCATATATAACAGCGTCCTAACCTACTGTTAAATATACAAAGAAGTAAAAAGGTCAATACACATATATTAGCGTTCCATTCCACTAATATTGGTGTAAGGGCATATATAACAGTGGCCTAAACCCCTGTTATATATACAAAGAAGTAAAAGAAATATCATGAAACCAATGTGTCAAGTATCGACACAGAAATGCTGGTCTATCAGGTGCTGTCACCAAGACTGGCACCCTGATAGGTACGTATCATACGCTATCCCGAAAGCTCGAGTGCCTAGATCTGACCCTCGCCTCTCGACGTATCTATACGTACATGACTCCCGTCGGCATCCACATGATAACCGCTGAGTCATTGGTAATGTCACCGGTAGGTACTTGCCCACCTTCCAGGCTTAATCGGCAAAATCCATCGATCGTTTTGCCGAGGTGAACCGTACCGGGCCCCACCATGTACCCTCATACGGCACCCACTCCTCGTATGGAGTATATAATCAGAACCGATAAATCTCACGGTGGATGCTGAAATATCATATCAAGGGAAACCGGGCTTTTCAAGTAATGCATAATTTCATGAACTCCCACGGTTCCCAAATCCAGAAAATATCATGAAAAATCCATAACTCAAATGCGAAAATCCATGAATATAATATATGCAACATAAACTGAAATGTAAACATATAAAGGAAAAGCCTCTAATTAACTGCAACAAGTTAATATAAAATATCATGTGGTTCCTAATTTCTCCAATTCTAAATAACATCAAGTGAAGGTAAACATGTAGCCATAACCAGATGTATGTGTGAACATAAAGGTATAGCAAGGTATATGTATCTACCTATAAGTAAATGATGTAATATACCCCCTGGGTATAAGTGAAGTATGTGTGCAAGGTATACCTGTAGTTATGTCATGAAGTGTGTATGTACCTATCGCTAATGGTACAATACTCTATAGGTATACAGGTAACTAGCATGAAGCATGTAGGTATACAGGTATGCTATATGTCATATGCGATAAGAAATACGAATCAATGTCTCAATGTCCCTAACCAAGCAATATCATATCTATCAGTGGGTTGTGCGTGACATGGCAATTATTGACGGTGTGTGTGGCATACAATCAGCGCTCACGCAACATAGGCCGTCAATAATGGTGCAGTGTCCTAAGGATACTAGTCCACGCACAACACTAGCTAAGCAGTAGGGTAAATACGCAATTCTAAATATAACATAGAATATGCGACAGAAATAACAACTCTAGCCCAGACGTATAACGCCATGCGGGCGATTCCCCTGTAGATGTTAAATCTACCCACCAACGCTCCAAGCTAGGTGAAGTCTACCACCTGTTTTTCCTTTGTAGTAGTGTCCGAAGTCCCCGCCTGCAAGTGCAGTATCCTAATGATATATCTGTACGTCTATTTTCATAGAGTGAGATATACCTTTTGATATTATTTCGATGACATTTACCTATATCAGTGGATGGCTAGGTAAGGAGCATTAAACAGCGGTGTAATTCTTCTTAACCATAAGTACAGTTTTCAACCTACGACACACAGTGAGAGAGTTGTTAGACTCAGCGGACTTATACAGAGTATTGTATGTTGTCCAGTGTCCATTAGGACAGAGGGGTTGGTCCTCATACTATATTCTGTTTACTTTTAACTTCTCTAGTTCTTAGACATGTGTTTCGTAGAAACACAGGGTCTAAGTTTTGAGGAGTTATAGGTATTTGAATAGAGTAGAGAACCAGGTGTAGCAAGTATCGGGATTTTTCAAAGTGATCGAAGATGTAGATACTTGTGTATGGTATTCAGTTGATAGTAATGATAAAGAGAAATTGCTTCTCTTTCAGGTTACTCATAATTGGAAGCATTCCTAAGTTGAGTAACGCTGATCGGTCTCTCTCCATTTAGTTGACATGCACTGGAGACAGCTGCATGATTTGAATCTGGTTAAATTAAATCAGTGCCTCTGGTTCTATATTGGATGTAGAACAGTTCATATCTTAACGTTGTTAAGGTACGGGGAGTTGTCTGGCTTATGATTAAAACCAGACTCTGGATAACTCAAGGCATGTTTCTGTAATGGCTGTTTGTGGGTTGACCCAGGCTATGACTAGGGTTGACTTTCTACCATCTGGCAGATTAATAGAAATATTGTTCTAGACTCGCCACAGTTTTATTAAAAATGGATTTTTTCAAAAACAGAAGTGGGAGTATGGTAGAACTGGAAGTGATTCCAGAACCGCAAACGATTACCGAAGGTTTGATAAGGAACCTAAACATTCAATCTGATTTGACATTCCATTGGCCACTCCGCAGATAAGGTGGGTAACTTCAGGCACCCGAGAGGTACTCCGGTAGCCTCAAGGACGGTGACAGGGAAGTTCTTGTTTACCCACACTTGCCATTGTTGTTGTTCCAGGCTGCGAGACCCGGCAGGAGGATGAGTATAGCGTCGTTCTAAACTAGCTTTAGAAGTGCACGTCTATATGACTCTGCCAGAGGGTTGTCGTAGTCAGTGGGAGCAGCGGAAGCATTGGTGGACATCAGGCTTATGTCTATTTATAGACTAAAGCAGATGTAGCGGAGATAGATCATCTATTTCTGATGTGACAGTCATAGGTTTGACGTCATCAGAATAGGGGATGAATCTGTTGAGAAGGTAGTAGGGAGTGACATTCCTATACTACGATCGGTTATACTTTGGTCGTCACACAGTGGTTTCTCCACAAAGGACTTGGACATTATATAAGACATACTGGTTACTAGATCAATAGTTTTAGATCTAGATTTGGGTGGTTTCCCAATCTGGGTACTTAGACAGCATTCTAAGAGTATTTAGAATGGACGACTCCTGGCATGGTAGTGTACCTGCAGGTAATGGAGTCACCCTCTCTAAAGGTGTCTTACAGACTAAAGATGAGAGGGATGTTAATGATTGGCAGATCACTTGCTTAGGCAATTGAGTCAATTATGAGACGTCAAGTACCACACCAGATGTTGTTCTTGCACTAGATGCAATAAGTTGACATTGATCCAATCCTGGAGAAACAGTAGGAAGCAGTTTTAGAACATAAGTGGCTGTTCTAGGGATATGATAACGAAAGCCCCATTCGGGAAACAGTTATCATTCCAGGCTTCCAAGGTGACCTGGACGACAAGGAGGTCGTCAGAGTTTTATTTTTCCTTCTGACGAGGGGCAGTATTTTGGACAGGTGGTCCAAGGCAATACTGAGGGTGGCATGGCGCATGATACTGATTAAATTCAGTTGACGATACAGTCTAAGAAGTTTGGATTTGGAGTTCATTTATGAGCTAGGTCCCATCAGACATCCAGACATTCTAAGACAGATATTGCTCATTTCGGGAGATGGCTTTCTCCGCGAACTTGAGATATAGAGAGACATAGAAAGAAACATCTGAGCGGATCCACTCACTGAGGCTATTCCTCGAATGCAATAGTTTCGCAAACGAGCTTTGTGAGACGGACTAGTAGAGGAGTTGGGTGTTCGGTATCACACGGGCTGTGAGTATGCGACATCGCAATAATTAGCCTTGAGTGCAAGTGGGAGATTGTTGGAGACAGTGCCCTCAGAGTCAATTATTGGATCACAGGCACGTGATTGCAATGATTGAGGGGGGACCTATCCCGGTAGGACAGTCTTACTCGAGATGATAGTATGCTATCTGGTTTACCTTTATCATCGTGTACTGCTTTAGGTGACCTGACATGTCGCTATTGCACGTTGATAGAGCCCCTAGGATTCTTGCTTGACTGCCAGCAGTGTGAGGGCGATCATATAAGTGAGAGCTGGAGTCTATAAGCACATCCTTAAAAGGTCCCTAGTCGTGGGACTTTCGAGACAGGGTATCGATTCTCCAGAGTAGACTAGTGTATACAGTCGAGACCCCGACGAGGGGCGGTGGCCAGTCTCACAAGCCACTGGTGTCAGTTGGTTCACCTAAGATGTATACAGGTGCTCATTGGGTTATGAGTACACCGGACAGGACTCGCCGGGAACATGCTAGTTGGTCTTATACCTGATGTCAGATAGCAGTTCCCAGGTGACATGTGTACAGGTTAGTTCATCGACCTGGGGATCGTCATTTGTCTCGTGTGAGTTCCCACTGTGCTTTGATTACTACCCTACCACGGCTTAAAGGAGTCGTGCAAACAGGTTTTAGTTGGGTACAGTCCCGAGCCACATGGAGGCAGTGAGCGGATCTTCAGGGGTTCGTCTCTCCCGGTATTGGGGGTGAGGTCGCGTTGTGTCTAGGAGAGCCATTACACGAAGTCCTTGGCCAAGGCAGGAGATTTACTGGTAGGTATTCCAGTAGTATCTCAGGGTGTTCTGGGCTACACTCCGACACGACTTGTACCGCTTTTGGGGGTCTGACTTTTACCAACCCCCTAGGCCCGCCATGCGATACTCATAGACGAACGGACCGGACTGTACGGATATTGTCACTGACAGGCTCAGTAGGGTGTCAGGATGAGTTCGCTCATCGACGTCCCTTTTGGTCAATAGCTGGTGGCCCGTCACGTATTGGCTTATACCTCTGACGTGCTAGTGGTTAAATCCACAGCCATTGTTTTCACGAGTCTTTAGAGTCCACCACACTTTCAGTTACTCAAGCTTTCGGGCGAAACGCTGTAGAGGCCGTATGGAGATATGGCAGGGTTCGATCAGATACGTGCGGTATTGCACGGATCGTGATCGGACGGTTTTTACTAGCCGGCTTTGGCTTAAGCCGGATCCTAGTATTAGATAGTGTAGTTTTGTCTCTTTGCATTTGTATCCGGACGGAATACAGATGCGGGTGTGTATGCTCAGTATGGGGGTTTTCCTGTAATTTATTACGGGACCAGTTTTCTGGAGTTGCCAGTTTGCATTCCGTTCCGGCCGGTTTTCCTTTGTTCTTTCCCGGCCGGACTTTTCCGATGGAGGGACTAATTTGCAATTGTGCAAATTGGTATTTGTGGAGGGGTTTTCTTGCAATTGTGGGGCTTCATGATGGTTCATAATCATGAGATGCTTTCTTAGTCTTTTCCTTGCTTTTTGATGATAAGAAAGGATTTGAGGTTGATTTGAGTTTTGGTTATGATAATGTTTTGGTTATGGTCACCCTCCACCTTTATACTACCATCACCTCCCTTATATTATCCTCTCCACCATTTTGTTTAAGGGGGGGGGGGGGCGGCCACTTCTTGTGAGATGAGAATGGTTCATTTCATTTTGGTGTTGAAAATTGATCATCCATCTCATTTTTATCTTGCCACCAAAAACCCTCTCCAAAGTTCATGATTCTCTTCTCCCTCCATGGCAATTTCACCACCCCAAAAGAGACTATGATTCTACACTACATTCTACAGCAAATCTTGGGCACGTCGACTTGCCAGCTTCGTGCCCGAGTTTCCTCGGTATTGAGGTGGGAGCCCGTAAAAGATGCAGACGATGTGGTGCCCTTCCGGCGAGGAGGCGACGACCGGAGTTTTCCGCAGGAGATCGGGACGACGAGGAGAAGACCGGAGGACTCGGATCATTCGGTATATCTCTCCCCCTTCTTGTAGTTAGCTTAGACTAGTTAATGGTTCGATCCGGGTGTTTAGTGCGCGGTGGTGCCGGTTTGCTAAGTTCGCAAAATTAAAGTTTATCACCGTTTCCGCATTTGGCCGTCGGATTGACGGCCGGGGCGCCGCCGTGCACTTACAGTGGTATCAGAGCCTCGCCATTAACTTCGTCTAGCTTTGTTTGATGTGTTTGCATTTCCGATCGACCAAAATTCCAAAAACTCGCGTTTTTCCTCACATCAGTTTTCTGTCGATTTTTTCCTTGCTCCAAAAATTTTTCAGGTTGTATAAAACTGATGTACAAGAAGTTCTAAGAGTTCTGGGAAAATTCGAGACACTGATCTCTCAGGAAGAGCGCGGAACCGCGGCAAAACCCCCCTTGTTGCCGCGGTTCCGCCGCAGTCTTGATGGATCAATGCGTCAAAATTTTCCCATGGGCTGGTGGGCTGATTTTAGGGGTTTTTGGAATATTAAAATTGGGCCTAGAATTTTTGTGACTGCTACAGTATTGTTTGGGGGCCCACTTGTTAATTCTTGATCGATCAGATATTTTAAACACATTTTTCACAGTATTTACATTATATTTGCGATCGTGAATGTCACTTGATCGGTAAATCCAGTCTAACTGCTATAGCCCGGTTAGACGGATTTGCGAACGTGACTTTCACGTTGATGTTCTGTGTATTGCTGTGATGTTGCGGATCTGTCGTGGGGGATAGCCTGGATGCAATGTTAGTACAGTTCTGTTTTATATGTACATTTGATATTGCGGGGCGAGCGTCCGACATGTGGACTGCCGTCACTGCCTGATTGTATTATTATTTTGGGGCACGGCCAGGTTGCTGTCGATGTACCCGGTGTATGTATATTTTACTTTCTGTACTAGGATTACCCCGCGGAGGGGTGCACGGATAGCCGGGTTCTAGAAGGCAACAAGCCCGCATCTCATGGCATTGAGACGGAGGGGGCTTCACTCTGGGATTGGCGGGCTATTCGCCGCACTCGTAGGGGGTACAGGTTGACCCAGGAGGGGTGCCCAAGTTACCGGATTTCGTGGAGTGCCGGGTGGTCCATTCACGTCGCTGAAGGGGGCTGCCTCGCTTCAGGTCTTGGCGGGTGACTTGCCGCACCCGTAGGGGTCTAGGATTTCATTGCACAGGCTATCCACACGACCAGGGGAACGTCGGGTTTCAGTAGTGGCTCTGTGAAACCCGGGGATCCCAGATATCTGTATTGTTCTGTGATGCTGTACATTTCTGTGATGTTGCATTTCTTATCACGCCTTGAGCGAATATAATATATTGGTATATATATTAGTAGATGTTGTATATGTTTTACATCCGCGCTAGTCCAGTCCCCGCTCTGTCGTTAGTTAGCTAACCTAACGGGTAATGACGGGACCCAGTGGCGAATGCGGATGGCATATACGTACATCAGTATATTTTCGTTCTTTGTGGTGTGATCAATTGATGGGACTGCGTTGATTCGGATCAATGCAAGTTAAAACAAACCTATTCTGATGTTGTTGGAACACTTTTCAAAAAGCTGTTATTGCAAGGACGTTCACTTTTGTTTTGCATTGTGGTATTCATTTGGAATATCCTGCTCCTCAGTCGACGAGGCAAGGGCCGAGATCCCTTCACCGGGAGTGACCCCTTGGACAGAAGTTTGCGTCAGGGCATTAACTTCACTATAGCCGATTACTTTTGCTTTGCATTGTGGTATTCATTTGGAATATCCTGCACCCCATTCTACGGGGAAAGAGCCGAGATCCCTTCACCGGAGTGACCTCTTTAGTAAAGGATTTTGTTACTATATTTTCTAAAAAGCTATCCGTTCCTTCAACGATATCAAGTTCATTACGTTAAAGGTTTTCGCCAGAAACCATTCGAAGCCCTCCATCATTTCAGTTAAATATTCGGTAGTATTCAAGCTATGTATTTTGACCTCACGCCATGGCATAGCGTTTGGTAGCTGCCGGGTATTTATCTGTTGCATAGATAGATGCGTTGGTTTGGGACAGTCGTACTACTATTTTGGCCTACGTCAAGGGTATGTACGGGTGGGTTCAAATTAACCTGGACAATGATGGGTAGAACTTGACATGTGACTTATGATATTTTGACCTCACGCCAAGGTCATAAGAGCATGGGGTAAAAATCACATCGGGAGTTTCAAAAGAACTGAAACTTGCCAGATATGCGCATACCTTCTGGAGTGTGATACCGTGAGCGGATTCCGTCACGTTATCATGCGATGAGAGTTGGATCCCGATTCCCACTGATGAGTTAGTTTACTCCTCGGGTGACCCCGACTAATTCTTCTTTCAGGTTTGGAGGAGAATTTGAGGTACAGTGGGAGGTTTCCAGATTAGATAAATTGGTAACCATTCTGATCTAGGATAGAGTGCACGCTGAGTGTTTCTTTTCTCTCTCTCTTTGGCAGCGACCATTGACCCGACCCTAAGACTATGACTCAGTGACCAAGTTGACCGAACCTTCTTAACACTGGCTTTTGGATTGTCAGAGTTGCAGACCTCATTGCCACTCCTACTTTTACCCTTTTCTCCAGGACACCCCGTATTACTGCGAACGTCCACTTCCATTGGACAAAGCCATCGTATGGTTAGATACGAACTCGAGGGAATTTATTCGAGGATGGTTTCCGGTTATGGAGAAAACGAATAGGATTATTCAGTTGTCTTTTCTTTTCACCTTCTCTCAGGTTGCGAGTACTCCTTGGTTTAGGAGTAGTACACCTATTACGCAAATTTGATAGTCTTCTTCCAAACCATAGGCTGGTGCCGACCGGTAGGGAATGAAGAAAACCAGTTAGCCTAAACGTTGTACAGAAGGTATTAAGTTCAGACAAAGCAAGGGATTAGTAAGAGGGCAAAGTAAATTGCGACTGATATTCACGACCGAACCAAGTATTTCTTCGCCAATCCTAAATCACCTTTGTATTTCTCCAGGACACTCCGTATCACTACGAAGATCCACATTTTATTGGATACTCCATCGTATGGTTATATACGAACTCGAAAGGAACTTGTTCCAGTTCGGGGATGGATTCTGGTCCAGGAGAAATACGAATAAGGTTTATTCGGTTGTCTTTTATCTTCACCTTCTCTCGCATTGCGAGTGCTCCTAGGATTAGGACAGTACACCCATTATGCTTATTGGATAGTCTTCTTCCAAACCATAGGCTGGTGCCGAACGGTAGGGAAGGAAGAAAACCAATTGGCCTAAAGGGGTGTGCAGAAGGTAATGACTAAAGACATATAAAGGGATTTGGAGAGGTGGCAAAGAATTATACGGTTATAGTTGTGAATCTGGATAATGGTAGAGGCATTACTAGGAATACCAGGATACCCTATCGAAACATTTCAATGTTTCAGTTCAACTGTGTACTGTTAAAAGAAAACTGATTTCCCGATTAGACACTTGCTCCAGGGTATGTATTTACCATGTTTGATTCTCACATCTGTATGGTTTTTACAGATGATGAGTGGGAGTAAGTTATTGGGAATAAGGTGATCATCCTCATTTATATCGGGATTCGTTGTAATCTGTGATATTTGAGGAGATCACCTGGGCTGTTTGCCGGTCGGCAAATATTTGGTTTTTGAATATCCGCTGTTGTGCACCAATTTCAAAATGATATATCTGTACGTCTATTTTCATAGAGTGAGATATACCTTTTGATATTATGTCGATGACATTTACCTATATCAGTGGATGGTTAGGTAAGGAGCATTAAACAGCGGTGTAATTCTTCTTAACCATAAGTACAGTTTTTCAACCTACGACACACAGTGAGAGAGTTGTTAGACTCAGCGGACTTATACAGAGTATTGTATGTTGTCCAGTGTCCATTAGGACAGAGGGGTTGGTCCTCATACTATATTCTGTTTACTTTTAACTTCTCTAGTTCTTAGACATGTGTTTCGTAGAAACACAGGGTCTAAGTTTTGAGGAGTTATAGGTATTTGAATAGAGTAGAGAACCAGGTGTAGCAAGTATCGGGATTCTTCAAAGTGATCGAAGATGTAGTTACTTGTGTATGGTATTCAGTTGATAGTAATGATAAAGAGAAATTGCTTCTCTTTCAGGTTACTCATAATTGGATGCATTCCTAAGTTGAGTAACGCTGATCGGCCTCTCTCCATTTAGTTGACATGCACTGGAGACAGCTGCATGATTTGAATCTGGTTAAATTAAATCAGTGCCTCTGGTTCTATATTGGATGTAGAACAGTTCATATCTTAACGTTGTTAAGGTACGGGGAGTTGTCTGGCTTATGATTAAAACCAGACTCTGGATAACTCAAGGCATGTTTCTGTAATGGCTGTTTGTGGGTTGACCCAGGCTATGACTAGGGTTGACTTTCTACCATCTGGCAGATCAATAGAAATATTGTTCTAGACTCGCCACAGTTTTATTAAAAATGGATTTTTTCAAAAACAGAAGTGGGAGTATGGTAGAACTGGAAGTGATTCCAGAACCGCAAACGATTACCGAAGATTTGATAAGGAACCTAAACATTCAATCTGATTTGACATTCCATTGGCCACTCCGCAGATAAGGTGGGTAACTTCAGGCACCCGAGAGGTACTCCGGTAGCCTCAAGGACGGTGACAGGGAAGTTCTTGTTTACCCACACTTGCCATTGTTGTTGTTTCCAGGCTGCGAGACCCGGCAGGAGGATGAGTATAGCGTCGTTCTAAACTAGCTTTAGAAGTGCACGTCTATATGACTCTGCCAGAGGGTTGTCGTAGTCAGTGGGAGCAGCGGAAGCATTGGTGGACATCAGGCTTATGTCTATTTATAGACTAAAGCAGATGTAGCGGAGATAGATCATCTATTTCTGATGTGACAGTCATAGGTTTGACGTCATCAGAATAGGGGATGAATCTGTTGAGAAGGTAGTAGGGAGTGACATTCCTATACTACGATCGGTTATACTTTGGTCGTCACACAGTGGTTTCTCCACAAAGGACTTGGACATTATATAAGACATACTGGTTACTAGATCTATAGTTTTAGATCTAGATTTGGGTGGTTTCCCAATCTGGGTACTTAGACAGCATTCTAAGAGTATTTAGAATGGACGACTCCTGGCATGGTAGTGTACCTGCAGGTAATGGAGTCACCCTCTCTAAAGGTGTCTTACAGACTAAAGAGGAGAGGGATGTTAATGATTGGCAGATCACTTGCTTAGGCAATTGAGTCAATCATGAGACGTCAAGTACCACACCAGATGTTGTTCTTGAACTAGATGCAATAAGTTGACATTGATCCAATCGTGGAGAAACAGTAGGAAGCAGTTTTAGAACATAAGTAGCTGTTCTAGGGATATGATAACGAAAGCCCCATTCGGGAAACAGTTATCATTCCAGGCTTCCAAGGTGACCTGGACGACAAGGAGGTCGTCAGAGTTTTATTTTTCCTTCTGACGAGGGGCAGTATTTTGGACAGGTGGTCCAAGGCAATACTGAGGGTGGCATGGCGCATGATACTGATTAAATTCAGTTGACGATACAGTCTAAGAAGTTTGGATTTGGAGTTCATTTATGAGCTAGGTCCCATCAGACATCCAGACATTCTAAGACAGATATTGCTCATTTCGGGAGATGGCTTTCTCCGCGAACTTGAGATATAGAGAGACATAGAAAGAAACATCTGAGAGGATCCACTCACTGAGGCTATTCCTCGAACGCAATAGTTTCGCAAACAAGCTTTGTGAGACGGACTAGTAGAGGAGTTGGGTGTTCGGTATCACACGGGCTGTGAGTATGCGACATCGCAATAATTAGCCTTGAGTGCAAGTGGGAGATTGTTGGAGACAGTGCCCTTAGAGTCAATTATTGGATCACAGGCACGTGATTGCAATGGTTGAGGGAGGATCTATCCCGGTAGGACAGTCTTACTCGAGATGATAGTATGCTATCTGGTTTACCTTTATCATCGTGTACTGCTTTAGGTGACCTGACATGTCGCTATTGCACGTTGATAGAGCCCCTAGGATTCTTGCTTGACTGCCAGCAGTATGAGGGCGATCATATAAGTGAGAGCTGGAGTCTATAAGCACATCCTTAAAAGGTCCCTAGTCGTGGGAGTTTCGAGACAGGGTATCGATTCTCCAGAGTAGACTAGTGTATATAGTCGAGACCCCGACGAGGGGCGGTGGCCGGTCTCACAAGCCACTGGTGTCAGTTGGTTCACCTAAGATGTATACAGGTGCTCATTGGGTTATGAGTACACCGGACAGGACTCGCCGGGAACATGCTAGTTGGTCTTATACCTGACGTCAGATAGCAGTTCCCAGGTGACATGTGTACAGGTTAGTTCATCGACCTGGGGATCGTCATTTGTCTCGTGTGAGTTCCCACTGTGCTTTGATTACTACCCTACCATGGCTCAAAGGAGTCGTGCAAACAGGTTTTAGTTGGGTACAGTCCCGAGCCACATGGAGGCAGTGAGCGGATCTTCAGGGGTTCGTCTCTCCCGGTATTGGGGGTGAGGTCGCGCTGTGTCTAGGAGAGCCATTACACGAAGTCCTTGGCCAAGGCAGGAGATTTACTGGTAGGTATTCCAGTAGTATCTCAGGGTGTTCTGGGCTACACTCCGACACGACTTGTACCGCTTTTGGGGGTCTGACTTTTACCAACCCCCTAGGCCCGCCATGCGATACTCATAGACGAACGGACCGGACTGTACGGATATTGTCACTGACAGGCTCAGTAGGGTGTCAGGATGAGTTCGCTCATCGACGTCCCTTTTGGTCAATAGCTGGTGGTCCGTCACGTATTGGCTTATACCTCTGACGTGCTAGTGGTTAAATCCACAGCCATTGTATTGACGAGTCTTTAGAGTCCACCACACTTTCAGTTACTCAAGCTTTCGGGCGTAACGCTGTAGAGGCCGTATGGAGATATGGCAGGGTTCGATCAGATACGTGCGGTATTGCACGGATCGTGATCGGACGGTTTTTACTAGCCGGCTTTGGCTTAAGCCGGATCCTAGTATTAGATAGTGTAGTTTTGTCTCTTTGCATTTGTATCCGGATGGAATACAGATGCGGGTGTGTATGCACAGTATGGGGGTTTTCCTATAATTTATTACGGGACCAGTTTTCTGGAGTTGCCAGTTTGCATTCCGTTCCGGCCGGTTTTCCTTTGTTCTTTCCCGGCCGGACTTTTCCGATGGAGGGACTAATTTGCAATTGTGCAAATTGGTATTTGTGGAGGGGTTTTCTTGCAATTGTGGGGCTTCATGATGGTTCATAATCATGAGATGCTTTCTTAGTCTTTTCCTTGCTTTTTGATGATAAGAAAGGATTTGAGGTTGATTTGAGTTTTGGTTATGATAATGTTTTGGTTATGGTCACCCTCCACCTTTATACTACCATCACCTCCCTTATATTATCCTCTCCACCATTTTGTTTAAGGGGGGGCCGGCCACTTCTTGTGAGATGAGAATGGTTCATTTCATTTTGGTGTTGAAAATTGATCATCCATCTCATTTTTATCTTGCCACCAAAAACCCTCTCCAAAGTTCATGATTCTCTTCTCCCTCCATGGCAATTTCACCACCCCAAAAGAGACTATGATTCTACACTACATTCTACAGCAAATCTTGGGCACGTCGACTTGCCAGCTTCGTGCCCGAGTTGCCTCGGTATTGAGGTGGGAGCCCGTAAAAGATGCAGACGATGTGGTGCCCTTCCGGCGAGGAGGCGACGACCGGAGTTTTTCGAGATCGGGACGACGAGGAGAAGACCGGAGGACTCGGATCATTCGGTATATCTCTCCCCCTTCTTGTAGTTAGCTTAGACTAGTTAATGGTTCGATCCGGGTGTTTAGTGCGCGGTGGTGCCGGTTTGCTAAGTTTGCAAAATTAAAGTTTATCACCGTTTCCGCATTTGGCCGTCGGATTGACGGCCGGGGCGCCGCCGTGCACTTACATATATTTCTCCAGGACACTCCGTATCACTACGAATATCCACAGTTTATTTGGATACTCCATCGTATGGTTATATAAGAACTCGAAGGAACTTGTTCCAGTTCGGGGATGGATTTTGGTTCAGGAGAAATAGGAATAAGGTTTTATTCAGTTGTCTTTTATCTTCACCTTCTCTCAGGTTACGAGTACTCCTAGAATTAGGAGAGTACACCCATTATCCTTATTGGATAGTCTTCTTCCAAACCATAGGCTGGTGCCGAGCGGTAGGGAAGGAAGAAAACCATTTAACCTAAAGGGGTGTACAGAAGGTAATGACTAAAGACATATAAAGGGATTTGGAGAGATGGCAAAGAAATATACGGTTACAGTTATGAATCTGATAAAGGAAGAGGCATTATTAGGAATACCCGGATACCCCTCCGAAACATTTACATGTTTCAGTTTCACTGTGTATTGTTAAAAGAAAAACTGATTCCCAATTAGTCCTTGCTCCAGGGTATGTATTTACCAGGTTTGATTCTCACATTTGTATGGTTTTACAGATGATGAGTGGGAGTAAGCTATTGGGAATTGGGTGATCATCCTCATTATATCAGGATTCGTTGTAATTGGTGATATTTGAGGAAATCGCCTGGGTTGTTTGCCGGAAGGCAAATATTTGGTTTTGAATATCCGTTGTTATGCACCAATTTCAAATTGATATATTTGTACGTTTATTTTTATAAAGTGAGATATAACTTTTTGAAATTATGTCTATGACATTTACCTATATCAGTGGATGGTTAGGTAAGGAGCATTAAACAGCGGTGTAATTCTTCTTAACCATAAGTACAGTTTTCAACCTACGACACACATGGAGTGAGTTATTAGACTCAGGTGACTTATACAGAGTATTGTATGTTGTCCAGTGTCCATGAGGACAGAGGGGTTGGTACTCGTACTATATTCTGTTTACTTGTGACTTCTCTAGTTCTTAGACATGTGTTTCGTAGAAATGCAAGGTCTATGTTTTTAGAAGTTATAGGTATAAGAGTAAAGTAGAGAACCAGGTGTTGCAAGTATCGGGATTTTTCATAGTAATCGAAGATATAGATACTTGAGTATGGTATTCAATTGATAGTAATGAGTAAGAGATCTTGCTTCTCTTTTAGGTTACTCATAATTGGAAACACTCCTAAGTTGAATAATGCTGATCGTCCTCTCTCCATTTAGTTGACATGCACTAAAGACAGCTGCATGATTTGAATCTGGTTCCAATTAAATCAGTGCCTTATTTTCTATATTGGATATAGAATAGTTCATATCTTAACAATGTTAAGGTACGGGGAGTTGTCCGGCTTATGCTTAAAACCAGACTCTGGATAACTGAAGGCACGTTTCTGTAATGGATGTTTGTGGGTTGACCCGGGCTATGATGAGGGTTGACTTTCTACCATTTGGAAGATCAATAGTGATATTGTTCTTGACTCGCCACAGTTTTAATAAAAATGGATTTTTTCAGAAAACAGAAGTGGGAGTATGGTAGAACTGGAAGTGATTCCAGAACCGCAAATGATTACTGAAAATTTAACAGGACCTAAAGATTCAATATGGTTTGACATTCCATTAGCCACTCCGCAGATATGGTAGGTAACCTCAGGCACTTGAGAGGTACTTCGGTATGCTCAAAGACGGTGACAGGGAGGTTCTTGTTTACCCAGACTTGCCATTGCTGTTGTTCCAGACTGTGAGACCCGGCAGGAGGATGGGTATAGCGTCGTTCTAAACTAGCTTTAGAAGTGTACATGTATGTGACTCTGCCAGAGGGTTGTAGTAGTCAGTGGGAGCAGCGGAAGCATAGTGGACAGGTAGCTTATGTCTATTTATGGACTAAAGCAGATATAGCGGAGATAGATCGTCTATTTCTGATATGACAGTCATAGGTTTGACTTCATCAGAATAGGGGATGGATCTGTTAAGAAGGTAGTAGGGTGTGATGTCCTGGTATTTGGATGACATTGTAACGCCTTGAAATTCGTTTAGACGTTTTCGGGTTAATTAGCAAGTGTGCGTGTTTTCAAAAAAAAATTTGTATAATGATAACCTTTTTCTTTTCTTGCTTGGTTGCTAATCTTTTTCCCCCATTTCAACAAGTTAAAACCCATTTTATAATTCAAAATTCCCAATTAAACAATGAGGTATGGTGGGTAGGTAAGAAAATTTGACTTTTGACCAATTTCTTTCTCTTCTCCCTCTCTTTTCAATTTCTGGGAATTTCCAGCAGAGAGCAGCAGCAAGAAACACATCATTTCTTCATTTCTCATCTCTTTTCACTTCTCTTTTGGTTCATGCACAAACCCCACATAAATCCAACCTTTTTCCTTCACAAAACCTTGGGTTTTTGGCTCATTTGAGGTGTTTAGTGGCAAGACTGCATACTTGAGGCTAGATCTGGAGTTTTTGGTGTTTCTTAAGGTATTTTGAAGGTACTAACTCACCCCTAGCACCTCTTGTTCATAACTTATAGAATTTCTAGCAAAATATCACTTTTATGCACGTTTTGTGCATTATAAAGGGATTTAGTGAGGTTGTGAGAAAAATTCACTTTTTATGGCTTGATTAGCTTGGTAATGAGTTATATAGGTGATTTTAGACTCGGTTTTGTCTCAGATTTCAGAAAATTACCCCTAAGTATCATTTTAGTGCAAAAATGTGATTTTAAACTTGAAATTGGGTTCTGTGGAAACTGCTGCTACCCGGGTTGTTTTAAAATGAAATTGTAATTACTGGGATATACACAGGATGTATGGAGTGCACACACCAAACCCGGAAGCCCACCCCCTACCCAGGCCGCCAAATAACTCATTCTGGCCGCAAATTGCGGCCAGATGGGAGGGTTTTGGGGGTTGGTGTCTGCTAATATTTGGGGTTTCTCGATATATTTATTTTTATAAAAATCTTTCTGTATCAAAATCTGGGACCAAATACCTGTTTTGCCGTTTTTCTAAATCTTTGCGACACGCGTGATACGTGAGTGGGTTTGGGGTTTTTTGCGTATCGCGACGCGTCGGGGTAGTTTCAGGCGCGTGATCACACGTTTTAGCGTATCGCGCACACGCGCGATTGGTTTGCGACACGGGTTTCTAGTTGGACCGTAATGTCGCGTTTCTGTGAAATTGAGCTTATGTGTGATATATGTTATGTGATTCTAGGTTCGCAGGCCAGTGAGACGGACGCTGCGAAGAAGAGCAAGCAAGTTGTTGGATACACTTAGCGCGAGACACGGTGAGTAGATTTCACATCTACGGGGATATCGCCCGCATGGCGTTATGCGTCAGGGCTGATAGGACCTTATTGTTATATATTGCATGTACCATACCATGGATTGTCATCGCATATTGCATTCCCTGCCATATTTATATATATATATATATATATATATATATATATATATATATGCTTAGAACTGATAGAACACTGCACTATTACTAACGGCTTATGTTGCACGGGCACGTTTCTGCATGCTACACACACACCGTTAGTAATTGCCATGCCACACTCACTGTAGAGCTGCCATGATTATATTGCTGTAGTTCATCTTACATATGATTGGTTATGATTTTCTAGAAATTGGGAGCCGCATGACATCTTTAAGAACGAGAACTATTTTAAAAGCGGTTTTCCCCTTATACCCATACCATGGATTGATTTACATTGTACCTCGCATTGGATTGACTTATTGGTGATGGATTTTCATGTGATTTCTGGTTTTGAGGACCGTGGAAATATTTAAGAAAAGATGCACTATTTTGAAAACCCGGTACCTCGTGATATGATAATTTGGTGTGTCCACCACGCGTTTTCTCGGTGCTGAGACGTGTGCTTGAAACCCGATTCGAGGAGTGGATGTTCCGTTTGCGGGTTCGTGGTGGGCCCGGTATGGTTCCCCTCGGCGAGATGATCGATGGGTTTTGCCGATTGAGCCTGGAGGTGGGCGAGTACCTACCGGTGATTGGTTGGACCTGGCAGTTGTCTGGAGGATACTGGCCAGAGTCGAGAGATGGATGCGGGATGACCCGTACTGCCGGGGCCAAGGGCCGACACCGCAGACGGACCCCGTGGGCCGATCCGGACTGACGGAGCCCGATATACGAGGATTTGTGTGTCGATGCTGGACACGAGTATTTTATGATATTTTGGGTGCCGATGTTGGGCACTCGTGATTTCTCAGAGATGTACAGGGTTTGAGGGCCGATGGGTGTGCCGGCGCCTGAGTGTATTTGGGATTTGGGTGCAGCCTGAGGCACCGATTATTGTTTTCCATGTTGACATACACATGTAGATGTTATTTATCCCATGCTCAGTATTGATTACTATATACCTCATCCTGTAGTATTTACCTGATAGAGCACTTGTATTACTATTGCATCCACTGTTGGGCATGCATTGATATCATCTGCTGGTATTAGTAGAGCCACGCTTTATGTGCATGCTCGCGATTACCTTTATATGTTATCTCTATTCACGAGTTGACAACTCCCCCCCCGTTGTGCCACAGTATTTGCAGGATGCCTTGGGAGTAGTCGCGGCTGGCTGTTTACCGCATCTTTTGGCACAGATACCCTTTCTGAGGCGAGTTAGCCTTTTGCTGTTAGGTGGGTTTTGTGCGGTATCTGTTATCCTTCAGTTGTATATTGATGTATCTAGTATTCTCCATCTACCTTTCTGTATTGACTTAGAGACAGTTGTGAGGACGATATGTATGATTTTGTACTCTGGTGTCGAGCTCGCATGTGAGCCGACTTAATTTTATGCAGTCTTACCCTTTTGATATTTGTCCTTGCTTTACTGTGTATTCTTCGCTACGGCGTCGTATATCATATTGTGATGTTTTATTCATTTCACTTGTTATTTCTGCTACACCTTGCTTTTACCTGACTTGCGGAACACATGTTTAAAAAGGAAATGTTGCCAAAATTATAAAAGTTATAACTCTTGAACTAAAAAGGATTTCTACTAAATTAATAAAATGTTTTTCGGACATGCATGACTGTTTTTACGAAAATGTTTTAAATCACTCTATATTTATTGGTTTTGATTTCTGGGTTCGGCTTACTTAGCCGCGTTACGCCTGTAGACGTTGCGTGGTTAAGTGCCGGTCACGAGTCGAAACTCTCGGGTCGTGACAAAGTTGGTATCAGAGCTTAGGTTTTACCTTCGGAGTGTAGGATGACCCTGGTATGATGGAGTAGGTAGCTGCAGCAGGGTAGCGTAGCGTGTGTATGTTCCGCGGCATACTCACGACACGGTACTCCGCCTACGCGACCTTAGGACTTGTTGATTTAAATTCCTTCTCGAATGCATACATTCCTGCGATTCGATTTCCGTGTTCTTATCGAATCCTAATTTTCTTTCAGCCATTATGCCGCCAAAGACTATGAGGGCACAGAGAGCGGCCGCGAGGGCCGAGATTCGTGTTGAGTCGTCCGAGACGAGGACTGATCTGGGCAGTGCACCCGTTGTACCCGAGCAGACTGTTCCTCCTGTGACAGATCAGATCGCCACGCTAGGGGCTGGTATGCAGGAGATGCGCCAGACGGTGGGGTCCAGCATGCAGGAGATGCGCCAGATGATAGGATCGCTAGTTGAGACGCTTCGGGCACAGCGACCAGAGGTAGCTCCACCGGTTCCAGAGACCGCGATGGTACCTACCGCACAGCCAGTTGCCCCTGCAGCCACAGAGGTGATTACAGTATCGCTATCAGAGTTCATGAGGCTGAAGCCTCCGGTCTTCATAGGCACCGATACAGCCGAGGACCCACAGTCTCAACAGGATGGCCCGGATATGCCGTTCCCTCAGATGCACAGATGCGAGATGGGTTGAGTTCGTGAGCTTTCGCCTGGAAGGTCTTGCGCAGAAGTGGTGCGATTCAGTTGAGAAGGGTAGAGCAGCAGGTCTTCCTCTTATCACCTGGACAGAGTTTGTGACAGTATTTCTAGCCCGTTTCCTTCCCCAGAGTGTTAGGGATGCCCGAGCACGCAGATTTGAGTCCTTGCGCCAGATGTCAGGGATGACAGTGGCAGAGTATGACGTGCTGTTTACAGAGCTAGCAGTCTATGCCCCATATTTAGTGGCTACCGAGGAGTTGCGAGTCAAGAGGTTTGTTCGAGGCTTGCTTACACCATTGTTCCTTGCGATCAGCGCGCAGCACTACGAGACCTATGCAGCAGCAGTAGACGCAGCCCTAGTAGTGGAGGAGCACCTTGCTGAGACTTTGGTAGTTCCAGAGCCGAAGAGTGTTCGTACTGGTATATCCGCACGGAGACTGATATTCAGACGCCGCGACAGGTATCGCCCAGGTACGGGGAGTGGCAGAGATTCGGGACGGAGCCAGATGTTTAGTTCATATCCACGAGAGAGTCAGCAGTCGCCGCGGGGTTGCTTTAGATGCGGCAGCCTACTTCACCTCGTTAGAGATTGTCCCGAGACACACCGGAGGGAGGCGGCAGCACCGCATGTTACTTTACCACCTTCACCACCCCAGAGGGCGTTGCCTGTTGTACCTACCGTTGCTCCGCGCCAGACTCATGCACAGAGAGGTCGTGGGCGTGGAGGAGTTGCTCAGAGGGGGCGAGATGACCGAGGCAGAGGGCAGCCAGTCGCAGGTGGTGGACAGGCGCGGGTTTTTGCTTTGACACATCAGGACGCGCAGGCGTCCAATGCAGTGGTTTCAGGTATCCTTCCTGTATGTACGGTTGATGCGCATGTATTGTTCGATCCCGGATCCACACACTCGTACGTATCCACACACTTTGTGCCGAGTTTGGGTAGAGAGTCCGGTTTGCTTGATCAGCCGCTTGTGGTGACCACTCCTGTGGGAGAGTCGTTTGTTGCTAGGCACGTGTTCCGATCCTGTACCGTCTGTATTGGCGAGAGGGAGTTGCCTGTCGACCTGATCCTTCTGGAGATGTTGGACTTCGACGTTCTTTTAGGCATGGATTGGTTAGCCACGTGCTATGCTTCTGTGGACTGCCGCGAGAAGACAGTTAGATTCTGTTTTCCTGGCGAGTCGGTTTTTTTTGTGTTGGGGGACCGTGGTGCCGCCCCTCACAGTGTGATTTCTTCTTTTCGCGCTGGACAGCTTTTGAGGAAGGGATGTCAGGGATTTCTCGCCTATGTTTGCGATGCTCGCGCTACAGAGGTTCCATTGGATCAGGTTCCGGTGGTTAGCGAGTTTCCTGATGTGTTCCCTGCCGAGCTTCCAGGGTTACCGCCCGAGCGCGATATTTCTTTTTGTATTGATTTGGTTCCTGGCTCGGGGCCTATTTCTATACCGCCTTATCGGATGGCCCCGGCGGAACTTAGAGAATTGAAAGGTCAGTTGCAAGATTTGCTGGATAAGGGACTTATTCGACCTAGTGTTTCTCCTTGGGGTGCTCCAGTCCTGTTCGTCAAGAAGAAGGACGGCAGTTTGCATCTGTGTATCGACTACCGCCAGCTGAACAGGGTGACAGTGTGGAACAGGTATCCTTTGCCGCGTATCGACGATTTGTTCGACCAGCTTCAGGGGGCAGGGTACTTTTCGAGGATCGATTTACGATCGGGCTATCATCAGCCGCGGGTTCGACAGGAGGACATTCCCAGGACAGCTTTCCGTACGCGTTACGGCCATTACGAGTTTTTGGTGATGTCGTTCGGACTCACCAATGCGCCAGCAGCCTTCATGGACTTGATGAACCGTATTTTCCGGCCATATTTGGATCTGTTCATCATAGTCTTTATTGACGATATCTTGGTGTATTCCCGGAGCAGTGAGGAGCACGAGCAGCACCTGCGGATTACACTGCAGACCTTGAGAGACCATCAGCTTTTCGCCAAATTCTCCAAGTGTGCTTTTTGGCTGGACAGCGTAGAGTTCTTGGGACAAGTGATTTCACGAGACGGTATATGTGTAGACCCGAGGAAGATCGAGGCCGTTCAGCGTTGGCCCAGACCCACATCGGTGACGGAGATTCGCAGCTTTTTGGGGTTGGCCGGTTACTACAGGCGTTTTGTGCAGGACTTCTCACGTATTGCTACACCGTTGACCGGGTTGACCCGGAAGGGAGTTCCATTCGATTGGACGGAGGAGTGCGAGCACAGTTTTCAGCAGTTGCGGACTCGGCTGACGACGGCACCGGTGTTATCGTTACCTTCCGGATCGGGCGGATTTGTGGTCTTTTGTGATGCCTCTCGAGTGGGGCTGGGGTGCGTACTGATGCAGCATGACAGGGTGATCGCGTATGCCTCGCGACAATTGAAGAAGCAAGAGCAGAACTACCCTACTCACGATTTGGAGATGGCTGCAGTGGTCTTCGCACTTAAGATCTGGCGACATTACCTATACGGCGAGTCATACCAGATATTCACGGATCACAAGAGTCTGAAATACCTATTCCAGCAGCGGGACCTGAACCTTCGACAGCGCCGATGGATGGAGTTAGTGAAGGATTACGACTGCGAGATCTTATATCACCCGGGCAAGGCAAATGTGGTGGCGGATGCTTTGAGCAGGAGGCCCGGGAGTAGTCTATTTTGTTTGAGCGCAGTACAGGGGCAGTCGTCAGCAGATTGACAGATATTATGCGACAGCCGAGTACAGTTCGAGTTCACGCCGATTGGAGGACAGATAGCGCATGTCCGTGCACGCCCTCAGTTGATCGATCGTATACGTGAGGCACAGCTCAGTGATGACCGATGTTCAGAGATCATGGCACAGATTGGACAGGGCAGATTTTCCGAGTTCGTGATCGATGATCAGGGGGTACTACGATTTGGAGTCAGACTGTGCGTACCAGATGCGGATGGACTGAGGCGTGAGATCCTTGAGGAGGCACATCGATCGGTATATAGCGTCCATCCCGGTTCCACCAAGATGTACCATGACTTGAGAAGTGTTTACTGGTGGGACGGAATGAAAAGAGACATCGCAGATTTTGTGTCGAGATGCCTGACTTGTCAGCAAGTCAAGGCTGAGCACCAGAGGCCCGCGGGAGAGCTACAGCCGTTACCCATTTCGGAGTGGAAATGGGAGCAGATCTCTATGGATTTCATTGTGGGTCTACCCAGGACTAGTCGGGGGTATGACTCCATTTGGGTGATCGTGGATCGTTTGACGAAAGCTGCTCACTTCTTACCGGTGAAGACGACTTTCGGATTTACTCAGTATGCCCAGATCTACATCGACGAGATTGTGCGACTACACGGAGTCCCGACGTGTATTGTGTCCGACAGAGGCACCCAGTTTACCAGCCGACTAGGCAGAGGCTTCAGGAGGCTTTGGGCACCCGCTTGAGTTTCAGCACAGCTTTTCATCCGCAGACCGATGGACAGTCAGAGCGGACTATTCAGACTCTCGAGGACATGCTCAGAGCGTGCGTATTAGACTTCGGAGGTAGCTGGGATCATCATTTGCCCCTAGTAGAGTTCTCCTATAACAACAGCTACCAGCAGACCATTCAGATGGCACCATTTGAGGCTCTCTATGGGAGGAGATGCAGGTCGCCCACTTATTGGACAGAGCTCAGTGAGAGCAGTATCTTAGGGCCACAGATCGTTGAGGAGACGACCGTGAAGATCCAGTTGATTCGCGATAGGATGAGAGCAGCCCAGAGTAGGCAGAAATCTTATGCGGACCGTCGTCGGCGCAGACTTGAGTTCTCTGTTGGTGATCATGTTTTCTTGAGGGTCTCCCTAATGAAAGGTGTGATGAGATTTGGGAAGAAGGGTAAGCTTAGTCCCAGATATGTAGGCCCCTTCGAGATCCTCGAGGGCGTTGGTGCGGTTGCGTATCGGTTAGCCCTTCCGCCCAGTTTTCCAGACGTTCACCCGGTATTTCATGTCTCGATGCTCCGCAGATATCTTTATGATCCTTTGCATGCGATTCAGCATCCGACGATCCAGCTGGAACGTGACCTTTCCTATGCAGAACAGCCGATGATGATCTTGGATCGACAAGTGAAGAAATTGAGATCGAAGGACATCCCATCAGTTAAGGTACTTTGGCGTGGTCAGAACCGTGAGGAGGTCACTTGGGAGACCGAAAGCGAGATGAGGAAGAAGTATCCCCATCTTTTTGAAGGTATGTATTGTTAGATTTTAAATTCGGGGACCGAATTTCTTTAAGGGGGGTAGATTGTAACGCCTTGAAATTCGTTTAGACGTTTTCGGGTTAATTAGCAAGTGTGCGTGTTTTCAAAAAAAAATTGTATCATGATAACCTTTTTCTTTTCTTGCTTGGTTGCTAATCTTTTTCCCCCATTTCAACAAGTTAAAACCCATTTTATAATTCAAAATTCCCAATTAAACAATGAGGTATGGTGGGTAGGTAAGAAAAGTTGACTTTTGACCAATTTCTTTCTCTTCTCCCTCTCTTTTCAATTTCTGGGAATTTCCAGCAGAGAGCAGCAGCAACAAACACATCATTTCTTCATTTCTCATCTCTTTTCACTTCTCTTTTGGTTCATGCACAAACCCCACATAAATCCAACCTTTTTCCTTCACAAAACCTTGGGTTTTTGGCTCATTTGAGGTGTTTAGTGGCAAGACTGCATACTTGAGGCTAGATCTGGAGTTTTTGGTGTTTCTTAAGGTATTTTGAAGGTACTAACTCACCCCTAGCACCTCTTGTTCATAACTTATAGAATTTCTAGCAAAATATCACTTTTATGCACGTTTTGTGCATTATAAAGGGATTTAGTGAGGTTGTGAGAAAAATTCACTTTTTATGGCTTGATTAGCTTGGTAATGAGTTATATAGGTGATTTTAGACTCGGTTTTGTCTCAGATTTCAGAAAAATACCCCTAAGTATCATTTTAGTGCAAAAATGTGATTTTAAACTTGAAATTAGGTTCTGTGGAAACTGCTGCTATCCGGGTTGTTTTAAAATGAAATTGTAATTACTGGGATATACACAGGATGTATGGAGTGCACACACCAAACCCGGAAGCCCACCCCCCTACCCAGGCCGCCAAATAACTCATTCTGGCCGCAAATTGCGGCCAGATGGGAGGGTTTTGGGTTGGGGTTTTGGGGGTTGGTGTCTGCTAATATTTGGGGTTTCTCGATATATTTATTTTTATAAAAATCTTTCTGTATCAAAATCTGGGACCAAATACCTGTTTTGCCGTTTTTCTAAATCTTTGCGACACGCGTGATACGTGAGTGGGTTTGGGGTTTTTTGCGTATCGCGACGCGTCGGGGTAGTTTCAGGCGCGTGATCACATGTTTTAGCGTATCGCGCACACGCGCGATTGGTTTGCGACACGGGTTTCTAGTTGGACCGTAATGTCGCGTTTCTGTGAAATTGAGCTTATGTGTGATATATGTTATGTGATTCTAGGTTCGCAGGCCAGTGAGACGGACGCTGCGAAGAAGGGCAAGCAAGTTGTTGGATACACTTAGCGCGAGACACGGTGAGTAGATTTCACATCTACGGGGATATCGCCCGCATGGCGTTATGCGTCAGGGCTGATAGGACCTTATTGTTATATATTGCATGTACCATACCATGGATTGTCATCGCATATTGCATTCCCTGCCATATATATATATATATATATATATATATATATATATATGCTTAGAACTGATAGAACACTGCACTATTACTAACGGCTTATGTTGCACGGGCACGTTTCTGCATGCTACACACACACCGTTAGTAATTGCCATGCCACACTCACTGTAGAGCTGCCATGATTATATTGCTGTAGTTCATTTTACATATGATTGGTTATGATTTTCTTTGAAATTGGGAGCCGCATGACATCTTTAAGAACGAGAACTATTTTAAAAGCGGTTTTCCCCTTATACCCATACCATGGATTGATTTACATTGTACCTCGCATTGGATTGACTTATTGGTGATGGATTTTCATGTGATTTCTGGTTTTGAGGACCGTGGAAATATTTAAGAAAAGATGCACTATTTTGAAAACCCGGTACCTCGTGATATGATAATTTGGTGTGTCCACCACGCGTTTTCTCGGTGCTGAGACGTGTGCTTGAAACCCGATTCGAGGAGTGGATGTTCCGTTTGCGGGTTCGTGGTGGGCCCGGTATGGTTCCCCTCGGTGAGATGATCGATGGGTTTTGCCGATTGAGCCTGGAGGTGGGCGAGTACCTACCGGTGATTGGTTGGACCTGGCAGTTGTCCGGAGGATACTGGCCAGAGTCGAGAGATGGATGCGGGATGACCCGTACTGCCGGGGCCAAGGGCCGACACCGCAGACGGACCCCGTGGGCCGATCCGGACTGACGGAGCCCGATATATGAGGATTTGCGTGTCGATGCTGGACACGAGTATTTTATGATATTTTGGGTGCCGATGTTGGGCACTCGTGATTTCTCAGAGATGTACAGGGTTTGAGGGCCGATGGGTGTGCCGGCGCCTGAGTGTATTTGGGATTTGGGTGCAGCCTGAGGCACCGATTATTGTTTTCCATGTTGACATACACATGTAGATGTTATTTATCCCATGCTCAGTATTGATTACTATATACCTCATCCTGTAATATTTACCTGATAGAGCACTTGCATTACTATTGCATCCACTGTTGGGCATGCATTGATATCATCTGCTGGTATTAGTAGAGCCACGCTGTATGTGCATGCTCGCGATTACCTTTATATGTTATCTCTATTCACGAGTTGGCAACTCATCCCCGTTGTGCCACAGTATTTGCAGGTTGCCTTGGGAGTAGTCGCGGCTGGCTGTTTACCGCATCTTTTGGCACAGATACCCTTTCTGAGGCGAGTTAGCCTTTTGCTGTTAGGTGGGTTTTGTGCGGTATCTGTTATCCTTCAGTTGTATATTGATGTATCTAGTATTCTCCATCTACCTTTCTGTATTGACTTAGAGACAGTTGTGAGGACGATATGTATGATTTTGTACTCTGGTGTCGAGCTCGCATGTGAGCCGACTTTATTTTATGCAGTCTTACCCTTTTGATATTTGTCCTTGCTTTACTGTGTATTCTTCGCTACGGCGTCGTATATCATATTGTGATGTTTTATTCATTTCACTTGTTATTTCTGCTACACCTTGCTTTTACCTGACTTGCGGAACACATGTTTAAAAAGGAAATGTTGCCAAAATTATAAAAGTTATAACTCTTGAACTAAAAAGGATTTCTACTAAATTAATAAAATGTTTTTCGGACATGCATGACTGTTTTTACGAAAATGTTTTAAATCACTCTATATTTATTGGTTTTGATTTCTGAGTTCGGCTTACTTAGCCGCGTTACGCCTGTAGACGTTGCGTGGTTATGTGCCGGTCACGAGTCGAAACTCTCGGGTCGTGACAGACATACACAGAGTAGGAAGTGAAATTCTTATACTACTATCGGTTATACTTTGGTTGTCACACAGTGGTTTCTCTACATAGGATATAGATATAATATCAGACATTCTGGTTACTAGACCTGTGATTTTAGATCTAGATTTGGGTAGTTTCCCAATCAGGGTACTTAGACAGTATTCTAAAGGCATTTTAAAATGGACGACTCCTGGCACGGTAGTGTACCTGCAGGTGATGGAGTTACCCTCTCTAAAGGTGTCTTACAGACTTGTCACGACCCGAAAGAGCACGTGACTGGCCCTTGAACCATATGAAGCCTATAGGACTCCATCTGATTCAAGTAAGCCAAAAGCCCAGAAATCTAAAACCATTTTGAAGAATAAGTAAAGAAACTGGTTTAAAGAAGTGAAGAAAACATGTTTGAAATCAAGGTTTTTAAATAACTAAGCCGAATGTGCATTTTAAAAACAGTACAATCTTTTCCAGAAATTTCGGCAGAGTTTCTTTTGTAAAAATGGCCCCGAATGGGGTAAAACAAGAATAACGATATATATGCAATGATAAAGGCATCCCCAAGCGGGAGCTAGCTCTTCGTCAATCGACGGTCACAACCACGCAATGATATGATAATATACAACGCCAAGTGGCGAGGATCAAATCCAAAGAAAACTCAAAACAACAAGAAAACCGCAATACTACTAAGCGCGACTCTAAGGTCGAAATAATACAACACTGTCTCTAAGTCTGAAAGAATATACAAGTTTTGGTTGATGGACAATTTCTAGATACAATGAAATAAATAAATACAATGGCGATTCTTGATGCGAAAGAATCCACCTACCAAAGCAAATCACCCGCAAGAAGAAAGTGTGCCAGAAATGCCGCAAAAGAACCTGTACGGCAGAACCTGCAAGAACTATGGCACAACGGGGGTGAGTTGCCAACTCGTGAATAGGAACATCTACAAGCAGAAAACGAATGCAAGACATAAACCTAAGTCAACGATCAATAATATAATCCACAAGAGTACATCTGAGTGTAATAGGGTGGCAAGGTAACATCTAATCATGTATGTAGTGCCAGGTAACTCAGGTAATCACATGTCATCAATGTAAGGTATGTCTACATGAAGTAACCATGAAGAAATATCAATGATATCAATACACATATATTAGCGTCCCATACCACTAATATTGGTGTAAGGGTATATATAACAGCGCCCTCATACTCTGTTATATATACAAATAAAGTATGATCAATGTAAAACCAGTCTGTCTATGATCCAAGTCTGTATATGATCCATGTCTGTATGTATGTGGAACCCGTCCACCCGTCACCCAATGACAATAAGCATCATGTATGCAATGTGAGGATATAAACAAAATCATGGAAAAACATCATGAAACCCGTGCCTAGCATCGACACGTAAATCCTCCTGTATCGGGCATCCGTCATTCCGGATCATGCCCTACATCAAAGTACATATCGGGAATCCGTCAGTCCGGGTCATCCCTCTCTCAATGCATCGGGCATCCGTCATTCCGGATCATGCCCTATATCAATCCATCGGGCATCCGTCATTCCGGATCATGCCCTATATCAATCCATCGGGCATCCGTCATTCCGGATCATGCCCTAAATCAAAGTATATATCGGGAATCCGTCAGTCCGGGTCATCCCTCTCTCAATGCATCCTCTAGCACCGAGAAAACACGGGGCGACGCCCCAAATATCATATCAAGGGAACCGGGTTTTTAAATGGTTACTTATTCAAAAAGGCTACGGTTCCCAAATCCAGAAATCACATGAAAATCCAACATCAGGAAGTAAATCCAATGCGATGTGCTATGCAATCAATCCATGATGTATGCGACATATAAGGAAAGGTAATCATATCGGGAATCATGCAACATGGAATAGTAATGTGCATAAGTCGAAGGAAGAATCATCTCATGAATGCAATAGTACTACAGTGTAGTGGCATGGCAATTATCGATGATGAAGTGTGTGAGCCGGCAAATAGTGTACGTGGAACATACGCATCATCGATAATGGTGCTGGTGTCCTAACAGCATGATAATAATATAGCAGTGAACATATGCCAGCAATATGAATAGCATGAAGATGCAGAAATCTAGTAGTCAACATCACAGTGAAGTATCTACTATGCAAACTACACCTAAGTATCAGGTCAATCAGGAGGGGTAAGTGTGGAAACCACCTAAATCTGAGTCGGTATATATATAAAGATATATAGTCGGTGATCTCGCCTCAATGTCATATCATAAGATATCCTCGAGTTATGAGTGCGGATCTATCATCAATATCGGCACGTACGGTAAATCATCGTACGGCATCCCCATAGCTGGGTAGGGGTCAACATCTCACTGTCTCATCACATAACAGATATCACCATCATCAGATCATATAGTCTAGAGTACCACTCTATGTCTAGTACAAACGGTAACATCAGTAAGTATGCATGCGGGGGTAAACACATATCCCAAGCCCGCAAGAATCACAAGTCATATTCCACATATGAATCGTATCAAATCACCGATCCCAGGGCACCAAGCCCACATCATCGACTCACCTCCAAGTCATCACATAACATCAATCACAGTGCAAGTACAAGTGATAAGCAAAGGTGTGTGTATAGGTGTAATTCTATCCTAGGGTTCGCGACTATGAACTACACCAGTCACTTCTAACCCTATACTATCCATAATACACCTAATGTCACCATAACTACATAATAATCTATCTACGGACTGCGGGGGTGCTATACGCCATCCACCCGACTTCCCCCTGTAGATATAATCTACTCACCCGTATCATCATTTGCGGACATCACCACGCATTTGCTTGTCGTCCCGAAGTCTTCAGGGGTACCTACACATCAAATATCGTATATGCGCATTAAAACCAAATCCAAACTAAAACGACGCATGAAATCCAAAACGCTACGATAAGGGGGCCTATAGGTGAGAACCTATGGCACGCCTTCAAAACCATCAATAAATCCTCTATATCGTCGTATAAACGACAAATAGTCGAGGCAAAACACATTCCACCATTTCAGAATCAAAAATACGGAATACGGAAATACGAATCCAAAACAGCAACTTAGGATATATGTCCCAGATTTCACCCTAGAAAGAATCTGTCAAAACTAGAAGTACCCAGGGCCAAGAATTGAGGTATTGGGGCTATGCACAGAAAACGAGGCGATTCCTCACTGGTCTGGCCGCAAATTGCGGCCAGAAAGGGAGAATTGGCGGCCGTACGGATGAGTTGGGGGCTAGGGTTTGGGGTGTTGGTTCTATGGTGCCTGCACATCTCAATTCCCACTCAATATTATTTTAGGGGTCTCGGGGTGTTAGCAGATTCTAAATAACAGTGACAGATTCCAGTTTTTTTCCCGATATTGGTTTCTAAAATCCGTATTCTGTTTTCCATTTCAGGTTTGGGTTCAATTTAGCATCACACCAGGGTTTCTAGGGTCTCAACAAGCCTCAATTTCATCTTAGTTTCAGTTTTTCCCTACCCTCACTTGAAATCTCAAAAGTCCGCAAAATGACACGATATCGATACTAAACTAGAATTGATGCATAAGGAAATTGAAATGCTACAAGAGGGTGCAGAAATTACCTCCTTTGGCAACTCAAGAAAATTCTTGAGTTGCTCAAAGTGCTCCAAATCAAATCTTATTAGGCTCAAAGTGAAGCTAGTGAGCTTGGGACCATTTTTTGTGAAGTGGGAATGGGGTTTTGGCATTGTTTTCTTGATGGATCTAGGGTTTTAGTGAAGAGGGAGAGTGAGGGAAGAGGGCAGCAGCAGCAACAAGGGAAAGGGGAGAGAGAAAAGAGATGGGGAAATGATGAAGGCATGGTGCAAAAAGGTGGGGTTGACTTGTTCTCCCTCTCTCATCATTATACCATTTTCTTTTTCTTTTCTTTTCCTTTTTCCAAACCTTCTCATATCAATAGTAAACCCAAAGTAACATGGCTACAAAAATGTAACACAAGTCCAAAAATGATATGTGCACAATTTTGCACAAAAAGCCAAAAATCCGATTAGCGACTTTTAATCGCGATTAGCGCTAAATTAGCATATAAATGATCCCAAACACTTAAAAATGGCATAATTCCAATAAATAACCCATTTTAGAATTTTCCATAATTTTTCATAATTTTTCTAACATTTTTCCTATTTATTTGCATTTAATATTAAAATAATCAATAAAAATTCCCAAAATTAATATTTTATATTTTTGAAAATGTTACAAGACTAAAGGGGAGAGGGATGTGTATGATTGGCAGATCACTTGCTTAGGCAATTGAGTCAATCATGAGATCTCAAGTACCACACCAGATATTGTTTTTTGCACGAGATGCAATAAGTTGATATTAATCCTATCCTGGAGAAACGTTCGGAAGCAGTTTTAGAACATAAGTAGATGTTCTAGGGATATGATAACAACAGCCTCCTTTAGGAGACAGTTATCATTCCAGGCTTCCAAGGTGACCTGGATGACAGAGTGACTGTCAGAGTTATAGTTTTCCCTCTGACGAGGGGCAGTATTTTGGACAGGTGGTCCAAGCAGATACTGAGGGAGGCATGGCGCAGGATACTGATTAAGTTCAGTTGACGATACAGTCTAAGAAGTTTGGATTTGGAGTTCATTTATGAACTAGGTCCCATCAGATATCCAGACATATTCTAAGACAGGTATTGCTCATTTCGGGAGATGGCTTTCTCCACGAACTTGAGATAAAGAGAGACATAGAAAGAAACATCAGGGCGAATCCACTCACTGAGGCTATTCCTCGAACGCAATAGTTTCGCAAACGGACTTTGTAAGACTGATTAGTAGAGGAGTTGGGTGTTCGGTATCACACGGGCTTTGAGTATGCGATATCGCAATAATTAGCCTTGAGTGCAAGTGGGAGATTGTTGGATATAGTGCCCTCAAAGTCAATTATTGGGTCACTGGCACGTGATTGCAATGATTGAGGGAGGACCTATGCCGGTAGGACAGTCTTACTCAAGATGATAGTATGCTATATGGTTTATCTTTATCATCGTGTACATGCTTTAGGTGACATTACAGGTCGCTATTACACGTTGATAGAGCCCTTAGGATTCTTGCTTGACGGCCAGCAGTATGATGGAGATCATATATGCGGGAGCTGGGGTCTATAAGCACATCCTTAAAGTGGTCCCTAGTCGTGGGAGTTTCGAGACTGGGCATCGATACTCCATTAGTAGACTAGTGTATACAGTCGAGACCCCGATGAGGGGCGGTGGCCGGTCTCACAAGCCATTGGTGTCAGTTGGTTCACCTAAGATGTATACAGGTGCTCATTGGGTTATGAGTACACCGGACAGGACTCGCCGGGAACATGCTAGTTAGTATTATACATGACGTCAGATAGCAGTTCTCTGTTGACATGTGTACAGGTTAGTTCATCGACCTGAGATTATCATTTGTCTCGTGTGAGTTCCCACTGTGCTGTGATTACTACCCTACCACGGCTCAAAGGAGTCGTGCAAACAGGTTTTAGTTGGGTACAGTCCCGAGCCACATGGAGGCAGTGAGCGGATCAGCAGGGGTTTCGTCTCTCCCGGTATTGGGGGTGAGATCGCGCTGTGTCTAGGAAAGCCATTACACGAAGTCCTTGGCCAAGGCAGGAGATTTACTGGTAGGTATTCTAGTAGTATCTCAGGGTGTTCTGGGCTACACTTTGACACGACTTGTACCGCTTTTAGGGGTCTGACTTTTACCAACCCCCTAGGCCCACCATGCAATGCTCATAGACGAACGGACCAGACTGTACGGATATTATCACTGTCAGGCTCAGTAGGGTGTCAGGATGAGTTCGCTCATCGACCTCCCTTTTGGTCAATACCTGGTAGCCCATTACGTACAGCTAGTACCACTGACGTGCTAGTGGTTAAATCCACAGCCAAAGTATTGACGAGTCTTTAGAGTCCCCCACAGACAGTTTCTCAAGTTTCGGGCGAAACGTTGTAGAGGCCGTATGATATATGGCAGGGTCTGATCATATACGTGCAGTAGTGCACGGATCATGATCGGGCGGATCATACTATTGGTCTTTGGTTTAAGCCGGATCCTAGTATTAGATTTGTTGGATTACTTTCGTCTCATCGCATTCGCATTCGGTTGGAATGCGGATGCAGGTATGTATATACAGGTGAGGGGTATCCTTGTGATCCATCACGAGTTTACTTTAGATGTTGCCGTATCTTTTTACTGTTGTAAACATTTGGGTTAATGTTTACATATGGAAATTATGATCTAGAAATCACCATTAGAAGCCTTAATTGTGACACATGCACATGTGATGACTCATGGTCTCTTTCTTTATGCATGTATCACATTATTTGATGGATTTGAGTCTTGATATGATAAGAAGAGAGAGAGGGGCTGCCATGATATGGTTTTGGTCTTGTATTTTTTCATAAGACTCTCTCATTTTTATGATAAGATAAAAAAAGAAAGAAAATGCTTCTTCTTCTTCCTCCTCCTCTAGCTCACAACCTCCATTAATGGCATCATCTCTAACCTCCATCCATACACTCTCATGTGATGAGAATCAATGGATGCTTGAGACAAAGTTGTCACACACATTCTCTACATCGCCTTGGACACGTCGGCCAGTGAACTTCGTGCCCGAGTTGCTTCAGACGAAGCGGGAGCCCGTAAAAAGACTCGAAGATGTGGTGCCCTTTCCGACGATGAGATCGAGATCGGAGATGCCGCGAGGAGCTTGGGATGGTGGCCAAAGACCGAAGGACACGGATCGATCGGTATAGATTTTCCAACCCTTTCTCTAGTTGCTAGTTATAGGTTAATGGTTCGATCTGGATTTATAGTATACGATAGCGCCGGTTTCTAGTTAGAAAAAGTTTTCGTTTCCGCATTTAGGCCTCAGACAGACGGCCGGGGCGCTACCGTAGACTTACAATCTTAAGACATGGTTAAGTCTCTACATGAGTTATATGAGATATTATCTCACCCATGGTTGCTACTCTCACTCATTCCATTCACAACTTCATCTTCTTCTTCATCTCAAGAAAGCACTCTAGCTTTTCTTGAGGTGAAGAAATATTGTGAGAAAATTATTCTAAAGTGAGAAAAAATCCTACTTCATCAACCTACTGTCACGACCCGAAATTTAGTTCGTGACCGACACTTAAATCACGCAACGTGTTAAAGCGTAACGTAAATTAAGTAAGCCGAAGCCCAGAAATCTAAACCTTTTAAAGAAAATAAAAGAGGTGAAGTTTTGAAATAAATGTATGATGAAATCAAATGTTTTCTTAAATGCATAGATAATGGAACATGAAAAAAATGCAAGTGGATTTTACTAGTTGAAAAACATGTTTCGTCTTTTAAAAATTTGGGCAGCACCTCCCTTGTTTATTTTGATCCAAAACTATATATACATGATAATATAAAAGGCATCCCCCAGCAGGAGCTAGCTCTTCGCCAATCGGCGGAATCACAACCATGCAGGTCAGAAATATATGTATACGACGCCCAACGGTGAAGATCAACACAAAGGAATAATGTAAATAAAGCAAGACCTCAAATCCCACAATAGCGAACATATAACCTATCGCTCTAAGTCTCGCCAACACAAGTCTTTCTAAGTCTTACTACTTATATAAATACTAGTTTCTAATTGATGGAGTTGACTAAATACAACAGGAATAATAATACAAGAGTGGGCATGATCCAATCTGACCCATCTACCAAAGCAAATCATCCGAAAGCAAGCTGTGTGCCCGCGATACCGCTACTGATCCATGCGGTCAAACCTCCAAGAACTGTGGCACAACGGGGGTGAGTTGCCAACTTATGAGTAGAAAACATCAGCAGGTAGAAATCGAATAAAACAATGATTCCTAGATCAACTATATCATAAAGGTAATACTATGATATTTAGGGTGACCATGTCTGCATATATGCCAATAATATAATCAATGCCTGTATGCATGTGGATATCATTTACGTGTCCATCAATGACACAACAACATCATGGAACCTGAGTGTCCAACATCGACACTCGAAACATCATGAAAGCATATGCATGTATATATGAGGATACCAACCTATGTGTGTCTATCAACGATACATCAAAATCATGGAATCTGAGTGTCCAACAAAAACACTCGAAACATCATGAAACCCTTGTCCAACATCGACACGTAAATCCTCATATCTCGGGCTCCGTCAGTCCGGATCGGCCCATATCATCTCACGACTCCTGTCGGTATCCTCCGGATAACCGCCGAGTCCAAATACTATCACCGGTAGGTAGTAGACCCTCTGCCAGGCTCATCGTCTACTGCACAACATAGCTTTCTTGCTCCGGGGTACCATACTGGGTCCACCATGTACCCGCAAACGGCTCATCCAACTCCTCGAATCGGGTATCACATAACTCATAACCGAGAAAACACATGGTGGACGTCTCGAAATATCATATCAAGAGAAACCGGGTTTTTAAAATAATACATAATTTCCTTTGAAATATAACCACGTTTCTCAAATCCAGAATCTCATGAAAACAACATCTCAATGTGTATAATCATAAAGCATGATGTATGCAAACATAGAACAGAAATATGAGCATATCAAGTATATCATGCGACATAGTATAGTGATGTGAGCATAGCAATATATCTTGCCAACGAATCATGTGACAGTACTGAACAATTAAGACGAATAGCATGATGTAGCAAATCTACTGTGTAAGTGACATAGCAATTATCGATGATGAAAGTGTGTGAGCCGGCAATCTGTGTAAGTGTAACATACGCATCATCGATAATTGTGCAGGTGTACTAGCACAGGTATATGTAATGTAATGAGAATATCATGAACGTAGCATAAAGTACATCGTAAGCGAAATACTAGAATGTATACGTATCTATAACATATCTGAGTCGGTGAATCTATCAATCGGCATCCAGCCTCAAAACATCGCGTACAGTATAATTCATCGTACGGCGGCATTAAGCAATTAGGGATTCTATCAACCTATATGACAATGAGGGTACAGATCTAAAGTCTCGTACGGCATATCACTCATTATTCTTATAAATATATATATATCTCACGTCACATTAGCATCAATCTCATATCATGTCTTGGCAATAGTATTTATACTCTCATATCACCTCGCATCTGTATATCAACATATCAAGCCAAGTCATCTTATTTCTTCATATTCTCTTTTCATCACTTCAATATCTCACATCAAGTAATCTTATATACATTTATCTTAATCTTATCCTATTCATCGATCTCATGTCATATCCTTATACATCTCATTTCATATCTTATATCAATCGTATCCGCTCGTATCATCTTATCTCATCGGCTACTAGCTCCTTTAACCATATCCATAAGTTTCTCATATGGTTTCTCCAACCATATTCTATATATATTGGTTTCCATTTATAATTTGGGGGGGTGCTATACGCTATCCACCTGACTTCTCCCGTAGATATAAATCTACTCACATGCGGAACTCATTGTTCAGCTGTAGTCGATGCCCTTCGTCGCCTCGAAATCCACGCGAAGGTACCTACAATCAATACACAATCGCAATGCTATTAAAATAAAATTCCGAAATCCGAAACGGCACACGAATTGCTCATAGGTTAGAACCTATAGCCCACGCATGCAAAAACAACCAAACAACATCTCGTCGTTGACGTACAAACATTTAACGACCAAATATAATATCAAATATCAAGACCAAGAATTCCAATACCGGAAAACATAGCCAAAACCAACCCAATATGCTCCCAGATTTTATCTCAGATTAATTGGGATTAAACAAGCAAGTACAGGGAATAAGTTATAGGGATTATGAGCTACACCCAAAAACTCAACACCGGCACCCATCAAAAATCCGGCGACAACACCCTAATATCTGTAACATTTCAGAAAAATAAAATATTATTTTTGGGAATTTATATAATTGAATAATAAATATTAAGAATATTTTAAGGCGTGGAGATTAGTTTTAAATGATATGGTATAATTATATATCGATAAATTGGGAAATATTTGGAAAAATCATATCAATTATGGATTTTAAAAGAATTTATGAAAATTGGGAATTTTACAATTTAGTATACAACGATTTGTATATAAGTTAGAATTACTAAACCTGATTAGTACTTAATTACGCATTGATTTGTTTTGTGCATGTGGCATGCACCATGTCATATTACACAATGTTACATTTTTCTACCATGGCTTCTTTTTTTTTCATGCATGGCTTTGTTTTAATGAGATGAAAAGATAAAGAAAAAGATAAGAAAAGAAAAAGGAAATATATTAAAGAATGAGGTATGGGCAAGAGAGAGAGAGAGAGAGAGAGAGGTGAGGGGTCATTTGACCAAGGCTCCCATTGATGTTTCCTTCATCATCCTCATCATTTTTCTCCCCCTCATCTCCATTGCTGCCCTCTTCTCTCCCCTCATCTACCTCCTCACCACAACCACAAATCCACCTCAAAACATCATGTTTCCTTTATCAAAAATGTACACAAGCTCACTACAAATATGGGAGATCAAGAAAAATTGGATTTTGAGCACTTGAGGCAACTCAAGAAAATTCTTGAGTTGCCAAATGAGGTAATTCTTTCACCATTAGTGTAGTATTTGATTCACTTTAGCATCCATATTAGTTTAGAAGTGTTTAAGTGAGGTTTAGTGAGGTTTGAAAATTCCAAGATGAAGGTAGAGTTTTCTTTCACTTGGGAAGGTGTAATTGAGTGTGATTGTGGATTATAACCCTCTAGTGTCATAAACCTGGACCTAACATGAGACTAAAACCCCATAACCCAAACTTAGAAACCCTGATACAGGAAGATTGTGAGAATTGTGATGATATTTAGAGATCTGCTATGACCCGGGGCACCTGAAAAATATTTAGCGATTACTGAGACGTGTGCAGGTGACCTAGAAGCTACCCTGAAGACCCGAGACCCAAACTGTCATGACCCGAAATAGCCCGTGACTGACCCTTGAATCAAATGAAGTCTATAGGACTCCATCTAATTCAAGTAAGCCAAAGCCCAGAAATCTAAAACCATTTTAAATAATAAATGAAGGAAAATAGTTTTAAGAAGTGAAGAAAACATGTTTTAAAAACAAGTTTTTTTTAAATAAGTAAGCCGAAAATGCATTTTTAAAATCTATAGTCTTTTCTGAAAATTTCGGCAGAGTTTCCTTTGTAAATACTGGCCCCAAATGGGGTATAACATGAATAATACATATACAATGATAAAAGACATCCCCAAGCGGGAGCTAGCACTTCGTCAATCGACGGTCACAACCACGAAAGTAATATAATATACAACGCCGAAAGGCGAGGATCAAAACTCAAAAGAAACTCAAAATATCAAGAAAACCATAATACTACATCGCGCGACTCTAAGGTCGAAATAATACACAACTAGTTTTCTAAGTCTGAAACAATATACAAGTTTGGTTGATGGAATTACTAGATACAACTGATAAAAATAAATACAAGGGTGGTCACGATGCGAGTGAACCCACTTACCAAGGCAATCACCTAGAAAGGAGGTAGTGTGCCAAAAAAGCCGCAATGAAACCTGTACGGCAAAACCTGCAAGAACTGTGGCACATCGGGGGTGAGTTGCCAACTCGTGAATAGAGAACATCACATAGCAGAAATCGTATGCATGACACAATCCTAGGTCAATATGATCAAATATATATATAAAGCTCAAATGAATAAGTCTGAAGCATGAAAAGGTGTCCAGGGTAAACATCTATACATAAGTGTAATCCCATGTGCTCGTGTCAGTGCCTCAGGTAATGACATATCATAAATATGAGGTATGATCAATGTAATCAACATGAATCAATGTCAACTATATCATGCAGTCTATAAGTGTGTGGATATCATCCAACTATGTAATCAATGTCTGTATGTATGTGGATCTCGTCCACGTGTCTCCCAAAGACAATAAGCATCATGCATGTAAATATCATAAAGCATATGCATGGAAGTATGAGGATGCAAATAAACATGTGTCGCTCGCGACATATCAAAATCATAGAACTTGAGTGTCTAGCATCGACACTCGAAAACATCATGAAACCTGTGCCTAGCATCGACACGTAAATCCTCATATACATAGGGCTCCGTCAGTCCGGATCGGCCCACTGGCTCCGTCAGTCCGGATCGGCCCGTCTCATCTCTCAACAACGGTCGGTATCCTCCAGATATCCGCCGAGCTCAAATACAATCACCGGTAGGTAGTACTCCCCTGCCAGGCTCACCGTCTAACATATACGAGTCTTCTTGCCTCGAGGTACCTCACCGGGTCCACCATGTACCCGCAGACGGTGCCTACCTCTCCTCGAATCGGGTTTCACATGTCGCTCTTAGAACCGAGAAAACACATGGTGGACACACTGAAATATCATATCAAGGGTAACCAGGTTTTTTTAAAACAATGCATACATTCTTTTGCAATACCCACGGTTCCCAAATCCAGAAATATCATGGAAACAACATATCTTAATGCGTATAATCATAAAGCATGATGTATGCGACATGTAAAAGAAATGTAAGAATATCAGTATATCATGCAACATGGAATAGTAATATGCACATATTGAGGGAAACCACCTTTTTAAAATGAATCAGTTTTAAATAGTATCTTGCGGTTCCCAAATCTCCAAATCAAACCCGAATCATCTATGTATGTGCAAAAACGTATATGTGCAAGAATGGGTGTACAATATGTATGTACACAAGCATGAGTGTACAATATGTAGGTGCACAAGTATGAGTGTACAATATGTAAGTACACAAGTATGAGTGTACATTATGTAAGTGCACAAGTATGAGTGTACAATAGGTATGTGCACAAGTATGAGTGTACAATATGTAAGTACACAAGTATGCCATGCAAGGGGTCATACCCTGAATGCAACAGTCCTACATTGTAGTGACATGGCAATTATCGATGATGAAGTGTGTGAGCCGGCAAGCAGGTGTACGTGGAACATATGCATCATCGATAATGATGCTGGTGTCCTAACAGCATGGTTTTAATATAACAATGAACATATTTAAACATGCAATGCGATGCGAAAAGCAAGAATATGCGGCAAATGAATAATAAACATAACAGTGCGGTATCTACATCAATGTATCTATGTCATAATATTTTGCCATTTGAAAGAAGACGAATTGGGGTTTTTAGGAAAATAAGGGCTACAATGTTTTTAAGAAAAGATGTGTCTTTTTGAAAATGTCCGTAGAATCCCTTTGCCTGTTTTTAAAATACTCCCGATTCGTTTGTTTTTGAAATAGGTATGACTCGGGTCTAGTCTAGCATCTGCTATGCAAACTACAGATCTAACTAACAAGCGAGTCGGGAGGGGTATGGAAACCACCTAAATTTGAGTATATATATATATATATATATAATAGTTGGTGATCCCGCCTCAAAGGTACCATGTACGATACAATATCATATGACATCATCGAGTCACGAGTGCGGATCTTATCATCAATATAAAGCTCGTACGGCACATCCATCGTACGGCATCGCAAATTTGGGTACGGGTCAATATCACATTCATCTCATCAATTATCTGGTATCCTTATCATCACATCTCATGATTTGGGGTACTGATCTAGTCTAGTACTAACCGATACCATCTACATAGATATATATGTGTGTATGAAGTGTAAGTCGATGTAGTACACCCCAGTACTTATGGGGAGGCGGAATTTACAAAAAACTATCAAGTTCAAACAACGAACATCGACTAACCGCAAGAATCGAAGCTAAACCCTAAAAACCGTATTCTTATGAGTTTCATTACATAAGTGATTAGGGATTATACCTAATGAACCGGTTCTTCTTCTTTATGTCCTCCTTGGTTCTCCTCGGCCTTCTCTAGGTAGTAGACGATCCACCCGAGAGCGAAACTCCAAGCTAAACCTCTAACTTGAGGTAACTAACCAACTTTGATTGCTAATCAAAGATGATAGAATGATAAAGAGTGAAGGTTATGGATTGTTTAGTCTAACTAATCCTTTGATCTCAACACATGAGGATTAAGGATTAGGGTTAGAAGATGAGAGCTTGAGGAGAGAGAATGTGTGATATGATAATGAGAGAAGAGAGAGAGTGTATCATAATATTATGAAGCATTCTTATTTTCAATAAATCAATAAAGGAAATGAATAAGCATGCTTCACAAAATATCTTGTGATGATTCATTAACATGAGTCATTAAGCAATAAATGTGCATTAATGAAGTGAATGAATCACCACTATGACTCACTCTCTTTCCAAAACAAACCTCCTTAGTCACATCTTCTAGAAGCTTCTCGAGTAATTACGAGAACGCCCCTCCGATCCGTAAAAATACGGAAAAACTTTAGACTGTAAAAATCCAATAACCGGATACCAGTAACTGGCTTAAACCAAAGCCGACTGGTAAAAACTGTCCGAAAGTCGTACGTGCGTAAACGCACGTATGCGTCCGAACCCTTTGTCGCAAAACCATGCAACCTCTATATCGTTTCGCCTGGAGTAGGAAACTCTCTGTGTGGGACTCTAGAGACTCGACTACTACGCTGGCAGTGGGTTTAACCACAGACCGCAAGCGGCACTAGCTGTACGTAACGGTCCCCAGGTAGTTGTCGATAAGAAGGCCGATGAGTAAACCCATCCGAACTCCTACTGAGTCTGATGTGACAATCTCCATACAGTCCGGTCCGTTCGTCCATGACTATCGCATATCGGGCCTAGGGGGGCGGCAAGCGTCAGTCCCCTAATAGCGGTATAAGTCGTGTCGGAGTGAAGCCCATTACACCCTGAGAAACTGCTGGAACCTACCAGCAAATCTCGCTTGCCCTGGCCAGGGACTTTGCGTAATGGCTCTCTGACACAGCACGATATCTACTCCCAATACCGGGAGGGACGAATCCTGTCTAACCGCCACTGCCTCCAAGTGCTCGGGACTGCACCCAACTGCTACCTGTTTGCACGACTCCATAGAGCCGTGGTAGGGTAGCAATCTAAGAACAGTGGGACACACTCGAGGCGAAGTAGCAGTGTCAAGTCTGCGGACTACGCTGTACTCATGTCACCTGGGAACTGTTCACTGACGACTGGTATCAAACCAACCAACAGTTCCCTGTGAGTCCTGTCCGGTGTACCCGTAACCTAACGAGCACCTGTATACTATCTCCAGTACGACGTACTGATGGCTGTGGGACAGACCATCTCCCCAACTGGGATGAGAAGCGTACACACTAGTCTACTCCGGAGTATCGATGCTCTGTCTCGATAATCCAACGACCAGGGACCTGAATAAGGATGTGCTTGTAGACTACCCAGCCCCCACTAGTGTGACTGCCATCACAACGCTGGTAGCCAAGCAAGATCCTAAGAGCTCTATCAATACGTACACTCACATATTAAGATAGAAAAACCAAGTAGCATACTACCATGTTTAGCAAGACTGTTATATACATGTGAATATCCCAAGCTTCCATTAAGTAATATACAAGCTAGTATGATACAGTAATGGCCTTCTAGGGCATAAACACTAACAATCTCCCACTTGCACTAGGGCCATGTACTGGCATATCGCAGACCAATGATCTCGAGTAGCCTCTCGAACTGAATCTGAGGAAGGGCCTTTGTGAATGGATCAGCAATGTTCTCTTCTGAAGCAACTCTCCGAACCTCGATCTCCTGACGATCAATGATCTCCCTGATCAGGTGATACCGCCTCAAGATGTGTCTGGACTTCTGATGGGACCTTGGTTCCTTCGCTAAAGCTATAGCTCCGTTGTTGTCGCAATACAGAGGTATTGGATCAACTATGGTAGGAACCACCTGAAGTTCTGTTAGGAACTTCTTCATCCAGACTGCTTCTTTTGCGGCATCGCAAGCAGCTATATACTCCGCTTCCATCGTCGAGTCGGCAACGGTGTCCTGCTTGGAGCTCTTCCAGCACACCGCCCCTCCATTGAGGGTAAAGACATAACCCGACATGGACTTGGAATCGTCCTTATCACTCTGGAAGCCGGAATCAGCAAAGGCCTCCAACCTGAGGTCTTTTCCGCCGTAAACCAAGAACATCTCCTTAGTCCTCCTCAGGTACTTGAGAATGTTCTTTACTGCTATCCAGTGTTTCTCCCCTGGGTCTGACTGATACCGGCTTACCACGCTTAGTGCGTAAGCTACATCTGGTCTGGTACACAACATCGCATACATTATAGAGCCTACCGCAGAAGCGTAGGGTATAATAGACATGCGTTCCCTTTCCAAATCAGTCTTGGGAGACATCTCTTTGGAGAGGGTGATTCCGTGACAAGCCGGTAGATTACCGCGCTTAGAATCTTCCATACTGAATCTTTTCAGTACAGTGTCGATATACCTGGACTGCGAAAGTCCCAACATCCTCTTGGATCTATCACGATAGATCCGGATCCCCAGAATGTAAGAGGCATCACCCAGGTCTTTCATGGAGAACCTGTGTGACAAGAATCCTTTGACAGATTGTAGCATAGGAATGTCATTTCCTATCAATAGAATGTCATCCACGTACAAGACGAGGAATACGACACTTCTGGCCACAACTTTACTATATATGCACGGTTCATCTGGATTTTTGATAAAGTCATATTCTTTGACTGTCTCATCAAAACAGATGTTCCAACTCCGCGATGCCTGCTTTAGTCCATAAATGGACTTAAGCAGCTTGCATACTTTCCCGCTGCTCCCACTCTGATTGAAACCCTCTGGCTGATCCATATAGACGCTCTCTTCTAAATTTCCATTCAGAAAAGCCGTCTTTACGTCCATCTGCCAGATTTCATAATCATGGAAGGCAGCAATAGCAAGAAGGACCCGAATGGATTTGAGCATAGCCACTGGAGAAAATGTTTCGTCATAGTCCAAACCAGGTCTTTGACGAAAACCCTTTGCAACAAGTCTAGCCTTATAGGTTTCCACCTGTCCATCTACACCAATCTTTTTCTTGAAGATCCATTTGCATCCTATGGGTTTTACCCCATCTGGAGCAAAGTCCAAAGTCCATACTTTGTTGGTGTACATGGACTCCATTTCGGTCCGCATTGCATCTAGCCATCGTACCGAGTCGCCGCTCTGGATGGCCTGCCTGAAGTCAGTAGGTTCATCATCATCTATGATGCAATCCTCTCTATCCCCATCTATGAGAAAACCGTAGTATCTCTCAGGCGGACGAGACGGCCTACTACTCCTGCGGAGGGGTGCAGGAATGTTCTGTTCTTCTTGAACCTCTGGTTCTACCAAACTTTCAGTAGCAGTTTGTGGTTCTGGAATTTCTTCCAGTTCTATTTCGCTCCCACTTGATTCCTTTTCTAAAAACTGATGTTCTAGAAAATGGGCATTACGAGAAACAAATACCTTCTGTTCCTCTGCGTAATAGAATAGATATCCCCTGGAGTGCTTTGGATATCCCACAAACAAACATTTTACTGATCGTGCCTCGAGCTTGTCCACATGCTGCTTTTTAACAAAAGCTGGACATCCCCAAATCTTTACATACTGTAGATGGGGTTTCTTCCCACTCCACATCTGATATGGAGTGGTAGGCACAGTCTTGGTAGGTACCATGTTCAAAAGATATGCCGCTGATTCTAGCGCATAACCCCAGAAAGATCGCGGTAACTCAGCATTACTCATCATGGATCGTACCATATCCAATAGGGTTCGATTCCGTCTCTCCGATACACCGTTATGCTGTGGAGTGTATGGAGGAGTAAGCTGAGAGAGAATTCCTTTCTCTTTTAGGTAACCTAGGAACTCGGCACTCAAGTATTCACCACCTCGATCAGATCTAAGTGTCTTTATACTTTTGCCGGTTTGGTTTTCTACTTCATTCTTATACTCTTGGAATTTCTCAAAAGCCTCGGATTTATGTTTCATCAGATAAATGAATCCGTATCTTGAGTAATCATCCGTGAAAGTAATGAAATAGGAATAACCACCTCTCGCATGTGTAGACATTGGACCGCATACATCACTGTGTATGAGTCCTAAGAGCTCGCTCGCTCTTACTCCTTGTCCAGTAAATGGAGTCTTTGTCATCTTTCCTTTGAGACAAGATTGACAAGTGTCATAAGTTTGATATTTGAACGTGTCCAAATATCCTTCTCTATGCAACTTAGTCAACCTTCTCTCATTGATGTGACCCAGTCTACAATGCCATAAGAAAGCTTTATTTAAATCTGGAGACTTTCTTTTTAGTGTGTTCTGGACATTGAAAATTTGGAGTTGGTTTAACACATATATGCCGTTATTTAGAGTACCGGACCCAATCAAACCATGATTAAGGTGGATGTTGACAACATCTCTTACAAACGTGAAATCATAACCTTTATTTGATAACAAGGAAACTGATATGATATTACACGTTAAGCTGGGTACAAAATAACAGTTATGTAAAACCAAAATGTGTCCACTCGTCAATCCTAGGTGATAATCCCCGACGGACGCAGCTCCCACGCTAGCTCCGTTAGCAACCCTGAGGATCATATCACCTTCCTTCAGCACTCTACGGTTTCTCAGTGCCTGCAATGAATTGCAAATATGAGATCCTGACCCGGTATCCAATACCCAGGAAGTAGAGTTGATCGACAGACAATTCTCAATTACAAACACACCTGAAGTCGAAGCCACAGCTTGCTTCGGTTCCTGGTTCTTGGCGTTCCACGCCTTGCAATCCTTCTTCCAGTGCCCTTTCCTGTGACAATGGAAGCACTCATCCAGGCCAACTACTGGTGCTGTAAACTTTTTCTTTCCCTTCTTTCCCACCTTACTAACACCTCCTCTAGGTCTGGGTGCGGCCTTCTTCTTCCTTCCTTTGGCCCTAGCCTTGGACCCGGAAGAAGATGAACCGCCAACAAACATAGCGGGTGTTTCCCTTGCCTTCTGCAAGGTGCCCTCTGCACTCCTTAACATGTTCAGGAGTTCCGCAAGTTCAACTTCTTTTCCTTGAAGATTGAAGTTGAGGATAAACTGGGCGTAGGTGGGAGGAAGGGACTGGAGAACAAGGTCTGTATAGAGCTCATTATCCAAAGTCGTCCCAAGGTCTGCGAGCTCTTCTATATAGCCAATCATCTGTAGGACATGTTCACCTACCGATGACCCGACAACCAACCTCGCTCGAAACAATTTCTTTGAGGTCTCGTATCTTGCTATACGAGATTGCTCTCCATAAAGTTCCTTTGTATGGAGAAATATGCCATCTAAGGACATATCCTCGTGCCTCCTCTGATGTTCATTATTCATCGAGGCAAGCACGATGCACTTGGCTCTCGCGCAATCTAAATCCCAGGTTTTGCGGATTTCCTTATCCGCATTGCTGGATTTGGGACCAAGGGCAGCAGGTGCTGTAGCGGTGAGGACGTACCCCAGTTTGTCATAGGTCAAAGCCATCTTGACATTCCGCAGCCAATCTTTATAGTTTGGCCCCGTCAGTATATTTTTCTCTAAAAGTAACTTAAGTCCAGTCATTTTCAGGGTCGCTGCAATTAGGAGAGAGAGAAGAAAACTCTTTAGCATGATGCTCTTGCAAGTTTAGAGTGGTTTTTAGTTTATCTAAACTGGATGGCTCCCACTGTTTCTCGAATCCTTCCTCAAACCATAAAAGAAGAATTAGCCAAGACTATTCTCACCGTACAATACTTGCTTAACCGTTCAGCCAGGCCGGTGTCGATACTTCGAGGGAGGTTTTCCAACGCTTTCGCGAAGTTCCTTAATTAAGTAACCTCTTTTCTCTGGGGGCGTAACCCCGCTGACACTTTTCTGGACACCTACTAGGTTTATAGCATTGATCGTTAAGCGACGAATATCCTGATAAGTAGCATATACTCACAGTAGGATCGGGATCCAAATATCATCGTATGATAATGTTGAAGGAATCCTACCAACATTCATCAAACTCCAAATGGTATGCATCTCTTTGCAAATTTCAGTTTCTTTAGAAATTCCCGATATAAGTTTTTGCCCCATGCTCTTATGACCTTGGCGTTAGGTCAAAATGTCATAAGTCACATGTCAAGTTCTACCCATCATTATCCTGTCAGTTTGAACCCATCCGTATATATCCTTGACGTTCGGCCAAAATGATAATACGACTGTCCCAAACTAACTCATCTATCTATGCAACAAATGAATATCCAGCAGCTACCAAACACTATGCCTTGGCGTTAGGTCAAAATACATAGCTTGAATACTACTGAATACCCAGATGAAATGACGGAGGGCTACGAATGGTTTTGGCGAAACCGTGAACGTAGTGAACTTGATATAACCGAAGGAACCTGATAGCTTTTAAAAGGAGTGGTTAAATCTCCGCATTTAAAAATATCTGTTTTAAAAATAACCGAGTGGTTTCTTTTAAATTGTTCCAACGATTTAAACTTTGGTTTGTTTTACTTTGCATTATAGATAATGCGTCCCATCATTAACCTATCATTGCAGAAAACAACGAAAATATAACGTCCTCTTATGCCATCCGCATTCGCCACGGGGTCCCGTCATCACCCGTTAGGTTACTTAACTAACGACAGAGCGGGGGCTGGGCTAGCGCGGGTGTAAAACATAAGTGACGTCTAAATAGCTATAATAAATATAGATATTTTACATTCGTCTGACGCAATGATATTCATTCCAGAACACAGATAAACAATATTGGATTTGCAAGCAATCTGTATTTCTTTTGAGCCTGCAAGAAAAGACAGATTACACAGTTGTGATGAATAGCCGTTTACCCCACCCTCGACCCCTACGGGTACGGCAAACTACCCACCCGGCAGTCTGTGTACCCCACCTTGGGTCAGTCCTAGGAGCAAAAACAGTAAAATGAAATAATACAACGGTGGCTACAACCGCAACCTGGAAGTGCCCCGCGAAAATAATATTACAACAAATTACATTTACAACAAATGAATAAATCAATAAACCATTGTTAACCCCGGCTATACACCACAACAGTCCAATACAGTTTATATGCACAAACAGATATAACCATTACAGAAATGTGCAACCCCCTGCCAACCGACATACTAGCAGTTGGGGGAGGTTTACGAACACATCAAACAATCACAGATATAATCCAATACGCAAATACTGTATTTTTCGATCGAATAAACAACTTCAAAATTGCTCCAAAATCTGCTCTGTTAAACAGTAACCTGAGCAATAATTAAATATTCCAGAAAACCCCAAATATCACAGGGGACCCACCCAAAAAAAATTGAGCGCATGACTCGGCAACTCGGCCGCGGAAGCGCGGCGGATCGGTGGTATCCGCGGCGCTTCCGCGGCGCTACAGTCGAATCATGTACTCGAATTTCTTGGGTGTTCTCCTGTGGTCATGTCAAGCTCTCTGAACACTCCAGAAAAATTTTAGGACTTCATTTTCACTTCGACAGAAACTTAACAGAACTAGGGTTTTCCGGGTTCGTTTTTTCGTTCGAAATTCGTACAAATTTGCGATTAAGTTATTTAGTGTTTAGCGAGGCTCTGATACCATTGTAAGTCGATGTAGTACACCCCAGTACTTATGGGGAGGCGGAATTTACAAAAAACTATCAAGTTCAAACAACGAACATCGACTAACCGCAAGAATCGAAGCTAAACCCTAAAAACCGTATTCTTATGAGTTTCATTACATAAGTGATTAGGGATTATACCTAATGAACCGGTTCTTCTTCTTTATGTCCTCCTTGGTTCTCCTCGGCCTTCTCTAGGTAGTAGACGATCCACCCGAGAGCGAAACTCCAAGCTAAACCTCTAACTTGAGGTAACTAACCAACTTTGATTGCTAATCAAAGATGATAGAATGATAAAGAGTGAAGGTTATGGATTGTTTAGTCTAACTAATCCTTTGATCTCAACACATGAGGATTAAGGATTAGGGTTAGAAGATGAGAGCTTGAGGAGAGAGAATGTGTGATATGATAATGAGAGAAGAGAGAGAGTGTATCATAATATTATGAAGCATTCTTATTTTCAATAAATCAATAAAGGAAATGAATAAGCATGCTTCACAAAATATCTTGTGATGATTCATTAACATGAGTCATTAAGCAATAAATGTGCATTAATGAAGTGAATGAATCACCACTATGACTCACTCTCTTTCCAAAACAAACCTCCTTAGTCACATCTTCTAGAAGCTTCTCGAGTAATTACGAGAACGCCCCTCCGATCCGTAAAAATACGGAAAAACTTTAGACTGTAAAAATCCAATAACCGGATACCAGTAACTGGCTTAAACCAAAGCCGACTGGTAAAAACTGTCCGAAAGTCGTACGTGCGTAAACGCACGTATGCGTCCGAACCCTTTGTCGCAAAACCATGCAACCTCTATATCGTTTCGCCTGGAGTAGGAAACTCTCTGTGTGGGACTCTAGAGACTCGACTACTACGCTGGCAGTGGGTTTAACCACAGACCGCAAGCGGCACTAGCTGTACGTAACGGTCCCCAGGTAGTTGTCGATAAGAAGGCCGATGAGTAAACCCATCCGAACTCCTACTGAGTCTGATGTGACAATCTCCATACAGTCCGGTCCGTTCGTCCATGACTATCGCATATCGGGCCTAGGGGGGCGGCAAGCGTCAGTCCCCTAATAGCGGTATAAGTCGTGTCGGAGTGAAGCCCATTACACCCTGAGAAACTGCTGGAACCTACCAGCAAATCTCGCTTGCCCTGGCCAGGGACTTTGCGTAATGGCTCTCTGACACAGCACGATATCTACTCCCAATACCGGGAGGGACGAATCCTGTCTAACCGCCACTGCCTCCAAGTGCTCGGGACTGCACCCAACTGCTACCTGTTTGCACGACTCCATAGAGCCGTGGTAGGGTAGCAATCTAAGAACAGTGGGACACACTCGAGGCGAAGTAGCAGTGTCAAGTCTGCGGACTACGCTGTACTCATGTCACCTGGGAACTGTTCACTGACGACTGGTATCAAACCAACCAACAGTTCCCTGTGAGTCCTGTCCGGTGTACCCGTAACCTAACGAGCACCTGTATACTATCTCCAGTACGACGTACTGATGGCTGTGGGACAGACCATCTCCCCAACTGGGATGAGAAGCGTACACACTAGTCTACTCCGGAGTATCGATGCTCTGTCTCGATAATCCAACGACCAGGGACCTGAATAAGGATGTGCTTGTAGACTACCCAGCCCCCACTAGTGTGACTGCCATCACAACGCTGGTAGCCAAGCAAGATCCTAAGAGCTCTATCAATACGTACACTCACATATTAAGATAGAAAAACCAAGTAGCATACTACCATGTTTAGCAAGACTGTTATATACATGTGAATATCCCAAGCTTCCATTAAGTAATATACAAGCTAGTATGATACAGTAATGGCCTTCTAGGGCATAAACACTAACTATCTCCCACTTGCACTAGGGCCATGTACTGGCATATCGCAGACCAATGATCTCGAGTAGCCTCTCGAACTGAATCTGAGGAAGGGCCTTTGTGAATGGATCAGCAATGTTCTCTTCTGAAGCAACTCTCCGAACCTCGATCTCCTGACGATCAATGATCTCCCTGATCAGGTGATACCGCCTCAAGATGTGTCTGGACTTCTGATGGGACCTTGGTTCCTTCGCTAAAGCTATAGCTCCGTTGTTGTCGCAATACAGAGGTATTGGATCAACTATGGTAGGAACCACCTGAAGTTCTGTTAGGAACTTCTTCATCCAGACTGCTTCTTTTGCGGCATCGCAAGCAGCTATATACTCCGCTTCCATCGTCGAGTCGGCAACGGTGTCCTGCTTGGAGCTCTTCCAGCACACCGCCCCTCCATTGAGGGTAAAGACATAACCCGACATGGACTTGGAATCGTCCTTATCACTCTGGAAGCCGGAATCAGCAAAGGCCTCCAACCTGAGGTCTTTTCCGCCGTAAACCAAGAACATCTCCTTAGTCCTCCTCAGGTACTTGAGAATGTTCTTTACTGCTATCCAGTGTTTCTCCCCTGGGTCTGACTGATACCGGCTTACCACGCTTAGTGCGTAAGCTACATCTGGTCTGGTACACAACATCGCATACATTATAGAGCCTACCGCAGAAGCGTAGGGTATAATAGACATGCGTTCCCTTTCCAAATCAGTCTTGGGAGACATCTCTTTGGAGAGGGTGATTCCGTGACAAGCCGGTAGATTACCGCGCTTAGAATCTTCCATACTGAATCTTTTCAGTACAGTGTCGATATACCTGGACTGCGAAAGTCCCAACATCCTCTTGGATCTATCACGATAGATCCGGATCCCCAGAATGTAAGAGGCATCACCCAGGTCTTTCATGGAGAACCTGTGTGACAAGAATCCTTTGACAGATTGTAGCATAGGAATGTCATTTCCTATCAATAGAATGTCATCCACGTACAAGACGAGGAATACGACACTTCTGGCCACAACTTTACTATATATGCACGGTTCATCTGGATTTTTGATAAAGTCATATTCTTTGACTGTCTCATCAAAACAGATGTTCCAACTCCGCGATGCCTGCTTTAGTCCATAAATGGACTTAAGCAGCTTGCATACTTTCCCGCTGCTCCCACTCTGATTGAAACCCTCTGGCTGATCCATATAGACGCTCTCTTCTAAATTTCCATTCAGAAAAGCCGTCTTTACGTCCATCTGCCAGATTTCATAATCATGGAAGGCAGCAATAGCAAGAAGGACCCGAATGGATTTGAGCATAGCCACTGGAGAAAATGTTTCGTCATAGTCCAAACCAGGTCTTTGACGAAAACCCTTTGCAACAAGTCTAGCCTTATAGGTTTCCACCTGTCCATCTACACCAATCTTTTTCTTGAAGATCCATTTGCATCCTATGGGTTTTACCCCATCTGGAGCAAAGTCCAAAGTCCATACTTTGTTGGTGTACATGGACTCCATTTCGGTCCGCATTGCATCTAGCCATCGTACCGAGTCGCCGCTCTGGATGGCCTGCCTGAAGTCAGTAGGTTCATCATCATCTATGATGCAATCCTCTCTATCCCCATCTATGAGAAAACCGTAGTATCTCTCAGGCGGACGAGACGGCCTACTACTCCTGCGGAGGGGTGCAGGAATGTTCTGTTCTTCTTGAACCTCTGGTTCTACCAAACTTTCAGTAGCAGTTTGTGGTTCTGGAATTTCTTCCAGTTCTATTTCGCTCCCACTTGATTCCTTTTCTAAAAACTGATGTTCTAGAAAATGGGCATTACGAGAAACAAATACCTTCTGTTCCTCTGCGTAATAGAATAGATATCCCCTGGAGTGCTTTGGATATCCCACAAACAAACATTTTACTGATCGTGCCTCGAGCTTGTCCACATGCTGCTTTTTAACAAAAGCTGGACATCCCCAAATCTTTACATACTGTAGATGGGGTTTCTTCCCACTCCACATCTGATATGGAGTGGTAGGCACAGTCTTGGTAGGTACCATGTTCAAAAGATATGCCGCTGATTCTAGCGCATAACCCCAGAAAGATCGCGGTAACTCAGCATTACTCATCATGGATCGTACCATATCCAATAGGGTTCGATTCCGTCTCTCCGATACACCGTTATGCTGTGGAGTGTATGGAGGAGTAAGCTGAGAGAGAATTCCTTTCTCTTTTAGGTAACCTAGGAACTCGGCACTCAAGTATTCACCACCTCGATCAGATCTAAGTGTCTTTATACTTTTGCCGGTTTGGTTTTCTACTTCATTCTTATACTCTTGGAATTTCTCAAAAGCCTCGGATTTATGTTTCATCAGATAAATGAATCCGTATCTTGAGTAATCATCCGTGAAAGTAATGAAATAGGAATAACCACCTCTCGCATGTGTAGACATTGGACCGCATACATCACTGTGTATGAGTCCTAAGAGCTCGCTCGCTCTTACTCCTTGTCCAGTAAATGGAGTCTTTGTCATCTTTCCTTTGAGACAAGATTGACAAGTGTCATAAGTTTGATATTTGAACGTGTCCAAATATCCTTCTCTATGCAACTTAGTCAACCTTCTCTCATTGATGTGACCCAGTCTACAATGCCATAAGAAAGCTTTATTTAAATCTGGAGACTTTCTTTTTAGTGTGTTCTGGACATTGAAAATTTGGAGTTGGTTTAACACATATATGCCGTTATTTAGAGTACCGGACCCAATCAAACCATGATTAAGGTGGATGTTGACAACATCTCTTACAAACGTGAAATCATAACCTTTATTTGATAACAAGGAAACTGATATGATATTACACGTTAAGCTGGGTACAAAATAACAGTTATGTAAAACCAAAATGTGTCCACTCGTCAATCCTAGGTGATAATCCCCGACGGACGCAGCTCCCACGCTAGCTCCGTTAGCAACCCTGAGGATCATATCACCTTCCTTCAGCACTCTACGGTTTCTCAGTGCCTGCAATGAATTGCAAATATGAGATCCTGACCCGGTATCCAATACCCAGGAAGTAGAGTTGATCGACAGACAATTCTCAATTACAAACACACCTGAAGTCGAAGCCACAGCTTGCTTCGGTTCCTGGTTCTTGGCGTTCCACGCCTTGCAATCCTTCTTCCAGTGCCCTTTCCTGTGACAATGGAAGCACTCATCCAGGCCAACTACTGGTGCTGTAAACTTTTTCATTCCCTTCTTTCCCACCTTACTAACACCTCCTCTAGGTCTGGGTGCGGCCTTCTTCTTCCTTCCTTTGGCCCTAGCCTTGGACCCGGAAGAAGATGAACCGCCAACAAACATAGCGGGTGTTTCCCTTGCCTTCTGCAAGGTGCCCTCTGCACTCCTTAACATGTTCAGGAGTTCCGCAAGTTCAACTTCTTTTCCTTGAAGATTGAAGTTGAGGATAAACTGGGCGTAGGTGGGAGGAAGGGACTGGAGAACAAGGTCTGTATAGAGCTCATTATCCAAAGTCGTCCCAAGGTCTGCGAGCTCTTCTATATAGCCAATCATCTGTAGGACATGTTCACCTACCGATGACCCGACAACCAACCTCGCTCGAAAAAATTTCTTTGAGGTCTCGTATCTTGCTATACGAGATTGCTCTCCATAAAGTTCCTTTGTATGGAGAAATATGCCATCTAAGGACATATCCTCGTGCCTCCTCTGATGTTCATTATTCATCGAGGCAAGCACGATGCACTTGGCTCTCGCGCAATCTAAATCCCAGGTTTTGCGGATTTCCTTATCCGCATTGCTGGATTTGGGACCAAGGGCAGCAGGTGCTGTAGCGGTGAGGACGTACCCCAGTTTGTCATAGGTCAAAGCCATCTTGACATTCCGCAGCCAATCTTTATAGTTTGGCCCCGTCAGTATATTTTTCTCTAAAAGTAACTTAAGTCCAGTCATTTTCAGGGTCGCTGCAATTAGGAGAGAGAGAAGAAAACTCTTTAGCATGATGCTCTTGCAAGTTTAGAGTGGTTTTTAGTTTATCTAAACTGGATGGCTCCCACTGTTTCTCGAATCCTTCCTCAAACCATAAAAGAAGAATTAGCCAAGACTATTCTCACCGTACAATACTTGCTTAACCGTTCAGCCAGGCCGGTGTCGATACTTCGAGGGAGGTTTTCCAACGCTTTCGCGAAGTTCCTTAATTAAGTAACCTCTTTTCTCTGGGGGCGTAACCCCGCTGACACTTTTCTGGACACCTACTAGGTTTATAGCATTGATCGTTAAGCGACGAATATCCTGATAAGTAGCATATACTCACAGTAGGATCGGGATCCAAATATCATCGTATGATAATGTTGAAGGAATCCTACCAACATTCATCAAACTCCAAATGGTATGCATCTCTTTGCAAATTTCAGTTTCTTTAGAAATTCCCGATATAAGTTTTTGCCCCATGCTCTTATGACCTTGGCGTTAGGTCAAAATGTCATAAGTCACATGTCAAGTTCTACCCATCATTATCCTGTCAGTTTGAACCCATCCGTATATATCCTTGACGTTCGGCCAAAATGATAATACGACTGTCCCAAACTAACTCATCTATCTATGCAACAAATGAATATCCAGCAGCTACCAAACACTATGCCTTGGCGTTAGGTCAAAATACATAGCTTGAATACTACTGAATACCCAGATGAAATGACGGAGGGCTACGAATGGTTTTGGCGAAACCGTGAACGTAGTGAACTTGATATAACCGAAGGAACCTGATAGCTTTTAAAAGGAGTGGTTAAATCTCCGCATTTAAAAATATCTGTTTTAAAAATAACCGAGTGGTTTCTTTTAAATTGTTCCAACGATTTAAACTTTGGTTTGTTTTACTTTGCATTATAGATAATGCGTCCCATCATTAACCTATCATTGCAGAAAACAACGAAAATATAACGTCCTCTTATGCCATCCGCATTCGCCACGGGGTCCCGTCATCACCCGTTAGGTTACTTAACTAACGACAGAGCGGGGGCTGGGCTAGCGCGGGTGTAAAACATAAGTGACGTCTAAATAGCTATAATAAATATAGATATTTTACATTCGTCTGACGCAATGATATTCATTCCAGAACACAGATAAACAATATTGGATTTGCAAGCAATCTGTATTTCTTTTGAGCCTGCAAGAAAAGACAGATTACACAGTTGTGATGAATAGCCGTTTACCCCACCCTCGACCCCTACGGGTACGGCAAACTACCCACCCGGCAGTCTGTGTACCCCACCTTGGGTCAGTCCTAGGAGCAAAAACAGTAAAATGAAATAATACAACGGTGGCTACAACCGCAACCTGGAAGTGCCCCGCGAAAATAATATTACAACAAATTACATTTACAACAAATGAATAAATCAATAAACCATTGTTAACCCCGGCTATACACCACAACAGTCCAATACAGTTTATATGCACAAACAGATATAACCATTACAGAAATGTGCAACCCCCTGCCAACCGACATACTAGCAGTTGGGGGAGGTTTACGAACACATCAAACAATCACAGATATAATCCAATACGCAAATACTGTATTTTTCGATCGAATAAACAACTTCAAAATTGCTCCAAAATCTGCTCTGTTAAACAGTAACCTGAGCAATAATTAAATATTCCAGAAAACCCCAAATATCACAGGGGACCCACCCAAAAAAAATTGAGCGCATGACTCGGCAACTCGGCCGCGGAAGCGCGGCGGATCGGTGGTATCCGCGGCGCTTCCGCGGCGCTACAGTCGAATCATGTACTCGAATTTCTTGGGTGTTCTCCTGTGGTCATGTCAAGCTCTCTGAACACTCCAGAAAAATTTTAGGACTTCATTTTCACTTCGACAGAAACTTAACAGAACTAGGGTTTTCCGGGTTCGTTTTTTCGTTCGAAATTCGTACAAATTTGCGATTAAGTTATTTAGTGTTTAGCGAGGCTCTGATACCATTGTAAGTCGATGTAGTACACCCCAGTACTTATGGGGAGGCGGAATTTACAAAAAACTATCAAGTTCAAACAACGAACATCGACTAACCGCAAGAATCGAAGCTAAACCCTAAAAACCGTATTCTTATGAGTTTCATTACATAAGTGATTAGGGATTATACCTAATGAACCGGTTCTTCTTCTTTATGTCCTCCTTGGTTCTCCTCGGCCTTCTCTAGGTAGTAGACGATCCACCCGAGAGCGAAACTCCAAGCTAAACCTCTAACTTGAGGTAACTAACCAACTTTGATTGCTAATCAAAGATGATAGAATGATAAAGAGTGAAGGTTATGGATTGTTTAGTCTAACTAATCCTTTGATCTCAACACATGAGGATTAAGGATTAGGGTTAGAAGATGAGAGCTTGAGGAGAGAGAATGTGTGATATGATAATGAGAGAAGAGAGAGAGTGTATCATAATATTATGAAGCATTCTTATTTTCAATAAATCAATAAAGGAAATGAATAAGCATGCTTCACAAAATATCTTGTGATGATTCATTAACATGAGTCATTAAGCAATAAATGTGCATTAATGAAGTGAATGAATCACCACTATGACTCACTCTCTTTCCAAAACAAACCTCCTTAGTCACATCTTCTAGAAGCTTCTCGAGTAATTACGAGAACGCCCCTCCGATCCGTAAAAATACGGAAAAACTTTAGACTGTAAAAATCCAATAACCGGATACCAGTAACTGGCTTAAACCAAAGCCGACTGGTAAAAACTGTCCGAAAGTCGTACGTGCGTAAACGCACGTATGCGTCCGAACCCTTTGTCGCAAAACCATGCAACCTCTATATCGTTTCGCCTGGAGTAGGAAACTCTCTGTGTGGGACTCTAGAGACTCGACTACTACGCTGGCAGTGGGTTTAACCACAGACCGCAAGCGGCACTAGCTGTACGTAACGGTCCCCAGGTAGTTGTCGATAAGAAGGCCGATGAGTAAACCCATCCGAACTCCTACTGAGTCTGATGTGACAATCTCCATACAGTCCGGTCCGTTCGTCCATGACTATCGCATATCGGGCCTAGGGGGGCGGCAAGCGTCAGTCCCCTAATAGCGGTATAAGTCGTGTCGGAGTGAAGCCCATTACACCCTGAGAAACTGCTGGAACCTACCAGCAAATCTCGCTTGCCCTGGCCAGGGACTTTGCGTAATGGCTCTCTGACACAGCACGATATCTACTCCCAATACCGGGAGGGACGAATCCTGTCTAACCGCCACTGCCTCCAAGTGCTCGGGACTGCACCCAACTGCTACCTGTTTGCACGACTCCATAGAGCCGTGGTAGGGTAGCAATCTAAGAACAGTGGGACACACTCGAGGCGAAGTAGCAGTGTCAAGTCTGCGGACTACGCTGTACTCATGTCACCTGGGAACTGTTCACTGACGACTGGTATCAAACCAACCAACAGTTCCCTGTGAGTCCTGTCCGGTGTACCCGTAACCTAACGAGCACCTGTATACTATCTCCAGTACGACGTACTGATGGCTGTGGGACAGACCATCTCCCCAACTGGGATGAGAAGCGTACACACTAGTCTACTCCGGAGTATCGATGCTCTGTCTCGATAATCCAACGACCAGGGACCTGAATAAGGATGTGCTTGTAGACTACCCAGCCCCCACTAGTGTGACTGCCATCACAACGCTGGTAGCCAAGCAAGATCCTAAGAGCTCTATCAATACGTACACTCACATATTAAGATAGAAAAACCAAGTAGCATACTACCATGTTTAGCAAGACTGTTATATACATGTGAATATCCCAAGCTTCCATTAAGTAATATACAAGCTAGTATGATACAGTAATGGCCTTCTAGGGCATAAACACTAACATGAAGACACGCCCAAAGGCCCGCTAAAATCTCATGTCGTATCCCAAATACGAACCACATCATATCACCGATCTCACGGCACTATGCCCAATCTCATCGACTCATCTCTAAATATCATCCACTATCCTCATCATCCAAGTATAAATATAATAAATAAGCATGTGTGTGCGTGTGGGTGTAAACCTATTCTAGGGTTCGCAACTAGGAGACTATACTAGTTTACTTCTAAACCCTAATCTATCCATAGTACACCTAATCACATCTAGAATATCCATATCACACATAACGCTATCATACATATATGTTTAGTATATATCTAGTATACTAAGTATCGAACTGCGGGGGTGCTATACGCCATCCACCCGACTTCCCCCGTAGATATAATCTACTCACCTTGCATTCTGCGTGTCGGTGTCGATGTCGCCTTCATTTTCTTCGTCATATGAAGCCCTCGTGAAGGTACCTACAAAGATTACACAATCACAAACGCACATTAAAATCACATCGGAAAACCAAAACGACACGCTAAGGCCTATAGGTTAAAACCTATGGACTGCGCTTTCAAAACCATCAAACAACCCTCGATATCGTCGTACAAACGTCAAGTGATCGAGGTAAAACACAAATACGCAAATCCAGAATTTAAAATACGAGAAACGAACTCCGAATCAAAACAACAACTCAGGAAAATGGTCCCAGATTTCACCCTAGGTCAAATTGGTCAATTTTGCATATGCCAAGGGTCTAATTTACAGATGTAGGAGCTACAGAACAAGAACGGGTCACAAAGCTCTAGGTCAAGCCACAAATTGCGGCCAGAGGGAATAAATCTGCGGCCAAGTTGGGGAGTTAGTGGCTAGGGTTTTTAGGGTATGTTCTAAATCACCTGCATGTATCACTGTCCTTGCAAAATAATTTTCAGGTAGCCCGAGTGTTAGCAGATTTCATTTTACATCCACAGAATCCACAATTTTCCAATATCGGGTTTTCTAAATCCGTATTCCGGGGTTCTAGTCTCTGGTTTAGGCCTGAATTCTAGCACTAGGGGGTTTGTATGGCCTCTACTGAGCTTAATTACCCAACACCACTCAAGAATTCCAAAACCCTTAACTAGAATTTTCAAGGTTTACCCAAACCACACAATATCGGTTCTAATCTAACATGGGGGTAAAAGTAATGGAAAAACTAAGCTAAAGGTCCAGAAAATACCTCATTTGGAAACTCAAGAATTTTCTTGAGTTGCCCCAAGTGTCCAAATTTTGATTTTTCTTGGTCCCATGTGTAGCTTGTGGGCTTGTGCATCATTTTTGTGAAGTGGGTATGAGGTTTTGGGTGTGTTTTGGACATGAAGTGGGGTGATTTGTGGAGGAGCGAGGAGAAGGCGGCAGCAGCAGCAGAAATAGAAGGAGGGGGAGAGGAAATGAGGGAAATGATGTAGGGGGAATGGCTCAAGACCAAGTCAAAGATAAACCCTCACCCTTCTCTCTCTCACCCATACCTATATATTATATTCCTTTCTTTTCTTTTCTAATTTCCTTCTCTCATCAATAGTAACCCCAAAACAAAAGCCATGCACCCAAAAACATGTAGTAAAAATGCAACAAGTGTTAATAAAAAGGATATGGTGCATGCTTGCACAAAATACGCTTAAAGCGCGAATAGCGATTTTTAATCGCGATTAGCACTAAATTAGCATATAATTAATCATAAAAACTAAAAAAAATTGCATAATTCCATAAAACACCCTCTTTTTAGTAATTTCAATAATTTTCCAAATTTTCCCCCCCATTTATCGGTATTTAATTATACCGCCTTATTTAAAATATTCAATATTTTATTATTAAATTATAAAAATTCCCCAAAAATAATATTTTATTTTTTTGAAATGTTACAATCTTCCCCCCTTAAAGAAATTATGTCCCCAAATTTAAATTTTAAACCCTCAAATTCTAAAACATTTCAATAAGAAATCCAAGTCGCCGGGGCTCCGAAATCATCAATACATAAAACGCATCATAGCGTAATGCATGCGCATGAACAATGAGCTGATAACTCAAAATCAAAACTCCTCAAGCATCCCGCAATCATCGGAGTCATGGTAAAGATCTGAAGGAAATACATGTAAACATCAATCTATACATGTAAATATCTGAAGGAAATGCATGCCAAACCTTTTCATGTTGCTGTGCTATGCGCGTATCGCGGCACAGTGGCGGACGTCTATTGTAAGAAAATAACCATATATGTATATATCTTTTGTTTAATATGTACGTTCCGCCGTTTTGAAAACAATTTAGAAGGGTTTCCTTGTTTTAACGTGTCGTGTTATATCAGACACGTAGGTAAATACTGAGACTATAGTTCGCTTTTTTGAAATCCCTTCGATAACTATCGATACATGCAAAATATATCCAGGTACTGTCCTCTGACTAGTCCTGCTCAGTACGAAAACATATAGCAAATATCATAAAAACATACTGCTCCATAAGAAATAATCCCAAAATGTATATAAGAATACCCTGTGCGTCTGGTGCGCACGGAAATCAAAATCCATATATGTGCCATACATGTGCACAGAAACAACATCTAGGTGCAACGGGAGTGCACGAAACATCTGTCATAGGCAACGTGTGTGCCTGACAGCAAAATCAGGTGCATCTGACATGCACGAAGAATCTCGATTTAGCGCATCTGGTGTGCACCAAAATCGCATCTCAAAACATGCGCTCAACACGCGCGAAAATCCAAATCGGGTGTATCCATCATGCACGAATAAAATCTAAATCATGTGCATCCAACATGCACGAAATATAAATCTGGTGCAACAAATGCACGAAATATAAATCTGGTGCGACAAACGCACGAAACATAAAACAAGCGCATCCTGTGCAAGAATTACAAATACAGTGCATCCTGTGCACAAAACCCAAACAATAACTCAAATGCGTAAATAGCAACACCGAGTGTACCAAGGTGTAAAAATCATAAACGTGTGCAACTGCGTGCACAAAACACATATCAATGCACTACAAGCACATATAAGCTATACCGAGTGCAAAAAGCCAAATCGTGTGCATACCATGTACACAAAATAGACCCAACGGTATGAAATCCATGAAGTCATAAGCATGTGCAACCAAGGCACAAAAACGATATCAGGTGTAATAACTGCGCACAAATATGAATACCCGGTTGGTGCAACCATGGTGCATGAAAACAAATATTATGGAACTCGGTCATCAAGACTAAATCATGCGAATGGACCGCCCAAAATACCGAAATCCAAAGTGACGGATACGTGATAATCGAATCACCATATCACAAATCATAAATACCGTCGTCGATATATCAATGGTCATCACATTCTGGCTGGCCTCTAGCAGTAGCCTGATCCTCTGGTGCCGATCTGCACATCCAGGAAATCTCGTAAAAGCGATCCGTCAAACGCTCATGGCGCGAAAACACAATAAAACGACGCCTCTCTATGCAATCGTATATCCCTGGAATCATGCCCTGGTCAGTCCTCGTCTGTGATGAGCTCATGCTGACGCAACTCTAGCCGTAGCTCTCTCTGCCCGTGTAATTGTGGCAGAAAAATCATAACCAATACCGATGAGGATAGATCATAGGAATGCATATAATACTATGCAAGGAAATGTACATCCTAAGGTTTCTTAAGCGGAGTAGCGTATCGTAAGTATGCTGCGGAACATACGTACGGTACGTCACTCTACTCAAGCTACCTACTCCATCAACCAAGGGTCATCCTACGCGATAAAAGTTCGAGTATAATACCCCCTCGACTAAGTCTAAGTTCCGTAAGGTCAAGCCTAAGTTCCGTATATATATAAACGCTCTAGGCTCCGCATAGGCAAACTTAGACTTGAACCAAGGTTAACCTAGCACTCTGATACCAACTTTGTCACGACCCGAAATAGCCCGTGACTGGCCCTTGAATCATATGAAGTCTATAGGACCCCGTCTAATTCAAGTAAGCCAAAGCCCAGAAATCTAAAACCATTTTAAATAATAAATGAAGGAAAATAGTTTTAAGAAGTGAAGAAAACATATTTTAAAAACAAGTTTTTTTTAAATAAGTAAGCCGAATATGCATTTTTAAAATCTATAGACTTTTTTGAAAATTTCGGCAGAGTTTCCTTTGTAAATACTGGCCCCAAATGGCGTACAACATGAATAATACATATACAATGATAAAAGGCATCCCCAAGAGGGAGCTAGCTCTTCGTCAATCGACGGTCACAACCACGCAAGCAATATAATATACAACGCCGAAGGGCGAGGATCAAAACTCAAAAGAAACTCAAAATATCAAGAAAACCATAATACTACATCGCGCGACTCTAAGGTCGAAATAATACACAACTGGTTTTCTAAGTCTGAAACAATATACAAGTTTGGTTGATGGAATTACTAGATACAACTGATAAAAATAAATACAAGGGAGGTCACGATGCGAGTGAACCCACCTACCAAAGCAATCACTCAGAAAGGAGGTAGTGTGCCAAAAAAGCCGCAATGAAACCTGTACGGCAAAACCTGCAAGAACTGTGGCACATCGGGGGTGAGTTGCCAACTCGTGAGTAGAAAAGATCACAGAGCAGAAATCGTATGCATGACACAATCCTAGGTCAATACGATCAAATATATATATAAACCTCAAATGAATAAGTCTGAAGCATGAAAAGGTGGCCAGGGTAAACATCTATACATAAGTGTAATCCCTTATGCTCGTGTTAGTGCCTCAGGTAATGACACATCATAAATATGAGGTATGATCAATGTAATCAACATGAATCAATGCCAACTATATCATGCAGTCTATAAGTGTGTGGATATCATCCAACTATGTAATCAATGTCTGTATGTATGTGGATCTCGTCCACGTGTCTCCCAAAGACAATAAGCATCATGCATGTAAATATCATAAAGCATATGCATGGAAGTATGAGGATGCAAATCAACATGTGCCGCTCACGACATATCAAAATCATGGAACCTGAGTGTCTAGCATCAACACTCGAAAACATCATGAAACCTGTGCCTAGCATCGGCAAGTAAATCCTCATATACATAGGGCTCCGTCAGTCCGGATCGGCCCACGGGCTCCGTCAGTCCGGATCGGCCCGTCTCATCTCTCAACTCCGGTCGGTATCCTCCAGATATCCGCCGAGCTCAAATACAATCACCAGTAGGTAGTACTCCCCTTCCAGGCTCACCGTCTAACATATACGAGTCTTCTTGCCTTGGGGTACCTCACCGGGTCCACCATGTACCCGTAGACGGTGCCTACCTCTCCTAGAATCGGGTTTCACATGTCGCTCTTAGAACCGAGAAAACACATGGTGGACACACTGAAATATCATATCAAGGGTAACCGGGTTTTTTTAAGACAATGCATACTCTCTTTTGCAATACCCACGGTTCCCAAATTCAGAAATGTCATGGAAACAACATATCTCAATGCGTATAATCATAAAGCATGATGTATGCGACATGTAAAAGAAATGTAAGCATATCAGTATATCATGCAACATGGAATAGTAATATGCACATATTAAGGGAAACCGCTCTTTTAAAATGAATCAGTTTTAAAGAGTATCTTGCGGTTCCCAAATCTCCAAATCAAACCCGAATCATCTATGTGTTGGAGATAGTGCCCTCAGAGTCAATTATTGGATCACAGGCACGTGATTGCAATGATTGAGGGAGGACCTGTCCCAGTAGGACAGTCTTACTCAAGATGATAGTATGCTATCTGGTTTATCTTTATCATCGTGTACTGCCTTAGGTGACCTGAGAGGTCGCTATTACATGTTGATAGAGCCCCTAGGATTCTTGCTTGACGGGCAGCAGTATGATGGCGATCATATACGTGAGAGCTGGCAGTCTATAAGCACATCCTTAAAACGTCCCTAGTCGTGGGAGTTTCGAGACATGGCATCGATACTCCAGAGTAGACTAGTGTATACAGTCGAGACCCCGACGAGGGGCGGTGGCCGGTCTCACAAGCCACTGGTGTCAGTTGGTTCACCTAAGATGTATACCGGTGCTCATTGGGTTATGAGTACACCGGACAGGACTCGCCGGGAACGAGCTAGTTGATCTTATACCAGACGTCAGATAGCAGTTCCCTGGTGACATGTGTACAGGTTAGTTCATCGACCTGAGATCGTCATTTGTCTCGTGTGAGTTCCCACTGCGCTTTGATTACTACCCTACCACGACTCAAAGGAGTCGTGCAAACAGGTTTTAGTTGGGTACAGTCCCGAGCCACATGGAGGCAGTGAGCGGATCTGCAGGGGTTCGTCTCTCCCGGTATTGGGGGTGAGGTCGCGCTGTGTCTAGGAGAGACATTACAGAAAGCCCTCGGTCGAGGCAGGAGATTTACTGGTAGGTATTCCAGTAGTATCTCAGGGTGTTCTGGGCTACGCTCCGATACGACTTGTACCGCTTTTGGGGGTCTGACTTTTACCAACCCCCTAGGCCCGCCATGCGATGCTCATAGACGAACGGACCGGACTGTACGGATATTGTCACTGACAGGCTCAGTAGGGTATCAGGATGAGTTCGCTCATCGACGTCCCTTTTGGTCAATAGCTGGTGGCCCGTCACGTATTGGCTTATACCTCTGACGTGCTAGTGGTTAAATCCACAGCCATAGTATTGACGAGTCTTTAGAGTCCACCACACATTCAGTTACTCAAGTTTCGGGCGAAACGCTGTAGAGGCCGTATGGAGATATGGCAGGGTCCGATCAGATACGTGCGGTATTGCACGGATCAGGATCGGACAGTATGTACTAGAGGCCGTATGGTTATATGGCAGGATTCGATCAGATACGTGCGGTATTGCACGGATCATGATCGGACGGATATTACTAGCCGGCTTTGGTTTAAGCCGGATCCTAGTATAGTACAGTGTAGATTTTGTCTCTTTCCATTTGTATCCGGTCGGAATACAGATGCGGGTGTGTATGCACAGTATCGGGGTTTTTCCTGTAATTTATTACTGGACCAGTTTTCTGGAGTTGCCAGTTTGCATTCCGTTCCGGCCGGTTTTCCTTTATTCTTTCCCGGCCGGACTTTTCCGATGGAGGGGGTTATTTGCAAGTTTGCAAATAACATATTGTGGAGGGGTTTCTTGCATATGGATTGATTATGAAAGAATCTTTTGATACCATTCCTTTCTATCATCATTTCTTTTGCATTAATGGTGATTAGAATGGATTGGAGTTGATTAGGAGTTGATGTGAGGTTTACTTTAGATGTGGTCACCTCTTGCTTTTCCTACACTCACCTTCCTTCTTGTTTTTGAGTTTTTTTCCTCCACCATTTGTTCAAGAGAATGAGAGGGAGAGTTTCATTATGATGGTAGCACATATTTCTTCATCTCCTTCTTCTTCTTGTTTTGGAAAAAATGAAAGCACCATTTTTCCTTAACCTCATTCCTCCATCACCAATGGCAACATAAATCCCAAAAGAGACAATAGATTCTACACAAGCCTACAGCACTTCTTGGACGCGTCGGCTAGCCAACTTCGCGCCCGAGTTGCCTCGGTCCAGAGGTGCGAGCCCGTAAAAGAATCCGGCTACGTGGTGCCCTTTCCGACGAGAAGACGACGAATGGTGATTCTGCGGGAGATCGGGACGACGACGAGAAGACCGAAGGACACGGATCGCTCGGTATATCTCTCACCCCATCTCTAGTTAGCTAGTATCGGTTAATGGTTACGATCCGGGTTTATTGTCCGCGGTAGCGCCAGTTTAAAAGATAAGAAAATTTTTGATTCCGCATTTTGGCCTCGGATAGACGGCCGGGGCGCTGCCGTGGCGCAACACTATGTATGTGCAAATACGTATATGTGCAAGAATGGGTGTACAATATGTATGTACACAAGCATGAGTGTACAATATGTAAGTACACAAGTATGAGTGTACAATATGTAAGTGCACAAGTATGAGTGTACAATAGGTATGTGCACAAGTATGAGTGTACAATATGTAAGTACACAAGTATGCCATGCAAGGGGTCATACCCTGAATGCAACAGTTCTACAGTGTAATGACATGGCAATTATCGATGATGAAGTGTGAGCCGGCAAGCAGGTGTACGTGGAACATATGCATCATCGATAATGGTGCTGGTGTCCTAACAGCATGGTTTTAATATAACAATGAACATATTTAAACATGCAATGCGATGCGAAAAGCAAGAATATGCAGCAAATGAATAATAAACATAACAGTGCGGTATCTACATCAATGTATCTATGTCATAATATTTTGCCATTTGAAAGAAGACGAATTGGGTTTTTTTAGGAAAATAAGGGCTACAATGTTTTTAAGAAAAGATGCGTCTTTTGAAAATGTCCGTAGAATCCCTTTGCCTGTCTTTAAAATACTCCCGATTCGTTTGTTTTTGAAATAGGTATGACTCGGGTCTAGTCTAGCATCTACTATGCAAACTACAGATCTAACCAACAAGCCAGTCGGGAGGGGTATGGAAACCACCTAAATTTGAGTCGATATATATATATATATAATAGTTGGTGATCCCGCCTTAAAGGTACCGCGTACGATACAATATCATATGACATCATCGAGTCACGAGTGCGGAACTTATCATCAATATAAAGCTCGTACGGCACATCCATCGTACGGCATCCCAAATCTGGGTACGGGTCAATATCGCATTCATCTCATCAATTATCTGGTATCCTTATCATCACATCTCATGATCTGGGGTACTGATCTAGTCTAGTACTAACCGATACCATTTACATAGATATATATGCGTGTATGAAGACGCGCCCAATGGCCCGCTAAAATCTCATGTCGTATCCCAAATACGAACCACATCATATCACCGATCTCACGGCACTATGACCAATTTCATCGACTCATCTCTAAATATCATCCACTATCCTCATCATCCAGGTATAAATATAACAAATAAGCATGTGTGTGCGTATGGGTGTAAACCTATTCTAGGGTTCGCAACTAGGAGACTATACTAGTTTACTTCTAAACCCTAATCTATCCATAGGACACCTAATCACATCTAGAATATCCATATCACATATAACGCTATCATACATATATGTATAGTATATATCTAGTATATTAAGTATCGAACTGCGGGGGTGTTATACGACATCCACCCGACTTCCCCCATAGATATAATCTACTCACCTTGCATTCTGCGTGTCGGTGTCGATGTCGCCTTCATCTTGTTCGTCATATGAAGCCCTCATGAAGGTACCTACAAAGATAACACAATCGCAAACGCACATTAAAATCACATCGGAAAACCAAAACGACACGCTAAGGCCTATAGGTTAAAACCTATGGACTACGCTTTCAAAACCATCAAACAACCCTCGATATCGTCGTACAAACGTCAAGTGATCGAGGTAAAACACAAATACGCAAATCCAGAATTTAAAATACGAGAAATGAACTCCGAATCAAAACAGCAACTCAGGAAAATGGTCCCAGATTTCACCTTAGGTCAAATTGGTCAATTTTGCATATGCCAAGGGTCTAATTTACAGATGTAGGAGCTACAGAACAAGAACGAGCCACAAAGCTCCAGGTCTGGCCGCAAATTATGGCCAGAGGGAATAATGTGCGGCCGAGTTGGGGAGTTAGGGGCTAGGGTTTTTAGGGTATGTTCTAAATCACCTGCATGTATGAATGTCCTTGCAAAATAATTTTCTGGTAGCCCGAGTGTTAGCAGATTTCATTTTACATCCACCGAATCCACAATTTTCCAATATCGGGTTTTCTAAATCCGTATTCCTGGGTTATAGTCTCTGGTTTAGGCCTGAATTCTATCACTAGGAGGTTTGTATGGCCTCTACTGAGCTTAATTACCCAACACCACTCAAGAATTCCAAAACCCTTAACTAGAATTTTCAAGGTTTACCCAAACCACACAATATCGGTTCTAATCTAACATGGGGGTAAAAGTAATGGAAAAACTAAGCTAAATGTCTAGAAAATACCTCATTTGGAAACTCAAGAATTTTCTTGAGTTGCCCCAAGTGTCCAAATTTTGATTTTTCTTGGTCCCATGTGTAGCTTGTGGGCTTGTGCATCATTTTTATGAAGTGGGTATGAGGTTTTGGGTGTGTTTTGGAGATGAAGTGGGGTGATTTGTGGAGGAGGGAGGAGAAGGCAGCAGCAACAGCAGAAATAGAGGGAGGGGGAGAGGAAATGAGGGAAATGATGAAGTGGGAATGACTCAAGACCAAGTCAAAGATAAACTCTCACCCTTCTCTCTCTCACCCATACCTATATATTATATTCCTTTCTTTTCTTTTCTAATTTCCTTCTCTCATCAATAGTAACCCCAAAACAAAAGCCATGCACCCTAAAACATGTAGTAAAAATGCAACAAGTTTTAATAAAAAGGATATGGTGCATGCTTGCACAAAATACGCTTAAAGCGCGATTAGCACTAAATTAGCATATAATTAATCATAAAAACTAAAAAAATTTGCATAATTCCATAAAACACCCTCTTTTTAGTAATTTCCAAATTTTTCCCCATTTATCGGTATTTAATTATACCGCCTTATTTAAAATATTCAATATTTTATTATTAAATTATAAAAATTCCCCAAAAATAATATTTTATTTTTTTGAAATATTACACAAACCCCTAGCTATGGCCGCAAATTATTGCCTTCTGGCCGCAAATTGCGGCCAGGACTTGTCCTCGTGCTTGGCCCGTGGTTCCCTTATCTTTAAATTAGGCCCCCTATATATGCAGAATTGGCTAATTTCTTCTGAAACAAAATCTGGAGGTGTTTTCTTGAGTTGCTGTTTCATTTTGCGACTTCGTTTTAACTTTGGTTTTGGTATTTGGGTTTTAACTCGATGGTTTGACGTTTGTACATCGACATCGAGGATTTATTGTTTCTTTTGCATGAGTAGACCATAGGTTTTAACCTATGTACGATTCGTGCGCCGTTTTGGTTTTCGTTCGCGATTTTCGTTTACGATACTATGTGTATGTGATATATAGATACCCTCACGTGGACTTCGTACGACAAGGGAAGAGCATGGCGATATCGACTTCGGCAAGTAAGGATCATGGTGAGTAGATATATATCTACGGGGGAAGTCGGGTGGATGGTGTTAGTTATATGTATGCCCTAGAGGCCATTGCTGTACATAGGATGTATATTGTAGTGGATGCTGGGACATATATAGGGGGGACTTTCTTGCTCGACATGATAGTATGCTATCTGGTTGCTCTTTATCTTAATGTGTACACTGATTGTCTCTCTGTTATATGTTGGTAAAGCCCTTAGAATGTGTACTTGACTACCTGGACTATGATGCGGATCATACTAGTGGGGACATGGTAGTCCATAAGTACATCCTTCAAGGTCCCTAGTCGTGGGTGTATCGAGACGGGGCATCGATATACAAGAGTAGACTAGCGTATACCTTCTCGACCCATACAGATGGGCGATGGATGATCCCATATCCATTGGTGTTTGACATCAGAGATGATATACGGGTGCTCAGTGGAGACTGGGTATACTGGACGGACTCGCCGAGAACCCCCAGATGGTATTATACCTTACGTCAGATGGCAGTTCTCTGGTGACACTGGTACAGGTTAGTCTGTAGACCCGAGATCGTCATAGAGTCTTGTGTGATTCCCACTGTGCTTTGATTTCCTCCTTACCACGTCCAAGAGGGCATGCAAAACGGTGGTTTTTGGGTACAGTCCCAAATCACATGGAGGCAATGAGCGATAGGAGGGGATTCATCTTTCCCGGTATAGGGAGTTGATGTTGCGCTGTGTTCGATTGGCTATAACCGGAAATCCCTGACCAGGGTTGCTGAGATTTACTGGTAAGTGTTACCAGTAAGTTTCTCAAACTGTTATAGACCTAATATCGACACGACTTATCGAGCTACTGGGGTCTGACGTTTACCACCCCTAGGCGAGATATGCGACATATCAGACGACGAGACCGGACTGTACGGTAAGTGTTACTGGTTGGATTCACAGGAGTGTGAGCGGGCTTGCTCGTTGATCTTCTGATCGCTCAATACCCGGATGGCCGTTACGTTTAGCAGACCGCTTGTGGCTTGTGGGTGTTTGATATGATCATCACCTACTGCCGGCGTATTGACCAGTCTTTAGAGTCCTACACAAAGGTTTCCTGGCTCAAGCGAAACGAAATAGGAGCGCATATGAAATATGTGCGGGACCGAGAATAATACCAGTATGTGATACTGTATTCTATTCTCGCGATTTATATCATTGGACGGTTATATGAGATATAGCCGGGTTACCGAATCAAGTGTTGATTCGATACATTGATACACTTGATATTAGTCGGTTATATGCAGTATGACCGGATCATTAAATCAAGTGTTGATTTAATGATTTAATGTATAATTATATATTTGATATATTACTTTACATTAACTAGTATTGGTTCACTTAAGATTATTTTCTCACTAGATTGTGCACATTGTATATATGATATATTTTTGTGCACTTGTTTGTATCATGTTTGATGATACATGCAAACTTGGGTGTGTGTATGCTTTAAACTATGATTAGGTTAATGGTTAGGGTTTGATTTATTTCTTTATTTATTTTATTTATTTAGTTAAAACAAAATGGTGGCTTTCTTTCTTTTCTTTACTAGAAGCTTCATGTTGTTTTCTAGCATCTTTGAAAAAGTCTTACCATTTTGTTTTATTTCTTAACCCTAACCATTTACCTAAACCCTAGTTTATTCTCTACATGAGTTTATCTCACTCATGGTTGCAATATGATAGATATCACTTGAATTTTCTTTTTGTGACAATTCTTTTTCTTTCTTCTTCTTCTTCTTCATGAAGAAAAGAAAAGCTCGCTAGAAAATTCTAAGTGATGAAATCAAGTGAGAAATCCAAATCCAAAGTGAACCCACTTCCTATTTCTTCATCCTCTACCACTTGCCATGTAGTAGAGTGCGTTATCTTCACAAGTTTCATGACCAAGTTAAGATGGAGCTTGAGTTAGAGTTGCCTCGATATAGATCATCTTCGGCATCGAAGTCAACGACCTAGCCCGCTCATTTCTCCGACGAAACCATCGCTAGAGTCCGGGATTCCGATGATTGCAGCGAAGGGACGTCGTCACGGAGCTTTGGAAGTGGAGAACCGGATCTACAAAGGTTGTATTTCCCTTCACTTTTTAGCAAAGTTGTTTGCTTGCATTTACTTTTCGCCTAATCTCTAGTTAACGATCTAGGTTAGGGTTTCTCGGCACCGGAAAATTTGAATTTGGCATGGTAGATGCCTTGTGGAACCTCTTGAGTGTGCCTAGGAACCCTACAGTGGTATCAGAGCCTAACTAGAGCTTTAGTCGAAGTGTAGACGGTGTTAGAAGTCCGATCGAACCCAAAATCCCCGCTTTTCACCCCTCTCTGTACAATTTTCAAAACTGTGGATTTTTCCCAAATAAAAATGCTCAGAAAATAGTGCAGTGAAATATAAGATTAACTGTACAAAACGAGACAGTAACTCACTTAAACGGCCGCGGAACCGCGGCAATGACATGCCATTGGCGGCGGTTCCACGGCGCAATTGATGAGTTAGGGTTTCAATTTTGTACAGTTTCCCCCGTATGTGATTCCTGATGTTTCTGGGCACTTTTAATTATATTCAACAGTTGAGTTTTCTGGGGTGTATTGGGGACTCATTGATTCGATCGGATATTTTTAACCTCGTTTATGGTTTTCCGGGTATTTTAGAACATGTTAAAAAGTTCCGCCGGATATAAATACCCACTTTTTCCCCTGCCGGGAAATTTCCAATTGTTGGATTTTTCCGTAGTTTAATGATGTTCTAAGTAGTGCAAGTAACGCGATGGTCCCTCTAGAAGACAACAAACCTTAACTCGATTATGTGACCGTCTTGAACTACCCTTTGAACCTTAAGGTTTGGGGCAGTACGGCGTGCCACATATGAGGCGTTGGCTTGACCCTTCTACGGCTGGACCGTTGGTACTGAGGCATGAAGTGAATGTTTTTAAACTTATTTCATTTGTTGAGCTTTTTCGGGAAAACTTGGGTGTTTGATTGTTCGATCGAAAAGTTTAACATTTTCTATTTATGTGGAATGTGATACAATATTTGGAATTCACAAGTAGTTATGAGATAACTAATATGAATGTTATAAACATAGCACTTTAGTCTCACTTGATCGGTTGCCACGGAATTTTGATGTGATCAAAAGTCCGTCGCAATCTCGTAGCGTACGCGGATACTCGCCGGGTAAACTTAATAGATAGCCACGCCCCATAGCCCCGACCAAGTGACTGTAGGAGAACCCCGTCGCCGAAAGCATCCGTTCGGGTGCTCGCGGCAGCGGTGTTCCGCCTTAGTGCACTTCGTCGACGGCATCGGGAGTGCGGCCGCCTACTAAAGTTTGCGACGAGCATTCGATCAAAATGCCGAGAATCTTGTTGAATTGCCCGACTTGATATTGAAAAGTATTTTCGATAATGAGACTAAAATGCGGGGTTTATAATTGTTAGGCATGTGATGTCTAAGGAATTTAGATGGTTAGGCATGCGATGTCTAAGGAGGTTGCGGATTCCAACTGTTGTAGTTTTACATTTTCTTTTTTGTGACCGTAAGTGTAATATGTGATATCGCCGATTTCGTTGCTATATGTCAACGACAATTGGTATACACATGTTTACTTACGTTGATGACATGTGATGTTATGTGTTGCTGGATATGTTATATTGGATCGTCGTGTTTGAATAGCCAGGGGTTTTTATGTGAGATGAGTGTTTTTCATTTTCATTCATGTAAAAACTTGTATGTAATATTCTTTTATTGGGGCACTTCCAGGTTGCGGAAGATGTCACCATTGTATATTATTTACTTTTCCGCACTAGGATAGACCGAAGGAGGAGGGCACTAGTAACCGGGTTCTGGAGTCCAGTGGGAGACCAACTCGAGGAGTCGAGTCCGGGTCTCCTAACTCTAGAATTGGTAGGGTTGCTTGCCGCTCTCGTAGGGGTCTAGGGGTATGGGTTTGGCTATTCATCACGACCGTAGAATCCGTGTTTTATACAGGCTCAAAATAAAACACGGACGTCCTAGTATATCCAATACTTCATATGATATTTTCTGCTGCGTTATCTGTGATGTGATCATGTGATATGTTCAGATAGATATTATATATAGTATATATGATATATTATATAGACGTTGCTTATGTTTTACACCCGCGCTAGCCCTGCCTCGCTCTGCCGTTAGTTACCTAACCTAACGGTGCAGACGGGACATCGAGGCGAATACGGATGGCATAAGCGTACGTTATATTTATCTATGATGTTTAGGTGGACTTAAATGATGGGACTTCATTAATGTTATTAATGAAAGAAAAGAAAAGAAACCTAAGATGTTGTGGAATCGAATTTTCAAAAACAGGTAGCTACAGTTCTTGCTTTGCATCGCGGTGTTCCTTGTAGAACATCCTGCACCTTATTCGATAAGGAAAGGGCCAAGATCCTTTCACCGGGAGTGACCCTTTAGCAATAACTGGCAGATGCTACAACCCTCGGTTTGTCTTTTGATTGCTTCTATAGTTTTTGCTTTGCACAGCGGTATATATGATATATCCTGCACCTTATTCGATGAGGAAAGGGCTGACGATCCCTTCACCGGGAGTGACCCCTTTAGCAATAACTGGCAGATGCTACAACCCTCGGTTTGTCTTTTGATTGCTTCTATAGTTTTTGCTTTGGACAACGGTATATATGATATATCCTGCACCTTATTCGATGAGGAAAGGGCCGACGATCCCTTCACCGGGAGTGACCCCTTTAGCAAAACTAGAAAAGCCTCAAAAAACACTCCATTTCAAAATTCATTCGATCCTACAACAATATCAAGTTCATTACGCAATAGGTTTTCAGAAAAACCTGTCGTAGCCCTCCGTCATTTCAGATAAGTCCTGCTTAGTATTCGTGCTGCGTTTGTTGACCTTGTCAAGGCGCAGTGTGCGGTAGCTAACCAGTATTTATCTGCTTATGCATATGATGCAGATTGGGTTAGGGTAGTCGTACGGCCTTGTTGACCTTGTCAAGGGTCGTGCGGGTGGGTTTGATTCAATCAAGAAATGACGGGTTGAACTTGACTTACGGTCTATGATTTATTGACCTTGTCAAAGTCATAGATCGTTTGGGGCAAAATAATATCAGGAATTTCAAGTGTTAAAATTTGCAATGAGATTGCATACCTTCTATGAGATAGTTGGATCCCGATACCCGCTGCGAGTAAGAGTTACTCCTAGGAGAGTTTTACACATTACAATTAGCCGATCAAGTAGGTGTCTAGAAAGGTGTCAACGAGGTTACGCCTCTGGGAAAACGAGGTTTACTTTAATTAGGTCCGTCCAAAAGCACGGGGAACCTCCCTCAAAGTACCGACACTGGCCTGGCTGAAAGATTGGCGAACTTGTAGCGTGTAATTAATCCCGGCTAGTCTTTCCTTTTAGGGTTTGAAGGAAGAGTTGATAAAAACAGTGGGAGCCATCCTGATTAGATAAAATATATAACCAATCTAATCTTGCAAGAACGCACGCAGAGTGTTTTCTTCTCTCTCTCTCCAGGTAGCGACCATATCACGTCTTAATCAAGATAATAATATGGATGTATTGACCGAACCCGCTTATTATACTGAGCTGGGGAACGTTGGTCCCGCTCCAACTTATAATTGTTATAAGACAGAGCAGGAAATAGAGGAATACCTGAATTCCTATGACGCCCAAACGAAGAAAGTGCATATGATGCATCTCCTTCGGGTGTGTTCATTACAAAGAACTGTTTCTCTGTATCCTCTACGTCCTGGGTATTTGATACCGGATCAGGATCCCAGATATGTAATCTGTTACATAGGGCTACAGAAAGGTAGAGAACTGAGAACGGATGATAAGTTTCATGAGACAGAGAACGGTGCAAGTGTTGCAGCCAAGTCTGTTGGTCACTGTCACCCTGTATTTCAAATACATTGATTCTGAACGAATGTTATTAGATACCGAACCTGATATACAAAATCATATCAGTCTCTTTATTAGTAAAGAAATGATAAAATTTTGTATTGTTGGATAATGTTTTGAACATTTCCTATATCAAAAGTTGATCGATTCAGGCACGTTATCTAAAAGCATTGATGTTCTAAATCAAACTACAGTTCTTAGTATACGGAACACACACAAGAAGAAGAGTTCAGAAATGAACGAATTCTTCTTGTGGTATTGTAGACTAGGTCATATCAATGTGACCCGACTAGCTTAAGTTACATTTTAGATGCATATTTAAATCAGTTTGAATTTACATCTTGTGAAACTTGCCAGTCATGTCACAAAGATAAGATGACAATAGCTCTGTTTATTGGAAACAGAGAAAGAGTTAGTGAACTCTTGGGACTAATACATGATGATGTATGTGAGGTCTCCTGTCTACACATGCCAGGACCAGTTATTTGTACTTCATTACATTCTCTGATGATCTCTCAAGATTCAGTCGTATGTTCCTGTTGAAACACAAGTCCGAACCTTTTGAGATATTCACAGAATATAAGTTAGAAGTAGAGAACCAAAATACGGGTATAAGTATTATGTCCTATGATGAGATCAGGGAGGAGAATACTTGTGCATGGAATTCTTGGACTATTCTAAAGGAGAATGAGATTCTCTCTCAGTGTTACTCCTCTGAATACACCACAGCACAACGGTGTATCGGGGCGGAGCAATCACACCCTATATGATATGGTGCGCTCTATGATGAGTACTACTGAGTTACCTATTTCCCTTTGGGGGTTATGCACTTGAGAAGCTGCATACCTATTGAATAGGGTTCAAATCAAAACAGTTGCCTACCGCTTCATATGTGATATGGAAAGGGAAGAGCCCATATCTTAAGTTTGTTAAGATTTGGGGTTGTCCAGCCTATGTCTAAAAAGCAAAATCCGGAAAAGCTCGAGGCAAGATCTGTTATGCAGAACTGGAAATGTTCCAGCTATACAAACTGCAGCTGATGATTTGGAAGAACTAAAGGATTCAATAGTTACCAACGAACCTTTGCCTCTCCGCCGATCTAGTAGGGTTCCTCACCCACCTGAGAGATACTTCTGTTTCTCTATGACAGTGGGAGCGAGGATTGCATCATGAGATGAGATGATGACCCAACTAGTTTCGAGCTGGCCATCAGAAGTGGGACTCTGTAAGAATGGCTGGATGCTTAGCGATCTGAGATGGAATCCATGTACACCAACAAAGTATGGACTTTGGTTGCTTTAGCTGAAGGGTTAAATCCCCATCAGGAGCAGGTATATCTTGAGAAGATTACTTGGTATAGATGGAAAAGTTGAGACTTTCTGTCACGGCCCGAAAGTACGGAACATGACCGGCACCTAAACTACGAACGTCTCGAGACATACGTAATCTAAGTAAACCGAAAACCCAGAAATCCCAACCAAGAAAAGTAGTAGAGTGCAGGAAAAACCAACTTAAAGCAAGTAATTTCAATAGCATAAGCCGAATTATGCGGTTTTTAAAACATCAAAAATTTACTGAAAATTTCGGCAGAGTCTCCTTTGTAAATACTGGCCCCCAAACGGGATACAACATGAATAGTATACGAAATCAAGAAAAAGGCATCCCCAAGCGGGAGCTAGCTCTTCGTCAATCGACGGTCACAACCACACAAACAATATAATATACAACGCCAACGGCGAGGATCAAAACTCAAAAGGAAACTCAAAACCACCAGAAATATAACGAGCGACTCTAAGGTCGAAAGAATAAACAACACTGGTCTCTATCTCAATAAATACATGTTTGGTTGATGGAATTTACTAGATACTACGGAATAATATTATACAAGGTAATATGATGGGTACGATACAAGAAAAACCCACCTACTAGCAAGTCACCCGAATGAAACTGAGCCCGCAAAGCCGTAAAGAAACATGTACGGCAAAACCTGCAAGAAACTGGGGCACAACAGGGGTGAGTTGCCAACTCGTGAATAGAAAAACATCTACGAATAAAAATCGCATGTATGACGCAATCCTAGGTCATACGATCATAATATATAATCCTCCAATAACATGCAGCCTATAACAAGGCAAGGGTAAATATCTAACCCGAGTGTAATCTCATGTGCCTGTGTCAGTGCCTCAGGTAGCAATATATCATATGAATGAGGTATGAATGCACGGAACAGAATGCATGTACTGACGAAAACTTCTTTCATAAATCAGTGAGATTTCTGTATTTTTAAAGTGAGGTACCATAAATGAAATCAGCATAAAACAGTGCCCAGCATCGACACAAAACAAGTGTCCAAATATCTCGATATCTCTGTATCACAATCTCTGTACCTCAATATCTCAAAATCAATATCTAGGGTGCCGTCAATCCAGACCGGCCCCTACCATCCATCTCAAGACCACGACGGTATCCTCCGGATATCCGACACGTCGGTAATATCACCGGTCGGTAGTGCTCCCCTGCCAGGCTCAACGTCAATAACACATTCCTCTTGCCCCGGGGTACCGCACCGGGTCCACCATGTACCCGAAACGGTTCATCCGTCTCCTCGAATCGGGTCTCGAAATCCATCAACAAACTCATGGTGGACGACTCATACATCATGGGAAAAACCGCACTTTTATTTAAAAAGAGAGAAATCAGTTTATATATGTTTTGCGGTTTTCTTCCAAATCCAGAAAATATCATGGAAATCCGAATCATCAATAGCATGTAGAACCATGAATATAAGCATGAGAATGAATAACAGTATGCATGAAGCGACAAGTAATAACTACAATATCTAAGCTGGCATATAAGGTATGTACACTAATATTATGTCAAACTACTGGCTATCAAGCTAAGTTAAGCAACAATATTTTCTAAGGTGTACGTGACATGGCAATTACCGATGAAGATGTGTGTGAGCCGGCAAGTAAGTGTATGTGGTACATACGCATCATCGGTAATGGTGCTGGTGTCCTAACAGCATAATGTCAACAATGCAATATGAAATAACAATGTAAATATGCGATGTGGAGCGAGCAACCAAAATGAGCGGGAGCTAAAAACTAGACGCAACTATAACTAATCTGCTTTAATCTAATATAAGTCCTACCAATGGTGCCTTTTGAAATAACACGAATCATGGGGTTTTGAAAATAGGGGCTACGGTATTTTTGTGAAAAGATACGTCTTTTGAAATATCCGTAGGATCCCTTGGGCTGTCTTTTAAAATACCCACGATTCGTTAGTTTTTTGAAATAGGTAAGAATCGAATCTAATCTAACAACTAAACTAAACTAGAGGGCTAAACTAACAAGCTGGACTACAGGTAAGGAAACCGCCTATCATCTGAGTCGATACATATACATACATGTATATGTATAGTCGGTGATCCCGCCTCAATAATATCAAATCCATAACCAGACATCCCAAGTCAAGAGTGCGGATCAATCATCAAAATATAGCTCGTACGTAAATCCGTCGTACGGCATCCCCAAATCTGGGTACGGGTCAATCTCGCATTTTGAATTAAAACTAAAAACCTAGTTTGCAATATTAACCACCTTTAACAATTTTAAACTAGAAATTAGCAAACTAGTTACAAGTTTAGCTTTTTCATTAAATTTCAAGTTAACCCACTCATTAGAACCATAATCTAATGCTAGAAACCCTCACTTGAATTTTACAAACCCTAATCCCAAAATCAAACCCTTTTCTAAAATATCCTAAACTAGCAATTACACCCAAATCAACACTTGAATAAGATAGCTTATCATAATTAAACAACAATTAGCCATAAGGTTAAGAATTTACCCCACAATTATCTTGAGATCTAGCACAAATCTAGCCTTCCAAATATGATTCCCTTCTCCAAGATCCATACAAGAATAGCTAAGGAAAAATGGGTAAGGTTTGTATTTGGAAAATTGTGAGGTTTTACTTGATTTTTCTTGGAATTTTGGAGAGAAATGAGATGAGAAGGGGGGTTGCTGCTGTTAATGGATGAATGGGGCTCGGCCAGAAATTTTAGGGGGGAAGGAAAGAGTGTGGGGTGATGTTATGAGGTCAAGAATTGAACAAAGTCAACAAAGCCCATACTTACATATACTTATTCTTTCATTCTTTTGTTTTATTTTCTTTTGCAAAACAAGTGGGGACAAGAGAGGGGGGCTGCTGAATTCAGCCAAGGGGGAGGGAAAATGGGGGTGTGTGAGTGTGGGTATGGGTGTGGGGTGATGGAAAATGATAAATACTATACCCCAAACATCCATTTACGCTAAAAAAAAAGCCTTTTTCCTCAATAATTTCTAAACCGTTTTGGCAAATAATTTCGTTCCAAAAACCACATGATAAAATTTTATTTAATGTTTTATGATGCACAAAATTTGTTTCAACTCATTCCAATTTGTAATTTTCCCTAATTAAATGTATTAGTGACGGCTTAAAATAATAATAAAATAATATTTTTTTTCAGAAAATTTGAAATTTCACCAGCGGCTCAATAAACACCAAATAATAGCAATTACATAGCTAGAATATGTATATTTAATTTTTATAATAAGATATTTGTATTTTGACTTTTTACAGAAAACCCCCTTATTTTACTGTTTTTTTCGAAATTTTACCGAAACGATTTTCAAAGCGTTACAATCTTCCCCCCTTAAAGAAATTCGGTACCCGAATTTAAATTCAAACTCCCCCAAATACTAAAACATCTAAGAAAACCATCAAGTTGTCGGGGCTCCGAAATTGTAAATACATAAAACAAATCGTAGCGCAGCGCATGCGCTTGAAAAATGAGCATATAACTCAAATCAAAACTCCGTCAAGCATCCCGCAATCATCGGAGTCATGGAGAAGACATCAATGCCAAATCCAAATCCAACCAATATGATATAACTCGAAACTATACATGTAAATATCGAATTTATATCTATAAGTATCAGAAGGAAATGCATGCCAAAACTCTTTAAGTCGCTGTGCAACGCGTATAACACTGCACAGTGGCGGACGTCTATCATAAGAAAATAACTATATACATATATACCTTTATTTGAAATGTACGTTCCGCCGTTTTGGAAACAATTTGGAAGGGTCTCCTTGTTTTAAACATTTCGTGTCATATCAGACACGTAGGTAAATACTGAGGCTATAGCTCGCTTTTTGGAAATCCCTTCAATAACTATCAATGCATGCAAAATATATTCAGGTACTGTCCTCTGACTAGTCCTGCTCAGTACGAAAACACATAGCAATATCATAAAAACGTACTGCTCTATACGAAATCAATCCCAAAATATGCACATGAATGCTACGTGCGTCTGGTGCGCACGGAAATCAAAATCCATGAATGTTCCATACATGCGAACAGAAACAACATCTAAGTGCATCGGGTGTGCACGAAACATCTGTCGTAGGCAACGTGTGTGCCTGACAGCAAGGACAGGTGCGTCTGACACGCACGAAGAATCTCGATTTAGTGCATCTGGTGTGCACCAAAATCGTATCTCATAACATGCGCCCAACATGCGCGAAAACCCCAAATCAGGTGCATCCATCACGCACGAAATCACGAAATCCAATATCAAGCACCGAACATGCGCAAAATCCAATCAAGTGCACACGGTGCACAAAACAAATATCGAACATCACAATCGAAATCGAAGTCCAGTGCATCTAAGTGCACAAAAGGCGTATCACTGCACTGCAAGCATATATAAACTATATAGAGTGCAGGAACGAAATCGCATGCGTGCATACGCACAAAATCAACTCAAATGTCTAAAACCGTAAAATCACAAACATGTGAAACTAAAGCACGAAAACGATATCAAGTGCAACACTGTGCAAAGATCGTAAATCCTCAATCATCAAAATCAAATCATACGAATAAATCACCCAAAACATCGTAATCAATAATGGCGGAACAGTACCGCTCAAGCGCATCCTCTAAGAATCTCGGCCAACTGTCCGGAAGTCATTGTCCTTTCCTATATCTGCATCTTGCTCTGGAACGACTGCATACTCATCGCGACTCCTTCTGGAAGGTAAGTCCAAGTACCATGCCTCGGAATGCGCATCGCATCTCTGATGTCGGCGGAGTGGAACGTCATCTCGTCTAGATCTGGTGCGAAGCACTTACTCCACTTTTCTCTAATGTCGTCTGCTTTGGACACGTCTCGTCGCGGCTGCATGGATTGAGCTCCAACGACTATCCTCGTATCTGGAGTCTCCCAAGAACGCATCTCACCACCTAGCATCCGAATTAAGTCGAGCCATCCGATCGAGTCGTCAAAACCTCATAATCCCCCAAGAGCTCAACATCTTGGGCACAGTTTAATAGTATCGAGTACATACCATGGCATCGGTAGTCCAGCCGTAGAAGGGCAAACCCAAGCCTCACTAATGGCGCCGTAGAACTGCCGCAAACCCTAAGGTTCAAAGGCTTTCATACGGTCATTAAGTCGAGTTAGGGTTTCATTCTTCTAGAGGGACCATAGAATTGCCTGCATGTCTTTCCGAATACTTTAAACTTAGAATAGTAGGTTTCTGACATTCGATCGTCTCTGTCGACTCCCAACGTCTCCGCGTGAAGTCGTCTCTAGCTGGAATCAATCTATCTGATGACCTCGCATCGGGGTAGCGAACGATCCACATGTCCTAGTCATTCATCATCGGGTGACTAGCGACCTTCTATCATCTCTTAGTACAACTCGTACTGTAATAGCTCCAACATCTGGGGCGATATCTCGTCGTTCGCAGCAATAACTAGCTCACTCGTCTGCACGCTGAACAGTGCCTCAAACATCATGAATAAGCAATACACCAACGGTCATCAAAATCTGGTTGGCCTCTATCATTGGCTTGATCCTCTGGTACTGATCGGCACGTCCGAGAAATCTCGTACAGCGATCTATCCAAACGCTCGTGGCGTGAAAACACAACAAAAAGACACATCTCTGCAATCGTGTGTCGCCGGAATTACGCCCTGGTCTGTCCTCGTTCGTAACGAGCTCGTGCTGACCGCAACTCTAGCCGTAGCTCTCCCTGCCGTAACCGTAGCAGCAAAACCAAACTGGTACCGATGAGGCTAGATCAGGAAGGAATATAATACTGAACAAGGAAATGTACATCCTAAGGCTTCATAAGTGGAGTGGCGTGTCGTAAATATGCCGCGGAACATATCAACGGTACGTCACTCTAGTTTAGTCACCTATTCCATCAACCAAGGGTCATCCTACGCTCCGAAGGTTAAAACCTAACGCTTTGATACCAACTTTGTCACGGCCTGAAAGTACGGAACATGACCGGCACCTAAACTACGAACGTCTCGAGACGTACGTAATCTAAGTAAACCGAAAACCCAGAAATCCCAACCAAGAGAAGTAGTGGAGTGCAGGAAAAACCAACTTAAAGCAAGTAATTTCAATAGCATAAGCCGAATTATGCGGTTTTTAAAACATCAAAAATTTACTGAAAATTTCGGCAGAATCTCCTTTGTAAATACTGGCCCCCAAACGGGATACAACATGAATAGTATACGAAATCAAGAAAAAGGCATCCCCAAGGGGGAGCTAGCTCTTCGTCAATCGACGGTCACAACCACACAAGCAATATAATATACAACGCCAACGGCGAGGATCAAAACTCAAAAGGAAACTCAAAACCACCAGAAATATAACGAGCGACTCTAAGGTCGAAAGAATAAACAACACTGGTCTCTATCTCAATAAATACATGTTTGGTTGATGGAATTTACTAGATACAACGGAATAATATTATACAAGGTAATATGATGGGTACGATACAAGAAAAACCCACCTACTAGCAAGTCACCCGAATGAAACTGAGCCCGCAAAGCCGTAAAGAAACATGTACGGCAAAACCTGCAAGAAACTGGGGCACAACGGGGGTGAGTTGCCAACTCGTGAATAGAAAAACATCTACGAATAAAAATCGCATGTATGACGCAATCCTAGGTCATACGATCATAATATATAATCCTCCAATAACATGCAGCCTATAACAAGGCAAGGGTAAATATCTAACCCGAGTGTAATCTCATGTGCCTGTGTCAGTGCCTCAGGTAGCAATATATCATATGAATGAGGTATGAATGCACGGAACAGAATGCATGTACTGACGAAAACTTCTTTCATAAATCAGTGAGATTTCTGTATTTTTAAAGTGAGGTACCATAAATGAAATCAGCATAAAACAGTGCCCAGCATCGACACAAAACAAGTGTCCAAATATCTCGATATCTCTGTATCACAATCTCTGTACCTCAATATCTCAAAATCAATATCTAGGGTGCCGTCAATCCAGACCGGCCCCTACCATCCATCTCAAGACCACGACGGTATCCTCCGGATATCCGACGCGTCGGTAATATCACCGGTCGGTAGTGCTCCCCTGCCAGGCTCAACGTCAACAACACATTCCTCTTGCCCCGGGGTACCGCACCGGGTCCACCATGTACCCGAAACGGTTCATCCGTCTCCTCGAATCGGGTCTCGAAATCCATCAGCAAACTCATGGTGGACGACTCATACATCATGGGAAAAACCGCACTTTTATTTAAAAAGAGAGAAATCAGTTTATATATGTTTTGCGGTTTTCTTCCAAATCCAGAAAATATCATGGAAATCCGAATCATCAATAGCATGTAGAACCATGAATATAAGCATGATAATGAATAACAGTATGCATGAAGCGACAAGTAATAACTACAATATCTAAGCTGGCATATAAGGTATGTACACTAATATTATGTCAAACTACTGGCTATCAAGCTAAGTTAAGCAACAATATTTTCTAAGGTGTACGTGACATGGCAATTACCGATGAAGATGTGTGTGAGCCGGCAAGTAAGTGTATGTGGTACATACGCATCATCGGTAATGGTGCTGGTGTCCTAACAGCATAATGTCAACAATGCAATATGAAATAACAATGTAAATATGCGATGCGGAGCGAGCAACCAAAATGAGCGGGAGCTAAAAACTAGACGCAACTATAACTAATCTGCTTTAATCTAATATAAGTCCTACCAATGGTGCCTTTTGAAATAACACGAATCATGGGGTTTTGAAAATAGGGGCTACGGTATTTTTGTGAAAAGATACGTCTTTTGAAATATCCGTAGGATCCCTTGGGCTGTCTTTTAAAATACCCACGATTCGTTAGTTTTTTGAAATAGGTAAGAATCGAATCTAATCTAACAACTAAACTAAAATAGAGGGCTAAACTAATAAGCTGGACTACAGGTAAGGAAACCGCCTATCATCTGAGTCGATACATATACATACATGTATATGTATAGTCGGTGATCCCGCCTCAATAATATCAAATCCGTAACCAGACATCCCAAGTCAAGAGTGCGGATCAATCATCAAAATATAGCTCGTACGTAAATCCGTCGTACGGCATCCCCAAATCTGGGTACGGGTCAATATCACATTTGTCATATTATTCATCAAGTATTCTCTTTATCAAGATCATCAACTGGGTACTGACCTACGTCTAGCACAATGCCAACATCATCAAAAATCAAGATCTGACTACTGATCGACAGTCTAGTATAAATCGGTATTTTCATCATATATCATCACAAGAGTATACATCGCCCAAGGCGGCCTATCACAAGTATCCTGTCATATCATATCGTATCATATCTCAGATCGACTCCTCGACTCATATCAATCCCATGTATCATCCTCAAATCCGTATGTGAGCACAATATCCCAAAATCCACGTGAACACATATCCACCTAGGATCCTATAACCACATAACATAAGGATGCATGCAAGTATGTATGCGTGTGTACGTATGTGCAGTTCACCCAATACCCTAAGGTTTCGTAACCTTTCATCAATCCGATATACCAATATCCATTTAAACATCAATAATAAACCCAACAACATATAATATTTATAGGTGTGTATACGCATCCGTATACATCACCTCGAACTGCGGGGGTGCTATACGCCATCCACCCGACTTCTCCCCGTAGATATAAATCTACTCACCTGGTCCTCGTTCGCCGGTGCCGACGTCGCCACGCTCTTACTTGTCGTCTTGAAGTTCACATGGGGTACCTACATATCATAACGCACCATACCGCATTAAAATCCGACTCATGGCCAAAACGATGCACGAATCCCACATAGGTCAAAACCTATGGTTGCTTTCGCAAATCGACCCAAAAACCTTCGACGTCGGCGTACAAACGCCAAACCATCGAGAAAACTCCCAACACACTCATTTGTACAATTACAAGCACTAATTATAATATAAAATAGCTTCAAATTCACAAAAACCCCAATTTCACTTAAAAAGTCATTTTTCCGAAAATCTAGCAAGCACAAATCACCGTTTTAGTACAAAACTCGATGTATAAATGAACCTAGCATCCACAATATTCACTAAAAATCATAACAAGGTCATATAAACCATTCCTATAATTTTATTCTCATCAACTTGCATAAATTCCAAAATCCTAGTTTGCAAAAATATCAATTTTTAACACCTTTTAAAGCAAAATTCACAATTCAACAATTAAGCTTGGTTTTGCATAACCTAAGATATTAAACCACTCATAATAATGTTAATGATGTGATGAAACCCCAACCATATTTTTAATCTCGCATTTTGAATTAAAACTAAAAACCTAGTTTGCAATATTAACCACCTTTAACAATTTTAAACTAGAAATTAGCAAACTAGTTACAAGTTTAGCTTTTTCATTAAATTTCAAGTTAAACCACTCATTAGAACCATAATCTAATGCTAGAAACCCTCACTTGAATTTTACAAACCCTAATCCCAAAATCAAACCCTTTTCTAAAATATCCTAAACTAGCAATTACACCCAAATCAACACTTGAATAAGATAGCTTATCATAATTAAACAACAATTAGCCATAAGGTTAAGAATTTACCCCATAATTATCTTGAGATCTAGCACAAATCTAGCCTTCCAAATATGCTTCCCTTCACCAAGATCCATACAAGAATAGCTAAGGAAAAATGGGTAAGGTTTGTATTTGGAAAATTGTGAGGTTTTACTTGATTTTTCTTGGAATTTTGGAGAGAAATGAGATGAGAAGGGGGGGTTGCTGCTGTTAATGGATGAATGGGGCTCGGCCAGAAATTTTAGGGGGGGAGGAAAGAGAGTGGGGTGATGTTATGAGGTCAAGAATTGACCACAGTCAACAAAGCCCATACTTACATATACTTATTCTTTCATTCTTTTGTTTTATTTTCTTTTGCAAAACAAGTGGGGACAAGAGAGGGGGGCTGCTGAATTCAGCCAAGGGGGAGGGAAAATGGGGGTGTGTGAGTGTGGGTATGGGTGTGGGGTGATGGAAAATGATAAATACTATACCCCAAATATCCATTTACGCTAAAAAAAGCCTTTTTCCCTCAATAATTTCTAAACCGTTTTGGCAAATAATTTCGTTCCAAAAACCACATGATAAAATTTTATTTAATGTTTTATGATGCACAAAATTTGTTTCAACTCATTCCAATTTGTAATTTTCCCTAATTAAATGTATTAGTGACGGCTTAAAATAATAATAAAATAATAATTTTTTTCAGAAAATTTGAAATTTCACCAGCGGCTCAATAAACACCAAATAATAGCAATTATATAGCTAGAATATGTATATTTAATTTTTATAATAAGATATTTGTATTTTGTCTTTTTACAGAAAACCCCCTTATTTTACTGTTTTTTTCGAAATTTCACCGAAACGATTTTCAAAGCGTTACACTTTCAAAACTACACTTGTTAAAAGTTTGCATCATTGACCAGGTATGGATTATGATGAAACCTTTTCCAGTGGCTATACTTAAATCCATCCAGATCCTACTTGCCACGGCTACATACCATGACTACGATATCTGGCGGTTGGGTGTCATGACTGCTTTGCTAAATGATGTTTCAGAAAAGAGCGTCTATAAGTACATAGCCAGAGGGCTTCGTAGACAGTGGGAGCAGCAGAAACGTGAGCAAGATGTTTTATGTGATAAAGCAGGCATCGCGGAGTTGGAACGTCTATTTTGATGTGTTAGTCAAAGAGTTTGACATCATCAAAATAGTAGATGAACCTTGTATAAACAAAAAGGCAGTAGAGAGTATGGTGGTGATCCTCATAGAGTACGTCGATGACATACTCTTGATAGGGAAGGAGTTTCCTAAGCTACACTCGGTCAATCTCCGCTTATCACAAGGATTCTCCATATAGGATCAAGATGATACCTCCTAAATCCTGGGTTTTGGATCTATGAGATGTTAGTTATATGTATGCCCTAGAGGCCATTACTATACATGTGTTGTATATTGTAGTGGATGCTTGGACATATATAGGGAGGACTTTCTTGCTCGACATGATAGTATGCTATTTGGTTACTCTTTACCTTAACGTGTATACTAACTGTCTCTCTGTTACATATTGGTAAAGCCCTTAGGATGTGTACTTGACTACCTGGACTGTGATGCGGATCATACTAGTAGGGATATGGTAGTCCATAAGTACATCCTTCAAGGTCCCTAGTCGTGGGTATATCGAGACGGGGCATCGATATACCAGAGTAGACTAGCATATACCTTCTCGACCCATACAGATGGGCAATGGATGATCCCATATCCATTGATGTTTGACATCAGAGATGATATACGGGTGCTCAGTGGAGACTGGGTACACTGGACGGACTCGCCGAGAACTCCCAGATGGTATTATACCTTACGTCAGATGGCAGTTCTCTGGTGACACTGGTACAGGATAGTCTGTAGACCCGAGATCGTCATAGAGTCTTGTGTGATTCCTAGTGTGTTTTGATTTCCACCTTACCACGTCTAAGAGGGCGTGCAAAACAGTGGTTTTTGGGTACAGTCCCGAGTCACATGGAGGCAATGAGCGATAGGAGGGGTTTCGTCTCTCCCGGTATTGGGGGTTGATGTTGCGCTGTGCTCGATTGGCCATAACAGGGAAGTCCCTGGCCAGGGCTGGTTTAGAGATATACTGGTAAGTGTTACCAGTAGTTTCTCGACCCGTTATGAGCCACATATCGGCATGACTTATCGGTTATTGGGGTCTGACGTTTACCACCCCTAGACTTTATATGCTACATATCAGACGAGAAGACCGGACTGTACGGTAGTGTCACTGTCAGGCTTTTTCCAGGAGTTGGAGCGGGCTTGCTTGCTGATCTTCTGATCGCTCAATACCCGGGTAGCCGTTACGTCCAGCTATTACCGCTGACGGCTTGTGGGTGCTTGATATGATCATCACCTACTGCCGGCGTATTGACGAGTCTTTAGAGTCCTACATAGAGGTTGTACTGGCTCAGGCAAAATGAGATAGGAGCGCATATGTGATATGTGAGGGACCGAGAATAATACGAGTATGTGATACCGTATTCTATTCTCGCGATGATTGTTTCGATCGGTTGTATGCGATATAACCTAGTTATCAAATCAAAGGTTGATTCGATAAGTCGATTACATTGGCTATTAGTCGGTTATATCCGATATGACCGGATCGTTAAATCAAGTGTTGATTTAATGATTTAAAGTATAATTATATATATTTGATATATTACTTTACATTAACTAGTATTGGTTCACTTTAGATTGATTTTCTCACTTGATGTGCACAAGTTGTATACGTGATATATTTTTGTGCACAAGTTTGTATCATGTTTGATGATACATGCAAACTTGGGTGTGTGTATCATTTACCCCTAGATTAGGTTAATGGTTAGGGTTTTATGTATTTTATTTCATTTTGGAAAAACTAAATGGTGGCTTTTTGTTTCTTTGCTAGAAGCTTCATGAAGCATGCTAGCATCTTTGAAAAAGTCTTGCCATTTTTTTTATCCTTAACATAACCATTCACCTAAACTCTAGTTTAGTCTCTACAATGGTTTAACTCACCCATGGTTGCATTATTATAGACTTCACTTGATAATTCATTTGATTATTCATTCTTATTCTTCTTCTTCTTCATGAAGAAAAAGAAAAGCTTGCTAGAAAATTATCAAGTGATGAATCCAAGTGAGAAATCAAAATCTAAAGAGTACCCACTTCCTATCTCACCATCCTATACTAGACTAGCACTTTAGTTTAGGGTGTTTGCTTCACTAATTCTATTGTTAGTGAGGTAGAAGCTTAAGTCCGTATTCCCTCGACATAGATCATCTTCGGCACCGAAGACTTCAAGCGATCCCGTTGCAATTTCCTCATGGAGCCGTCCGAGAGTCCGGGAGTTGGTTGATCGCAGCGAAGGGACGTCGTCACGAAGCTTTGGAAGTGGAGGACCGGATCAACAAAGGTTGTAGTCCCTTTCCTTTAGTGTAAATGTGATTTACTTGCCATTGTTATCGCCTAATCTCTAGTCAACGATCTAGCTTAGGGTTGTTCGGCATGCAAAAGTTTTAATCCGGCATGGTTGATGCCTTGTAGAGCCTCCTTAGTGTGCCTAGTAACCCTACAGTGGTATTAGAGCCTAGCTAGAGCTTTAGGCGATGTGTAGACGATGTTAGAAACTCGATCGAACCCCGAAACCCTAATCAATACCCCTTTTTGTTCATGTTTTGAAATTGTGGTTTTTTCCAGATTAAAAATATCCAAAAAAATTCAGCAGGCTTTTCTAAGAGTTACTGTGAAGCACATGCCTGTAACTCGACAGATGCGCCGCGGAACCGCGGCTCCACCATGGTCTTTGCGGCGGTTCCACGGCCAATGTGTTGAATCAGGGCACGTGGTTTACATAGTAATTTCTCTCTGTTAGTGCTGTGTTTTCTGGGAATTTTTAATATTTACTCAAGAGTTGAGTTTTCTGGGTTGTATTGGGGACTCGGTGTTTCGATTGGGATGTTTAACTTCGTCTATAGGTTTTTCCGGATTATTTTAGAATATGTTAAAAAAGTTCGACCGGATATAAATACCCACTTTTTCCCCTGTCGGGAAATTTCCAAGTGTTGGATCTTTCCGTAGTTTAAAGACGTTCTAAGTAGTGCAAGTAACGCGATGGACCCTCTAGAAGACAACAAACCTTAACTCGATTATGTGACCGTCTTGAGCTGCCCTTTGAACCTTAGGGTTTGGGGCAGTACGGCGTGCCACATGTGAGGCGTTGGCTTGACCCTTCTACGGCTGGACCGTTGGTACTGTGGCATGAAGTGAATGTTTTTAAACTTATTTCATGTGTTGAGCTGTTTCGGGAAAACTTGGGTGTTTGATTGTTCGATCGGAAAGTTTAACATTTTCTATTTATCTGGAATGCGATACAATATTTGGAATCCACAAGTAGTTATGAGATAACTGATTTGGATGTTATAAACATAGTTTAGTCTCACTTGATCGGTTGCCACGGAATTTTGATGTGATAAAAAGTCCGTCGCAATCACGTTACGTACGCGGATACTCGCCGGGTAAACTTAATAGACAGCCACACCCCATAGCCCCGACAAAGTGACTGTAGGAGAACCCCGTCGCCGAAAGCATCCGTTCGGGTGCTCGCGGCAGCGGTGTTCCGCCTTGGTGCACTTCGTTGACGGTATCGGGGGTGCGGCCGCCTACTAAAGTTTGCGACGAGCAATCGATCAGAATGTCGAGAATCTTGTTGAATTGCCCGACTTGATATTGAAAAGAGTTTTCGATAAAGAGACTAAAATGCGGGGTTTATAATTGTTAGGCATGTGATGTCTAAGGAATTCAGATGGTTAGGCATGTGATGTCTAAGTAGGTTGCGGATTTCAACTGTTGTAGTTTTACACTTTCTTTTCTGTGACCGTAAGTGTAATATGTGATATCGCCGGTTTCGTTGCTATATGTCAACAACAATTGGGATACGCATGTTTACTTACGTTGATGACATGTAATGTTATGTGTTGCTGGATATTTTATATTGGATCGTCGTGTTTGAATAGCCGGGTTTTTTTTATGTGAGATGAGTGTTTTTCATTTTCATTCATGTAAAAACTTGTATGTAATATTCTTTTATTGGGGCACTTCCAGGTTGCGGAAGATGTCACCATTGTATATTATTTACTTTTCCGCACTAGGATAGACCCAAGAAGGAGGGCACAAGTAACCGGGTTCTGGAGTCCAGTGGGAGACCAACTCGAGGAATCGAGTCCGGGTCTCCTAACTCTAGAATTGGTAGGGTTGCTTGCCGCTCTCGTAGGGGTCTAGGGGTATGGGTTTGGCTATTCATCGCGACCGTGGAATCCGTGTTTTATACTGGCTCGTATTAAAACACGGACGTTCTAGTATATCCAATGTTTCATATGTTTCTTCTGCTGTGATATCTGTGATGTGATCATGTGATGATCTGTGATAGATACAGTATATAGTATATATGATATATTATATAGATTTTACTTTTTTTTTACACCCGCGCTAGCCCTGCCCCGCTCTGCCGTTAGTTACCTAACCTAACGGTGCACGAAGGGACATCGAGGCGAATGCGGATGGCATAAGTGTACGTCGTATTTATCTGTGATGTTTAGGTAACTTAAATGATGAGACATCATTAATATGATTAATGAAAGAAAAGAAACCTAAAAGATGTTGTGGAATCGAATTTTCAAAAATAGTTAGCTACAGTTCTTGCTTTGCATCGCGGTGTTCCTTATAGAACATCCTGCACCTTATTCGATAAGGAAAGGGCCGAGATCCCTTCACCGGGAGTGACCCCTTTAGCAATGGCTGGCAGATGCTATACCCTTCGGTTTGTCTTTTGATTGCTTTTCTAGTTCTTGATTTGCACAGTGATGTATATGATATATCCTGCACCTCATTCGACAAAGAAAGAGCCGACGATCCCTTCACCGGGAGTGACCTCTTTAGAGAAACTAGCAAAAGCCTAAAAAACACTCCATTTTAAAATCATTTGATTCTACAACGATATCAAGTTCATTACGCAATAGGTTTTCAGAATAACCTGTCGTAGCCCTCCGTCATTTCAGATAAGTAGTAGTTAGTATTCGTGCTGTGTTTGTTGGCCTTTGTCAAGGCGTAGTGTGCGGTAGCTGACTGGTGCTTATCTGCTTATGCATATGATGCAGATTGGGTTAGGGTAGTCGTACGACCTTGTTGGCCTTTGTCAAGGGTCGTGCGGGTGGGTTTAATTCAATCAGGAAATGACGGGTTGAACTTGACTAGCATCCTATGGTTTGCTGGCCTTTGTCAAGGTCATAGGAGGTTAGAGGCAAAATTATCGGGAATTTCAAGTGTTGAAATTTGCAATGAGATTGCATACCTTCTATGAGATAGTTGGATCCCGCTACCCACCGCGAGTAATTGTTACTCCTGGGAGAGTTTTACACATTACAATTAGCCGATCGGGTAGGTGTCTAGAAAGGTGTTAACGGGGTTACGCCTCTGGGAAAACGAGGTTTACATTAATTAGGTCCGTGCGAAAGCACGGGGCACCTCCCTCAAAGTACCGACACTGGCCTAGCTGAAAGATTGGCGAACTTGTAGCGTGTAATTAATCCCGGCTAGTCTTTCCTTTTAGAGTTTGAAGGAAGATTTGATAAAAACAGTGGGAGCCATCCTGATTAGATAAAATAATAACCAATCTGATCTTGCAAGAGCATACGCAGAGTGTTTTCTTCTCTCTCTCTCTCCAGGTAGCGACCATATCACGCCTTAATCAAGATAATAATACGGATGTATTGACCGAACCCGCTTGTTATACTGAGCTGGGGAACGGTTGTCCCGCTCCAACTTATAATTGTTATAAGACAGAGCAGGAAATTAGGAATTACCAGAATTCCCGTGCCGCCCAAACGAAGAAAGTGCATGCTGATGCATCATCTTCGGGTGTGTTCATTACAGAGAACTGTTTCTCAGTATCCTTTACGTCCTGGGTATATGATACCGGATCAGGATCCCGCATATGTAAATTTCTACATGGGCAACAGAAAGAAAACGGTGCAAGTGTTGCAGCCAAGTCTGTTGGTCACTGTCACCCTGTATTACCAGAATACATTGATTCTGAACAAATGTTATTAGATACCGAACCTGATATACAAAATCATATCAGTCTCTTTATTTAGACAAAGAAGAATATAATTTTGTATTGATGGATAATGTTTTGAACATTTCCCGAATCAAGAGTTGATCGGTTCAGGCACGTTATCTAAAAGCATTAACGTTCTAAATCAAAATACAGTTCTTAGTATACAGAACACACACAAGAGGAAGAGGTCAGAAATGAACGGATCCTTCTTGAGGTATTGTAGACTAGGTCATATCAATGCGACCCGACTAGCTTAAGTTACATTAAGATGCATATTTAAATCAGTTTGAATTTACATCTTGTGAAACTTGCCAGTCATGTCACAGAGATAAGATGACCATAGCTCCGTTTACTGGAAACAGAGAAAGAGTTAGTGAACTCTTGGGATGATACATGGTGATGTATGAAGGTCCCCTGTCTATACATACCAAGACTGGTTCTTTGTACTTCATTACATTCTCTGATAATCTCTCAAGATTCAGACATATGTTCCTGTTGAAACACAAGTCCGAACCTTTTGAGATATTCACAGAATATAAGTTAGAAGTAGAGAACCAAAATGGGTATAAGTATTATGTCCTTTGATGCGATCAAAGAGGAGAATACTTGAGCACGGAATTCCTGGATTACTCTAAAGGAGAATGAGATTCTCTCTCAGCATTACTCCTCCGTATACACCACAGCACGTAGGTGTATCGGGGCGGAGCACTCACACCCTATATGATAAGGTGTGCTCTATGATGAGTACTACTGAGTTACCTATTTCCTTTGAGGGAGTTATGCACTCGTGAAGTTGCATACCTATTGAATAGGGTTCCGATCAAATCAGTTGCCTACTACTTCATATGAGATATGGATTGGGAAGAGCCCATATCTTAAGTTTGTTAAGATTTGGGGATGTCCGGCCTATGTCTAAAAAGCAAAATCCGGACAAGCTCGTGGCAAAGTCAGTTCTGTAGAAGTTTGTTGGATATCCTAAGCATTAGTAAGGGAATATCTTCTACCAAACCGAGGAACAAAAATGTTTTGTTTCTCAACATGCCACGTTTGTGAAAGGGAATTTCTTGTGAAGAAATTAGTGGACATGAGGTAGAACTGGAAGCAGTTCCAGCTATACAAACTACAGCTGATGATTTGGTAGAACCAAAGGATTCAATAGCAACCAACGAACCTCAGCCTCTCCGCCGATCTAGTAGGGTTCCTCACCCACCTGAGAGATACTTTGGTTTCTCTGTGACAGTGGGAGCGAGGATTGCATCATGAGATGATGACCCAACTAGTTTCGAGCTGGCCATCAGGAGCGGGACTCTGTAAGAATGGCTGGATGCTTATCGATCTGAGATGGAATCCTTATACACCAACAAAGTATGGACTTTGGTTACCTTATCTGAAGGGTTAAATCCCCATCAGGAGCAAGTATATCTTGAGAATATTACTTGGTGTACATGGATTATGATGAAACCTTTTCTAAGTAGCTATGCTTAAGTCTATCCAGATCCTACTTGCCACGGCTACATACCATGACTACGATATCTGGCGGTTGGGTGTCTTGACTGCTTTTCTAAATGATGTTTTAGAAGAAAGAGTCTATAAGTACACAGTCAGAGGGCTTCATAGACAGTGGGAGCAGCGGAAACATGTGCAAGGTGTTTTATGTGATAAAGCAGGCATCGCGGAGTTGGAACGTCTGTTTTGATATGTTGGTCAAAGAGTTTGACATCATCAAAATGGTAGATGAACCTTGTATATACAAAAAAGTAGTAGAGTGTATGGTGGAGATCTTCGTAGAGTACGTGGATGTCATACTCTTGATAGGGAAGGAGTTTCCTATGCTACGCTTAGTCAATCTCCGCTTATCACAATAATTCTCCATATAGGATCAAAGTGATACCTACTAAATCCTGGGTTTTGGATCTATGAGATAGATCTAATTGGATGTTAGGATACTCACTAGTTGTAGTGAGATGGTATCAATTGATCCTGGGAAGAATCACTGGAAAGGTTCCAGGGTGATAAGGACGACTGAATGTCAGTTACAGGCATTGTCTTTACCCTCAGTAAAGGGACGGTATGTTGGAAGAGTTCCAAGCTAGATACCGTGGCATACTAGACGATAAAGGCTGGATACATCGCTACTTAAGATGCTACCAAAGAGGCAGTCTGGATGTATACTAGTTCATGAGATGAACTTTGTTCCCTCCATTGTGTGATAATGGAGTTGTGGATTATGCCGAGGAACGCCCGTCCCATCAGTGATCCAGACATATTCTAAGGAAAGTGTCACCTGATCATGGAGATGGTTGATCTCCAGAGGATCGAGGTTAGGAGAGTAGACTCAGAGGACAGCACGGCGGATCCACTCACGAAGGCTTTTTCCCAGAGAGAGACTATTATGGGATGGTTGAGTATGAGATGCTACAACCACTGTTATCAGATGGCCGTAGTGCAAGTGGGAGATTGTTAGTTATATGTATGCCCTAGAGGCCATTACTATACATGTGTTGTATATTGTAGTGGATGCTTGGACATATAGCTTGGACATATATAGGGAGGACTTTCTTGCTCGACATGATAGTATGCTATCTGGTTACTCTTTACCTTAACGTGTATACTGACTGTCTCTCTGTTACATGTTGGTAAAGCCCTTAGGATGTGTACTTGACTACCTGGACTGTGATGCGGATCATACTAGTGGGGATATGGTAGTCCATAAGTACATCCTTCAAGGTCCCTAGTCGTGGGTATATCGAGACGGGGCATCAATATACCAGAGTAGACTAGCGTATACCTTCTCGACCCATACAGATGGGCGATGGATGATCCCATATCCATTGATGTTTTACATCAGAGATGATATACGGGTGCTCAGTGGAGACTGGGTACACTGGACGGACTCGCCGAGAACTCCCAGATGGTATTATACCTTACGTCAGATGGCAGTTCTAGGTGACACTGGTACAGGGTATTCTGTAGACCCGAGATCGTCATAGAGTCTTGTGTGATTCCCACTGTGTTTTGATTTCCACCTTACCACGTCCAAGAGGGCGTGCAAAACAGTGGTTTTTGGGTACAGTCCCGAGTCACATGGAGGCAATGAGCGATAGGAGGGGTTTCGTCTCTCCCGGTATTGGGGGTTGATGTTGCGCTGTGCTCGATTGGCCATAACAGGGAAGTCCCTGGCCAGGGCTGGTTTAGAGATATACTGGTAAGTGTTACCAGTAGTTTCTCGATCCGTTATGAGCCTCATATCGGCATGACTTATCAGTTATTGGGGTCTGACGTTTACCACCCCTAGACTTGATATGCGACATATCAGACGAGGAGACCGGACTGTACGGTAGTGTCACTGTCAGGCTTTTTGCAGGAGTTGGAGCGGGCTTGCTTGCTGATCTTCTGATCGCTCAATACCCGGGTAGCCATTACGTCCAGCTAGTACCGCTGACGGCTTGTAGGTGCTTGATATGATCATCACCTACTGCCGGCGTATTGACGAGTCCTTAGAGTCCTACATAGAGGTTGTTGTAACGTCTTCAAAATAATAAAATATGATTTTTGGGAAATTTTATAATTTAATATTATTTTAATGAATATTTTAATATTCTGGTATAATTAAATACAAATAAATGGGGAAAAATTATTGAAAATTCTAAAATAGGGTATTTTATGGAATTATGCCATTTTAAAGTTTTTAAGATTAGTTATATGCTAATTTAGTGCTAATCACGATTAAAAATCGCTAATTGGATTTTTAGCATTTTTGTGCAAAAATGTGCACATATCATTTTCCACACTTGTTACACTTGTGTTACATTTCTTTTGCCATGGCTTTCTTTTGGGTTCACTATTCAAGTGAGAAGAGTTTAGAAAAGAAAAGAAAAGAAAAAGTAAGTGATGATGAGAGAGAGAGAAGGTGGCTTTTGGACATTTGACCCTTTCCTTCATCATTTCCCCATCTCTTTTCTCTCTCCCCTCTCCCCTTGTTGCTGTTGCTGCCCTCTCCCCCTCTCTCACCCTCTTCATAAAAGCTTAGATCCACCATGAAAACAAAGTCAAAACCCCATTCCCACTTCACAAAACTTACTCCCAAGCTCACTAGCTACACATTGAACCTAGCAAGATTGGATTTGGAGGACTTTGAGCAACTCAAGAATTTTCTTGAGTTGCCAAAGGAGGTAATTTCTGCACCTATTAGAGTAGTATCTCATTTCTTGTACATCTATTCTAGTTTCATATCTATATTGTGTTGTTTGTGGACATTAGAGAATTCAAGTTAGGGTTTAGGGTAAAACTGAAATTTAAGATGAAATTGAGGATCGTGGTGACCTTAGAATCCCTTGTGTGATGCTAATTTGAACCCAAACCTGAACTTGAAACCAGAATACGGAATTACGGAATCGATATGGGGGAAAACGGTAAATCTGGAAGTGTTTATGGAATCTGCTATCACCCCGAGACCCCAAAAATAAAACTGAGTTGACAGTGAGATGTGCAGGCACTATTGAACCACCACACCAAACCCTAGCTCCTAACTCCATTTCCTGGCCGCCAATTCTTCCTTTCTGGCCGCAATTTGCGGCCAGAGCAGGGTGGATTTGCCTCGTTTTGTGTGCATGCCCCTATTTCCTCTATTCTTGACCCTGGGTATGTCTAGTTTTGACTGATTCCATCTAGGGTGAAATCTGGGTTGATTTTCCTATGTTGGTGCATGGTTTACGACTTGATTTAGCATGGATTTTGGTATTTGGTGATTCATTGCTGCCGGGTGGCGTTTGGACGTCAACGACAAGTGGATATTGATTGTGTTTACATGCGAGTCGATAGGTTTTTACCTATGAGGGTAGCGTGTGCTATTTTGGTTTCCGATGTGATTTTCATTTGCTTTAGCGTTATGATATACTTGTAGGTACCCTACGAGATGTTGAGGCAAAGAAGATGAAGATGGCGACATCGGCACCGACACATGAGAAGCAAGGTGAGTAGATTTATATCTACGGGGAGAAGTCGGGTGGATGGCGTATAGCACCCCCGCAGTCCGTGGTGATGTATACGAATACGTATACACACATATATTTATTATGTGTTGTTTAGGGTTATTGATGGTAATAATAGATTATTGGTGATAAGGATGTATTGGTTGAGTAGTGCGAAACCCTAGAGTAGTGGTTGCACCCACACTCACACATACACACATACTTGCATACATTCTTTCATATATCTGTGCGCATATGATGGTGGGTATATCTACACATGGGTATGGGACTATGTGTTTATATACGGGTTTTGAGGATGATACGTGGGATTGAGATGAGTCGATGAGATTCGATTGAGGCCGTGAGATTTGGCGACATGACAGAGTTCGTATTGGAGATGTGATATGATGGTAGTGATGCCTGTCATGTGATGAGATAGTATGATATCGACTCAGATTTAGGTGGTTTCCATACCCCTCTCTTTTGACTTGATTGTGGGTTCGTAGTTCGCATAGTAGGTGTTAGACTAGACCCGAGTCATACCTATTTCAAAACTAAAGAATCGGGGATATTTTAAAGATAAGCAAAAGGGTTTATACGGATATTTAAAAAGGCGCATCTTTTCTTAAAACACCGTAGCCCTTATTTTACCAAAAGCCCTGATTCGTCTTATTTCAAAAGGCAAGGTTGCATGTTATAGCTATTGAAGCAGGTTCTCTACTGTTGCGTTGACTACTCGATTCCGCACATTCATGCTTTTTGCATTGCATCGCTTGTATTGTTGATATATTTCAGTCATGCTGCTAGGACACCAGCACCATTATCGATGATGCGTATGTTCCACGTACACTGTTTCCGGCTCACACACTTCATCATCGATAATTGCCATGTCACTACACTGTAGTACTGTTGCATTCCGGATATGACCCTTGCATGACATATTGATCTGCTTACCCTTCTGCTATATGTCGCATACATGCTGCTTTCTGATTATACGCATTGAAATATGTTGTTTCCATGATATTTCTGGTTTTTGGGAACCGTGGGTGTTTCAAAGAGGATATGTGATTGTTTTAAAAACCCGGTTACCCGTGATATGATATTTCAGTGCGTCCACCATGTGTTTTCTCGGTGCTGAGAGCGACATGTGAAACCCGATTCGAGGAGGCGGATGAGGCCGATTGCGGGTACATGGTGGACCCGGTATGGTACCCCGGGGCGAGAACGGTTTCGCTGTGCAGTAGACGGTGAGCCCGGCGGAGGGACCACTACCTACCGGTGATTGTATTTGAGCTCGGCGGATATCTGGAGGATACCGACCGGAGTTGAGAGATGGATTTGGGATGACCCGTACTGCCGGGGCCGAGGGCCGACACCGCAGACGGAGCCCAGAGATGGACATGGGTTGACCCGTACTGCCGGGGGCCGAGGGCCGATACCGCAGACGGAGCCCCATATGGATGAGGATTTACGTGCCGATGCTGGGCACAGTTTTTCATGATGTTTTCGAGTGCCGATGCTGGGCACTCCGGTTCCATGATTTTGACGTGTCGCGAGGGACACAGGTAGTTTATATCCTCATATTTCCATGCATATGCTGATGATATTTACATGCATGATGGTTATTGTCATTGGGTGACGAGTGGACGGGATCCACGTACATGCAGATTGATTTCATTGATTGTACCTCATATTTATGATATGTTATTACCTGAGGCACTGGCACGAGCACTTGTCATTACACTCATGTATAGAGATTACATTGCCAGTTTAGCATGTTTCAGACCTATTCATATTGAGGTTTATATATATCTGATCGTATTGACCTAGGTGGGTCATGCATTCGATCTCTGCTTGTAGATATTTTCTATTCACGAGTTGGCAACTCACCCCCGTTGTGCCACAGTTCTTGCAGGTTTTGCCGTACAGGTTCCTTTGCGGCATTTCTGGCACACTGCTTCCTTGCGGGTGAATTGCATTTGGTAGGTGGTCTCTTTTGCATCAAGAACCACCATTGTACTTATATTATTTATTGTATCTAGTCATTCCATCAACCAAAACTTGTATATTGTTTCAGACTTAGAAAACAGTGTTGTATTATTTCGACCTTAGAGTCGCGCTTGTAGTATTACGGTTTTCTGGCTGTTTTGAGTTTCTTTTTGGGTTTTGATCCTCGCCCTTTGGCATTGTATATTATTATTGCTTGCGTGGTTGTGATCGTCGATTGACGAAGAGCTAGCTCCCGTTTGGGGATGCCTTTTATCATTTCTTATATTATTCTTGTTGTACCCCGTTCGGGGCCAGTTTTTACAAAGGAAACTCTGCCGAAATTTTCAGGAAAGGTTACACATTTTAAAAATACACATTCGGCTTAGTTATTTAAAAACTTTGATTTTCGAAACATGATTTCCTTACTTTTCAAAACCAGTTTTCCTTATTTACTCTTTAAATGGTTTTAGATTGCTGGGCTTTTGGCTTACTTGGATCAGATGGGGTCCTATAGACTTCATATGGTTCAAGGGCCAGTCACGTGCTCTTTCGGGTCGTGACAGTTGTACTGGCTCAGGCAAAACGAGATAGGAGCGCATATGTGATATGTGCGGGACCGAGAATGATACGAGTATGTGAACCGTATTCTATTCTCGCGATGATTGTTTCGATCGGTTGTATGCGATATAACCTAGTTATCAAATCAAGGGTTGATTCGATAAGTCGATACATTGGATATTAGTCGGTTATATGCGATATGACCGGATCGTTAAATCAAGTGTTGATTGAATAATTTAATGTAAGTGACCGGATCAAGTGTTGACCGGATCGTTAAATCAATGGTTTTTGGGTACAGTCCCGAATCACATGGAGGCAATGAGCGATAGGAGGGGATTCGTCTCTCCCGGTATAGGGAGTTGATGTTGCGCTGTGTTCGATTGGCTATAACCGGAAATCCCTGGCCAGGGTTGCTAAGATTTACTGGTAAGTGTTACCAGTAAGTTTCTCGAACTGTTATAGACCTAATATCGACACGACTTATCGAGCTACTGTGGTCTGACGTTTACCACCCCTAGGCGAGATATGCGACATATCAGACGACGAGACCGGACTGTACGGTAAGTGTTACTGGTTGGATTCACAGGAGTGTGAGTGGGCTTGCTCGTTGATCTTCTGATCGCTCAATACCCGGGTGGCCGTTACGTTTAGCAGACCGCTTGCGGCTTGTGGGTGTTTGATATGATCATCACCTACTGCCGGCGTATTGACGAGTCTTTAGAGTCCTACACAGAAGTTTTTTGGCTCAAGCGAAACGAAATAGGAGCGCATATGAGATATGTGCGTGACCGAGAATAATACCAGTATGTGATACTGTATTCTATTCTCGCGATTTGTATCATTGGACAGTTATATGAGATATAGCCGGGTTACCGAATCAAGTGTTGATTCGATACATTGATACACTTGATATTAGTCGGTTATATGCAGTATGACCGGATCATTAAATCAAGTGTTGATTTAATGATTTAATGTATAATTATATATTTGATATATTACTTTACATTAACTATTATTGGTTCACTTAAGATTATTTTCTCACTAGATTGTGCACATTGTATATATGATATATTTTTGTGCACTTGTTTGTATCATGTTTGATGATACATGCAAACTTGGGTGTGTGTATGCTTTAAACTATGATTAGGTTAATGGTTAGGGTTTGATTTATTTCTTTATTTATTTTATTTATTTAGTTAAAACAAAATGGTGGCTTTCTTTCTTTTCTTTACTAGAAGCTTCATGTTGTTTTCTAGTATCTTTGAAAAAGTCTTACCATTTTGTTTTATTTCTTAACCCTAACCATTTACCTAAACCCTAGTTTATTCTCTACATGAGTTTATCTCACCCATGGTTGCAATATGATAGATATCACTTGAATTTTCTTTTTGTGACAATTCTTTTTCTTTCTTCTTCTTCTTCTTCATGAAGAAAAGAAATGCTTGCTAGAAAATTCTAAGTGATGAAATCAAGTGAGAAATCCAAATCCAAAGTGAATCCACTTCCTATTTCTTCATCCTCTACCACTTGCCATGTAGTAGAGTGTGTTATCTTCACAAGTTTCATGACCAAGTGAAGATGGATCTTGAGTTAGAGTTGCCTCGACGTAGATCATCTTCGGCATCGAAGTCAACGACCTAGCCCGCTCATTTCTCCGACGAAACCATGGCTAGAGTCCGGGATTCCGATGATCGCAGCGAAGGGACGTCGTCACAGAGCTTTGGAAGTGGAGAACCGGATCTACAAATGTTGTATTTCCCTTCACTTTTTAGCAAAGTTGTTTGGTTGCATTTACTTTTCGCCTAATCTCTAGTTAACGATCTAGGTTAGGGTTTCTCGGCACCGGAAAATTTGAATTTGGCATGGTAGATGCCTTGTGGAACCTCTTGAGTGTGCCTAGGAACCCTACAGATGGCGTATAGCACCCCCGCAGTTTTGTAGTGTAGTATACGAATACGTTATATATATATAAATATGTGTATTGTGAGACTAAATGATTATCAAGATAGGCTTTAGGTGTTCACGGGTTAGTTTTAGTGTAATTGGAAGAAACGTTTTTAGTTAGTTCTTAGTTGTGAACCCTAGAATAATGTATACACACACACATGCATACACGGGTTATGTTTTGGTGTATATGATATATGTATGTGGATGTGAGCTATATATATACATATACATATACACGTATGATGAGGATAGTATATGATACTTGGAGATGCGTCGATGTGATTGGGCATGATGCCGTGAGATCGGTGATGTGAATTGGGTCGTGTTTTGATATACTACAAGATAGCATAGTGGATTAGCTCATACACATTATCATCAGTAATTGCCATGACACGTACACTTTAGAAGTATTATTTCATGGACATAACTTGCTAGCTGATAGTTCCAATATGTTATTGCTTTTATATGCTAGTTTAAGTATTGCATTCCTTGCTTGATATCAGATGCATTCATATATTCATTTTTCATGCAATATTATGGGGCTTTATGCCGGTATTCGCTGTTTATTGACTGTTGATTATGGGATTCGTATTTTCCATGAGATTTAAGGATTTGGAGAAACCGCAAGGATTTTATAAACTCATTATCATTTTCAAAAGATAGAAATTGCGGTTTTCACATGATATGATGTGAGATATGTCCACCATGAGTTTTCTCAGCCCTTGAGCAGTATCATACACCCGATTCGAGGAGGAGGAGGAACCATCTGCGGGTGCATGGTGGACCCGGTGCGGTACCCCGGGGGAAGATGGTCGCAGATGATGGCGTTGAGCCCGGCAAGGGAGCACTACCGACCGGTTATTTGTGACGCGGCGGATATCCGGAGGATACCGACGCAGTCGTCAGATTTATATTTGGGCCAGTCCGGATTACCGGAGCCCGGGGCCAGTCCGGATTACCGGAGCCCGAGATATTAAGACATTGAGATTTTATGATGGGCCAATCCGGATTGCCGGAGCCCGAGATATTGAGATATTGGAATATATTTTATGTCGATGCTTGACACGGATTCCTTGTTGATTTCATTGATGATACTTCGATTTTATGCAGAGAACTCACTGAGATAAGAAAACAAATTTCTCATTTTGATGTATTCTGTTTTCATGCATTCATACATCATATATATGATATGTTATTACCTGAGGCACTGACCCGAGCACTTGGTATTACACTTTGTATAGATGTTTATCTTGGCCATATTCAGATGTTTCAGGTTATATATTATATGGATATTATTGTATGGCCTATGATAGAGTCGTACATGCGATTTCCTCTCGGTGATATTTTCTACTCACGAGTTGGCAACTCACCCCCGTTGTGCCACATTTCTTGCAGGTTTTGCCGTACAGGTTTCGTTGCGGCTTGCTGGCACACTGTTTTCTTCCAGGTGATTGCTTTGGTAGGTGGGTTCACTTGCATCGTGACCACCATTATACCTTATTTATATTCAGTTGTATCTAGTAAACTCCATAAGCCAGACTTGTATTATTGATAGACCTAGAAAACCTGTGTGTTTATTCTTTCGACCTTAGAGTCGCGCTTGTATTATTATTGTTTTCTGGTAGATATTGGTTTTCTTCTGAATTTTGATCCTCGCCCTTCGGCGTTGTATATTATATTGCTTGCGTGGTTGTGCCTGCCAATTGGCGAAGAGCTAGCTCCCACTTGGGGATGCCTTTATTCATTATATTTCATGTGTTGTACCCGTTTGGGGCCATTATTTACAAAGGAGACTCTGCCGAAATTTTCGGGAAAATATGACGTTGCTTTTAAATGTTTAATGCCACTTATTTATTAAAACCACTTGCTTTAAAACAAGTTTTCTTCACATCTTCTTTAAAATGGTTTAGATTTCTGGGCTTTTGGCTTACTTGAATTAGGTGGGGTCCTATAGACTTCATATGATTCAAGTGCCAGTCACGTGCTATTTTGGGTTATGACAATATCCGAGCTCGCCGGCCATACAGGGGAAAAAGGGGCTCGCACTTTGGTGGTGGGTTTCTAGGGGCTTATCTAGGTCAGTGATATTGCTTGTTTTTCTCGTAAACATCCCAAGTTGCTTTAGATTCCCTGTAGGCCAACAAAACATCACAAAATCGACACGGGACAATTTCTAAGTTCGTATTTTGGTTTCTAAACTCTGTTTTGGTTCATAAAATCACCACTAAGGTCTTATTAACAGTCACTACATATCACAAGTCTGCATAATCACCTAAACCTTCTCTTGGAATTTCCAAACACCACAAATCCAAATCGATTTAACTCTAAACTATTATAGGGTGCTAGGAAACTCAAAAACTAAACTAGAAGTGTATGAATTACCTCATTTGGCAACTCAAGAATTTTCTTGAGTTGCTCAAAGTGATCAAAATCCAACCTTGAAGTATCCATTGGGTTTGTAGAGAGGTTGTGCATCTTTTTAATGAAGGAAGTATAGGGTTTTGGCAAGGTTTTGGAGATGATACTTGAGGGTAGAAGTGGGGAAAGCTTGAAGATGAAGAAAGGTGAAGAAACAAGTGGAGAAATGTGAGGGGGGTAGCCCTCTCTCTCTCTCTCTCTCTCTCTCTCTCTTATCCTCACTCTCTCATAATCTCATCCTCTCAATCATTCATGCCATGTCACACACTCTCTCCAATAATTCTCTTTTTCTTCTCTTTTCTTCCTTTTCTCTTTTTCCTTCTCACAATAAATAAAACCAAATGCAAATGAACAAACATGTAACATGTCATGGTGTACTAACCATGGAAAAATGTAGAAACACGGATTTGGCTTAATCGCGATTAGTAGTGCACTAATCAATTTTTATTTAAACTGCATATAATTAATTATAAAAATGCCAAATCCAATAAATATATTTTTAAATGAATAAATCATTTTAATCTCCATTTATTTCACAATTATTGGTATATATTTATACCATTTTACGAAAACCCAAAATTCGCAAATCGGGTAGTTTTCGCGAAATATATTATTTTAATATTAAATTCCAAAAATAATATTTTGTGCAGTTCACGAGAGGCCTTAGACGAATCGGTGATTTCTGAAATGTTACAATCTTCCCCCTTAAATAAATTCGGTCCCCGAATTTAAATTTAAATCCCCAATTACTACAATATTTCAATAATCAACTCAAATCAACGGGGCTCCGAAATCACGGAAGATACAGAAATACCACAGCGCATCGTGTGCGCCTGAAAACGAGTACGAAACTCAAAATCGAACTCTGTCAAGCATCACGCAATCATCGGAGTTACAATGGAGATACAGATCTCGAAATCCAGTACTGAAATCCAATATGCACCAGCTAAATACTATAATACGTATATAGTACGCATCCTTGAAAAACCTACTAAAACTGAATAAGACACATGCAAAATCTTTTCTGAATTGCCATGTGATGCGTAACTCACGGCACAAGTGACGGACGCTCATTTGTAAAGTAATAAATATACGTTCATATATATGTTTTGCTCAAATATACGTTCCGCCCTTTTGAAATATACCAAAAGGTTTTCCTTTGTAAACGCTCGTGTCGCTCGCGGACACGTAGGAAATAGCGAGACTATAGCTCCTTTTTGAAAACCTCTTGTTAAACTTTTAATGCATGCAAAGTACTCAGGTACTGTCTTCAGATCAGTCCTGTTCGGCTACTACATAATATAGTGCCCATCATGAATACAAAGTGCTCAAGGGTAAAATCAGCCTCAAAAGGCGTATCCAACAATCACGTATGGCTGGTGCGCACGGAAATCAAATCCAACACAAGTGCTATGAAAGTACACAAAACCAAACTAAGTGCAATGGGTGTGCATGAAAACATCTGTCAAGTGCAACGGATGTGCACGACAACAATATCAAGTGCATCTATAGTGCACGAAAATCTCAAACCAGTGCAACTAACATGCACGAATGAAAATCCCAATTGAGTGCATCCGGCGTGCACAAAATCACATCTCATATCATGCGCCCAACATGCGCGAAAATCCAAATCAAGTGCATCCGTCATGCACGAACGAAATCTAAATCAAGTGCATCCAACATGCACGAATAAAATCTTAATCAAGTGCATCCGACATGCACGAATAAAATCTAAATCAAGTGCATCCGACATGCACGAATAAAATCTCGATCAAGTGCATCCGACATGAACGAATAAAAATCTAAGTCAAGTCCATCTGACATGCACAAATAAAATCTTTAAGTCAAGTGCATCTGGTGCGCACAAAATCCCACACCATGCGCCTAATATGTGCAAAAAATATCCAACCCAAGCGCGTCAGGTCAGTATAAAGCGTCTAGTGCAGCAGTATGCATGAAAACGAACGTCTGGTGCAAACGCACACAAAAACATAAATCTGGTGAAAGAAATGCTCAAAGACATAAATTGGGTGCAACCAATGCATGAAATACAAATCCGGTGCAACCAATGCACGAAATACAAATCCGGTGCAACCAATGCTCGAAATACAAATCCGGTGCAACAAATGCATGGCGTATAAATCTAGTGCAACAAATACACAAAATACAAATCCGGTGCAACAAGTGCACGGAAACACATCAATAACTTAAATGCGTATAAAAACAACACCGAGGGTACCAAGGTGTATAAAAATCATAAGCGTGTGCAACTATGTGCACAAAATCCATCCCAATGCACTGCAAGCACATATAAGCTATACCGAGTGCATACGTAAAGGCAAGTGCATACAACATGCACGAAATCAAATCAATAGTATCGAAATCCACAATCATAAGTGCGTGCAGCCAATGCACAAAGTCGATATCAAGTGCAATAGATATGCACAAATCGCAAACCGATGTGGCGATGTATAAACATAAATCAAGTGCAATAACTGTGCACAAAAGAAAATATTCAATAGGTGCAGCCATGGTGCACGACACATAAATCACGAAACCCAATCATCGAAACTCAATCCAAGCAATAAAAGTGTGATACTCGGATCAAAAAACACAAATCGCAACAAATGACATTGAGGTACACCTCCTTCAATGTCGAAAATAAAAATACCGGTGCGCCCAAAACTGGCAGAGCAAGAACATCCGCCCGCCTCCTGCTCACGGTCTGGCGTCCTCTGTCTCTGGGTCCTCATTTTCTCTAGGGATTAACGATCTCGCAATCCATCGGCTCGTCGGCCCGGTCAGGTGTACTAACGGAAATGATTCCGCTCTGACACTCCTCTGGTCATCTCTCGACCAAATAGTATGACCACTCGTAAAGCAGCACGTCACTGGCGTGTTAGTTATATGTATGCCCTAGAGGCCATTACTGTACATACGATTTATATTGTAGTGGATGCTAGGACATATATAGAGAGGACTTTCTTGCTCGACATGATAGTATGCTATCTGGTTGTACTTTATCTTAACATGTACTCAGATTGTCTCTATGTTACATGTTGATAAAGCCTTTAGGATATGTACTCGACTACTGGGACTATGATGAGATCATACTAGTGGGGCCACGGTAGTCAATGAGTACATCCTATAACTGTTCCTAGTCGAGGGTGTATCGAGACAGGGCATCGATACACCAGAGTAGACTAGCGTATACGCATCTTGACCCATATGATGGGCGATGGATGATCCCATATCCATCGGTGTTTGACATCAAGGATGGTGTACGGGTGCTCAGTGGAGACTGGGTATGTAAGTGCATGGCGGCGCCCTGGCCTCCATCCCGAGGCCAAATGCGGAAGCGATGGTTAACTTTATTTTTTCTTGACCGGCACCACCGCGCACTAAAACCCGGACCGGGCAATTAACTAGTCCTAGCTAACTACAAGATGGGGAAGAGAGATATACCAAGCGATCCGTGTCCTTCGGTCTTCTCGTCGTCGTCACGATCTCCCGCGGAATGTCCGGTCTCCACCTCCTCGCCGGAAGGGCACCACGTCGCCGGTTTCTTTTACGGGCTCCCACCTCTATACCGAGGCAACTCGGGCACGAAGTTGGCGAGCCGACATGCCCAAGGTTTGCTGTAGAATGTGTAGTGCTCATGTCTCATTTTGGGGTTCATGGAGGTTGCCTTTTGGTGGAGGGATTGAAGTGGTCTTGTGGAGATTGAACTAGTGGGCTTTTACAAAGCCAAAGGAACAAAAATCCCACCTTCACAAATTTTGGACAGCCCCTTAAAGGCTTGGCCGGCCATGGCTCTTGGGAGTGGAGAGAATGGAGTGAGTGGGAATAATACCAAATGATAAGAATAATGCAAGGTAGAGAAAAGGCCATCATAATAAGCAATGATCACAAAGAAACTCCAACACTCATACTACCATCATCACCCAACAAAGGTCAAGCCATCATGAAAACTATCATGAAGCAAAAAGTCAAGTGAGGTTAATGGATGGTGCACCCATCATGATTCAACAATATGAAAAGACCCCCTTCCAAATTGCTTATTTGCACAAATGCAAATAAGCCCTCCTCCACCAATCTTCGGCCAATGAAAGATACAAAGAAATATGGCCGAAACGGAAAGCAAACTGGCAACTCCAGAAAACTGGTCCTGTAATAAATTACAGGAAAACCCCGCTACTGTGTATACACACCTGCATTTGTATTCCGACCGAATACAAATGCAATGAGACAAAATCTACACTGTACTATACTAGGATCCGGCTTAAACCAAAGCCGGCTAGTAATATCCGTCCGATCCTGATCCGTGCAATACCGCACGTATCTGATCGAACTCTGCCATATATCCATACGGCCTCTAGTACTAACCGTCCGATCCTGATCCGTGCAATACCGCACGTATCTGATCGAACCCTGCCATATCTCCATACGGCCTCTACAGCGTTTCGCCCGAAAACTTGAGCAACTGAATGTGGGGGACTCTAAAGACTCGTCAACACCTTGGTTGTGGATTTAACCACTAGCACGTCAGAGGTATAAGCCAATACGTAACGGGCTACCAGGTATTGACCAAAAGGGACGTCGATGAGCGAACTCATCCTGACACCCTACTGAGCTTGTCAGTGACAATATCCGTACAGTCTGGTCCGTTCATTTATGAGCATCGCATGGCGGGCCTAGGGGGTTGGTAAAAGTCAGACCCCCAAAAGCGGTACAAGTCGTGTCGGAGTGTAGCCCAGAACACCCTGAGATATTACTGGAATACCTATCAGTAAATCTCCTGCCTCGACTGAGGGCTTCGTGTAATGGCTCTCCTAGACACAGCGCGACCTCACCCCCAATACCGGGAGAGACGAACCCCTGAAGATCCGCTCACTGCCTCCATGTGGCTCGGGACTGTACCCAACTAAAACCTGTTTGCATGTCTCCTTTGAGCGTGGTAGGGTAGTAATCAAAGTACAGTGGGAACTCACACGAGACAAATGACGATCCCCAGGTCGATGAACTAACCTGTACACATGTCACCAGGGAACTGCTATCTGACGTCAGGTATAAGACTAACTAGCATGTTCCCGGCGAGTCCTGTCCGGTGTACTCATAACCCAATGAGCACCTGTATACATCTTAGGTGAACCAACTGACACCAGTGGCTTGTGAGACCGGCCACCGCCCCTCGTCGGGGTCTCGACTGTATACACTAGTCTACTATGGAGTATCGATGCCCTGTCTCGAAACTCCCACGACTAGGGACCTTTTAAGGATGTGCTTATAGACCCCAGCTCCCAATTATATGATCGCCCTCATACTACTGGTGGTCAAGCAAGAATCCTAGGGGCTCTATCAACGTGTAATAGAGACATGTCAGGTCACCTAAAGCAGTATACGATGATAAAGGTAAACCAGATAGCATACTATCATCTTGAGTAAGACTGTCCTACCGGGATAGGTCCTCCCTCAATCATTGCAATCACGTGCCTGTGATCCAATAATTAACTCTGAGGGCACTATCTCCAACAATCTCCCACTTGCACTCAAGGCTAATTATTGCGATGTCGCATACTCACAGCCCGTGTGATACCGAACACCCAACTCCTCTACTAGTCAGTCTCACAAAGCTCGTTTGCGAAACTATTGCGTTCGAGGAATAGCCTTAGTGAGTGGATCCGCTTTGATGTTTCTTTCTATGTCTCTCTCTATCTCAAGTTCGCGGAGAAAGCCATCTCCCGAAATGAGCAATACCTGTCTTAGAATGTGTCTGGATGTCTGATGGGACCTAGCTCATAAATGAACTCCAAATCCAAACTTCTTAGACTGTATCGTCAACTGAACTCAATCAGTATCCTGCACCATGCCTCCCTCAGTATTGCCTTGGATCACCTGTCCAAAATACTGCCCCTCGTCAGAGGGAAAACTATAACTCTGACAACCTCCCTGTCGTCCAGGTCACCTTGGAAGCCTGGAATGATAACTGTCTCCCGAATGAGGCTGTCGTTATCATATCCCTAGAACATCCACTTATGTTCTAAAACTGCTTCCGACTGTTTCTCCAGGATAGGATCAATATCAACTTATTGCATCTAGTGCAAGAACAACATCTGGTGTGGTACTTGACATCTCATGATTGACTCAATTGCCTAAGCAAGTGATCTGCCAATCATGCACATCCCTCTCCCCTTTAGTCTGTAAGACACCCTTAGAGAGGGTGACTCCATCACCTGCAGGTACACTACCGTGCCAGGAGTTGTCCATTCTAAATACTCTTAGAATGCTGTCTAAGTACCCTGATTGGGAAACCACCCAAATCTAGATCTAAAACCATAGATCCAGTAATCAGTATGTCTGATATAATGTCCAAGTCCCATGTGGAGAAACCACTGTGTGACGACCAAAGTGTGACCGATCGTAGTATAGGAGTTTCTTTTCCTACTCTGTGTATGTCATCCAAATACCATGTCATCACACCCTACTACCTTCTCAACAGATCCATCCCCTATTCTGATGAAGTCAAACCTATGACTGTCACATCAGAAATTGATGATCTATCTCCGCTACATCTGCTTTAGTCTATAAATAGACATAAGCCACATGTCCACCAATGCTTCCGCTGCTCCCACTGACTACGACAACCCTCTGGCAGAGTCATATAGACGTACACTTCTAAAGCCAGTTTAGAACGACGCTATACTCATCCTCCTGCCGGGTCTCGCAGCCTGGAACAACAGCAATGGCAAGTGTGGGTAAACAAGAACCTCCCTGTCACCATCCTTGAGGCTACCGGAGTACCCCTCGGGTGCCTGAGGTTACCCACCTTATCTGCGGAGTGGCTAATGGAATGTCAAACCAGATTGAATCTTTAGGTTCCTATGAAATCTTCAGTAATCGTTTGTGGTTCTGGAATCACTTCCAGTTCTACCATACTCCCACTACTGTTTTTTGAAAAAATCCATTTTATTTAAAACTGTGGCGAGTCTAGAACAATATTACTATTGATCTTCTAGATGGTAGAAAGTCAACCCTCGTCATAGCCTGGGTCAACCCACAAACAGCTATTACAGAAACGTGCCTTGAGTTATCCAGTGTCTGGTTTTAATCATAAGCCGGACAACTCCCCGTACCTTAATATCGTTAAGATATGAACTGTTCTATATCCAATATAGGACCAGAGGCACTGATTTAATTGAACCAGATTCAAATCATGCAGCTGTCTCCAGTGCATGTCAACTAAATGGAAGGAGGCCGATCAGCGTTACTCAACTTAGGAATGCTTCCAATTATGAGTAACCTGAAAGAGAAGCAAGTTCTCTTAATCACTACTATCAACTGAATACCATACTCAAGTATCTACATCATCAATCAACTTGAAGAATCCCGATACTTGCAACACCTGGTTCTCTACTTTATCCATATACCTATAACTTCTCAAAATTCGGACCCTGTGTTTCTACGAAACACCTGTCTAAAAGCTAGAGAAGTCATAAGTAAACCGAATATAGTACGAGAACCAACCCCTCTGTCCTGATGGACCCTGGACAACATACAATACTCTGTATAAGTCCCTTGAGTCTAATTACTCATTCACTGTGTGTCGTAGGTTGAAAACTGTACTTATGGTTAAGAAGAATTACACCGCTGTTTAATGCTCCTTACCTAACCATCCACTGATATAGGTAAATGTCATAGACATAATTTCAAAAAGGTATATCTCACTCTATGAAAATAGACGTACAGATATATCGATTTGAAATTGGTGCATAACAGCGGATATTCAAAACCAAATATTTGCCGACCGGCAAACAGCCCAGGTGATTTCCTCAAATATCACCGATTACAACGAATCCCGATATAATGAGGATGATCACCTAATTCCCAATAACTCACTCCCACTCATCATCTGTAAAACCATACAGATGTGAGAATCATACCTGGTAAATACATACCCTGGAGCAAGTGTCTAACTGGGAAATCAGTTTCCTTTAACATTACACAGTGAAACTGAAACATTGAAATGTTTCGATGGGGTATCCCGGTATTCCTAGTAATGCCTCTTCCAGATTCACGACTGTAACCATATAATTATTTGCCACCTCTCCAAATCCCTTTATATGTCTTTAGTCATTACCTTCTGCACACCCCTTTAGGCCAAATGGTTTTCTTCCTTCCCTACCGTTCGGCACCAGCCTATGGTTTGGAAGAAGACTATCCAATAAGCATAATGGGTGTGCTGTCCTAATCCTAGGAGCACTCGCAATGCGAGAGAAGGTGAAGATAAAAGACAACCGAATAAACCTAATTTCTATTTCTCCTGAACCAGAATCCATCCCCGAACTGGAACAAGTTCCTTTCGAGTTCGTATATAACCATACGATGGAGTATCCAATAAACTGTGGATCTTCGTAGTGATACGGAGTGTCCTGGAGAAATACAAAGGTGATTTAGGATTGGCGAAGAAATACTTGGTATGGTCGTGAATAGCAGTCGCAATTTACTTTGCCCTCTTACTAGTCCCTTGCTTTGTCTTAACTTAATACCTTCTGCACACCATCGTTATGCTAATTGGTTTTCTTCATTCCCCACCGTTCGGCACCAGCCTAAGGTTTGGAAGAAGACTATCCAATTTGCGTAATAGGTGTACTATCTCCTAAACCAAGGAGTACTCGCAACCTGAGAGAAGGTAAAAGGAAAAGACAACTGAATAATCCTATCCGTTTTCTCCAGAACCGGAAACCATCCTCGAATAAATTCCTTCAAGTTCGTATATAACCATACGATGGTTTTGTCCAATGGAAGTGGACGTTCGTAGTAATACGGGGTGTCCTGGAGAAAAGGGTAAAAGTAGGAGTGGCAATGAGGTTCGCAACTCTGACAATCTAAAAGCCAGTGTTTAATAAGGTTCGGTTAATTTTGGTCACTGAGTCATAGTCTTAGGGTCGAGTCAATGGTCGCTGCCAAAGAGAGAGAGAAAAGAAACACTCAGCGTGCACTCTAACCTAGATCAGAATGGTTATCAATTTATCTAATCTGGAAACCTCCCACTGTACCGTCAAATTCTCCTCCAAACCTGAAAGAAGAATTAGTCGGGGTCACCCGAGGAGTAAACCAACTCATCAGTGGGAATCGGGATCCAACTATCATCGCATGATAACGTGACGGAATCCGCTCACGGTGTCACACTCCAGAAGGTATGCGCATATCTGGCAAGTTTCAGTTTCTTTAGAAACTCCCGATGTGATTTTTACCCCATGCTCTTATGACCTTGACTTTGGCCAACATATCATAAGTCACATGTCAAGTTCTACCCGTCATTCTCCAGGTTAATTTGAGCCCACCCGTACATACCCTTGACTTTGGCCAAAATAGTAGTACGACTGCCCTAAACCAACGCATCTATCTATGCTGCATATGAATACCCAATAGCTACCAATCACTGTGCCTTGACTTTGGCCAACATACACAGCTTGAATACTATTGACCACCCATATGAAACGACGGAGGGCTACGAATGGTTTCTGGTGAAAACCTTTAACGTAATGAACTTGATATCGTTGAAGGAACGGATAGCTTTTAAAAATATAGTGACGAAAACCGTTGCTAAAGAGGTCACTCCCGGTGAAGGGATCTCGGCTCTTTCCTCGTAGAATGAGGTGCAGGATATTCCAACTGAATACCACGGTGCAAAGCAAAAGTAATCGGCTATAATGAAGTTATTGCCCTGACGCAAACTTTTTGTCCAAGGGGTCACTCCCGGTGAATGGATCTCGGCCCTTGCCTCGTCGACTGAGGAGCAGGATATTCCAACTGAATACCACGATGCTAAACAAAAGAGAACGTCCTTGCAATAACAGCTTTTTGAAAAGTGTTCCAACAACATCAGATTAGGTTTATTTTTAACTTACATTGATCCGAATCAACGCAGTCCCATCAATTGATCACACCACAAAGAACGAAAATATACTGATGTACGTATATGCCATCCGCATTCGCCACTGGGTCCCGTCATTACCCGTTAGGTTAGCTAACTAACGACAGAGCGGGGGATGGACTAGCACGGATGCAAAACATATACAACATCTACTAATATATATACCAATATATTATATTCGCTCAAGGCGTGATAAAATGCAACATCACAGAAATGTACAGCATCACAGAACAATACAGATATCTGGGATCCCCGGGTTTCACAAAGCCACTACTGAAACCCGACGTTCCCATGATCGTGTGGATAGCATGTGCAATGAAATCCTAGACCCCTACGGTCGCGACAAGTTACCCGCCAAAACCTGAAGCGAGGCAGCCCCCTTCAGCAACGTGAATGGACCACCCAGCACTTCACGGAATCCGGTAACTTGGGCACCCCTCCTGGGTCAACTTGTACCCCCTACGAGTGCTGCGAATAGCCCGCAAATTCTAGAGTAAATCCCCCTCCGTCTCAATGCCATGAGATGCGGGCCCGTTGCCCTCTAGAACCCGGCTATCCGTGCACCCCTCCTTGGGGTAATCCTAGTACAGAAAGTAAAATATACATACAACGGGTACATCGACCGCAACCTGGTCGTGCCCAAAAATAATAATACAAACAGGCAGTGACGGCAGTCCACATGTCGGACGCTCGCCCCGCAATATCAAATGTACATAATACAACAAAACTGTACTACCATTGCATCCAGGCTATCCCCCACGACCGATCCGCAACATCACAGCAATACACAGAACATCAACGTGAAGGTCACGTTCGCAAATCCGTCTAACCGGGCTATAGCAGTTAGACAGGATTTACCGATCAAGTGACATTCACGGTCGCAGATATAATGTAAATACTGTGAAATAATGGGTTTAAAATATCCGATCGATCAAATTTTACCAAGTGGGCCCCCAAGTACTACTGTAGCACATCACGAAATTCTGGGCCCAAAAATAATATTCCAAAAACCCTATTTCCAAGTCAGGAGCTTTCTGCAAAATTTTGGTACACTGAACAGTTCAAGTCGCGGCGGAACCGCGGCCCAAGCATGGGTTTGGCCGCGGTTCTGCGGTCGTTTAGACTGTTCACGAGACCAAATTTTCCCAGAACTCTTAGAATGCCCTACAAATCATTCTGAAACAACCTGAAAAAATTTTGGACTTCAAAAAATTTCGACAGAAACTGATGTGAAGAAAAATACGGTTTTCGGAAAATTGTTCGATCGGAAATGTAAAACACATTAGACAAAGCTAGACTATGTTAATGGCGAGGCTTTGATACCACTGTAAGTGCACGGCGGCGCCCCGGCCTCCATCCCGAGGTCAAATGCGGAAGCGATGGTTAACTTTATTTTTTCTTGACCGGCACCACCGCGCACTAAAACCCGGATCGGGCCATTAACTAGTCCTAGCTAACTACAAGATGGGGAAGAGAGATATACCAAGCGATCCGTGTCCTTCGGTCTTCTCGTCGTCGTCCCGATCTCCCGCGGAATGTCCGGTCTCCACCTCCTCGCCGGAAGGGCACCACGTCGCCGGCTTCTTTTACGGGCTCCCACCTCTATACCGAGACAACTCGGGCACGAAGTTGGCGAGCCGACGTGCCCAAGGTTTGCTGTAGAATGTGTAGTGCTCATGTCTCATTTTGGGGTTCATGGAGGTTGCCTTTTGGTGGAGGGATTGAAGTGGTCTTGTGGAGATTGAACTAGTGGGATTTTACAAAGCCAAAGGAACAAAAATCCCACCCTCACAAATTTTGGACAGACCCCTAAAGGCTTGGCCGGCCATGGCTCTTGGGAGTGGAGAGAATGGAGTGAGTGGGAATAATACCAAATGATAAGAATAATGCAAGGTAGAGAAAAGGCCATCATAATAAGCAATGATCACAAAGAAACTCCAACACTCATACTACCATCATCACCCAACAAAGGTCAAGCCATCATGAAAACTATCATGAAGCAAAAAGTCAAGTGAGGTCAATGGATGGTGCACCCATCATGATTCAACAATATGCAAAGTCCCCCTTCCAAATTGCTTATTTGCACAAATGCAAATAAGCCCTCCTCCACCAATCTTCGGCCAATGAAAGATACAAAGAAATATGGCCGAAACGGAAAGCAAACTGGCAACTCCAGAAAACTGGTCCCGTAATAAATTACAGGAAAACCCCGCTACTGTGTATACACACCCGCATTTGTATTCCGACCGAATACAAATGCAATGAGACAAAATCTACACTGTACTATACTAGGATCCGGCTTAAACCAAAGCCGGTAAGTAATATCCGTCCGATCCTGATCCGTGCAATACCACACGTATCTGATCGAACTCTGCCATATATCCATACGGCCTCTAGTACTAACCGTCCGATCCTGATCCGTGCAATACCGCACGTATCTGATCGAACCCTGCCATATCTCCATACGGCCTCTACAGCGTTTCGTCCGAAAACTTGAGCAACTGAATGTGGGGGACTCTAAAGACTCGTCAACACCTTGGTTGTGGATTTAACCACTAGCACGTCAGAGGTATAAGCCAATACGTAGCGGGCAACCAGGTATTGACCAAAAGGGATGTCGATGAGCGAACTAATCCTAACACCCTACTGAGCCTGTCAGTGACAATATCCGTACAGTCCGGTCCGTTCGTCTATGAGCATCGCATGGCGGGCCTAGGGGGTTGGTAAAAGTCAGACCCCCAAAAGCGGTACAAGTCGTGTCGGAGTGTAGCCCAGAACACCCTGAGATACTACTGGAATACCTACCAGTAAATCCCCTGCCTCGGCCGAGGGCTTCGTATAATGGCTCTCCTAGACACAGCGCGACCTCACCCCCAATACCGGGAGAAACGAACCCCTGAAGATCCGCTCACTGCCTCCATGTGGCTCGGGACTATACCCAACTAAAACCTGTTTGCACGTCTCCTTTGAGCGTGGTAGGGTAGTAATCAAAGTACAGTAGGAACTCACACGAGACAAATGACGATCCTCAGGTCGATGAACTAACCTGTACACATGTCAGCAGGGAACTGCTATCTGACGTCAGGTATAAGACCAACTAGCATGTTCCCGGCGAGTCCTGTCCGGTGTACTCATAACCCATTGAGCACCTGTATACATCTTAGGTGAACCAACTGACACCAGTGGCTTGTGAGACCGGCCACCGCCCCTCGTCAGGGTCTCGACTGTATACACTAGTCTACTCTGGAGTATCGATGCCCTGTCTCAAAACTCCCACGACTAGGGACCTTTTAAGGATGTGCTTATAGACCCCAGCTCCCACTTATATGATCGCCCTCATACTGCTGGTGGTCAAGCAAGAATCCTAGGGGCTCTATCAACGTGTAATAGCGACATGTCAGGTCACCTAAAGCAGTACACGATGATAAAGGTAAACCAGATAGCATACTATCATCTTGAGTAAGACTGTCCTACCGGGATAGGTCCTCCCTCAATCATTGCAATCACGTGCCTGTGATCCAATAATTTACTCTGAGGGCACTATCTCCAACAGGGTACACTGGACGGACTCGCCGAGAACTCCCAGATGGTATTATACCTCACGTCAGATGGCAGTTCTCCGGTGACACTGGTACAGAGTAGTCTGTTGACCCGAGATCGTCATAGAGTCTTGTATGATTCCCACTATGCTTTGATTTCCATCATACCACGTCCAAGAGGGCGTGCAAAAAGGTGGCTTTTGGGTACAGTCCAGAATCACATGGAGGCAATAAGCGATAGGAGGGGATTCGTCTCTCCCGGTATAGGGAGTTGATGTTGTGCTGTGTTCGATTGGCTATAACCGGAAATCCCTGGCCAGGGTTGCTGAGATTTACTGGTAAGTGTTATCAGTAGTTTCTCGAACTGTTATAGACCTCATATCGACACGACTTATCGAGCTACTGGGGTCTGACGTTTACCACCCCTAGGCGAGATATGCGACATATCAGACGACGAGACCGGACTGTACGGTAGTGTTACTGTTTGGATTCACAGGAGAATGTACAGGCTTGCTTGTTGATCTTCTGAGCGCTCAATACCTGGGTGGCTGTTACGTTTAGATGACCGCAAGCTGCTTGTGGGTGTTTGATATGATCATCACCAACTGCCGGCGTATTGACGATTCTTTAGAGTCCTACACAGAGGTTTCTTGACTCAGGCAAAACGGAGTAGGAGCACATATGTGATATGTGCGGGACCGAGGATAATGCGGTATGTGAAACCGTATTGGATTCTCGCGATATGAGATATCGGCCGGGTATATGTGATATAGCCGGGTCATCGTATTATTCGGTTATATGCGATATAGCCGGATTGTCGGATCAAGTGTTGATTCGATAATTTAATGTATAATAATATATATGATATATTAAATTACATTAACTAATATTAGCTCACTAAAAGATTCATTTTTTCACGGGATAATACATTGATATATATGCGATATATGTTAATTGTATTATTTTCTATTGTTACAAAATATATTGTATATGTGATATATAATATTGTAACATATTAGGGTTACAAATTTAACTATGGTTTAGGGTTTAAACTTGGTTAGGTGTCACGAACCAAAGTTTGGCCCGTGACCGGCGCTTAACCACGTAACGTCTACAGGCGTAACGCGACTAAGTGAACCGGAAACCTAGAAATCAAACCAGTAAAAGTATAGAGTGTTATAAGTTTTAAATGAAAGCACTTACTAACATGTTAAGAAAATCGAAGTAAACAGTCGCCAAGATAGTAATATACGACGCCGTAGCGAAGATCAAGATCCACAAGTGGGAACATCACAGATAGAATAAACTGCAAGTACAGTCGGCTCACAACGAGCTCGACACCAGAAAACAAATAATATACATCATCATCCTCACACTGTCTCTAAGTCAAATACATACATGGTAGATGGAGAATACTAGATACAACAATGTACATAACTGAAAGATAAATAGATACCGCACAAAACCCACCTATCAGCAAAAGAGCTAGCACACTAACTATGGGGGTATCTGTGTCAAAAGATGCAAAGCGCAGCCTGCCGCGACTACTCCGAAGGGCAACCTGCAAACACTGTGGCACAACGGGGGTGAGTTGCCAACTCGTGAATAGAGATAACATATAAAGGTAATCGCGAGCATGCACGTACTGCACTACTCTATCATATGCCAACAGATGATATCAATATGTGATAAGCAATATGTGCAATAATCATACGAGTGCTCTATCAGGTAATATAACTACAGGATGAGGTACAATAATAAATGCTGAGCATGGGCAATATAACATCTACATGGAATGTCAATGTGGAATATACAATCGGTGTCCATCAATGCACCCAGATCTCCCAAATAGCTCAGGCGCTGGCACTCTCATCGACCCTCAAATCCTGTAAATCTCTGAGAATCACGAGTGCCCAACATCGGCACCCAAATATAATAAATACTCGTGTCCAGCATCGACACGCAAATCCTCATCCATCGGGCCCCATCAGTCCGGGTCAGCCCACGGGCTCCGTCTGCGGTATCGGCCCTCGGCCCCGGCAGTACGGATCATCCCGCATCCATCCATCGACTCTGATTAGTATCCTCCGGATAACTGTCAGGTCCAACCAATCACCGGTAGGTAGTAGTCCCTCTGCCAGGCTCACCGTCTACTACACAGCGAAACCGTTCTCGCCCCGGGGTACCATACCGGGTCCACCATGTTCCCGTAATCGGCCTCAACCAGCTCCTCGATTCGGGTTCACACATGTCACTCTAGCACCGAGGAAACACATGGTGGACGCACCGAAATATCATATCAAGAGAACCGGGTTTTTTAAATGATTACATATTTGAAATAGCCACGGTTCCCAAATCCAGAAATCACATATAATCCAAACCAATATGCAAGTCAATGATCCGATGTGATATGTGCATCAAGTATGAATATCATGTCAAGTCACATGAAGATGAACTACAACATAATGATCCGATGTGATATATGCATCAAGTATGAATATCATGTCAAGTCACATAAAGATGAGCCACAACATAATGATCCGAAGGAAATTCTATAATGTGAGTGTCATGGCAATTACTAACGGTGTGTGTGTAACATGCAGGATAGTGCTCGTGCAACATGAACCGTTAGTAATGGTGCGGTATTCTATCAATTCTAGTTTATATCCATATAGCAGGGAATGCAGTATGCACTAAATAGTAGCCATGAACAGTCGATGTATATTGTTAGTGTTTATGCCCTAGAAGGCCATTACTGTATCATACTAGCTTGTATATTACTTAATGGAAGCTTGGGATATTCACATGTATATAACAGTCTTGCTAAACATGGTAGTATGCTACTTGGTTTTTCTATCTTAATATGTGAGTGTACGTATTGATAGAGCTCTTAGGATCTTGCTTGTCTACCAGCGTTGTGATGGCAGTCACACTAGTGGGGGCTGGGTAGTCTACAAGCACATCCTCATTCAGGTCCCTGGTCGTTGGATTATCGAGACAGAGCATCGATACTCCGGAGTAGACTGGTGTGTACGCTTCTCATCCCAGTTGGGGAGATGGTCTGTCCCACAGCCGTCAGTACGTCGTACTGGAGATAGTATACAGGTGCTCGTTAGGTTACGGGTACACCGGACAGGACTCACAGGGAACTGTTGGTTGGTTTGATACCAGTCGTCAGTGAACAGTTCCCAGGTGACATGAGTACAGCGTAGTCCGCAGACTTGACACTGCTACTTCGTCTCGAGTGTGTCCCACTGTTCTTAGATTGCTACCCTACCACGGCTCAAAGGAGTCATGCAAACAGGTAGCAGTTGGGTGCAGTCCCGAGCACTTGGAGGCAGTGGCGGTTAGACAGGATTCGTCCCTCCCGGTATTAGGAGTAGATATCGTGCTGTGTCAGAGAGCCATTACGCAAAGTCCCTGGCCAGGGCAAGTGAGATTTGCTGGTAGGTTCCAGTAGTTTCTCAGGGTGTAATGGGCTACCCTCCGACACGACTTATACCGCTATTAGGGGACTGACGCTTGCCGCCCCCCTAGGCCCGATATGCGATAGTCTTGGACGAACGGACCGGACTGTATGGAGATTGTCACATCAGACTCAGTAGGAGTTCGGATGGGTTTTCTCATCGGCCTTCTTATCGACAACTACCTGGGGACCGTTACGTACAGCTAGTGCCGCTTGCGGTTTGTGGTTAAACCCACTGCCAGCGTAGTAGTCGAGTCTCTAGAGTCCCACACAGAGAGTTTCCTACTCCAGGCGAAACGATATAGAGGTTGCATGGTTTTGCGACAAAGGGTTCGGACGCATACGTGCGTTTACGCGCGTACGACTTTCGGACAGTTTTTACCAGTCGGCTTTGGTTTAAGCCAGTTACTGGTATCCGGTTATTGGATTTTTACAGTCTAAAGTTTTTCCGTATTTTTGCGGATTGGAGGGGCGTTCTCGTAATTGTACGAGAAGCTTCTAGAAGATGTGACTAAGGAGGTTACTTTGGATGAGGTTGTGAGTCATGGTGGTGATTCATTCATTTCATTAATGCACATTTATTGCTTAATGACTCATGCTAATGAATCACCACTAGATATTTTATGAAGCATGCTTATTCATTTCTTTTATTCATTATTCTTAAATAAGAATGCTTCATAATATATTATGATACACTCTCTCTCTTCTCTCATTATCTTATCTCATATTCTCTCTCCTCAAGCTCTCATCTTCAAGATACTAATCCTTAATCCTCATGTGTTGAGATCAAAGGTTTAGTTAGACTTAAGCATCCATTACCTTCACTCTATATCAACCTTTCTTCTTTGATTAGCAATCAAAGTAGATTAGTTACCTCAAGTTAGAGGTGTAGCTTGGTGTTTTGCTCTCGGGTGGATCGTCTACTACCTAGAGAAGGTCGAGGAGAACAAAGGAGGACATAAAGACGAAGGACCGGTTTCATTAGGTATAATCCCTTAACACTATAGTTTAGTATAGCTATGTGTTCGGTTATTATTTGTTTAGCTTCGATTCAAGCGGTTAGTCGATGTTTGTTCTTTAAACTTGATCGTTTTTGAAAATTCCGCCTCCCCATAAGTACTGGGGTGTACTACATCGACTTACAGTGGTATCAGAGCCTCGCTAAACACTAAATAACTTAATCGCAAATTTGTACGAATTTCGAACGGAAAAACGAAACCGGAAAACCCTAAAAAATGCAAGTTTCTGTCGAATTTAAAACGATGTCAGAAAATTTTTCAGGTGTGTTCAGAAAGCTAGAAAGGAGTCCAGGAGAACACCCAAGAAATTCGAGCCCATGAATCGGCAACTCGGCCGCGGAAGCGCGGCGGATCGGTGGGATCCGCCGCCCTTCCGCGGCGCTTTTGCCGAGTCATGGACTCATCTTTCTTGTGTGGGTCCCCTGTGATATTTGGGGTTTTCTGGAATATTTAATATTTGCTCAGGTTACTGTTTAACAGAGCAGATTTTGGAGCAATATTGATGTTGTTTAATCGATCGAAATTGTACAGTATTTGCATATTGGATTATATCTGTGATTGTATAATGTGTTCGTAAACCTCCCCTAACTGCTAGTATGTCGGTTGGCAGGGGGTTGCACATTTCTGAAATGGTTATATCTGTTTGTGCATATAAACTGTATTGGACTGTTGTGGTGTATAGCCGGGGTTTGCAATGGGTTATTGTTTAATTCATTTGTTGTAAAAGTAATTTGTTGTAATATTATTTTTGTGGGGCACTTCCAGGTTGCGGTCGTAGCCACTGTTGTATTATTTCATTTTACTGTTTTTGCTCCTAGGACTGACCCAAGGTGGGGTACACAAACTGCCGGGCGGGTAGTTTGCCGTACCCGTAGGGGTCGAGGGTGGGGTAACGGCTATTCATTACAACTGTGTAATCTGTCTTTTCTTGCAGGCTCAAAAGAAATACAGATTGCTTGCAAATCCAATATTGTTTATCTGTGTTCTGGAATGAATATCATTGCGTCAGACGAATGTAAAATATCTATATTTATGATAGCTATTTAGACGCCACTTATGTTTTACACCCGCGCTAGCCCAGCCCCCGCTCTGTCGTTAGTTAAGTAACCTAACGGGTGATGACGGGACCCCGTGGCGAATGCGGATGGCATAAGAGGACGTTGTATTTTCGTTGTTTTCTGCAATGATAGGTTAATGATGGGACGCATTATCTATAATGCAAAGAAAAATAAACCAAAGTTTTAATCGTTGGAACAATTTAAAAGAAACCACTCGGTTATTTTAAAAACAGATATTTTTAAATGCGGAGATTTAACCACTCCTTTTAAAAGCTATCAGGTTCCTTCGGTTATATCAAGTTCACTACGTTCACGGTTTCGCCAAAACCATTCGTAGCCTTCCGTCATTTCATCTGGGTATTCAGTAGTATTCAAGCTATGTATTTTGACCTAACGCCAAGGCATAGTGTTTGGTAGCTGCTGGATATTCATTTGTTGCATAGATAGATGAGTTAGTTTGGGACAGTCGTATTATCATTTTGGCCGAACGTCAAGGATATATACGGATGGGTTCAAACTGACAAGATAATGATGGGTAGAACTTGACATGTGACTTATGACATTTTGACCTAACGCCAAGGTCATAAGAGCATGGGGCAAAAACTTATATCGGGAATTTCTAAAGAAACTGAAATTTGCAAAGAGATGCATACCATTTGGAGTTTGATGAATGTTGGTAGCATTCCTTCAACATTATCATACGATGATATTTGGATCCCGATCCTACTGTGAGTATATGATACTTATCAGGATATTCGTCACTTAACGATCAATGCTATAAACCTAGTAGGTGTCCAGAAAAGTGTCAGCGGGGTTACGCCCCCAGAGAAAAGAGGTTATTTAATTAAGGAACTTCGCGAAAGCGTTGGAAAACCTCCCTCGAAGTATCGACACCGGCCTGGCTGAACAGTTAAGCAAGTATTGTACGGTGAGAATAGTCTTGGCTAATTCTTCTTTTATGGTTTGAGGAAGGATTCGAAAAACAGTGGGAGCCATCCAGTTTAGATAAACTAAAAACCACTCTAAACTTGCAAGAGCATCATGCTAAAGAGTTTTCTTCTCTCTCTCCTAATTGCAGCGACCCTGAAAATGACTGGACTTAAGTTACTTTTAGAGAAAAATATACTGACGGGGCCAAACTATAAAGATTGGTTGCGGAATGTCAAAATGGCTTTGACCTATGACAAACTGGGGTACGTCCTCACCGCTACGGCACCTGCTGTCCCTGGTCCCAAATCCAGCAATGCGGATAAGGAAATCCGCAAAACCTGGGATTTAGATTGTGCGAGAGCCAAGTGCATCGTGCTTGCCTCGATGAACAATGAACATCAGAGGAGGCACGAGGATATGTCCTTAGATGGCATATTTCTCCATACAAAGGAACTTTATGGAGAGCAATCTCGTATAGCAAGATACGAGACCTCTAAGAAATTGTTTCGAGCGAGGTTGGCTGTCGGGTCATCGGTAGGTGAACATGTCCTACAGATGATTGGCTACATAGAAGAGCTCGCAGACCTTGGGATGACTTTGGATAATGAGCTCTATACAGACCTTGTTCTCCAGTCCCTTCCTCCCACCTACGCCCAGTTTATCCTCAACTTCAATCTTCAAGGAAAAGAAGTTGAACTTGCGGAACTCCTGAACATGTTAAGGAGTGTGGAGGGCACCTTGCAGAAGGCAAGGGAAACACCCGCTATGTTTGTTGGCGGTTCATCTTCTTCCGGGTCCAAGGCTAGGGCCAAAGGAAGGAAGAAGAAGGCTGCACCCAGACCTAGAGGAGGTGTTAGTAAGGTGGGAGGGAAGGGAAAGAAAAAGAAAGCAGTACCGATAGTAGGCCAGGATGAGTGCTTCCATTGTCACAGGAAAGGGCACTGGAAGAAGGATTGCAAGGCGTGGAACGCCAAGAACCAGGAACCGAAGCAAGCTGTGGCTTCGACTTCAGGTGTGTTTGTAATTGAGAATTGTCTGTCGATCAACTCTACTTCCTGGGTATTGGATACCGGATCAGGATCTCATATTTGCAATTCATTGCAGGCACTGAGAAACCGTAGAGTGCTGAAGGAAGGTGATATGATCCTCAGGGTTGCTAACGGAGCTAGCGTGGGAGCTGCGTCCGTCGGGGATTATCACCTAGGATTGACGAGTGGACACATTTTGGTTTTACATAACTGTTATTTTGTACCCAGCTTAACGTGTAATATCATATCAGTTTCCTTGTTATCAAATAAAGGTTATGATTTCACGTTTGTAAGAGATGTTGTCAACATCCACCTTAATCATGGTTTGATTGGGTCCGGTACTCTAAATAACGGCATATATGTTTTAAACCAACTCCAAATTTTCAATGTCCAGAACACACTAAAAAGAAAGTCTCCAGATTTGAATAAAGCTTTCTTATGGCATTGTAGACTGGGTCACATCAATGAGAGAAGGTTGACTGAGTTGCATAGAGAAGGATATTTGGACTCGTTCGAATATCAATCTTATGACACTTGTCAATCCTGTCTCAAAGGAAAGATGACAAAGACTCCATTCACTGGACAAGGAGTAAGAGCGAGCGAGCTCTTAGGACTCATACACAGCGATGAATGCGGTCCAATGTCTACACATGCAAGAGGTGGTTTTTCCTATTTCATTACTTTCACGGATGATTACTCAAGATACGGATTCATTTATCTGATGAAACATAAATCCGAGGCTTTTGAGAAATTCCAAGAGTATAAGAATGAAGTAGAAAACCAAACCGGCAAAAGTATAAAGACACTTAGATCTGATCGAGGTGGTGAATACTTGAGTGCCGAGTTCCTAGGTTACCTAAAAGAGAAAGGAATTCTCTCTCAGCTTACTCCTCCGTACACTCCACAGCATAACGGTGTATCGGAGAGACGGAATCGAACCCTATTAGATATGGTACGATCCATGATGAGTAATGCTGAGTTACCGCGATCTTTCTGGGGACATGCGCTAGAATCAGCGGCATATCTTTTGAACATGGTACCTACCAAGACTGTGCCTACCACTCCATATCAGATGTGGAGTGGGAAGAAACCCCATCTACAGTATATAAAGATTTGGGGATGTCCAGCTTTTGTTAAAAAGCAGCATGTGGACAAGCTCGAGGCACGATCAGTAAAGTGTTTGTTTGTGGGATATCCAAAGCACTCCAGGGGATATCTATTCTATTACGCAGAGGAACAAAAGGTATTTGTTTCTCGTAATGCCCATTTTCTAGAACATCAGTTTTTAGAAAAGGAATCAAGTGGGAGCGAAATAGAACTGGAAGAAATTCCAGAACCACAAACTGCTACTGAAAGTTTGGTAGAACCAGAGGTTCAAGAAGAACAGAACATTCCCGCACCCCTCCGCAGGAGTAGTAGGCCGTCTCATCCGCCTGAGAGATACTACGGTTTTCTCATAGACGGGGATACGGTTTTCTCATAGACGGGGATAGAGAGGATTGCATCATAGATGATGATGAACCTACTGACTTCCAGCAGGCCATCCAGAGCGGCGACTCGGTACGATGGCTAGATGCAATGCGGACCGAAATGGAGTCCATGTACACCAACAAAGTATGGACTTTGGACTTTGCTCCAGATGGGGTAAAACCCATAGGATGCAAATGGATCTTCAAGAAAAAGATTGGTGTAGATGGACAGGTGGAAACCTATAAGGCTAGACTTGTTGCAAAGGGTTTTCGTCAAAGACCTGGTTTGGACTATGACGAAACCTTTTCTCCAGTGGCTATGCTCAAATCCATTCGGGTCCTTCTTGCTATTGCTGCCTTCCATGATTATGAAATCTGGCAGATGGACGTAAAGACGGCTTTTCTGAATGGAAATTTAGAAGAGAGCGTCTATATGGATCAGCCAGAGGGTTTCAATCAGAGTGGGAGCAGCGGGAAAGTATGCAAGCTGCTTAAGTCCATTTACGGACTAAAGCAGGCATCGCGGAGTTGGAACATCTGTTTTGATGAGACAGTCAAAGAATATGACTTTATCAAAAATCCAGATGAACCGTGCATATATAGTAAAGTTGTGGCCAGAAGTGTCGTATTCCTCGTCTTGTACGTGGATGACATTCTATTGATAGGAAATGACATTCCTATGCTACAATCTGTCAAAGGATTCTTGTCACATAGGTTCTCCATGAAAGACCTGGGTGATGCCTCTTACATTCTGGGGATCCGGATCTATCGTGATAGATCCAAGAGGATGTTGGGACTTTCGCAGTCCAGGTATATCGACACTGTACTGAAAAGATTCAGTATGGAAGATTCTAAGCGCGGTAATCTACCGGCTTGTCACGGAATCACCCTCTCCAAAGAGATGTCTCCCAAGACTGATTTGGAAAGGGAACGCATGTCTATTATACCCTACGCTTCTGCGGTGGCTCTATAATGTATGCGATGTTGTGTACCAGACCAGATGTAGCTTACGCACTGAGCGTGGTAAGCCGGTATCAGTCAGACCCAGGGGAGAAACACTGGATAGCAGTAAAGAACATTCTCAAGTACCTGAGGAGGACTAAGGAGATGTTCTTGGTTTACGGCGGAAAAGACCTCAGGTTGGAGGCCTTTGCTGATTCCGGCTTCCAGAGTGATAAGGACGATTCCAAGTCCATGTCGGGTTATGTCTTTACCCTCAATGGAGGGGCGGTGTGCTGGAAGAGCTCCAAGCAGGACACCGTTGCTGACTCGACGATGGAAGCGGAGTATATAGCTGCTTGCGATGCCGTAAAAGAAGCAGTCTGGATGAAGAAGTTCCTAACAGAACTTCAGGTGGTTCCTACCATAGTTGATCCAATACCTCTGTATTGCGACAACAACGGAGCTATAGCCTTAGCGAAGGAACCAAGGTCCCATCAGAAGTCCAGACACATCTTGAGGCGGTATCACCTGATCAGGGAGATCATTGATCGTCAGGAGATCGAGGTTCGGAGAGTTGCTTCAGAAGAGAACATTGCTGATCCATTCACAAAGGCCCTTCCTCAGATTCAGTTCGAGCGGCTACTCGAGATCATCGGTCTTCGATACGCCAGTACATGGCCCTAGTGCAAGTGGGAGATTGTTAGTGTTTATGCCCTAGAAGGCCATTACTGTATCATACTAGCTTGTATATTACTTAATGGAAGCTTGGGATATTCACATGTATATAACAGTCTTGCTAAACATGGTAGTATGCTACTTGGTTTTTCTATCTTAATATGTGAGTGTACGTATTGATAGAGCTCTTAGGATCTTGCTTGTCAACCAGCGTTGTGATGGCAGTCACACTAGTGGGGGCTGGGTAGTCTACAAGCACATCCTCATTCAGGTCCCTGGTCGTTGGATTATCGAGACAGAGCATCGATACTCCGGAGTAGACTGGTGTGTACGCTTCTCATCCCAGTTGGGGAGATGGTCTGTCCCACAGCCGTCAGTACGTCGTACTGGAGATAGTATACAGGTGCTCGTTAGGTTACGGGTACACCGGACAGGACTCACAGGGAACTGTTGGTTGGTTTGATACCAGTCGTCAGTGAACAGTTCCCAGGTGACATGAGTACAGCGTAGTCCGCAGACTTGACACTGCTACTTCGTCTCGAGTGTGTCCCACTGTTCTTAGATTGCTACCCTACCACGGCTCAAAGGAGTCGTGCAAACAGGTAGCAGTTGGGTGCAGTCCCGAGCACTTGGAGGCAGTGGCGGTTAGACAGGATTCGTCCCTCCCGGTATTGGGAGTAGATATCGTGCTGTGTCAGAGAGCCATTACGCAAAGTCCCTGGCCAGGGCAAGTGAGATTTGCTGGTAGGTTCCAATAGTTTCTCAGGGTGTAATGGGCTACCCTCCGACACGACTTATACCGCTATTAGGGGACTGACGCTTGCCGCCCCCCTAGGCCCGATATGCGATAGTCTTGGACGAACGGACCGGACTGTATGGAGATTGTCACATCAGACTCAGTAGGAGTTCGGATGGGTTTTCTCATCGGCCTTCTTATCGACAACTACCTGGGGACCGTTACGTACAGCTAGTGCCGCTTGCGGTCTGTGGTTAAACCCACTGCCAGCGTAGTAGTCGAGTCTCTAGAGTCCCACACAGAGAGTTTCCTACTCCAGGCGAAACGATATAGAGGTTGCATGGTTTTGCGACAAAGGGTTCGGACGCATACGTGCGTTTACGCGCGTACGACTTTCGGACAGTTTTTACCAGTCGGCTTTGGTTTAAGCCAGTTACTGGTATCCGGTTATTGGATTTTTACAGTCTAAAGTTTTTCCGTATTTTTGCGGATTGGAGGGGCGTTCTCGTAATTGTACGAGAAGCTTCTAGAAGATGTGACTAAGGAGGTTACTTTGGATGAGGTTGTGAGTCATGGTGGTGATTCATTCATTTCATTAATGCACATTTATTGCTTAATGACTCATGCTAATGAATCACCACTAGATATTTTATGAAGCATGCTTATTCATTTCTTTTATTCATTATTCTTAAATAAGAATGCTTCATAATATATTATGATACACTCTCTCTCTTCTCTCATTATCTTATCTCATATTCTCTCTCCTCAAGCTCTCATCTTCAAGATACTAATCCTTAATCCTCATGTGTTGAGATCAAAGGTTTAGTTAGACTTAAGCATCCATTACCTTCACTCTATATCAACCTTTCTTCTTTGATTAGCAATCAAAGTAGATTAGTTACCTCAAGTTAGAGGTGTAGCTTGGTGTTTTGCTCTCGGGTGGATCGTCTACTACCTAGAGAAGGTCGAGGAGAACAAAGGAGGACACAAAGACGAAGGACCGGTTTCATTAGGTATAATCCCTTAACACTATAGTTTAGTATAGCTATGTGTTCGGTTATTATTTGTTTAGCTTCGATTCAAGCGGTTAGTCGATGTTTGTTCTTTAAACTTGATCGTTTTTGAAAATTCCGCCTCCCCATAAGTACTGGGGTGTACTACATCGACTTACATATATAAATGTAGCTATAAGGTCCTATCATCCCTGACGTAGAACGCCATGCGGGCGATATCCCCGTAGATGTTAAATCTACTCACCGTAGTCTCTCGCTAGGTATAGCCAACAATTTGTTTCCCCTTCGGTATCCCCGTAGGGTGTGATGTCATGGTATCTGGATGACATACACAGAGTAGGAAGTAAAATTCCTATACTACGATCGGTTGTACTGTGGTCGTCACACAGTTGTTTCTCCAGACAGGATATGGATATAATATTTGACATTCTGGTTTCTAGATCTATGGTTTTAGATCTTGATTTGGGTAGTTTCCCAAGGTAGGTACTTTGACAGATATTCTAATGGTTTTTAGAATAGTTGACTCCTAGCATGGTAGTGTACCTGCAGGTGATGGAGTCACCCTCTCTAAAGGTGTCGTATAGACTAAAGGGGAGAGGGATGTGCATGATTGGCAGATCACTTGCTTAGGCAATTGAGTCAATCATGAGATGTCAAGTACCACACCAAATGTTGTTTTTGCACTAGATGCAATAAGTTTGTATTAATCCAATCCTGGAGAAACATAAGGAAGCAGTTTTAGGACATTAGTACATGTTCTACGGATTTGATAACGGCAGCCTCTTTCGGGAGACGGTTATCATTCCAGGCTTCAAAGGTGACATGGATGACAGAGTGATTGTCAGAGTTTTAGTTTTCCCTCTGACGAGGGACAGTATTATGGACAGGTGGTTCCAGAGGATACTGTGGGTGGCATGGTGCCCGATACTCATTAGGTTCAGTGATCGATTCAGTCTAAGAAGTTTGGATATGGAGTTCATTTATGAACTAAGGTCCCATCAGATATCCAGACATATTCTAAGATAGGTATTACTCAATTCGGGAGATGGTTTTCTCCACGAACTTGAGATTAAGAGAGATATAGAAAGATACTTCTAGGCGGATCCACTCACTGAGGCTATTTCTCGAACACAATAGTTTTACAAACGGGCTTTGTGAAATTGATTAGTAGAGGAGTTGGGTGTTGGTTTCACACGGGCTGTGAGTACGCAACATCGCAATAATTAGCCTTGAGTGCAAGTGGGAGATTGTTGGAGATAGTGCCCTCATAGTCAATTATTGGATCGCAGGTACGTGATTGCAATGATTGCGGAGGACCTATCCCGGAAGGACAGTCTTACTCGAGATGATAGTATGCTATCTGGTTTGCCTTTATCAGTCGTGTACATGTTCAGGTGACTGATTGCATGTTACACTTTGATAGAGCCCTTAGGATCTTGCTTTACTACCAACAGTATGATGGCGATCATATACGTGAGAGTTGGGTAGTTTATATGCATATCCTTAATTGTGGTCCCTAGTCGTGGGAGTTTCGAGACAGGGCATCGATACTCCGGAGTAGACTAGTGTGTACAGTCGAGATCCCGACGAGGGGCGGTGGCCGGTCCCACAAGCCACTGGTGTCAGTTGGATCACCTAAGATGTATACAGGTGCTCATTGGGTTATGAGTACACCGGACAGGACTCGCCGGGAATCTGCTGGTTAGTATTATATCTACCGTCAGATAGCAGTTCCCTGGTGACATGTGTACAGGTTAGTTCATCGACCTGAGGTCGTCATTTGTCTCGTGTGAGTTCCCACTGTGCTTTGATTTCTACCCTACCACGGCTCAAAGGAGTCGTGCAAACAGGTAGTTTTTGGGTACAGTCCCGAGCCATATGGAGGCACGTGAGCGGATCGGCAGGGGATTCGTCTCTCCCGGTATTGGGGGCGAGGTCGTGCAGTGTCTAGGAGATCCATTACACAAAGTCCATGGCCATGGCAGGAGATTTACTGGTAGGTACTCCAGTAGTATCTCAGGGTGTGATTGGGCTTCACTCCGACACGACTTATACTGCTATTGGGGGTCTGACGTTGCTAGCCCCCTAGGCGGATATGCGATACTCATTGACGAACGGACCGGACTGTATATACATTGTCACTGTTAGGCTCAGTAGGGTTTTTGGAGGAGTTCGCTCATCGGTCTCCCTTGAGTTCGCTCCTCGGCCACCCTTGAGGTCAGTCCGTGGGCAGCCGTTACGCATAGCTAGTGCCGCTGACGGTTTGTGGTTAAACCCACTGCCAGGGTGCTGACGAGTCATTAGAGTCCCCCACAGACAGTTTCCCAAGTTCGGGCGAAACGTTGTAGAGGCCGTATGGTTTTATGGCAGGGTTCGGAAAATGCACGTGCGTTTACGCACGTGTCGATTTTCGGACAGATGATACTAGTCGGCTTTGGTTTAAGCCGGATCCGAGTATTATATTGAGTAGGTATAATATCTTTGTCTCAGTTGCATTTGTATTCGGTCGTAATACAAATGCGGGTATATTTATACAGTTTCGGGGTTATCCTGAAAGTTGTTTCAGGATCACTTTTGGAAGTTGCCAGTTTCCAGTTTTCTATCAGCCGTCTTTTAACATTCGGTTAAAGACGGATTTGTCTTTTCTTGAGATGAGTGTGGATTCTTCTAGAAGGTTCTAGATGAGGTGACTAGGATTAATTGGTGTTAAGTTTTCATTGGTTGCATTTATTAAAGGGTGACTAGGTTTAGTGATTCATGCTTTGTTATTAATGGTTTTGGATTGCTTAAGATATTTTTGAAGTGAGAAGCATTCTCTTGTGGTCACCCCCTTCTCCTACGGTCACCTCCCTCTTGCTATATATGGCTTGCCCTCTCTCTCTCCTCACTCTTACTCTCACTTGATAGTTTTTCATGGTTGGAAAAAAGATTATGATAGATTTGGGGTGTATGGAATCCACAGCTCATTTCATTCCATCACCCAATTCCCTCGGCAACTTCATTAACCGATCGTCCACGGATTTGGACGAAGTGAGACAAAGTCATCTACTCATTCTCTACATCATTCTTGGTCGTCTCTTTTAGCAAACTTGACGATCGAGTTGCCTCGAGTCAGAGGCGGGAGCCCGTTTAAAGAACCGATCATGTGGTGCCACCTCGACGAGGAGATCGGAGATCGATGAGATCGGAGCAGCCGCAACGGAGCGTGGGATGATGGTTAAAGAACGAAGGACTCGGATCGTTCGGTATAACCTTTCTACACTCTTTACAGTTTGTTAGTTTAGCAATAATGGCAGATCCGGGTTAAAGTATACGATAGCGCCAGTTTAAAAGTTTTTGTTCCGCATTTGGCGTCTGTAGACTGCCGGGGCGCTAGCGTAGACTTACAACTCCCGATGTGGATTTTTGCCCCATGCTCTTATGACCTTGGCGTGAGGTCAAAATGTCATAAGTCACATGTCAAGTTCGTCCCATCATTATCCAGGTTAATTTGAACCCACCCGTACATACCCTTGACGTAGGCCAAAATGGAAGTACGACTGTCTCAAACCAACGCATTCTATCTATGCAACAGATAAATATCCGGCAGCTACCAATCACTATGCCTTGGCGTGAGGTCAAAATACATAGCTTGAATACTACCGAATATTTAACTGAAATGATGGAGGGCTACGGATGGTTTTGGCAAAACCGTGAACGTAGTGAACTTGATTTGGTCGATGGAACGAGATAGCTTTTAAAAGGAGTGGCTCATGCTCCGCATTTAAAAGTTAGTTTTGAAAAGAACCGAGTGGTTTTCCGAAAGTGTTCCAACGACTTTTAACTTGGTTTATTATCTTGCATTAGTTCTTTTAATGCGTGATATTCTTGCATTAGTTCTTTTAATGCGTCCCATCATTTAATCCTACCATTGCAGATAACAACCAAAATATGACGTACGCTTATGCCATTCGCATTCGCCACTTGGCCCCGTCATTACCCGTTAGGTTACTTAACTAACGACAGAGTGGGGGCTGGGCTAGCGCGTCTGTAAAACATAAGCAACGCCTAAATAATATCATATATAGATATACTGCAATGATAAACATTTCAGATCACAGATGAATACATTGGATATACTAGGAATCTGTAATTCGTACGAGCCTGTAACGAAAAGCAGATTACACGGTCGCGGTGAATAGCCAATACCCCACCCAAGACCCCTACGGGTGCGGCAAACTACCCGCCAAGTACCCGAAGCGTAGCAACCTCCTTCATCTCCATGAGTAGGCCACTCGACACTTCGGCATACCCGGTAGTTTGTGCACCCCCTCCATGGGTCTATCCTAGGAGCAAAAATAGTAAAAAGAAATTATACAATGACGGCTACAACCCCGACCCGGTTGTGCGGCCATACAAATAATTATTACATCAATTTACAAATTTACATGAATTGAAAGAAAAGAAAACTCTCGTCTCACAACCCCCGGCTATTCACCCGCGACAATCCAACATATTCATATACACATTCCAGCAACATTACAGATCACAGATTTGTATAACCCCCACTAATCGACATATAGCGATTAGTAGACGTTCAATACAAATATCACATTACAGAAAAACCCGTTAGCTTAATTCTTTTAGAAGTTCGATCAAAAATACGGATTTTCGGGACCCCAAAATAAAATTTTCGTTCTGGAAAATCTGGGTTGAAAATACATGTACCAAAATTCCCAAAATACCCCCAGAAGCACACTGTAGCAAAGAAACACCAGAGAGGGGGCAAGGAGGCCGCGGAACCGCGGCAATAGCAAGCTATTGCCGCGTTTCCGCGGTCGTTTAGGGGGATCGCTTGGTGATTTTTCTACAGTGGCTTTTAAAAACCCTGAGCCGATTTTAGGTGTTAAAATAATCAACTTTTGAACAGTAAAAAAATCGACAGAAACTCGAATTTTTGGGGTTTGTTTTCGGGACTTTTTCTTTGATCGATCTTCTAGTTACTTGCCAACATGTTAGATAGAGTTTAACCTGGCTCTGATACCATTGTAAGTCCATGCTACCTCTCCCGGTACTTTCGGGAAAGCGGAATTTGGTAAAAAACGATTTTTACGGAGGTGGTAACATGGACCTAAAACCCGGATCTTGGTTAAACATCTATCTAACAACCTAACTACGAGTTTCTAGCTACTCGGTTAGGGGGTTATACCTTGCTTGTCTTGAACTCCTTCGTCTTCAAGCTCCGATGGTGGTCCGGATTTGCTTCTTCTCGTCGTCTCCGTACGCCGAAGATAGATCCACCTGAAAGCTCCAACCTTTGGCTCCTTCTTCGTTCTTTGAAGAAACTAGTTCACTCGGTTTGCTAAACCTTGTGAACTAGAATGAGTAGAGAATAGTTTGTGTGGGATTTTATCTATGGTTCTTGATTCTCAACTCATGAGACAAGAGAACCATAGATTAAAGAGAGGGAGCAAGAGCAAGAGGGTGAGAGCAAAAGGAGAGCTCAAGAACAAGAGAGAGAATGAGCAAGAAAGAATGAGCAAGTCTTTTGTCTCTCACCCTCTTATAATCCAAAGTCATGATAACTCATCATACCAAAAAAAGTCTTATGTGATGGTTGAAGCAACCATAACCATATCATTTCATGCACTCATTTTACACAAATGAGCAAGCAAGCAAAAGTCTTTGCCATGAAATGATGGCTATAGTTATCATGATGGTCAACTAGTCAAGCCTAGTCAACCGGTCAACAAAGTCAACAAGTCAACAAAAGTCAACAAGTCAACAAAGTCAACAAAAGTCAACAACCATGTCACCATAATACTTAATTAATATAATAATTAATCACATATCATATTCTCATTAGGGTTGAGCAAAAAGTCAAATAGTCAACGGTCAACTGTCAACAACCCTAATGAGAATCCGCTGCCTCTGCCTCCTGTCAACTGTGCATACACACCCGCATCCGCGTTCCGAGGAACACGAATGCATACTGGATAAATCCAATCCCAAAAGGTACACTAGGATCTGGCTTAAACCAAAACCCGCTAGTGTAAACTGTCCGGACACTGTACGTGCACAAGTGCACGGATGTGACCGAACCCTGTCGCAAAACCATGCGACCTGTCGCAATACCATGCGACCTCTACTCTTTTGCCTAAAGGCGAAAAGCTTTCTGTGTGGGACTCTAAAGACTCGACACTACGTTGGCAGTGGGTTTAACCACAGACCGCAAGCGGCACTAGCTGTGCGTAACGGTCCCCAGGTAATGCCGACAAGAAGACCGACGAGGCGAAACCCATCTGAACTCCTACTGAGCCTGAGTGTGACATTGTCCGTACAGTCCGGTCTGTTCGTTTGATACATCGCATGGCGGGCCTAGGGGCGGTAAACGTCAGTCCCCCAATAGCGGTACAAGTCGTGCCGTAGCGAAGCCCAAAACACCCTGAGATAACACTGGAAGCCTACCAGTATATCTCGTTTGCCCTGGCCAGGGACTACTCGTGTAATGGCTCTCCTAGACACAGCGCGATGTCAACCCCCAATACCGGGAGAGACGAATCCTGTCTAACCGTCACTGCCTCCAAGTGCTTCGGGACTGCACCCAACCACTACCTGTTTGCACGACTCCTTTGAGCCGTGGTAGGGTAGTGATCAAAGTACAGTGGGAACACACTCGAGGCGAAGTGACAGTGTCAAGTCAGCGGACTAAGCTGTACTCATGTCACCTGGGAACTGATAACTGACGATAGGCATAATACCAACTAGTCAGTTCCCGACGAGTCCTGTCCAGTGTACCCGTAACCTAACGAGCACCCGCATACTATCTCAAGTACGACGTACTGACGGCTGTGGGACAGACCATCCCCCACACTGGGATGAGAAGCGCATGCGCTGGTCTACTCCGGAGTATCGATGCCCTGTCTCGATAGTCCTGGGACCAGGGACCTGCATAAGGATGTGCTTATAGATTACCCAGCCCCACTAGTGTGACGGCCATCACATCGCTGGTAATCAAGCAAAGATCCTAAGGGCTCCACTAATGTGTATAGGCGATATACATAAATAAACACATGTACACATTGAAGTAGAAACAAACCAAGTAGCATACTACTATATTGAGCAAGATTATATATACAAGGTGAATATCACAAGCTTCCATTAAGTAATATATAAACTAGTATGATACAGTAATGGCCTCTAGGGCATATACACTAACAATAATGGCCTCTAGGGCATACATATATCCAACATGTTGGTCACTGTCACCCTGTATTACCAGAATACATTGATTCTGAACGAATGTTATTAGATACCGAACCTGATATACAACATCATATCAATCTCTTTATTAGTAAAGAAGGATATAATTTTGTATTGTTGGATAATGTTTTGAACATTTCCTATATCAAGAGTTGATCGGTTCAGGCACGTTATCTAAAAGCATTGACGTTCTAAATCAAACCACAGTTCTTAGTATACAGAACACACACGAGAGGAAGAGTTCAGAAATGAACGAATCCTTCTTGAGGCATTGTAGACTAGGTCATATCAATGCGACCCGACTAGCTGAAGTTACATTAAGATGCATATTTAAATTTGTTTGAATTTACATCTTGTGAAACTTGCCGGTCATGTCACAAAGATAAGATGACCATAGCTCTATTTATTGGAAACAGAGAAAGAGTTAATGAACTCTTGGGATTGATACATGATGATGTATGTAAGGTCCCCTGTCTACACATGCCAGGACCGATTCTTTGTACTTCATTACATTCACTGATGATCTTTCAAGATTCAGACATATGTTCCTGTTGAAACACAAGTCCGAAACTTTTGAGATAATCACAGAATATAGGTTAGAAGTAGAGAACCAAAAATGGGTATAAGTATTATGTCCTTTGATGAGATCAAGGAGGAGAATACTTGAGCACGGAATTCCTGGACTATTCTAAAGGAGAATAAGATTCTCTCTCAGCATTACTCCTCCGTATACATCACAACACGTTGGTGTATCGGGGCGGAGCAATAACACCCTATGTGATATGGTGTGCTCTATGATGAGTACTACTGAGTTTCCTATTTCCTTTTGGGAGTTATACACTTGAGAAGCTGCATACCTATTGAATAGGGTTCAAATCAAATCAGATGCCTACCACTTCATATGTGATATGGAAAGGGAAGACCCATATCTTAAGTTTGTTAAGATTTGGGGTTGTCCGGCCTATGTCTAAAAGCAAAATCCGGACAAGCTCGAGGCAAGGTCTGTTATGTAGAACTGGAAATGTTCCAGCTATACAAACTGCAGCGGATAATTTGGTAGAACCAAAGGATTCAATAGTTTCTAATGAACCTCAGCCTCTCCGCCGATCTAGTAGGGTTCCTCACCCACCTGAGAGATACTTCGATTTCTCTATGACAGTGGGAGAGAGGATTGCATCATGAGATAATGACCCAACTAGTTTCGAGCTGGCCATCAGGAGTGGGACTCTGTAAGAATGGCTGGATGCTTAGCGATATGAGATGGAATCCTTATACACCAACAAAGTATGGACTTTGGTTGCTCTATCTGAAGGGTTAAATCCCCATCAGGAGCAAGTATATCTTGAGAAGATTACTAGGTGTACATGGAAAAGTTGAGACTTTCAAAGCTATGCTTAAGTCCATCCAGATCCTACTTGCCACGGCTACATACCATGACTACGATATCTGGTGGTTGGGTGTCATGAATGCTTTTCTAAATGATGATTTGGAAGAGAGCGTCTATAAGTACACATCCAGAGGGCTTCGTAGATAGTGGGAGCAGCGGAAACGTGTGCAAGATGTTTTATATGATAAAGCAGGCATCGCGGAGTTGGAACATCTGTTTTGATATGGTAGTCAAAGAGTTTGACTTCATCAAAATAGTAGATGAACCTTGTATATACAAAAAGGTAGTAGGGAGTATGGTGGTGATCTTCGTAGAGTACGTGGATGACATACTTTTGATAGGGAAGGAGTTTCCTATGCTACACTCGGTCAATCTTCGCTTATCACAAGGATTCTCCATGTAGGATCAAAGCGATACCTCCTAAATCCTGGGTTTTAGATCTATGAGATAGATCTAATTGGACGTTAGGATTATCACCAGTTGTAGTGAGATGGTATCAATCGATCCTGGGGAGAATCACTGGAAAGGTTCCAGGGTGATAAGAACGACTGAATGTCAGTCGCAGGCTTGTCTATACCCTCAGTGGAGGGACGGTTTGTTGGAAGAGTTCCAGGCTAGATACCGTGACATACTAGACGATTAAAGGCAAGATACATCGTTACCAAGGATGCTACCAAAGAGGTAGTCTGGATATATATAAGTTCATGAGATGAACTTCGTTCCTACCATTGTGTGACAATGGAGTTGTGGCTTTAGCCAAGGAACTACCGTCCCATCAGAAATCGAGATATAATTCTTAGGCAGTATCACCTGATCATGGAGATGGTTAATCTCTAGGGAGATCGAGGTTAGGAGAGTAGACACAGAGGACAACAGCGCGGATCCACTCACGAAGGCCTTTTTCCCAGTAGAGACATTTATGGGATGGTTGAGTATGAGATACTTCAACCGCAGCTAATTGTTGGGTATATGATACCACAACAGATGCCCTAGTGCAAGTGGGAGATTGTTAGTTATATGTATGCCCTAGAGGCCATTACTGTACATACGATGTATATTGTAGTGGATGCTAGGACATATATAGGGAGGACTTTCTTGCTCGACATGATAGTATGCTATCTGGTTGTACTTTATCTTAACATGTACTCAGATTGTCTCTATGTTACATGTTGATAAAGCCCTTAGGATATGTACTCGACTACTAGGACTATGATGAGATCATACTAGTGGGGCCACGGTAGTCGATGAGTACATCCTATAACTGTTCCTAGTCGAGGGTGTATCGAGACAGGGCATCGATACACCAGAGTAGACTAGCGTATACGCATCTTGACCCATATGATGGGCGATGGATGATCCCATATCCATCGGTGTTTGACATCAAGGATGGTGTACGGGTGCTCAGTGGAGACTGGGTACACTGGACGGACTCGCCGAGAACTCCTAGATGGTATTATACCTCACGTCAGATGGCAGTTCTCCGGTGACACTGGTACAGAGTAGTCTGTTGACCCGAGATCATCATAGAGTCTTGTATAATTCCCACTGTGCTTTGATTTCCATCATACCATGTCCAAGAGGGCGTGCAAAAAGGTGGCTTTTGGGTACAGTCCCGAATCACATGGAGGCAATGAGCGATAGGAGGGGATTCGTCTCTCCCGGTATAGGGAGTTGATCTTATGCTGTGTTCGATTGGCTATAACCGGAAATCCCTGGCCAGGGTTGCTGAGATTTACTGGTAAGTGTTATCAGTAGTTTCTCGAACTGTTATAGACCTCATATCGACACGACTTATCGAGCTACTGGGGTCTGACGTTTACCACCCCTATGCGAGATATGCGACATATCAGACGACGAGACCGGACTGTACGGGAGTGTTACTGTTTGGATTCACAGGAGAATGTACAGGCTTGCTTGTTGATCTTCTGAGCGCTCAATACCTGGGTGGCTGTTACGTTTAGCTGACCGCTTGCAGCTTGTGGGTGTTTGATATGATCATCACCTACTGCTGGCGTATTGACGATTCTTTAGAGTCCTACACAGAGGTTTCTTGACTCAGGCAAAACGGAGTAGGAGCACATATGTGATATGTGCGGGACCGAGGATAATGCGGTATGTGATACCGTATTGGATTCTCGCGATATGAGATATCGGCCGGGTATATGTGATATAGCCGGGTCATCGTATTAGTCAGTTATATGCGATATAGCCGGATTGTCGGATCAAGTGTTGATTCGATAATTTAATGTATAATAATATATATGATATATCAAAATTACATTAACTAATATTAGCTCGCTAAAAGATTCATTTTCTCACGGGATAATACATTGATATATATGCGATATATGTTAATTGTATTATTTTCTATTGTTACAAAATATATTGTATATGTGATATATAATATTGTAACATATTAGGGTTACAAATTTAACCATGGTTTAGGGTTTAAACTTGGTTAGGGTTTGGATTAGGGTTAGCTTTTGCATGAAGCTTCCATGAAGCTTCATGAAGCTTTGACTTTGTGGTTGCTTGATATTTTTGTGAGATATTATGTTAACCCAATCCAAACCATTAACTCTAGTTAAATCTCTACAAGGGTTAACTCTTTCATGCTTAACCCTTGGTTAGATTTGTAACCACTACAATAATTTATTGTTCATCACAAAAGGATTAAGTTATCATCTTCATTCTTTTTCTTTTTCCTTGGTTTTCTTCTTGAAAAAGCTTTCTTTTGTGATGAAAGTGAGTGAGAAAAAGATTATAAATGAGAGCAAAAATCCTACTTCATCATCCTCATCTATCCTTGCCATTTAGATGAGGGTGTTCACTTCATATTATGAGTGTTAGCTTATGTTAACGAAACTTCAAGGTAGATCATCATTGTATCGAAGATCAGAAGCAAGACTGCATCTTTCTCTTCGTGGAACCTCTCTAGAGTCCAGAACACGATGATCGCAGCGAAGGGACCTCAACACGGAGCTTAAGAAGTGAAGGACAGGATCTACAAAGGTTGTAATCCCTCTCACTTAGTGTTAAAATGTTTAACACGTTAGTTTTCGCCTAAACCCTAGTTTAAAGATCCGGTTTCGGGTTGTTCGGCACGGCTAATATTTTAATCGGGCATGGTTGATGCCTCGTAGACCCTTGTGCGCGTGCCTAGCAACCCTACATGGCGTTGGCCTCTGGCCCTCTGAATACACGTGACACAACTGATCCTCGGTGCAAATCTTATCGCAGCAGTGTCCTGGAAGGAACCTGCTCAAGGTCTCTTCCGATCTCGCCTATGCCGAATTGTACGGAGGTTGGTACTCTTACATAATCTTTTCTCGTTTTCTGGACATCTGCGTTCTCAGCACAGCATTTCCTCGGGAACTTGCCGTATCCCAATGCCTCTGTATACATATCTGATCTTTAATCTCAACGGGGAGTAACAACAGCTCGTTAACATCTCGCACGAACCTCTTGTTCCACTCGTCTTTATTATCGTCGACTTCGACGTCATGTCATACTATCTGTGTACTGCAATTATTCTCGGCTACAGTCAATCCGGAATCTCTTACACGGACTCGAAATTATGAAATCGGTATCTTCATCACTCTGTAGAAGATATCTAGCCGAACACGTCCTCGGGAACTCGTCCCAACCATCGGAGGAATATACTTTATTCATCCGCTCTCGATCAACTCACAATGCATCTGGGTGAGGTCCTTCTTGTTAGTTATATGTATGCCCTAGAGGCCATTATTGTACATAAGATGTATATTATAGTGGATGCTTGGACATATATAGGGATGGCTTTCTTGCTCTACATGATAGTACGCTATCTGGTTGCTCTTTATCTTAACATGTACACTCACTGTCTCTCTGTTACATGTTGATAAAGCCCTTAGGATGTGTACTGGACTACCAGGATTATGATGAAGATCATACTAGTGGGGCCTGTGCAGTCCATGAGTTCATCCTTCAATTGTTCCTAGTCGAGGGAATATCGAGACAGGGCATCGATATTCAAGAGTAGACTAGCGTATAGCTTCTCGATCCATGTGATAGGCGATAGATGATCCCATATCCATTGGTGTTTGACATCAGAGATGGTATACGGGTGCTTAGTGGAGACTGGGTACACTGAACAGACTCGCCGAGAACTCCTAGATGGTATTATACATCACGTCACATAGCAGTTTTCTGGTGACACTAGTACAGGTTAGTCTGTCGACCCGAGATGGTCATAGAGTCTTGTGTGTCTCCCACTGTGCTTTAATTTCCACCCTATCACGGCTCTACTGAGTCATGCAAACAGGTGGTTTTTGGGTACAGTCCCTAGTCACATGGATGCAATGAGCGATAGGAAGGGATTCGTCTCTCCCAGTATTGGGGGTTGATGTTGCGCTATGCTCGATTGGCCATAACTGCAAATCCCTGGCTAGGGTAGATGAGATTTACGGGTAAGTGTTATCAGTAGTTTCTCACCCGTTATGGACCTTACATTTGTTAGTTATATATATACCCTAAAGGCCATTGTTGTACATATGATGTATATTATAGTGGATGCTTGGATATATATAGAGAGGACTTTCTTGCTCGTCATGATAGTATGCTATTTGGTTTCACTTTATCTTAACATGTTGACTTGTATTAGTTTACTGTCTTGTTCTCACATGTTGATAAAGCCCTTAGGATATGTACTCGACTACCGGGACTATGATGAGATCATACTAGTAGGGCCAGGGTAGTCAACGAGTACATCCTATAACTGTTCCTAGTCGAGGGTGTGTCGAGACAGGGCATCGATACACCAGAGTAGACTAGCGTATACGCATCTTGACCCATATGATGGGCGATGGATGATGCCATATCCATCGGTGTTTGACATCAAAGATGGTGTACGGGTGCTCAGTGGAGACTGGGTACACTGGACGGACTCACCGAGAACTCCCAGATGGTATTATACCTTACGTCAGATGGCAGTTCTCTGGTGACACTGGTACAGGGTAGTCTGTAGACCCGAGATCGTCATAGAGTCTTGTGTGATTCCCACTGTGCTTTGATTTCCACCTTACTACATCGAAGAAGGCGTGCAAAATAGTGGCTTTTGGGTACAGTCCCGAATCATATGGAGGCAGTGAGCGATAGGAGGGGTTTCGTCTCTCCCGGTATAGGGAGTTGATGTTGTGCTGTGTTCGATTGGCTATAACTGGAAGTCCCTGGCCAGGGCGGATATTGAGTACTAATGGTAAGTGTTATCAGTAGGTTCTCGACCTGTTATGAGCCTCACATCGACACGACTTATCGGTTACTGGGGTCTGACGTATACCACCCCTAGAGTAGATATGCAACATATCAGACGAAGAGACCGGACTGTACGGGAGTGTTACTGATTGGATTCACAGGAGAATGTACAGGCTTGCTTGTTGATCTTCTGATCGCTCAATACCTGGGTGGCTGTTACGTTTAGCTGACCGCTTGCAGCTTGTGGGTGTTTGATATGATCATCACCTACTGCCGGCGTATTGACGATTCTTTAGAGTCCTACACAGAGGTTTCTTGACTCAGGCAAAACGGAGTAGGAGCACATATGTCATATGTGCGGGACCGAGGATAATACGATATGAGATACCGTATTCTATTCTCGCGATATTTGATATCGGCCGGGTATATGTGATATAGCCGGGTCATCCGATCAAGTGTTGATTCGATGAAATGATACAGTTTATATTAGTCGGTTATTTGAGAAATAGCCGGATTGTCGGATCAAGTGGTAATTCGATAATTTAATGTATAATTATATATGTGATATATTACATTACATTATCTAATATTGGCTCGCTTTATTGATTCATTTTCTCACCGGATAATACATTGATATATGTTAATTGTATTATTTTCTTTTGTTACAAAAATATATTATATATGTGATATATAATATTGTAACAAGTTATGTTTACAAATGCAACATGATTAGTGGAGATTAAACATGGTTAGGGTTTATTTTGGGTTAATCTTTTCTAGAAGTTTCTAGAAGCTTTTCTTTTGTTTCGAGCAAAGATATTTTGTGTTGATATTTTGAGATATTTTCTTAACCCAACCCACACCCTTTAACCCTAGTCAAATCTCTACAATGGTTAAGTCTTTTCTTGACTTAATCATGGTTGCAATTGTAATCATATAACATTTTCATTATTCATCACAAAAGAAATAATTCATTCTTCTTCTTCCTTGAGCTCTCAAAAGCTTTCTAGGTTTTCTTTTGTGATGTTTGAGTGTGAGAAATTGATAATAAAAGAGAGCATAAATCCTACTTCATCATCCTTATCTAATCTAGCCAATTAGATTAGGGTGTTCACTTCATTAATACTTGATTAGTGAGTGAGAGCTTGAGTTAAAGAAATTTCAAGGTAGATCATCTTAGAAGAGGAAGACTTCAAGCTAGCATGGATCATTCGGGTTGTGGAGCTTCTCTTGAGTCCGGGAGATCATGGATCGCGGCAAAGGAACTACTACTCGGAGCTTATGAAGCGAAAGAGCGGACTACAAAGGTTGTAATCCCTCTCTCTTAGTTGTAAAGATGTTTACTTGCATGTTTAACCCTAATTATCTAGCAAAGATCCTCGCTTTAGGTTGTTCGGCACGTGTAAATTTTAAATCGGGCATGGTTGATGCCTTATAGACCCTTGTGACAGTGCCTAGTAACCCTGCAGTGGTATCAGAGCCAAGCTAGAGTATTAGGTGACGCGTATACGAAGTTAAAAGTCCGATCGAACGCCGAAACATCGTATTTTGACCCCTCTCTAGAATTTTTTTTAAAATGTGATTTTTTCCGTATTAAAAATACTCAGAAAATTCAGCAGGCAATTTTAAGGATAACTGTGAAATACGAGCCCCCAAATCCCTCAAAGCGCCGCGGAACCGCGGCAAGAACATGCTTGTCGCGGCGGTTCCGCGGTCGTACCTGGGAATTGGGGACTCGTATTGGCAGGGTTTATCCGTAGGTATTTGTATATACTTCTGGGAATTTTTAATGTAACTCAAGTGTTGAGTGTTCTAGAGATGTTCAATATTTGTTGATTCGATCGGAAAGTTTAATTTCGTTTAGTTTTTCGGATAATTTAGAACGTGTTAAAATGTTCGAACGGATATCAATAACTCTCTTTTTCCCAGCACGAAAAATTTTCAAGTGTTTAATATTTCTTGAGTTTAAAACTTTCGGAAAAATATGCAAGCATATCTGTGGACCCTCTAGAAGAACGTAAGCTTAACTCGATTATGTGACCTTCAAAACTTCCACTGAACCCTAGGGTTTGTGGTAGTTTAGCGTTGCCACATGTGAGGCGTTGGTTTGACCCTTCTACGGCTGGTTCACTGGGGTGGTGACATGTTCTGGGATTTTTGAACTCCGCTCAAGTGTTGACCTATTTGGGAAATCTTGGGTATTTGATTATTCGATCGGAAAGTTTAATATTTTCTATTTATCTGAAATGTGATACAATATGTGGAATTCATATAGTTAGGCATGAAATGCGAAGTATGTGATATTTCGGATTTAAGATGTCTAAAGTGATTGTGGATTCCAAATGTTGTAGTTTTACACTTTCTTTTCTGTGACCGTAAGCGTAGTATGTGGTGTATCGCCGGCTTCGTTGCTATACATCAACGACAGTCGGGATACGCATACTTGCTTACGTTGATGATATGAGATATTATGTGTTGTTGTGATATGTTATATTGGATCATCGTGTTCTGAATAGCCGGGGGTTTTATGTGAGATGAGGGTTTTTATTTTCATTCATGTAAAATTCATTTATATGTAATATTCTTTTATTGGGGCACTTCGGGGATGAGGATGATGTCACCATTGTATATTATTTATTTTTCCGCATTAGGTAGACCCAAGGAGGGGAGCACAAGTAACCGGGTTCTAGGGTACAGTAGGAGGCCATCTCGAGGAGTCGAGACCGGGTCTCCTAACCCTAGAATTGGCAGTGTTGCTTGCCGCTCTCGTAGGGGTCTAGGGATGTGGGTTTGGCTATTCATCGCGACCGTGGAATCCGTGTTTTATACAGGCTCGATGTAAAACACGGACGTCCTAGTATATCCAATATTTCATATGTTATCTTCTACTGCAATGTTCTGTGATGAGATCATATTACTGCCTGAGACGAATGCTTATACTATATATATGATATATAAATATTACAGCTTTTGTTTCTTCTGTGATGCTTAGGAAGCATAATTGATAGGATTTTATTAATGAGATTAATAAAAGAAAAGAAACCTAAAAGATGTTGTAGAATAAAAACTTTATAAAAAGGTAGCTATAGTTTTTGCTTTGCACCGCGGTATATATGATATACCCTGCACCTTATTCGATGAGGAAAGAGCCGAGATCCCTTCACCGGGAGTGACCTCTTTAGTAAAACTGGCAGATGCTACAAACTCACGGTTTAGTTTTTGACAGCTTAAATAGTTCTTGCTTTGCACTGCGGTATATATGATATACCCTGCACCTTATTCGATGAGGAAAGAGCTGAGATCCCTTCACCGGGAGTGACTTCTTTAGTAAAACTGGCAGATGCTACAAACTCACGGTTTAGTTTTTGACAGCTTAAATAGTTCTTGCTTTGCACCGCGGTATATATGATATACCCTGCACCTTATTCGATGGGGAAAGAGCCGAGATCCCTTCACCGGGAGTGACCTCTTTAGCGAAACCGGAAAAGCCTAAAAAACACTCCTTTTCAAAATCACTTGTTTCTACAACGATATCAAGTTCATTACGCTCATGGTTTTTTTGAAAAACCTGCGTAGCCCTCCGTCATTTCAGATAAGTAATATTTAGTATTCATGCTACGGTAGTTTAGCATGCGTCAAGGCGTAGTGTACGGTAGCTAATTACTACTCATCTGTAGCATGAGATGCGATTAGATTAGGGTATTCGTATGGCATTGTTTGGCATGCGTCAAGGGTCGTACGGGTGGGTTTGATTCAATCAAGAAATGTACGGGTTCAACTTGACTAGCGGACTATGGGTTGTTTGGCATGCGTCAGGGTCATAGCACGCTAGGGGTAAAAGTATTATCGGGAATTTCAAGTGTTGGAATTTGCAATGAGATTGCATACCTTCTATGAGATAGATGGATCCTGATACCCACTGCGAGTAAGAGTTACTCCTGGGAGAATCTTACACAGGACAATTAGCCAATCAAGTAGGTGTCTAGAAAGGTGTTTTACGGGGTTATGCCTCTGGGAAGATGAGGTTTATTTTAATTAGGTCCGTGCGAAAGCACGGGGAACCTCCCTCAAAATACCAACACTGGCCTGGCTGAAAGATTGGCGAACTTGTAAGGTGTAATTAATCCCGGCTAGTCTTTCCTTTTAGGGTTTGAAGGGAGATTTGATGAAAACAGTGGGAGACATCCTGATTAGATAAGATAATAACCAATCTAATCTTGCAAGAGCATACGCTAAAGTGTTTCCTTCTCTCTCTCTCCAGGTAGAGACCATGTCAGGACTTAATCAAGATAATAATATGGATGTATTGACTGAAGCCGATTATTATACTGAGCAGGGGAACGTTGCTCCCGTTCTTTATTATAAGTGTTATAAGACTGAACAGGGAATAGGACAATATCTGGATTCTCACGCCGCCCAAACAAAGAACAAGTATGTTGATTCATCTTCTTCGGGTGTGTTAGTTATTGAGAACTGTTTCTCAGTTCACCCTACGTCCTGGGTATTAGATACTGGATCGGGATCCCACATATGTAAATTGTTACGTGGGTACGTAAAGGTAGAGAACTGGGAAGGGGTGATCATTCCGTACAAGTAGGGAATGGTACAAATATTACAGCCAAAGCAGTTGGCGAATATCACCTTGTATTACCAAGTAGCGATACATTGATTCTGAATGAGTGCTATTATATACCGAACATGATGTGCAACATTATATCAGTTTCTTTATTAAGTAAAGAAGGGTATAATTTTGTAATACAGGATAATGTTATGAACATCTTCCTAAATCAAAAGTTGATTGGATCAGGCTCGTTACATAATGGCATATTCATTCTTAATCAAAATACAATCCTTAATATACAAAACACACACAAGAGGAAAAGTTCAGAAATGAACGAATCCTTCTTGTGGCATTGTAGACTTGGTCATATCAATGCGACATGGCTAGCTAAGTTACATAAGGATGGATATTTGAATCCGTTCGAATTATCATCTTATGATACTTGCCATTCATGTCTCAAAGGTAAAACGACCAAAACTCCGTTTAGTGGACACGGAGAAAGATTTGAGGAACTCTTAGACTGGTACATAGTGATGTATGCGGTCCCATGTCTACACATGCCAGGAACGGTTCTTCCTACTTTATTACATTCACTGACGATCTCTCTAGATACGGACATGTGTTCCTGATGAAACACAAGTCTGAAGCTTTTGAGAAATTCAGAGAATATAAGAACGAAGTAGAGAACCAAACGGGCAAAAGTATTAAAATCCTTCGATCTGATCGAGGAGGAGAATACTTGAGCAATGAGTTCCTGGACTATCTAAAAGAGAATGGGATTCTCTCTCAGCTTACTCCTCCTTATACACCACAGCACAACGGTGTATCAGAGCGGAGAAATCGCACCCTATTAGATATGGTGCGCTCTATGATGAGTAAAGCTGAGTTACCTATTTCCTTCTGGGGGTATGCGCTTGAGACAGCCATAGACCTATTGAATAGGGTTCCCACCAAATCTGTGCCAACCACTCCATATGAGATATGGAAAGGAAAGAGACCACATCTTAATTATATTAAGATATAGGGTTGTCCGGCATATGTGAAAACACAAAATCCGGACAAGCTCGAGGCAAGGTCAGTCCTGTGCAAGTTTATTGGATATCCCAAGCATTCGCAAGGGTATATCTTCTACCACTCCGAGGAACAAAAAGTGTTTGTTTCTCGACATGCTACTTTCATAGAAAAGGGTTTTCTTATGAAACAAGATAGTGGAAATGAGGTAGAACTGGAAGAAGTTCCAGCAACACAAACTGCAACTGAGGATTTAGTGGAACCAGAGGATTCAGTAGTTCCCGACGAACCCCAGCCTCTCCGCCGATCTAGTAGGGTTTCTCATCCACCTTAGAGATACTACGGTTTTCTCATTGATGGTGGGAGTGAGGATTGCATCATGGAAGATGATGACCCAACTAGCTTCGAGCAAGCCATCACGAGTGGTAACTCCGTGAAATGGCTGGATGCAATGCGATCTGAGATGGAATCCATGTACACCAACAAAATGTAAGTCCATGTCACGCACCCCACGGACTTGCGGGGAGGCGGAATATATGAAAAACGATTATCAAAGCTTCGTAACACGGACTTGAGCGCATGAATCGTGTCTAAACCATCACTAGAAAACTACGAAAGGTTTAACTACTTTGATTCAAAGTTATACCTCACGTTACTTGTCCTTCGGGTCTTCATCACTGTTCTCCACTCCTTGTAGGCTCTTTGGAACGTCGACACCTCAACGGCCTCCTCGAGTCAAAGACGATCCACTCGAGAGCTCCTACTCCATGCTTGACCTCTAACTTGAGGTAACTAGGTTTCTCAAAGTGCTAATCTAAGCAACCTAGGTGAAATAGAGTTGGATTATGGATGTATTAGTCTAGCTAACCCTTGATCTCAACACATGAGAGGTTAGGGTTAGGGTTTGAAGAGAGAGAGCTTGAGGAGAGAGAATGTGAGAATGAGAATCCTTTTGGATGAATGAAATCATTTGTGTATATATGAAACATATCATATAATTAAATAAATAACAAATAATGATATATCATCATGTTTCATTAATACACTAAGTGATTCATCACATGAGTCATATAAATCATAAATGATTCATTAACTCCATGTATGAATCACACCATGACTCATTTATCCAATTAATGCAAATGCCACCTTAACCCCCAAGTCACCATGCTTCTAGAACCTTCCCAACAAATTACGAGAACGCCCCTCCTATCCGTGAAAACACAGAAAAACTTTAGAATGTATAAATCCAATAATCCGATACTAGAATCTAGCTTAAACCAAAGCCGACTAGTAAAAACTGTCCGAACGTCGTACGTGCGTAAACACACGTATGCGTCTGAATCCTTGTCGTAAAACCATACGACCTCTATATCATTTCGCCCGAAGCAGGGAAACTCTATGTGTGGGACTCTAAAGACTCGACACTACACTGGCAGTGGGTTTAACCACAGACCGCAAGCGGCACTAGCTGTATGTAACGGTCCCCAGGTAGATGTCGATAAGAAGGCCGATGAGGAAACCCATCCGAACTCCTACTGAGCCTGCTGTGACAATCTCCGTACAGTCCGGTCTGTTCGTCTAAGACTATCGCATATCGGGCCTAGAGGGAGGCAAGCGTCAGTCCCCTAAAAGCGGTATAAGTCGTGTCGGAGCGTAGCCCATTACACCTTGAGAAACTACTGGAAAATCTACCAGTAAATCTCGCTTGCCCTGGCTAGGGACTTTGCGTAATGGCTCTCTGACACAGCGCGATATCAACTCCCAATACCGGGATAGATGAATCATGTCTAACCGCCACTGCCTCCAAGTGCTCGGGACTGCACCCAACTACTACCTGTTTGAACGACTCCTTTGAGCCGTGGTAGGGTAGCAATCTAAGAACAGTGGGACACACTCGAGGCGAAGTAGCAGTGTCAAGTATGCGGACTATGCTGTACTCATGTCACCTGGGAACTGTTAACTGACGACGGGTATAATACCAACCAATAGTTCCCCGTGAGTCATGTCCGGTGTATCCGTAACCTAACGAGCACCTGTATACTATCTCCAGTACGACGTACTGATGGCTGTAGGACAGACCATCTCCCCAACTGGGATGAGAAGCGTACACACTAGTCTACTCCGGAGTATCGATGCCCTGTCTCGATAATCCTACGACTAGGGACCTGTATAGGATGTTGCTTATAGACTACCCAGCCCCCACTAGTGTGACTGCCATCACAACGCTGGTAATCAAGAAAATATCCTAAGGGCTCTACTAATATGTATAAGCGATACGTTACAAGAAACATATGCACATATTAAAGTAGACTCAAATCAAGTAGCATACTACCATTTTTAGCAAGACTGTCAATACAACTGTGAATATCCCAAGCTTCCATTAAGTAATATACAAACTAGCATGATACAGTAATGGCTTTCTAGGGCATAAACACTAACAATCTCCTACCTGCAGTAGGGCCATGTACTGGCATATCGCAGACCTATCATCTCGAATAGCCTTTCGAACTGCGTCTGAGGAATGGCCTTTGTGAATGGATCAGCAGTGTTATTTTCTATATCTACTCTCTTTACCTCGATCTTCCGGCGATCTACGATCTCCCTGATCAGGTGATACCGCCTTAAGATGTGTCTGGACTTCTGATAGGACCTGGGTTCCTTCGCTAAAGCTATAGCGCCGTTGTTGTCACAATACAGAGGTATTGGACCAATACTGGTTGGAACCACCTGAAGTTCTATGAGGAACTTCTTCATCCAGACAGCTTCTTTTGCGGCATGGCAAGCAGCTATGTACTCTGCTTCCATTGTTGAGTCAGCAACGGTCTCCTGCTTGGAACTCTTCCAACAGACCGCCCCTCCATTGAGGGTAAAGACACAAACCGACATGGACTTGGAGTCATCCTTGTCACTCTGGAAGCTGGAGTCGGCAAAGGCCTCGACCTGGAGGTCTTTTCCGCCATACACCAAGAACATCTCCTTAGTCCTCCTCAGATACTTGAGAATGTTCTTTACTGCTATCCAGTGCTTCTCCCCTGGGTTTTCCTGATACCATCTTAAAACGCTCAATGCGTATGCTACATATGGTCTGGTACATAACATCGCATACTTTATAGAGCCTACCGCAGAACCATAGGGTATAATCGACATGCGATCCCTTTCCAAATCAGTCTTGGGAGACATCTCTTTGGAGAGGGTGATTCCGTGACAAGCCGGTAGGTTACCGCGCTTAGAATCTTCCATACTGATTCTTTTCAATATGGTGTCTATGTACCTGGACTGCTAAAGTCCCTACATCCTCTTTGATCTATCACGATAGATCTGGATCCCCAGAATGTAGGTGGCATCACCTAGGTCCTTCATGGAGAACTTCTGTGACAAGAATCTTTTGACTGACTGTAGCATAGGAATATTATTTCCTATTAGGAGAATGTCATCCACGTACAAGACGAGGAATACAACAACTCTCCCTACAATCTTACTGTATATGCATGGTTCATCTGGATTTTTGATAAAGTCGAATTCTTTAACAGTATCATCAAAACAGATGTTCCAACTCCGCGATGCCTGCTTTAGTCCATAAATGGACTTAAGCAGCTTGCATACTTTACCGCTGCTCCCACTCTGAATGAATCCCTCTGGCTGATCCATATAGACGCACTCTTCTAAATTACCATTTAGAAAGGCCGTCTTTACGTCCATCTGCCAGATTTCATAATCGTGGAAGGCAGCAATAGCAAGAAGGATCCGAATGGATTTGAGCATAGCTACTGGAGAAAAGGTTTCGTCATAGTCCAAACCAGGTCTTTGACGGAAACCCTTTGCAACAAGTCTAGCCTTATAGGTTTCAACATGTCCATCCACACCAATCTTCTTTCTGAAGATCCATTTGCATCCTACGGGTTTTACCCCATCTGGAGCAATGTCCAAAGTCCATACTTTGTTAGTGTTCATGGACTCCATTTCGGTCCGCATTGCATCCAGCCATTTTACCGAGTCGCCGCTCTGAATGGCTTGCTGGAAGCTAGTAGGGTCATCATTATCAATGACGCAATCTTCTCGATCCCCGTCTATGAGAAAACCCGTAGTATCTCTCGGGCGGATGAGACTGCCTACTACTTATGCGGATAGGCGCTGGTATGTCCCTTTCTTCTGAAACCTCTTGTTCTACCAAACTTTCAGTAACAGCTTGTGGTTCTGGAATTTCTTCCAGTTCTATTGCGCTCCCATTCTTCTGATTTTCTAAAAATTCAGTTTCTAAGAAGTGGGCATGACGAGAAACAAAAACCTTTTGTTCCTCTGCGTAATAGAAATAATATCCCTTGGAGTTCTTTGGATATCCCACAAGCTTACACTGTACTGAGCGTGCCTCGAGCTTGTCCGCATGCTGCTTTTTTACAAAAGCTGGACATCCCCATGTCCTAAAATGTTTAGGACAGGGTTTCTTCCCACTCCACATCTGATATGGTGTGGTAGGTACAGTCTTGGTTGGAACCTGGTTCAAAAGATATGCAGCTGATTCTAGTGCATAACCCCAGAAAGATCGCGGTAACTCAGCCTTACTCATCATGGAACGAACCATATCCAATAGGGTTCGATTCCTCCTTTCCGATACACCGTTGTGTTGTGGTATGTATGGAGGAGTAAGCTGAGAGAGAATTCCATTCTCTTTTAAGTATCCCAGGAACTCGGCACTTAAGTATTCACTACCTTGATCAGATCTCAGTGTCTTATTAATTTTGCCTGTCTGTTTTTCCACTTCATTCTTGTATTCTCGGAATTTCTCAAAGGCCTCGGATTTATGCTTCATTAAGAAGATATATCCATACCTAGAGAAATCATCCGTAAAAGTAATGAAGTAGGAATAACCACCTCGCGCATTTGTAGACATTGGACCGCACACGTCACTGTGTACGAGTCCCAAGAGCTCGCTTGCTCTTACTCCGTGTCCAGTAAACAGAGCCTTTGTCATCTTTCCCATGAGAAAAGATTCACAAGTAGCATAAGATTGATATTCGAACGGATTCAAATATCCTTCTCTATGTAACTTCGTCAACCGTGTTTCATTGATGTGACCTAGTCTACAATGCCATAAGAAAGCCTGGTTTATTTCTGGAGACTTTCTTTTAAGTGTGTTCTGGACATTGAAAACCCGAGCTTGATTCAATACGTATATACCGTCATCTAATGTACCGGACCCAATCAGAACTTGATTTAGGTGGATGTGAACTACATCACTTACGAATGTAAAATCATATCTCTCTCTCGAAAGTGAGGACACTGATATGATATTACAAGTCAAACTAGGTACATACAAACAGTTACGTAGAATCAATATTTGCCCACTTGTCAAACCTAGGCGATATTCTCCCACGGATTCAGCGTCCACGCTCATTCCGTTTGCAACTCTGAGAGACAAATCACCTACCCTTATAACTCTACGGTTTCTCAAAGCATGTAATGAATTACAGATATGAGATCCTGCTCCGGTATTTAGTATCCAGGAAGTAGAGTTAATTGACAAACAGTTCTCAATTACAAACACACTTGAGGCCGAAGCCACAGCATGCTTCGTATCCTAGCTACTGGCTTCCAAAGCCCTGCAATCCTTCTGCCAATGCCCGTTCCCATAACAATAGGAACATCCCTTCTTACCTACATCAAGTCCCGAAACTTTTGCTCTTCCCTTTCCTCCTACTTTACCGACACCGTATATCGGCTTTGTAGAGGTCTTCTTCTTTTCACCCTTTGCTTTCGCCCTGGATGTAGAAGAAGAAGGTCCCCCATTAAGCAGAGCTTGTATCTCCCTGGTTTCTTTCAGGGTGTAAGTAGAGGGTGGGGACTGTGGAAATAAGTCAGCGTATGACCTGTTTCTCAACGTGGTCTCCAGGTCCTTGAGCTCATCAATATAGCTAGTCATTGTAAGGACGTCGTCCCCTACAGATGACCCGACAGCCAACCTCGCTTGAATTAATTCGTTCGAGGTCTCATATCTTGCGATTTGAGATTGCTCTCCATATAAATCTTTGTTATGGAGAAAGATGGAAAATAATTCCATCTTCTCGTGCTGCTTCTGGTATACACCATCAACTGAAGCCAATACGAGGCACTTGGCTTTTGCTTTATCCTTTTCCCTTGTCTGACGGATATCCATATCCGCGACGGTGGAAACTGGACCTGGGACGGCGGGATCTTGAGTAGTAATAGGGTGGTCCAGCTTGTCATAGGCAATGGACATCTGGACAGACCTTTGCCAGTCATATAAGTTAGATTCAGTCAACTTGTTATCTAGATGTAACCTAGTCATGGTCACAAGATCGCTGCAATGAGAGAGAGAGAAGAAAACACTTTAGCATGATGCTCTTGCAAGTTTAGATTGGTTTTTAGTTTATCTAAACTGGATGGCTCCCACTGTTTCTCGAATCCTTCCTCAAACCATAAAGAAGAATTTTCCAGGACTATTCTCACCGTACAATACTTGCTTAACCGTTCAGCCAGGCCGGTGTCGGTACTTCGAGGGAGGTTTTCCAACGCTTTCGCGAAGTTCCTTAATTAAATAACCTCTTTTCTCTATGGGCGTAGCCCCGCTGACACCTTTCTCGACACCTACTTGGTTTATAGCATTGATCGTTAAGTGACGAATCTCCTGATAAGTAGCATATACTCACAGTAGGATCGGGATCTAAATATCATCGTGTGATAATGTTGAAGGAATCCTACCAACATTCATCAAACTCCAAATGGTATGCAACACTAGCAAGTTTCGGTTTCTTTAGAAACTCCCGATGTGGATTTTTGCCCCATGTTCTTATGACCTTGACTAAGGGCCAACAAATCATAAGTCACATGTCAAGTTCTACCCATCATTATCTTGTTAATTTGAACCCACCCGTATATACTCTTGATAAGGGCCAAACAAAGTAATACGACTGTCCCAAACCAACTCATCTATCTATGCAACAAACGAATACCCCAGCAGCTACCAATCACTATGTCTTGACTAAGGGCCAAACAAACATAGCTTGAATACTACTGACCATTCATAAGAAATGACGGGGGGCTACGACTAGGTTTGGCGAAACCGTGAACGTAGTGAACTTGATATAATCGAAGAAACCTGATAGCCTTTTTAAAAGGAGTGGTTAATGCTTCGCAATTAAAAAATTCTGCTCTTTTAAAAATAACCGGGTGGTTTCTTTTAAATTTGTTCCAACGATTCAACTTTGGTTTTTTTTCTTTGCATTAAAATAATGTGTCCCATCATTAACCTATCATTGCAGAAAACAACGAAAATACGACGTCCTCTTATGCCATCTGCATTCGCCACTGGGTCCCGTCGTCACCCATTAGGTTACTTAACTAACGACAGAGCGGGGGCTGGGCTAGCGCGGGTGTAAAACATAAGTGACGTTTAAATAGCTATCATATATAGATATTGTACATTCGTCAGACGCAATAATAGGCATTCCAGATCACTGATGAACATTGTTGGATATACAAGCAATCCGCGTTTGCTTTGAGCCTGCAACAAAAGACGGATTACACAGTTGTGATGAATAGCCATTACCCCACCCTAGACCCCTACGGGTACGGCAAACTACCCGCCAAGTACTCGAAGTGAAGCGGTCTCCCTCAACAACGTGAGTAGGCCACTAAACACTTCAATGTACCCGGTAGTTTGTGTACCCCACCTTGGTTCTATCCTAGGAGCAAAAAAAAAACTGTAAATGAAATAATACAATGGTGGCTACAATCGCAACCTGGATGTGCCCCGCAAAAGAATATTACATCATATTACAATTTACATCGAATGAATGAATATAAAACCCATCTCAAACCCCGGCTTATCATCACAACGATCCAATCAAGTTCATATACACAAGCAGTAAACATTACAGAAATGTGCAACCCCCTGCCAACCGACATACTAGCAGTTAGGGGAAGTTTACGAACACATTAAACATTACAGATAAAAACCCGATTAGCAAATAACTTAGAATATCGATCGACAACCTTTTTCCGTGTCTACCCCAAATGCAAGCCAGCACAGAAGTAACCTGAGCAGAAACAGAATATACAGGAAAACAAAACACCATAAAATATGAATTTCTGTGAAACTCCGAGTCAACTCGGGGTTGACTCGGCGGCGGATCCACAGCCAAAAGCACCATTTGGCCGCGGTTCCGTGGCCGTCTTGCCGAGTTGTGTCCTCGTATTTTCCCAGTATTCTTATATTTCCCTGCTGTGAATTTTAAGGCATATCAAATATTTTTTTTGACACGTTTAAAATTAACAGAAACTGATAGGGGTTCGGGGTGTTGTTTTCGCGTTTTTCCGACGATCGAAGTTCTAATTAGTTGCTAACAAGCCAGTAAAGGTTTAGTTGGCTCTGATACCACTGTAAGTCCATGTCACGCACCCTACGGAATTGCGGGGAGGCGGAATATATGAAAAACGATTATCAAAGCTTCGTAACACGGACTTGAGCGCATGAATCGTGTCTAAACCATTACTAGCAAACTACGAAAGGTTTAACTACTCTGATTCGAAGTTATACCTCACGTTACTTGTCCTTCGGGTCTTCATGACTGTCCTTGACTCCTTGTAGGCTCTTTGGAACGTCGGCACCTCAACGGCCTCCTCGAGTCAAAGACGATCCACTCGAGAGCTCCTACTCCAAGCTTGACCTCTAACTTGAGGTAACTAGGTTTCTCAAAGTGCTAATCTAAGCAACCTAGGTGATATAGAGTTGGATTATGGATGTATTAGTCTAGCTAACCCTTGATCTCAACACATGAGAGGTTAGGGTTAGGGTTTGAAGAGAGAGAGCTTGAGGAGAGAGAAGGTGAGAATGAGAATCCTTTTGGATGAATGAAATCATTTGTGTATATATGAAACATATCATATAATTAAATGAATAAAAAATAATGATATATCATCATGTTTCATTAACACACTAATTGATTCATCACATGAGTCATATAAATCATAAATGATTCATTAACTCCATGTATGAATTACACCATGACTCATTTATCCAATTAATGCAAATGCCACCTTAACCCCCAAGTCACCATGCTTCTATAAGCTTCCCGACAAATTACGAGAATGCCCCTCCTATCCGTGAAAACACGGAAAAACTTTAGACAGTATAAATCCAATAATCCGATACTAGAATCTGGCTTAAACCAAAGCCGACTAGTAAAAACTGTCCGAACGTCGTACGTGCGTAAACACACGTATGCGTCTGAACCCTTGTCGTAAAACCATACGACCTCTATATCGTTTCACCCGAAGCAGGGAAACTCTATGTGTGGGACTCTAAAGACTCGACACTACGCTGGCAGTGGGTTTAACCACAGACCGCAAGCGGCACTAGCTGTACGTAACGGTCCCCAGGTAGATGTCGATAAGAAGGCCGATGAGGAAAACCATCCGAACTCCTACTGAGCCTGCTGTGACAATCTCCGTACAGTCTGGTCTGTTCGTCTAAGACTATCGCATATCGGGCCTAGGGGGAGGCAAGCGTCAGTCCCCTAAAAGCGGTATAAGTCGTGTCGGAGCGTAGCCCATTACACCTTGAGAAACTAATGGAAAACCTACCAGTAAATCTCGCTTGCCCTGGCCAGGGACTTTGCGTAATGGCTCTCTGACACAGCGCGATATCAACTCCCAATACCGGGAGAGACGAATCATGTCTAACCGCCACTGCCTCCAAGTGCTCGGGACTGCACCCAACTGCTACCTGTTTGAACGACTCCTTTGAGCCGTGGTAGGGTAGCAATCTAAGAACAGTGGGACACACTCGAGGCGAAGTAGCAGTGTCAAGTCTGCGGACTATGCTGTACTCATGTCACCTAGGAACCGTTAACTGACGACGGGTATAATACCAACCAATAGTTCCCCGTGAGTCCTGTCCGGTGTACCCGTAACCTAACGAGCACCTGTATACTATCTCCAGTACGACGTACTGATGGCTGTGGGACAGACCATCTCCCCAACTGGGATGAGAAGCGTACACACTAGTCTGCTCCAGAGTATCGATGCCCTGTCTCGATAATCCTACGACTAGGGACCTGTATAGGATGTTGCTTATAGACTACCCATCCCCCACTAGTGTGACTGCCATCACAACGCTGGTAATCAAGAAAATATCCTAAGGGCTCTACTAATATGTATAAGCGATACGTTACAAGAAACATATGCACATATTAAAGTAGACTCAAACCAAGTAGCATACTACCATTTTTAGCAAGACTGTCGATACAACTGTGAATATCCCAAGCTTCCATTAAGTAATATACAAACTAGTATGATACAGTAATGGCCTTCTAGGCATAAACACTAACACAAAGTATGGACTTTGGAAGTTGCTCCTGAAGGGGTAAAACCCATTGGGAGCAAGTGGATCTTTAAAAAGAAAATTGGTGTAGATGGAAAAGTTGTGACTTTCAAAGCCAGACTTGTTGCAAAGGGTTTTCGTCAATGACCAGGTGTGGATTATGACGAAACCTTTTCTCCAGTGGCTATGCTTAAGTCCATCCGGATCTTACTTACCATTGCTGCATAACATGACTATGAAATCTGGCAGATAGATGTTAAGACCGCCTTTCTAAATGGTGATTTAGAAGAGTGCATGTACATGACTCAGCCAGAAGGCTTCGTAGATAGTGGGAGCGGCGGAAAGGTGTGCAAGCTGCTTAAATCCATTTATGGGTTAAAGCAAGCATCACGGAGTTGGAACATCTGCTTTGATGTTGTAGTCAAAGAGTTTGACTTCATCAAAAATGTAGATGAACCATGTATCTATAAGAAGGTTGCAGAGAGTAAGGTTGTCTTCCTCGTATTGTACGTCGATGACATACTCTTGATAGGAAATGATGTTCCTATGCTGCAATCGGTCAAGCTCTTCTTATCACAAAGATTCTCAATGAAAGATCTAGGTGATGCCTCCTACATACTGGGAATTATGATCTATAGAGATAGATCTAAAAGGATACTGGGTTTGTCCCAATCCAGGTATATTGACACAATACTAAAGAGGTTTAGTGTGGAAGAATCCAAGCGTGGGAACCTACCCACGATCTCTGGACTCACTCTCTCCAAAGAGATGACTCCCAAGACTGATTTGGAGAGAGCTTGCATGCAAGGGATACCCTATGCTTCGGCAGTAGGCTCTATCATGTATGCAATGCTATGTACCAGACCCGATGTAGCATACTCACTAAGTGTAGTGAGTCGGTATCAAGCAGATCCTGGAGAGAATCACTGAACAGCTGTGAAGAACATTCTCAAGTACTTGAGAAGAACTAAGGAGATGTTCTTGGTGTATTGTCACGACCCGAAAGAGCACGTGACTGGCCCTTGAACCATATGAAGTCTATAGGACTCCATCTGATCCAAGTAAGCCAAAAGCCCAGAAATCTATAACCATTTTAAGGATAAATAAACAATAAGCAATACTATACAACGCCGAATGGCGAGGATCAAAATTCAAAAGAAACCCAGATAAGCATATCAGAAGTCATGCAACATGGAATATTAATGTGCACATGTCGAAGGAAACCGCTCTTTTAAAACGAATCAGTTTTGAAGAACATCTTGCGGTTCCCAAATCTCTAATCAAGTCAGAATCATCTATGTTTGTGTACAGGTATAAGTGTACAATATACCATGCAAGAATCATATCATGAATGCATCAGTACTACAGTGTAGTGGCATGGCAATTATCGATGATGAAGTGTGTGAGCCGGCAAAATAGTGTACGTGGAACATACACATCATCGATAATGGTGCTGGTGTCCTAACAACATGATGATAATATAGCAATAAACATATGCAAGGCAATGTGAATAGTATGAATATGCGGAAATCCAATAATCAACGTAACAGTAAAGAATCTACACCCAAATGTATATGTCATGCGGTTATGCCATTTGAAATAAGAATGACTCGGGTCTAGTCTAACATCTACTATGCAAACTACAGATCCAAGTATTAAGTCAATCGGGAGGGGTGTGGAAACTGCCTAAATCTGAGTCGATATATAGATATAATAGTCGGTGATCCCGCCTCTATAGTATCGCGTACGATATAGTATATCATATGACATCCTCAAGTCATGAGCGCGGATCTATCATCAATATAGGCTCGTACGGTAAATCATCGTACGGCATCCCAAAAGCTGGGTACGGGTCAATATCACATTCCTCTCATCAGATATCAGGTATCCTTATCATCATAACAAATAATCTGGGGTACTGATCTAAGTCTAGTACAAATCGATACCATCTAAATACTGCGTGTGCAAGCACACGTCCCAAGGCCCGCTAGAGATCACGTATCGTATCCCAAATACGAATCACATCAAATCACCGATCTCGCGGCACAAAGCCCAACATCATCGACTCATCTCCAATGTCATCCAATATCATCAAACACAGTGCAAGTGAAGTGAATATGCAAGGGGGTGCGTGTAGGTGTAAATCTATTCTAGGGTTCGCGACTATGAACTACACTAGTCACTTCTAACCCTACACTATCCCTAATACACCTAACACAAAGCGACACACTAAACTGTCATAAATATATAGTATATCAACTACGGACTGCGGGGGTGCTATACGCCATCCACCCGACTTCCCCCAGTAGATATAATCTACTCACCTTGCGTCTTTAATTATGGACGTCGCCACGCGCTTGCTTGTCGTCCCGAAGTCTTCATGGGGAACCTACACATCAAAGTATCGTATATGCGTATTAAAACCAAATCAAAGCTAACACGGCACACGAAACCCAAAACGATACGATAAGGGGCCTATAGGTTAGAACCCACGGGCACTCCTTCAAAACCATCAATAAATCCTCTATATCGTCGTATAAACTCCAAATAGTCGAGGTAAAACACAAGAAACAAATTCAGAATAAAGAATACGGAATACGGAAACACGAATCCAAAACAGCAACTAAGGAAAATATGTTCCAGATTTCACCCTTGGTCAAATTGGACAAATCTATATATACCAGGGGTCTAATCTATGCATGTAGGGGCTACAGAACCAAAACGAGAAGGTTTGGTGCAGGTATGGCCGCAAATTGTGGCCAATTGGAATAAATCTGCGGCCGGTTTTGGGAGTTAGGGGTTGGGGTCTTGGTGGTAGCTTCCTGGGTGCCTGCACATGTCATTGTCCAAACAACTTTAATTTAGGATGTCTCGGGTGATAGCAGATTCAATATACCCTTCACAGATTCCACAATTTCTCTGATATCGGTTTCTAAATCCGTATTTCGGGTTTCAACTCTCAGGTTAGGGTCTCAGTTCATGCACTAGGGTGTTGGTGTAGCCTCTACTGAGCTCAATTTCACAATACAACACAAGTTTCCCTCAAACCCTAACTAGGTTTTCTTTAACTCCACAATATCACACAATATCGGTTCAATCTAAACATGGGGGTAAAGGAAATGCTAAAACTAAGTTAATGATGCAGAAAATACCTCATTTGGCAACTCAAGAATTTTCTTGAGTTGCCCCTAGTGGCCAAAATCCTTGCTTCTTTGGTCCAATGTATAGATCTTGAGCTTGTGCACACATTTAATGAAATGGAGATTGGGTTTTAGGATTGTTTTTGAGACGATTTGGGGCTTTGAAGAGGGGAAGGAGATGGAGGAGCAGCAGCAGCAGGAGAAAGGAGAAGAGAGAGGAAAATGTGGGAAGGAGAAATGGCTAAGTGTTTAGTCAAAGGTGCCCATACCTCTCTTTCTCACCAAACCTCATTCTTTATTCTTTTCCTTTTCTTTTTCTTATTCTCTCAAAATCCTTCTCCCAAGAATAGTAAACCCAAAGTGAACCATGGCAAGAAAATGCACAAGTGTGAAAAAGTGATATGTGCATGTTTTGCACAAAAAAGCTAAAAACCGATTAGCGATTTTTAATCGCGATTAGCACTAATTTAGTGTCAAATTAATCACAAAAACTTTAAAATGTCATAATCCCATAGAATACCCTATTTTGGAATTTTCCAAAATTTTTCCCAATTATTTGTATTTAATAATACCAAAATATTAAAATATTCAATAAAATAATATTAAATTATAAAAATTCCCAAAAATAATATTTTTAGTATTTCGAAATGTTACAATCTACCCCCTTAAATAAATTCGGTCCCCGAATTTAAATTTAAACCCCCAAATACCAAAACATTTCAGAAAAATCCAATTTGTCGGGGTTTCGAAAACATCAATACGTAGCGAATATCATAAAAATGTACTTCTCTATAAGAAATCAATCCCCAAAAATGTATATAAGAACATCCGGTGCGTCTGGTGCGCACGGAATCAAAATCCATATATGTGTCATACAGGTGTACAAAACAACATCTAGGTGCAACTGGTGTGCACGAAACATCTGTCATAGGCAATGTGTGTGCCTGACAGCAAAGTCAGGTGCATGTGACATGCACGAAGAATCCCGATTTAGTGCACCTGGCGTGCACCAAAATCGTATATCAAAACACTAAAGGTGCATGAAAACTATGCTGGAAGTGTAAATCAAATCACTGCATAAGATAGGCGTGAAATCACAATCAATAGCTCAAATGTAATAACTTATGCGCAAAATATAAATATCCAGTGGGTGCATGAAGCAATATCATGAAACTCAGTCATCAAAACTACATCATGCAATAGAACGCCCAAAATACCAAAATCCAAGATGACGGATACGTGATAATCGAATCACAAAATCACAAATCATAAATACCGTCGTCGGTAGTTCCTCCTTCAAGGTCGAGAAGGAGTCGGTGCATCCAATGCTAGTAGCGCAAGATATCTACTTGCCTCTAGCTCACAGTCTGGCGTCCACTGACTCTGGGTCCTTTTCTTTTTTGCGGATTACCTATCTCGCAGTCAATCGGCTCATCGGCCCTGTCAGGTGTGCTAACGGGGAAGATTCCGTTCTGGCACTTCTCTGGTCATCTCTCGGTCAATCCTCACGACCACTCGTAAAGCAGCATGTCACTGGCGTCGGCCTCTGGCTCTCTAAATGCACATCACACATCTGATCCTGGGTGCAAACATCATTGCAGCAATGTCCTGGAAGGAATCCTTCTCAAGGTCTCTTCCGATCTTGCCTATGCCGAACTGTACGGAGGCTGGCACTCTTGCATAATCTCTTCTCACTCGATAGACATCTGTGTCCTCAGCACAACATTTCCTCGGAAATTGGTCGCATCCCAACGCCTCTGTAAGCATATCAGGTCTCTAGTCTCGACGGGAAGTAATGATAGCCCGTCAGCGTCTCGCCCGAACCTCTGGTTCCACCTGTCTCTATCGTCGTCCACTATGACGTCACGCCATGCTATCTACGCACTGTACTGTTCTCGGCCACGGTCAATCCGAAGTCTCTCGCACGGACTCGAAGTCGCGTACTCTGTAGCTTCATCATTCTGTAGAAGATGTCTGGCTGAACAGGTCCTCGGGAACGCGTCCCAACCATCGGAGGGATACTCAATACTCGTCCGTCTTTGATCAATTCGCAACGCATCTGGGTAAGGTCCTTTATCCGAACCTGGTCAACTACCTTGTCGACGATACCGAACTCTGTCCTGCTGGGTGTGCGCAATATGACCACCCCTGGGTCTAGGTCTTCTCGTATCATATTCCAGAAAGGTTCTGTCGAGATTTCTCTCTCAAATCTCCTTCCTGCCGGATTGCCCGGAAGTCATCATCCATTGCTGAAGCAAATTCTTATTCCGGAATGGCTGCAAACTTATCGCGCCTCTTTCTGGAAGATATATCCATATACAACGCCTCTAGGTGCGTATCACATCTCTGATGTCAGCGGAGTGGGACGTCATCTCGTCGAAATCTCTTGCGAACTCTTTTCTTCACTCTGCTTCAATGTCGACTGATTCGGATTCGTCTCATAGTGGCTGTATGGACTGTGCTCCAATGGCTATACTCGTATCAGGAGTCTCCCAAGCAATGCATCCCATCACATGATATCCGAAAGATGTCAAATCATTCGATCGACTCGTCAGAGCCTTATAATCCCCCAAGAGATCAACATCTTGAGTACAGTTTAATAGTATCGAGTACATGCTACAGCGTCGGTGGTCCAGCCGTAGAAGGGCAAACCCAAGCCTCACTAATAGCGTCGCGGAACTGACACAAACCCCAAGGTTCAAAGGCTTTCACACGGTCATTAAGTCGAGTTAGGGTTTCATTCTTCTAGAGGGTCTATAGAATCACCTGTATGTATTTCCGTATACTTTAAACTTGGAAAATGGGCTCCTGACGTTCGATCGGCTCTATCGACTCTCAACGAACCTGCGTGAAGTCGTCTCTAGCTGGAAACAATCTATCTGATGACCTCGCATCGGTAAACGAACGAACCACATTTCCTAGTCATTCATCCTCAGGTGACTAGCGACCGTCCATCATATCTCTAAGTATATGCTCATGCTGCAGTAGCTCCAACCATCTGGACGATATCTCGTCATTTGCAGCAACAACTGGCTCATTCGCCTGTACACCGACCAGCGCCTCAATCCTCCAGGAAAGGAGATACATTGGCGGTCATCTCTGAATCGGTCTGCTCTAGATCTGAGTAAGACTCTCCACACTGGAAATCTTCAACTCAACTGGGCCCGCTCCGGTGCATAAATCGGACGAATCACCTTCGTCTCTCAAATCGGGTAGACTAACTATCATGTGTCTCATATCTTCCTGGAAGCTCCGGCAATCTCAGCTCGTAAGCTCCGGAAGCGACATCCTGTCAATCTCAGCAACAGCTGGTCCATCTGTCTGCACGGTAGGCGACATCATAATCTCTGAGTTATGCTGTACATCACCAGTCCTCTCTCAACTGGCAGCTCTAACAATGGCCCGATCATCCGGTGCAAAACCAAGCACTCGCCTCTACTAGAGGTCACAATCACCAATACTAACTCGAGACGTTCCCATGTCACCAGAAAACACAATGGTCGGCCCTCGTACCAGACGAGCTCGCCCTGACCGTAACCCTAGCAGCAGCCCAAACTGCGCTCAAACATGGCGACAGGAACCTCAATCGAGTATCGAAGAGAGCAGATCAATGGCAAGAAAGAGAACAATAGATCCAGAGTGGATACATGATCATAAGAAGGAACAGCATCAATGAAGGTATGATCATGAACTAATAGAATCAGGGATCTCAAGTGGATGTATAATCATGGATATGAAGAGAGTCACTGATCTCGAAAATATGTACATCCTAAGGTTCCTTAAGCGGAGTGGCGTGTCGTAAGTATGCCGCGGAACATACCCACGGTACGTCACTCTACTTTAGTCACCTATTCCATCAACCAAGGGTCATCCTACGCGACGAAAGTTCGGGTCTAATACCCCCTCGACTAAGTCTAAGTTCCGTAAGGTCGAGCCTAAGTTCCGTATATATATATATATATATATAAACGCCCTAGGCTCCACATAGTCAAACTTAGACTCGAACCAAGGTCAACCTAGCGCTCTGATACCAACTTTGTCACGACCCGAAAGAGCACGTGACTGGCCCTTGAACCATATGAACTCTATAGGACTCCATCTGATCCAAGTAAGCCAAAAGCCCAGAAATCTAAAACCATTTTAAGGATAAATAAACAACAAGCAATACTATACAACGCCGAATGGCGAGGATCAAAATTCAAAAGAAACCCAGATAAGCATATCAGAAGTCATGCAACATGGAATAGTAATGTGCACATGTCGAAGGAAACCGCTCTTTTAAAACGAATCAGTTTTGAAGAACATCTTGCGGTTCCTAAATCTCTAATCAAGTCATAATCATCTATGTTTGTGTACAGGTATAAGTGTACAATATGCCATGCAAGAATCATATCATGAATGCATCAGTACAACAGTGTAGTGGCATGGCAATTATCGATGATGAAATGTGTGAGCCGGCAAAATAGTGTACGTGGAACATACACATCATCGATAATGGTGCTGGTGTCCTAACAGCATGATGATAATATAGCAATAAACATATGCAAGGCAATGTGAATAGTATGAATATGCGGAAATCCAATAATCAACGTAACAGTAAAGAATCTACACCCAAATGTATATGTCATGCGGTTATGCCATTTGAAATAAGAATGACTCGGGTCTAGTCTAACATCTACTATGCAAACTACAGATCCAAGTATCAAGTCAATCGGGAGGGGTGTGGAAACCGCCTAAATCTGATTCGATATATAGATATAATAGTCGGTGATCCCGCCTCTATAGTATCGCGTACGATACAGTAAATCATATGACATCCTCAAGTCATGAGCGCGGATCTATCATCAATATAGGCTCGTACGGTAAATCATCGTACGGCATCCCAAAAGCTGGGTACGGGTCAATATCACATCCTCTCATCAGATATCAGGTATCCTTATCATCATAACAAATAATCTGGGGTACTGATCTAAGTCTAGTACAAATCGATACCATCTAAATACTGCGTGTAGAAGCACACGTCCCAAGGCCCGCTAGAGATCATGTATCGTATCCCAAATACGAATCACATCAAATCACCGATCTCGTGGCACAAAAGCACAACATCATCGACTCATCTCCAATGTCATCCAATATCATCAAACACAGTACAAGTGAAGTGAATATGCAAGGGGGTGCGTGTAGGTGTAAATCTATTCTAGGGTTCGCGACTATGAACTACACTAGTCACTTCTAACCCTACACTATCCCTAATACACCTAACACAAAGCGACACACTAAACTGTCATAAATATATAGTATATCAACTACGGACTGCGGGGGTGCTATACGCCATCCATCCGTCTTCCCCCAGTAGATATAATCTACTCACCTTGCGTCTTTAATTGTGGACGTCGCCACGCGCTTGCTTGTCGTCCCGAAGTCTTCATGGGGTACCTACACATCAAAGTATCGTATATGCGTATTAAAACCAAATCAAAGCTAACACGGCACACGAAACCCAAAACGATACGATAAGGGACCTATAGGTTAGAACCCACGGGCACTCCTTCAAAACCATCAATAAATCCTCTCTATCGTCGTATAAACGCCAATTAGTCGAGGTAAAACACAAGAAACAAATTCAGAATTAAGAATACGGAATACGGAAACACGAATCCAAAACAGCAACTAAGGAAAATATGTTCCAGATTTCACTCTAGGTCAAATTGGACAAATCTATATATACCAGGGGTCTAATCTATGCATGTAGGGGCTACAGAACCAAAACGAGAAGGTTTGGTGCAGGTATGGCCGCATATTGCGGCCAATTGGAATAAATCTGCGGCCGGTTTGGGGAGTTAGGGGTTGGAGTCTTGGTGGTAACTTCCTGGGTGCCTGCACATGTCACTGTCCAATCAACTTTAATTTAGGATGTCTCGGATGATAGCAGATTCAATATACCCTTCACAGATTCCACAATTTCTCCGATATCGGTTTCTAAATCCGTATTTCGGGTTTCAACTCTCAGGTTAGGGTCTCAATGTAAGTGCACGGCGGCGCCCCGGCCTCCATCCCGAGGCCAAATGCGGAAGCGATGGTTAACTTTAATTTTTCTTGAACCGGCACCACCGCGCACTAAAAACCCGGATCGTACCATTAACTAGTCCTAGCTAACTACTAGATGGGGAAGAGAGATATACCGAGTGATCCAAGTCCTCCGGTCTTCTCGCCGTCGTCCCGATCTCCCGCGGAATGTCCGGTCTCCACCTCCTCGCCGGAAGGGCACCACGTCGCCTGTTTCTTTTACGGGCTCCCACCTCTATACCGAGGCAACTCGGGCACGAAGTTGGCGAGTCGACGTGCCCAAGATTTGCTGTAGAACGTAGTGTGGAACTTGTGTCTCACTTGGGGTTGAAGTAGTTACCATTTGAGTGGAGGAATTGAACTATGGAAATTTTGGTGAACTTGGGGATCTTTCAAACATCAAGAGAACAAAAATTCCCCACCAAAATTTTGGGCAGCCCTTTCCCATGCTTGGCCGGCCATGTGAGGTAGGGAGAGAGAGTATATGGCAATCAAAAAGAATAAACCCCTCATCATGCAAGAAAGAGAGAGAAGGTTACAATGATAAACAATGATCACAAAAGGAGAACCTCACTCCACCACAACCATCATGAAACCACAAGTCAAAACATGATGACTAAAGAAAGTCAAGCAATGATGGATAAATCAAGTCAAATGGTCAAGGGATGGTGCAACCATCATGACACAAGAATATGCAAAGACCCCCCTCCACAAATGCTTATTTGCACAAATGCAAATAAGCCCTCCTCCACCAATCTTCGGCCAATGAACGATACAAAGGAAATTGGCCGAAACGGAAAGCAAACTGGCAACTCCAGAAAACTGGTCCCGTGATAAATTACAGGAAAACCCCGATACTGTGTATACACACCCGCATCTGTATTCCGACCGAAATACAAATGCAATGAGACAAAGTCTACACTGTACTATACTAGGATCCGGCTTAAACCAAAGCCGGCTAGTATTATCCGTCCGATCCTGATCCGTGCAATACCGCACGTATCTGATCGAACCCTGCCATATATCCATACGGCCTCTAGTACAAACTGTCCGATCCTGATCCGTGCAATACCGCACGTATCTGATCGAACCCTGCCATATCTCCATACGGCCTCTAGTACTAACCGTCCGATCCTGATGCGTGCAATACCGCACGTATCTGATCGAACCCTTACATATCTCCATACGGCCCGTACAACGTTTCGCCCGAAAGCTTGAGTAACTGAATGTGTGGTGGACTCTAAAGACTCGTCAATAATATGGCTGTGGATTTAACCACTAGCACGTCAGAGGTATTAGCCATACGTGACGGGCCACCAGCTATTGACCAAAAGGGACGTCGATGAGCGAACTCATCCTGACACCTTACTGAGCCTGTCAGTGACAATATCCGTACAGTCCGGTCCGTTCGTCTATGAGCATCGCATGGCGGGCCTAGGGGGTTGGTAAAAGTCAGACCCCCAAAAGTGGTACAAGTCGTGTCGGAGTGTAGCCCAGAACACCCTGAGATACTACTGGAATACCTACCAGTAAATCTCCTGCCTCGGCCGAGGGCTTCGTGTAATGGCTCTCCTAGACACAGCGCGACCTCACCCCCAATACCGGGAGAGACGAACCCCTGAAGATCCGCTCACTGCCTCCATGTGGCTCGGGACTGTACCCAACTAAAACCTGTTTGCACGTCTCCTTTGAGCCTGGTACGGTAGTAATCAAAGTACAGTGGGAACTCACATGAGAAAAATGACGATCCCCAGGTCGATGAACTATCCTGTACACATGTCACCAGGGAACTGCTATCTGACGTCAGGTATAAGACCAACTAGCATGTTCCCGGCGAGTCCTGTCCGGTGTACTCATAACCCAATGAGCACCTGTATACATCTTAGGTGAACCAACTTACACCAGTGGCATATGAGACCGGCCACCGCCCCTCGTTGGGGTCTCGACTGTATACACTAGTCTACTCTGGAGTATCAATGCCCTGTCTCGAAACTCCCACGACTAGGGACCTTTTAAGGATGTGCTTATAGACTACCAGCTCCCACGTATATGATCGCCCTCATACTGCTGGCAGTCAAGCAAGAATCCTAGGGGCTCTGCCAACATGTAATAGCAACCTGTCAGGTCACCTAAAGCAGTACACGATGATAAAGATAAACCAGATAGCATACTATCATCTTGAGTAAGACTGTCCTAACGGGATAGGTCCTCCCTCAATCATTGCAATCACGTGCCTGTGATCCAATAATTGACTCTGAGGGCACTATCTCCAACAATCTCCCACTTGCACTCAAGGCTAATTATTGCGATGTCGCATACTCACAGCCCGTGTGATACCGAACACCCAACTCCTCTACTAGTCAGTCTCACAAAGCTCGTTTGCGAAACTCTTACGTTCGAGGTATAGCTTCAGTGAGTGGATCCGCCTTGATGTTTCTTTCTATATCTCTCTATATCTCAAGTTCGCGGAGAAACCCATCTCCCGAAATGAGCAATACCTGTCTTAGAATGTGTCTGGATGTCTGATGGGACCTAGCTCATAAATGAACTCCAAATCCAAACTTCTTAAACTGTATCGTCAACCGAACTTAATCAGTATCCTGCGCCATGCCTCCCTCGGTATTGCCTTGGACCACCTGTCCAAAATACTGCCCTTCGTCAGAAGGAAAAACTATAACTCTGACAACCTCCTTGTCGTCCAGGTCACCTTGGAAGCCTGGAATGATAACTGTCTCCCGAATAAGGCTGTCGTTATCATATCCCTAGAACATCCACTTATGTTCTAAAACTGCTTCCGACTGCTTCTCCAGGATTGGATCAATGTCATCTTATTGCATCTAGTGCAAGAACAACATCTGGTGTGGTACTTGACATCTCATGATTGACTCAATTGCCTGAGCAAGTGATCTGCCAATCATGCACATCCCTCTCCCCTTTAGTCTGTAAGACACCTTTAGAGAGGGTGACTCCATTACCTGCAGGTACACTACCGTGCCAGGAGTCGTCCATTCTAAATACTCTTAGAATGCTGTCTGAGTACCCAGATTGGGAAACCACCCAAATCTAGATCTAAAACAATAGATCTAGTAACCAGTATGTCTGATATAATGTCCAAGTCCCATGTGGAGAAACTATTGTGTGACGACCAAAGTATAACCGATCGTAGTATAGGAATGTCACTTCCTACTCTGTGTATGTCATCCAAATACCATGACAACACACCCTACCACCTTCTCAACAGATCCATCCCCTATTCAGATGAAGTCAAACCTATGACTGTCACATCAGAAATTGATGATCTATCTCTGCTACATGTGCTTTAGTCTATAAATAGACATAAGCCTTCTGTCCACCAATGCTTCCGCTGCTCCCACTGACTACGACAACCCTCTGTCAGAGTCATATACACGTACACTTCTGAAACCAGTTCAGAACGACGCTATACTCATCCTCCCGCCGGGTCTCGCAGCCTGGAACAACAGCAATGGGAAGTGTGGGTAAACAAGAACTTCCCTGTCACCGTCCTTGAGGCTACCGGAGTACCTCTCGGGTGCCTGAAGTTACCCACCTTATCTGCGGAGTGGCTAATGGAATGTCAAACCAGATTGAATCTTTAGGTTCCTATGAAATCTTCAGTAATCGTTTGTGGTTCTGGAATCACTTCCAGTTCTACCATACTCCCACTACTGTTTTCTGAAAAAATCCATTTTTAATAAAACTGTGGCGAGTCTAGAACAATATCACTATTGATCTTTCAGATGGTAGAAAGTCAACCCTCGTCATAGCCTGGGTCAACCCACAAACAGCCATTACAGAAACGTGCCTTGAGTTGTCCAGTGTCTGGTTTTAATCATAAGCCGGACAACTCCCCGTGCCTTAACATCGTTAAGACATGAACTGTTCTATATCCAATATAGAACCAGAGGCACTGATTTAATTGAACCAGATTCAAATCATGCAGCTGTCTCCAGTGCATGTCAACTAAATGGAAAGAGGCCGATCAGCGTTACTCAACTTAGGAATGCTTCCAACTATGAGTAACCTGAAAGAGAAGCAAGTTCTCTTAATCATTACTATCAACTGAACACCATACACAAGTATCTACATCTTTGATCACTTTGAAGAATCCCGATACTTGCAATACCTGGTTCTCTACTTTATTCAAATACCTATAACTTCTCAAAATTCGGACCCTGTGTTTCCACGAAACACCTGTCTAAAAACTGGAGAAGTCATAAGTAAACCGAATATAGTACGAGGACCAACCCCTTTATCCTGATGGACCCTGGACAACATACAATACTCTGTATAAGTCCCTTGAGTCTGATAACTCATTCACTGCGTGTCGTAGGTTGAAAACTGTACTTATGGTTAAGAAGAATTACACCGCTGTTTAATGCTCCTTACCCCACCATCCACTGATATAGGCTAATGTCGTAGACATAATTTCAAAAAGGTATATCTCACTCTATGAAAATAGACGTACAGATATATCAATTTGAAATTGGTGCATAACAGCGGATATTCAAAACCAAATATTTGCCGACCGGCAAACTACCCAGGTGACTTCCTCAAATATCACCGATTACAACGAATCCCGATATAATGAGGATGATCACCCAATTCCCAAAAACTTACTGCCACTCATCATTTGTAAAACCATACAGATGTGAGAATCCTACCTGGTAAATACATACCCTGGAGCAAGTGTCTGACTGGGAAATCAGTTTTCCTTTAACAGTACACAGTGAAACTGAAACATTGAAATGTTTCGAAGGGGTATCCCGGTATTCCTAGTAATGCTTCTTCCATTATCCAGATTCACAACTGTAACCGTGTAATTCTCTGCCACCTCTCCAAATCCCTTTATACGTCTTTAGTCATTACCTTCTGCACACCCCTTTAGGCCAAATGGTTTTCTTCCTTCCCTACCGTTCGGCACCAGCCTATGGTTTGGAAGAAGACTATCCAATAAGCATAATGGGTGTACTGTCCTAATCCTAGGAACACTCGCAAAGCGAGAGAAGGTGAAGATAAAAGACAACCGAATAAACCTTATTCCTATTTCTCCTGAACCAGAATCCATCCCCGAACTGGAACAAGTTCCTTTCGAGTTCGTATATAACCATACGATGGAGTATCCAATAAACTGTGGATCTTCGTAGTGATACGGAGTGTCCTGGAGAAATACAAAGGTGAAATGGGAGTGGTAAGGAAATACTTGGTTTGGTCGTGAATAGCAGTCGCAATTTACTTTGCCCTCTTACTAATCCCTTGCTTTGTCTTAACTTAATACCTTCTGCACACCATCGTTATGCTAATTGGTTTTCTTCATTCCCCACCGGTCGGCACCTGCCTATGGTTTGGAAGAAGACTATCCAATTTGCGTAATAGGTGTACTATCTCCTAAACCAAGGAGTACTCGCAACCTGAGAGAAGGTAAAAGGAAAAGACAACTGAATAGTCCTATTTGTTTTCTCCAGAACCGGAAACCATCCTCGAATAAATTCCTTCGAGTTCGTATCTAACCATACGATGGTTTTGTCCAAAGGAAGTGGACGTTCGTAGTAATACGGGGTGTCCTGGAGAAAAGGGTAAAAGTAGGAGTGGCAATGAGGTTTTCAACTCTGACAATCCAAAAGCCGGTGTTTAAGAAGGTTCGGTTAATTTTGGTCACTGAGTCATAGTCTTAGGGTCGGGTCAATGGTCGCTGCCGAAGAGAGAGAGAAAAGAAACACTCAGCGTGCACTCTAACCTAGATCAGAATGGTTACCAATTTATCTAATCTGGAAACCTCCCACTGTACCGTCAAATTCTCCTCCAAACCTGAAAGAAGAATTAGTCGGGATCACCCGAGGAGTAAACTAACTCATCAGTGGGAATCAGGATCCAACTATCATCGCATGATAACGTGATGGAATCCGCTCATGGTGTCACACTCCAGAAGGTATGCGCATATCTGGCAAGTTTCAGTTTCTTTAGAAACTCCCGATGTGATTTCTGCCCCATGCTCTTATGACCTTGACTTTGGCCAACAAATCATAAGTCACATGTCAAGTTCTACCCGTCATTCTCCAGGTTAATTTGAGCCCACCCGCACAAGCCCTTGACTTTGGCCAACAAGGCTATACGACTGCCCCAAACCAACATATTTATCTATGCTGCATATGAATACCCAACAGCTACCAAACACTGTGCCTTGACTTTGGACAACAAACACAGCTTGAATACTATTGACCACCCATATGAAACGACGGAGGGCTACGAATGGTTTCTGGCGAAAACCTTTAACGTAATGAACTTGATATCGTTGAAGGAACGGATAGCTTTTAAAAATATAGTGACGAAAACCTTTGCTAAAGAGGTCACTCCCGGTGAAGGGATCTCGGCTCTTTCCCCGTAGAATGAGGTGCAGGATATTCCAACTGAATACCACGATGCAAAGCAAAAGTAATCGGCTATAGTGAAGTCATTGCCCTGACGCAAACTTTTTGTCCAAGGGGTCACTCCCGGTGAAGGGATCTCGGCCCTTGCCTCGTCGACTGAGGAGCAGGATATTCCAACTGAATATCACGATGCAAAACAAAAGTGAACGTCCTTGCAATAACAGCTTTTTGAAAAGTGTTCCAACAACATCAAATTAGGTTTGTTTTAACTTGCATTGATCCGAATCAACGCAATCCCATCAATTAATCACACCACAAAGAACGAAAATATACTGATGTACGTATATGCCATCCGCATTCGCCACTGGGTCCCGTCATTACCCGTTAGGTTAGCTAACTAACGACAGAGCGGGGACTGGACTAGCGCGGATGCAAAACATATACAACATCTACTAATATATATACCAATATATTATATTTCGCTCAAGGCGTGATAAAATGCAACATCACAGAAATGTACAGCATCACAGAACAATACAGATATCTGGGATCCCCGGATTTCACAGAGCCACTACTGAAACCCGACGTTCCCCTGGTCGTATGGATAGCCTGTGCAATGAAATCCTAGACCCCTACGGGCGCGGCAAGTTACCCGCCAAAACCTGAAGCGAGGCAGCCCCCTTCAGCAACGTGAATGGACCACCCGGCACTTCACGGAATCCGGTAACTTGGGCACGCCTCCTGGGTCAACCTGTACCCCATACGAGTGCGGCGAATAGCCCGCCAATCCTAGAGTGAAGCCCCCTCCGTCTCAATGCCATGAGATGCGGGCTTGTTGCCCTCTAGAACCCGGCTGTTCGTGCACCCTACCGCGGGGTAATCCTAGTACAGAAAGTAAAATATACATACAACGGGTACATCGACCGCAACCAGGTCGTGCCCCAAAATAATAATACAAACAGGCAGTGACGGCAGTCCACATGTCGGACGCTCGCCCCGCAATATCAAATGTACATAATACAACCAAATCTGTACTAGCATTGCATCCAGGCTATCCCCCACGACCGATCCGCAACATCACAGCAATACACAGAACATCAACGTGAAAGTCACGTTCGCAAATCCGTCTAACCGGGCTATAGCAGTCAGACAGGATTTACCGATCAAGTGACATTCACGGTCGCAGATATAATGTAAATACTGTGAAATAATTTTTTTTAAATATCCGATCGATCAAATTTTAATAATTGGGCCCCAAGTATTACTGTAGCATATCAAGAAATACTGGGCCCAAAACCCATATTTTAAACCCAGGAGCTTTCTGGAAAATTTTGGTACACTGATCAGTTCAAGTCGCGTCGGAACCGCGGCCCAATCATGGGTTTGGCCGTGGTTACGCGGTCGTTTAGACTGTTCACGAGACCAAATTATCCCAGAACTCTTAGATTGTCCTACACATCATTCTGAAACAACCTGAAAAAATTTTGGACTTCAAAAAATTTCGACAGAAACTGATGTGAAGAAAAATACGGTTTTTGGAAAATTGTTCGATCGGAAATGTAAAACACATTAGACAAAGCTAGACTATGTTAATGGCGAGGCTCTGATACCACTGTAAGTGCACGGCGGCGCCCCGGCCTCCATCCCGAGGCCAAATGCGGAAGCGATGGTTAACTTTAATTTTTCTTGAACCGGCACCACCGCGCACTAAAAACCCGGATCGTACCATTAACTAGTCCTAGCTAACTACTAGATGGGGAAGAGAGATATACCGAGTGATCCGAGTCCTCCGGTCTTCTCGCCGTCGTCCCGATCTCCCGCGGAATGTCCGGTCTCCACCTCCTCGCCGGAAGGGCACCACGTCGCCTGTTTCTTTTACGGGCTCCCACCTCTATACCGAGGCAACTCGGGTACGAAGTTGGCGAGTCGACGTGCCCAAGATTTGCTGTAGAACGTAGTGTGGAACTTGTGTCTCACTTGGGGTTGAAGTAGTTACCATTTGAGTGGAGGAATTGAACTATGGAAATTTTGGTGAACTTGGGGATCTTTCAAACATCAAGAGAACAAAAATTCCCCACCAAAATTTTGGGCAGCCCCTTCCCATGCTTGGCCGGCCATGTGAGGTAGGGAGAGAGAGTATATGGCAATCAAAAAGAATAAACCCCTCATCATGCAAGAAAGAGAGAGAAGGTTACAATGATAAACAATGATCACAAAAGGAGAACCTCACTCCACCACAACCATCATGAAACCACGAGTCAAAACATGATGACTAAAGAAAGTCAAGCAATGATGGATAAATCAAGTCAAATGGTCAAGGGATGGTGCAACCATCATGACACAAGAATATGCAAAGACCCCCCTCCACAAATGCTTATTTGCACAAATGCAAATAAGCCCTCCTCCACCAATCTTCGGCCAATGAACGATACAATGGAAATTGGCCGAAACGGAAAGAAAACTGGCAACTCCAGAAAACTGGTCCCGTAATAAATTACAGGAAAACCCCGATACTGTGTATACACACCCGCATCTGTATTCCGACCGAAATACAAATGCAATGAGACAAAGTCTACACTGTACTATACTAGGATCCGGCTTAAACCAAAGCCGGCTAGTATTATCCGTCCGATCCTGATCCGTGCAATACCGCACGTATCTGATCGAACCCTGCCATATATCCATATGGCCTCTAGTACAAACTGTCCGATCCTGATCCGTGCAATACCGCACGTATCTGATCGAACCCTGCCATATCTCCATACGGCCTCTAGTACTAACCGTCCGATCCTGATGCGTGCAATACCGCACGTATCTGATCGAACCCTTCCATATCTCCATACGGCCCCTACAGCGTTTCTCCCGAAAGCTTGAGTAAATGAATGTGTGGTGGACTCTAAAGACTCGTCAATACTATGGCTATGGATTTAACCACTAGCACGTCAGAGGTATTAGCCATACGTGACGAGCCACCAGCTATTGACCAAAAGGGACGCCGATGAGCGGACTCATCCTGACACCCTACTGAGCCTGTCAGTGACAATATCCGTACAGTCCGGTCCGTTCGTCTATGAGCATCGCATGGCGGGCCTAGGGGGTTGGTAAAAGTCAGACCCCCAAAAGCGGTACAAGTCGTGTCGGAGTGTAGCCCAGAACACCCTAAGATACTACTGGAATACCTACCAGTAAATCTCCTGCCTCGGCCGAGGGCTTCGTGTAATGGCTCTCCTAGACACAGCGCGACCTCACCCCCAATACCGGGAGAGACGAACCCCTGAAGATCCGCTCACTGCCTCCATGTGGCTCGGGACTGTAGCCAACTAAAACCTGTTTGCACGTCTCCTTTGAGCGTGGTAGGGTAGTAATCAAAGTACAGTGGGAACTCATACGAGACAAATGACGATCCCCAGGTCGATGAACTATCCTGTACACATGTCACCAGGGAACTGCTATCTGACGTCAGGTATAAGACCAACTAGCATGTTCCCGGCGAGTCCTGTCCGGTGTACTCATAACCCAATGAGCACCTGTATACATCTTAGGTGAACCAACTAACACCAGTGGCTTGTGAGACCGGCCACCGCCCCTCGTCGGGGTCTCGACTGTATGCACTAGTCTACTCTGGAGCAGCAGGAGAAAGGAGAAGAGGGAGGAAAATGAGGGAAGGAGAAATGGCTAAGTGTTTAGTCAAAGGTGCCCATACCTCTCTTTCTCACCAAACCTCATTCTTTATTCTTTTCCCATTTCTTTTCCTTTTCTTTTTCCTATTCTCTCAAAATCCTTCTCCCAAGAATAGTAAACCCAAAGTGAACCATGGCAAGAAAATGCACAAGTGTGAAAAGGTGATATGTGCATGTTTTGCACAAAAAAGCTAAAAACCGATTAGCGATTTTTAATCGCGATTAGCACTAATTTAGTGTCAAACTAATCACAAAAACTTTAAAATGACATAATCCCATAGAATACCCTATTTTGGAATTTTCCATAATTTTTCCAAAATTTTTCCCAATTATTTGTATCTAATAATACCAAAATATTAAAATATTCAATAAAATAATATTAAATTATAAAAATTCCCAAAAATAATATTTTTAGTATTTCGAAATGTTACATGTATGGTAACGGAGAACTCCAGGTGGAGTCCTTTACTGATTCAAGCTTCCAAAGTGATAAGGACGACTTTAAGTCGCACTCGGGATTTGTCTTTACCCTCAATGGAGGGGCGGTATGTTGGAAGAGTTCAAAACAAGATACCGTTGTAGGCTCGACAATGGAGGCTGAATACATCGCTGCCAACGATGCTGCCAAAGAGGCTATCTAGATAAAGAAGTTCATTACTGAACTTGGTGTGGTTCCGTTCATTGAGCATCCAATACCTTTGTATTGCGATAACAATAGAGCTGTGGCTTTGGCCAAGGAACCCAGGTCCCATCAGAAGTCCAGACATATTCTGAGGCGGTATCACCTGATCCGGGAGATAGTTGTGTTGGAGATAGTGCCCTCAGAGTCAATTATTGGATCACAGGCACGTGATTGCAATGATTGAGGGAGGATCTATCCCGGTAGGACAGTCTTACTCAAGATGATAGTATGCTATCTGGTTTATCTTTATCATCATGTACTGCTTTAGGTGACCTGACAGGTCACTATTGCACGTTGATAGAGCCCCTAGGATTCTTGCTTGACTGCCAGCAGTATGAGGGCGATCATATACGTGAGAGCTGGTGGTCTATAAGCACATCCTTAAAAGGTCCCTAGTCGTGGGAGTTTCAAGACAGGGCATCGATTCTCCAGAGTAGACTAGTGTATACAGTCGAGACCCCGACGAGGGGCGGTGGCCGGTCTCACAAGCCACTGGTGTCAGTTGGATCACCTAAGATGTATACAGGTGCTCATTGGGTTATGAGTACACCGGACAGGACTCGCCGGGAACATGCTAGTTGGTCTTATATCTGACGTCAGATAGCAGTTCCCTGGTGACATGTGTACAGGTTAGTTCATCGACCTGGGGATCGTCATTTGTCTCGTGTGAGTTCCCACTGTACTTTGATTACTACCTTACCACACTCAAAGGAGACGTGCAAACAGGTTTTAGTTGGGTACAGTCCCGAGCCACATGGAGGCAGTGAGCGGATCTTTGGGGGTTCGTCTCTCCCGGTATTGGGGATGAGGTCGCGCTGTGTCTAGGAGAGCCAGAACATGAAAAGTCCTTGGCCAAGGCAGGAGATTTACTGGTAGGTATTCCAGTAGTATCTCAGGGTGTTCTGGGCTGATCTCTGACACGACTTGTACCGCTTTTGGGGGTCTGACTTTTACCAACCCCATAGGCCCGCCATGCGATGCTCATAGACGAACGGACCGGACTGTACGGATATTGTCACTGACAGGCTCAGTAGGGTGTCAGGATGAGTTCGCTCATCGACGTCCCTTTTGGTCAATAGCTGGTAGCCCGTCACGTATGGCTAATACCTCTGACGTGCTAGTGGTTAAATCCACAGCATAGTATTGACGAGTCTTTAGAGTCCCCCACAGACAGTTGCTCAAGTTTTCGGGCGAAACACTGTAGAGGCCGTATGGAGATATGGCAGGGTTCGATCAGATACATGCGGTATTGCACGGATCAGGATCGGACGGATAATACTAGCCGGCTTTGGTTTAAGCCGGATCCTAGTATAGTACAGTGTAGATTTTGTCTCATTGCATTTGTATTCGGTCGGAATACAGATGCGGGTGTGTATACACAGTATCGGGGTTTTCCTGTAATTTATTACGGGACCAGTTTTCTGGAGTTCCCAGTTTACTTTCCGTTTCGGCCATATTTCTTTGTATCCTTCATTGGCCGAAGATTGGTGGAGGAGGGCTTATTTGCATTTGTGCAAATAAGCAATTTGGAAGGGGGTCTTTGCATATTGTTGGATCATGATGGAAGACCATCCCTTGACTTTCCATGGTTCATGATTGCTTGACTTTGTGAGCAATCATGGTTGTTGATGATGGTTGTTTTGGAGTGTGGATTTGTTGGTGATCATTTCCCTTCATGATTATCTTTATTCCCTTGCATTATGATTGTGGTTCCATCATCCATTCACCTCTCTCTCACTCTCACTCTCTATCTCCTCCCAAAGGGGCCGGCCAAGTGAAAGGGGGGCTGTCCAAAAATTGGGGTGATGCATTTTTGGTCTCTTGATGCTTACAAAATCCCATTATTCATCTCAAAGAGCTTACATCTCATTACCTCCACCATATGGCAACTACCTCAACCCCAAATGAGACACAAGTTCCACACTACATTCTACAGCAAATCTTGGGCACGTCGACTCGCCAACTTCGTGCCCGAGTTGCCTCGGTATCGAGGTGGGAGCCCGTAAAAGAAGCAGGCGACGTGGTGCCCTTCCGGTGACGAGGTGGAGACCGGAGATTCCGCGGGAGAACGGGACGACGACGAGAAGACCGGAAGACACGGATCACTCGGTATATCTCTCTTCCCATCTTTTAGTTAGCTAGGACTAGTTAATGGCCCGATCCGGGTTTATAGTGCGCGGTGGTGCCGGTTTGAAAAATCAAAGTTTAGCATCGCTTCCGCATTCCGGCGTCGGATTGACGGCCGGGGCGCCGCCGTGCACTTACAGTAGTATCAGAGCCTCGCCATTAACATAGTCTAGCTTTGTCTAATGTGTTTTACATTTCCGATCGAACAAAAATTCCAAAACCGCGTTTTTCTCATGCATCAGTTTCTGTCGAAATTTTTTTGTCTCGAAAATTTTTTCAGGGTGTTGCAAAATGGTGCTCAGGGAAGTATAAGCCTCCTATAAAAATTTGGTCGCACGATCTCATTATCTCACCGCGGAACCACGGCCAAACCCATGCTTGGGCCGCGGTTCCGCCACTGTTTAAACTGTTCAGTGCACCAATTTTTTATATAGGCCTCCTAACTTGAAAATAGGGGTTTTGGTATACTTTTTTTTGGGCCCAGAATTTCTGTGAGTGCTACAGTATTGCTTGGGGGCCCACTTAGTAAAATTTAATCGATCGGATATTTTAAACACATTAGTTCACAGTATTTACATTATATCTGCGACCGTGAATGTCACTTGAACGGTAAATCCTGTCTAACTGCTATAGCCCGGTTAGACGGATTTGCGAACGTGACATTCACGTTGATGTTCTGTGATTGTACTATGATGTTGCGGATTGGTCGTGGAGGACAGCCTGGATGCAATGCTAGTACAGTTTTTGTTGTATTATGTACATTTGATATTGCGGGGCGAGCGTCCGACATGTGGACTGCCGTCACTGCCTGTTTGTATTATTATTTTGGGGCACGACCAGGTTGCGGTCGATGTACCCGTTGTATGTATATTTTACTTTCTGTACTAGGATTACCCCAAGGTGGGGTGCACGGATAGCCGGGTTCTAGAGGGCAACGAGCCCGCATCTCATGGCATTGAGACGGAGGGGGCTTCACTCTAGAATTGGCGGGCTATTCGCCGCACTCGTAGGGGGTACAGGTTGACCCAGGAGGGGTGCCCAAGTTACCGGATTCCGTGAAGTGCTGGGTGGTCCATTCACGTTGCTGAAGGGGGCTGCCTCGCTTCAGGTTTTGGCGGGTAACTTGCCGCGCCCGTAGGGGTCTAGGATTTCATTGCACAGGCTATCCACACGACCAGAGGAACGTCGGGTTTCAGTAGTGGCTCTGTGAAACCCGGGGATCCCAGATATCTGTATTGTTCTGTGATGCTGTACATTTCTGTGATGTTGCATTTTATCACGCCTTGAGCGAAAATTATATATTGATATATATTAGTAGATGTTGTATATATTTTGCATCCGCGCTAGTCCAGTCCCCGCTCTGTCGTTAGTTAGCTAACCTAACGGGTAATGACGGGACCCAGTGGCGAATGCGGATGGCATATACGTACATCAGTATATTTTCGTTCTTTTTGGTGTGATCAATTGATGGGACTGCGTTGATTCGGATCAATGCAAGTTAAAAACAAACCTAATCTGATGTTGTTGGAACACTTTTCAAAAAGCTGTTATTGCAAGGACGTTCACTTTGGTTTTGCATCGTGGTATTCAGTTGGAATATCCTGCTCCTCAGTCGACGAGGCAAGGGCCGAGATCCCTTCACCGGGAGTGACCCCTTGGACAAAAAGTTTGCGTCAGGGCAATAACTTCACTATAGCCGATTACTTTTGCTCTGCACCGTGGTATTCAGTTGGAATATCCTGCACCTCATTCTACGGGGAAAGAGCCGAGATCCCTTCACCGGGAGTGACCTCTTTAGCAAAGGTTTTCGTCACAATATTTTAAAAGCTATCCGTTCCTTCAACGATATCAAGTTCATTACGTTAAAGGTTTTCGCCAGAAACCATTCGTAGCCCTCCGTCGTTTCATATGGGTGGTCAATAGTATTCAAGCTGTGTTTGTTGGCCAAAGTCAAGGCACAGTGTTTGGTAGCTGTTGGGTATTCATATGCAGCATAGATAGATGCGTTGGTTTGGAACAGTCGTACTGCCTTGTTGGCCAAAGTCAAGGGTAGGTACGGGTGGATTCAAATCAACCTGGAGAATGACGGATAGAACTTGATATGTGACTTATGATTTGTTGGCCAAAGTCAAGGTCATAAGAGCATGGGGCAAAAATCACATCGGGAGTTTCTAAGGAAACTGAAACTTGCCAGATATGCGCATACCTTCTGGAGTGTGATGACGTGAGCGGATCCGTCACGTTATCATGCGATGATAGTTAGATCCCGATTCCCACTGATGAGTTAGTTTACTCCTCGGGTGACCCCGACTAATTCTTCTTTCAGGTTTGGAGGAGAATTTGACGGTACAGTGGGAGGTTTCCAGATTAGATAAATTGGTAACCATTCTTATCTAGGTTAGAGTGCACGCTGAGTGTTTCTTTTCTCTCTCTCTTTGGCAGTGACCATTGACCCGACCCTAAGACTATGACTCAGAGACCAATATTGACCGAACCTTCTTAAACACTGGCTTTTGGATTGTCAGAGTTGCGGACCTCATTGCCACTCCAATTTTTACCCTTTTCTCCAGGACACCCCGTATTACTACGAACGTCCACTTCCATTGGACAAAAACATCGTATGGTTAGATACGAACTCGAAAGAATTTATTCGAGGATGGTTTCCGGTTCTGGAGAAAACGGATAGGACTATTCAGTTGTCTTTTCATTTTACCTTCTCTCAGGTTGCGAGTACTCCTTGGTTTAGGAGATAGTACACCTATTACGCAAATTGGATATTCTTCTTCCAAACCATAGGCAGGTGCCGACCAGTAGGGAATGAAGAAAACCAATTATCCTAACGATGGTGTACAGAAGGTATTAAGTAAAGACATATCAAGGGATTAGTGAGAGGGCAAAGTAAATTGTGACTGCTATTCACGACCAAACCAAGTATTTCTTCGCCAATCCTAAATCACCTTTGTATTTCTCCAGAATACTCCGTATCACTACGAAGATCCACAGTTTATTGGATACTCCATCGTATGGTTATATACGAACTCGAAAGGAACTTGTTCCAGTTCGGGGATGGATTCTGGTTCAGGAGAAATAGAAATAAGGTTTATTCGGTTGTCTTTTATCTTCACCTTCTCTCGCATTGCGAGTGCTCCTAGGATTAGGACAGTACACCCATTATGTTTCTTGGATAGTCTTCTTCCAAACCATAGGCTGGTGCCGAACGGTAGGGAAGGAAGAAAACCATTTGGCCTAAGGGGTGTGCAGAAGGTAATGACTAAAGACATATAAAGGGATTTGGAGAGGTGACAAAGAATTATACGGTTACAGTTGTGAATCTGGACAATGGAAGAGGCATTACTAGGAATACCGGGATACCCCATCGAAACATTTCAATATTTCAGTTTCACTGTGTACTGTTAAAGGAAAACTGATTTCCTAATTAGACACTTGCTCTAGGGTATGTATTTACCAGGTATGATTCTCACATCTGTATGGTTTTACAGATGATGAGTGGGAGTAAGTTATTGGGAATTAGGTGATCATCCTCATTATATCGGGATTCGTTGTAATCGGTGATATTTGAGGAAGTCACCTAGACTGTTTGCCGGTCGGCAAATATTTGGTTTCGAATATCCACTGTTATGCACCAATTTCAAATTGATATATCTGTACGTCTATTTTTATAGAGTGAGACATATCTTTTTGAAATTATGTCTGTGACATTTACCTATATCAGTGGATGGTTAGGTAAGGAGCATTAAACAACGGTGTAATTCTTCTTAACCAAAGGTACAGTTTTCAACCTACGACACACAGTGAATGAGTTATTAGACTCAAAGGACTTATACAGAGTATTGTATGCTGTCCAGCATCCATCAGGACAGAGGGATTGGTCCTCGTACTATATTCGGTTTACTTATGACTTCTCTAGTTTTTAGACAGGTGTTTCGTGGAAACACCGGGTCCGAATTTTGAGAAGTTATAGGTATTTGAATAAAGTAGAGAACCAGGTATTGCAAGTATCGGGATTCTTCAAAGTGATCGAAGATGTAGATACTTGTGTATGGTATTAAGTTGATAGTAATGGTTAAGAGAACTTGCTTCTCTTTCAGGTTAGTCATAATTGAAAGCATTCCTAAGTTGAGTAACGCTGATCGGCCTCCTTCCATTTAGTTGACATGCACTGGAGACAGCTGCATGATTTGAATCTGGTTCAATTAAATCTGTGCCTCTGGTTCTATATTGGATATAGAACAGTTCATATCTTAACGATGTTAAGGTACGGGGAGTTGTCCGGCTTATGCTTAAAACCAGACTCTGGATAACTCAAAGGCACGTTTCTGTAATGACTGTTTGTGGGTTGACCCAGGCTATGACGAGGGTTGACTTTCTACCATCTGGCAGATCAATAGTGATATTGTTCTAGACTCGCCACAGTTTTAAATAAAATGGATTTTTTCAGAAAACAATAGTGGGAGTATGGTAGAACTGGAAGTAATTCCAGAACCGCAAACGATTACTGAAGATTTGATTGGAACCTAAAGATTCAATCTGGTTTGACATTCCATTAGCCACTCCGCAGATAAGGTGGGTAACTTCAGGCACCCGAGAGGTACTCTGGTAGCCTCAAGGACGGTGACAGGGAGGTTCTTGTTTACCCACACTTGCCATTGCTGTTGTTCCAGGCTGCGAGACCCGACGGGAGGATGAGTATAGCGTCGTTCTAAACTGGCTTTAGAAATGTACGTCTATATGACTCTGCCAGAGGGTTGTCGTAGTCAGTGGGAGCAGCGGAAGCATTGGTGGACAGGTAGCTTATGTCTATTTATAGACTAAAGCAGATATAGTAGAGAGAGATCATCCATTTCTGATGTGACAGTCATAGGTTGACTTCATCAGAATAGGGGATGGATCTGTTGAGAAGGTAGTATGGTGTGATGTCCTGGTATTTGGATGACATACACAGAGTAGGAAGTGATATTCCTATACTACAATCGGTTATACTTTGGTTGTCACACAGTGGTTTCTCCACATGGGACTTGGACATTATATCATACATACTGGTTACTAGATCTAGATTTGGGTGGTTTCCCAATCAGGGTACTTAGACAGCATTCTAAGAGTATTTAGAATGGATGACTCCTGGCACGGTAGTGTACCTGAAGGTGATGGAGTCACCCTCTCTGAAGGTGTCTTACAGACTAAAGGGGAGAGGGATGTGCATGATTGGCAGATCACTTGCTCAGGCAATTGAGTCAATCATGAGATATCAAGTACCACACCAGATATTGTTCTTGCACTAGATGCAATAAGTTGACATTGATCCAATCCTAGAGAAACAGTCGGAAGCAGTTTTAGAACATAAGTTGATGTTCTAGGGATATGATAACGACAGCCTCATGCAGGAGACAGTTATCATTCCAGGCTTCCAAGGTGACCTGGACGACAAGGAGGTTGTCAGAGTTATAGTTTTTCCTTCTGACGAGGGGCAGTATTTTGAACAGGTGATCCAAGGCAATACTGAGGGAGGCATGGCGCAGGATACTGATTAAGTTCAGTTGACGATACAGTCTAAGAAGTTTGGATTTGGAGTTCATTTATGAGCTAGGTCCCATCAGACATCCAGACACATTCTAAGACAGGTATTGCTCATTTCGGGAGATGGCTTTCTCCACGATCATGAGATATATAGAGACATAGAAAGAAACATCAAGGCGGATCCACTCACTGAGGCTATTCCTCGAACGCAATAGTTTCGCAAACAGGTTTTGTGAGACTGACTAGTAGAGGAGTTGGGAGTTCGGTATCACACGGGCTGTGAGTATGCGACATCGCAATAATTAGCCTTGAGTGCAAGTGGGAGATTGTTGGAGATAGTGCCCTCAGAGTCAATTATTGGATTACAGGCACATGATTGCAATGATTGAGGGAGGACCTATCCCGGTAGGACAGTCTTACTCAAGATGATAGTATGCTATCTGGTTTATCTTTATCATCGTGTACTGCTTTAGGTGACCTGACAGGTCACTATTGCACGTTGATAGAGCCCCTAGGATTCTTGCTTGACTGCCAGCAGTAAGAGGGCGATCATATACGTGAGAGCTGGTGGTCTATAAGCACATCCTTAAAAGGTCCCTAGTCGTGGGAGTTTCGAGACAGGGCATATATTCTCCAGAGTAGACTAGTGTATACAGTCGAGACCCCGACGAGCGGCGGTGGCCGGTCTCACAAGCCACTGGTGTCAGTTGGATCACCTAAGATGTATACAGGTGCTCATTGGGTTATGAGTACACCGGATATGACTCGCCGGGAATATGCTAGTTGGTCTTATACCTGACGTCAGATAGCAGTTCCCTGGTGACATGTGTACAGGTTAGTTCATCGACCCGGGGATCGTCATTTGTCTTGTGTGAGTTCCCACTGTACTTTGATTACTACCCTACCACGCTCAAATGAGACGTGCAAACAGGTTTTAGTTGGGTACAGTCCCGAGCCACATGGAGGCAGTGAGCGGATCTTCGGGGGTTCGTCTCTCCCGGTATTGGGGGTGAGGTTGCGCTGTGTCTAGGAGAGCCAGAACAAGAAAAGTCCTTGGCCAAGGCAGGAGATTTACTAGTAGGTATTCCAGTAGTATCTCAGGGTGTTCTGGGCTGATCTCTGACACGACTTGTACCGCTTTTGGGGGTCTAACTTTTACCAACACCCTAGGCCCGCCATGCGATGCTCATAGACGAACGGACCAGAATGTACGGATATTGTCACTGACAGGCTCAGTAGGGTGTCAGGATGAGTTCGCTCATCGACGTCCCTTTTGGTCAATAGCTGGTAGCCCGTCACGTATGGCTAATACCTCTGACGTGCTAGTGGTTAAATACACAGCCATAGTATTGACGAGTCTTTAGAGTCCCCCACAGACAGTTGCTCAAGTTTTCGGGCGAAACGCTGTAGAGGCCGTATGGAGATATGGCAGGGTTCGATCAGATACGTGCGGTATTGCACGGATCAGGATCGGACGGATAATACTAGCCGGCTTTGGTTTAAGCCGGATCCTAGTATAGTACAGTGTAGATTTTGTCTCATTGCATTTGTATTCGGTCGGAATACAGATGCGGGTGTGTATACACAGTATCGGGGTTTTCCTGTAATTTATTACGGGACCAGTTTTCTGGAGTTGCCAGTTTACTTTCCGTTTCGGCCATATTTCTTTGTATCCTTCATTGGCCGAAGATTGGTGGAGGAGGGCTTATTTGCATTTGTGCAAATAAGAAATTTGGAAGGGGGTCTTTGCATATTGTTGGATCATGATGGAGGACCATCCCTTGACTTTCCTTGGTTCATGATTGCTTGATTTTGTGAGCAATCATGGTTGTTGATGATGGTTGTTTTGGAGTGTGGATTTGTTGGTGATCATTTCCCTTCATGATTATCTTTATTCCCTTGCATTATGATTGTGGTTCCATCATCCATTCACCTCTCTCTCACTCTCACTCTCTATCTCCTCCCAAAGGGGCCGGCCAACTGAAAGGGGGGCTGTCCAAAAATTGGGGTGATGCATTTTTGGTCTCTTGATGCTTACAAAATCCCATTATTCATCTCAAAGAGCTTACATCTCATTACCTCCACCATATAGCAACTACCTCAACCCCAAATGAGACACAAGTTCCACACTACATTCTATAGCAAATCTTGGGCACGTCGACTCGCCAACTTCGTGCCCGAGTTGCCTCGGTATAGAGGTGGGAGCCCGTAAAAGAAGCAGGCGACGTGGTGCCCTTCCGGTGACAAGGTGGAGACCGGAGATTCCGCGGGAGAACGGGATGACGACGAGAAGACCGGAGGACACGGATCACTCGGTATATCTCTCTTCCCATCTTTTAGTTAGCTAGGACTAGTTAATGGCCCGATCCGGGTTTATAGTGCGCGGTGGTGCCGGTTTGAAAAATCAAAGTTTAGCATCGCTTCCGCATTCCGGCGTCGGATTGACGGCCGGGGAGCCGCCGTGCACTTACAAGTTGATCGCAGGGAGATCGAGGTCAGGAGAGTTGATACGGAGGACAACACTGTGGATCCACTCACCAAGGCCATTCCCCAGACACAGTTTGAGAGACTCTTCGGGATGCTGGGTATGAGATACTACAACAGCTGGCCTTAGTGCAAGTGGGAGATTGTTAGTTATATATATGCCCTAGAGGCCATTGTTGTATATATGATGTATATTATAGTGGATGCTTGGATATATAGAGAGAGGACTTTCTTGCTCGTCATGATAGTATGCTATTTAGTTTCACTTTATCTTAACATGTTGACTTGTATTAGTTTATTGTCTTGTTCTCACATGTTGATAAAGCCCTTAGGATATGTACTCGACTACTGGGACTATGATGAGATCATACTAGTGGGGCCAGGGTAGTCAACGAGTACTTCCTATAACTGTTCCTAGTCGAGGGTGTGTCGAGACAGGGCATCGATACACCAGAGTAGACTAGCGTTTACGCATCTTGACCCATATGATGGGCGATGGATGATCCCATATCCATCGGTGTTTGACATCAAAGATGGTGTACGGGTGCTCAGTGGAGACTGGGTACACTGGACGGACTCGCCGAGAACTCCCAGATGGTATTATACCTTACGTCAGATGGCAGTTCTCTGGTGACACTGGTACAGGGTAGTCTGTAGACCCGAGATCGTCATAGAGTCTTGTGTGATTCCCACTATGCTTTGATTTCCACCTTACTACATCCAAGAGGGCGTGCAAAACAGTGGCTTTTGGGTACATTCCCGAATCACATGGAGGCAATGAGCGATAGGAGGGGTTTCGTCTCTCCCGGTATAGGGAGTTGATGTTGTGCTGTGTTCGATTGGCTATAACTGGAAGTCCCTGGCCAGGGAGGATATTGAGTACTACTGGTAAGTGTTATCAGTAGGTTCTTGACCTGTTATGAGCCTCACATCGACACGACTTATCGATTACTGGGGTCTGACGTATACCACCCTTAGACTAGATATGCAACATATCAGACGAAGAGACCGGACTGTACGGGAGTGTTACTGATTGGATTCACAGGAGAATGTACAGGCTTGCTTATTGATCTTCTGATCGCTCAATACTTGGGTGGCTGTTATGTTTAGCTGACCGCTTGCAGCTTGTGGGTGTTTGATATGATCATCACCTACTGTCGGCGTATTGACGATTCTTTAGAGTCCTACACAGAGGTTTCTTGACTCAGGAAAAACGGAGTAGGAGCACATATGTGATATGTGCGGGACCGAGGATAATATGATATGAGATACCGTATTCTATTCTTGCGATATTTGATATCAGCCGGGTATATGTGATATAGCCGGGTTATCGGATCAAGTGTTGATTCGATGAAATGATACATTTTATATTAGTCGGTTATTTGAGAAATAGCCGGATTGTCGGATCAAGTATTAATTCGATAATTTAATGTATAACTATATATGTGATATATTACATTACATTATCTAATATTGGCTCGCTTTATTGATTCATTTTCTCACCGGATAATACATTGATATATGTTAATTGTATTATTTTCTTTTGTTACAAAAATATATTATATATGTGATATATAATATTGTAACAAGTTATGTTTACAAATGCAACATGATTAGTGGAGATTAAACATGGTTAGGGTTTGTTTTGGGTTAATCTTTTCTAGAAGCTTCTAGAAGCTTTTCTTTTGTTTCGAGCAAAGATATTTTGTGTTGATATTTTGAGATATTTTCTTAACCCAACCCACACCCTTTAACCCTAGTCAAATCTCTATAATGGTTAAGTCTTTTCTTGACTTAACCATGGTTGCAATTGTAATCATATAAAATTTTCATTATTCATCACAAAAGAAATAATTCATTCTTCTTCTTCCTTGAGCTCTCAAAAACTTTCTAGGTTTTTCTTTTGTGATGTTTGAGTGTGAGAAATTGATAATAAAAGAGAGCATAAATCCTACTTCATCATCCTCATCTAATCTAGCCAATTAGATTAGGGTGTTCACTTCATTAATACTTGATTAGTGAGTGAGAGCTTGAGTTAAAGAAATTTCAAGGTAGATCATCTTAGAAGAGGAAAACTTCAAGCTAGCATGGATCATTCGGGTTGTGGAACTTCTCTTGAGTCCGGGAGATCATGGATCGCGGCGAAGGAACTACTACTCGGAGCTTATGAAACGAAGGAGCGGACTACAAAGGTTGTAATCCCTCTCTCTTAGTTGTAAAGATGTTTACTTGCATGTTTAACCCTAATTATCTAGCAAAGATCATCGCTTTATGTTGTTCGGCACGTCTAAATTTTAAATCGGGCATGGTTGATGACTTATAGACCCTTGTGACAGTGCCTAGTAACTCTACAACATTGGCATGACTTATCAAGCTATTGGGGTCTGACGTTTACCACCCCCAGGCGAGATACACGACATATCAGACGAAGAGACCGGACTGTACGGCAGTGTTACTGATTGGATTCGCAGGAGTATGAGTAGGCGTGCTTATTGATCTTCTGATCGCTCAATACCCGAGTGGCCGTTACGTTTAACAGGCATCTTGTGGGTGTTTGATATGATCATTACCTACTGCCGGCGTATTGACGAGCCTTTAGAGTCCTACACAGAGGTTTCCTGGCTCAAGCGAAATGGAGTAGAAGCACATATGTGATATGTGCGTGACCGAGATTAATACGAGTATGTGATACCGTATTATATTCTCGCGATTTGTGTCATCGGTCGGTTATATGCGATATAGCCGGGTTATCGGATCAAGTGTTGATTCGATAAGTTGATACATATAATATTAGTTGGTTATATGTGATATAGCCAGATTATTAAATCAAGTGTTGATTTAATAATCTAATGTATAATTATATATATTAGATATATTAATTTACATTAACTAGTATTAGCTCACTTAATCATATCTTTTTCTCACTTGATGTGTGCATTAAGTATATATGTGATATATATTTGTGTACATGATTTTGTGTCATGCTAGATGATACATGCAACATGGATGTGTGAGACTCACACCATGATTAAGGTAATGGTAAGAGTTTTATTTATTTTGGTAATTCAAAATTAGTAGGAAAATGTCATGCTTAGAAGCTTGGAGAAGCTTAAAGCATCTTTGACTTAGTCCACTAATTTTGTCTCACTCAAGATATTTATTAACCAAACCATTATCTTAAACTATGATTAAGTCTCTACAATGGTTAGTATATGATACTAACTCACGCATGGTTGTCATTCACCACTTGATTTTATTCTTGAGTTGTTTTCTTCATCTCTTTCCTCTAGCTCTCTAGCTTCATGAAAAATGGTGAAAACGAGTGAGAAAATCAAATCTAAAGTGGGCCCATTTCCTACTTCATCATCCTCTACTACCAGCCATTTAGTTTAGGGTGTTCTCCTCACAAAGTTCATCACTTAGTGAAGAGCTAGTTTGGGTTTGAGTCTCCTCGACGTAGATCATCTTCGGCCTCGAAGACTTCGAGCAAGCATGTTCATTTCTCCAAGGGAACCCATACTAGAGTTCGGGAGATCACTACTCACAGCGAAGGGACTACTACACGGAGCTTTTGAAGTGAAGGACCGGTCTACAAAGGTTGTATTCCTTGTTCACTTCTTGTAATGTTTGATTACATGTTCTATATTGTCTATTCACTCTAGCTAGATCCTAGGTTAGGGTTCATTAGCACTCTAGAATTTTTGAAATTGGCATGCTTGATGTCTTGAAAACCCAGTAGGGTGCTAAGGAATCCCAACAGTGGTATCAAAGCCGGGCTAGAGTATTAGACGATATTTGTTAGATTATGAAACCGAAACTACTCCGAAACTTGAAACATTGAATTCTAGTTTCTGTCGAATTTTTAAAGTCCTCGAAATTTTTTTTAAACAAGTGCAGAATGTTGTATGATACATTACATGAACATAGAAGAAATTTAAGCACATTTTCTCGGAAAATGGCCGGCCAGATGAGGGTTAAAACCGGCCACCTCGGCCCATTTGTGGAATTTTTGCCTCAAATTTTTTCTGTGTTCCAGGCTCTGGGGTTTGGTGTTTCAGGTGTTGTTTGTTTTTTCTAAAATTGCATATGATGTAGTCTTACTGAATAGGCAATTCGGAGTGTTTCGTATTCGTAGTTTAACATTGTTTTCGGGTTTTCACTTGTTATCTAGGCGAAATTAAAAAGTTCGAACGAATGTCAAAAACCCATTTTCCAAGTTTAGGGTATTCGGAAAATCATGCAAGTCATTCTGTGGACCCTCTAGAAGAATGAAACCCTAACCCGACATAATGACCAAGGAACCGTTTTCGAACCTTAGGGTTTGCGGCAGTTCTGCGGTGTCATTAATGAGGCTTGGGTTTGCCCTTCTACGGTTGGTCCATAGGTGATGTGGCGTGATTCTGGGTATTTTTAAACTGTGCTCAAGTGTTGAGCTTTTGGGGAATTGTGGGACTTTGATTATTCGATCGAAAAGTTTAACGTCGTCCGGATATTTGTGATGGGATACAATACTTGGAATCAACAATATTTGAATATTATAAATCTAGCAATTTAGTCTTGTTTGATCGGTTGCCACAGGATTTTGATGTGATCAAAAGTCCATCGCAATCACGTAGCGTATGCGGATACTCGCTGGGTAACCTTACTAGATAACCACGCCCCATAGCCCCGACCAAGTGACTGTAGGAGAACTTCGTTGCCAAAAGCATCCGTCCGGGTGCCCGCGGCCGCGGTGTTCCGCCTAAGTGCACTTTGTCGACGGTATCGGGGGTGTGGCCGTCTACTAAAGTTTCCGACGAGCATTCGATTAGGATGCCGGGAATCTTGTTGAATTGCCCGACTTGATATTGAAAAGTGTTTTCAATATCGAGACTAAAATTCGGGGTTTATAATTGTTAGGCATATGATGTCTAAGGAATTCATATTGTTAGGCATGAAATCCGGAATATGAGATATTTCGGGTTTATGATGTTTAAGGTGGTTGCGGATTCCAACTGTTGTAGTTTTCATTTTCTTTTCTGCGACCGTTAGTGTAATATATGGGGTATCGCCTGTTTCGTTGCTATACGTCAACGACAATTGGGATACGCATATTTACTTACGTTGATGACATGTGATGTTATGTGTTGCCGTGATATGTTATATTGGATCGTCGTGTTTGAATAGCCGGGTTTTTTTTATGTGAGATGAGAGTTTTTCATTTTCATTCATGTAATAACTTGTATGTAATATTCTTTTATTAGGGCACTTCCGGGTTGAGGAAGATGTCACTGTTGATGTATATTATTTACTTTTCCGCATTAGGATAGACCCAAGGAGGAGAGCACAAGTAACCGGGATCTAGAGTCCGGTAGGAGACCATCTCGAGGAGTCAAGTCCGGGTCTCCTAACTCTAGAATTGGTAAGGTTGCTTGCCGCTCTCGTAGGGGTCTTGGGATGTGGGATTGGCTATTCATCACGACCATGGAATTCGTGTTTTATACAGGCTTAAATTAAAACACGAAAATCCTAGTATATCCAATATTTCATATGTTGTCTTCTGCTGCTGGTATTCTGTGATGTGATCAATTTATATTCTGAGATGGATACATTATATTATATATGAGATATATAATAGACGTTGCTTATATATTTCATACGCGCTAGCCCTGCCCCGCTCTGCCGTTAGTTACCAACCTAACGGTGCACGACGGGACTTCGTGGCTAATGCGGATGGCATAAGCGTACGTTGTATTTATCTGTGATGTTTAGGTAACTTAAATGATGGGACATTCATTAATGAGATTAATGAAAGAAAAAAAACCTAAAGATGTTGTAGAATCAAATTTGAAACCCACTCGGCTTTTTACGAAAAAAGCAAAGTTTTAAAAAGCGGAGCTTAAGCACTCCTTTTAAAACCATTTGATTCTGCAACGAGATCAAGTTCAAAGCGTTAAAGGTTTTCACAAAAACCATCCGCAACCCTCCGTCATTTTAGGAAGTAGAGTACTTAGTATTCGTGCTGTGTTTGTTGACCATAGTCAAGGCGTAGTATATGGTAGCTAAGTGATGTCTTTCTACACAACATATGATGCGATTAGTTAGGACAATCATGTGACTTTGTTGACCATAGTTAAGGGTCATGTGGGTGAGTCTAATTAATCACGAAATGACGGGTAGAACTTGACTAGTGCTTGTGATTTGTTGACCATAGTTAAGGTCATGAGCCACTAGGGGTAAAAACCATTATCGGGAGTTTCAAGTGTTGAAATTTGCAATGAGATTGCATACTTTCTATGAGATAGTTGGATCGTGATACCCACTGCGAGTAATTGTTACTCCTGGGAGAGTTTTGCACTTTACAATTAGCCGATCAAGTAGGTGTCTAGAAAGGTGTCAACGGGGTTACACCCCTGGGAAAACGAGGTTTATTTTAATTAGGTCCATGCGAAAGCACGGGGAACCTCCCTCAAAGTACCGGCACTGGCCTGGCTGAAAGATTGGCGAACTTGTAGGGTGTAATTAATCCCGGCTAGTAATTTCCTTTAAAGGTTTGAAGGAAGATTTGATAATAACAGTGGGAGCCATCTTGATTAGATAAAATATATAACCAATCTAATCTTGCAAGAGCGCACGCAGAGTGTTTTCTTCTCCCTCTTTCCAGGTAGCGACCATATCACGCCTTAATCAAGATAATAATATGGATGTATTTACCGAACCCGCTTGTTATACTGAGCTGGGGAACGTTGGTCCCGCTCTACCTTATAATTGTTATAAGTCCGAGCAGGAAATAGGGGAATACCAGGATTCCCATGCCGCCCAAACGAAGAAAGTGCATGTTGATGAATCTTGTTCGGGTGTGTTCGTTACCGAGAACTGTTTCTCAGTATCCTCTACGTCCTGGGTATTTGATACCGGATCAGGATCCCATATATATAATCTGTTACATGGGCTACAGAAAGGTAGAGAACTGGGAGTGGGTGATATGTCTCTAAGTATAGAGAATGGTGCAATTGTTGCAGCCAAATCAGTTGGCAAATATCACATTGTATTACCAAATACATTGATTCTGAACGAATGTTATTAGATACCGAACCTGATATGCAACATTATATCAGTCTCTTTATTTACTAAGGAAGGATATAATTTTGTATTGTTGGATAATGTTTTGAACATTTCCTATATCAAAGAGTTGATCGATTCAGGCACGTTATCTAATAACATATACGTTCTAAATCAAACCATAGTTCTTAACGTATAGAACACACACAAGAGGAAGAGTTCAGAAATGAACAAATCCTTCTTGAGGCATTGTAGACGAGGTCATATCAATGCGACCAGACTAGATAAGTTATATAAAGATGCATATTTAAACCAGTTTGAATTTGCATCTTGTGAAACTTGCCAGTCATGTCACAAAGATAAAATGACCATAGCTCCGTTTACTTGAAACAGAGAAAGAGTTAGTGAACTCTTGGGACTGATACATGATGATGTATGTGGTCCCCTGTCTACACATGCCAGGACTGGTACTTTGTACTTCATTACATTCACTGATGATCTCTCAAAATTCAGACACATGTTCCTGTTGAAACACAAGTCTTAACCTTTTGAGAAATTCATAGAATATAAGTCAGAAGTCAAGAACCAAAACGGGTATACGTATTTAAGTCTTATGATGAGATCAGAGAGGAGAATACTTGAGCATGGAGTTCTTGGACTATTCAAAAGGAGAATGAGATTCTCTCTCAGCATTACTCCTCCGTATACACCACAACACAACGGTGTATCGGGGCGGAGCAATCGCACCCTATGAGATATGGTGCGCTCTATGATGAGTACTGCTGAGTTGCATGTTTCCTTTTGGGGTTATGCGCTTGAAGAAGCAGCATACCTATTGAATTGAGTTCCAATCAAATCAGTGCCTACCACTCCATATGAGATATGGAATGGGAAGAGACCATCTCTTAAGCATGTTAAGATTTGGGGTTGCCCGGCCTATGTCAAAAGCAAAATCCGGACAAGCTCGAGGCAAGGTCAGTTCTGTGGAAGTTTGTTGGATAGCCCAAGCATTTGCAAGGGAATATCTTCTACCGCACCAAGGAACAAAATGTGTTTTATTTCTCGGCATGACCACCTTTTTAGGAAAAGAATTATTTATAAAAGAAATTTGTGGTCATGAGGTAGAACTGGAATAGGTTCCAGCTATACAAACTACAGTTGATGATTTGGTAGAGCCGGAGGATTCAATAGTTCCCGACGAACCTCAGCCTCTCCGCCGATCTGGTAGGGTTCCTCATCCGCATGAGAGATACTACGGTTTCCTCGATGACAGTGGGAGCGAGGATTGCATCATGAGATGATGACCCAACTAGTTTCGAGCAGGCCATCAAGAGCGGGGACTCTATAAGAATGGTTGGATGCTAAGCGATCTGAGATGGAATCCAAGTACACCAACAAAATATGGACTTTTGTTGCTATATCTGAAGGGTTAAACCCCCATCAGAAGCAAGTATATCTTGAGAAGATTACTTGGTGTAGATTGAAAAGTTGATACTTTCAAAGCTAGACTTGTTGTAAAAGGTTCTCGCCATTAACCAGGTGTGGTTTTTTATGAAACCTTTTCTCCGGTACCTATGCATAAGTGTAGTGTCTTGAAAAGTCGTTTTGGTGTTTTCCTGAAAATCGGTGAAAATTCGGTATTTTTCCGAAAACCGTCTTTTTTGTTATTTTGCATTTTAGGGCTAATTATACCTAAAATGGATAGGTAATTGCTTGTTTTTAGTAGCTAATGAGTTAATTATGAAATTCTGGTCGTTTAAAAATTTTCCCTAATTTTTCAATTTTTTTAATATTATTTTAAGCTGGTAAGAAAATACATTAAATTAGTGATAAATACAAATTTTTCCAGGCTAATTTTAATCTTTAAAATTGTGTTAATTAAGATCTAGTTGTAACATGAATTTTCAGTATTTTATTTTAAGTTTTTACTAATTTTTATTATGGAAAACAAAAATATAATTATTTAAACTTAAGCTTGCAAATATGAATTTGTGGGGGGCCTTTTTGCTTGTTTTCTTTTTACAACCTCTCACATTTTCCCTTTCCTCCCATGGGCCGAGCCCACCTGCAGGTTTCCCCCCCCCCCTCCATTTCTCCATTTCATTTCATGTGATGTATGTTTTGGGTTGATTTTTTTACATTAATTAAGTATGGTGTTGACTTGGAAATGATAAAGATATAACACTAGTACACACACACACTCCCCCCCCCATTCCCTTGCTGCCGAATCTGCAGGATTCTCCCCCCCACTCCATTCCACTCCATTGTTCCACCTCCTTGCATCAAAAAAAAGAAAGAAAGAAATCCCCAAATGCTTCAAAATCCAATTAAACCTCACAATTCCAAACCCATTCTTCATGCTTCTCCTTAGACATTCTTGCATGGATCTTGGAGGCTAAGGGGCCATCTTTGAAGGCAAATTATCTTGCTAGATCTCTAGAATTGGAGGTATAATCTTGACCCAATTAACACTTGTGGTTAAATTCCTTAAATTAAATTGTTTAGAGTTAAATTTTGTGCTAAATTCTAATTTAGTTTTTTTTATATAGTTCATGGCTTGAGTTGTAATTAGGGTTTAGAAAATCCATTATTAGGTTAATTAATTTACTTTGCTATCTAGTTCCTACACAACCTAATCTAACAGGTTACTTTGTTATGTGGTCTTTAAACTATGCTAATCTACTAAATTTTAAAAGTGTGATTTTGGTTGTAAATTGTTGTTTTAGGAAATTCAAGAAAGGGTTTATGTATGGAAAATGGGTTGTGAAGCATGATAAATGAGTTGAATTTATGTGATTGTGGCTAACTAGTTGTGTGGTTGGATATTTGTGTTGGATTGTGATAACCTTATCGCTAATTTTCGATATTTGCACCAAAATTGCAAGTTTTGTGCTTACTAGGTTTTTATTTAAAATTGCATGGTGAATTATTTGTGTTACCTTGGGGATATTTTTAGCATCTCCTAAGACGTTTAGGATGCGTGAGTGCGGATTTTTGAGTAGTCGGGTTTTAGTTTTGCCGGGCGACCAAATTGGCGATTTTTGGCAGTTTTTGCGATTTTCGCGTATGTTCCGCGCACCTTGTGCACGTTGTACCTAGCTAGTGAACATTAGTAGTTTCGTTTGGGTTTTGCGTCATTCTTGTTAGGTAACCTTATGTTTGGTATTGATGTAAATTCCAGGTTTGGTCGCGGAGACGTCAGACGCGGCGCGAAAGGGGAAGGCGGTGATTGGACACAGCTAGCCAGGGATTCCGGTGAGTAGATGTAACATCTACGGGGGACTATCGTTGGATGGCGCAAGCCGCCCGATAGTTTTAGTAACTTACAAGATTCTTAGTGATGTTAGTAATTAGGGGTGAAATACTTATATGATTATTTGCTGCATCCATGCATTATATTGATATACATATGCGAAACCATTTTATAGGACACCTGCACCATTGCCAGGGTTTTTTTTTATGCAGCACGAGCACTATTCATGCTTACACACACACCCTGGTAATTGCCATGCCACCACACTAGATAACCTTTAAATTTAAACCTTTTACTAATTGATACTTAAACTTGTGCTATTGCCTTTAATTCCTTAAAATGAAACCGTAGGATTGCTATTCATGTGCATGTACTTCATCATATTAATTGTTCATGCTTAATCTATTAATCACACATCGCAACTTGATTATTGATACCATATGCATTCATTATCATTGATATATGCACTTATGAGGATTTCTTGAGATTTTATGATATTTCTGGATTTCGGGGGAAAGCCGCAAAATTTCTAAACTTATTATATTTTTAAAACATGTAAATTGCGGTTTTCTAGTGATGTAAGTGTCGTCCACCATGAGTTTGCTGTGGTTTTTGAGACCCGTTTCGAGGAGTTGGATGAACCGTCTCGGGTACATGGTGGGCCCGGTAGGGTACCCCGGGGCAAGAAGCTCGTGGTGCTGACGATGAGCCTGGCAGGGGACGGATTACCTACCGGTGACTTCATTGGGCACGGCGGATATCCAGAGGATACCGACCGGGGCCGCGAGAGGATGAGATATTGATATTGAGATGGGTCAGCCGGATGGCTGAGGCCAGAGACACTATGACATGGATTTATGAGATTTGAGACAGCTTTTGGGTGTCGTTGCTGGACACCGGTTCTCGTCGATTCTTTGAGTATTATGCTGGCATTCTAAAAGAGTTTCAAAAACAAAAAGAGATAAATGTTTCTTATATATACCTATTGAGACCTCAGATATTCATGTTGCATACATATTCGTACACTGATGTTGTATACACACCTGCTAGTGCATCCATTCATACCTGTATTTTAGATGCTAGGATGCTTGTGTGCATGCATACGATAGCCTTTGTAGGTGTTATTTATTACTCACGAGTTGGCAACTCACCCCCGTTGTGCCACAGCCTTTTTCAGGTCCGCTCCGTCAGTACAGTAGCGGCGGGCGCACTTGTTCTTTTGCCTCCTTTGCCTGGACTCGAGGTTTTGCTTCTAGGTGGGTTATATCATTATTTTTGTACCACCTTGTATATTCTTTGTATCTAGTACACTCCATCTACTGTATCTACCAGCATTATTGTATATTGACCTAGAGATGAGACTGTGAGATTTGTAGACTTTTATGCTGTACTTTGGGGTCGAGCTCACTTGAGTCGACATGCTGTTTTTCTTATGCTTCATTATGATTATTTTGCTTGTTGTCATTTTATATTGCGTGGGATTTGTGACCGCCTTGTGGCGAAGAGCTAGCTCCCGCTTGGGGATGCCCTATTTTGTTGGATTCATATATATTTTGTTGTACCCATTTTGGGGGCCAGTATTTACAAAGGAGACTCTGCCGAAATTTTCGGAAAAATTGGTGTTGTTTTTAAAAAGGGTTTTACATGACTTAATTGATAAACTCGCTTTCAATTGATTGGGTTTTCTTCACTCTTTTGCTTAATTGGTTTTGTTTTCTGGGCTTTGGCTTACTTATTTTACGGACATCTTTAGACGTTTCGTAAACTTAAGTGCCAGTCACGTTCCGTACCCTGCGGGTCATGACAAAGTTGGTATCAGAGCGATAGGTTTTACCTTTTTGAGTGTAGGACGACCCTTGGTAGATGGAGTAAGTGACTTAAGCAGGGTAACGTAGCGTGCGTATGTCCGCGGCATACTTGCGATACGGTACTCCGCCTAAGTGACTTTAGGATATACTTGCTTGAAAATTCCTTCTTCAATTCCGTGTATCCTATGATCCTATTGCACTGTTCTTACTATCCGTTTTCCTGTAACAGCCACTATGCCGCCGAAGGCTACGAGGGCACAGAGGGCTGCCGCCAGAGACGAGATTCGAGCTGGCTCGTCCGAGACTAGGACTGAGCAGGGTGGTATGCCTACACCGCAGGGACAGACCGATCCACCTTCCCCAGGCCGTATGGATAGGCTCGAGACTGGTATGGAGGAGTTGCGACAGATGATGGGAGGCATGCAGGAGCTACGTCAGATGGTAGGATCCCTAGTTGCAGCCAGTCGTACACCGAGACCGGATGACGTACCTACTACATCACAGACGACCATGATACCTGTTCCTACTACTACCACCGTGACCATCCCGGTTTCACTATAGGATTTCATGAGGCTGAGACCTCCAGTATTCACCGGCACCGAGGCAGCGGAGGACCCACAGACGTTCCTTGACAGTTTAGCCAGGATCTGCCGTTCGCTGAGATGTTCGGATGATCGATGGGTAGAGCTTGCGAGTTTCCGACTAGAGGGTCTCGCGCAGACATGGTGGGAGTCAGTCTTGAGAGGTCGAGCTGCAGGTCTGCCGCCTATGACTTAGGCCGAGTTTACAGCGGTCTTTCTAGCTTGTTTCCTCCCAGAGAGCGTTTGTGACGCCAGAGCTCGCAGCTTCGAGGCCTTAGTCAAGACACCTGGGATGACGGTGTCTGAGTATGACATCCAGTTTACGCAGTTATCCCGATATGCTCAGTATTTGGTGGATACCGAGGAGAAGATGGTGAAGAGGTTCGTACAGGGACTTGATGCCCAGCTATATCTTGCCATTGGCGCCCAGCACTACGATACTTATTCAGCTGCTAGGGATACGGCATTGAGGATGGAGGCACGCATATCACAGACTTCGGCCGTTTCTGGGCCGAAGAGGATTCGCACCGAGGTACCGTCTCAGAGGCAGCACGCCAGATTCTTTCCGAGAGATAGGCCTGGCAGAGGATTTGGACGGGGACAGTTATATGGTTCTTATCCCCAGGGGCAGCAGCCGTCGCCAGGGTGTTTTGGGTGCGGGAGTTTGCACCATCTTGTCAGAGACTGTCCGGCGAGACGACAGGGAGCAGCGACAGTTCCGCATGTGACCCTGCCACCATCACCACCCCCTCCTCAGAGAGCCCTACTTCCTACCACCGGCGATGCTCCATGCCAGTTAGGTGCACCCAGAGGCCGTGGACGCGGCGGTCCTGTTCAGAGAGGACGAGGAGGCAGAGGCCGAGGTCGAGGTCAGCCCGCTATCGGTGGAGAACAGGCCTGAGTTTTTGCTTTGACACCGCAGGATGCGCAGGCATCCAATGCCGTTGTGACAGGTACCTTGCCAGTTTGTTCTTTCGACGCACGGGTATTATTCGACCCAGGTTCCACACATTCATACGTATCTACACACTTTGCACCGATGTTGGGCCGTGAGTCGTCGTCGTTAGATCATCCGCTTGTTGTTGTTACTCCGGTAGGCGAGTCGTTTGTCGCTCGGTTTGTATTTCGATTGTGTTCCGTTCGTATCGGGGAGAGGGATGCATCGGTTGATTTGATTCTCCTCGATATGTTGGACTTTGATGTGCTTCTGGGCATGGATTGGCTAGCCACTTGTTATGCTTCGGTGGACTGCCGTGAGAAGGCAGTCATATTTAGATTTCCGGGAAAACCAGTCCTTGTTATTCGAGGAGACCGCAGTGTCACCCTTCCCAGCTTAATTTCGTCTCTTCGCGCTGGTCAGCTCTTGCGGAAGGGATGTCAGGGATTCTTAGCGTTTATTTGTGATACTCGAGCTGCAGAGGTTCCGTTAGACCGGGTCCCGGTAGTTTGTGAGTTCCCTGATGTTTTCCCTGATGAGCTACCTGGGCTACCGCCTGAGCGCGATGTTGAGTTCTGCATTGATTTGATTCCCGGCTCGGGGCCTATTTCTATACCGCCTTATCGGATGGCCCCGGCAGAGCTTCGAGAGCTGAAGGATCAGTTGCAGGATTTGTTAGATAAGGGGCTTATTCGACCGAGTGTTTCTCCGTGGGGTGCTCCGGTCCTGTTTGTCAAGAAGAAGGATGGAAGTTTGCGCTTATGTATCGACTACCGCCAGCTGAACAAAGTTACCGTTCGGAACAGATATCCGTTGCCGCGCATTGATGATTTGTTCGACCAGCTTCAGGGTGCGGGGTATTTTTCGAGGATCGACTTGCGATCAGGATACCATCAGCTGCGAGTTCGACAGGAGGATATACCGAGGACAGCTTTCCGCACGCGCTACGGCCACTACGAGTTTTTGGTGATGTCGTTCGGACTCACCAACGCCCCAGCAGCATTCATGGATTTGATGAACCATACATTCAGGCCGTATCTTGACTTGTTCATCATCGTGTTTATCGACGATATCTTGGTGTACTCCCGGAGCAGAGAGGAGCACGAGCAGCACTTGCGGATTACGTTACAGACTTTGAGGGAGCACCAACTGTTCGCAAAGTTCTCCAAGTGTGCATTCTGGCTGGACAGCGTCGGATTCTTGGGTCACGTGGTTACGAGAGACGGCATTTGTGTGGACCCGAAGAAGATTGAGGCTGTTCAGCAGTGGTCCCGACCTACATCGGTTACTGAGATCCGTAGTTTTCTAGGCCTGGCGGGCTACTACAGGCGTTTTGTTCAGGACTTCTCCCGTATAGCTGCACCGTTGACCGGTTTGACCCGGAAGGGAGTTCCTTTCGTCTGGACAGAGGAGTGCGAGCGCAGTTTTCAGCAGCTACGGACTTGTTTGACTACGGCGCCGGTATTATCTTTGCCTTCGGGATCAGGCGGATTTGTTGTCTACTATGATGCTTCGCGAGTGGGATTAGGATGCGTATTGATGCAGCATGGCCGGGTGATCACTTATGCTTCTCGGCAGTTGAAGAAGCATGAACAGAACTACCCCACTCATGATTTGGAGATGGCTGCAGTGGTCTTTGCACTGAAGATTTGGCGACATTACCTATACGGCGAGTCGTGTCAGATATTCACCGATCACAAGAGCTTAAAGTACATATTTCAGCAGCGAGACCTGAACCTCAGACAGCGTCGTTGGATGGAGTTGGTGAAAGACTACGACTGCGAGATCTTATATCACCCCGGCAAGGCGAATGTGGTGGCAGATGCGTTGAGTAGGAGGCCCGGGGGTAGTCTATCCTTTTTGCGCGCAGTGCAGAGGCATTCGTCAGCAGATTGGCAGATGTTATGCGACAGCCGAGTTGAGTTCGAGTTCACTCAGACAGGGGGACAGCTCGCGCATGTTCGTGCACGCCCACAATTGCTTGACCGTATATATGAGGCACAGCGCAGTGACGACCGTTGCTCAGAGATCAAGGCACAGATGGGACAGGGCAGATTTTCCGAGTTCGTGATTGACGATCAGGGGATTTTACGATATGGATCTAGACTGTGCGTACCAGATGCTGATGGATTACGGCGCGACATTATTGAGGAGGCACACCGATCAGTGTATAGTGTCCGCCCCGGTTCCACCAAGATGTACCATGATATGAGAGAGACCTACTGGTGGGACGGGATGAAGAGGGACATTGCGGAGTTCGTTTCGAGATGCCTGACTTGTCAGCAAGTCAAGGCCGAGCACCAGAGGCCCGCAGGAGAGCTACAGCCGTTACCCATTCCAGAGTGGAAATGGGAGCAGATTTCGATGGATTTCGTTGTGGGTCTACCCAGGACCAGTCGAGGGTACGACTCCATCTGGGTGATCGTGGATAGATTGACGAAAGCGGCTCACTTCCTACCAGTGAAGACCACTTTCAGCTTCGCTCAGTATGCTCAGCTCTATATTGACGAGATCGTGCGACTACATGGCGTACCGACTTGTATCGTGTCAGATCGAGGCACTCAGTTCACCAGCCGACTCTGGCAGAGACTTCAGGAGGCTTTGGGCACTCGTTTGAGCTTCAACACCGTGTTTCATCCGCAGACAGACGGACAGTCAGAGCGGACCATTCAGACTCTCGAGGACATGCTCAGAGCGTGCGTTTTAGACTTTGGTGGTAGCTGGGATCGTCATTTACCTCTAGTGGAATTCTCCTACAACAACAGCTTCCAGGATACTATTCAGATGGCACCTTTCGAGGCATTGTATGGGAGGAGATGCAGATCGCCCGTTTGTTGGACAGAGCTCAGCGAGAGCAGTATTTTGGGGCCGCAGCTTGTTGAGGAGACGACAGCGAAGATACAGTTGATCCGAGACCGGATGAGAGCGGCTCAGAGCAGGAAGAAATCGTATGCGGACAGGCACCGTCGCAGATTAGAGTTCGCAGTTGGCGACCATGTTTTTCTGAAAGTCTCTCTGATGAAGGGCGTGATGCGTTTTGGGCGAAAGGGGAAGCTTAGCCCTAGATTCGTAGGTCCCTTCGAGATCCTCGAGCGTGTCGGCGCTGTTGCATATCGTTTGGCTCTTCCTCCCAGCTTTCCCGATGTTCACCCCGTCTTCCATGTTTCGATGCTCCGCAAGTACCTTCACGACCCTTCGCATGCGATTCAGCACCCGACAGTCCAGCTAGAGCGCGACCATTCTTTTGCAGAGCAGCCGGTGGCCATCCTGGATCGGCAGGTGAAGAAGTTGAGGTCGAAGATTATACCAACCGTCAAGGTCCTTTGGCGTAGTCCGAGCAGCGAGGAGGTTACCTGGGAGACCGAGGGCGAGATGAGGAAGAAATATCCCCATCTCTTCGAAGGTACGCGTAGTTATATTTTTAAATTCGGGGACCGAATTTCTTTAAGGGGGGAAGATTGTAGCGTCTTGAAAAGTCGTTTTGGTGTTTTCCTGAAAATCGGAGAAAATTCGGTATTTTTCCGAAAACCGTCTTTTTTGTTATTTTGCAGTTTAGGGCTAATTATACCTAAAATGGATAGATAATTACTTGTTTTTAGTAGCTAATGAGTTAATTATGAAATTCTGGTCGTTTAAAAATTTTCCCTAATTTTTCAATTTTTTTAATATTATTTTAAGCCGGTAAGAAAATACATTAAATTAGTGATAAATACAAATTTTTCCAGGCTAATTTTAATCTTTAAAATTGTGTTAATTAAGATCTAGTTGTAACATGAATTTTCAGTATTTTATTTTAAGTTTTTACTAATTTTTATTATGGAAAACAAAAATATAATTATTTAAACTTAAGCTTGCAAATATGAATTTGTGGGGGGCCTTTTTGCTTGTTTTCTTTTTACAACCTCTCACATTTTCCCTTTCCTCCCATGGGCCGAGCCCACCTGCAGGTTTCCCCCCCCCCCTCCATTTCTCCATTTCATTTCATGTGATGTATGTTTTGGGTTGATTTTTTTACATTAATTAAGTATGGTGTTGACTTGGAAATGATAAAGATATAACACTAGTACACACACACACTCCCCCCCCCCCATTCCCTTGCTGCCGAATCTGCAGGATTCTCCCCCCCACTCCATTCCACTCCATTGTTCCACCTCCTTGCATCAAAAAAAAGAAAGAAAGAAATCCCCAAATGCTTCAAAATCCAATTAAACCTCATAATTCCAAACCCATTCTTCATGCTTCTCCTTAGACATTCTTGCATGGATCTTGGAGGCTAAGGGGCCATCTTTGAAGGCAAATTATCTTGCTAGATCTCTAGAATTGGAGGTATAATCTTGACCCAATTAACACTTGTGGTTAAATTCCTAAAATTAAATTGTTTAGAGTTAAATTTTGTGCTAAATTCTAATTTAGTTTTTTTTATATAGTTCATGGCTTGAGTTGTAATTAGGGTTTAGAAAATCCATTATTAGGTTAATTAATTTACTTTGCTATCTAGTTCCTACACAACCTAATCTAAGAGGTTACTTTGTTATGTGGTCTTTAAACTATGCTAATCTACTAAATTTTAAAAGTGTGATTTTGGTTGTAAATTGTTGTTTTAGGAAATTCAAGAAAGGGTTTATGTATGGAAAATGGGTTGTGAAGCATGATAAATGAGTTGAATTTATGTGATTGTGGCTAACTAGTTGTGTGGTTGGATATTTGTGTTGGATTGTGATAACCTTATCGCTAATTTTCGATATTTGCACCAAAATTGCAAGTTTTGTGCTTACTAGGTTTTTATTTAAAATTGCATGGTGAATTATTTGTGTTACCTTGGGGATATTTTTATCTTCTCCTAAGACGTTTAGGATGCGTGAGTGCGGATTTTTGAGTAGTCGGGTTTTAGTTTTGCCGGGCGACCAAATTGGCGATTTTTGGCAGTTTTTGCGATTTTCGCGTATGTTCCGCGCACCTTGTGCACGTTGTACCTAGCTAGTGAACATTAGTAGTTTCGTTTGGGTTTTGCGTCGTTCTTGTTAGGTAACCTTATGTTTGGTATTGATGTAAATTCCAGGTTCGGTCGCGGAGACATCAGACGCGGCGCGAAAGGGGAAGGCGGTGATTGGACACAGCTAGCCAGGGATTCCGGTGAGTAGATGTAACATCTACGGGGGACTATCGTTGGATGGCGCAAGCCGCCCGATAGTTTTAGTAACTTACAAGATTCTTAGTGATGTTAGTAATTAGGGGTGAAATACTTATATGATTATTTGCTGCATCCATGCATTATATTGACATACATATGCGAAACCATTTTATAGGACACCTGCACCATTGCCAGGGTTTTTTTTTTATGCAGCACGAGCACTATTCATGCTTACACACACACCCTGGTAATTGCCATGCCACCACACTAGATAACCTTTAAATTTAAACCTTTTACTAATTGATACTTAAACTTGTGCTATTGCCTTTAATTTCTTAAAATGAAACCGTAGGATTGCTATTCATGTGCATGTACTTCATCATATTAATTGTTCATGCTTAATCTATTAATCACACATCGCAACTTGATTATTGATACCATATGCATTCATTATCATTGATATATGCACTTATGAGGATTTCTTGAGATTTTATGATATTTCTGGATTTCGGGGGAAAGCCGCAAAATTTCTAAACTTATTATATTTTTAAAACATGTAAATTGCGGTTTTCTAGTGATGTAAGTGTCGTCCACCATGAGTTTGCTGTGGTTTTTGAGACCCGTTTCGAGGAGTTGGATGAACCGTCTCGGGTACATGGTGGGCCCGGTAGGGTACCCCGGGGCAAGAAGCTCGTGGTGCTGACGATGAGCCTGGCAGGGGACGGATTACCTACCGGTGACTTTATTGGGCACGGCGGATATCCAGAGGATACCGACCGGGGCCGCGAGAGGATGAGATATTGATATTGAGATGGGTCAGCCGGATGGCTGAGGCCAGAGACACTATGACATGGATTTATGAGATTTGAGACAGCTTTTGGGTGTCGTTGCTGGACACCGGTTCTCGTCGATTCTTTGAGTATTATGCTGGCATTCTAAAAGAGTTTCAAAAACAAAAAGAGATAAATGTTTCTTAAATATACCTATTGAGACCTCAGATATTCATGTTGCATACATATTCGTACACTGATGTTGTATACACACCTGCTAGTGCATCCATTCATACCTGTATTTTAGATGCTAGGATGCTTGTGTGCATGCATACGATAGCCTTTGTAGGTGTTATTTATTACTCACGAGTTGGCAAATCACCCCCGTTGTGCCACAGCCTTTTTCAGGTCCGCTCCGTCAGTACAGTAGCGGCGGGCGCACTTGTTCTTTTGCCTCCTTTGCCTGGACTCGAGGTTTTGCTCCTAGGTGGGTTATATCATTATTTTTGTACCAACTTGTATATTCTTTGTATCTAGTACACTCCATCTACTGTATCTACCAGCATTATTGTATATTGACCTAGAGATGAGACTGTGAGATTTGTAGACTTTTATGCTGTACTTTGGGGTCGAGCTCACTTGAGTCGACATGCTGTTTTTCTTATGCTTCATTATGATTATTTTGCTTGTTGTCATTTTATATTGCGTGGGATTTGTGACCGCCTTGTGGCGAAGAGCTAGCTCCCGCTTGGGGATGCCCTATTTTGTTGGATTCATATATATTTTGTTGTACCCATTTTGGGGGCCAGTATTTACAAAGGAGACTCTGCCGAAATTTTCGGAAAAATTGGTGTTGTTTTTAAAAAGGGTTTTATATGACTTATTTGATAAACTCGCTTTCAATTGATTGGGTTTTCTTCACTCTTTTGCTTAATTGGTTTTGTTTTCTGGGCTTTGGCTTACTTATTTTACGGACATCTTTAGACGTTTCGTAAACTTAAGTTCCAGTCGCGTTCCGTACCCTGCGGGTCATGACAAAAGTCCATCTAGATCCTACTTGCCATTGCTACATACCATGACTACGATATCTGGCAATTCGGTGTCATGTCTGCTTTTCTAAATAGTGATTTAGAAGAGAGCATCTATAAGTACACAGCCAGAAGGCTTCGTAGACAGTGGGAGCAGCGGAAACGTGTGCAAGTTGCTTTATGCGTTAAAGAAGGCATCGCAGAGTTGGAACATCTGTTTCGATGTGATAGTCAAAGCGTTTGACTTCATCAAAACGGTAGATGAACTTTGTATATACAAAAAGGTAGTAGAGAGTATGGTGGTCTTCCTCGTATTGTACGTGGATACTATACTCTTGATAGGAAAGGAATTTCAGATGCTACACTCGATCAATCTCCTCTTATCATATTAATTCTCCATATAGGATCTAGGTGATACCTCCTAAATCCTGTTTTCTGGATCTATATGAGATAGATCTAAATGGATGTTAGGATTTTCACTAGGTGTTGTGAGATGGTATCCAATGATCCTGGGGAGAATCACTGGACATATTTGGCGAACCTTCTTAAGTACTTGAGAATAACCGAAGAAATGTTCTTGGAGTTTGGTAATGGTGAACTCCAGTGGGAGTCCTTTGCCGACTCGGGCTTCCAGGGTGGTAAGGTTGACTGAAAGTCAGTCACATGCACTGTCTTTACCCTCAGTGGAGGGACGGTATGTTGGAAGTGTAGGGTTACTAGGCACTGTCACAAGGGTCTATAATGCATCAACCATGCCCGATTTAAAATTTACAAGTGCCGAACAACCTAAAGCGAGGATCTTTGCTAGATAATTAGGGTTAACAAAGCATGTAAACATCTTTACATCTAAGAGAAAGGGATTACAACCTTTGTAGTCCGTTCCTTCGCTTCATAAGCTCCGAGTAGTAGTCCCTTCGCCGCGATCCATGAACTTCAGGACTCTAGAGAGGCTCCACGATCCGAACGATCCATGCTTGCTTGAAGTCTTCCTTTTCGAAGATGATCTACCTTGAAGAATCTTTAACTCAAGCTCTCACTTCTCTAATCAAGTATTAATGAAGTGAACACCCTAATCTAAGTGGCTAGAATAGATAAGGATGATGAAGTAGGAATTATGTGTAGGGTTCCTAGGAACACTAGTGAAGGTTCATAGAGCATCAAACATGCCCGAATAAAATTCTACATGTGCCGAACAACCCAAAGACGGGATCTTTGCTAGAATATTATACGGTATTCTTTTTGGAACTCTTCCAACATACCGCCCCTCCATTGAGGGTAAACACAAAACCCGAAATGGATTTAGAATCATCTTTGTCACTTTGGAAGCCGGAGTCGGTAAAAGTCTCTACCTGGAGGTCCCCATTACCGTAAATCAAGAACATCTCCATAGTCCTTCTCAGGTACTTGAGAATGTTCTTTACCGCTATCCAATGTTTCTCACCTGGGTCAGACTGATACCTGCTTACCACACCAAGTGCGTAAGCTATATCCGGTCTTGTACATAATATCGCATACATTATAGATCCTACTGCCGAAGCGTAGGGTATAAAGCACATGCGATTCCTCTCTCCATCAGTCTTTGGAGACATTTCTTTGGAGAGGGTGATCCCGTGACAAGCGGGCATATTACCGCGCTTAGAATCTTCCATACTAAATCTCTTTAGTATAGTGTCAATATACCTGGACTGTGAAAGTCCCAACATTCTATTAGATCTATCACGATAGATCGTAATACCCAAAATGTAGGTTGCATCACCCAAGTCTTTCATAGAGAATTTCTGTGACAAGAAGAGCTTTACTGATTGTAGCATAGGGACATCATTCCCTATCAGTAGTATGTCGTCGACGTACAAAATGAGGAAGACTACTTCTCATTCTACAATCTTCCTATAAATACATGGTTCATCTACATTTTTGATAAAGTCAAATTCTTTGACCGTCTCATCAAAGCAGATGTTCCAACTTCGCGATGCTTGCTTTAATCCGTAGATGGATTTAAGCAACATGCACACTCTTCCGCTGCTCCCACTGTCTAAGAAACCTTCTGGTTGATCCATGTAAACACTCTCTTCTAAATGTCCATTTAGAAAAGCTGTTTTTACATCCATTTGCCAGATTTCATAGTCATGGAAGTCAGCAATGGCAAGCAGGATCCGAATGGATTTAAGCATAGCTACAGGTGAAAAGGTTTCATCATAGTCCAATCCTGGTCTTTGACGAAAACCTTTTGCAACGAGTCTAGCTTTATAGGTTTCCACTTGTCCAAGTGCACCAATCTTCTTTTTGAAGATCCATTTGCATCCAACTGGTTTTACCCCAGGAGGAGCAACTTCTAAAGTCCATACTTTATTGGTGTACATGGATTCCATTTCGGATCTCATAGCATCCAGCCACTTCACCGAGTCAATACTCGTGATAGCCTGCTGAAAACTAATAGGCTCATCATCATCGATGACGCAATCCTCTCGATCCCCATCTAGAAGAAAACCATAGTATCTCTCAGGAGGATGAGAAAGCCTACTAGATCTGCGGAGTGGCGTTGGTTCGTCATGTTCTATTGAAATCTGAGGTTCTTCTAAGTCCTCGGTAGCAGTTTGAGGTTCTTGAATTTCTTCCAGCTCTACCGCGCTCCCACTAATTTCTTTTGCAAGAAATTCGCTTTCTAAGAAGACAATGTGGCGAGCGACTAACACCTTTTGTTCTTCAGTGTGGTAGACCATGTACCCCCTTGAATGTTTAGGGTATCCTACAAACTTGCACAAAACCGATCGTGCCTCGAGCTTGTCCGGTCTATGTTTTTTAACATATGCCGGACACCCCCATATCTTGATATACTTGAGATATGGTCTCTTCCCGCTCCACATTTCATATGGAGTGGTAGGCACAGACTTAGTTGGAACTCTATTCAATAAGTATGCTGCTGATTCTAGAGCAAATCCCCAGAAGGAAAGTGGCAACTAGCACTACTCATCATTGAACGCAGCATATCTAATAGCGTGCGATTCCTCCTTTCTGATACACCATTATGCTGAGGTGTATAAGGCGGAGTAAGCTGAGAGAGAATTCCATTCTCTTTTAAGTATTCAAGGAAACTGGTACTTAAGTATTCTCCACCTCGATCAGATCGAAGTGACTTGATGCTTTTACCAGTTTTTTTCTCTACTTCATTTTTATACTCCTTAAACTTCTCAAAGGCCTCGGATTTATGTTTCAATAAGAACACATGTCCATACCTAGAGAAGTCATCAGTAAAAGTGATGAAGTAAGAGTGACCGCTTCTCGCATGTGTAGACATTGGACCACATACATCACTGTGTACAAGTCCTAAGAGTTCTGTGGCTCTTGCTCCGTGTCCGGTGAACGGAGATTTGGTCATTTTTCCTTTGATACATGATTGACAAGTTGAATATGATGAATATTCAAACGGATCTAAATATCCATCTTTATGTAACTTTAGTCAACCTTGTTTCGTTTATATGACCAAGTCTACAATGCCATAGGAAGGCTTGATTTGAATCTGGAGCCTTTCTTTTAAGTGTATTTTGAATATTGAAAATTCGAGGTTGATTAAGTATGTATATGCCGTTTTCCAGTGTGCCATACCCAATCAGTTCTTGATTTAGGAGAATGTTCATGACATTTCTTTCAAGCACAAAATTATATCTTTCATTAGATAACAAAGATACTGATATAATATTACATAACATACTGGGAATACAAAAACAGCTGTACAACACCAAAATGTGCCCACTAGTCAACCCTAGGTGATATTCCCCTATTGCAATAGCATCTACATGCATTCCATTGCCCATCCGGAGAGTCATATCACCTGTCCCCAGTACTCTACTATTTCTCAGATCCTGCAATGAATTACAGATGTGAGAACCAGAACCGGTATCAAGTACCCATGATGTAGAGTTTACTGAAAGACAATTTTCGATTACGAACACACCTGAAGCAGAAGCAACAGCTTGCTTCTTGTCCTTGGCTTTGAAGGCTATACAGTCCTTCTTCCAGTACCCTTGCTTGTGACAATAAAAGCATTCGTTTATATCCGCTTTCACCCTTCCTGCCTTGTTCGTTCCCTGTACCTTCTTGACCCCACCCTTCGGTTTGGTGGCTTTCATCTTCTTCTTCCCTTTAGCTTTCGCTTTAGATTTAGAAGAGGATGATTGGCCAACATACAGAATGGGGGTCTTCTCCTTTTTCAAGGAGGTCTCTGCTACCCTCAACATGTTGAGGAGCTTTGGAAGATCAGATTCCATTTCGTGCATGTTGAAGCTAAGCACGAACTGAGAGAAGGTGTGGGGAAGGGACTACAAAATCAAGTCGATATACAAATCATTCTCTAGTACGCATCCCAGGTTTGCGAGTTCCTTAATGAGGCTGATCATTTTGAGGACGTGCTCTCCTACAGGAGATCCTGGAGCTAACCTCATCTGGAAGAGTTTCCTTGAGGTCTCGTACCTCGCGATACGGGAGTGCTCTCCATATAATTCCTTGACATGGAGAAAGATGGATATAATATACATACTCTCGTGCTGTTTCTGGAGTTCATTGTTCATGGACGCCAGCACGATACACTTAGCTCACTCACAATCTAGATCCCATGTTTTGCGAACTTCCTTGTCCACAACTGAGGAATCTGGTCCAGGGATAAGGGGAGGAACAGCGGTGATAACATATGCTACTTTGTCATAAGTCAGTGCAATGTTGACGTTCCTTAGCCAATCTTTATAGTTCTGCCCGGTCAGTATATTTTTTTTCAAGTAATAGTTTTAGTCCTGTCATGGTAGCTACTAGAGAGAGAGAAAAGAAAACACTCAGCATATGCTTCTTGCATGTTTAGATTGGTTATTAGTTTATCTAAACAGGATGGCTCCCACTGTTCCCTCAAATCCTTCTTCAAACCCTAAAAGAAGAACTAGTCAGGATTTAATCACACGTCACAATACTTGCTTTAACCTTTCAGCCAGGCTGTTGTTGGTACTTCGAGGGAGGTTTTCCAACGCTTTCGCAAAGTTCCTTAATTAAATAACCTCTTTTCCCTGGAGGCGTAGCCCGTCTAACACCTTTCTGGACACCTACTTGGTTTATAGCATTGATTATTAAGTGAGAATATTTCCTGAAAGTAATCCTACTCATCAGTGGGATCGGGATCCAACTATCATTGCATGATGTACTAGATGGAAGCCACTCTAGTCACCACACTCCAGAAGGTATGCTAAATCTGCAAGTTTCCTTTATGTTTGAAACTCCCGATATGATTTTTACCCCAAGCTCTTATGACCTTGACGTAGGCTAACAAATCATAAGACGCAAGTCAAGTTCTACCCGTCGTTGTCCTGATTAATTTAGGTACATCGTACATGCCCTTGACGTAGGCCAACAAGGATGTACGTCTGTCCTATACTAATGCATCTATCTGTGCAACAAATAAGCAAACCACACTTCTACCATCCACTATGCCTTGACGTAGGCCAACAAGCATAGCATGAATACGATGTGCTGTCTATTTGAAACGATGGAGGGTTACGGCTGGTTTTTGACAAAAAACCGTTAACGTAGTGAACTTGATATGATCGAAGGAACCATGATAGCCTTTATTTAAAAGGAGGGGTTTAAGCTCCGCATTTAAAATTTTCTTTTTGAAGAAAACCGAGTGGTTTTAGAAATTGTTCCAACGATTCAGTTTAGGTTTTATTTTTCTTTGCATTAAAATAATGCGTCCCATCTTTAACCTATCATTACAGATAACAATGAAAATACAACGTCCTCTTATGCCATCCGCATTCGCTACGGGGTCCCGTCATCACCCGTTAGGTTACTTAACTAACGGCAGAGCGGGGGCTGGGCTAGTGCGGGCGTAAAACATAAGTGACGTCTAAATAGCTATCATATATGTATATTGTACATTCGTCAGACGCAATAATAGGCATTTCAGATCACGGATAAACTTTATTGGATATGCAAGCAATCCGCGTTTCTTTTGAGCCTGTATGAAAAGACGAATTACACAATTGTGATGAATAGACATTACCCCAGCCCAGACCCCTACGGGTACGGCAAACTACCCGCCAAGTACCCGAAGTGAAGTGGTCTCCCTCAACAACGTGAGTAGGCCACTAAGCACTTCGAAATACCCGGTAGTTTGTGCACCCCACCTTGGGTCTATCCTAGGAGCAAAAACAGTAAAAAGAAATAATACAACGGTGGCTACAACCGCAACCTGGATGTGCCCCGCAAAATAATATTACAACTTATTACAATTACATCGAATGAATTAATACAATAACCCATCACAAAACCCCGGCTAATCATCACAATAGTCCAATAGAGTTCATAATCACAAACAGTTAAAACATTACAGATATGTGCAACCCCCTGCCAACCGACATACTAGCAGTTAGGGGAGGTTTACGAACACATAATACAGTTTACAGATATAATCAAACAAGCAAACATCGTATAATTTCGATCGATCAAACCCAATAGATTCTACTCCAAAACTTCTCTATAAACCTGAGACCTGAGCAAAAAATAAACCATACCAGAAAATACAAAATATCACAGAAGATGCACAGGGAAAAATTGGGTTGAATCGGCCTCAACTCGGCCGCGGATCCACGGCGGATTGGTGGGATCGGCCGCGGTTCCGCGGCTGTATGGCCGATTCAGGAACCCATTTTTTTCCAGTGTTCTTATAATTCCATGTAGGGTGTTCTGGAGGAACCTGAAAAAATTTTGGACCTCATTTTAAAAACGACAGAAACTATGTGATATCGGGGTATTTTCCGGTTCGTTTTGCATTCGAAATTCATACGACTTTGCAAGTGAGTTAATTATTGTTTAGTGAGGCTCTGATACCACTTTAAGTCAATGTGCAACACCCCACGAGTTGCGGGGAGGCGGAAATATGAAAAACGATCTTGTTCTTGAAGCATACATCGACTAACCGAAGATCTTTGCTAAACGATAATTAACAAATACCATAGAAGTTCTAAATTACTATGTAAAGAGATTATACCTAGTGATACGTGTCCTTCGTCTTTATGATCTCTTCGTCCTCCTCGGCCTCCTCCAAGTGATAGATGATCCACCCGAGAACCCTAATCCAAGCTTCACCTCAAGGCTTGAGGTAACTAAGTTTCTCTAGTTGCTAATCAAAGGAACTTAGGTCATATAGAGTTAGGTTATGGGATGTTTAGTCTTTTCTAATCCTTGTTCTCAACTCATGAGTGGTAGGATTAGATCTTGAAGAAAGAGTGAGCTTGAGAAGAGAGAAGGTGAACTAGAATAATGAAATGAAATGAAATTGCTTCTCACTTAATATATCAAGCATAATGAATAAATCAATAAAATGAATAATAAGAGATTATTCATCATGCTTCATAAATGTATCATGAGTGATTCACTATGTGAGTCATTAAGCATTTAATAATGCATTAATGACATAGTGAATCACACATTATGAGTCACAATAACGTTAATGACAATGCCACCTTAACCCCTCATGTCACCATACTTCTAGAAGCTTCTCGAAAATAACGAGAACGCCCTTCCCATCCGTGAAAACACGGAAAAACTTTAGACTGTATAAATCCAATAACCTGATACTAGAATCTGGCTTAAATCAAAGCCGTCTAGAAAAAACTGTCTGAATGTCGTACGTGCGTTTAAACACGTATTCGTCCGAACCCTTGTCATAAAACCTTACGACCTCTATATCGTTTCGCCTGGAGTTGGGAAAACTCTATGTGGGACTCTAAAGACTCGACTACTACGCTGGCAGTGGGTTTAACCACAGACCGCATGCGGCACTAGCTGTACGTAACGGTCCCCAGGTAGATGTCGATAAGAAGGCCGGTGAGGATACCCATCCGAACTCCTACTGAGCCTGTCCGTGACAATATCCGTGCAGACCGGTCTGTTCGTTTTAGAGTATCGCATGTATGGTCTAGGGAGATGGTAAACGTCAGACCCCTAATAACCGTACAAGTCGTGTCGGTATGGCTCTATCACCATCCGAGAATCTACTGATCAATCTATCAGTAATTCTCAATCAACCTTGGCCAGGGACTTATGGTAATGACCAACAGATCACCGTGCGATATCAACTCCCTATACCGGGAGAGATGAATCCCTAACAGTCACTCACTGCCTCCACGTGGCTCGGGACTGTGCCCAACTAAAACCTATTTGCACGACTCCTTTGAACCGTGGTAGGGTAGTAATCAAAGCACAGCAGGAACTCATACGAGACAAATGACGACCTTAAGTCAACAGACTATCTGCACACATGTCACCTGAGAACTGCTATCTGACGTTAGGTATAAATACCATCCAGTCAGTTCTCGGCGAGTCCTGTCCGGTGTACTCACACCCAGTGAGCATCTGTATACAATTTTAGGTGCACTCCACCAATGGCTGCGGGACCAATCCATCGCCCCTCCTAAGGGTCTAGATATGTATACACTAGTCTACTCCGGAGTATCGATGCCCAGTCTCGATACTCCTGCGACTAGGGACATCTAAGGATGTGCCTATTGACTATCCAGCTCCCACTAGTATGACTGCCATCACAACGCCGGTAGTCAGGCAAACACCCTATGGGCTTTATCAACATGTATATATATATATATGAATACTGCGCAAAATATATCATATGTTAAGATAAAGATAAACCAAATAGCGTACTATCATATTAAGCAAGACTGTCACGTACATACATATCCCTAGCATCCTATACAATGAAGGCCTCTAGGGCATATATATCCAACAGTTAGGAGAGTTGACGAAAAGGATAACACGGCGGATCCACTCACTGAGGCCTTTCCTGCGAGAGACTTTTTATAGGACGTTGGGTATGACATACTACAACAACTGACCTTAGTGCAAGTGGGAGATTGTTAGTTATATGTATGCCCTAGAGGCCATTATTGTATATGAGATGTATATTATAGTGGATGCTTGGACATATATAGGGAGGACTTTCTTGCTCGACATGATAGTACGCTATCTGGTTGCTCTTTATCTTAACATGTACACTCACTGTCTCTCTGTTACATGTTGATAAAGCCCTTAGGATGTGTACTTGACTACCAGGATTATGATGCAGATTATACTAGTGAGGCCTGGGCAGTCCATGAGTTCATCCTTCAATTGTTCCTAGTCGAGGGAATATCGAGACAGGGCATCGATATTACAGAGTAGACTAGCGTATAGCTTCTCGACCCATGTGATGGGCGATGGATGATCCCATATCCATTGGTGTTTGAAATCATAGATGGTATACGGATGCTCAGTGGAGACTGGGTACACTGAACGGACTCGCCGATAACTCCTAGATGGTATTGTACCTCACGTCAGATAGCAGTTCTCTGGTGACACTGGTATAGGTTAGTCTGTCGACCCAAGATCGTCATAGAGTCTTATGTGTCTCCCACTGTGCTTTGATTTCCACCCTACCACGGCTCTACTGAGTCGTGCAAACAGGTGGTTTTTGGGTACAGTCCCGAGTCATATAGAGGAAATGAGCGATAGGAGGGGATTCGTCTCTCCCGGTATTGGGGGTTGATGTTGCGCTATGCTCGATTGGCCATAACTGCAAATCCCTGGCCAAGGTAGATGAGATTTACTGGTAAGTGTTATCAGTAGTTTCTCGCCCGTTTTGGACCTTACATCGGCATGACTTATCAAGCTATTGGATATGCGACATATCAGACGAAGAGACCGGACTGTACGGTAGTGTTACTGATTGGATTCGCAGGAGTATGAGCAGGCTTGCTTGTTGATCTTTTGATCGCTCAATACCCGGGTGGCTGTTACATTTAGCAGGCCTCTTGCGGCTTGTGGTTGTTTGATTTGATCATCACCTATTGCCGGCGTATTGACGAATCTTTAGAGTCCTACACAGAGGTTGGCTCAAGCGAAATGGAGTAGGAGCACGTATGTGATATGTACGAAACCAAGATTAATACGAGTATGTGATACCGCATTCTATTCTCGCGATTTGTGTCATCGGTCGGTTATATGCGATATAGCCGGGTTATCGAATCAAGTGTTGATTTGATAAGTAGATACATATAATATTAGTTGGTTATATGTGATATAGCCGGATTATTAAATCAAGTGTTGATTTAATAATCTAATGTATAATTATATATATTAGATATATTAATTTACATTAACTAGTATTAGCTCACTTAAGCATATCTTTTTCTCACTTGATGTGTGCATTAAGTATATATGTGATATATATTTGTGTACACGATTTTGTGTCATGCTAGATGATATATGCAACATGGGTGTGTGAGACTCACACAATGATTAAGATAATGGTAAGGGTTTTATTTATTTTGGTAATTCAAAATTAGTAGGAAAATGTCATGCTTAGAAGCTTGGAGAAGCTTAAAGCATCTTGATTTAGTCCACTAATTTTGTCTCACTCAATATATTTATTAACCAAACTATTATCTTAAACCATGATTAAGTCTCTACAATGGTTAGTATATGATACTAACTCACCCATGGTTGCCATTCACTACTTGATTTTATTCTTGAGTTGTTTTCGTCATCTCTTTCCTCTAGCTCTCTAGCTTCATGAAAAATGGTGAAAATGAGTGAGAAAATCAAATCTAAAGTGAGCCCATTTCCTACTTCATCATCCTCTACTAATAGCCATTTAGTTTAGGGTGTTCTCTTCACAAAGTTCATCACCTAGTGAAGAGGTAGTTTGGGTTTGAGTCTCCTCGACGTAGATCATTTTCGGCCTCGAAGACTTCGAGCAAGCTTGTTCATTTCTCCAAGGGAACCCATACTAGAGTTCGGGAGATCACTACTCGCAGCGAAGGGACTACTACACGGAGTTTTTGAAGTGAAGGACCAGTCTACAAAGGTTGTATTCCTTGTTCACTTCTTGTAATGTTTGATTACATGTTCTATATTGTCTATTCACTCTAGCTAGATCCTAGGTTAGAGTTCATCAGCACTGTAGAATTTTTGAAATTGGCATGCTTGATGTCTTGAAAACCCAGTAGGGTGCTAAGGAATCCCAATACTTCTATCTGAAACTGGTCAACTTACTGATCTCCTATCGGATCATCCAACGAACAACGTCATCTCTGGATCGATCTACTCTAGATCTGAATAAGATTCTCCACACTGGAAATCTTCAACTCAACTGAGCCTGCGTCGGCGCATCAAATCAGACAAATCATCTCAGTCGCTTAACTCAACTGAAGATAGACTAGCTATCTTCTGTCGCATCTCTGCCTGGAAGCTCCAGCGATCTCAGCTCATAAGCTCTAAAAGTGACATCCCATCAATCTCAGCAACAGCTGGGTCATCTGTCTGCAAGGTAGACAACATCACGATCTCTGAGGTAGGTTGTACATCAACAGTCCTCTTATAACAGGCAGCCTCTAACAATGGCCTGATCATCCGGTGCAAAACCGAACACTCGCCTTAAACGAGAGGTCACAACACAAACACTAAATTGAGACATTCCCATGTCACCAGAAAACACGATGGTCAGTCCTCATCCATGACGAGCTCGCCCTGACCGCATCACTAGCAGCAGCTCAATCTGCACTCAAACCATGGTGATAGGTACCTCAAGCATGTATCAATGAAGATAGATCGAAGGAATGAAAGGAATCAACAGATCCAGAATGGATACATGATCATAAGGAGGAAGGGAATCAATGGGAGTATGTTCATGGGAACGAATAGAATCAAGGATCTCAAGTATATACATCCTAAGGTCACTTAAGCGGAGTATCGTATCGTAAGTATGCCGTGAAACATACGTACAGTACGTCACTCTACTTAAGCTACTTACTCCATCAATCAAGGTCAACCTATGAAACGAAAGTTCGGGTCTAATACCCCCCGTTCAAGTCTAAGTTCCGTAAGGTCAAGCCTAGGTTCCGAAATAGATTATGCCCCAGACACCACATAGTCAAACCCAGACTCGAACCAAGGTTAAACCTAGCGCTCCGATACCAACTTTGTCACGACCCAAAATTTAGTTCGTGACCGGCACTTAAATCACGCAACGTCTTAAGGTGTAACGTAAATTAAGTAAGCCGAAGCCCAGAAATATAAACCTTTTAAAGAAAATAAAAGAGGTGAAGTTTTGAAATAAAGGTTTGATGAATCAAATGTTTTCTTAAATGCATAGATAATTGAACATGAAAAAAATGCAAGTGGATTTTACTAGTTGAAAAACATGTTTCGTCTTTTAAAAATTTAGGCAGCACCTCCCTTATATATTTTGATCCAAAACCACATATACATGATAATATAAAAGGCATCCCTAAGCGGGAGCTAGCTCTTCGCCAATCGGCGGAATTATAACCACGCAAGTCAGAAATATATGTATACGACGCCCAACGGCGAAGATCAACACAAAGGAATAATGTAAATAAAGCAAGACCTCAAATCCCATAATAGCGAACATATAACCCATCGCTCTAAGTCTTGCCAACACAAGTCTTTCTAAGTCTTACTACTTATACAAATACTAGTTTCTGATTTATGGAGTTGACTAAATAGAACATGTAACACCTTAGGAAGTGTTTAGTGGCTAATTACATTTAAATAAAGGGTTTTCAATAAAAAGTTTACCAAATTGAGTTTCCAATATTTTTCCAAATTTAATAAATATTTTTCTAGAATTTTCCTAGGCTTGCACACACATGTGCATGTAAACTAGGGTTTAAAATGTGGTAATACCATGATTAGCAACTATGGTGGGTTTAATAAAGGGGGATTAAGCCTTTTGGGTTTTAATTAAGTTATTTAGTTAAGGGATGGTTGTTTTAATTTGAATTTTCTTTTGGAGTGTTGACTTGGTGAGAATGAGAGAGAGAGAATGCATCATTGCAAAAGTCATGCTTGCATTTAATGATGAGAGAGAAAGGAGGGGTTGACATTGGGAGTTATGATTTCCTCTCATTCTTGTGCTCATTTCTTTCAACCTCACTCTCACACTCACACACCCACACCATCTCAGCAGCAGCAGAAGCAAGCATAGCAGCAGCTGAAGCAAGCACAGCAGCAGCCAGAAGCAGCAACAGCAGCAACAGTGAGCAGCAACAGCAGCAGTGAGCAGCAGCAACAACACAACTCCAGCTGCAGCTCCTTCCCTCTACTCCTTCTTCTTCCTCCAGCTCCCTAGGGTCGAGTGTGGGGTATACTTCTTGAACTTACCCCCTAGTTTGCTTAATTAGTGTAGCTTAGCTTCGATTGGTGATTATCGGTGCGTTTTAGTGCGATATGTGGTAATTAGGGGGAACTTTGATCAAGTGATGTATGAATTGGTTTTAGTAAGTTGATGGAGTGTTGTTAGGGCCATGTTAACCTAGCTTAGCCCCCAATTGCACTAAAATACCACCAGATTCCTATTTGATGCAAATTCATCGTTTTTGAGCAAAATCTAGCTTTCTGCAAACTGCTATCGACACAGTGTGTTCAGATTAAAATTAAGAAGACTGCAGTATAGTTGTGAGGTGATGATCCCTTGTGTAGAACACGACCCCCAAATTTCGTACTTTGGCCGCCGAAATATTGATTCTGGCCGCAATTTGCGGCCAGATGGGGAGGGATTTGGGTTTGGTTTGGCTCTGTAGGTTCCTGCTGCTACCCTTAGACCTATGGAATGTATAATTTTCTTTAATTCTTGCTGTAGAAAAATATGGAGCTATATACCTATTTCTCGTATTTTAAACCTTCGCGACACCCATGATACGTGTGTGGGTTTGGGGTTTCTGCGTATCGCGACGCGTCGGAGTAGTTTCAGGCGTGTAATCACACGTTTTAGCGTATCGCGCACACACGCGCTTGGTTTGGGACGCGGGTTTTTAGTTTGACCTTAATATCATGTTTTGTGGATTTGAGCTTATGTGTGATATATTGTGTGATTCTAGGTTCGCAGGCGAGTGAGACGGACGCTGCGAAGAAGTGGAAGCAAGTCGTCGGCTACACTTAGCGCGAGACTTCGGTGAGTAGATTTAACATCTACGGGGAAATCGCCCGTATGGCGTTATGTGTCAGGGCCGATAGGACCTTGTAGCAGCATATTACATTTACCTACATTGACTGTTCATGGCAACTGTTTAGTACATACCGCATTCCCTGCTATATGTTATAAACTAGAATTGATAGAACACCGCACCATTACTAACGGTTCATGTTGCATGAGCACTATTCTGCATGTTACACACACACCGTTAGTAATTGCCATGACACTCACACTGTAGAATTTCCATGATCATTATGCTGTAGCTCATCTTTTATGTGACTTGACATGATATTCATACTTGATGCCTATATTACATCGCATTGACTTGTACGTTGGTTTTTGGATTACATGAAATTTCTGGATTTGGGAACCGTGGCTATTTCAAAAAGAATATGTAATCATTTAAAAAACCGGTTTCCACTTGATATGATATTTTGGTGCGTCCACCATGTATTTTCTCGGTGCGAGAGTGATATATGTGAACCCGAATCGAGGAGTTGGATGAGGCCGATTACGGGTACATGGTAGACCCGGTATGGTACCCCGGGGCGAGAACGGTTTCGTTGTGTAGTAGACGGTGAGCCTGGCAGAGGGACTACTACCTACCGGTGATTGGTTGGACCTGGCGGTTATCCGGAGGATGCTGACCAGAGTCGATAGATGGATGCGGGATGATCCGTACTGCCGGGGCTGAGGGCCGATACCGCAGACGGAGCCCGTGGGCTGACCCGGACTGACGGGGCCCGATGGATGAGGATTTGCGTGTCGATGCTGGACACGAGTACTTATGATATTTGGGTGCCGATGTTGGACACTCGTAATTCTCAGAGATTTACAGGATTGGGGGGCCGATGAGAGTGCCGGCGCCTGAGTTAATTAGGGATCTGGGTACATTGATGGACACCGATTATATTTTCCACGTTGACATTCCGTGTAGATATTATATTTCCCATGCTCAGCATTCATTAGTGTATCTCATCCTGTAGTTATATTACCTGATAGAGCACTTGCATGACTATTGCACATACTGCTTATCACGCATTGATATCATCTGCTGGCATATGATAGAGTAGCGCAGTACGTGCATGCTCGCGATTACCTTTATATGTTATCTATATTCACGAGCTGGCAACTCACCCCCGTTGTGCCACAGTATTTGCAGGTTGCCCCTCGGAGTAGTCGCGGCAGGCTGCCTTTTGCATCTTTTGGCTACAGATACCACTACAGTTGGTACGAGAGCTGTTTTGCTTTTAGGTGGGTTGTGGTATCTGATTACTTTTATTGTACCCCTTTTGTATCTAGTATTCTCCATCTACCATATATGTACTGGACTTAGTGACAGTGTGAGGACGATGATGTATATTTCTTTGTATTTTGGTGTCGAGCTCGTGGGAGCCGACTGTTTATTTATTGCAGTTTATTATTCTGTGATGTTTACTTATTGCTCATTCTTCGCTACGGCATCGTATATTACTTTTGTGATGATGGTTTCCGCCGTTGGGCGTGATTGCTCCCGTTTGGGAATGTTTTGTTTTATTATATCTCATTTTCACTCATATCCTGTTTTATACCCGATTTCGGGGTTACCTTTACAAAGGAAATGCTTCCAAAAATATTTAAATGATAACGTAACTTTAAAGGAACTTATTGAACTATTTAAGGCTTTCTAAATGTCTTAATTAAATTTTTTCAACACTCGCTACTTTTAAATGGTTTTGATTTCTGGGTTCGGCTTACTTAGTCGCGTTACGCCTGTAGACGTTGCGTGGTTAAGTGCCGGTCACGAGTCAAAACGTTCGGGTCGTGACAAAGTTGGTATCAGAGCGTAGGTTTTACCTTTCGGAGTGTAGGATGACCTTGGTATGATGGAGTAGGTAGCTGAAGCAGAGTGGCGTAGCGTGTGTATGTTCCGCGGCATACTCACGACACGGTACTCCGCCAAGGCGACCTTAAGACTTATTGATTTAAATTCCTTCTTGAGTATATATATTCTTGTGATTCGATTTCCGTATTCTTATCGAATCCTAATTTCCTTTCAGCCATTATGCCGCCAAAGACTACGATGGCGCAGAGAGCGGCCGCGAGAGCCGAGATTCGAGTTGATTCGTCTGAGACAAGGACTGATCCGGGCAGTATACCGGTTGTACCCGAGCAGGTTGTTCCTCCCGTGATAGATCGGATCGCCACGCTAGGGGCTGGTATGCAGGAGATGCGCCAGACGGTGGGATCCAGCATGCAGGAGATGCGCCAGATGATAGGATCGCTAGTTGAGACACTTCGAGCGCAGCGATCAGAGGTAGCTCCACCCGTTACAGAGACCGCGATGGTACCTACCGCACAGCCAGTTGCCCCTGTAGCCACGGAGGTGATTACAGTATCTCTATCAGAGTTCATGAGGCTGAAGCCTCCGGTCTTCACAGGCACCGATACAGCTGAGGACCCACAGTCTTTCATTGATAGGATGGCTCGGATATGTCGTTCCCTCAGATGCGCAGATGTGAGATGGGTTGAGTTCGCGAGCTTTCGCCTGGAAGGTCTTGCGCAGAAGTGGTGTGATTCAGTTGAGAAGGGCAGAGCGGCAGGTCTTCCTCCTATGACCTGGACAGAGTTCGTGGCACTGTTCCTTGCCCGCTTTCTCCCACTGAGTGTCAGAGATGCTAAAGCACGCAGGTTCGAGTCCTTACGCCAGACTCCGGAGATGTCAGTGGCAGAGTATGACGTGCTGTTTACAGAGCTAGCAGTTTATGCCCCGTATTTAGTGGCTACCGAGGAGATGCGGGTTAAGAGATTTGTCCGAGGCTTGCTCACACCACTGTTCCTTGCGATCAGCGCGCAGCATTACGAGACATACGCAGCAGCTGTAGATGCAGCCTTATTGGTTGAGGAGCGCCTTGCTGAGACTTCGGCAGTTCCAGAGCCGAAGAGAGTTCGTGCGGATACATCGGTGCAGAGACAGCCTTTTCGGCGCCGTGACAGGCACCTTACAGGTGGCAGAGGTTCGGGGCGAGGCAGGTTGTTTAGATCCTATCCCCAGGAGGGTCAGCGACCACCATCGGGATGTTACCGTTGCGGGAGTTCTTATCATCGTGTGCGAGATTGTCCTGAGATACCCCGGAGTGAGGCGGCAGCACCGCATGTCACATTACCACCTTCACCACCCCAGAGGGCGTTGCCTATTGTACCTACGGTTACTCCGCGTCAGACTCATGCACAGAGAGGTCATGGTCGCGGAGGATTTGTTCATAGAGGACGAGGTGATCGAGGCAGAGGACGGCCAGCTGCCGACAGGGGACAGTCAGTCGCAGGTGGAGGACAGGCGCGAGTTTTTGCTTTGACGCATCAAGACGCGCAGGCGTCCAATGCGGTGGTCTCAGGTATCCTTCCAGTATGTTCTGTTGATGCACACGTGTTGTTCGATCCCGGATCCACGCACTCGTACGTATCCACACACTTTGTGCCGAGTTTGGGTAGAGTGTCCGGTTTGCTTGATCAGCCGCTTGTTGTGACCACTCCCGTGGGAGAGTCGTTTGTTGCTAGGCACGTGTTCTGATCCTGTACCGTCTGTATTGGCGAGAGAGAGTTGCCTGTCGACTTGATCCTTCTTGAGATGTTGGACTTCGACGTTCTTTTGGGCATGGATTGGTTAGCCACGTGCTATGCTTCTGTGGACAGCCATGAGAAGACAGTTAGATTCTGTTTTCCCGGCGAGTCGGTTTTTGTTGTGTTGGGGGACCGTGGTGCCACCCCTCACAGTGTGATTTCTTCTTTTCGCGCTGGACAGCTTTTGAGGAAGGGATGTCAGGGATTTCTCGCCTATGTTTGTGATACTAGCGCTACAGAGGTTCCATTGGATCAGGTTCAGGTTGTTAGCGAGTTTCCTGATATGTTCCCTGACGAGCTTCCTGGGTACCGCCCGAGCGCGACATTTCTTTCTGTATTGATTTGGTTCCTGCACGGGGCCTATTTCTATACCGCCTTATCGGATGGCTCCGGCGAAACTTCGAGAATTGAAGGGTCAGTTGCAAGATTTGCTGGATAAGGGACTTATTCGACCCAGCGTTTCTCCTTGGGGTGCTCCAGTCCTGTTCGTCAAGAAGAAGGACGGAAGTTTGCGTCTGTGTATCGACTACCGTCAGCTAAACAGGGTGACAGTGCGGAACAGATATCCTTTGCCACGCATCGACGATTTGTTCGACCAGCTTCACGGGGCAGGATACTTTTCGAGGATCGATTTACGATCAGGCTACCATCAGCTGCGGGTTTGACAGGAGGACATTCCTAGGACAGCTTTCCGTACGCGCTACGGCCATTATGAGTTTTTGGTGATGTCGTTCGGACTCACCAATGCGCCAGCAGCATTCATGGACTTGATGAACCGTATTTTCCGGCCATATTTGGATCTGTTCATCATAGTATTCATTGACGATATCTTGGTGTATTCCCGGAGTAGTGAGGAGTACGAGCAGCACCTGCGGATTACACTGCAGACTTTGAGGGAGCACCAGCTTTACGCGAAATTCTCCAAGTGTGCTTTCTAGCTGGACAGCGTAGACTTCTTAGGGCATGTGATTTCACGAGACGGTATATGTGTAGACCCAAGGAAGATCGAGGCCGTTCAGTGTTGGCCCAGACCCACATCAGTTACGGAGATTCGCAGCTTTTTGGGGTTGGCCGGTTACTACAGGCGATTTGTGCAGGACTTCTCCAGTATTGCTACACCTTTGACCGGGTTGACCCGGAAGGGAGTTCCTTTTGATTGGACGGAGGAGTGCGAGCACAGTTTTCAGCAGCTACGGACTCGGCTGACTACGGCACCGGTGTTATCATTGCCTTCAAGATCAGGCGGATTTGTGGTCTATTGTGATGCTTCTCGAGTGGGGCTAGGGTGCGTATTGATGCAGCATGACAGGGTGATCGCGTATGCTTCGCGACAATTGAAGAAACATGAACAGAACTACCCCACTCACGATTTGGAGATGGCTGCAGTGGTCTTTGCACTTAAGATCTGGCGATATTACCTATACAGCGAGTCGTGCCAGATATTCACTGATCACCAGAGTTTAAAGTATATATTTCAGCAGCGAGACCTGAACCTTAGACAGCGCCGATGGATGGAGTTAGTGAAGGGTTACGACTGCGAGATCTTGTATCACCCGGGCAAGGCAAATGTGGTGGCGGATGCTTTGAGCAGGAGGCCCGAGGGTAGTCTATCTTGTTTAAGTGCAGTACATGGGCACTCGTCGGCAGATTGGAAGATATTATACGACAGCCAAGTGCAGTTCGAGTTCATGCCGATCGGAGGACAGATTGCGCATGTTCGTGCACGCCCGCAGTTGCTTGAGCGTATACATGAGGCATAGCACAATGATGACCGATGTTCAGAGATCAGGACGCAGATTGGACAGGGCAGATTCTCCGAGTTCATGATCGATGATCAGGGAATGCTGAGATTTGGGACTAAACTGTGCATACCAGATGCTGAGGGGCTGCGGCGTGAGATTCTTGAGGAGGCACATCGATCGGTGTACAGTGTCCATTCCGGTTCCACCAAGATGTATCATGATATGAGAGATGTTTATTGGTGGGACGGAATGAAGAGGGACATCGCAGATTTCGTGTCGAGATCCCTGACGTGTCAGCAAATCAAGGCCGAGCACCAAAGGCCCGCGGGAGAGCTACAGCCGTTACCCATTCCGGAGTGGAAATGGGAGCAAATTTTGATGGATTTCATTGTGGGTCTACCCAGGACTAGGCGAGGGTATGACTCCATTTGGGTGATCGTGGATCGTTTGACGAAAGCGGCTCACTTCCTGCCAGTGAAGACGACTTTCGGATTTGCTCAGTACGCCCAGATTTACATCGACGAGATAGTACGACTGCATGGAGTCCCGACGTGTATCGTGTCCGACAGAGGCACCCAGTTTACTAGCCGACTATGGCAGAGACTTCAGGAGGCTTTGGGCATACGCTTGAGTTTCAGCACAGCATTTCATCCGCAGACCGACGGCCAGTCAGAGCTGACGATTCAGACTCTTGATGACATGCTCCGAGCGTGCGTTTTAGACTTTGGTGGTAGCTGGGATCATCATTTACCCTTGGTGGAGTTCTCCTACAACAATAGTTTCCAGGATACTATTCAGATGGCACCTTTCGAGGCTCTGTATGGGAGGAGATGTAGATCGCCCGTCTGCTGGACAGAGTTCAGTGAGAGCAGTATTTTGGGGCCCCAGATCGTACAGGAGACGATCGAGAAGATACAGCTGATTCGAGACGGGATGAGGACAGCTCAGAGCAGGCAGAGATCGTATGCTGATAGGCGCCACCGCAGATTAGAGTTCGCAGTTGGGGATCACGTTTTTCTGAGGGTCTCTCCGATGAAGGGAGTGATGAGGTTTGGACGGAAGGGGAAGCTTAGCCCCAGATTCATAGGTCCCATTGAGATCCTCGAGCGTGTGGGCGCAGTAACTTATCGTTTGGCTCTTCCACCCGACTTCCCAGATGTTCACCCCGTGTTCCACGTGTCGATACTTCGCAGATACCTACATGACCCTTCGCACATGATTCAGCATCAGACCGTTCGGCTCGAGCGCGACCTTTCGTTCACCGAGCAGCCAGTCGTGATATTGGACCGGCAGGTGAAGAAACTTAGATCAAGGGTCTTGCCATCAGTGAAGGTGCTTTGGCGCAGCCCGAGTGGCGAAGAGATCACTTGGGAAGCCGAGGGTGAGATGCGGAACAAGTTCTCTCATCTCTTTGAAGGTATGCGTAGCTTTATATTTTCAAATTCGGGGACGAATTTCTTTTAAGGGGGGAGATTGTAACACCTTAGGATGTGTTTAGTGGCTAATTATATTTAAATAAAGGGTTTTTAATAAAAAGTTTACCAAATTGAGTTTCCAGTATTTTTCCAAATTTAATAAATATTTTTCTAGAATTTTCCTAGGCTTGCACACACATGTGCATGTAAACTAGTGTTTAAAATGAGGTAATACCATGATTAGCAACCATGGTGGGTTTAATAAAGGTGGATTAAGCCTTTTGGGTTTTAATTAAGTTATTTAGTTAAGGGATGGTTGTTTTAATTTGAATTTTCTTTTGGAGTGTTGACTTGGTGAGAATGAGAGAGAGAATGCATCATGGCAAAAGCCATGCTTGCATTTAATGATGAGAGAGAAAGGAGGGGTTGACATTGGGAGTTATGATTTCCTCTCATTCTTGTGCTCATTTCTTTCAACCTCACTCTCACACTCACACACCCACACCATCTCAGCAGCAGCAGAAGCAAGCTCAGCAGCAGCTGAAGCAAGCACAGCAGCAGCCAGAAGCAGCAACAGCAGCAACAGTGAGCAGCAACAGCAACAGTGAGCAGCAGCAGCAACACAACTCCAGCTGCAGCTCCTTCCCTCTACTCCTTCTTCTTCCTCCAGCTCCCTAGGGTCGAGTGTGGGGTATACTTCTTGAACTTACCCCCTAGTTTGCTTAATTAGTGTAGCTTAGCTTCGATTGATGATTATTGGTGCGTTTTAGTGCGATATGTGGTAATTAGGGGGAACTTTGATCAAGTGATGTATGAATTGGTTTTAGTAAGTTGATGGAGTGTTGTTAGGGCCATGTTAGCCTAGCCTAGCCCCCAATTGCACTAAAATACCACCAGATTCCTATTTGATGCAAATTCATCGTTTTTGAGCAAAATCTAGCTTTCTGCAAACTGCTATCGACCCAGTGTGTTCAGATTAAAATTAAGAAGACTGCAGTATAGTTGTGAGGTGATGATCCCTTGTGTAGAACACGACCCCCAAATTCCGTACTTTGGCCGCCGAAATATTGATTCTGGCCACAATTTGCGACCAGATGGGGAGGGATTTGGGTTTGGTTTGGCTCTGTAGGTTCCTGCTGCTACCCTTAGACCTATGGCATGTATAATTTTATTTAATTCTTGCTGTAGAAAAATCTGGAGCTATATACCTATTTCTCGTATTTTAAACCTTCGCGACACGCGTGATACGTGTGTAGGTTTGGGATTTCTGCGTATCGCGACGCGTCGGAGTAGTTTCAGGCGCGTAATCACACGTTTTAGCGTATCGCGCACACGCGCGCTTGGTTTGCGACGCGGGTTTTTAGTTTGACCTTAATATCACGTTTTGTGGATTTGAGCTTATGTGTGATATATTGTCTGATTCTAGGTTCGCAGGCGAGTGAGACGGACGCTGCGAAGAAGGGGAAGCAAGTCGTCGGCTACACTTAGCGCGAGACTTCGGTGAGTAGATTTAACATCTACGGGGAAATCGCCCGTATGGCGTTATGCGTCAGGGCTGATAGGACCTTGTAGCAGCATATTACATTTACCTACATTGACTGTTCATGGCTACTATTTAGTACATACCGCATTCCCTGCTATATGTTATAAACTAGAATTGATAGAACACCGCACCATTACTAACGGTTCATGTTGCACGAGCACTATTCTGCATGTTACACACACACCGTTAGTAATTGCCATGACACTCACACTGTAGAATTTCCATGATCATTATGCTGTAGCTCATCTTTTATGTGACTTGACATGATATTCATACTTGATGCCTATATTACATCGCATTGACTTGTACGTTGGTTTTTGGATTACATGAAATTTCTGGATTTGGGAACCTTGGCTATTTCAAAAGGAATATGTAATCATTTAAAAACCCGGTTTCCCCTTGATATGATATTTCTGTGCGTCCACCATGTGTTTTCTCGGTGCGAGAGTGATATATGTGAACCCGAATCGAGGAGTTGGATGAGGCCGATATAGGTACATGGTGGACCCGGTATGGTACCCCGGGGCGAGAACGGTTTCGCTATGTAGTAGACGGTGAGCCTGGCAGAGGGACTACTACCTACCGGTGATTGGTTGGACCTGGCGGTTATCCGGAGGATGCTGACCAGAGTCGATAGATGGTTGCGGGATGATCCGTACTGCCGGGGCTGAGGGCCGATACCGCAGACGGAGCCCGTGGGCTGACCCGGACTGACGGGGTCCGATGGATGAGGATTTGCGTGTCGATGCTGGACACGAGTACTTATGATATTTGGGTGCCGATATTGGGCACTCGTGATTTTCAGAGATTTACAGGATTGGGGGGCCGATGAGAGTGCCGGCGCCTGAGTTAATTAGGGATCTAGGTGCATTGATGGACACCGATTATATTTTCCACGTTGACATTCCGTGTAGATGTTATATTTCCCATGCTCAGCATTCATTAGTGTATCTCATCCTGTAGTTATATTACCTGATAGAGCACTTGCATGACTATTGCACATACTGCTTATCACACATTGATATCATCTGCTGGCATATGATAGAGTAGCGCAGTACGTGCATGCTCGCGATTACCTTTATATGTTATCTTTTGGCTATAGATACCACTACAGTTGGTGCGAGAACTGTTTTGCTTTTAGGTGGGTTGTGGTATCTGATTACTTTTATTGTACCCCTTTTGTATCTAGTATTCTCCATCTACCACATATGTACTGGACTTAGTGACAGTGTGAGGACGATGATGTATATTTCTTTGTATTTTGGTGTCAAGCTCGTGAGAGCCGACTGTTTATTTATTGCAGTTTATTATTCTGTGATGTTTACTTATTGCTCATTCTTCGCTACGGCGTCGTATATTACTTTTGTGATGATGGTTTCCGCCGTTGGGCGTGATTGCTCCCGTTTGGGAATGTTTTGTTTTATTATATCTCATTTTCACTCATATCCTGTTTTATACCCGATTTCGGGGTTACCTTTACAAAGGAAATGCTGCCAAAAATATTTAAATGATAACGTAACTTTAAAGGAACTTATTGAACTATTTAAGGTTTTCTAAATGTCTTAATTAAATGTTTTCAACACTCGCTACTTTTAAATGGTTTTGATTTCTGGGTTCGGCTTACTTAGTCGCGTTACGCCTGTAGACATTGTGTGGTTAAGTGCCGGTCACGAGTCAAAACGTTCGGGTCGTGACACTTGCAATACCACTGAACCAACATTCCAGAGACCAGACCAGACCCAAAATACGAAACCCAAAATCCAATATAGGGCCGGCCGGCTCGGTTTTAGAGGCAAAGTGCTCGGCCAAAAACAGGTGAAATTGTCTCGTATTTGGGGTGCAGTTTATGTGTCACATAAGCAGTCTTCTGAAGTTGCTAAAATAATTTTTGAAGACCAAATAAAATTCGACAGAAACTGGAATGTTCAGGATACTGAATCGGAGTTGTTTCAGTTTCGATACTTTAATATCGTCTAAACAAACTAGTGTAGGGTTTATGGGCTGGCTTTGATACCATGAAGGGTTACGCTAGCGCCCTGACCATCTCCCGTGGCCAAATGCAGAACAAAAATTTTATAACAATACGAAACTTGGCGCTAGAATAACACTAAAACCAGATCTTAACCATAAACCTAACTAGCAAACCAAGAAGCTATCTACTATGAGAAGAGTTTATACCAAGAGGCTCAAGTCTTTCGGGTCTTCACTCCACTCCTTTGGTATGCTCCTTGTAGTGTCCATGATCAAGCTTGAACTTCGGCCTCCTCGCATCAATGATGATCCACCCGAGAGTGCCTACCAAGAGCTCCTACCTCCTAATTGAGGTAACTAGAATACCTAGCTTGCTAATCTAAGTAGACTAGAGTGTGTAGAGAATGATTATGGAATACTTTGTCTCACCAACCCTAGGTTTCTCAACTCATGAGACAATTAGGGTTAGTATTAAAAGAAGAGAGAAAGGAGAAGATGAGAGTGTAGTGTGAGCTTCCACCAAATGAAGAATGGCTAAGTGAATGAGATAATAATGCATGCCACAAAAAATCTCCACAAATATCTAGATATTTTCACAAAATATCAACTATGGTAGAATAGTAAAACAATGAGTCACAACCTTAGCCATGCTTCATTTAATGAACTTCACACATCATTTCTCCACCTCATTAATCCATTAATAAAAATAGTAAATCGTAATAATGAGGTGTTTTCTTCTAGAAGCATCTTGCACAATTACAAGAATGCCCCTTACCGTATATACATACTCGTATCCATATTCCGAAAAATACGAATACCAAAGAGACGAAAATAATCCATCAATATAATACTAGGATCCGGCTTAAACCAAAGCCCGCTAGTATCATCCACCCAAACATCATGCATGACAAGTACACGTATGTGGTCAAACCCTGCCGTAAAACTATACGGCCTCTACATCGTTTCGCCCGAAGCAGGGAAACCCTCTGTGTGGGACTCTAAAGTGTTAGTTATATGTATGCCCTAGAGGCCATTACTATACATAGGATGTATATTGTAGTGGATGCTTGGATATATATAGGGATGACTTTCTTGCTCGATATGATAGTATGCTATCTGGTTACTCTTTGCCTTAATGTGTACACTAATTGTCTCTCTGTTACATGTTGGTAAAGCCCTTAGGATGTGTACTTGACTACCTGGACTATGATGCGGATCATACTAGTGGGGACATGGTAGTCCATAAGTACATCCTTCAAGGTCCCTAGTCGTGGGTGTATCGAGACGGAGCATCGATATACCAGAGTAAACTAGCATGTAGCTTCTCGACCCATATAGATGGGCGATGGATGATCCCATATCCATTGGTGTTTGACATCAGAGATGATATACGGGTGCTCAGTGGAGACTGGGTACACTGGACGGACTCGCCGAGAACTCCCAGATGGTATTATACCTTACGTCAGATGGCAGTTCTCTGGTGACACTGGTACAGGTTAGTCTGTAGACCCGAGATCGTCATAGAGTCTTGTGTGATTCCCACTGTGCTTTGATTTCCATCATACCATGTCCAAGAGGGCGTGAAAAAAGGTGGCTTTTGGGTACAGTCCCGAATCACATGGAGGCAATGAGCGATAGGAGGGGTTTCGTCTCTCCCGGTATAGGGAGTTGATGTTGCGTTGTACTCGATTGGCTATAACAGGAAGTCCTTGGCCAAGGCTGCTTTAGGGATTTACTAGTAAGTGTTACCAGTAGTTTCTCGACCAGTTATCAGCCTCATATTGACACGACTTATCGAGTTATTGGGGTATGACGTTTACCACCCCTAGACAAGATATGCGACATATCAGACGAACAGACCGGACTGTACGGTAGTGTTACTGGTTGGATTCACAGGAGTGTGAGTGGGCTTGCTCGTTGATCTTCTGATCGCTCAAAACCCGGGTGGCCGTTACGTTTAGCAGACCGCTTGCGGCTTGTGGGTGTTTGATATGATCATCACCTACTGCCGGCGTATTGACGAGTCTTTAGAGTCCTACACAAGGGTTTCCTGGCTCAAGCGAAACGAAATAGGAGCGCATATGAGATATGTGCGGAACCGAGAATAATACCAGTATGTGATACTGTATTCTATTCTCGCGATTTGTATCATCGATCGGTTATATGTGATATAGCCGGGTTACCGAATCAAGTGTTGATTCGATACATTGATACACTTGATATTAGTCGTTTATATGCGATATGACCGGATCGTTAAATCAAGTGTTGATTTAATGATTTAATGTATAATTATATATTTGATATATTGCTTTACATTAACTAGTATTGGTTCACTTAATATTGATTTTCTCACTTGAATGTGCACATTGTTTATATGTGATATATGCAAGTGTACATGTTTGTATCATACTTGATGATACAAACAAGTTGTGTGTATGAGACTTGAACCAAATAAAGGTTAGATTAGGGTTTACTATTTTCCTAAGCATATAACAAAAGAGTGTGACTTTGGTCAAAGTTATCAAGCTTCATGAAGCTTGATAAACATTGACAAAGTCAACTCTTTTTGTCATTTATTTAAGATATTAGCTAACCCAACCCTTAACCTAATGCTTTGGTTAATTCTCTACATGAGTTAAGCATGAGGGCTTAACTCAACCATGGTGCCATTATTTATTGGATAAGTTTCATTTGGATAATAATTGATATGATTCTTTTCTTCTTCTTCATCTTCATCAAGCTCACAAAAGCTTGAGAGCTCCAATGGTGCCATGAGAAAAAGAGTGAGAAATCCAATTCTAAAGTGAACCCACTTCCTATTTCTTCATCCTCTACCACTTGCCATGTAGTATAGGGTGTTCTCTTCACAAAGTTTTCGACCAAGTGAAGGAATAGCTTGAGTTTGAGTCTCGCCGACGTAGATCATCTTCGGCCTCGAAGTTAACGACCTAGCCCGCTCATTTCTCCGACGAAACCATCGCTAGAGTCCGGGATCCCGATGATCGCAGCGGAGGGACGTCAACACCGAGCTATAGAAGTGGAGGACCGGATCTACAAAGGTTGTATTTCCATTCACTTAGTAGCAAAGTAGTTTGCTTGCATTTCTTTTCGCCTTAACTTCTAGTTAACGATCTAGTTTAGGGTTTCTCGGCACCGAAAAATTTGAATTTGGCATGGTTGATGCCTTGTGGAACCTCTTGAGTGTGCCTAGTAACCCTACAGTGGTATCAGAGCCTAGCTAGAGCTTTAGGCGAAGTGTAGACGAAGCTAGAAGTCCGATCGAACCCGAAACCCTAACTCAAACCCTTCTCTGTACATTTTCTGAAAATGTGGTTTTTTCCAAATTAAAAATAGCCAAAAAATTCAGCAGGGTTTTTAAAGAGTTACTGTGAAGCACGTGCGCTTAATTCAATAAAAGAGCGGTGGAACCGCGGCACGAGCATGGCTCGTGCGGCGGTTCCGCGGCCGTATTGACTCTTTATTCTTTCTTATTTGCACAGTAACTCCTTATTTGACTCCTGTGTTTTCTGGGTATTTTTTAGTTTATACTCAAGAGTTGAGTTTTTTGGGTTGTATTGGGAGTTCGACGATTCGATCGGAATCTTTAACTTTGTCTGTGTTTTTCCGGATAATTTTTGAATATGTTAAAAAGTTCGACCGGATATAAATACCCATTTTTTCCCCTGCCGGGAAATTTCCATGTGTTGGATTTTTCCGTGGTTTAAGAATGTTCTAAGTAGTGCAAGTAACACGATGGACCATCTAGAAGACAACAAACCTTAACTCGATTATGTGACCGTCTTGAACTGCCCTTTGAACCTTAGGGTTTGGGGCAGTACGGCGTGCCACATGTGAGGCGTTGGCTTGACCCTTCTACGGCTGGACCGTTGGTACTGTGGCATGAAGTGGATGTTTTTGAACTTATTTCAAGAGTTGAGCTGTTTCGGGAAAACTTGGGTGTTTGATTGTTCGATCGGAAAGTTTAAAATTTTCTATTTATCTGGAATGTGATACAATATTTGGAATTCACAAGTAGTTATGTGATAACTAATATGAATGTTATAAACATAGCAGTTTAGTCTCACTTGATCGGTTGCCACGGAATTTTGATGTGATCAAAAGTCCGTCGCAATCTCGTAGCGTACGTGGATACTCGTCGGTAAAACTTAATAGATAGCCACGCCCCATAGCCCCGACCAAGTGACTGTAGGAGAACCCCGTCGCCGAAAGCATCCGTTCGGGTGCTCGTGGCAGCGGTGTTCCGCCTTGGTGCACTTCGTTGACGGTATCAGGGGTGCGGCCGCCTACTAAAGTTTGCGACGAGCATTCGATCAATTTTTCGGGAATCTTGTTGAATTGCCCGACTTGATATTGAAAAGAGTTTTTGATAATGAGACTAAAATGCGGGGTTTATAATTGTTAGGCATGTGATGTCTAAGGAATTCATTTGGTCAGGCATGCGATGTCTGAGGAGATTGCGGATTCCAACTGTTGTAGTTTTACACTTTCTTTTCTGCGACCTTAAGTGTAATATGTGATATCGCCGGTTTCGTTGCTATATGTCAATGACAATTGGGATGCGCATATTTACTTACGTTGATGACATGTGATGTTATGTGTTGCTGGATATGTTATATTGGATCGTCGCGTTTTGAATAGCCGGGGGTTTTATGTGAGATGAGAGTTTTTATTTTCATTCATGTAAAATTTATTGTATGTAATATTCTTTTATTGGGGCACTTCCAGGTTGCGGAAGCTGTCACCGTTGATGTATATTATTTACTTTTCCGCATTAGGATAGACCCAAGGAGGGGAGCACAAGTAACCGGGTTCTAGAGTCCAGTGGGAGACCAACTCGAGGAGTCAAGTCCGGGTCTCCTAACTCTAGAATTGGTAGGGTTGCTTGCCGCTCTCGTAGGAGTCTAGGGGTGTGGGTTTGGCTATTCATCACGACCGTGGAATCCGAGTTTTATACTGGCTCGTATTGAAAACACGGACGTCCTAGTATATCAAATATTTCATATGTTTCTTCTGCTGCGATATCTGTGATGTGATCATTTGATATGTTGTGATAGATACTGTATATAGTATATACGATATATTATATAGACGTTACTTATGTTTTACACCCGCGCTAGCCCTGCCCCGCTCTTCCGTTAGTTACCTAACCTAACGGTGCACGAGGGGACATCGAGGCGAATGCGGATGGCATAAGTGTACGTCGTATTTATCTGTGATGTTTAGGTGATTTAAATGATGGGACTTCATTAATGTGATTAATGAAAGAAAAAAGAAACCTAAGATGTTGTGGAATCGAATTTTCAAAAACAGGTAGCTACAGTTCTTGCTTTGCATCGCGGTGTTCCTTGTAGAACATCCTGCACCTTATTCGATAAGAAAAGGGCCGAGATCCCTTCACCGGGAGTGACCCCTTTAGCAATAACTGGCAGATGCTACACCCCTCGGTTTGTCCTTTGATTGATCCTATAGTTCTTGCTTTGCACAGCGGTATATATGATATATCCTACACCTTATTCGATGAGGAAAGGGCCGACGATCCCTTCACCGGGAGTGACCCCTTTAGCAAAACTAGAAAAGCTTCAAAAACACTCCATTTCAAAATCATTTGATTCTACAACGATATCAAGTTCATTACGCAATGGGTTTTCATAAAAACCTGTCGTAGCCCTCCGTCATTTCAGATAAGTACTAGTTAGTATTCGTGCTGCGGTAGTTTGGCCTCCGTCAAGGCGTAGTGTACGGTAGCTAACTAATGCTTATTTGCTAGCATACGATGCGATTGGATTAGGGTATTCGTACGGCGTTGTTTGGCCTCCGTCAAGGGTCATGCGGGTGGGTTTAATTCAATCAGGAAATGACGGGTTGAACTTGACTAGCGGACTATGGGTAGTTTGGCCTCCATCAAGGTCATAGGACGCTAGGGGCAAAATTATTGGGAATTTCAAGTGTTGAAATTTGCAATGAGATTGCATACCTTCTATGAGATAGTTGGATCCTGATACCTACTGCGAGTAAGAGTTACTCCTGGGAGAGTTTTACACATTACAATTAGCCGATCAAGTAGGTGTCTAGATTGGTGTCAACGGGGTTACGCCTCTGGGAAAATGAGGTTTACTTTAATTAGGTCCGTGCGAAAGCACGGGGAACCTCCCTCAAAGTACCGACACTGGCCTAGCTGAAAGATTGGCGAACTTATAGCGTGTAATTAATCCCGGCTAGTCTTTCCTTTTAGGGTTTGAAGGAAGATTTGATAAAAACAGTGGGAGCCATCCTGATTAGATAAAATAATAACCAATCCGGTCTTGCAAGAGCGCACGCAGAGTGTTTTCTTCTCTCTCTCTCCAGGTAGCGACCATGTCATGCCTTAATCAAGATAATAAAACGGATATATTGACCGAACTCGCTTGTTATACTGAGCTGGGGAACGTTGGTCCCGCTCCAACTTATAATTGTTATAAGACAGAGCAGGAAATTGGGGAATACCAGATTTCCCGTGCCGCCCAAATGAAGAAAGTGCATGTTGATGCATCATCTTCGGGTGTGTTCATTACACAGAACTGTTTCTCAGTATCCTCTGCGTCCTGGGTATCTGATACCGGATCAGGATCCCATATATGTATTATATTACATGGGCTACAGAAAGGTAGAGAACTGAGAACGGGTGATAAGTTTCATGAGGCAGAAAACGGTGCAAGTGTTGCATCCAAGTCTGTTGGTCACTGTCACCCTGTATTACCAGAATACATTGATTCTGAACAAATATTATTAGATACCGAACCTGATATACAAAATCATATCAGTCTCTTTATTTAGATAAAGAAGGATATAATTTTGTATTGTTGGATAATGTTTTGAACATTTCCTAAATCAAGAGTTGATCGGTTCAGGCACGTTATCTAAAAGCATTGACGTTCTAAATCAAACTACAGTTCTTAGTATACAGAACACACACAAGAGGAAGAGTTCAGAAATGAACGAATCCTTCTTGAGGCATTGTAGGCTAGGTTATATCAATGCGACCCGACCAGCTGAAGTTATATTAAGATGCATATTTAAATTAGTTTGAATTTACATCTTGTGAAACTTGCCAGTCATGTCACAAAGATAAGATGACTACGGCTCTGTTTATTGGAAGCAGAGAAAGAGTTAGTGTACTCTTGGGATGATACATATAGATGTATAAAGGTCCCCTGTCTACAAATGCCAAGACCGGTTCTTTGTACTTCATTAAATTCTCTGATGATCTCTCGAGATTCAGACATATGTTCCTGTTGAAACACAAGTCCAAACCTTTTGAGATATTCACAGAATATAAGTTAGAAGTAGAGAACCAACAATGGGTATAAGTATTATGTCCTTTGATGTGATCAAGGAGGAGAATACTTGAGCATGGGATTCCTGGACTATTCTAAGAATGAGATTCTCTCTCAGCATTACTCCTCCGTATACACCTCAACACCTCGGTGTATCGGGGCGGAGCAATAGCACCCTATGTGATATGGTGTGCTCTATGATGAGTACTACTGAGTTTCCTATTTCCTTTAAGGGAGTTATGCACTTATGAAGTTGCATACCTATTGAATAGGGTTCCGATCAAATCAGATGCCCACCATTTCATATGAGATATGGAAAGGGAAGAGCCCATCTCTTAAGTCAGTTAAGATTTAGGATTTTCCGGCCTATGTCTAAAAGCAAAATCCGGATAAGCTCGAGGCAAAGTCAGATCTGTGGAAGTTTGTTGGATATCCCAAGCATACGCAAGGGAATATCTTCTACCTAACCGAGGAACAAAAAAATGTTTTGTTTCTCAGCATGCCACCTTTGTGAAAGGGAATTTCTTGTGAAGAAATTAGTGGACATGAGGTAGAACTGGAAAGAGTTCCAGCTATACAAACTGCAGCTGCTGATTTGGTAGAACCAAAGGATTCAATAGAAACCAATGAATCTCAGCCTCTCCGCCGATCTAGTAGGGTTCCTCACCCACCTGAGAGATACTTTGGTTTCTCTATGACAGTGGGAGCAAGGATTGAATCATGAGATGATGACCCAACTAGTTTCGAGCTGGCCATCAAGAGTGGGACTCTATAAGAATGGCTGGATGCTTAGCGATCTGAGATGGAATCCTTATACACCAACAAAGTATGGACTTTGGTTGTTTTATCTGAAGGGTTAAATCCCCATCAAGAGCAAGTATATCTTGAGAAGATTACTTGGTGTACATGGAAAAGTTGAGACTTTCAAAGCTAGACTTGTTAAAAGTTTGCATCATTGACCAGGTATGGATTATGATGAAACCTTTTCTAAGTAGCTATGCTTAAGTCCATCCAGATCCTACTTGCCACGGCTACATACCATGACTAGGATATCTGGCGGTTGGGTGTCATGACTGCTTTTCTAAATAAAGATTTAGAAGAGATAGTCTATAAGTACACAGTCAGAGGGCTTCGTAGACAGTGGGAGCAGCGGAAACATGTGCAAGATGTTTTATGTGATAAAACAGGCATCGCGGAGTTGGAACATCTGTTTTGATGAGTTACTCAAAGAGTTTGACATCATCAAAATGGTAGATGAACCTTGTATATACAAAAAGGTAGTAGGGATGTCACGACCCGAAAGAGCACGTGACTGGCCCTTGAACCATATGAAGCCTATAGGACTCCATCTGATCCAAGTAAGCCAAAAGCCCAGAAATCTAAAACCATTTTGAAGAATAAGTAAAGAAAACTGGTTTAAAGAAGTGAAGAAAACATGTTTGAAATCAAGGTTTTTAAATAACTAAGCCGAATGTGCATTTTAAAAACAGTAAGTCTTTTCTAAAAATTTCGGCAGAGTTTCTTTTGTAAAACTGGCCCCGAATGGGGTACAACAAGGATAGCAATATATAAGCAATGATAAAGGCATCCCCAAGCGGGAGCTAGCTCTCCGTCAATCGACGGTCACAACCACACATGCAACAATAATATACAACGCCAAGTGGCGAGGATCAAATCCAAAAGAAAGCTCAAAAGCAACAAGAAAACCGCAATACTACTAAGCGCGACTCTAAGGTCGAAATAATAAACAAGTTTTGGTTGATGGAAATTCTAGATACAATGAAATAAATAAATACAATGGTGGTTCTTGATACGAAAGAATCCACCTACCCAAGCAAATCACCCGCAAGAAGGAAGTGTGCCAGAAATGCCGCAATAGAACCTGTACGGCAGAACATGCAAGAACTGTGGCACAACGGGGGTGAGTTGCCAACTCGTGAATAGAAACATCTACAAGCAGAAACCGAATGCAAGACATAATCCTAGGTCAATACGATCAGTATAGAAAATCCTCAATATAAAACATGCAGCCTATAGCAAGGCTTGGGTAAATATCTAACCCGAGTGCAATCTCATGTGTCTGTGTCAGTGCCTCAGATAACAATATAGCATATGAATGAGATATGAATGCGAGAAAACAGAATACATTTACATGAGGCAACTGTTTTCATACTTTAGTGAGATTTCCCTTGTATTTTTAAAATGAGGTACCATAATGAAATCAGCATAAAACTGTGCCTAGCATCGGCACAAACGAAATCCCAATATCTCGATATCTCAAAGTCTCAACCACAATATCTAGGGCGCCGTCAGTCCAGACCGGCCCCTACCATCCATCTCAAGACCACGACGGTATCCTCCGGATATCCGACGCGTCGGGTAAAATCACCGGTAGGTAGTGCTCCCCTGCCAGGCTCACATCGTCATCACCACGTGCTTCTTGCCCCGAGGTACCTTACCGGGTCCACCATGTACCCGAAACGGTTCATCCGTCTCCTCGAATCGGGTTTCCAAATCCATCAGCAAACTCATGGTGGACGACTCATACATCATGGGAAAACCGCACCTTTTTATTTTAAAAGAGAGAATAAGATTATTTGTGCCTTTGCGGTTTTCCCCAAAATCCAGAAAATCTCATAGAAATCCAAATCCAAACCTCAATAGCACGTAAAATAATGAATATATGCATGAGAATCCATGAATGCGGCATAACAATGAATAACAGTGTGCAGGAAGTAGCAGGTAATAACTACAATGTCCAATCTAGCATATAAGGCGAGTACACTTACAACCTGTCTAAATTATTAGCTAACAACCTATATCAATGCAATAGTATTTCTAAAGTGTACGTGGCATGGCAATTACCGATGAAGATGTGTGTGAGCCGGCAAGTAAGTGTACGTGGTACATACGCATCATCGGTAATGGTGCTGGTGTCCTATCAGCATGATATTAATAATGGAGTATGAAGCATAAAATAAGAATGCGATGCAAACCGAACCACAAAAAGGGAGTGGGAGCTGAAACTAGACGTAACCAAAACTTATCTGCATTAATCTAATATAAGTCCTACGAATGATGCCTTTTGAAATAACACGAATCATGGGGTTTTGAAAATAGGGGCTACGGTGTTTTTATGAAAAGATACGTCGTTTTTGAAATATCCGTAGATTCCCTTGAGCTGTCTTTAAAAATACCCACGATTCGTCAGTTTTTGAAATAGGTAAGAAGTCTAAGCTACTCTAACAACTACACTAAACTATACGGCTGAACTAGCAAGCTGAACTACAGGTAAGGAAACCGCCTAACATCTGAGTCGATATATATAAATATGTATAAGTCGGTGATCCCGCCTCAATAGTATCGCGTACGATACAGTATATCATCTGACATCCTCGAGTCATGAGCGCGGATCTATCATCAATATAGGCTCGTACGGTAAATCGTCGTACGGCATCCCAATAGCTGGGTACGGGTCAACATCTCATTATCTCGTCACATAACAGGTATCACTATCATCAGATCATATAGTCTGGGGGTACTACTCTATGTCTAGTACAAATCGATACCATCAATGAAGTATGCATGCGGAGGTAAACACATATCCCAAGCCCGCAAGAATCACATTTCGTATCCCAAATACGAATCATATCAAATCACCGATCTCGCGGCACAAAGCCCACATCATCGACTCATCTCCAAAGTCATCCCATATCATCAACCACAGTGCAAGTACAAGAAACACACAAGTGTATACGTGTGGGTGCAAATCTATCCTATGGTTCGCAACTAGGAGCTATGCTAGTTATTTCTACCCCTAACTAACCAAAACACACTAAAGCTATCACACAGATAAATATACTACAAAGTACTAGTTACGGACTGCGGGGGTGCTATACGCCATCCACCCGACTCCCCCCTGTAGATATAATCTACTCACCTGTATCCTGCGTGTCGGTGTCGATGTCACCGTCATCTTCCGCATCGCCTCGGATCGTCGCAGTGTACCTACACATATCACACGTATCGCATCGCATCAAAACCAATTCAACACTTGAAACAACACACTAAATCCAATACGACACGCTAAAACCAACACGATACGCTAAAAGGCTTATAGGTTAGAACCTACGGTTAACCTTCGCAAAACAACCCGGAATCACTCGATATAGACGTACAAACGTCACACGATCGAGATAACACACAAATACCAAAATCACCAAATCAAAATACGCAAAACCAAAACTGAACTCAAAGCAGCAACTCAAGAAAACGATCCCAGATTTCGTCTCAGGCCAAATCAGCTCAATTAAACAACTCTAGGGTGCTATGCAGGGTGTATATGAGGTATAGAATCAACATGGGCACCTAACTCCACAATGTGGCCGGCCACACCCCAATAAAAACCGGCCTCGCCGGCCCCCCTATGCCCAATGGGGGTCCGTTTGGTCAGGGTGGCCTCCTATGGTCTCAATTTGGTCCCTGGTATTGTTGAATTTGCCTGAAACAGTCCCAGTACATTCCAGATTTCCCTGCACACTCTAAACACTCACAAACCGACATGAAAGTCCCGTAATTCCGTATTTTTAGTTTTCCAGTGGACTTGGTCTGGTTTTCTAATCAATATAGGGTCTAAGGTCACTTTTTAAACTCAATTGCAAGGTCAAAGCTCAACATTACCCTAATTTCCTCTAATCTTGCTCAAAGTGCACCAATTCACCCGATATCGATATGAAACTTCAATTAAAGCCTAAACACAAGATTAAACACTCTAAATGCAAAGAAATTACCTCACAAGAGACTCATGAATCCTCAACAGCACCAAAACACCATCTTTCTTGGTCCATCCTCTAGCTTGTGAGCTTGTGTGCATGTTTTGTGAAATGGGTGTGAGGTTTTGAGCTAGATTTAATGGTGACTTGAGGGATTGAAGGTGGAGGAAGAGGAAGAAGGGAGCAGCAGCAGGAGGAGGAGGATGAGGAGGGAGGGAAAATGATGGGAGGAAAAAGGCTAAGTCTCAAGGTCAAATGCAACCCATACCCCTCTCTCACCTACCCTCATTTTCTTTTCTTTTTCTTTTCTTTTCCCTTTTCTTTTTAAAACCATAATCCTTCTCATCTAAATAGTAAACCCAAAAGATAAATCATGGCTAGAAAATGTAACACAAGTCCAAAATGATATGTGCACAATTTTGCACAAAAACTCAAAAATTCCGATTAGCGATTTTTAATCGCGATTAGCACTAAATTAGTGTCAAACTAATCACAAAAACTTAAAAATGTCATAATTCCAATAAATAACCCATTTTAAAATTTTCCATAATTTTTTCATAATTTTTCTCCATTTATTTGCATTAATTATTAATTTAATATTAAAATAATCAATAAAATAATATTAAATCATAAAAATTCCCAAAATTAATATTTTATATTTCTGAAAATGTTACAAGGGAGTATGGTGGTGATCCTCGCAGAGTACGTGGATGACATACTCATGATAGGGAAGAAGTTTCTGTAGGGTTCCTAGGCACACTAAGGAGGTCTCACAAGGCATCAACCATGCCAATTTCAAATTTTACAAGTGCCGAGAAACCCTAATACGGATTCGTTGACAAAAGTTTAGGTGAAAAGTGAAACTAGTTAACAACTTAACTAAAAGAAAGAGGCTACAACCTTTGTAGATCCGGTTCTCCACTTCCTTAGCTCCACGTAGACGTCCTCTCGCTGTCCATATCGGATCCCGGACTCTTGTATCGGCTCCATCGGAGAAATGGGCGGGCTAGGTCGTCGGCTTCGTTGCCGAAGATGATCTACGTCGAGGCAACACAAGATCAAGCTCCAACTTCGCCAAGCAATTAAACTTGTGAAGAAAACACCCTATACTACTTGGCAAGAGGTAGAAGATGAAGAAATAGGAGGTGGGTTCACTTTAGAATTGGATTTCTCACTCTTTTACTCAAGATGCCATTAATGGAGTCAAGCTTTCTTCTTGATCAAAAGGAAGAAGAAGAAGATAGAATATGATAAGTATTCTCTTAAAAAAGAAACTAATATGAATACTTATCATATACTAACCATGGTCAAGTGTAGAGAGTAAACTAGGGTTAGGTGAATGGTTAGGTTAAGAGAAGAAAACAAAAATGGTCAAGGTTTCAACCCTTCATGAAGCTTCATGAAATAAACAAGAAAAGCCACCATTTCCATTTTCTTTTCCAAAATAAATAATCAAAATAAATAAATGAATAAGTAAACAAAACCCTAACCATTCATATAACCATGGTTTAATCTTTACACATGCTCAAGTTAACATGTATCATCAAACATGATACAATCAAGTGCACACAAAAATATATCACATATATAATGTGCACATCAAGTGAGAAAATCCTTTTAAAGTAAACCAATACTAGTTAATGCAAAGTAATATATCAAATATATAATTATACATTAAATCATTAAATCAACACTTGATTCAATGATCCGGTCATGTCGCACATAACCGACTAGTATACAATGTATCGACTTATCGAATCAATCTTTGATTCGATAACTAGGTTATATCGCATACAACCAATCGAAACATTCATCACGAGAATGAAATATGGTATCACATACACGCATTATTCTCGGTCCCGCACATATCTCATATGCGCTCCTATTTCGTTTCGCTTGAGCCAGGAAACCTCTGTGTAGGACTCTAAAGACTCGTCAATATGCCGGCAGCAGATGATGATCATATCAAGAACCCACAAGCCGCAAGCGATCTGCCAAACGTAACGGCCACCCGGGTATTGAGCGATCAGAAGATCGACGAGCCAGCCCGCTCACACTCCTGTGAATCCAACCAGTAACACTTACCGTACAGTCCGGTCTGTTCGTCTGATATGTCGCATATCAAGTCTAGGGGTGGTAAACGTCAGACCCCAATAACCGATAAGTCGTGCCGATGTGAGGCTCATAACGGGTCGAGAAACTACTGGTAACACTTACCAGTAAATCTCTGATCAGCCCTGGCCAGGGACTTCCCTGTTACGGCCAATCGAGCACTGCGCAACATCAACCCCCAATACCGGGAGAGACGAAACCCCTCCTATCGCTCATTGCCTCCATGTGACTCGGGACTGTACCCAAAAACCACCGTTTTGCACGCCCTCATGGACGTGGTAAGGTGGAGATCAAAGCACAGTGGGAATCACACAAGACTCTATGACGATCTCGGGTCTACAGACTAACCTGCACAAGTGTCACCTGAGAACTGCCATCTGACGTGAGGTATAATACCATCTGGGAGTTCTCGGCGAGTCCGTCCAGTGTACCCAGTCTCCACTGAGCACCCGTATACCATCTCTGATGTCAAACACCAATGGATATGGGATCATCCATCGCCCATCTCATGGGTCGAGAAGCGTATACGCTAGTCTACACTGGTATATCGATGCCCCGTCTCGATACACCCACGACTAGGGACCTTGAAGGATGTACCTATGGACTACCATGTCCCCACTAGTATGATCTGCATCATAGTCCAGGTAGTCAAGTACACATCCTAAGGGCTTTACCAACATGTAACTATAAGACAGTTTAAAAAAGACTAGTGTACATGTTAAGATAAAGAGCAACCAGATAGCATACTATCATTTCGAGCAAGAAAGTCATCTCTATATATGTCCAAGCATCCAATATAATAAACATCATCTGTACAATACTGGACTCTAGGGCATACATACAACTAACAATCTCCCACTTGCACTAGGGCCAGCTGCTGTAGTATCGCATACCGAGCATCCCGAAGAGTCTCTCAAACTGTATCTGGGGAATGGCCTTCATGAGTGGATCCGCCGTGTTGTTCCTCGTGTCAACCCTCCTGACCTCGATCTCCCGGCGATCAACAATCTCCCGGATCAGGTGATACCGCCTCAGAATATGCCTGGATCGCTGATGGGACCTGGGTTCCTTGGCCAAAGCCACCGCTCCATTGTTATCGCAATACAAAGGTATTGGATGCTCAATGGATGGAACCACTCCAAGTTCAGTAATGAACTTCTTGATCCAGACAGCCTCTTTGGCAGCATCGTTGGCAGCGATGTATTCAGCCTCCATCGTCGAGTCTGCCACGGTTTCCTGCTTGGAACTCTTCCAGCTAACCGCCCCTCCGTAAAGGGTAAAGACAAATCCCGACTGCGACTTAGAGTCGTCCTTATCACTCTGGAAGCTCGAATCGGTAAAGGACTCCACTTGGAGTTCTCCGTTACCATACACCAAGAGCATCTCTTTAGTCCTTCGCAAGTACTTGAGAATACTCTTCACAGCTGTCCAGTGACTCTCTCCAGGATCAGCTTGATACCTGCTCACTACACTTAGTGAGTATGCTACATCGGGTCTGGTACATAGCATCGCGTACATGATAGAGCCTACAGCCGAAGCATAGGGTATCTCTTGCATGCGAGCTCTCTCCAAATCAGTCTTGGGAGACATCTTTTTGGAGAGAGTGACTCCAGAGATCGTGGGCAAGTTCCCACGCTTGGATTCTTCCATACTAAACCTCTTTAGTATGGTGTCAATGTACCTGGATTGGGACAATCCCAATATCCGTTTGGATCTATCTCTATAGATCCTAATTCCCAATATGCAGGAGGCATCACCAAGATCTTTCATTGAGAATCTTTATGATAAGAAGAGCTTGACCGATTGTAGCATAGGAATATCATTTCCTATCAAGAGAATGTCGTCCACGTACAATACGAGGAAGACAATCTTACTCTCTGCCACCTTCTTGTAAATACAAGGTTCATCTGGGTTTTTGACGAAATCAAACTCTTTGATAACGACGTCAAAGCAGATGTTCCAACTCCGCGATACTTGCTTTAATCCATAAATGGATTTAAGCAGCTTGCACACCTTCCCGCTGCTCCCACTGTCTACGAAGCCCTCTGGCTGAGTCATGTACACGCACTCTTCTAAATCACCGTTTAGAAAGGCGGTCTTAACATCCATTTGCCAGATTTCGTAGTCATGATATGCAGCGATGGCAAGCATGATCCGGATGGATTTAAGCATAGCCACTGGAGAAAAGGTTTCGTCATAGTCCACACCTGGTCTTTGACGAAAACCCTTTGCAACAAGTCTAGCTTTGAAAGTCTCCACTTTCCCATCTACACCAAGTTTTTTCTTGAAGATCCACTTGCTCCCAATGGGTTTTACCCCTTCAGGAGCAACTTCCAAAGTCCATACTTTGTTGGTGTACATGGATTCCATCTCTGACCGCATAGCATCCAGCCATTTCACTGAGTCCCTACTCGTGATGGCTTGCTCGAAGCTAGTTGGGTCATCATCCTCCATGATGCAATCCTCGCTCCTACCATCCATGAGAAAACCGTAGTATTTCTCAGGTGGGTGAGGAACCCTACTAGATCGGCGGAGTGGCTGGGGTTCATTGGGAACTACGGAATCCTCTGGTTCCACCAGATCTTCTGTTGTAGCTTTTGTAGCTGGAACCTCTTCCAGTTCTACCTCATGACCACAAATCTCTTTTTCAAGAAATTCCTTTTCTAAAAAGGTGGCATGCCGAGAAACAAACACTCTTTGTTCCTCAGGGTGGTAGATGATATACCCTTGTGAATTCTTGGGATATCCTATAAATTTGCATAGAACAGACCGTGCCTCGAGTTTGTCCGGATTTTGTCGTTTGACATAGGCTGGACAACCCCATATCTTAACATAGTTAAGACATGGTCTCTTTCCTTTCCATATCTCATATGGAGTGGTAGGCACAGATTTGGTGGGGACCATATTCAATAGATGTATGGCTGTCTCAAGCGCATACCCCCAGAAGGAAATAGGTAACTCAGCTGTGCTCATCATAGAGCGCACCATATCTAATAGGGTGCGGTTCCTCCGTTCAGATACACCATTGTGCTGTAGTGTATATGGAGGAGTCAGCTGAGAGAGAATCCCATTCTCTTTTAGGAAGTCCAGGAATTCATTGCTCAAGTATTCACCTCCTCGATCAGATCGAAGGATTTTAATACTTTTTCCGGTTTGGTTCTCGACTTCTTGTTTATATTCTCTAAATTTCTCAAAAGCTTCAGACTTGTGTCTTATCAAGTACACATGTCCGTATCTTGAGAGATCGTCGGTGAATGTAATGAAGTACGAAGAACCATCCCTGGCATGTGTAGACATGGGACCGCATACATCACTATGTATTAGTCCCAAGAGTTCAGTAACTCTTTCTCCGTGTCCCGTAAACGGAGTTTTGGTCATCTTGCCTTTGAGACATGACTGGCAAGTGTCATAAGATGAAAATTCAAACGGATTTAAATATCCATCCTTATGCAACTTAGCTAGTCGTGTCGCATTGATGTGACCCAGTCTACAATGCCACAAGAAGGATTCGTTCAGTTCAGAACTCTTCCTCTTGTGTGTGTTTGTTATGCTCAGAACTGTTGATTGATTTAGAACATAAATGCCATTGCACAACGTGCCTGATCCAACCAACTTTTGGTTACGGAAAATGTTCATAACATTGTCCTGTAATACAAAATTATATCCCTCTTTACTCAACAAAGAAACCGATATAATGTTGCATATCAGGTTCGGCATGTAATAGCATTCGTTCAGAACCAATGTATTACCAGTTGGTAATACAAGGTGATATTCCCTGACAGTCTTAGCTGCAACAATTGCACCATTTCCAACTCTAATGTCTTTATCACCTTCTCCAAGTTCTCTACCTTTTCTGAGCCCATGTAACTGATTACATATATGGGATCCTGATCCGGTATCTAATACCCAGGAAGTAGAGCAAATGGAGAAACAGTTCTCTGTAACGAACACACCCGAAGAAAATGCATCAACATGTACTTTCTTCATTCGGGTGGCATGGGAATCCTGGTATTCCCCTATATCCTGTTCAGTCCTATAACTCTTATAAGAAAGAACGGAACCAACGTTCCCCAGCACAATATAACATGCGGGTTCGGTCAATACATCCATATTATTATCTTGATTTGGGCATGACATGGTCGCTACCTGGAGAGAGAGAGAAGAAAACACTTTAGCGTATGCTCTTGCAAGATCAGATTGGTTATTATCTTATCTAATCAGGATGGCTCCCACTGGTTTTTATCAAATCTTCCTTCAAACCCTAAAAGGAAAGACTAGCCGGGATTAATTACACCCTACAACTTCGCCAATCTTTCAGCCAGGCCAGTGTCGGTACTTTGAGGGAGGTTCCCCGTGCTTTCGCACGGACCTAATTAAAGTAAACCTCGTTTTCCCAGAGGCGTAACCCCGTTGACACCTTTCTAGACACCTACTTGATCGGCTAATTATAATGTGCAAAACTCTCCCAGGAGTAACTCTTACTCGCAGTGGGTATCGGGATCCAACTATCTCATAGAAGGTATGCAATCTCATTGCAAATTTCAACACTTGAAATTCCCGATAATATTTTGCCCCTAGCGTGCTATGACCTTGACGAAAGCCAACAAACCACAGCCCGCTAGTCAAGTTCAACCCGTACATTTCTTGACTGAATTAAACCCACCCGCACGACCCTTGACGAAAGCCAACAAAGCCGTACGACTACCCTAATCCAGTCGCATCATATGCAACAGATACGCAGCACATAGCTACCGCACACTACACCTTGACGAAAGCCAACAAATGTAGCACGAATACTATATGTAACTTATCTGAAATGACAGAGGGCTACGTCAGGTTTTTCTGAAAACCAATTGCGTAATGAACTTGATATCGTTGTAGAATCAAGTGAAGTTTTGAAATGGAGTGATTTTGAGGCTTTTCTAGTTTTGCTAAAGGGGTCACTCCCGGTGAAGGGATCGTCGGCCCTTTCCTCGTCGAATGAGGTGCTGGATATATCATATATATCACTGTGCAAAGAAAAAACTATAGAAGCAATCAAAAGTCAAACCGAGTGTGTAGCTGTTCATACCAGAATATTGCATTTTATACCGCCCATTCTTACGCTCGGTTGTTTATAGGTAGGTGCTTTTAATCAGTATTTGCTGCATATTTACAGATTACAGGTTTCCGGTACAAATATTGCAAATCAAGACAAAATCTCCACAGTTACACCAAATACAGAACATCTGTTGACAGCAGATAAAAGCCGGGTTCCGGTCATCCATATCTGTTCAGTGCCGAGTACCAGTTCCAGAGACAAGACATATGACAATGGTCATTCGTGACTGGGACAAGCACAGAGCACGACGGGGGCTGCACAAGAATCAATGGGTGCGCGGAGCTCGAGGGAGATAAATTCAAATGTGTTGAAAAATGAAGCCATCATTGTTGACTATTGGAACCTGAAGCAATCATGGAATAATATTGAAAATCTGTACATGTTTAACAGAAGAAAACAGCAACACAGGACCACCAAAGAAACCCGACCCCCTAATTCCTCCACATGGACACGGATCCGCGGCCAACATGGGGTCTAGGCCGCGGATCCGCGGCCATGTAGGCTCCTTGCTGGGTCAGTTTTCAGGGGCATATTGGTACCTTCATTTAATGCCAGATTCTTGCCCTAGGGTTTCTGTAAATTGCCTATAAATACCCCAGAACTGAACCAAACCAAGGTGTTAAATTCTTTAGCCTCTTTTTGTTAGGTTTTAGTTTTCTTCTTCTTCTTCTTCATTCTTTCCTCCATGAAAATTGTAGTGGGATCTTTTTGAGTGGATGATGAAATGAAGATGAGGGTTTTTGTATTATTCTTTTTGCTTAGCTTCCCCCTTGAGCTCTCTACCTTAACTTGATCTTGCAACCTCTTAAGTGAGCTTGTAAGTTTAAGCTTTGGTCATTGGTCTCAAGGGGTTGTATCATTTTGTTCTCTCTTTAGTGCTTCATTTCACATGAGTTCTTTACCCTTCTCTTGATCTTGCAACCTCTTGATTGAGCTTGCAAGTTTAAGGGTTGGCTATTGATCCCATGCTTGTTTTGAGTTCTATGGTTCTTGTAATTACTTTCTTGCATTTTTCATTCTTGTCTTTAATTACTTGCAATTTATTACCATGCACTTTAATTACTTGCTTGTAATCTTTTCTTTTCTTTGTTCTTTTTGTTCTCTCTTTTTGGTTCTTTTTGTGAATGGATGTAATTATCGTTGTTAAGAATAAATACGGTATTGTAAGTTAATATCTCCTTGCTCATTTCCTTTTCCCGTTATTTTCCATTGAACTCCGCCCAAACGATACGCAAGCGCTCCGTTAGGCACCCTACGCTACCAAGGTAACGGCGAAACCGCCAAAAGAGAAAGGGTTATTTAATTAAGGAACTTCGCGAAAGCGTTGGAAAACCTCCCCTTATCTCTGCACTTACCTGGCCTCGTGATCAGTGTATCTTGAGCCCGTTTCTCGACACAGTTTTACTTCGACAATCAAGTTCTGGAGCAGGTCTAGTTGACCTAGGTGAACCCTAAAACGATTAGGGGTGTGGTATTTTTGTGTCGTGATTGTTTTTGTCCATATTCTTTTTTGTGTGTATATTTCATTCTTTTGTTAATAGCTACCTAAAAAAAAATATCACATTCCTTTTCCCCTCCTTTTCTCTGCCTTTCTTTCTTTCTCTCTTCATATCATAGGTACCCCACCTCGTAAAACTCTAGCCGAACTTTGGTACCCACAACCAGACATTACTTCTTACGGTTCTTGCTTTGGCCGAACGTCGAATGATCCCTCCATGCCCAAAATCTCTTTGAAAGATCGGATAGACGCGTCTAGGACAAACACTTGCCCTTCGCAATCCACTTTGTATCAACCTTTTCAACCTCCCCCACCCTCTTATGTTGATACCCCTTTTGCAAGTCGTCCTTTGTCCATCGTTGAACATATTGAACAATCCTGTAGCCGATCTTTCACTCCTTTCACCACTATAGTTTCCTGGGATCAACAATTCCATTCACCTTCTTATCCAAATGTTGATCCTGTTCCTGTCCCGCCGTTCAATTCCTACCAGTCCTACCCGACTTTTGCACCTTCCCTAGACATTGCTTCTGAACCGCCATTTGGGAATTTTCAGTATCCAAACAACTTTGAATCTTTTACTGAAACCCCTTCACAACCCATGTCTAGTCTGGAACAGTCTTTGGAAGATTTTAGGGTAGCATCGTACCAACAGATGATGGATTTGAATGTGTCCATGGCCGCTCTCATACAACCTAGTGACCCGGTAGCTAGTTTTCAACTAGCTCCTAATTTTTCAATGTATGATGAGGCGGCAGGACAGGCTGTGAATTTGAGTGGAGAGAGTGAGCTGTACCCCCTTCCGAATCAAGCCTACCCGGTCTAAATTGAATCCCACAACTCCTGTTTTGAAAGTTTATCGAGTATCTCACATGATTTATCAATTGAAGATAGAATGATGAATGAGTTGTGCGACTTTGTAGTGTTTGATTTACCCGATTGTGAAGGGACCTTGCCAAGTGAAACCACACCCAATCCTTTTGACCTCTACACCTCCATCTTAGAACCTGAATTGATTGAAATCCATGCTTTTGATGAGGTGTCTGAGAATATTGATTTTCACTTGATTGAGGATATTGACGCTGGGAATATTTTGGATGATGAACCCATAGATTTGGCTGAGTTTTTCTCTTCAAATCATCATCCCGAGTCATTAAAAGTTTTTCCCGAACTTCATATGCGTCTTGATATTGATGATAAAGGCATGGATGAGCTTAACTTTGAGGAGAATTCTGAGGATAGTTTGGAGGATGAACCAGTTATAATTGATGAGTCGGATTTTCCCATTCATCTTGTCCCTGTCATTGACTGTGTACACCCTCCTGAACCTTTAACCGATACCCCTCCTCGATCACTTCCCTCCATTCTTTCCATCGTTCCGACCTTGCAAGAAACCGTCTCACTTTCATTTACTATGTCTGGTTTACCAAGTTCGGCGTACCTATGGTTTCTCACGAATCTTGAGGGATTTGACCCCATTTCTCGACGGATAAATATATTAGCACAATCGCTTTTCACACATCGGTCATCACAAATTGTGCTAATCTATTTACTCCATTTGCACCCTCAAGTTCGTATTCCATTTCTTTTTCCCTTCCGCCATTCTTCTTCCTCTCATATACCGAGATCGTATCCCGCTTCTCTCCGCATATGGTCTCGCGTATTCTCCATCTCTTTTCTCTACGCCTTCTTTCACCAGCCACTGCTTTATCACGATGAGATCTTTGAATGGTTGGTGTTAACTTTTTGCCTGTGTTAGGCCTTGTATAGCTTGACACTGTTCTTTCCCCCCTAATCCTGAACTTCATCACTTAACAGTGGAAACACTGTTTCACTTAAGTTTAGGGGGGACTCCTTTTTTGTATATATTTTTTGTTTTCTTTGTTGTATATAAATTGTTTTTAGGGAGCGCCGGCAATTTTGACCCTCTTGGTATAGCCTGACAGTGAGGGCACTGTCAAGTTTAAGTTTGGGGGTGTGCTCGGTAAGCTTTCTTCCTTCGCATTCATTTGTATATTTTGCATTTGCATACCTTATTTAAAAACCCATAAAAATCGAAAAAATTTCCAAAAAATATAAAAACTTTGTCGTCAAGTTAGCTAATAGGGTAACTTAGATCTTTATTCCGAAAGTTTAGTTGATATGATAGAAATAACTAAATTCTAGGCTTAAGATTTGAAAACCCTAAAAATAACCCTCATTTTGTTTAAACTTGGTGATTATACGTCCTTACAGTTTTTTTTGAGAAATGGGTAGTCTTGAGTTCAGTTCTTGAGTTAAGTCAAGATGAAGGGAAAGTATTGAAGCTTTACTGGAGGATAAGTCTGAAAAATAGTTTCTTTTCTTGAGTTCAAATTTAGAAAGTATATACCCTACAACTGCACCTACACGTACCTTGAAACTTGGGATAGTAGAGGATACCTAGAAATACTCTTGCCTGAAAGCCTAGTATGAAAGAAAAAACGGTATTTAAAGCTAAACACCAAAAGAGCATTATTGAAAAATATATCCGGTCTTGAAAAAGAAAAAAGAAAAAAGAAAAAAAAAATAAAGTCAAGACCTGGAAACTGCTATTTACGCTTTAAAGTTCACACATTCAGTAATCGGTCGTTAGTTCCTCAAGAAGCATTAATAGTCGCATGAAAGGTGTGTGAGCAAATCCGTCCATCCTTAATGAAAAGAAGTAGTATTAGGTATTAGGGCAAGGGTATTATAGCTTGAATTGAATTCTTGAGTGTAGGGGTGCAAATATACACACGTAGGGGTATACAATCGATGTTTGGATAAAAGATAGAGATAAAGAATAAGACTTGTGTTTTCTGTAAAGTTGATAAAAATCCCTGATTTGAGGCCGCGCTTTAGAAGGAAAACTCAGGAGAACCGACATCTTTCTAAACTTTTTTACGTATATGACCTAAGGTTAAATAGATAGGAGGTGTGAAGTATTAGGGTTGGATATTTCTAACTTAGGATGATAGAATTTCTAACGTAAATACTAAACTGTAGGAGTAGAATCGATGTTAACTTATGACACTGGCTTGACGGGATTTTATGGGTGTAATCCGCTGAAAACCTTCAGGAGACAATACTCCTCCTACTAGGGACACCTAGAGGTTTAACGGCTTGTTGCACGTGCTCAGTGCAATCGCGTTCCCTGCGAAAGTGCGGTTAGGTTTTTAATTTTGTGAATAATTGGTTTTGCTCGGGACGAGCAAAAGTTAAGTTTGGGGGTATTTGTTCATACCAGAATATTGCATTTTATACCGCCCATTCTTACGCTCGGTTGTTTATAGGTAGGTGCTTTTAATCAGTGTTTGCTGCATATTTACAGATTACAGGTTTCCAGTACAAATATTGCAAATCAAGACAAAATCTCCACAGTTACACCAAATACAGAACATCTGTTGATAGCAGATAAAAGCCGGGTTCCGGTCATCCATATCTGTCTAGTGCCGAGTACCAGTTCCAGGGACAAGACATATGACAATGGTCATTCGTGACTGGGACAAGCACAGAGCACGAGGGGGGCTGCACAAGAATCAATGGGTGCGCGGAGCTCGAGGGAGATAAATTCAAATGTGTTGAAAAATGAAGCCATCATTGTTGACTATTGGAACCTGAAGCAATCATTGAAGAATATTGAAAATATGTACATGTTTAACAGAAGAAAACAGCAACACAGGACCACCAAAAAAACCCGACCCCCTAATTCCTCCACATGGCCGCGGATCCGCGGCCAACATGGGGTCTAGGCCGCGGATCCGCGGCCATGTAGGCTCCTTGCTGGGTCAGTTTTCAGGGGCATATTGGTACCTTCATTTAATGCCAGATTCTTGCCCTAGGGTTTCTGTAAACTGCCTATAAATACCCCAGAACTGAGCCAAACCAAGGTGTTAAATTCTTTAGCCTATTTTTGTTAGGTTTTAGTTTTCTTCTTCTTCTTCTTCATTCTTTCCTCCATGAAAATTGTAGTGGGATCTTTTTGAGTGGATGATGAAATGAAGATGAGGGTTTTTGTATTATTCTTTTTGCTTAGCTTCCCCCTTGAGCTCTCTACCTTAACTTGATCTTGCAACCTCTTAAGTGAGCTTGCAAGTTTAAGCTTTGGTCATTGGTCTCAAGGGGTTGTATCATTTTGTTCTTTCTTTAGTGCTTCATTTCACATGAGTTCTTTACCCTTCTCTTGATCTTGCAACCTCTTGATTGAGCTTGCAAGTTTAAGGGTTGGCTATTGATCCCATGCTTGTTTTGAGTTCTATGGTTCTTGTAATTACTTTCTTGCATTTTTCATTCTTGTCTTTAATTACTTGCAATTTATTACCATGCACTTTAATTACTTGCTTGTAATCTTTTCTTTTCTTTGTTCTTTTTGTTCTCTCTTTTTGGTTCTTTTTGTGAATGAATGTAATTACCGTTGTTAAGAATAAATACGGTATTGTAAGTTAATATCTCCTTGCTCATTTCCTTTTCCCGTTATTTTCCATTGAACTCCGCCCAAACGATACGCAAGCGCTCCGTTAGGCACCCTACGCTACCAAGGTAACGGCGAAACCGCCAAAAGAGAAAGGGTTATTTAATTAAGGAACTTCGCGAAAGCGTTGGAAAACCTCCCCTTATCTCTGCACTTACCTGGCCTCGTGATCAGTGTATCTTGAGCCCGTTTCTCGACACAGTTTTACTTCGACAATCAAGTTCTGGAGCAGGTCTAGTTGACCTAGGTGAACCCTAGAACGATTAGGTGTGTGGTATTTTTGTGTCGTGATTGTTTTTGTCCATATTCTTTTTTGTGTGTATATTTCATTCTTTTGTTAATAGCTACCTAAAAAAAATATATCCGACACCGTCCTGATCGCGGTTATACTTTAGAACTTTGAACATCCGACACGCCAAAAGCGTGCTGATCAGTAGCATCTGCTAGTTATTGCTAAAGGGGTCACTCCCGGTGAAGGGATCTCGGCCCTTTCCTCATCGAATAAGGTGCAGGGTATATCATATATACCGCTGTGCAAAGCAAAATGTAGCTACCCTTTTTATTAAAATTTGATTCTACAACATCTTTTAGGTTTCTTTTCTTTCATTAATCATATTAATGAAGTCCCATCATTTAAGTCACCTAAATATCACAGATAAATACGACGTACACTTATGCCATCCGCATTCGCCTCGATGTCCCCTCGTGCACCGTTAGGTTAGGTAACTAACGACAGAGCAGGGCAGGGCTAGTGCGGGTGCAAAACATAAGTAACGTCTATATAATATATCATATATACTATATACTGTATCCATCACAGAACATCACATGATCATATCATAGATATCGCAGCTGAAGAATCATATGAAATATTGGATATACTAGGACGTCCGTGTTTTCAATACGAGCCAGTATAAAACACGGATTCCACGGTCGCGATGAATAGCCAAAACCCACACCCCTAGACCCCTACGAGAGCGGCAAGCAACCCTACCAATTCTAGAGTTAGGAGACCCGGACTCGACTCCTCGAGTTGGTCTCCCACTGGACTCCAGAACCCGGTTACTTGTGCCCTCCTCCTTGGGTCTATCCTAGTGCGGAAAAGTAAATAATATACATCAACGGTGACAACTTCCGCAACCTGGAAGTGCCCCAATAAAAGAATATTACATACTAGTTTTTACATGAATGAAAATGAAAAACACTCATCTCACATAAAAAAAAAACCCGGCTATTCAAACACGACGATCCAATATAACATATCCAGCAACACATAACATCACATGTCATCAACGTAAGTAAATATGCGCATCCCAATTGTCGTTGACATATAGCAACGAAACCGACGATATCACATATTACACTTATGGTCACAGAAAAGAAAGTGTAAAACTACAACAGTTGGAATCCGCAAACTCTTTAGACATCGCATGCCTAATCAAATGAATTCCTTAGACATCGCATGCCTAACAATTATAAACCCCGCATTTTAGTCTCAAAATCGAAAACTCTTTTCAACATCAAGTCGGGCAATTCAACAAGATTCCCGACATCCTGATCGAATGCTCGTCGCAAACTTTAGTAGACGGCCGCACCCCCGATACCGTCGACGAAGTGCACTAAGGCGGAACACCGCTGCCGCGAGCACCCAAACGGATGCTTTCGGCGACGGGGTTCTCCTACAGTTACTTGGTCGGGGCTATCGGGCGTGGCTATCTATTAAGTTTACCCGGCGAGTATCCGCGTACGCTACGTGATTGCGACGGACTTTTGATCACATCAAAATTCCGTGGCAACCTATCAAGTGAGACTAAACCGCTAGATTTATAACATTCATTCTGTTATCTCATAACTACTTGTGAATTCCAAATATTGTATCACATTCCGGATAAATAGAAAAATGTTAAATTTTCCGATCGAACAATCGAACACCCAAGTTTTCCCGATACAGCTCAACACGTGAAATAAGTCTAAAAACATTCAGTTCATGCCTCAGTACCAACGGTCCAGCCGTAGAAGGGTCAAGCCAACGCCTCACATGTGACACGCCGTACTGCCCCAAACCCTAAGGTTCAAAGGGCAGTTCAAGACGGTCACATAATCGAGTTAAGGTTTGTTGTCTTCTAGAGGGACCATCGCGTTACTTGCACTACTTAGAACGTCATTAAACTACGGAAAAGTCCAACAATTGGAAATTTCCCGGCAGGGGAAAGATTGGGTATTTACATCCGGTCGAACTTTTTAACATAATCTAAAATTATCCGGAAAAAACACATAGACAAAGTTTGATAATCCGATCGAATCTTCGATTCCCAATACAATCCTAGAATACTCAACTCTTGAGTCATAATAAAAATACCCAGAAAATATAGCATTCAAATATAAGAATTACTGTGCAGAATACAATAGGAGAAGAGACAAAGTGGTCGCGGAACCGCCGCATTAGCCTTGCTAATGCCGCGGTTCTGCCGCACTTTGATGGAATCATATGATCGTACTTCACTGTAATTCTTAGAAATTCCTGCTTAGTTTTCTGCATATTTTTAATTCACAAAAATCCAAATTTTCAGAAAATTTCCAGAGATCATTTTGGAATTAGGGTTTCGGTTCGATCGGGTTTCAAACGTCGTCTACACTTCGCCTAAGGCTCTAGCTTGGCTCTGATACCACTGTAGGGTTCCTAGGCACACTAAGGAGGTCTCACAAGGCATCAACCATGCCAATTTCAAATTTTACAAGTGCCGAGAAACCCTAATACGGATTCGTTGGCTAGAGTTTAGGTGAAAAGTGAAACTAGTTAACAACTTAACTAAAAGAAAGAGGCTACAACCTTTGTAGATCCGGTTCTCCACTTCCTTAGCTCCACGTAGACGTCCTCTCGCTGTCCATATCGGATCCCGGACTCTTGTATCGGCTCCATCGGAGAAATGGGCGGGCTAGGTCGTCGGCTTCGTTGCCGAAGATGATCTACGTCAAGGCAACACAAGATCAAGCTCCAACTTCACCAAGCAATTAAACTTGTGAAGAAAACACCCTATACTACTTGGCAAGAGGTAGAGGATGAAGAAATAGAAGGTGGGTTCACTTTAGAATTGGATTTCTCACTCTTTTACTCAAGATGCCATTAATGGAGTCAAGCTTTCTTCTTGATCAAAAGGAGGAAGAAGAAGATAGAATATGATAAGTATTCTCTTAAAAAAGAAACTAATATGAATACTTATCATATACTAACCATGGTCAAGTGTAGAGAGTAAACTAGGGTTAGGTGAATGGTTAGGTTAAGAGAAGAAAACAAAAATGGTCAAGGTTTCAACCCTTCATGAAGCTTCATGAAAGAAACAAGAAAAGCCACCATTTCCATTTTCTTTTCCAAAATAAATAATCAAAATAAATAAATGAATAAGTAAACAAAACCCTAACCATTCATATAACCATGGTTTAATCTTTACACATGCTCAAGTTAACATGTATCATCAAACATGATACAATCAAGTGCACACAAAAATATATCACATATACAATGTGCACATCAAGTGAGAAAATCCTTTTAAAGTAAACCAATACTAGTTAATGCAAAGTAATATATCAAATATATAATTATACATTAAATCATTAAATCAACACTTGATTCAATGATCCGGTCATGTCGCACATAACCGACTAGTATACAATGTATCGACTTATCGAATCAATCTTTGATTCGATAACTAGGTTATATCGCATACAACCAATCGAAACATTCATCGCGAGAATGAAATACGGTATCACATACACGCATTATTCTCGGTCCCGCACATATCTCATATGCGCTCCTATTTTGTTTCGCTTGAGCCAGGAAACCTCTGTGTAGGACTCTAAAGACTCGTCAATACGCCGGCAGCAGATGATGATCATATCAAGCACCCACAAGCCGCAAGCGGTCTGCCAAACGTAACGGCCACCTGGGTATTGAGCGATCAGAAGATCGACGAGCCAGCCCGGTCACACTCCTGTGAATCCAACCAGTAACACTTACCGTACAGTCCGGTCTGTTCGTCTGATATGTCGCATATCAAGTCTAGGGGTGGTAAACATCAGACCCCAATAACCGATAAGTCGTGCCGATGTGAGGCTCATAACAGGTCGAGAAACTACTGGTAACACTTACCAGCAAATCTCTGATCAGCCCTGGCCAGGGACTTCCCTGTTACGGCCAATCGAGCACTGCGCAACATCAACCCCCAATACCGGGAGAGACGAAACCCCTCCTATCGCTCATTGCCTCCATGTGACTCGGGACTGTACCCAAAAACCACCGTTTTGCACGCCCTCATGGACGTGGTAAGGTGGAGATCAAAGCACAGTGGGAATCACACAAGACTCTATGACGATCTCGGGTCTATAGACTAACCTGCACAAGTGTCACCTGAGAACTGCCATCTGACGTGAGGTATAATACCATCTGGGAGTTCTCGGCGAGTCCGTCCAGTGTACCCAGTCTCCACTGAGCACCCGTATACCATCTCTGATGTCAAACACCAATGGATATGGGATCATCTATCGCCCATCTCATGGGTCGAGAAGCGTATACGCTAGTCTACACTGGTATATCGATGCCCCGTCTCGATACACCCACGACTAAGGACCTTGAAGGATGTACCTATGGACTACCATGTCCCCACTAGTATGATCTGCATCATAGTCCAGGTAGTCAAGTACACATCCTAAGGGCTTTACCAACATGTAACTATAAGACAGTTTAAAAAAGACTAGTGTACATGTTAAGATAAAGAGCAACCAGATAGCATACTATCATATCGAGCAAGAAAGTCATCTCTATATATGTCCAAGCATCCAATATAATATACATCATCTGTACAATACTGGCCTCTAGGGCATACATACAACTAACAGTTTCCTATGCTACGCTCGGTCAATCTCCGCTTATCACAAGGATTCTCCATATAGGATCAAAGTGATACCTACTAAATCCTGGGTTTTGGATCTATGAGATAGATCTAATTGGATGTTAGGACACTCACTAGTTGTAGTGAAAAGGTATCAATTGATCCTGGGGAGAATCACTGGAAAAGTTCCAGAGTGATAAGAATGACTGAATGTCGGTCACAGGCATTGTCTTTACCCTCAGTAAAAGGACGGTATGTTGGAAGAGTTCCAAGCAAGATACCGTGGCATACTAGACGATAAAGGCTGGATACATCGCTACAAAAGATGCTCCAAAGAGGCAGTCTGGGTGTATATTAGATCATGAGATGAACTTCGTTCCTCCCATTGTTTGACAATGGAGTTGTGGCTTATGCCAAGGAATGCCCGTCCCATCAGTGATCCAGACATATTCTAAGGCAGTGTCACTTGATCGTGGAGATGGTTGATCTCCAGGGGATCGAGGTTAGGAGAGTAGACTCAGAGGACAATACGGCGGATCCACTCACAAAGGCCTTTTCCCAGAGAGAGACTTTTATGGAATGGTTGAGTATGAGATACTACAACCACTGCTGTCAGATGGCCCTAGTGCAAGTGGGAGATTGTTAGTTATATGTATGCCCTAGAGGCCATTACTATACATAGGATGTATATTGTAGTGGATGCTTGGACATATATAGGGATGACTTTCATGCTCGATATGATAGTATGCTATCTGGTTACTCTTTGCCTTAACGTGTACACTGATTGTCTCTCTGTTACATGTTGGTAAAGCCCTTAGGATGTGTACTTGACTACCTGGACTATGATGCGGATCATACTAGTGGGGACATGGTAGTCTATAAGTACATCCTTCAAGGTCCCTGATTAGTGTGTTGGTTTTAAGATCACCAAAAATATTTTACCGTAATCAGAAACGGCGTCGCATGAAGCTAGCCGGTGAATACGGGTCGATCCACAGGGATGTGTAATTTTCCTAGGTGTTTTAACGAGTTGATTCCAATGGTTGTTTGGTTTTTTTTTTGATTGATTCTAAAAAACTAAGTTGTACGATGGTTAAGGAACTTGCTAGGGTTAGGTCTAAAGTAGGGTTTGATAAGATTAATATTAACCCCTCTTTCAATGCCCTCGAATAAATCTTTTTAGAAGCTATAACAATTATTAGTAAAGGGGATTAGGATGATTGGGAAGAAACAAAGTTTCTTCCTCTAGATCCTTGTCCGTCCTTTCCTACTAATTGCTATAACCTTCATGGAAGTCATGCATGTCCGGTCCTTTATACTACGGTCTCACCGTTACCTCGTGGGTAGGGTGCCGTAGGGAGCGGATCATGCATGCTTGCATGAAGTTCTAGTTGTTACAAGTTATTGGGCTTGAAAGAGATGAGAGATATTCATCTCTCAACCCCTTCTTTATTCCTAACCCTAACAAGCGAGGAAATTACTCGCTCATTAGGGGATCTTTTGAAAATAACATTTTAAAGTCACTTACCTATTGCAGTTTTAAGAGAGACTGCACTAGATTAAACTAGGGTAATGGTATGATTTATCTAAGGCAAGAATTTAAATTAGAAAGCTAGGGCAATAAATTAATTTAAACTAAGGCAGAAAAATTAAAAGAAACTTACAAGAAAATGATGCTCTTCAATCCTCAAAATATTCTGAATTTTTATTAATTGAAAAGAGGCATGCATAATACAATCTTTTGATTACATATTTATAAGTAAACAGGAAAACTAGGGTTACAAATTCTCGCGCATGTGCTATTATAGATATGCCCACGAAAAATCCCAACCCACGCACCGTCACAAAAAGTCTGCGCCGACACGTGCACTAAGCGGCCGCGGAACCGCAGCAAATGTGGGGGTAGGGCCGCGGTTCCGCGGCCCTTTGGTCGGATTATGTGCTCAATTTTTGTGGGCTTCTTCTCTGTTATTTGGGCTTTTTACTTTTGTAGTTCTTTTCTTCATTTGCCTTCTGGGTCTTCTCCAGATCTTCAGTGAAAACTTGTATTGGTCTTTTAACAGTTTCACTTTGACATTTTTGGACCTTGCGTTGCCTTGTACATTGTGAACTTTATCTTTGAAGTAGGCTTGATCAAGAGTCTTCTATTTGTTGGTCAAAATCCACTTTTTCATCATCTTTACGTCGTTTTCACTATTTTCGCTCCAAGAACCTGTATCCTGTAATATGTAGCAGGCATACGTCAAAAGCACCTGTTTAGTTATGAAACGAATAAGAATTGGGGAATATGAAATGCAATATTATGACATGAACAAATACCCCTAAACTTATCTTTTGCTCGTCCTCGAGCAAACTTATTATTTTATTCTCGATAAAACCTAACCACACTTTCGCAGGGAAACGCGATTGCACTGAGCTCGTGCAACAAGCCGTTAAACCTCTATGTGTCCCTAGTAGGAGGAGTGTTGTCTCCTGAGGGTTTTCAGCGGATTACACCCACAAAATCCTATCAATTTGGCTCATTGACTTTAATTCTCCAATTAGGTTTTCTAACAAGGAATTCTATTATCATCAACTTGTAAACTATCCACCCTTATTCTTCACACTTCGTCATCATTTAACTTAAGATTATATATGTTTGATAGACTCATTCAGCCGTCGGCATTTCTTAAGTTTTCCTTCTAAGGTTCCATCTCCATTTAGGAATTTTTCTATCAACTCCACTAAAGATACAAGTTCTATTCTTCATTCCTTTCTCTTATCTCAACTCTAATCATATATCCCCACGTGTGTGTATAAATCACCCCTACACTTGGAAATTCAAATCAAGCAATCATACCCTTGTTCATTGTCCAAAGTACTTATTAATTGGTGAATTTTGCTTACACATCCTTCATGCGACTGTTAATACTTCTTGAGGTACCAACAACCGATTACAAGATATGTTTGCAGTTTAAAGCGTGATTCCTAGTCTTGCAATACCCAAGGCTTTTAGCAGTGACTCCCAAACCAGTTGGTCTAAGGCACTAGGTGATGAAGCACCCTTGCTAAATATTTTTTCTATTTTTGCAGCCTTAAGTAATCACAAAGACCAGTGTTCGTTTTTTTTCTTTATTCACACACATTTTTTTATTTTCTTCGTACTAAGGACTTTAGACAAGAGCATTTCAAGGTCCCTTCTACTAATCCAAGTTTCAAGGTGCGTGATTGTGCAAATTGTAGGGTATACATTTTCAGAATATAGACTTAAGCTAGGAATTATTTTTCAAACTTATACTCTAATAAGAATATCAATATTTTTCCTTTATTTCAACTTAGCCCAAAAAGTGAACTCAAAATTTGCCTAGTTCTAAATAAACTACAAAGACATATACTTTCTACTGTTAATTTTTAAAGAAGGCTATTTTTAGGGTTTTCAATTTACTCAGTCTAGATCTAGTTGTTCGAAGGCACTTAACCTATTTGTCAAACTCAAGTTAAATATGGTCAAAATTGAATACATTTATTTTTATAATTTATGAAATTTTCAAATTTTTTATGGGTTTTCAAATAAGTATGCAAATGCAAAAATATGTACAAATGAATGCGAAGGAAGAATACGTACCGAGCATAGCCCCAAACTTAAACTTGACAGTGTCCTCACCGTCATGCTGAACCAAGTGGGTCAAAATGTCGGCACTCCCCTGTTTATTCACATATTTACAAATGATACACACCCCCAAACTTATTTGAAATAAAGTTTTGGAAAAAATTGATTGGAAATTCGGGGGTGAAAGTGGAGGAAAATCAGTCCGTGTAAATCGGCTCCTGAAAAAACAGGAGCTCCTCCGATGGGCCCGCTGTGAAGAACGGTTTCAATCGATGCCCATTCACTTTGAATAAGGTACCGTCTTCTGGATTTTCAAGATCAACCGCACCGTGCGGATAAACGGTGTGGACTACAAAAGGTCCTCTCCATCTAGAACGGAGCTTGCCGGGGTGATAATGTAACCGAGTATCATAGAGTAAAACCTGTTGACCAGGTTCAAAAGTTTTACGCAAAAGGTGTTTATCGTGGAACACCTTATGTCGGTTTTTAGCAATTACGGCATTATCATATGCCTCATCCCGCGGCACTTCTAATTCATTCAACTGCAGCTTTCGATTGCTGCCCGCATCTCCTAAAGATAAATTCAGCACTTTGATAGCCCAAAATGCCTTATGCTCAATCTCCACTGGGAGGTGGCAAGACTTCCCGTAAACAAGCCGGTATGGAGATATACCAAGATCGATCTTATATGCAGTACGGAAAGCCCATAGTGCATCTATCAGTTTAAGTGACCAATCTTTACGGTTTTTAGAAACCGTTTTCTCCAAGATTTGCTTGATTTGCCGATTTGAAACCTCGGCTTGCCCACATGTTTGGGGATGGTATGGCGTTGACAGCTTCTGGGTGATAGAATATTTGCGCATTAAGGACTCAAAAGTCCTATTGCAAAAGTGCGACCCATTATCACTTATTATCGCTCGAGGGTGCCCAAATCGAGAAAAGATGTGTTCTTTAAGAAATCGAACGACAACCTTGTTGTCATTCGTTCGGCTAGGCACAGCGTCGACCCACTTTGAAACGTAGTCAACGGCCAAAAGAATATAAACATTCCCAAAAGAGTTGGGAAATGGTCCCATGAAATCTATACCCCAAACATCAAAAACATCGACAACCAAAATTGGTTGGAGCGGCATTTCGTTTCTCCGCGATATCCGACCTAAATGTTGGCACCGGGAGCAAGTTTTACAGTATTCATATGCATCCTTGAAGAATCGTGGCCAATAGAAACCACACTGCAAAACTTTCTCAGCTGTCTTCTTTGGGCCAAAGTGCCCGCCACATGCTTGATCGTGGCAAAAAGACAGCACACTCTTAACCTCATTTTCCGGTACACACCGACGAATGATTTGGTCGGAACAGTATTTAAAAAGATAAGGTTCATCCCAGTAAAAATGCTTTGCTTGGGACAAGAATCGAAGTTTATCCTGTTTCGACCAATCTTTAGGTATCAAGCCGGTGGCTAAGTAGTTTACAATATCGGCGAACCATGGTTCGCAAGAAACGGTCAAGAGTTGCGCATCGGGAAAAACATTAGTGATTGGAAGTTCAAGAGTAGGTGAAGAAGGTAGTCGTGATAGGTGATCGGCTACTACGTTTTCACATCCTTTTTTGTCCCTTATAACAAGGTCAAACTCTTGTAGCAGGAGGATCCAACGTATTAGCCTCGATTTAGCATCCTTCTTCGCAAAAAGGTGGCGAAGAGCTGAATGATCTGTATATGCAATGACTGGAGAGCCGATTAAATAAGGTCGAAATTTTTCAAGTGCAAACACAACTGCTAAAAACTCTTTCTCTGTTGTTGTGTAGTTTAGTTGGGCCTCATTTAATGTACGGCTAGCGTAATAAATCACGTGCGGCATCTTATTAATGTGCTGTCCAAGAACAGCACCAATGGCAAAATCTGATGCGTCGCACATGATTTCGAAAGGGTGCGTCCAGTCTGGAGATGAGAGAATAGGCGCAGAAATGAGAGAGTGTTTCAAAGACTCGAATGCTTCCATGCAAGTTGAGTCGAAATCAAATGTTGTGTCCTTGGCCAATAAGAGAGTCAAGGGTCTAACAATCTTGCTAAAATCCTTGATGAACCGTCTGTAAAATCCGGCTTGGCCAAGGAAGGCTCGGATGTCTTTGACGCATTTAGGAGGAGGAAGATTAGAAATTACTTCGATTTTAGCTCTATCAACCTCGATGCCGTTTTGCGAGATGACATGTCCTAAGACAATGCCTTCTCGTACCATAAAATGGCACTTCTCCCAATTCAAAGTTAGGTTCTTATCCCTGCAGCGGGTAAGAACTGCGTCAAGATGTCGTAAACACTCGTCGAAGGAGTCACCAAAAATGGAGAAATCATCCATAAAGATCTCCAAGAACTTTTCAACCATGTCTGAAAAGATCCCCATCATATACCGCTGAAATGTCGCGGGTGCATTGCATAACCCAAAGGGCATGCGACGATAAGCAAAGGTGCCAAAGGGACAAGAAAATGTGGTCTTGTCTTGATCCTCTTTGGCTATGGGGACTTGGTTATAGCCGGAATAGCCATCCAAAAAGCAATAGAACTCGTGCCCTGCCAATTGTTCGAGCATTTGGTCAATGAAAGGTAAAGGAAAGTGGTCTTTCCTTGTCGCGGCATTGAGTTTTCTATAGTCTATGCAAACTCGCCACCCAGTTTGGGTGCGAGTGGGAATTAACTCATTTGCCTCATTGGTAATGACCGTGATGCCCGATTTCTTTGGCACAACATGGATTGGGCTAAACCATTGGCTATCCGACATAGGGTAAATGATACCACTATCCAGACACTTAACAATCTCCTTCTTGACAGCCTCTTTCATAATGGGGTTGAGGCGTCTTTGTGGATCCCTTGCCGGCTTGGCATCATCCATCAAGTGTATATGATGTTCGACTATGAGGGGATTAATCCCCTTGATGTCCTCCATAGACCAGCCGAAAGCTTGCCGATTATTATGTAAGACCATTAAAAGGACCTTCTCTTGCTCAAGAGCTAGATAGGCCGATATGATAACGGGTAGGGTCTCATTATCACCTAGATAAGCATATTTTAGGTGCGACGACAAATGCTTTAATTCGAGTTTAGGAGGTGAAACAATAGATGGTAACAATAGAGTAACTGTTTCAAACTCGAAGGATTCCATCAAAGGTTCAAATCGAGTGTACGCAACCGAGTCGGATGGTTCAACTAACTCATCCGAAAAAGCAAAAGACTCAAACTCAGGTGATGAGTCTTCAAAATCGTCAACAAAGGTGAAACACTCATAATCGTTATCCGCCGTGAAAGCTGTGTCGGATTCTAGGAGGAACGCACTAGTGGCGTTAACATTGCTGTGATCGAACAAAAAATTCACGAACTCACAGTCCTCCTCCGCGGTCTCATTGATCGAGAAAACATCAAGTACGCTAGCATTAGGCTCGGCAGGCTGACTCCCCAACTTGAAAATATTGAGCTCAATTATCATATTGCCGAAAGATAGGTTCATTGAACCATTACGACAATTGATCATTACGTTGGAGGTCGCCAGGAATGGTCGACCAAGTATCACCGGAATTTGATTCCGGGGGTTAGCGACAGGTTGTGTATCCATCACAATAAAGTCAACGGGGAAAATAAAATCCCCTACTCTAATTAACACATCCTCTAGCTCTCCCTTAGGATGGGTGATTCACTGGTCGGCCATTTGGAGAGTACAGTGCGTGGGCTTAAGCTCTCCAACGCCTAATTGCTCGTACACAGAATAAGGTAGCAAATTGACACTAGCACCAAGATCTAGTAGTGCTCTAGTGATGTTCTTGTCCCCAATTGTTATCGAAATGGTAGGACAACCGGGGTCCTTTTGCTTTGGGGGTAAGGAATTGACAAGAGCATCACTAATAGCACTAGCCACAAAAACTTTCTTTGGCACTTGTGACTTCCTCTTTTTGGTGCATAAGTCCTTTAAAATTTTTGCATATGAAGGAACTTGTTGGATTGCATCCAAAAGAGGGATATTTATGCTAACCTGTTCGAACAACTCTACAATCTTTTCCATCTGTGGAGTTGGTTTATTGGATCTCAATCGATTTGGAAAAGGAACATTTTGAAAGGTTGTTGAGTCCAATTTGTGCGGATCAGATTTTCGAGTTGGAACGGCACCCCGTATAGATGTGTTCGTGTTGTGAGAAGTGGGTCCGTTCGAGCTAGAAGAAGTAGAGCCGTGTGAAGGATGGAGAATAGGCTCTAACGAAGAAGGAGTAGAAGAGGAAGGTGAAGAAGATGAAGAAGGGCCACCGGCAGGGGTGTCATTGTTAATACCCACATTGTTTTGCAACACTTTTCCCGATCTCAACGTGGTCACAGCATTTACGTTATGATTCTGGTGTTGATATGCAGCATGTGCGTGACCGGGGTTGGGCAGTGGTGGAGATGGGAGCTTTCCTTTTTCGCGCTCGCTCAAAGCTGCATTGAGTTGTGCAATTTGTGCCTCAATAGATTTGATGCTTTGATCGTGTGAGGCACTGTTTTGCACCAAAGATTGAATAGAAGTCTCTAGTCTTGTTGTAGACTGTGTAGATTGCTTTAAGAACGCGTCTAGACTTCTTTCGAGCGAGCTAACCTTGTCATTATTAGGTTGAACATAATTGTTTGGCGGGTAAGCGGTGTTAGGCACAAAATTGTTCACCTGATTAGGGTAAGGTTGCTGTTGAAAAGGCTGCTGTTGAAATTGAGTTTGTGGAGGTGCTTGCTGTTGTGGGGGAGGGGGTCTTTGAAAATTGTTATTTCCTTGGAATTGTTGATTTTGGTTCCAAGTGAAATTTGGGTGACTCCTCCATCCCGGATTGTATGTCGAAGAGTACGGATCGTTTCTTTGTCGTTGTTGAAAGGCAGCATTGACTTGATCATGTCCTTGAGTAGATGCTGTTAGTTATATGTATGCCCTAGAGGCCATTACTCTACATACGATGTATATTGTAATGGATGCTTGGACATATATAGGGAGGACTTTCTTGCTCGACATGATAGTATGCTATCTGGTTGTACTTTATCTTAACATGTACTCTGATTGTCTCTATGTTGCATGTTGATAAAGCCCTTAGGATATGTACTCGACTACTGGGACTATGATGAGATCATACTAGTGGGGCCACGGTAGTCGATGAGTACATCCTATAACTGTTCCTAGTCGAGGGTGTATCGAGACAGGGCATCGATACACCAGAGTAGACTAGCGTATACGCATCTTGACCCATATGATGGGCGATGGATGATCCCATATCCATCGGTGTTTGACATCAAGGATGGTGTACGGGTGCTCAGTAGAGACTGGGTACACTAGACGGACTCGTCGAGAACTCCCAGATGGTATTATACCTCACGTCAGATGGCAGTTCTCCGGTGACACTGGTACAGAGTAGTCTGTTGATCCGAGATCGTCATAGAGTCTTGTGTGATTCCCACTGTGCTTTGATTTCCATCATACCACGTCCAAGAGGGCGTGCAAAAAGGTGGCTTTTGGGTACAGTCCCGAATCACATGGAGGCAATGAGCGATAGGAGGGGATTCGTCTCTCCCGGTATAGGGAGTTGATGTTGTGCTGTGTTCGATTGGCTATAACCGGAAATCCCTGGCCAGGGTTGTTGAGATTTACTGGTAAGTGTTATCAGTAGTTTCTCGAACTGTTATAGACCTCATATCGACACGACTTATCGAGCTACTGGGGTCTGACGTTTACCACCCCTAGGCGAGATATGCAACATATCAGACGACGAGACCGGACTGTACGGGAGTGTTACTGTTTGGATTCACAGGAGAATGTACAGGCTTGCTTGTTGATCTTCTGAGCGCTCAATACCTGGGTAGCTGTTACGTTTAGCTGACCGCTTGCAGCTTGTGGGTGTTTGATATGATCATCACCTACTGCCGGCGTATTGACGATTCTTTAGAGTCCTACACAGAGGTTTCTTGGCTCAGGCAAAACGGAGTAGGAGCACATATGTGATATGTGCGGGACCGAGGATAATACGATATGAGATACCGTATTCTATTCTCGCTATATTTGATATCAGCCGGGTCATCGGATCAAGTGTTGATTCGATGAATCGGTACGGATAAATATTAGTCGGTTATATGCGATATAGCCGGATTCTCGGATCAAGTGTTGATTCGATAATTTAATGTATAATAATATATATGATATATTAAATTACATTAACTAATATTAGCTCACTAAAAGATTCTTTTTCTCACTCGGGTAATACATTGATATATATGCGATATATGTTAAATGTATTATTTTATTTGGTTACAATAAATATTATATATGTGATATATAATATTGTAACATGATATGATAACTAATGCAACATGTTTAGTGGAGTTTAAACATGATTAAGGTTTGGATTAGGGTTAAGCTTTCTAGATGATTCTAGAAGGTTTTGGTTTTGTTTTGTGAAAGATATTTGTGTGTGACTCATCTTTAACCTAACCCAAACCCTAACCCTAGTTAATTCTCTACATGAGTTTGCTTGACCATGGTTGCATTATTCATCATATTAATTCTTTTTCTATTCATCACAAAAGGATTCTATCATATTGTTCATCTTATTCCTTCTTCTTTTCTTCATGGAAAAAGCTCACTAGCTTTTTCCAAGTGATGAATAAATGTGAGAAAAAGATAAATAAAGAGAGAAAAAATCCTACTTCATCATCCTCATCTTCCCTTGCCATTTAGATGAGGATGTTCACATCATTTCATGAGTGTTAGCTTGTGTTAACGAAACTTCAAGGTAGATCATCTTTGTATCGAAGATCGGAAGCAAAGGTTGCATCTTTCTCTTCGTGGAACCTCTCGAGAGTCCAGAACCCGATGATCGTAGCGAAGAGACCACAACAAGGAGCATATGAAGTGAAGGACCGGATCTACAAAGGTTGTAATCCCCCTCACTTAGTGTTAAAGTTGTTAACATGTTAGTTTTCACCTAATCTCTAGTTTAAAGATCCGGCTTCGGGTTGTTCGGCACGGCTAATTTTTTAATCGGGCATGGTTGATGCCTCGTAGACCCTTGTGCGCGTGCCTAGCAACCCTACAGATGCATTATAAGGACACTCTTCGGTTAGGTGCGATGGATCCGCACAGCAAGCACAAACAGTTCGTGGAGGCATAACAGGGGCAAGAGAAGGCGATGAGATTTTGGTCTCAATCGCTTCTAGCTTTTTCGTAAGAGCGGCCATCTCGGCCTTCATAGCAATCGACATCTCTACTTGATGTATGCCTACCCTAGATTGACCACTAGAAGAAGATGTGGTCTTGGTGCTCTCCCACTGAATTGTTTGTTCACTAAGATCCTCAAGAAACTGCCACGCTTCCTCACTAGATTTGGAGAGAAAGTGACCTTGACAGATAGTTTCTAGCAACTGCTTCGTTGCCGAGTTCAATCCCTCGTATAATGTTTGGAAAAGTTGCCAACTTTCGATCCCATGATGAGGGTATTGAACGAGTAGGTCTTTAAATCTCTCGAAGCACTTCCAAAATGGTTCGGAAGGAAGCTGTGAAAATTGTATAATCTCATTACGGATTCTAGCAGTTTTGTGATGAGGATAAAACTTTTTAAGAAAAGCTTTCACAAACTCGTCCCAATTCTAATGGAATGTGATGCTATGCTGTATAGCCACTTCTCGGCTAGGTCACATAAGGTAAAAGGAATGACCCTTAGCCTTATAACGTCATCACTTAATTGGGTCGTTTTCATCATAGCGCAAACATTTTGGAATTTATTAATAAAAATATACGCATCTTCTGATTCCAAACCATGAAATTTTGGCAGCATATTGATGAAATGTGGTTTTATTTCAAAATTGTCCCCATTTGCCGGTGGGGGTGAAAGACAGGTAGGTAAAGAAGTGCGGACGGGGTAGAAGAGATCCTGGAGCGCAACTCGTGCGGGCGCTTCAACAGGTGGGTGATTCGGGTTATTCGCACCTAACGGAGGTGGAATCATTCCCGTCGGTAAGGTATCGTTGGAGTTGAATCCCGACATGCCTTCGGAAAAAGAATGTGAAGGAGGTGGTAAGGAAGTGGACGGAATTTCGACTTCGGTGTCGAAGGGTTCGTCGGTCGGAACTAACGAAACACGGACTAATCGGGCGCTAGTGTCCCTAGTCCAAAGTGACATACACTAAAGGGGTAGTGTAGTCAGAAAAAAATTGAAAGACAAAATGTGGAGGTAAGAGAACGTCAATGAAAAGAAGTGGTGTAAGTGAGGTGCAAGTTTTCTTTAGCGACAAGTTGCAAGTTTTGAAAATATTTCTCTTTTTTTTTTTATTTATGTAGGTGAGAGTTTTTGCAAAGAGATTTTTGAAAAGAGACTTGAGACACAAAAGCGATCAACCACACATGCACAATCAGGCCTAGATCTAGGGTCACCTAGGTCAGCTAGACAGCTCCTAACTAGGGCTAGAAATAGGACCTCAAACCGCCTCTTCACCGCCAATTGCGGCCAGGTAAGTGCCAGGTAAGTGGGAGGCTCCCCGCTACAAGTAGCGGTCCTAATTAAGTAACCACTTTCCTTGACACACTTGCCTAGACACCGCAAAGTCAGGTTAGGATTAACGGCTGATGCATATGACTAGTCCTTTTTCCTATTGAGCTCGAAGTCCTTAGGGCTGAGTCTAGTATTTTTTAATTAATAGGGGTCGATGCAAATGCTTTAAAGTGATTTATGGGGTCCTGAGAAGGGTGATGAAATCCCCACCCAATCTGAGTTTGGTCAATAGCCCCTTAAAGTCCGATTAAATTATGCAAAACATTAAATTCACTTGCAATCAATTTTTAGCGTGGCGCAAAGAAACCTGCAGAAAATCTGTTATTTAGAAGGGGAAAGAAGATTTTTTTAGCGCAAAGAAATCCTGCAGAAAATTTGACAGAAGATATATGGGGATTTGCAGAGGGGAGAATGAGGAAACAAACCGAGCAATTTTTGCGCAGAGAGGCCAACAGAAAGCCGCGGAACCGCGGTTTTGATGGGGTAATTGCGACGGAACCGCGGTCTCGTGGAGGGTTCAGGTGTCCAAAAAAATTCTACTGTTCTGTACTCGCAATCCCTCTCTGTTTCGATGTATCCTTTTCTGTTTCGCACTCTGGAAATTTCCAGATCCGAGAATCTTCGCTATTCCTGCAAAATTCAAAAGATAAACCTTTCAAACAGATAAAAAAAATTTAAAATTTTTTATACTTTTTCTATTTTCAGATTTTTATGATTTTTAAAATTTATATCAACCCGAAATTACACAAAAGAAATTTTACGCCATCCCCGGCAACGGCGCCATTTGATTAGTGTGTTGGTTTTACGATCACCAAAAATATTTTACCGTAATCAGAAACGGCGTCGCATGAAGCTAGCCGGTGAATACGGGTCGATCCACAGGGATGTGTAATTTTCCTAGGTGTTTTAACGAGTTGATTCCAATGGTTGTTTGGTTTTTTTTTGATTGATTCTAAAAAACTATGTTGTACGATGGTTAAGGAACTTGCTAGGGTTAGGTCTAAAGTAAGGTTTGATAAGATTAATATTAACCCCTCTTTCAATGCCCTCGAATAAATCTTTTTAGAAGCTATAACAATTATTAGTAAAGGGGATTAGGATGATTGGGAAGAAACAAAGTTTCTTCCTCTAGATCCTTGTCCGTCCTTTCCTACTAATTGCTATAACCTTCATGGAAGTCATGCATGTCCGGTCCTTTATACTACGGTCTCACCGTTACCTCGTGGGTAGGATGCCGTAGGGAGCGGATCATGCATGCTTCCATGAAGTTCTAGTTGTTACAAGTTATTGGGCTTGAAAGAGATGAGAGATATTCATCTCTCAACCCCTTCCTTATTCCTAACCCTAACAAGCGAGGAAATTACTCGCTCATTAGGGGATCTTTTGAAAATAACATTTTAAAGTCACTTACCTATTGCAGTTTTAAGAGAGACCACACTAGATTAAACTAGGGCAATGGTATGATTTATCTAAGGCAAGAATTTAAATTAGAGAGCTAGGGCAATAAATTAATTTAAACTAAGGCAAAAAAATTAAAAGAAACTTACAAGAAAATGATGCTCTTCAATCCTCAAAATATTCTGAATTTTTATTAATTGAAAAGAGGCATGCATAATACAATCTTTTGATTACATATTTATAAGTAAACAGGAAAACTATGGTAACAAATTCTCGCGCATGTGCTATTACAGATATGCCCACGAAAAATCCCAACCCACGCACCGACGCACCGTCACAAAAAGTCTGCGCCGACACGTGCACTAAGCGGCCGCGGAACCGCGGCAAAAGTGGGGGTAGGGCCGCGGTTCCGCGGCCCTTTGGTCGGATTGTGTGCTCAATTTTTGTGGGCTTCTTCTCTGTTATTTGGGCTTTTTACTTTTGTAGTTCTTTTCTTCATTTGCCTTCTGGGTCTTCTCCAGATCTTCAGTGAAAACTTGTATTGGTCTTTTAACAGTTTCACTTTGACATTTTTGGACCTTGCGTTGCCTTGTACATTGTGAACTTTATCTTTGAAGTAGGCTTGATCAAGAGTCTTCTATTTGTTGGTCAAAGTCCACTTTTTCATCGTCTTTACGTCGTTTTCACTGTTTTCGCTCTAAGAACCTGTATCCTGTAATATGTAGCAGGCATGCGTCAAAAGCGCCTTTTTAGTTATGAAACGAATAAGAATTGGGGAATATGAAATGCAATATTATGATATGAACAGTCCCTAGTCGTGGGTGTATCGAGACGGGGCATCGATATACCAGAGTAGACTAGCGTGTAGCTTCTCGACCCATATAGATGAGCGATGGATGATCCCATATCCATTGGTGTTTGACATCAGAGATGATATACGGGTGCTCAGTGGAGACTGGGTACACTGGACGGACTCGCCGAGAACTCTCAGATGGTATTATACCTTACGTCAGATGGCAGTTCTCTGATGACACTGGTACAGGTTAGTCTGTAGACCCGAGATCGTCATAGAGTCTTGTGTGATTCCCACTGTGCTTTGATTTCCATCATACCACGTCCAAGAGGGCGTGCAAAAAGGTGGCTTTTGGGTACAGTCCCGAATCACATGGAGGCAATGAGCGATAGGAGGGTTTTCGTCTCTCTCGGTATAGGGAGTTGATGTTGCGCTGTGCTCGATTGGCTATAACAGGAAATCCTTGGCCAGGGCTGCTTTAGGGATTTACTGGTAAGTGTTACCAGTAGTTTCTCGACCCGTTATCAGCCTCATATTGACACGACTTATCGAGTTATTGGGATCTGACGTTTACCACCCCTAGACAAGATATGCGACATATCAGACGAACAGACCGGACTGTACGGTAGTGTTACTGGTTGGATTCACAGGAGTGTGAGCGGGCTTGCTCGTTGATCTTCTAATCGCTCAATACCCGGGTGGCCGTTACGTTTAGCAGACCGCTTGCGGTTTGTGGGTGTTTGATATGATCATCACCTACTGCCGGCGTATTGACGAGTCTTTAGAGTCCTACACAGGGGTTTCCTGGCTCAAGCGAAACGAAATAGGAGCGCATATGAGATATGTGCGGGACCGAGAATAATACCAGTATGTGATACTGTATTCTATTCTCGCGATTTGTATCATCGGTCGGTTATATGTGATATAGCCGGGTTACCGAATCAAGTGTTGATTCGATACATTAATACACTTGATATTAGTCGGTTATATGCGAGACCGGATCGTTAAATCAAGTGTTGATTTAATGATTTAATGTATAATTATATATTTGATATATTGCTTTACATTAACTAGTATTGGTTCACTTAAGATTGATTTTCTCACTTGAATGTGAACATTGTTTATATGAGATATATGCAAGTGTACATGTTTGTATCATGCTTGATGATACAAACAAGTTGTGTGTATGAGACTTGAACCAAATCAATGTTAGAGTAGGGTTTACTATTTTCCTAAGCATATAACAAAAGAGTGTGACTTTGGTCAAAGTTATCAAGCTTCATGAAGCTTGATAAACATTGACAAAGTCAACTCTTTTTGTCATTTGTTTAAGATATTAGCTAACCCAACCCTTAACCTAATGCTTTGGTTAATTCTCTACATGAGTTAATCATGAGGGCTTAACTAAACCATGGTGCCATTATTTATTGGATAAGTTTCATTTGGATAATAATTGATATGATTCTTTTCTTCTTCTTCTTCATCTTCATCAAGCTCACAAAAGCTTGAGATCTCCAATGGTGCCATGAGAAAAAGAGTGAGAAATCCAATTCTAAAGTGAACCCACTTCCTATTTCTTCATCCTCTACCACTTGCCATGTAGTATAGGGTGTTCTTTTCACGAAGTTTTCGACCAAGTGAAGGAATAGCTTGAGTTTGAGTCTCCCCGACGTAGATCATCTTCGGCCTCGAAGTCAACGACCTAGCCCGCTCATTTCTCCGACGAAACCATCGCTAGAGTCCGGGATCCCGATGATCGCAGCGGAGGGACGTCAACATGGAGCTATAAAAGTGGAGGACCGGATCTACAAAGGTCGTATTTCCATTCACTTAGTAGCAAAGTAGTTTGCTTGCATTTCTTTTCTCCTTAACTTCTAGTTAACGATCTAGTTTAGGGTTTCTCGGCCCCGGAAAATTTGAATTTGGCATGGTTGATGCCTTGTGGAACCTCTTGAGTGTGCCTAGTAACCCTACATAAAGACTCAACAGTACGTTGGTAGTGGGTTTAACCACAAGCACGTCAGCGGCACTAGCTGTACGTAACGGCTACCCAGGTACCTGTCGTAAAGGAAAGCCGACGAGCAAACTCGTCCGAACTCCTACTGAGCCTATCCGTGATAATATCCCTACAGTCCGGTCTCTTCGTCGAAGTGTATCGCATACCGGGTCTAGGGGTGGTAAACGTCAGACCCTAATAACCCGATAAGTCGTGCTGATGTGGTTCAGGACCAATCCGGGAAACTACTGATCAGCCTATCAGTAAATCCCAACTGCCTTGGCCAAGGTCTTATGGTCCTGCCCAATCGATCACAGTGCGATATCAACTCTCAATACCGGGAGAGACGAATCCCCAACAATCGCTCACTGCCTCCATGTGGCTCGGGACTGTACCCAACCAAAATCTGTTTGCACGACTCAGTAGAGTCGTGGTAGGGTAGTGATCAAAGTACAGTGGGAACTCACACGAGACAAATGATGATCTTAGGTCCGAAGACTAACCCGTACACATGTCACCTATGAACTTCCATCTGACGATAGGTATAGTACCATCTGGAAGTTCTCTGCGAGTCCGTCCAGTATACTCACACCCAGTGAGCACCTGCATACGATCTTAGGTGCATCCGACCAATGGCTTCGGGACCAACCATTGCCCCTTGTCGGGGCTAGAAGCGTATACACTAGTCTACTCTAGAGTATCAATGCCCAGTCTCGATACTCATGCGACTAGGGACCATTTAAGGATGTGCTTATGGACTACCCTGCTCCCACAAGTATGATCGCCATCAGAACGCAGGTAGTCAAGCAAGATCCTACGGGCTTTATCAACATGTAACCGCAATATGTAATAACATATATATCATATGCCATGTTAAGATAAAGACAAACCATAATTGTATACTGCTGTCTTGAGTCTTTATCAATATGTGCAAGCTGGATAAAACATCAATAGAAATAAATACACATATCCTGACAAAGACATCTCAAATAATATACTATATAACTGAGCAAGAATGTCCTGTACATATATATCCCTAGCATCTACATGTTGGATATAGTGCCCTCTAAGTCAATTATTGGATCGCAGGTACGTGATTGCAATGATTGAGGGAGGACCTATACCGATAAAACAGTCTTACTCGAGATGATAGTATGCTATCTGGTTTGTCTTTATCATCATGATAGAGCCCATAGGATTTTTGCTTGACTGCCTGCAGTATGATGGCGATCATATATGTGGGAGCTGGGGTCTATAAGCACATCCTTAAAAGTGTCCCTAGTCGTGGGAGTTTCGAGATAGGGCATCGATACTCCAGAGTAGACTAGTGTATACAGTCGAGACCCCGACGAGGGGCGGTGGCCGGTCTCACAAGCCACTGGTGTCAGTTGGATCACCTAAAATGTATACAGGTGCTCATTGGGATATGAGTACACCGGACAGGACTCGCCGGGAACATGCTAGTTGGTATTATACATATCGTCAGATAGCAGTTCCCTGGTGACATGTGTACAGGTTAGTTCATCGACCTGAGGTCGTCATTTGTCTCGTGTGAGTTCCCACTGTGTTTAGATTACTACCTTACCACGCTCAAAGGAGTTGTGCAAACAGGTTTTAGTTGGGTACAGTCCCGAGCCACATTGGAGGCAAGTGAGCAGATCTTCGGGGATTCGTCTCTCCCTGTATTGGGGGTGAGATCGCGCAGTGTTTAGGAGAGCCATTACACGAAATCCCTGGCCAGGGTAATCGAGATATACTGGTAGGTATACCAGCAGAATCTCAGGGTATTCTGGGCTGCTCTCTGACACGACTTATATCGCTGTTGGGGGTCTGACGTTTACCGGCCCCCTAGGCCGTATATGCGATACTCATAGACGAATGTTCCGGACTGTACAGATATTGTCACTGTCAGGCTCAGTAGGGTTTATAGATGAGTTCGCTCGTCAGCTTCCCTTCCAATCAATATATAGGCAAAACGTTACGTACAGCTTGTACCTCTGACGTGCTAGGGTTATACCCAGTGCCAGTGTGTTGATGAGTCATTAGAGTCCCCCACCGACACTTTCCCAAGTTCGGGCGAAACGTTGTAGAGGCCGTATGGGTTTATGGTAAGGTTCGGAAAATGCACGTGCGTTTTCGCACGTGTCAGTTTTCGGGCAGATAATACTGTTAGGCTTTGGTTTAAGCCGGATCCCAGTATTATACTGTGTAGATATAATATCTTTGTCTCAGTTGCATTTGTATTCGGTTGTAATACAAATGCGGGTATGTTTATACCGATACGGGGTTATCCTGAAATTCGTTTCGGGATGATTTTTGGAAGTTGCCAGTTTCCAGTTTTCTATCAGCCGTATTTTGACATTCGGTTAAATACGGATTTTTCTTTTCGTCTTCTGAGTGAGTCATGCTTCTAGAAGGTTCTAGAAGTGATGACAAGGCTTGTGACTCACTTGGGTCATTAATGGTTCATTAATGATGGAGGATGACTAGGTTTAATGTGATTGGTTCCATTTAATGATAGTTGATGATTCATTCTTTCATTATTGTTATGATAACTATCATTTGTTATGGTCACCCTCTTGCAAGCTCCTACACTCACTCTCCTCTTCATAAAATGTGGCCGGCCCCTCTTGTGAGAGAGAGAGATTTTTGATTCATTTCATTTTGTGCAAAAGACTATGATAATTAAGTGTTTGGAAATTTCATAGCCCAATTTCCATTCACCCGATTCCAAAAGGCAACTTCTATAACCGTTCGTCCGTGACATTGGACGTAACGAGACAAAGTATTCTACCCATTCTCTACTTCATCTTGGTCGTCTCTTTTAGCAAACTTGACGATCGAGTTGCCTCGGTTCAGAGGCGGGAGCCCGTTTAAAGATCCGTCGACGTGGTGCCACCTGGACGATGAGAACGGAGATCGAGCAAGTTCGGATCAGTTGCAACATAGCGTGGGATGATGGTTGAAGACCGAAGGACTCGGATCATTCGGTATAACAATTCTACCCTCTTTACAATTTGTTAGTTTAGCTTTAATGGACGATCCGGGATAAAGTACGTGATAGCGCCAGTCGTAAAAGTTTTGTTCCGCATATCGGCGTCTGTTTGACGGCCGGGGCGCCGCCGCGTACTTACAGTGGTATCAGAGCCTCACCATTAAGCTATACTAACTTGTGCTAACGCGTTTACAAGATCGATCGAACGGAATTTTCAAAACTACGTTTTTCAGGCCACAGTTTCTGTCGATTTTTAAACTGTTCTAAAATTCATTTTGAGCATTTCAGAAAATCATGCAGGGTTTTTGAAGAATACTGGTAAAATTTGGGCACGTGATCCCACAAAACAACCGCGGATCCGCGGCCCAAACCTTGGTTTGGCCGCTGATCCGCCGCGCTTTTGTGGGAACAGTGCGCCAAATTTTTTCAGTGAGTTTCTCATGGGAAATGGTGGTTTTTGGTATATGTATTTTGGGCCAAAATTTTGTTACTGTACACCAGATGTACGGGGGGCCCACTTCGGGAAATTTAGTCGATCGAAATTTTAAACTTGTTAGTTTTCAGTACTTTCATTATATCTCCGACCGGGAATGTCATTTGATCGGTAAACCACGTCTGATTGCTATAGTTCTTTCAGACGGGTTTGCGAACGTGACATTCGCGTTGATGTTCTGTGTTGTGCTGTAATGTTGCGGATTCGTCGTGGTGGATAGCAGGATGCAATGATAGAGCTGTTTGAATTTATTTGTACATTTAATATTGCGGGGCGAGCGTCCAACATGTGGACTGCCGTCACTGCCTATTTGTATATTATTCTTTTGGGGCACGACCAGGTTGCGGTCGATGTACCTGTTGTACTGTTTTTATTTCTGTACTAGGTTTACCCCGCGGTGGGGTGCACGAATAGCCGGGTTCTGGAGGGCAACGGGTCCGTATCTCATGGCTTTGAGAGGCAGAGGGGCCTCACTCTAGAATTGGCAGACTATTCGCCGCACTCGTAGGGGGTACAGGTTGACCCAAGGAGGGGTGCTCAATTTACCGGATTCCATGAAGTGCCGGGTGTTCCATTCACTATGTCGTGGGGACCACCTCGCTTCAGGTTTTGGCGGGTAACTTGCCGCACCCGTAGGGGTCTAGGTTTTATTGCACAGGCTATCCACACGACTAGGGGAACGTCGGGTTTCAGTAGCGGCTCTGTGAAATCCGGGGATCCCAGTTTATCTGTATTGTTCTGTGATGCTTATTACTTTTCTGTAATGTTGCATTTATCACGCCTGGAGCGATTATTGTATATTAGTATATATATTATTAGATGTTGTATATGTTTTACACCCGCGCTAGTCCAGTCCCCGCTCTGTCGTTAGTTAAGTAACCTAACGGGTGATGACGGGACCCAGTGACGAATGCGGATGGCATATACATACATTTTATTTTCGTTCTTTTCTGGTGTGATTGATTGATGGGACTGCGTTGATTCTTATCAATGCGAGATAAAACAAACCTATAATTGATGTTGTTGGAACAAATTTTAAAATTATTACAAAGACGTTTCCTTTTGTTTTGCATAGTGGTATTCAGTTGGAATATCCTGCACCTCATTCCACGAGGAAAGAGTCGAGATCCCTTCACCGGGAGTGACTTCTTTAACAAAAGGTTTTCGCTACTATATATTTTTATAAAGCTATCAGGTTCCTTCAACGAGATCAAGTTCATTACGTTAAAGGTTTTTCACCAAAAACCAGCCGTAATCCTCCGTCGTTTCTTATGGATGGTCGGTAGTATTCAAGCTATGTTTGTTGGCCTACGTCAAGACATAGTGTTTGGTAGTTGCTGGGTATTCATTTGTTGCATAGATAGATGCATTAGTTTAAGTCAGACGTACACCTTGTTGGCCTACGTCAAGGGCTTGTACGATGACTTAAGTTGATCAGGACAACGATGGGTAGAACTTGACATGTTGCTTATGACTTGTTGGCCTACGTCAAGGTCATAAGAGCATGGGATAAAAATTACATCGGGAGTTTCAAACATACAAGAAACTTGCCAGACTTGCGCATACCTTCTGGAGTGTGTTGACTTGAGTGGCTTCCATCAAGTTATCATGCGATGATAGTTGGATCCCGATTCTCACTGATGAGTTGGTTTACTCTTCGGGTGACACCGACTAATTCTTCTTTCAAGGTTTGGAGAAGAATTTGAGTAAACAGTGGGATGTTTCCTAATTAGATAAAGTGATAACCATTCTGATCTAGGTAAGAGTGCACGCAGAGTGTTTCTTTTCTCTCTCTCTTTGGCAGCAACCTTTGACCGACCCTAGACTATAACTCAGTAACCAAAGTTGACCGAATCTTCTTAATTTACTGGCTTTTGGATTGTCCGAGTTGCATAAGTCATCACCGCTCCTTCTTTTACCCTTTGTATTTCTCAGAACACCCCGTATCACTACGGACATCCACTTCCATTGGATAGATCCATCGTATGGTTATATACGAACTCGAAGGGATTTCTTCGAGGATGGATCCAGGTTCAGGAGAAATAGAATTGGTTTATTCAGTTATCTTTTATTATCACCTTCTCTCAGGTTGCGAGGGCTCCTTGGTTTAGGAAAGTACACCTATTACGCTTATTGGATAGTCTTATTCCAAACCATAGGCAGGTGCCAAATGGTAGGGAATGAAGAAAACCAATTAGCCTAAGTAGGGTGTGCAAAAGGTAATATGTAAAGACAAGATAAAGGAATTAGAAAGAAGGCAAAGTAAATTGCGACTATTTACATTCAGACCAAACCACGTATTTCATCGCCACTCCTACTTCACCTTTGATTTCTCCAGAACAACTCGTATCACTACGAATATCCAATTCCATTGGATAAATCCATCGTATGGTTATATACGAACTCGAAGGATATTTTTTCGAGGATGGATTCTGGTTCAGGAGAAATAGGAATAAGGTATTATTCAGTTGTATTTTATCGCCACCTTCTCTCAAGTTGCGAGCACTCCTAGGATTAGGAGGGTACACCTATTATGCTTACTGGATATTCTTCTTCCAAACCATAGGCTGGTGCCGAATGGTAGGGAAGGAAGAAAACAACTTAGCCTAATGATGGTGTACAGAAGGTAACGACTAAAGACAAATTAAAGGGAATTGGAAAGATGGCAGGGAAATATACGGTTAAAGTCATGATATGGATTATGGAAGAGGCATTACTAAAGAATACCAAGATACCCCTACGAAACATATTTATGTTTCATATTCACTGTGCATTGTTAATTGAAAACCGATTTCCCGATTGGATACTTACTCTAGGGTATGTATTTACCAGGTTTCATTCTCACATCTGCATGGTTTTACAGATGTTGAGTGGGAGCAAGTTATTAGGAATTAGGTGATCATCCTCATTATATCGGAATTCGTTGTAATTGGTGATATTTGAGGAAATCGCCTGGGTACAGTTTTTCAACCTACGATGCACAGGTTTTGAGTTATTAAACTCAGCGGACTTATACCGAATATTGTATGTTGTCCAATGTCCATCAGGACAAAGGGGTAGGTACTCGTACTCTGTTCTGTTTACTTATAACTTCTCTAGTTTTTAGACAAGTGTTACGTAGAAATACAATGTCTAAGTTTTGAGAAGTTGTGGGTATAGGAATAAAGTAGAGAACCAAGTGTCACAAGTATCGGGATTCTTCAAACAAATCGAAGATGTAGATTCTTGTGATTGGTATTCAGTTGATAGTAATGGTTTTGAGAAACTAGTTTCTCTTTCAGGTTACTCATAATTGGATGTATTCCAAAGTTGAGTAATGCTGATTAGCCTTTCTCCATTAAGATGATATGCACTGGAGACAGCTGCATGTTTTGAATCTGGTTCCAATTAAATAAGTGCCAAAGTTTCTATATTGGATATAGAACGATTCATATCTTAACGATGTTAAGGTAAGGGGAGTTGTCCAGCTTATGCTTAAAACCAGACACTGGATAACTCAAGGCACGTTTCTGTAATGGCAGTTTGCGGGTTGACCCTAGCTTCGACGAGGGTTGATTTTCTACCATCCGGAAGATCAATAGTGATATTGTTCTTGACTCGCCACAGTTTTATTAAAATAGATTTTTTCAGAAAAACAGTAGTGGGAGTATGGTAGAACTGGAAGTGATTCCAGAACCGCAAACGATTACGGAAAGTTTAATAGGACCTATATATTCAATCAGGTTTGACATTCCAATAGCCACTCCGCAGATATGGTGGGTAACCTCAGACACCCGAAAGGTACTCCGGTAGCCTCAAGGACGGTGACAGGGAGGTTCTTGCTTACCCAGACTTGACACTACTGTTGTTCCAGACTATGAGACCGGGTAGGAGGATATGTATAGCGTCGTTCTAAACTAGTTTTAGAAGTGTACGTATATATTACTCTGCCAGAGGGTTGTCGTAGTCAGTGGGAGCAGCGGAAGCATAGTGGGCAAGAAGCTTATATCTATTTATAGACTTGAGCAGATATAGCGGAAATAGATCATCTAATTTTTGATGTGACAGTCATGGGTTTGACTTCATCAGAATGGGGGATGGATCTGTTAAGAAGGTAGTAGGGTGTGATGTCCTGATATTTGGATGACATACATAGAGTAGGAAGTAAAATTCATATACTACGATCGGTTGTACTGTGGTCGTCACAAAGTTGTTTCTCCACAAAGGACATGGATATAATATCAAACATTCTGATAACTAGATCTATGGTTTTAGATCTAGATTTGGGTAGTTTCCCAATTTAAGTACTTTGACTATACTAATAGTATTTTAGAATAAATGACTCATTGCATGGTGGTGTGCCTGCAGGTGATGGAGTCACCCTCTCTAAAGGTGTCTTACAGACTAAAGGGGAGAGGGATCTGCATGATTGACAGATCACTTGCTTAGGCAATTGAGTCAATCATGAGATGTACAAGTACCACACCAGATGTCGTTATTGCACTAGATGCGATAAGTTTATATTAATCCAATCCTGGAGAAACATAAGGAAGCAGTTTTTAGAACATAAGTGAATGTTCTACGGATTTGATGGCGGCGGCCTCCTTCGGGAGACGGTTATCATCCCAGGCTTCAAAGGTGATATGGATAACAGAGTGATTGTCAGAGTTATAGTTTTCCCTCTGACGAGAAACAGTATTATGGACAGGTGGTCCAAGAGGATACTGTGGGAGGCATAGTGCGCAACACTGATTAGTTTTAGTGATCGATACTGTCTAAGAAGTTTGGATTTGGAGTTCATTTATGAACTAGGTCCCATCAGATATCCAAACATATTCTAAGACAGATATTACTCAATTCGGGAGATAGTTTTCTCCGCGAAGTTGAGATATAGAGAGATACAGTAAGAAACACCGGAGCGGATCCACTCACTGAGGTTATTTCTCGAACACAATAGTTTTGCGAACGAGCTTTGTGAAACTGATTAATAGAGGAGTTGGATGCTCGGTATCACACGAGCTGTGAGTACACGACATCGCAATAATTAGCCTTAAGTGCAAGTGGGAGATTGTTGGATATAGTGCCCTCTAAGTCAATTATTGGATCGCAGGTACGTGATTGCAATGATTGAGGGAGGACCTATACCGATAAAACAGTCTTACTCGAGATGATAGTATGCTATCTGGTTTGTCTTTATCATCATGATAGAGCCCATAGGATTTTTGCTTGACTGCCTGCAGTATGATGGCGATCATATATGTGGGAGCTGGGGTCTATAAGCACATCCTTAAAAGTGTCCCTAGTCGTGGGAGTTTCGAGATAGGGCATCGATACTCCATAGTAGACTAGTGTATACAGTCGAGACCCCGACGAGGGGCGGTGGCCGGTCTCACAAGCCACTGGTGTCAGTTGGATCACCTAAGATGTATACAGGTGCTCATTGGGATATGAGTACACCGGACAGGACTCGCCGGGAACATGCTAGTTGGTATTATACATATCGTCAGATAGCAGTTCCCTGGTGACATGTGTACAGGTTAGTTCATCGACCTGAGGTCGTCATTTGTCTCGTGTGAGTTCCCACTGTGCTTAGATTACTACCCTACCACGCTCAAAGGAGTTGTGCAAACAGATTTTAGTTGGGTACATTCCCGAGCCACATTGGAGGCAAGTGAGCGGATCTTCGGGGATTCGTCTCTCCCTGTATTGGGGGTGAAATCGCGCAGTGTTTAGGAGAGCCATTACACGAAATCCCTGGCCAGGGTAATCGAGATATACTGGTAGGCATACCAGCAGAATCTCAGGGTGTTCTGGACTGCTCTCTGACACGACTTATATCGCTGTTGGGGGTCTGACGTTTACCGGCCCCCTAGGCCGTATATGCGATACTCATAGACGAATGTTCCGGACTGTACAGATATTGTCACTGTCAGGCTCAGTAGGGTTTATAGATGAGTTCGCTCGTCAGCTTCCCTTCCAATCAATATATAGGCAAAACGTTACGTACAGCTTGTACCTCTGACGTGCTAGGGTTATACCCAGTGCCAGTGTGTTGATGAGTCATTAGAGTCCCCCACCGACACTTTCCCAAGTTCGGGCGAAACGTTGTAGAGGCCGTATGGGTTTATGGCAAGGTTCGGAAAATGCACGTGCGTTTTCGCACGTGTCAGTTTTCGGGCAGATAATACTGTTAGGCTTTGGTTTAAGCCGGATCCCAGTATTATACTGTGTAGATATAATATCTTTGTCTCAGTTGCATTTGTATTCGGTTGTAATACAAATGCGGGTATGTTTATACCGATACGGGGTTATCCTGAAATTCGTTTCGGGATGATTTTTGGAAGTTGCCAGTTTCCAGTTTTCTATCAGCCGTATTTTGACATTCGGTTAAATACGGATTTTTCTTTTCGTCTTCTGAGTGAGTCATGCTTCTAGAAGGTTCTAGAAGTGATGACAAGGCTTGTGACTCACTTGGGTCATTAATGGTTCATTAATGATGGAGGATGACTAGGTTTAATGTGATTGGTTCCATTTAATGATAGTTGATGATTCATTCTTTCATTATTGTTATGATAACTATCATTTGTTATGGTCACCCTCTTGCAAGCTCCTACACTCACTCTCCTCTTCATAAAATGTGGCCGGCCCCTCTTGTGTGAGAGAGAGATTTTTGATTCATTTCATTTTGTGCAAAAGACTATGATAATTAAGTGTTTGGAAATTTCATAGCCCAATTTCCATTCACCCGATTCCAAAAGGCAACTTCTATAACCGTTCGTCCGTGACATTGGACGTAACGAGACAAAGTATTCTACACATTCTCTACTTCATCTTGGTCGTCTCTTTTAGCAAACTTGACGATCGAGTTGCCTCGGTTCAGAGGCGGGAGCCCGTTTAAAGATCCGTCGACGTGGTGCCACCTGGACGATGAGAACGGAGATCGAGCAAGTTCGGATCAGTTGCAAAATAGCGTGGGATGATGGTTGAAGACCGAAGGACTCGGATCATTCGGTATAACAATTCTACTCTCTTTACAATTTGTTAGTTTAGCTTTAATGGACGATCCGGGATAAAGTACGCGATAGCGCCAGTCGTAAAAGTTTTGTTCCGCATATCGGCGTCTGTTTGACGGCCGGGGCGCCGCCGCGTACTTACACTACATGTATTCATATACAATAATAGCCTCTAGGGCATACATATCCAACATTTTGAAATAAATATTTTTACCACTCTACCTTTAAGTACGGTTTAGATTCTGGATTTTCGGCTTACTTGAATTACGTTACACTTTTAAACGTTGCGTGATTTAAGTACCGACCACGTTCCTCATTTGGGTCGTGAAAGATATGATAAATATAAAAATCTAAACAGAGTTATAAGATCTTAAATCCAAAAATAAAAACTAAAAAGAGAGAGATTTAATAACATAATAATAAATTTATTCTAAAATGGTTTGAATTTGATTTACTTTTAATATTTAATTTGTCCAAAAATAATAATATAAGAAGATTTCAAACACTTGAAAAGATTGTGAAGCCCGAAAATATAGAAAATAATTTAAATAATTTTTTAACATTTAAAAATCCAAAATTAAAACTAAAAAGAGATGGATTTAAAAAAATATAACAGATAAAAGCAAAAAGGATTTGAAGAGATTTATTTTTAATTTCTGATATATTCAAAATTTTAAAAATATAAAATATTTACAACCAGTTGGCAATATTTTTAAAGTCTAAAAAAATTAAAATATTTTTAAGATTTGAAAATTTAGAAATAAAAATTAAAAGTTTTACAATGATTTGAAAAACATAAAAATCAAAAATATTTGTAAAATATGGAATTGTCTTATTAATTTATATTCTGCTAAATTACTTGTTAAAAAGTAAACAAAGATTAAGGATTATTTTCTAAGAAGACATTTTCATAATAAATAATTACGTGAATATTTTTTATTTCTTATATATATTATGTAATGTTATAATTAAATTTTAAGTTCAAAAGGAGGTACATGATCTGCTATGAATTGATCTGGAGGCTAACATGATACGAATATGTGACATGATTATTTATTTCGAATTAGAATACAATCACGTGCTATGCACATGCAAAAACATGGTACAAATATAAAATGAATACCATAAAAATTATACCCATACGGGTGCAGCTCCGATGAAAGGTGTCTATGAAGCTTTTCTATCAAAGATAGATATCCACTGTTCATCGGCTATGACAAATAAAGGCATAACAGCCGATATCATTCATTTTCTATTTGTAAGGGATATACAAAATTAAGAAAGATTTTTCATAAGGAAATAAATAATATCAGCCGTTGATGTCTTGATAGGTGATGAACGGTGGATAACCATCTTTCACATAAAAGCTTCAAAATCACTTTTCACCGGAACCGCACTCAAATACAGATACATAAGGAATATATGTGTCACTGCAACCACATCTTATGGTTGCTCGATATAAAAGCAGATACTATCATCACATTTTTTCCAACCTCTTGTTCTTTTCCTTCCAAATTTCAGCAGAAAAATTCAAGATTACACCAATTTAACGGGAAGAAAACACCTTTCGATTGACTTATAATGCTTCTTTCCCTCTTCCGTTCCAAAATTTAAAATCTTAAAGCCCACAATAAAACAACTACAAACTCCGCAGTCCCCACCATCTGTTCGCTAAAATTCCACTGAAACCTCCATGCAAAAGCTCCACCTCCATAAATGGCTAAAAATCCCCAAAACAAACCCACCCTCTTCCTCCATCTTCACATCCTCTCTCTCAAAATTCATCCCAAACCACCCAATTCTCACCCTCTTAGAACAGGCTCAATGCCATCACAAACACCTAGACCTCAAATCTCTTCATGCTCACACCATCACCTCTGGCCTCATCGCCGATCCCTTCGCCGCAAGCCGAGTCATTCAATTCTTCCTCCAACAAAACCACGACAACAATCTCGACTACCCTGTCGGCATATTCAATTCTCTAAGGGACCCTGATGTCTACACTTGGAACCTGATGATCGCAAGTCATATAGAGTCAGGCTTTTCTAATAGTAGCATCGAGTTCTACTTTCGGATGCGAACGAGGAGAACCCCGCCCAATGCCTACACATTTGCTCTTGTGGTGAAGGCTTGCAGTGGGAATGGGGGCTCGCTGAGGTTGGTTCATGGGCAAGTGGTGAAATGTGGAGTTGAGGATTTGATTGTGATCAAGAACTCTTTGTTGAGTTTGTATTGTAATTTGGGGCTTTTAAATGAGGCCCAGGTCGTATTTGAGAAGAGCATCTATCTAGATTTGATTTCATGGAACATTTTGATCTCAGCCTATGGCAAAAATGGCCATGTTGAGATTGCAGCAAGATTGTTTGAGAGAATGCCAAATCAAAACCTTATCTCATGGAGTGCTTTGATTGATGGGTATGTGAGAAGTGGAAATTTCTTCCAAGCATTGAGGCTGTTCTACAACATGCAAGCCAAGGGACTAAAGCCCGATGTGGTTACATTGGTAAGCGTACTTAAGGCCTGTGCACACCTGGGCGCGCTCGATCAGGGACGCGAAATCCACCGATACATCGACATTCATGGCGTTGGAGGAGGAAACAACGTAGCTCTTGAAACTGCTCTAGTAGACATGTACTGCAAGTGTGGCTGCATCGGCGAAGCCAGAAACATGTTCGACACGGTCCTGAACAAGGACATTGTGCTATGGAACGCGATGATATCCGGGCTAGCGATGCACGGGGAAAGCCTATGCGCGCTCGAGCTCTTTCAACAGATGAAAAAACACGTGCACAATCCAAGTCCAAACAAATCGACGTATATATCTGTGTTGTGTGCATGCAAGCATGCTGGATTGGTAAATGAAGGGGTTGTGATATTGGAGGAGATGAAGAAGCACGGGCTCGAGCCAGAGATGGAGCATTACGGGTGTGTGACCGATCTGCTTGGTCGAGCCGGCAGAGTGAGGGAAGCTGAAGAATTGTTGAACGGGATGCCAATGGGAGCACAGGCGTCGCAATGGGGAGCATTGATGCAAGCGTGTCGAATGCATAGAGAGATTGAGGTTTGTGAGAGAGTCGGGAGGAGATTGATCGAACTGGAGCCGTTCGATGCAGGAAGATACGTTTTGTTGGCGAATTTGTACGCAGATCTGGGAGAGTGGGAGAAGGCGAAGGAGATAAGGAGGGAGATGGAAGAGATAGGGGCCAAGAAGGAAACCGGGGTTAGTTCTATCGAGCACAAGTTAGTCGAGGCGTAAAAAAAAATTTGTGATAAAATGTACACAGGGGCTCAAAAGATTGTCATTTGATAAAGCAAAAGATATAAATCATAAAAGTAATCAGTGGAGATTGCGACAAAAGGAGTTATTAATATTAATTTGATTTTGCTTCAAATTTTTTTAAATAATACAATAATTTAACAATTTTAGATTAACAGACTCCAAATCATTACAAGTATAGGGAAAAGATGAACTGCTGCTCCTAAAACACGGAAGCGCCACCCTTTGACCTCCCAGCGAGTAAATCCTTTGCCTCGTTGATCTTGGACGCAAGAAAATGGCTGCCACCAGCGTCAGGGTGGTTCGCAACCATCACCCTCCTGTGAGCCTCTCTAATCTTTTCCATTGCAGCATGCTCTCTGGAAAAAAAAAAGTCATACAAAATAGATGGATAAATCATTGAAGATGGTCATCTCATGTAAAAAAACTATACAAGGTCTCAAATCACGACCAAATATGGGGCGTTGTTAAAGGGGAAGGGAGGGGGGGTGGAAAGAAAGGAGAGGGAGGTATGTGTGCGTGCGTGCGTGCGTGTGTTAGTTATAATTCCTCATCAATTGACTTATTAGCACCTGCCAAGGTAAGCGACACATCAAATTTGTCAGCCACTAAACATCTGGTTTCGGCATCCTAAATGCTGGATGAGTGGCAAGTGCATTATATACAATTATCCGACATAAAAAAAAAAGCACCGATGATGATACCAAAGCATTCCTTTATCAACAATTTTTCATTATAAATGTTCAATTTGTATGGAGCAAAGACGATCCCTCAACATAAGCAAACAAATTTGTGATGGGTGGAAAGATTATAAACACAAGAGTTTGGTTTTGGCATGATTCATTCTTCTTGTCGCAGCATATTTACTATTAGGACTAAAGGATATCACCATAATAATTCATACCCCACAATCTTCATAATATTCCGAGGAGATCTGAGAGCGGTAATCCTACTTCTGAGAGCGGTAATCCTACTTCCTACATTTTCTTACTTATCGATGATCATGTTGATGTTTTGTCCTGTGTAAACCATAGGTTGGCTAAAATTTGAGCTTCTAAACATTTACGTTCTCAAAGAACTCCAAGATGTGGGTTCATTATGCTTGCAGATATTCTAGGCGTCCAAGTCGAATTATAAAAAGAGAAACACTTCAGTCGCTAGTATGTAGCTGTTCGCATGCTTAAAATTTAGTAAGAGCTGCCAGAGAAGAATCTGGAAGCTCAATCGCTCAGTTGGTGAGTAGTTTTTTTTATTGTTTTATGCACCCCCTTCGGGAATTGAACCGGTGACCTCTCCACTTTGAAACGGAAAGTGATACCGATTGAGCTACAATTGGTAGGTGATGTGTAGTAGTAGAGTCTACTTTTTGATAGTTTACTAATGCAGTTGGCTTTAGAGCCATTATATCTTTCAAGTTAATTGTTGAGCATGTGTGTGTGTGTGTTTCTCATATAAAATCAAATTAGAAAAATCAGATGGACATTTTGCCCAGGTATTGCATCAAAAATACATACATGGACATACAAGCCAGGCTACTCAGCAAGAAATCAAGCTTCCAGGTAATTTTGGTTATCTCATGGATCCTAACAGGTTAGGAGGGATGTAAACGGATCGGATATATGTGTTACCATATCCGTATCCGATAGTCGTATGTGGATTTGAATACAAATACGGATATTTGCTAAAAATGAGAATTATTATCCATATTTGGTAGAAGTAGGATACGGATACATGTATGAAATGAATATTAGGAAAATAAAACCCGATAGAGTAAAAAATTATTATTTTTGATATCGGATATGTAACGGATATAGGTGTAACCATATCCGTGTTAGGTGGCTATTAGCATATGTGGATACGGGTTGTTACGGAAATAAAATTACTATCCTTATTTTATATAAATCGGATACGAATACGGAGTTAGCTCTCGGATTATCCATATCCGTGCACATGCCTACAGGTTAGTGATTTGGTAAGGACCTAAACATAATAATCCGAAGAAGCTAAAGTTTAACAATATTGCTACCTCCAGCCCAAAAATCATATATATAATAACAAAACATACCTAACACCTAGAATCAATGCAGCTTCTCGTCTTGTCATTGCCTGTTCAAATCCTCCAGGATAAAATCTTCGTACCCGGGGAACAAAAGGGCGGGCTTTATATGCTTGCCATGCCTTAATCAAAAATCTACCACCCAATGCAGCTGCTGCAACTGAGAAGCTTGCAACTACAGGAGTCGTCTGTCGGAAATATAAGTGATGTTCCCATTCAAGACATAGTAAAAATGGAATAACGTAATCAAATTAAACACTTTAACCAAAACCTGTTTCTAAAGGGAAAAAGGCAACAGAAAAAAAAAGTTTTTACGATTACCATTACCGTAAACGACCAACTTCAAGAATAAAGTTGAACAAAAAGATATTTTCGAAACGTAAAGGTCAAGTCCAATAATGATTCAGATTTGCATTCCATGTTAAAGCATATTAGTGATCTTACACAGATAAAAACACAGTCGAAGCTCAAGTCTGGACACCTAAAGAACAGGTAAAACTTTCAAGAAAGGTCTTCCTTTTTCTACCCTTTAAAAGTGGGAACATTTGTCCGAATCCACTTCTCGTGAACTGAATCGACGGATATGTCTCATGTATAAGTGATGGATGATGAAATGAAATTTCTATTTGAAGGGTTCATCAAATCAAGAAGAAGTAACACAAACGAGGCTCAGGTGAAGCTGGTGTGACAAAACTGGGAATTCATTTGATTGTAGAAACTAATAAGAGACACTCATGAGGGTTAACTGAAGCAATCAATTGAATTATACTTTTAGGGCGATGCAATTTCTTGCTCCAATTTAAATACAAAGAGCCTAAGGAATACAAACGGTCAAACACCAATTCCCATCCACAACCAGCCTATATATACTGCTAAAACAAACTTGACAAAGATCAATGTTATCCTTGTTTACCACCACAAGTACATATATATGGAAATAAAAATGATAACCATAACTAATTAAGATGACACTGAAAAAATAATTATAAGCAAATTGTTCTGAAAATTATAATCGTCGACATCAACAGATATGTACTCATAACATTTGGCAACAGACCTATATTAACCGAGTTCGCTACATAATAAGTGTAACAGTATAAATTAACAAATTAAGTAAAAAGAAGGATAAAATTCAGTCACCATTGATATGCGATCGATAAATTTGTCACACACCAACCTCACCTAGCTGCAAGCATGGAAAACATAAGAACGCTTTAGAGATAACGAAGTCGTATAGACAATTAAAGAGAGAAATTCTCGTACTACATCTGCAGCAATCATACTTGATGGAATGTTAATTTCCCATTATAGACTACATGCTGCAACGTAAATAATTTCACCACTTTCTTTTTCTGATGAAATCATCAAGAAGGTTGCTCATCAAGCACTAATAGAAAAACACGATTGATTATCATGCATATAAGTTATATATATCCATCTTTAGCCTTTACATTCAGGATTTGTCAAAAAACAATGAAATAAACAATGTTGTACTCAAAATCTGCAAAATCAAGGTAAGCTAGGATTGAGTTTTAATTATCCACCATTATAAATTGAGCCTTAAAGTCCGGCGATTCTCTTGTGTAAATGGAGACTTTCAGCTACATGAACATGTACAACCTCTCTTAGTTCTATAACCAGTTAACATAATAAAAAAGTCAAGAAATTTTACAGGCTATAAATCGACAAAGACACGTATTCTCTAAAGTCTAGAGACATATACATTATGTTTTCATATACCTATACAATTGGGGCATACATAACATCGGAAGCAATTCAATTCAAGAGTCAAAAAGAAGAGAAAATACCTGAGTAAATCGATGGATATTTTGTGTTTGCAAAAATAAGAGAAGAAAGCGAGAGAGGACGAGATTTAGGAGAAATTTAGGAACAAGTGAAGAGCCTTTTTTCTCTTTTTTTTATTTCCTTCCTTCTTATTACGGTCTCATTTAAATGTTCCAGGAACTGCCAATGGCTTGGACTTCAAGAAAAGAAAAAGGCGGTGCCTTTTCCTTGGATTACCTTGAAAAACTAAGAATCGCAAAACTTCCATGTCTTTCTAGTTTATTCCAGTTTTATCCTTACTAGGATTTTGCACGTGCGAGTTGCAAGTGGCACATATGTATATATTAGATGCCTTTGACGTAAAAAGAAACATTGAGAGAGATATGTGTAAATTCTTCATTCTCGTAACACATGTATTTGTCCTTTTGTTTTATCATTTTATGACTAATAAATGAGAGAGAGAAGTGGGTTTGAGGCGTGGACATATCTACAATTTAGAATAAAAAGAAGAAAATCTATAACTTTTTTGAATTTTTCAAGAAAAAATAACATAATGCCAACTCATAACTTTAGAGTTTGAGTTATAATAGTAAAGATATTTTGATAAATGGTTGGTGAAAAACATCCTTAGGGGGTGTCATTGAACTTAGATTTAATCAACGAGCTGGACAGTAGTCATGGGCGGATAAATTTTTGTATTTGGATTTGGGTTTGGAATCGGCTCAGAGCAATGTATTGGATCTGGATTTGAACTTAGATGTTTGTGTTGGATTTGGATTTGGATTTAGCATTTGGAATGCATGCTTTTGAATTTTATTTCCACGAGGTTACTAGAGTTCTTGTGCAATTTGTACTGACTTTTATTTCTACGAGTTCTTTTTGATATAACAATTTTATTATTTAATCTTATAGATGTGTAAAGTTGTTCAAAATTAATTAATTAATATTTTTAATATTTTGATAAAATAATTATCTAGAATTTTATTGATAACAAATAACCAGTCAAATATTATTAAAAAGGATAAATAACACTAAAGTAGCTATCAAGGTTTTTCACTAAAATACCTTACAGATTTTTGTTATTACGGTAAAATACATTAAACTATGGTTTTGAAGGGAATTTATTTTCACTAAAATATCCTCAAAAATAATACTTAAGGTATTGGACTGTAACAAAATAACTTTAATGTATTTTAGTGAGAAAACATGATAGTTTAGGGTATTTTAGTGTAATATACCCATTTAAATACCATTCTTATTCTAAAGTGTAGGGCTTGGTTTTCTCAACGTGTCCTCGCATTCTCCCTTTTCCTCTTCTTATCTGTGGATCACCCTTTTCCATCTTTCTTATGTATGTCAAATCTTTTTCCTTCATATCATATGCATATAACTAAAGCTGGGCGTAACAATTCTTCAACCATTATTTTGGTATTTAGTAGGAAAATTAGCCTCCGCACCCCAGGTTCTAAGGTAGTTTGCAACAATACACTAGGGAAAAAATCCCTGGAAACTTTGACTCAGCCCTCTGGTTTCATGTAAATTTGCATTTGGCTCTCTTCACCTCTCTAAATTTTGCTCCGCTCGTACATTTTAAAAAAAATTCGTTCACCTCCCGCCTTTGCATGGAGCACCTTGTTTGTTTTAACTCAAAACAGATCAATCCAAGGACTTCTCATGAAAGTATTTTTTTCCCATCTTCTCTTACAAATAATTTGGACTATTTAACTTATCCAAAATGAAGAATATAGGTAGATTTCTTTTCCAAATATATCACACATTTTCTCAGGAAAAATTAACTTTCTCTCATCTTCTAAAGAGTTGTTCGAGAAGATTACTCCTTTCTGATAGATCGATTTCCTTACACTTAATTTCCAACATTTTTAAAGCTCGAAATGAAAATAAGTTCAAAATTGGGATAAATCGAAATCGTGATCGGGAAAGATTTCAAATCAACTATTCAAAATCAAATAAAAATTCAAAATTGAAACAAAATTTGCAGGAACTGTTATTTCCCGATCTATATAATTTAGATGAACTTTTTTTCTAGATTTTTGTTCTCTTTTTTCATCATGAACTGACGTTTTTTCAAGTATCGATAGTCAAAATCAGTTATTTGAAATCAAAAATATAATTCGAAATGGAAAAAGATATCTTTGCTGGAATTATTATTTCCAAATCTATATAATTTACTGATGATGCTCAATATTGGGGATCTCCATTATGGCGACACGTGGCCGATGGCGTGTCCCAGAACTCAAAAGAAATGGCCTACAGGGACCGACTAAGCCATCTGTGTACCCGACCTGCAAGCCCTAGCTAGCTCTCCTCAGAGCCCCCTCTAAATTGGCCTCCTCGGCCTCTCAGCTCGTCTCGAGCTTCCACAAGACCAAGACTCCTCGACCTTCTTGCTCGTTCCCGAGCTCCCCAGCCGAGGACGTCTTCCTCGGTTCCCCGACCGACCGACTCCACCACTCGCAGGCGTAACCGCCGCTCCGCTAATCTCACCATGCGCAGATTCTCCGCCAGCAACATCCCACGTTCCACGCCATCACGATCCCCATTAATGGGCGATCCGCTCTTTACAAGGGCGTGACGTCGGGAGCGTAACTGCCGGCGAGATCTTCGCGCCTGCTGCTACGTGCTGCCGCCGCTATATAAACCCCTATCACAGAAGGGTCAAGTAAGCCATTTTTTTATTTCACTTAGCCGTTACTCTGCTCGGATCTAGTGCTAACTTGATCGTCGGAGGGTCCTCGGTGGTACCAAACCATCCCGGGACTTCTTTGCAGGTACTCGGCACTAAACTCCTCAAATCACCAATCTCCTCAAAACTCATTGAGTCCCACACGCAACAGGAGATCATCTCCAAAATCCACCGAGAGATTGACGGAAGACAACATCTAACGGAGACCCGAAAAGGAGCTCCATCAGTTGGCGCCGTCTGTGGGAAGGAAACTCCACAAAAAAAAAACAAAGTTGGCCTTCTGATCTCGATCCACGTGGCAACCGATCACCCTGAAGATCCAAACACCCGCTGCCGCCTCCCCCTCAACGGAGGCGCGGGCAAACCTCCATCAAACGCCAACGGCCGCCCGAGCAAAAAGGCCAGGGGCCACGAGCCTATCACCTTTGGCGACGGAGACCTCCACGGCATATCCATGCCCCACAACGAGCCTCTGGTGATCACGGCCTAAATCCACCAGTACGAGGTCCACTGGATACTTGCAACTCTTACCTCTTTCAATTCTTCATCTTCGACTCGGGCAGCTCGGTAGACATCCTCTTCCACGACTGCTTCCTGCGCATGGGGCTCCCCCCAACAGACTTGAAACCGACTTCCCACGTCCTTTCAGGGTTCACCAACCACTCCATTCCCGCACAAGGGGTGGTCACCCTGCAGTTCAACATCGGTGAGCCCGGCCGCATCCGTACGTTGCCTGTGGACTTCATCGTAGCAAATGTCCCATCGGCCTACAACGTCTTTCTCGGCCTCCCGACGCCGAACTCTCTCCAGGCCTAAATATCAACCTACCACCTGGCGATAAAGTTCCCTCTCGATCAGGGCGGTATAGGTCGGGACTACGGGAACCAGCGGGTCGCGAAGGTATGCCTTACCAAAACATCTTCGTCCGAGCAGCCGGCCGACGACGCTGAGGTAAATAATGACATCAAGAGTTCTCTGGACACCCGAGACGAGCGGAAGGAGGTCCGCGGGACGCCGGTCGAACCATTGACCAAGGTGCCCCTGACGGAAGGGGACGAGGAAAAAACCGTCTAGATTGAATCACTCTTGACAGGGACTCAGCGAGATGACTGTTTCCCCCAATTAGAGCAAAGCTCTGTTTTGAAATTCAAAATTCAAAAATTGAAGCAACGCTTCAGATCCAGCGCTAGGCGCGCTGCGCGCCACGTGTCAAATAGGGATGCGCTAGCGCTAGGTGCGCTGTGCCCTAGGCAGTGCACCATGTGTGCGCTAGCGCTAGGCGCGCTGCGCGTCACGTGTCAAACATGGGTGCGCTAGCGCAGGCTGCGCTGCGCTCTGAGCAGCGCACCAGGTGTCAAACACAGGTGCGCTAGCGCAAAGTGTGCTGCGCTCTGAGCAGCGTACTACGTGCAAAGCACGGGTGCGCCAGCGCTGGAATTATAAAATTCCCTACCGTTAGATGAAAAGATCTAATAAATAATGATAAATCATTAATCAGAATTAAAATTCTGTTATGGAAAGATTTTCCAATCTTATTAAAAACAAGAATATTGCTTTCTGTAAAACAGAAGCCCTATGATCAAAGATCCAACGGTGGGAAACATTCCCAAATCAATCAGAGAAAGATCTTTTTAACTGATTCAACAATTTAACTTGCCCTATATAAAGGCTCCAAGACTTCAAGTCTGATATAGAGAACCCTCCCTCCCCCCCCCCCCAAACTTTGAGAAAAACTCAAAAGAAAGAGAGCAAGTTCTTGCAAGAAGATTATTTCTTCAAGGTAAAGATGATGAATGATGAACACAGAGATGAAATCATCTCATAAAAAGAAAAATTATCTTCTTAAAAGATCATACATCTACAAAGACCAAGGTCTTTCATAAAAAAGATCAAAAGATCTCATCACATAATAAAAGAAGAACATATTTTTCACACAGATCATTGATCTATAAAGGCAAAGCTCTTTCAAACATAAGAACCGTTGTTCTTAAATCTTGAGACAAAGTCTCTTTTAGAAGAATATAAATTTGTTCTCTGATCATAAAAATTGATCAAATGCGCTTTGCGCTATTGAAATGCGCTTCTGCGCTATTGAACTGCGCTTCTGCGCTCCTTGGATCGGCGCTCACCGCCAAATACGCCACGTGTCAATCACGTATATAACTTGCGCTTTGCGCTTCTGAAATAGCGCACTGCGCTCATGGGCTGGCGCTCAGCGCCAAGCGCGCCACGTGTCATTCATAAGTGCGCCACTAAATTGATAGCGCAATGCGCTCATGGACTAGCGCTTAGTGCTCATAAACTGGCGCAATGCTCCCATCATCTGGCGCTTAGCGCCAAGCGTGACACGTGTCCTTCTTGTGTGTGCTACTTGGCAGAAGCGCACTGCGCTCTTTAACTGGTGCAAAGCGCCTGGCGCGCCACGTGTTGCGCTGACAGAACATAAATTGTTCTGATGAATGCTCTGCATTCAATACAAGACAAAATATTGTCAGAAGGGCTAAGCCCAAATAAAGGCTCAATAGCCAGAATAAAAATGTTAAACATTCATTGGACTTAGCCCAATATTGGCCATAAGTCCTCAACTTATATTTAATTGAGCACATCTGCTCATGGATATTTAACAGATCTTAGTCCCAAATTGGACTACAGATCTTTCAACCAACTCACATCGGTTCGAGAGTACATCTCTTTACTCCTCCGATATCTGTCGTTGTAATTCTTCAACGTCTTCAGAGAGGTGATGGGTCCCGACAACCACACATTTCACGGACTATGGGGTCCTTAAGCCCATGGACTATGATGTCCTTAACCTTGGACTGTGGAGTCCTTAAACTCACGGACTACGATGTCCTTAACCTGGACTGTATGGTCCTTAAACTCACGGAGTACGATGTCCTTAATATGGACTGTGGGGTCCTTAAACTCATGGACTACGATGTCCCTAACTTCAGACTGTGGGGTCCTTTTAAACCCATGGACTACAATGTCCTTAACCTGGACCGTAATGTCCTTAAACTAACATTGGACCACCATGTCCTTAAACTGGAAATCGACCGCAATGTCCCTAAACTAACCAATAGAGCCCAAATGCTCTCTTGTTGGATCTAAACGATCCCGTTAAGTTGATCTTAGTCTAAAAATTAGACTAACGTATTTTTAACAAACGTTTAAGTTGATCTTAGTCTCAAATAAGGCTAACGTATCTTTAAACCCAACCCCCAAACCCAAATCTAAGAAGATACGGATTTGGACTAATCCACGCCCTACGGGCGACAATATAATTTAGTCTCCGTATACAATCCACGGGCAACCAAAAACAAAACAAACACCAACGACATGAAGTGACTATCTGGAGAAGGAGAAAGTTGTTACCGCGATGCGGTAGCATAATTAACTGCAGGGGCTTGCACCTGCAGGGAAGAGCGTCTCCACAATCAAAACCCCCTCAAACGAGGGAGAATCTGACGAAGTCGGCTACATTGGCCGTATCCGTTTAAACCTTCGATACATGGTGCCATAAATCAACTTGGCATCTTCGGAGAGGTGGACGGATAGCACCAAATAGCATCTGCCACCAAATTCAGGCAAGACGGACCTACGCGGTCGCGTCTCTATGTTCGGCGGTAAACAGATTCTGGCACACCCGGTGGGACCTTTTCCTCTTTCCATTCCACACTTCGTGTGTCTTGTTCGCGAACGAATCGCGGTTTGCTATGGTTGCCTGTGGATTCGAGATACTAAGATTTGGTGTCTTGCTCCGTGCAGAAAACAGAAGATCAATGGCTTGAAACTGCACTAACTGCAACTACAACTCTCGCTCCGTCCCGTCTGGAGGAGTGACTTTCGGGCCCCAAGCGGCCTCCATCTTCGCTATGCCGGTGGAAAAGGTGACTCAGGCCACCACTGGGCTATTCTTCGGGACTATGCTCCCATCGATGAGCTTCACTGCCCTAATGTCGTCGCAAGAAGCTCCAAAGAAGTCGGTCTTTGATCGGCTTACAACTACCGTGACCCCTCTCAACGGGTCGCCCAAGTCTAACGCCTCAGTTTTCAACAGACTGGGCCAGAACGCCAACAAGCCCGCAATACCTGAAGCAGCCATCCCAAAGCGGATAGCCATCCAGGCTCAAGCGGACGAAATCATTGGAAATGCTTCTCCCGACAAGAAGTCAGTCTTCACAAGGCTGGCCCCTCCGGCTCCCGCTCTAGGTGAAGTCACCTCTGCCCAGAGGTCTGTATTCGATAGGATGGATATTACTGCTCGGCGAACGTCAGTCTTCAAAAGGCTGACACCGGCGATAACCCTCCATCAAGACAGGGGGCATGACAAAGCCATCTCCATAGCCGAACCAACACTGTCTGCGCGACATGCTCGCCGTTGTCACTGGCGCCGAGTACGGAAGGCTTGTTAGTTATATGTATGCCCTAGAGGCCATTACTGTACATAGGATGTATATTGTAGTGGATGCTGGGACATATATAGGGAGGACTTTCTTGCTCGACATGATAGTATGCTATCTGGTTACTCTTTACCTTAACGTGTATACCGATTGTCTCTCTGTTACATGTTGGTAAAGCCCTTAGGATGTGTACTTGACTACCTGGACTATGATGCGGATCATACTAGTGGGGACATGGTAGTCCATAAGTACATCCTTCAAAGTCCCTAGTCGTGGGTGTATCGAGACGGGGCATCGATATACCAGAGTAGACTAGTGTGTACCTTCTCGACCCATACAGATGGGAGATGGATGATCCCATATCCATTGGTGTTTGACATCAGAGATGATATACGGGTGCTCAGTGGAGACTGGGTACACTGGACGTGTTGGAGATAGTGCCCTCAGAGTCAATTATTGGATCACAGGCACGTGATTGCAATGATTGAGGGGATGACTTGTCCCAGTAGGACAGTCTTACTCAAGATGATAGTATGCTATCTGGTTTACCTTTATCATCGTGTACTGCTTTAGGTGACCTCACAGGTCACTATTGCAAGTTGATAGAGCCCCTAGGATTCTTGCTTGACTACCGGCAGTATGAGGGCGATCATATATGTGGGAGCTAGTAGTCTATAAGCACATCCTTAAATGGTCCCTAGTCGTGGGAGTTTCGAGACAGGGCATCGATACTCCGGAGTAGACTAGTGTATACAGTCGAGACCCCGACGAGGGGCGGTGGCCGGTCTCACAAGCCACTGGTGTCAGTTGGTTCACCTAAGATGTATACAGGTGCTCATTGGGTTATGAGTACACCGGACAGGACTCGCCGGGAACCTGCTAGTTGGGTTTATACCAGACGTCAGATAGCAGTTCCCTGGTGACATGTGTACAGGTTAGTTCATCGACCTGGGATCGTCATTTGTCTCGTGTGAGTTCCCACTGTGCTTTGATTACTACCCTACCACGGCTCAAAGGAGTCGTGCAAACAGGTTTTAGTTGGGTACAGTCCCGAGCCACATAGAGGCAGTGAGCGGATCTGCAGGGGTTCGTCTCTCCCGGTATTGGGGGTGAGGTCGCGCTGTGTCGAGGAGAGCCAGAACATGAAAATTCCTTGGCCAAGGCAGGTGATTTGCTGGTAGGTATTCCAGCAGTATCTCAGGGTGTTCTGGGCTACACTCCGACACGACTTGTACCGTTTTTGGGGGTCTGACTTTTACCAACCCCCTAGGCCCGCCATGCGATGCTCATAGACGAACGGACTGGACTGTACGGATATTGTCACTGACAGGCTCAGTAGGGTGTCAGGATGAGTGCGCTCATCGACGTCCCTTTTGGTCAATACCTGGTAGCCCGTCACGTATTGGCTTATACCTCTGACGTGCTAGTGGTTAAATCCACAGCCATAGTATTGACGAGTCTTTAGAGTCCACCACACTCAGTTACTCAAGTTTCGGGCGAAACGCTGTAGAGGCCGTATGGAGATATGACAGGGTTCGATCAGATACGTGCGGTATTGCACGGATCGTGATCGGACAGTTTTTACTAGCCGGCTTTGGCTTAAGCCGGATTCTAGTATTAGATAGTGTAGTTTTGTCTCTTTGCATTTGTGTTCAGTGGGAATACAAATGCGGGCATGTATTTGCAGTAGCGGAGTTTTCCTGTAATTTATTACGGGATCGGTTTTCTGGGGTTGCCAGTTTGCATTCCGTTCCGGCCGGTTTTCTCTTTTTCCTTCACGGCCGGACTATCCGTTGGAGGGTGTTATTTGCACATTTGCAAATAACATTTGTGGAGGGGTTTCTTGCATGAGTGTTCTTTTCATCATGAGATTCTTTTATGGTCATTCCATTGCCATTATGAGATTAGAAATGGATTGGAAATTGATTTGATGAATTTCTTTTGTTTATCATTTCCTTTTTCTCCTCTTGCTTGAAAAAGAATTCTTTTTTTTTCCCACTTGGAATTTGGGGCCGGCCACACCCATGTGAGAAGGAGAGAGAGGTTTAATTTTTGTGGGAAGATTCCTTCATGTAATTTCGTGGGTCCCCCCCTTGAGTGTGCTGGTTTTTATCATGGATGACATGATGAATTAATTTATATATGATTGGATTGTGCTAATGGAGTGTGCTGGAGGTTCTTATAAGATGAGGGATTAATTTCTTAAGGTGGAAATGAGCTTAATTGGTGTGCAGGGGCTGATTGTTTTTTTGGCCGAGCTCATGATATAGCATGCTTCATTTTTCCAGCAAATGATCCATGGAAAATTCTTGTGCACAAACTCATCCTTCATGGCAACTATACTAAACCCCAAAGAGACATGGCTACTACACTATTCTACAGCATCCCTTGGACGCGTCGGCTAGCCAACTTCGCGCCCGAGTTGCCTCGGTCAAGAGGCGGGAGCCCGTAAAAGATTCTGGCTACGTGGTGTTTTTCCGACGAGCGAGGAGGTGACGAACATTCCGCAGGAGATCGGAGTGGAGATGAAGACCGAAGGACACAGATCGCTTGGTATAACTTCTCTACTCTTTTCTAGTTTGCTAGTTAGCTAGGTTAATGGCCCGATCCGGGTGAAAAGCGCGCGGTGGTGCCGGTTGCTAGTTTTGCAAAGTTTTTGTTTCCGCGTTTCCGGCGTCGGATTGACGACCAGGGCGCCCCCGCGGGCTTACATTGGTATCAGAGCCACGCCATTAACCATGCCTAGCTTGCTCTAGTAGGTTTAGTACTCGATCGAACAAAATCCCCCAAAACCGTATTTTAATGCATTGTGTTCTCTGTTGAAATTTTTTCAGCTCCTAAAATTTTTCAGGTTGTTGCAGAGACATGTGTAAGAAATAGGGGTTTTGGGAGATTATTTTTGGGTCCAGATTTTCTGTAAGTGCTACAGTACTGCTTGGGGCCCACTTTGATAAATTTGTTCGATCGGATATTTTAAACATGCTAGTTCACAGTATTTACATTATATCTGCGACCGTGAATGTCACTTGATCGGTAAATCCAGTCTATTTGCTATAGCCCGGTTAGACGGATTTGCGAACGTGACATTCACGTTGATGTTCTGTGTTTTTGTTGTGTTGTTGCGGATCGGTCGTGGGGGATAGCCTGGATGCAATTTAGTACAGTTTTGTTTTATATGTACATTTGATATTGCGGGGCGAGCGTCCGACATGTGGACTGCCGTCACTGCCTATTTGTATTATTCTTTTGGGGCACGACCAGGTTGCGGTCGATGTACCCGTTGTATGTATATTTTACTTTCTGTACTAGGATTACCCCAAGGAGGGGTGCACGGATAGCCGGGTTCTAGAGGGCAACGAGCCCGCATCTCATGGCTTTGAGACGGAAGGGGCTTCACTCTAGAATTGGCGGGCTATTCGCCGCACTCGTAGGGGGTACAGGTTGACCCAGGAGGGGTGCCCAAGTTACCGGATTCCGTGAAGTGCTGGGTGGTCCATTCACGTTGCTGAAGGGGGCTGCCTCGCTTCAGGTTTTGGCAGGTAACTTGCCGCGCCCGTAGGGGTCTAGGATTTCATTGCACAGGCTATCCACACGACCAGGGGAACGTCGGGTTTCAGTAGCGGCTCTGTGAAACCCGGGGATCCCAGATATCTGTATTGATCTGTGTTGCTATACATTTCTGTATTGTTGCATTTTTATCACGCCTTGAGCGAAAATTATATATTATATATATACTAGTAGATGTTGTATATGTTTTTCATCCGCGCTAGTCCAGTCCCCGCTCTGTCATTAGTTAGCTAACCTAACGAGTGATGACGGGACCCAGTGGCGAATGCGGATGGCATATACGTACGTCAGTATATTTTCGTTCTTTGTGGTGTGATCAATTGATGGGACTGCGTTGATTCGGATCAATGCAAGATAAACAAACCTATTCTGATGTTGTTGGAACACTTTTTCAAAAGCTGTTATTGCAGGGCATTCTCTTTTGTTTTGCAAAGTGGTATTCGGTGATGAATATCCAGCTCCTCAGTCGACGAGGCAAGGGCCGAGATCCCTTCACCGGGAGTGACCCCTTGGACAAAAGTTTGCGTCAGGGCAATAACTTCATTATAGCCGATTATTTTTGCTTTGCATCGTGGTATTCAGTTGGAATATCCTGCACCTCATTCTACGGGGAAAGAGCCGAGATCCCTTCACCGGGAGTGACCTTTTTAGCAAAGGTTTTCGTAACTATATTTTTAAAAGCTATCAGTTCCTTCAACGATATCAAGTTCATTACGTTAAAGGTTTTCGCCAGAAACCATTCGTAGCCCTCCATCATTTCAGTTAAATATTCGGTAGTATTCAAGCTATGTATTTTGACCTCACGCCAAGGCATAATGTTTGGTAGCTGCCGGGTATTTATCTGCTGCATAGATAGATGCGTTGGTTTGGGACAGTCGTATTACTATTTTGGCCTACGTCAAGGGTATGTACGGGTGGGTTCAAATTAACCAGGAAAATGATGGGTAGAACTTGACATGTGACTTATGATATTTTGACCTCACGCCAAGGTCATAAGAGCATGGGGTAAAAATCCACATCGGGAGTTTCAAAAGAACTGAAACTTGCTAGATATGCGCATACCTTCTGGAGTGTGATAACGTGAGCGGATTCCGTCACGTTATCATGCGATGAGAGTTGGATCCCGATTCCCACTGATGAGTTGGTTTACTCCTCGGGTGATCCCGGCTAATTCTTCTTTCAGGTTTGGGGAAGAATTTGACGTTACAGTGGGAGGTTTCCAGATTAGATAAAGTGATAACCATTCTGATCTAGGTTAGAGTGCACGCTGAGTGTTTCTTTTCTCTCTCTCTTTGGCAGAGACCATTGACCCGACCCTAGACTATGACTCAGTGACCAAGTTGACCGAACCTTCTTAACACCGGCTTTTGGATTGTCAGAGTTGCTAACCTCATTGCCACTCCTACTTTTACCCTTTTCTCCAGGACACCCCGTATTACTACGAACGTCCACTTCCATTGGACAAAACCATCGTATGGTTATATACGAACTCGAAGGAATTTATTCGAGGATGGTTTCCGGTTCTGGAGAAAACGAATATGACTATTCAGTTGTCTTTTCCTTTTACCTTCTCTCTCAGATTGCGAGTACTCCTTGGCTTAGGAGATAGTACACCTATTACGCAAATTGGATAGTCTTCTTCCAAACCATAGGCTGGTGCCGAACGGTGGGGAATGAAGAATACCAATTAGCCTAAACGGTGTACAGAAGGTATTGAGTTCAGACAAAGCAAGGGATTAGTAAGAGGGCAAAGTAAATTGCGACTGCTATTCACGACCAAACCAAGTATTTCTTCGCCAATCCTAAATCACCTTTGTATTTCTCCTGGACACTCCGTATCACTACGAAGATCCCAAGTTTATTGGATAATCCATCGTATGGTTATATACGAACTCGAAAGGAGCTTGTTTCAGTTCGGGGATGGATCCTGCTTCAGGAGAAATAAGAATAAAGTACATTCAGGTGTCTTTTATCTTCACCTTCTCTCGCGTTCCGAGTGCTCCTAGGACTAGGACAGTACACCCATTATGCTTATTGGATAGTCTTCTTCCAAACCATAAGCTGGTGCCGAACGGTAGGGAAAGAAGAAAACCATTTGCCCTAAAGGGGTGTACAGAAGGTAATGACTAAAGACATATAAAGAGATTTGGAGAGGTGGCAAAGAATTATACGGTTATAGTTGTGAACCTGGATAATGGAAGAGGCATTACTAGGAATACCAGGATACCCCATCGAAACATTTCAATGTTTCAGTTTCACTGTGTACTGTTAAAAGAAAACTGGTTTCCCAATCAGACACTTGCTCCAGGGTATGTATTTACCAGGTTGGATTCTCACATCTGTATGGTTTTACAGATGATGAGTGGGAGTAAGTTGTTGGGAATTAGGTGACCATCCTCATTATATCGGGATTCGTTGTAATTGGTGATATTTGAGGAAGTCACTTGGGTTATTTGCCGGTCGGCAAATATTTGGTTTTGAATATCCATTGTTGTGCACCAATTTCAAATTGATATATCTGTACGTCTATTTTTATAGAGTGAGACATACCTTTTTGAAATTATGTCTATGATATTTACCTATACCAGTGGATGGTTAGGTTAGGAGCATTGAACAGCGGTGTAATTCTTCTTAACCAAAAGTACAGTTTTCAACCTACAACACACAGTGAATGAGTTATTAGACTCAGGGGACTTATACAGAGTATTGTATATTGTCCAGTGTCCATTAGGACAGAGGGGTTGGTCCTCGTACTATATTCTGTTTACTTATGACTTCTCTAGTTCTTAGACATGTGTTTCGTAGAAATGCAAGGTCTAAGTTTTGAGGAGTTGTAGGTATAAGAATAAAGTAGAGAACCGGATGTTGCAAGTATCAGGATTCTTCAAAGTGATCGAAGATGTAGATACTTGTATATGGTATTCAGTTGATAGTAATGATTAAGAGAACTTGCTTCTCTTTCAGGTTACTCATGATTGGAAGCATTCCTAAGTTGAGTAACGCTGATCGGCCTCCTTCCATTTAGTTGACATGCACTGGAGACAGCTGCATGATTTGAATCTGGTTCAATTAAATCAGTGCCTCTGTTTCTTGGATATAGAACAGTTCATATCTTGACATTGTTAAGATACGGGGAGTTGTCCGGCTTATGCTTAAAACCAGACTCCAGATAACTCAAGGCACGTTTCTGTAATGGCTGTTTGTGGGTTGACCCGGGCTATGATGAGGGTGGACTTTCTACCATCTGGAAGATCAATAGTGATATTGTTCTTGACTCGCCACAGTTTTAATAAAAATGGATTTTTTTTCAGAAAACAGTAGTGGGAGTATGGTAGAACTGGAAGTGATTCCAGAACCGTAAACGATTACTGAAGATTTGATAAGAACCTAAAGATTCAATCTGGTTTGGCATTCCGTTGGCCACTCCGCAGATATGGTGGGTAACCTCAGGCACTCGAGAGGTACTTCGGTATGCTCAAGGACGGTGGCAGGGAGGTTCTTGTTTACCCAGACTTGCCATTGCTATTGTTCCAGACTGTGAGACCCGGCAGGAGGATGAGTGTAGCGTCGTTCTAAACTAGCTTTAGAAATGTACGACTATATGACTCTGCCAGAGGGTTGTCGTAGTCAGTGGGAGCAGCGGAAGCATTGGTGGACATCAGGCTTATGTCTATTTATAGACTAAAGCAGATATAGCGGAGATAGATCATCGATTTCTGATGTGACAGTCATAGGTTTGACTTCATCAGAATAAGGGATGGATCTGTTAAGAAGGTAGTAGGGTGTGATGTCCTGGTATTTGATGACATACACAGAGTAGGAAGTGATATTCCTATACTACGATCGGTTATACTTTGGTCGTCACACAGTGGTTTCTCCACACAGGACTTGGATATTATATCAGACATTCTGGTTACTAGATCTATGGTTTTAGATCTAGATTTGGGTGGTTTCCCAATCAGGGTACTTAGATAGCATTCTAAGAGTATTTAGAATGGACGACTCCTGGCACGGTAGTGTACCTACAGGTGATGGAGTCACCCTCTCTAAAGGTGTCTTACAGACTAAAGGGGAGAGGGATGTTCATGATTGGCAGATCACTTGCTTAGGCAATTGAGTCAATCATGAGATGTCAAGTACTACACCAGATGTTGTTCTTGCAGTAGGTGCAATAAGTTGATATTGATCCAATCCTGGAGAAACAGTCGGAAGCAGTTTTAGAACATAAGTGAATGTTCTAGGGATATGATAACGGTAGCCTCCTTTGGAGACGGTTATCATTCCAGGCTTCCAAGGTGACCTGGATGGCAGAGTGGCTGTCAGAGTTATAGTTTTCCCTCTGACGAGGGGCAGTATTTTGGACAGTTGGTCCAGGTGGATACTGAGGGAAGGCATGGCGCAGGATACTGATTAAGTTCAGTTGACGATACAGTCTAAGAAGTTTGGATTTGGAGTTCATTTATGAGCTAGGTCCCATCAGACATCCAGACATTCTAAGACAGGTATTGCTCATTTCGGGAGATAGCTTTCTCCGCGAACTTGAGATATAGAGAGACATAGAAAGAAACACCAGAGCGGATCCACTCACTGAGGCTATTCCTCGAACGCAATAGTTTCGCAAACGAGCTTTGTGAGACTGACTAGTAGAGGAGTTGGGTGTTCGGTATCACACGGGCTGTGAGTATGCGACATCGCAATAATTAGCCTTGAGTGCAAGTGGGAGATTGTTGGAGATAGTGCCCTCAGAGTCAATTATTGGATCACATGCACGTGATTGCAATGATTGAGGGGAGGACCTGTCCCAGTAGGACAGTCTTACTCAAGATGATAGTATGCTATCTGGTTTACCTTTATCATCGTGTACTGCTTTAGGTGACCTCACATGTCACTATTGCATGTTGATAGAGCCCCTAGGATTCTTGCTTGACTACCGGCAGTATGAGGGCGATCATATACGTGGGAGCTGGTAGTCTATAAGCACATCCTTAAATGGTCCCTAGTCGTGGGAGTTTCGAGACATGGCATCGATACTCCAGAGTAGACTAGTGTATACAGTCGAGACCCCGACGAGGGGCGGTGGCCGGTCTCACAAGCCACTGGTGTCAGTTGGTTCAACTAAGATGTATACAGGTGCTCATTGGGTTATGAGTACACCGGACATGACTCGCCGGGAACCTGCTAGTTGGGTTTATACCAGACGTCAGATAGCAGTTCCCTGGTGACATGTGTACAGGTTAGTTCATCGACCTGGGATCGTCATTTGTCTCGTGTGAGTTCCCACTGTGCTTTGATTACTACCCTACCACGGCTCAAAGGAGTCGTGCAAACAGGTTTTAGTTGGGTACAGTCCCGAGCCACATGGAGGCAGTGAGCAGATCTGCAGGGGTTCGTCTCTCCCGGTATTGGGGGTGAGGTCGCGCTGTGTCGAGGAGAGCCAGAACATGAAAAGTCCTTGGCCAAGACAGGAGATTTGTTGGTAGGTATTCCAGTAGTATCTCAGGGTGTTCTGGGCTACACTCCGACACGACTTGTACCGCTTTTGGGGGTCTGACTTTTACCAACCCCCTAGGCCCGCCATGCGATGCTCATAGACGAACGGACGGGACTGTACGGATATTGTCACTGACAGGCTCAGTAGGGTGTCAGGATGAGTGCGCTCATCGACGTCCCTTTTGGTCAATACCTGGTAGCCCGTCACGTATTGGCTTATACTTCTGACGTGCTAGTGGTTAAATCCACAGCCATAGTATTGACGAGTCTTTAGGGTCCACCACACTCAGTTACTCAAGTTTCGGGCGAAACGCTGTAGAGGCCGTATGGAGATATGACAGGGTTCGATCAGATACGTGCGGTATTGCACGGATCGTGATCGGACAGTTTTTACTAGCCGGCTTTGGCTTAAGCCGGATTCTAGTATTAGATAGTGTAGTTTTGTCTCTTTGCATTTGTGTTCAGTGGGAATACAAATGCGGGCATGTATTTGCAGTAGCGGGGTTTTCCTGTAATTTATTACGGGATCGGTTTTCTGGGGTTGCCAGTTTGCATTCCGTTCCGGCCGGTTTTCTCTTTTTCCTTCACGGCCGGACTATCCGTTGGAGGGTGTTATTTGCACATTTGCAAATAACATTTGTGGAGGGGTTTCTTGCATGAGTGTTCTTTTCATCATGAGATTCTTTTATGGTCATTCCATTGCCATTATGAGATTAGAAATGGATTGGAAATTGATTTGATGAATTTATTTTGTTTATCATTTCCTTTTTCTCCTCTTGCTTGAAAAAGAATTCTTTTTTTTTCCCACTTGGAATTTGGAGCCGGCCACACCCATGTGAGAAGGAGGGAGAGGTTTAATTTTTGTGGGAAGATTCCTTCATGTAATTTCGTGGGTCCCCCCCTGAGTGTGCTGGTTTTTATCATGGATGACATGATGAATTAATTTATATATGATTGGATTGTGCTAATGGAGTGTGCTGGAGGTTCTTATAAGATGAGGGATTAATTTCTTAAGGTGGAAATGAGCTTAATTGGTGTGCAGGGGCTGATTGTTTTTTTGGCCGAGCTCATGATATAGCATGCTTCATTTTTCCAGCAAATGATCCATGGAAAATTCTTGTGCACAAACTCATCCTTCATGGCAACTATACTAATCCCAAAGAGACATGGCTACTACACTATTCTATAACATCCCTTGGACGCGTCGGCTAGCCAACTTCGCGCCCGAGTTGCCTCGGTCAAGAGGAGGGAGCCCGTAAAAGATTCTGGCTACGTGGTGTTTTTCCGACGAGCGAGGAGGTGACGAACATTCCGCAGGAGATCGGAGTGGAGATGAAGACCGAAGGACACGGATCGCTTGGTATAACTTCTCTACTCTTTTCTAGTTTGCTAGTTAGCTAGGTTAATGGCCCGATTCGGGTGAAAAGCGCGTGGTGGTGCCGATTGCAAGTTTTGCAAAGTTTTTGTTTCCGCGTTTCCGGCGTCGGATTGACGACCGGGGCGCCCCCGCGGGCTTACAGGACGGACTCCCCGAGAACTCCCAGATGATATTATACCTTACGTCAGATGGCAGTTCTCTGGTGACACTGGTACAGAGTAGTCTGTTGACCCGAGATCGTCATAGAGTCTTGTGTGATTCCCACTGTGCTTTGATTTCCACCTTACTACGTCCAAGAGGGCGTGCAAAACGGTGGTTTTTGGGTACAGTCCCGAATCACATGGAGGCAATGAGCGATAGGAGGGGATTCGTCTCTCCCGGTATAGGGAGTTGATGTTGCGCTGTGTTCGATTGGCTATAACCGGAAATCCCTGGCCAGGGTTGCTGAGATATACTGGTAAGTGTTACCAGTAGTTTCTTGAACTGTTATAGACCTCATATCCACACGACTTATCGAGCTATTGGGGTCTGACGTTTACCACCCCTAGGCGAGATATGCGACATATCAGACGAACAGACCGGACTGTACGGTAAGTGTTACTGGTTGGATTCACTGGAGTGTGAGCGGGCTTGCTCGTCGATCTTCTGATCGCTCAATACCCGGGTGGCCGTTACGTTTAGCAGACCGCTTGCGGCTTGTGGATGTTTGATTTGATCATCATCTGCTGCCGGCGTATTGACGAGTCTTTAGAGTCCTACACAGAGGTTTCCTGGCTCAAGCGAAACGAAATAGGAGCACATATGAGATATGTACGGGACCAAGAATAATACCAGTATGTGATACTGTATTCGATTCTCGCGATTTGTAACATTGATCGGTTATATGCGTTATAGCCGGGTTATCGGATCAAGTGTTGATTCGATAAGTTGTTACTATTGATATTAGTCGGTTATATGCGATATGACCGGGTCGTTAAATCAAGTGTTGATTTAATGATTTAATGCATAATTATATATTTATTTTGCATTAACTAGTATCGGTTCACTTAAGATGGATTTTCTCACTCGCATGTGCACATTGTATATATGATATAGTTTTGTGGACTTGATTGTATCATGTTTGATGATACATACTCACTTGGATTTATGTAAAGACTTAAACCATGTTTGGTGAATGGTTAGGGTTTCATTTCACTTAATTATTTATCTTTTCATTTTTGGTTAAAAGAGAAAAGAAAAACAAAATGGTTGCTTTCAAACATGAAGCTTGTTGAAGTTTCATGAAGCTTTGACCAAGTGACCACTTTGTCTTCTTCTCCTAACCCTAACCATTCATCTAAACTCTAGTTAACTCTCTACACTTGACCATGGTTAGCATATGATAAGTGTTGATTTTTATTTTCTTTTGAGGATATACTTATCATATATTATCTTCTTCTTCTTCTTCTTCAAGAAGAAAACCTTGCCACCATCAATGGCAACTTGAGATAAAGAGTGAGAAATCCAATTCTAAAGTGAACCCACCTCCTATTTCTTCATCCTCTACCTCTTGCCAAGAAGTATAGGGTGTTTTCTTCACAAGTTTCATGACTTGGTGAAGTGGGAGCTTGATCTTGTGATACCTCGACGTAGATCATCTTCGGCATCGTAGTCGATGACCTAGCCCACCCATTTCTTCGATGAAGCCGACGCTAGAGCCCGGAATCCGATGATCGCAGCGAGGAGACTTCATCGCGGAGCTATGGAGGTGGAGAACCGGATCTACAAAGGTTGTATGTTCGTTCACTTATTAGTAAAGCAGTTTACTAGTTCTAGTTTTCGCCTAAAATTCTAGTTAACGATCTAGTCTAGGGTTTCTCGGCACCGTAAAATTTGAAATTGGCATGGTTGATGCCTTGTGAGACCTCATTGGAGTGCCTAGGAACCCTACAAGGCTGGGGGCAGCTCTCCGTCTGGATTTACTCCACCAGCTGCAATGGTGGAGATCGATGCTGCTGTTCCAACCGGGAACAACTTTGAATTGCTTAACAAGGTGCGTAGGAACTCTCCTACTGCAGTGCTGAAGAGATTTCCCCCACCCATGGAAAATGCTATAGAGAAGAAGCTAGAGCAGCCTCCTCAGTGGCTTTCTTCCAAAATTTACAAAGTCTGGTGACAGGTCCAGGAATCGGTGATTAACCAGGACTACTCTCATAATCTTAAAGCTCGACAAGGAGAAAATCATCCTGTCAAGCCACCAAAGGCGATAGTCGTCTGGGTGCCCACTGCAACGGCTCCCTCCACTTCAACTGCTCACAAGAGAAGGAGGCCAGAGAAAGCCCCCGTGAATGCGGCAAGCCGCAAGGATGTCGAATCTAAATGCCCCAGGTCTGGGGGTATAATGGTGCATACTGTTTATATGGCTTCTGGAAAGGAGGAAAGACACGCTTCGACGGGTCACCGACCACTCACCCGATCCATGACAAAAGCCCAGGAGCAGCAACAGAAGCTTCAAGAAATGCTAACGCAAATGGCCGCACTTACCGGGCCAAAAGAAAGCCCGGAAGTGTCATCAGAGCAGCGTCATGAACAAGAAACCGATGTTGACTTCCTCCGCAGAGTCCTCGAAAAGAAGGACAGAGAAGCAGCAGAACAAGCGGCTAATATAAAACGAATGGCGCTTCTCTTCCAAGACATGGTCGGGATGATGTTACAACCAGAACCTCCAGCTGAAGACCCCCCGATCATCATTGAAGACGACAGAGGGGAGACATCGAACCCTCCTCCGGCTCTTTCAGCAGCCAAAGAGGAAACCATTTCCAAGGCCGCTCTGGATGACTATATTGCTCAGCAAATACGAGCTGCGGTCGGCCAAGTCGTTAAAATTGGGCGACCATATCCAGGCTGGTATGATCAAATAAAGTATCCGCCGGGACATACGATCCCTAAATTTCATGTATACAAAGGGACGGGCAATCCCCACCAGCATGTCGCCCAGTTCAGGGCTCTATGTGGCAACACCGGAGGTGACGACAAATTGCTACTTCACCAATTCGTCGGCAGCTTGTCAGAAACGGCCTTCGAATGGTACTCTGAACTCCCGAACGACTCCATCAAGACTTTCGCAGAAATGGAGCTATTATTCACCCAGCGATTCGCGAGCGCTAGTGAACGCACCCTAATAACGGCATTGATCAATGTCAGGGTGAAGCCATATGAAACGTGGGTTCAATATGCAATACGATGGCAGAATCTGTAGTCGAAATGCGAGCAGCGCATCGAAGAAGCGCCCGCGGTAGGCATGTCCGTGGGTACTCTTGACCCTCAAGCAACTATTTCCCAATTCATGATGTTCTTCAAGCCGACCACGTTCTAGGCCTTGATTGACAAGTTGGCCCAAATGGACCAGATGGGTCATAGACCATCTCCTTCAAAGACGGATCCTCGGAATGAAAAGGGGAAAGGAAAAGCAACTTTCGTTGCCACTACTTAACAACAGCCGAGCAACTTGAAGCCAGTTGTTCGCCAAAACAACGTGCGTCCACGCCCATCCCTCGAGGAAAGACTGGGACGTCCTTACTCATTTCCCCAAGATAAAACGAGGAGACTGTTCGAGCTGGCAGTGCGCAACAGGCTCATAAATTTGCCGGATCCAAAACGTCCGTTGCAGCCAGACGATATCAACAATCCTAATTACTGCCCTTACCATCAAGCAGTAAGCCATCCAATCGAAAATTGCTTCGTCTTCAAAGGCTAGATTGAGGACCAATATCAACAAGGCAAGTTCTCATTATCCGAAAACTGGAAGGTGAACCCGCCACAACCTCACGCCCCTAAAAAAGTGGACGTGCCGGGGGCATCGTGCTCATTCATAAGGGAAGCCCCATGGGAAGTTGTTCTTTCGGCAAAGACGAAAAGAATACTGAAAGATCTCCAAACGTGTCCGGCAATCAGGTGGAAAAATCCACTGGAACCCGAGATCGTCGAGGGAATGTTGAAACCGCGCCCAACTACAAAAATTGGTGGTGATAGTCAAAGCGCTCGCACCCAGCCGTCAAAGTCTTCGAAGAAGAAGAAGAAGACCCAAAAGCCCGTGAAGCTTGATAACAAGCGCACAGACCTGTAAAAACAGATTGACGATCTGGAAGAATATAACAAGAAGGCGCGGACCCCTGTCACACTCCAAGAATTTCTCAACAATATCCTTGAGAACGGAGATAACGACAATAACGATAGGGATGACTCGTCAAAAGAATCTGAGGACTATGTGGCAAGTTGCCATATGATCTCTCATTCGGCATTAACTAATGAAGAAACGCACTCGGCGATAGAAGACAACATAAAAGAGCTGGGGGTAGGATCGAAGCCAAAACCTTTGGAACCATCTGACGAGATGATCGACTTGCTACTAAACGAAGCCCGTCAGAAAAGCAAAGCCAATCGAGAGCGTGAACTGGCTATATTCGAAAAAAGCCAAACGCCGACGACTGGAGGAAAAGGTCGAGACACCCCAACTGGAGCAAAGCATCCCTATCCCCAGCAAAAGCAAGCTTAAAGTAAGGAAACGATTCGCTAGGGCCCTGGCAATAGGAATGAAGTTGCCCTCTTTCAAAGGAAATTCCCCTGGCAATATACGTCTTGATAAAGCGGACATACATCCTAACTTCTGCCTATACCATCAGAGGATTGCATACCCTACCGAGGAGTGCATAGCCTTTAAAAACTGGTGGCAGAGACATGTTTCCCATCGACGACACGTTCAACGAGTGAAGCGTAAGGCTTGTCGGGAGCAGAAAAGCACGACAGATGAGCGTGAAAGAGCTGCTGGAAACTGTCACATGGCCGACACCAAGGGATCGCAAGTTATCACCTCTGGAAGCGACTCTGACAAAGAAATCTCCCTCAGCCCTCTCTTCAAGGAATCCACATCCGACACAAAACATGCGAAGATTTGCGGCAAAATCTAGCTACGTAATCGTACGTTGACTTATGACCGAAACGTCGTTAAATTACTACCAACCCGCGGCATTCTCAGGCTGACGTGGTAAAAAAAAAGGTACGTCCATAAGAGAAAAAGGCACGGATGAAAACCCGAGAGGGCTCCGTGAGTAAAAACAGCAGGGCTATCGGCGAGTTTTGTGAAAACCCGAATGGGCGCAATCTCGTTAAGAGACCCTTGTAAGTCCTCTCGACTTATAAGGAGAAAATGCTCTTGTAAGATCCTTACGACTTATAAGAGAACGCACACTTAGGAATCCTCACGATTCTTAAGGAGAAAACGCACCTACGTGATCCTCACGACTCGTAGGGAGAAATACCTTCATGAGACCCTTACGGCTCATGAAGTAAAAACCTTAGTCGACAGGATCCTAACCCTGTTCCCTAAGCCACCTTTATTCGACATCGACAGAGGCAAATGATGATCGCTCCTGGTAATATCCTAGTTGTAGCGGTGCTGACACCGAAATCGGTGTCTAATTCCAAGCTTGCAGCAAGAAGCTAGTGAACCACACATACATACGAAATAGCCGAAATGATGAAGCAACTTGCAAAAAAATCAGCAAGTAAAAATGTATGCATGCAAAATAGCTGAAATGATTGGGCAATTCGCAATGAAAAGCAGCGAGTAAAAATAAAACAAATAGCCCAAATGATTGGGCAATCGCGACTTTCGCGATATAAAAACTGAAATGATGGAGAATCACGGAAAGAAATAAAAATTTCTGAAAGAGTGAAACTTTTTGCCCTACAGATGAGATCATATCGATCCCTGTATAAAATCTCGGGGCACAAACAAAGAGGTAACCATACCTTCCCCCCAGGTTCCATCAGAAAGAGAGCCAAGTCTCGACAGCCACATCTACAGCTTGGAGACCTACAACAGCGTTCCTCCTCATTCCAGCAGGGTTCGGACGCGAAAATCAATCACGAAGCCACGACATAGTCCCTAGTTCCAAATCTTAATGGCAATATCTACAGCCTAAAAATCAGCAACGGTGATCCTCCTCATTCTAGCAGGATTCAGACGCTGCAATCAACCCTAGAGCTACGGCAAAGTACCTAGTTCCAAATCTCGACGGTTCACAGACAACCTAGAGACCACCTCGATATTCATCTCGTTACAGCAGATGCAACATCAACGAAAGCCCTCACGGTCGAAACAAAGTGGAATGATGGCAAAATCCCAGCTTCACCTCAGCATTCGTCTCGTTACACCAGACACAATGTCAACAACGGCGTTCCTTCGCAGTCCAGCAGGATGCAGATTTAACGTCGATGAAAAGCCTCACAGTCGAAACAAAGCGGAGTGATGGCAAAATCCTGTAAGTCGATGTGCAACACCCCACGAGTTGCGGGGAGGCGGAAATATGAAAAACGATCTTGTTTTGAAGCATACATCGACTAACCGAAGATCTTTGCTAAACGATAATTAACAACAACCATAGAGTTCTTAGCTATTATGTAAAGAGATTATACCTAATGATTCTAGTCCTTCGTCTTTGTGATCTCTATGTCCTCCTCGGCTCCTTTCCGTAATAGATGATCCACCCGAGTACCCTAATCCAAGTTACACCTCAAGACTTGAGGTAACTAAGTTTCTCTAGTTGCTAACCAAAGTAACTAAGATGATGTAGAGTTAGGTTATGGAGTGTTTAGTCTATCCTAATCCTTGGTCTCAACTCATGAGTGGTAGGATTAGGGTTTTAAGAAGGAGTGAACTTGAGGAGAGAGAAGGTGGAGATGATAATGATGAGAATGAAAAAGCTTCTCACTTGAATATATGAAACATAATGAATTATCAAATAAATGAATATAAATGATTATTCACCATGCTTCATTAATTCAATATGAGTGATTCACTATGTGAGTCATTAAGCAATAAATGATGCATTAATCACATAGTGAATCACACAAATGAGTCACAATTTGCATTAAATGAAAATGCCACCTTAACCTCCTTAGTCACCCTTCTTCTAGAAGCTTCCCGGAAAATTACGAGAACGCCCCTTGCATCCGTGAAAACACGGAAAAACTTTAGACTGTATAAATCCAATAACCCGATACTAGAATCTGGCTTAAACCAAAGCCGGCTAGTAAAAACTGTCCGAATGTCGTACATGCGTTTAAACACGTATGCGTCCGAACCCTTTGTCGTAAAACCGTACGACCTCTATATCATTTCTCCTGGAGTTAGGAAAACTCTGTGTGGGACTCTAAAGACTCGACTACTACGCTGGCAGTGGGTTTAACCACAGACCGCAAGCGGCACTAGCTGTACGTAACGGTCCCCAGGTAGATGTCGATAAGAAGGCCGGTAAGGATACCCATCCGAACTCCTACTAAGCCTGTGCGTGACAATATCCGTGCAGTCCGGTCTGTTCGTCTAAGAGTATCGCATGTAAGGTCTAGGGAGGTGGTAAACGTCAGACCCCTAATAACCGAAAAAGTTGTGTCGGTATGGCTCAATCACCATCCGAGAATCTACTGATCAATCTATCAGTAATTCTCAATCAGCCCTGGTCAAGGACTTATGGTGATGACCAAACGATCACTGTGCGATATCAACTCCCTATACCGGGAGAGACGAATCCCTAACAGTCACTCACTGCCTCCACGTGGCTCGGGACTGTGCCCAACTAAAACCTGTTTGCACGACTCCTTTGAACCGTAGTAGGGTAGTAATCAAAGCACAGTGGGAACTCACACAAGACAAATGACGACTTTAAGTCAACGGACTATCTGCACACATGTCACCTGAGAACTGCTATCTGACGTTAGGTATAAATACCATCCAGTCAGTTCTCGGCGAGTCCTGTCCAGTGTACTCACACCCAGTGAGCATCTGTATACAATCTTAAGTGCACTCCACCAATGGCTGCGGGACCAATCCATCGCCCCTCCTCAGGGTCTAGATATGTATACACCAGTCTACTCCGGAGTATCGATGCCCAGTCTCGATACTCCTGCGACTAGGGACATCTAAGGATGTGCCTATTGACTATCCAGCTCCCACTAGTATGACTGCCATCATAACGCCGGAAGTCAGGCAAACGCCCTATGGGCTTTATCAAACACGTATATATATATATATATATATATATATATATATATATATATATATATATATATATATATATATATGAATACTACGCAAAATATATATTTCAAGATAAAGACAAACTAAAAAGCATACTATCATATTAAGCAAGACTGTTATGTACATACATATACCCAGTATCCTATACAATGAAGGCCTCTAGGGCATATATATACAACAATCTCCCACTTGCACTAAGGCCTATAATTGGCGCAATGAGTACCCACTGTCTTCACTATATCTAGTTGCTGGAGTACCGCATGCCCAACATCTCAAACAACCTCTCGAACTGAACTTGAGGGATGGCCTTTGTGAATGGATAAGCCGTGTTGTCTTTTGTATCCACTCTCCGTACCTCGATCTCCCGACGATCAACGATCTCCCTGATCAGGTGAAAACGCCTTAAGATATGCCTGGATTTCTGATGGGACCTGGGTTCCTTTGCCAATGCTACGGCCCCATTGTTATCACAATACAAAGGTATTGGATTAGCAATGGACGGAACCACCTGAAGTTCAGAGATGAACTTCCTCATCCAGACAGCCTCTTTTGCGGCTTCACTAGCAGCTATATACTCAGCCTCCATAGTTGAGTCTGCGATGGTATCCTGTTTGGAACTCTTCCAACATACCGCCCCTCCATTGAGGGTAAACACAAAACCCGAAATGGATTTAGAATCATCTTTGTCACTTTGGAAGCCGGAGTCGGTAAAAGCCTCTACCTGGAGGTCCTCATTACCGTAAATCAAGAACATCTCCTTAGTCCTTCTCAGGTACTTGAGAATGTTCTTTACCGCTATCCAATGTTTCTCACCTCGGTCAGACTGATACCTACTTACCACACCAAGTGCGTCAGCTACATCCGGTCTTGTACATAACATCACATACATTATAGATCCTACCGCCGAAGCGTAGGGTAAAATGCTCATGTGATCCCTCTCTTCATCAGTCTTTGGAGACATCTCTTTGGAGAGGGTGATCCCGTGACAAGAGGGCATATTACCGTGCTTGGAATCTTCCATACTAAATCTATTTAGTATAGTGTCAATATACCTGGACTGTGAAAGTCCCAACATTCTATTAGATCTATCACGATAGATCTTAATGCCCAAAATGTAGGTTGCATCACCCAAGTCTTTCATGGAGAATTTCTGTGACAAGAAGAGCTTTACTGATTGTAGCATAGGGATATCATTCCCTATCAGTAGTATGTCGTCGACGTACAAAACGAGGAAGACTACTGCTCCTTCTACAATCTTCCTATAAATACATGGTTCATCTACATTTTTGATAAAGTCAAACTCTTTGACTGTCTCATCAAAGCAGATGTTCCAACTTCACGATACTTGCTTTAATCCATAGATGGATTTAAGCAACCTGCACACTCTTCCGCTGCCCCCACTGTCTAAGAAACCTTCTGGTTGATCCATGTAAACATACTCTTCTAAATGTCCATTTAGAAAAGCTGTTTTTACGTCCATCTGCCAGATTTCATAGTCATGGAAGGCAGCAATGGCAAGCAGGATCCGAATGGATTTAAGCATAGCTACAGGTGAAAAGGTTTCATCATAGTCCAATCCTGGTCTTTGACGAAATCCTTTTGCAACGAGTCTAGCTTTGTAGGTTTCCACTTGTCCAAGTGCACCAATCTTCTTTTTGAAGATCCATTTGCATCCAACTGGTTTCACCCCAGGAGGAGCAACTTCTAAAGTCCATACTTTATTGGTGTACATGGATTCCATTTCGGATCTCATAGCATCCAGCCACTTCATTGAGTCAATACTCGTGATAGCCTGTTGAAAACTAGTAGGCTCATCATCATCGATGATGCAATCCTCTCGATCTCCATCCAGAAGAAAACCATAGTATCTCTCTGGAGGATGAGAAAGCCTACTAGATCTGTGGAGTGGCGTTGGTTCATCATGTTCTATTGAAATCTGAGGTTCTTCTAAGTCCTCGGTAGCAGTTTGAGGTTCTGGAATTTCTTCCAGCTCTACCGCGCTCCCACTAATTTCTTTTGCAAGAAATTCGCTCTCTAAGAAGACAATGTGGCGAGCGACAAACACCTTTTGTTCTTCAGTGTGGTAGACCATGCACCCCTTGAATGTTTGGGGTATCCTACAAACTTTCACAAAACCGATCGTGCCTCGAGCTTGTCCGGTCTATGCTTTTTAACATATGCCGGACACCCCGATATCTTGATGTACTTAAGATATGGTCTCTTCCCACTCCACATTTCATATGGAGTGGTAGGCACAGACTTAGTTGGAACTCTATTCAATAAGTATGCTGCTGATTCTAGAGCAAATCCCCAGAAGGAAAGTGGCAACTCAACACTATTCATCATTGAACGCACCATATCTAATAGCGCGCGATTCCTCCTTTCTGATACACCATTATGCTGAGGTGTATAAGGCGGAGTAAGCTGAGAGAGAATTCCATTCTCTTTTAAGCATTCAAGAAAACTGGTACTTAAGTATTCACCACCTCGATCAGATCGAAGTGTCTTAATGCTTTTACCAGTTTGTTTCTCTACTTCATTTTTATACTCCTTAAATTTCTCAAAAGCCTTGGATTTATGTTTCATTAAGAACACATGTCCATACCTAGAGAAGTCATCAGTAAAAGTGATGAAGTAGGAGTGACCACTTCGTGCATGCGTAGACATCGGACCACATACATCACTGTGTATAAGTCCCAAGAGTTCTGTGGCTCTTTCTCCATGTCCGGTGAACGGAGATTTGGTCATTTTTCCTTTGATACATGATTGGCAAGTTGCATATGATGAATATTCAAACGGATCTAGATATCCATCTTTATGTAACTTAGTCAACCTTGTTTCATTTATATGATCAAGTCTACAATGCCATAGGAAGGCTTGATTTGAATCTGGAGCCTTTCTTTTAAGTGTGTTTTGAATATTGAAAATTCGAGGTTGATTAAGTATGTATATGCCGTTTTCCAGTGTGCCATACCCAATCAATTCTTGATTTAGGAGAATGTTCATGACATTACTTTCAAGCGCAAAATTATATCCTTTATTAGACAACAAAGATACTAATATAATATTACACAGCATACTGGGAATACAAAAATAGCTGTACAACACCAAAACGTGCCCACTAGTCAACCCTAGGTGATACTCCCCTATTGCAACAGCATCTACATGCATTCCATTGCCCATCCGGAGAGTCATATCACCTGCCCCCAGTACTCTACTATTTCTCAGATCCTGCAATGAATTACAGATGTGAGAACCAGAACCGGTATCAAGTACCTATGATGTGGAGTTTACTGAAAGAAAATTTTCGATTACGAACACACCTGAAGCAGAAGCAACCGCTTGCTTCGTGTCCTTTGCCTTGAAGGCCATACAGTCCTTCTTCCAGTGCCCTTTCTTGTGACAATAATGGCATTCGTTTATATCCGCTTTCACCCTTCCTGCCTTGTTCTTTCCCTGCACCTTCTTGACCCCACCCTTCGGTTTGATGGCTTTCATCTTCTTCTTCCCTTTAGCTTTCGCTTTAGATTTAGAAGAGGATGATTGACCAACATACAGAATGGGGGTCTTCTCCTTTTTCAAGGAGATCTCTGCTACCCTCAACATGTTGAGGAGCTTTGGAAGATCAGCTTCCATTTCGTGCATGTTGAAGCTAAGCACGAACTGAGAGAAGGTATGGGGAAGGGACTGCAAAATCAAATCGATATACAAATCATTCTCTAGCATGCATCCCAGGTTTGCGAGTTCCTCAATGAGGCTGATCATTTTGAGGACGTGCTCTTCTACAGGTGATCCTGGAGCTAACTTCATCTGGAAGAGTTTCCTTGAGGTCTCGTACCTTGCGATACAGGAGTGCTCTCCATATAATTCCTTTACATGGAGAAAGATGGATACAATATCCATACTCTCGTGCTATTTCTGGAGTTCATTGTTCATGGACGCCAGCACGATACACTTAGCTCGCTCACAATCTAGATCCCAGGTTTTGCGAACTTCCTTGTCTACAACTGAGGAATCTGGTCCAGGGATAAGGGGAGGAACAACGGTGGTAACATATGCTACTTTGTCATAAGTCAGTGCAATGTTGACGTTCCTTAGCCAATCTTTATAGTTCTGCCCGGTCAGTATATTTTTTTCATGTAATAGTTTTAGTCCTGTCATGGTAGCTGCTAGAGAGAGAAAAGAAAACACTCAGCATATGCTTCTTGCAAGTTTTAGATTGGTTATTAATTTATCTAAACAGGATGGCTCCCACTGTTTCCTCAAATCCTTCTTCAAAACCTAAAAGAAGAACTAGTCAGGATTTAATCATACGTCATAATACTTGCTTAACCTTTCAGCCAGGCTGGTGTTGGTACTTCGAGGGAGGTTTTCCAACGCTTTCGCGAAGTTCCTTAATTAAAGAACTTCTTTTCCCTGGAGGCGTAGCCCCTCTAACACCTTTCTAGACACTTACTTGGTTTATAGCATTGATTGTTAAGTGAGAAAAATTCCCGAGAGTAATCCTACTCATCATTGGGATTGGGATCCAACTATCATTGCATGATGCACTAGATGGAAGCCACTCTAGTCACCATACTCCAGAAGGTATGCTAAATCTACAAGTTTCCTTTATGTTTGAAACTCCCGATGTGATTTTTATACCCCAAGCTCTTATAGACCTTGACGTAGGCCGACAAGTCATAAGACGCAAGTCAAGTTCTACTCGTCGTTGTCCTGATTAATTTAGGTACATCATACATGCCCTTGACGTAGGCCAACAAGGCTGTACGTCTGTCCTATACTAATGCATCTATCTATGCAACAAATAAGCAACCCACACTGCTACCATTCACTATGCCTTGACGTAGGCCAACAAGCATAGCATGAATACGATGTGCTGTCTATTTGAAACGACGGAGGGTTACGGCTGGTTTTTGGAAAAAAACCGTTAACGTAGTGAACTTGATTTGATCGAAGGAACTAAGATAGCTTTTATTAAAAGGAGTGGTTTAAGCTCCGCATTTAAAATTTGCTTTTTCAAGAAAACCGAGTGGTTTTAGAAATTGTTCCAACGATTTAGTTTAGGTTTTATTTTTCTTTGCATTAAAAATAATGCGTCCCATCTTTAACCTATCATTACAGATAACAACGAAAATACAACGTCCTCTTATGCCATCCGCATTCGCCACGGGGTCCCGTCATCACCCGTTAGGTTACTTAACTAACGGCAGAGCGGGGGCTGGGCTAGCGCGGGTGTAAAATATAAGTGACGTCTAAATAGCTATCATGTATAGATATTGTACATTCGTCAGACGCAATAATAGGCATTCCAGATCACAGAGAAACTTTATTGGATATGCAAGCAATCCGCGTTTCTTTTGAGCCTGTAAGAAAAGACGGATTACACAGTTGTGATGAATAGCCATTACCCCACCCTTGACCCCTACGGGTACGGCAAACTAGCTGCCATGTACCAGAAGTGAAGCGGTCTGCCTCAGCACTTTAAAATACCCGGTAGTTTATGCACCCCACCTTATGTCTATCCTAGGAGAAAAAACAGTAAAAAGAAATAATACAACGGTGGCTACAACCGCAACCTGGATGTGCCCCGCAAAATAATATTACAACTTATTACAACTACATCGAATGAATTAATACAATAACCATCACAGAACCCGGCTAATCATCACAACAATCCAATACAGTTCATATCCACAAACAGTTAAAAAACATTACAGATATGTGCAACCCCTGCCAACCGACATACTAGCAGTTAGGGGAGGTTTACGAACACATAATATAGTTCACGGATATAATAAAATAAGCAAACATCGTATAATTTCGATCGATAAAACACATTAAATTCTACTCCAAATCTTCTCTATAATTTTGAAACCTGAGCAGAAAATAAAAAATACCAGAAAATACAAAATATCACTGAAGATGCACAGAGGAAAACTGGGCTGAATCGGCCACAAATCGGCCGCGGATCCACGGCGGATCGGTGGGATCGGCCGCGGTTCCGCGGCTCAGTGGCCGATTCAGGAGCCCATTTTTCTTCTGTGTTCTTATAATTTCTTGTAGGGTCTTCTGGAGGAACCTGAAAAATTTTAGGACCTCATTTAAAAAACGACAGAAACTATATGATATCCGAGTATTTTCCGATTTGTTTTGCGTTCGAAATTCATACGACTTTGCAAGTGAGTTAATTATTTTTTAGTGAGGCTCTGATACCACTGTAAGTCGATGTGCAACACCCCATGAGTTGCGGGGAGGCGGAAATATGAAAAACGATCTTGTTTTGAAGCATACATCGACTAACCGATGATCTTTGCTAAACGATAATTAACAACAACCATAGAGTTCTTAGCTACTATGTAAAGAGATTATACCTAATGATTCTAGTCCTTCGTCTTTGTGATCTCTATGTCCTCCTCGGCCTCCTTTCCGTAATAGATGATCCACCCGAGTACCCTAATCCAAACTACTCCTCAAGACTTGAGGTAACTAAGTTTCTCTAGTTGCTAACCAAAGTAACTAAGATGATGTAGAGTTAGGTTATGGAGTGTTTAGTCTATCCTAATCCTTGGTCTCAACTCATGAGTGGTAGGATTAGTGTTTTAAGAAGGAGTGAACTTGAGGAGAGAGAAGGTGGAGATGATAATGATGAGAATGAAAAAACTTCTCACTTGAATATATGAAACATAATGAATTATCAAATAAATGAATATAAATGATTATTCACCATGCTTCATTAATTCAATATGAGTGATTCACTATGTGAGTCATTAAGCAATAAATGATGCATTAATTACATAGTGAATCACATAAATGAGTCACAATTTGCATTAAATGAAAATGCCACCTTAACCTCCTTAGTCACCCTTCTTCTAGAAGCTTCCCGGAAAATTACGAGAACGCCCCTCGCATCCGTGAAAACACAGAAAAACTTTAGACTGTATAAATCCAATAACCCGATACTAGAATCTGGCTTAAACCAAAGCCGGCTAGTAAAAACTGTCCGAATGTCGTACGTGCGTTTAAACACGTATGCGTCCGAACCTTTTGTCGTAAAACCGTACGACCTCTATATCATTTCGCCTGGAGTTGGGAAAAGTCTGTGTGAGACTCTAAAGACTCGACTACTACGCTGGCAGTGGGTTTAACCACAGACCGCAAGCGGCACTAGCTGTACGTAACGGTCCCCAGGTAGATGTCGATAAGAAGGCCGGTGAGGATACCCATCCGAACTCCTACTGAGCCTGTGCGTGACAATATCCGTGCAGTCCGGTCTGTTCGTCTAAGTGTATCGCATGTAAGGTCTAGGGAGGTGGTAAACGTCAGACCCCTAATAACCATACAAGTTGTGTCTGTATGGCTCAATCACCATCCGAGAATCTACTGATCAATCTATCAGTAATTCTCAATCAGCCCTGGCCAGGGACTTATGGTGATGACCAACCGATCACTGTGCGATATCAACTCCCTATACCGGAAGAGACGAATCCCTAACAGTCACTCACTGCCTCCACGTGGCTCGGGACTGTGCCCAACTAAAACCTGTTTGCACGACTCCTTCGAACCGTGGTAGGGTAGTAATCAAAGCACAGTGGGAACTCACACGAGACAAATGACGACTTTAAGTCAACGGGCTATCTGCACACATGTCACCTGAGAACTGCTATTTGACGTTAGGTATAATGTAACATTTCAAAAAAATAGAATATTATTTTTGGGAATTTTCATAATTTAATATTAATTTTTAATGAATATTTTAATAGTCGGTATAATTAAATACCGATAAATAGGGAAAATTTTGGGAAAAACTTATGGAAATTCTAAAATAGCTTATTTTGTGGAAATATGTCATTTTGCAGTTTTTATGTTGGATTATATTGTTATTTTGGTGTTAATCGTGATTAAAAATCGCGAAGTTGATTTTTGGCTTTTTGTGCAAAAATGTGCACATGACATTTTCTACACTTGTTACACTTGTTTCTTGTTTTGGTCATGGTAGCCTAGGGTTGGACCATGTTTAGGTGACCATTGTGGGTTGAACCATTTGATTAGGGTAATTGGATTAATTAGTGTTTTGGTTAGGTTAATGGGGTTTGATTAGAGTTGGGGTTATGTTGACTTGTGTAGGGGAAAGTGAGCCATGGTGGCTTGATGTCTTGTGAGCATTGTTTTGGAAAGAGAGAGGAGGCATGATGGTGGTTCCATGACTTGCTTTTATTGTTGAGAGAAGATGATAGGAGTTAACTTCACTTCATATCTTTTTCCTTAATACTCTCACATCTCTCCCCATAACACAACACCAAACCATTATACACCAGTTAAGGCAGCATCAGCGGCTGCTACACCACTCTATATAATAGCCCCAACACTTCACTTCAGCCCAACACAACACCCCAATTAATACAACAGCCACACCAACACCACATCAGCCCTAAATCAGCAGCTGAAACAAAACATCAGCCCCACTTTTATTCCATCAGCATATTTCAGCCCAAACTACATCAGTAGCCCAACCCCATCCTGAACATCAACACCCCAACATCATAACCAGCAGCAACTGCTGAAGCACTACTTCAGCCCCCTACATCAGCCACCTACACACTCACATCAGCCACCTATAACAGCTACAGCAGCTGCAGCCACCACCCTAGCACCATAGCCCAAAACCTACACCCCAAACCCCTCACATCAGCAGCTACTTCAGCCCCCCTACACCTGCTGCTTCAGCAGCCACCCCGGCCTCAAAAATCACATCTGCAGCATCATTTCAGTTGCAACTGTAGCTGAGGCAACCCATCAGCCCCAATTCCAGCATCAGCTCAGCACAAAGCAGCCCAATTTCCAGCACATCAGCAGCTTCATCCCTCATAACACACCAACACAACACCAATGAAACAGTATCAACACATTTTCAGCCACATTTTTATCAGCCACAGTAGCAACAACCTTATTCCAACCAACACCCCACAACACCACCATCAAACCACAACCACAACACTTCTTCTCACCACCAAAAACAACCTCAGCTCTGCAGTAGCTGCTGCAAACAACAACAAAAAAAAGGAAGGAAAAGATTGCAAGCAGCAGCAGCAGCCAGAGTAGCTTCAGCAACAGCTGCAACAACAACTACAGGAGCTCTAGAAGCAGCTCAGCAGCAGCAAACCCACTTCCCCACCTCCTCCTCCTTCCCTTCTCCTTCATTCCAGGACTCCCTTGAGGTATAATCTCATAACCAAATTCCTATCTTGCAAGTTATAGTGTCTAGCTGAAAGTTACTGTTATATTTGAGATCTAGTGCTAGTTTTAGTGAAATTGAGTGAGGTTTGGCCAAGAGATGGTTTCGATTGTCAGGGTAACCTTATTAGGTGTATTTGAGACCAAATTAACCAAGATTACCCAGGGTTCCAGATAGTTACCGGATTTGTTGTACTTGGGGTAATTTAGCGATTTTGTCGGTTTTGTGACCTTTCTGAGATCTGCTTTCACCCGGGAACTCCTGAAGTAAAATTGACTTGGCTGTAGGCTGTGCAGGCAGATAGAAACCAACACCAAAAGACCTAGCCCCAACCTCCATTTTATGGCCGCAAATTCATTCCTTCTGGCCGCAATTTGCGGCCAGACCTGGGTGAAACTGCCTCGTTTTGCGTGCACAGCCCTATTTCATATAAACTTGACCCCCTGTATGTCTAGTTTTGACAGTTTCCTGTTAGGGTAAAATCTGGGTTGTTTTTCATGAGTTGGTGTATGATTTACGACTTGTTTTCGTATGGATTTTGGTATTCGATGATTCGTTTCTGTCGGGTGGCGTTTGGACGTCAACGACAGTGGTTATTGGCTGTGTTTGCACACAAGGTCATAGGTTTTTACCTATGGGTGTAGTGTGCACCACTTTGGTTTCCGACATGGTTTTCATGTATTCTAGTATGTGATATCCTTGTAGGTACTCACGTGGCGTCGAGGCGTTGGGAATGCAAACGGCGACATCGGCACCGGCACACATAACAAGGTGAGTAGATTTATATCTACGGGGAGAAGTCGGGTGGATGGCGTATAACACCCCCGCAGTCCGTGGTGATGTATACGGATGCGTATACACACCAACAATTCATTATATGTTGTTGGGATTAATTATTGATGTTTAAATGGATATTGGTATGTTGGATTGGTGAAAGGTTACGAACCCTAGGGTAGTGGGTGCACTGCACATACATACACACATATACATGCTTGCATACATCCTTATTTCATATGTGGTTATGGGATTCTATATAGATATGTGTTCACTTGGGTTTGGGATTATGTGTTCACATACGGATTTGAGGATGATACATGGGATTGATATGAGTCGATGAGTTTGATCTAAGATTATGATATCGGTGATATGATAAAATTCATAATTGAGGTACGTCTTGATGCCTTGGAGGATTTTGGGAATGATGATGCCATAGGAATGGTGACATAAATATATAATGATTGACACGTGATTATGTTATGAGATATGATATGATATGATATGATATGACAGGATACTTGTGATAGGCCGCCTTGGGCGATGTATACTCTTTGTGATGATATATAATGATAATATCGATTTATACTAAACTGTTGATCAGTAGTCAGAGTTTGATCATAGTAATGATATTAGCATTGTACTAGACATAGGTCAGTACCCAGATAATGATATCTGATACAGAAAATACCAGATGAATGATATGACGGATGTGATATTGACCCGTACCCAGATTTGGGGATGCCGTACGACGGATTCACGTACGAGCTATATTTTGATGTTTGATCCGCTTACTTGACTTGGAAATAACCGATTATAGAGATATGGTGTCGGATGTGATATGATCGAGGCGGGATCACCGACTATATATGTGTGTATATATATATATATATATGTATTGACTCAGAGGTTAGGCGGTTTCCCTTACCTACTGTTAGCTTTAGCTCAGCCTTGTAGTGGTGTAGCTATGTGACTCTTATGACATTAGATGCAGTTTAGCGATCATGGTGTTCAGTATTTCAGCTCCCGCATATTATTATTGTTACTCTGCATCGCATACTGTTGTGATTCATATTCTATTATTGATATCCTGCTGCTAGGACACCAGCACCATTACCGATGATGCGTATGTACCACGTACACTTATTTGCTGTCGCACACACATCGTCATCGGTAATTGCCATGTCACATACACTTAGAGAATATGATTGCCTGATTTAGCTTGTTAGCTAGTAGTGACATGATATTAGTGCATTGCCTTATATGCCAGCTTGACATTGTAGCTATTGCTTGTCACATCATGCATACTGTTGTTCATTATATGCCGCATTCATGGATTCTCATGCTTATATTCATGGTTTACATACTTTTGATGATTCGGATTTCCATGATGTTTTCTGGATTTGGAGGAAAACCGCAAAACATATATAAACTGCTTTCTCTCTTTTTAATTAAATGCGGTTTTTCCATGATGTATGAGTCGTCCACCATGAGTTTTGCTGATGGATTTCGAGACCCGATTCGAGGAGGCGAATGAACCGTTTCGGATACATGGTGGGCCCGGTGCGGTACCCCGGGGCAAGAAGATTGCAGGAGATGGCATTGAGCCTGGCAGGGGAGCACGACCGACCGGTGATATTACCCGACACGTCGGATATCCGGAGGATACCGTCGTGGTCATGAGATGGATGTTAGGGGACGATCTGGACTGACGGCGCCCTGGATATTATGATTGAGACATTGAGATTTGAGATATTGAGGTACAGAGATTGTGATGCAGAGATATCGAGATATTGAGATTTATGTTTTGTGCCGATGCTAGGCACTGTTTTATGCTGATTTTATTATGATACCTCATTTTAAAGATACAGAAACCTCACAAATTTATGAAGGCAGTTTTTCTTCAGTACATGCATTCAGTTTCATGCATTCATACATTATCCATATGACATACTGCCACCTGATGCACTGACACAGGCACATGGGTTTACTTTTGGGTTAGATAGTTACCCTGGTCTTGTTATAGATTGCTGGTTATTTATATTTGAGGATTATATATTGATTGTATGACCTATGATTGCGTCATACATGCGATTTTCTGTTCGTAGATCTTTCTTTACTCACGAGTTGGCAACTCACCCCCGTTGTGCCCCAGTTTCTTGCAGGTGTTGCCGTACGTGTTCCATTACGGCTTTGCGGGCACAGCTTCTTTCAGGTGACTTGCTAGTAGGTGGGTTATTTGTATTGGGCCCATCATTATACATTGTATATTATATTTCAGTTGTATCTAGAAGTTCCATCAACCAAACATGTACTTATTTGAGATAGAGACCAGTGATGTTTATTCTTTCGACCTTAGAGTCGCACGCTATATTTCTATGGATTTCTTGCTGGTTGGAGTTTCCTTTTCTGATGTGATCCTCGCCTTTAGGCGTTGTATATTATGTGCATACTGGTTGTTTTGTTATGGTTCTTCCTATTCTCTACTACTTTCTTGGTTTGGATTTCTGGGCTCGGCTTACTTAGAGCACGTACGCCTTGAGACGTTCGTAGCCTAAGTGCCAGTCATGTTCCGTACTTTCGGGACGTGACATATAAATACCATCCAGTCAGTTCTCGGCGAGTCCTGTCCGGTGTACTCACACCCAGTGAGCATCTGTATACAATCTTTGGCGCACTTCACCAATGGCTGCGGGACCAATCCATCGCCCCTCCTCAGGGTCTAGATATGTATACACCAGTCTACTCCGGAGTATCGATGCCCAGTCTCGATACTCCTGCGACCAGGGACATCTAAGGATGTGCCTATTGACTATCCAGCTCCCACTAGTATGACTGCCATCATAACGCCGGAAGTCAGGCAAATACCCTATGGGCTTTATCAAACACGTATATATATATATATATATATATATATATATATATATATATATATATATATATATATATATATATATATATATATATATATGAATACTACGCAAAATATATATATGTCAAGATAAAGACAAACCAAATAGCGTACTATCATATTAAGCAAGACTGTTATGTACATACATATCCCCAGTATCCTATACAATGAAGGCCTCTAGGGCATATATATCCAACAAATCCCAACTCCACCTCATCATTCGTCTCATTACACCAGACTCAATGTCAACAACGACGTTCCTTCGCAGCCCCACAGGATGCAGATGCAACGTCGATGAAAGACCTCACGGTCGAAACAAAGCGGAGTGACGGCAAAATCCCAGCTCCACCTCAGCATTCGTCTTGATACAGCAGACAAGATGTCACTACAGCGTCTTTCCTCTAACAGGATTCGGACACGCCAAAGCAAACGAAGTGAAGACCAAATTCCTAGCTTCAGGGTCTTGACGGCAACTCATATAAAATCTGAAAGACTATCGGAGATCATCCCACACCAGCGCGGAGTGGTCACCATCTCGACGTTCGTCTAGATACAGACGCAATGTCAACAACGGCGTTCCTTTGCAGTCCAGCAGGATGCAGATGCAACGTCGATGAAAAACCTCACCGTCGAAACAAAGCGGAGTGATGGCAAAATCCCAACTCCACCTCAGCATTCATCTCGTTAGACCAGACGCAATGTCAACAACGGCGTTCCTTCGTAGTCCAGCAGGATGCAGATGCAACGTCGATGAAAGACCTCACGGTCGAAACAAAGCGGAGTGACGACAAAATCCCAGCTCCACCTCAGCATTCGTCTCGATACAGCAGAAGAGATGTCACTACAGCGTCTTTCCTCCGACAGGATTCAGACACGCCAAAGCAAATGAAGCGAAGGCCAAATTCCTAGTTTCAAGGTCTTGATGACAGCTCATATAAAACCTGAAAGACTATCGGAGATCATCCTACACCAGCGTGGAGCGGTCACCACCTTGACATTCGTCTAGATACAGACGCAATGTCAACAACGGCATTCCTTTGCAGTCCAGCAGGATGCAGATGCAACGTCGATGAAAAACCTCATGGTCGAAACAAAGCGGAGTGATGGCAAAATCCCAACTCGACCTCAGCATTCGTCTCGTTACACCAGACGCAATGTCAACAACGGCGTTCCTTCGCAGTCCAGCAGGATGCAGATGCAACGTCGATGAAAGACCTCACGGTCGAAACAAAGCGGAGTGACGGCAAAATCCCAGCTCCACCTCAGCATTCATCTCGATACAGCATACGAGATGTCATTACAGTGTCTTTCCTCCAACAGGATTCGGACACGCCAAAGCAAACGAAGCGAAGGCCAAATTCCTAGCTTCAGGGTCTTGACGGCAACTCATATAAAACCTGAAAGACTATCGGAGATCATCCCACACCAGCACGGAGTGGTCACCACCCCGACTGTCACGACCCGAAATAGCACGTGACTGGCACTTGAATCATATGAAGTCTATAGGACCCCATCTAATTTAAGTAAGCCAAAAGCCCAGAAATCTAAAACCATTTTAAATAATAACTAGTTTAAAGAAGTAAGGAAAACATGTTTTGAAAACAAGTTTTCTTAAATAAATAATCCGAATATGCGTTTTTAAAATCTCTAGTCTTTTCTGAAAATTTCGGCAGAGTTTCTTTTGTAAATACTGGCCCGAAAGGGATACAACAAGAATAATATATATGCAATGATAAAAGGCATCCCCAAGCGGGAGCTAGCTCTTCGTCAATCGACGGTCACAACCACGCAAGCAGTATAATATACAACGTCGAAGGGCGAGGATCAACACTCAAAGGAAAACTCAAATCAGCTTGAAAACCTTAATACTACAACGCGCGACTCTAAAGTCGAAATAATACACAACTGGTTTTCTAAGTCTGAAACAATATTCAAGTTTTGGTTGATGGAATTACTAGATACAACTGAATAATACATATGCAATGATGGTTCTGATGCAAAAGAACCCACCTACCAAATCAAATCACCCGTAAGGGAAGCAGTGTGCCAGAAAAGCCGTAATGAAACCTGTACGGCAAAACCTGCAAGAAACTGTGGCACAACGGGGGTGAGTTGCCAACTCATGAATAGAAAACATCACAGAGCAGAAATCGTATATATGACACAATCCTAGGTCAATACGATCAGATATATTTATAAACCTTAAATGAATAAGTCTGAAGCATGATAAGATGGCAATGTAACATCTATACATGAGTGTAGTGCCAAGTGCTCGTGCCAGTGCCTTAGGTAATAACATATCATAAATATGAGGTATGATCAATGTCGACTATATCATAAAGGCTATGAATATGTGGATATCATCCAACTGTGTGATCAATATCATCAATGCCAATATATGTAGGTGGAAATCGTCCACGTGTCACCCAATGACAATAAGCATCATGCATGTAAATATCATAAATGTATGCATGGAAATATGAGGATGTAAATCAACATGTGTCGCTCGCGACATATCAAATCATGGGACCCGAGTGTCAAGCATCGACACTCGAAAACATCATGAAACCTGTGCCTAGCATTGGCACGTAAATCCTCATATACATAGGGCTCCATCAGTCCGGATCAGCCCGTCTCATCTCTCAACTCCGGTCGGTATCCTCCGGATATCCGCCGAGCTCACATACAATCACCGGTAGGTACTCGCCACCCTGCCAGGCTCATCGTCTACTCCACGAAAAACATTTCTCACCCCGGGGAACCATACCGGGTCCACCATGTACCCGCAATCGGCCTCATCTAGCTCCTCGATTCGGGTTCACATGTCACGCGTCTCAGAACCGAGAAAACGCATGGCGGACGCACTGAAATATCATATCAAGGGAAACCGGGTTTTTAAAACAATGCATATTCTCCTTTGAAATAACTACGGTCCCCAAATCCAGAATGTTACTTGTATGTATGCCATAGAGGCCAGTATTGTACAGATGATGTATATTATATTGGATGCTTGGACATATATAGAGAGGACTTTCTTGCTCGACATGATAGTATGCTATCTGGTTGCTCTTTATCTTAACATGTATACTTGTCTCTTTATACTATCTTATAGTTACATGTTGGTAAAGCCCTTAGGATGTGTACTTGACTACCTGGACTATGATGCGGATCATACTAGTGGGGACATGGTAGTCCATAAGTACATCCTTCAAGGTCCCTAGTTGACGGTGTAAGTCCACGTTGCCCACCCCGGTAATTACGGGGAGGCGGAAAACGGAATAAAAATTAAATTTTTATCAACTATAGGCAACATGGACTAGACTATTAAGGATCTTTACTAAACAAAAACCAAGCTAAAGCTAACTAGAAACTAGCTAAGTGCTAGAAAGGTTATACCTTGGGCTTTATGTCCTTCTCTCCTTGCTCCTTGGAGTGGTGGAAGGAGGTCACCTTGGTCGTCTTCTCACGTCGAAGAAAGATCCACCCGAAAGCCTCAACCTTTGGCTTCAACTCCAAGCTAGAAGTAACTAGGGTACAAGAAGTGCCAATCCTTGAACCCTAGATGAGAGTAGAGATTATCAAGAGAGGGTTTTTTCTCAAGCTCAAGTGTTTCTCAACACATGAGAGGGGAGAGCTTGAGGAAGAGGAAGAACAAGAGAGAGAAAGTATATGATAGAATGAGAATAGAATAAACCATTCTCACTAATATATGTGCATTATTTTAATTAGATAATTAGTAAGATGATTGTCATGGCTTAATCAAGACATGACCATTATCATTTCATTTTTAATGCAAATTGCAAGGATCAAAGAGCATCTTCCAAATGAAATGATGATGGTCAAAGTGTCAACCAAGGTCAACAAGTTAATAAGGTCAAAAGGTCAACAACCATAACCATGCACAATTATTAAACTAATATCAATTAACAATAATACACACATAAGCATTAGGGTTAATAAAATGACAATAGTCATTAACCCTAATCAAGGTCCTTTCCCTCTGTCTCAAGCAACTGTGCATACGCACCCGCATTCGTGATCCGAGGAGCACGAATACAATGAGAAAAACCAATCCCAAATCATATACTAGGATACGGCTTAAACCAAAGCCCGCTAGTATAAACTGTCCGGACAGCAAACGTGCACAAGTGCGCGGATGTGAACGAACCCTGTCGCAAAACCATGCGACCTCTACTCATTTTGCCTAAAGGCGAATAGCTCTCTGTGTGGGACTCTAAAGACTCGACACTACGCTGGCAGTGGGTTTAACCACAGACCGCAAGCGGCACTAGCTGTACGTAACGGTCCCCAGGTAGATGTCGATAAGAAGACTGACGAGGTGAACCCCATCTGAACTCCTACTGAGCCTGTATGTGACAATCTCCGTACAGTCCGGTCTGTTCGTCTGATACATCGCATGGCGGGCCTAGGGGGGCGGTGAACGTCAGTCCCCTAATAGCGGTACAAGTCGTGTCGGAGTGTAGCCCAGAACACCCTGAGATAACACTGGAAACCTACCAGTATATCTCGCTTGCCCTGGACAGGGACTACTCGTGTAATGGCTCTCCTGGACACAGCGCGATGTCAACCCCAAATACCGGGAGAGAAGAATCCTGTCTAACCGTCACTGCCTCCAAGTGCTTCGGGACTGCACCCAAAAACTACCTGTTTGCACGACTCCTTTGAGCCGTGGTAGGGTAGTAATCAAAGTGCAGTGGGAACACACTCGAGGCGAAGTGATAGTGTCAAGTCAACGGACTAAGCTGTACTCATGTCACCTGGGAACTGATAACTGACGATAGGTATAATACCAACCAACAGTTCCCGACGAGTCCAGTCCAGTGTACTCGTAACCTGACGAGCACCCGTATACTATCTCAAGTACGACGTACTGACGGCTGTGGGACAGACCGTCTCCCACACTGGGATGAGAAGCGCATACGCTAGTCTACTCCGGAGTATCGATGCCCTGTCTCGATAGTCCAACGACTAGGGACCTGTATAAGGATGTGCTTATAGATCACCCAGCTCCCATGAGTGTGAGCGCCATCACAACGCTGGTAATCAAGCAAAGATCCTAAGGGCTCTACTAATATGTATTACAGCAATATGCTAAAAGAAACACATGCACATATTAAAGCAGAGACAAACCAAGTAGCATACTACCATTTCGAGCAAGATTGTATATACAACTGTGAATATCCCAAGCTTCCATTAAGTAATATACAAACTAGTATGATACAGTAATGGCCTCTAGGGCATATACACTAACAATCTCCCACTTGCACTAAGGCCATGTACTGGCGTATCGAAGACCTATCATCTCGATCAGCCGCTCGAACTGAGTCTGTGGTAGGGCCTTCGTGAGTGGATCTGCAGTGTTGTTCTCCGTATTTACTCTCTTTACCTCGATCTCCTGGCGATCTATGATCTCCCTGATCAGGTGGTACCGCCTCAAAATGTGCCTGGACTTCTGATGGGACCTGGGTTCCTTCGCTAAAGCTATAGCTCCGTTGTTGTCGCAATACAGCGGTTTTGGATCAACAATGGTAGGAACCACCTGAAGCTCTGTAAGGAACTTCTTCATCCAGACAGCTTCCTTTGTGGCATCGCAAGCAGCTATGTACTCCGCTTCCATAGTTGAGTCAGCAACGGTCTCCTGCTTGGAGCTCTTCCAGCAAACCGCCCCTCCATTGAGGGTAAAGACATAACCCGACATGGACTTGGAGTCATCCTTGTCACTCTGGAAGCTGGAGTCAGCAAAGGCCTCAAGCTGGAGGTCTTTTCCGCCATACACCAAGAACATCTCCTTAGTCCTTCTCAGGTACTTGAGAATGTTCTTTACCGCTATCCAGTGTTTCTCCCCTGGGTTCGACTGATACCGGCTTACAACGCTCAACGCGTATACTACATCTGGTCTGGTACACAACATCGCATACATTATAGAGCCTACCGTAGAAGCGTAGGGTATAATAGACATGCGATCCCTCTCCAAATCAGTCTTGGGAGACATCTCTTTGGAGAGGGTGATCCCGTGACAAGCCGGTAGATTACCGCGCTTGGAATCTTCCATACCGAATCTTTTCAGTATGGTGTCGAGGTACCTTGACTGTGAAAGTCCCAACATCCTCTTAGATCTATCACGATATATCTGGATCCCCAGAATGTAGTTGGCATCGCCCAGGTCCTTCATGGAGAACCTCTGCGACAAGAATCCTTTGACTGACTGTAGCATAGGAATATCATTTCCTATTAGGAGAATGGCATCCATGTACAAGACGAGGAATACTACAGTTCTCCCTACAATCTTACTGTAAATGCATGGTTCATCTGGGTTTTCGATAAAGTCGAATTCTTTGACAGTATCATCAAAGCAGATGTCCCAACTCCGCGATGCCTGCTTAAGTCCATAGATGGACTTTAGCAACTTGCACACTCTACCGCTGCTCCCACTCTGAATGAATCCCTCCGGCTGATCCATATAGACGCACTCTTCCAAATTTCCATTTAGGAAAGCCGTCTTTACGTCCATCTGCCAGATTTCATAATCGTGGAAGGCGGCAATGGCAAGAAGGATCCGAATGGATTTCAGCATAGCCACTGGAGAAAAGGTCTCGTCATAGTCCAAACCAGGTCTTTGACGAAAACCCTTTGCAACAAGTCTAGCTTTATAGGTCTCAACCTGCCCATCTACACCAATCTTCTTTCTGAAGATCCATTTGCAGCCTACGGGTTTTACCCCTTCTGGAGCAAAGTCCAAAGTCCAAACTTTGTTGGTGTACATGGACTCCATCTCGGCCCGCATTGCATCCAGCCATTTTACCGAGTCGCCGCTCTGGATGGCTTGCGGGAAGTTAGTAGGCTCACCATAATCCATGGTGCAATCCTCTCTATCCCCGTCTATGAGAAAACCATAGTATCTCTCGGGCGGATGAGACTGTCTACTACTCCTGCGGAGTGGTGCTGGGATGTCCGGTTCTCTTGAAACTTCTGGTTCTTCCAAGCTTTCAGTAATAGCTTGTGGTTCTGGAATTTCTTCCAGTTCTATTGTGCTCCCACTTATCTGATTTTCTAAAAATTCAGTTTCCAAGAAGTGGGCATGCTGAGAAACAAAAACCTTTTGTTCCTCTGCGGAATAGAAAAGATACCCCCTGGAGTTCTTTGGGTATCCCACAAACTTACACAGTACTGAGCGTGCCTTGAGCTTGTCCGCATGCTGCTTTTTTACAAAAGCTGGACATCCCCATGTCTTAAGGTACTTGAGACAGGGTTTCTTCCCACTCCACATCTGATATGGGGTGGTAGGCACAGTCTTGGTTGGAGCCTTGTTAAAGAGATATGCTGCTGTTTCTAGCGCATAACCCCAGAAGGATCGCGGTAACTCAGCCTTACTCATCATGGAACGAACCATATCCAATAGGGTTCGATTCCGCCTTTCCGATACACCGTTGTGTTGTGGTGTGTATGGAGGAGTAAGCTGAGAGAGAATTCCATTCTCTTTTAAGTAGCCCAGAAACTCGGCACTCAAGTATTCACCACCTCGATCAGATCTTAGTGTCTTGATACTTTTGCCTGTTTGTTTTTCAACTTCATTCTTGTATTCTTGAAATTTCTCAAAGGCCTCGGATTTGTGCTTCATCAAGAAGACATGCCCATACCTAGAGAAATCATCTGTGAAAGTAATGAAGTATGAATAACCACTTCGCGCATGTGTAGACATTGGACCACACACATCACTGTGTATGAGTCCCAAGAGCTCGCTTGCTCTTTCTCCGTGTACAGTGAACGTAGTCTTTGTCATCTTTCCCATGAGACAGGATTCACAAGTGGCATAAGACTGATACTCAAACGGATTCAAGTATCCCTCTTTATGTAACTTTGTCAACCGTGTCTCATTAATGTGACCCAGTCTACAATGCCATAAGAAAGCCTGATTTGTTTCCGGAGACTTTCTTTTAAGTGTGTTCTGGACACTGAAGATCTGAGCTTGATTCAATACGTATATACCGTTTTGTAATGTACCTGACCCAATCAGAACTTGATTTAGGTGGATGTTAACTACATCGCTTACAAAAGTAAAATCATATCCTTCCTTAGAAATTAAGGATACAGATATGATATTACAAGTCGCACCTGGTACATAAAAACAGTTGCGCAGAATCAATATCTGCCCAGTTGTCAGTCCTAGATGATATTCCCCTACGGATTCAGCATACATGCTCATTCCGTTGGCAACCCTGAGAGTCATATCACCTTTCCTGATAACCCTACGGTTTCTCAAAGCCTGTAATGAATTACAGATATGAGATCCTGATCCGGTATCCAATACCCAGGAAGTAGGGTTAACTGACATACAGTTCTCTATCACAAACACACCCGAAGCCGAAGCCACAACATGCTTCGAATTCTGGCTACTGGCTTTACAAGCCCTGCAATCCTTCTGCCCATGTTCATTCCCGTAACAATAGGAACATCCCTCTTTTACTACATCTGTTCCTGAAACTTCTGCCGTTCCGTTTCTTTCTACTTCCCTAGTTTCCTTTAGGGTAGTAGGTAGAGACTGTTGAACTGAGTCAGCATCTGACCCGTTCTTCAACGTGGTCTTCAGGTCTGAGAGCTCAAAAGTGCTGGTCTCTGTAAGGACGTTGCCCCCTACAGATGACCCGATAGCCAACCTCGCTGGAAGCAATTCGTTCGAGGTCTCATATCTTGCGATACGAGATTGCTCTCCATATAAAACTTTGTTATGGAGGAAGATAGAAGCTGAGTCCATCTTCTCGTGCTGCCTCTGGTATATACCATCAACTGAGGCTAACACGAGGCACTTGGCTTTCGCATAGTCTTCTTCCGATGTCCTATGGATATTAATATCCATGACAGGGGAAACTGGACCTGAGACGACAGGGGTTGGATCAGTCAAGAGGTGTCCCAGCTTGTCCTGGGCAATGGACATCTGGACAGACCTTTGCCAATCATACCAGTCAGATTCAGTCATCTTATTATCTAGATGTAACCTAGGTGCGGTCATCTGGTCGCTGCAATTTAAGAGAGAGAGAAGAAAACACTTAGCATGATGCTCTTACAAGTTTAGATTGGTTTTTAATTTATCTAAACAGGATGGCTCCCACTGTCTCTCGAATCCCTTCTCAAACCGTAAAGAAAGGATTAGTCAGGATCAATCCCACCGTACAATACTTGCTTAACCGTTCAGCCATGCCAGTGTCGGTACTTCGAGGGAGGTTTTCCAACGCTTTCGCGAAGTTCCTTAATTAAGTAACCTCTTTTCCCTGTGGGCGTATCCCCGCTAACACCTTTCTAGACACCTACTAAGTTTATAACATTGATCGTTAAGTGAGAGTTTTCCCGAGGAGTAGCATATACTCACAGTAGGATCGGGATCAAAATATCATCGCGTGATAAAACCGAAGGAATTCTACCAGAATTATCACACTCCAAATGGTATGCAGCGCTAGCAAGTTTCAGTACTTATGAAACTCCCGATGTGCATTTTTGCCCTATGCTCTTATGACCTTGACGAAGGTCAACAAATCATAAGTCACATGTCAAGTTCTACCCGTCATTATCCAGATTAATTTGAACCCACCCGTACATACCCTTGACGAAGGTCAACAAGGTAGTACGAATGTCCCAAACCAACGCATCTATCTATGCTACATATGAACACCCAACAGCTACCAATCACTATGCCTTGACGAAGGTCAACAAACATAGCTTGAATACTATTGAATATCCATACGAAATGACGGAGGGCCACGAATGGTTTTGGCGAAACCGTGAACGTAGTGAACTTGATATAATCGATGGAGCGAGATAGCTTTTAAAAAGGAGTGGTTCAAGCTCCGCGTTTAAAAGTTTAGTTTTGAAAAGAACCGAGTGGTTTTCAAAGTGTTCCAATCGACTTTTACTTGGTTTATTTTCTTGCAATAGTTCTTTTAATGCGTCCCATCATTTAATCCTACCATTGCAGAAAACAACCAAAATATGACGTACGCTTATGCCATTCGCATTCGCCACGGGGCCCCGTCATCACCCGTTAGGTTACTTAACTAACGACAGAGCGGGGGATGGGCTAGCACGGCTGTAAAACATAAGCAACGCCTAAATAGTTATCATATATAAATATATAGCAATGATAGACATTACAGATCACAGATGAATACATTGGATATACTAGGAATCCGCAATCCGTTCGAGCCTGCAACGAAAAGCGGATTACACGGTCGCGGTGAATAGCCAATACCCCACCCAAGACCCCTACGGATGCGGCAAACTACCCGCCAAGTACCCGAAGCGAAGCAACCTCCCTCAACTCCGTGAGTAGGCCACTCGGCACTTCGAGATACCCGGTAGTTTGTGCACCCCCTCCATGGGTCTATCCTAGGAGCAAAAACAGTAAAAAGAATTATACAATGACGGCTACAACCCCGACCCGGTTGTGCGGCCATACAAATAATAATATTACATCAATTTACATTTTACAATGAATGAAAGAAAAGAAACACTCATCTCACATCCACCCCGGTTATTCATCCGCGACAATCCAACCCATTCATATACACATACCATCATCAATCATAGATCACAGATATGTATAACCCCGACTAATCGACATATAGCGATTAGTCAACGTTCAATACATGCAAACATTACAGATATAACCTTTATAGTCAAAGTGTATTGAAGTTCGAAAAAAATACGGATTTATAGGCCTTCAAAAATAAATTTCTATTCTGGAAAATCTGGGCACATAAAAACCATCTTAAAAATCCTAAAACCAAGCCAGAAAAACACTGCACCAAACTCGACCCAGTGAAGAGCCAATACGGCTGCGGTTGCGCGGCAATAGCTTGCTATTGCCGCGGAACCGCGACTCTTTGGTCGAATCACTGGATCGTTTTTGGTGGCTTTCTTCACAAAACCCTGAGATGATTTTTGGTGTATAAATAATTTGGTTTTGACCAGAAAAAAATTTAACAGAAACTTAGGGTTTTGAAAACCCAGTTTTTCGATTTTTTCGATTCGAACTTCGATACACTCTACTACCTAGCTAGTTTATGTTTAGTTAGGCTCTAATACCACTGTAAGTCCACGTTGCCCACCCCGGTACTTACGGGGAGGCGGAAAACGGAATAAAAATCAAATTTTTATCAACTATAGGCAACATGGACTAGACTATTAAGGATCTTTACTAAACAAAAACCAAGCTAAAGCTAACTAGAAACTAGCTAAGTGCTAGAAAGGTTATACCTTGGGCTTTATGTCCTTCTCTCCTTGCTCCTTGGAGTGGTGGAAGGAGGTCACCTTGGTCGTCTTCTCACGTCGAAGAAAGATCCACCCGAAAGCCTCAACCTTTGGCTTCAACTCCAAGCTAGAAGTAACTAGGGTGCAAGAAGTGCCAATCCTTGAACCCTAGATGAGAGTAGAGATTATCAAGAGAGGGTTTTTCTCAAGCTTAAGTGTTTCTCAACACATGAGAGGGGAGAGCTTGAGGGAGAGGAAGAACAAGAGAGAGAAAGTATATGATAGAATGAGAATAGAATAAACCATTCTCACTAATATATGTGCATTATTTTAATTAGATAATTAATAAGATAATTGTCATGGCTTAATCAAGACATGACCATTATCATTTCATTTTTAATGCAAATTGCAAGGATCAAAGAGCATCTTCCAAATGAAATGATGATGGTCAAAGTGTCAACCAAGGTCAACAAGTCAATAAGGTCAAAAGGTCAACAACCATAACCATGCACAATTATTAAACTAATATCAATTAACAATAATACACACATAAGCATTAGGGTTAATAAAATGACAATAGTCATTAACCCTAATCAAGGTCCTCTCCCTCTGTCTCAAGCAACTGTGCATACGCACCCGCATTCGTGATCCGAGGAGCACGAATACAATGAGAAAAACCAATCCCAAATCATATACTAGGATACGGCTTAAACCAAAGCCCGCTAGTATAAACTGTCCGGACAGCAAACGTGCACAAGTGCGCGGATGTGAACGAACCCTGTCGCAAAACCATGCGACCTCTACTCATTTTGCCTAAAGGCGAATAGCTCTCTGTGTGGGACTCTAAAGACTCGACACTACGCTGGCAGTGGGTTTAACCACAGACCGCAAGCGGCACTAGCTGTACGTAACGGTCCCCAGGTAGATGTCGATAAGAAGACTGACGAGGTGAACCCCATCTGAACTCCTACTGAGCCTGTATGTGACAATCTCCGTACAGTCTGGTCTGTTCGTCTGATACATCGCATGGCGGGCCTAGGGGGCGGTGAACGTCAGTCCCCTAATAGCGGTACAAGTCGTGTCGGAGTGTAGCCCAGAACACCCTGAGATAACACTGGAAACCTACCAGTATATCTCGCTTGCCCTGGCCAGGGACTACTCGTGTAATGGCTCTCCTGGACACAGCGCGATGTCAACCCCCAATACCGGGAGAGACGAATCCTGTCTAACCGTCACTGCCTCCAAGTGCTTCGGGACTGCACCCAAAAACTACCTGTTTGCATGACTCCTTTGAGCCGTGGTAGGGTAGTAATCAAAGTGCAGTGGGAACACACTCGAGGCGAAGTGACAGTGTCAAGTCAACGGACTAAGCTGTACTCATGTCACCTGGGAACTGATAACTGACGATAGGTATAATACCAACCAACAGTTCCCGACGAGTCCTGTCCAATGTACTCGTAACCTGACGAGCACCCGTATACTATCTCAAGTACGACGTACTGACGACTGTGGGACAGACCGTCTCCCACACTGGGATGAGAAGCGCATACGCTAGTCTACTCCGGAGTATCGATGCCTTGTCTCGATAGTCCAACGACTAGGGACCTGTATAAGGATGTGCTTATAGATCACCCAGCTCCCACGAGTGTGAGCGCCATCACAACGCTGGTAATCAAGCAAAGATCCTAAGGGCTCTACTAATATGTATAACAGCAATATGCTAAAAGAAACACATGCACATATTAAAGCAGAGACAAACCAAGTAGCATACTACCATTTCGAGCAAGATTGTATATACAACTGTGAATATCCCAAGCTTCCATTAAGTAATATACAAACTAGTATGATACAGTAATGGCCTCTAGGGCATATACACTAACAGACGGGCATCGATATACCAGAGTAGACTAGCGTATACGCTTCTCGACCCATGAGATAGGCGATGGATGATCCTATATCCATTGGTGTTTGACATCAGAGATGGTATACGGGTGCTCAGTGGAGACTGGGTACACTGGACGGACTCGCCGAGAACTCTCAGATGGTATTATACCTTACGTCAGATGGCAGTTCTCTGGTGACACTTGTGCAGGTTAGTCTGTAGACCCGAGATCGTCATAGAGTCTTGTGTGATTCCCACTGTACTTTGATTTCCACCTTACCACGCCCATGAGGGCGTGCAAAATAGTGGTTTTTGGGTACAGTCCCGAGTCACATGGAGGCAATGAGCGATAGGAGGGGTTTCGTCTCTCCCGATATTGGGGGTTGATGTTGCGTTGTGCTCGATTGGCCGTGATAGGGAAGTCCCTGGCCAGGGCTGATTTAGAGATTTACTGGTAAGTGTTACCAGTAGTTTCTCGACCCGTTATGAGCCTCACATCGGCACGACTTATCGGTTATTGGGGTCTGACGATTACCACCCCTAGACTTGATATGCGACATATCAGACGAGGAGACCGGACTGTACGGGAAGTGTTACCGGCAGGATTTTACAGGAGTTAAGAGCGGGCTTGCTTGCTGATCTTCTGATCGCTCAATACCCGGGTAGCCGTTACGTCCAGCTAGTACCGCTGACGGCTTGTGGGTGCTTGATGTAATCATCACCTACTGCCGGCGTATTGACGAGTCTTTAGAGTCCTACGTAGAGGTTTTACTGGCTCAGGCAAAATGAAATAGGAGCACGTATGTGATATGTGTGGGGCCGAGAATAATGCGTGTATGTGATACTGTATTCTATTCTCGCGACTTTTTGTATCGGTCGGTTTTATATATGATATAGCCGGGTTATCGAATCAAGTGTTGATTCGATAAGTCGATACATTGGATGTTAGTCGGTTATATGTGATATGACCGGATTATTAAGTCAAGTGTTGATTTAATAATTTATTGTATAATTATATATTTGATATACTAGTTTACATTAACTAACACTTGTTCACTTTAGGTTTTTTTTTTCTCTTACATGTACACAACTTTAATATATATGCGATATATATTAAAATGAGTTTTCTTTTTGTATCATGGTTGATGATACAACATTCATGGGTGTATAAGACTTACACCATGCTATTTGTAATGTTGGGATTAATATATTTAAAGTAATTACAAAATTAGTGGAAAATTAGAAAATGCATGAAGCTTGTGGAAGCTTGTGGATGCATTGACTAAAGTCCACTAAATTTGTTTTTACTTTGGATTTTTAACCTAACCATTATACTTAACTATGGTAATGTCTCTACATGAGTTAGTATATGATACTCACTCACCATGGTTAGCTCACTCACTTGATCATTATCCTCATCTCTTTCTTTTGTTCATCTTCTTCTTCATTTGTTAAAAAGAAAAAGCTTGTTAGGGTTTGATCCAAAGTGAGAAAGATTGTGAGAAATAAAATTCTAAAGAGAACCCATTTCCTATTTCTCCATCCTCTACTTGACTAGCACTTTAGTTTAGGGTGTTTGCTTCACTAATTCTCAAGTTAGTGAAGTAGAAGCTTGAGTTGGCATCCCCTCGACGTAGATCATCTTCGGCCTCGAAGACTTCAAGCAAGGACACGTCTTTCGCCTCGTGAAGCCATGCAAGGGTCCAGGAGAACCACGATCGCAGCGAAGGGACTTCAACAAGGAGCTATAGAAGTGAAGGACCGATCTACAAAGGTTGTATTTCGTATTCCCTTAGTAGTAAATGTCCTTTACTAGCATATGAAACCCTAATTTTCTAGCAACGATCTTATTTAGGGTTATTCGGCACGGCTAAAATTTTAAAGGGGCATGGTTGATGCATTTTAGAACTTTATTAGAGTGCCTAGTAACCCTACAGTGGTATCAGAGCCTAGATAGAACATTAGGCGATGTGTTAACGAAGATAAAACCCCGATCGAACCCGAAAACGTCAAGATAACCCCCTCTCTGTACATTTTTTAAAAACTGGTTTTTTCTGAATTAAAAATGCCTAAAAAAATCAGCAGGGAATTCTAAGAATTACCACGAAATTCAAGACCCTAATTCCGTACATGCGCCGCGGAACCGCGGTCCCATCCCACCTTAGGCGGCGGTTCCGCGGCAGTAATAGTGAATTAAGGACGGGATTTTGTGCAGTAATAACCGTAGCTATTCCTTATAGTTTCTGGGTATTTTTATTCTGACTCAAGTGTTGAGTATTTTGGGGTTTATTTTGTAATCGTCGATTCGATCGGAGAATTTAATTTTGTTTTGTTATTCCGAATAATTTAGAAAGTATTAAAATGTTCGAACGGATATCATTAACTCAATTTTTCCCGGCACGAAAAACATTCAAGTGTTGAATTTTTCTCGGGTTTAAATCTTTCGGAAAAACGTGCATGTGACGCGATGGACCCTCTAGAAGACAACAAACCTTAACTCGATTATGTGACCGTCTTGAACTGCCTTTTGAACCTTAGGGTTTGGGGCAGTACGGCGTGCCACATGTGAGGTGTTGGCTTGACCCTTCTACGGCTGGACCGTTGCTACTGTTGTAAGTCGATGTGCAACACCCCACGACTTGCGGGGAGGCGGAAATATGAAAAACGATCTTGTTCTTTGCTTAAACATCGACTAACCACATGAATCGAAGCTAAACGATAACTAACAACTATCATAGAAGTTCTAAACTACTATGTGAAGTGATTATACCTCAAGAACCGTGTCCTTCGGGTCTTCATCGCTGTCCTCCACTCCTCGTAGGCTCCTTAGAACATCGGCAACTTCATGGCCTTCTCGAATCAAAGACGATCCACCCGAAAGCTCCTACGCCAAGCTTAATCTCAAACTTGAGATAACTAGGTTTCTTTAAGTGCTAATCAAAGTACCTAGATGATATAGAGTGAGGGTTATGGTTTAATTAGTCTAACTAATCCTTGTACTCAACACATGAGAGGGGAGGATTAGGGTTTGAAGAGAGAGAGCTTGAGGAGAGAAAAGATGAACATGATAATCAAATGAGAAAATGAGCTATCATAATATATATCAAGCATTATTGTTTTTCAAGAAAAGAAAAGAAAATGATTTACAACCATGCTTGATAAATATCTAATGGTGATTCATCTCCATGAGTCATTAAGCATTTATGATGCTTTAATGACATGGATGAATCATCCATATGACTCACTAATCTTATTCAATGTATATGCCACCTTAACCTCCTTAGTCACCATCTTCTAGAAGGTTCCCGACAAATTATGAGAATGCCCCTCCAATCCGTGAAAACACGGAAAAACTTTAGACTGTATAAATCCAATAACCCGATACTAGAATCTGGCTTAAACCAAAGCTGGCTAGTAAAAACTGTCCGAAAAACTCGTACGTGCGTAAACACACGTACGCGTTCGAACCCTTGTCGTAAAACCATACGACCTCTATATCGTTTTGCCTGGAGCAGGGAAACTCTCTGTGTGGGACTCTAAAGACTCGACACTACGCTGGCAGTGGGTTTAACCACAGACCGCAAGCGGCACTAGCTGTACGTAACGGTCCCCAGGTAGATGTCGATAAGAAGGCCGATGAGGTAAATCATCCGAACTCCCACTGAGCCTGATGTGACAATCTCCGTACAGTCCGGTCTGTTCGTCTAAGACTATCGCATATCAAGCCTAGGAGGCGGCAAGCGTCAGTCCCCTAATAGCTGTATAAGTCATGTCGGAGCGAAGCCCATTACGCCCTGAGAAGCTACTGGAACCTACCAGTATATCTCGCTTGCCCTAGCCAGGGACTTTGCGTAATGGCTCTCTGACACAGTGCGATATCAACTCCCAATACCGGGAGAGACGAATCCTATCTAACCGCCACTGCCTCCAAGTGCTCAGGACTGCACCCAACTGCTACCTGTTTGCACGACTCCTTTGAGCCGTGGTAGGGTAGCAATCTAAGAACAGCGGGACACACTCGAGGCGAAGTAGCAGTGTCAAGTCTGCGGACTATGCTGTACTCATGTCACCTGGGAACTGTTAACTGATGATGGGTATAATACCAACCAATCAGTTCCCCGGCGAGTCCAGTCCGGTGTACCCGTAACCTAACGAGCACCTGTATACTATCTCTAGTACGACGTACTGATGGCTGTGGGACAGACCATCTCCCCAACTGGGATGAAAAGCGTATACACTTAGTCTACTCCGGAATATCGATGCCCTATCTCGATAATCCAACGACCAGGGACCTATATAGGATGTTGCCTACAGACTACCCAGCCCCCACTAGTGTGACTGCCATCACGACGCTGGTAATCAAGCAAAGATTCTATGGGCTCTACTAATATGTATAAGTGATACGTTACAAGAAACATATGCACATATTAAAGTAGACTCAAACCAAGTAGCATACTACTATGTTTAGCAAGACTGTTATTTACAACTGTGAATATCCCAAGCTTCCAATAAGTAATATACATGCTAGTATGATACAATAATGGCCCCTAGGGCATATACACTAACAATCTCCTACTTGCACTAGGGCCATGAGCTGGCATATCGTAGACCTATCATCTTGAATAGCCTCTCGAACTGCGTCTGAGGAATGACCTTTGTGAATGGATCAGCAATGTTATCCTCCATCTTTACTCTCTTCACCTCGATCTCCCGGCGATCTATGATCTCCCTGATCAGGTGATACCGCCTTAAGATGTGTCTGGACTTCTGATAGGACCTGGGTTCCTTCGCTAAAGCTATAGCGCCGTTGTTGTCACAATACAGAGGTATTAGACCAACATTGGTAGGAACCACCTGAAGTTCTGTGAGGAACTTCTTCATCCAGACTGCTTCTTTTGCGGCATCGCAAGCAGCTATGTACTCTGCTTCCATCGTTGAGTCAGCAACGGTCTCCTGTTTGGAACTCTTCCAACAGACCGCCCCTCTATTGAGGGTAAAGACATAACTCGACATGGACTTTGAGTCATCTTTGTCACTCTGGAAGCCGGAGTCGGCAAAGGCCTCCATCTGAAGGTCTTTTCCGCCATTCACCAAGAACATCTCCTTAGTCCTCCTCAGGTACTTGAGAATGTTCTTTACTGCTATCCAGTGATTCTCCCCTGGGTTTGCTTGATACCGGCTTACTACGCTCAATGCGTATGCTACATCTGGTCTGGTACATAACATCACATACATTATAGAGCCTACCGCAGAAGCGTAGGGTATAATCGACATGCGATCCCTTTCCAAATCAGTCTTGGGAGACATATCTTTGGAGAGGGTGATTCCGTGACAAGCCGGTAGGTTACCGCGCTTAGAATCTTCCATACTGAATCTCTTCACTATGGTGTCTATGTACCTGGACTGTGAAAGTCCCAATATCCTCTTTGATCTATCACGATAGATCCGGATCCCCAGAATGTAGGTGGCATCACCCAAGTCTTTCATGGAGAATTTATGTGACAAGAATCTTTTGACTGACTGTAACATAGGAATATCATTTCCTATTAGGAGAATGTCATCCACGTACAAGACGAGGAATACTACAGCTCTCCCTACAATCTTACTGTATATGCAAAGTTCATCTGGATTTTTGATGAAGTCGAATTCTTTGACAGCATCATCAAAACAGATGTTCCAACTCCGCGATGCCTGCTTTAGACCATAAATGGACTTAAGCAGCTTGCATACTTTACCGCCGCTCCCACTCTGAATGAATCCCTCTGGCTGATCCATTTAGACGCTCTCTTCCAAATTACCATTTAGAAAGGCCGTCTTTACGTCCATCTGCCAGATTTCATAATCGTGGAAGGCAGCAATAGCAAGAAGGACCCGAATGGATTTAAGCATAGCTACTGGAGAAAAGGTTTCGTCATAGTCCAAACCAGATCTTTGACGGAAACCCTTTGCAACAATTCTAGCTTTATAGGTTTCAACCTGTCTATCTACACCAATCTTCTTTTTGAAGATCCATTTGCATCCTACGGGTTTTACCCCATCTGGAGCAACGTCCAAAGTCCATACTTTGTTAGTGTACATGGACTCCATTTCGGTCCGCATTGCTTCCAGCCATTTTACTGAGTCACCGCTCTGAATGGATTGCTGGAAGCTAGTAGGCTCATCATAGTCAATAGTGCAATCCTCTCTATCCCCGTCTATGAGAAAACCGTAGTATCTCTCGGGCGGATGAGATTGCCTACTACTCCTGCGGAGTGGCGTTGGGATGTCCGGTTCTTCTGAAACCTCTGGTTCTACCATACTTTCAGTAGTAGTTTGTGGTTCTGGAATTTCTTCCAGTTCTATTTCGCTCCCATTTGTTTCCTTTTCTAAAAAACTGATATTCTAGAAAATGGGCATTCCGAGAAACAAAAACCTTTTGTTCCTTTGCGTAATAGAAAAAATACCCCCTGGAGTTCTTTGGGTATCCCACAAATTTACACAGTATTGAGCGTGCCTTAAGCTTGTCCGCATGCTGCTTTTTAACAAAAGCTGGACATCCCCATACCTTTAGGTACTGAAGACAGGGTTTCTTCCCACTCCACATCTGATATGGTGTGGTAGGCACAGTTTTGGTTGGAACCTTGTTTAAAAGATATGCAGCTGATTCTAGTGCATATCCCCAGAATGATCGCGGTAACTCAGCCTTACTCATCATGGAATGAACCATATCCAATAGGGTTCGATTCCTCCTTTCTGATTCACCGCTGTGTTGTGGTGTGTATGGAGGAGTAATCTGAGAGAGAATTCCATTCTCTTTTAAGTAACCCAGGAATTCGGCACTTAAGTATTCACCACCTCGATCAGATCTCAGTGTCTTGATACTTTTGCCTGTTTGTTTTTCAACTTCATTTTTGTATTCCTGAAATTTCTCAAAAGCCTCGGATTTATGCTTCATCAAGAAGACATGTCCATACCTAGAGAAATCATCTGTGAAAGTAATGAAGTATGAATAACCACTTCGCGCATGTGTAGACATTGGACCACATACGTCACTGTGTATGAGTCCTAAGAGCTCGCTTGCTCTTTCTCCATGTCCAGTGAACGGAGTTTTTGTCATCTTTCCCATTAGACAAGATTCACAAGTGGCATAAGACTGATACGCGAACGGATCCAAGTATCCCTCTTTATGTAACTTTTTTAATCTTCTCTCATTGATGTGACCCAGTCTACAATGCCATAAGAAAGCCTGATTTGTTTCCGGAGACTTTCTTTTAAGTGTGTTCTGGACACTGAAAATCTGAGCTTGATTTAATACGTATATTCCGTTTTCTAATGTACCTGACCCAATCAAATCTTGATTTAGGTGGATGTGAACCACATCTCTTGTAAAAGCAAAATCATATCCTTCCTTAGAAAGTAAGGGTACAGATATGATATTACAAGTCGTACCTGGTACATAAAAACAGTTACGCAGAATCAATATCTGCCCAGTTGTCATTCCAAGATGATATTCCCCTACGGATTCAGCGTCCATGCTCATTCCGTTAGCAACTGTAAAGGTCATATCACCTATCCCGATAACCCTACGATTTCTCAGAGCCTGTAAAGAATTACAGATGTGAGTTCCTGACCCGGTATCCAATACCCAGGAAGTAGGGTTAACTGACATACAGTTTTCTATCATAAACACACCCGAAGATGAAGCCACAACATGCTTTGAATCCTGGCTACTGGCTTCTAAAGCCCTGCAATCTTTCTGCCTATGCCCAATCCCATAACAATAGGAACTTCCCTCTTTTACTATATCCAGTCCCGAAACTTTTGCCCTTCTCTTTCCTTCTACTTCCCTGGTTTCCTTCAGGGTAGAAGGTAGAGACTGTAGAATCAGGTCAGTATCTGACCCGTTCTCCGACCTGGTCTTTAGGTCCGTGAGCTTATCAATATAGCTAGTCAATATAAGGACGTTGTCCCCTACAGATGACCCGTCAGCTAACCTCGCTTGAATTAATTCGTTCGAGGTTTCATATCTGGTGATATGAGATTGCTCTCCATATAAATCTTTGTTATAGAGAAAGATGGAAAATAAGTTCATCTTCTCGTGCTGCTTCTGGTCTACACCAATAACTGAAGCAAACACGAGGCACTTAGCTTTTGCTTTATCTTTTTCCATTGTTTGACGGATATCCATATCTGCGACAGTGGAAACTGGACCTGGGACGGCGGGATCTTGAGTAGTAATAGGGTGGTCCAGCTTGTCATAGGCAATGGACATTTGGACAGACTTTTGCCAGTCATATAAGTCAGATTCAGTCAATTGATTATCTAGATGTAACCTATGTGTGGTCACAAGGTCGCTGCAATTTAAGAGAGAGAGAAGAAAACACTTTAGTATGATGCTGTTACAAGCTTAGATGTGTTTTAATTTATCTAAACAAGATGGCTCCCACTGTTTCTGGAATCCTTCCTCAAACCATAAAAGAAGAATTAGCCAGGACTATTCTCACCGTACAATACTTGCTTAACCGTTCAGCCAGGCTAGTGTCGATACTTCGAGGGAGGTTTTCCAACGCTTTCGCGAAGTTCCTTAATTAAATAACCTCTTTTCTTTGGGGGCGTAGCCCCGCTGACACCTTTCTTGACACCTACTTGGTTTATAGCATTGATCGTTAAGTGACGAATCTCCTGATAAGTAGTATATACTCTCAGTAGGATCGGGATCCAAAATATCATCGTATGATAATGTTGAAGGAATCCTACCAACATTCATCAAACTCCAAAATGGTATGCTCTTTCTGCAAATTTCAGTTTCCTTAGAAATTCTCGATATGGATTTTTGCCCCATGCTCTTATGACCTTGACGAAGGCCAACATATCATAAGTCACATGTCAATTTCTACCCGTCATTATCCAGGTTAATTTGAACCCATCCGTACATACCCTTGACGAAGGCCAAAATAGTAGTACGACTGTCCCAAACCAATGCATCTATCTATGCTACAGATAAGTATCCAGCAGCTACCAATCACTATGCCTTGGCGAAGGTCAAAATACATAGCTTGAATACTACTGAATATTTAACTGAAATGACGGAGGGCTACGACTGGTTTTGGCAAAACCGTGAACGTAGTGAACTTGATATAATCGAAGGAACCTGATACTTTTTAAAAGGAGTGGTTAAAGCTCCGCAATTTAAAAAATCCGATCTTTTAAAATAACCGAGTGGTTTCTTTTAAATTTGTTCCAACGATTAAACTATGGTTTATTTTCTTTGCATTATAATAATGCGTCCCATCTTTTAATCTTATCATTGCAGAAAACAACGAAAATACCACGTCCTTTTATGCCATCCGCATTCGCCACGGGGTCCCGTCATCACCCGTTAGGTTACTTAACTAACGACAGAGCGGGGGCTGGGCTAGCGCGGGTGTAAAACATAAGTGACGTCTAATAGCTATCATATATAGATATTGTACATTCGTCAGACGCAATAATAAGCATTCCAGATCACAGATAAACTTTATTGGATATGCAAGTAATCCGTGTTTCTTTTGAGCCTGCAAGGAAAGACGGATTACACAGTTGTGATGAATAGCCATAATCCCACCCCAGACCCCTACGGGTACGGCAAACTACCCGCCAAGTACCAGAAGTGAAGCGGTCTGCCTTAACACTTCAAAATACCCGGTAGTTTGTGCACCCCACCTTGGGTCTATCCTAGGAGCAAAAACAGTAAAAGGAAATAATACAACGGTGGCTACAACCGCAACCTGGATGTTCCCCCGCAAAATAATATTACAGCTTATTACAATTACATCGAATGAATTAATACAATAACTCATCACAAAACCCGGCTAATCACCACAACAGTCCAATACAGTTTATATACACAAACAGTTATATATAACATCACAGATATGTGCAACCCCCTGCCAACCGACATACTAGTAGTTAGGGAAGGTTTACGAACACATAAAACATTTCACAGATATAATCAAACAAGCAAACATTGTATAACTTCGATCGATTAAACACATTCAATTTTGCTCCAATACTTCTCTGTAAATTTGAAACCTGAGCAAAAATTAAAAATTACCAGAAAATACCAAATATCACAGAGAACCCATACAGGAAATTTGGGCTGAATTAGGCACAACTCGGCCGCGGAATCGTGGCGGATCGGTGGGATCGGCCGCGGTTCCGAGGCGCTTTGGCCGATTCAGGAGCCCAATTTTCTTGGGTGTTCTTATACTTTCATTTAGGTCATTCTGAAGGTCCCTGAAAAATTTTTGGACCTCATTTAAAATTCGACAGAAACTTCATGATATCGGGGTTTTTCCGGTTTGTTTTTCCGTTCGAAATTCATACAATTTTGCAAGTGTGTTAATTATTGTTTAGTTAGGTTCTGATACCACTGTAAGTCGATGTGCAACACCCCACGACTTGCGGGGAGGCGGAAATATGAAAAACGATCTTGTTCTTTGCTTAAACATCGACTAACCGCATGAATCGAAGCTAAACGATAACTAACAACTATCATAGAAGTTCTAAACTACTATGTGAAGTGATTATACCTCAAGAACCGTGTCCTTCGGGTCTTCATCGCTGTCCTCCACTCCTCGTAGGCTCCTTGGAACATCGGCAACTTCACGGCCTTCTCGAATCAAAGACGATCCACCCGAAAGCTCTTACGCCAAGCTTAATCTCAAACTTGAGATAACTAGGTTTCTTTAAGTGCTAATCAAAGTACCTAGATGATATAGAGTGAGGGTTATGGTTTAATTAGTCTAACTAATCCTTGTACTCAACACATGAGAGGGGAGGATTAGGGTTTGAAGAGAGAGAGCTTGAGGAGAGAGAAAATGAACATGATAATCAAATGAGAAAATGAGCTATCATAATATATATCAAGCATTATTGTTTTTCAAGAAAAGAAAAGAGAATGATTTACAACCATGCTTGATAAATATCTAATGGTGATTCATCTCCATGAGTCATTAAGCATTTATGATGCTTTAATGACATGGATGAATCATCCATATGACTCACTAATCTTATTCAATGTATATGCCACCTTAACCCCCTTAGTCACCATCTTCTAGAAGGTTCCCGACAAATTACGAGAATGCCCCTCCAATCCGTGAAAACACGGAAAAACTTTAGACTGTATAAATCTAATAACCCGATACTAGAATCTGGCTTAAACCAAAGCCGGCTAGTAAAAACTGTCCGAAAAACTCGTACGTGCATAAACACACGTACGCGTTCGAACCCTTGTCGTAAAACCATACGACCTCTATATCGTTTTGCCTGGAGCAGGGAAACTCTCTGTGTGGGACTCTAAAGACTCGACACTACGCTGGCAGTGGGTTTAACCACAGACCGCAAGCGGCACTAGCTGTACGTAACGGTCCCCAGGTAGATGTCGATAAGAAGGCCGATGAGGTAAATCATCCGAACTCCCACTGAGCCTGATGTGACAATCTCCGTACAGTCCGGTCTGTTCGTCTAAGACTATCGCATATCAAGCCTAGGAGGCGGCAAGCGTCAGTCCCCTAATAGCTGTATAAGTCGTGTCGGAGCGAAGCCTATTACGCCCTGAGAAGCTACTGGAACCTACCGGTATATCTCGCTTGCCCTGGCCAGGGACTTTGCGTAATGGCTCTCTGACACAGTGCGATATTAACTCCCAATACCGGGAGAGACGAATCCTATCTAACCGCCACTGCCTCCAAGTGCTCGGGACTGCACCCAACTGCTACCTGTTTGCACGACTCCTTTGAGCCGTGGTAGGGTAGCAATCTAAGAACAGTGGGACACACTCGAGGCGAAGTAGCAGTGTCAAGTCTGCGGACTATGCTATACTCATGTCACCTGGGAACTGTTAACTGATGATGGGTATAATACCAACCAATCAGTTCCCCGGCGAGTCCTGTCCGGTGTACCCGTAACCTAACGAGCACCTCTATACTATCTCTAGTACGACGTACTGATGGCTGTGGGACAGACCATCTACCCAACTGGGATAAGAAGCGTATACACTTAGTCTACTCCGGAATATCGATGCCCTATCTCGATAATCCAACGACCAAGGACCTATATAGGATGTTGCTTACAGACTACCCAGCCCCCACTAGTGTGACTGCCATCACGACGCTGGTAATCAAGCAAAGATCCTATGGGCTCTACTAATATGTATAAGTGATACGTTACAAGAAACATATGCACATATTAAAGTAGACTCAAACCAAGTAGCATACTACTATGTTTAGCAAGACTGTTATTTACAACTGTGAATATCTCAAGCTTCCATTAAGTAATATACATGCTAGTATGATACAATAATGGCCCCTAGGGCATATACACTAACAACTGTGACGTATTCTGGAATTTTTGAACTCCGCTCAAGTGTTGAGCTATTAAGGAAATCTTGGGTATTTGATTATTCGATCGGAAAGTTTAATACTGTCTATTTATCTGGAATGTGATACAATATGTGGAATTCATAAAGTTAGGCATGAAATGCGAAGTATGTGATATTTCGGATTTACGATTTCAAAAGAGATTGTGGATTCCAAATGTTGTAGTTTTACACTTTCTTTTCTGTGACCGTAAGTGTAGTATGTAGTTGTATTGCCGGTTTTCGTTGCTATACATCAACGACAATCGGTGTATGCATACTTACTTACGTTGATCACATGTGATGTTATGCGTTGCTGGATATGTTATATTGGATCGTCGTGTTTTGAATAGCCGGGGGTTTTATGTGAGATGAGAGTTTTCATTTTCATTCATGTAAAATAAATGTATGTAATATTCTTTTATTGGGGCACTTCCGGGATGAGGTTGATGTCACCATTTGTATATTATTTACTTTTCCGCACTAGGATAGACCCAAGGAGGAGAGCACAAGTAACCGGGTTCTGGAGTCCAGTGGGAGACCAACTCGAGGAGTTGAGTCCGGGTCTCCTACCTCTAGAATTGGAAGGGTTGCTTGCCGCTCTCGTAGGGGTCTAGGGGTATGGGTTTGGCTATTCATCGCGACCGTGGAATCCGTGTTTTATAGAGGCTCAAAATAAAACACGGACGTCCTACTATATCCAATATTTCATATGTTTCTTCTGCTGCGATATCTGTGATGTGATCATTTGATGTGATGTGATAAATACTGTATATAGTATATATGATATATTATATAGACGTTACTTATGTTTTACACCCGCGCTAGCCCTGCCCCACTCTGCCGTTAGTTACCTAACCTAACGGTGCACGAGGGGACATCGAGGCGAATGCGGATGGCATAAGTGTACGTCGTATTTATCTGTGATGTTTAGGTGACTTAAATGATGGGACTTCATTAATGTGATTAATGAAAGAAAAGAAACCTAAAAAGATGTTGTAGAATCAAATTTTTCAAAAAGGGTAGCTACAGTTTTGCTTTGCATAGCGATATATATGATATATCCTGCACCTTATTCGATGGGGAAAGAGCCGAGATCCCTTCACCGGGAGTGACCTCTTTACCAAAATTGGCAGATGCTACAACACTCGGTTTGCTTTTGATTGCTTTTGGAGTTTTGCTTTGCATAGTGATATATATGATATATCCTGTTGGAGATAGTGCACTCAGAGTCAATTATTGGATCACAGGCACGTGATTGCAATGATTGAGGGATGACCTATCCCGGTAGGACAGTCTTACTCAAGATGATAGTATGCTATCTGGTTTACCTTTATCATCGTGTACTACTTTAGGTGACCTTACAGGTCGCTATTACACGTTGATAGAGCCCCTAGGATTCTTGCTTGACTGCCAGCAGTATGAGGGCGATCATATATGTGGGAGCTGGTAGTCTATAAGCACATCCTTAAAAGGTCTCTAGTCGTGGGAGTTTCGAGACAGGGCATCGATACTCCAGAGTAGACTAGTGTATACAGTCGAGACCCCGACGAGGGGCGGTGGCCGGTCTCACAAGCCACTGGTGTCAGTTGGTTCACCTAAGATGTATACAGGTGCTCATTGGGTTATGAGTACACCGGACAGGACTCGCCGAGAACATGCTAGTTGGTCTTATACCTGACGTCAGATAGCAGTTCCCTGGTGACATGTGTATAGGTTAGTTCATCGACCTGAGGATCGTCATTTATCTCGTGTGAGTTCCCACAGTACTTTGATTACTACCCTACCACGGCTTAAAGGAGTCGTGCAAACAGGTTTTAGTTGGGTACAGTCCCGAGCCACATGGAGGCAGTGAGCGGATTTTCAGGGGTTCGTCTCTCCCGGTATTGGGGGTGAGGTCGCGCTGTGTCTAGGAGAGCCATTACACGAAGTCCTTGGCCAAGGCAGGAGATTTACTGGTAGGTATTCCAGTAATATCTCAGGGTGTTCTGGGCTACACTCCGACACGACTTGTACCGCTTTTGGGGGTCTGACTTTTACCAACCCCCTAGGCCCGCCATGCGATGCTCATAGACGAACGGACCGGACTGTACGGATATTGTCACTGACAGGCTCAGTAGGGTGTCAGGATGAGTTCGCTCATCGACGTCCCTTTTGGTCAATAGCTGGTGGCTCGTCACGTATTGGCTTATACCTCTGACGTGCTAGTGGTTAAATCCACAGCCATAGTATTGACGAGTCTTTAGAGTCCACCACACTTTCAGTTACTCAAGCTTTCGGGCGAAACGCTGTAGAGGCCGTATGGAGATATGGCAGGGTCCGATCAAATACGTGCGGTATTGCACGGATCAGGATCAGACGATTTGTACTAGTAGCCGTATGGATATATGGCAGGGTTCGATCAGATACGTGCGGTATTGCACGGATCAGGATCAGACAGATAATACTAGCCGGCTTTGGCTTAAGCCGGATCCTAGTATAGTACAGTGTAGATTTTGTCTCTTTGCATTTGTATCCGGTCGGAATACAGATGCGGGTGTGTATGCACAGTATCGGGGTTTTCCTGTAATTTATTACGGGACCAGTTTTCTGGAGTTGCCAGTTTGCATTCCGTTCCGGCCGGTTTTCCTTTGTTCTTTCCCGGCCGGACTTTTCTGATGGAGGGTGTTATTTGCAAGTTTGCAAATAACATTTGTGGAGGGGTTTTCTTGCATTTGTGAGACTTCATAATGGTTCATAATCATGAGATTCTTTTTGAATCAACTCTTGCATTAATTGTGATTTGAATGGATTAAGAGTTGATGTGAGGTTTGCTTTGGATGTGGTCACCTCTTTTACATCCTACACTCACCTTCCTTCTTGGTTTTCTCTTCACCATTCTCACATATAGGGGCCGACCACATTTGATGAAGCATAGAGAGAGGATCATTTTGTGAGGGTGGGAAAAATTATCATTCATATCATTTTTCGTTGCCACCAAAATTCCCAAGTTCAATTCTCAACCTCATCCCTCTATCAAGGCAACTTCAAACCCTCAAAGAGACAATAGATTCTACACTACATCTACAGCAAATCTTGGATGCGTCGGCTAGCCAACTTCGCGCCCGAGTTGCCTCGGTATTGAGGTGGGAGCCCGTAAAAGATGCAGGCGATGTGGTGCCCTTCCGGCGAGGAGGCGACAACCGGAGTTTCCGCAGGAGATCGGGACGACGACGAGAAGACCGGAGGACTCGGCTCACTCGGTATATCTCTAACCCGTCTTGTAGTTTGCTAGATCTAGTTTAATGGCCCGATCCGGGTGTTTAGTGCGCGGTGGTGCCGGTTTGCTTGTTTGCAAAATTAAAGTTTATCACCGCTTCCGCATTCCGGCTTCAGATTGACGGCCGGGGCGCCGCCGTGCACTTACAGTGGTATCAGAGACTCGCCATTAACATAGTCTAGCTTTGTTTAATGTGTTTACATTTCCGATCGACCAAAATTCCAAAAACCCGCGTTTTCACATACATCAGTTTTCTGTTGAATTTTTTCTTACTCGAAAATTTTTTCAGGTTGTAGAAAAGTGATGTACTGGAAATTCTAAGAATACTGTAGAAATTCGATACAGTGACTCCACAGTGGGAGCGCGGAACCGCGGCCAAACCCCCCTTTGGGCCGCGGTTCCGCCGCATTATGTTGAGATCACTGCATCAAATTTCTGCAGTTGCTCTCTGGGTTGTTTTTAGGGTTTTTGGAATATTATGTTTGGGCCCAGAATTTCTTGATGTGCTACAGTAGTACTTGGGGGCCCACTTGGTAATTTTGATCGATCGGATATTATAAACACATTATTTCACAGTATTTACATTATATCTGCGACCGTGAATGTCACTTGATCGGTAAATCCAGTCTAACTGCTATAGCCCGGTTAGACGGATTTGCGAACGTGACTTTCAAGTTGATGTTCTGTGTTATGCTGTGATGTTGCGGATCGGTCGTGGGGGATAGCCTGGTTGCAGTGGTAGTACAGTTTTGTTGTATTATGTACATTTGATATTGCGGGGCGAGCGTCCGACATGTAGACTGCCGTCACTGCCAGTTTGTATTATTATTTTGGGGCACGGCCATGTTGCGGTCGATGTACCCGGTGTATGTATATTTTACTTTCTGTACTAGGATTACCCCGCGGTGGGGTGCACGGATAGCCGGGTTCTAGAGGGCAACAAGCCCGCATCTCATGGCATTGAGACGGAGGGGGCTTCACTCTAGGATTGGCGGGCTATTCGCCGCACTCGTAGGGGGTACAGGTTGACCCAGGAGGGGTGCCCAAGTTACCGGATTCCGTGAAGTGCCGGGTGGTCCATTCACGTCGCTGAAGGGGGCTGCCTCGCTTCAGGTCTTGGCGGGTGACTTGCCGCGCCCGTAGGGGTCTAGGATTTCATTGCACAGGCTATCCACACGACCAGGGGAACGTCGGGTTTCAGTAGTGGCTCTGTGAAACCCGGGGATCCCAGATATCTGTATTGTTCTGTGATGCTGTACATTTCTGTGATGTTGCATTTTATCACGCCTTGAGCGAAATATAATATATTGGTATATATATTAGTAGATGTTGTATATGTTTTGCATCCGCGCTAGTCCAGTCCCCGCTCTGTCGTTAGTTAGCTAACCTAACGGGTAATGACGGGACCCAGTGGCGAATGCGGATGGCATATACGTACATCAGTATATTTTCGTTCTTTGTGGTGTGATCAATTGATGGGACTGCGTTGATTCGGATCAATGCAAGTTAAAAACAAACCTAATCTGATGTTGTTGGAACACTTTTCAAAAAGCTGTTATTGCAAGGACGTTCATTTTTGTTTTGCATCGTGGTATTCAGTTGGAATATCCTGCTCCTCAGTCGACGAGGCCAGGGCCGAGATCCCTTCACCGGGAGTGACCCCTTGGACAAAAAGTTTACGTCAGGGCAATGACTTCACTATAGCCGATTTCTTTTGCTTTGCACCGTGGTATTCAGTTGGAATATCCTGCACCTCATTCTACGGGGAAAGAGCCGAGATCCCTTCACCGGGAGTGACCTCTTTAGCAAAGGTTTTCGTCACTATATTTTCTAAAAAGCTATCCGTTCCTTCAACGATATCAAGTTCTTTACGTCAAAGGTTTTCGCCAGAAACCATTCCTAGCCCTCCGTCGTTTCATATGGGTAGTCAATAGTATTCAAGCTGTGTTTGTTGGCCAAAGTCAAGGCACAGTGTTTGGTAGCTGTTGGTTATTCATATACAGCATAGATAGATGCGTTGGTTTGGAACAGTCGTACTACCTTGTTGGCCAAAGTCAAGGGTATGTACGGGTGGGTTCAAATTAACCTGGAGAATGACGGGTAGAACTTGACATGTGACTTATGATTTGTTGCCCAAAGTCAAGGTCATAAGAGCATGGGGTAAAAATCCACATCGGGAGTTTCAAAAGAATTGAAACTTTCCAGATATTCGCATACCTTCTGGAGTGTGATGACGTGAGCGGATTCCATCACGTTATCATGCAATGATAGTTGGATCCCGATTCCCACTGATGAGTTGGTTTACTCCTCGGGTGACCCCGACTAATTCTTCTTTTAGGTTTGGAGGAGAATTTGAGGTGACAGTGGGAGGTTTCCTGATTAGATAAAGTGATAACCATTCTGATCTAGGATAGAGTGCACGCTGAGTGTTTCTTTTCTCTCTCTCTTTGGCAGCGACCATTGACCCGACCCTAGACTATGACTCAGTGACCAAGTTGACCGAACCTTCTTAACACTGGCTTTTGGATTGTCAGAGTTGCAAACCTCATTGCCACTCCTACTTTTACCCTTTTCTCCAGGACACCCCGTATTACTACGAACGTCCACTTCTATTGGACAAAACCATCGTATGGTTATATACGAACTCGAAGGAATTTATTCGAGGATGGTTTCCGGTTCTGGAGAAAACGGATAAGACTATTCAGTTGTCTTTTCCTTTTACCTTCTCTCAGGTTGCGAGTACTCCTTGGTTTTGGAGATAGTACACCTATTACGCAAATTGGATAGTCTTATTCCAAACCTTAGGCTGGTGCCGACCGGTAGGGAATGAAGAAAACCAATTAGCATAACGATGGTGTGCAGAAGGTATTAAGTAAAGACAAAGAAAGGGATTAGTAAGAGGGCAAAGTAAATTGCGACTGCTATTCACGACCATACCAAATTTTTCTTCGCCAATCCTAAATCACCTTTGTATTTCTCCAGGACACTCCGTATCACTACGAAGATCCACAGTTTATTAGATACTCCATCGTATGGTTATATACGAACTCGAAAGGAACTTGTTCCAGTTCGGGGATGGTTCTGGTTCAGGAGAAATAGGAATAAGGTTTATTCGGTTGTCTTTTATCTTCACCTTCTCTCGCTTTGCGAGTGTTCCTAGGATCATGACAGTACACCCATTATGCTTATTGGATAGTCTTCTTCCAAACCATAGGCTGGTGCCGAACGGTAGGGAAGGAAGAAAACCATTTGGCCTAAAGAGGTGTACAGAAGGTAATGACTAAAGACATATAAAGGGATTTGGAGAGGTGGCAAAGAATTATACGGTTACAGTTGTGAATCTGGATAATGGAAGAGGCATTACTAGGAATACCGCGATACCCCATCGAAACATTTTAAATGTTTCAGTTTCACTGTGTACTGTTAATGGAAAACTGATTTCCCGATTAGACACTTGCTCCAGGGTACGTATTTACCAGGTATGATTCTTACATCTGTATGGTTTTACAGATGATGAGTGGGAGTAAGTTATTGGGAATTAGGTGATCATCCTCATTATATCGGGATTCATTGTAATTGGTGATATTTGAGGAAATCACCTGGGCTGTTTGCCGGTCGGCAAATATTTGGTTTTGAATATCCGCTGTTATGCACCAATTTCAAATCGAGATATCTGTACGTCTATTTTCATAGAGTGAGATATACTTTTTGAAATTATGTCGATGACATTTACCTATATCAGTGGATGGTTAGGTAAGGAGCATTAAACAGCGGTGTAATTCTTCTTAACCATAAGTACAGTTTTAAACCTGCGACACACAGTGAATGAGTTATCAGACTCAAGGGACTTATACAGAGTATTGTATGTTGTCCAGGGTCCATCAGGACAGAGGGGTTGGTCCTCGTACTATATTCGGTTTACTTATGACTTCTCTAGTTTTTAGACAGATGTTTCGTGGAAACACAGGGTCCGAATTTTGAGAAGTTATAGGTATTTGAATAAAGTAGAGAACCAGGTATTGCAAGTATCGGGATTCTTCAAGGTCATCAAAGATGTAGATACTTGTATAAGGTATTCAGTTGATAGTAGTGATTAAGAGAACTTGCTTCTCTTTCAGGTTACTCATAATTGGAAGCATTCCTAAGTTGAGTAACGCTGATAGGCCTCTCTCCATTTAGTTGACATGCACTGGAGACAGATGCATGATTTGAATCTGGTTCAATTAAATCAGTGCCTCTGGTTCTATATTGGATATAGAACAGTTCATATCTTAACGATGTTAAGGTACGGGGAGTTGTCCGGTTTATGCTTAAAACCAGACTCTGGATAACTCAAGGCACGTTTCTGTAATGGCTGTTTGTGGGTTGACCCAGGCTATGACGAGGGTTGATTTTCTACCATCTGGGAGATCAATAGTGATATTGTTCTTGACTCGCCACAGTTTTAATAAAAATGGTTTTTTTTTCAGAAAAGAGTAGCGGGAGTATAGTAGAACTGGAAGTGATTCCAGAACCGCAAACAATTACTGAAGATTTGATAAGGAACCTAAAGATTCAATCTGGTTTGACATTCCATTGGCCACTCCGCAGATATGGTGGGTAACCTCAGGCACCCGAGAGGTACTCCGGTATGCTCAAGGACGGTGGCAGAGAGGTTCTTGTTTACCCAGACTTGCCATTGCTGTTGTTCCAGACTGTGAGACCCGGCAGGAGAATGAGTATAGCGTCGTTCTAAACTGGCTTTAGAAGTGTACGTCTATATGACTCTGCCAGAGGGTTGTCGTAGTCAGTGGGAGCAGCGGAAGCATTGGTGGACAGTTAGCTTATGTCTATTTATAGACTAAAGCAGATATAGCGGAGATAGATCATCTATTTCTGATGTGACAGTCATAGGTTTGACTTCATCAGAATAGGGGATGGATCTGTTAAGAAGGTAGTAGGGTGTGATGTCCTGGTATTTGATGACATACACAGAGTATGAAGTAATATTCCTATACTACAATCGGTTATACTTTGGTCGTCACACAGTAGTTTCTCCACATAGGACTTGGATATTATATCAGACATACTGGTTACTGGATCTATGGTATTAGATCTAGATTTGGGTGGTTTCCCAATCAGGGTACTTAGACAGCATTCTAAGAGTATTTAGAATGGACGACTCCTGGCACGGTAGTGTACCTGCAGGTGATGGAGTCACCCTCTCTAAAGGTGTCTTACAGACCAAAGGGAAGAGGGATGTGCATGATTGACAGATCACTTGCTTAGGCAATTGAGTCAATCATGAGATGTCAAAGTACCACACCAGATGTTGTTCTTGCACTAGATGCAATAAGTTGACATTGATCCAATCCTGGAGAAACAGTCGGAAGCAGTTTTAGAACATAAGTGGATGTTCTAGGGATATGATAACGACAGCCTCATTCGAGAGAGAGTTATCATTCCAGGCTTCCAAGGTGACCTGGACGACAAGGAGGTTGTCAGAGTTATAGTTTTCCTTCTGACGAGGGGCAGTATTTTGGACAGATAGTCCAAGGCAATACTGAGGGTGGCATGGCGCAGGATACTGATTAAGTTCAGTTGTCGATACAGTCTACGAAGTTTGGATTTGGAGTTCATTTATGAGTTGGGTCCCATCAGACATCCAGACACATTCTAAGACAGGTATTGCTCATTTCGGGAGATGGTTTTCTCCGTGAATATGAGGTATAGAGAGACATAGAAAGAAACATCAAAGCGGATCCACTCACTGAGGCTATTCCTTGAACGCAATAGTTTCGCAAACGAGTTTTGTGAGACTGACTTGTAGAGGAGTTGGGTGTTCGGTATCACACGGGCTGTGAGTATGCGACATCGCAATAATTAGCCTTGAGTGCAAGTGGGAGATTGTTGGAGATAGTGCCCTCAGAGTCAATTATTGGATCACAGGCACGTGATTGCAATGATTGAGGGAGGACCTATCCCGGTAGGACAGTCTTACTCAAGATGATAGTATGCTATCTGGTTTACCTTTATCATCGTGTACTGCTTTAGGTGACCTTACAGGTCGCTATTACACGTTGATAGAGCCTCTAGGATTCTTGCTTGACTGCTAGCAGTATGAGGGCGATCATAAACGTGGGAGCTGGTAGTCTATAAGCACATCCTTAAAAGGTCCCTAGTCGTGGGAGTTTCGAGACAGGGCATCGATACTCCAGAGTAGACTAGTGTATATAGTCGAGACCCCGACGAGGGGCGGTGGCCGGTCTCACAACCCACTGGTGTCAGTTGGTTCACTAAGATGTATACAGGTGCTCATTGGGTTATGAGTACACCGGACAGGACTCCCCGGGAACATGCTAGTTGGTCTTATACCTGACGTCAGATAGCAGTTCCCTGGTGACATGTGTACAGGTTAGTTCATCGACCTGAGGATCGTCATTTGTCTCGTGTGAGTTCCCACTGTACTTTGATTACTACCCTACCACGACTCAATGGAGTCGTGCAAACAGGTTTTAGTTGGGTACAGTCCCGAGCCACATGGAGGCAGTGAGCGGATTTTCAGGGGTTCGTCTCTCCCGGTATTGGGGGTGAGGTCGCGCTGTGTCTAGGAGAGCCATTACACGAAGTCCTTGGCCAAGGCAGGAGATTTACTGATAGGTATTCCAGTAATATCTCAGGGTGTTCTGGGCTACACTCCGACACGACTTGTACCGCTTTTGGGGGTCTGACTTTTACCAACCCCCTAGGCCCGCCATGCGATGCTCATAGACGAACGGACCGGACTGTACGGATATTGTCACTGACAGGCTCAGTAGGGTGTCAGGATGAGTTCGCTCATCGACGTCCCTTTTGGTCAATAGCTGGTGGCCCGTCACGTATTGGCTTATACCTCTGACGTGCTAGTGGTTAAATCCACAGCCATAGTATTGACGAGTCTTTAGAGTCCACCACACTTTCAGTTACTCAAGCTTTCGGGCGAAACGCTGTAGAGGCCGTATGGAGATATGGCAGGGTCCGATCAAATACGTGCGGTATTGCATGGATCAGGATCGGACGATTTGTACTAGTAGCCGTATGGATATATGGCAGGGTTCGATCAGATACGTGCGGTATTGCACGGATCAGGATCGGACAGATAATACTAGCCGGCTTTGGCTTAAGCCGGATCCTAGTATAGTACAGTGTAGATTTTGTCTCTTTGCATTTGTATCTGGTCGGAATACAGATGCGGGTGTGTATGCACAGTATCGGGGTTTTCCTGTAATTTATTACGGGACCAGTTTTCTGGAGTTGCCAGTTTGCATTCCGTTCCGGCCGGTTTTCCTTTGTTCTTTCCCGGCCGGACTTTTCTGATAGAGGGTGTTATTTGCAAGTTTGCAAATAACATTTGTGGAGGGGTTTTCTTGCATTTGTGAGACTTCATGATGGTTCATAATCATGAGATTCTTTTTGAATCAACTCTTGCATTAATTGTGATTTGAATGGATTAAGAGTTGATGTGAGGTTTGCTTTGGATGTGGTCACCTATTTTACATCCTACACTCACCTTCCTTCTTGGTTTTCTCTTCACCATTCTCACATATAGGGGCCGGCCACATTTGATGAAGCATAGAGAGAGGATCATTTTGTGAGGGTGGGAAAAATTATCATTCATATCGTTTTTCATTGGCACCAAAATTCCCAAGTTCAATTCTCAACCTCATCCCTCCATCAAGGCAACTTCAAACCCTCAAAGAGACAATAGATTCTATACTACATCTACAGTAAATCTTGGACGCGTCGGCCAGCCAACTTCGCGCCCGAGTTGCCTCGGTATTGAGGTGGGAGCCCGTAAAAGATGCAGGCGATGTGGTGCCCTTCCGGCGAGGAGGCGACAACCGGAGTTTCCGCAGGAGATCGGGACGACGACGAGAAGACCGGAGGACTCGGATCACTCGGTATATCTCTAACCCGTCTTGTAGTTTGCTAGATCGAGTTTAATTGCCCGATCCGGGTGTTTAGTGCGCGGTGGTGCCGGTTTGCTAGTTTGCAAAATTAAAGTTTATCACCGCTTCCGCATTCCGGCGTCAGATTGACGGCCGGGGCGCCGCCGTGCACTTACATATCCTGCACCTTATTCCATAAGGAAAGAGCCGAGATCCCTTCACCAGGAGTGACCTCTTTAGCAAAACTAATAAAAGACTCAAAATCACTCCATTTCAAAATTCACATGATTCTACAACGATATCAAGTTCATTACGCAATAAGTTTTCAGAAAAAAAACCTGTCGTAGCCTTCCGTCATTTCAGATAAGTTGTATATAGTATTCGTGCTGCATTTGTTGGCTTTCGTCAAGGTGTAGTGTGCGGTAGCTATATGCTGCTTATCTGCTGCATATGATGCGACTGGATTAGGGTAGTCGTACGGCTTTGTTGGCTTTCGTCATGGGTCGTGCGGGTGGGTTTAATTCAGTCAAGAAATGTATGGGTTGAACTTGACTAGCGGGCCATGGTTTGTTGGTTTTCGTCAAGGTCATAGCACGTTAGGGGCAAAATATTATCGGGAATTTCAAGTGTTGAAATTTGCAATGAGATTGCATACCTTCTATGAGATAGTTGGATCCCGATACCCACTGCGAGTAATTGTTACTCCTGGGAGAGTTTTACACAGGACAATTAGCCGATCAAGTAGGTGTCTAGAAAGGTGTCAACGGGGTTACGCCTATGGGAAAATGAGGTTTACTTTAATTAGGTCCGAACGAAAGCACGGGGAACCTCCCTCAAAGTACCGACACTGGCCTGGTTGAAAAATTGGTGAAGTTGTAGGGTGTAATTTGTTAGTGTATATGCCCTAGAGGCCATTACTGTATCATACTAGTTTGTATATTACTTAATGGAAGCTTGGGATATTCACCAGTGTATAGACAATCTTGCTCAAAATAGTAGTATGCTACTTGGTTTGTCTCTATTTCAATATGTGCATGTGTTTCTTTTAGCATATTGCTTATACATATTAGTAGAGCCCTTAGGATCTTTGCGTGATTACCAGCGTTGTGATGGCAGTCACACTCATGGGGGCTGGGTAATCCACAAGCACATCTTTATACAGGTCTTTAGTCGTAGGACTATCGAGACAGGGCATCGATACTCCGGAGTAGACTAGCGTTTGCGCTTCTCATCCCAGCAGGGGAGACGGTCTGTCCCACAGCCGTCAGTACGTCGTACTTGAGATAGTATGGGGGTGCTCGTTAGGTTACGAGTACACTGGACAGGACTCGTCGGGAACTGATTGGTTAGTATTATACCTATCGTCAGTTATCAGTTCCCAGGTGACATGAGTACAGCTTAGTCCGCTGACTTGACACTGTCACTTCGCCTCGAGTGTGTTCCCACTGTACTTTGATTACTACCCTACCACGGCTCAAAGTAGTCATGCAAACATGTAGTAGTTGGGTGCAGTCCCGAAGCACTTGGAGGCAGTGACGGTTAGACAGGATTCGTCTCTCCCGGTATTGGGGGTTGATATCGCGCTGTGTCTAGGAGAGCCATTACACAAGTAGTCCCTGGCCAGGGCAAGCGAGATATACTGGTAGGTTTCCAGTGTTATCTCACGGTGTTCTAGGCTACACTCCGACACGACTTGTACCGCTATTAGGGGACTGACGTTTACCACCCCCTAGGCCCGCCATGCGATATGATCAGACGAACTGACCGGACTGTACGGAGACTGTCACATTCAGGCTCAGTAGGAGTTCAGATGGGTTTTCACATCGTCCATCTTCTTATCGGCATCTACCTTGGGGCCGTTACGCACAGCTAGTGCCGCTTGCGGTCTGTGGTTAATCCCACTGCCGGCGTAGTGTCGAGTGTTTAGAGTCCCACACAGAGAGCTATTCGCCTTTAGGCAAAAGAGTAGAGGTCGCATGGTTTTGCGACAGGTCGCATGGTTTTGCGACAGGGTTCGGTCACATCCGCGCACTTGTGCACGTTTTGTGTCCGGACAGTTAACACTAGCGGGCTTTGGTTTAAGCCAGATCCTAGTGTACGTTTTGGGGTTGGTTTTATCTTGTTTGTATTCGTGTTCCTCGGAACGCGGATGCGGGTGTGTATGCACAGTTGACAGAGAGACAGAGGCAGAGGATTCTCATTAGGGTTGTTGACTGTTGACTTTTTGCTAAACCCTAATGAGAATAAGAAATATGATTAACAATAATATTAATTAAGCATTATTGTGACATGGTTGTTGATGGTTGACTTTGTTGACCTAGTTGACCGGTTGACTAGGTTGGACTTGTTGACCTTCATCATTACAATGGCTATCATTTCATGGCAAAGACTTTTGCTTGCTTGTTTCTTTTTGCAAAATGAGTGCATGAAATGATATGGACATTTTGACTTGAACCATCACATAATACTTGATTACTATTATTTGTGATGATGATTTTTGATTATGAGAGCTTGGATGGAAAAAGACTTATTCATTCTTTCATTTTCTTTCTCTCTCTTGAGCTCTCTCATCCTCAAGCTCTCTCCCTCTTCCTCTTGCTCTCTCTCTAGCTCAAGGCAACTCCCTCTCATGAGTTGAGAAACATTGACTTAGAGATAAAAGAAAACCCACATCACTTCTCTACTCATCCTAATTCACAAGGTTTAGCAAACCAAGTGTTCTAGTTTCTTCAAGTTCGAAGTAGAAGCCAAAAGGTAAAAGCTTTCGGGTGGATCCATCTTCGGCGCGAGGAGACGATGAGGTGAGGCCGATCCGTACACCGCAAAGAGTTGAAGATGAAGGAGTTCAAGAAAGGTATAACCCCCTAACCGAGTTGGTAAAACTCTTAGTTAGGATTGTTAGGTGGTTGTTTAACAAAGATCCGTATTTTGAGTCCATGTTACTACCTCTAGAAAAATCGTTTTTTTATCATTTCCGCAAGCCCGTAAGTACCGGGAGAGGTAACGTGGACTTACAGTGGTATCAGAGCCTAGTTAAACACTATCTAACATGTTAAAAAAGTAACTAGAAGTTCGACCGGAGAAAAAGTCACAAAACATGCACAAAACCCAAACTTTCTGTCGATTTTTTTCCTGCTCTGAAAATAATTTAACACTGTTGAAAAATCGGCTCTGGGTTTTTAGTGAACAGTGCAGAAAACCGGTCCACTGAACCGACCAACTCACTGCGGAAACGCGGCAAGAAGATCTTCTTGCCGTGGATCCGCGGCTGAGTTGACTCGGCCGTGGATCGGTTTTGCTGCAGTGTGCTTATGTGTGTGTTTTGGGATTTTTGGAATATGTTTTTTCTGCCCAGATTTTCCAGAAAGCAAAATTTGTTTTTGGGGCTTAAAAGTCTGTATTTTGATCGAACTTCTAAAGGCTAAAGCTAACGGATTTATTTCTATGATGTGATATATGTATTGAACGTCTGCTAATCGCTATACGTCGATTAGTGGGGGTTATACATATCTGTGATCTGTGATGTTGTTGGTATGTGTATATGAATTCGTTGGATTGTCGCGGGTGAATAGCCGGGGGTTGTGAGATGAGAGTTTTCTTTTCTTTCAATTCATGTAATTTGTAATTGATGTAATATTATTTATTTGGCCGCACAACCGGGATGAGGTTGTAGCCGTCATTGTATAATTTCTTTTACTGTTTTTGCTCCTAGGATAGACCCATGGAGGGGGTGCACAAACTACCGGGTACCTCGAAGTGCCGAGTGGCCTACTCACGGTGTTGAGGGAGGTTGCTTCACTTCGGGTATTTGGCGGGTAGTTTGCCGCACCCGTTGGGGTCTTGGGTGGGGTATTGGCTATTCACCGCGACCGTGTAATCCGCTTTTCGTTACAGGCTCGTACGAATTGCGGATTCCTAGTATATCCAATGTGTTCATCTGTGATCTGAAATGGCTATCATTGCAATATATCTATATATGATATTTATTTAGGCGTTGCTTATGTTTTGCATCTGCGCTAGTCCAGCCCCTGCTCTGTCGTTAGTTAAGTAACCTAACGGGTAATGACGGGGCCCCGTGGCGAATGCGGATGGCATAAGCATACGTCATATTTTGGTTGTTTTCTGTAATGGTAGGATTAAATGATGGGACACATTAAAATTAATGCAAGAAAATAAACCAAAGTTAAAGTCGTTGGAACAATTTCAAAACCCACTCGGTTTCTTTTCAAAAAACAACTTTTAAACGCGGAGCTTAAGCCACTCCTTTTAAAAGCTATCAAGGTTCCTTCGATTATATCAAGTTCACTATGTTCACGGTTTCGCCAAAACCATTCGTAGCCCTCCGTCGTTTCCTATGAATATTCAATAGTATTCAAGCTATGTTTGTTGACCTTCGTCAAGGTATAGTGATTGGTAGCTGTTGGGTGTTCATATGTAGCATAGATAGATGCGTTGGTTTGGGACAGTCGTATTACCTTGTTGACCTTCGTCAAGGGTATATACGGGTGGGTTCAAATTAACCTGGATAATGACGGGTAGAACTTGACATGTGACTTATGATTTGTTGACCTTCGTCAAGGTCATAAGAGCATGGGGCAAAAATCAACAACGGGACTTTCAAAAGAAACCGAAACTTGCTAGCGCTGCATACCATTTGGAGTGTGATGATTCTGGAAGGATTCCTTCAGTTTTGTCACGCGATGATATTTGGATCCCGATCCTACTGTGAGTATATGCTACTCCTCGGGAAATTTCTTACTTAACGATCAATGCTATAAACCAAGTAGGTGTCTAGAAAGGTGTTAGCGGGGCTACGCTCCCAGGGAAAAGAGGTTCTTAAATTAAGGAACTTCGTGAAAGCGTTGGAAAACCTCCCTCGAAGTACTGACACTGGCCTGGCTGAACGGTTAAGCAAGTATTGTACGGTGAGATTGATCCCGACTAATTCTTCCTTTATGGTTTGAGGAGGGATTCGAGAAACAGTGGGAGCCATCCTGTTTAGATAAATTAAAAACCAATCTAAACTTGCAAGAGCATCATGCTGAGTGTTTTCTTCTCTCTCTCTTAATTGCAGCGACCCAGTGACCACACATAGGTTACATCTAGATAATAAAATGACTGAACCTAACTGTTATGATTGGTAAAGGTCTGTCCAGATGTCCATTGCCCATGACAAGCTGGGACACCTCTTAACTAATCAAACCCCTGCCGTCTCAGGACTAGTTTCCCCTGTCGCGGATATTAACATCCGTAAGACATCGGAAAAAGACTGTAAGAAAGCCAAGTGCCTCGTGTTAGCCTCAGTTGATGGTGCAAACCAGAGGCAACACGAGAAGATGTACTCAGTTTCTATCTTCCTCCATAACAAAGATTTATATGGAGAGCAATCTCGTATCGCAAGATATGAGACCTCGAACGAATTGCTTCAAGCAAGGTTGGCTGTCGGGTCATTTGTAGGGGGCAACGTCCTTACAGAGACCAGCTATTTTGAGCTCACGGACCTGAAGACCACGTTGGAGAACGGGTCAAATACTGACTTGATTCTACAGTCCCCGCCCTCTGCTTATACCCTGAAGGAAACCAGGGAAGAAGAAGGAAAGGGAAGGGCAAAAGTTTCAGGACTGGATGTAGTTAAAGAGGGACGTTCCTATTGTAACGGGAATGAACATTGGCAGAAGGATTGCAGGGCTAGCATAGCCAGTAGCCAGAATTCGAAGCAAGTTGTGGCTTCGGCTTCTGGTGTGTTTGTAATAGAGAACTGTATGTCAGTTAACCCTACTTCCTGGGTATTGGATACCGGATCAGGATCTCAATCTGTAATTCATTACAGGCTTTGAGAATGGATGCTGAATCAGGAAAGGTGATATGACTCTCAGGGTTGCTAACGGAATGAGCATGGATGTTGAATCCGTAGGGGAATATCATCTTGGACTGACAACTGGGCAGATATTGATTTTGCGTAACTGTTTGTATGTACCAGGTGCGACTTGTAATATCATATCTGTATCCTTACTTTCTAAGGAAGGATATGATTTTACTTTTGTAAGCGGCGTAGTAAACATCCACCAAAATCAAGTTCTGATTGGGTCAGGTACATTAAATAACGGGATATACGTATTGAATCAAGCTCAGATTTTCAGTGTCCAGAACACACTTAAAAGAAAGTCTCCGGAATTAAATCAGGCTTTCTTATGGTATTGTAGACTGGGTCACATTAATGAGACACGGTTAACAAAGTTACATAAAGAGGGATACTTGAATCCGTTCGAGTATCAGTCTTATGCCACTTGTGAATCTTGTCTTATGGGAAAGATGACAAAGATTCCGTTCACTGGACACGGAGAAAGAGCAAGCGAGCTCTTGGGACTCATACACAGTGACGTGTGTGGTCCAATGTCTACACATGCGCGAAGTGGTTATTCATACTTCATTACTTTCATAGATGATTTCTCTAGGTATGGACATGTCTTCTTAATGAAGCACAAATCCGAGGCCTTTGAGAAATTTTGGGAATACAAGAATGAAGTTGAAAAACAAACAGGCAAAAGTATAAAGACACTGAGATCTGATCGAGGTGGTGAATACTTGAGTGCCGAGTTTCTGGACTACCTAAAAGAGAATGGAATTCTCTCTCAGCGTACTCCTCCATACACACCACAACACAACGGTGTATCTGAAAGGCGGAATCGAACCGTATTGGATATGGTTCGTTCCATGATGAGTAAGGCTGAGTTACCGCAATCTTTCTGGGGTTATGCACTAGAAACAACTGCATATCTCTTGAACAAGGCTCCAACCAAGACTGTGCCTACCACCCCATATCAGATGTGGAGTGGGAAGAAACCCTGTCTTAAGTATCTTAAGACAGGGGGATGTCCAGCTTTTGTAAAAATGCAGAATACGGACAAGCTCGAGGCATGCTCAGTATTGTGTAAGTTTGTAGGATACCCAAAGAACTCCAGGGGGTATTTTTTCTATTCCGCAGAGGAGCAAAAAGTTTTTGTTTCTCAGCATGCTCACTTCTTGGAAACTGAATTTTTGGAAAATCAGATAAGTGAGAGCGCAATAGAACTGGAAGAAATTCCAGAACCACAAGCTATTACTGAAAGCTTGGAAGAACCAGAAGTTTCAGGAGAACCGGACATTCCTGCGCCGCTCCGCAAGAGTAGTAGGCAGTCTCATCCGCCCGAGAGATACTACGGTTTTCTCATAGATGGGGATAGAGAGGATTGCGTCATTGATTATGATGAGCCTACTAGCTTCTAGCAAGCCATTCAGAGCGGTGACTCGGTAAAATGGCTGGATGCAATGCGGGCCGAGATGGAGTCCATGTACATCAACAAAGTTTGGACTTTGGACTTTGCTCCAGAAGGGGTAAAATCCGTAGGCTGCAAATGGATCTTCAGAAAGAAGATTGGTGTAGATGGGCATGTTGAAACCTATAAAGCTAGGCTTTTTGCAAAGGGTTTTCGTCAAAGACCTGGTTTGGACTATGACGAGACCTTTTCTCCGGTAGCTATGCTGAAATCCATTCGGATCCTTCTTGCCATTGCTGCCTTCCACGATTATGAGATCTGGCAGATGGACGTAAAGACGGCTTTCCTAAATAGAAATTTAGAAGAGTGCGTCTATATGGATCAGCCATAGGGATTCATTCAGAGTGGGAGCAGCGGTAAAGTGTGCAAGTTGCTGAAGTCCATCTATGGACTGAAGCAGGCATCGCGGAGTTGGAACATCTGCTTTGATGATACTGTCAAAGAATTCGACTTTGTCAAAAACCCAGATGAACCATGCATTTATAGTAAGATTGTAGGGAGAAATGTGGTATTCCTCGTCTTGTACGTCGATGACATTCTCCTACTAGGAAATGATATTCCTATGCTACAGTCAGTCAAAGGATTCTTGTCATAGAGGTTCTCCATGAAGGACCTGGGCGATGCCAACTACATTCTGGGGATCCAGATCTATCGTGATAGGTCTAAAAGGATGTTGGGACTTTCACAGTCCAGGTACATCGACACCATACTGAAACGATTCAGTATGGAAGATTCCAAGCGCGGTAATCTACCGGCTTGTCACGGAATCACCCTCTCCAAAGAGATGTCTCCTAAGACTGATTTGGAAAGGGCTCGCATGTCATCAATACCCTACGCATCTGCGGTAGGCTCTATTATGTATGCGAAGTTGTGTACCAGACCAGATGTAGCATACGCATTGAGCGTTGTAAGCCGGTATCAGTCGGACCTAGAGGAGAAACACTGGATAGCGGTAAAGAACATTCTCAAGTACCTGAGAAGGACTAAGGAGATGTTCTTGGTGTATGGCGGAAAAGACCTCCAGATCGAGGCCTTTGCTGACTCCAGCTTCCAGAGTGACAAGGATGACTCCAAGTCTATGTCGGGTTATGTCTTTACCCTCAATAGAGGGGCATTTTGCTGGAAGAGCTCCAAGCAGGAAACCGTTGCTGACTCAACTATGGAAGCAGAGTACATAGCTGCTTGCGATGCCGCAAAGGAAGCTGTCTGGATGAAGAAGTTCCTCACGGAGCTTCAGGTGGTTCCTACCAGTGTTGATCCAATACCGCTGTATTGTGACAACAACGGCGCTATAGCTTTAGCGAAGGAACCCAGGTCCCATCAGAAGTCCAGGAACATTTTGAGGCGGTACCACCTGATCAGGGAGATCGTAGATCGCCGGAAGATCGAGGTGAAGAGAGTAAATACGGAAGATAACACTGCTGATCCACTCACAAAGGCCTTACCCCAGACTCAGTTCGAGCGGCTGATCGAGATGATAGGTCTCCGATACGCCAGTACACGGCCTTAGTGCAAGTGGGAGATTGTTAGTGTAGATGCCCTAGAGGCCATTACTGTATCATACTAGTTTGTATATTACTTAATGGAAGCTTGGGATATTCACCAGTGTATAGAAAATCTTGCTCAAAATAGTAGTATGCTACTTGGTTTGTCTCTACTTCAATATGTGCATGTGTTTCTTTTAGCATATTGCTTATACATATTAGTAGAGCCCTTAGGATCTTTGCTTGATTACCAGCATTGTGATGGCAGTCACGCTCGTGGGGGCTGGGTAATCCAGAAGCACATCCTTATACAGGTCCCTAGTCGTAGGACTATCGAGACAGGGCATCGATACTCCGGAGTAGATGTCACGACCCGAAATTGGCACGTGACGGCCCTAATACTACGCAACGTCTACAGGTGTAACGCAGTAAAAAAAAGCCAAAACCCAGAAATCTAAACCATTAAAATACCAGAAAAGATAAGAAACATTGTTTAAAAGTCTTTGAAATCACAACCCAAATTCTTTAAAAGTCCAACTTTATTTCCTTAAATTTTGGCAGCACCTCCTTTGTAAAAGCTAGCCCCAAAAATGGGTACAACATAAATATAAAGTAAAGCATCCCAAATGGGAGCAAATCCATGCCCAAAGGCGGAAAACAACTACCACAACAAATATACGACGCCGTAGCGAAGAAATAGAAGACGATAGAAAGGAAACTGTATAAAAGACAACAAATCCAACATAATATACAACATCGTCCTCACCAAGTCTCTAAGTCAATATGAAAATAGTAGATGGAGAGTACAGGGATACAACGAATATACAATACAACGAATAACTACAAAACCCACCTAAGCAAACTGCACACTGTGAGCTGATGCGGTATCCGTAGTAAAAGATGATAGATGAATAGCCAGTCTCGACTACTCTGGGGAACACTCTGTAACACCTGTGGCACAACGGGGGTGAGTTGCCAACTCGTGAATAGTAAATAACATATGCAGGTAATCGCAAGAATGTACGTACAACATGAATCTAATATATGACAATTGCAGTAATAACAGGCCATGAGTACGAAATAAGGGAAAGTACACTAACAAGTACCACCAATATATAAAGCAATAATGATATGACAACAGTATGCAATAATCATGCACTGGGGATATGAGAAAGTAAATGTGCAACACTCATGAAAGGTACACTCATAGGTACTCCTAATACATGGAACAGTGCACAAGTATATAAAGATGATGTATGGAGTGAAATATGTCATTTCCACGGAATCCTGACATCGTGGTAGGATCACAATCCAGCAAGACAAATCAAAATCCCAATTCCTCAAATCAGCCCCCAAATTGGCTCTCATATCATATAAGTGTCACATCGCCTCAACTGCATAATATCAAGTATATCTGGCATATGTATCGAATGTACAACATCAAGTAGATCTCACCTATCTAGTATGTACAATATCAGGTATATCTCACATATATCAAATGTACAAAATCAAGTGGATCTCACATATCTCGTATGTACAATATCAGCATATCTCACATATATCAAATGTACAACAGTAAATGGATCTCACATATCTCGTATGTACAATATCAGCATATCTCACATATATCAAATGTACAACAGCAAGTGGATCTCACATATCTCGTATGTACAATATCAGTATCCAATCCCAATGAATCTCTTAAGTCCCAAATCAAATCTCCAGCACAGTTCTAACATCCTAATATAATATCATAAATAAATATGATGAGGGCAATACACATATATTAGCGTCCCATTCCACTAATATTGGTGTAAGGGTATATATAACAGCGACTCAATCCCCTGTTATATATACAAAAGAGTAATTGGAAATATCATGAAACCAATGTGCCAAGCATCGACACAGAAATGCTAATCCATCAGGTGCTGTCTCCATGACTGGCCCCCTGATAGGTACGTATCATACGCTATCCCGAAAGCTCGAGTGCCTAGCTCTGACCCTCGCCTCTCGACGTATCCATACGCACATGACTCCCGTCGGTATCCACTCGATAGCCGATGAGTCAATGGTCCTGTCACCGGAAAGTATGGTTCCCCTAAGCCTCATCGCCTAGCACCGCGATGTCGACTCACACAGCGACAACGTTCTTGCTTCAGGGTACCTCCGGGCCCCACCATGTACCCATACACGGATCCCTCCTTTCCTCGCGTAGGGTATATATATCAGCACCGATAAATCTCATGGTGCCTGCTAAAATATCATATCAAGGAAACCGGGTTTTTCAATGTATGCATAATTTCATGAACTACCACGGTTCCCAAATCCAGAAAACATCATGAAAAATCCATATAACAATGCGATAATCCATGAATAAAGTATACGCAACATAAAAATTGTAATGAAAGCGTATAAAAGAAAAGCATAGCATTCACCAGATATAAATGAACACATGAATGTTATAGCAGAAATATAGGTATCTACCTATATGATGATGTGATATACCTATCAGGTATAAGTAAAGTATAAAATGCAAGTACACCTGTAGCTATGTCCTTAGGTGTGTATGCACCTATCACTAATGGTACAATACCCTATAGGTAAACAGATAACTGTATGTCAATGTGATAAGAAATATGAATCAATGTCACAATGTCCCTAACCAAGAAATATAACATCTATAAGTGGTTATGTGTGTGACATGGTAATTATTGACGGTGTGTGTAGCATAGAAACAGTGCTAGTGCAACATAAATCGTCAATAATATGTGCAGTGTCCTACTACTACTAGTCCAGGCACACTACAATCTAACTAATAGGGTAAATGCGCAATTCTAAACATGACATAGAATATGCGACAATGTAAATATTTCTAGCCCAGACGCATAACGCCATGCGGGCGATTCCCCTGTAGATGTTAAATCTACTCACCAACGCTCCAAACTAGGTAAAGCCTACCACCTGTTTTCCCCTTGTCGTAGCGTCCGAAGTCCCCGCTTGCGAACCTAAAATTTCATAAACACATCACATAAGCATATATTCTACATCGACGAAAAGATATCGAAACGCAAGAATAACGCCCTGAAAATTACACTGCGTGCTTAGCGCATCTATCGCGCACGATACCGGCCAAAACCCTAATTAGGGTCGCTAAACTACAAAACATCAAGTCTGGACCCCGATCGTCCCGATCGTGCAACACAACACAAAAATTACGAGGAATACACTGGATATAACCTCGTAACTACCAAACGAACCCTACGTCGTAAAAACCCCGAAATCTAGTAAGCAACCCATCGCCATATATCGCACTAGATTCAAGATAACACAAATCTAACAATTACAAATACCTTAAAATAGCTTAACTAAGCTATCTAAACCAATCCTATATTTTTAAACTTACTTAATTAAGTTTTAGCAAAAATCTAGTAAGCAATTTTGCTTAATTAAATAAAATGCTTATTAGCAAATTTTAACACTTTCTACTAGATTAATCTTTTCCAAAACACAATTTAACACTTGAATTAAACACTAATCACTTAATCAAAATTTAACCCTAACATGAATTTCTTAAAACAATTATAAAAGAATTAATCATGAATTAAAAGCTAAATTAAGCACTTAAATAGTTAACTAAATTAGCTAGTTCAAGATTAAAGCAATTAATTATGGATTAAGGTAAGAAATTATACCTCCTCAAGAACACCAAAAAGAAATTAGATCCATCATTTTAGCCTCCAAAATCAAGCTTTGATGAAGATCCATGAAGGATTAGTGAAGGAAAAATGGTTTAATATTTATATAGGAATTTTTGGATTTATTTTTGGAATTCCTTTTGTGTTTTTGATAGAAAATGAGAGAGAAATGAGTTTGGAAATGTTTAGGACAGAAATGGGGGAATGAGGGTCGGCCAAGGTGAGAGGGGGGGGGGGGTTGTGTAATATTTTGTGAAGAAAAAGCAAGGAAAAAGAGTAATTAATGCTAATTAATGCATTTTGCCACCATTACACCCTTTTCTTTTAAATTTTAAAAAGAAACCATTAGTCACCAAAAAAAAAATCTAGATATTTAAAAAGAACCTTCTAAAATAATTCTAGTAACAAAATTAATTTATTCACAAAATAAAAATTTTCCCGATTTACGTGCACAAAATACCGCTTAAAATAATATTTTATTCGGAAAAAAAGCTATCTGAACCAAAACCTCCCAAATACTCCCAAAGTTCGCACACAAGCTTTATTTTAGCTAAAATAGGTGCCGGTAAGCTTATACGGTCGTTTGATCGAAATCGGGTTAAAACGGGAAAAACCGACAATTTTGCCTTAAAACGGGAAAAAAATTCTGAAACGTTACAGTAGACTAGCGTATGCGCTTCTCATCCCAGCAGGGGAGACGGTCTGTCCCACAGCCGTCAGTACGTCGTAGTTGAGATAGTATGCGGGTGCTCGTTAGGTTACGAGTACACTGGACAGGACTCATCGGGAACTGATTGGTTGGTATTATACCTATCATCAGTTATCAGTTCCCAGGTGACATGAGTACAGCTTAGTCCGCTGACTTGACACTGTCACTTCGCCTCGAGTGTGTTCCCACTGTACTTTGATTACTACCCTACCACGGCTCAAAGGAGTCATGCAAACATGTAGTAGTTGGGTGCAGTCCCGAAGCACTTGGAGGCAGTGACGGTTAGACAGGATTCGTATCTTCCGGTATTGGGGGTTGATATCGTGCTGTGTTTAGGAGAGCCATTACACAAGTAGTCCCTGGCCAGGGCAAGCGAGATATACTGGTAGGTTTCCAGTGTTATCTCAGGGTGTTCTGGGCTACACTCCGACACGACTTATACCGCTATTAGGGGACTGACGTTTACCGCCCCCATAGGCCCGCCATGCGATATGATCAGACGAACTGACCGGACTGTACGGAGACTGTCACATTCAGGCTCAGTAGGAGTTCAGATGGGTTTTCACCTCGTCCATCTTCTTAACGGCATCTACCTGGGGGCCGTTACGCACAGTTAGTGCCGCTTGCGGTCTGTGGTTAATCCCACTACCAGCGTAGTGTCGAGTCTTTAGAGTCCCACACAGAGAGCTATTCGCCTTTAGGCAAAAGAGTAGAGGTCGCATGGTTTTGCGACAGGTCGCATGATTTTGCGACAGGGTTCGGTCGCATCCGTGCACTTGTGCACGTTTTGTGTCCGGGCAGTTAACACTAGCGGGCTTTGGTTTAAGCCAGATCCTAGTGTACGTTTTGGGGTTGGTTTTATCTCGTTTGTATTCGTGTTCCTCGGAACGCGGATGCGGGTGTGTATGCACAGTTGACAGAGAGACATAGGCAGAGGATTCTCATTAGGGTTGTTGACTGTTGACTTTTTGTTAAATCCTAATGAGAATAAGAAATATGATTAACAATAATATTAATTAAGCATTATTGTGACATGGTTGTTGATGGTTGACTTTGTTGACTTAGTTGACCGGTTGACTAGGTTGGACTTGTTGACCTTCATCATTATAATGGCTATCATTTCATGGCAAAGACTTTTGCTTGCTTGTTTCTTTTTGCAAAATGAGAGCATGAAATGATATGGCCATTTTGACTTGAACCATCACATAATACTTGATTACTATTATTTGTGATGATGATTTTTGATTAAGAGAGCTTGGATGGCAAAAGACTTATTCATTCTATCATTTGCTTTCTCTCTCTTGAGCTCTCTCATCCTCAAGCTCTCTCCCTCTTCCTCTTGCTCTCTCTCTAGCTCAAGGCAACTCCCTCTCATGAGTTGAGAAACATTACCTTAGAGATAAAAGAAAACCCATATCACTTCTCTACTCACCCTAGTTTATAAGGTTTAGCAAACCAAGTGTTCTAGTTTCTTCAAGTTCGAAGTAGAAGCCAAAAGGTAAAAGCTTTCGGGTGGATCCATCTTCGGCGCGAGGAGACGACGAGGTGAGGCCGATCCGTACACCGCAAAGAGTTGAAGACGAAGGAGTTCAAGAAAGGTATAACCCCCTAACCGAGTAGGTAAAACTCTTAGTTAGGATTGTTAGATGGTTGTTTAACAAAAATCCGTATTTTGAGTCCATGTTACTACCTCTAGAAAAATTGTTTTTTATCATTTCCGCAAGCCCGTAAGTACCGGGAGAGGTAACGTGGACTTACATAATTAATCCCGGCTAGTCTTTCCTTTTATGGTTTGAAGGAAGATTTGATAAAAACAGTGGGAGCTATCCTGATTAGATAAAATAATAACCAATCTGATCTTGCAAGAGCATACGCTAAAGTGTTTTTCTTCTCTCTTTCTCCAGGTAGCGACCATATCATGCCTTAATAAAGATAATAATATGGATGTATTGACCGAACCCGCATGTTATACTGTGCTGGGGAACGTTGGTTCCGTTCTTTCTTATAAGATTTATAGGACTGAACAAGATATAGGGGAATACCAGGATTCCCATGTCACCCGAATGAAGAAAGTACATGTTGATGCATTTTCTTCGGGTGTGTTCATTATAGAGAACTGTTTCTCCATTTGCTCTACGTCCTGGGTATTAGATACCGGGTCAGGATCCCATATATGTAATCAGTTACATGGGCTTAGGAAAGGTAGAGAACTTGGAGATAGTGATAAAGACATAAGGGTTGGAAATAGTGCAATTGTTGCAGCTAAAACTGTCGGGGAATATCACCTTGTATTGCCAACTGGTAATACATTGATTCTGAACGAATGTTATTTCATGCCGAACCTGATATACAATATTATATCAGTTTCTTTGTTGAGTAAAGAGTGATATAATTTTGTATTATAGGATAATGTTATGAACATTTTCCTAAACCAAAAGTTGGTTGGATCAGGCACGTTGTGCAATGGTATTTATTGTCTAAATCAATCAACAGTTCTGAGCATAACAAACACACACAAGAGGAAGAGTTCAGAACTGAACGAATCCTTCTTGTGGCATTATAGACTGGGTCACATCAATGCGACACGATTAGCTAAGTTGCATAAGAATGGATATTTGAAACCGTTCGAATTTTCATCTTATGACACTTGCCAGTCATGTCTCAAAGGCAAGATGACCAAAACTCCATTTACGGGACACGGAGAAAGAGTTACGGAACTCTTAGGACTGATACATAGTGATATATGCGGTCCCATGTCTACACATGCCAGGGATGGTTCTTCCTACTTCATTACATTCACTGACGATCTCTCAAGATACGGACATGTGTTCTTAATAAGACACAAGTCTGAAGCTTTTGAGAAATTTAGAGAATATAAACAAGAAGTCGAGAACCAAACCGAGAAAAGTATTAAAATCCTTCGATCTGATCGAGGAGGTGAATACTTGAGCAATGAATTCCTGGACTTCCTAAAAGAGAATGGGATTCTCTCTCAGCTAACTCCTCTATATACACCACAGCACAACGGTGTATCAGAACGGAGGAACCGCACTATATTAGATATGGTGCGCTCTATGATGAGCACAGCTGAGTTACCTATTTTCTTCTGGGGGTATGCGCTAGAGACAGCCATACATCTATTGAATATGGCCCCCACCAAATCTGTGCCTACCACTCCATATGAGATATGGAAAGGGAAGAGACCATGTCTTAACTATGTAAAGATATGGGGTTGTCCAGCCTATGTCAAACGACAAAATCCGTACAAACTCGATGCACGGTCTGTTCTACGCAAATTTGTAGGATATCCCAAGAATTCACAAGGGTATATCTTCTACCACACTGAGGAACAAAGGGTGTTTGTTTCTCGGCATGCCACCCTTTTAGAAAAGGAATTTCTTGCAAAAGAGATTAGTGGTCATGAGGTAGAACTGGAAGAGGTTCCAGCTACAAAAGCTGCAACAGAAGATCTGGTGGAACCAGAGGATTCCGTAGTTCCCGATGAACCCCAGCCACTCCGCCGATCTAGTAGGGTTCCTCACCCACCTGAGAGATACTACGGTTTTCTCATGGATGGTGGGAGCGAGGATTGCATCATGGTTGATGATGACCCAACTAGTTTCGAGCAGGCCATCACGAGTGGGGACTCAGTGAAACGGCTGGATGCAATGCGGTCCGAGATGGAATCCATGTACACAAACAAAGTATGGACTTTGGAAGTTGCTTCTGAAGGGGTAAAACCCATTGGGAGCAAGTGGATCTTCAAGAAAAAACTTGGTGTAGATGGGAAAGTGGAGACTTTCAAAGCTAGACTTGTTGCAAAGGGTTTTCGTCAAAGACCAGGTGTGGACTATGACGAAACCTTTTCTCCAGTGGCTATGCTTAAATCCATCCGGATCATGCTTGCCATCGCTGCATATCATGACTATGAAATCTGGCAAATGGATGTTAAGACCGCCTTTCTAAACGGTGATTTAGAAGAGTGCGTGTACATGACTCAGCCAGAGAGCTTCGTAGATAGTAGGAGCAGCGGGAAGGCGTGCAAGCTGCTTAAATCCATTTATGGATTAAAGCAAGCATCGCGAAGTTGGAACATCTGCTTTGACGTCGTTATCAAAGAGTTTGATTTCGTCAAAAACGTAGATGAACCTTGTATCTACAAGAAGGTGGCAGAGAGTAAGGTTGTCTTCCTCGTATTGTATGTAGACGACATACTCTTGATAGAAAATGACATTCCTATGCTGCAATCGGTCAAGCTCTTCTTATCACAAAGATTCTCAATGAAAGATCTTGGTGATACCTCCTGCATATTGGGAATTATGATCTATAGAGATAGATCTAAAAGGATTTTAGGATTGTCCCAATCCAGGTACATTGACACCATACTAAAGAGGTTTAGTATGGAAGAATCCAAGCGTGGGAACTTACCCACGATCTCTGGAGTCACTCTCTCCAAAGAGATGTCTCCCAAGACTGATTTGGAGAGAGCTCGCATGCAATGGATACCCTATGCTTCGGCTGTAGGCTCTATCATGTACGCGATGCTATGTACCAGACCTGATATAGCATACTCACTAAGTGTAGTGAGTAGGTATCAAGCTGATCCTGGAGAGAGTCACTGGATAGCTGTGAAGAGCATTCTCAAGTACTTACGAAGGACTAAGGAGATGCTCTTGGTGTATGGTAAGGGAGAACTCCAAGTGGAGTCCTTTACCGATTCGAGCTTCCAGAGTGATAAGAACGACTCTAAGTCGCACTCGGGATTTGTCTTTACCCTCTACGGAGGGGCGGTTAGCTGGAAGAGTTCCAAGCAGGAAACCGTGGCAGACTCAATGATGGAGGCTGAATACATCGCTGCCAACGATGCTGCCAAAGTGGCTGTCTGGATCAAGAAGTTCATTACTGAACTTGGAGTGGTTCCATCCATTGTGTATCCAATACCTTTGTATTGCGATAACAATGGAGCGATGGCTTTGGCTAAGGAACCCAGGTCCCATCAGCGATCCAGGCATATTCTGAGGCGGTATCACCTGATCCGGGAGATAGTTGATCGCCGGGAGATCGAGGTCATGAGGGTTGACATGAAGAACAACACTGCGGATCCACTCACGAAGGCCATTCCCCAGATACAGTTTGAGAGACTCTTTGGGATGCTAGGTATGCGATACTACAGCAGCTGGCCCTAGTGCAAGTGGGAGATTGTTAGTTGTATGTATGCCCTAGAGGCCAGTATTGTATAGATGATGTATATTATATTGGATGCTTGGATATATATATAGAGGACTTTCTTGCTCGACATGATTCTGGTTGCTCTTTATCTTAACATCTATACTTGTCTCTTTATACTGTCTTATAGTTACATGTTGGTAAAGCCCTTAGGATGTGTACTTGACTACCTGGACTATAATGCGGATCATACTAGTGGGGACATGGTAGTCCATAAGTACATCCTTCAAGGTCCCTAGTCATGGGTGTTTTGAGACGGGGCATCGATATACCAGAGTAGATTAGCGTATACACTTCTCGACCCATGAGATGGGCGATGGATGATCCCATATCCATTAGTGTTTGACATCAGAGATGGTATACGGGTGCTCAGTGGAGACTGGGTACACTGGACGGACTCGCCGAGAACTCCCAGATGGTATTATACCTTACGTCAGATGACAGTTCTCTGGTGACACTTGTGCAGGTTAGTCTGTAGACCCGAGATCGTCATAGAGTCTTGTGTGATTCCCACTATGCTTTGATTTCCACCTTACCACGTCCATGAGGACGTGCAAAACGGTGGTTTTTGGGTACAGTCCCGTGTCACATGGAGGCAATGAGCGATAGGAGGGGTTTCGTCTCTCCCGGTATTGGGGGTTGATGTTGCGCTGTGCTCGATTGGCCGTGATAGGGAAGTCCCTGACCAGGGCTGATTTAGAGATTTACTGGTAAGTGTTACCAGAAGTTTCTCGACCCATTATGAGCCTCACATCGGCACGACTTATCGGTTATTGGGGTCTGACGATTACCACCCCTAGACTTGATATGCGACATATCAGACGAGGAGACCAGACTGTACGGGAAGTGTTACCGGCAGGCTTTTACAGGAGTTACGAGCGGGCTTGCTTGCTGATCTTCTGATCGCTCAATACCCGGGTAGCCATTACGTCTAGCTAGTACCGCTGACGGCTTGTGGGTGCTTGATGTGATCATCACCTACTGTCGGCGTATTGACGAGTCTTTAGAGTCCTACATAGAGGTTTTACTGGCTCAGGCAAAATGAAATAGGAGCACGTATGTGATATGTGCGGGGCCGAGAATAATGCGTCTATGTAATACCGTATTCTATTCTCGCCACTTTTTGTATCGGTCGGTTTTATATATGATATAGCCGGGTTATCGAATCAAGTGTTGATTCGATAAGTCGATACATTGGATGTTAGTTGGTTATATGTGATATGACCGGATTATTAAGTCAAGTGTTGATTTAATAATTTATTGTATAATTGTATATTTGATATACTAGTTTACATTAACTAACACTTGTTCACTTTAGGGTTTTTTTCTCTCTCACATGTACACAACTTTAATATATATGTGATATATATTAAAATGAGTTTTCTTTTTGTATCATGGTTGATGATACAACATTCATGGGTGTATGAGACTTACACCATGCTATTTGTAATGTTGGAATTAATATATTTAAAGTAATTACAAAATTAGTGGAAAATTAGAAACTGCATGAAGCTTGTGGAAGCTTGTGGATGCATTGACTAAAGTCCACTAAATTTGTTTTTACTTTGGATTTTTAACCTAACCATTACACTTAGCTATGGTAATGTCTCTACATGAGTTAGTATATAATACTCACTCACCATGGTTAGCTCACTCACTTGATCATTATCCTCATCTCTTTCTTTTGTTCAACTTCTTCTTCATTTGTTAAAAAGAAAAAGCTTGCTAGGGTTTGATCCAAAGTGAGAAAGATTGTGAGAAATAAAACACTAAAAAGAACCCATTTCCTATTTCTCCATCCTCTACTAGACTAGCACTTTAGTTTAGGGTGTTTGCTTCACTAATTCTCAAGTTAGTGAAGTAGAAGCTTGAGTTGGCATCCCCTCAACGTAGATCATCTTCGGCCTCGAAGACTTCAAGCAAGGACGCGTCTTTCGCCTCGTGAAGCCATGCAAGGGTCCGGGAGAACCACGATCGCAGCGAAGGGACTTCAACAAGGAGCTATAGAAGTGAAGGACCGATCTATAAAGGTTGTATTTCATATTCCCTTAGTAGTAAATTTCCTTTACTAGCATATGAAACCCTAATTTTCTAGCAACGATCTTGTTAGGGTTATTCGACACGGCTAAAATTTTAAACGGGCATGGTTGATGCATTGTAGAACCTTATTAGAGTGCCTAGTAACCCTACACAGAAATCTCGTGAAAACAAATATCTTAATGCGTATAATCATAAGCATGATGTATGCGACATATAAAGGAAATGTAAGCATATCAGTATATCATGCAAGGGTCATATCCCGATGCAACAATCCTACTGTGTAGTGACATGGCAATTATCGATGATGAAGTGTGTGAGCCGGCAAGCAGGTGTACTTGGAACATATGCATCATCGATAATAGTGTCGGTGTCCTAACAACATGGTTTTAATATAACAATAAACATATTTAAACATGCAATGTGATGCGAAAAGCAAGAATATGCAGTAATGAATAATAAACACAACAGTGCAGTATCTACATCAATGTATCTATATCATACTGTTTTGCCATTTGAAAGAAGACGAATCGGGGTTTTTAGGAAAAATAAGGACTACGGTGTTTTTAAGAAAAGATGCGTCTTTTGAAAATATCCGTAGAATTCCTTCGCTTGTCTTTAAAATACTCCCGATTCGTTAGTTTTTGAAATAGGTATGACTCAGGTCTATTCTAGCATCTACTATGCCACTACAAATCTAACTAACAAGCTAGTCGGAGGGGTATGGAAACCACCTAAATCTGAGTCGATATATATATATATATAATAGTCGGTGATCCCGCCTCAAAGGTACCGCGTACGATACAATATCATATGACATCCTCGAGTCATGAGTGCGGATCTTATCATCAAATAAAGCTCGTACGGTAAATCATCGTACGGCATCCCAAATCTGGGTACGGGTCAATATCACATTCATCTCACCAATTAGCTGGTATCCTTATCATCATATCTCATGATCTGGGGTACGGATCTAAGTTTAGTACAACTGATACCATCTATATAAATAAAAATGCGTGTGTAAGACACACGTCTCAAGGCCCGCTAAAATCACATATCGTATCCCAAATACGAATCACATCATATCACCGATCTCATGGTACAATGCCCAATATCATCGACTCATCTCCAATTATCATCCACTATCCTCATCATCCAGGTATATGTATAACAAATAAGCATGTGTGTGCGTGTGGGTGTAAACCTATTCTAGGGTTCGCAACTAGGAACTATACTAGTTTACTTCTACGCCCTAATCTAACCATCGTACACCTAGTCTCATCTCAAATATCCACGACACACAATAAGCTATCATATATAGTATATATATACTATACTAAACATCGAACTGCGGGGGTGCTATACGCTATCCACCCGACTTCCCCCGTAGATATAATCTACTCACCTTGCATCCTACGTATCGGTGTCGATGTCACCTTCATCTTCTTCATCATATGAAACCCTCATGAAGGTACCTACAAGATAACACAATCGCAAATGCATCTTAAAATCACATCGAGAAGACCAAACAACGCGCTAAGGCTTATAGGTTAGAACCTATAGACTACGCTTTCAAAACCATCACACAATCCTCGATGTCGTCATGCAAACGTCAAGCGATCGAGGTAAAAAAAAATACGCAAATCCAGAATTCAAAATACGAGAAACGAGACTCTGAATCAAAACAGCAACTTAGGAAAAAGGTTCCAGATTCTACCCTAGGTCAAATCAGACAATTTTGCATATGCCAAGGGTCTATTTTACAGATTAGGGGACCACAGAACCAACACGAACCCATTCCTTACTGATCTGGCCGCAATTTGCGGCCAGAGAGAATAAATCTGTGGCCATGGTTAAGAGTTAGGGGCTGGGGTCTTGGTGGTATGTTCTAAATCACCTGCATGCATCTCTGTGTATGCAAAATAAATTTCAGTCTCCGGGTAATAGCAGATTCCAATTTACATCCACAGAATTCACAATTTCCCGATATCGGCTTTTCTAAATCCATATTCCAAGGTTCTAGTCTCTGTTTTAGGCCTGAAATCTAGCACTAGGGGGTTTGTGTGGTCTCTACTGAGCTCAATTGCACATTACAACCCAAAGTCTCCATAAACCCTAACTAGGATTTTCCTAAGTCCAAAAAACCACTTGATATCGGTTCTAATCTAACATGGGGGTAAAAGTAATGGAAACACTAAGCTTATGGTTCAGAAAATACCTCATTTGGCAATTCAAGAAAATTCTTGAGTTTCCCCAAGTGGCCAAAACCCTTGCTTTCTTGGCCCAATGTGCTCCCCTTGAGCTTGTGCATCTTTTTAATGAATTGGGATTTGGGTTTTGAGTTGATTTTCATGGTGTTTTGGGGGATTTTGTGGAGAGGGAGAGAGAGTGCAGTAGCAGCAGCAGCAACATGAAGGAGAGGGAGAGAAATGAGTGAAAACAATGAAGGAGGATGGCTCAAGACTTGGGTCAAAGGTAAACCCTCACTTTGTCTCTCTCACCCATACCTTTATATTCTATTCATTCCTTTTCTTTTCTATTTTCATTCTCACATCAATAGTAACCTCAAAATGACAAGCCATGCACCCAAAACATGTAGGAAAATGCAACTAGTGTAGAAAAGATATGGTGCATGTTTTGCACAAAATACGCTTAATGCGCGATTAGCGATTTTTAATTGCGATTAGCACTAAATTAGTGTCAAACTAATCATAAAAACTTAAAATTTGCATAATTCACATAAAACACCCTCTTCTTAGTAATTTCTATAATTTTCCAAATCTTCCCCCATTTATCGGTTTTTAATTATACCGAAATATTAAAATATTAATTTACAATTAATATTAAATATAAAAATTCCCAAAAATAATATTTTTTTTTTTTTGAAATGTTACAATCTTCCCCCCTTAAAGAAATTCGGTCCCTGAATTTAATTTAAAACCCCTCAACTACTAAAACACTTCAGTAAAAGTCCAAGTTGTCGGGGCTCCAAAATCATCAATTCAAAAACGTATCATAGCGCAATGCATGAGCATGAACAATGAGCAGATAGCTCAAAATCAAATCTCCGTCAAGCATCCCGCAATCATCGGAGTTATGGTAAGACACAAATATCAAATCCGAAACAAAACCAATATGATATATATCAAAACCATACATGTAGATATCTAAAAGAAATGCATGCAAAACCTTTCATGTTGCTGTGCTGTGCGTGTATCACGGCACAGTAGCGGACGTCTATTGTAAGAAAATAGCTATATAAATACTTATCTTTGTTTAATATGTACATCCCGCCGTTTTGAAAACAATTTAGAAGGGTTCCTTTGTTTTAAACATGTCGTGTCATATCAGACACATAGGTAAATACGGAGACTATAGCTCCCCTTTTGGAAATCCCTTCGATAACTATCAATGCATGCAAAATATCCCCAGGTACTGTCCTCTAACTAGTCCTGCTCAGTACGAAAACAAATCGCAAACATCATAAAAACGTACTGGTCCATATGGAATAAATCCCAAAATGTATATAAGAATCCCCTGTGCGTCTGGTGCGCACGGAAATCAAAAATCCATACATGTGCCATACATGTGCATAGAAGCAACATCTAGGTGCAACGGGTGTGCACGAAACATCTGTCATAGGCAACGTGTATGCCTGACAGCAAAATCAGGTGCATCTGACATGCACGAAGAATCCCGATTTAGTGCATCTGGCATGCACAAAAATCGCATCTCAAAACATGCGCTCAATACGCGCGAAAATCCAAATCAAATGCACGGAGTGCAAGAAATCAACATATCAAATGACATCAAATCGAAGTTAGGTGCAACCATAGTGCACAAAATATAAATCCGGTGCAACAAAGGCACGAAATATAAATCTGGTGCAATAAACGCACGAAACATAAAACTGGCGCGACAAACGCACGATGTATAAAACTGGAGCATCCTGGGAAAGAAATACAAATACGGTGCATCCTGTGCACAAATACCAAACAATAACTCAAATGCGTAAGCAGCAACACCGAGTGTACCCAGGTGTAAAGAAAATCATAAACGTGTGCAACTGCGTGCACAGAACACATCTCAATGCACTATAAGCACATATAAGCTATACCGAGTGCAAAAACCCAAATCGTGTGCATACCACGTGCACAAAATCAACCCAACGGTATGAAATCCATGAAGTCATAAGCATATGCAACCAAGGCATAAAAACGATATCAGGTGCAATAACTGTGCACCAATATGAATCCAGTAGGTGGAACCATGGTGCACGAAAACAAATATCATGAAAATCCATCATCAAGACTAAATCATGCGAATAGATCGCCCAAAATACCGAAATCCAAGATGACGGATACGTGATAACCAAATCACCAAATCACAAATCATAAATACCGTCATCGATAGTTCCTCCTTCAAAGTCGAGAAGGTGTCGGTGCATCCAATACTAGCAGAGCAAGATATCTACTTGCCCCATGTTCATGGTCTGGCGCCTGATGCTTTTAGGCTCTTATCTCTCACTGTGCATTGCTAGATATAAAGGTCCTCGGCTCAACAGCCCAATATGGAATAACGACGGAAATAGTCCCGCTCTGGTACATCCTCTACAGATCTTTGGCCAACTATCTCGTCGACGATGCCGAACTCTGGCCTGCTGGGTGTGCGCAATATGACCGCTCCTGGGTCCAAGTCTTCTCGTATAGTATTCCAGAAAGGTCCTGTCGAGGTCTTTCTTAAATCTCATTTCTGCCGAACTGTCCAGAGGTTATCACCCTTTTCTATATCTGTTTCTTATTCCGGAACGACTGCATACTTATCGCGACTCCTTCTGGAAGGTTTATCCATTATCAACGCCTCTGCATGCGTATCGCATCTCTGATGTCAGCGGAGTGGAACGTCATCTCGTCGAAATCTCATGCGAACTCTTTTCTCCACTTTTATCTGCTATCGACTACTTCAGACTCGTCTCTTCGTGGCTGCATGGACTATGCTCCAACGGCTATACTAGTATCTGGAGTCTCCCAAGCAATGCATCCCATCATATGATATCCGAAAGATGTTGAACCTTTTGATCGATTCGTCAAAACCTCATAATCCCACAAGAGCTCAACATCTTGGGTACAGCTTAATAGTGTCGAGTACTTACCACAGCATCAGTGGACCAGCCGTAGAAGGGCAAATCCAAGCCTCACTAATGGCGCTGTGGAACTGCCGCAAACCCTAAGGTTCAAAGGCTTTCACACGGTCATTATGTCGAGTTAGGATTTCATTCTTCTAGAGGGTCCATAGAATCGCTTGCATGTCTTTCCGAATACTTTAAACTTGGAATATGGGTTTCTGACATTCGATCGCCTCCATCGACTACCTACGAACCTGTGTGAAGTCGTCTCTAGATGGAATCAATCAATCTGATGACCTCGCATCAGGGTAAGAGAACGAACCACATGTCTAGTCTTTCCTCCATAGGTAACTAGCGACTTCCCATCATATCTCTAAGTATATACGTATGCTGCAGTAGCTCCACCATCTGGGCAATATCTCTTCATTTGCAGCAGCAACTGGCTCATTCGTCGGTACGCTGAACAGCGCCTCAATCATCCTGAATAAGCGATATATCAATGGTCATCACACTCTGGCTGGCCTCTAGCAGTAGCTTGATCCTCTGGTGCAGATCAGCACATCCTGGAAATCTCGTAAAAGCGATCTGTCAAACGCATCATGGCGCAAAAACACAAATAAACGACGCCTCTATACGCAATCGTATGTCTCTGGAATCACGCCCTGGTCAGTCCTCGTCCGTGACGAGCTCAAGCTGACACAACTCTAGCCGTAGCTCTCTCTGCCTGTGTAATCATGGCAGCAAAATCATAACCAGTATCGATGAGGATAGATCATAGGAATGAATATAATACTGTGCAAGGAAATGTACATCCTAAGGTTTCTTAAGCGGAGTAGCGTATCGTAAGTATGCCGCGGAACATACGTACGGTACGTCACTCTACTCAAGCTACCTACTCCATCAACCAAGGGTCATCCTACGCGACGAAAGTTCGGGTATAATACCCCCTCGACTAAGTCGAAGTTCCGTAAGGTCAAGCATAAGTTTCGTATATATATAAACGCTCTAGGCTCCGCATAGTCAAACTTAGACTCAAACCAAGGTTAACCTAGCGCTCTGATACCAACTTTGTCACGACCCGAAATAGCACGTGACTGGCACTTGAATCATATGAAGTCTATAGGACCCCATCTAATTCAAGTAAGCCAAAAGCCCAGAAATCTAAAACCATTTTAAATAATAACTAGTTTTAAGAAGTAAGGAAAACATGTTTTGAAAACAAGTTTTTTAAAATAAATAAGCCGAATATGCGTTTTTAAAATCTTTAGTCTTTTCTGAAAATTTCGGCAGAGTTTCCTTTGTAAATACTGGCCCCGAACGGGGTACAACAAGAATAATATATATGCAATGATAAAAGGCATCCCCAAACGGGAGCAAGCTCTTCGTCAATTGACGGTCACAACCACGCAAGCAGTATAATTTACAACGCCGAAGGGCGAGGATCAACACTCAAAGGAAAACTCAAATCAGCTTGAAAACCATAATACTACAACGCGCGACTCTAAGGTCGAAATAATACACAACTGGTTTTCTAAGTCTGAAAAAATATTCAAGTTTTGGTTGATGGAATTACTAGATACAACCGAATAATACATATGCAATGGTGGTTCTGATGCAAAAGAATCCACCTACCAAAGCAAATCACCCGTAAGGGAAGCAGTGTGCCAGAAAAGCCGTAATGAAACCTGTACGGCAAAACCTGCAAGAAACTGTGGCACAACAGGGGTGAGTTGCCAACTCATGAATAGAAAATATCACAGAGCAGAAATCATATGTATGACACAATCCTAGGTCAATACGATCAGATATATATATATAAATCTCATGAATAAGTCTGAAGCATGATAAGGTGGCAATGTAACATCTATACATGAGTGTAGTGCCAAGTGCTCGTGCCAGTGCCTCAGGTAATAGCATATCATAAATATGAGGTATGATCAATGTCGACTATATTCATGAAGTCTATGAATATGTGGATATCATCCGACTGTGAGATCAATATCATCAATGTCAATATATGTAGGTGGAAATCGTCCACGTGTCACCCAATGACAATAAGCATCATGCATGTAAATATCATAAACGTATGCATGGAAGTATGAGGATGTAAATCAACATGTGTCGCTCACGACATATCAAATCATGGGACCTGAGTGTCAAGTATCGACACTCGAAAACATCATGAAACCTGTGCCTAGCATCGGCATGTAAATCCTCATATACATAGGGCTCCATCAGTCTGGATCGGCCCGTCTCATCTTTCAACTCCGGTCGGTATCCTCCGGATATCTGCCGAGCTCACATACAATCACCGGTAGGTACTCGCCACACTGCCAGGCTCATCATCTGCTCCACGAAAAACATTTCTCGCCCCGGGGAACCATACCGGGTCCACCATGTACCCGCAATCGGCCTCATCCAGCTCCTCGATTCAGGTTCACATGTCACACGTCTCAGAACCGAGAAAACGCATGGTGGACGCACTGAAATTCATATCAAGGGAAACCGAGTTTTTAAAACAATGCATATTCTCCTTTGAAATAACCACAGTCCCTAAATCCAGAAATCTTATGAAAACAAATATCTTAATGCGTATAATCATAAGCATGATGTATGCGACATATAAAGGAAATGTAAGCATATCAGTATATTATGCAAGGGTCATATCCCGATGCAACAATCCTATTGTGTAGGGACATGGCAATTATCGATGATGAAGTGTGTGAGCCGGCAAGCAGGTGTACGTGGAACATATGCATCATCGATAATGGTGCTGGTGTCCTAACAACATAGTTTTAATATAACAATAAACATATTTAAACATGCAATGCGATGCGAAAAGCAAGAATATGCGGCAATGAATAATAAACACAACAGTGCAGTATCTACATCAATGTATCTAAATCATACTGTTTTGCCATTTGAAAGAAGTCGAATCGGGGATTTTAGGAAAAATAAGGGCTACGGTGTTTTTAAGAAAATATGCGTCTTTTGAAAATATCCGTAGAATTCCTTCGTCTGTCTTTAAAATACTCCCGATTCGTTAGTTTTTGAAATAGGTATGACTCGGGTCTAGTCTAGCATCTACTATGCAACTACAGATCTAACTAACAAGCTAGTCAGGAGGGGTATGGAAACCACCTAAATCTGAGTCGATATATATATATATATATATATATATATATATATATATAAATATAATAGTCGGTGATCCCGCCTCAAAGGCACCGCGTACGATACAATATCATATGACATCCTCGAGTCATGAGTGCGGATCTTATCATCAAATAAAGCTCGTACGGTAAATCATCATACGGCATCCCAAATCTGGGTACGGGTCAATATCACATTCATCTCACCAATTAGCTGGTATCCTTATCATCATATCTCATGATCTGGGGTACGGATCTAAGTTTAGTACAACTGATACCATCTATATAAATAAAAATGCGTGTGTAAGACACACGTCTCAAGGCCCGCTAAAATCACATATCGTATCCCAAATACGAATCACATCATATCACCGATCTCATGGCACTATGCCCAATATCATCGACTCATCTCCAATTATCATCCACTATCCTCATCATCCAGGTATATGTATAACAAATCAGCATGTGTGTGCGTGTGGGTGTAAACCTATTCTAGGGTTCGCAACTAGGAACTATACTAGTTTACTTCTACGCCCTAATCTAACCATCGTACACCTAGTCTCATCTCAAATATCCACGACACATAATAAGCTATCATATATAGTATATATATACTATACTAAACATCGAACTGCGGGGGTGCTATACGCTATCCACCCGACTTCCCCCGTAGATATAATCTACTCACCTTGCATCCTACGTATCGGTGTCGATGTCACCTTCATCTTCTTCATCATATGAAACCCTCATGAAGGTACCTACAAGATAACACAATCGCAAATGCATCTTAAAATCACATCGAGAAGACCAAACGATGCGCTAAGGCCTATAGGTTAGAACCTATACACTACGCTTTCAAAACCATCACATAATCCTCGATGTCGTCGTGCAAACGTCAAGCGATCGAGATAAAACACAATACGCAAATCCAGAATTCAAAATACAAGAAACGAGACTCCGAATCAAAATAGCAACTTAGGAAAAATGTTCCAGATTCTACCCTAGGTCAAATCAGACAATTTTGCATATGCCAAGGGTCTATTTTACAGATTAGGGGACCATAGAACCAACACGAACCCAATCCTCACTGATCTGGCCGCAATTTGCGGCCAGAGAGAATAAATTTGCGGCCATTGTTAAGAGTTAGGGGCTGGTGTCTTGGTGGTATGTTCTAAATCGCCTGCATGCATCTCTGTGTATGCAAAATAAATTTCAGGGTCTCCGGGTAATAGCAGATTCCAATTTACATCCACAGAATTCACAATTTCCCGATATCGGCTTTTCTAAATCCGTATTTCGGTGTACTAGTCTCTGTTTTAGGCCTTAATTCTAGCACTAGGGGGTTTGTGTGGTCTCTACTGAGCTCAATTGCACATTACAACCCAAAGTCTCCATAAACCCTAACTAGGATTTTCCTAAGTCCACAAAACCACTCGATATCTGTTCTAATCTAACATGGGGATAAGAGTAATGGAAACACTAAGCTTATGGTTTAGAAAATACCTCATTTGGCAACTCAATAAAATTCTTGAGTTGCCCCAAGTGGCCAAAACCCTTGCTTTCTTGGCCCAATGTGCTCCCCTTGAGCTTGTGCATCTTTTTAATGAATTGGCATTTGGGTTTTGAGTTGATTTTCATGGTGTTTTGGGGGATTTTGTGGAGAGGGAGAGAGAGTGCAGTAGCAGCAGCAGCAACATGAGGGAGAGGGAGAGAAATGAGTGAAAACAATGAAGGAGGATGGCTCAAGACTTGGGTCAAAGGTAAACCCTCACTTTCTCTCTCTCACCCTTACCTATATATTCTATTCATTCCTTTTCTTTTCTATTTTCATTCTCACATCAATAGTAACCCCAAAATTACAAGCCATGCACCCAAAACATGTAGGAAAATGCAACTAGTGTAGAAAAGATATGGTGCATGTTTTGCACAAATATGCTTTAAGCGCGATTAGCGATTTTTAATCGCGATTAGCACTAAATTAGTGTCAAACTAATCATAAAAACTTAAAATTTGCATAATTCACATAAAACACCCTCTTCCTAGTAATTTCTATAATTTTCCAAATTTTCCCCATTTATCTGTATTTAATTATACCGAAATATTAAAATATTCATTTACAATTAATATTAAATTATAAAAATTCCCAAAAATAATATTTTTTTTTTGAAATGTTACATCGACGTTCATCTCGATACAGCTGACGAGATGTCATTACAGTGTCCCTCCTCCAATAGGATTCGGACACGCCAAAGCATACGAAGCGAAAGCCAAATTCCTAGTTTCAGGGTCTTGACGCCAACTCATATAAAACCTGAAAGACTATCGGCGATCATCCCACACCAGCGCGGAGTGGTCACCACCTCAACGTTCGTCTCGATATAGCAGATGAGATGTCACCACAGCAGTTTTCCTCCAGCAGGATTCAGACGCGACAATCAAACAACGGAGCCACGACAAAATACCTAGTTCCAAACCTCGACGGTTCACCAGCAACCTAGAGAGAACCGCGACATTCGTCTCGATACAGCAGATGCAGTGCCAGCAAACGAAGCGAAGGCCAAATTCTTAGCTTCAGGGTCTTGACGGCAACTCATATAAAACCTGAAAGACTATCGGAGATCATCCCACCACAGCGCGGAGTGGTTATGACTCATCGGGGCTCTCCAAAATGAGCCTAACCTCAAGTAAAAAGCGGCATGGCAAAATTCCTAACGCTTGCTCTTCTAACGGTCAAACTGCCTAGGAGGATTACTTGAAGACGTCTTGTCCAGCCCCCGAAGGGATCAGAGACACGACAGTCGCAAGGCTACTCGAACAGCAACATTGCCTATCGAGGAATACATCAGCCAACGGAACGGTACGACGGACAAAACCCTAGTACCACAAACCCTAACGGACCTCTGTCGTAAAAAGCAGAGGTTAACTGTGACGTTAGGATATTCTTGGGAGAACTGCTCGATTCGTCTCGACTCGTGAGGAAATTAGCATCCTTGCGAGAGCTTCTCGATTCGTCTCGACTCGTAGGGAAAAGCCTTAGGCAATGGAGATAAGAACCGGTTTCCTAAGCACTGGGGCCCTGCAAGTCGGTCCAAAATGGACTCTTGTATACTATTCACAGGCCACACTCTCCAAAGTCGAATCTCGACAAGGAGGGAAACAACCGCTTACGGGTCCTCTCGACTTGTAGGAGGGAAAATTCTCATGTGAGATCCTTACGAATCTCAACAGAAAACGCGTTTAGGAATCCTCACGATTCTTAAAGAGAAAATACACCTACGGGATCCTCTTGACTCGTAGGGAGAAAAAGTCTTCATGAGGCCCTCACGGCTCATGAAGTTGAAAAGTCTTAGGCAACAGATCTGAACCTGCTTCCTAAGCCATCACTACCTCTCGGAGAGTTCAAGATGAAATGTTCTTTATTATCTACAGCCCACACTTGCCAGAGTAACATACCAACAATACAGCAAAGAGAAGAAAACGACAGTGGGAGATAAGAAAAATGTGTCTTTATTCATGAGCTCAATTGAATACAAGATACATCGTATAAAAGAATAAAAAATGGACACATGTTATTCAACGATTACAAGTGTTTAATTGATACAAAAGCAGCTACTGAGAAGGAGGCGTTTTCAATAAGTCAGCCAGTTGCTCTCACACTCCTTTCAGTGCCTTCTCGTGATTAGCCGCCGTGGCCAGCTCCGCTTCAATTCGAGCCCTTTGTTGCAAGCATGACGAAATCTTCTCATCGATTTCCCGTTGGGCATCTTCGCGACTCTGCGTAACCCGCTCGATAGAGTCGAGCTTCCGCCTCAATACAAGCTCGTCCGAGATACATTGCTATAAGGTGTCAAAAACAGCTCTCAGTTGCGTGGCGTTCGCTTCGACTTGGGCACGCAGCCGGGCAGATTCACCCGAAGCCTCCTCGCGTTCCTTCCGCCTCAAGGTCGCTTATTGTTCGAAATGGCGGAGGAAGGACACACTTTGCTCCACCAACGCAGCCTGCTGGGAGTTCAAAGCCTAAATCTCAGGGGCAGGACGCATAAGCTCAAGCTCATGCAGGCATGCCTCAATCTTACTGCAGTGGTTAACCCAAGACTCAACGACGCCCTCACTATAAAAGTTCACGAGCATCGCCAGCATGGGATTAACCTCCGCGGCAAAATCCGCAGCGAATGTTGGAGTCTTCACGTCAAGCTCCTCAATGTAGTCGCTCAACATGCGCAGACTATTCGCAGCACCTTTTGAGGATGGACGTCTGGAAAAGGGTCTTATCGGCATTATAATGCGATACTCGAACAGGGATAGAGTCGATGTGACCGCTACAAAACAAATCAAAATCAGATGTCGGCTTAAGGAATAAAAAATATATATGAACAAAAGAGTCTATTATACCGGCTGCAACAGGGGGCAAAGCTGGGAGTTCCGGTGGCGTGGCGATGCCCTTGACCCCCTTCAATTTGTAAGGCTACGAGCAATGCAAAGAAGAATTAGCAATAACGTGACTGCCCATTAAAGAAAAGAAAGGGCGTCGGTTAGAAAAGATACTCACCGACACCAGCGGGCGGACTAATCTCTGACGAGAAAGAGAAGTGCGGGTTCAACACCTGATACAAATGATCAAAAATAACTCCTGCGAGATCACGATGATACATGGTCAGTACACGAAAGATGCTGTCCCCGATTCAAATTTATCACAAGCCTATACCTTCCAGCATTTGAGAAGATATAAGAGAAGAGGGAGGGGCGGTCATCGTCAAAGCGGTAACTGGTGGCGCTTCCTCGGGTGGCACAACCTCAATGCCCACCGCAGCTGCATTCAAAACAAAAGTACTGTCAGAAAAGGTGGAAAACGGATTGCAGAATAAAATAGAAAGCAACAACCTGAAATTTACCTGGTAAGTCACCGGCCGAGACCACAACAAGAGCATCACTGGATGCAGTGACTGCCTCACCCTCCTCCGTACTCCCGAGCACATCATCAGGGATGTGGGACGGTATAATAACTTCCGGTGGAGAAACAGTAACCATCGCTACAGGCTCCAATGGAAGGATGGTGGCTTTGACTACCTGTCCCGTAGTCTCCGGGCCATCCCCAGAGAGACCCGTTGAACCCGCGGCCAATGAAGATGCCTCTTCTGAAGGAGCAATCACCTGGGGAGAAGGAATCACCAAGGGAAGCTCCATCGTGGGAGAAACAATTGCGTCAACACCCTCCACACTGGTTAGTGCCTCATCGGGGATATCTGCGAAGTCCATAGTCAGGGCGCGACTTGGACTCAGCTCCTCTGCCATCACCGAAGTCCCTGCAAAGTTTGTACGAAGATAAGGATATATATATGTATACAAGCAATACAAAATATTACAACGAGATACACGAACATACCGATGCGCAAGGGAGCTTCTAGTATGGCTTGTTCAAGCCGACGCTCCTTCCTGAGAAGGTATGCTCGCCGAGATTTGATAGTAGACTCGTGGCCACCGGTCCATAATGAAAGTGCGTCCTCGGCGTCGGCTGAGATGGCCTGCTTAAGAGCCCTTTCTCCCCACTCTTCCAAAGGTCCTATGAATAGCCGCCATATCCACGGAGGGTCTTCATAAAAGATGGCGGCAGGGTAAGGCCTCTTTGGGATCCTTACATTCTCGGATTCTTCTTATGAGCATCTTATAGCCTCAGCCAATTGTGCGGCTTCCTCGGCAGATGAACCCGGAAAAAGAAGACTGTCTTCCGGCGGATTAGTAGCGGTCTTCTTCCCTCGTTTTGGCCCAGAGCCAGTAACTGTAGAAGCTCGCTTCTTTCCCCTCGCCGCCCGCTTGCTAAGTTGCTTCTCGGTTTTGACAGAGAGGGAAGACTTCTTCAGGACCTCCGCCAAGGGAACATTATCATTAGAGCCCGGTTTTACCTCCGGAACCATTACGGTATCCATCATCGGTCGTTCAAGTGAAGCCTCTGTTGGAAATGAGGCGTGAAGCCTTTCCTCCTCTTCAAAGGTTTTAAGCGAAGCAGCAATGGCTTCTTCTGTAGAGGCACCTGTTGAAACAGCAAGTGTCAGTCATAGCATGATAAAAGAAGAGTGAAATAAACAGCGGAGAGATAAGGGTAAAGTATACCTGACTGCGCAAGGGCGGCCGGTTCTTTTTCGAGGGTGGCTGACTATTTGGAAGCTTCAATGGCAACCTCCAAATCGGTATCATCAAGCATCCCGAATAAAACCTCGTTGGTCCTATATTCGCTCAAGCCTTCGCTAGACGGAGCAGGGGACGTCGAGCCTAATATGGTGTCCAAAGAAAGTACTTGCTTCTTTTTATTCTGAGGACGAGCGCCGGTGGCCGATGACACGAGTTTGCGTTTGGTAGACGCCTTTGGACGATGAGTCCCAATTTCATTTCCTATGTCCGAATCGGGGGACGTGGCAGCCACCTCTTTTTCAGGCGCGCTGGATGGGGGCAACTCATGCATAGGGCTTAGCACGCGTAGAGGCTCAACTACAGTGACCTCTCTCAGGGGAGGATGAACAATGTTCCATCGCTTCAGAGGAACATTTCGATCACCAGCCGGCACTGCACCTTTGCGATCGAGCAACAATCGTTTCTCCTCCCTGATGACGGCGCCCATTGAATGCTGATACCATGCCACGTACACATTAAGGGCCTTTGGGATGCAGCTTGGTTCGCTGATAAAGAAGTTGGACCCTGTGTTCAAGCGCATGAAATGATGCAGTGCGCCCCACATTCCCTCTTCGGTAGCGGCAGGTTCGGCCAAGAAATCCTCAAGTGGGACGCCCTGATTGTAACTCAGCTGCTGGGCGAAACGATGCGGGTTATATCTCATGAATGGCACCACATCATTTTTCCTGAATATGAGAAAGCCTGGCCACATAGAGTACAGATGAAGAATCTCCCGAGCCGTCAAAATGGAGACCCCATCTTTAAATATGTCCTGTAGTGGCAGCACCGTCTTCCCCGACTCTTGGCCGACGGTCAAAACTTTATCAGTAAAAGACATGCCAGCCCCAACTGTGCGCGTGCGAAGAAGCAAGCCTCTAGCTTCCCGTTGCGTCGGAGTTGCGATAGAAGAGCCAACCGGTCGCATGATCTGAGGGAACCTGCACCTGTCGTAAAAACCCGGCCTCTTATGGATGCCAAAGACGCCTAGCACGTGTAACTCGAGCCATGACGTGAAATAATGCATCGGGAAATTTACAAACTGCACCCCTGGCTTCGTGGTATCAGCTGCCAAGCTGAGGCCGTGATACATATGGGCTAACCCAGCAATCCCCACAGCCACTTGTATCCCGGCAACCATTCGATGCGCAGGATAGAAGACGGACGGCCTTATGCGGTGAGGGTGCATGGGAAGCGCGAACCAACTCAGCCACAACCTAAGGAACACTAAAAAGAACGTTTCTTCATCAATCCCAAGAGCCACCAGCTCTGTAAAAGGGATGACCGGGGTATCAGGTAGAAAGAAGCTCTTCTGATCCACCTTCGTCGCTGGCAGATTGCCTAAACCCAAGCCGAAGGGGTCGTCAAGACTGGCGAATTTGTCAACTTCATCCTTCAATATTCCCGGGCGAAGAAAATCAGCGATAAAAGCCGTAAAATTAACTCCACGACTTTCGGATGCGAGAGAGAGGTTTTCATACATATTCTGTAAGTTATATGTATGCCCTAGAGGCCAGTATTGTACAGATGATGTATATTATATTGGATGCTTGGACATATATAGAGATGACTTTCCTGCTCGATATGATAGTATGCTATCTGGTTGCTCTTTATCTTAACATGTATACTAGTCTCTTTAAACTGTCTTATAGTTACATGTTGGTAAAGCCCTTAGGATGTGTACTTGACTACCTGGACTATGATGCAGATCATACTAGTGGGGACATGGTAGTCCATAAGTACATCCTTCAAGGTCCCTAGTCATGGGTGTATCGAGACGGGGCATCGATATACCAGTGTAGACTAGCGTATACGCTTCTCGACCAATGAGATGGGCGATGGATGATCCCATATCCATTAGTGTTTGACATCAGAGATGGTATACAGGTGCTCAGTGGAGACTGGGTATACTGGACGGACTCGCCGAGAACTCCCAGATGGTATTATACCTCACGTCAGATGGCAGTTCTCAGGTGACACTTGTACAGGTTAGTCTGTAGACCCGAGATCGTCATAGAGTCTTGTGTGATTCCCACTGTGCTTTGATCTCCACCTTACCATGTCCATGAGGGCGTGCAAAACGGTGGTTTTTGGGTACAGTCCCGAGTCACATTGAGGCAATGAGCGATAGGAGGGGTTTCGTCTCTCCCGGTATTGGGGGTTGATGTTGCGCTGTGCTCGATTGGCCGTAACAGGGAAGTCCCTGGCCAGGACTGATCAGAGATTTGCTGGTAAGTGTTACCAGTAGTTTCTCGACCCGTTATGAGCCTCACATCGGCACGACTTATCGGTTATTGGGGTCTGACATTTACCACCCCTAGACTTGATATGCGACTATCAGACGAGGAGACCGGACTGTATGGGAAGTGTTACCGGTTGGCTCGACGGGAGTTGTAGCAGGTTCGCTTGTTCTCTTCTGATCACTCAATACCCGGGTGGCCGTTACGTTTAGCTGACCGATTGCGTCTTGGGGGTGCTTGATATGATCATCACCCACTGCCGGCGTATTGACGAGTCTCAGAGTCCCACAATGGAGTTTCCTAGTCCAGGCGAAACGTTGTGGTGCGCGTATGCGATATGCGCATGGACCCGATTAAAATGCGCGTATAGGATACTGTATATTGATCGGGCGGCTTTCTGTTGGTAGGGGTCATATGTGATATGGCCGGATTGATAAATCAAGTGTTGATTTATCATTTAACCATTAGCTTCTCACTTGAAATCCTTTCTTGAGTTAGTTGGATGTATGCATGCATGTATGCCTTCTTTTTGATTCATGCACATATGGATGTACATATACACATACATACATACATACATCTTTCATGGTTGTATATACATGAAAATGGTGGCAATATAAGACTCACACCATGGTTTTATTTATGAATTATTATTGTATTTATACTAAAACATAAAAGGAAAAAAAATGTTCATTATTGATTTGTTCTACACTCTTCTTTTGACCTAACCATTCTCACCCACCTTTTAACATTTGGTAAAGTTTCCTTTTGTGTTTTAACTATAGTACAATAATGATTCAACCATGGTTTGAGATGATAGATAGAAAATATATATTGATATATTTTTCCATTTTCAAAAAAAGTTGAACTTATCATCTTCTTGAAAAAGCCATCATCTTCATCAACCTCTCTCATTTTGCTCTCTAGTTCTTAGTAGTGAGCAATGTACTCATCAAGATTGGATTTTGAAGTGAGAAAGAGAACCACAACACCATTCTACACAAGTCTAGCCCACTTGTTTAGAGTGTTAGCTTGATTTCGTTCACTTGATCTGATAAAGTTGCAAGCTTGGACAAAGCGGACTCCGGGTGGATCATCGGTGACCGAGAGGCGTTCAAGCGGAGTTCTTTCAAACCCCAAGTAGCCGAGGAGTCTAGCGTAGGTAGCTACAAAGGTTGTACTCTCTAAACCCTAGCTTTCCTTTCATATGTTGATATGAAAAATTTGAAACCTTAATTTTTCTAGGATAGATCCTTTGTAAGTTTACTTAGCACCATAAAAATTCATTCTTTGGTTCATGTGATGCTTCCAAACCATTCATAAGGTGCTAGGCAAACCTTTCATTGGTATCAGAGCCGACCTAGAACATTAGGCGACACCTTTACGAAGTTAAAACTCCGATCGAACCGAAAATACGGATTTTTGGGTGCTCTCTGGACTTTTTTCAAAATCTGGTTATTTTCAGAATTAAAAATATGCAAAAAATTCAACAGGTAAATATAATAGTTACTGTAAAAAACGAGAGCATGAACAGTTAAAACGACCGCGGAACCGCGGCAATAGCCTGCTTAGGCCGCGGTTCCGCGGCCATTCTGTTGAGTCATGGTCTGGTTTTTCTACAGTAATTCATGACTCTGCTTTTTTTATGTTTTTGGAGTATTTTTAATCTGAATTTGGTACAATAAATTCTGGAGATGTTTTTGGACTCGTCGGTTCGATCGGAATTTTGATTTCGTGACTTTTCCGGGTAAATCCAGAAAGTATTGAAGTGTTCGAACGACTATCATTTGCTCACTTTTCACGGGGTTGAAAATCTTTCGGAAATACGTGCAAGTTTGTTTGTGGTGGACCCTCTAGAAGACAACAAACCTTAACTCGATTATGTGACCGTCTTGAACTGCCTTTTGAACCTTAGGGTTTGGGGCAGTACGGCGTGCCACATGTGAGGCGTTGGCCTGACCCTTCTACGGCTAGACCGCTACCACTGTGTCACACTCCGGGTTTTTGAACTCCGCTCAAGTGTTGAGCTTTAGTGAATCTTGGGTATTTGGTCGTTCGTTCGAAAACTTTAATACTGTCTAATTATCTGGAATGTGATGCAATGTATGGAATTCATATTATAAGACATGAAATACGAGGTATGTGATACTTCGCATTTACGATGTCTAAAGAGAATGTGGATTCCAGATATTGCAGTTTTACACTTTCTTTTCTGTGACCGTAAGTGTAGTATGTCGATATCGCCGGTTTCGTTGCTATACGTCAACGACAATTGGGGTACGCATACTTACTTACGTTGATGATATGTGATATTATGTGTTTCTGAGATATGATGTGCAGGATTGTTGCGATTGAATAGCCGGGTTTTTTTTTATGTGAGATGAGAGTTTTATATTTTCATTCATGTAAATTCAAATGTAATGTAATATTCTTTTATTTGGGGCACTTCCGGGTTGAGGTTGTGTAACCAGTGTTGTATATTATTTACTTTTCCGCATTAGGATGGACCCAAGGAGGGGAGCACAGGTGACCGGGTTCTGGGGTTCAGTGGAAGGCCATCTCGAGGAGTCGAGACCGGGTCTCCTAAACTCCATAATTGGTAGGGTCGCTTGCCGCTCTCGTAGGGGTCCAGGGTGTAGGCTTGGCTATTCGTCGTGACTGTGGAATCCATATTTTCTATTATTGGCTAAATACTAAATACGGACGTCCTAGTATATCCCACATTATATCTATGTTTCTGCTGCGATATCTGTGATGTGATCATTTGATATGTTCTGATGGATACAATATATAGTATATATGATATATTATATAGACGTTACTTATGTTTTACACCCGCACTAGCCCTGCCCTGCTCTGTCGTTAGTTACCTAATCTAACGGTGCACGAGGGGACATCGAGGAGAATGCGGATGGCATAAGTGTACGTCGTATTTATCTGTGATGTTTAGGTAACTTAAATGATGGGACTTCATTAATGTGATTAATGAAAGAAAAGAAACCTAATAGATGTTGTAGAATCAAATTTTTTAAAATAAAAGGGTAGCTACAGTTTTGCTTTGCATAGCGGTATATATGATATACCCTGCACCTTATTCGATGAGGAAAGGGCCGAGATCCCTTCACCGGGAGTGACCCCTTTAGCAATAACTGGCAGATGCTACGCACTCGGTTTGACTTTTTGATTGCTTCTATAGTTTTTGCTTTGCACAGTGATATATATGATATATCCCGCACCTCATTCGACGAGAAAAGGGCCGACGATCCCTTCACCGGGAGTGACCCCTTTAGCAAAACTAGAAAAGCCTCAAAATCACTCCATTTCAAAACTTCACTTGATTCTACAACGATATCAAGTTCATTACGCAATAGGTTTTCAGAAAAACCTGACGTAGCCCTCCGTCATTTCAGATAAATCTTACTTAGTATTCGTGCTACGTTTGTTGACCTCCGTCAAGGCGTAGTGTGCGGTAGCTAACTAGTATTTATCTGCTTATGCATATGATGCAGATTGGATTAGGGTAGTCGTACGACCTTGTTGACCTCCGTCAAGGGTCGTGCGGATGGATTTGATTCAATCAAGAAATGACGGGTTGAACTTGACTTGCACCCTGTGGTTTGTTGACCTCCGTCAAGGTCATAGGATGCTTGGGGCAAAATATTATCGGGAATTTCAAGTGTTGAAATTTGCAATGAGATTGCATACCTTCTATGAGATAGTTGGATCCCGATACCCACTGCGAGTAAGAGTTACTCCTGGGAGAGTTTTACACATTACAATTAGCCGATCAAGTAGGTGTCTAGAAAGGTGTCAATGGGGTTACGCCTTTGGGAAAACATGGTTTACTTTAATTAGGTCTGTGCGAAAGCACGGGGAACCTCCCTCAAAGTACCGACACTGGCCTGGCTGAAAGATTGGCGAAGTTGTAGGGTGTAATTAATCCAGGCTAGTCTTTCCTTTTAGGGTTTGAAGGAAGATTTGATAAAAACCAGTGGGAGCCATCCTGATTAGATAAGATAATAACCAATCTGATCTTTCAAGAGCATACGCTAAAGTGTTTTCTTCTCTCTCTCTCTCCAGGTAGCGACCATGTCATGCCCTAATAAAGATAATAATATGGATGTATTGACTGAACCCGCATGTTATACTGTGCTGGGGAACGTTGGTTCCGTTCTTTCTTATAAGAGTTATAGGAATGAACTGGACATAGGGGAAAACAAGGATTCCCAAGCCACCCGAATGAAGAAAGTACATGTTGATGCATTTTCTTCGGGTGTGTTCGTTACAGAGAACTGTTTCTCCATCTGCCCTACGTCCTGGGTATTAGATACCGGGTCTGGATCCCATATATGTAATCAGTTACATGGGCTCAGGAGAGGTAGAGAACTTGGAGAAGGTGATAAAGACATTAGAGTTGGAAATGGTGCAATTGTTGCAGCTAAGACTGTCGGGGAATATCACCTTGCATTACCAACTGGTAATACATTGGTTCTGAACGAATGCTATTACATGCCGAACCTGATATGCAACATTATATCGGTTTCTTTGTTGAGTAAAGAGAGATATAATTTTGTATTACAGGATAATGTTATGAAGATTTTCCGTAACCAAAATTTTGTTGGATCAGGCACGTTGTGCAATGGCATTTATGTTCTAAATCAATCAACAGTTCTGAGCATAACAAACACACACAAGAGGAAGAGTTCAGAACTGAATGAATCCTTCTTGTGGCATTGTAGACTGGGTCACATCAATGCGACACGACTGGCTAAGTTGCATAAGGATGGATATTTGAAACCATTCGAATTTTCATCTTATGACACTTGCCGGTCATGTCTCAAAGGCAAGATGACCAAAACTCCGTTTACGGGATACGGAGAAAGAGTTACCGAACTCTTGGGACTGATACACAGTGATGTATGCGGTCCCATGTCTACACATGCCAGGGATGGTTCTTCATACTTCATTACATTCACTGACGATCTCTCTAGGTTCGGGTATGTGTTCCTGATGAAACACAAATCAGAAGCTTTTGAGAAATTTAGAGAATATAAACAAGAAGTTGAGAACCAAACCGGAAAAAGTATTAAAATCCTACGATCTGATCGAGGAGGTGAATACTTGAGCATTGAATTCCTGGACTTCCTAAAAGAGAATGGGATTCTCTCTCAGCTAACTCCTCCATATACACCACAACACAACGGTGTATCAGAACGGAGGAACCGCACCCTATTAGATATGGTGCACTCTATGATGAGTGTAGCTGAGTTACCTATTTCCTTCTGGGGATATGCACTGGAAACAGCAGCATACCTACTGAATAGGGTTCCTACCAAATCTGTGCCTACCACACCATATGAGATATAGGAGGGGAAGAGACCATATCTTAATTTTATAAAGATATGGGGTTGCCCGGCCTATGTCAAAAGACAAAAACCGGACAAACTCGAGGCAAGGTCTGTTTTGTGTAAATTTGTTGGATATCCCAAGCATTCGCGAGGGTATATCTTCTACCACGGTGAGGAACAAAGAGTATTTGTTGCTCAACATGCTACCTTTTTAGAAAATGAATTTCTTGCAAAAGAGATCAGTGGCTCTGAGGTAGAACTGGAAGAGGTTCCAGCTGAACAAAACACAACTGAAGATTTAGTGGAACCAGAGGATTCCGTAGCTCCCAACGAACCTCAGCCTCTCCGCCGATCTAGTAGGGTTCCTCGCCAACCTGAGAGATACTATGGTTTTCTCATGGATGGTGGGAGCGAGGATTGCATCATGGAGGATGATGACCCAACTAGCTTCGAGCAGGCCATCACGAGTAGGGACTCAGTGAAATGGCTGGATGCTATGCGATGCGAGATGGAATCCATGTACACCAACAAAGTATGGACTTTGGAAGTTGCTCCTGAAAGGGTAAAACCCATTGGGAGCAAGTGGATCTTCAAGAAAAAACTTGGTGTAGATGGGAAAGTGGAGACTTTCAAAGCTAGACTTGTTGCAAAGGGTTTTCGTCAAAGACCAGGTGTGGACTATGACGAAACCTTTTCTCCAGTGGCTATGCTTAAATCCATCCGGATCATGCTTGCCATCGCTGCATATCATGACTACGAAATCTGGCAAATGGATGTTAAGACCGCCTTTCTAAACGGTGATTTAGAAGAGTGCGTGTACATGACTCAGCCAGAGGGCTTCGTAGACAGTGGGAGCAGCGGGAAGGTGTGCAAGCTGCTTAAATCCATTTATGGATTAAAGCAAGCATCGCGGAGTTGGAACATCTGCTTTGATGTCATTATCAAAGAGTTTGATTTCGTCAAAAATCCAGATGAACCTTGTATCTACAAGAAGGTGGCAGAGAGTAAGGTCGTCTTCTTCGTATTGTACGTGGACGACATACTCTTGATAGGAAATGACATTCCTATGCTGCAATCGGTCAAGCTCTTCTTATCACAAAGATTCTCAATGAAAGATCTTGGTGATGCCTCCTGCATATTGGGAATCAGGATCTATAGAGATAGATCCAAACGGATATTGGGATTGTCCCAATCCAGGTACATTGACACCATACTAAAGAGGTTTAGTATGGAAGAATCCAAGCGTGGGAACTTACCCACGATCTCTGGAGTCACTCTCTCCAAAGAGATGTCTCCTAAGACTGATTTGGAGAGAGCTCGCATGCAAGGGATACCCTATGCTTCGGCTGTAGGCTCTATCATGTACGCGATGCTATGTACCAGACCCGATGTAGCATATTAACTAAGTGTAGTGAGCAGGTATCAGGCTGATCCTGGAGAGAGTCACTGGACAGCTGTGAAGAGCATTCTCAAGTACTTACGAAGGACTAAAGAGATGCTCTTGGTGTATGGTAACGGAGAACTCCAAGTGGAGTCCTTTACCGATTCGAGCTTCCAGAGTGATAAGGACGACTCTAAGTCGCAGTCGGGATTTGTCTTTACCCTTTACGGAGGGGCGGTTAGCTGGAAGAGTTCCAAGCAGGAAACCGTGGCAGACTCGACGATGGAGGCTGAATACATCGCTACCAACGATGCTGCCAAAGAGGTTGTCTCGATCAAGAAGTTCATTACTGAACTTGGAGTGGTTCCATCCATTGAGCATCCAATACCTTTGTATTGCGATAACAATGGAGCGGTGGCTTTGGCCAAGGAACCCAGGTCCCATCAGCGATCTAGGCATATTCTGAGGCGGTATCACCTGATCCGGGAGATAGTTGATCACCGGGAGATCGAGGTCAGGAGGGTTGACACGAAGAACAACACAGCGGATCCACTCATGAAGGCCATTCCCCAGATACAGTTTGAGAGACTATTCGGGATGCTCGGTATGCGATACTACAGTAGCTGGCCCTAGTGCAAGTGGGAGATTGTTAGTTATATGTATGCCCTAGAGGCCAGTATTGTACAGATGATGTATATTATATTGGATGCTTGGACATATATAGAGATGACTTTCTTGCTCGATATGATAGTATGCTATCTGGTTGCTCTTTATCTTAACATGTATACTAGTCTATTTAAACTGTCTTATAGTTACATGTTGGTAAAGCCCTTAGGATGTGTACTTGACTACCTGGACTATGATGCAGATCATACTAGTGGGGACATGGTAGTCCATAAGTACATCCTTCAAGGTCCCTAGTCGTGGGTGTATCGAGACGGGGCATCGATATACCAGTGTAGACTAGCGTATACGCTTCTCGACCCATGAGATGGGCGATGGATGATCCCATATCCATTAGTGTTTGACATCAGAGATGGTATACGGGTGCTCAGTGGAGACTGGGTACACTGGACGGACTCGCCGAGAACTCCCAGATGGTATTATACCTCACGTCAGATGGCAGTTCTCAGGTGACACTTGTACAGGTTAGTCTGTAGACCCGAGATCGTTATAGAGTCTTGTGTGATTCCCACTGTGCTTTGATCTCCACCTTACCACGTCCATGAGGGCGTGCAAAACGGTGGTTTTTGGGTACAGTCCCGAGTCACATTGAGGCAATGAGCGATAGGAGGGGTTTCGTCTCTCCCGGTATTGGGGGTTGATGTTGCGCTGTGCTCGATTGGCCGTAACAGGGAAGTCCCTGACCAGGGCTGATCAGAGATTTGCTGGTAAGTGTTACCGGTAGTTTCTCGACCCGTTATGAGCCTCACATCGGCACGACTTATCGGTTATTGGGGTCTGACGTTTACCACCCCTAGACTTGATATGCGACATATCATACGAGGAGACCGGACTGTACAGGAAGTGTTGCCAGTTGGCTCGTTGGGAGTTGTAGCAGCTTCGCTTGTTCTCTTCTAATCACTCAATACCCGGGTGGCCGTTACGTTTAGCTGACCGCTTGCGGCTTGGGGGTGCTTGATATGATCATCACCCACTGCTGGCGTATTGACGAGTCTCAGAGTCCCACAATGGAGTTTCCTAGTCCAGGCGAAACGTTGTGGTGCGCATATGCGATATGCGCATGGACCCGATTAAAATGCGCGTATAGGATACCGTATATTGATCGGGCGGCTTGCTTTTGGTAGGGGTCATATGTGATATGGCCGGATTGATAAATCAAGTGTTGATTTATCATTTAACCATTAGCTTCTCACTTGAAATCCTTTCTTGAGTTAGTTGGATGTATGCATGCATGTATGCCTTCTTTTTGATTCATGCACATATGGATGTACATATACACATACATACATACATACATCTTTCATGGTTGTATATACATAAAAATGGTGGCAATATAAGACTCACGCCATGGTTTTATTTATGAATTATTATTGTATTTATACTAAAACATAAAAGGAAAGAAAAGGTTCATTATTGATTTGTTCTACACTCTTCTTTTGACCTAACCATTCTCACCCACCTTTTAACATTTGGTAAAGTTTCCTTTTGTGTTTTAACTATAGTACAATAATGATTCAACCATGGTCTGAGATGATAGATAGAAAATATATATTGATATATTTTTCCATTTTCAAAAAAAGTTGAACTTATCATCTTCTTGAAAAGCCATCATCTTCATCAACCTCTCTCATTTTGCTCTCTAGTTCTTAGTAGTGAGCAATATACTCATCAAGATTGGATTTTGAAGTGAGAAAGAGAACCACAACACCATTCTACACAAGTCTAGCCCACTTGTTTAGAGTGTTAGCTTGATTTCGTTCACTTGATCGGATAAAGTTGCAAGCTTGGACAAAGCGGACTCCGGGTGGATCATCGGTGACCGAGAGGCGTTCAAGCGGAGTTCTTTCAAACCCCAAGTAGCCGAGGAGTCTAGCGTAGGTAGCTACAAAGGTTGTACTCTCTAAACCCTAGCTTTCCTTTCATATGTTGATATGAAAAATTTGAAACCCTAATTTTTCTAGGATAGATCATTTGTAAGTTTACTTAGCACCATAAAAATTCATTCTTTGGTTCATGTGATGCTTCCAAACCATTCATAAGGTGCTAGGCAAACCTTTCATATTCAACACCTTTATCAAGCTCGAAAACTGGTGTTGAATAGCATTCTTGGGAGTAAGACCCATTACCATATATTTAGTAGCGAAAACATACTCATCCGGGGGAAGCAATTCCTCATAATGTTCCCCCTAACGGGTAAACCCGAGACCTCTGCAAATTCCTCCAAAGAAATAGAGACTTCTCGATCAGATAGGAGGAAGGTGTGGGTCGGAATATTCCACTGCTCCAGAAAAGCCCTGACCCACCATGTAGGAGGCGGGGAATATTGAAACAAAGAAGCATAAACGGCGGGATACAATCCGAGCTTCATCAACTGGGATTTCTTCGCCGATAAGATATACCGAGCCCACTGCAAATACCCGGCCGGGTGACGGGGAGTTAGTCCTACATTGTATGGTTGTCTTCAAGGGCGTGACTCTCCCTGACATATACGCCGTCCTAGGATGTCCAAAGTCGCCGGAGGCTGCACGGGTATGGTGGCAATCGAAGGCTGAAGGAGACCCTCCGAAGTCCAATTAACCACCTCCACGGCATAGTTCACCTGGGGTGCATCTGCATACGGGATCGCCGAGATAGGCTCTAAAGGCGTCGTACAAGAAAAACTCCGGTGGCCTATGATAATCCGATCGTACCATCTACCCCACAGGTGAAGATTTTTATGTTGCGGGTCGTGGTCGTTGATCAGTGCGAGAACCTCTCGGTCTACAGGCGCCTCAGGAAATCCGCCTTCTGATCAGATGAACGGAAAGGAGGTGTCAAAAGACATGTCGCCTGCGCAAAAAGGGATAAAAGACAACTGCCAGTGCTATAATTTAATTTAAATTCTGACACTTGGTACTTTAAAATCCGTACCGTACTGCAATGCAGTTAAAAGGGACCAAAGGGGACCCACAAAATCTAGATGATAGTTCATTATTAATAAAACAGCCTCATCATTGGATGAGGCTGTCATTAAAAGAAGAAATCCTCAAAATATTCTCATTAAATGAGAAATCCCTCGGGCAGAGGAGTAAAACTCCCATTGAGAGCAGCGCTCTTCACTAGACAGACATCTGTTAAAGTCTAATGATGAAGAAATAGAATTCCTCAAGAAGAGCCTTGCTCTGAGAAGATGATCCATCAAAAATAAAATTTTATTTTTGATCTTCAAGATCCATGAACAAACTCTTAAGAGTTCTTCTATATGATCTGAAAGGAGCAAAGCTCCATTAATGGATTAAGAAATCATAAGTAAAATCCTTTTAGAGAGCAAAGCTTTATTAATGAAACCCTAAAAGGGTTTTCTTTAGATCAAAAATCTATGAAGAGCAAGGCTCTGTTAATGGGTAAGACCCTAGTTTATTAAAAGATTTAAATTTTACCCAAAATTTTAACAGAGCTTTTACTCTTGAAAAGTTCTTAAACAAAAGGGCAATGCTCTGAATAAAAGTTCTCAAAGAAGAAGATGAAAATCATCTAAGGGACCAAAGGTCCTATTTATAGGCATTGAAACGCCTCTTCAACTTCTGAGTTGATTCAAGGGTGCAGATACTGCCACCGCTGCACTCACGTGTGGGCCACGTGAGCGCAACGGTGGAGGGGCATTTGTTTCCCCCAATCAGAGCAAAGCTCTGTTTTGAAATTCAAAATTCAAAAATGGAAGCAACGCTTTAGATCCAGCGCTAGGCGCGCTGCGCGCCACGTGTCAAACACGGATGCGCTAGCGCCAGGTGCGCTGCGTCCTAGGCAGTGCACCATGTGTGCGCTAACGCAAGGCGCGCTGCGCGCCACGTGTCAAACATGGGTACGCTAGCGCAGGCTGCGCTGCACTCTGAGCAGCGCACCATGTGTCAAACACAGGTGCACTAGCGCAAAGTGCACTGCGTTCTGAGCATCGCACAACATGCAAAACACGGGTGCGCCAGCACTGGAATTATAAATTCCCCACCGTTAGATCAAAAGATCTAATAAATAATGATAAATCATTAATCAGAATTAAAATTCTGTTATGGAAAGATTTTCCAATCTTATTAAAAACAAGAAAATTGCCTTCTGTAAAACAGAAGTCCTAGGATCAAAGATCCAACGGTGGGAAACATTCCCAAATCAATCAGAGAAATATCTCTTTAACCGATTCAATAAATCAACTTGCCCAATATAAAGGCCCCAAGACTTCAAGTCTGATATAGAGAAACCCCCCCCCCCAAACTTTGAGAAAAACTCAAAAGAAAGAGAGCAAGTTCTTGCAAGAAGATTATTTCTTCAAGGTAAAGATGATGAATGATGAACACAGAGATGAAATCATCTCATAAAAAGAAGAATTATCTTCTTAAAAGATCATAGATCTACAAAGACCAAGGTCTTTCATAAAAAAGATCAAAAGATCTCATCACATAATAAAAGAAGAACATATTCTTCACACAGATCATTGATCTATAAAGGCAAAGCCCTTTCAAAAATAAAAACAGTTGTTCTTGAATCTTGAGGCAAAGTCTCTTTTAGAAGAACATAAATTTGTTCTCTGATCATAAAAATTGATCAAATGCGCTTTGCGCTATTGAAATGCGCCTTGCGCTCTTAAACTGCGCTTCTGCGCTCCTTAGATCGGCGCTCACCGCCAAATGCGCCACGTGTCAATCACGTATATAACTTGCGCTTTGCGCTTTTGAAATAGCGCACTGCGCTCACGGGCTGGCGCTCAGCGCCAAGCGCGCTACGTGTCATTCACAAGTGCACCACTAAATTGATAGCGCAATGCGCTCATGGACTAGCGCTTAGCGCTCATAAATTGGCGCAATGCGCCCATCATCTGGCGCTTAGCGCCAAGCGCGACACGTGTCCTTCTCGTGTGCGCTACTTGGCAGAAGCGCACTGCGCTCTTTAACTGGCGCAAAGCACCTGGCGCGCCTCGTGTTGCGCTGACAGAACATAAATTGTTCTGATGAATGCTCTGCATTCAATACAAGACAAAAATTGTCAGAAGGGCCAAACCCAAATAAAGGCTCAATAGCCAGAATAAAAATGTTAAACATTCATTGGAATTAGCCCAAATATTGGCCATTAGTCCTCAACTTATATTTAATTGAGCACATCTGCTCATGAATATTTAACAAATCTTAGTCCCAAATTGGACTATAGATCTTTCAACCAACTCACACCGGTTCGAGGGTACATCTCTATACTCCTCTGATATCTGTCGTTGTAATCCTTCAACGTCTTCAGAGAGGTGACGGGTCCCGACAACCATACATTTCACGGACTGTGGCGTCCTTAAGCCCATGGACTATGATGTCCTTAAACTCGGACTACGATGTCCTTAAACTCACGGACTACGATGTCCTTAACCTGGACTGTAGGGTCCTTAAACTCACGGACTACGATGTCCTTAACCTGGACTGTGGGGTCCTTAAACTCATGGACTACGATGTCCCTAACCTCGGACTGTGGGGTCCCTTTAAACCCACGGACTACGATGTCCTTAACCTGGACCGTAATGTCCTTAAACTAACATTGGACCACCATGTCCTTAAACTGGTAATCGACCGCAATGTCCCTAAACTAACCAATAGAGCCTAAATGCTCTCTTGTTGGATCTAAATGATCCCGTTAAGTTGATCTTAGTCTAAAAATTAGATTAACGTATCCTTAACAAACATTTAAGTTGATCTTAGTCTCAAATAAGGCTAACGTATCCTTATACCCAACCCCCAAACCCAAATCTAAGAAGTTACGGATTTGGACTAATCCACGCCCTACGGGCGACAACATAAATTAGTCTCCGTATACAATCCACGGGCAACCAAAAACAAAACAAACACCCATGACATGAAGTGACCATCTGGAGAAGGAGAAAGTTGTTACCGCGATGCGGTAGCGTAATTAACTGCAGGGGCTTGCTCCTGCAGGGAAGAGCGTCCCCACAATCAAAAACCCTTCAAACGAGGGAGAATCTAACGAAGTCTGCTACATCGGCCGCATCCATTTAAACCTTGTTAGTTATATGTATGCCCTAGAGGCCATTACTATACATAGGATGTATATTGTAGTGGATGCTGGGACATATATAGGGAGGACTTTCTTGCTCGACATGATAGTATGCTATCTGGTTACTCTTTACCTTAACGTGTACACTGATTGTCTCTCTGTTACATGTTGGTAAAGCCCTTAGGATGTGTACTTGACTACCTGGACTATGATGCGGATCATACTAGTGGGGACATGGTAGTCCATAAGTATATCCTTCAAGGTCCTTAGTCGTGGGTGTATCGAGACGGGGCATCGATATACCAGAGTAGACTAGCGTATACCTTCTCGACCCATACAGATGGGCGATGGATGATCCCATATCCATTGGTGTTTGACATCGGAGATGATATACGGGTGCTCAGTAGAGACTGGGTACACTGGACGGACTCGCTGAGAACTCCCAGATGGTATTACACCTCACGTCAGATGGCAGTTCTCTGGTGACACTGGTACAGGTTAGTCTGTAGACCCGAGATCGTCATAGAGTCTTGTGTGATTCCCACTGTGCTTTGATTTCCACCTTACCACGTCCAAGAGGGCGTGCAAAACGGTGGCTTTTGGGTACAGTCCCGAATCACATGGAGGCAATGAGCGATAGGAGGGGATTCGTCTCTCCCGGTATAGGGAGTTGATGTTGCACTGTGTTTGATTGGCTATAACCGGAAATCCCTGGCCAGGGTTGCTGAGATTTACTGGTAAGTGTTAACAGTAGTTTCTCGAACTGTTATAGACCTCATATCGACACGACTTATCGAGCTATTGGGGTTTGACGTTTACCACCCCTAGGCGAGATATACGACATATCAGACGAACAGACCGGACTGTACGGTAAGTGTTACTGGTTGGATTCATAGGAGTGTGAGCGGGCTTGCTCGTCGATCTTCTGATCGCTCAATACCCGGGTGGCCGTTACGTTTAGCAGACCTCTTGCGGCTTGTGGGTGTTTGATATGATCATCACCTGCTGCCGGCGTATTGACGAGTCTTTAGAGTCCTACACAGAGGTTTCCTGGCTCAAGCGAAACGAAATAGGAGCGCATATGAGATATGTGCAGGACCGAGAATAATGCGTGTATGTGATACCGTATTTAATTCTCGCGAATTGTATCACTGGTCGGTTATATGTGATATAGCCGGGTTACCGAATCAAGTGTTGATTCGATACATTGATACACTATATTAGTCGGTTATATGCGATATGACCGGATCGTTAAATCAAGTGTTGATTTAATGATTTAATGTATAATTATATATTTGATATATTATTTTAAATTAACTAGTATTTGTTCACTTTAAATGGATTGTCTCACCTGCATTGCACATTGTATATGTGATATATTTTTTGTGCACTTGTTTGTATCATGTTTGATGATACATGCTAGTTTGGGTGTATGTTTGGTTTAAACCATGGTTGGTCAATGGTTAGGGTTTCACTTGATTTATTTCACTTATTCTTTTATCTATTTATTTTGGTTGAAAAGGAAAAGAAAAACTAAATGGTTTCTTTCATGCTAGAAGGTTCTTGTAGCTTCATGCATCTTTGACTAAAGCAACCATTTTGTCTTCATCTCCTAACCCTAACCATTCAACTAACCTTAGTTTATTCTCTACACCTAACTATGGTTGAAATTATGATAAGTATGATTTTGTTTTCAATTTTAAAATAACTTATCATATTTCTTTTCTTCTTCTTCTTCTTCAAGAAGAAGAAAGCTTGCAACCATCAATGGTGCCTTGATGAAATGAGTGAGAAATCCAATTCTAAAGTGAACCCACTTCCTATTTCTTCATCCTCTACCACTTGCCAAGTAGTATAGGGTGTTTTCTTCACAAGTTTCTTGACTTGGTGAAGTTGGAGCTTGATCTTGTGTTGCCTCGACGTAGATCATCTTCGGCATCGAAGTCGACGACCTAGCCCGATCATTTTTTCGATGAAGCCGACGCTAGAACCCGGGATCCGATGATCGCAGCGAGGAGACTTCATCGCGGAGCTATGGAGGTGGAGGACCGGATCTACAAAGGTTGTATTTCCGTTTACCCTATAGTAAAGTAGTTTACTAGTTCTTGTTTCGCCTAAAATTCTAGTTAACGATCCGTATTAGGGTTTCTCGGCACTTGTAAAATTTTAAATTGGCATGGTAGATGCCTTGTGAGACCTCATTGGTGTGCCTAGGAACCCTACAGTGGTATCAGAGCCTAGCTAGAGCCTTAGGCGAAGTCTAGACGACGTTTGAAATCCGAACGAACATCGAAACCGTAATCATTCATGCTCTCTAGACTTTTTTCAAAAACTAGGTTTTTTCCAGATTAAAAATGCTTAAAAAATTCAGCAGGGAATTCTAAGAATTACGGTGCAAAAATTACTTAATGATGCCTCTAAAGCGCTGTGGAACCGCGGCAGAAGCCTGGCTTCTGCGGCGATTCCGCGGCCACTTGATGGGATTTGCCTCCAAACTTTGCACAGTAATTCATGTTTTCAGGTGCTGAGTGTTCTGGGAATTTTTAATTTGCACTCAAGTGTTGAGTTTTCTGGGGTGTTTTGGGGCTTCGATGATTCGATCGGAAATTTCAGACTTTGTCTATGTGGCTTTCCGGATATTTTAGAATATGTTAAAAAGTTTGACCGGATGTAAATACCCAATCTTTCTCCTGCCGGGAAATTTCCAATTGTTGGACTTTTCCGTAGTTTAATGACGTTCTAAGTAGTGCAAGTAATGCGATGGTCCCTCTAGAAGACAACAAACCTTAACTCGATTATGTGACCGTCTTGAACTGCCCTTTGAACCTTAGGGTTTGGGGTAGTACGGCGTGCCACATGCGAGGCGTTGGATTGACCCTTCTACGGCAGGACCGTTGGTACCGAGGCATGAACTGGATGTTTTTAAACTTGTTTCATGTGTTGAGCTGTTTCGGGAAAACTTGGGTGTTTGACTGTTCAATCGGAAAGTTTAACATTTTCTGTTTATCTGGAATGGGATACAATAATTGGAATTCACAAGTAGTTATGAGATAACTGAATGGATGTTATAAACATAGCAGGTTAGTCTCACTTGATCGGTTGCCACGGAATTTTGATGCGATCAAAAGTCCGTCGCAATCACGTAGCGTACACGGATACTTGCCGGATAAACTTAATAGACAGCTATACCCCATAGCCCCGACCAAGTGACTGTAGGAGAACCCCGTCACCGAAAGCATCCGTTCGGGTGCTCGCGGCAGCGGTGTTCCGCCTTGGTGCACTTCGTCGACGGTATCGGGGGTGCGGCTGCCTACTAAAGTTTGCGACGAGCATTCGATCAGTTTTTCGGGAATCTTGTTGAATTGCCCGACTTGATATTGAAAAGTGTTTTCGATAATGAAACTAAAATGCGGGGTTTATAATTGTTAGGCATGTGATGTCTAAGTATTTCATTTGATTAGGCATGCGATGTCTAAAGAGGATGTAGATTCCAACTGTTGTAGTTTTACACTTTCTTTTCTGTGACCGTAAGTGTAATATGTGATATCGCCGGTTTCGTTGCTATATGTCAACGACAATTGGGATGCGCATATTTACTTACGTTGATGACATGTGATGTTATGTGTTGCTGGATATGTTATATTGGATCGTCGTGTTTGAATAGCCGGGGGGTTTTATATGAGATGAGTGTTTTTCATTTTCATTCATGTAAAAACTTGTATGTAATATTCTTTTATTGGGGCACTTCCAGGTTGCGGAAGATGTCACCGTTTGTATATTATTTACTTTTCCGCACTAGGATAGACCCAAGTAGGAGGGCACAAGTAACCGGGTTCTGGAGTCCAGTGGGAGACCAACTCGAGGAGTCGAGTCCGGGTATCCTAACTCTAGAATTGGTAGGGTTGCTTGCCGCTCTCGTAGGGGTCTAGGGGTGTGGGTTTGGCTATTCATCGCGACCGTGGAATCTGTGTTTTATACTGGCTCATATTGAAAACACGGACATCCTAGTATATCTAATGTTTCATATGATTCTTCTGCTGCGATATCTGTGATGTGATCATTTGATATGTTCTGTGATAGATACAGTATATAGTATATATGATATATTATATAGACGTTACTTATGTTTTGCACCCGCACTAGCCCTGCCCTACTCTGTCGTTAGTTACCTAACCTAACGGTGCATGAGGGGACATCGAGGCGAATGCGGATGGCATAAGTGTACGTCGTATTTATCTGTGATGTTTAGGTACTTAAATGATGGGAATTCATTAATATGATTAATGAAAGAAAAAGAAACCTAAGATGTTGTGGAATCGAATTTCTAAATAAAACAGGTAGCTACAGTTCTTGCTTTGCATCGCGGTATTCCTTGTAGAACATCCTGCACCTTATTCGATAAGGAAAGGACCGAGATCTCTTCACCGGGAGTGACTCCTTTAGCAATAACTGGCAGATGCTACACCTATCGGTTTGTCTTTTGATTGCTTCTATAGTTTCTGCTTTGCACAGTGATATATATGATATATCCCGCACCTCATTCGACGAGGAAAGGACCGACGATCCCTTCACCGGGAGTGACTTCTTTAGCAAAACTAGAAAAGCCTAAAAAACACTCCATTTCAAAATTCATTTGATTCTACAACGATATCAAGTTCATTACGCAATAGGTTTTCAGAAAAACCTGTCGTAGCCCTCCGTCATTTCAGATAAGTAGTAGTTAGTATTCGTGCTGCGTTTGTTGGCGTTTGTCAAGGCGTAGTGTGCGGTAGCTAACTGGTGCTTATCTGCTTATGCATATGATGCAGATTGGGTTAGGGTAGTCGTGCGACCTTGTTGGCCTTTGTCAAGGGCCATGCGGGTGGGTTTAATTCAATCAGGAAATGACGGGTTGAACTTGACTAGCATCCTATGGTTTGTTGGCCTTTGTCAAGGTCATAGGAGGTTAGGGGCAAAATATTATCGGGAATTTCAAGTGTTGAAATTTGCAATGAGATTGCATACCTTCTATGAGATAGTTGGATCCCGATACCCTCTGCGAGTAATTGTTACTCCTGGGAGAGTTTTACACATTACAATTAGCCGATCTAGTAGGTGTCTAGAAAGGTGTCAACGGGGTTACGCCTCTGGGAAAACGAGGTTTACATTAATTAGGTTCGTGCGAAAGCACGGGGGACCTCCCTCAAAGTACCGACACTGGCCTGGCTGAAAGATTGGCGAACTTGTAGCGTGTAATTAATCCCGGCTAGTCTTTCCTTTTAGGGTTTGAAGGAAGATTTGATAAAAACAGTGGGAGACATCCTGATTAGATAAAATAATAACCGATCTATTCTTGCAAGAGCATACGCTGAGTGTTTTCTTCTCTCTCTCTCCAGGTAGCGACCATGTCACGCCTTAATCAAGATAATAAAATGGATATATTGACCGAACCCGCTTGTTATACTGAGCTGGGGAATGTTGGTCCAGCTCCAACTTATAATTGTTATAAGACAGAGCAGGAAATTGGGGAATACCAGATTTCCCGTGCCGCCCAAACGAGGAAAGTGCATATGATGCATCATCTTCTGGTGTGTTCGTTACACAGAACTGTTTTTCAATATTCTTTACGTCCTGGGTATATGATACCAGATCAGGATCCCAGATATGTAATCTGTTACATAGGGCTACAGAAAGGTAGAGAACTGAGAACGGGTGATAAGTTTCATGAGGCAGAAAACGGGGCAAGTGTTGCAGCCAAGTCTGTCGGTCACTGTCACCCTGTATTTTCAATACATTGATTCTGAACGAATGTTATTAGATACCGAACCTGATATACAAAATCATATCAGTCTCTTTATTAGTAAAGAAATGATAAAATTTTGTATTGTTGGATAATGTTTTGAACGTTTCCTATATCAAAAGTTGATCGGTTCAGGCACGTTATCTAAAAGCATTGATGTTCTAAATCAAACTACAGTTTTTAAGTATACAGAATACACACAAGAGGAAGAGTTCAGAAATGAACGAATCCTTCTTGAGGCATTGTAGACTAGGTCATATCAATGCGACCCGACTAGCTAAAGTTACATGTAGATGCATATTTAAATCAGTTTGAATTTCCATCTTGTGAAACTTGCCAGTCATGTCACAAAGATATAATGACACCAGCTCTGTTTATTGGAAACAGAGAAAGAGTTAGTGAACTCTTGGGATGATACATGTTGATGTATAAAGGTCCCCTGTCTACACATGCCAAGACCGGTTCTTTGTACTTCATTGCATTCTCTGATGATCTCTCAAGATTCAGACATTTGTTCCTGTTGAAACACAAGTCCGAACCTTTTGAGATATTCACAGAATATGATTTAGAAGTAGAGAACCAAAATACGGGTAAAAGTGTTATGTCCTTTGATGTGATCAAGGAGGAGAATACTTGAGCACGGAACTCCTGGACTATTTTAAGAAGAATGAGATTCTCTCTCAGCATTACTCCTCTGAATACACCACAGCACAACGGTGTATCAGGGCGGAGCAATACCACCCTATATGATATGGTGTGCTCTATGATGAGTATTACTGAGTTACCTATTTCCTTTATGGAGTTACGCACTTATGAAGTTGCATGACTATTGAATAGGGTTCCGATCAAATCAGATGCCTACCATTTCATATGTGATATGGAAAGGGAAGAGCCCATATCTTAAGTTTCTTAAGATTTGGGGTTGTCCGGCCTATGTCTAAAAGAAAAATCCGGACAAGATCGAGGCAACGTCTGATATGTAGAACTGGAAATGTTCCAGCTATACAAACTGCAGCTGATGATTTGGTAGAACCGAAGGATTCAATAGTAACCAACGAACCTCAGCCTCTCCGCCGATCTAGTAGGGTTCCTCACCCACCTGAGAGTTGCTTCGGTTTCTCTATGACAGTGGGAGCGAGGAATGCATCATGAGATGATGACCCAACTAGTTTCGAGCTGGCCATCAAGAGTGAGACTCTGTAAGAATGGCTGGATGCTTAGCGATCTGAGATGGAATCCTTATACACCAGCAAAGTATGGACTTTGGTTGCTATATCTGAAGGGTTAAATCTCCATCAGGAGCAAGTATATCTTGAGAAGATTACTTGGTGTAGATGGAAAAGTTGAGACTTTCAAAGCTAGACTTGTTAAAGGTTTTCGTCATCGACCAGGCGTGGATAATGATGAAACCTTTTTCTAAGGATCTATGCTTAAGTCCATCCAGATCCTACTTGCCACGGCTACATACCATGACTACGATATCTAGCGGTAGGGTGCCATGACTACTTTTCTAAATGATGTTTTAGAAGAGTGCGTCTATAAGTACACAGCCAGAGGGCCTCGTAGACAGTGGGAGCAGCGGAAACGTGTGCAAGATGTTTTATGTGATAAAGCAGGCATCGCGGAGTTGGAACATCTGTTTTGATGAGTTAGTCAAACAGTTTGACATCATCAAAATGGTAGATGAACCTTGTATATACAAAAAGGTAGTAGGGAGTATGGTAGTGATCCTCGTAGAGTACGTGGATGTCATACTCTTGATAGGGAAGGAGTTTCCTATGCTACGCTCGGTCAATCTCCGCTTATCACAAAGATTCTCCACTTAGGATCAAAGTGATACCTCCTAAATCCTGAGTTTTCATCTATGAGATAGATGTAAATGGATGTTAGGATACTCACTAGATATAGTGAGATGGTATCAATCGATCCTGGGGAGAATCACTGGAAAAGTTCCAGGGTGATAAGGACGACTGAATGTCAGTCGCAGGCATTGCCTTTACCCTCAGTAGAGGGACGGTATGTTGGAAGAGTTCCAAGCTAGATACCGTGACTTACTAGACGATAAAGGCTGGATACATCGCTACTTAAGATGCTACCAAAGAGGAAGTCTGGGTGTATATTAGTTCATGAGATGAACTTAGTTCCCACAATTGTGTGGCAATGGAGTTATGGCTTATGCCAAGGAACGTCCGTCCCATCAGTGATCCAGACATATTCTAAGGTAGTATCACCTGATCATGGAGATGGTTGATCTCCAGGGTGATCGAGGTTAGGAGAGTAGACTCAGAGGATAACACGGCGGATCCACTCACGAAGGCCTATTCCCAGAGAGAGACTTTTATGGGATGGTTGAGTATGAGATACTACAACCACTGCTATCAGATGGCCCTAGTGCAAGTGGGAGATTGTTAGTTATATGTATGCCCTAGAGGCCATTACTATACATAGGATGTATATTGTAGTGGATGCTGGGACATATATAGGGAGGACTTTCTTGCTCGACATGATAGTATGCTATCTGGTTACTCTTTACCTTAACGTGTACACTGATTGTCTCTCTGTTGCATGTTGGTAAAGCCCTTAGGATGTGTACTTGACTACCTGGACTATGATGCGGATCATACTAGTGGGGACATGGTAGTCCATAAGTACATCCTTCAAGGTCCCTAGTCGTGGGTGTATCGAGACGGGGCATCGATATACTAGAGTAGACTAGCGTATACCTTCTCGACCCATACAGATGGGCGATGGATGATCCCATATCCGTTGGTGTTTGACATCGGAGATGATATACGGGTGCTCAGTAGAGACTGGGTACACTGGACGGACTCGCCGAGAACTCCCAGATGGTATTATACCTCACGTCAGATGGCAGTTCTCTGGTGACACTGGTACAGGTTAGTCTGTAGACCCGAGATCGTCATAGAGTCTTGTGTGATTCCCACTGTGCTTTGATTTCCACCTTACCACGTCCAAGAGGGCGTGCAAAACGGTGGCTTTTGGGTACAGTCCCGAATCACATGGAGGCAATGAGCAATAGGAGGGGATTCGTCTCTCCCGGTATAGGGAGTTGATGTTGCACTGTGTTTGATTGGCTATAACCGGAAATCCCTGGCCAGGGTTGCTGAGATTTACTGGTAAGTGTTACCAGTAGTTTCTCGAACTGTTATAGACCTCATATCGACACGACTTATCGAGCTATTGGGGTCTGACGTTTACCACCCTTAGGCGAGATATGCGACATATCAGACGAACAGACCGGACTGTACGGTAAGTGTTACTGGTTGGATTCATAGGAGTGTGAGCGGGCTTGCTCGTCGATCTTCTGATCGCTCAATACCCGGGTGGCCGTTACGTTTAGCAGACCGCTTGCGGCTTGTGGGTGTTTGATATGATCATCACCTGCTGCCGGCGTATTGACGAGTCTTTAGAGTCCTACACAGAGGTTTCCTGGCTCAAGCGAAACGAAATAGGAGCGCATATGAGATATGTACGGGACCGAGAATAATGCGTGTATGTGATACCATATTTAATTCTCGCGAATTGTATCATTGGTCGGTTATATGTGATATAGCCGGGTTACCGAATCAAGTGTTGATTCGATACATTGATACACTTGATATTAGTCGGTTATATGCGATATGACCGGATCGTTAAATCAAGTGCTGATTTAATGATTTAATGTATAATTATATATTTGATATATTACTTTATATTAACTAGTATTTGTTCACTTTAAATGGATTGTCTCACTTGAATTGCACATTGTATATGTGATATATTTTTTGTGCACTTGTTTGTATCATGTTTGATGATACATGCTGGTTTGGGTGTATGTTTGGTTTAAACCATGGTTGGTCAATGGTTAGGGTTTCACTTGATTTATTTCACTTATTCTTTTATCTATTTATTTTGGTTGAAAAGGAAAAGAAAAACTAAATGGTTGCTTTCATGCTAGAACGTTCTTGTAGCTTCATGCATCTTTGACTAAAGCAACCATTTTGTCTTCATCTCCTAACCCTAACCATTCAACTAACCTTAGTTTATTCTCTGCACCTAACTATGGTTGAAATTATGATAAGTATGATTTTGTTTTCAATTTTAAAATAACTTATCATATTTTTCTTCTTCTTCTTCTTCTTCAAGAAGAAGAAAGCTTGCAACCATCAATGGTGACTTGATGAAATGAGTGAGAAATCCAATTCTAAAGTGAACCCACTTCCTATTTCTTCATCCTCTACCACTTGCGAAGTAGTATAGGGTGTTTTCTTCACAAGTTTCTTGACTTGGTGAAGTTGGAGCTTGATCTTGTGTTGCCTCGACGTAGATCATCTTCGGCATCGAAGTCGACGACCTAGCCCGATCATTCTTTCGATGAAGCCGACGCTAGAGCCCGGGATCCGATGATCGCAGCGAGGAGACTTCATCGCGGAGCTATGGAGGTGGAGGACCGGATCTACAAAGGTTGTATTTCCGTTTACCCTATATTAAAGTAGTTTACTAGTTCTTGTTTCGCCTAAAATTCTAGTTAACGATCCGTATTAGGGTTTCTCGGCACTTCTAAAATTTTAAATTGGCATGGTAGATGCCTTGTGAGACCTCATTGGTGTGCCTAGGAACCCTACAAACCTTCGATACATGGTGCCATAAATCAACTTGGCATCTTCGGAGAGGTGGACGGATAGCACTAAATAGCATCTGCCCCTAAATTCAGACAAGACGGACCTACGCAGTCGCGTCTCTGTGTTCGGTGGTAAACAATGACCTGGTCAGATTCCTCAGAAATAACTCTGACGTTTTCGTTTGGGCGCCTGCTGACATGTCTGGGATTGACCCCAAGGTCATCTCCCACAAGCTCGGGGTTGACCCTGCGGCCCGACCCGTCAGACAGAAAAAGCGAAGCTTCGCCCCGGTCAAACAGAAAGCTATCGAAGATGAGGTTGGCCGACTTCTCGCCGCCAAATTCATCAGGAATGTACCCTACTCAGAGTGGCTGTCGAACGTAGTCCTGGTCAAGAAGAAAAGAGGAAAGTGGCGCATGTGCGTCGACTTCACCGACCTCAACAAGGCTTGCCCCAAGGACAACTATCCACTCTCTCTGATAGATCAGCTCGTCGACAGCTCGGCCGGCCATGAGCTGTTGAGCTTCATGGATGCTTTCTCCGGCTACAATCAGATCCGTATGAATCTGGAAGATGAAGATCTCACCGCATTCACAATGGACCGGGGGGTATATTGCTACAGGGTGATGCCCTTCGGCCTTAAGAACGCCGGGGCCACGTACTAACGGTTGGTCAATCGCATGTTCAAGCCGCAGATCGGCAGGAATATGGAGGTCTACGTTAATGATATGCTCGTCAAATCCGTCTCATCGGCAGACCATGCCAGGGATCTGGGCGAGGTCTTCGAAGTTCTCCGCAAGTTCAAGATGAAGCTAAACCCTGCCAAATGCTCATTCGGAGTCACCGGGGGAAAATTCCTCAGTTTCATGGTCACTCACCGCGGAATCGAAGCTAACCCAGAGAAAATCGACGCTATCCTCAACATGGCCACGCCCAAGACCAACGTCGAGATCATGCGGCTCAAAGGACGAGTCGCCGCTCTGAGCCGCTTCATGTCTAGGTCGGGGGAGAAATGCCTCCCATTCTTTTAAGCTCTGAGGAAGATCCCAAGGTTCGAATGGTCGGAGGAGTGCCAAGCCACCTTCGACCAATTGAAGAAGCACCTCGCGACGCCACCACTGCTCACCCGACCAGCTGAAGGAGACGAGCTGTCTATGTATCTGGCGGTATCCGACCAAGCAGCAGGCTCGGTGCTCGTCCGGGAGGTCGGTGGAGCGCAGAAGCCGGTGTACTACGTGAGCCACGTATTTAAGGACGCAGAAACGAGTTATTCGGCCATAGAGAGGATTGTTTTAGCCCTCGTGGTGGCATCAAGGAAGCTGCGGCACTACTTCCAAGCACACACCATCATTGTCCTTACCGAGCGCCCGTTGGGGGCTATCCTTGCATCACCCGTTGGGGGCTATCCTTGCATCACCAGAATCCTCGGGCCGCCTAGAAAAGTGGAGGTGGGAACTATCTCAGTTTGATATAAAATATCGCCCGAGGCAGGCCATCAAAGCGCAGGCCCTGGCCGACTACATTGTTGAGTGCACCATCCCTAGCAAGAAACTGGAGTCCACGTCACCCCTCGCAACTCAGTATCTCATCGTGGAGAGGCCTGGTCCGGTTCCTGAATGGATCATCTACGTTGACGGGTCTTCAACCGAGGAAGGATGTGGTGCCGGCCTCATTATCCGGGGCTCGAACGAAGAGGAAATGGAGTACTCTCTGAACCTCAGATTCAAAGCCTCGAACAACGCGGCAGAGTACGAGGCCCTCCTGGCTAGGCTGTGCATGGCCGCCGGGCTGGGACTGAAAATAATTCAAATCCGCAGCGACTCGCCCTTGTCGTCGGTCAAGTGACCGGCCGCTTCGAAGCTCGGGAACCTCTGATGATGAAGTACCTGGACGAAGTGAGGAAACTCTGGAGGAACTTTGACGAAGTCCAAGTAGAAAAAATACCCAGGCAGCTGAATGCCCAAGCCGACGCCCTGAGCAAGCTGGTTTCGTCATACTCGGCCAACAATAAGCGGTCTATCCTCTTCGAAACCTTGTCTCAGCCTAGAATGGGAAACGGAACAACAACACTCTACGTATATGCGACACAGGAAGGCGACCAACATTGGAGGAGGCCCCTCATCGAATTCCTGAATGACGGTACGCTCCCAGAAGATCAGGGAGCCGCCCGTCGTCTTCGGGCCAAAGACCGCCACTTCATCTGAAGCAAGGGGAACCTTTACAAGAAGTCCTTTACTCAGCCTTTGCTCCGATGCATTGACACCAACGAAGCCGACTACGTCCTCCGAGAAATCCATGAGGGGGTTGGCGGTGTGCACCAAGGGGCCCGAACCTTGGTCCAAAAGGCGCTGCTCTAGGGGTACTACTGGCCCACTATTCATGAGGACGCCCTGAAGCTAGTCAGGAGGTAAGAGTTGCCAGCTCCACGGCAGCATCCCTCGCCTCCCCACTACCGAGCTGACTGCCCTAGCATCCCCATGGCCGTTCGCCTAATGGGGATTGGACATGATCGGCCAGTTCCCTACCGGTACAGGCGGGCACAAATACGTCCGCGTCGTAGTAGACTACTTCACCAAGTGGATCGAGGCCGTCCCCATCTGGAAGCCGGACGCCACCGTGACCATCATGTTCCTGCAAAACAATCTGATACTCTGGTTCGGCATCCCGAGATGTATCATCACCGACCACGGGACAAACTTCAAGAACGAGAAAGTGAAGGACTTCAGCAAAGAATACCATATCCTCATGAAGTTCGCCACGGTCGCACATCCCCAATGCAACGGGCAGGCCGAAGTCGCTAACCGAGACGTCCTCCGAGGTCTCCGGACCCGCCTAGAAGGGCGACAAGACAGCTGGGTTGAAGAAGTGCCCCGGGTCTTATGGGCCCTGTGCACGTCAAAGAAGACCCCTACCGGGAAAACCCCCTTCAGCCTCTGCTACGGGACCGAGGCAATGGTCCCACCGGAGATCGGGCTACCCAGTCATCGGGTCGAGCACTTCGATGATGATGCGAACACCTCGGCGCTACGGACCAACCTGGACATCTTGCTGGAGAAGAGGGACCGGGCTCAGATCAGGGCTGCCGCTTATCAACAATAAACGGCCCGATACGAAAACGCTCGGGTCAAGCGCCGTTCCTTCAAGACCGGAGATCTGGTCCTACGGCGAAACGAGTTCATTGATCAAGGCAGGCTACATAAGTTCTACCCGAAGTGGGATGGTCCCTTCCTCGTTTCTGAGGCGCTCCCCGGCGGAGCCTATCGCCTACAAGACGCGGATGGACGCAAGCTCCCGTGGCCTTACAACGCCGAGAAGCTCAAGTTGTACCAATGAGGCCAAGACCAACAAGTGTGTACCCCTCCTTTCACAAAGACGGTGTAAACGCTTTCTAAAAATCATTTCCATTAGAATAAAGAAACGTTGAAACATTGCAAATAGAGTTCTGTCGTTGCGATCCGAAGCCCACACCAAAGAGATAACCGCGCGGCTTCACTGCCCAGTCACCCTCAGCAGGCCTCCTGCCAACGCTGAGGATAAAAGTCCTCCTTAATGGCAGTCGAGTCCTTTCTCCCTATCCCCGGCTGGTAGCTTCCTACCACAACTAACAGGGATCACAAAGCCCTCCCAGAGGCAGTCGAGCCCGAGGATCCCTCGCTCGGCTATCCTTCAGGACAAAAGCCCTCTCAAAGAGGCACCGGGCAGTAACCCTGCCCGGCCAAGGGTCCTTGGTAGGCTTCTTACAGCCTCTCCCGTACTAAGGACCAATGTCCTCCCAGAGGCAGTCGAGTCCTTGCTCGGCTATCCCCGGCTAGTAGCTTCCTACCACAACCGACAGGGATCAAAGTCCTCGCCAAGAGGCACTGGACAGTAACCCTGCTCGGTCCCCATCCTGAAGGATCAAAGCCCTCGCAAGAGGCAACCGAGCAGCTACCCTGCTCGGTCATCTCCGGCTGGTAGCTCCCTACCCTCGACGCCAGGGATCGAAGCCCTCACAAGAGGCACCCGAGTGGCTACCCCACCCGGTCATCCTAGGCTGGTAGTTGCCTACCCATGACGCCAGAGATCAAAGCCCTCACAAGAGGCAACCGAATAGCTACCCTGCTCGGTCATCTCCGGCTGGTAGCTCCCTACCCATGACGCCAGGGATCGATGCCTTCACAAGAGGCATCCGAGCGGCTACCCCACTCGGTCATCCCAGGATGGTAGTTGCCTACCCATGATGCCAGATATCAAAACCCTCTCCACAGCTTCACTGCCCGGTCTTCCTTGGTGGGCTTCCTACAGCCCCTACAACACAAAGGATCAAAGTCCTCCGTAGAGGCGGCCGAGCGGCTTCCCTGCTCGGCTATCCCTGGCCGATAGCTTCCCTACTCGCAACGCCGGGGTCAAAGCCCTCGCCGAGAGGCATCCACGCGGCTTCACCGCCCGGATATCCTTAGCAGGCCTCCTATGGCCCCTCCGATGCTAAGGATCCAAGTCCTCCTTAGAGGCAGCTCAGCAGCTACCCTGCTCGGCTATCTTCGACCGTTGGGCAGGAACGAGCCAAGAAGCAGCTCAGCATAAATACGGCGGACATCCCTCTGCCCATCATACGCAGAGGATCCGAGGCCCCAATAAGGGGTATCAGGTCTATCCAAGTCTGAGCGATCCCCCCTCGACTTCGGGGCCATGGAGATGCCTTCTTCTCAGTGGCGCTCAACATGCTTGGCAAGCGATCGAAATCAACTCGACGAACGATCGCTAGACAGACAGCTGACCTGACATGAAAGCCCAACAGTACAAACAAAGGATAAGAGTGTAAACCGATGAAACCAAAGAAAAAAGTTTTATTACCAAAGGAAAAGTCTTTACAAAGGGTATTTTGGGCTCCCTAGCCTTACAAACTGCCCAGAGGCTTACAAAAGAGGGACGAGGAAATATCAAAAAGGCATAACTTGCAAACCCCCCATGCGCTTCGCTTCCCTCATCACCGGCATCGCGGCCTGCCGGAGGCTTCACCACCGGAGGTTTTGCCACCAGTGGCACGCCTCGCTTCCCTCATCATTGTCTACCGGAGGCCCTGCCACCGGGAGTAGGACCCGAGCACGGAGCTTGCCATCGGCAAACTCGGGAAGTTGCTCCTTCACGGCATCCAGAGCCTTATTCCACGCGACGGCGGAATACTCACCAAGATCGGCATAAAACTGCTCTGACACCTTGTAATCGTCCACAGCTTTCCTAGCCCAAACCTCGACAGTCTGGTCCGCCAGAAGTGCCGCCTCGGCATCCCCCTTGCTGGCATCTCTCTCCTTCTCCATGGCCGCGAAGCGATCGGCTAGATCCGCCAGCTTCCTTTCGGAAACCCGGTGGGATGCACTCAGGCGACAATGGACACCCTGATTCACTGAATTGGCGAGCTCTGCAGCCTCCGCACAGGCTTCCAGGACGTTGGCCCTTGCCCTCTCCAGACACAGGTCACGCCGCAGGACCTCGACTTTCGAAGGAAACGCTTCTACTGGCCTCGGTGCGTGGAACGCCCCCTCGGCCTCCATACGGGTAGAGAGGGCGTAGTGTTGAAGGACCTAACGGGAATCGGATGAGAAACTGGGAGGCGCTGGAGCCAAAGAAAGGAAGACAAAAAAAACAACGCGTAGGGGAGTTCGTACCTGGACCGCCCCTTGGGCGATGGCCTCCATTTGGGCCCTCAGGGTGCCACGCGGAAGCTTTTCCCCGGCCGACTCTTCCATCCCGACGAGCAGGCCGGCAGCGACGGAAAGCCCAGATGGAACCATGAAGATGGCGTCACCCTCCTGCATGGGAACCCCCTCAGGAACCATCGACGGCGGCGCACGATAAATTGTCCTTTTTCTCTTAAGGGGGCCCCATCCTCGCCCCCTCCCCTCCGTCTCCCGTCTGGGGCTCGGATGATATTGGATGTCTTTGGCCGCCGCCGGAACAATCACCAGGAGCTGTCAACAGAGCGGGCTGCCCTGTCGACGGCAGAGCATTCGACATAGGGCAAGAGCCATCCAGGGGCACGGCCGCACCGCTGGCCTCCCTCTGGAACGAGCGACCTGAAGAGTGGGAACAAACCATGTATCGAAAAGATGAAGTGCGCCGAGCAGCCAAGACTTAGAAGGAAGGCAATCTGAAAGAGTAGGGGCCCTGGAGTGGGTCCCATCCCTACTTATCACCGCAAGCGACCTCATCCAACGGCACCCTTCCTCTCCCGCCAAAATGCCTCCTCGTGTCCAACGGCTCCGATCGCTCCGCGTGTCATTCCCACACTGGACCATACCCCATCAGACGTCGCAGGTCTGCACACGTCGCGTCGTCCAACCGGTGCTTGGCACGTAGACCGTGGCTTCAGTGGCAGGATGCATGAACCGACGCACCTTCCTCAAATGCAGAGATCTCATCCTGATTCGCTGGCAAAAAGGGACAGCTGACAGCCCGGGAACGCGTCCCGACGAAACCTTAGGAAGGAGCTTGCCTCAGGCGGCCCGGCAGTCCACTCCTGACCCGACCCGCTAGCTGGTCGGGACAAGAGTGGGGGGCTAATGATGATGCTCAATATTGAGGATCTCCATTATGGCGACACGTGGCAGATGGCGTGTCCCAGAACTCAGAAGAAAGGGCCTACAGGGACCGACCAGGCCACCCGTGTACCCGACCTGCAAGCCCTAGCTAGCTCTCCTCAGAGCCCCTTCGAAATTATCCTCCTCGGCCTCTCAGCTCATCCCGAGCTGCCACAAGACCAAGACTCCTCGGCCCTCTTGCTCGTTCCCGAGCTCCCCAGCCGAGGCTGTCTTCCTCGGTTCCCCGACCGACCGACTCCACCACTCGCAGGCGTAACCGCCGCTCCGCGAATCTCGCCATGCATAGATTCTCCGCCAGCAACATCCCACGTTCCACGCCATCACGATCCCCATTAATGGGCGATCCGCTCTTTACGCTGGCATGACGTCGGGAGCGTAACTGCCGGCGAGATCTTTGGGCCTGCTGCTGCGTGCTGCTGCCTCTATATAAACCCCCATCATAGAGGGGTCAAGTAAGCCATTTTTTATTCCACTTAGTCGTCACTCTGCTCGGATCTAGTGCTAACTTGATCGTTGGAGGGTCCTCGGTGGTACCAAACCACCCCGGGACTTCTTTGCCGGTACTCGGCGCTAAACTCCTCAAATTACCAATCTCCTCATAACCCATTGAGTCCCACACGCAACAGGAGATCACCTCCAAAATCCACCGGGAGATCGATGGAAGACAACATCTGACGGAGACCCGAAAAGGAGCTCCGTCATTTACATTTTTTGTTCTCTTTTCTTCCATCATAAACTGATTTTACCCCGACTCTTTTTCAATTTAGGAACAAAAATGATATCGTAACATGTTTGAATTTTGTTTCGCTTTTTGTCAAATATCTACATAATTTCACTGTAGTAGGCAATTTTCCTAGGGTGTTATTTATCTTTTACATCATTAATCGATATGTACCATATACTATCTATAAAGAAAATCACAAAATGATTTTCCTATCTGCTCATATTTAAATCTATAGTGTTGTTTGATGGTGCTCATAAGTGTTAGTGTATATGCCCTAGGGGCCATTATTGTATCATACTAGTTTGTATATTACTTAATGGAAGCTTGGGATATTCACATGTATATAACAGTCTTGCTAAACATGGTAGTATGCTACTTGGTTTTTCTATCTTAATATGTGAGTATACGTATTGATAGAGCTCTTAGGATCTTGCTTGACTACCAGCGTTGAGATGGCAGTCACACTAGTGGGGGCTGGGTAGTCTACAAGCACATCCTTATTCAGGTCCCTAGTCGTAGGATTATTGAGACAGGACATCGATACTCCGGAGTAGACTACTGTGTACGCTTCTCATCCCAGTTGGGGAGATGGTCTGTCCCACAGCCGTGGAGATAGTATACAGGTGTTCGTTGGGTTACGGGTACACCGGACAGGACTCATGGGGAACTGTTGGTTGGTATTATACCCGTCGTCAGTTAACAGTTCCCAGGTGACATGAGTACAGCATAGTCCGCAGACTTGACACTGCTACTTCGCCTTGAGTGTGTCCCACTATTCTTAAATTCCTATCCTACCACGGCTCAAAGGAGTCTTGCAAACAGGTAGCAGTTGGGTGCAGTCCCGAGCACTTGGAGGCAGTGGCGGTTAGACAGGATTCGTCTCTCCCGGTATTGGGAGTTGATATCGCGCTGTGTCAGAGAGCCATTACGCAAAGTCCCTGGCCAGGGCAAGCGAGATTTACTGGTAGGTTCCAGTAGTTTCTCAGGGTGTAATGGGCTTCACTCCGATACGACTTATACCGCTATTAGGGGACTGACGCTTGCCGCCCCTAGGCCCGATATGCGATAGTCTTAGATGAACAGACCGGACTGTACGGAGATTGTCACATCAGACTCAGTAGGAGTTCGGATGGGTTTCCTCATCGGCCTTCTTATCGACATCTACCTGGGGACCGTTACGTACAGCTAGTGCCGCTTGCGGTCTGTGGTTAAACCCACTGCCAGCGTAGTAGTCGAGTCTCTAGAGCCCCACACAGAGAGTTTCCTACTCCAGGCGAAACGATATAGAGGTCGTATGGTTTTACGACAAGGGTTCGGACGCATACGTGTGTTTACACACGTACGACATCCGGACAGTTTTTACGAGCCAGCTTCGGTTTAAGCCAGTTTCTAATATCAGGTTATTGGATTTATACAGTCTAAAGTTTTCCGTGTTTTCACGGATAGGAGGGGCGTTCTCGTAATTTCACGAGAAGCTTCTAGAAGATGGTGACTTGAGGGTTAAGGTAGCATATGCATTAAATGAGATTAATGACTCATTTGTGTGATTCATCCATGTCATTAATGCATCATAAATGCTTAATGACTCATGGAGATGAATCACCTATTTTTATTTATGAAGCATGGTTGTTAAATCCTTTATTTTCTTTTATGGATAAATAATAATGCTTCATATATATCATAATATATCATTATTATAGGGTGTTTTTCGTCACCCCATTGAGATGGGAATACGCGCGCGCTTGTCAGGCGTACTACAGATTCCCCCTGTCTGGGGTAGGCCAGGGTTTAATAATTGTGGGGATCCGAATCTCCGGCAGCCGCGAACTAAGCTGCCGTTAATTACCCCTCGCCTTTGGAGCGAGGGAACCTCCGATTGACGGGTTAAACTGGTCATGCGAACTCAATATGCAGTGTACGTGTGTTGTGTTTTGAAAAGGGGGTTTGGATATATCGGCAGCCAGGCAGAGTTTTTACGGGGGTCCCGCTACCCGGATATATCGGCAGCCAGGCAGGGACAGTGTCGTGGAGCACGTGTGTGTGCAAATATGTATACATATGTATATGTATATGTATGTACATATGTATATATATATATATATATATATATATAAAAGAAAGAGGGGGAAAAGGAATCCAAAGGATGCGTGGGGGCCAGCGCCTCGAGCGCTGTGCGCTTAGGTGCTGTGCGCTCAGGCGCTAGAGTGCCACATGTCGGCACGTAGGCGCTCTGCGCTTGAGCGCTGGGCGCTTGAGCGCACGCGCGCTACGTGGGCTTTGCGCTTCAGCGCCTGACGCTCGAACGCAAGTGCGCCACGTGTTGGCACGGGAGCGACTTGTGCTTGAGCGCTAGGCGCTTGAGCGCTTGAGCGCAAGCGCGCCACAAGTCGGCAGGGGGGCGACTTGCGCCTGAGCGTTTGCGCTTGAGCGTAAGTGCGCCACGTGTCGGCACGGGGGCGACTTGCGCTCGAGCGCTTGCGCTCGAGGGACCGCACGCCACGTGTCGGCACTGGGGCGACTTGCACTCGAGCGCTTGCGCTTGAGCGCAAGCGCGCCACGTGTCGGAACCGGGGCGACTTGCGCTCGAGCGCTTGCGCTGGAGCGCAAGAGCGCCACGTGTCGGCACGTGGGCGCTTTGTGCTTGAGCGCAGGGCGCTGTAGTGCAAACGCGCCACGTGTCGGCACATGGGCGCTTTGCGCTCGAGCGCTGAGCGCAAGCGCGCCACGTGTCGGCACGCAGGCGCTCTGCGCTTGAGCACCGGCGAAAAAAAAGGAGGCTTTTTGCCTAGAACCAGAAGCTATGCTTCAAAAAGGAAATATTATATATATATATATATATATATATATGGAGTTAAACTCCAAGGATGTTTTGAAGCTGATGAAGGGGGTTCTTCTTCCTCCTCCTGTTGTTTGGCCGGATCTTGAAGATCAAGAAGTAAGAGATTTTAAAAATCACTCCTTTTTGAGATCTGATGGGAGATCTGAGTTCCCCTTTATGGGTTTTGTGGTGGAAAGCTACTTAGTTTTGGAAAAGAAAGAGTAAAACTCTTGATTTAATTCAAAAAAAATGAGAAGGTTTAGAACCTTGTTGAAGGAGCAGGAGGCACAAAGAACCCTAGTTTTTTTTTGGGAATGAAAAGTTGTTCTTTATTCATCATCATGTTGCCTTTAATCACATATCATATTCTCATTAGGGTTGAGCAAAAAGTCAAAAAGTCAACGGTCAACTGTCAACAACCCTAATGAGAATCCGCTGTCTGTGCCTCCCTGTCAACTGTGCATACACACCCGCATCCGCGTTCCGAGGAACACGAATGCAAACTGGATAAATCCAATCCCATAAGGTACACTAGGATCTGGCTTAAACCAAAGCCCGCTAGTGTAAACTGTCCGGACACTGTACGTGCACAAGTGCACGGATGTGACCGAACCCTGTCGCAAAACCATGCGACCTGTCGCAATACCATGCGACCTCTACTCTTTTGCCTAAAGGCGAAAAGCTTTCTGTGTGGGACTCTAAAGACTCGACACTACGCTGGCAGGGGTTTAACCACAGACCGCAAGCGGCACTAGCTGTGCGTAACGGTCCCCAGGTAATGCCGACAAGAAGACCGACGAGGCGAAACCCATCTGAACTCCTACTGAGCCTGAGTGTGACATTCTCCGTACAGTCCGGTCTGTTCGTCTGATACATCGCATGGCGGGCCTAGGGGGCGGTAAACGTCAGTCCCCCAATAGCGGTACAAGTCGTGCCGGAGCGAAGCCCAAAACACCCTGAGATAACACTGGAAACCTACCAGTATATCTCGTTTGCCCTGGCCAGGGACTACTCGTGTAATGGCTCTCCTAGACACAGCACGATGTCAACCCCCAATACCGGGAGAGACGAATCCTGTCTAACCGTCACTGCCTCCAAGTGCTTCGGGACTGCACCCAACCACCACCTGTTTGCACGACTCCTTTGAGCCGTGGTAGGGTAGTGATCAAAGTACAGTGGGAACACACCCGAGGCGAAGTGACAGTGTCAAGTCAGCGGACTAAGCTGTACTCATGTCACCTGGGAACTGATAACTGACGATAGGTATAATACCAACTAGTCAGTTCCCGACGAGTCCTGTCCAGTGTACCCGTAACCCAACGGGCACCCGCATACTATCTCAAGTACGACGTACTGACGGCTGTGGGACAGACCGTCTCCCACACTGGGATGAGAAGCGCATGCGCTGGTCTACTCCGGAGTATCGATGCCCTGTCTCGATAGTCCTGCGACCAGGGACCTGCATAAGGATGTGCTTCTAGATTACCCAGCCCCACTAGTGTGACGGCCATCACATCGCTGGTAATCAAGCAAAGATCCTAAGGGCTCCACTAATGTGTATAAGCAATATACAAAGATAAACACATGTACATATTGAAGTAGAAATAAACCAAGTAGCATACTACTATTTTGAGCAAGATTGTACATACAAGGTGAATATCCCAAGCTTCCATTAAGTAATATACATACTAGTATGATACAGTAATGGCCTCTAGGGCATATACACTAACAATCTCCCACTTGCACTAAGGCCATGTACTGGCGTATCGAAGACCTATCATCTCGATCAGCCGCTCGAACTGAGTCTGGGGTAGGGCCTTGGTGAATGGATCTGCAGTGTTGTCTTCTGAAGCGACTCTCCGAACCTCGATCTCCTGGCGATCCACGATCTCCCTGATCAGGTGATACCGCCTCAAGATGTGCCTGGATCTCTGATGGGACCTGGGTTCCTTCGCTAAAGCTATAGCCCCGTTGTTGTCGCAATACAGAGGTATTGGATCAACAATGGACGGAACCACCTGAAGTTCTTTCAAGAACTTCCTCATCCAGACAGCTTCTTTTGCGGCATCTGATGCAGCGATGTATTCCGCTTCCATCGTCGAGTCTGCAACGGTTTCCTGTTTGGAACTCTTCCAACACACCGCCCCTCCATTGAGGGTAAAGACAAAACCCGACATGGACTTGGAATCATCCTTGTCACTCTGGAAGCTGGAGTCAGCAAAGGCCTCGATCTGGAGGTCTTTTCCGCCATACACCAAGAACATCTCCTTAGTCCTTCTCAGGTACTTGAGAATGTTCTTTACCGCTATCCAGTGTTTCTCCCCAGGGTTAGACTGATACCGGCTTACCACACTCAGTGCATAAGCTACATCCGGTCTGGTACACAACATTGCATACATTATAGAGCCTACCGCAGAAGCGTAGGGTATAATAGACATGCGATCCCTCTCCAAATCAGTCTTGGGAGACATCTCTTTAGAGAGGGTGATTCCGTGACAAGCCGGTAGGTTACCGCGCTTGGAATCTTCCATACTGAATCTCTTCAGTATGGTGTCGATGTACCTGGACTGTGAAAGTCCTAATATCCTCTTGGATCTGTCACGGTAGATCCGGATACCCAGAATGTATGAGGCATCACCCAGGTCTTTCATGGAGAACCTGTGTGACAAGAACCCCTTGACAGATTGTAGCATAGGAATGTTATTTCCTATTAAGAGAATGTCATCCACGTATAAAACGAGGAATACTGCAGTTCTCGCTACAAATCTACTATAGATGCATGGTTCATCTGGATTTTTGATAAATCCAAATTCTTTGACCGTCTCATCAAAGCAGATGTTCCAACTCCGCGATGCCTGCTTTAGTCCATAGATGGACTTAAGCAACTTGCACACCTTTCCGCTGCTCCCACTCTGAATGAAACCCTCTGGCTGGTCCATATAGACACACTCTTCTAAATTTCCATTTAGAAAAGCTGTCTTTACGTCCATTTGCCAAATCTCATAATCGTGGAAGGCAGCAATGGCAAGAAGGATCCGAATGGATTTCAGCATGGCTACTGGAGAGAAGGTTTCGTCATAGTCCAAGCCAGGTCTCTGACGAAAACCCTTTGCTACCAGCCTTGCTTTATAGGTCTCAACCTGTCCATCTACACCAATCTTCCTTTTGAAGATCCACTTGCATCCTACGGGTTTTACCCCGTCTGGAGCAACGTCCAACGTCCATACCTTGTTGGTGTACATGGACTCCATTTCGGTCCGCATTGCATCCAGCCATTTCACTGAGTCAACGCTCTGAACGGCCTGCTGGAAGCTAGTAGGCTCATCATAATCTATGATGCAATCCTCTCTATCCCCGTCTATGAGAAAACCGTAGTATCTCTCGGGCGGATGAGACTGCCTACTACTTCTGCGGAGCGGCGTAGGAATGTCCTGTTCTTCCGAACCCTCTGGTTCCACTAAACTTTCAGTAATAGTCAGTGGTTCTGGAATTTCTTCCAGTTCTACTGTGCTCCCACTTATCTGGTTTTCCAAAAACTCAGTTTCCAAGAAGTAGGCATGACGAGAAACAAGAACTTTTTGTTCCTCTTCACAGTAGAAGAAATATCCTTTTGAGTTCTTTGGATACCCCACAAACTTGCACTGTACTGAGCGTGCCTCGAGTTTGTCCGCATGCTGCTTTTTGACAAAAGCCGGACATCCCCATGTCTTAATGTGGTTAAGATAGGGTCTCTTCCCACACCACATTTCATATGGTGTGGAAGGCACAGTCTTAGTCGGAACTCGGTTCAAAAGGTACGCAGCTGATTCTAGCGCATAACCCCAGAATGATCGCGGTAACTCGGCGTTACCCATCATGGACCGCACCATATCCAATAGGGTGCGGTTCCGCCTCTCCGATACACCATTATGTTGCGGGGTGTATGGAGGAGTAAGCTGAGAGAGAATTCCGTTCTCTTTTAAATAATTCAGGAATTCGGCACTTAAGTATTCTCCACCTCGATCCGATCTTAGAATCTTAATACTTTTGCCGGTCTGTTTCTCTACTTCATTCTTATACTCCTGGAATTTTCCAAAAGCCTCGGACTTATGTTTCATTAGGAAAACATAACCGTACCTTGAGAAGTCATCCGTAAAAGTAATGAAGTAAGAATGTCCGCTTCGGGCATGTGTAGACATTGGACCGCACACGTCACTGTGTACGAGTCCCAAGAGCTCGCTCGCTCTTACTCCATGTCCAGTAAACGGAGTCTTTGTCATCTTTCCTTTGAGACAGGATTGACAAGTGGCATACGACTGATATTCGAACGCATTCAAATACCCTTCTGTATGTAACTTCGTCAACCTTCTCTCATTGATATGACCCAATCTACAATGCCATAAGAAAGTCTGATTTATTTCTGGAGACTTTCTTTTGTGTGTATTCTGGACATTAAAAATCTGTGGTTGGTTCAATACGTATATACCATTACTCAATGTACCTGACCCAATCAGAACTTGATTAAGGTGAATGTTTACAACATTACTTACAAACGCAAATTCATAACCTTCTTTAGAAACTAAAGATACAGAAATGATATTACAAGTTGCGTTGGGTACAAAAAAGCAATTACGCAAAACCAAAAGATGTCCATCTGACATTCCTAGGTGATAGTCCCCCACGGCTTTAGCATCCATGCTAGCTCCGTTCGCAACTCTGAGGGTCATGTCACCTTCCTTCAAAACCCTACGGTTTCTCAACGCCTGCAAAGAATTACAGATATGAGATCCTGATCCGGTATCCAATACCCAGGAAGTAGAGTTTATTGAAAGACAGTTTTCAATAACATACACACCTGAAGCTGAAGCTGCAACCTGCTTCAATTCCTGTGTTCTGGCCTTCCAGGCCCTGCAATCATTCTTCCAGTGTCCTTTCTTATGACAATAGAAGCATTCTTCCTTATCCACAAGCTTCCCGGCTATCTTTGTTGCTTTACCTTTTCCCTTCGTATCCACTTTACTTACACCGCCCCTTGGTTTGGCGGGGGCCTTCTTCTTCTTTCCCTTGGCTTTCGCCTTGGACCTAGAAGAAGATGATCCTCCTACAAACAAAGTGGATGTATCCCTACCTTTCTGTAGGGTGCCCTCTGCGCTCCTCAGCATGTTGAGGAGCTCTGAAAGTTCAACCTCTTTTTCTTGTAGGTTGAAGTTCAGTATAAACTGGGCGTAAGTGGAAGGAAGGGACTGGAGAACTATATCCGTATATAGCTCACTCTCTAATGTGATCCCTAGGTCAGCGAGCTCCTCAATGTAGCCGATCATCTTTAGCACGTGCTCGGCTACTGATGATCCGACGACCATTCTTGTCGAGAATAACTTTTTCGACGCTTCGTATCTTGCGATACGAGATTGCTCTCCATACAGTTCTTTTGTATGGAGCAATATGGATTCCATGTCCATATTCTCATGCCTCCTCTGATGTTCGTTGTCCATCGAGGCAAGCAGGAGGCACTTGGCCTTCGCGCTATCAATCTCCCAAGTCTTGCGGATTTCCTTATCCGCGACGCTGGAAGTTGGACCAGGGACAGGGGGAGCTTTGGTGGTAAGAAGATACCCCAGCTTGTCATAAGTGATTGCTATCTTGACATTCCTGAGCCAATCTTTGTAGTTTGGCCCTGTCAGTTTGTTTTTATCTAGGAGTAACTTAAGTCCAGTCATGTTGATTGGTCGCTGCAATTTGGAGAGAAGAGGAAAACACTCAGCATGATGCTCTTGCAAGTTTAGAGTGGTTTTTAATTTGTCTAAACAGGATGGCTCCCACTGTTTCTCGAATCCCTCCTCAAACCATAAAGGAAGAATTAGTCAGGATCAATCTCACCGTACAATACTTGCTTAACCGTTCGGCCAGGCTGGTGTCGGTACTTCGAGGGAGGTTTTCCAACGCTTTCGCGAAGTTCCTTAATTAGAGAACCTCTTTTCCCTGGGGGCGTAGCCCCGCTAACACCTTTCTAGGCACCTACTAGGTTTATAGCATTGATCGTTAAGCGAGAAATTTCCCGAGGAGTAGCATATACTCACAGTAGGATCGGGATCCAAATATCATTGCGTGATGAAACTGAAGGAATCCTACCAGAATCATCACACTCCAAATGGTATGCAAATCTAGCAAGTTTCAGTACTTATGAAACTCCCGATGTGGATTTTTGCCCCATGCTCTTATGACCTTGACTTTGGCCAACAAATCATAAGTCACATGTCAAGTTCTACCCGTCGTTCTCCAGGTTAATTTGAATCCACCCGTACATACCCTTGACTTTGGCCAACAAGGCAGTACGACTGTTCCAAACCAACGCATCTATCTATGCTGCACATGAATACCCAATAGCTACCAATCACTATGCCTTGACTTTGGCCAACAAACACAGCTTGAATACTATTGACCATTCATGTGAAACGACGGAGGGCTACGAATGGTTTTGGCAAAACCGTGAACGTAGTGAACTTGATTTAGTCGATGGAACGAGATAGCTTTTAAATGGAGTGGCTCAAACTCCGTATTTTAAAAGTTTGTTTTGAAAAGAACCGAGTGGTTTTTCGAAAGTGTTCCAACGACTTTAGCTTGGTTTATTATCTTGCATTAGTTCTTTTAATGCGTGATATTCTTGCATTAGTTCTTTTAATGCGTCCCATCATTTAATCCTACCATTGCAGAAAACAACCAAAATATGACGTACGCTTATGCCATTCGCATTCGCCACTGGGCCCCGTCATTACCCGTTAGGTTACTTAACTAACGACAGAGCGGGGGCTGGGCTAGCGCGTCTGTAAAACATAAGCAACGCCTAAATAATATCATATATAGATATACTGCAATGATAAACATTTCAGATCACAGATAAATACATTGGATATACTAGGAATCTATAATTTGTACGAGCCTGTAACAAAAACAGATTACACGGTCACGGTGAATAGCCAATACCCCACCCAAGACCTCTACGGGTGCGGCAAACTACCCGCCAAGTACCCGAAGCGTAGCAACCTCCCTCATCTCCATGAGTAGGCCACTCGACACTTCGGCATACCCGGTAGTTTGTGCACCCCTCCATGGGTCTATCCTAGGAGCAAAAACAGTAAAAAGAAATTATACAATGACGGCTACAACCCCGACCCGGTTGTGCGGCCATACAAATAATTATTACATCAATTTACAAATTTACATGAATTGCAAGAAAAGAAAACTCTCGTCTCACAACCCCCCGGCTATTCACCCGCGACAATCCAACATATTTATATACACATTCCAGCACATTACAGATCATGTATAACCCCGACTAATCGACTTATAGCGATTAGCCGACGTTCAATACATGCAAACATCACAGATATAACCATCATAGTCAAAGTGTAGTGAAGTTCGGAAAAAATACGAAATTATAGGACCCCAAAAGTAAAATTCTGTTCTGGAGAATCTGGGCACATATAACATATTTTAAAAAACCCAAAACCAATACAGAGACACACTGCACGAAAGACGATCACCAGAAGACACTAAACGGCGGCGCTTCCGCGGCTCAATGAATAGGTGAGGCGGCGGATCCGCGACGGTTTGAGCGAATTAGGGGATCGTTTTTCTTGGGTGTTCACACAAAACCCTGAGCCGAATTTAGGTGTATAAAGTTTTTCATTTTGAGCCCAAAAAATTTCAACAGAAACTCAGGTTTTGTAATTTTTCCGGTTTTGTGATTTTTCGTTTCCGAACTTCGTTACACTTTGCTACCAAGCTAGTTTAAGTTTAGTTGGGCTCTGATACCACTGTAAGTCCATATTGCGACCCCCGGTGCTTACGGGGAGGCGGAAACGGTATAAAAAACAAATTTTTATCGCAAGAGGCAACATGGACTAAACAAGGTCGGGATCGTGTCTAAACTAAACTAGCAAACTTGCTAAAGAGATTTAGCTACTCGGATGAAGATGGTTATACCTAGCTTGTCTTGAACTCCTTCTCTTCAAGCTCCGGTGGTGGTCCGATGGCTCCTTCTCGTCGTCTCCGTACGCCGAAGATAGATCCACTTGAAAGCTCCAACCTTTAGCTCCTTCTTCGTTCTTTGAAGAAACTAGTTCACTTGGTTTGCTAAACCTAGTGAACTAGAATGAGTAGAGTAGAAATAGAATGGGATTTTAACTATGGTTCTTGATTCTCAACACATGAGAGATATGAACCATAGAGTCAAGAGAGGGAGCAAGAGGATGAGAGTGAGAGCAAAATGAAGAGCTCAAGAACAAGAGAGAGAATGAGCAAGAAAAAGAATGAGGCTCTCTTTTGTCTCTCACCCTCTCATAATCCAAAACAATGATAACTCATCATATCAAAAAGTCTTATGTGTGATGGTTGAAGCAACCATAACCTTATCATGTCATGCACTCATTTTACTCAAATGAACAAGCAAGTAAAAGTCTTTGGCATGAAATGATAGCAATGGTTATCATGATGGTCAACTAGTCAAACCTAGTCAACCGGTCAACAAAGTCAACAAGTCAACAAAAGTCAACAAGTCAACAAAGTCAACAACCAAGTCACCATAATACTTAATTAATATAATAGTTAATCACATATCATATTCTCATTAGGGTTGAGCAAAAAGTCAAAAAGTCAACGGTCAACTGTCAACAACCCTAATGAGAATCCGCTGTCTGTGCCTCCCTGTCAACTGTGCATACACACCCGCATCCGCGTTCCGAGGAACACGAATGCAAACTGGATAAATCCAATCCCATAAGGTACACTAGGATCTGGCTTAAACCAAAGCCCGCTAGTGTAAACTGTCCGGACACTGTACGTGCACAAGTGCACGGATGTGACCGAACCCTGTCGCAAAACCATGCGACCTGTCGCAATACCATGCGACCTCTACTCTTTTGCCTAAAAGCGAAAAGCTTTCTGTGTGGGACTCTAAAGACTCGACACTACGCTGGCAGTGGGTTTAACCACAGACTGCAAGCGGCACTAGCTGTGCGTAACGGTCCCCAGGTAATGCCGACAAGAAGACCGACGAGGCAAAACCCATCTGAACTCCTACTGAGCCTGAGTGTGACATTCTCCGTACAGTCCGGTCTGTTCGTCTGATACATCGCATGGCGGGCCTAGGGGGCGGTAAACGTCAGTCCCCCAATAGCGGTACAAGTCGTGCCGGAGCGAAGCCCAAAACACCCTGAGATAACACTGGAAACCTACCAGTATATCTCGTTTGCCCTGGCCAGGGACTACTCGTGTAATGGCTCTCCTAGAAACAACGCGATGTCAACCCCCAATACCGGGAGAGACGAATCCTGTCTAACCGTCACTGCCTCCAAGTGCTTCAGGACTGCACCCAACCACCACCTGTTTGCACGACTCCTTTGAGCCGTGGTAGGGTAGTGATCAAAGTACAGTGGGAACACACCCGAGGCGAAGTGACAGTGTCAAGTCAGCGGACTAAGCTGTACTCATGTCACCTGGGAACTGATAACTGACGATAGGTATAATACCAACTAGTCAGTTCCCGACGAGTCCTGTCCAGTGTACCCGTAACCCAACGGGCACCCGCATACTATCTCAAGTACGACGTACTGACGGCTGTGGGACAGACCGTCTCCCACACTGGGATGAGAAGCGCATGCGCTGGTCTACTCCGGAGTATCGATGCCCTGTCTCGATAGTCCTGCGACCAGGGACCTGCATAAGGATGTGCTTCTAGATTACCCAGCCCCACTAGTGTGACGGCCATCACATCGCTGGTAATCAAGCAAAGATCCTAAGGGCTCCACTAATGTGTATAAGCAATATACAAAGATAAACACATGTACACATTGAAGTAGAAATAAACCAAGTAGCATACTACTATTTTGAGCAAGATTGTACATACAAGGTGAATATCCCAAGCTTCCATTAAGTAATATACATACTAGTATGATACAGTAATGGCCTCTAGGGCATATACACTAACAAAAATTACATAAAAATTATTTGTTACATGATTTTTGTTATTGGCATGGGGAGGCTGGCCGCAAGCTCGACTCGGGCATGGACCCGCTTGACCTAGGCTTGGGCCCACCTAGCTTAGGGGTTGACCTTGACTTTGACTCGGTCAACCGGGGTGTAAATTTTTACGCCAACAAATTTCCCCCCATCAATAAATGCACACAGCATATGTGGGTCCTGTGCATGAAATTGATGGATCTTCTTTCACGTGGAGGTGACTTGCTTTGGTTCCTAATTTTTGGGATGCACTGACCTTTTTATGACATGGACGGTCGACGCTTGACGCGTCTCCGAGACAGAGTGTCCGTGATAGACGTTTCCTTAGCCCAGAGTGATTTAGTAGACGTGCCCCCGGCACGGAGTGTTTGCTTGACGTTTCCCTGAGGCGGAGTGTCTGCTTTCGATGTGCCCCCGGCACGGAGTGTCCGCTTGACGTTTCCCCGAGGCGGAGTATCGGCTGGTTGACGTATCCCCGAGACGGAGTGTCTGCTGTCGATGTGCCCCCGGCACGGAGTGTCTGCTTGACGTTTCCCTGAGACGGAGTATCGGCTGGTTGACGTGTCCTCGGCACGGAGTGTCTGCTTGACGTTTCCCCGCAACGAAGTGTCGCTGTTGGACGTTTCCCTGATGCGGAGTGTCTGTGTTGGACGTTTTCCCGATGCAGAGTGTTACTGGTTGACGTGTCCCCGGCACGGAGTGTCGCTGGTCGACTTTTCCCCGGCGCGGAGTGTCGCTGATCGACTTTTCCCCGGCGCGGAGTGTCGGGTTGACTTTTCCCCGGCACAGAGTGTCGCTGATCGACTTTTCCCCGGTGCGGAGTGTCGGGTCGACTTTTCCCCGGCACGGAGTGTCGCTGATCGACTTTTCCCCGGCGCGGAGTGTCGGGTCGACTTTTCCCCGGCACGGAGTGTCGCTGATCGACTTTTCCCCGGCGCGGAGTGTCGGGTCGACATTTCCCCGGCACGGAGTGTCGCTGATCGACTTTTCCCCGGCGCGGAATGTCGGGTCGACTTTTCCCCGACACGGAGTGTCGCTGATCGACTTTTCCTCGGCGCGGAGTGTCGGTGGTTGACTTTTCCCCGGCACGGAGTGTCGCTGATCGACTTTTCCCCGGCACGGAGTGTCGGTGGTCGACTTTTCCCTGGCACGGAGTGTCGCTGATCGACTTTTCCCCGGCGCGGAGTGTCGGGTTGACTTTTCGCCGGCACGGAGTGTCGTTGATCGACTTTTCCCCGGCGCGGAGTGTCGGGTTGACTTTTCCCCGGCACGGGGTGTCGCCGATCGACTTTTCCCCGCGCGCGGAGTGTCGGGTTGACTTTTCGCCGGCACGGGGTGTCGCTGATTGACTTTCCCCGGCGCGGAGTGTCGCGGGTTGAATTTTCCCCGGCACGGAGTGTCGCTGTCGACTTTTCCCGGGCGCGGAGTGTCGCTGGTTGACTTTTCCCCGACGCGGAGTGTCGGGTTGACTTTTCCCCGGCACTGAGTGTCGCTGATCGACTTTTCCCCGGCACGGAGTGTCGCTGATCGACTTTTCCCCGGCGCGGAGTGTCGGTGGTTGACTTTTCCCCGGCACGGAGTGTCGCTGATCGACTTTTCCCCGGCGCGGAGTGTCGGGTTGACTTTTCCCCGGCACGGGGTGTCGCTGATCGACTTTTCCCCGGCGCGGAGTGTCACGGGTTGACTTTTCCCCGGCACGGAGTGTCGCTGATCGACTTTTCCCCGGCCCGGAGTGTCGCTGGTTGACTTTTCCCCGGCACGGAGTGTCGCTGATCGACTTTTCCCCGGTGAGGAGTGTCGCTGGTCGACTTTTCCCCTGCGCGGAGTGTCGGGTTGACTTTTCCCCGGCACGGAGTGTCACTGATCGACTTTTCCCCGGTACGGAGTGTCGCTGATCGACTTTTCCCCGGCGCGGAGTGTCGGGTTGACTTTTTCCCGGCACGGAGTGTCGCTGATCGACTTTTTCCCGGCGCGGAGTGTCGGGTTGACTTTTCCCCGGCGCGGAGTGTCGCTGATCGACTTTTCCCCAGCGCGGAGTGTCGCGTGTTGACGCAGAGGTCGATGTTGGATTTGGTTGGTTTGATTTGTTTGATTTGAGTCGACATCAGCATCGCTATACTGGAATATGGTACCAGGAGCAAATCATCATCTGTCCTTGAGAGGATTTGGTAATTGGTTTTCTGTCGGCATCTACATTGCTGCTCTGGAATAATGCCAGGAGCAACTCATCATATGCCCCGGGAGGATTTGGATTTGGTTTTTTTTTTGTTTGGCATCTGCATTGCTGCACTGGAATAATTCCAGGAGCAACTCATCATTTGCCCCGAGAGGATTTGGATTTGGTTTTTTGGTTTGGCATCTGCATTGCTGCACTGGAATAATGCCAGGAGCAACTCATCATTTGCCCCGAGAGAATTTGGATTTGGTTTTTTTTGTTTGGCATTTGCATTGCTGCACTGGAATAATACCAGGAGAAACTCATCATTTGCCCCGAGAGGTTTTGGGAATTGGTGGCTTAGGAGACAGGTTTAGATCCCTGTCACCTAAGGCTTTTCCATTTTGTGAGCCGTAAGGGTCTCACAAAGCATTTTCTCTCTACGGGACGTAAGGATCCCGTAGGTGTATTTTCTCCTTAGGAGTCGTGGGGACTCCTAAGTGTGTTGCTCCTTTGTGAGTTGTAGGGATCTCACAAGGGAATTTTCTCCTCACAAAGTCGAGAGGAAATTGCGAGTGCATTTCATTTAATTTTTTTTACGAGTTTGCGCCCTTTCGGGTTTTCACAAACTCGCCAGCAGTCCTGCTGTTTTTACTCACGGAGCCCTTTCGGGTTTTCATCCGTGCCCCTTTTGCTTGTGGACATACCATTCTTCTTTTTTTTTTGTTTTTTTGGAGAGATCGGGATTGTTTTATACCCGTGGATTGTATACGGTTTTGCAGGATGTATGATCCAGACCATAGGGCCAAAAACATTTTGGGTCATTGTTGGCGTCTGCATCGCTGCACTGGAATATGGTACCAGGAGCGACTCATCATTCTCCGTCTTGGGATCCAGAATTTGGTTGGCGTCTGCATCGCTGCACTGGAACATGGTACCAGGAGCGACTCATCATTCGCCGTTTGAGAGTTTGGGTTTAGAATTTGGTTGGCGTCTGCATCGCTACACTGGAATATGGCACCAGGAGCGACTCATCATTCGCCACTTGGGGATTGGGGAGCGATGGCTTAGGAGACAGGTTTGGATCCCTATCACCTAAGGCTTTTCAATTTTATGGGCTGTGAGGGTCCCACAAAGCATTTTCTCCCTGCGGGTCGTAAGGATCCCGCAGGTGTATTTTCTCCTTAGGAATCATGAGGACTCCTAAGTGTGTTTTTTCTTTGTGAGTCGTAAGGATCCCATAAAGGTTTGTTCTCCTCATGTATCGTGAGGACACATGAGTGGATTTCCCTCGTTCCCAGTTTAATGACTTAGAGGTCAACTGTTTCCAGTTTAACGACTTAGCGGTCATCTGTTTCCAGTTGAACGACGTGGTGGTCATCTGTTTCCAGTTTAACGACGTGGTGGTCATCTGTTTCCAGTTTAACGACGTAGAGGTCATCTGCTTCCAGTTTAACGACTTGGAGGTCATATGTTTCCAGTTTAACGACTTAGAGGTCTACTGTTTCCAGTTTAACGACTTAGAGGTCATCTGTTTCCAGTTTAAAGACTTAGAGGTCATCTGTTTCCAGTTTAACGACTTAGAGGTCATCTGTTTCCAGTTTAAAGACTTAGTGGTTATTTGTTTCCAGTTTAACGACGTAGAGGTCATCTGTTTCCAGTTTAACGACTTAGTGGTCATCTGTTTCCAGTTTAATGACGTAGAGGTCATCTGTTTCCAGTTTAACGACTTAGTGGTCATCTGTTTCCAGTTTAACGACTTAGAGGTCATCTGTTTCCAGTTTAACGACTTAGAGGTCATCTGTTTCCAGTTTAAGGACTTAGAGGTCATCTGTTTCCAGTTTAACGACTTAGAGGTCATCTGTCACCAGTTTAACGACGTAGAGGTCATCTGTTTCCAGTTTAATGACGTGGTGGTCATCTGTTTCCAGTTTAACGACGTAGAGGTCATCTGTTTCCAGTTTAACGACATGGTTGTCATCTGTTTCCAGTTTAATGATGTAGAGGTCATCTGCTTCCAGTTTAACGACTTGGAGGTCATCTGTTTCCAGTTTAACGACTTGGTGGTCATCTGTTTCCAGTTTAACGACGTGGAGGTCATCTGTTTCCAGTTTAACGACTTGGAGGTCATCTGTTTCCAGTTTAACGAGTTGGTGTTCATCTGTTTCCAGTTTAACGACTTGGTGGTCATCTGTTTCCAGTTTAAAGACTTATGGGTCTATCTGTTTCCAGTTTAAAGACTTAGAGGTCTACTGTTTCCAGTTTAACGACGTAGTGGTCATATGTTTCCAGTTTAACGACGTAGTGGTTTATTGGATTGATTTGGAATTTCGGGATAGGGGCCGGCCTCAGCGTTGTTAACACTGAAGCACATGCGCCAGGACACATGAGTGGGTCTTCCTAATGGAGCATAATTCCAAAGGCGGAGACCAGCCGCGTAGCTGGTGGTTGCGGTGGGGTATGGATATGCTGAGAATTATTTTAGCCCGTGGATTGTATACGGTAGTCAATTTGGGGACTAACCGTAGGGCCAGGGGAATTTTGGAAAATCGGATTTTGGTTGGCGTCTGCATCGCTACACTTGAATATGGTACCAGGAGCGACTCATCATTCACCGTTCTTTTTTTGTTTTGTGTTTTTTTTGTTTTACCGCGATTGCTCTATCATTTCAGCTTTTTTTTATCGCGAAGGTCGCGATTGCCCCATCTTTTCGGCTTTTCTTTATTTTTCTTTTATTTACACATTTTTTTTATTTACATATATATATATATTTACATTCCCAGTTTAACGACTTAGCGGTCGACTGTTCCCATTTTAATGACGTGGTGGTCGATTATTTCCGGTTTAAAGACTTGGTGGTCTGCGGGTGTTCCCAGTTTAACGATGTGGTGGTCCTTTTTGCTTATCCCAGCTCCTTGAACTTTGATCTTGGCGGAGCTGTGTTGATGACTTAGCTCTGTGGCTTGCCGATACATCCGAGGATTGTGAGGTTTTTCCAAGCTTATATTGGTCCTCTGCCCAATCTTTAAAAATATAGCAGTCTTCGATGGTATGACCCACCACTCTATGATATGGGCAGTATATGGGATTGCCGGTCATGTTCATTTCCTGTGGCCTCTTTGGAACAGGCAGTTGCAGACCGTTGTTCAAGGCGTCCATGAATATTTTGCGGACTTCATCCCTCCTGAAGGAGTATACCTTCTTCTTTCTCTCCATTGGAGTAGGTGCCTTTACTGATGCTGGTCCTCGAGGCCGATCTGTCTTTGGTTTGCCCTTTTCAGATAATGGCACATGTCTAGGAGGATTAGGTTCCCGAAAGGCTTCGGTCTCCATTTGCATGAAATCGGCGGTCGTAGCCTGACTGTTTGCTAATGCGCCTTTAGACAGTTCTATCTCTCCCGTCTTGTATTGCCTTTCGACCCAATCTTTGAAGACGAAGCAGTCCTCAATGGCATGACCTATCACCCTGTGATAGGGGCAATATTCTGGGTCGTCGGTCATATTCGCTTCTTGCGGTCTTTTTAATTCTGGAAGTTGTAGACTGTTTCTTAGGGCGTCCCTGAATATCTTGTAGACTTTTTCCCTTTTGAAGGAATAGACTTTTTCCAGCTTCTCTTTCAGAGGCGATTCCCCTTCGGCATATGTATTGGAGGGAATGGAGGCTGATTGCGGCCGTTTTTCGCGAAGGCGCTCCGCTTTTAGGTTGAAAGGGATATCAGTTGGCTTCCCCCGGGTATCAATCCCTGGCTCATGAGCCAAAATTTGATTCTGCTGTAATTGCAATCGGGCGACTTGGGTCGTGAGATCTGCCACGACGTTTTCCAGCTCGTCAACTTTGGAATAGACCTCGGCCATCTTCTCATCCCTGTCCTGAAATTTCCTTTGAAGCAATTGGAATAGTGCTTGTTCTGTAGTTCCGGCTATGACAACCGGGTAATCTTTGTTGCCTGAGCTCAATTCCGCAGGAACCACGGGCTCCTCTGGCTTATCGGGCTGAGCGGGCTCTTCATCATTTAGATCGAGCCGATGCTGGGTAGCGTCAACCATATCATCACCATGGCTGTGAAGAAGAGGAAGGTTCGTTTCTTCATATCCGGCCATGTAGACAGTGTGGATAACACATTCAGCCATTCTTTCATCACTGGCAGCAGGTTTCGCGGAGCGGTCCGGGCTTTGGATATTCATAAATTCTAACATGGCCCTAGCCCTAGCCCTTTTGTTGGCTCTGTGTCTGAGCCGCTTCTTCCTCAGTTTCTCTGCCTTGAGTGCTTGGCAGGCTTCTGCTCTCCGGGAAGCCGCCATAGGCTGAGTGATGGGGAGCTCAGAGAAGATACCCGATCGCGCAGTTGTCAAGAGCACCGCCGGAGCTTGCTCGAGAGGCCTTGTTGCTTTGTCGGTGTTGATGGCCTTGCCCCTAGCTAGGGCCATAGAGAGTCATTCGGAAACGGACTTACGCTTGGGCTAAGGTGCCCTCGCGACCACCACATTTGGTCTCCTGCCTTTCGAGACCGGTTTGTCCGCCACCGGGGTTTGAGGAGCCGGGATGGCGCCAACAGGCATGAACATAATAGAGCCGAATGGTAGCAGTGGCTCCTCCCATTGTCGCCCGAGACTAGCTGAGAGGACCGTCCTAGAGTCTATCCTCATCGTATAGGAGACGGGAGCCGTGCTGAGAGCGGAGATCGTCCTCGGAGACATTGTTGAGAGGTGATTACTTGAAAACCTGCATGAAAGAGCATTATTTTAGTATAAATACAGACATGTATATTGATTGAGTTCGCATGAAAGTTTAACCCGAAATATGGGAGGAGAGATTGGTCCCACCGGGCGTGCCAGAATCAGCCGGGCGTGTCCTTAATGCATCATAAATGCTTAATGACTCATGGAGATGAATCACCCATTTGTATTTATGAAGCATGGTTGTTAAATCCTTTATTTTCTTTTATGGATAAATAATAATGCTTCATATATATCATGATAGATCATTATTGTAGGGTGTTTTTCGTCACCCCATTGAGATGGGAATACGCGCGCGCTTGTCAGGCGTACTACAGATTCTCCCTGCCTAGGGTAGGCCGGGGTTTAATGATTGTGGGGATCCGAATCTCCGGCAGCCACGGACTAAGCTGCCGTTAATTACCCCTCTCCTTTGAAGCGAGGGAACCTCCGATTGACGGGTTAAACTGGTCATTCAAACTCAATGTGCAGTGTACGTGTGTTGTGTTTTGAAAAGGGGGTTTGGATATATTGGGAGCCAGGCAGAGTTTTTACGGGGGTCCCACTACCCGGATAGCGGGCTGGGGGTCAAGGGGGCTAGCAGCCCCCTTGCGGGGTGCGGGGCAGCGCCCCGTTAGAATTTTTTTCTAACAGGGACAGTGTCGTAGAGCACGTGTGTGTGCAAATATGTATACATATGTATATGTATATGTATGTATATATATATATATATATATATATATATATATATATATATATATATATATATATATATAAAAGAAAGAGCGGGAAAAGGCATCCAAAGGATGCGTGGGGGCCAGCGCCTCGAGCGCTGTGCGCTCAGGTGCTGTGCGCTCAGGCGCTAGAGTGCAACGTGTCGGCACGTGGGCGCTCTGAGCTTCAGCGCAAGCGCGCTACGTGTCGGTACGTGGGCACTTTGCGCTTCAGCGCCTGACGCTCGAACGCAAGTGCGCCACGTGTCGGCACGTGAGCGAGGTGCGCTTGAGCGCAAGCGCGCCATGTGTCGGCATGGGGGCGACTTGCGCCTGAGCGCTTGCGCTTGAGCGCAAGTGTGCCACGTGTCCGCACGGGGGCGACTTGCGCTCGAGCGCTTGCGCTTGAGGGCCAGCACTCCACATGTCGGCACCGGGGCGACTTTCGCTCGAGCGCTTGCGCTGGAGCGCAAGCGCGCCACGTGTCGGAACCGGGGCGGCTTGCGCTCGAGCGCTTGCGCTTGAGCTCAAGCGTGCCACGTGTCGGCACGTGGGCGCTTTGCGCTTGAGCGCAGGGCGCTGTAGCGCAAGCGCGCCACGTGTCGGCACGCGGGCGCTCTGTGCTTGAGCACCGGCTAAAAAAGGAGGCTTTTTGCCTAGAACCAGAAGCTATGCTTCAAAAAGAAAATATTTATTATATATATATATGTATGGAGTTAAACTCCTAGGATGTTTTGAAGCTGATGAAGGGGGTTCTTCTTCTTCCTCCTGTTGTTTGGCCGGATCTTGAAGATCAAGAAATAGGAGATTTTAAAAATCACTCCTTTTTGAGATCTGATGGGAGATCTGAGTTCCCCTTTGTGGGTTTTGTGGTGGAAAGCTACTTAGTTTTGGAAAAGAAAGAGTAAAACTCTTGATTTAATTCAAAAGAAATGAGAAGGTTTAGAACCTTGGAGAAGGAGCAGGAGGTACAAAGAACCCTAGTTTTTTTTGGGAATGAAAAGTTGTTCTTTATTCATCATCATGTTGCCTTTTATAGGCTTACATATTTACATATAGCCCCTTGGGCTTTGCAAAATGGCATTTTGCCTATCCCATGGCTCATGTGCCTTTTCATTTTGCACATAAGCCACGGGCTTACAAAAATTTGGCTTTATGCCCATTTTGCATACATTCATGCACAAAAATTACATAAAAATTATTTGTTACATGATTTTTATTGTTGGCATGGGGAGGTTGGCCGCGGGCTCGACTCGGGCATGGTCCCGCTTGACCTGGGCTTGGGCCCACCTAGCTTGGGGGTTGACCTTGACTTTGACTTGGTCAACCGGGGTGTAAATTTTTACCCCAACAATTATCTCATTCCATTCTCTTGCTCACCTTCTCTCTCCTCAAGCTCTCTCTCTTCAAACCCTAATCCTCCCCTCTCATGTGTTGAGACCGAGGATTAGAATAGACTACTTAATCCATAACCCTTCTCTATATCACCTAGGTTGCTTAGATTAGCACTTTAAGAAACCTAGTTACCTCAAGTTAGAGGTGAAGCTTGAAGTATAGCTCTCGGGTGGATCATCTACTACATAGAGAAGGCCGGAGAGGACGTGGAGAACGAAAAGACGAAGGACACGGTTCTACAGGTATAATCACTTTTCATAGTAGTTAATAACTTCTATGATTCTTGTTAGTTATAGTTTAGCAAAGATTCTCGGTTAGTCGATATTCATGCAAAGAACAAGATCGTTTTTTATTTTTCCGCCTCCCCGCAAGTCGTGGGGTGTTGTACATCGACTTACAGTGGTATCAGAGCATCGCTAAACAATAATTAACTCATTAGAAAAGTCGTATGAATTTCGAACGCAAAACGAACCGAAAAAGACATCGATATCACAAGTTTCTGTCGAATTTAAAACAGGCTCTAAAAATTTTTCAGGGAGCTGAAGTATAGCCTATAGAGAATTATAAGAACACTGGTGAAAAATGGGTTTCTGAATCGGCCATACAGCCGCGGATCCGCGGCCGATCCCACCGATCCGCTGCGGATCCACGGCCGAGTTGGGGCCGATTCGACCCAGTTTCCTCCAGTAACTCTTCTATGATATTTTTGTGTTTTCTGGAATGTTTTTTTTTTCTGCTCAAGTCTTAGGTGCACAGAGAAGTTTTGGGAGTAGAATCTAAAGTGTTTGCTCGATCGAAATTATACGATGTTTGCTAATTTGATTATATCTGTGATTGTATAATGTGTTCGTAAACCTCCCCTGACTGCTAGTATAACGGTTGGCAGGGGGTTGCACATTTCTGTGATGGTTCTTTTTTACTGTTTGTGGTTGTGAACTGTATTGGACTGTTGTGATGATTAGCCGGGGTTTAAGATGGGTTGTTATATTAATTCATTCAATGTAATTGTAATATGTTGTAATATTATTTTGCGGGGCGCATCCAGGTTGTGGTCGTAGCCACCGTTGTATTATTTCATTTTATTGTTTTTGCTCCTAGGACAGACCCAAGGTAGGGTGCACAAACTATCGGGTACTTTGAACTGTTTAGTGGCCTACTCACTTTGTTGAGGGAGACCGCTTCACTTCGGGTATTTGGCGGGTAGTTTGCCGTACCCGTAGGGGTCTAGGGTGGGGTAATGGCTATTCATCACAACTGTGTAATCCGTCTTTTGTTGCAGGCTCTAAACAAACGCGGATTGCTTGCAAATCCAATAAAGTTCATATGAGATCTGGAATGCCTATTATTGCGTCTGACGAATGGACAATATCTATATATGATAGCTATTTAGATGTCACTTATGTTTTAAACCCGCACTAGCCCAGCCCCCACTCTGCCGTTAGTTAAGTAACCTAACGGGTGATGACGGGACCCGGTAGCGAATGCGGATGGCATAAGAGGACGTTGTATTTTCGTTGTTTTCTGCAATGATAGGTTAATGATGGGATGCATTATTATTAATGCAAAGAAAATAAACCAAAAGTTTAATCGTTGGAACAATTTAAAAGAAACCACTCGGTTAATTTTAAAACAGATATTTTTAAATGCGGAGCTTTAACCACTCCTTTTAAAAGCTATCAGGTTCCTTCGGTTATATCAAGTTCACTACGTTCATAGTTTCGCCAAAACCATTCGTAGCCCTCCGTCATTTCACCTGGGTATTCAGTAGTATTCAAGCTATGTATTTTGACCTAACGCCAAGGCATAGTATTTGGTAGCTACTGGGTATTCATTTGTTGCATAGATAGATGAGTTAGTTTGGGACAGTCATATTATCATTTTGGCCGAACGTCAAGGATATATACGGATGGGTTCAAATTAACAAGATAATGATGGGTAGAACTTGACATATGACTTATGAGATTTTGACCTAACGCCATGGTCATAAGAGCATGGGGCAAAAATTTATATCGGGAATTTCTAAAGAAACTAAAATTTGCAAAGAAATGCATACCATTTGGAGTTTGATGAATGTTGGTAGGATTCCTTCAGCATTATTAGACGATGATATTTGGATCCCGATCCTACTGTGAGTATATGCTACTTATCAGGATATTCGTCACTTAAACGATCAATGCTATAAACCAAGTAGGTGTCAAGAAAGGTGTCAGAGGGGCTACGCCTCCAGAGAAAAGAGGTTCTTAAATTAAGGAACTTCGCGAAAGCGTTGGAAAACCTACCTAGAAGTATCGACACTAGCCTGGCTGAACGGTTAAGCAAGTATTGTACGGTGAGAATAGTCCTGGCTAATTCTTCTTTTATGGTTTGAGGAACGATTCGAGAAACAGTGGGAGCCATCCAGTTTAGATAAATTAAAAACCACTCTAAACTTGCAAGAGCATCATGCTAAAGAGTTTTCTTCTCTCTCTCCTAATTGCAGCAACCCTGAAAATGACTGGACTTAAGTTACTTTTAGAGAAAAATATACTGACAGGGCCAAACTATAAAGATTGGCTGCGGAATGTCAAAATGGCTTTGACCTATGAAAAATTGGGGTACGTCCTCACCGCTAAGGCACCTGCTGTCCCTGGTCCCAAATCCAGTAATACGGATAAGGAAATCCGCAAAACCTGGGATTTTGATTGCGCAAAGGCCAAGTGTATCGTGCTTGCCTCGATGAACAATGAACATCAGAGGAGGCACGAGGATATGGAACTAGATGCCATATTTCTCCATTCAAAGGGACTTTATGGAGAGCAATCTCGTATAGCAAGATACGAGACCTCAAAGAACTTGTTTCGAGCGAGATTGGCCGTCGGATCATCGGTAGGAGAACATGTCCTAAAGATGATTGGCTATATAGAAGAGCTCGCAGACCTTGGGACGACTTTGTATAATGAGCTCTATACAGACCTTATTCTCCAGTCCCTTCCTTCCACCTATGCCCAGTTTATTCTGAATTTCAACATTCAAAGAAAAGAATTTGAACTTCCGGAACTCCTTAACATGTTAAGGAGTGCAGAGAGCACCTTGCAGAAGGCAAGGGAAACACCCGCTATGTTTGTTAGCGGTGCTTCTTCTTCCGGGTCCAAGGCTAGGGCCAAAGGAAGGAAGAAGAAGGCCGCCACCAAACCTAGAGGAGGTGTTAGTAAGGTGGGAGGGAAGGGAAAGAAAAAGTTTGCGGTACCAGTAGTGGCCCAGGATGAGTGCTTCCATTGTCATAGGAAAGGGCACTGGAAGAAGGATTGCAAGGCGTGGAACGCCAAGAACCAGGAACCGAAGCAAGCTGTGGCTTCGACTTCAGGTGTGTTTGTAATTGAGAATTATCTGTCAATCAACTCTACTTCCTGGGTATTGGATACCGGATCAGGATCTCATATTTGCAATTCATTGCAGGCACTGAGAAACCGTAGAGTGATGAAGGAAGGTGATATGACCCTAAAGGTTGCTAACGGAGCTAGCGTGGGAGCTGTGTCCATCAGGGATTATCACCTGGGATTGAAAAGTGGACACATTTTGGTTTTACATAACTGTTTTTATGTACCAAGCTTAACGTGTAATATCATATCAGTTTCCTTGTTATCAAATAAAGGTTATGATTTCACGTTTGTAAGTGATGTTGTTAACATCCACCTTAATCATGGTTTGATTGGGTCCGTACACTAAATAACGGTATATATGTCTTAAACCAACTTCAGATTTTTAATGTCCAGAACACACTAAAAAGAAAGTCTCCATATTTAAATAGGGCTTTCTTATGGCATTGTAGACTAGGTCACATCAATGAGACAAGGTTGACTAAGTTACATAGAGAAGGATATTTGGACTCGTTCGAATATCAAACTTATGCCACTTATCAATCATGTCTCAAAGGAAAGATGACAAAGACTCCATTCACTGGACATGGAGTAAGAGCGAGCGAGCTCTTAGGACCCATACACATGCAAGAGGTGGTTTTTCCCATTTCTTTACTTTTACGGATGATTACTCTAGGTACGGATTCATTTATCTGATGAAACATAAATCCAAGGCTTTTGTAAAATTCCAAGAGTATAAGAATGAAGTAGAAAACCAAACTGGCAAAAGTATCAAGACACTAAGATCTGATCGAGGTGGTGAATACTTGAGTGCCGAGTTCCTTGGTTACCTAAAAGAGAAAGGAATTCTCTCTCAGCTTACTCCTCCATACACTCCACAGCATAACGGTGTATCGGAGAGACGGAATCGAACCCTATTGGATATGGTACGTTCCATGATGAGTAATGCTGAGTTACCGCGATCTTTCTGGGGTTATGCGCTAGAATCAGTGGCATATCTTTTGAACATGGTTCCTACCAAGTCTGTGCCTACCACGCCACATCAGATGTGGAGTGGGAAGAAACCCTATCTTCAGTATCTAAAAATATGGAGATGTCCAGCTTTTGTTAAAAAGCAGCATGTGGACAAGCTCGAGCCACGATCAGTAAAGTGTAAGTTTGTGGGATATCCAAAGAACTCCAAGGGGTATCTATTCTATTACGCAGAGGAACAAAAGGTGTTTGTTTCTCGTAATGCCCATTTTCTAGAATATCAGTTTTTAGAAAAGGAAATAAGTGGGAGCGAAATAGAACTGGAAGAAATTCCAGAACCACAAACTACTACTGAATGTTTGGTAGAACCGGTAGTTCAAGAAGAACAGGACATTCCCGCACCCCTCCGCAGGAGTAGTAAGCCATCTCATCCACCTGAGAGATACTACGGTTTTCTCATAGATGGGGATAGAGAGGATTGCATCATAGATGATGATGAACCTACTAGCTTCCAGCAGGCCATCCAGAGCGGCGACTCGGTATGATGGCTAGATGCAATGCGGACCGAAATGGAGTCCATGTACACCAACAAAGTATGGAATTTGGACTTTTCTCCAGGTGGGGTAAAACCCATAGGATGCAAATGGATCTTCAAGAAAAAGATTGGTGTAGATGGACAGGTGGAAACCTATAAGGCTAGACTTGTTGCAAAGGGTTTTCGTCAAATACCTGGTTTGGACTATGACGAAACTTTTTCTCCAGTGGCTATGCTCAAATCCATTCGGGTCCTTCTTGCTATTGCTGCCTTCCGTGATTATGAAATCTGGCAGATGGACGTAAAGACGGCTTTTCTGAATGGTAATTTAGAAGAGTGCGTCTATATAGATCAGCCAGAGGGTTTCAATCAGAGTGGGAGCAGCGGGAAAGTATGCAAATTGCTTAAGTCCATTTATGGACTAAAGCAAGCATCGCGGAGTTAAAACATCTGTTTTGATGAAACAGTCAAAGAATATGACTTTATCAAAAATCCAGATGAACCATGTATATATAGTAAAGTTGTAGCTAGAACTGTTGTATTCCTCGTCTTGTACGTGGATGACATTCTATTAATAGGAAATGACATTCCTATGCTACAATCTGTTAAAGGATTCTTGTCACACAGGTTCTCCATGAAAGACCTGGGTGATGCCTCTTACATTCTGGGGATCTGGATCTATCGTGATAGATCCAAGAGGATGTTGGGACTTTCGCAGTCCAGGTATATCGACACTGTACTGAAAAGATTCAGTATGGAAGATTCTAAGCGCGGTAATCTACCGGCTTGTCACGGAATCACCCTATCCAAAGAGATGTCTCCCAAGACTGATTTGGAAACGGAACGCTTGTCTATTATACCCTACGCTTCTACGGTAGGCTCTATAATGTATGCGATGTTGTGCACCAGACCAAATGTAGCTTACGCACTCAGCGTGGTAAACCGGTATCAATCAGACCCAGGGGAGAAGCACTGGATAGCAGTAAAGAACATTCTCAAGTACCTGAGAAGGACTAAGGAGATGTTCTTAGTTTACGGCGGAAAAGACCTCAAGATGGAGGCCTTTGCTGATTCCGGCTTCCAGAGTGATAAGGACGATTCTAAGTCCATGTCACGTTATGTCTTTACCCTCAATAGAGGGGCGGTGTGCTGGAAGAGTTCCAAGCAGGACACCGTTGCTGACTCAACGATGGAAGCGGAGTATATTGCTGCTTGCGATGCCGCAAAAGAAGCGGTCTGGATGAAGAAGTTCCTAACAGAACTTCAGGTGGTTCCTACTATTGTTGATCCAATACCTCTGTATTGCAACAACAACGGAGCTATAGCTTTAGAGAAGGAACCAAGGTCCCATCAGAAGTCCAGACACATCTTAAGGCGGTATCACCTGATCAGGGAGATCATTGATCATCGGGAGATCGAGGTTCGGAGAGTTGCTACTGAAGAGAACATTGCTGATCCATTCACGAAGGCCCTACCTCAGATTCTGTTCGAGAGGCTACTCGAGATCATCGGTTTTCGATATGCCAGTACATGGCCCTACTGCAAGAGGGAGATTGTTAGTGTATATGCCCTAGGGGCCATTATTGTATCATACTAGTTTGTATATTACTTAATGGAAGCTTGGGATATTCACATGTATATAACAGTCTTGCTAAACATGGTAGTATGCTACTTGGTTTTTCTATTTTAATATGTGAGTATACGTATTGATAGAGCTCTTAGGATCTTGATTGACTACCAGCGTTGTGATGGCTTTAACTAAATCACCCTCCCTCCTTTACATCGTTCCGACCATGCTTGAAGACTATGAGCTTGACAAGTTTTCTTTTGAATCTGACACAGCTCTCACAGCCGATAACACGTACGAGTGTTTCACTTTCTCGGACGATGTTGATGACTCACCGCCCGAGTTTGAGTCCTTTACATTTTCAGATGAGTTAGTTGAACCATCATACTCGGTTGCTTACAGTAGTTTCGAACCATTAATGGAATCTTTCAAGTTCGAGACAGTTTACTACGGTGAGATTGACACTATCCCTAATTCACTCCCATTCTTACCTTCCATTGTTCCGACCGTACAAGAGACCGTTATGCTTTCATCTCCTATACCAAGTTCGGCGTACCCATGTTTTCTTGCGAATCTTGAGGGATTTGACCCCATTTCTCGACGGGTTGATAGATTAGCACAATCACTTTTAACACATCGGTCATCACAAATTGCGCTAATTTATTCACTCGATTTACACCCTCAAGATCGTACTCCACTTCTTTCTCTTTTCCGCCATTCTTCTCCCCCACCGAGACCATATTCTACCTTTCTTCCCACACGGTCTCGTGTGCTTCTCATTTCTTTTCTTTCCACCCCATTCTTTCACCAACCCTACCATTACCACGATAAGATTTTTGAATGGTTGGTGCTCACCTTTGGCTTATGTAAGGCCTTGCTTAGTTTGGGGAGGACTTTATTGTATATATGTATATATATTTTTTGTTTTCTTTTCTAATAAATAAAAAAAGAAAAAAAATTCAAAAAATAAAAACAAAAAAAATTGTAAATAAATAAACAGGGGAGTGCCGACAATTTTAACTCTCTTGGTGTAGCATGGACACTGTCAAGTTTAAGTTTGGGGGTATGCTCGGTAAGTCTTCTTCCTTCGCATTCATTTTCATACTTTTGCATTTGCATACTTATTTGAAAACCCATAAAAATTAAAAATTTTAAAAATTATTGTATTCAATTTTGGCCATATTTGATTTGAGTTTGACAAATAGGTTAACTAGCTAGGAACAACTAGATCTTAGACTTAGTAAATTAAAAACCCTAAAGACAACCTTCTTTAAAGTTTAGTGGTAGAAAGTATATGTCTTTGTAGTTTATTTAGAAATAGGCAAATTTTGAGTTCACTTTTTAGGCTAAGTCGAAACAAAGGAAAAGTATTGATGTTTTTATTAAAGTTTAAGTTTGAAAAATAATTCCTAGCTTAAGTCTAGATTCTGAAAATGTATACCCTACAATTTGCACAATCACGCACCTTGAAACTTGGAATAGTAGAGGAGACCTTGAAATGCTCTTGTCTAAAGTTCTTAGTACAATGAAAATAAAAGGATAAAAAGTGAATAAAGAAAAAAAAAATGAACACTGGTTTTTGTGATTACTTAAGGCTGCAAAAATAGAAAAATATTTAGCGAGGGTGCTTCATCACCTAGTGCCTTAGACCAACTGGTTTGGGAGTCACTGCTAAAAGCCTTGGGTGTTGCAAGACTAGGAAGTACGCTTTAAAGTGCAAACGCATTTTGTAATCGGTCTTTGGTACCTCAAGAAGTATTAACGGTCGCATGAAGGATGTGTAAGCAAAATTCAATTAAAAATTCACCTACTAATAAGTACTTTGGACAACGGACAAGAGTATGATTTCTTGATTTGAATTTCCAAGTGTTGGGGTGATCTATACACACACGTAGGGGTATGTGATTGGAGTTTAGATGAGAGAAAGGAGTGAAGAATAGAACTTGTATGTTTAGTAAGGGTTGATAGAAATTCCTAAGTGGAGATGGAACCCTAGAAGGAAAACTTAAGAAATGCCGAAAACTAAGTAGATCTGCAAAACATATATAATCTTAAGTTAAATGATGAGGAAGTGTGAAGAATATGGGTGGATAATTTACAAGTCGACGATAATAGAATTCCTTGTTAGAAACCCTAATTGGAGAATTAAAGTCGAAAAAGCCAAATTGATAGGATTTTATGGGTAGTATCCGCTGAAAACCCTCAGGAGACAACACTCCTCCTACTAGGGACACCTAGAGGTTTAACGGCTTGTTGCACGTGCTCAGTGCAATCGCGATTCCCTGCGAAAGTGCGGTTAGGTTTTTTATAGAGAATAAAAATAAGTTTGCTCGAGGACGAGCAAAAGATAAGTTTGGGGGTATTTGTTCACACCGTAATATTGTATTATTATATTCTCCATTGTTATTCTTTTTATAAATAAACAGGTGCTTTTGACGCATGTCTGCTACATATTACAGATTACAGGTTCTTGGACAGAAAACAGTGAAAACGATGAAAAGACGATGCAAAAGTGGATTTTGACCAACAAACAGAAGACTCTTGATCAAGCCTACATCAAAGATAAAATTAACAAAGTACAAGGCAATGCAAGGTCCAAGATTACAAAACGAACGGTTAAAACTCCACCGCAATTATTCACTGGAGATCTGGAAGAAACATAGAAGCTATTTTAATAAAAGAACCAAATAATAAAGAAGCCCAAAGACAGAAGAGCCCACAAAGGAAATTTCAAGGCCCAATACTTTCTTTTAATAAAAGAAAGAGACATAAAATTTTACCAAAGCTTGAAGTCTACGTTGACTAGGTCTTCCTAAGGATATTTTGGTAAATGTAGACATGCGAATCAATTGTAACCTAGGGTTTCCTATCCTCTATAAATAGAAACTCTAAATCATTGTAAAGGCTATGCCTCCCTTCATTAATAAATTTCAGCATTCTTTTGGAGAGAATCATTTTTTGTAAGTTCTTTATTTTCTGCCTTAGGTTAATTTTCTTTTCTTGCCCTAGATAAATTTAATTCCTTACCCTAGTTAATCTTTTATTCTTTGCCCTAGATAAATGTATTTTAATTCCCTAATGAGTGAGTATTCTACTCGCTTGTTAGGGTTAGATCTGGGGAAGGTTTGAGAGACGAAGTTCTCTCATCCCCTTTCTTGCCCGTCATATATTTTCATAGAACTCCATGCATACCTTCTTATTCCGCTCCCTACGGCACTCTACCCACGAGGTAGCGGTGATACCATCGTCTAAAGACCCGAATTTTAAGGTTTTCCATGGAGGTTAGGGTAAAGATTAAGAAAGGAAGGACAAGGATCTAGAGGAAGAACAATCTTCCCAATCATCCTAATCCCTTTTATTAATATTTACCATAACACCTAATTAGATCTTCATATGGTTATAGAAAGCGGTGAGATTTATTGACTTTCCAAACTTAACCTAGACCTAACCCTAGCAAGATTTAGATATAGATTAATTCAGTTTTTAGATTTATAATCAATCCGGCTCCCATCGGAATTAACTCGTAAGAGCGATTGGGAAATTCACAACATCCCTGTGGACCGACCCGTACTCACCGGCTAGCTATCATGCAACGCCGTTCTTGATTGCGGTAATAGATAGTTTTTGAGATCAATCATCACACTAGTGGGGGCTGGGTAGTCTACAAGCACATCCTTATTCAGGTCCCTAGTCGTAGGATTATCGAGACAGGGCATCGATACTCCGTAGTAGACTAGTGTGTACGCTTCTCATCCCAGTTGGGGAGATAGTCTGTCCCATAGCCGTTAGTACGTCGTACTGGAGATAGTATACAGGTGCTCGTTGGGTTACGGGTACACCGGACAGGACTCACGGGGAACTGTTGGTTGGTATTATACCCGTCGTCAGCTAACAGTTCCCAGGTGACATGAGTACAGCATAGTCCGCATACTTGACACTGCTACTTCGCCTTGAGTGTATCCCACTGTTCTTAGATTGCTACCCTACCACGGCTCAAAGGAGTCGTGCAAACAGGTAGCAGTTGGGTGTAGTCCCGAGCACTTGGAGGCAGTGGCGGTTAGACATGATTCGTCTCTCCCAGTATTGGGAGTTGATATCGCGCTGTGTCAGAGAGCCATTACGCAAAGTCCCTGGCCAGGGCAAGCGAGTTTTACTGGTAGGTTCCAGTAGTTTCTCACGGTGTAATGGGCTTCACTCCGAAACGACTTATACCGCTATTAGTGGACTGACGCTTGCAGCCCCTAGGCCCGATATGCGATAGTCTTAGACGAACAGACCGGACTGTACGGAGATTGTCACATCAGACTCAGTAGGGGTTCGGATGGGTTTTCCCATCGGCCTTCTTATCGACATCTACCTGGGGACCGTTACGTACAGCTAGTACCGCTTGCGGTCTGTGGTTAAACCCACTGCCAGCGTAATAGTCGAGTCTCTAGAGTCCCACACAGAGAGTTTCCTACTCCAGGCGAAACGATATAGAGGTCGTATGGTTTTACGACAAGGGTTCGGACGCATACGTATGTTTACGCACGTACGACATCCGGACAGTTTTTACTAGCCAGCTTTGGTTTAAGCCAGTTTCTAGTATCAGGTTATTGGATTTATACAGTCTAAAGTTTTTCCGCGTTTTCAAGGATAGGAGAGACGTTCTCGTAATTTCGCGAGAAGCTTCTAGAAGATGGTGACTTGAGGGTTAAGGTGGTATATGCATTAAATGAGATTAGTGACTCATTTGTGTGATTCATCCATGTCATTGATGCATCATAAATGCTTAATGACTCATGGAGATGAATCACCCATTTATATTTATGAAGCATGGTTGTTAAATCCTTTATTTTCTTTTATGGATAAATAATAATGTTTCATATATATCATGATAGATCATTATCTCATTCTATTCTCTTGCTCACCTTCTCCCTCCTCAAGCTCTCTCTCTTCAAACCCTAATCCTTCCCTCTCATGTGTTGAGACCAAGGATTAGAATAGACTACTTAATCCATAACCTTTCTCTATATCACCTAGGTTACTTAGATTAGCACTTTAAGAAACCTAGTTACCTCAAGTTAGAGGTGAAGCTTGAAGTATAGCTTTCGGGTGGATCATCTACTACATAGAGTAGGCCGGAGAGGACGTGGAGAACGAAAAGACGAAGGACACGGTTCTACAGGTATAATCACTTTTCATAGTAGTTGATAACTTCTATGATTCTTGTTAGTTATAGTTTAGTAAAGATTCTCGGTTAGTCGATGTTTATGCAAAGAACAAGATCGTTTTTCATTTTTCCGCCTCCCCGCAAGTCGTGTGGTGTTGTACATCGACTTACAATAAGTTCGGATTCTCCAGATCAAGACACGTGGCGGACGAAAAGTCTATCACGTGCACCAACCAGCTCTTTGAAATACCCTGCGAAGGGGACATTCCTCGGGGCCTCATCTCCGAGGTATCATCTGACCTTTGGGGGGCCTTCCCTGAGTACATTTCCTATTCGCCTAGCAACTAGCCAACAGCTCACCTCCGAGCTATCCTACAGCTGAGCTTCCTCAGCCTCCATGCTCGCCTCCGAGCTATCCTACAGCTGATCTTTCTCGGCCTCCACGCTTGTCTCCGAGCTATTACAGAGCCGAGCTTCCTCAACCCCCTCGCTCGTCTTTGAGCTATTACCGACCTGAGCTTCCTCGGCTTTCTCGTCTGGCCGGGTGCATGGAGCACGATGCCACCATAACGACTCCGTATATTTCGCCACAACGAGATCTCTGCCACTCCACGTCCCGCGTCCTACGCTAGCGTATCTCGCCATTAATGAGCGTATCTTGCTATTAATAGGCGTATCCCTCCATCAACGCGAACGTGATGCAGGGGCGAAACAGACGGTGAGAATCTCGCATTCGCTCGCTCCAATGCGACCCTTATATAAACCCCTCATCTAGACGATTTAGGTTACTGGAATTGAATCCAATATGCCGCTACTCTGCCCATCTATTCCTCGGTACTTATTTGATCGTCAAAGGGTCCTACGGTGGTTTCCCATCCCTGGACTTCCTTTGCAAGTAGCTCGGCGTCAACAACAACCCATTGAGATCCACACGCTCAACCTTCAACAACAAATCTCAGCCGTTCAGCCCTGCTGGCCGAAAGATCGACGGAGGACAACATCTGAGAGACATTCCGACCTCCATCAGTTGGCGCCGTCTGGGGAACGTCCATTTTCCACCCAAAAAGTTGATCTCCTGCCTTCAATTCGATGGCCAGCGATCATCGCTACGAAGACTCTGGCACGAGCCATTCCGTCTTCCGCGATGGAGATGGGGGCGGTTCCATTTCTCCTCCCAACATCGTCGAAGCCTTATCGGCATGGATCGACTGACTGACAGCGATGGTGGATGCACTCGATCATGTCCAAATTGCCAGCCACGCCCCGCATATTGTCGCTCCTGCTCCCCAGAATGGCGGCATGCACGAGGTGGCAAAGAGACGCGTTCAGGTCCTCAGTCTCGCTCGCGCCAACCACGATGCTGCAGAACACTAGTGTGCTGATTCTGGCAGTCGCGACCCCCTATATAAAGAATAATTCTATGACTCGTTGGGCGCCGGATAGTCCAACACCGAGGTCTCGGGATCAACCAGATTATCGCTTTAAAGCTTGCCGCGCTCTCTTTCCCTCCGAGGCGACGTCGGTCAGAACACCTGATTCCAGGAATGACCGACGCCACTAAAATCACCAAGGCCGTGCCCATGGCACACATCGTGGGGAGCCACAAAGGGTTCACCCCGAGGATCTGAGGAACGTGATAGAGCGAAGTCGAAACCACTCCATTGCTTAAACCTGAAGTAGAGTCAACAGAGACTTCGATTATGGAGAATCCTCGAGGTACCAGCAACGAATCGAGGTGCTCAAGAAAAAGATTGAGGACATGCGACTCGCCGCCCGTTCACCCGGCAGATTGGCAAAATACTCCGCGGACTCTCTCACGAAGCCCTTCATTGAGCAGTTGCTAAGGGAGCGAGTCTCTTCCCAAAACAAGCCGCCCAAAGTTGCTCTTTTTGACGGAAAGTGTAAGTCGATGTCGCACACCGCGCGGGTTCGTGGGGAGGCGGAATACGCAAAAAATGATTTTTACGGGCAGCAACACCGACTTGAACTCCAGGATCGATACTAAATCCTAACCAGCAAAATTATATGAGGTTAACTACTCGGATAGAAAGTTATACCTCACTGAGCCATGTCCTTCGAGTCTTCTTGCTGTCCACCTCCTCGTCATAGGCTCCTCGGATCGTACACGGATCGGGCCTCCTCGTCGGTCTTCTCAAGTCAAAGACGATCCACCTGAGAGTCTATAGTCCGAGCTCCAACCTCAAATCCAAGGTAACTAAGGCACCTAGTTCGCTAAAATAGATGTCCTAGATGATGTAGAGAGTGAAGATGGATTAGTTTGTCTCTAAATACCCTAGCTTTCTCAACACATGAGACATTTAGGGTTAGAGGAAGAAGAAGGAGCTTTGGAGGAGAAAAAGTGTTCAAGAGAAGAATGAATGAAGATGGATAAGTCTTGTGATGACTATGAAGCAAATAATTCACCACAAAATATCTCACAAAATATCCCACAAAATATCTAAGTGCCACCTTTCCTCAATAGTCACCTAGTGAGTCACCAAGTAGCCATGCTTCATCCTTTGTCAAACAACACCTCATCCTCCACCTCATTAAGTATTTAACCTAAATGGTTATAATAGAAATGAGGTGTCTTCTTCTAGAAGTATACTTGATCAAATTACAAGAATATCCCTCATTCGTATATACATACCCGTATCCGCATTCTGAAAAATACGAATACAAAGAAACGAAAATAATCTTTCAATATAATACTAGGATCCGGCTTAAACCAAAGCCTATTAGTATTATCCGCCCGAACATCATACGTGCATAAGTACACGTATGTGATTGAAGCCTTGACGCAAAACCATACGACCTCTACATCTTTTGCTCGATGCAGGGAAACCCTCTGTGTGGGACTCTAAAGACTCGACACTATGCTGGCAGTGGGTTTAACCATAAGCCATCAACGGTACTAGCTGCACGTAACGACTACCCAGGTATCTGTCGATAAGAAGGCCGATGAGCAAACTCACCCGAACTTCTACTGAGCCTATCTGTAACAATCTCCGTACAGTCCAGTCTGTTCGTCTAAGAGTATAGCATATCGGGCCTAGGGGCGGTAATCGTCAGACCTCTAATAGCGCAATAAGTCGTGCCGGAGTGTATCCCAAAACACCCTGAGAAAATACCGGAGTACCTACCAGTAAATCTCATTTATCCTAGCTAGGGACTTTGTGTAATGGCTTTCCGAACACAGCGCGGTATCAACCTCCATACCGGGAGAGACGAATCCTATCTAACCGCCACTGCCTCCAAGTGCTTCGGGACTGCACCCAACTACTACCTGTTTGCACGACTCTTTTGAGCCGTGGTACGGTAGTAATCTAAGAACAGTGGGAATACACTCGAGGCGAAGTAGCAGTGTCAAGTCGACGGACTAAGCTGTACTCATGTCATCTAGAAACTGCTACTCGATGATAGGTATAATACCCACCAGCAGCTCCCTACGAGTCCTGTCCAGTGTACTCATAACCCAGTGAACATCTACATACTATCTCTAGTATGACGTACTAATGGCTGTGGGACAGACCATCTCCTCTGCTGGGATGAGAAGCGTATACACTAGTCGTCTACTCTGGAGTATTGATACCCCGTCTCGATAATCCTATGACTAGGTGTTAGTTGTATGTATGCCCTAGAGGCCAGTATTGTACAGATGATGTATATTATATTGGATGCTTGGGCATATATAGAGATGACTTTCTTGCTCGATATGATAGTATGCTATCTGGTTTCTCTTTATCTTAACATGTATACTTGTCTCTTTAAACTGTCTTAAAGTTACATGTTGGTAAAGCCCTTAGGATGTGTACTTGACTGCCTGGACTATGATGTAGATCATACTAGTGGGGACATGGTAGTCCATAAGTACATCCTTCAAGGACCCTAGTCGAGGGTGTATCGAGACGGGGCATCGATATACCAGTGTAGACTAGCGTATACGCTTCTCGACCCATGAGATGGGCGATGGATGATCCCATATCCATTGGTGTTTGACATCAGAGATGATATACGGGTGCTCAGTGGAGACTGGGTACACTGGACGGACTCGCCGAGAACTCCCAGATGGTATTATACCTCACGTCAGATGGCAGTTCTCAGGTGACACTTGTGCAGGTTAGTCTGTAGACCCGAGATCGTCATAGAGTCTTGTGTGATTCCCACTGTGCTTTGATCTCCACCTTACCACGTCCATGAGGACGTGCAAAATGGTGGTTTTTGGGTACAATCCCGAGTCACATGGAGTCAATGAGCGATAGGAGGGGTTTCGTCTCTCCCGGTATTGGGGGTTGATGTTGCGCTGTGCTCGATTGGCCGTAACAGGGAAGTCCCTGGCCAGGGCTGATCAGAGATTTGCTGGTAAGTGTTACCAGTAGTTTCTCGACCCGTTATGAGCCTCACATCGGCACGACTTATCGGTTATTGGGGTCTGACGTTTACCACCCCTAGACTTGATATGCGATATATCAGACGAACAGACCGGACTGTACGGTAAGTGTTACTGGTTGGATTCACAGGAGTGTGAGCGGGCTTGCTCGTCGATCTTCTGATCGCTCAATACCCGGGTGGCCGTTACGTTTAGCAGACCGCTTGCGGCTTGTGGGTGCTTGATATGATCATCATCTACTGCTGGCGTATTGACGAGTCTTTAGAGTCCTACGCAGAGGTTTCCTGGCTCAAGGGAAACGAAATAGGAGCGCATATGAGATATGTGCGGGAGCGAGAATAATGCGTGTATGTGATACCGTATTCCATTCTCGCAATGAATGTTTCGAATGGTTGTATGCGATATAACCTAGTTATCGAATCGAAGATTGATTCGATAAGTCGATACATTGGATACTAGTCGGTTATGTGCGACATGACCGGATCATTGAATCAAGTGTTGATTTAATGATTTAATGTATAATTATATATTTGATATATTACTTTGCATTAACTAGTATTGGTTTACTTTAAAAGGATTTTCTCACTTGATGTGCATATTGTATATGTGATATATTTTTGTGTACACTTGATTGTATCATGTTTGATGATACATGTTAACTTGAGTTTGTGTAAAGATTAAACCATGGTTATATGAATGGTTAGGGTTTTGTTTACTTATTCATTTATTTATTTTTGTTTATTTATTTTGGGAAAAGAAAATAGAAATGGTGGCTTTTCTTGTTTCTTTCATGAAGCTTCATGAAGGGTTGAAACCTTGACCATTTTGTTTTCTTCTCTTAACCTAACCATTCACCTAACCCTAGTTTAATCTCTACACTTGACCATGGTTAGTATATGATACGTATTCATATTATTTTCATTTTTAAAGCAATACTTATCATATTCTATCTTCTTCTTCCTCTTCATCTTCAAGAAGAAAGCTTGACTCCTTTAATGGCATCTTGAGTAAAAGAGTGAGGAATCCAATTCTAAAGTGAACCCACCTCCTATTTCTTCATCCTCTACCTCTTGCCAAGTAGTATAGGGTATTTTCTTCATAAGTTTCACGACTTAGTGAAGTTGGAGCTTGATCTTGTGTTGCCTCGACGTAGATCATCTTCGGCATCGAAGCCGACGACCTAGCCCGCCCATTTCTCCGATGGAGCCGATGCAAGAGTCCGAGATCCGACATGGACAGCGAGAGGATGCCTACATGGAGCTACGGAAGTAGAGAACCGGATCTACAAAGGTTGTAGCCTCTTTCTTTTAGTTAAAATGTTAACTAGTTTCACTTTTCGCCTAAACTCTAAGTCAACGAATCCGTATTAGGGTTTCTCGGCACATCTAAAATTTGAAATTGGCATGGTTGATGCCTTGTGAGACCTCATTAGTGTGCCTAGGAACCCTACAGTGGTATCAGAGACTAGCTAGAGCCTTAGGCGAAGTGTAGACGACGTTTGAAACCCGATCGAACCGAAACCCTAATTCTAAAATGCTCTCTGGACTTTTTTCAAAAAATGGGTTTTTTCCACATTAAAAATTCTTAAAAAATTCAGCAGGAAATTCTAAGAATTACGGTGCAAAATTTTCCAAACGATACGTCCAAAGCGCGGCGGAACCGCGGCAGAAACCTGACTTCTACGGCGGTTCCGCGGCCATCTGATGACGTCAGCCTTCCAATTTTGCACAGTAATTTGTTATTTGAGGTGCTGAGTTTTCTGGGAGTTTTTAATCTGAACTCAAGAGTTAAGTTTTCTGGGGTGTTTTGGAGCTTGGATGATTCGATCTGATTATCAGATTTTGTCGATGTGGTTTTCCGGATATTTTAGAATATGTTAAAAAGTTCGACCGGATGTAAATACCCAATTTTTCCCCTGCCGGGAAATTTCCAATTGTTGGACTTTTCCGTAGTTTAGTGACGTTCTAAGTAGTGCAAGTAACGCGATGGTCCCTCTAGAAGACAACAAACCTTAACTCGATTATGTGACCGTCTTGAACTGCCCTTTGAACCTTAGGGTTTGGGGCAGTACGGCGTGCCACATGTGAGGCGTTGGCTTGACCCTTCTACGGCTGGACCGTTGGTACTGAGGCATGAAGTGAATGTCTTTGAACTTATTTCATGTGTTGATCAGTTTCGGGAAAACTTGGGTGTTCGAATGTTCGATCGGAAAGTTTAATATTTTCTATTTATCCGGAATGGGATACAATAATTGGAATTCACAAACAGTTATGAGATAACTGAGTGAATGTTATAAATCTAGCGGTTTAGTCTCACTTGATATTGAAAAGAGTTTTCGATAATGAGACTAAAATGCGGGGTTTATAATTGTTAGGCATGTGATGTCTAAGTATTTCATTTGATTAGGCATGCGATGTCTAAAGAGGTTGCGGATTCCAACTGTTGTAGTTTTACACTTTATTTTCTGTGACCGTAAGTGTAGTATGTCGATATCGCCGGTTTCGTTGCTATACGTCAACGACAATTGAGGTATGCATACTTACTTACGTTGATGACATGTGATATTATGTGTTGCTGGATATGTTATATTGGATCGTCGTGTTCGAATAGCCGGGTTTTTTTTATGTGAGATGAGTGTTTTTCATTTTCATTCATGTAAAAACTTGTATGTAATATTCTTTTATTGGGACACTTCCAGGTTGCGGAAGATGTCACATTTTGTATATTATTTACTTTTCCGCATTAGGATAGACCCAAGGAGGGGAGCACAAGTAACCGGGTTCTAGGGTCCAGTGGGAGACCATCTCGAGGAGTCGAGTCCGGGTCTCCTAACCCTAGAATTGGTAGGGTTGCTTGCCGCTCTCGTAGGGGTCTAGGGGTGTAGGATTGGCTATTCATCACAACCGTGGAATCCGTGTTTTATACTGGCTCGTATTAAAAACACGGACGTCCTAATATATCCAATATTTCATATGATATTTTCTGCTGCGATATCTGTGATGTGATCATTTGATATGTTCTGATGGATACAGTATATAGTATATATGATATATTATATAGACGTTACTTATGTTTTGCACCCGCACTAGCCCTGCCCTGCTCTGTCGTTAGTTACCCAACCTAACGGTGCACGAGGGGACATCGAGGCGAATGCGGATGGCATAAGTGTACGTCGTATTTATCTGTGATGTTTAGGTGACTTAAATGATGGGACTTCATTAATGTGATTAATGAATGAAAAGAAACCTAAGATGTTGTAGAATCAAATTTTAAACAAAACAGGTAGCTACAGTTCTTGCTTTGCACTGCGGTATATGTGATATATCCTGCACCTTATTCGATGAGGAAAGGATCGAGATCCCTTCACCGGGAGTGACTCCTTTAGCAATAACTGGCAGATGCTACACACTCGGTTTGTCTTTCGATTGCTTCTATAGTTTCTGCTTTGCACAGTGATATATATGATATATCCCGCACCTCATTCGACGAGGAAAGGGCCGACGATCCCTTCACCGGGAGTGACCCCTTTAGCAAAACTAGAAAAAGCCTCAAAACACTCCATTTCAAAATCATTCGATTCTACAACGATATCAAGTTCATTACGCAATAGGTTTTCAGAAAAACCTGTCGTAGCCCTCCGTCATTTCAGATAAGTCCTGTTTAGTATTCGTGCTGCGTTTGTTGACCTTGTCAAGGCGCAGTGTGCGGTAGCTGACCAGTATTTATCTGCTTATGCATATGATGCAGATTGGATTAGGGTAGTTGTACGGCCTTGTTGACCTTGTCAAGGGTCGTGCGGGTGGGTTTAATTCAATCAAGAAATGACGGGTTGAACTTGACTTACGGTCTATGGTTTGTTGACCTTGTCAAGGTCATAGATCGTTTGGGGCAAAAGCATTATCGGGAATTTCAAGTGTTGAAATTTGCAATGAGATTGCATACCTTCTATGAGATAATTGGATCCCGATATCCACTGCGAGTAAGAGTTACTCCTGGGAGAGTTTTACACATTACAATTAGCCGATCAAGTATGTGTCTAGAAAGGTGTCAACGGGGTTACGCCTCTGGGAAAACGAGGTTTACTTTAATTAGGTCCGTGCGAAAGCACGGGGAACCTCCCTCAAAGTACGGACACTGGCCTGGCTGAAAGATCGACGAAGTTGTAGAGTGTAATTAATCCCGGCTAGTCTTTCCTTTTAGGGTTTGAAGGAAGATTTGATAAAAACCAGTGGGAGCTATCATGATTAGATAAGATAATAACCAATCTGATCTTGCACGAGCATACGCTAAAGTGTTTTCTTCTCTCTCTCTCCAGGTAGCGACCATGCCATGCCCTAATAAAGATAATAATTTGGATGTATTGACCGAACCCGCATGTTATACTGTGCTGGGGAACGTTGGTTCCGTTCTTTCTTATAAGAGTTATAGGACTGAACAGGATATAGGGGAATACTAGGATTCCCATGCCACCCGAATGAAGAAAGTATATGTTGATGCATTTTCTTCGGGTGTGTTCGTTACATAGAACTGTTTCTCCATTTGCCCTACGTCCTGGGTATTAGATACCGGGTCAGGATCCCATATATGTAATCAGTTACATCGGCTCAGGAAAGGTAGAGAAATTGGAGAAGATGATAAAGACATTAAAGTTGGAAATGGTGCAATTGTTGCAGCTAAGACTGTCGGGGAATATCACCTTGTATTACCGACTGGTAATACATTGGTTCTGAACGAATGCTATTACATGCCGAACCTGATATGCAACATTATATCGGTTTCTTTGCTTAGTAAAGAGGGATATAATTTTGTATTACAGGACAATGTTATGAACATTTTCCGTAACCAAAAGTTGGTTGGATCAGGCACGTTGTGCAATGGCATTTATGTTCTAAATCAATCAACAGTTCTGAGCATAACAAATACACACAAGAGGAAGAGTTCTGAACTGAACGAATCCTTCTTGTGGCATTGTAGACTGGGTCATATCAATGCGACACGACTGGCTAAGTTGCATAAGGATGGATATTTGAAACCATTCAAATTTTCATCTTATGACACTTGCCAGTCATGTCTCAAAGGAAAGATGACCAAAACTCCGTTTACGGGACATGGAGAAAGAGTTACCGAACTCTTGGGACTGATACATAGTGATGTATGCGGTCCCATGTCTACACATGCCAGGAATGGTTCTTCGTACTTCATTACATTCACTGACGATCTCTCTAGATTCGGATATGTGTTCCTGATGAAACACAAATCAGAAGCTTTTGAGAAATTTAGAGAATATAAACAAGAAGTCGAAAACCAAACCGGAAAAAGTATTAAAATCCTTCGATCTGATCGAGGAGGTGAATACTTAAGAAATGAATTCCTGGACTTCCTAAAAGAGAATGGGATTCTCTCTCAGCTGACTCCTCCATATACACCACAACACAACGGTGTATCAGAACGGAGGAAACGCACCCTATTAGATATGGTACGCTCTATGATGAGCACAGCTGAGTTACCTATTTCCTTCTGGGGATATGCGCTGGAGACAGCAACATACCTATTGAATCAAGTTCCATCTAAATCTGTACCTACCACACCATATGAGATATGGAGTGGGAAGAGACCATATTTTAAACGAGTTAAGATATGGGGTTGTCCGGCCTATGTCAAAAGGCAAAATCCAGACAAACTCGAGGCACGGCCAGTTCTTTGCATGTTTGTGGGATATCCTAAGAATTCCCAAGGATATTTTTTCTACCACGCTGAAGAACAAAAAGTGTTTGTTTCTCAATATGCCACCTTTTTAGAAAAGGAATTCCTTGAAAAAGAAATTAGTGGCAAAGTGGTAGAGCTGGAAGAAGTTCCAGATACACAAACCGTAACTGAATATTTAGTGGAACCGGAAGATTCAGTAGCTCCCAATGAACCTCAGCCTCTCCGCCGATCTAGTAGGGTTCCTCGCCAACCTGAGAGATACTACGGTTTTCTCATGGATGGTCGGAACGAGGATTGCATCATGGAGGATGATGACCCAACTAGCTTCGAGCAGGCCATCACGAGTAGGGACTCAGTGAAATGGCTGGATGCTATGCGGTCCGAGATGGAATCCATGTACACCAACAAAGTATGGACTTTGGAAGTTGCTCCTGAAGGGGTAAAACCCATTGGGAGCAAGTGGATCTTCAAGAAAAAACTTGGTGTAGATGGGAAAGTGGAGACTTTCAAAGCTAGACTTGTTGCAAAAGGTTTTCGTCAAAGACCAGGTGTAGACAATGACGAAACCTTTTCTCCAGTGGCTATGCTTAAATCCATCCGGATCATGCTTGCCATCGCTGCATATCATGACTACGAAATCTGGCAGATGGATGTTAAGACCAACTTTCTAAACGGTGATTTAGAAGAGTGCGTGTACATGACTCAGCCAGAGGGCTTCGTAGACAGTGGGAGCAGCGGGAAGGTGTGCAAGCTGCTTAAATCCATTTATGGATTAAAGCAAGCATCGCGGAGTTGGAACATCTGCTTTGACGTCGTTATCAAAGAGTTTGATTTCGTCAAAAACCCTGATGAACCTTGTATTTACAAGAAGGTGGCAGAGAGTAAGGTTGTCTTCCTCGTATTGTACGTGGACGACATACTCTTGATAGGAAATGATATTCCTATGCTGCAATTGGTCAAGCTCTTCTTATCACAAAGATTCTCAATGAAAGATCTTGGTGATGCCTCCTGCATATTAGGAATTAGGATCTATAGAGATAGATCCAAACGGATATTGGGATTGTCCCAATCTAGGTACATTGACACCATACTAAAGAGGTTTAGTATGGAAGAATCCAAGCGTGGGAACTTGCCCACGATCTCTGGAATCACTCTCTCTAAAGAGATGTCTCCCAAGATAGATTTGGAGACAGCTCGCATGCAAGGGATACCCTATGCTTCGGCTGTAGGCTCTATCATGTACGCGATGCTATGTACCAGACCCGATGTTGCATGCTCACTAAGTGTAGTGAGTAGGTATCAAACTGATCCTGCAGAGAGTCACTGGACAGCTGTGAAGAGCATTCTCAAGTACTTACGAAGGACTAAAGAGATGCTCTTGGTGTATGGTAACGGAGAACTCCAAGTGGAGTCCTTTACCGATTCGAGCTTCCAGAGTGATAAGGACGACTCTAAGTCGCAGTCGGGATTTGTCTTTACCCTTTACGGAGGGGCGGTTAGCTGGAAGAGTTCCAAGCAGGAAACTGTGGCAGACTCGACGATGGAGGCTGAATACATCGCTGCCAACGATGCTGCCAAAGAGGCTGTCTGGATCAAGAAGTTCATTACTGAACTTGGAGTGGTTCCATCCATTGAGCATCCAATACCTTTGTATTGCGATAACAATGGAGCGGTGGCTTTAGCCAAGGAACCCAGGTCCCATCAGCGATCCAGGCATATTCTGAGGCGGTATCACCTGATCCGGGAGATAGTTGATCGCCGGGAGATCGAGGTCAGGAGGGTTGACACGAAGAACAACACGGCGGATCCACTCACGAAGGCCATTCCCCAGATACAGTTTGAGAGACTCTTAGGGATGCTCGGTATGCGATACTACAGCAGCTGGCCTTAGTGCAAGTGGGAGATTGTTAGTTGTATGTATGCCCTAGAGGCCAGTATTGTACAGATGATGTATATTATATTGGATGCTTGGACATATATAGAGATTACTTTCTTGCTCGATATGATAGTATGCTATCTGGTTTCTCTTTATCTTAACATGTATACTAGTCTCTTTAAACTGTCTTAAAGTTACATGTTGGTAAAGCCCTTAGGATGTGTACTTGACTGCCTGGACTATGATGTAGATCATACTAGTGGGGACATGGTAGTCCATAAGTACATCCTTCAAGGTCCCTAGTCGAGGGTGTATCGAGACGGGGCATCGATATACCAGTGTAGACTAGCGTATACGCTTCTCGACCCATGAGATGGGCGATGGATGATCCCATATCCATTGGTGTTTGACATCAGAGATGATATACGGGTGCTCAGTGGAGACTGGGTACACTGGACAGACTCGCCGAGAACTCCCAGATGGTATTATACCTCACGTCAGATGGCAGTTCTCAGGTGACACTTGTGCAGGTTAGTCTGTAGACCCGAGATCGTCATAGAGTCTTGTGTGATTCCCACTGTGCTTTGATATCCACCTTACCACGTCCATGAGGGCGTGCAAAACGGTGGTTTTTGGGTACAGTCCCGAGTCACATGGAGGCAATGAGCGATAGGATGGGTTTCGTCTCTCCCGGTATTGGGGGTTGATGTTGCGCTGTGCTCGATTGGCCGTAACAGGGAAGTCTCTGGCCAGGGCTGATCAGAGATTTGCTGGTAAGTGTTACCAGTAGTTTCTCGACCCGTTATGAGCCTCACATCGGCACGACTTATCGGTTATTGGGGTCTGACGTTTACCACCCCTAGACTTGATATGCGACATATCAGACGAACAGACCGGACTGTACGGTAAGTGTTACTGGTTGGATTCACAGGAGTGTGAGCGGGCTTGCTCGTCGATCTTCTGATCGCTCAATACCCGGGTGGTCGTTACGTTTAGCAGACCACTTGCGGCTTGTGGGTGCTTGATATGATCATCATCTACTTCCGGCGTATTGACGAGTCTTTAGAGTCCTACGCAGAGGTTTCCTGGCTCAAGCGAAACGAAATAGGAGCGCATATGAGATATGTGCGGGAGAGAGAATAATGCATGTATGTGATACCGTATTCCATTCTCGCAATGAATGTTTCGTATGGTTGTATGCGATATAACCTAGTTATCGAATCGAAGATTGATTCGATAAGTCGATACATTGGATACTAGTCGGTTATGTGCGACATGACCGGATCATTGAATCAAGTGTTGATTTAATGATTTAATGTATAATTATATATTTGATATATTACTTTGCATTAACTAGTATTGGTTTACTTTAAAAGGATTTTCTCACTTGATGTGCACATTGTATATGTGATATATTTTTGTGTACACTTGATTGTATCATGTTTGATGATACATGTTAACTTGAGTTTGTGTAAAGATTAAACCATGGTTATATGAATGGTTAGGGTTTTGTTTACTTATTCATTTATTTATTTTTGTTTATTTATTTTGGGAAAAGAAAATAGAAATGGTGGCTTTTCTTGTTTCTTTCATGAAGCTTCATGAAGGGTTGAAACCTTGACCATTTTGTTTTCTTCTCTTAACCTAACCATTCACTTAACCCTAGTTTAATCTCTACACTTGACCATGGTTAGTATATGATAAGTATTCATATTATTTTCATTTTTAAAGCAATACTTATCATATTCTATCTTCTTCTTCCTCTTCATCTTCAAGAAGAAAGCTTGACTCCTTTAATGGCATCTTGAGTAAAAAAGTGAGAAATCCAATTCTAAAGTGAACCCACCTCCTATTTCTTCATCCTCTACCTCTTGCCAAGTAGTATAGGGTGTTTTCTTCACAAGTTTCATGACTTAGTGAAGTTGGAGCTTGATCTTGTGTTGCCTCGACGTAGATCATCTTCAGCATCGAAGCCGATGACCTAGCCCGCCCATTTCTCCGATGGAGCCGATGCAAGAGTCCGGGATCCGACATGGACAGCGAGAAGACGTCTACGTAGAGCTAAGGAAGTGGAGAACCAGATCTACAAAGGTTGTAGCCTCTTTCTTTTAGTTAAAATGTTAACTAGTTTCACTTTTCGCCTAAACTCTAGTCAACGAATCCGTATTAGGGTTTCTCGGCACTTGTAAAATTTGAAATTGGCATGGTTGATGCCTTGTAAGACCTCATTAGTGTACCTAGGAACCCTACACTAGGGACCTGTATAAGGATGTGCTTATAGACTACCCAGCCCCCACTAGTATGACTGCCATCATAACGCTGGTAATCAAGCAAAGATCCTAAGTGCTCTACCAATATGTATAAGCGATATGCTAAAAGATACACAAGCACATATTGAGGTAGAAACAAACCAGGTAGCATACTACCATTTTGAGAAAGACAGTTACTATATCCGTGTATATCCCAAGCTTCCAATATGTAATATACAAACCAGTATGATACAATAATGGCCTCTAGGGCATATATCACTAACAATCTCCCACTTACACTAAGGCCATGTATTGGAATATCGCAGACCTATCATATTGAATAGCCTCTCAAACTGTGTCTGAGGGACGGCCTTTGTGAGTGGATCTATAGTGTTGTTCTCTGAATCAACTCTTCGCACCTCGATCTCCCGGCGATCAACGATCTCCTTGATCAGGTGGTACCGCCTCAAGATATGTCTGGACTTCTGATGGGATCTGGGTTCCTTCGCTAAAGCTATATCACTGTTGTTGTCACAATACAAAGGTATTGGATCTACAATGGACGGAACCACCTGATGTTCTGTTAGGAACTTCCTCATCCAGACTGCTTCTTTCACGGCGTCACTGTTAGTGTATATGCCCTAGAGGCCATTACTGTATCATACTAGTATGTATATTACTTGATGGAAGCTTGGGATATTCACAGTTGTATAGACAATCTTGCTCGAAATGGTAGTATGCTACTTGGTTTGTCTCTGCTTTAATGTGTACATGTGTTTCTTTTTGTATATCACCTATACGCATTAGTGGAGCCCTTAGGATCTTTGCTTGATTACCAGCGTTGTGATGGCAGTCACACTCGTGGGGGCTGGGTAATCCACAAGCACATCCTTATGCAGGTCCCTAGTCGTAGGACTATCTAGACAGGGCATCGATACACCGGAGTAGACTAGCGTATGCGCTTCTCATCCCAGCATGGGAGACGGTCTGTCCCACAGCCGTCAGTACGTCGTACTTAAGATAGTATGCGGGTGCTCGTTAGGTTACGAGTACATTGGACAGGACTCATTGGGAACTGTTGGTTGGTACTATACCTATCGTCAGTTATCAGTTCCCAGGTGACATGAGTACAGCTTAGTCCGCTGACTTGACACTGTCACTTCGCCTTGAGTGTGTTCCCACTGTACTTTGATTACTACCCTACCACGGCTCAAAGGAGTCGTGCAAACAGGTAGTAGTTGGGTGCAGTCCCGAAGCACTTGGAGGCAGTGACGGTTAGATAGGATTCATCTATCCCGGTATTCGGAGTTGATATCGCGCTGTGTCTAGGAGAGCCATTACACATAGTCATCTCTGGCCTTGGCAAGAGAAATATACTGGTAGGTTTCCAGTGTTATCTCAGGGTGTTCTGGGCTACACTTCGACATGACTTGTACCGCTATTAGGGGACTGACGTTTACCACCCGCTAGGCCCGCCATGCGATATTCTCAGACGAACAGACCGGACTGTACGCAGATTGTCACAGACAGGCTCAGTAGGAGTTCGGATGGGATCGCCTCATCAGTCTTCTTATCGGCATCTACCTGGGGACCGTTACGTACAGCTAGTGCCGCTTGCGGTTTATGGTTAAACCCACTGCCATCGTAGTGTCGAGTCTTTAGAGTCCCACACAGAGGGTTATTCGCCTTTGAGCAAAATAGAGTAAAGGTCGCATCGTTTTGCGACGGGGTTCGTTCACATCCGCGCACTTGTGCGCGTTTGGTGTCCGGACAGTCATAACTAGCGGGCTCTGGTTTGAGCCAGATCCTAGTATATGTTTTGGGGTTAGTTTTATCTCATTGTATTCGTGTTCCTCGGAACACGAATGCGGGTGTGTATGCACAGTTGTTTGAGGCGGAGGAAAAGGATTTTCATTAGGGTTTTGGAACGGGTGTGTATGCACAGTTGACAGTTGTCTTTTTCCAAACCCTAATGAATATGTGATATATCAATTAATAGTACTAATTAAATGAAATTGAGTTATGGTTAGGGTTGTTGACTTGTTGACCAAGGTTGACTTGTTGATCTTGGTTGAAACATTGACCATCATCATTTTACTCCAAAGATGTTCTTTGATCTTTGCAAAAACATTTAATGTGAAATGATAATGGTCTTATCAAACCAACCATCACCTTTTTCATTTGATTAAAATTACTAATTAGATTAATTCACATATATTCTAGTTATGGTTGTAAAACTCATTCATTCTCATATTCTCATTCTCTCTCATCTCTTCTACTTCCTCCTCCTCTAGTTCAAGGAAAAACATTCTCATGAGTTGAGAAATTTCCTTGGAGATAAAACACCCAAAGCCACTCTCTACTCATCCTAAGGTTGAAGGTCTAGCAAGCCGGACACTTTAGTTTTCTCAAGTTCGAGGAAGGAGCTCAAGGTAGAGACCCTCAGGTGGATCCATCTTCGGCAAGAGAAGGCGACGAGGAGAGAACCATCCGACCACCACAAGGAGTCCAAGAGAAGGAGTTCAAGTTGAGGTATAACCCCTAACCGAGTAGGTAATGCTCTTGTTAGTTGCTAGTGTGTAGTTTAGCAAAGATCTGTATTTTATAGTCCATGTTACCATAACCCGAAAAATCGTTTTTCACCATTTCCGCAAGCCCGAAAGAACCAGGAGAGGTAACGTGGAATTACAGTGGTATCAGAGACTAACTAAATACACCCTAGCATGTTAGCAAAGTATCTAGAATTTCGACCGGACAAAAAACCGCAAAACACCCCGAAAAATTCAAGTTTTTGCCGATTTTTATTTCTGCTCTAAAAATAATAAATCATGTACTCAAAATCGGCTCAATCTTTTTAAACAACAGGCAAGAAAAACGATCCAGTGAGTCGACCAACTCACCGTGGATCCGCGGCAAGAGCTTGCTCCTGTCGCGGATCCGCGGCCGAGTTAACTCGGCCGTGGATCGTTTCTCCTGCAGTTTTTTCCTGTTGGTGTTTTGTGATTTTTGAGATGGTTTGTTTCTGCCCAGAATTTCCAGAGAACAAGTTTGTTTTTGGGGTGGTTACAAATCCGTATTTTGGTCGATTTTCTGTAGACTTTGGCTAATGGGTTGTATCTGTAATGTTATATGTGTATTGAACGTCTGCTAATCGCTATACGTCGATTAGTGGGGGTTATACATATCTGTGATATGTAATGTTGATGGTATGTGTATATGAATTCGTTGGATTGTCGCGGATGAATAGCCGGGGGGTTGTGAGATGAGAGTTTTTTCTTTATCTTTCAATTCATGTAAAATGTAAATTTGATATAATATTATTTGTATGGCCGCACATCCGGGATGAGGTTGTAGCCGCCATTGTATAATTCCTTTTTACTGTTTTTGCTCCTAGGATAAACCCAATGTGGGGTGCACAAACTACCGGGTATCTCGAAGTGCCGAGTGGCCTACTCACGTCGTTGAGGGAGGTTTCTTCGCATCGGGTACTTGGTAGGTAGTTTGCCGCACCCGTAGGGGTCTAGGGTGGGGTTTTGGCTATTCATCGTGACCGTGTAATCCGCTTTTCGTTACAGGCTCGAACGGAATGCGGATGCCTAGTATATCCAATGTATTCATCTGTGATCTGGAATGGCTATCATTGCATCTGACGAATGTATATATCTATATGTAGATATCTATTTAGGCGTTGCTTATGTTTTGCATCCGCGCTAGTCCAGCCTCCGCTCTGTCTTTAGTTAAGTAACCTAACGAGTGATGATGGGGCCCCGTGGCGAATGCGGATGGCATAAGCGTATGTCATATTTTCGTTGTTTTCTGCAATGGTAGGATTAATTGATGGGACGTATTAAATTAATGCAAGAAAATAAACCAAGTAAAAGTCGTTGGAACACTTTCAAAACCACTCGATTCTTTTCAAAAACCAACTTTTAAATGCGGAGCTTGAACCACTCCTTTTAAAAGCTATCGCATTCCATCGATTATATCAAGTTCACTACGTTCATGGTTTCGCCAAAACCATTCGTAGCCCTTCATCATTTCAGTTAAATATTCGGTAGTATTCAAGCTATGTATTTTGACCTCACGCCAAGGCATAGTGATTAGTAGCTGCCGGATATTTATCTGTTGCATAGATAGAATGCGTTGGTTTGAGACAGTCGTACTGCCATTTTGGCCTACGTCAAGGGTAGGTACGGGTGGGTTCAAATTAACCTGGATAATGATGGGTAGAACTTGACATGTGACTTATGACATTTTGACCTCACGCCAAGGTCATAAGAGCATGGGGCAAAAATCCACATCGGGAGTTTCAAAAGAAACTGAAACTTGCTAGCGCTGCATACCATTTAGAGTGTGATGATTCTGGTAGGATTCCTTCAGTTTTATCACGCAATGATATTTGGATCCCGATCCTACTGTGAGTATATGCTACTCCTCAGGAAATTTCTCACTTAATGATCAATGTTATAAACCTATTAGGTGTCTAGAAAGGTGTTAGCGGGGCTACGCCCCCAGGAAAAAAAGGTTCTTAAATTAAGGAACTTCGCGAAAGCGTTGGAAGACCTCCCTCGAAGTACCGACACTGGTCTGGCTGAACAGTTAAGCAAGTATTGTACGGTGGGATTGATCCCGACTAATTCTTCCTTTATGGTTTGAGAAGGGATTCGAGTGACAGTGGGAGCCATCCTGTTTAGACAAACTAAAAACCACTCTAAACTTGCAAGAGTATCGTGCTAAAGTGTTTCTTCTCTCTCTCCTAATTGCAGCGACCAATCAACTGACCGGACTTAAGTTACTATTAGATAAAAACATACTGACAAGGCCAAACTACAAAGATTGGCTCAGGAATGTCAAAATGGCAATCACTTACGACAAGTTGGGGTATCTCCTTACCACCAAAGCCCCCCTTGTCCCAGGTCCCAAAACCAGTGTCGCGGATAAGGAAATCCGTAAGACCTGGGAGATCGACTGCGCGAAGGCCAAGTGCCTCGTGCTTGCCTCTATGGACAATGAACATCAGAGGAGGCACGAGAATATGGACCTTGAATCCATATTTCTCCATACAAAAGAACTGTATGGAGAGCAATCCCGTATCGCCAGATACGAAGTCTCGAAAAAGTTGTTTTCGGCGAGATTGGCCGTCGGATCATCGGTAGCGGAACGCGTGCTTAAGATGATTGGCTTCATTGAGGAGCTCTCGGACCTTGGGACCACGTTAGAGAATGAGCTCTACACGGACTTGATTCTCCAGTCCCTTCCTTCCACTTACGCCCAGTTTATCCTGAACTTCAACTTGCAAGAAAAAGAAGTTGAACTTTCAGAACTCCTCAACATGCTGAGGAGTGCAGAGGGCACCCTACAAAAAGGTAGGGAAACATCCACTTTGTTTGTAGGAGGATCTTCCTCTTCTAGGTCTAAGGCGAAAGCCAAGGGAAAGAAGAAGAAAACCCCCACCAAACCAAGGGGCGGTGTTAGTAAAGTGGATACGAAGGGAAAGGCAAAAGCAACAAAGGTAGCGGGAAAGCTTGTGGGAAAGGAAGAATGCTTTTACTGTCACAAGAGTGGATACTCGAAAAAGGATTGCAGGGCTTGGAAGGCCAGAAACCAGGATCTGAAGCAAGTTGCAGCTTCGGCTTCAGGTGTGTATGTTATTGAAAACTATCTTTCAATAAACTCTACTTCCTGGGTATTGGATACCGGATCAGGATCTCATATTTGTAACTCTGTGCAGGCACTGAGAAAGCGTAGGGTTTTGAAGGCAGGTGATATGACCCTTAGAGTTGCAAACGGAGCTGGCATGGATGCTGAGTCTGTGGGGGACCATCACCTGGGATTGTCAGATGGGCATGTTTTGGTTTTGCATGATTGTTATTTTGTACCCAATGCAACTTGTAATATCATATCTGTATCTTTATTATCTAAAGAAGGTTATGAATTTGCATTTGTAAGCAATGTTGTAAACATTCACCTTAATCAAGTGTTGATTGGGTCAGGTACATTAAACAATGGTATATACGTATTAAACCAACCGCAGATTTTCAATGTCCAGAATACACACAAAAGAAAGTCTCCAGAAATCAATCATGCTTTCTTATGACATTATAGACTGGGTCACATCAATGAGAGAAGGCTGACGAAGTTACATACAGAAGGATATTTAGATCCGTTCGAATATCATTCATATGCAACTTGACAATCCTGTCTCAAAGGAAAGATGACAAAGACTCCGTTCACTGGACACGGGGTAAGAGCGAGCGAGCTCTTGGGGCTCATACACAGTGACGTGTGCGGTCCAATGTCTACACATGCGCGAAGTGGTTATTCTTACTTCATTACTTTTACGGATGATTTTTTAAGGTTCGGACATGTCTTCTTAATGAAGCATAAATCTGAAGCCTTTGAAAAATTCAAGGAATATAAGAATGAAGTAGAAAAACAAACAGGCAAAAGTATCAAGACACTAAGATCTAATCGAGGTGGTGAATACTTAAGTGCAGAGTTCCTGGATTACTTAAAAGAGAATGGAATTCTCTCTCAGCTTACTCCTCCGTACACTCCGCAACATAACGGTGTATCGGAGAGACGGAACCAAACCCTATTGGATATGGTACGTTCCATGATGAGTAACGCTGAGTTGCCGCGATCATTCTGGGGATATGCGCTAGAATCAGCCGCATACCTTTTGAACCAAGTTCCAACTAAGACTGTGCCTACCACACCATATGAGTTATGGAGTGGGAAGAAACCCTATCTTCAATATCTTAAGATCTGGGAATGTCCAGCTTTTTTCAAAAAGCAACATGCGGATAAACTCGAGGCACGCTCAGTACTGTACAAGTTTGTGGGATACCCAAAGAACTCCAGGGGGTATCTTTTCTATTACGCAGAGGAACAAAAGGTCTTTGTTTCTCGTAATGCCCACTTTCTGGAACACCAGTTCATAGAAAAGGATATTAGTGGGAGCGCAATAGAACTGGAAGAAATTCCAGAACCATAAACTATTACTGAAAGCTTAGTAGAACCAGAAGGTTCAAAAGAACAGGACATTCCTACGCCGCTCCGCAGGAGTAGTAGGCAGTCTCATCCGCCCGAGAGATACTACGGTTTTCTCATAGACGGGGATAGAGAGGATTGCATCATTGGTAATGATGATGAGCCAACTAGCTTCCAGCAGGCCATTCAGAGCGTTGACTCGGTTAAATGGCTGGATGTAATGCGGACCGAAATAGAGTCCATGTACACCAACAAAGTATGGACTTTGGACGTTGCTCCAGGTGGGGTAAAACCCGTAGGATGCAAGTGGATCTTCAAAAGGAAGATTGGTGTAGATGGACAGCTTGAGACCTATAAAGCTAGACTCGTTGCAAAGGGTTTTCGTCAAAGACCTGGTTTAGACTATGACGAAACCTTTTCTCCAGTGGCTATGCTGAAATCCATTCGGATCCTTCTTGCCATTGCTGCCTTCCACGATTATGAAATCTGGCAGATGGACGTAAAGACCGTTTTTCTAAATGGAAATTTAGAGGAGTGTGTCTATATGGACCAGCCAGAGGGTTTCATTCAGAGTGGGAGCATCGGAAAGGTGTGCAAGTTGCTTAAGTCCATTTATGGACTAAAGCAGGCATCGCGGAGTTGGAACATCTGTTTTGATGAGACGGTCAAAGAATTTGGCTTTATCAAAAATCCAGATGAACCATGCATCTATAGTAGATTTATAGCACGAACTGTCATATTCCTCGTTTTATACGTGGATGACATTCTCTTGATAGGAAATGACATTCCTATGCTACAATCTGTCAAAGGATTCTTGTCACACAGGTTCTCCATGAAAGACCTCGGTGATGCCTCTTACATTCTGGGTATCCGGATCCATCGTGATAGATCCAAGGGGATATTAGGACTTTCACAGTCCAGGTACATCGACACCATACTGAAAAGATTCAGTATGGAAGATTCCAAGCGCGGTAATCTACCGGCTTGTCACGGGATCACCCTCTCAAAAGAGATGTCTCCCAAGACTGATTTGGAAAGGGATCGCATGTCTATTATACCCTACGCTTCTGCAGTAGGCTCTATAATGTATGCGATGTTGTGTACCAGACCAGATGTAGCTTATGCACTGAGTGTGGTAAGCCGGTATCAGTCAAACCCTGGGGAGAAGCACTGGATAGCGGTAAAGAACATTCTCAAGTACCTGAGAAGGACTAAGGAGATGTTCTTGGTGTAAGGCGGAAAGGACCTCCAGATCGAGGCCTTTGCTGACTCCAGCTTCTAGAGTGACAAAGATGATTCTAAGTCCATGTCGGGTTTTGTCTTTACCCTCAATGGAGGGGCGGTGTGTTGGAAAAGTTCCAAACAAGAAACTGTTCATGACTCGACAATGGAAGCGGAATACATCGCTGCATCGATGCCGCAAAAGAAGCCATCTGGATGAGGAAGTTCTTGAAAGAACTTCAGGTGGTTCCGTCCATTGTTGATCCAATACCTCTGTATTGCGACAACAATGGGGCTATAGCTTTAGCGAAGAAACCCAGGTCCCATCAGAAATCCAGACACATCTTGAGGCGGTATCACCTGATCAGGGAGATCGTGGATCGCCAGGAGATCGCGGTTCGGAGGGTTGCTTCAGAAGATAACACTGCAGATCCATTCACGAAGGCCTTACCCCAGACTAAGTTCGAGCGGCTGATCGAGATGATAGGTCTTCGATACGCCAGTACATGGCTTTAGTGCAAGTGGGGGATTGTTAGTGTATATGCCCTAGAGGCCATTACTGTATCATACTAGTATGTATATTACTTGATGAAAGCTTGGGATATTCACAGTTGTATAGACAATCTTGCTCGAAATGGTAGTATGCTACTTGGTTTGTCTCTTCTTTAATGTGTACATGTGTTTCTTTTTGTATATCACCTATACGCATTAGTGGAGCCCTTAGGATCTTTGCTTGATTACCAGCGTTGTGATGGCAGTCACACTCGTGGGGGCTGGGTAATCCACAAGCACATCCTTATGCAGGTCCCTAGTCGTAGGACTATCGAGACAGGGCATCGATACTCCGGAGTAGACTAGCGTATGCGCTTCTCATCCCAGCACGGGAGACGGTCTGTCCCACAGCCGTCAGTACGTCGTACTTGAGATAGTATGCTGGTGCTCATTAGGTTACGAGTACATTGGACAGGACTCGTCGGAAACTGTTGGTTGGTACTATACCTATCGTCAGTTATTAGTTCCCAGGTGACATGAGTACAGCTTAGTCCGCTGACTTGACACTGTCACTTCGCCTCGAGTGTGTTCCCACTGTACTTAGATTACTACCCTACCACGGCTCAAAAGAGTCATGCAAACAGGTAGTAGTTGGGTGCAGTCCCGAAGCACTTGGAGGCAGTGACGGTTAGATAGGATTCGTCTCTGTAAGTGCACGGCGGCGCCCCGTCCGTCAATCCGAGGCCAAAATGCGGAAACGATACTTTTCTTTAAACTTTAAAACCGCCACCACCGCGCACTATAAACCCGGATCGGGCCATTAACCTACTCCTAGCTAACAAGAGAAGGGGTAGAGAGATATACCGAGTGATCCGTGTCCTTCGGTCTTCTCATCGTCGTCCCGATCTCCCCGCGGAATCTCCGGTCTTCATCTCCTCGTCGGAAGGGCACCACATCGCCGGGTTCTTTTATGGGCTCCCACCTTTGGACCGAGGCAACTCGGGCACGAAGTTGGCGAGTCGACGTGTCCAAGAATTGCTGTAGAATAGTGTGGAACTCTATGTCTCATGGGGTTGTAAGAAGTTGCCTTTTGGTGGAGAAAATGAGATATGGGAGATGAATGATTTTTTGTAGCAAGCAAAAAGATGTGAGATGAACATTTTTCCTTTTCAAATGAAAATGCCGTCTCCTCCCACTAAGTGTGGCTGGCCCCCCTTTTGCCCAAGGGGGGAGAGAAAAGTCTAGGGGGGAAGCTATCATGCATGAGAGAGAAAAATGATGATGAAGAAATATAATGATCACAACAAACTCTCACTCCAAATCAACCCCCATCATCAACAACCATGATTACTCCAAAAGTCAAGCAATGATGAGTGAAGAAGTCAAATGATGGTGCAACCATCATGAAGCAACAATATGCAAAGACCATCCTCCACAATGCTAATTTGCACATTTGCAAATAAGCCCTCCTCCACCAATTTTCAGCCAAGGAAAGAAATAAAGGAAAATGGCCGAAACGGAATGCAAACTGGCAACTTCAAAAAACTGATCCCGTAATAAATTATAGGAAAACCCCGCGACTGTATATACATACCCACATTTGTATTCCGACCGAATACAAATGCAAAGAGACAAAATCTACACTGTACAATACTAGGATCCGGCTTAAACCAAAGCCCGCTAGTATTATCCGTCCGATCATGATCCGTGCAATACCGCACGTACATGATCGAACCCTGCCATATCTCCATACGGCCTCTACAGCGTTTCGCCCGAAACTTGAGAAAACGGTCTGTGGGGGACTCTAAAGACTCGTCGATACTTTGGTTGTGGATTTAACCACTAGCACATCAGAGGTATTAGCCATATGTAACGGGCTACCAGGTATTGACCAAAAGGGACATCGATGAGCGAACTCATCCTGACACCCTACTGAGCCTGTCAGTGACAATATCCGTACAGTCCGGTCCGTTCTTCTATGAGCATCGCATGGTGGGCCTAGGGGGTTGGTAAAAGTCAGACCCTCAAAAGCGGTACAAGTCGTGTCGGAGTGTAGCCCAGAACACCCTGAGATACTACTGGAATACTTACCAGTAAATCTCCTGCCTTGGCCAAGGACTTCGTGTAATGGCTCTCCTAGACACAGCGTGACCTCACTCCTAATAACGGGAGAGACAAACCCCTGTAGATCCGCTCACTGCCTCCATGTGGCTCGGGACTGTACCCAACTAAAACCTGTTTTCACGTCTTCTTTGAGCGTGGTAGGGTAGTAATCAAAGTACAGTGGGAACTCACACGAGGAAAATGACGATCTCAGGCCGATGAACTAACCTGTACACATGTCACCATGGAACTGCTATCTGACGTCAGGTATAAGACTAACTAGCATGTTCCCGGCGAGTCCTGTCCGGTATACTAATAACCCAATGAGCACCTGTATACATCTTAGGTGAACCAACTGACACCAGTGTCTTGTGAGACCGGCCGCCGCCCCTCGTCGGGGTCTCGACTGTATACACTAGTCTACTCTGGAGTATCGATGCCCTGTCTCGAAACTCCCACGACTAGGGACCTTTTAAGGATGTGCTTATAGACCCCAGCTCCCACGTATATGATCGCCATTATACTGCTGGTCGTCAAGCAAGAATCCTAAGGGCTCTATCAACGTGTAATAGTGACCTGTAAGGTCACCTGAAGCAGTACACGATGATAAAGGTAAACCAGATAGCATACTATCATCTTGAGTAAGACTGTCCTACCGGTATAGGTCCTCCCTCAATCATTGCAATCACGTGCCTGTGATCCAATAATTGACTCTGAGGGCACTATCTCCAACAATCTCCCACTTGCACTCAAGGCTAATTATTGCGATGTCGCATACTCACAGCCCGTGTGATACCGAACACCCAACTCCTCTACTAATCAGTCTCACAAAACCCGTTTGCGAAACTATTGCTTTCGAGGAATAGCCTCAGTGAGTGGATCCGCTCAGATGTTTCTTTCTATATCTCTCTTAATCTCAAGTTCGCGGAGAAAGCCATCTCCTGAAATGAGCAATAGCAGTCTTAGAATATGTCTGGATATCTGATGGGACTTAGTTCATAAATGAACTCCAAATCCAAACTTCTTAGACTGTATTGTCAACTGAACTTAATCAGTATCCTGCGCCATGCCTCCCTCAGTATCCACCTGGACCACCAGTCCAAAATACTGCCCCTCGTTAGAGGGAAAACTATAACTCTGACAACCAATCTGTCATCCAGGTCACCTTAGAAGCCTGGAATGATAACTGTCTCCCGAATGAGGTTGTCGTTATCATATCCCTAGAACATCCAGTTATGTTCTAAAACTGCTTCCGATCGTTTCTCCAGGATTGGATCAATATCAACATATTGCATCTCGTGCAAAAAAACTATCTGGTCTGGTACTTGACATCTCATAATTGACTCAATTGCCTAAGCAAGTGATCTGCATATCATACACATCCCTCTCCACTTTAGTCTATAAGACACATTTAGAGAGGGTGACTCCATCACCTGCAGGTACACTACCGTGCCTGGAGTCGTCCATTCTAAAACACCTTCAGAATGCTGTCTAAGTACCCTGATTAGGAAACTACCCAAATCTAGATCTAAAACCATAGATCCAGTAACCAGAATGTCTTGACATTATATCCAAGTCCCATGTGGAGAAACCACTGTGTAACGACCAAAGTATAACCGATCGTAGTATATGAATATTACATCCTACTCAGTGTGTGTCATCCAAATACCAGGACATCACACCCTACTACCTTCTTAACAGATCCATCCCCTATTCTGATGAAGTCAAACCTATGACTGTCACATCAGAAATAGATGATCTATCTCCGCTATATCTGCTTAAGTCTATGAATAGACATAAGCCACTTTTCCACTATGCTTCCGCTGCTCCCACTGACTACGACAATCCTCTGGCAAAGTCATATAGACGTACACTTCTAAAGCTAGTTTAGAACGATGTTATACTCATCCTCCTGCCGGGTCTCACAGTCTGGAACAACAGCAATGGCAAGTCTGGGTAAACAAGAACCTCCCTGTCACCGTCCTTGAGGCATACTGAAGTACCTCTCGAGTGCCTGAGGTTACCCACCATATCTGCGGAGTGGCTAATGGAATGTCAAACCAGATTGAATCTTTAGGTTCTTATCAAATCTTCAGTAATCGTTTGCGGTTCTGAAATCACTTCCAGTTCTACCATACTCCCACTACCGTTTTCTGAAAAAATCCATTTTATTAAAAACCGCGGCGAGTCAAGAACAATATCACTATTGATCTTCCAGTTGGTAGAAAGTCAACCCTCGTCATAGCCTGGGTCAGCCCACAAACAGCCATTACAGAAACGTGCCTTGAGTTATCCAGAGTCTGGTTTTAAGCATAAGCCGGACAACTCCCCGTACCTTAACATCATTAAGATATGAACTGTTCTATATCCAATATAGAACCAGAGGCACTGATTTAATTGAACCAGATTCAAATCATGCAGCTGTCTCCAGTGCATGTTAACTAAATGAAAGGAGGCCGATCAGCGTTACTCAACTTAGGAGTACTTCCAATTATGAGTAACCTAAAAGAGAAGAAAGTTCTCTTAATCATTACTATCAACTGAATACCATGCACAAGTATCTACATCTTCGATCACCTTGAAGAATCCCGATACTTGCAACATCTGGTTCTCTACTTTATTCATATACCTATAACTTCTTAAAACTCAGACCTTGTGCTTCTTCGAAACACTTGTCTAAGAACTAGAGAAGTCATAAGTAAACCGAATATAGTACGAGGACCAACCCCTCTGTCCTAATGGACACTAGACAACATACAATACTCTGTATAAGTCCCCTGAGTTGAATAACTCAAACCCTGTGCGTCGTAGGTTGAAAACTGTACTTATGGTTAAGAAGAATTACACCGCCGTTTAATTCTCCTTACCTAACCATCAACTGATATAGGTAAATGTCATGGACATAATTTCAAAAAGGTATATCTCACTCTATAAAAATAGACGTACAGATGTATCAATTTGAAATTGGTGCATAACAGCGGATATTCAAAACCATATATTTGCCGTCCGGCAATCAACCCAGGCGACTTCCTCAAATATCACCAATTACAATGAATTCCGATATAGTGAGGATGATCACCTAATTCCCAATAACTTACTCCCACTCATCATCTGTAAAACCATACAGATGTGAGAATCAAACCTGGTAAATACATACCCTGGAGTAAGGACTAATTGGGAAATCGGTTTTCTTTTAACAATACACAGTGAAACTGAAACATTGAAATGTTTCGTAGGGGTATCCGGGTATTCCTAGTAATGTCTCTTCCATTATCCAGATTCACAACTGTAACCGTATATTTCTATGACATCTCTCCACATCCCTTCATATGTCTTTAGTCATTACCTTCTGCACACCCCTTTAGGCCAAATGGTTTTCTTCCTTCCCTACCGTTCGGCACCAGCCTATGGTTTGGAAGAAGACTATCCAATAAGCATAATGGGTGTACTGTCCTAACCCTAGGAGCACTCTCAATGCAAGAGAAGGTGAAGATAAAAGACAACCGAATAAACCTTATTCCTATTTCTCCTGAACCAGAATCCATCCCCGAACTGGAACAAGTTCCTTTCGAGTTCGTATATAACCATACGATGGAGTTTCCAAATAACTGTGGATCTTCGTAGTGATACGGAGTGTCCTGGAGAAGTACAAAGGTGAAATAGGATTGGCGAAGAAATATTTGGTTCGGTTGTGAATAGCAGTCGCAATTTACTTTGCCCTCTTACTAATCCCTTTATTTGTCTTAACTTAATACCTTCTGTACACCACACTTAGACTAATCGGCTTTCTTCATTCCCTACCGTTCGGCACCAGCCTAAGGTTTGGAAGAAGACAATCCGATAGGTGTAACGGGTGTACTATCTCCTAAACCAAGGAGCACTCGCAACCTGAGAGAAGGTAAAAGAAAAAGACAGCTGAATAGTCCTATTCGTTTTCTCCAGAACCGGAAACCATCCTCGAATAAATTCCTTCGAGTTCGTATATAACCATACGATGGTTTTATCTAATGGAAGTGGACGTTCGTATTAATACGGGGTGTCCTGGAGAAAAGGGTAAAAGTTGGAGTGGCAATGAGGTATGCAACTCTGACAATCCAAAAGTCAGTGTTTAAGAAAGTTCGGTTAATCTTGGTCACTGAGTCATAGTCAAAGGTCGGGTCATGGTCGCTGCTAAAGAGAGAGAGAAAATAAACACTCAGCGTGCACTCATCACAATGGTTACCAATTTATCTAATCAGGAAACCTCCCACTGTACCGTCAAATTCTCCTCCAAACCTGAAAGAAGAATTAGTCGGGATCACCCGAGGAGTAAACCAACTCATCAGTGGGAATCGGGATCCAACTATCATCGCATGATAACGTGATGGAATACGCTCACGTTATCACACTCCAGAAGGTATGCGCATATTTGGCAAGTTTCAGTTTCTTTTGAAACTCCCGATGTGGATTTTTTCCCCATGCTCTTATGACCTTGGCATGAGGTCAAAATGTCATAAGTCACATGTCAAGTTCTACCCATCATTATCCAGGTTAATTTGAACCCACCCATACCTACCCTTGACGTAGGCCAAAATGGCAGTACGACTGTCTCAAACCAACGCATTCTATCTATGCAACAGATAAATATCCGGCAGATACCAATCACTATACCTTGGCGTGAGGTCAAAATACATAGCTTGAATACTACCGAATATTTAACTGAAATGATGGAGGGCTACGAATGGTTTCTGGCGAAAACCTTTAATGTAATGAACTTGAAATCGTTGAAGGAAGCAGATAGCTTTTATAAAAATATAGTGGCGAAAACCTTTGCTAAAGAGGTCACTCCCGGTGAAGGGATCTCGGTTCTTTCCCCGTAGAATGAGGTGCAGGATATTCCAACTGAATACCACGATGCAAAGCAAAAGTAATCGACTATAGTGAAGTTATTGCCCTGACGCAAACTTCTGTCCAAGGGGTCACTCCCGGTGAAGGGATCTCGGCCCTTGCCTCATCGACTGAGGTGCTGGATATTCATAACTGAATACCACTGTGCAAAACAAAAGAGAACGCCCTTGCAATAACAGCTTTTTGAAAAAAGTTCCAACAACATCATAATAGGTTTGTTTAGCTTGCATTGATCCGAATCAACGCAGTCCCATCAATTGATCACACCAATAAAGAACGAAAATAATGATGTACGTATATGCCACCCGCATTCGCCACTGGGTCCTGTCATCACCCGTTAGGTTACTTAACTAACGACAGAGCGGGGAATGGACTAGCGCGGGTGCAAAACATATACAAAATCTACTAGTATATATATCAATATATAATATTCGCTCAAGGCGTGATAAAATGCAACATCACAGAAATGTAATAAGCATCACAGAACAATACAGATATCTAGGATCCCCGGGTTTCATAGAGCCGCTACTGAAACCGACGTTCCCCTGGTCGTGTGGATAGCCTGTGCAATGAAACCCTAGACCCCTACGGGCGCGGCAAGTTACTCGCCAAAACCTGAAGCGAGGCAGCCCCCTTCAACAACGTGAATGGACCACCCAGCACTTTACGGAATCCGGTAACTTGAGCACCCCTCCTTGGGTCAACCTGTACCCCCTACGAGTGCGGCGAATAGCCCGCCAATTCTAGAGTGAAGTCCCCTCCGTCTCAATGCCATGAGATGCGGGCCCGTTGCCCTCTAGAACCCGGCTATCCGTGCACCCCACCTTGGGGTAATCCTAGTACAGAAAGTAAAATATACATATAACGGGTACATCGACCTCAGCCCGGTCGTGTCCTAAAAGAATAATATACAAAAAGATAGTGACGGCAGTCCACGTGTCGGACGCTCGCCCCGCAATATCAAATGTACATAAACAACCAAACTGTACTAACATTGCTCCTAGGCTATCCTCCACGACCAATCCGCAACATCACAGCACAACACAGAACATCAACGTGAATGTCACGTTCGCAAATCCGTCTAAAAGGGCTATAGCAGTTAGACAGGATTTACCGATCAAATGACATTCACGGTCGCAGATATAATGTAAATACTGTGAACTAACATATTTAAAATTTTCGATCGACTAAATTTCCCGAAGTGGGCCCCAAGCACAACTGTAGCACTCAAAAACATCTGGGCCCAAAAAGAATATACCAGAAACCCTATTTACATGTCAGAAAACCACTATAGAAATTTGGAGCAGTTTGGCCACAAAACGGTGGCGGATCCGCGTCCAAAACTTGGTTTTGGCCTCCGATCCGCCACGCTACAGTAATATCAGCCGACCAAATTTTCACAGAATTCTCAAAAAACCCTGCACGTATTTTTCCAATATACCAAATAATTTTTAGAGCAAGGAAAAATTCGACAGAAAGTGCGACATGGAAATGCTGTTTTAGGAAAATCCGTTCGATCGAACTTGTAAACACGTTAGAGCAAGCTAGACTAGGTTAATGGCGTGGCTCTAATACCAGTGTAAGTGCACGGCGGCGCCCCGGCTGTCAATCCGAGGCCAAAATACGGAAACGATACTTTTCTTTAAACTTTAAAACCGGCACCACCGCGCACTATAAACCCGGATCGGGCCATTAACCAACTCCTAGCTAACAAGAGAAGGGGTAGAGAGATATACCGAGTGATCCGTGTCCTTCGGTCTTCTCGTCGTCGTCCTGATCTCCCCGCGGAATCTCCGGTCTTCATCTCCTCGTCGGAAGGGCACCACATCGCCGGAATCTTTTACGGGCTCCCACCTCTGGACCGAGGCAACTCGGGCACGAAGTTGGCAAGTCGACGTGCCCAAGAATTGCTGTAGAATAGTGTGGAACTCTATGTCTCATGGGGTTGTAAGAAGTTGCCTTTTGGTGGAGAAAATGAGATATGAGAGATGAATGATTATTTGTAGCAAGCAAAATGATGTGAGATGAACATTTTTCCTTTTCAAATGAAAATGCCCTCTCCTCCCACTAAGTGTGGCAGGCCCCCCTTTTACCCAAGGGGGGAGAGAAAAGTCAAAGGGGGAAGCTATCATGCATGAGAGAGAAAAATGATGATGATGAAATATAATGATCACAACAAACTCTCACTCCAAATCAACCCCCATCATCAACAACCATGATTACTCCAAAAGTCAAGCAATGATGAGTGAAGAAGTCAAATGATGGTGCAGCCATCATGAAGCAACAATATGCAAAGACCACCCTCCACAATGCTAATTTGCACATTTGCAAATAAGCCCTCCTCCACCAATTTTCAGCCAAGGAAAGAAACAAAGGAAAATGGCCGAAACGGAATGCAAACTGGCAACTTCAAAAAACTGATCCCGTAATAAATTACAGGAAAACCCCGCGACTGTATATACATACCCGCATTTGTATTCCAACCGAATACAAATGCAAAGAGACAAAATCTACACTGTACAATACTACGATCCAGCTTAAACCAAAGCCCGCTAGTATTATCCGTCCGATCATGATCCATGCAATACCGCACGTACATGATCGAACCCTGCCATATCTCCATACGGCCTCTACAGCGTTTCGCCCGAAACTTGAGAAAACGGTCTGTGGGGGACTCTAAAGACTCGTCGATACTTTGGCTGTGGATTTAACCACTAGTATGTCAGAGGTATTAGCCATACGTAACGGGCTACCGGGTATTGACCAAAAGGGACGTCGATGAGCGAACTCATCCTGACACCCTACTGAGCCTGTCAGTGACAATATCCATACAGTCCGGTCTGTTCGTCTATGAGCATCGCATGGCGGGCCTAAGGGGTTGGTAAAAGTCAAACCCCCAAAAGCGGTACAAGTCGTGTCGGAGTGTAGCCCAAAACACCCTGAGATACTACTGGAATACTTACCAGTAAATCTCCTGCCTTGGCCAAGGACTTCGTGTAATGGCTCTCCTAGACACAGCACGACCTCACCCCCAATACCGGGAGAGACGAACCCCTACAGATCCGCTCACTGCTTCCATGTGGCTCGGGACTGTACCCAACTAAAACTTGTTTGCACGTCTCCTTTGAGCGTGGTAGGGTAGTAATCAAAGTACAGTGGGAACTCACACGAGACAAATGACGATCTCAGGTCGATGAACTAACCTGTACACATGTCACCAGGGAACTGCTATCTGATGTCAGGTATAAGACCAACTAGCATGTTCCCGGCGAGTCCTGTCCGGTGTACTCATAACCCAATGAGCACCTGTATACATCTTAGGTGAACCAACTGACATCAGTGGCTTGTGAGACTGGCCACCTCCCCTCGTCGGGGTTTCGACTGTATACACTAGTCTACTCTGGAGTATCGATGCCCTGTCTCGAAACTCCCACGGCTAGGGACCTTTTAAGGATGTGCTTATAGACTCCAGCTCCCACGTATATGATCGCCATCATACTGCTGGTTGTCAAGCAAGAATCCTAAGGGCTCTATCAACGTGTAATAGTGACCTGTAAGGTCACCTGAAGCAGTACACGATGATAAAGGTAAACCAGATAGCATACCATCATCTTGAGTAAGACTGTCCTACCGGTATAGGTCCTTCCTCAATCATTGCAATCACGTGCATGTGATCCAATAATTGACTCTGAGGGCACTATCTCCAATAGTCTCTCCCGGTATTGGGAGTTGATATCGCGCTGTGTCTAGGAGAGCCATTACACATAGTCGTCCCTGGCCAGGGCAAGCTAGATATACTGGTAGGTTTCCAGTGTTATCTCAGGGTGTTCTGGGCTACACTCCGACACGAATTGTACCGCTATTAGGGGACTGACGTTTACCACCCCATAGGCCCGCCATGCGATATTCTCAGACGAACAGACCGGACTGTACGCAGATTGTCATAGACAGGCTCAGTAGAAGTTCGGATGGGATCATCTCATCAGTCTTCTTATCGGCATCTACCTGGAGACCGTTACGTACAGCTAGTGCCACTTGCGGTCTGTGGTTAAACCCACTGCCAACGTAGTGTCGAGTCTTTAGAGTCCCACACAGAGGGTTATTCGTTTTTGGGCAAAACAGAGTAGAGGTGGCATGGTTTTGCGACGGGGTTCGTTCACATCCGCGCACTTGTGAACGTTTGGTGTCCGGACAGTCATAACTAGCGGGCTCTGGTTTGAGCCAGATCCTAGTATATGTTTTGGGGTTAGTTTTATCTCATTGTATTCGTGTTCCTCGGAACACGAATGCGGGTGTGTATGCACAGTTGTTTGAAGCGGAGGAAAAGGATTTTCATTAGGGTTTTGGAACGGGTGTGTATGCACAGTTGACGGTTGTCTTTTTCCAAACCCTAATGAATATGTGATATATCAATTAATAATACTAATTAAATGAAATTGAGTTATGGTTAGGGTTGTTGACTTGTTGACCAAGGTTGACTTGTTGACCATGGTTGAAACATTGACCATCATCATTTCGCTCCAAAGATGCTCTTTGATCTTTGCAAAAACATTTAATGTGAAATGATAATGGTCTTATCAAACCAACCATCACCTTTTTCATTTGATTAAAATTATTAATTAGATTAATTCACATATATTCTAGTTATGGTTGTAAAACTCATTCATTCTCATATTCTCATTCTCTCTCATCTCTTCTTCTTCCTCCTCTTCTAGTTCAAGGAAAAACATTCTCATGGGTTGAGAAAGTTCCTTGGAGATAAAACACCCAAAGTCACTCTCTAAAGTTCCTTGGAGATAAAACACCCAAAGTCACTCTCTACTCATCCTAAGGTTGAAGGTCTAGCAAGCCGGACACTTTAGTTTTCTCAAGTTCGAGGAAGGAGCTCAAGGTAGAGACCCTCAGGTGGATCCATCTTCGGCAAGAGAAGGCGACGAGGAGAGAACCATCCGACCACCACAAGGAGTCCAAGAGAAGGAGTTCAAGTTGAGGTATAACCCCTAACCGAGTAGGTAAAACTATTGTTAGTTGCTAGTGTGTAGTTTAGCAAAGATCCGTATTTTATAGACCATTTTACCATAACCCGAAAAATAGTTTTTCACCGTTTCCGCAAGCCCGAAAGAACCGAGAGAGGTAACGTGTACTTACAGTCACAAGTAGCGATATACTCCAGTTTCATCGTCGAGTCAGCAACGGTGTCTTGCTTGGAGCTATTCCAATAGACCGCCCCTCCATTGAGGGTAAAGACATAACCCAACATCGACTTGGAGTCATCCTTGTCAATCTGGAAGCTGGAGTCAGCAAAGGCCTCGATCTGGAGGACTTTTCCGCCATACACCAAGAACATCTCCTTAGTCCTTCTCAGGTACTTAAGAATGTTCTTTACAGCTATCCAGTGGTTCTCTCCTGGGTTTGACTGATACCGGTGATCAGTCAAAAATAATGTAATTTTAACACGTCAATGTCCCCATCTTTTGCACTCATTTAGAACTGTTCGGTATTCATATTTCACATATTAGCAAATCAGTCGTAAAATATCAGATTGCATGTGTTAGACTTTAAAACCGGCACTTTAAGGGAAATTGACCGCATTTCATGGCATTGCATCATCTCTGTATTTGCGCAACACTTGTGTCGAGATTTGTGCAGGAAATTGCAGGAGCAAAGCCAAAAGAGCTGATCAAAAATACGCCAACTCAATGATTTCAGATCTGGTAGCAATTCAAAAGGAAATATAAAAATCAACATATCAAATAAAGGCCCACAATTCAGCCCAAAACAGCACAAGAAATTCCAAACCATGAAGCCCCAAAAGCGACGCGGAACCGCGGCGGGAGCCGGCTTCTTTTGCCAAGTCATCACTTGAATTTTGGTGCATAATTCTTCTCTCAGTGGCTACACCTCATTTTGACACGTCAAATTCCATAATTCTCCAGAGTCTTCTGCCAGATCAGCAAAGATCATTAAGCAAGGCTAATCTTAATTAAGCTCCTAACAAACTATTTCTAGAAGCTCCCTCCTAACTAATTACATCTAGAAGCTTCTCCTCTAACTAACTTTTGGAGGGAAATTCAAATCTCCTCAACAAACTTTTGGAGGGAAACTTAAAATTCAAATCCTAGATCTAGGGTTTTGATGGCTATAAATAGGAACCTAGATCTAAGGGTTGAGGTTGTTCATCACTAGTTCTTTAGTTAGTTCAATCTTCATTATTCTTTCCCTCTTACATCATCTTCTTCCACAAGTCTAGTGACAAGGCTTGTGCGAAAACCTAACCCTAATTCCACTCCAAATTCAAGATCTTGAGTACCAAATCAAGTGAGAAGCCTTCAACCTTTTATGAGCCGAGCCGATCTTCAATCGGGCAAGTGATCCAAGCCGATCCGCGACTCACGGAGACGAGCGAAGCAAAATCGACGATCGAGTTCTTCCTCCTGTAGTTCTTGAGCGAATGTAATGAAATTGTTGATATAAATAAATGGTGAAATTCTTTAATCTTGCTTTCTTTAAATTCTTGCATCATGATTCGATCTCAATTTGTAATTGTAGTTCTTGTGATGATGTTTGAGTAAAACTCCGCTCGTAAAGGAGTCGAGACGATTAATAGAATGATGATGTAACAAATCTTAAAACGATTTTTAAGTCCTACGAGTTTTGTAAACCCTAGCAAGTTCAAGAATCGATGACCTAGTTTCGTAGCGATGCTTTCTTGATTTTGATCGCTCGAAATTAGGGATCTACGATCGTTTCTTGAATTTACTAGAGGCTAGAATGTGAATGATATCGACGAAGGAACAAGGGATAAGATGAAACCCTAGTTTCACAAGAAATCCCTAATTCTCGTCGATCATCATCGATCTAGTATCAATTCATCGAAGGATAAGAATACGTAATTGTAAGATTACATCATATATAGATCCGATCGATTCCTACGAGCCTCATTTCGAATCTTGATATTTTGTTTGGAAAAATCAACAAACTATCAATTCTTGATTCTATCTTTTTCTTGTTATTAGATCTAGATTTTTCTAATTCTTGAACTTTAATTCTTTAAATCATGAATTGTTTTGTTTTGTTTTCTTTAAAGTTTCGACTCATCTAATTCAAAAGACGAACGATTACACTGTCCCTGTGGACGATCCGCACTCACTTACAATCTACATCCGACACCGTAGTTGATTGCGGTCAAATAATTTTTGGTTGTGATTTCTTTACAATTTCAAATACACACAAACAAGAATTCTTTACAATCAAATGGCGCCGTTGCCGGGGATAGTGCGCTAATTGTTCGTATTTTGTAATTTGAGTTGAAAAATTTATTCCATTATAATTTTTAGATCTAAACTCGTACAAACCCTAATACGTGTGTTGTGATTTGATTGCGAGGAAATCTGGAATCATTGGAGCTTGGATAAAAATTTTCTGAAATTTCCAGAGAGCAGGAAAAGTGAACAGAAGCTTGCTGAAAAATTTTGGAGCATCGATCCCTTTACCCCACCGCGATTCCGCGGTTTAAGCCACTCATTGCCGCGCTTCCGCCGCAAGTTGATTTCTTCTCTGTACCAAAATTTCAGGTATACTTCTAATCTTTCTTATCTCCCTCCTCCTCTGCTCCAAATAACATTTTGTGCAGGTTTCTTTCCAAATAATCGCTGCGCCGCAAAAGCAAAATAAAATTTGTGCGTGTTTTGATTCTTGGTTGTTTGCATAATTAATACGGATATTAAGGGGCACGACCAAATCCAGATTAGGTGGGGAGTTCATTACACTTCCTAGGCCCCAAAAATCACAAACTTGCATCCGCATTTACCCTCATTAATTAAAAAATATCTAGAGATGACTCTAAGGACCGTCGCGCTCACTTAGGACAAGAGAAGGTCGTGGGTAATTCATTGCTTATCCGCGTTTTCTTGTGGTGTCTAAGACAAGTGTGTCGAAGGCTAGTGGTTATTAATTAGGCCCACTACTTACGTAGTGGAGTACCTCCCACTTACCTGGCACTTACTTGGCCACAGGGGGACAAAGAGGCAGTGAAGGATTCTATCCTGCGACTTGTCTTTTGGCAGTTAGGAGCGGTCTAGAGTTTGACCTAGGTGACCACTAGATATTAGGGTTTTGTGTGTTGCATTTATTTTGTTGCATCATTTTTTTCAAAAATCCGTCCAATTTCCAAAACAAACACCGCATTCTTTTATCATTCCCCTAATTATAAATTCACGCTGCCACTTGTACTAAACCTTTTTAGTGCAAGATAGGCTGGACACGGGATTCTAGTGCCCGTTAAGTCCGCGTTTCCCTCATCGACCCAAAAGTCGGTATTTCTACATTTACCCTTTCATTTACCCACCACCACACCCACATCGATGGATCCATCTCCATCGAACTTCTTTTCCACTACTCTGCCACCGTCCGTTGGTGCGCAGAATCCACCTCGCATCTCTCTCCAAGAGAGGTGCTATCCTACACGAGGTCCACTTTCCACTTGTCTTTCCATTCCACCAGCCAACGGGGAAAATTTTCAAATAAAACCCCAATACATCAACCTTCTACCAAAATTTCACGGTCTCGAGTTTGAAGACGCATACGTGTTTATCATAAAATTTGAAAATGTATGCGCAATGATGGGTACTTCACAGCTTTCTGTGGATGCTTTACGTCTTCGTATTCTCCCATTCACTTTGTGCGATTTAGCCAAGAAGTGGCTATATAACACTACCGCACATTCTATTTCAAATTGGGACGAATTCGTCAAAGCATTCCTTAAGAAATTCTACCCACATCAAAAGACAGCTCGAGTCCGTAGCGAAATCTATCAATTCACCCAGCTTCCAAATGAAACATTTTCAAAATGTCTTGAACGTTTCAAGGATCTGTTAGTCCAATGTCCTCATCACGGCATCCCGAGATGGGAGCTGCGCCGAATCATTTATGAGGGCATTGATCCTAACACAAGACAGTCCCTTGAATCCATGTGTCAAGGCAACTTTTTGACAAAAGATGATGGGGAAGCCTGGAATTTTCTAGAAAATTTCGCTGAAAAATCTTTACAGTGGGAGGGTGTGAGTCAATCGTCTAGGGATGGCAATGATATTTCCATAGGAGTTAGAGCTGACATTGCAGCTATCAATAAGAAACTCGAGACTATGAAAAACAAATTTTTAGCTGCCGCCCTAAGTCAAATATCACTCTCCAAAACTGTATGTGGATGCTGTTCTGATTATTCTCACTTGACGGAAGAATGTCCGTTTCAAGGTCATGAGCATACCAATGCTGCATTTCAAAGACCTAGAAATGATCCATATTCTTCCACATATAATCAGGGTTGGAGGAATCACCCAAATTTTGCTTGGAACCAATCACAATCTCAAAACACGGTTCCAACCCAAAACAATTTCCAAAGGGTCCCTCCACCACAACAGCATCCACCACTTCAATTGAGTCAGCACCCCTTCCAAGCACAAAACTTTCAAAATCCGGCCAACACTTTTGCACCGTCTAGTCCTTTGCAATTGACCTGTACAGATAATACCTCTGCACTAGCACAAACATTGGATACTTTCATGAAACAATCCATCCAAGGGACGGCAAGTTTGCAATCTTCCGTCGAGAATGTGATGAAGATCATTTATCTCTCAAAATGAGAACATCAAATCGATGGAAGAACAAATTGCACAACTAAAAGCCGAAATGCGTGCAATAGAGAAAGGGAAACTTCCTGCTCAACCTTTACCCAATCCTGGCTATTCACATCATGTGGATGCAATCACGTTGAGATCTGGAAGAGTGCTTGACACTCACGTTGGGGAAGAGTTTGATGATACAGATAAATCAATCAATAGAACCCCGGCTGAGATCTTTTCTACTTCTAATTCTAAGCCTAGTTCTTCTACCCCACCACCTTCTTCCGAGCCTATTCTTCGTTTCCCAAAAGGCTCGCCACTTCAGCCCACCTCTTTTACTCCACCACGGACGATCCCCACTTCTATTTTGGGATCGGGTCCACACACACTTCCTTCTCCTATGATGGACCCAGCGCTTATTGCTAAAGCACCTTATCCTAATCGGTTAAGGGCTAACACACCAAGTCCACATATGGAGAAGATTATGAACATTTTTAAGCAAGTTAACACCAACATCCCTCTCCTAGATGCCATCCAACAAGTTCCGTCCTATGCGAAAACTCTTAAGAACTTGTGCACTAGGAAGAGGAAGACTCAAGTGCCCAAGAAGATATTCATGGAAAAGACTGTAGACACGGCTTTCCCCCAGCAATTACCGAGGAAACGTAAGGATCCTGGATATCCTACTATTTCCATTTCTATTGGGGAAAAACACATCAACCGTGCTCTACTAGACCTTGGCACTAGTGTTAACTTGCTTCCATATTCTGTTTATGAGCAACTAGGTATCGGAGAGTTGAAGCCAACCCATTACACTCTCTAGATGGCTGACCGATCAATCACCAAACCTAGGGGTGAATTGGAGGATGTGTCAATAAAAATAGGGGAATTTATATTCCCTGTGGATTTTATTGTAATTGATACACAGCCTGCAGCGAACCCACGGAATCAAATTCCGGTGATTTTAGGTCGCCCCTTTTTGGCCACTTCCAACGCTATCATCAACTGTCGTAATGGTTCTATGACCCTATCCTTCAGGAATAGGTCAATAGAACTGAACAATTACAAGTTGGGAAGTGTACCCTCCGAACCTACTGCTCAGGTCTGTTCTGTCGACTTAATGGATGTCGACAGCAGCGAATTTGATGATCCTCCTGATATTGATCTAGACTCTTTTCATATGTTATTGTTTGACCCAACTATGTATCATACACATACGGACTCTTCCACCGAGATGTCCGGGTCAACAACTGACACTGATTATGAACCGTTCTTAGAGTCTGAAGATCACCCCGCGCTTTGTGATGATATTATTCATCGGGGTATAGATGGAACTTTTGAGGAGATCTTCGCCGATGAACTCGCATTTTTGAATGACACGGGTGTTGAGATGAATCATCTCCCAATCAATGAAATTGAACCTCCACCCCTTCTTCGGAATTGTAAAAAGAATGCGAGTAATCCATCACATTCACTGCATCGTCTCTCCAATATGAGACGCACACACACTCTCTTCCACCACTTAACCTTTCCCCACTTCTTCTTCCACCAACCAGAGCACTGCATTGATAAAAATTTTGAATGGTTGGTGTTAACATTCGGTCTTTGCAAAGCTTGGCATCACCATTGATTTTTGACCCCCTCATATAATTTTCAAAGATTAACATGGCCTAACTTAAAATTGGGGGGGGGGGGTATAATCGGGCTCTTGAAAAGAAAATTTTTACAAAATGATGAGCCAAAAATAAGTTTGTGGGAGGTTCTTCACTTAAATATTTTGCCCCCACTAATAAATCCCTCCCGAGCTTACAGGTTTTTCGAGATTTAGCATATGGCAACAGTGAGGACACCGTTGAAAACAAGTTTGGGGGGAGGTTTGTGCTTATTTTTGCATCATTTGCATATCATTTGCATAAGCACAAAACATTTTTTTTTTCCAAAACCTATAAAAATTTAAAAATTTTCAAAAAGATAAAAATATTTTTGTATATAAATAAGATAATAAAAGATTATATAGTGAAAAATTACATCCATGAGATTAGAAAAATTTAAGAAAATTAAGAAAATTAGAAGTTTTCTTATACGAACTAGTAATAAGTAGTTATAAGCCGTTGTCCCAAGGGTTAGTAAGATGAAGGACGTCACTAATCTGAGGATAAAAATAAGTCTGAAAAATAGTTTCTATTCTGGAAGCCAAACATTTTGAATGTCGATACCCTGCTATTCGTACTTACACACATCTTGAAGCCTGGGATAGTAGAGGATACCTTGAAATGCTCTTGTCTTAAAGCCAAAAGTATGAAGGAAAAAAAAAATAAAAAAAAATATAAGTGGTGAGAAAAATGGACACTGGTTTTGTTATCGCCGAGGGCAATAAAAAATTATATAGCGAGGGTGTCTCTTCACCTGGTGCCCTAAGGCCAACTGGTCTGGGAGTCATTGCTATGCCTGAGGTGGTGCAAGACGAGGAAAATACACCAAGTAAGCAAGCACATGAGTAATCGGTCGGTTAGTACCTCAAGAAGTATTAACGGTCGCATGAAAGTGTGTGAGCAATCTCATCTAAATATTCATTAATTAAAAAGTACTGAGGCTGATGGGCAAGAGTATGATAGCTTGAATTGAATTCTTCGGGTGTAGGGATGTCTTTACACACACGCAGGGTTATATGATCGATGTTTGGAAGAAAGATAGGAATGAAGAATAAGACGATGTTTTATTGAGGGAGGACGTGATTTCTAATATCTTTTCATGACCATTAAGATAGGGCTCATGACAACCGAAAAGCTAGCTTAGTTGGAAACCCTAATTTTCAAGGCTTTTCTTTTACAATTCTTTTCTTTAAATGTAATATTCATGATCTTTCTTTTATTATTGGATTTTGTGGGTGCAATCCGCTGAAAACCCTCAGGAGAAAACACTCCTCCTACTAGGGACACCTAGAGGTTTAAAGGCTTGTTGCACGTGCTCAGTGCAATCATGTTGCCTACGAAAGTGTGCTAGTTAGTTTTTCTCTTTCTTTATTTTCTCTTTCTCTTTTTAATAAAACAGTTCGCTCGAGACGATCGAAAATAAGTTTGGGAGAATTTGATCAGTCGAAAATAATGTATTTTGAACACGTCAATGTCCCCATCTTTTGCACTCATTTAGAAGTGTTCGGTATTCATATTTCACATATTAGCAAATCAGTCGTAAAATATCAGATTGCATGTGTTAAACTTTAAAACCGGCACTTTAAGGGAAATTGACCGCTTTTCATGGCATTGCATCATCTCTGTATTTGCGCAACACTTGTGTCGAGATTTGTGCAGGAAATTGCAGGAGCAAAACCAAAAGAGCTAATCAAAAATACGCCAACTCAATGATTTCAGATCTGGTAGCAATTCAAAAGGAAATATAAAAATCAACATATCAAATAAAGGCCCACAATTTAGCCCAAAACAGCACAAGAAATTCCAAGCCATGAAGCCCCAAAAGCGTCGCGGAACCGCGGCGGGAGCCGGCTTGCGCCACGGTTCCGCGGCGCTTTTACCACGTCATCACTTGAATTTTGGTGCATAATTCTTCTCTCAGTGGCTACACCTCATTTTGACACGTCAAATTCCAGAATTCTCCAGAGTCTTCTGCCAGATCAGCAAAGATCATTAAGCAAGGCTAATCTTAATTAAGCTCCTAACAAACTATTTCTAGAAGCTCCCTCCTAACTAATCACATCTAGAAGCTTCTCCTCTAACTAATTTTGGAGGGAAATTCAAATCTCCACAACAAACTTTTGGAGGGAAACTTAAAATTCAAATCCTAGATCTAGGGTTTTGATGGCTATAAATAGGAACCTAGATCTAAGGGTTGAGCTTGTTCATCACTAGTTCTTTAGTTAGTTCAATCTTCATTATTCTTTCCCTCTTACATCATCTTCTTCCACAAGTCTAGTGACAATGCTTGTGCGAAACCCTAACCCTAATTCCACTCCAAATTCAAGATCTTGAGTACCAAATCAAGTGAGAAGCCTTCAACATTTTATGAACCGAGCCGATCTTCAATCGGACAAGTGATCCAAGCCGATCCGCGACTCACGGAGACGAGCGAAGCCAAATCGACGATCGAGTTCTTCCTCTTGTAGTTCTTGAGCGAATGTAATGAAATTGTTGATATAAATAAAAGGTGAAATTCTTTCATCTTGCTTTCTTTAAATTCTTGCATCATGATTCGATCTCAATTTGTAATTGTAGTTCTTGTGATGATGTTTGAGTAAAACTCCGCTCGTAAAGGAGTCGAGACGATTAATAGAATGATGATGTAACAAATCTTAAAACGATTTTTAAGTCCTACGAGTTTTGTAAACCCTAGCAAGTTCAAGAATCGATGACCTAGTTTCGTAGTGATGCTTTCTTGATTGTGATCGCTCGAAATTAGGGATCTACGATCGTTTCTTGAATTTACTAGAGGCTAGAATGTGAATGATATCGACGAAGGAATAAGGGATAAGATGAAACCTTAGTTTCACAAGAAATCCCTAATTCTCGTCGATCATCATCGATCTAGTATCAATTCATCGAAGGATAAGAATACGTAATTGTAAGATTACATCACATCTATAGATCCGATCGATTCCTACGAGCCTCATTTCGATTCTTGATATTTGGTTTGGAAAAATCAACAAACTATCAATTCTTGATTCTATCTTTTTCTTGTTCTTAGATCTAGATTTTTCTAATTCTTGAACTTCAATTCTTTAAATTATGAATTGTTTTGTTTTGCTTTCTTTAAAGTTTTGACTCATCTAATTCAAAAGACGAACGATTACACTGTCCCTGTGGACGATCCGCACTCACTTACAATCTACATCCGACACCGTAGTTGATTGCGGTCAAATAATTTTTGGTTGTGATTTCTTTACAATTTCAAATACACACAAACAAGAATTCTTTACAATCAACCGGCTTACCATGCTAAGTGCGTAAGCAATATCTGGTCTGGTACATAACATCGCATATATTATAGAGCCTACCGCAGAAGCGTAGGGTATAATCGACATGCGAGCCCTTTCTAAATCAGTCTTAGGAGACATTTCTTTGGAGAGGGTGATTCCGTGACAAGCCGGTAAACTACTGCGCTTTGAATCTTCCATACTAAATCTCTTTAGTATGGTGTCAATATACCTGGAGTGCGAAAGTCCCAACATCCTCTTAGATCTATCATGATAGATCTGGATCCCCAGAATGTAGGAGGCATCACCCAGATTTTTCATAGAGAACCTCTGTGACAAGAATCCTTTGACTGATTGTCGAATAGGAATGTTAGTTCCTATCAAGAGAATGCCATCCACGTACAAGATGAGGAATACCACAGTTCTCGCTACAATCTTACTATAGATGCATGATTCATATGGATTTTTGATAAAGTCAAATTCTTTGACCGTCTCATCAAAACAGATGTTCCAACTCCGCGATGGCTGCTTTAATCCATAAATGGATTTAAGCAACTTGCACACTTTCCCGCTGCTCCTACTCTGAATTAAACCCTCTAGCTAATCCATATAGATGCACTCTTCTAAATGTCCATTCAGAAAAGTGGTCTTTATGTCCATCATCCAAATCTCATAATCGTGGAAGGCAGCAATGGCAAGAAGGATCCGAATGGATTTGAGCATAGTCACTGGAGGAAAGGTTTTATCATAGTCCAAACCAGGTCATTGATGAAAACCTTTTGCAACAAGTCTAGCCTTATAAGTTTCAACTTGTCCATCTACACCAATCTTCTTTCTGAAGATCCATTTGCAGCCTACGGGTTTTACCCCTTCTGGAGCAATGTCCAAATTCCATACTTTGTTGGTGTACATGGACTCCATTTCGGTCCGCATTGCATCCAGCCATTTTACCGAGTCACCACTCTGAATGGCTTGCTGGATGCTAGTTGACTCATTATTGTCAATGATGCAATCCTCTCTATCCCCGTCTATGAGAAAACCATAGTATCTCTCGGATGGATGAGACTGCCTACTAGTCCTGCGGTGCGGCACGGGGATATCCCGTTCTTTCAAAACTTCTGGTTCTACCATGCTTTTGTTGGCTATAGTGCCCTCAAGGCAATTATCGTAGTCGCAGGAAGGTGACTATGATGATTGAGGGAGGACCTATACCGATAGAACAGTCTCACTCGAGATGATAGTATGCTATTTGATTTGTCTTTATCATCACTATTACATGTTGACAGGGCCCATAGGATTCTTGCTTGACTACCAGCATTATGATGGCGATCATATACGTGAGAGCTGGGTGGTCTATAAGCACATCCTTAAATGTCCCTAGTCGTGGGAGTATCGAAACTGGACATCGATACTCTAGTGTAGACTGGTGTATACTGATCGAGACCCTGACGAGGGGCGGTGGCAAGGTCTCACAAGCCATTGGTGTTAGTTTGTTCACCTAAGATAGTATACAGGTGCTCATTGCATTATGAGTACACTGGACGGACTCGTCGGGAACCTGCTATTTGGTATTATACCTATTGTCAGATAGCAGTTCCCAGATGACATGTGTACAGGTTAGTCTGTCGACCTGAGATCGTCATTTTTCTCGTGTGGGTTCCCACTGTGCTTTGATTACTACCCTACCATGGCTCAAAGGAGTCATGCAAACAGGTTTTAGTTGGGTACTGTCATGACCCAAAATATTAGCTCATGACCAGCACTTAAATCACGCAACGTCAAAAGGCGTAACGAAATTCAAGTAAGCTGAAACCCAGAAATCTAAACCTTTTAAGAAAAATAAAGGAGGTGATGTTTTGAAATAAAGATATAATGAAATCAAGTTTTATTAATGCAAAGAAAAGGAACATGAAAATGCAAGTGGATTATGCAAGTTTTAAAAAAAAACATGTTTCGTCTTTTTGAAAATTTGGGCAGCACCTCCTTTGTATATTTTGATCCAAAACCACAAATATATAATAAGAATAATGACATTCCCAAGCGTGAGCTAGCTCTTTGCCAACCGGCGGATCACAACCACGCAAAGCAGTATAAATAAGTATACGATGCCCAACGGCGAAGATCACCACAAAAGATAAAGAAATAAGCAAGACATCAAAACCACAAGTAGCGGAAAACCCCTCGCTCTAAGTCTCGCAACCACAATCCCACTAAGTCTCATTACTTATACAATTTACTAATTTTTATTGATGTACTTAACTAAATACAATATGAAATATAGATACAAGAGTGGGTACGATACAAATGTCCCACCTACTACTGCAAAACACCCGGATGCGACTGCGTGCCAGCGAAGCCGCTACTGATCCAAGCGGGCAACCTGCAAGAACTGTGGCACAACGGGGGTGAGTTGCCAACTCGTGAATAGAAATATATCAACAATTAGAAATCGAATAAACAATGACTCCTAGGTCGACTATATCATAAAGGTAATACTACTATATCATAAAGGTAATACTATAAAATCATGTTAATATGTACTAAATAATCTAGAGATGCAATTGAATATAAATCAGGCTATATGTATGCAAACGGTCGTCTGTGAGGGTAAAACTATAAAGGGTACTATAAACTATGTAAATAAGCACTATGTGATATAAAGATCGGTATGGATGCAGTTTAATGTAATCTAATATGAAACAAGATATGTTTTCCATGCCCTAGATCTAAAATGGTATAAACGAATGCAACGAAACACCGAAGTGTTATAAAAATGAAACATGTGGTACTAGATTTACACTGCAAGTAGAATCTATATTTAAATAGGTATAAAATAATTTAAATAGCATGTAGCAAGATTAACTTTCCTCAACGGATCACGAAACGGATATGTACGGTACGTCCGACGTCGGAAAGATGTCGCAATGCACGCACGGCACACGGGACGGGTCTAAGCAACGCAAGAGGGTGATCACGCAGGTAAGGTACGTCCCCTGGGTCGTCTGGATCGTCGGCGACGTCACAGCTCCGGCGATCGCTGGAATTTCATAAAATCAAGAAGTGAAGAAAAGGAAAAGTAAGAAGAGAAGGAAGAAGAAGAAAAGGGGATTAGCTTACTGTGGTTGTAGTTTACAGGGGTCAGGAGATGAGTGTTGGTGTCGAGGAGATCATCGGAGTTCCGGCAAGGTGTTGTGAGGGTGCTTGGCAAAGGCAGCGAGGTGTAGGGTTTCTGGGTTGAAAGGAAAACTCTGGTGTTGAGGAGAAGGGAGTGGAGGAAGATGGGGAGAAGGTGATGATGATGAGGCAAGGCCGACGGCGAGGTGGTCGGAAATCCGGCGAGGTGCAGAAGACAATGGAAGTAGGTTTATAGGTTCTTGAGGTTAGGATCGGGGTTCTGTGCAGGGAATGGAGAGGGAAGAGGAGATGGTTGTGGAGGTGAAGAGGGATGTGGTGAGACGGAGACAGAGGAGGTGGTCGACGAGGAGATGAGGCACAGCGACCGGCGATGATGGGTGCAGTGATCGGAGCTCGTCGAGGGGAGGAGAAAAGAGGAGAAGGGAAGAAAGTGAGGATGAGGAGAGGTTGAGATAAGCGAAGTCGTCGTCGGTGGTGGCAACGGTGAGGCAACGGGTATGGGTTCACGAGCGGCGGGAGGCGGGAAAGGAAGGAAAATTTTGAGAAGAAGGAAAGCGAGAGAGAACGTGTTAATTAACGAGGAAACAATTTAATATGTATGTGTGGAGAGAGAGAAGGGGGGTTTGTTACAGATTAGGTTTAGAAAATATAAATATATATTTACAGCTAGAGAGAGAGACTCAGGAGAGAGAGAGAGACGTTAAGATTGATTGTTTATTTAAAATAATTTATATATATATATATATATATAATCTACTGTTAGCATAGCATATAAGGATAAAAAAGTTAAGAATTATATTAATAGTTTATAATATATACAGAATATAATATTAGTCCGTTTTGAGATTTTGGCAAATACAAACTTACTCCAAAACACGCCCGGGTCGGGTCTAAAATTTCATATTTAAAATATGAAAAATATATACGACTTCCAAATTTCAAAATGAATGCTCAGGTAACAAAAATGCATACCCCCAAGAACGGATGCACGTACATGCGCGTAACCATCCAAACACGTCCGTTTCACTGAACGGGACGAAAACAAGATGTGCGGATGCTACCACGGGGTTAGGGGTATCATGCAGGCTATGAAATGCAATTTTTAATTATTTTCTGTGACCTAGAATGTTATATGATAAAAGATGCGACACTAGATAAAAAAAATACCAGTATGTACTAAACATGAGATACACGTGTCCATGCAACAAGTCAAAGTAATATATAACTAAGAATCAAACAGGCTCAAGCAAGCAGGTCGGGTCGAATGCGAAGTAATATGTAAAATACCATTCGCACCCAAACACGCTAAATCAAGAAAGACCATGGATATGTAAATATGGAAACTGGAATTGGTATAAATGAACTCGGGTGTTACATTATACCCAACTACAAAAGAATTTCGTCCTCGAAATTCCAAGAATAAGAAAGGATAAACAATCAAGAAACTACGGGAATAGATGGGGAAACCTCTGACGGACTTCATCTTCTCGTTCCCAAGTTGACCCTCATGTGAGCGATTACCCCAAGAAACAAGTACAAGAGGGATAACCTTGTTTCTAAGAACTTCTTCCCTTCGATCTATAATCGATATCAGTCGCTCCTCAAAAGTCAAATCTTCTCGTACAGGCAGCTCCGAATGATCCAACACTTGTGTTTCATCTCGAACATACTTACGGAGTTGAGATATGCGAACCACGTCCTGATCATCCTCCAAAGATTGCGGTAACGCCAAACGATACGCCACTACTCCAACACGCTCCAAAATCTCGAAAGGTCCAACAAATCGAGAACTAAACTTTCCTCGACTTCTGAAACGAATCACCCCTCTAGTCGGTGATACCTTCAAGAATACCAAATCACCAACGGAGAACTCTAGAGGTCTTCTCAACTTATCTGCCCAACTCTTTGTCGGTCTCGTGCTGCTTTAATATGATTCCAAAATCTATTAACCTTCTCAACTGTCAGCACAACCAAATCTGGTCAAATAATCTTCGTTCACCAACATCGTCCCAACAATGGTGAACGACACTTGCGACCATATAAAGCCTCGAATGGAGCCATCTGATTAGTCGCCCGAAAACTGTTGTTGTAAGAAACTCCACTAAATGTAGATGATCCTCCCATGAACCCTTGAAGTCCAACATGTAAGCTCTCAACATATCTTCAAGAGTTTGGATCGTTCTCTCCGTCTGGCCATCTGTCTGAGAATGATTAGCTGCACTAAACTTCAATCAAGTCCCCACACTTTCCCGTAAGCTCCTCCAGAAATGCGATAAGAATCGGGTGTCTTGGTCGGACACGATGCTCACCGATACTCCATGCACTCTTACATTCTCCTGCATGTACCATTCTGCCAAAGCTTCCATTGATTAACTAAGGATCATCAATCACCCAACTGCACTATTGCCCTTTGGACTCCGCGGTAAAGCCGTCACGAAATCCATGGTTATATGTGCCCACTTCCATTGAGGAATCGGAAGTGGTCGCCATAAACCAGCAACCTGTTGATGTTCAGCCTTAACTTGCTGACACACCAAGCACTTTGCTACAAAGCGGGCAACCTCCCGATTCATGCCTTCCCACCAGAAATGTTGCCGTAGATCTCGGTACATGTTTGTGCCTCCTGGATGTACGGAATATGCGGAACTGTGCGCCTCCTTCATAACTTCTTCACGGATGTCTCCCTTTGGCACACACAACGACTACCATATCGTAACGAACCCTCTTCAAGAACCAATGAGTCCGTTCGAAGTCCAGCTTCAACCTGTTCCCGAAGCTTCTGCAATCTTGGGTCCTGCAAATTTCGCTGCTTTACTAATCTCAATCCACGACGATTGTACTTGCAGCTGCAACAACTGTCTTGAAGAATGCGGTAGCACGAACTCCAACTCGAATCTCCGAAAATCTTCAATAAATTCCTTCTGTGCAGTCAACATCTGAATTGCTGGCCACCGACTAAGCGCATCCGGCACAACATTAACTTTTCCCGGATGGTACTTAAGATCAAGATCGTAGTCAGCCATCAGCTCCAACCATCTTTGCTGTCTCATATTTAGCTCCTTCTGTGTGAATACATACTCCAGGCTTTTTTGATCAGTAAATACTTCGACCCTTTTGCCCAATAAGCAGTGTCTCCAAATCTTCAAAGCGAAAATTACAGCTGCTAACTCCAAGTCATGAGTTGAGTAATTCTTCTCATGGGTCTTCAACTGTCTCAACGCGTAAGCTACAACCTTCTCATGCTGCGTCAAAACGCATCCTAATCCTTTCCCAGATGCGTTGTTGTGAATCACTCATCCTTCGGAACTGTCTGGCACGGTTAAAACAAGAGCGGTTATCAACCTTCGCTTCAACGCCTCAAAAGCTGACGTACACTTATTTGTCCACACAAATGATACTTCCTTGCGCGTAAGCTTGGTCAGAGGCTCTGCCAAACGAGCAAAATTCTCTACGAACCTTCTGTACTACTCGGCAAGTCCAAGAAAGCTTCTGATCTCTGCTACGCTCTTCGGAATCGGCCAATCTTGAACTGCTGTAATCTTTCGGGATCAATGGCGATTCCATCTCCCGCCACAACGTGCCCCAAAACTTCACTTCTTTAAGCCAAACCCGCACTTGCTCATCTTTGCATACAATTTCCTTGCCTCAATGTCTGAAGTGCAATCTCCAAGTGTTCTACATGCTCTTCCTTGCTCCCTGAGCCGACCAGAATATCATCGATGAACACCACTATAGACTGATCCAAGAACAGTAGGATATTCGGTTCATCAAGTCCATAAATGTCGCAGGTGCATTCGTTACTCTGAGGGCATCACTAATACTCGTAATGTCCATACAGAGTTCGGAACACAGTCTTGCAAATATCTTCTGGTTTAACTCAGACCTGATGATATCCGGACCGCAAATCCAGCTTCGAGAATACCCTTGCGCCACAACGCTGCTTAACTAATTCGCCTATGCGAGAGATCGGGTACTTGTTCTTAATAGTCACCCGGTTTAATCCTCACCAATCGATGCACATCCTCCTTGTGACATCTTTTCTTCTTGACTAGAAGAGCTGGGGCTCCCAAGTTAAATTGCTGCTGCGAATCCAACCCTTCTCTAGCAATTCGGCAACCTGCTTCTTGACTTCTTCCAACTCCATTGGTGCCATCGGGTAATACGCCTTTGAGATTGGCGTTGCACCAGGAACAAGGTCGATCGCGAACTCCACATCTCGTTTTGCGGTAAACCTGAGATGTCTTCGAACACGTCCATGAACTCTCAAAATATAGCCGGCACTTCTTTCTTATCACCTTCCATCGATGAAAGAACATTGGTTGTCGGCCTAGCCCTAAACTCGACTGGCCCGACAGAACCGCTTCCTCCAGCAAAACAAGCTCCGGATGTCCGGGAATCTGGAGAATCACTTTCCTTTCCTTACAATCAATATGAGCGTGGAAAGTGCCGCGAAAATCCATTCCCAAGACAACAACAAGCAAAGGGATGCACCAGAATTGAATAATTCTAATGCGGGGAAACCATGAACAAGTAAGATACCGAGATGACTTCATCCGAAGTCAAGATACCGAAGAGGATTAAGCACGGGAAACATGATTCAAGCTGGCGATAAAACAATAACTGGTAAGCAATGAAACCGAGAAAAACAAGGTAATATAACGATCATGAAATAAGGAAGTGAATCAAGACCAGGCCTCTAAGTTACTCAAATAGAGTACTGCATTGTAACCATGCTGCAGTTCATGGGTACAATTACATAACTCCACTCAAGTCGCCCAAATCCTAGTATCAGAATCAAGAAACAGGGAGAAACAATGATGAATCCAAAAAGGGTTCAAACCGAGATGCAAAGTTGTTTGCATATTATCTAGGCAAAGGATACGAGAAAGATATGATTCAAGAATTACGATAAGAAGGTGGCAGGACATGTTCCTAATCATGAGTATTCTGATTCGTGTATTGGGTCCAATACCCAACTACAAAAGAATCAAACCCGATTAACCTATATCCTATGGCTCTGATACCAAAAGAACCATGTCACGCCCCGCTTCGCAGAATACGCTAAAATAGGCACGTGACATAGCCAACCATGCTTCCTGTGGATAGGAAAAAATCCTTCTACAGTCACATTACGGCTGTAGAGATATCAAGAACAGGAAAGTAAACTAACTATCTAATACATGTCCATGAGCCAGAATAAATGAGTCAAGAAATGATAATATGCGGAAGCAAAAGATACAATAAATGAAACACACGGAAAGTAAAATTGCATACCAACAGGATCTTCACTGCTCGGTTTAACAACGGCAATACTCCTGATCAGTCTGCAACCAAAGATAGAAGGATCCGGGCCATGCAAAAACCAGACGTCAGCGCGTCATAACATCAAGCAATAATATATAAGTAGGGTAGCAAGACATGCAGGTATGAGTATGAGCAAGAATAAGAATATATAACAGTGAGTGTGTCAGTATAAGTGACGTGCAGAGATATCTAAACTGTGCTACGAGGTTATCTATTCTAAAGTCTTCGGAAACAAGTAATGTAATCCTCATAGTAACCCATCGGTGATTATTCCGTAACGCCCGGAATAATGGCAAACTGTAACATTTTGAAAATCGTTTCGGTGAAATTTCGAAAAAACGGTAAAATATGGGGTTTCTGTAAAAAGTCAAAATGCAAATATCTTTATTATAAAATTAAATATACATATTCTAGGTATGTAATTGCTAGTATTTGGTGTTTATTGATCCACAGCTGAAATTTCAAATTTTCTGAAAAATTTTCCGAAATTAATTATTTTAATATTATTTTAAGCCGGTAAGAAAATACATTAAATTAGCGATAAATACAAATTTAAATGGGCTGATTTTAATCTTTAAAATCATGTTAATTAAAATCTAGTTGTAATATAATTTTTTAGTATTTTATTTCAAGTTTTAATTGATTTATTTTATGGAAAACAAAAATATAGTTATTTTGAACTAAAACTTGCAAATATGGTATTGTGGGGGGTCTTTTTGCATAGAATTTTTTTGTAAAGTCTCTCACACTCACCCTCACTCCCCTTGGCCGGCCCCACACTATTGTAGCAGCCCAAGAATTTCATTTCCCTCCTTTTGACCTTAAATCATGTGAGAAATGGGTTAAAATAAGGTTTTTATATATAGTAAAGTAGGTGGGGGTATTATGGTAATTTGGGAGGGGGTTTGACTTGGATTCTTTTCCACAACTCCCCCACACCTCTCCCCACTCCCTCCTCAGCCGAAATTCCTGCAATGAACAGCCCCAAAATTTCCCCTCTCATTTTTCTCTTAAACTCATCAAAATTCCATCAAAATTCCATTTAAACTTCACAATTTCAAGCCCATCCTTCATCCATTCTTCTTAACCTTTCTTGCATGGATTTTGGATGCTAGGAGGCCATCTTTGGAGTCAAAATTTTTTGCTAGATCTCTAGATCTAGAGGTATAATTCTTACCCATTTAAATTCTTATGGTTAGATTTCTTTAAATGGGTTGTTTTAGTGTTAATATTGGTGCTATTTTCATCTAGGATCTTCAAGAGAATGGTTTGAGTTAAACTAGGGTTTTTAGCACACCATTATTAAGTTAATTATTCTATTTTACTATCTAGTATTTTATACAAACCAAATCTAAGAGTTTAACTTGCTTTTTGGGCTTCAAATTAGTGCTAATTTAGTGTTTCATGTATAGTTTGGGTTGGATTTTGTTAGTTATAAAATTCAAGAAAGGGTTTGAATGCAAGTTAGGGTTTTGTGAAATTGGTGTATGGTTGTGTAATGTATTAGGCTCTTATGGCTTGTTAAAACAAAGTTAGTAGCTAGTTGTTAATTGTTAGTTTAAAAATTATGATAATTACGCTAATTTGCTAACTAGCTATTTAAAATTGGTTAAATAATTGGGTTAAAAATGTAATTATGTTTTTATGACATCATTAACATTATTATGAGTGGTTTAATATCTTAGGTTATGCAAAACCAAGCTTAATTGTTGAATTGTGAATTTTGCTTTAAAAGGTGTTAAAAATTGATATTTTTGCAAACTAGGATTTTGGAATTTATGCAAATTGATGAGAATAAATTATAGGAATGGTTTATATGACTTTGTTATGATATTTAGTGAATATTGTGGATGCTAGGTTCGCTTATACATCGAGTTTTGTACTAAAACGGTGATTTGTGCTTGCTAGATTTTCGGAAAAATGACTTTTTAAGTGAAATTGGGGTTTTTGTGAATTTTAAGCTATTTTATATTATAATTAGTGCTTGTAATTGTACAAATGAGTGTGTTGGGAGTTTTCTCGATGGTTTGGCGTTTGTACGCCGACGTCGAGGGTTTTTGGGTCGATTTGCGAAAGCAACCATAGGTTTTGACCTATGTGGGATTCGTACGTCGTTTTGGTCATGAGTCGGATTTTAATGCGGTATGGTGCCTTATGATATGTAGGTACCCCATGTGGACTTCGAGATGACAAGCAAGCGTGTGGCGGCGTCGGCACCGGCGAACGAGGACCAGGTGAGTAGATTTATATCTACAGGGAGAAGTCGGGTGGATGGCGTATAGCACCCCCGCAGTCCGTGGTGGTGTATACGGATGCGTATACACCACCAACAATTTATTATATGTTATTTGGGATTTATAACGATGTTTAGGATGGATATTGGTGTGTTGGATTACTTTAGTGTTGTGAACCCTAGGGTAGTGTTGCACTACACATACACACATACATACTTGCATACATTCCTATTTATATGTGCTCATGGGATTCTTTATAGTTATGTGTTCACATGGGTATGGGACTATGTGTTCACATACGGATATGAGGACGATACTAGGGATTGAGCTGAGTCGATGAGATTTGTTTTGTGGTTGTGATATCGGTTTGTACGAGACTGTCGATCAGTAGTCAGATCATGACTATATTGATGATATTAGTATTGTACTAGACATAGGTCAGTACCCTGGACTATGATCTTGGATAAAGAGGATACCAGATGAATAGTGTGATGAATATGATATTAACCCGTACCCGGATTTGGGGATGTCGTACGAAGGATTTACGTACGAGCTATATTTTGATGATTGATCCGCACTCTTGACTTGGGATGTCTGATTATAGATATGATATCGGATATGATATTATTAAGGCGGGATCACCGACTAATATATATACAGGTATGTATATGTATCGACTCAGATGTTAGGCGGTTTCCTTACCTGTAGCCCAGCTGATCAGCTTAGCCCTTTAGTTTAGTTTAGTTGTTAGATTAGATTCGATTCTTACCTATTTCAAAAACTAACGAATCGTGGGTATTTTAAAAGACAGCCCAAGGGATCCTACGGATATTTCAAAAGACGTATCTTTTCATAAAAACACCGTAGCCCCTATTTTCAAAACCCCATGATTCGTGTTATTTCAAAAGGCATCATTTGTAGGACTTATACTAGATTAATGCAGATTAGTTATAGTTGCGTCTAGTATTCAGCTCCCGCTCATTATTGTGGTTCGCTTCGCATCGCATGCTTATTTTATGTTTCATACTCCATTATTGATATCATGCTGTTAGGACACCAGCACCATTACCGATGATGCGTATGTACCACGTACACTTATTTGCCGGCTCACACACATCTTCATCGGTAATTGCCATGTCACGTACACCTTAGAAAATAATATTTGCTTGACATAGCCTGTTAGCTAATAGTTAGACATGATATTAGTGTACTTGCCTTATATGTTAGTTTAGACATTGTAGTTATTACCTGCTACTTCATGCATACTGTTATTCATTGTTATGCCGCATTCATGGATTCTCATGCATATATTCACTATTTTACGTGTTATTGAGGTTTTGGATTCGGATTTCCATGAGATTTTCTGGATTTGGAGAAAAACCGCCAAAAACATAAATAAACCTTTTCTCTCTTTTAAAATAAAAAGTGCGGTTTTCCCATGATGTATGAGTCGTCCACCATGAGTTTGCTGATGGATTTCGAGACCCGATTCGAGGAGACGGATGAACCGTTTAGGGTACATGGTGGACCCGGTAAGGTACCCCGGGGCAAGAAGCGCGTGATGATGACGATGTGAGCCTGGCAGGGGAGCACTACCTACCGGTGATTTTACCCGACGCGTCGGATATCCGGAGGATACCGTCGTGGTCTTGAGATGGATGGTAGGGGCCGGTCTGGACTGACGGCGCCCTAGATATTGTGATTGAGACATTGAGATTTGGAGATATTGAGGTACAGAGACTGTGATACAGAGATATCGAGATATTGTGATTACGTTTTGTGCCGATGCTAGGCACTGTTTTATGCTGATTTCATTATAATACCTCATTTTAAAAATACAAAGGAAATCTCACAAAATTATGAAAACTGTTCTTCATTTACATGTATTCTGTTTTCATGCATTCATACCTCATTCATATGATATATTGCTACTTGAGGCACTGACACGGGCACATGAGATTACACTCGGGTTAGATATTTACCCTAGCCTTGTTATAGGCTACGTGTTATTCATATATTTGAGGATATCTTATGATCATTGACCTAGGTTGCGTTATTTATGCGATTTCTGTGCGTAGATATTTTTCTATTCACGAGTTGGCAACTCACCCCCGTTGTGCCCCAGTTTCTTGCAGGTTTGCCGTACAGGTTTCTTTACGGCTTGCGGGCATAGTTTCCTTCGGGTGATTTGCTAGTACGTGGGTTTACTTATATCGTACCCCCATTTTATATCTTGTATATTATTATTCTGTTGTATCTAGAAGTTCCATCAACCAAACATGTATTTATTTGAGATAGAGACCAGTGATGTTTATTCTTTCGACCTTAGAGTCGCGCGTTGTATTTCTGTGGTTTTCTTGTGGTTTTTGAGTTTCATTTTGAATTTTGATCCTCGCCCTTGGCGTTGTATATTATATTGCTTTTGTGGTTGTGGCCGTCGATTGACGAAGAGCTAGCTCCTGCTTGGGGATGCCTTTTTATTAATTTCGTATACTATTCATGTTGTATCCCATTTGGGGGCCAGTATTTACAAAGGAGACTCTGCCGAAATTTTCGGGAAATTTTTGATGTTTTTTAAAACCGCCTAATTCGGCTTATGCTATTGAAACTACTTGCTTTAAGTTGGTTTTTCCTGCACTCTACATCTTTCTTGGTTTGGATTTCTGGGTTTTCGGTTTACTTAGATTACGTACGCCTCGAGACATTCGTAGTTTAAGTGCCGGTCATGTTCCGTACTTTCGGGTCGTGACAAAGTTGGTATCAGAGCGTTAGGTTTTACCTTCGGAGAGTAGGATGACCCTTGGTTGATGGAATAGGTGACTAAAGTAGAGTGACGTAACGTGGGTATGTTCCGCTGCATATTTACGATACGCTACTCCACTTAAGAAGCCTTAGGATGTACATTTCTTTGCTCAGTATTATATTCATTCCGATCTAGCCTCATCAGTACCAGTTATGGTTTTGTTGCCACGATTACGGGCAGGGAGAGCTACGGCTAGAGTTGCGGTCAGCACGAGCTCGTCACGAACGAGGACTGACCAGGGCGAAATTCTGGCGACACTCGATTGCGGAGATGTGTCTTTTTACTGTGTTTCCGCGCCACGAGCGTTTGGCGGATCGCCTTTATAAGATTTCTCGGACGTGCCGATCAGTATCAGAGGATTGGGCCACTGACAGAGGCCAGCCAGATTTTGATGACCGTTGGTGTGTTGCTTATTCATGATGGTCGAGGCACTGTTCAGCGTGCAGACGAGCGAGCCAGTTATTGCTGCGAACGACGAGATATTGGCCCAGATGCTGGCGTTAGTGCAGAACGAGTTGCACTAAGAGATGATAGAAGGTCGCTAGTCATCGAGGATGAATGACTAGGACATGTGGATCGTTCGCCTACCCCTATGCGAGGTCATCAGATAGATTGATTCCAGCTAGAGACGAGTTCATGCGGAGACGTTGGGAGTCGACAGAGACGATCGAATGTCAGAAACCTATTATTCCAAGTTTAAAGTAGTCGGAAAGACATGCAGGCAATTCTATGGTCCCTCTAGAAGAATGAAACCCTAACTCGACTTGATGACCGTGTGAAAGCCTTTGAACCTTCGGGTTTGCGGCAGTTCTATGGCGCCATTAGTGAGGCTTGGGTTTGCCCTTCTACGGCTGGACCACCGATGCTGTGGTATGTACTCGATACTATTAAATTGTGCCCAAGATGTTGAGCTCTTGGGGGATTATGAGGTTTTGACGACTCGATCGGATGGCTCGACTTAATTCGGATGCTAGGTGGTGAGATGCATTTCTTGGGAGACTCCAGATATGAGGATAGCCGTTGGAGCTCAGTCCATGCAGCCGCGACGAGACGAGTCGAAAGAAGACAACATTAGAGGAAAGTGAAGTAAGAGGTTCGTACCAGATCTAGATGAGATGACGTTCCACTCAGCCGACATCAGAGATGCGATGCGCATGCCGAGGCATGGTACTTGGATTTACCTTCCAGAAGGAGTCGTGATGAGTATGCAGCTGTTCTGGAACGAGAACAGATCTAGTAAGGAATGATGACTTTCGGAAAGTTCGGCAGAGGCGAGATTTGGGAGAGACCTCGACAGGACCTTTTTGGGACAAATTGCGAGAAGACTTGGACCCAGGAGTGGTTGTGTTACGCACACCAGCAGGCCAGAGTTCATGATCATCGACGAGACGTCCCACTAGTGACCGCGAAAGTTGGTCCGAGATTCTTAGAGGATGCACTTGAGCGGTACTATTCCGCCATTATTGATTTCGATGTTTTGGGTGATTGATTCGCATGATTTGATTTTGATGATTGAGGATTTACGATCTTTGCACAGTGTTGCACTTGATATCGTTTTCGTGGTTGGTTTCACATGTTTGCGATTTTACGGTTTTAGACATTTGAGTTGATTTTGTGCGTATATACGCACACGATTTGGTTTTTGCACGCGGTATAGTTCATATATGCTTGCAGTGCAGTGTTACGTATGTTGTGCATTTAGATGCCCTGGACTTTGATTTCGATGGTGATGTTCGATATTTGTTTTGTGCACCTTGTGCACCTGATTTGATTTTGCGTATGTTCGGCACTTGATATTGGATTTCATGATTTCGTGCACGATGGATGCACCTGATTTGGATTTTCGCGCATGTTGGGCGCATGTTTTGAAGTGTGATTTTGGTGCACACTAGATGCACTAAATTGAGATTTTTCGTGCATGTCAGATGCACCTGATTTTGCTGTCAGACACGCATGTCGCCTATGACAGATGTTTCGTACACACCCGATGCACTTAGATGTTGTTTCTGTGCATATGTATGGCACATATTTGGATTTTGATTTCCATGCGCACAAGACGCACGTAGTATTCATACGCGTATTTTGGGGATTGATTTTTCTTATAGAGCAGTACGTTTTTATGATATTGCTATGTGTTTTCGTACTGAGCAGGACTAGTCAGAGGACAGTACCTGAATATATTTTACTTGTATAGTTTCGAGTTATATCATATTGGTTTTGCTTTGGATTTGATATTGATGTCTTCCCCATGACTTCGATGATTGCAGAATGCTTGACGGAGTTCTGATTTGAGTTATATGCTCATTTTTCATGCGCATGCGTTGCGCTACGATTTGTTTTTATATATTTATGATTTCGGAGCCCCGACGATTTGATGGTTTTGGCTGAAATATTTTAGTATTTGGGGAAAGTTTTAATTTAAATTCGGGGACCGAATTTCTTTAAGGGGGAAGATTGTAACGTTTTGAAAATCGTTTCGGTGAAATTTCGAAAAAACGGTAAAATAAGGGGGTTTTCTGTAAAAAGTCAAAATGCAAATATCTTTATTATAAAATTAAATATACATATTCTAGCTATATAATTGCTAGTATTTGGTGTTTATTGATCCACTGCTGAAATTTCAAATTTTCTGAAATTTTTTCCGAAATTAATTATTTTAATATTATTTTAAGCCAGTAAGAAAATACATTAAATTAGCGATAAATACAAATTTAAATGGGCTAATTTTAATCTTTAAAATCATGTTAATTAAAATCTAGTTGTAATATAATTTTTTAGTATTTTATTTCAAGTTTTAATTGATTTGTTTTATGGAAAACAAAAATATAGTTATTTTGAACTAAAACTTGCAAATATGGTATTGTGGGGGGTCTTTTTGCATAGAATTTTTTTGTAAAGTCTCTCACACTCACCCTCACTCCCCTTGGCCGGCCCCACACTATTGTAGCAGCCCAAGAATTTCATTTCCCTCCTTTTGACCTTAAATCATGTGAGAAATGGGTTAAAATAAGGTTTTTATATATAGTAAAGTAGGTGGGGGTATTATGGTAATTTGGGAGGGGGTTTGACTTGGATTCTTTTCCACAACTCCCCCACACCTCTCCCCACTCCCTCCTCAGCCGAAATTCCTGCAATGAACAGCCCCAAAATTTCCCCTCTCATTTTTCTCTTAAACTCATCAAAATTCCATCAAAATTCCATTTAAACTTCACAATTTCAAGCCCATCCTTCATCCATTCTTCTTAACCTTTCTTGCATGGATTTTGGATGCTAGGAGGCCATCTTTGGAGTCAAAATTTCTTGCTAGATCTCTAGATCTAGAGGTATAATTCTTACCCATTTAAATTCTTATGGTTAGATTTCTTTAAATGGGTTGTTTTAGTGTTAATATTGGTGCTATTTTCATCTAGGATCTTCAAGAGAATGGTTTGAGTTAAACTAGGGTTTTTAGCACACCATTATTAAGTTAATTATTCTATTTTACTATCTAGTATTTTATACAAACCAAATCTAAGAGTTTAACTTGCTTTTTGGGCTTCAAATTAGTGCTAATTTAGTGTTTCATGTATAGTTTGGGTTGGATTTTGTTAGTTATAAAATTCAAGAAAGGGTTTGAATGCAAGTTAGGGTTTTGTGAAATTGGTGTATGGTTGTGTAATGTATTAGGCTCTTATGGCTTGTTAAAACAAAGTTAGTAGCTAGTTGTTAATTGTTAGTTTAAAAATTATGATAATTACGCTAATTTGCTAACTAGCTATTTAAAATTGGTTAAATAATTGGGTTAAAAATGTAATTATGTTTTTATGACATCATTAACATTATTATGAGTGGTTTAATATCTTAGGTTATGCATAACCAAGCTTAATTGTTGAATTGTGAATTTTGCTTTAAAAGGTGTTAAAAATTGATATTTTTGCAAACTAGGATTTTGGAATTTATGCAAATTGATGAGAATAAATTATAGAAATGGTTTATATGACTTTGTTATGATATTTAGTGAATATTGTGGATGCTAGGTTCGTTTATACATCGAGTTTTGTACTAAAACGGTGATTTGTGCTTGCTAGATTTTCGGAAAAATGACTTTTTAAGTGAAATTGGGGTTTTTGTGAATTTTAAGCTATTTTATATTATAATTAGTGCTTGTAATTGTACAAATGAGTGTGTTGGGAGTTTTCTCGATGGTTTGGCGTTTGTACGCCGACGTCGAGGGTTTTTGGGTCGATTTGCGAAAGCAACCATAGGTTTTGACCTATGTGGGATTCGTACGTCGTTTTGGTCATGAGTCGGATTTTAATGCGGTATGGTGCCTTATGATATGTAGGTACACCATGTGGACTTCGAGACGACAAGCAAGCGCGTGGCGGCGTCGGCACCGGCGAACGAGGACCGGGTGAGTAGATTTATATCTACAGGGAGAAGTCGCGTGGATGGCGTATAGCACCCCCGCAGTCCGTGGTGGTGTATACGGATGCGTATACACACCAACAATTTATTATATGTTATTTGGGATTTATAACGATGTTTAGGATGGATATTGGTGTGTTGGATTACTTTAGTGTTGCGAACCCTAGGGTAGTGTTGCACTACACATACACACATACATACTTCCATACATTCCTATTTATATGTGCTCATGGGATTCTTTATAGTTATGTGTTCACATGGGTATGGGACTATGTGTTCACATACGGATATGAGGACGATACTAGGGATTGAGCTGAGTCGATGAGATTTGTTTTGTGGTTGTGATATCGGTTTGTACGAGACTGTCGATCAGTAGTCAGATCATGACTATATTGATGATATTAGTATTGTACTAGACATAGGTCAGTACCCTGGACTATGATCTTGGATAAAGAGGATACCAGATGAATAGTGTGATGAATATGATATTAACCCGTACCCGGATTTGGGGATGCCGTACGACGGATTTACGTACGAGCTATATTTTGATGATTGATCCGCACTCTTGACTTGGGTATGTTGATTATAGATATGGTATCGGAAATGATATTTTTGAGGCGGGATCACCGAGTAATATATATACAGGTATGTATATGTATCGACTCAGATGTTAGGCGGTTTCCTTACCTGTAGCCCAGCTGATCAGCTTAGCCCTTTAGTTTAGTTTAGTTGTTAGATTAGATTCGATTCTTACCTATTTCAAAAACTAACGAATCGTGGGTATTTTAAAAGACAGCCCAAGGGATCCTACGGATATTTCAAAAGACGTATCTTTTCATAAAAACACCGTAGCCCCTATTTTCAAAACCCCATGATTCGTGTTATTTCAAAAGGCATCATTTGTAGAACTTATATTAGATTAATGCAGATTAGTTATAGTTGCGTCTAGTATTCAGCTCCCGCTCATTATTGTGGTTCGCTTCGCATCGCATGCTTATTTTATGTTTCATACTCCATTATTGATATCATGCTGTTAGGACACCAGCACCATTACTGATGATGCGTATGTACCACGTACACTTATTTGCCGGCTCACACACATCTTCATCGGTAATTGCCATGTCACGTACACCTTAGAAAATAATATTTGCTTGACATAGCCTGTTAGCTAATAGTTAGACATGATATTAGTGTACTTGCCTTATATGTTAGTTTAGAGATTGTAGTTATTACCTGCTACTTCATGCATACTGTTATTCATTGTTATGCCGCATTCATGGATTCTCATGCATATATTCACTATTTTACGTGTTATTGAGGTTTTGGATTCGGATTTCCATGAGATTTTCTGGATTTGGAGGAAAACCGCCAAAAACATAAATAAACATTTTCTCTCTTTTAAAATAAAAAGTGCGGTTTTCCCATGATGTATGAGTCGTCCACCATGAGTTTGCTGATGGATTTCGAGACCCGATTCGAGGAGACGGATGAACCGTTTAGGGTATATGGTGGACCCGGTAAGGTACCCGGGGCAAGAAGCGCGTGATGATGACGATGTGAGCCTGGCAGGGGAGCACTACCTACCGGTGATTTTACCCTACACGTCGGATATCCGGAGGATACCGTCGTGGTCTTGAGATGGATGGTAGGGGCCGGTCTGGACTGACGGCGCCCTAGATATTGTGATTGAGACATTGAGATTTGGAGATATTGAGGTACAGAGACTGTGATACAGAGATATCGAGATATTGTGATTACGTTTTGTGCCGATGCTAGGCACTGTTTTATGCTGATTTCATTATGATACCTCATTTTAAAAATACAAAGGAAATCTCACTAAATTATGAAAACTGTTCTTCATTTACATGTATTCTGTTTTCATGCATTCATACCTCATTCATATGATATATTGCTAATTGAGGCACTGACACGGGCACATGAGATTACACTCGGGTTAGATATTTACCCTAGCCTTGTTATAGGCTACGTGTTATTCATATATTTGAGGATATATTATGATCATTGACCTAGGTTGCGTTATTTATGTGATTTCTGTGCGTAGATATTTTTCTATTCACGAGTTGGCAACTCACCCCCGTTGTGCCCCAGTTTCTTGCAGGTTTGCCGTACAGGTTTCTTTACGGCTTGCGGGCATAGTTTCCTTCGGGTGATTTGCTAGTACGTGTGTTTACTTGTATCGTACCCCCATTTTATATCTTGTATATTATTATTCTGTTGTATCTAGAAGTTCCATCAACCAAACATGTATTTATTTGAGATAGAGACCAGTGATGTTTATTCTTTCGACCTTAGAGCCGCACGTTGTATTTCTGTGGTTTTCTTGTGGTTTTTGAGTTTCCTTTTGAATTTTGATCCTCGCCCTTGGCGTTGTATATTATATTGCTTGTGTGGTTGTGGCCGTCGATTGACGAAGAGCTAGCTCCCGCTTGGGGATGCCTTTTTATTAATTTCGTATACTATTCATGTTGTATCCCATTTGGGGGCCAGTATTTACAAAGGAGACTCTGCCGAAATTTTCGGGAAATTTTTGATGTTTTTAAAACCGCCTAACTCGGCTTATGCTATTGAAACTACTTGCTTTAAGTTGGTTTTTCCTGCACTCTACATCTTTCTTGGTTTGGATTTCTGGGTTTTCGGTTTACTTAGATTACGTACGCCTCGAGACGTTCGTAGTTTAAGTGCTGTCATGTTCCGTACTTTCGGGTCGTGACACAAACAATGGGTATTCCGTAATGCCCGGAAAAACGGCGAACAATGGGTATTCCGTAACGCCCGGAAAAACGGAAAACAATAGGATGGTCTTTTGAGTTACGTTCGGTTGCATTCTTGATTTCCCCATACCCCCAAGTTATATATGTTCAAGTCAAGTATTAAATAATCTGGAACTAATGCCAACACAGGATCAGGCAGGTACAGGTTTATCTGGATAGACAACAGGAACGGTCCGTAAGGACAACAGGTCAGGTTTGTTGGCATTAGACACAAGATCAGGTAACAGGTAAGACCATGGTACATCAGGTCAAGCCAGGTAATGTATAAAGGTGTCATGTCATGTCAAGAGTTGCACGGTACCATGTCGTGTCAAGTGATAGGTGTAATAGGTCATATCAGGGGGCACAAGATGTCATGTGGGTGCTCATAATCAAACTAGCATAAGCGTGTGTATACATCACAAGCATGGGCACTAATAGAATAATAAATTGGAACATGTAATATGATAAGCAAATTGGTGCAGATTAAAATACTTGGATGCACGGTCATCAGTTTGAGTTTAAGGGATAGTTTCAACATTACATGAATGTAGTATAGCAAATATGGATGTTAAAATCATGTTAATATGTACTAAATAATCCAGAGATGCAATTGAATATAAATCAGGCTATATGTATGCAATTGGTCGTCTGTGAGGGTAAAACTATAAAGGGTACTATAGACTATGTAAATAAACACTATGTGATATAAATATCGGTATGGATGCAGTTTAATGTAATCTAATATGCAACAAGATATGTTTTCCATGACCTAGATCTAAAATGGTATAAACGAATGCAACAGAACACTGAAGTGTTATAAAAATGAAACATGTGGTACTAGATTTACACTACAGGTATAATCTATTTTTAAATAGGTATAAAATAATTTAAATAGCATGTAGCAAGATTAACTTGCCTCAATGGATCATGAAACAGATATGTACGGTATGTCCGACGTCAGAAAGATGTCGCAACGCACGCACGGCACACGGGACGGGTCCAAGCAATGCAAGAGGGTGATCACGCAAGTAAGGTACGTCCCCTGGGTCGTATGGATCGTCGGCGACGTCACGGCTCCGGCGATCGCTGGAATTTCATAAAATCAAGAAGTGAAGAAAAGGAAAAGTAAGAAGAGAAGGAAGAAGAAGAAGAAGAGGGGATTAGCTTACTGTGGTTGTGGTTTACAGGGGTCAGGAGACGAGTGATGGTGTCGAGGAGATGATCGGAGTTCCAGCAAGGTGTTGTGAGGGTGCTCGACAAAGGCAGCGAGGTGTAGGGTTTCTGGGTTGAAGGGAAAACTCTGGTGTTGAGGAGAAGGGAGTGGAGGAAGATGGGGAGAAGGTGATGATGATGAGGCAAGGCCGACGGTGAGGTGATCGGAAATCCGGCGAGGTGCAGATGACAATGGAAGTGGGTTTATAGGTTCTTGAGGCTGGGATCGGGGTTCTTTGCAGGGAATGGAGAGGGAAGAGGAGATGGTTGTGGAGGTGAAGAGGGAGGTGGTGAGACGGAGACAGAGGAGGTGGTCGACGAGGAGATGAGGCACAGCGACCGACGATGATGGATGCAGTGATCGGAGCTCGTCGAGGGGAGGAGAAAAGAGGAGAAGGGAAGAAAGTGAGGACGATGAGAGGTTGAGATGAGCGAAGTCATCGTCGGTAGTGGCGACGGCGAGGCAGCGGGCGTGGGTTCGCGAGCGGCGGGAGGCGGGAAAGGAAGGAAAATTTTGAGAAGAAGGAGAGCGAGAGAGAACGTGTTAATTAATGAGGATACAATTTAATATGTATGTGTGGAGAGAGAGGGGGGTTTGTTCCAGATTAGGTTTAGAAAATATAAATATATATTTACAGCTAGAGAGAGAGACTCAGGAGAGAGAGAGACGTTAAGATTGATTTTTTAGTTAAAATAATTAATATATATATATATATATATATATATATATATATATACAGAATATAATATTAGTCCGTTTTGAGATTTTGGCAAATACAAACTTACTCCAAAACACGCCCGGGTCGGATCTAAAATTTCAGATTTAAAATATGAAAAATATATGCGACTTCCAAATTTCAAAATGAATGCTCAAGTAACAAAAATGCATACCCCCAAGAACGGATGCACGTACATGCGCGTAGCCATCCAAACACGTCCGTTTTACTGAATGGGACGAAAACAAGATGCGCGGATGCTACCACGGGGTTAGGGGTATCATGCAGGCTATGAAATGCAATTTTTAATTATTTTCTGTGACCTAGAATGTTATATGATAAAAGATGTGACACTAGATAAAAAATACCAGTATGTACTAAACATGAGATCCACGTGTCCATGCAACAAGTCAAAGTAATCTATAACTAAGAATCAAACAGGCTCAAGAAAGCGGGTCGGGTCGAATGCGAAGTAATATGTAAAATACCATTCGCACCCAAACACGCTAAATCAAGAAAGACCATGGATAGGTAAATACGGAAACAGGAATTGGTATAAATGAACTCGGGTATTACAAGTACCCTAAACGGCAATATCATCAAATATCATCCTCAATTCCCGTTATTTCATATTAGCCGTAGCATATCATTTCTAACTGTCATTTAGTTTCCAATATAGTTTCACTAACTATCTTTTGACTCTAACTCTAGTTTCCTAATCTAGTTCCCTTAACCATATTCTATAAATCAGTCTCCATCAAAACTTTGCGGGGGTGCTATACGTCATCCACCCGACTTCCCCTGTGGATATAGATCCACTCACCTTGGTCTTCGTTTGCCGAAGTCGATGACGCCACGCTCCGTCGCCGCGGAATCCATGCGAAGGTACCTACAATAACAACACATATCACAACGCTATAAAAATCATGTTCGGAAATCCAAAATGACACACAGATCGCCTATAGGTTAGAACCTATAGCCCACGTATGCAAAACAAACAAATTACCCCTAGTCGTTGATGTACAAACGTCCAACAACAAAATACAAATCCAAATATCAAAACTAAACATTTCAAAATACGGAAACATAGCCAATACCCACACTAAAGTTCTCCATATTTTTGTTCAGGCCAAAAGGAGTTGCACAAACAAGTCTAGGGTGCTGTATATGATGTATATGAGCTACTGGACCAACCACGACACCCAATGTCACCAAGTGGCCGGCCACTTCATCAAAAAAACCGGCCTCCTCGGGTCCCCCTTATCAGGTTGGGTCCGTCTCGTCAAGGTGGTCTCCTAGTACCCTAATTTGTTCCTTACAGTTGTTTGCTACTCTCAAAAATCCCCCGGGTTGCTCCAGATTTCCATGCACACCCAAATTTCTCACAAACCGACATGAACTCAATTCCCAAATCCATGTTTTGGTTTCTAGGCTATGGTCCAGGTCAAGAATCACCTCAAAAGTCTCCTTGACAGCCACAAAACATCACCAATTTCCCAAACCCCTCTCTTGGGATTTCAAAGTTCACACATCCACCACTAAACGACATCTAAACTTAAACAAAAAAGCTAGGAAATTAAACTACTCTAAATGAAAAGAGATATACCTCATGGTTACTCCCAAACAAAACCCTAGAAGTCCCAAAGTTGCCAAAATCCCATTTTGCTTGGTTCAATGTGTAGAATGAGATATGGGGATTAATATTTGTGAAGGGAGTATAAGGTTTTGGGGATTATATGAAGATGGATCTAGGGTTTGAAGTAGAGGGAAATGGGGTTGGAGGAAGATGAAGAAGGAGGAAAATAATGGGGGAAAAGGCTAGGCAGCAGCCCCCCCTCTCACTTATTCACACACTCTCTCTCTCCCCAATCATACCCTTTTTCACTAAATTACCCTTTTGCCATTTCTTTATCTTTTCTCTTTAAAATTTCAAAACCTAATCACATAATACCCATAAAAAAAACACAAATAAAACAACATGTAACCAAATGGAACATGACATGGTGCACTAGCCATGGAAAACTGTAGAAACACGGATTTGGCTTAATCGCGATTAGCAGTGCACTAATCGGGTTTTTATTGAAACTGCGTATAATAAATTTTAAAAATACCAAATCCTTTAATTATATTATTAAATGAATAAATCATTTTAATTTTCATTTATTTCACAATTATTTGAATATATTTATACCCTTTTTCGAAAACCCCAATTTCGCAAATCGGACAGTTTTCAGGAAAAATATTATTTTAATATTAAATTCCAAAAATAATATTTTATATTTTCTGAAATGTTACAATATTCCCCCCTTAAAGAAATTCGGTCCCCGAATTTAAATTTAAACCCCCAAAATCTAAAACATTTCAATAATCAGCTCAAATCAACGGGGCTCCGAAATCACGGAAGATGCAGAAACAACACAGCACGTCAAGTGCACATGAAAACGAGCACATAACTCAAAATCGAACTCCGTCAAGTGTCACGCAAATCATCGGATTTGCACGCATATCCTTGGAGTTACAATAGAGATACAGATCTCGAAATCTACTACTGAAATCCAATATACACTAGTCAAATACTATAATACGTGTATAGTATGTTAGTTATGTGTATGCACTAGAGGCCATTACTGTACATAGGATGTATATTGTAGTGGATGCTTGGACATATATAGGGAGGACTTTCTTGCTCGACATGATAGTATGCTATCTGGTTACTCTTTACCTTAACGTGTACACTAATTGTCTCTCTGTTACATGTTGGTAAAGCCCTTAGGATGTGTACTTGACTACCTGGACTATGATGCGGATTATACTAGTGGGGACATGGTAGTCCATAAGTACATCCTTCAAGGTCCCTAGTCGTGGGTGTATCGAGACGGGGAATCGATATACCAGAGTAGACTAGCGTATACCTTCTCGACCCATACAGATGGGCGATGGATGATCCCATATCCATTGGTGTTTGACATCGGAGATGATATACGGGTGCTCAGTAGAGACTGGGTACACTGGACGGACTCACCGAGAACTCCCATATGGTATTATACCTTACGTCAGATGGCCGTTCTCAGGTGACACTGGTACAGGTTAGTCTGTTGACCCGAGATCGTCATAGAGTCTTGTATGATTCCTACTGTGCTTTGATTTCCACCTTACCACGTCCAAGAGGGCGTGCAAAACGGTGGCTTTTGGGTACAGTCCCGAATCGCATGGAGGCAATGAGCGATAGGAGGGGATTCGTCTCTCCCGGTATGGGGAGTTGATGTTGCACTGTGTTCGATTGGCTATAACCGGAAATCCCTGGCCAGGGTTGCTGAGATTTACTGGTAAGTGTTACCAGTAGTTTCTCGAACTGTTATAGACCTCATATCGACACGACTTATCGAGCTACTGGGGTCTGACGTTTACCACCCCTAAGCGAGATATGCGACATATCAGACGACGAGACCGGACTGTACGGTAAGTGTTACTGGTTGGATTCACAGGAGTATGAGCGGGCTTGCTCGTCGATCTTCTGATCGCTCAATACCCGGGTGGCCGTTACGTTTAGCAGACCGCTTACGGCTTGTGGATATTTGATATGATCATCATCTGCTGCCGGCGTATTGACGAGTCTTTAGAGTCCTACACAGAGGTTTCCTGGCTCAAGCGAAACGAAATAGGAGCGCATATGAGATATGTGCGGGACCGAGAATAATGCATGTATGTGATACCGCATTCTATTCTCGCGATGAATGTATCGATTGGTTGTATGCGATATAACCTAGTTATCGAATCAAGGATTGATTCGATAAGTCGATACATTGGATACTAGTCGGTTATATGCGACATGATCGGATCATTGAATCAAGTGTTGATTTAATGATTTAATGTATAATTATATATTTGATATATTACTTTACATTAACTAGTATTAGTTCACTTTAAATGGATTTTCTCACTTGAAATGCACATTGTATATGTGATATATTTTTTGTGCACTTGTTTGTATCATGTTGTGATATATGCTCACTTGAGTTTGTGTAAAGATTAAACCATGGTTGTGTAATGGTTAGGGTTTTCATTTTATTATCTATTTATTTATTTATTAGACTTTTGAAATGATAAAGAGAAAATGGTGGTTTTCTTTGTTTGCTTGTTGAAGCTTCATGAAGCTTTGAACAAGTCCACCATTTTTGTCTCATGCTTAACCCTAACCATTCAAACTAACCATAGTCTGTTCTCTACACCTAATCATGGTTGCCATATGATAAGTATTCATTTGATTTTCTATTTTAAAGATATACTTATCATATTTCTTTCTTCTTCTTCTTCTTCTTCATCTTCAACAATGAAGAAAGCTTGCCTCCATCAATGGAAACTTGTGAAAATGAGTGAGAAATCCAATTCCAAAGTGAACCCACTTCCTATTTCTTCACCCTCTACCTCTTGCCAAGTAGTATAGGGTGTTTTCTTCACAAGTTTCATAGCTTGGTGAAGTTGGAGCTTGATCTTGTGTTTCCTCGACGTAGATCATCTTCGGCATCGAAGCCGACGACCTAGCCCGCCAATTTCTCCGATGAAGCCGATGCTAGAGTCCGGGATCCGATGATCGCAGCGAGGGGACATCATCACGGAGCTATGGAGGTGGAGGACCGGATCTACAAAGGTTGTATTTCCGTTTACCCTTTAGTTAAGTTGTTAACTAGCTTCTTGTTTCACCTATACATCTAGTTAACGATCCGTATTAGGGTTTCTCGGCACTTGTAAAATTTTAATTGGCCATGTTTGATCACTTGTGAGACCTCATTAGTGTGCCTAGGAACCCTACATAGTACACATCTTTGGAAAACTTCCAAGAACTAAATAAAACTTATGCAAAAATCTTTTCTAAATCGCTAACTCATGGCCTAAATGACGGGCGCTCATTTTAAAATAATAATATATGTACATATATGTTTTCCTAAATACATGTCCCGTTGTTTTCAAAATATCCCAAAAGGTTTTCCTTTATAAACGTTCGTGTCGCTCACGGACACGTAGGAAATAACGAGACTATAGCACCTTTTGAAAACCCTCTTGGTAATCTTTTAATGCATGCCAGGTACTCAGGTACTGTCCTCAGATCAGTCCTGTTTGGCCACTATATAATATGGTGTCAAAACAAAAAAAAGGTACTCAAAAGCAAAATCATCCTCAAAAAGGTGTATCCAACAATCACGTGCGTCTGGTGCGTACGGAAATCAAATCCAAATACAAATGCCACAATATGCACAAATGCAAAACTCAGTGCAACAGGTGTGCACGAAAGCATCTGCCCAGTGCAACGGGTGTACACGACAATAATATCAAGTGCATCTAGAGTGCATCCGGTGTGCACAAAATCACGTCTCATATCATGCGCCCAACATGCGCGAAAATCCAAATCAAGTGCCTAATATACGCAAAAATCCAACCAAAGCGCGTCAGGTCCATAAAAGCATATAGTGTAGTAGCATGCACGAAAACGAACGGTAAGTGACAACGTGCACGAAAATGAAATCTGGTAAAACGAATGCTCAAGAACATAAATCGGGTGCAACCAAGGTACGGAGTATAAATCCAGTGCGACAAACGCATAAATACTCGTCCGGTGTAACAAATGCAAGAAATGCAAATCTAGTGCAACTAATGTGCGAAATAAGAATCTGGTGCAACAAATGCACAAAATATAAATCTGGTGCGAAAATTGCACGAAATGAAAATCTAGTGCAACAAATGCATGAAACACAAATCCGGTGCATCCAGTGCACGAAATACTAAATATAGTGCATCCTGTACACAAAATACCGATCAATAACTCAAACGCGTGAACAGCAACACCGAGTGTACCAAGGTGTATAAGATCATAAACGTGTGCAACTGCGTGCACAAAACACATATTAATGCACTACAAGCACATATAAGCTATACCGAGTGCAAAAATCAAATCGAGTGCATACCACACACACAAAAATCGAATCAACTGTATGAAATCCACGAAATCATAAACATGTGCAGCCAAGGCAAAAAACCGATATCAAGTGAAATAAATATGCACAAATCAAAAACCAACACAATGGTGTATAAAAACATATCTCAAGTGCAATAACTATGCACAAAATGTAAATACCCAGTAAGTGCAGCCATGGTGTACGAAATCAATATCAGGAAACTCGTCATCAAAACTCAAATCCAAGCGATATAAGCGTGATACTCAGATCACAAATGCAAATCGCAACAAAGGACATTGAGGTACACCTCCTACAATGTCGAAAAATGAATCGGTGCGCCCAAAACCGGCAGAACAACAACATCCGCTTGCCTCCTGCTCACGATCTGGCATCCTCCGTCTCTGGGTACTCAACTTCTCCTCGGATTACCAATCTCACAATCCATCGGCTCATCGGCCCTGTCAGGTGTGCTAACGGGGACGATTCCATTCTGGCACTTCTCTGGTCATCTCCCGGTCAATCATCACGACCACTCGTAAGGCCGCACGTCACTGGCATCGGCCTCTGGCTCTCTGAATATACGTGACACATCTAATCCTGGGTGCAAGTCTCATTGCAGCAGTGTCCCGGAAGGAATCCTGCTCAAGGTCTCTTTCGATCTCGCCTATGCCGAACTGTACGGAGGCTGGTACTCTTGCATAATCTTTTCTCATTTTCTGGACATCTGCGTGTTCCGCACACCTTCCCTTGGGAATAGGCCATATCCCAATGCCTCTGTATACATATCAGATCTCTAATCTCGACGGGGAGTAATAACAACCCGTCAGCATCTCGCATGAACCTCTGGCTCTACTCGCCTTTATCATCGTCCATCTTGATGTCACGTTATGCTATCTATGCGCTGCAACTGTCCTCGGCCATGGTCAATCCGGAGTCTCTCACACGGACTCGAAGTCACGAACTCGGCATCTTCATCACTCTGTAGAAGATATCTGGCCGAACACGTCCTCGGGAACTCGTCCCAACCATCGGAGGAATACTCAATACTCATCCGTCCTTGATCAACTCACAACGCTTCTGGTGAGGTCTTCTATCCGAAGCTGGTCAGCTTACTAGTCTCCTATCACATGGTATCCAGACGGCGTTAAACTTTTCGATCGAGTCATCGAGGTCCCAAAATTTCCCGAAGGCTCAACACCTGAGCGCAGTCTAAAAATATCTGGTACATACCACAGCACCTCTGGACCAGTCGTAGAAGGGAAAACCCAAGGCTCACTGATGGCACCGCTAAACTGCCACAAACCTTAAGGTTCAAAGCGGTTCTATGGTCATCATGTCGGGTTAGGGTTTCATTCTTCTAGAGGGTCCACAGAATTACATGCATGTTCCTCCGAACACTTTAAACTTGGGAAAAATGGGTTTCTGACACTCATTCGAACTTTATAACTTCGCATAGCTGACATACGAATACCCTCCGTCCGCACGCTAAACAATTCCTCAATCCTCCAGGAAAGGCGATACATCAGCGGCCATCTCTGGATCGGTCTGCTCTAGATCTGAGTAAGACTCTCCACACTGGAAATCTTCAACTCAACTGGGCCTACGTCGGCGCATCAATCTGACGAATCACCTTCGTCTCTCAACTCGGGGTAGGCTAGCTATCATCTGTCGCATTTCTACTTGGAAGCTCCGGCGATCTCAGCTCGTAAGCTCTGGAAGCGACATCTTATCAATCTCAGCAACAGCTGGGTCATCTGTCTACACGGTAGGCGACATCAATATCTCTGAGGTATGTTGTACATCAATAGTTCTCTCGCAACTGGCAGCTCTATCGATGGCTCGATCATCCGCTGCAAAACCAAACACTCCCCTCAACAGGAGGTCACAACACAACACTACATCGAGACGTTCCCATGTCACCAGAAAACACAATGGTCGGCCCTCGTACCAGACGAGCTCGCCCAGACCGCAACACTAGCAGCAGCTCAATCTGTGCTCAAACATGGTGACAGGAACCTCAATCGAGTATCGAAGAAAGCAGACCAACGGCATGAAAGGAAACGACAGATCCGGCATGGATACATGAGCATAAGAAGGAACGACATCAATGAGAGTATGATCATGGAAAAAATAAAATCAAGGATACGAAGAGAATCACAGATCTCAAAATATGTACATCCTAAGGTTTCTTAAGTAGAGTATCGTATCGTAAATATGCCGCGGAACATATGTACGGTACGTCACTCTACTCAAGCTACCTACTCCATCAGTCAAGGTCATCCTATGAAACGAAAGTTCGGGTCTAATACCCCCCACCCCCCGCCGTTCAAGTCTAAGTTCCGTAAGGTCAAGCCTGGGTTCCGAAATACATACCCGCCCTAGACTCCGCATAGTCAAACATAGACTCGAACAAAGGTTAAACCTAACGCTCTGATACCAACTTTGTCATGACCTGAAATATTAGCTCGTGACCAGCACTTAAATCATGCAACGTCTAAAGGCGTAACATAATTCAAGTAAGCTGAAACCCAGAAATCTAAACCTTTTAAGAAAAATAAAGGAGGTGGAGTTTTGAAATAAAGATATAATGAAATCAAGTTTTAATGCAAAGAAAAGGAACATGAAAATGCAAGTGGATTATGCAAGTTTTTTATAAAAAAACATGATTCGTCTTTTTGAAAATTTGGGCAGCACCTCCTTTGTATATTTTGATCCAAAACCATAAATACATAATAAGAATAATGGCATCCCCAAGCGGGAGTTAGCTCTTCGCCAACCGGTGGATCACAACCACGCAAAGCAGTATAAATAAGTATACGACGCCCAATGGCGAAGATCACCACAAAAGATAAAGAAATAAGAAAGACATCAAAACCATAAGTAGCGGAAAACCCCTCGCTCTAAGTCTCGCAACCACAATCCCACTAAGTCTCATTACTTATACAATTTACTAATTTAGATTGATGGAGTTAACTAGGTACAATATGAAATATAGATACAAGAGTGGGTACGATACAAATGTCCCACCTACTAGTGCAAAACACCCGGATGCGACTGCGTTCCAGCGAAGCCGCTACTAATCCAAGCGGGCAACCTGCAAGAACTATGGCACAATGCGGGTGAGTTGCCAACTCATGAATAGAAATATATCAACAATTAGAAATCGAATAAACAACGAATCCTAGGTCGACTATATCATAAAGGTAATACTATGATATCTAGGGTGACCGGGTCGTATATGTGCCAACAAGGTAGTCGATGCCTATAAACATGTGGATAACATTCAACACTAAAATCAATGTATGTATGTGGATCTAGTCCACGCGTCAACCACTGACGCAACAACATCATGCATGTAAATATCATAAAAGCATATGCATGAAAATATAAGGATATAAATCAACATGTGTCCCTCGCGACACCTCAAAATCATGGAACCTGAGTGTCCAGCATCGACACTCGAAACTTCATGAAAACCGTGTCCAGCATCGACACGTAAATCCTCATATATCTCAGGCGCCGCATTTTCAGATCGGCCCTCAGGCGCCGTACACCCTGGTCGGCCCTCATATCCAGCTCGCTACTCCGGTCGGTATCCTCCGGATAACCGCCGAGTCCAAATACTATCACCAGTAGGTAGTGCTCCCCTGCCAAGCTCACCGTCTAATATATACGAGTCTTCTTGCCCTGGGGCACCTCACCGGGTCTACCATGTACCCGCAGACGGTGCCCACCGCTCCTCGAATCGGGTTTCACATGCCACTCTCAGAACCGAGAAAACACATGGTGGACGCACTGAAATATCATATCAAGAGAAACCGGGTTTTTAAAATAATACATGCTTTCTTTTAAAATGACCACGGTTCTCAAATCTAGAAATCTCATGAAAACAGTATATCTCAATGCGTAAATTCATAAATCATGATGTATGTGACATATGTAGGGTTATTAGGCACAACCACAAGGTTCTACGAGGCATCATCCATGCCCGATTAAAATTTAGCCGTGCCGAACAACCCTTAACAAGATCTTTAAACTAGAGATTAGGCGAAAATAAGCAAGTTAAACTCTTTAACACTAAGTGAGAGGGATTACAACCTTTGTAGATCTGGTCCTTCACTTCATAAGCTCCGTGTTGTGGTCCCTTCACTGCGATCATCGTGTTCCGGACTCTCGAGAGGCTCCACGAAGAGAAAGATGCAAGTTTGCTTCCGATCTTCGATAACAAAGATGATCTACCTTGAAGTTTCATTAATACAAGCTAACACTCACTAAATGAAGTGAACACCCTCATCTAAATGGCAAGGATAGATGAGGATGATGAAGTAGGTATTTTTTGGCTCTCATTTGTAATCTTTTTCTCACATATAATCATCACTTAGAAAAAACTAGAAAGCTTTTTCCATCAAAAGAAGAAGGAAGAAGATGAATGAATAAAGAAGCAATCCTTTTGTGATGAATAATACAAAGATGATAATGATGAATAATGCAACCATGGTTAACTAAACCTTTGTAGAGATTTAACTAGGGTTAGGGTTTGGGTTGAGTTAAAGATGGGTCACTTTAAAATATCTAACACAAAACAAAAAGAAACCTTTTAGAAACTTCTAGAATTGCTTAACCCAAATCAAACCCTAACCATGTTTAATCTCCACTAATCATGTTACATTAATAATCATATCATGTTACAATATTATATATCACATATATAACATTTATTGTAACAAAATAAAATAATACAATTAACATATATCGCATATATATCAATGTATTACCCGAATGAGAAAAAGAATCTTTTAGTGAGCTAATATTAGTTAATGTAATTTAATATATCATATATATTATTATACATTAAATTATCGAATCAACACTTGATCCGACAATCCGGCTATATCGCATATAACCGTCTAATATATCATTTACCGATTCATCGAATCAACACTTGATCCGATGACCCGGCTGATATCAAATATCGCGAGAATAGAATACGGTATCTCATATCGCATTATCCTCGGTCCTACACATATCACATATATGCTCCTACTCGGTTTTTCCTGAGTCAAGAAACCTCTGTGTAAGACTCTAAAGAATCGTCAATACGCCGGCAATAGGTGATGATCATATCAAACACCCACGAGATGCAAGCGGTCAGCTAAACGTAACAGCTATCCAGGTATTGAGCGCTCAGAAGATCAACAAGCAAGCCTGTACATTCTTCTGTGAATCCAATCAATAACACTCCCGTACTGTCCGGTCTCGTCGTCTGATATGTCGCATATCTCGCCTAGGGGTGGTAAACGTCAGACCCCAGTAGCTTGATAAGTCGTGTCGATATGAGGTCTATAACAGTTCGAGAAACTACTGATAACACTTAACAGTAAATCTCAGCAACCCTGGCCAGGGATTTCTAGTTATATCTAATCGAACACAGCACAACATCAACTCCCTGTACCAGGATAGACGAATCCCCTCCTATCGCTCATTGCCTCCATGTGATTCGGGACTGTACCCAAAAGCCACCTTTTTGCACGTCCTCTTGGACGTGGTATGATGGAAATCAAAGCACAGTGGGAATCACACAAGACTCTATGACGATCTCGGGTCAACAGACTACTCTGTACCAGTGTCACCGGAGAACTGCCATCTGACGTGAGGTATAATACCATCTGGGAGTTCTCGACGAGTCCATCCAGTGGACCCAGTCTCTACTGAGCACCCGTACACCATCCTTGATGTCTAACACCAATGGATATGGGATCTTCCATCGCCCATCATATGGGTCAAGATGCGTATACGCTAGTCTACTCTGGTGTATCGATGCCCTGTCTCGATACACCCTCGACTCTGAACAGTTATAGGATGTACTCGCCGACTACCGTGGCCCCATTAGTATGATCTCATCATAGTCCCAGTAGTCGAGTACATATCCTAAGGGCTTTATCAACATGTATAATAGAGACAATCAGAGTACATGTTATGATAAAGTACAACCAGATAGCATACTATCATGTCGAGCAAGAAAGTCCTCCCTATATATGTCCAAGCATCCATTACAATATACATCGTATGTACAATAATGGCCTATAGGGCATACATATAAGTAACAATCTCCCACTTGCACTAGGGCCATCTGTTGTGGTATCACATACCCAACAATTAGCTATGGTTAAAGTATCTCTTACTCAACCATCCCATAAAAGTCACTTCTGGAAAAAGGCCTTTGTGAGTGGATCCGCGCTGTTGTCCTCTTTTTCTACTCTCCTAACCTCGATCTCCCTGGAGATCAACCATCTCCATGATCAGGTGATACTGCCTAAGAATTATATCTGGATTTCTGATGGGACGGGAGGTTCCTTGGCAAAAGCCACAACTCTATTGTCACACAATGGTAGGAACAAAGTTCATTTCATGAACTTATATATATCCAGACTGCCTCTTTGGTAGCATCCTTGGTAACGATGTATTTTGCCTTTAATCGTCTAGTAAGTCACGGTATCTAGCTTGGAACTCTTCCAACATACCGTCCCTCCACTAAGGGTAAAGACATTGCCTGCAACTGACATTCAGTCGTCCTTATCACTCTGGAACCTTTTCCAGTGATTCTCCCCAGGATCTATTGATACCATCTCACTACAACTAGTGAGAATCCTAACATCCAATTAGATCTATCTCATAGATCCATAACCCAGGATTTAGGTGGTATCACCTTGATCCTATATGGAGAATCATTGTGATAAGCGGAGATTGACCGATCGTAGCATAGGAAACTCCTTCCCTATCAAGAGTATGTCATCCACGTACTCTACGAGGATCACCACCATACTCTCTACTACCTTTTTGTATATACAAAGTTCATCTACCATTTTGATGAAGTCAAACTCTTTGACTACCACATCAAAACAAACGTTCCAACTCCGCGATGCCTGCTTTATCCTATAAAGCATCTTGCACACGTTTCCGCTGCTCCCACTATCTACGAAGCCCTCTGGCTGTGTACTTATAGACGCTCTCTTCCAAATCAACATTTAGAAAAGCAGTCATGACACCCAACCGCCAGATATCGTAGTCACGGTATGTAGCCGTGGCAAGTAGGATCTGGATGGACTTAAGCATAGCTTTGAAATTCTGAATTTTTCCATGTACACCAAGTAATCTTCTCAAGATATACTTACTCCTGATGGGGATTTAACCCTTCAGATAAAGCAACCAAAGTCCATACTTTGTTGGTGTATAAGGATTCCATCTCAGATCGCTAAGCATCCAGCCATTCTTACAGAGTCCCACTCCTGATGGCCAGCTCGAAACAAGTTGGGTCATCATCTCATGATGCAATCCTTGCTCCCACTGTCATAGGGAAACCGAAGTATCTCTCAGGTGGGTGAGGAATCCTACTAGATCGGCGGAGTGGCTGAGGTTCGTTGGTTACTATTGAATCCTTTGGTTCTACCAAATCATCAGCTGCAATTTGTATAGCCGGAACTCTTTCCAGTTCTACCTTATGACCATTAATTTCTTTATAAGAAATTCCCTTTCACAAAGGTGGCAGGTTGAGAAACAAAACATCTTTTGTTCCTCGGTTAGGTAGAAGATATTCCCTTGCGAATGCTTGGGATATCCAACAAACTTCCACAGATCTGACTTTGCCTCGAGCTTGTCCGGATTTTGCTTTTTAGACAAAGGCCGGACAACCCAAATCTTAACAAACTTAAGATATGGGCTCTTCCCTTTCCATATCACATATGAAGTGGTAGGCAACTGATTTGATTTGAACCCTGTTCAATAGGTATGCAGCTTCTCAAGTGCATAACTCCCAAAAGCAAATAGGAAACTCAGTAGTACTCATCATAGAGCACACCATATCACATAGGGTGCTATTGCTCTGCCCCGATATACCATCGTGCTATGGTGTATACGGAGGAGTAATGCTGAGAGAGAATCTCATTCTCCTTTAGAATAGTCCAGGAATCCTGTGCTCAAGTATTCTCCTCCCATATCTCATCAAAGGACATAATACTTATACCCGTTATTGGTTCTCTACTTCTAACTTATTTTCTGTGAATATCTCAAAAGCTTCGGGCTTGTGTTTCAACAGGAACACATGTGCGAATCTTAAGAGATTATCAGAGAATGTAATGAAGTACAAAGAACCGGTCTTGGCATGTATAGACAGGGGACCTGCATACATCAGCATGTATCAATCCCAAGAGTTCACTAACTCTTTCTCTGTTTCCAATAAACAGAGCTGTGGTCATCTTATCTTTGTGACATGACCGGCTAGTTTCACAAGATATAAATTCAAACTAATTTAAATATGCATCTAAATGTAACTTCAGCTAGTCGGGTCACATTGATATGACCTAGTCTATAATACCTCAAGAAGGATCCGTTCATTTCTGAACTCTTCCTCTTGTGTGTATTTTGTATACTAAGAACTGTAGTTTGATTTAGAACGTCAATTCTTTTAGATAACGTGCCTGAACCGATCAACTCTTGATATAGGAAATGTTCAAAATATTATCCAACAATACAAAATTATATCCTTTCTTTACTAATAAAGAGACTGATATGATGTTGTATATCAGGTTCGGTATCTAATAACATTCGTTCAGAATCAATGTATTCTGCTAATACAGGGTGATAGTGACCAACAGACTTGGCTGCAACACTTGCACCGTTCCTATCTCATGAAACTTATCACCCGTTCTCAGTTCTCTACCTATCTGTAGCCCATGTAACAAATTACATATGTGGGATCCTGATCCGGTATCAAATACCCAGGACGTAAAGAATACTGAGAAACAGTTCTCTGTAATGAACACACCCGAAGAAGATGCATTAGCATGCACTTTCTTCGTTTGGGCGGCACGGGAATTCTGGTAATCCCCTATTTCCTGCTCTGTCTTATAACAATTATAAGTTGGAGCGGGACCAACGTTCCCCAGCTCAGTATAACAAACGGGTTCGGTCAATATATCCGTATTATTATCTTGATTAAGGCGTGATATGGTCGCTACCTGGAGAGAGAGAGAATAAAACACTCAGCGTGCGCTTTTACAAGATCAGATTGGTTATCAATTTATCTTATCAGGATGTCTCCCACTGTTTTAGTCAAATCTTCCTTCAAACCCAAAAAGGAAAGACTAGCCGGGATTAATTACACGCTACAAGTTTGCCAATCTTTCAGCCAGGCCAGTGCCGGTACTTTGAGAGAGATTCCCCGTGCTTTCGGACGAACCTAATTAAAGTAAACCTCATTTTCCCAGGGGCGTAACCCCGTTGACACCTTTCTAGACACCTACTTGATCGGCTCATTGTAATGTGTAAAACTCTCCCAGGAGTAACTCTTACTCGCAGCGAGTATCGGGATCCAACTATCTCATAGAAGGTATGCAATCTCATTGCAAATTTCAACACTTGAAATTCCTAATAATATTTTACCCCGAGCGATCTATGACCTTAACAAGGTCAACAAACCATAGACCGCAAGTCAAGTTCAACCTGTCATTTCCTGATCTGAATTAAACCCACCCGCACGACCCTTGACAAGGTCAACAAAGTCGCACGACTAGCATAATCCAATCGCATCATATGCTTATACAGATAAGCAGTAATCAGCTACCGCACACTACGCCTTGACAAGGTCAACAAACGCAGCACGAATACTAACTATTACTTATCTGAAATGATGGAGGGCTACAACAGGTTTTTAAGAAAACCCTTTGCGTAATGAACTTGATATCGTTGTAGAATCGAGTGAATTTTGAAAAGGAGTGTTTTTTAGGCTTTTCTAGTTTCGCTAAAGAGGTCACTCCCGGTGATAGGATCTGGGCTCTTTCCTTATCGAATAAGGTGCAGGATATTTCGCAAATACCACTATGCAAAGCAAAAACTATAGAAGCAATCAAAAGACAAACCGAGTTTGTATCATCTGCCAGTTATTGCTAAAGAGGTCACTCCCGGTGAAAGGATCTCGGCTCTTTCCTTATCGAATAAGGTGCTGGATGTTCTACAAGGAACACCGCTATGCAAAGCAAGAACTAGAGCTACCAGTTTTTAAACAAGTTTCTACAACATCTTTAGGTTTCTTTTAGTTTCATTAATCTCATTAATGAAGTCCCATTTTGTTATGCTTCACAAGCATCTGATATGAAACGAAATCTGCAATATAACATATATCTCATATATATATATATAATATAAGCATTCGTCTCAGGCAGTAATATGATCTCATCACAGAACATTGCAGCAGAAGAACATATATGAAATATTGGATATACTAAGATGTCCGTGTTTTCAATACGAGCCTGTATAAAACACGGATTCCACGGTCGCGATGAATAGCCAAACCTACATCCCTAGACCCCTACGAGAGCGGCAAGCAACTCTGCCAATTCTAGGGTTAGGAGACCCGGTCTCGACTCCTCGAGATGGTCTCCCACTGGACCCTAGAACCCGGTTACTTGTGCTCCCTGATTGAGTGATTTTCCGTTGTGTATGTAGAAAATAGTATAGAAATCACAACCAAAAATTATTTGACCGCAATCAACTACGGTGTCGGATTGTAGATTGTAAGTGAGTGCGGATCGTCCTCAGGGAAAGTGTAATTGTTCGTCTTTTGAATTAGATGAATTGAAACTTTAAAGAAAGAAAACAAAACAATTCAAGATTTATAGTTGAAGTTCAAGAAAGAGAAAAAACTAGATCTAAGAAAGCATTAAAAGATAGAATTAAGAATTGATCGTTTAATGATTTTTCCAAACCAAATCTCAAGAATCGAAATGAGGATCGTAGGAATCGATCGGATCTATAGATGTGATGTAATCTTACAATTACGTATTCTTATCCTTTGATGAATTGATACTAGATCGATGATGATCGATCGAGAATTAGGGATTTCTTGTGAAACTAGGGTTTCATCTTATCCCTTGTTCTTTCGTCGATATCATTCACATTCTAGCCTCTAGTAAATTCAAGAAACGATCGTAGATCCCTAATTTCAAGCGATCACAATCAAGAAAGCATCGCAACGAAACTAGGTCATCGATTCTTGAACTTGCTAGGGTTTACAAAACTCGTAGGACTTAAAAATCGTATTAATATTTGTTACATCATCATTCTACAATCGTCTCGACTCCTTAACGAGCGGAGTTTCACTCAAACATCACAATAAGAGCAACAATTACAAATTGAGATCTAATCAAGATGCAAGAATTAAAAGAAAGCAAGATTAAAGAATTTCACCTTTTATTTATATCAACAATTTAGTTACATTCGCTCAAGAACTACAAGAGGAAGAACTTGATCGTCGACTTGGCTTCGCTCGTCTCCGTGGATCGCGGATCGGCTTGGATCACTTGCCCGATTGAAGATCGGCTCGGCTCCTAAAAGGTTGAAGGCTTCTCGCTTGATTTGTTACTCAAGATCTTGGATTTGGGGTGGAATTAGGGTTAGGGTTTCGCACAAGCCTTGTCACGAGACTTGTGGAAGAAGATGGTGTAGAATGAACCAATGGTTATTGATTTTTGATTAAAGATTGATTAGCCTTTAACCCTAGGTCTAGGTTCCTATTTATAGATAACTAACCCTAGATCTAGGATTTCAAATTCTAAGTTTCCCTCCTAAAGTTTGTTGAGGAAATTCAAATTTCCCTCCAAAAGTTAGTTAGGGGAGAAGCTTCTAGATGTGATTAGTTAGGAGGAGCTTCTAGAAGAGGATTAATTAGGAGCTTAATTAGGATTAGCCTTCCTTAATTTTCTTTGCTGATCTGGCAGTATCTTCGAGGGTATTCTGGAACTTTACATATCAGAAAGCAATGTGGGCCCTGGGAGAAGAATTGTGCACCAAAAATCAACTGATGACGTCGCCCCTTACCCGCGGATACGCGGCACAAGCCAGCCTTTAGCCGCGGATCCGCGGCTCATTGAGGAGCTTGGGATCTGTGCCTTCTTCTGTTTCTTGTTACTGATGTTTAGGGCTTTGTATGATATGTTGAATTATCTAATTCCTTCTGCATTGCTACCAGATCTGAAATGATTGAATTGGCTTAATGTTGATCAGCTCTTTGGTTTTTTTCTTCCGTATTTTCCTGCACAGACTCAAGACAAGTGTTGCGCAAATACAGAAACGATGCGATGCCATGAAATGCGGTTTATTTCCCTTAAAGTGTCGGTTTAAAAGTCTAACACATGCAATCTCATATTTTGTGACAGATTTGCTAATATGTAGAATATGGATGCCGAACACTTCTAAATGTGTGCAAATGTTAGGGAAATTGCCGGCTAAAATATACAATATTTTCGACTGATCAAATACCCCCAAACTTAATTTCGATCGTCTCGAGCGAATGTTTTATTAAAAAGAGAAGGAGAAAATTAAAGAAAGAGAAAAACTAACTAGCACACTTTCGTAGGCAACACGATTGCACTGAGCACGTGCAACAAGCCTTTAAACCTCTAGGTGTCCCTAGTAGGAGGAGTGTTGTCTCCTGAGGGTTTTCAGCGGATTGCACCCACAAAATCCAATAATAAAAGAAAGATCATGAATATTACATTTAAAGAAAAGAATTGTAAAAGAAAGACTTTGAAAATTAGGGTTTCCAACTAAGCTAGCTTTTCGGTTGTCATGAGCCCTATCTTAATGGTCATGAAAAAATGTTAGAAATCACGTCCTCCCTCAATAAAACATCGTCTTATTCTTCATTCCTATCTTTATTCCAAACATCGATCATATCACCCTGCGTGTGTGTAAAGGACATCCCTACACCCGGAGAATTCAATTCAAGCTATCATACTCTTGCCCATCAACCTCAGTACTTTTTAACAAACGAGATTTCTCACACACTTTCATGCGACCGTTAATACTTCTTGAGGTACTAACCGACCGATTACTCCTGTGCTTGCATGCTTGGTGTATTTTCCTAGTCTTGCACCACCTCAGGCATAGCAGTGACTCCCAGACCAGTTGGCTTTAGGGCACTAGGTGAAGAAGCACCCTTTTTTCTATATATTTTTTTTATTACCCTTGGTGATAACAAAACCAGTGTCCATTTTTCTCACCACTTTCAAAATATTTTTTTCATACTTTTGGCTTTAAGACAAGAGCATTTCAAGGTATCCTCTACTATCCCAGGCTTCAAGATGTGTGTAAGTGCGAATAGCAGGGTAGCAACGTTCAAAATGTTTGGCTTCCAGAATAGAAACTATTTTTCAGGCTTATTTTTATTCTCAGATTAGTGACGTCTTTCATCTTACTAACCCTTGGAACAACGGCTCATAACTACTTATTACTAGTTCGTATAAGAAAACTTCTAATTTTCTTAGTTTTCTTAAATTTTTCTAATCTCATGGATGTAATTTTTCACTATCTAAACTTTTATTATCTTATTTATGTACAAAAATATTTTTATAATTTTGAAAATTTTTAAATTTTTATGGTTTTTCAAAAAAAAATGTTTTGTGCTTATGCAGATGATATGCAAATGATATGCAAATGATGCGAAAATAAGCACAAACCTCCCCCAAACTTGTTTTCAACAGTGTCCTCTCTGTTGCCTTCTGCTAAATCTGGAAAAACCTGTAAGCTTGGGAGGAATTTTATTAGTGGGGGCAAAATATTTAAGTGAAGAACCTCCCCCAAACTTATTTTTGGATCATTATTTTGTAAAAATTCTTTTTAGGAGCCAGAAAAACATACCCCCCCCAAACTTGAGTTATGCAATGTTAATCTTTTAAAATCACAAGTGGGGGTCAAAAATCATTAGTCGATACCAAGCTTTGCAAAGACCGAATGTCAACACCAACCATTCGAAAATTTTATCAATGCAGTGCTCGGGTTGGTGGAAGAAGAAGTGGGAAAAGGTTAAGTGGTGGAATAGAATGTGTGTGCGTCTCATTTTGGAGAGACGATGCAGTGAATGTGATGGATCACTCGCATTCTTTTTACATTTCAGAAAAAGGGGTGGAGGTTCAATTTCATTGATTGGGACATGATTCATCTCAACACCCGTGTCATTTAAAAATGCGAGTTCATCAGCGAAGATCTCCTCAAAAGTTCCATTAATACCCCGATGAATAATGTCATCACAAAGTGCGGGGTGATCTTCAGACTCTAAGAACAGTTCATAATCGGTGTTAATTGCTGACCCGGACATCTCGGTGGAAGAGTCCGTATGTGTATGATACATAGTTGGGTCAAACAATAACGTATGAAAAGAGTCAAGATCGATATGAGGAGGATCATCAAATTCGCTGCTGTCGACATCCATTAAGTCGACAGAACAGACCTGAGCAGTAGGTTCGGAGGGTACACTTCCCAACTTGTAAATGTTCAGTTCTATTGACCTATTCCCGAAAGATAGGGTCATAGAACCATTACGACAGTTGATAATTGCATTGGAAGTGGCCAAAAAGGGGCGACCTAAAATCACCGGAATTTGATTCCGTGGGTTCGCTACATGTTGTGTATCAATTACAATAAAATCTACCGGGAATATAAATTCTCCGATTTTTATTAACACATCCTCCAGTTCACCCCTAGGTTTGGTGATTGATCGGTCAGCCATCTGGAGAGTGCAATTGGTTGGCTTCAACTCTCCGATCCCTAATTGCTCATAGACTGAGTATGGAAGCAAGTTAACACTAGCGCCAAGGTCTAATAGAGCACGGTTAATTTGTTTTTCCCCAATAGAAATGGAAATAGTAGGATATCCTGGATCCTTACGTTTCCTCGGTAATTGTTGGGGGAAAGCCGTGTTTATTGTTTTTTCCATGAAAATCTTCTTAGGCACGGGATTCTTCCTCTTCCTAGTGCACAAGTTCTTAAGAGTTTTCGCATAGGACGGAACTTGTTGGATGGCATCTAGGAGAGGGATGTTGGTGTTTACTTGCTTAAAAATGTTCATAATCTTCTCCATATGTGGACTCGGTGTGTTAGCCCTTAACCGATTAGGGTAAGGTGCTTTAGCAATAAGCGCTGGGTCCATCATAGGAGAAGAAAGTGTGTGTGGAACCGATCCCGAAATAGAAGTGGGGATCGTCCGTGGAGGGGTAAAAGAGGTGGGCTGTAGTGGCGAGCCTTTTGGGAAATGGAGAATAGGCTCAGAAGAAGATGGTAGGGTAGAAGAACTGGGGTAAGAAGTGTGTGGAAAGGTCTCAGCCGGGGTTCTATTGATTGATTTATCAGTATCATCAAACTCTTCCCCAACGTGAGTGTCAAGCACTCTTCCAGATCTCAACGTGATTGCATCCACATCATGTGAATAGCTAGAATTGGGTAAAGGTTGAGCTGGAAGTTTCCCTTTCTCTCGTGCACTCATTTCAGCTTTTAGTTGTGCAATTTGTTCTTCCATCGATTTGATGTTCTCATTTTGAGAGATAATGATCTTCATCACATTCTCGACGGAAGATTGCAAACTTGCCGTCCCTTGGATGGATTGTTTCATGAAAGTATCCAAGGTTTGTGCTAGTGCAGAGGTATTATCTATACCGGTCAATTGCAAAAAGTTTTCATGTGGTGCAAAAGTGTTGGCCGGATTTTGGAAGTTTTGTGCTTGGAAGGGGTGCTGACTCAAAAGAAGTTGTGGGTGCTGTTGTGGTGGATGGACCCCTTGAAAATTGTTTTGGGTTGGAACCGTGTTTTGAAATTGTGATTGGTTCCAAGCAAAGTTAGGGTGATTCCTCCAACCCTGATCATATGTGGAGGAAGATGGATCGTTTCTAGGTCTTTGAAATGATGCATTTGTATGCTCAGGACCTTGAAACGGACATTCTTCCGTCAAGTGAGACGGATCAGAACAACAACCACATACAGTTTTGGAGAGTGATATTTGACTTAGGGCGGCAGCTAAAAATTTATTTTCTATAGCGTCAAATTTCTTGTGTAAAGCTGAAATTTCAGCTCTAATTTCTATGGAAATATCATTGCCATCCCTAGACGATTGACTCACACCCTCCCACTGTAAAGATTTTTCAGCGAAATCTTCTAGAAATTTCCAGGCTTCCCAATCATCTTTGGTCATAAAGTTGCCTTGACACATGGATTCAAGGGACTGTCTTGTGTAAGGAGTAATGCCCTCATAAATGATTCGGCACAGTTCCCATCTTGGGATGCCGTGATGTGGACATTGGACTAACAGATCCTTGAAGCGGTCAAGACATTTTGAAAATGTTTCATTTGGAAGCTGGGTGAATTGATAGATTTCGCTACGGACTCGAGCTGTCTTTTGATGTGGGTAAAATTTCTTAAGGAATGCTTTGACGAATTCGTCCCACTTTGAAATGGAATGTGCGGTAGTGTTATATAGCCACTTCTCGGCTAAATCGCACAAAGTAAATGGGAGAAGACGAAGACGTAAAGCATCCACAGACAACTGTGAAGTACCCATCATTGCGCATACATTTTCAAATTTCGTGATAAACACGTATGCGTCTTCAGACTCGAGACCGTGAAATTTTGGTAGAAGATTGATGTATTGGGGTTTTATTTGAAAATTTTCCCCGTTGGCTGGTGGTGTGGAAAGACAGGTGGAAAGTGGACTTCGTGTTGGATAGCATCTCTCTTGGAGAGAGATGCGAGGTGGAATCTGCGCACCAACGGACGGCGGCAGAGTAGTGGAAAAGAAGTTCGATGGAGGTGGATCCATCGAAGTGGGTGTGGTGGTGGGTAAAAGAAAAGGTAAGTGTAGAAATACCGACTTTAGGGTTGATAAGGGAAACGCGGACTAACGGGCACTAGAAACCCGTGTCCAGCCTATCTTGCACTAAAAAGGGTTAGTACAAGTGGCAGCGTGATTTATAATTAGGGGATTGATATGAATGTGGTGTCTGGTTTTGAAAAGATACGGATTTTTGAAAAATATGATGCAACAAAACAAATGCAACACACAAAACCCTAAAATCTAGGGGTCACCTAGGTCAAAGCTCTAGACCGCTCCTAACTGCCAAAAGACAAGTCGCAGGATAGAATCCTCCACTGCCTCTTTGTCCCCCTGTGGCCGGATAAGTGCCAGGTAAGTGGGAAGGTACTCCACTACGTAAGTAGTGGGCCTAATTAAAAACCACTAGCCTTAGACACACTCGCCTTAGTCACCACAAGAAAACGCGGATAAGCAATGAATTACCCACGGCCTTCTCTTGTCCTAATTGAGCGCGACGGTCCTTAGAGTCATCTCTAGATTTCTTTTAATTAATGAGGGTCAATGCGGATGCAAGTTTTGCGATTTTCGAGGCCTAGGAAGGGTAATGAACTCCCCACCTAATTTGAATTTGGTCGTGCCCCTTAAATTTCCGTATTAATATGCAACAACCACAAGAATCAAAAACACGCACAAATTTTATTTTTCTTTTGCGCGCTGCGATTTATTTGCAAAGAAACCTGCAAGAAATATTAGTTGGAGCAGAGAAAGAAGGAGATAAGAAAGATAGAAAGTTACAGAGGAAGTTTGGTGCAGAGAGGAGCCAGGCTTGCCGCGGATCAGCCGCAGAAGAGGGGTTCTTGCCGCGGAAACGCGCCTTCAGGTACTGTTCACTCTACCAATTTTTAATAGTAGCTTTCTGTTGAGTTCTACAGCTCACTGGAATTTTCAGAAAAATTTTTCTCCAGCTCCAATGATTCCAGATTTTCTCGCAACAAATCACGACACACGTATTAGTGTTTGCACGAATTTAGATCTTAAAAAAAATATGATGGAATAAATTGTTCAACTCAAATTTCAAAATACGAACTATTAGCGCACTATCCCCGGCAACGGCGCCATTTGATTGAGTGATTTTCCGTTGTGTATGTAGAAAATAGTATAGAAATCACAACCAAAAATTATTTGACCGCAATCAACTACGGTGTCGGATTGTAAATTGTAAGTGAGTGCGGATCGTCCTCAGGGAAAGTGTAATTGTTCGTCTTTTGAATTAGATGAATTGAAACTTTAAAGAAAGAAAACAAAACAATTCAAGATTTATAGTTGAAGTTCAAGAAAGAGAAAAAACTAGATCTAAGAAAGCATTAAAAGATAGAATCAAGAATTGATCGTTTAATGATTTTTCCAAACCAAATCTCAAGAATCGAAATGAGGCTCGTAGGAATCGATCGGATCTATAGATGTGATGTAATCTTACAATTACGTATTCTTATCCTTTGATGAATTGATACTAGATCGATGATGATCGATCGAGAATTAGGGATTTCTTGTGAAACTAGGGTTTCATCTTATCCCTTGTTCTTTCGTCGATATCATTCACATTCTAGCCTCTAGTAAATTCAAGAAACGATCGTAGATCCCTAATTTCAAGCGATCACAATCAAGAAAGCATCGCAACGAAACTAGGTCATCGATTCTTGAAGTTGCTAGGGTTTACAAAACTCGTAGGACTTAAAAATCGTATTAATATTTGTTACATCATCATTCTACAATCGTCTCGACTCCTTAACGAGCGGAGTTTCACTCAAAAATCACAACAAGAGCAACAATTACAAATTGAGATCTAATCATGATGCAAGAATTAAAAGAAAGCAAGATGAAAGAATTTCACCTTTTATTTATATCAACAATTTAGTTACATTCGCTCAAGAACTACAAGAGGAAGAACTTGATCATCGACTTGGCTTCGCTCGTCTCCGTGGATCGCGGATCGGCTTGGATCACTTGCCCGATTGAAGATCGGCTCGGCTCCTAAAAGGTTGAAGGCTTCTCGCTTGATTTGGTACTCAAGATCTTGGATTTGGGGTGGAATTAGGGTTAGGGTTTCGCACAAGCCTTGTCACGAGACTTGTGGAAGAAGATGGTGTAGAATGAACCAATGGTTATTGATTTTTGATTAAAGATTGATTAGCCTTTAACCCTAGGTCTAGGTTCCTATTTATAGATAACTAACCCTAGATCTAGGATTTCAAATTCTAAGTTTCCCTCCTAAAGTTTGTTGAGGAAATTCAAATTTCCCTCCAAAAGTTAGTTAGGGGAGAAGCTTCTAGATGTGATTAGTTAGGAGGAGCTTCTAGAAGAGGATTAATTAGGAGCTTAATTAGGATTAGCCTTCCTTAATTTTCTTTGCTGATCTGGTAGTATCTTCGAGGGTATTCTGGAACTTTACATATCAGAAAGCAATGTGGGCCCTGGGAGAAGAATTGTGCACCAAAAATCAACTGATGACGTCGCCCCTTAGCCGCGGATACGCGGCACAAGCCAGCCTTTAGCCGCGGATCCGCGGCTCATTGAGGAGCTTGGGATCTGTGCCTTCTTCTGTTGCTTGTTACTGATGTTTAGGGCTTTGTATGATATGTTGAATTATCTAATTCCTTCTGCATTGCTACCAGATCTGAAATGATTGAATTGGCTTAATGTTGATCAGCTCTTTGGTTTTTTTCTTCCGTATTTTCCTGCACAGACTCAAGACAAGTGTTGCGCAAATACAGAAACGATGCGATGCCATGAAATGCGGTTTATTTCCCTTAAAGTGTCGGTTTAAAAGTCTAACACATGCAATCTCATATTTTGTGACAGATTTGCTAATATGTAGAATATGGATGCCGAACACTTCTAAATGTGTGCAAATGTTAGGGAAATTGCCGGCTAAAATATACAATATTTTCGACTGATCAAATACCCCCAAACTTAATTTCGATCGTCTCGAGCGAATGTTTTATTAAAAAGAGAAGGAGAAAATAACGAAAGAGAAAAACTAACTAGCACACTTTCGTAGGCAACACGATTGCACTGAGCACGTGCAACAAGCCTTTAAACCTCTAGGTGTCCCTAGTAGGAGGAGTGTTGTCTCCTGAGGGTTTTCAGCGGATTGCACCCACAAAATCCAATAATAAAAGAAAGATCATGAATATTACATTTAAAGAAAAGAATTGTAAAAGAAAGACTTTGAAAATTAGGGTTTCCAACTAAGCTAGCTTTTCGGTTGTCATGAGCCCTATCTTAATGGTCATGAAAAAATGTTAGAAATCACGTCCTCCCTCAATAAAACATCGTCTTATTCTTCATTCCTATCTTTATTCCAAACATCGATCATATCACCCTGCGTGTGTGTAAAGGACATCCCTACACCCGGAGAATTCAATTCAAGCTATCATACTCTTGCCCATCAACCTCAGTACTTTTTGACAAACGAGATTTCTCACACACTTTCATGCGACCGTTAATACTTCTTGAGGTACTAACCGACCGATTACTCCTGTGCTTGCATGCTTGGTGTATTTTCCTAGTCTTGCACCACCTCAGGCATAGCAGTGACTCCCAGACCAGTTGGCCTTAGGGCACTAGGTGAAGAAGCACCCTTTTTGCTATATATTTTTTTTTATTACCCTTGGTGATAACAAAACCAGTGTCCATTTTTCTCACCACTTTCAAAATATTTTTTTCATACTTTTGGCTTTAAGACAAGAGCATTTCAAGGTATCCTCTACTATCCCAGGCTTCAAGATGTGTGTAAGTGCGAATAGCAGGGTAGCAACGTTCAAAATGTTTGGCTTCCAGAATAGAAACTATTTTTCAGACTTATTTTTATTCTCAGATTAGTGACGTCTTTCATCTTACTAACCCTTGGGACAACGGCTCATAACTACTTATTACTAGTTCGTATAAGAAAACTTCTAATTTTCTTAGTTTTCTTAAATTTTTCTAATCTCATGGATGTAATTTTTCACTATCTAAACTTTTATTATCTTATTTATGTACAAAAATATTTTTATAATTTTGAAAAATTTTAAATTTTTATGGTTTTTCAAAAAAAAATGTTTTGTGCTTATGCAGATGATATGCAAATGATATGCAAATGATGCGAAAATAATCAAACATCCAAGTTTTCCCAAATAGTTCTCAACACTTGAAATTAGTTTAAAAACATCAATCACGTGCCAGAGTACCAATGGTCCAGCCGTAGAAGGGTCAAGTCAACGCCTCACATGTGGCACGCCGTACTGCCCCAAACCCTAAGGTTTAGAGGCAGTTCAAGACGGTCACATAATCGAGTTAAGGTTTGTTGTCTTCTAGAGGGTCCACCGCGTTACTTGCACGACTTAGAACGTTCTTAAACTACGGAAAAATCCAACGCTTGGAAATTTTCCGGCAGGGGAAAAGTGAGTTATTGATATCCGTTCGAACTTTTTAACACGTTCTAAAAATTACCCGGACAAACAAAACAAAATTAAATTATCAGATCTAATCAACGAGTCCCCAATACACCCCAGAAAACTCAACTGTTGAGTATGAATTAAAAATTCCCAGAAAAGTCAGGAAACACCTACGGACGTTACTGTAGAAAAATGAGTACCTAATCTCCACATACGGCCGTGGAACCGCCGCCAAAAGCAGGGTATTGCCGCGGTTCCGCGGCGCTATAGTGGAATTAGGTGGTCGTATTCTACAGTTATTCTTAGATTTCCCTGCTGATTTTTTTGAGTATTTTTAATGCAGAAAAAAATCACATTTTTACAAAATTTCCAGAGAAGGTTATGTATCGGGGTTTCCAGGTTCGATGGGTCATTAAACTTCGTCTAGACTTCGCCTAAAGCTCTAGCTTGGCTCTGATACCACTGTAGGGTTACTAGGCACAGCCACAAGGTTCTACGAGGCATCATCCATGCCCGATTAAAATTTAGCCGTGCCGAACAACCCTTAACAAGATCTTTAAACTAGAGATTAGGCGAAAATAAGCATGTTAAACTCTTTAACACTAAGTGAGAGAGATTACAACCTTTGTAGATCCGGTCCTTCACTTCATAAGCTCCGTGTTGTGGTCCCATCGCTTCGATCATCGTGTTCCGGACTCTCGAGAGGCTCCACAAAGAGAAAGATGCAAGCTTGCTTCCGATCTTCGATAACAAAGATGATATACCTTGAAGTTTCATTAACACAAGCTAACACTCACTAAATGAAGTGAACACCGTCATCTAAATGGAAAGGATAGATGAGGATGATGAAGTAGGTTTTTTTTGGCTCCCATTTGTAATCTTTTTCTCATATATAATCATCACTTAGAAAAAATTAGAAAGTTTTTTCCATCAAAAGAAGAAGGAAGAAGATGAATGAATAAAGAAGCAATCATTTTGTGATGAATAATGCAAAGATGATAATGATGAATAATGCAACCATGGTTAACTAAACCTTTGTAGAGATTTAACTAGGGCTAGGGTTTGGGTTGAGTTAAAGATGAGTCACTTTAAAATATCTAACACAAAACAAAAAGAAACCTTCTAAAAACATCTAGAATTGCCTAACCCAAATCAAACCCTAACCATGTTTAATCTCCACTAATCATGTTGAATTAATAACCATATCATGTTACAATATTATATATCACATATATAATATTTATTGTAACAAAATAAAATAATACAATTAATATATATCGCATATATATCAATGTATTACCCGAGTGAGAAAAAGAATCTTTTAGTGAGCTAATATTAGTTAATGTAATTTAATATGTCATATATATTATTATACATTAAATTATCGAACCAACACTTGATCCGACAATCCGGCTATATCGCATATAACCGACTAATATATCATTTACCGATTCATCGAATCAACACTTGATCCGATGACCCGGCTGATATCAAATATCGCGAGAATAGAATACGGTATCTCATATTGCATTATCCTCGGTCCTGCACATATCACATATGTGCTCCTACTCCGTTTTTCCTGAGTGAAGAAACCTCTGTGTAGGACTCTAAAGAATCGTCAATACGCCGGCAGTAGGTGATGATCATATCAAACACCCACAAGGTGCAAGCAGTCAGCTAAACGTAACAGCTATCCAGGTATTGAGCGCTCAGAAGATCAACAAGCAAGCCTGTACATTCTTCTATGAATCCAATCAGTAACACTCCCGTACAGTCCGGTCTCGTCGTCTGATATGTCGCATATCTCGCCTAGGGGTGGTAAACGTCAGACCACGGTAGCTTGATAAGTCGTGTCGATATGAGATCTATAACAGTAAGAGAAACTACTGATAACACTTACCAGTAAATCTCAGCAACCCTGACCAGGGATTTCCAGTTATAGCCAATCGAACACAACACAACATCAACTCCCTATACCGGGAGAGACGAATCCCCTCCTATCGCTCATTGCCTCCATGTGATTCGGGACTGTACCCAAAAGCCACCTTTTTTCACGCCCTCTTGGACATGGTATGATGGAAATCAAAGCACAGTAGGAATCACACAAGACTCTATGACGATCTCGGGTCAGCAGACTACTCTGTACCAGTGTCACCGGAGAACTGCCATCTGACGTGAGGTATAATACCATCTAGGAGTTCTCGGCGAGTCCGTCCAGTGTACCCAGTCTCTACTGAGCACTCGTACACCATCCTTGATGTCTAACACCGATGGATATGGGATCTTCCATCGCCCATCATATGGGTCAAGGTACGTATACGCTAGTCTACTTTGGTGTATCGATGCCCTGCCTCGATACACCCTCGACTAGGAACAGTTATAGGATGTACTCGCCGACTACCGTGGCCCCACTAGTATGATCTCATCATAGTCCCAGTAGTCGAGTACATATCCTAAGGGCTTTATCAACATGTATAATAGAGACAATCAGAGTACATGTTAAGATAAAGTATAACCAGATAGCATACTATCATGTCGAGCAAGAAAGTCCTCCCTATATATGTCCAAGCATCCATTACAATATACATCGTATGTACAGTAATGGCCTCTAGGACATACATATAACTAACAACATATGATGGAAATGTAAGCATATCCGTATATCATGCAACATGGAACAGTGATATATCGTATTAAGGGAAAACCGCTCCTTTAAATAATTCCAGTTTTGAAAATATGTCTTGCGGTTTCCAATATCTCCAAAGTCAAATGCAATATCGTATAAAAGTGCACAGGTAACTATAGCAAGTAAATTATGCAAGAGTCATATCATGATGAAGCCATCCTACTGTGTAGTGACATGGCAATTATCGATGATGAAGTGTATGAGCCGGCAAATCTATGTACGTGTAACATACGCATCATCGATAATGGTGTAAGTTTACTAGCACAAGTATATGCAATGCAATGAGTATAACATGAATGCTGCATAAGGTAAATCATCAGCTAAAACCTATAAGGTATACGTATCTATTATATGTCTGAGTCGGTGAATCTATCAATCGGCATCTAGCCTCACAGCACCACGTACGGTATAATCCATCGTACAGCATCCTCTAGTCAAGGGTATGGATAAAACCTCAAGTCAAACTCATCACGTACGGAAAATCATCCTACGGCGGCATTAAGCTATCAGGGATCCTATCATCCTATAAGACGAGGAGGGTACGGACTTAACGTCTCGTACGGCTATCACTCACGATTCACAACATATATAAATATCTCTATATACCTATGTCCAAGGTCGCATCCGTAATAATCTCATATCAGGGGACTGACAGGGTATAATTCATCTCAATCGACTCGCATCCGTATACCATCATATTATCAAATCATCATATATTCATATCCGTCTTATATTCTTTCATCGCATTTATATCTCACATCAAGTCGAGTTTACATAAACATTTTATCTCTACTATGTATAAGTATCTAATCAAATATACACACCCAAACCATACAAGCAGATTTTAAAAGAAGCGGATCGTAGTTTTGAAAATAGGGGTTACGGTGTTTTTAAGGAAAAGATATCATTTGAAAATCCGTAACGTCCCTCAAGGTAACTTTTTAAAAGATACATACGATTCTTCAGTTTAGAAATATGTATGGTTCGGATGACACATCTATGTCGACTATCTAGTCCTATAGTACCCTAAACGGCAATATCATCAAATATCATCCTCAATTCCCGTCATTTTATATTATCCGTAGCATATCATTTCTAACTATCATTTAGCTTCCAATATAGTTTCACTAACTATCTTTTAACTCTAACCCTAGTTTTCTAATCTAGGTTCCCTTAACCATATTCTATAAATCAATCTCCATCAAAACTTTGCGGGGGTGCTATACGCTATCCACCCAACTTCCCCCGTGGATATAGATCCACTCACCTTGGTCTTCGCTTGCCGAAGTCGATGACGCCATGCTCCGTCGCCTCGGAATCCATGCGAAGGTACCTACAATAACAACACATATCACAACGCTATAAAAATCATGTTCTGAAATCCAAAACGACACACGTATCGCCTATAGGTTAGAACCTATAGCCCACGTATGCAAAACCAACAAATTACCCCTGGTCGTTGATGTACAAACATAAAACAACCAAATACAAATCCAAATATCAAAACTAAACATTTCAAAATATGGAAACATAGCCAAAACCCACACTAAAGTGCTCCAAATTTTGATTCAGGCCAAAAGGAATTGCACAAACAAGTCTAGGGTGCTGTATATGATGTATATGAGCTACTGGACCAACCCCGACACCCTATGTCACCAAGTGGCCGGCCACTTCATCAAAAAAACCAGCCTCTTCGGTTCCCCCTTCTTAGGTTTGGTCCGTCTCGTCAAGGCGATCTCCTAGTACTCTAATTTGGTCCCTAGAGTTGTTTGCTACTCTCAAAAATCCCCCGGGTTGCTACAGATTTCCCTGCACACCCAAATTTCTCACAAACCGACATGAACTCAATTCCCAAATCCGTGTTTTGGTTTCTAGGTTATGGTCTAGGTCAAGAATCACCTCAAAAGTCTCATTAACAGCCACAAAACATCACCAATTTCCCAAACCTCTCTCTTGGGATTTCAAAGTTCACACATCCACCACTAAACGACATCTAAACTTAAACAAAAAAGCTAGGAAATAAAACTACTCTAAATGAAAAGAGATATATCTCATGGTTACTCCCAAAGAAAACCCTAGAAGTCCCAAAGTTGCCAAAATCCCATTTTGCTTGGTTCAATGTGTAGAGGAAGAGATGAGGATTAATTTTTGTGAAGGGAGTATAAGGTTTTGGGGATTATATGGAGATGGATCTAGGGTTTGAAGTGGAGGGAAATGGGGTTGGAGGAAGATGAAGAAGGAGGAAAATGATGGGGGAAAAGGTTAGGCAGCAGCCCCCCCTCTCTCACTTACTCACACACACTCTCTCTCCAATCATACCCTTTTTCACTAAATTACCCTTTTGCCATTTCTTTATCTTTTCTCTTTCAAATTTCAAAACCAAATCACATAATACCCATAAAACAACACAAATACAACAACATGCAACCAAATGGAATATGACATGGTGCACTAGCCATGGAAAACTGTAGAAACACGGATTTGGCTTAATTGTGATTAGTAGTGCACTAATCGGGTTTTTATCGAAACTGCGTATAATAAATTTTAAAAATGCCAAATCCTTTAATTATATTATTAAATGAATAAATCATTTTAATTTTCATTTATTTCACAATTATTGGTATATATTTATACCCTTTTTCGAAAACCCCAATTTCGCAAATCGGGCATTTTTCGGGAAAAATATTATTTTAATATTAAATTCCAAAAATAATATTTTATATTTTCTGAAATGTTACAGGGACAGTCCCGAGCCACATGGAGGCAGTGAGCGGATCATCGAGGATTCGCATCTCCCGGTATTGGGGGTTGATGTCGCGTTGTGCATGGGTGACCATCACCAGAAATCCTCGGCCGGGGTAAACGAGAATTACCGATCCAGGATCGATAGTTTCTCAGGTGGTGATGGGTTTTCATGCCGACTCTAAATGTCACGTTGTTAGGGGTATGAATGTATCCACCCCCCTAAACTCGATATGCGATACTCTTAGACGAACAAACCGAACTGTACGGATATTGTCACTGTCAGGCTCAGTAGGGGTTTGGATGAGTTTTCTCGTCGGCCTTCCTTTCGCTTAATACATGGGTAGCCGTTCCGTACAGCTAGTGCCGCTGAAGTGCTTGTGGTTAAACCCACTGCCAGCTTATTGACGAGTCTTTAGAGTCCCACACAGAGGGTTCTCACAGTTCAAGCGATATGGTGTAGATGACGTATGTTGGTACATACAGGTGTCCGATTAAATGTGTACAGGCTACACAGACTTTAATTGGACAGTTGATAATACTAGCGGCTTAGGCTTAAGCCAGATTATTAAATCTGGTTTTGATTTAATAATTTATATATGTATTTATATATATGTATTCTAGTATTATAGCTTACTATTCATTTTCTCTCTTAGCTATTCGTATTTTGGTATGAATACACGTATATGTATTTCAATACGTATACCGGGTTGTATTCCGTATTTATACGGAATGGTTTCTAAAAGATGTCCACCTCATTAATTGATTTTCTTTTTAGAAAATAAATTTGGAAATGAGGTGGAAGGTGAGTTGACATGAGCATGGCTTGGCATGTAGAGAAGCATGGCTCTCATTTGTTTATTAGAAAATTGTAAGAGATATTTGTGTGCATGAATGAGAGAGAGAGAGAGAGGCAGCCACTTTTTCTTGAGAGTCTATGCATTTTGTTTTCTTAACTGGTTTTTCTTCACTTGCTCATTCTCACTTGGAGACTTAGCCATTTCTTGAGTTGCTTATGCCACTTGTTTTGCTCACCTCCTCTTGATCTTCTATGGTTGCTCTTTGGATCATCTTGATGAGAGAAAAATTATAGTGTGATAATCCTACACCTCCATTCTTCATTGCTAGCAACCTTGGAGCGTCGGTTGCCTCGCTTGGCGAGGCTGAAGCTTACGTCGTTTCCCTCAGGTGGATCATCGTAGATGGAGAAGACTGGCAACCAAACTCGATCCGCAACCACTAGGAGCTTTGGATGAAGGTTGAAGACCGAAGGACACGGATCAACTCGGTATAACCATTCCTATCTCTTTTATTAGCTTGCTAGTTTAGGGTTTAGGGTAGATCCGGGCATCCGATAATGGTAGCGCCAGTTTAGAAAAATTTTGTTCCGCATTTGGCCACGGTTTGATGGCCGGGGCACTGCCGTAACCCAACATGGTATCAGAGCTAGCCTTTAAACCCTAAGCTAGCTAGTTTAAACGATGTTATTGTTAGTGATATGTATGCCCTAGAGGCCATTACTGTACATGCGATGTATATTGTAGTGGATGCTTGGACATATATATGGAGGACTTTCTTGCTCGACATGACAGTATGCTATCTGGTTGCTCTTTATCTTAACATGTACTCTGATAGTCTCTATGTTGCATGTTGATAAAGCCCTTAGGATGAGTACTTGACTACCAGGACTATGATGCAGATCATACTAGTGGGGACAGAGTAGTCACTAAGTACATCCTTTAAATGTTCCTAGTCGCAGGTGTATCGAGACAGGGCATCGATATACCAGAGTATACTGGCGTATGCTTCTTGACCCATGTAGATGGGCGATGGATGATCCCATATCCATTGATGTTTGACATCAGAGATAGTATACGGGTGCTCATTGGAGACTGGGTACACTGGACGGACTCGCCGAGAACTCCCAGATGGTATTATACCTCATGTCAGATGGCAGTTCTCTGGTGACACTGGTACAGGTTAGTCTGTAGACCCGAGATTATCATAGAGTCTTGTATGATTCCCATTATGCTTTGATTTCCATCATACCATGTCCAAGAGGGCATGCAAAACGATGTCTTTTGGGTACAGTTCCGAATCACATGGAAGCAATAAGCGATAGGAGGGGTTTCGTCTCTCCCGATATAGGGAGTTGATGTTGCGCTGTGTTCGATTGGATATAACTGGAAATCCCTGGCCAGGGTTGCTGAGATTTACTGGTAAGTTTTATCAGTAGTTTCTCGAACTGTCATGGACCTCATATCGACACGACTTATCGGTTACTGGGGTCTGACGCTAAACTGGATATGCGACATATCAGACGAAAAGACCGGACTGTACGGTAGTGTTACTGATTGGATTCGCAGGAGAATGTATAGGCTTGCTTGTTGATCTTCTGATTGCTCAATACCTGGGTAGCTGTTACGTTTAGCTGACCGCTTGCGGCTTGTGGGTGTTTGATATGATTATCACCTACTGCCGGTGTATTGACAATTCTTTAGAGTCCTACACAGAGGTTTCCGGGCTCAAGCAAAACGGAGTAGGAGCACATATGTGATATGTGCGGGACCGAGAATAATACGAGTATGTGATACTGTATTCTATTCTCGCGATATGAGATATCGGCCGGGTATATGTGATATAGCCGGGTCATCGGATCAAGTGTTGATTCGATGAAAAGGTACATGTTATATTAGTCAGTTATATATATATAGCCGGGTTATCAGATCAAGTGTTGATTCGATAATTTAATGTATAATTATATATGTGATAAATTACTTTACATTAACTAATATAAGCTCGCTTAAAGATTCTTTTTCTCACATGGATAATACAATGATGTATATGCGATATATGTTAATTGTATTATTTTATTTTGTTACATTATATATTATATATGTGATATATAATATTGTAACATGTTAGGGTTACAAATGCAACATGTTTTGTGGAGTTTAAACATGGTTAGGGTTTGGATTAGGGTTAAGCTTTCATGAAGCTTCTTAAAGCTTTGACTTTGACCTTTGATATTTTGTGTAGATATTTCTTAACCCAACCCAAACCCTTTACCCTAGTTAATTCTCTACAAGGGTTAAGCCTTCATTCTTAACCCATGGTTGATTTGTAACCACAACAATGATTTTCATTATTCATCACAAAAGGTTTTGCTTCATCTTCTTCTTCTTTCTTCATAAAGAAAACCTTCACTAGCTTTTTCTTATGTGATGTTTATAAGTGAGAAATTGAAAACAAAAGAGAGCAAAATTCCTACTTCATCATCCTGATCTATTCTAGCCACTTAGATTAGGGTGTTTGCTTTGCTAATACTTGATTAGTGAAGCAAGAGCTTGGGTTTGAGATTCTTCAAGGTAGATCATCTTAGTAGTTGAAGATTGGAAGCAAGGTTGCATCTTTCTCTTCATGGAGCCTCTCTAGAGTCCGGGTACTCGATGATCGCAGCGAAAGGATCTCAACACGGAGCTTATGAAGCGAAGGAACGGACTACAAAGGTTGTAATCCCCAACTCTTAGAAGTAAAGTTGTTTACTTGTACTGTTTACCCTAAGTCTCTAGTTAAGATCTTGGTTAGGGTTTGTTTAGCACCCCAAAAATTTTAAATTAGCATGATTGATACTTGCCAAAACCATCACAAGGTGCTATACTAACCCTACAGTGGTATCAGAGACAAGCTAGAGGATTAGGCGTTGTCTAGACGAAGTTTAAAGTCCGATCGAACTCCGAAACCCTGTAAAATCCTACTTTGTGGAAAAAATTTCAAAAGTTGAAATTTTTCATATTAAAAATACTCAGAAAATCATGCAGGGAATTCTAAGGATTACTGTGAAGTACAAAGCCATAACTCGCTCAAGTTACCGCGGAACCGCGTCCAAACCATGCGTTTGGCGGCGGTTCCGTGGCCAACTTTAGGAGTTAGGGGCTAATACTTCAGGGCTTTATTCTTGGGTACTTTTTCATGCTTCTGGGAATTTCTAATTCTACTCAAGTGTTGAGCTTTCCGGGAAATATTGGGAACTCATTGATTCGATCGGAAAGTTTAACTTCGTTTATGTTTTTCCGAGTAATTTAGAACGTGTTAAAAAGTTCGAACGGATATCAATAACTCACTTTTTCCCCTGTCGGAAAACTTTCAAGTGTTGGATTTTTCTTAAGTTTAAAACTTTCAGAATATCATGCAAGAGAATTTATGGACCCTCTATAAGAACGTAACCTTAACTCGATTATGTGACCGTCAAATCCACCACTGAACCATATGGTTTGTGGTAGTTTAGTATTGCCACATGTGAGGCGTTGGTTTGACCCTTCTACGGCTGGTTCATAGCGGCTGTGACATGTTCTGGGACTTTTTGAACTCCGCTCAAGTGTTGAGCTATTTGGGAAATCTTGGGTGTTTGTTTATTCGATAGGAAAGTTTAACATTGTCTATTTATCTGCAATGTGATACAATATGTGGAATTCATATAGTTAGGCATGAAATGCGAAGTATGTGATATTTCGGATTTAAGATGTCTAAAGTGATTGTGGATTCCAAATATTGTAGTTTTTCATTTTCTTTTCTGCGACCGTAAGTGTAAGATGTGGTGTATCGCCGGTTTCGGTGCTATATGTCAACGACAACTGGGATACGCATATTTACTTATGTTGATGATATGTGATGTTATATGTTGCTGTGATATGTTATATTGGATCGTCATATTTTGAATAGCCGGGGGTTTTATGTGAGATGAGGGTTTTCATTTTCATTCATGTAAAATTCATTGTATGTAATATTCTTTTATTGGGGCACTTCCGGGTTGAGGATGATGTCACCATTGTATATTATTTTCTTTTCCGCATTAGGATAGACCAAAGGCGGGGAGCACAAGTAACCGGGTTCTAGGGTCCAGTGGGAGACCATCTCGAGGAGTCGAGACTGGGTCTCCTAACTCTAGAATTGATAGGGTTGCTTGCCGCTCTCGTAGGTGTCTAGGGATGTGGGTTTGGCTATTCATCGCGGCCGTGGAATCCGTGTTTTATACTAACTTAAATTAAAACACGGAATTCCTAGAATATCCAATATTTCATATATGTATCTTCTGTTGCAATGTTCTGTGATGAGATCATATTACTGCCTGAGACGAATGTTTATATTATATATATGAGATATATGTTATATTGCTGATTTCGTTTCAAATGTGATGCTTGTGAAGCATAATAAAATGGGACTTCATTAATGAGAATAATAAAATAAAAGAAACCTAAAGATGTTGTAGAAACTTGTTTAAAAACTGGTAGCTCTAGTTCTTGCTTTGCATTGCGGTATTCCTTGTAGAATATCCAGCACCTTATTCGATAAGGAAAGAGCCGAGATCTCTTCACCGGGAGTGACCTCTTTAGCGAAACTAGCAGATGCTACAAACACGGTTTGTCTTTTGATTGCTTCTATAATTTTTGCTTTGCATAGTGGTATTTATGAAATATCATGCACCTTATTCGATAAGGAAAGAGCCGAGATCCCTTCGCCGAGAGTGACCTCTTTAGCAAAACTAGTAAAAGCCTCAAAAACACTCCTTTTCAAATTCATTCGATTCTACAACGATATAAAGTTCATTACGTAAAGGGTTTTCTTAAAAACCTGTCGTAGCCCTCCGTCATTTCAGATAAGTAGTCTTTAGTATTCGTGCTGCGTTTGTTGACTTAGTCAAGACGTAGTGTGCGGTAGCAGTTTAGTGCTTATCTGCAAAGCATATGATGAGATTAGATTAGGGTAGTCGTGCGGCCTTGTTGACTTAGTCAAGGGTCGTGCGGGTAGGTTTAATTCAATCGGGAAATGACGGATTGAACTTTACTTACGGTCTATGGTTTGTTGACTTAGTCAAGGTCATAGATCGCTTGGGGCAAAATATTATCGAGGATTTCAAGTGTTGAAATTTGCAATGATATTGCATACCTTCTATGAGATAGTTGGATCCCGATACTCACTGCGAGTAAGAGTTACTCCTGGGAAAGTCTTACACATTACAGTTAGCTTATCGAGTAGGTGTCTAGAAAGGTGTTAACGGGGTTACGCCCCTGGGAAAACGAGATTTATTTTAATTAGGTCCGTGCAAAACCACGGGGAACCTCCCTCAAAGTACCGACACTAGCCTGGCCGAAAAATTGGCGAAGTTGGAGGGTGTAATTAATCCCGGTTAGTCTTTCCTTTTAGGGTTTGAAGGAAGATTTGACTAAAACGGTGGGAGCCATCCTGATTAGATATATTAATAACCAAATCTAATCTTGCAAAAGCACACGCAGAGTGTTTTCTTCTCTCTCTCTCCTGGTTGCGACTATGTCACGCCTTGATCAAGATAAAAATACGGATGTATTGACCGAACCCGCTTGTTATACTGTGCTAGGGAACGTTGGTCCCGGTCCAACTTATAATTGTTATAAGAGCGAGTAGGAAATTGGGGATTACCAGAATTCTCGTGCCGCCCAAACGAAGAAAGTACGTGATGATGTATTTTCTTCGGGTGTGTTCATTACAAAGAACCGTTTCTCAGTATCCTTTATGTCCTGGGTATGAGATACCGGATCAGGATCCCACATATGTAATATGTTACATGGGCTACAGATAGGTAGAGAACGGGTGATAAGTTTCAAGAGTTGGAAATGGTGCAAGTGTTGCAGCCAAGTATGTTGGCAGTTATCACCCTGTATTACCAAATACATTGATTCTAAACGAATGTTATTAGATACCGAACCTGATATACAACATCATATCAGTCTCTTTATTTAGTAAAGAAGAATATAATTTTGTATTATTGGATAATGTTTTGAAATTTTCTATATCAAGAGTTGATTGGTTCAGGCACGTTATCTAAAAGCATAGACGTTCTAAATGAAACTACAATTTTTTATGTACAGAACACACACAAGGGGAAGAGTTCAGAAATGAACGAATCCTTCTTGAGGTATTTGTAGACTAGGTCATATCAACTGCGACCCGACTAGCTAAGTTACATTTAGATGCATATTTAAATTAGTTTGAATTTACATCTTGTGAAACTTTCCAGTCATGTTACAAAGATAAGATGACTACAGCTCTGTTTATTGGAAACAGAGAAAAAGTTAGTGAACTCTTGGGATTGATCCATGATGATGTGTGAGGTCCCCTGTCTACACATGCCAGGACTGGTTCATTGTATTTCAGAAGTAGAGAACCAAAACGGGTATAAGAATTATGTCCTTTGATGTGATCAAGGAGGAGAATACTTGAGCACGGGATTCCTGGACTATTATAAAGGAGAATGAGATTCTTTCTCAGCATGACTCCTCCGTATACACCACAACACGTCGGTGTATCGAGACGGAGCAATTGCACCCTATGTGATATAGTGTGCTCTATGATGAGTACTACCGAGTTGCTTATTTACTTTTGGGAGTTATGCACTTGTGAAGCTGCATACCTATTGAATAGGGTTCAAATCAAATCAGGTGCCTACCACTTCATATATGATATGGTATGGAAAGAGCCCATCTCTTAAAGGTGTTAAGATTTGGGGTTGTCCAAAGCAAAATCCGGACAAACTCGTGGCAAGGTTAGTTCTGTGGAAGTTTGCTGGATATCCTAAGCATTCGCAAGGGAATATCTTCTACCAAACTGGGGAGAAAAAGGTGTTTTGTTTCTCAGCATGCCACCTTTTGGAAAGGGAATTTCTTATGAAGAAATTAGTGGCCATGAGGTAGAACTGGAAAAGGTTCCAGTTATACAAACTGCAGCTGATGATTTGGTAAACCCGAAGGATTCAATAGTTTCTAATGAACCTCAGCCTCTCCGCCGATCTAGTAAGGGTTCCTCATCCACCTGAGAGATACTTCGGTTTCATGAGATGATGACCCAACTAGTTTCGACCAGGCCATCAAGAGCGGGAATCTGTAAGAATGGCTGGATGCTAAGCGATCTGAGATGGAATCCATATACACCAACAAAGTATGGACTTTGGTTGCTTTATCTGAAGGGTTAAATCCCCATCAGGAGCAAATATATCTTGAGAAGATTACTTGGTGTACATGGAAAAGTTAAGACTTTCAAAGCTAAGCTTAAGTCCATCCAGATCCTACTTGCCACTGCTACATACCATGACTACGATATCTGGCAGTTGGGTGTTATGACTGCTTTTCTAAAATGATGATTTAGAAGAGAGCTTCTATAAGTACACAGCCAGAGAGCTTCGTAGACAGTGGGAGTAGCGGAAACATGTGCAAGATGTTTTATGTGATAAATCAGGCATCGCGGAATTGGAACGTCTGTTTTGATGTAGTAATCAAAGAGTTTGACTTCATCAAAATGGTAGATGAACCAAGTATATACAAAAAGGTAGTAGGGAGTATGGTGGTGATCCTCGTATAGTACGTGGATGACATACTCTTGATAGGGAAGGAGTTTCCTATGCTACACTCGGTCAATCTCCTCTTATCACAAAGATTCTCCATATAGGATCAAGGTAATACCTCCTAAATCCTGGGTTATGGATCTATGAGATGGATCTAATTGGATGCTAGGATTCTCACTAGTTGTAGTGAGATGGTATCAATCGATCCTGGGGAGAATCACTGGAAAGGTTCCAGGGTGATAAGGACGACTGAATGTCAGTCGCAGGCATTACCTTTACCCTTAGTGGAGGGACGGTATGTTGGAAGAGTTCCAAGCTAGATACCGTGACATACTAGACGATTAAAGGCTAGATACTGTAAGTACACGGCAGCGCCCCGGCCGTCTGAATGAGGCCAACATGCGGAAACAAAAACTTTTCTTTAAACAGAAACCGGCGCTACCGCGGACTATAAACCCAGATCGGGCCATTAACCTACCACTAGCAAACTAGAGAATGGGTAGAAAGCTATACCGAGCGATCCATGCCTTTCGGTCTTCGGCCTTCATCCCGATCTCCTCGCGGAATCTCCGGTCTTCATCTCCTCATCGGAAAGGGCACCACATTGCCGGGTTCTTTTACGGGCTCCCACCTCTGGACCGAGGCAACTCGGACACGAAGTTGGTAAGCCGACGTGTCCAAGATTGCTGTAGGCTATACGTAATCACCATGTCTCTAGGGGTTGTTGAAGTTGCCATTGTAGATGTCAAGGTGGTGGTGGAGGAGTAAAACCAATTTGTGATGAGTTAAGGAATTTGATGTGTAAAATGATATGAATCAATTTCACTCAAAGAAATGGAGACCCCCACCATAATGGCCGGCCCAAGCCTCATGGAAAAGAGAGGGAGTGTGACAATAATACAAGAGAGAGAAATGGGTGATGATGAGGAATAATCATCACCCCAAAGTCAAAATCAATAACCCATCACTCAACCCATCATATAAAGTAAACAATGATGAACAAGAAGAAGTCAATTGATGGTTGAACCATCATGAAGCAACAACTTACAAAAACCACCCTCCACTATGCTAATTTGCATATTTGCAAATTAGCCCCTCCACACCAATTTTCAGCCAAAGAAAGAAACAAAGGAAAATGGCCAAAACGGAATGCAAACCGGCAACTTCAAAAACTGATCCCGTAATAAATTACAGAAAAATCCCGCGACTGTATATACATACCCGCATTTGTATTGCGACCAAATACAAATGCAATGAGACAAAATTTACATTGTACAATACTAGGATCCGGCTTAAACCAAAGCCCGCTAGAATTATCCGTCTGATCATGATCCGTGCAATACCGCACGTACATGATCGAACCCTGCCATATATCCATATGGCTTCTACAGCGTTTCGCCCGAAACTTAAGAAACTGTCTGTGGGGGACTCTAAAGACTCGTCAATACTTTGGCTGTGGATTTAACCACTAGCACGTCAGAGGTATTAGCCATACGTAACGGGCTACCAGGTATTGACCAAAAGTGAGGTCGATGAGAGAACTCATCCTGACACCCTACTGAGCCTGTCAGTCACAATATCCGTACAGTCCGGTCCGTTCATTTATGAGCATCGCATGGCGGGCCTAGGGGGTTGGTAAAAGTCAGACCCCCAAAAGCGGTACAAGTCGTGTCGGAGTGTAGCCCAGAACACCCTGAGATACTACTGGAATACCTACCAGTAAATCTCCTGCCTTAGCCAAGGAATTCGTGTAATGGCTCTCCTAGACACAGCGCGACCTCACCCCCAATACCGGGAGAGACGAACCCCTGCAGATCCGCTCATTGCCTCCATATGGCTCGGGACTGTACCCAACTAAAACCTGTTTGCACGACTCCTTTGAGCCGTCGTAGGGTAGTAATCAAAGTACAGTGGGAACTCACACGAGACAAATGATGATCCCAGGTCGATGAACTTACCTGTACACATGTCACCAGGGAACTGCTATCTGACGCCAGGTATAAGACCAACTAGCATGTTCCCGGCGATTCCTGTTCGATGTACTCATAACCCAATGAGCACCTGTATACATCTTAGGTGAACCAACTGACACCAGTTGCTTGTGAGACCGGCCACCGCCCCTCGTCGGGGTCTCGACTGTATACACTGGTCTACTCTGGAGTATCGATGCCCTGTCTCGAAAACTCCCACGACTAGGGACCTTTTAAGGATGTGCTTATAGACCCCAGCTCCCACGTATATGATCGCCATCATACTGCTGGCCGTCAAGCATGAATCCTAAGGGATTTATCAACGCACAATAGTGACCTGTAAGGTCACCTAAAGCAGTACACGATGATAAAGATAAACCAGATAGCATACTATCATCTTGAGTAAGACTGTCCTACCGGCATAGGTCCTCCCTCAATCATTGCAATCACGTGCATGTGATCCAATAATTGACTCTAAGGGCACTATACCCAACAATCTCCCACTTGCACTCAAGGTTAATTATTGCGATGTCGCATACTCACAGCCCGTGTGATACCGAACACGCAACTCCTCTACTAGTCAGTCTCACAAAGCTCGTTTGCGAAACTATTGTGTTCGAGGAATAGCCTCAGTGAGTGGATCCGCTCTAATGTTTCTTTCTATGTCTCTCTTTATCTTAAGTTCGCGGAGAAAGCCATCTCCCGAAATGAGCAATACATGTCTTAGAATATGTCTGGATATCTGATGGGACCTAGTTCATAAATGAACTCCAAATCAAAACCTCTTAGACTGTATCGTTAACTGAACTTAATCAGTATCCTGCGTAATGCCTCCCTCAGTGTCCGCTTGGATCACCTGTCCAAAACATTGCCCCTCATCAGAGGAAAAACTATAACTCTGACAGTCACTCTGTCATCCAGGTCACATTGGAAGCCTATAATGATAACTGTCTCCCGAAGGAGGATGCCGTTATCATATCCTTAGAACATCCACTTATGTTCTAAAACTGCTTCCGAATGCTTCTCCAGGATTGGATCAATATCAACTTATTGCATCTAGTGCAAAAACATCTGGTGTGGTACTTGACATCTCATGATTGACTCAATTGCGTAAGCAAGTGATCTGCCAATCATGCACATCCCTCTCCTCTTTAGTCTGTAAGACACCTTTAGAGAGGTTAACTCCATTACCTGCAGGTACACCACCATGCCAGGAGTCGTCCATTCTAAAACACCTTTAGAATGCTGTCTAAGTACCCAGATTGGGAAACTATCCAAATCTAGATCTAAAACCATAGATCTAGTAACCAGAATGTCTGATATTATATCTATATCCTTATGTGGAGAAACCACTGTGTGACAACCAAAGTATAACCGATCATAGTATAGGAACTTCACTTCCTACTCTGTGTATGTCATCCAGATACCAGGACATCACACCCTACTACCTTCTTAACAGATCCATCCCTATTCTGATGAAGTCAAACCTATGACTGTCACAACAGAAATCGATGATTTATCTTTGCTATATCTTCTTTAGTCCATAAACAGACATAAGTCACCTGTCCACTATACTTCCGCTGCTCCCACTGACTATGACAACCCTCTGGCAGAGTCATATACACGTGCACTTCTAAAACTAGTTTAGAACAATGCTATACTCATCCTCCTGCCAGGTCTCACAGTCTGGAATAACAGTAGTGTCAAGCCTGGGTAAACAAGAACCTCCCTGTCACCGTCCTTGAGGCTACCGGAGTACCTCTCGGGTGCCTGAGGTTACCCACCATATCTGTGGAGTGGCCAATGGAATGTCAAATCAGATTGAATCTTTAGGTTCTTATCAAATTTTCAGTAATCGTCTGCGGTTCTGGAATCACTTCCAGTTCAACCATACTCCCACTTCCGTTTTCTGAAAAAATCCATTTTACTTAAAACTGTGGCGAGTCTAGAATAATATCACTATTGATCTTCCAGATGGTAGAAAGTCAACCCTCGTCATAGCCTGGGTCAACCCACAAACAGCCGTTACAGAAACGTGCCTTGAGTTATCCAGAGTCTGGTTTTAAGCATAAGCCGGACAACTCTCTGTACCTTAACATCGTTAAGATATGAACTGTTCTATATTCAATATAGAAACAGAGGCACTGATTTAATTGGAACCAGATTCAAATCATGCAGCTGTCTCCAGTGCTTGTCAACTAAATGAAAGGAGGCCTATCAGCGTTACTCAACTTAGGAATGCATCCAGATATGAGTAACCTGAAAGAGAAACAAGTTTCTCATAATCATTACTATCACCTGAATACCATACACAAGTATCTACATCTTCGATCACCTTGAAGAATCCTGATACTTGCAATACCCGGTTCTCTACTTTATTCATATACCTATAACTTCTCAAAATTCGGACCTAGCGTTTCTACGAAACACTTGTCTAAAAACTAGAGAAGTCATAAGTAAACCGAATATAGTACGAGGACCAACCCCTCTGTCCTAATGGACCCTGGACAATATACAATACTCTGTAGTCCCTTGAGTCTAATAACTCATTCCTTGTGTTTCATAGGTTGAAAACTGTACTTATGGTTAAGAAGAATTACACCACTGTTCAATGCTCCTTACCTAACCATCCACTGATATAGGTAAATGTCATAGACATAATTTCAAAAGGTTGTATCTCACTCTATAAAAAATAGACGTACAGATATATCAATTTGAAATTGGTGCATAACAACGGATATTCTAAACCAAATACTTGTCGTCCGGCAAACAACTCAGGTGACTTCCTCAAATATCACCAATTACAACGAATTCCGATAAAGTGAGGATGATCACCTAATTCCCAATAACTTACTCCCACTCATCATCTGTAAAACCATACAGATGTGAGAATCAAACTTGGTAAATACATACCCTGGAGCAAGGGCTAATTGGGAAATCAGTTTTCTTTTAACAGTACACAGTGAAACTGAAACATTGAAATGTTTCGTAGAGGTATCCGGGTATTCTTAGTAATGCCTCTTCCATTATCCAGATTCACAACTGTAACCGTATATTTCTTTGCCATCTCTCCAAATCCCTTCATATGTCTTTAGTCATTACCTTCTGTACACCCTCTTAGGCTAAATGGTTTTCTTCCTTCCCAACCTTTCGGCACCAGCCTATGGTATGGAAGAAGACTATCCAATAAGCATAATGGGTGTACTATCCTAATCCTAGGAGCACTCGCAACCTGAGAGAAGGTGAGGATAAAAGACAACTGAATAAAACCTTATTCCTATTTCTCCTGAACCAGAATCCATCCCCGAACTGGAACAAATTCCTTTCGAGTTCGTATATAACCATACGATGGAGTATCCAATAAACTGTGGATCTTCGTAGTGATACGGAGTGTTCTTGAGAAATACAAAGGTGATGTAGGATTGGCGAAGAAATACTTAGTTTGGTCGTGAATAGCAGTCGCAATTTACTTTGCCCCCTTACTTATCCCTTTATTTGTCTTTACTTAATACCTTCTGCACACCATCGTTAGGCTAATTGGTTTTCTTCATTCCCTACCGTTCGGCACCAGCCTATGGTTTAGAAGAAGACTATCCAATTAGCGTAATAGGTGTGATGTCCTAATCCAGGGAACACTCGCAACCTGAGAGAAGGTAAAAGGAAAAGACAACTGAATAGTCCTATCCGTTTTCTCCAGAACCGGAAACCATCCTCGAATAAATTCCTTCGAGTTCGTATATAACCATACAATGGTTTTATCCAATGGAAGTGGATTTTCGTAATAATACGGGGTGTCCTGGAGAAAAGGGTAAAAGTAGGAGTGGCAATGAGGTATGCAACTCTGACAATCCAAAAGCCAGTGTTTAAGAAGGTTCGGTTAATCTTGGTCACTGAGTCTTAGTCAAGGGTCGGGCTATGGTCGCTGCCAAAGAGAGAGAGAAAAGAAATACTCAGCGTGCACTCTAACCTAGATCAGAATGGTTACCAATTTATCTAATCAGGAAAACCTCCCACTGTAACCTCAAATTCTCCTCCAAACCTGAAAGAAGAATTAGTCGGGATCACCCGAGGAGTAAACCAACTCATCAGTAGGAATCAGGATCCAAATATCATCGCATGATAACGTGATGGAATCCACTCACGTTATCACACTCCAGAAGGTATGCGCATATCTGGAAAGTTTCAGTTTCTTTAGAAACTCCCGATATGATTTTTACCACATGCCCTTTTGACCTTGACGAAGGTCAACAAATCATAAGTCACATGTCAAGTTCTACCCGTCATTGTCCAGGTTAATTTGAACCCACCCGTACAAGCCCTTGACGAAGGTCTACAAGGCTATACAACTGTCCCAAACCAACGCATCTATCTATGCAGCAGAAGGGTAACAAGCAGCTACCATTCACTATGCCTTGACGAAGGTCAACAAACATAGCATGAATACTACGTGCTACCCGTCTGAAATGACGGAGGGCTACGAATGGTTTTTGGCGAAAAACCTTTAACGTAATGAACTAGATATCGTTGAAGGAACCGGATAGATTTTTATGAAAAATATAGTGACGAAAACCTTTGCTAAAGAGGTCACTCCCGGTGAAGGGATCTCGGCTCTTTCCCCGTAGAATGAGGTGCAGGATATTCCAACTGAATACCACGATGCAAAGCAAAAGGCAATCGGCTATAGTGAAGTTATTACCCTGACGCAAACTTCTGTCCAAGGGGTCACTCCCGGTGAAGGGATCTCGGCCCTTGCCTCGTCGACTGAGGTGCTGGATATTCATAACCGAATACCACTGTGCAAAACAAAAGAGAACGTCCTTGCAATAACAGCTTTTTGAAAAATGTTCCAACAACATCAGAATAGGTTTGTTTAGCTTGCATTGATCCGAATCAATGCAGTCCCATCAATTGATCACACCAATAAAGAACGAAAATACGATGTACGTATATGCCATCCGCATTCGCCACCGGGTCCCGTCATTACCCATTAGGTTACTTAACTAACGACAGAGCGGGGACTGGACTAGCGCGGATGCAAAACATATATAACATCTACTAGTATATATATCAATATATAATATTCTCTCAAGGCGTGATAAAATGCAACATCACAGAAATGTAATAAGCATCACAGAACAATACAGATATCTGGGATCCCCGGGTTTCATAGAGCCGCTACTGAAACCCGACGTTCCCCTGGTCGTGTGGATAGCCTGTGTAATGAAATCCTAGATCCCGACGGGCGCGGCAAGTTACCCGCCAAAACCTGAAGCGAGGCAGTGTAACACCCGAGCCCAGTAATACTATTTATATTATTAGTTGAGGGTTATTTATTGCTCATTCCAATTTTCCTGATTGTTTGGTGCTTTTTGCTAAATTTTAACCGGTTAAGTCATTTTGGCACATAACAAATTTTAACTCCTAAAATGAAATTAAAAGTGTCCATGTTGGCCTACTCGTCGCCACTAGTCGCGTGGTAGCGTCCGCGTGTCAAGATTCCGTTCCGTTCGGCTAAACGGGCAAGTTTGGACGACTACGCGCGCGTGCAAGTGTCCGACTTGGGGGCATGCATTTTAATCATTAAACACCTCTTTTCAAAATTTGGAACCCGCTTAAAATCCTATAATTTGAATTTGGAACATTTGGGCGCAAACCGGGCTCGATTTGGAAATGTTTCATTTCGCGCCAAAAAGGCCCATTTAATTTAATATCTTTAAACTAATATATATACGAAATATATTCGTAACAGTTATAAATCCCTACAAAATATTTTAATTTTGATTTCCTAAACCCCCCCAGCCAATCGCGTGGCTCCTTTCCCCGTGGGCCCCGCCTTTCCTTTCCCTACCTCTCTCTCTCTCTTCCCTCATTCTCTCTCTCCCTCTAACAACTGTCTCTCTCCTCTATTTATATCCCCATGCAGCCGCCTCCCTGCTCATCTCTCCATCACGAGAACCATCAGAACCCTAACCCTAGCCACCTCGTAACCGCGCCGCCGACCTCCCCGCGACCTCGCCGTCGCCGCCCTCGCCACCGCGAGCCCAGCCGCACCTCCTACCTCCCTCCTTCGCCGCTTCCCGTGCTTGCACCCAACCCCGACGACGCCACCAACCACCGCAACTCCCGCCGTCGACGCCGCCTCCCGTCGCCGACGACTCCCGCGACTCCCTCTCCTTCTCCTCGTCGCAACCTCGTCGTCGCCTTCCCTCTCTCCTCGCCGGACCACCATCAAAACCCGAGCCCGACCCTGCACCATCCCCGGGTCGCCGGAGAACGCGCCGTCGACCCTCGTCGACGTCACCCGCGCCACCTCCGACCACCTCCTTCTCCCCTCGACCACCAGAGCCGACCACCCCCTCCTCCACTAGTCGCAACACCCTCTCCAGCGAACCCCGAGGCCGTTCAAGTCTTCGCAGCCGCCGTCGCTGCCTCTCCGGCGTTCCAGCGCCGTCGAGCCCGCCGGGGTCACCCTGGTATCTCTCTGTAAGCATCCTTATCTCTCCTTTGTGCAAAGTTTTTCCCCCCGCTGATCTTGTATGTTTATCATTGTTGCTAACCTCGTTGCCGTGACTTTTGCCGGAACCCGACCGTGCCGTCTTGTGAACCCGACGCTCCAGCGAAGTACCCTGGTCCGTGTGATCCCGTTGTTCTCTGTTGGGACTCGATCCGAGTCCCGTGCACCCATCTCGTGTTTTCTGCCGACTTTGCATCCGTGCTTTCCGGTTTGCGAAACCGTCGAGGCAAGTATCTGAATACTTGCTTTAACATGCTAGCGTGCGAGATCTAGTCTTGCCATGCAGTTGAATATCATACTATATAATACTACAACTTAATGATGGTAATTGATATTATAAGTTAGAATTGACAGTTGCAGTTATCTTTAACATGGAATCGTTATAATAGTTTCTCGTAATTAATCAACCCACTACCAATCCATATTTCAACTAAATAAAACAAGTGGATCGTATCTGCCTTATTTGTTAAATCATTCACGAGACAATTATTATACTTAGTTTAAATTCATGTAGCTTCATTACTTTATGTTGTGGATATTGCTTCACCTTGTGGCTTTTGCACCCCAAGGGTGCGTGAACCTGTTAATAAGAGAATACAAAACATCATTGTGTTTACATGGAATAATATGGTTATTTACTGTTTCCTGCTGCTGTTCATTATTTGATTGTATACCTGTTGTGAGCACATACTCGATTGCACTACATATTGGCCTGACCCTGCTACACATGACATATACATACATACCGACTCATCCCATTGTACCATGACATGACTTGCTTCATGATTTCATGCCTAATGCCGACAAACCCGACCATCCCTGCTGTCTATCCAGACAGACCTACTCTTACCGGATTTTTCTGTTGGCATTAGTCCTTGACTACTGAATACCTGACCTGACATACATAGCTTGGGGGTATGGGGAAATCAAAGGTGAAACCGACTTGTAACTCAACAGTTCGATACATGTTCTGATCAGTCTTACGGGCTTGGCCAGCCCCGGAGTGTTGATGCTGACATCACTCGCCCATCCTACTACCTTTTACTGCTTAGCGGCACGTCTCGGATTCAGCCCCGAGGACCTTGACCGTGATCCCGGGCACGCACAGGATACTATTGAGTTACATCGACGATTCATCAATTGGTTTCAAAGACTATAGAGTAGAAACCTAATAGGACAGTTAGTCACCATTGCACATTACCCTGCTCTGTTATTTCTTAGTACTGCTTTATTCATGTTCATACTTGCATTGCTTATTACCATGTTTACATTATATACTTGATGTCATGACGCGCTGACGTCTGGGTTTTGCATGGCCCAGATTCCGTACCAGTGTCGACGACCGAGCAGGAGTACTTCAGCCAGCAGGCTGAACTGTGAGTTCCTGAGGGTTTAGTTTATTTATTTCATTTCATTTCCAGATGTGAGCCCGCATTATGGGACGTACTGTTTATTCATTGTATTGGATCATTAGCTTCCGCATTTATTGTTTGTTGATTCCTGTTATTATGGATTTGGACATGTGTTAGATTAGTACTTTATCTTGTTCTTGATATCCTTACAACCGTAATGTGACTGTGGATGGATACTTCCTACCCACAGGTAGCATGGTTGGCTATGTTACGTGCCCAATCCTGCGTACTCTGGGAAGCGGGGCGTGACATGGTTCTTTTGGTATCAGAGACATAGGTTAATTGGGTTGATTCTTTGTAGTTGGGTATTGCACCCGATACACGAATCAGAATACCCGTGATTAGGAAACATGTCCTGCCACTTTGACCGTTTTACCATCCTTGAATCATTCTTCCGGATCATGTCGACATGCAAACTTACTTTGCATTGTCAACTCGAAAACCTAGCTTCTTGTTATCTCTAGGACTTAGGCGACTTGGGTGGAGTTAAGTAATTGCGGCTATGATACCGCGGCATAGCTACAATGCAGCACTCTATTTAAGTATCTTGGAGTTCTAGCCTTGATTTATATATTGAATCTATCATGCTAATGTTGTTTGTTTTGGTTTCAGGACCATGGCAGATAAGAATTTCAAGACGTATCAGAGGCGTGTGGATGAAGCCGCCATGTTAGGAGTGATACGTGGGATGTTGGAAAACCAGAAGAGGCAAACTGAGCTGATCCAGCAGCAAGCAGATTCATTTCAGGAGGGTTTGCAGGCTATTCAGCAGTCTGTAAACACCGCAGTAGCGAAGCCAGTCGACCGAGTAGGAACTGTGGCAGATTTCAGACGGTTGGGTCCTACTACTTTCACTGGTTTGGAGGAGCCGTTACCAGCCGAGCAGTGGCTAGTAGACACGGAGATTTTATTGATTGCGGCACAGATCCCAGAAGACAAGAGAGTAGATGTGGTGCGCATTCAACTGGTGGATTACGCCCGAGAGTGGTGGCTTGTGGAGGAGACCCGCTTGTCCAAGCCAATCAGTTGGGCGGATTTCTCCAAAAGTTTCTTGGAAAAGTTCTTTCCGCGGACTGCACGGGAGGAAATGGAGGAGAAATTTATTGGGCTGAGACAAAATGGAGCAGCTGTGGATGTACATGCAGCGGAATGGACGAGACTCAGCCGCTTCGCGGGACCCTTAGTCGCCAAGGAGGCAGATAGGGCGCGAAGGTTCTTGCGCAGTTTGGATGTGGACATCCAGAGGCAGATTGTCTCCCTGGGTTTGACCACTTTCTCGCAGGTTCTTACGGCAGCCAGAGAGCAGCAGAGTTTATCAGGATCGAAAGGGAACCTTCACCAGACAGCAGTTGCGGCCAGGAAGCCTGCATTTGTACCTAACCGAGATCATGGGCGCAGAGGTATTCCAGTGGACCGTCGAGGTGTAGCGCCAATGAAGAAGCCTGTGATCGTTGATCGAAGGAAGAGCGTGATTTGTGATTACTGCCGATTACCTGGGCACGTGCAGAAGGATTGTCGAAGGAGACTGGGACTTTGTCTAGTTTGTGGAGCAGCCGATCACGCAGTTGGTGCTTGTCCGTCGAAGCTTCGCACGAGAGATGATATAAAGAAGCCTCCGCAGAGACCGTTCTAAGGGCAGAAACAACTGACACAAGGACCAAATCAGGCTCGAGCTTTCACGTTGACAGCTGAGGAAGCCAAGGCATCAGGAGAAGTAGTTTCAGGTACTTTGCTCGTTCATGGTTTTCCCGCATTGGCATTATTTGATTCCGGAGCATCCCACTGTTTTATGTCATCCAAATTTATAACTACACACTCGATCACCTGCACGACCCTGTCTAGTTTCTGGGACATACACACTGGGAATGGGAAAATCATAGCTAGTAAGGAATGTAAAGATTGTACGGTTGTTGTGTGCGGACGGGAGCATTTTGCAGATTTCTTGGTGATTGATACGGGCAGTTATGAAGTAGTCTTGGGAATGGATTTTCTTGGCACTTTCCACGCCCACATTGACTGTAGGGCAAGGAAGGTAATTTTCCAGATTCCCGGACACCCTGAGTTTACTTTCATTGGAGGAAGCAGTTCTGTCGGGCCAGCCGAATTTAGGGCTAGGCCGACGAACAAGGTTCTTGCGGCTATGGTAGTGGATAGTAATGAAGAGCCGGCAGTTGTCCGCGACTTCATGGATGTGTTTGAAGATATTTCGGGCGTACCGCCGGAGCGAGATGTGGAGTTTGCGATTGACCTTATTCCTGGTGCAGCGCCAGTATCAAAATCTTATTATCCGATGGCACCGGTGGAATTGGAAGAAGTTAAGAAACAAGTGGGTGAATTACTCGAGAAGGGATGGATTCGAAGCAACAACTCACCTTGGGGAGCTCCAGTTCTTTTAGTAAAGAAGAAGGATGGCACGAGAAGGATGTGCATTGGCCTTCGAGACGTTGAAGCAGAAGTTGATAACCGCCCCGATCCTGACCGTACCGGATAATTCAGGAGGACTGGTGATTCACAGCGACGCATCTGGAAAGGGATTGGGATGTGTTTTAATGCAGAATGGGAAAGTCGTCGCTTACGCATCGAGACAGCTGAAGACTCATGAGAAGAACTATCCGACTCATGACTTAGAGCTTGCAGCCGTGATCTTCGCCCTGAAGATTTGGAGACACTACCTTTTGGGCGAGAGAGTTGAAGTCTTTACAGAACACAAGAGTTTAAAGTATGTGTTCACTCAGAATGAGTTGAACATGAGGCAACGCAGATGGTTGGAGCTGATGGCCGACTATGACCTTGATCTTAAGTACCATCCAGGAAAAGTCAACGTCGTGCCGGATGCGCTGAGTCGGTTACCAGCAATTCAGATATTGACTGCACAGAGAGAGATCATTGCGGATTTTCGGAGATTCGACTTGGAGGTTGTGCTACCCCATGCTACAGGACAGTTGATGCAGTTGCAAGTACAGTCGTCCTTAGTTGAGAAGATTAAAGTGGCGCAATCGCAGGATCCTAGACTGCAAAAGTTTCGAGAGCAGGTTGAAGCCGGACTACGAACCGATTTACTGACCCACGAAGACGGTTCGTTGAGATATGGTAGCCGTGTGTGTGTGCCAAAAGGAGATGTACGTGAAGAGCTCATGATGGAGGCACAGAGTTCAGCTTACTCTGTACATCCAGGAGGGACAAAGATGTACCGAGACATTCGACAGCACTTCTGGTGGGAAGGTATGAAACGGGAAATTGCTCGCTTCGTGGCTAAGTGCTTGGTGTGTCAGCAAGTCAAGGCTGAACACCAAAGGGTTGCTGGTTTGTTGCAACCACTTCCGATTCCTCAGTGGAAGTGGGAACATATAACCATGGATTTCGTGACGGCTTTACCGCGGAGTCCAAAGGGCAACAATGCAGTATGGGTGATTGTCGATCGGTTGACCAAGGCAGCTCACTTTATTCCTTTTCGGGTTGGTCAATCGACGGAGACTTTGGCAGAGCGATACATGCAGGAGATTGTCAGATTGCATGGAGTGCCGGTAAGCATCGTGTCCGATCGGGACACTCGATTCTTGTCGCACTTTTGGAGGAGTTTACAAGAAAGTTTGGGGACTCGATTGAAGTTTAGCACAGCTTATCATCCTCAGACTGATGGACAATCGGAGAGAACGATCCAGACCCTTGAAGATATGTTGAGGGCTTGCATGTTGGACTTCAAAGGTTCTTGGGAAGATCATCTACACCTGGTGGAGTTTTCGTACAACAATAGCTTCCAAGCGACAATTCAGATGGCTCCGTTTGAAGCATTGTATGGTCGTAAGTGCCGTTCACCTGTTTGTTGGGATGATGTTGGTGAACGAAGGTTACTAGGACCAGATTTGGTGGTGCAGACAGTCGAGAAGGTGAATACAATCAGGAAGCATATGAAGGCAGCTCAAGACAGATAGAAAAGTTGGGCCGACACGTCAAGAAGACCTCTAGAGTTCGCCGTGGGTGATTTGGTATTCCTGAAGATATCACCGACTAGAGGGGTGATTCGCTTTGGAAGTCGGGGAAAGCTTAGTCCTCGATTCGTTGGACCCTTCGAGATATTGGAGCGTGTTGGAGAGGTAGCGTACCGGTTGGCGTTACCGCAGTCATTAGCAGGAGTTCACGATGTGTTTCATGTGTCTCAACTACGGAGGTATGTTCGTGATGAGACTCATGTCTTGGATCATTCGGAGTTGACTGTACGGGAGGACCTAACCTTTGAGGAGCGACCAGTTGAAATCAAGGATCGAAGAGAAAAGGTTCTTAAGAACAAGGTTATCCCTCTTGTGCTAGTTTCTTGGGGTAATCGATCGCATGAAGAATCCACTTGGGAGCGAGAAGACGAGATTCGGCAGAAATTCCCTCACCTTTTCCAGTAGTTAGCTATCTTGTACTCTTGGAATTTCGAGGACGAAATTCTTTTGTAGTTGGGTATGATGTAACACCCGAGCCCAGTAATACTATTTATATTATTAGTTGAGGGTTATTTATTGCTCATTCCAATTTTCCTGATTGTTTGGTGCTTTTTGCTAAATTTTAACCGGTTAAGTCATTTTGGCACATAACAAATTTTAACTCCTAAAATGAAATTAAAAGTGTCCATGTTGGCCTACTCGTCGCCACTAGTCGCGTGGTAGCGTCCGCGTGTCGAGATTCTGTTCCGTTCGGCTAAACGGGCAAGTTTGGACGACTACGCGCGCGTGCAAGTGTCCGACTTGGGGGCATGCATTTTAATCATTAAACACCTCTTTTCAAAATTTGGAACCCGCTTAAAATCTTATAATTTGAATTTGGAACATTTGGGCGCAAACCGGGCTCGATTTGGAAATGTTTCATTTCGCGCCAAAAAGGCCCATTTAATTTAATATCTTTAAACTAATATATATACGAAATATATTCGTAACAGTTATAAATCCCTACAAAATCTTTTAATTTTGATTTCCTAAACCCCCCCAGCCAATCGCGTGGCTCCTTTCCCCGTGGGCCCCGCCTTTCCTTTCCCTACCTCTCTCTCTCTCTCTTCCCTCATTCTCTCTCTCCCTCTAACAACTCTCTCTCTCCTCTATTTATATCCCCATGCAGCCGCCTCCCTGCTCATCTCTCCATCACGAGAACCATCAGAACCCTAACCCAAGCTACCTCGTAACCGCGCCGCCGACCTCCCCGCGACCTCGCCGTCGCCGCCCTCGCCACCGCGAGCCCAGCCGCACCTCCTACCTCCCTCCTTCGCCGCTTCCCGTGCCTGCACCCAACCCCGACGACGCCACCAACCACCGCAACTCCCGCCGTCGACGCCGCCTCCCGTCGCCGACGACTCCCGCGACTCCCTCTCCTTCTCCTCGTCGCAACCTCGTCGTCGCCTTCCCTCTCTCCTCGCCGGACCACCATCAAAACCCGAGCCCGACCCTGCACCATCCCCGGGTCGCCGGAGAACGCGCCGTCGACCCTCGTCGACGTCACCCGCGCCACCTCCGACCACCTCCTTCTCCCCTCGACCACCAGAGCCGACCACCCCCTCCTCCACTAGTCGCAACACCCTCTCCAGCGAACCCCGAGGCCGTTCAAGTCTTCGCAGCCGCCGTCGCTGCCTCGCCGGCGTTCCAGCGCCGTCGAGCCCGCCGGGGTCACCCTGGTATCTCTCTGTAAGCATCCTTATCTCTCCTTTGTGCAAAGTTTTTCCCCCCGCTGATCTTGTATGTTTATCATTGTTGCTAACCTCGTTGCCGTGACTTTTGCCGGAACCCGACCGTGCCGTCTTGTGAACCCGACGCTCCAGCGAAGTACCCTGGTCCGTGTGATCCCGTTGTTCTCTGTTGGGACTCGATCCGAGTCCCGTGCACCCATCTCGTGTTTTCTGCCGACTTTGCATCCGTGCTTTCCGGTTTGCGAAACCGTCGAGGCAAGTATCTGAATACTTGCTTTAACATGCTAGCGTGCGAGATCTAGTCTTGCCATGCAGTTGAATATCATACTATATAATACTACAACTTAATGATGGTAATTGATATTATAAGTTAGAATTGACAGTTGCAGTTATCTTTAACATGGAATCGTTATAATAGTTTCTCGTAATTAATCAACCCACTACCAATCCATATTTCAACTAAATAAAACAAGTGGATCGTATCTGCCTTATTTGTTAAATCATTCACGAGACAATTATTATACTTAGTTTAAATTCATGTAGCTTCATTACTTTATGTTGTGGATATTGCTTCACCTTGTGGCTTTTGCACCCCAAGGGTGCGTGAACCTGTTAATAAGAGAATACAAAACATCATTGTGTTTACATGGAATAATATGGTTATTTACTGTTTCCTGCTGCTGTTCATTATTTGATTGTATACCTGTTGTGAGCACATACTCGATTGCACTACATATTGGCCTGACCCTGCTACACATGACATATGCATACATACCGACTCATCCCGTTGTACCATAACATGACTTGCTTCATGATTTCATGCCTAATGCCGACAAACCCGACCATCCCTGCTGTCTATCCAGACAGATCTACTCTTACCGGATTTTTCTGTTGGCATTAGTCCTTGACTACTGAATACCTGACCTGACATACATAGCTTGGGGGTATGGGGAAATCAAAGGTGAAACCGACTTGTAACTCAACAGTTCGATACATGTTCTGATCAGTCTTACGGGCTTGGCCAGCCCCGGAGTGTTGATGCTGACATCACTCGCCCATCCTACTACCTTTTACTGCTTAGCGGCACGTCTCGGATTCAGCCCCGAGGACCTTGACCGTGATCCCGGGCACGCACGGGATACTATTGAGTTACATCGACGATTCATCAATTGGTTTCAAAGACTATAGAGTAGAAACCTGATAGGACAGTTAGTCACCATTGCACATTACCCTGCTCTGTTATTTCTTAGTACTGCTTTATTCATGTTCATACTTGCATTGCTTATTACCATGTTTAAATTATATACTTGATGTCATGACGCGCTGACGTCTGGGTTTTGCATGGCCCAGATTCCGTACCACTGTCGACGACCGAGCAGGAGTACTTCAGCCAGCAGGCTGAACTGTGAGTTCCTGAGGGTTTAGTTTATTTATTTCATTTCATTTCCAGATGTGAGCCCGCATTATGGGACGTACTGTTTATTCATTGTATTGGATCATTAGCTTCCGCATTTATTGTTTGTTGATTCCTGTTATTATGGATTTGGACATGTGTTAGATTAGTACTTTATCTTGTTCTTGATATCCTTACAACCGTAATGTGACTGTGGATGGATACTTCCTACCCACAGGTAGCATGGTTGGCTATGTTACGTGCCCAATCCTGCGTACTCTGGGAAGCGGGGCGTGACAGGCAGCCCCCTTCAGCAACGTGAATGGACCACCCAGCACTTCACGGAATCCGGTAACTTGGGCACCCCTCCTTGGGTCAACCTGTACCCCCTACGAGTGCGGCGAATAGCTCGCCAATTCTAGAGTGAAGCCCCCTCCGTCTCAAAGCCATGAGATGCGGGCCCGTTACCCTCTAGAACCCGGCTACCCGTGCACCCCTCCGCTGGGTAATCCTAGTACAGAAAGTAAAATATACAACAGGTACATCGACCTCAGCCCGGTCGTGCCCCAAAAGAATAATATACAAACAGGCAGTGACGGCAGTCCACATGTCGGACGCTCGTCCCGCAATATCAAATGTACATATACAACCAAACTTTACTAACATTGCATCCAGGCTATCCCCCACGACAAATCCGCAATATCACAGCACAACACAGAACATCAACGTGAATGTCACGTTCGCAAATCCGTCTAAAAGGGCTATAGCAGTTAGACAGGATTTACCGATCAAGTGACATTCACGGTCGTAGATATAATGTAGATACTGTGAACTTACATGTTTAAAATTTTCGATCGACTAAATTTCCCGAAGTGGGCCCCAAGCACTACTGTAGCACTCAAAATAAATCTGGGCCCAAAAAGAATATACCAGAAACCCTATTTCCATGTCAAAAACCCAATGTAGAAATTTGGTGCAGTTTGGCCACATTACGGCGGTGGATCAGCGGCCAAAACGTGGTTTTGGCCGCTGATCCGCCGCGCTACAGTAATTTCAGCCGACCAAATTTTCACAGAATTCTTATAAAACCCTGCACGTATTTTTGCAATGTACCAAATAATTTTTTGAGAACAACAAAAATTCGACAGAAACCTGGACTTGAAAATGGGGTTTTTGGAAAATCCGTTCGATCGAACATGTAAACACGTTAGAGCAAGCTAGACTAGGTTAATGGCGTGGCTCTGATACCATTGTAAGTGTACGGCAGCGCCCCGGCCGTCTGAATGAGGCTAAAATGCGGAAACAAAAACTTTTCTTTAAACAGAAACCGGCGCTACCGCGGACTATAAACCTGGATCGGGCCATTAACCTACCACTAGCAAACTAGAGAATGGGTAGAAATCTATACCGAGCGATCCGTATCCTTCGGTCTTCGGCCACCATCCCGATCTCCTCGCGGAATCTCCGGTCTTCATCTCCTCGTCGGAAAGGGCACCACATCGCCGGGTTCTTTTACGGGCTCCCACCTCTGGACCGAGGCAACTCGGACATAAAGTTGGCAAGCCGACGTGTCCAAGATTGCTGTAGGCTATACGTAGATCACCATGTCTCTAGGGGTTATTGAAGTTGCCATTGTAGATGTCAAGGTGGTGGTGGAGGAGTAAAACCATTTTGTGATGAGCTAAGGAATTTGATGTGTAAAATGATATGAATCAATTTCACTCAAAGAAATGGAGACCCCCACCATAATGGTCGGCCCAAGCCTCATGGAAAAGAGAGGGAGTGTGACAATAATACAAGAGAGAGAAATGGGTGATGATGAGGAATAATCATCACCCCAAAGTCAAAATCAATAACCCATCACTCAACCCATCATATAAAGTAAACAATGATGAACAAGAAAAAGTCAATTGATGGTTGAACCATCATGAAGCAACAACTTACAAAAACCACCCTCCACTATGCTAATTTGCACATTTGCAAAGTAGCCCCTCCACACCAATTTTCAGCCAAAGAAAGAAACAAAGGAAAATGGCCAAAACGGAATGCAAACTGGCAACTTCAAAAAACTGATCCCGTAATAAATTACAGGAAAACCCCGCGACTCTATATACATACCCGCATTTGTATTGCGACCGAATACAATTGCAATGAGACAAAATCTACACTGTATAATACTAGGATCCGGCTTAAACCAAAGCCCGCTAGTATTATCCGTCTGATCATGATCCGTGCAATACCGCACGTACATGATCGAACCCTGCCATATATCCATACGGCCTCTACAGCGTTTCGCCCGAAACTTAAGAAACTGTCTGGGGGACTCTAAAGACTCGTCAATACTTTGGCTGTGGATTTAACCACTAGCACGTCAGAGGTATTAGCCATACGTAACGGGCTACCAGGTATTGACCAAAAGGGAGGTCGATGAGCGAACTCATCCTGACACCCTACTGAGCCTATCAGTGACAATATCCGTACAGTCTGGTCCGTTCGTCTATGAGCATCGCATGGCGGGCCTAGGGGTTGGTAAAAGTCAGAACCCCAAAAGTGGTACAAATCGTGTCGGAGTGTAGCCCAGAACACCCTGAGATACTACTAGAATACCTACCAGTAAATCTCCTGTCTTGTCCAAGGACTTCGTGTAATGGCTCTCCTAGACACAGCGCGACCTCACCCCCAATACCAGGAGAGACGAACCCCTGCAGATCCGCTCACTGCCTCCATGTGGCTCGAGACTGTACCCAACTAAAACCTGTTTGCACGACTCCTTTGAGCCATGGTAGGGTAGTAATCAAAGTACAGTGGGAACTCACACGAGACAAATGACGATCCCAGGTCGATGAACTAACCTGTACACATGTCACCAGGGAACTGCTATCTGACGTCAGGTATAAGACCAACTAGCATGTTCCCGGCGAGTCATGTCCTGTGTACTCATAACCTAATAAGCACCTGTATCTTAGGTGAACCAACTGACACCAGTGTCTTGGGAGACCGGCCACCGCCCCTCGTCTGGGTCTCGACTGTATATACTAGTCTACTCTGGAGGATCGATGCCCTGTCTCAAAAACTCCCACGACTAGGGACCTTTTAAGGATGTGCTTATAGACCCCAGCTCCCACGTATATGATCGCCATCATACTGCTGGCCGTCAAGCATAAATCCTAAGGGCTCTGTCAACGCGCAATAGTGACCTGCAAGGTCACCTAAAGCAGTACACGATGATAAAGATAAACCAGATAGCATACTATCATCTTGAGTAAGACTGTCCTACCGGCATAGGTCCTCCCTCAATCATTGCAATCACGTGCCTGTGATCCAATAATTGACTCTAAGGGCACTATACCCAACAGATACATCGTTACCATGGATGCTACCAAAGAGGCAGTGTGGATATATATAAGTTCATGAGATGAATTTTGTTCCTACCATTGTGTGACAATGGAGTTGTGGCTTATGCCTAGGAACCCCCATCCCATCAAAGATCCAGACATATTCTTAGGCAGTATCACCTGATCATGGAGATGGTTGATCTCCAGGGAGATCGAGGTTAGGAGAGTAGACACAGAGGACAACAGCGCGGATCCACTCACAAAGGCCTATTCCCTAGTAGAGACTTTTTTGGGATGGTTGAGTATGAGATACTTTCTTTGTACTTCATTACATTCACTGATGATCTTTCAAGATTCAGACATATGTTCCTGTTGAAACACAAGTCCGAAGCTTTTGAGATATTCACAGAATATAAGTTAGAAGTAGAGAACCAAAAACGGATATAAGTATTATGTCCTTTGATGAGATCAAGGAGGAGAATACTTGAGCACGGAATTCCTGGACTATTCTAAAGGAGAATGAGATTCTCTCTCAGCATTACTCCTCCGTATACACTACAGCACGTCGGTGTATCGGGGCGGAGCAATCGCACCCTATGTGATATGGTGTGCTCTATGATGAGTACTATTGAGTTGTCTATTTCCTTTTGGGTGTCATGCACTTGTGAAGCTGCATGCCTATTGAATAGGGTTCTAATCAAATCAGGTGCCTACCACTCCATATGTGATATGGTATGGGAAGAGCCCATCTCTTAAGGATGTTAAGATTTGGGGTTGTCCAGCCTATGACTAAAAGCATGATCCGGAAGTATCTTCTACCGAGCCCATCTCTTAAGTTCAGTACTGTGGAAGTTTGCAGGATATATCAAGCATTCGCAAGGGAATATCTTCTACCGAACTGAGGAACAAAAATGTTTAATTACTCGGCATGCCACCTTTTTGAGAAAAAGGGAATTTCTAGTGAAGAAATTAGTGGTCATGAGGTAGAACTGGAAGGAGTTCCAGCTACACAAACTGCAGCTGATGATTTGGTAGAACCGGAGGATTCAATAGTTTCCAACGAACCTCAGCCTCTCCTCCAATCTGGTAGGGTTCCTCATGCACCTAAAAGATACTTCGGTTTTCTCTATAACAGTGGGAGCGAGGATTGCATCATAAGATGATGACCCAACTTGTTTCGAGCAGGCCATCAGGAGTAGGGACTCTGTCAGAATGGCTGGATGCTTAGCGATCTGAGATGGAATCCTTATACACCAACAAAATATGGACTTTGGTTGCTTTATCTGAAGGGTTAAATCCCCATCAGAAGCAAGTATACCTTGAGAAGATTACTTGGTGTACATGGAAAAGTTGAGACTTTCAAAGCTATGCTTAAGTCCATCTAGATCCTACTTGCCACTGCTACATACCATGACTACGATATTTGGCGGTTGGGTGTCATGACTGCTTTTCTAAAATGATAATTTAGAAGAGAGCGTCTATAAGTACACAGCCAGAGGGCTTCGTAGACAGTGGGAGTAGCGGAAACGTGTGCAAGATGTTTTGTGTGATAAATCAGGCATCGCGGAGTTGGAACGTCTGTTTTGATGTAGTAATCAAAGAGTTTGACTTCATCAAAATGGTAGATGAACCAAGTATATACAAAAAGGTAGTAGGGAGTATGGTGGTGATCTTCGTATAGTACGTGGATGACATACTCTTGATAGGGAAGGAGTTTCCTATGCTACGCTCGGTCAATCTCCTCTTATCACAAAGATTCTCCATATAGGATCAAGGTGATACCTCCTAAATCCTGGGTTATGGATCTATGAGATAGATCTAATTGGATGTTAAGATTCTCACTAGTTGTAGTGAGATGGTATCAATCGATCCTGGGGAGAATCACTGGAAAGGTTCCAGGGTGATAAGGACGAATGAATGTCAGTCGCAGGCATTGTCTTTACCCTCAGTGGAGGGACGGTATGTTGGAAGAGTTCCAAGCTAGATACCGTGACATACTAGACAATTAAAGGCTAGATACATCATTACCAAGGATGCTACCAAAGAAGCAGTCTGGATATATATAAGTTCATGAGATGAATTTTGTTCCTACCATTGTGTAACAATAGAGTTGTGGCTTATGCCTAGGAACCCCCGTCCCATCAAAGATCCAGACATATTCTTAGGCAGTATCACCTGATCATGGAGATAGTTGATCTCTAGAGAGATTAAGGTTAGGAGAGTAGACACAGAGGACAACAACGCGGATCCACTCACAAAGGCATATTCCCTAGTAGAGACTTTTATGGGATGGTTGAGTATGAGATACTTTCTTTGTACTTCATTACATTCACTGATGATCTCTCAAGATTCAGACATATGTTCCTGTTGAAACACAAGTCCGAAGCTTTTGAGATATTCACAGAATATAAGTTAGAAGTAGAGAACCAAAAACGAATATAAGTATCATGTCCTTTGATGAGATCAAGGAGGAGAATACTTGAGCACGGAAATCCTGGACTATTCTAAAGGAGAATGAGATTCTCTCTCAGCATTACTCCTCCGTATACACCACAGCATGTCGGTGTATCGGGGCGGAGCAATCGCTCCCTATGTGATATGGTGTGCTCTATGATGAGTACTATTGAGTTGCATATTTCCTTTTGGGTGTTATGCACTTGTGAAGCTGCATGCCTATTGAATAGGGTTCCAATCAAATCAGGTGCCTACCACTCCATATGTGATATGGTATGGGAAGAGCCCATCTCTTAAGGATGTTAAGATTTAGGGTTGTCCGGCCTATGTCTAAAAGCATGATCGGGACAAGCTCGAGGCAAGGTCAGTACTGTGGAAGTTTGTAGGATATACCATACATTCGCAAGGGAATATCTTCTACCGAACCGAGGAACAAAAATGTTTAATTATTCGGCATTCCACCTTTTTGAGAAAAAGGGAATTTCTTCTGAAGAAATTAGTGGTCATGAGGTAGAACTGGAAGGAGTTCCAGCTACAGAAACTGCAGCTGATGATTTGGTAGAACCGGAGGATTCAATAGTTTCCAACGAACCTCAGCCTCTCCGCCAATCTGGTAGGGTTCCTCATCCACCTGAGAGATACTTCGGTTTTCTCTATAACAGTGGGAGCGAGGATTGCATCATGAGATGATGACCCAACTTGTTTCGAGCAGGCCATCAGGAGTGGGGACTCTGTCAGAATGGATTGATGCTTAGCGATCTGAGATGGAATCCTTATACACCAACAAAATATGGACTTTGGTTGCTTTATGTTGGATATATATGCCCTAGAGGCCTTCATTGTATAGGATACTAGAGATATGTATGTACATGACAATCTTGCTTGATATGATAGTACGCTATTTGGTTTGTCTTTATCTTAACGTGTTATATATTTTACTTTGTATTTATATACATGTTGACAAAGCCCATAGGGTGTTTGCCTGACTACCGGCGTTGTGATGGCAGTCATACTTGTGGGAGCTGGATAGTCAATAGGCACATCCTTAAATGTCCCTGGTCGCAGGAGTATCGAGACCAGGCATCGATGCTCTAGAGTAGACTAGTGTATACATATCTAGACCCTGACGAGAGGCGATGGATTGGTCCCGCAACCATTGGTGATGTGCACCTAAGATAGTATACAGATGCTCACTGAGTGTGAGTACACCGGACAGGACTCGCCGAGAGCTGACTGGATGGTATTATACCTAACGTCAGATAGTAGTTCTCAGGTGACATGTGTGCAGATAGTCTGTTGACTTAAGGTCGTCATTTGTCTCGTGTGAGTTCCCACTGTGCTTTGATTACTACCCTACCACGGCTCAAAGGAGTCGTGCAAACAGGTTTTAGTTGGGTACAGTCCCGAGCCACATGGAGGCAGTGAGCGACTGTTAGGGATTCGTCACTCCCAGTATAGGGAGTCGGTATCACACTGTGATCGGTTGGTCATTACCATAAGTCCCTGGCCATGGCTGATTGAGAATTACTGGTGGACTGATCAGTAGATTCTCGGATGGTTTTGAGCCACACCGGCACGAGTTGTACGGTTGTTAGGGGTCTGACGTTCACCACCTCCCTAGACCATACATGCGATACTCTCAGACGAACAGACTGGACTGCGCGGATATTATCACTGACAGGCTCAGTAGAGGTTACGGACGAGTTCGCTCGTCGGCCTACTTTTCGACACGTACCTGGGTTGCCATTACGTACAGCTAGTGCCACTGACGGACTTGTGGTTAAACCCACTGCCAGCGTACTGTCGAGTCTTTAGAGTCCCACACAGAGGGTTTCCCTGGATCAGGCGAGACGATGTAGATGTCGTATGGTCTTACGGCAGGGTTTCGATCGCATTCGTCTACTGGCTACTCGAATGACGATCGGACGGATAATACTGGTAGGCTTTGGTTTAAGCCGGATACTAGTATTGTAGTATTGGATTATACTGTATCCGTATTTTTCTGAATACGGATACGGGTATGAAAATACGGAAAAGGGCATTCTTGTAAATTTACAAGTTTGACCTTCTAGAAGGAGACACCTCTTTATAGTGTTATTCTTTTTCATTAAAGGATTAATGAGGTGGAATTAGGAGAGTTATGAAGCATGGGTTGAAAGCATGGCTATGGATTTATTTATTCACTTTGGAATTACTATTCAAGTAAGGTTGCATTTTATTTGATTAAATAATTCCATGGTTGAATGATTGTGAAAATACTTAGCCATTCTCTTAGCTCATTTTCTTATCATTCTCAAAAATGCTCTCTCTCTCCTAGGTTTTCTTCTCTCCTTCTTCATGAAACTCATACACTTGCATGTGTTGCAAATCAATGAGTTTTGAGATCAACTAGTTCAATACACACTCTCTCTACATCCCCTTAGTTATCTCTCCTAGCAAGTAAGATCACTAAGGTATCTCATGGAGGTTGGAGCTTGATTGTAGGCCCCTCGGGTGGATCCATATTTGATGCAAAGGAGACCGGCAACCGAACTCTTCCAAACCCTAGAAGAAGCCAAAGAAAGGAGATCAAGAACAAGGAGCTTGAACCAAGGAGTAAGGAGCAACTTGAAGACCCGAAGGACTAGGAACGAGGGTATAACTCCTTTTACATAGTGGTTAACTCTCTCTCTTAGTTTAATTTTGTTACATAAGGCTTAATAAAGATCCTAAAGTGGGAAAAAGTTCATGATGCTAAGCAAAAACTAGCTTCTTTTGAGATGAGAAAACCGTTTTTTAAAGTATTCCGCCTCCCCGCGACCCATGGGGTGTGCATCATGGACTTACAATGGTATCAGAGCCATATTAAACCATATCTAACTTGTTAGCAAAGTGTTGGAAATTCGATCGCCGGAAAAACCCTAAAATCACATCCGAAAATATCAGTTTCTGTCGATTTTGAAATCTGGTCCTAAAAATTTTTCAGAAGGCTTAAAAATACAGGCAGGGTTTTCTAAGAATACTGATGAAATTTGGGCCCCTGAATCGATCAACTCACCGTGGATCCACGGCCGAACCAAGCGTTCGGCCGCGGATCCGCCGCCGAGTTGACTCGGATTCGGCCCAAATTTCTTCTGTTATTCTTAGTTTTTGGAGTTGTGATTTTTGGGATATTTTGATTCTGCCCAGATATTTTGTGTACTGTGTTGACCTGAGGATAGATTCAAAATTGCTTATTCGATCGAAATTCTAATTGCTTTAGCTAATCGGTTCTTCTGTAATGCTTTATGTGTTTTGAAACGTCCGCTAATCGCTATACGACGATTAGTGGGGGTTGCACATATCTGTAATGGTTGGTTTGTGTATATGAATGTTATTGGATTGTCAATGATGAATAGCCGGGGGATGTGAGACGAGTGTTTTCTTTTCTTTCCTTCAATGTAATTTGTGAAATTGATGTAATATTATTTTTGCGGGGCACATCCGGGATGAGGTTGTAGCCACTGTTGTATTATTTCTTTTTACTGTTTTTGCTCCTAGGATAGACCCAAGGAGGGGTGCACAAACTACCGGGTATTTTGAAGTGCTTAGTGGCCTACTCACGTTGTTGAGGGAGACTGCTTCACTTCTGGTACTTGGTGGGTAGTTTGCCGCACCCGTAGAGGTCTCGGATGGGGTTTTGGCTATTCATCACGACCGTGGAACCCGTCCTTCGTTATGGGCTTAAACGAAGTGCGGTATTCCTAGTATATCCAATATCTTCATCTATGATCTGGAATGCTTATTATTGCGTGCGACGAATGGATATATCTATATATGATATTTATTAGGCGTTGCTTATGTTTTTCACCCGCGCTAGTCCAGCCCCCGCTCTGTCGTTAGTTAAGTAACCTAACGGATGATGACGGGGCCCAGTGGCGAATGCGGATGGCATAAGCGTACGTTGTATTTTCGTTGTTTTCTACAATGGTAGGTTTAAATGATGGGAAAACATTAATTCATTAATGCAAAGAAAATAAACCTAAACTAAATCGTTGGAACAATTTCAAAACCACTCGGTTTTCTTCAAAAAGCAAATTTTAAATGCGGAGCTTAAACCACTCCTTTTAAAAAGCTATCTTGGTTCCTTCGATGATATCAAGTTCACTACGTTAACGGTTTTTTGCCAAAAACCAGCCGTAACCCTCTGTCGTTTCAAATAAACAGCACATCGTATTCATGCTATGTTTGTTGGCCTACGTCAAGGCATAGTGTATGGTAGCAATATGTTGCTTATTTGTTGCATAAATAGATGCATTAGTTTAGGACAGTCGTACAGCCTTGTTGGCCTACGTCAAGGGCGAGTACGGATGGATCTAAATTAATCAGGACAACGACGGGTAGAACTTGACTTGCATCTTATGATTTGTTGGCCTACGTCAATGTCATAAGAGCTTGGGGTAAAAATCACATCAGGAGTTTCAAACATACAGGAAACTTGCAGATTTAGCATACCTTCTGGAGTGTGTTGACTAGAGTGGCTTCCATCTAGGGAATCATGCAATGATAGTTTGATCCCAATCCCACTGATGAGTAGGATTACTCTCGGGAAATTTTCTCACTTAACAATCAATGCTATAAACCAAGTAGGTGTCTAGAAAGGTGTTAAAGGGGCTATGCCTCCAGGGAAATGAGGTTCTTTAATTAAGGAACTTCGCGAAAGCGTTGGAAAACCTCCCTTGAAGTACCAACACTGGCCTGGCTGAAAGGATAAGCAAGTATTGTGACGTGTGATTAAATCCTGACTAATTCATCTTTTAAGGATTGAAGAAGGATTTGAGGAAACAGTGGGAGCCATCCTGTTTAGATAAACATAAACCAATCTAAACTTGCAAGAGCATATGTTGAGTGTTTCTTTTCTCTCTCTGGCAGCTACCATGACAGGACAAAACTATTACTTGAAAAGAATACACTGACCGGGCCAAACTATAAAGATTGGCTAAGGAACGTCAACATTGCACTGACTTATGACAAAGTTTCATATGTTACCACCGTTGTTCCTCCCCATATCCCAGGACCAGATTCCTCAGTTGCGGACAAGGAGGTTCATAAAACCTGGGATCTAGACTGTGAGAGAGCTGTTAGTTGTATGTATGCCCTAGAGGCCAGTATTGTACAGATGATGTATATTATATTGGATGCTTGGACATTTATAGAGAGGACTTTCTTGCTCGATATGATAGTATGCTATCTGGTTGCTCTTTATCTTAACATGTATACTTGTCTCTTGATACTGTCTTATAGTTACATGTTGGTAAAACCTTTAGGATGTGTACTTGACTACCTGGACTATGATGTAGATCATACTAGTGGGGACAGAGTAGTCCATAAGTACATCCTTTAATGTTCCTAGTCGTGGGTGTATCGAGACAGGGCATCGATATACCAGAGTAGACTAGCGTATACGCTTCTCGACCCATGAGATGGGCGATGGATGATCCCATATCCATTGGTGTTTGACATCAGAGATGGTATACGGGTGCTCAGTGGAGACTGGGTACACTGGACGGACTCTCCGAGAACTCCCAGATGGTATTATACCTCACGTCAGATGGCAGTTCTCTGGTGACACTTGTGCAGGTTAGTCTGTAGACCCGAGATCGTCATAGAGTCTTATGTGATTCCCACTGTGCTTTGATTTCCACCTTACCACGTCCAAGAGGGCGTGCAAAACGGTGGTTTTTGGGTACAGTCCCGAGTCACATGGAGGTAATGAGCGATAGGAGGGGTTTCGTCTCTCCCGGTATTGGGGGTTGATATTGCGCTGTGCTCGATTGGCCATAACAGGGAAGTCCCTGGCCAGGGCTGATTTAGAGATTTACTGGTAAGTGTTACCAGTAGTTTCTCAACCCGTTATGAGCCTCACATGGGCACGACTTATCGGTTATTGGGGTCTGACGTTTACCACCCCTAGACTTGATATGCGACATATCAGACGAGGAGACCGGACTGTACGGGAAGTGTTACCGTTAGACTTTTACAGGAGTTGGAGCGGGCTTGCTTGCTGATCTTCCGATCGCTCAATCCCCGGGTAGCTGTTACGTCCAGCTAGTACCGCTGACGGCTTGTGGATACTTGATGTGATCATCACCTACTGCCGGCGTATTGACGAGTCTTTAGAGTCCTATATAGAGGTTTTACTGGCTCAGGCGAAACGAAATAGGAGAACGTATGCGATATGTGCAGGACCGAGAATAATGCGTGTATATGATACCGTATTCTATTCTCGCGACTTTTTGTATCGATCGGTTATATGTGATATAGCCGGGTTATCGAATCAAGTGTTGATTCGATAAATCGATACATTGGATGTTAGTCGGTAATATAAGATATAACCAGATTATTAAGTCAAGTGTTGATTTAATAATTTATTGTATAATTGTATATTAGATATACTAGTTTACATTAACTAACACTTGTCCACTTAAGAATTTTTCTCACATAAGCACAACTTTAATATATATGTGATATATATTAAAATGTGTGTTTTCTTTTTGTATCATGGTTGATGATTCACTTGACATGGGTGTACAAGACATACACCATTCTATTTTAAATGGTGGTTAATAATTATTTAAGGTAATTACAAATTAGTGGATTTTTTGTCACAAGCATGAAGCTTGTGGAAGCTTGTGGATGCTTTGACAAAGTCCACTAACTTTGTTTTACCTTAGATTTTTATTAACCTAACCATTTAGAATTAGCCATGGTAATGTCTCTACATGAGTTAGTATATGATACTCACTCACTTGATCATTATCATTTTTTTCATTTCTTCATCTTCTTCCTTGAGCTAAAAAGCTCTCTAGGGTTTGATCCAAAGTAAGAAGCATTGTGAGAAATAAAATTCTAAAGAGAACCCACTTCCTATTTCTCCATCCTCTACTAGACTAGCACTTTAATTTAGGGTGTTTTCTTCACTAATTCTCTAGTTAGTGAAGTAGAAGCTTGAGTTGATATTCCCTCGACGTAGATCTTCTTCGGCCTCGAAGACTTCAAGCAAGGACGCTTCTTTCGCCTCGTGAAGCTATGCAAGAGCCCGGGAGAACCACGATCACAGCGAAGGGACTTCAACAAGGAGCTAATGAAGTGAAGGACCGATTTACAAAGGTTGTATTTTCGTATTCACTTAGTAGTAATTGGTATTTACTAGCATGTGAAACCCTAATAATCTAGCGACGATCTTGTTTAGGGTTATTTGGCACCGCTAAAATTTTAATCGGGCATGATTGATGCGTTGTAGAACCTTGTTAGTGTGCCTAGTAACCCTACAGTGGTATCAGAGCCTAGCTAGAGTATTAGGCGACGTGTTTACGAAGTTAAAACTCCGAACGAACCCCGATATGTCAAAATGAACCCCTCTCTGTACATTTTTTAAAAACTGTGTTTTTTCTGAATTAAAAATGCTCAAAAAACTCAGCAGGGAATTCTAAGGGTTACCATGAAAAATGAGCCCCCAAATCCTCCACGTGGCCGTGGAACCGCGGCACTAAGCCACATGTCGCGGCGGTTCCGCGGCAGTAAAATAGTTTTGAGGACGGTTCTTTATGCAGTAGCATCCGTAGCTATTCCTTATATTTTCTGGGTATTTTTTTATCTGACTCAAGTGTTGAGTAATCTGGGGTTTATTTTGTATTCGTTGATTCGATCGGAAAATTTAAATTCGTTATTGTTTTCCGGATATTTAGAAACTATTAAAATGTTCGAACGGATATCATTAACTCAACTTTTCCCGGCACGAAAAATTTTCAAGTATTGAATTTTTATCGAGTTTAAATCTTTCGGAAAAACATGCATGTAATGTGATGGACCCTCTAGAAGAACACAAACCTTAACTCGATTATGTGACCGTCTGAACCGCCTCTAAACCTTAGGGTTTGGGGCGGTACGGCGTGCCACATGTGAGGTTGGCTTGACCCTTCTACGGCTGGACCATTGCTACTGTGACGTATTCTGGAATTTTTTGAACTCCGCTCAAGTGTTGAGCTATTTAGGAAATTTTGGGTATTTGATTATCTGTTCGGAAAGTTTAATACTGTCTATTTATCCGGAATGTGATACAATATGTGGAATTCATAAAGTTAAGCATGAAATGCAAAGTATATGATATTTCGGATTTACGATGTCTAAAGAGATTGTGGATTCCAAATATTGTAGTTTTACACTTTCTTTTCTGTGACCGTAAGTGTATGATATCGCCGGTTTCATTGCTATATGTCAACGACAATTGGGATGCGCACATTTACTTACGTTGATGACATGTGATGTTATGTGTTGCTGGATATGTTATATTGGATCGTCGCGTTTTGAATAGCCGGGGGTTTTATGTGAGATGAGAGTTTTTATTTTCATTCATATAAAATTAAATGCATGTAATATTCTTTTATTGGGGCACTTCCGGGATGAGGTTGATGTCACCATTTGTATATTATTTACTTTTCTGCACTAGGATAGACCCAAGGAGGAGAGCACAAGTAATCGGGTTTTAGAGTCCAGTGGGAGACCAACTCGAGGAGTCGAGTCCGGGTCTCCTAACTCTAGAATTGGTAGGGTTGCTTGCCGCTCTCGTAGGGGTCTAGGGGTGTGGGTTTCGCTATTCATCACGACCGTGGAATCCGTGTTTTATAGAGGCTCAAAATAAAACACGGATATCCTAGTATATCCAATGTTTCATATGTTTCTTCTGTTGCGATATCTGTGATGTGATCATTTGATATGTTGTGATAAATATTGTATATAGTATATATGATATATTATATAGACGTTACTTATGTTTTACACCCGCGCTAGCCCTGCCCCGCTCTGCCGTTAGTTACCTAACCTAACGGTGCACGAGGGGACATCGAGGCGAATGCGGATGGCATAAGTGTACGTCATATTTATCTGTGATGTTTAGGTGACTTAAATGATGGGACTTCATTAATGTGATTAATGAAAGAAAAGAAACCTAAAAGATGTTGTAGAATCAAATTTTCAAAAAGGGTAGCTGCAATTTTTGCTTTGCATAATGATATATGTGATATATCCTGCACCTTATTTGATGAGGAAAGAGCCGAGATCCCTTCACCGGGAGTGACCTCTTTAGCAAAAACTGGCAGATGCTACAACACTCGGTTTGTTTTTGATTGCTTTTGGAGTTTTGCTTTGCATAGTGATATATATGATATATCCTGCACCTTATTCCATAAGGAAAGAGCCGAGATCCCTTCACCAGGAGTGACCTCTTTAGCAAAACTAATGAAAGCCTCAAAATCACTCCATTTCAAAAATTCACTCGATTCTACAACGATATCAAGTTCATTACGCAATAGGTTTTAAGAAAAACCTGGCGTAGCCCTCCGTCATTTCAGATAAGTCCTACTTAGTATTCGTGCTACGTTTGTTGGCCTGCGTCAAGGCGTAGTGTGCGGTAGCTAACTAGTATTTATCTGCTTGTGCATATGATGCAGATTGGATTAGGGTAGTCGTACGACTTTTTTGGCCTGCGTCAAGGGTCGTGCGGTGGGTTTAATTCAATCAAGAAATGACGGGTTGAACTTGACTAGCGCACTATGGTTTGTTGGCCTGCGTCAAGGTCATGGGACGCTAGGGGCAAAATACTATCAGGAATTTCAAGTGTTGAAATTTGCAATGAGATTGCATACCTTCTATAAGATAGTTGGATCCCGATACCCACTGCGAGTAATTGTTACTCCTGGGAGAGTTTTACACAGGACAATTAGCCGATCAAGTAGGTGTCTAAAAAGGTGTCAACGGGGTTACGCCTCTGGGAAAACGAGGTTTACTTTAATTAGGTCCGTGCGAAAGCACGGGGAACCTCCCTCAAAGTACCGACACTGGCCTGGCTGAAAGATTGGCGAAATTGTAAGATGTAATTAATCCCGGCTAGTCTTTCCTTTAGGGTTTGAAGGAAGATTTGATAAAAATAGTTGGAGCCATCCTGATTAGATAAAATAATAACCAATATGATCTTGCAAGAACATACGCTAAAGTGTTTTCTTCTCTCTCTCTCCAGGTAGCGACCATTTCATGCCTTAATAAAGATAATAATATGGATGCAGTGACCGAACCCGCATGTTATACTGTGCTGGGGAACGTTGGTTCCGTTCTTTCATATAAAAGTTATAAGACTGAATAGGATATAGGGGAATACCAGGATTCCCATGCCACCCGAATGAAGAAAGTACATGATGATGCATTTTCTTCTGGTGTGTTCGTTACAGAGAACTGTTTCTCCATTTGCTTAACGTCCTGGGTATTAGATACCGGGTTAGGATCCTATATATGTAATCAGTTACATGGGCTAAGGAAAGGTAGAGAACTTGGAGAAGGTGTTAAGGACATAAGGGTTGGAAATGGTGCACTTGTTGCAGCTAAAACCGTCGGGGAATATCACCTTGTATTGCCAACTGGTAATACATTGATTTTGAACGAATGGTATTACATGCCGAACCTGATATGCAACATTATATCGGTTTCTTTGTTGAGTAAAGAGGGATATAATTTTGTATTACAGGATAATGTTATGAACATTTTTCTGAACCAAAAGTTGGTTGGATCAGACACGATGTGCAATGGCATTTATGTTCTAAATCAATCAACAGTTCTAAGCATAACAAATACACACAAGAAGAAGAGTTCAGAACTGAACGAATCCTTCTTGTGGTATTGTAGACTGGGTCACATCAATGCGACACGACTAGCTAAGTTGCATAAGGATGGATATTTGAATCCGTTTGAATTTTCATCTTATGACACTTGCCAGTCATGTCTCAAAGGCAAGATGACCAAAACTCCGTTTACGGGACATGGAGAGAGAGTTACGGAACTCTTGGGACTGGTGCATAGTGATGTATGTGGCCCCATGTCTACACATGCCAGGAATGGTTCTGCATACTTCATTACATTCACTGACGATCTCTCTAGATTCGGATATGTGTTCCTGATGAAACACAAATCAGAAGCTTTTGAAAAATTTAGAGAATATAAACAAGAAGTCGAGAACCAAACCGGAAAAAGTATTAAAATCCTTCAATCTGATCGAGGAGGTGAATACTTGAGCAATGAATTCCTGGACTTCCTAAAAGAGAATGGGATTCTCTCTCAGCTAACTCCTCCATATACACCACAGCACAACGGTGTATATGAACAGAGGAACCGCATCCTATTAGATATGGTGCGCTCTATGATGAGCACAGCTGAGTTACCTATTTCTTTCTAGGGGTATGCACTGGAAACAGCTGCAGACCTATTGAATATGGTTCCCACCAAATCTGTGCCAACCACTCCATATGAGATATGGAAAGGAAAGAGACCATGTCTTAATTATATTAAGATATGGGGTTGTCCGGCATATGTAAAAACGCAAAATCCGAACAAACTCGCGGCAAGATCCATTCTGTGTAAGTTTATTAGATATCCCAAACATTCGCGCGGGTATATCTTCTACCACACCGAGGAACAAAAGGTGTTTGTTTCTCGACATGCCACCTTTTTAGAAAAGGAATTTCTTGAAAAAGAGATTAGTGGCAAGGAGGTAGAACTGTAAGAGGTTCCAGCAATACAGACTATGACAGAAGATTTGGTTGAACCGGAGGATTCGGTAGTTCCTAACGAACCTCAGCCTCTCCGCCGATCTAGTAGGGTTCCTCACCCACCTGAGAGATACTACGGTTTTCTCATGGATGGTGGGAGCGAGGATTGCATCATGGTTGATGATTACCCAACTAGCTTCGAGCAGGCCATCACGAGTGGGGACTCAGTGAAATGGCCGGATGGAATGCGGTCCGAGATGGAATCCATGTACACCAACAAAGTATGGACTTTGGAAGATGCTCCTGAAGGGGTAAAACCCATTGGGAGCAAGTGGATCTTCAAGAAAAAATTTGGTGTAGATGGGAAAGTGGAGACTTTCAAAGCTAGACTTGTTGCAAAGGGTTTTCGTCAAAGATCAGGTGTGGACTATGACGAAACCTTTTCTCCAGTGGCTATGCTTAAATCCATCCGGATCATGCTTGCCATCGCTGTATATCATGACTACGAAATCTGGCAAATGGATGTTAAGACCGCCTTTCTTAACGGTGATTTAGAAGAGAGCGTGTACATGACTCAGCCAGAGGGCTTCGTAGCTAGTGGGAGCAGCGGGAAGGTGTGCAAGCTGCTTAAATCCATTTATGGATTAAAGCAAGCATCGCGGAGTTGGAACATCTGCTTTGACGTCATTATCAAAGAGTTTGATTTCGTCAAAAACGTAGATGAACCTTGTATCTACAAGAAGGTGGCAGAGAGTAAGGTTGTCTTCCTCGTATTGTACGTGGATGACATACTCTTGATAGGAAATGACATTCCTATGTTGCAATCGGTCAAGCTCTTCTTATCACAAAGATTCTCAATGAAAGATCTAGGGGATGCCTCCTACATCTTGGGGATTAAGATCTATAGAGATAGATCCAAACGGATACTGGAATTGTCCCAATCCAGGTACATTGACACCATACTTAAGTGGTTTAGTATGGAAGAGTCCAACCGTGGGAACTTACCCACAATCTCAGGGCTCACTCTCTCCAAAGAGATGTCTCCCAAGACTGATTTGGAGAGAGCTCGCATGCAAGGGATACCCTATGCTTCGGCTGTAGGCTCTATCATGTACGCGATGCTATGTACCAGACCCGATGTAGCATACTCACTAAGTTTAGTGAGTAGGTATCAAGCTGATCCTGGAGAGAGTCACTGGACAGCTGTGAAGAGCATTCTCAAGTACTTGCGAAGGACTAAAGAGATGCTCTTGGTGTATGGTAACGGAGAACTCCAAGTGGAGTCCTTTACCGATTCGAGCTTCGAGAGTGATAAGGACGACTCTAAGTCGCACTCGGGATTTGTCTTTACCCTTTACGGAGGGGCGGTTAGCTGGAAGAGTTCCAAGCAGGAAACCATGGCAGACTCGACGATGGAGGCTGAATACATCGCTGCCAACGATGCTGCCAAAAAGGCTGTCTTGATCAAGAAGTTCATTACTGAACTTGGAGTGGTTCCATCCATTAAGCATCCAATACCTTTGTATTGTGATAACAATGGAGCGGTGGCTTTAGCCAAGGAACCTAGGTCCCATCAGCGATCCAGGCATATTCTGAGACGGTATCACCTGATCCGGGAGATAGTAGATCGCCGGGAGATCGAGGTCAGGAGGGTTGACACGAAGAACAACACAGCGGATCCACTCACGAAGGCCATTCCCCAGATACAGTTTGAGAGACTCTTCGGGAAGCTTGGTATGCGATACTACAGCAGCTAGCCCTAGTGCAAGTGGGAGATTGTTAGTTGTATGTATGCCCTAGAGGCCAGTATTGTACAGATGATGTATATTATATTGGATGCTTGGACATATATAGAGAGGACTTTCTTGCTCGATATGATAGTATGCTATCTGGTTGCTCTTTATCTTAACATGTATACTTGTCTCTTGATACTGTCTTATAGTTACAAGTTGGTAAAGCCCTTAGGATGTGTACTTGACTACCTGGACTATGATGCAAATCATACTAGTGGGGACAGAGTAGTCCATAAGTACATCCTTTAATGTTTCTAGTCATGGGTGTATCGAGACAGGGCATCCATATACCAGAATAGACTAGCGTATACGCTTCTCGACCCATGAGATGGGCGATGGATGATCCCATATCCATTGGTGTTTGACATCAGAGATGGTATACGGGTGCTCAGTGGAGACTGGGTACACTGGATGGACTCACCGAGAACTCCCAGATGGTATTATACCTCAAGTCAGATGGCAGTTCTCTGGTGACACTTGTGCAGGTTAGTCTGTAGACCCGAGATCGTCATAGAGTCTTGTGTGATTCCCACTGTGATTTGATTTCCACCTTACCACGTCCAAGAGGGCATGCAAAACGGTGGTTTTTGGGTACAGTCCCGAGTCACATGGAGGCAATGAGCGATAGGAGGGGTGTTTTCTGATTTAAAATCAGGAAAGCCTACAGAAGAGGCATCAAGTGCTAACACGTGACCAGCAGTCACGTGTTGGCACGTGACATTTAAAAGCGGCTTCAAAGGCACATCAGTTCCCTGATCAAATCAAGGAAAAGGCTTCAGAAGAGGTCACGTGCTCACACGTGGCCAGGGGTCACGTGTTGGCACGTGCCATTTAAAAGCAGCGGACTCATTCTCTGATTAAATCAATAAAAAGGCTCCAGACGAGGGTTACGTGCTCACACGTGACCAGGGGTCACGTGGTGGCACGTGACGGCTAAGCAGCGGCCAGAAGGCAGAGCGCAAAAAGAAGAAGAGGGCTCGTTCCAAGGGGTCACGTGCCCACACGTGACCAGGGGTCACGTGCCCACACGTGACCGGCTTTCAAAGCCTATCTCTTAACAGAATTAAATTCTGAGAAAAGATCTCTCAAATCTTTCCAAAGGAAAATGATTATTTGGAACCGATTGAATTAAAAATTTAAAGATTCTTAAATATCACCTATCTATGGAAAAATCTTGAATTTGGAAAGATTTCCCCTTAAAATCTAACCGAAATAACAAAGGAAAATCTCTGGATTTAAAATCCAATGGTGAATAAAATTCACCTAATAATCCAAAGGTCTAAATGAATGATGAATGCAAATCAAATCTCTAATGAAAACAAATCAAATCTCTCAATGAAAGATTCATCAAAAAACTAATTGATTCTGCTGCTTCTCCTATAAATAGGAGCCAAGAGTCACACAGAGGGATATATATGCAGAGGGATCGATACATAGAAAAAAAATAGAGCCTTGATACTTTGGAGGAATTTGGATCTTCTGCAAAAGGAAAGCTTAGGTAAGAAAGGGAAGGCCTCAAAAGAGAATTTAATTCTCAACAGAGTTAACTCTGATATTAAACAGAAGAACATAGTTCTCTCTTTAGTGGAGGATCTGTAAAGTGCACATCTCCTCTTGAATTGAGAATTTAATTCTCATTGGGTTGAGATCCTGCCATGCAGATCCAAAGCATAGAGAGGGAATGGAAGCTTGAGAATTTAATTCTCACAGAACTATAGGAATTTAATTCCTTTAAAATAAAATTAGGGTTTGACCCTATGTTATGGGAATTTAATTCCTTCAGAATGAATAGAATCAGGGTTTAACCCTAGTTAAGAACTTAGTTCTGTTAAAATAACAGGAATTTAATTCCCTTAAGAAAGAAGAAATTAGGGTTTCACCCTATGACAGAATCTCATTCCTCAGAATAATTCTCTAAAAGAGAGTGGGAACATAATTCCTTAAAGCTGTTATTAGGGTTTAACCCTATGATAGAATGCAGTTCTTCACATATATGAGGAATTTAATTCCTACAGAAAATTCAGAGTTCAACTCTATCCCAGAATATAAATCTTCAGAAGGAAATAGGAATTTAATTCCTCAAAAAATTATTGTTAGGGTTCAACCCTGCGAAGAATTTGATTCTTAAAGGGATTAACAGATCTTCTAAAAAACATACAAAGAGGCAGGGTCACGTGCTACCACGTGACCCCCGAAAAGATCCACAGAAAAGGCCCTTTGAGGCAGTGCCTCACGTGACCCACGTGACCCTTGGCGGAAGCTTTAACATACAAGCACCAAGATGCCCATCACGTGACAGCACGTGATGCTCCAAAGTATTCAATGCTTTTGACAGAATAAAATAAAGGGAGGGTGCCTTCACGTGTTACCACGTGACCCCTCTTGCCTTAGTGTTTAACACTAAATTGGAACCCCTGAGCCCAGTGTTAAACACTGTTTTTTCTTAGTGTTCAACACTAATCAAAGAGCTTTCTTGCAGTGTTTAACATTGAATTTCTTAGTGTTTAACACTAAATTAAATCTCTGTTGACAGAGTTTAACATTAATTTTCTTAGTGTTCGACACCAAATTAAAATCTCTGCCACCAGTGTTCAGCACTGATTATCTTAGTATTTAACACTAATTTGAGATCCTTGTTGCTAGTGTCTAACACTGACTTGCCCTAGTGTTTAACACTAATTTGAACCCCCTGTTGCGAGCGTTTAACACTAATTTCAGCCCAATTGGCTAAATATCCAGAGGCAAAGCCTCTCCTATAATGGACCAACAGAGGGCCAATATCCTAAACATGATTGGACTCAGCCCAAGCTGGCTATAAGTCCTCAATTCAAATTCAACTGAGCCAACGGGCTCATAATATAATTAATTGGTCTTGGTTCCAAATTGGGCCAAAGATTATTTAATCTACCTCGGTTCAAGGGTACATCTCTTCACTCCTTTGATACATGGCATTGTAATTCCTCAACGTCTTCAAAGAGGTGACGGGTCCCGATGACCACATATTGATACGGACTGTGGAGTCCCTAAATCCACGGACTATGAGGTCGTTAACCTTGACCGTGATGTCTTAAAACTAACAACGGACTGTGGAGTCCCTAAATCCACGGACTATGAGGTCGTTAACCTTGACCGTGATGTCTTAAAACTAATATCGGACAGTGGAGTCCCTAAATCCACGGACTATGAGGTCCTTAACCTTGACCGTGATGTCTTAAAACTAACAACGGATTGTGGAGTCCTGATTAGTCGAAAATATTGTATATTTTTACCGGCAATTTCCTCATCAATTGCATTCATATAGAAGTGTTCGGCATTCATATTTTACATATTAGCAAAACTGTCGCAAAATATCAGATTACAAGTATCAGACTCTAAAACCGACACTATAAAGGAAATTGACTGCATTTCATGGCATCGCATCATCCGTATATTGCGCAACACTTGTTTTGAGATCTGTGCAGGAAAATCCAGCAGAAAGGCAAAAATGTACAGGGTACTGATAAAACGTTACGCCAACTCAATGCTTTCAGTTCTGGTATCAATTCAAAGGGACAAATAAAATTCAACAGATCATATAGAGCTACAAATAGCAGCCCAAGACCACACCAGAAGATTCAAGCCATGAAGCTACCAAAGAGCCGCGGTTCCGCGGCGGGAGCCAGCTTGTGCCGCGGAACCGCGGCGGTATTGCCACATCAGCTCTCCAATTTTGCACCATAACTCCTGTCTCAGCTCCTACAGTTCAGAAAGACACTCCAAGTTCTAGAAGACTCCAGAGGTTTCTGCCAGATTAGCAAACTAGGGTTTCTAATGCTTAATTAATCCTAGCTTAAACCCTAAGCTAGCTCCTAACAAACTCCTTCTAGAAACTCCTCAACAAACTTTTAGAGGGAATTGGAAGTTCAAACCTAGACCTAGGGTTTGGGAAGTCTATAAATAGAAGCCTAAACCTAGGGTTATGGGAGGAATCATCTAATGATCAATCCCCAAATCTAGTATCAAAACTAGAACCATTCTCTTTCTTCTTCTTCTTCCACAAGTTTAGTGAGAGAACTTGTGTGAAACCCTAACCCTAAATCCACTCCAAAAGCCAAGATCCCGAGTACCCATTCAAGCAAGAAGCCTTGCAACCTTTTACGAGCCGAGCCGGTCTTCAACGGAGCAAGTGGTCAAAGCCGATCCGCGACTCACGGAGCCGAGCGACGCCAATTCAGCAATTTAGATTCTTCCTCTTGTAGTTCTTGAGCGAATGTAATCAAAGTGTTGATATAAATAAAAGGTGATATTCTTTTATCTTGTTTTCTTTAAATTCTTGCATCATGAATCAATCTACATTTCTAGTTATAATTCTTGTTGTGATGTTTGAGTAATACTCCGCTCGTCGAGGAGTCGAGACGATCAATAGAATGATATTGTAATATATCTGAAAACGATTCTTGATTCCTACGAGTTTTGTAAACCCTAGCAAGTTCAAGAATCGACGACCCATTTCGTTGCGATGCTTTCTTGATTGATATCGCTCGAAATTGGAAAGTTACGATCGTTTCTTGAAATTGCTAGAGGCTAGAATGTGAATGATATCGACGAAAGAACAAGGGTTAAAAGATGAAACCCTAGTTTCATCAAGAAAACCCTAACTCTCGTCGATCATCATCGATCTAGTATCAATCCTTCGAAGGACAAGAACACGTTATCTTTAGATTACATCACGTCTATCGATCCTATCGATTCCTACGAGCCTCATTTAGATTCTTGACTTTTTGGTTGGAAATATTATCGAAACCCTATTCTTGAGTGTTTATCAATTTCTTGATTCTTGATTAAACATCGTGACACCTGAATCAACTGATAAATTCTTGAATCATGTTTTCTTTTCTTTTCAATTAACTTTTCGATTCAAACAAATTAAATATAAAAACGAATTGCATAATCCCTGTAGACGATCCGCACTCACTTATAATCTACAACTGACACCGTAGTTGATTGCGGTCAAAAATAATTTTTTGATTGTCGATACCTTTATACTTTTTACATATACACGTCAGAAAATAATTCAACCAAAATGGCGCCGTTGCCGGGGATCGCGCGCTAATTCGTTTTATATTATAGTTTGAATTGAAAGAATTATTCCATTGTTATTTTGAGATCAAAATTCGTGCAAACCCTAAACAATTTGTTGTGTTTCATTGCAAGGAGATCTGGAGCTTTCTGGAAATTGGTAGAATTTTTTTGAAAATATCAGAGATCTGAGGGAGTCTACAGAAGCTCTCTGAAGAAGTTTGGAGCAGTGTTCCCATACTTTGACCGCGGAAGGGCGGCCTAAGTGCCCATTTGCGGCGGAACCGCGGCCTCTTAGGGGGTTCTCTGAAAAAATTTTGCTTCAGGTGATTTCTTACCTTCTTCTATCTCCTCTTTTTAGCTCCAACTAACAATTTGCTGCGGGATTCTTTGCAAATAATCGCAGCTCGCAAATTGCAAAAGTAAATTGTGCGTGATTTTGTTTCTTGGTTGTTTGCATATTAATACGGATATTAAGGGGCACGGCCAAATCCAAATTAGGTGGGGATTTCATTACCCTTCCTAGGCCCCGAAAACCACAAAACTTGCATCCGCATTGACCCACATTAACTAAAAGAAATCTAGAGATGACTCTAAGGACTGTCGCGCTCAATTAGGACAAGAGAAGGTTGTGGGTAATTCATTGCTTATCCGCGTTTTCTTGTGGTGCCTAAGGCGAGTGTGTCTAAGGCTAATGGTTATTAATTAGGCCCACTACTTACGTAGTGGAGTACCTTCCCACTTACCTGGCACTTATCCGGCCACAGGGGAACAAAGAGGCAGTGGAGGATTCTATCCTGCGACTTGTCTTTTGGCAGTTAGGAGCAGTCTAGAGCCGGACCTAGGTGACCAATAGATTCTAGGGTTTGTGTGCTGCATTTGTTGTGTCGCATCAATATTTTTTTTCAAAAATCCGTCCCTTTTTCAAAGCAAACACCGCATTTATTCATTTACCCCTAATTATAAGCCAACGCTGCCACTTGTACTAACCCTTTTTAATACAAGATAGGCTGGACACGGGATTCTAGTGCCCGTTTAGTCCGCGTACCTTTTATCGACTCCGAAGTCGATATTTCTCCATTTACCTTTTCTTTACCTACTACCACACCCACATCGATGGATCCACCTCCATCGAACTTCTTTAACCCTAATCTGCCGCCGTCTGTTGGTGCGCAGAATCCACCCCGCATCTCTCTCCAGGAGAGGTGCTATCCACTTAGAGGTCCTCTTTCGACCTGCTTATCCACACCACCAGCCAATGGGGATAACTTTGAGATTAAGCCCCAATATATCAATCTTTTACCCAAATTCCACGGACTCGAGGCTGAGGACGCTTACGTTTTCATTACCAAATTTGAAAACGTATGCGCAATGATGGGTACGTCACAACTTTCAGTGGATGCGATGCGTCTACGACTTCTTCCATTTACATTGTGCGATATAGCCGAGAAGTGGCTATATAACACTACCGCACATTCTATTACAAATTGGGGAGAATTCGTCGCGGCATTCCTTAAGAAATTTTACCCAATACAAAAGACAGCTCGAATCCGTAGCGAACTGAATCAATTTGCCCAGCTCCCTGCTGAACCATTCTCTAAATGCTTTGAACGTTTCAAGGATCTGTTGGTTCAATGTCCTCATCACGGCATCCCGAAATGGGAGCTTTGCCGAATCATATATGAGGGCAGTAACCCTAACACTAAACAGAGTCTTGAAAACATGTGGCAAGGCACCTTCATGTCTAAGGATGATGGGGAAGCTTGGCGATATTTAGAAGAGTTCGCTGAAAAGTCTTTACAGTGGGAAAGTCCATCATTTAGGAGTGGCAATAACCAATCAGATGTTTCCATAGGAGTTAGAGCTGACATTTCAGCTATACACAAGAAACTCGAGACTATGGAAAACAAATTTTTAGCCGCCTCCCTTAATCAAATGTCACTTTCCAAAACTGTATGTGGCTGCTGTTCTGATCCGTCTCACTTGACGGAAGAATTTCCGTTTCAAGGTCGTGAGCATACCAATGCCGCATTTCAAAGACCGAGAAACGATCCTTTTTCTTCCACATATAATCAGGGTTGGAGGAATCACCCTAATTTTGCTTGGAACCAATCACAATCACAAAACACGGTTCCAAACCAAAATAATTTCCAAAGGGTCCCTCCACCACAACAGCAACCACAACTTCAATTAATTCAGCACCCCTTTCAAGCACATAATTTTCAAAATCCGATCAACACACCTGCACTGTCTAGTCCTTTACAGTTGACCGGAACTGATGAATCCTCTTCTTTTGCACAATACATGAATTTGGTCTTAACAAATATCATGCAAGTTTCGGCTGAAATGAAGTCCTCTGTCGATAAAATTGAGAAAAACTCTGCGTCCCAAAACGAGAGTATTAAATCGATGGAAGAAGAAATTGCACGATTAAAAGCCGAAATGAGTGCAAGAGAAAAAGGGAAACTTCCAGCTCAACCCTTACCCAATCCTGGTTATTCACATCATGTGAATGCGATCACCACGTTGAGATCTGGAAGAGTGCTTGACAATCATGTTGGGGAAGAAGTTGATGATATTGACAATCCTATCAACACCCCGGCTGAGACCTTTCCACACACACACACTTCTGACCCCAGTTCTTCTACCCTACCACCTTCTTCCGAGCCTATCCTCCAGTTCCCAAAAGGCTCGCCACTACAGCCCACCTCTTTTTCTCCTCCACGGACGATCCCCACTTCTATACTGGGATCAGTTCCACACACACTTCCTTCTCATATGATGGACCCAGCGCTTATTGCTAAAGCACCTTATCCTAATCGGTTAAGGGCTAACACACCAAGTCCACATATGGAGAAGATCACTGAGATGTTTAAACAGGTTAATATCAATATCCCTCTTCTAGATGTTATCCAACAAGTCCCTCAATATACTAAAGTTCTTAAAGACTTGTGCACTAGAAAGAGGAAGAAACAAATGCCCAAGAAGATATTCATGGCAAAGACAGTAGACACGGCTTTCCCCCAGCAATTACCGAGAAAACGTAAGGATCCTGGATATCCTACGATTTCCATCTCTATTGGGGAGAAACACATTAACCGTGCTCTATTAGATCTTGGGGCAAGTGTTAACCTGCTTCCTTTCTCAGTTTATGAGCAGTTAGGGATTGGAGAGTTGAAACCATCTCCTTGCACTCTACAGATGGCTGACCGATCAATCACCAGACCTAGGGGTGAACTAGAGGATGTGTTAATAAAAATAAGGGAATTTATATTCCCTGTGGACTTTATTGTAATTGATACACAGCCTGTAGCGAACTCACGGAATCAAATTCCGGTGATTTTAGGTCGCCCTTTTTGGCCACTTCCAACGCTATCATCAATTGTCGTAACGGTTCTATGACCCTATCCTTCGGGAAGAGGACAATTGAAATGAACATTTACAAGTTTGGAAGTGTACCCTCCGAACCTACTGCTCAGGTCTGTTCTGTCGACTTAATGGATGTCGACAGCAGCGAATTTGATGACCCTCATAATACCGATCTTGACTCTTTTCATACGTTATTGTTTGACCCAATTATGTATCATACACATACGGACTCTTCCACCGAGATGTCCGGGTCAACAACTAACACTGATTATGAACTGCTTTTAGAGTCTGAAGATCACCCCGCACTTTGTGATGACATTATTCTTCGGGGTATAGATGAAACTTTTGAGGAGATCTTTGCTGATGAACTCGCATTTCTAAAAAGCACGGGTGTTGAGATGAATCATGTCCAAATCAATGAAATTGAACCTCCACCCCTTCTTCTGAAATGTAAAAATAATGCGAGTAATCCATCACATACACTGCATCGTCTCTCCAAAATGAGACGCACACACATTCTATTCCACCACTTAACATTTCCCCACTTCTTCTTCCACCAACCCGAGCACTGCATTGATAAAATTTTCGAATGGTTGGTGTTGACGTTCGGTCTTTGCAAAGCTTGGCATCGACCACTGATTTTTGACCCCCACTTGTGATTTTAAAATATTAACATTGCATAACTCAAGTTTGGGGGTATATATTTTCGGGCTCCTGAAAAGAAAATTTCTACAAAATAATGAGCCAAAAATAAGTTTGGGGGAGGGTCTTCACTTAAATATTTTGCCCCCGCTAATAAATTCCTCCCAAGCTTACAGGTTTTTCGAGATTTAGCAGATGGCAACAGTGAGGACACTGTTGAAAACAAGTTTGGGGGAGGTTTGTGCTTATTTTCGCATCATTTGCATCATTCTCAGCATAAGCATAAAACATTATTTCGAAAACCTATAAAAATTTAAAAAATTTCAAAAAGATAAAAATATTTTTTTTTACATAAATAAGATAATAAAAGTTTAGATAGTGAAAAATTACATCCATAAGATTAGAAAAATCTAAGAAAACCAAGAAAATTAGAAGTTTTCTTATACGAACTAGTAATAAGTAGTTATGAGCCGTTGTCCCAAGGGTTAATAAGATGAAGGACGTCACTAATCTGAGGATAAAAATAAGTCTGAAAAATAGTTTCTATTCTGAAAGCCAAACATTTTGAACGTTGATACCCTGCTATTCGCACTTACACACGTCTTAAAGCCTGGGATAGTAGAGGATACCTTGAAATGCTCTTGTCTTAAAACCAATGTATGAAGGAAATAAAAAAAAAGTGAATAAAGAAAATATAGAGTGGTGAGAAAAATGGACACTGGTTTTGTTATCACCGAAGGCAATAAAAAATATATAGCGAGGGTGCTTCATCACCTAGTGCCCTAAGGCCAACTGGTCTGGGAGTCACTGCTATGCCTGAGGTGGTGCAAGACGAGGAAAACACACCAAGTAAGCAAGCACAGGAGTAATCGGTCGGTTAGTACCTCAAGAAGTATTAACGGTCGCATGAAAGTGTGTGAGCAATCTCATATAAATATTCATTAATTAAAAGTACTGAGGCTGATGGGCAAGAGTATGATAGCTTGAATTGAATTCTCCGGGTGTAGGGATGTCCTTTACACACACGCAGGGTTATATGATCGATGTTTGGAAGAAAGATAGGAATGAAAAATAAGACGATGTTTTATTGAGAGAGGACGTGATTTCTAACATTTTTTCTTAACCATTAAGATAGGGCTCATGACAACCGAAAAGCTAGCTTAGTTGGAAACCCTAATTTTCAAGGCTTTTCTTTTACAATTCTTTTCTTTAAATGTAATATTCATGATCTTCCTTTTATTATTGGATTTTGTTGGTGCAATCCGCTGAAAACCCTCAGGAGACAACACTCCTCCTACTAGGGACACCTAGAGGTTTAAAAGGCTTGTTGCACATGCTCAGTGCAATCGTGTAGCCTACGAAAGTGTGCTAGTTAGTTTTTCTCTTTCTTTATTTTCTCCTTCTTTTTAATAAAACATTCGCTCGAGACGATCGAAATTAAGTTTGGGGGAATTTGATTAGTCGAAAATATTGTATATTTTTACCGGCAATTTCCTCATCAATTGCATTCATATAGAAGTGTTCGGCATTCATATTTTACATATTAGCAAAACTGTCGCAAAATATCAGATTACAAGTATTAGACTCTAAAACCGACACTATAAAGGAAATTGACTGCATTTCATGGCATCGCATCATCCGTATATTGCGCAACACTTGTTTTGAGATCTGTGCAGGAAAATCCAGCAGAAAGGCAAAAATGTACAGGGTACTGATAAAACGTTACGCCAACTCAATGCTTTCAGTTCTGGTATCAATTCAAAGGGACAAATAAAATTCAACAGATCATATAGAGCTACAAATAGCAGCCCAAGACCACACCAGAAGATTCAAGCCATGAAGCTACCAAAGAGCCGCGGTTCCGCGGCGGGAGCCAGCTTGTGCCGCGGAACCGCGGCGGTATTGCCACATCAGCTCTCCAATTTTGCACCATAACTCCTGTCTCAGCTCCTACAGTTCAGAAAGACACTCCAAGTTCTAGAAGACTCCAGAGGTTTCTGCCAGATCAGCAAACTAGGGTTTCTAATGCTTAATTAATCCTAGCTTAAACCCTAAGCTAGCTCCTAACAAACTCCTTCTAGAAACTCCTCAACAAACTTTTGGAGGGAATTGGAAGTTCAAACCTAGACCTAGGGTTTGGGAAGTCTATAAATAGAAGCCTAAACCTAGGGTTATGGGAGGAATCATCTAATGATCAATCCCCAAATCTAGTATCAAAACTAGAACCATTCTCTTTCATCTTCTTCTTCCACAAGTTTAGTGAGAGAACTTGTGTGAAACCCTAACCCTAAATCCACTCCAAAAGCCAAGATCCCGAGTACCCATTCAAGCAAGAAGCCTTGCAACCTTTTACGAGCCGAGCCGGTCTTCAACGGAGCAAGTGGTCAAAGCCGATCCGCGACTCACGGAGCCGAGCGACGCCAATTCAGCAATTTAGATTCTTCCTCTTGTAGTTCTTGAGCGAATGTAATCAAAGTGTTGATATAAATAAAAGGTGATATTCTTTTATCTTGTTTTCTTTAAATTCTTGCATCATGAATCAATCTACATTTCTAGTTATAATTCTTGTTGTGATGTTTGAGTAATACTCCGCTCGTCGAGGAGTCGAGACGATCAATAGAATGATGTTGTAATATATCTGAAAACGATTCTTGATTCCTACGAGTTTTGTAAACCCTAGCAAGTTCAAGAATCGACGACCCATTTCGTTGCGATGCTTTCTTGATTGATATCTCTCGAAATTGGGAAGTTACGATCGTTTCTTGAAATTGCTAGAGGCTAGAATGCGAATGATATCGACGAAAGAACAAGGGTTAAAAGATGAAACCCTAGTTTCATCAAGAAAACCCTAACTCTCGTCGATCATCATCGATCTAGTATCAATCCTTCGAAGGACAAGAACACGTTATCTTTAGATTACATCACGTCTATCGATCCTATCGATTCCTACGAGCCTCATTTAGATTCTTGACTTTTTGGTTGGAAATATTATCGAAACCCTATTCTTGAGTGTTTATCAATTTCTTGATTCTTGATTAAACATCGTGACACCTGAATCAACTGATAAATTCTTGAATCATGTTTCTTTTCTTTTCAATTAACTTTTCGATTCAAACAAATTAAATATAAAAACGAATCGCACAATCCCTGTGGACGATCCGCACTCACTTACAATCTACAACCGACACCGTAGTTGATTGCGGTCAAAAATAATTTTTTGATTGTCGATACCTTTATACTTTTTACATATACACGTCAGAAAATAATTCAACCAAGTCCCTAAATCCACGGACTATGAGGTCCTTAACCTTGACCGTGATGTTTTAAAACTAACATCGGACTGTGGAGTCCCTAAATCCACGGACTATGAGGTCCTTAACCTTGACCGGGATGTCTTAAAACTAACTACGGACTGTGGAGTCCTTAAATCCATGGACTATGAGGTCCTTAACCTTGACCGCAAAGTCTTAAAACTAACATTAGACCGCAATGTCCTTAAACTACCCATGGACCGCAATGTCCTTAAACTACCTACCGACCGTAATGTCACTAAACTAAACAACAGAGCCCCCCCTTTTATTGCTCTCTTGTTGGATCTAAACGATCCCGTTAAGTTGATCTTAGCCTAAAAACTAGACTAACGTATCCTTAACAAACGTTTAAGTCGATCTTAGTCTCAAATGAGGCTAACGTATCCTTAAACCCAAACCCCCAAACCCAAATCTAAGATAATACGGATTTGGACTAGTCCACGCCCTACGGGCGACGACATAACTCAGTCTCCGTATACAATCCACGGGCAACTAAACATAAAATAAATACACACGACACGAAGTGACCATCTGGAGAAGGAGAAAGTGGTTACCGCGATGCGGTAGCGTAATTAACTACAGGGGCTTACGCCTGCAGGGAAGAGCGTCCCCACAATCAAAAACCCCTCAAGCGAGGGGGAATCTGACGAAGTCTGCTACATCGGACGCATCCGTTTAAACCTTCGATATACGGTGCCATAAATCAACTTGGCATCTTCGGAGAGGTAGACGGATAGCACCAATTAGCATCTGCCCCGAGCCTCAGGCGAGACGACCACGCGTCGCATCGTCGTTCGGAGGGGAACAGATTCTGGCACGCCCGGTGGGACCTTTTCCTCTTTCCACTCCACACTTCGTGTGTCGTGATTCGCGAACCAATCGCGGTTCGCTAATGGTTGCCCTTGGGTTTCAAGGTACTAAGACTTGGCGTCTTGCTTATTGCAGAAAGCAAAGAATCGATGGCTTCTATTTGTGCGAAATGCTCCAATTGCTCGGACTGCAATTGCAACCAACGCTCTGCCTCGCCAGGAGGTATAGCCTACGGACCCCAAGCTGCTTCGCTATTCACAATGCCCGTGGAACAAGTCACGCGAGCCACCACAGGATTGTTTTTTGGGACCATGCTCCCGCTGACAAGCTTCACCGCTCCGGTGCTGACAAAGGAAGCTCCCAAGAAGTCGGTCTTTGATCGTCTTACTCCTGCCGCGGCCCCTCTCAATGGGTCGCCCAACACCAGCGCCTCGGTCTTCTCTAGATTGAGCCAGAACTCCTGTGGACCCGCAATGGGGCCTACAATCCCAGAGAAGGCTGCTTCTAAGAAAGTGACCAGTCCTGCTCCTGAAGTCGTCAAGGCGGCTTCCCCTGCCAAAAAGTTGGTCTTTACCAGATTGACGGCTCCAGCTCCCGCTCCTGCTACCCAAAGGACATCGGTCTTTGACAGGCTGACACCAGCAGCGACCCCTCACCTACACAGGGGGCAAGACAAGGTTATCGCCCTCACCAAGCCGGTTCCATCAGCACGACGCGCTCGACGTCGTTACTGGCGCCGAATGAGGAAGGCTGGGGCAACTCTCCCTCTGGGCTAACTCCACCAGCCCCGATGGCAGAAGTTAATGTTGCTGTTCCGACTGGGAACAGCTTTGAGATGCTAAATAAGGTGCGTAGGAATTATCCTACCGTGGCGCTAAAGAAATCTCCCCATCCGCTGAAAAGAGCTATAGAAGTAAAAACAGAACAGCCCCAATCTCCTCAACGGCTGTCCTCCCGAATCTATAAAGTCTGGCGGCAGGCCCGAGACTCGATGATCGATCCAAACTTCTCCCACCGGCACAAGAAGCTAAAAATCCAACAGGAAGCCAGTCACCAGGCTAAGCCACGAAAATCTGTCTGGGTGCCCACCTCAACGGCCCCCTCAACTTCCACTGCTCATAAAAAGAGGAGGCCGGAGAAGATCCCCGGGCCTGCAACGAGAGCTAAAAGCACTGAACCCAGACGCCCTAAGGCTGGGGGTAGGATGGTCCATACTGTATACATGGCGTCGGGGAAGGAAGACAGCCGTGCGTCTACAGGACATAGACCGCTTACACGGTCAGTAACCAAAGCTCAGGAGCAACAGCAAAAGCTCCAGGAAATGATGATTGCAATGGCCGCGCTTACTGGGCCGAAAGAAAGCCCCGAGGCTTCCTCGGATCAGCAACAAGAACAGGAAACCGACGCCGAGTTCCTCCGGAGGATGTTGGAAAAGAAGGATAAAGAGGCTGCAGAACAAGCGGCCAATATAAAGCAGATAGGCCACTTATTCCAAGACATGGTGGGAATGATGATCCAACAAGTTCCTCCCGCTGAAGATCCCCCGACCATACTTGAAGACGATAGGGGAGAAACGTCGAATCCTCCGCCGGCCCTCTCAACGGCCAAGGAGGAGACAATCTCTAAGGCTGACTTGGACGACTATATAGCCCAGCAAATCCGGGTTCATCATGCGACTAAGGCAGCTGGTCAAGTTGTAAAAACGGGGCGGCCGTATCCAAGCTGGTACGACCAAATCAAATATCCGCCGGGTTATACAATACCAAAATTCCACGTGTATAAGGGGACCGGCAATCCCCATCAATATGTTGCCCAGTTCAGGGCCCTTTGCGGTAACACCGGCGGTGATGATAAACTGTTGCTTCGCCAGTTCGTAGGCAGCTTATCAGAAACAGCGTTCGAATGGTATTCGGAACTCCCAAACGATTCTATCAAGACGTTCGCTTAAATGGAGTTGCTATTCACTCAACGGTTCACGAGCGCCAGCGAACGCACTCCAATAACGGCATTGATTAATACCAGGGTGAAACCAGGAGAAACATGGGTCCAGTATGCTATACGCTGGCGAAATTTATAGTCGAAATGCGAGCAACGCATTGAGGAAGCGCCCGCGGTGGGCATGTTCGTGGGAACCCTAGACCCTCACGCAACTATCTCCCAATTCATGATGTTCTTTAAGCCAACCACATTCCAGGCTCTAATCGACAAGTTGGCCCAAATGGACCAAATGGGTCATAGACCATCTACCCGGAAGCCCGAGCCTCGGAGTGACAAGGGTAAAGGAAAGGCAACCTTCGTCGCGAATGCCCAGCAGCAACCCAATGCCCCAAAGCTGGCGGATCAATTGGAAGAAAGACGCCGGTATTATAATGAGAAGATGAAGCGTCCTTACTCGTTCCAACGGGACAAGACGAAACGGTTATTCGAGCTGGCAGTACGCAACAAACTTATAAACCTGCCAAATCCAAGGCGACCGCCACAACCCACTGAGGTGAATAACCCTAACTATTGCCCTTACCATCAAACGGTAAGTCATCCGATTGAGGATTGCTTCGTCTTCAAAGGATGGATTGAAGATCAATACCTCCAGGGGAAGTTTGAGCTGTCCGAAAAGTGGAAGGTGAACCCACCACAGCCGCATACTCCTAAGAAAGCAGATACACCGGGGGCAACCTGTTCCTTTATTGAGGAAGCTCCATGGGAGGTCGTGCTGTCAACTAAAACCAAAAGAATGCTGAAGGACCTTCATGCGTGCCCGGCAGTCGAATGGAAGGACCCGCTGGAACCCCAGATCATTGAAGGAATGCTGAGGCCGCGCCCAACTACAAAAAGCGGTGGTGATGGCCCAAGTACTCATGCCCTACCGTCAAAATCTTCGAAGAAAAAGAAGAAGAAATCTAAGAAGCCCGTGAAGCCTGGAGACAAACGCACGAACTTGCAGAAGCAAATCGACGCGCTGGAAGAGTACAATCAAAAGGCGCGAACTCCTGTCACGCTGCAAGAGTTCCTCAACCACATCTTTCAAGTGGAAGATGATGGAGAGAGCTCGTCGGATGAATCCGAGGGATATGTGGCGAGTTGTAACGTAATCTCCCACTCGTTTACCGACGATGAAAAAACTCCTGGCACTAAGAAACTGGGGACAGAGCCTGAACCAGAGCTTGTGTGGCCAACAGATGAAATGATCGACGCCTTTCTAGACGAGATTCGTCTGAAGAGTAAAGCGGATCAGGAGCGTGAGATGGCCGCATCGGAAGGAGCCAAACGCAGGCGACTAAACGAAAGAGTTGAAGTACTCCCGCCATATCGAAAGGTATCCGAGGCAGACAAAAAGATATTCAAGACGAGGAAAAGGTTTGCCAAAGCCATGTCAATGGGAATGAAGCTACCACCCTCGGAAGAAAACACGCGCAATGGGGTGGAGAGGCACCCTAATTATTGCGCATATCATCGGAAAATTTCACACCTTACGGAGGAGTGCGACGCCTTTAGGATATGGTGGCAGGGATATGTTGCTCATCGGCAACATTTTAAGCGCATGAAACGCAAGACTCGTCGGGAACGAAGAAGTACTGCCAAAGGGCACAACAGAACTGCTGGCAACTGTTACATGGTTAACGCCGGAGGGTCACAAGTTCTCACCTTTGGGAGCGACTCTGATGAAGAAATGGCTCTGGGCCCTCTCTTTAAAGAATCCGTTTTAGGGAAAGAGGAAGAACCAGAGGCCTGCGAAAACATTCAGCTGCGCAATCGTACGCTCCCGGAAAAGAATCTCGGGCCCGCAAATAGAAAAGATAAGGGAAAGGAAAAGGTCACTGAGGATATCACTTTAGATGACCAAGTAATGAAAGAGCTGACTACCAAGGACCCTCCCAGGAAGGGTAAGGTGGACTACAACATGCTAGCGCAACTAAGGAAGCTACCTTCTCAACTCAGCATTCTCGATGCCCTCCTATTATCAAAAGAAGCGCGAGATTCACTAATTAAGGCGTTACAAGAACCCGAGCAATTCCAAGCCTTCCTCGCCGCGGAAAGGATGAAGGATGAACTGGAAGAAGTGCATACGGCCGACATCACTTTCGGTGACGAAGACCTCCTCCTCGGGACATGTGACCACAATCGTCCCCTATATGTCTCTGGATACTGCCATGATATCAAGATAGGAAAGATCCTGGTAGATAATGGATCCTCCGTCAATCTCCTTAACGTTCAGGTGTTAAAGGAAATTTGCATAAGCGTGCAACACCTTGCTCGTGACAAAATTACCATCTCTGGTTTCGACTCCCAATCGTCACGGACTCTCGGATCCGTAATATTGACATTACGCTTCGTACTGCTCGTCACGGACATCAAGTTTCACGTCATTGACGCCAAGACCTGCTACAACGCCTTGCTCGGTCGTCCTTGGTTACACGAGTACAACATCATCCCTTCTACACAACATCAGTGTATGAAGTACTTTAAGGACGGTTTCAAGTATACCGTAACAGGTGAGCTGAACCCATTCTCCGTGAACGAAGTCCGCAAGTACGAAGATGCAAAGTATTTTTTGCCAGACTTCGAGGATACAGAAAAGAGTCGCAAGCCGGAGAACAAAGTCGCCGCCACCATCCCTGTTTTCGGGAGCGATACCGAAGAAGAAGAAAAGATAGTTTATGCTGGGCCGTCTCGACGCATCAACCCGGGACCGTCCGCCCCCATGTTGATCTTCGGAAGTGACTCGGAAGATGAAGTTAATGCCGTGTTCTCCAGTCGGTCGTCAATACAGGCATCCCCTAATGATGATCAGTGTTTGCAAATCACCATAGTGCCGCGGAAACACTATAAGGATCTTGACGCACTTCAAGCTCACAATGTGCAGGACCTGCAGACGTTTTACGTCCCTCCCAGGTGAAAGGGTGAAAAGGTGATCCTATTCTACCAATCCACAGAGACGAGAGTGGAGAAAGAGATATGGCATGGCGCGGAAGCTACACTCGACAGGCTCCAACCCATCCGTTTTCCCCGATATTACACAAATGGACTAAAGAGGCCATTGAAGCGCCAAGGAGTACCCTTAAAACAGACTGTTCGACAAGCTCGGTTCTACAACAGGATTTGGAATGTCCCTGGGACTCAGCACAAATTGCCCAACGGGAGAATGGAAACGCTTGGGCTTGGGTATGTAAGATCCAGGAAACGGGAGCGAGTCCACGGCAGCTACGCCATATACAACTTCGATGAGGAGGAGGACACCCTGTCGGGGATTGCTAACCCCTCGTCAAAACTGGATCCCGCGAGTGAAGTGCCGAGTCCATCATTTGAAGAACAAGTGGACAAGCTTATAAGGAAAGCAGGTCAAAATGCTCGGGAAGACCACAACCGCGAGATGGCCATCTACGAGAAGGCCAGGACGCAACGTCTGTTTCAACAAGCTGTAAAAGACGAAGATGCTCCTCCCTGTCAACCCGTTGTGCAAAAAGCCCGACGCAAAAGCAGAAGTAAGTCAAGAAGCGAAAAAAGAGTCGACAAAAACGATGCGGGATTAGAGAGTCACGCGAGCGGGCATCGCGCGGTCCGGATTTGTCCCTCATGAAGAAGATGAGTCGAGCGTATTCCTTCCCCCGAGACAAGACGGAGAAGTTACTCGAGCTCGCTATAAAATATCAAATGATCGCGCTTCCAGAGTCTAAGCACCCTGAGCAAGCTAACAAGGTTTCTTATCTGAGCTATTGCTCTTATCACCGAGCCATAGGACACCCTATCGAAGACTGCTTCACCTTCAAGAACTGGGTCGAAGACCAGTACCAACAGGGCAAATTTGCTTTATCCAACAGCTGGAAGGTAACGCCGCCACAAAAGCACGAACCCAAAGCTGCAAGAGCAGAACCGGATCCACCTCAATCTTGGAAGCGGATTCGCACCTGTTACATGATTACGATATTAAAAGAAGAGCCCGAAGACATAGATGAGCTCCCTTGGTGCTTCGAAAACAATGACAATGAGGTAATCACAGAATTTCCACCAGCTCCAAAAGAACTGGAAGATGGCATACATACTACTGCAGATAACCTTAAGAAGATTGAGTTGGGATCGGCAGACGATCCGCGACCGACATTCGTCAGTGAGCGGCTATCTGAAGAAAGGGTGGTTGCATTAAAGGGCGTGCTTCTACAGCATAAAGATTGCTTCGCGTGGAACTATTCCGAGATGCCGGGATTAGATCCGGAGATTGCTGTGCATAAATTAGCAATATCCCCGGATATCAAGCCAGTCAAGAAGGCGCCAAGAAGGATGCGGCTCGAGCTTGAGATGAGCATCAACGCCGAAGTCAAGAAGCTGATCGATTCTGGATTTATCCAAGAAGTCCAATATCCTGACTGGATTGCCAACATCGTCCCGGTAATGAAGAAAAATGGGACGGTGCGCATATGCGTGGATTTCAGGGATCTCAATAAAGCCTACCCGAAGGACGATTTCCCAGTACCGGTAACCGAGCTAATGATAGATAACACGTCCACTCACGAGGTTTTCTCCTTTATGGACGGTTCATCAGGGTACAATCAGATAAAGATGCATCCCGAAGACCAAAAGCACACCGCTTTACGGACCCCTTTGGGTATATTCTGCTACAAGGTTATGCCCTTTGGTCTAAAGAACGCCGGTGCTACCTATCAAAGGGACATGACAAAGATCTTCGATGATCTCATACATGACATCATCGAGTACTATATTGATGACCTCGTAGTGAAGAGCATGTCATACGAAGAGCATTTAGAGCATCTGAAGACTGTATTTCAACGCCTTCGGCAATATAATTTGAAGATGAATCCCCTCAAATACGCGTTCGGAGTCTCCTCGGGTAAATTCCTGGGATTCATCATCCGACACCAAGGTATCGAAGTAGATCCATCTAAGATCAAGGCGATCATGGAAATGCCTCCGCCAAGAACCCTCAAACAGTTGCGGTCTCTCCAAGGGAAGCTCGCATACATCCGGCGGTTTATCGCCAATCTTTCAGGCAAGTGACGTCCTTACAGCCACCTGATGAAGAAGGGAACTCCATTCGTTTGGGATCACAAATTCCAAGGCGCACTGGACGAGATCAAGCAGTACCTGCAGAACCCTCCAGTGTTGGCTGCGCCGGTCAAGGGAAAGCCTCTCATTCTTTATACAACTGCCCTAGAAGGTTCTTTAGGCGCATTATGGGCGCAAGAGAATGACCAGGGAAAAGAAAAGGCACTCTACTACTTGAGTCGAGTTCTGCTAGGGGCAGAAAGCAATTACTCTCCCACTGAAAAACACTGCTTGGCGTTGATCTTTGCGATAACAAAGCTCAGGCATTATGCATTGGCGCACGAAGTCCGTCTCATCTCGAAGGTGGACCCTCTTAAATATTTGATGTCAAAGGCTATATTGACGGGTCGACTCGCTAAATGGGCTCTACTCTTGATGGAGTTCTCGATAACGTATCGACCTCTCAAGGCAGTGAAAGGCCAGGCCATTGCCGACTTCCTTGCTGAGCATCCAGTACCTGCCGGTTCTCCTCTGAACTGCGATTTGCCGGACGAACATGCATTTGATGCGATCGGCGGCGGTGATACCCGATGGGAACTCTATTTTGATGGGGCATCTTCCATGAAGAAGCGCAAACAATGTACCACCATAATAAAATTGGGAGTAGGCCTTATCTTCGTAACCCCACAAGGAGGGATGATGCGCTTTGCTTTCTCCTTAACGGAATCGAGGACGAACAATGAAGCCGAATACGAAGCTTTGATAGCGGGCCTCGAGATCGCCATTGACATGGGAATTGAAGACCTCCTTATATACGGGGATTCTCAACTGGTCGTTAGTCAAGTAAATGGTGACTACCAAACGTGCAAACCGGAGTTGGTGAAGTACGGCGAAAAGGTGCAACAACTATTGACCCAAATTCCCTCCTACATTTTGGAGAGCATACCACGTGCGGAAAATAGCAAAGCAGACGCGTTAGCTAAGCTCGCTAAAGAACTGGCTGACAAGAACCTCGATGACGTCAAAATCATGGTACAAAGCCATTGAGTGCTCGCCCCAGCAGAAATATCTCCCGAATCATACGAAGAAAAAGGAGCGACTGAGCAGACGACCCTACAAATAAAAGACCGTGAGAAGGCTGGGGACTGGAGGGAAGTCTTCATAGACTACTTTAAGTCCCACCGAATCCCTGAAGAAGCGTCCTCAAGACATCAGCTCATGAAACGAGCTCTATCTTTCGCTTTCGTCAATGATACTCTGTATAAGAGGTCATTTGATTCTCTGTGGCTGAGATGTTTAGGACCTGACGAAGCAGAAAGAGTCGTTCAAGAGGTTCATGACGGAATCTGTGGTTCTCATCAAGCAGGCCCGAAGATGAAGTTAAAAATTAAACGGATGGGTTACTACTGGCCCACGATGATCCAGGACTGCCTCGAATATGCGAAGCAATGCCACTCATGCCAAATCCACAGGGATTTCATCCACCAGCATCCGAATCCACTACATCCGACGGTGGCTAGCTGGCCATTCGAAATGTGGGGGACTAACATAGTCGGCCCCATCGAACCAGCATCGTCCCGGGAACATCGTTTCATCCTGGTGACAACTGATTACTTCTCCAAATGGGCAGAAGCAGTACCGCTGAGGGAAGTGAAGACGGAGAATATCCTCCACTTCTTCAAGACGCACGTCATCTATCGGTTTGGAACTCCACGGCGGATTATCTCCGATAACGGGCCAGCCTACAAAAGCCATAAGATTAGCCGCTTCGCGCAGCAGCACAATATAGACTGGAGATATTCTTCAGTTTACAATCCACAAGCTAACGGTCTAGCCGAGGCCTTCAATAAGACCTTGACAAAGATCATAAAAAAGACGGTGTCCCGAAATAAGAAAGACTGGCACGAGAGGCTGCAAGAGGCCCTTTGGGCCTATCGAACTACGTTTAAGACAGCCACGAACACAACGCCTTACGCGTTGGTATTTGGGATGGAAGCAGTGCTCCCCCTCGAGATAGAGTTACCCTCTCTACGAGTGGCAGTCCACTACGAGCTGACGGACGAAGAAAATGCTCACCTTCGGCTTGAGGAGCTTGATGCCCTCGATGAAACCCGGCTCATAGCGCAACAAAATCTAGAGGCCTACAAAGCAAAGATGACGCGCTCGTACGAAAGATTGACCAGGCCGAGGACATTCCGCCAAGGCAAACTCGTACTAGTGGTCAAAAGACCTATGATCCCCAATCGTGCCAAGCGGGGAAAATTTGAGCCGAACTTTGAAGGCCCATACATCATAGACAAGGTCTACCAGGGTGGAACCTATCTACTCATGGACATGCACGGTGAAAGGCCTTTCAGGCCAATAAACAGCCGCTTCCTAAAGAAATACTACGCTTAATGAGCCATAGCCTAGGTCAATGATAGATGACGATGACTATGTCCGCTCGCTATCTTCCTAAACTCAGACTTTATAAGCAGTAGCCGGCCTTCCCCTGAACGGACCGAAACGTCCTTAAACTAACGACGGACCGAAACGTCCCTAAAAATACTACCGCAGCATCCTTAGGCTGACGAGGTAAAAAAACGAAAAAAAATAATATAATAAATAAAAACGGTATGTCCATCAGCGAAAAGGGCGCGGATGAAAACCCGAAAGGGCTCCGTGAGTAAAAACAGCAAGGCTACCGGCGAGTGTTCGTGAAAACCCGAAAGGGCACGACCTTGTAAAAAAAATAATAAGAATAGAATAAAAAGAATAAAAAAACGGTATGTCTATATGCAAGAAGAGCACGGATGAAAACCCGAAAGGGCTCCGTGAGTAAAAACAGCAGGGCTACCGGCGAGTGTTTGTGAAAACCCGAAAGGGCGCAACCTCGTTAAAGGACACTTGCGGGATCCTCACGACCTTGCAAGGAGAAACCACCCGCGTGAGATCCTTACGACTCACAAGGGAGCAACACACTTAGGAGTTCTCATAATTCCTAAGGAGAAAATACACTTGCGAGATCCCCACGACTCATAAGGAGAATTCTCTTATGGGACCCCCACGGCTCATAAGATTTGAAAGTCTTAAGTCACAGAGACCTAAACCTGTGCTTAAGCAAAATCCGCCATACCCTTCGACACTGCCCTACAAGCGGCTTAATACTGACCCTTGTATACAATCCACGGGCGCGAATAAACATTTCCCCAGCAAAGTCCCACCCGTGACTAGGGATATGTCCATATGGTGAGCAACCCTTGTAGGTCCTCTCGACCTATAAGGAGAAAGCCCTCTTGTAGGATCCTTACGACTTGCAGAGGAACATACACTTAGGAATCCTCACGATTCCTAGGGAGAAAATAAACCTACAAGATCCTCACGACTTATAGGGAGAAATACCTTTGTGAGACCCTTACGGCTCATGAAGTCAAAATCCTTAGTCGACAGGACCCTAACCCTAATTGCTAAGCCACCTTTGTTCAATATCGACAGAGGCAAATGATGATTCGCTCCTGGAAATATCCCAGTGGTAGCGTTGTTGATGCCGAAAGAGGCGTCTAAAACCCAAGCTTGCAGCGAAAAGGCTAGCAAGCCACACATGCCTACGAAATAGCCGAAATGATGGGACAACTCGCAATAAAAAACAGCGAGTAGAGAATAAATAAATAGCCGAAATAATTGGGCACCGCGAAAAATAACCGAAATGATAGGGCAATCGCGACCTCTGCGATATAAAAGCTGAAATAATAGAGCATTGCGGAAAAGAAATAAAATAAAATAAAAGTTTTAATTTATGCCCTACAGGTGATGTTCCATCACACCCTGTATACAATCCAAGGGCGTAAACAAAAAAGGGATCATACTTCTCCTCCAAGTTTCATCATAAGAAGAAGCAAAATCTCGACGGGCCACGAATGACTTAGAGATCATCTCAGCACTCGTCTCGTAACAACGGACACAACTCTAAACTAAGCAGAACAGCGGCAACTCCCAGTTCCATGGCTCGATGATATACATATCGCCAACAGTCAAACCTCCATCCCGTGAAATGCGGATACAATCACCAAAATTCCTGGTCACGTGGAACGCGGATAACGTCACTCTTTGACCCCGTGGAAAACGTCCAGAGCGGATCCTGGTCCTCGCAGAGCACGGCAGTGAACCCATGTGAAGCATCCAGAGCGGAGCCTACTCCTCGCCAAGCACGGCAATGAACCCGTGTGAAGCGTCTAGTGCAAAATTCCTGGTTACGTGGAACGCGGACAACGTCACTCTTTGACCCCGTGGAAAACGTCCAGAGCGGATCCTGGTCCTCGCGGAGCACGGCAGTGAACCCGTGTGAAGCATTCAGAGCGGAGCCTAGTCCTCGCCGAGCACGGCAGTGAACCCGTGTGAAGCATCTACTGCAAAATTCCTGCTTACGTGGAACGCGGATAACGTCACTCTTTGACCCCATGGAAAACGTCCAGAGCGAATCCTGGTCCTCGTGAAGCACGGCAGTGAACCCGTGTGAAGCATCCAGAGTGGAGCCTAGTCCTCGCCGAGCACGGCAGTGAACCCGTGTGAAGCATCTAGTGCAAAATTCCTGGTTACGTGGAACGCGGATAACGTCACTCTTTGACCCTGTGGAAAATGTCCAGAGCTGATCCTGGTCCTCGCGGAGCACGGCAGTGAACCCGTGTGAAGCATCCAGAGCGGAGCCTAGTCCTCGCCGAGCACGGCAGTGAACCCGTGTGAAGCATCCAGAGCGGAGCCTAGTCCTCGCCGAGCACGGCAGTGAACCCGTGTGAAGCATCTAGTGCAAAATTCCTAGTTACGTGGAACGCGGATAACGTCACTCTTTGACCCCGTAGAAAACGTCCAGAGCGGATCCTGGTCCTCGCGGAGCACGGCAGTGAACCCGTATGAAGCATCCAGAGCGGAGCCTAGTCCTCGCCGAGCATGGCAGTGAACCCGTGTGAAGCATCTAGTGCAAAATTCCTGGTTACGTAGAATGCGGATAACGTCACTCTTTGACCCCGCCGAAAACGCCCAGAGCGGAGCCTGGTCCTCGCCAAGCACGGCAGTGAACCCGTGTGAAGCATCCAGAGCAAACACCGGACTGTGGAGTCCCTAAAATCCACGGACTATGATGTCCTTAACCTCGACCGTAATGTCTTAAAACTAACAATCAACTACCCCGATTCCCTACGGATTCTGCCTTGGTTTAAGGGTACATCTCTTCACTCCTTTGATACCTGGCGTTGTAATTCCTCAACGTCTTCAAAGAGGTGACGGGTCCCTGCAACCAAACATCGGACTGTGGAGTCCTTAAATCCACGGACTATGAGGTCCTTAACCTTGACCGTGATGTCTTAAAACTAACATCGGACTGTGGAGTCCCTAAATCCACGGACTATGAGGTCCTTAACCTTGACCGTGATGTCTTAAAACTAACATCGGACTGTGGAGTCCCTAAATCCACGGACTATGAGGTCCTTAACCTTGACCGTGATGTCTTAAAACTAACATCGGACTGTGGAGTCCCTAAATCCACTGACTATGAGGTCCTTAACCTTGACCGTGATGTCTTAAAACTAACATCGGACTGTGGAGTCCCTAAATCCACGGACTATGAGGTCCTTAACCTTGACCGTGATGTCTTAAAACTAACATCGGACTGTGGAGTCCCTAAATCCACGGACTATGAGGTCCTTAACCTTGACCGTGATGTCTTAAAACTAACATCGGACTATGGAGTCCCTAAATCCACGGACTATGAGGTCCTTAACCTTGACCGTGATGTCTTAAAACTAACATCGTATTGTGGAGTCCTTAAATCCACGGACTATGAAGTCCTTAACCTTGACCGTGATGTCTTAAAACTAACATCGGACTGTGGAGTCCTTAAATCCGCAAACTATGAGGTCCTTAACCTTGACCGTAATGTCTTAAAACTAACATCGGACTGTGGAGTCCTTAAATCCACAGACGATGAGGTCCTTAACCTTGACCGCGACGTCTTTAAACTACGATGCCTCGAGAAACCCCTGACTCCGTGAAACACGAATAAGGGTGACCACATCCAGCACTTGCAGGTCCTCACGACCTGTAAGGAAGAAAAACTCTCTTGTGAGATCCTTACGACTCTCAAGGGACAACCCGCTTAAGAATCCACACGATTCTTAAGAGGAACTTACACCTATGGTGGTCCTCTCGACCCATGGGGAGAAAAAACTTTTTATGAGACCCTCATGGCTCGTAAAGTGCAAAAGTCTTAGGAAGCGGATCTTAACCCTGAATCCTAAGCTATCGCTGCCCAGCAAGGAGATCAAGATAAATTGTCCGCAAAACACATTCAACAAAAAGGAGACGCATCATTGAGAAGAAAAATGTATCTTTTATTCATAAACCAAAATGGATACAAAGTACAATTCATGAAAAAACAAAAGAAAATACTCTCATCTATGAGTATATACAGGAAGGCAGGGAAAGATACAAATGTTTCAAGCCGGCGGGCGATTTAGCAGCTTGGTCAGCTCATCCTGCTTTTGTCGGGCCACGGCCTCATGATTTAAGATCGCCAAAAGACGGGCCTCCGCCTGAGCTTGCTGGGCCTGATATGAAGCAAGCCGAGCTTCAAGCTCTCTCTCGGTGGCTTTATGGGCCTCGATCCTTTCACGAGTGAACGTGGCAGCTTTATCGAGAGCCACCACCTCTTTTATGGACTCCTGAAGCACCCGCCAGAGTTCGTATGCTTTGTTGGCTTTGGCTGTGAGGCTGGCCTGAAGCTCGCTCAGCGCCTTAGAAGCCAACTCCCTCTCCGAGAATTTACGGCCGAGCCTCTTCTCGCACGACGTCATGTTTGCCGCGCACCGCGCTATCAGCCCCCGCAAGTCCTCCTTTACAGCCATGACCTCCGAGGAAAGACGGGAACATTCAAGTGCGTGCAAGCAAGCCTCCACCTGCCGACAGAACCCCACCCAGACTCGCACCACCTCTTTGCTATGGTAGGTGGCAAGAAAAGGAAGAGAACCGTTAACCTCGGCAGCAAATGCTTCAGCTGTGGTTGCACTGCCAGCACGAAGCTCCTCGATCAATGAAGACAGGGAGACAAGGCTTAATTGGGCCAAGCGTTCTGAAGCCCGCAAAGCATAGGGGCCGGGCGGCATCATGATGCGCGATTCCAACGCCATGGAGATTGGCAGGGCTGTTCAAATTTGAAAGATGTTAATAAAATTCTTAAGCACAAAACAAACAGGATTATGATGAAATGTCGCTTACCGATAGTCATGCAAGTAGGAGCTGAAGGTTCCCCTGGCCCTTCAACGACCTCGACCTTGTCGTCAGCTTCCAAAACTATATAAGAGACATCAACGTCATTTCGCAAAAAAAAAATGGCGAAAATGCTATAATAAAAAATGGCGAATGACGCTAACCCTGCCCAGAGGAAAGGACAATGCGCTGAGGGGAGATCTCCTGCGGAGCTGCCATCTCCAATAAACACTGAAATGACTGCCGAGGCGACAGATCAGCGATAGTGGCCGCCAAACCGCGCAATTCTGGGAAAGATAGAAGAGTTTAGACCATGGAAGGGTTGCTAATTTAAAATGCAGAGGGTTACCTTCAACACTTCTCCCGTTCTGAGTCTGGGGGATAGAGGCTTCGACAGCCTCTGCCGGAACCTCGGGCTCCAACAGAGGGAGGGTAGTCCCCACTACCTCCATCTCAGCCTCTGGGCCGCCTTCGGGAAGAGCCGTTGGAGCAGCAACCTCCAAAGGAACCTCCCCCAAAGGTGCAAGCACTCCCTGACCAAGAACCGCCGCTGGAGGCTCTACCATGAGAGGAGCAGCCTCATCAGCCCCCTCCACATCGAGCGAGGCTTCATCGAGAATTTCGGCGGGCTTTAGCTTTAATGAGCCCGTAGGGAGCTCCCCCAGCGTCAAAGATTCTGCACGATTCAAATAAGAATAAGGATACATATGCAAGGGCATAAATAATCTGAAGAACTACAAAAAGAACCACAACGTACCGATGCACAAAGAAGCCCTCGATATGGCTACTTCAAGCCGCTGCTCCTTCTCAAGGAGGTGGGCTCGTCGGGGTTCAAGGGTAGACTCATGGCCGCCGGTCCATAAAGAAAGTGCGTCCGCTGCATCTTCTGAAGCGGCCTGCTTCAGAGCCCTTTCCCCCCATTCCTCCAAAGGACCGATAAATCGCCGCCGAATCCACGAAGGGCCTTCGTAAAAAATTACAGCGGGATAGGACTTCTTCGGAACCCTGGCGTTATGAGACACGTCTTTGGAACGCCGTATGGCCTCAGCCAACTGTGCGGCCTCCACATCGGCCGAACTCGGGAAGAGAAGTCCAGCGTCTGACTCTTGCAGGGCCAATGGTCATCTTCAAGAATAGGCTCAGACTCCGCCAAAGAATCGAGCAGGTTGGTGGCCGCTTTCCTCCGCCGCTTAGACCCAGAGCCGGTCGCCGAGGATGGCCGCTTCCTCCCCTACGAAGCCTTAGGGCGGCGCCGGCCCACATCGCCCTCGACACCCTCATCCCTATTACTCTCGCTCAGTGCCACAACCGAGGATGACACCGCCATTGTCGACGCCACGGGGGGCGGTGCCGCCACCGGCGGTGGTGCTGCTACTGGGGCCGGTCTACCCCGTGATCGGGAACCCAAGGACATACCAGCTGTTGGAGTAAGGTCTACCCCTGACTCCCCCGGATTGAGCGCGGTGCCAATCTCCCTGAGAGGGAAGCGGACCGGAGCCCTCGGTATCAACTTAGCTCCCAGAGCCTGAGGAGGGGCATCATGAACAAGAAGCACCCTTCTTTCCTCAAGAATAATCGGGTTCACCCGATGGAGATACCATCCAGTAAACGCCCCCACACACCGGGGCGTATGCTCAGCTTCAGTGATCATAAAATTGGAGCCAGTGTTCAACCTCATGAAATGATGTGCGGCATCGCGAACGGCATCAAGTGAAGGGACCGGCGCAACGATGAAAGCTTCAAAGGGAACGCCCTGGTCGTATCCAAGCTGTCGGGCGAATCGATGCGGGTTGTACCGCATGAAAAGGGCCGCACTGTCCTGGCGAAACACCAAGTAGCCCGGTCCAATTGTATACAAGTGCGCGGCCTCTCGGGGCTTCAAAGAAGGTGCGTTTTCTTTCGACTGGTCCCAGAGTTGTTGAACTGGACCTGAGGGAGTAGACAAGACCCGATCATTAAAAACCAGCCCGCCAGCGGCAGCGTAAGGAGAAATCAGCACCCGAATAGCCCCAAATTGGGTCGGGTCGGCGGCAGAAGCATCCACTAATCGCATAAGTCGTGGGAAGGTGTAGGCATCGTAAAATGAGGGCCTCTCATGCATGGCAAAAGCCCCCAACATGTGCATTTTGATCCAGGACGTGAAATAATGAAGCGAAAAGTTTACTACATCCACACCGGGAGTAGAGGTATTAGCTGCGGTGCCCAACCCATGATAAAGATGCGCCAGCGCCGGGATGCCGATAGCCAATCGCGTCCCCTCAGCATTACGATGAGCCGGGTAGATAACCGAAGCTCTCATAAAGCGACGATGCATGGGAATGACAAACCAATTGAGCCAGACACTAACAAAACCCACGAAGAACGTCTCCTCGTCCATGCCGGGAGCAGCAATGGATTCAAAAGATGTCGGCGACATAATAGGGATGTAGTAGTGGGGTAGATCCGATTAAGTGGTCGGCAGCTTCTTCGGACCAAACCCAAAGGGGTCTCTAATGTTGGCGAACTTCGGAGCTGTCTTCGACACGACGTCCTCATGAAGGAAACAAGCAATGAAGCTCTTGAAAGTAACACCCTGCTCTTCGGATTCGGTGAACAATCGGTCGAAGATACCTAGCGCCTTGATCAAACTGGGACGCTTGTGGCGGACGGCGTTCTCAACAGACAAGCCGTCAACCGGTGCAGGCTCGGGCTCGAAGACATACTCGTCAGGAGGCAACAACTCCTCATACAGTGCATCCCTGATTGGCAATCCCGAGATTTCATAAAATTCTGCCAGAGAAATCGAAACCTCGCGATCTCCTAAAATAAAAGTGTTGGTGGGGAGATTCCAATGATTCAAGAACGCCCTAACCCACCAGACGTGTGGGGACTTATAATGGAAGAGTGACGCGTATATTGCCTGATAAAGCCCGACCTTCTGCAGTCGCGCACGAAGCGCAGAAAGGATGTAGCGAGCCCAGAGGAGGTAGCCCGTAGGGTGTCGAGGAGTGAGCCCTATCTTAAAAATTTGCCCCCACGGGTGGGCCTCACCCTGGCAAATACGCCGCCCCAAGATATCTATAGCCGGGATCGGATGGTTCGGGATACCGGTCGTCGAAGGCTCGAGCCTCCCCGTTGGAGTCCAGTTGGGCATCTCCACAGCAAAAACCATTCTCGGAGGGTCCATCGGCAAGAATGGGAAAGTAGGCTCTGTTGATACTGCACAGAGGAAACTCCGGCGACCCCGGATAATATGGCTGTACCAAGTTCCCCATAGAAGCAAGTTGGTGCAGTTCGGGTCATGAGCCCGGATCATCGCCATCGCTTCCTCGTCAGATGGTGATTGAGGAAAAGCGGCCTCCGAACGAGTAAAGGGAAAACACGGAACAGAAGCCATCGCACCTGAAATCGAATAAAAGAAGACTGTCAAAAGCAAAGTCAACAGTATATACACATGCATGACAATGAAGACTAGTTAAAGAAAGCAACAACAGACTCTTTTATTGAGCCATTGGGTCCCACAGAATCAGGATGACGGCTTGTTAATAATGAGGCCAAGCAGTTATGATAAGATAAAGGGGATATCCTTAATAAATGAGGAGTGGGTTTCAAGTGACCCTACACATCTTTTGGAAGATAAATCTGCCTCGGGCTCCATAACAAATCAAACAGGATTAGGAGAATTAAATTCCCACAAAAGACATCATTGCAACCATCTTCTTCACTGATTACAAAAGGACAACCTGGGGCGAAGGAAACCCCAAGAAGCCTCTATGGGGAAGAACATAGTTCTTCACAGGAATTGAATTCCTTTTGGAAAGGGGAATTAAATCCCCAGAAACTTTTTCTGTGAACGGAGTTAAACTCCATGGATTCGAACTGTAATCATCATCTCCATAGGTTCGTGTTTAAAGGGTAAAAACCCTTGTTTTGGATTTAGAATCCAGAGGGACGTGAAAGTTCATCGTTTATTCAAGGACATTACCTGAGGAAAAGAGTCTTTTCGAACAGAGTTAAACTCTGAAAATTGTTCAAAGGCAGAGAACTAAGCTCTGGAAGAAGAGAATTAAATTTTCAGAAAAAGTTTGCAAGGAGGAAGATAAGCAAAGTGGAGGCTCTTCTGAAATGACCCCAATATTTATAGGAGGTGATGGAAACGCTTCATCTCCCCAAATCCCTAGAGGAATCCAACGGTCGCAAAAGGTGACAGCGTTGCACTCACGTGCAGACACGTGAGAACAACGCTGTGGGGGCATTTGTTTCCTGATTTAAAATCAGAAAAGCCTACAGAAGAGGCATCACGTGCTAACACATGACCAGCAGTCATGTGTTGGCACGTGACATTTAAAAGCGGCTTCAAAGGCACATCAGTTCCCTGATCAAATCAAGGAAAAAGCTTCAGAAGAGGTCACGTGCTCACACGTGGCCAGGGGTCACGTGTTGGCACGTGACATTTAAAAGCAGCGGACTCATTCTCTGATTAAATCAAGAAAAAGGCTCCAGACGAGGGTCACGTGCTCACACGTGACCAGGGGTCACGTGGTGGCACGTGACGGCTAAGCAGCGGCCAGAAGGCAGAGCGCAAAAAGAAGAAGAGGGCTCGTTCCAAGGGGGTCACGTGCCCACACGTGACCAGGGGTCACGTGGCCATACGTGACCGGCTTTCAAAGCCTATCTGTTAACAGAATTAAATTCTGAGAAAAGATCTCTCAAATCTTTCCAAAGGAAAATGATTATTTGGAACCGATTGAATTAAAAATTTAAAGATTCTTAAATAGCACCTATCTATGGAAAAATCTTGAATTTGGAAAGATTTCCCCTTAAAATCTAACCGAAATAACAAAGGAAAATCTCTGGATTTAAAATCCGATGGTGAATAAAATTCACCTAATAATCCAAAGATCCAAATGAATGATGAATGCAAATCAAATCTCTAATGAATACAAATCAAATATCTCAATGAAAGATTCATCAAAAAACTAATTGATTCTGCTGCTTCTCCTATAAATAGGAGCCAAGAGACACATAGAGGGATATATATGCAGAGGGATCGATACATAGAAAAAAAATAGAGCCTTGATACTTTAGAGGAATTTGGATCTTCTACAAAAGAAAAGCTTAGGTAAGAATGGGAAGGCCTTAAAAGAGAATTTAATTCTCAACAGAGTTTAACTCTGATATTAAACAGAAGAACATAGTTCTCTCTTTAGTGGAGGATCGGTAAAGTGCATATCTCCTCTTGAATTGAGAATTTAATTCTCATTGGGTTGAGATCCTGCCATGCAGATCCAAAGCATAGAGAGGGAATGGAAGCTTGAGAATTTAATTCTCACAGAACTATAGGAATTTAATTCCTTTAAAATAAAATAAGGGTTTGACCCTATGTTATGGGAATTTAATTCCTTCAGAATGAACAGAATCAGGGTTTAACCCAAGTTAAGAACTTAGTTCTGTTAAAATAACAGGAATTTAATTCCCTTAAGAAAGAAGAAATTAGGGTTTCACCCTATGACAGAATCTCATTTCTCAGAATAATTCTCTAAAAGAGAGTGGGAACTTAATTCCTTAAAGTTGTTATTAGGGTTTAACCCTATGATAGAATGCAGTTCTTCACATATATGAGGAATTTAATTCCTACAGAAAATTCAGAGTTCAACTCTATCCCAGAATATAAATCTTCAGAAGGAAATAGGAATTTAATTCCTCAAAAAATTATTGTTAGGGTTCAACCCTGCGAAGAATTTAATTCTTAAAGGGATTAACAGATCTTCCAAAAAACATACAAAGAGGCAGGGTCACGTGCTACCACGTGACCCCCAAAAAGATCAACAAAAAAGGCCCTTTGAGGCAGTGACCCACGTGACCCTTGGCGGAAGCTTTTACATACAAGCACCAAGATGCCCATCACGTGACAGCACGTGATGCTCCAAAGTATTCAATGCTTTTGACAGAATAAAATAAAGGGAGGGTACCTTCACGTGTTACCACGTGACCCCTCTTGCCTTAGTGTTTAACACTAAATTGGAACCCCTGAGCCCAGTGTTAAACACTGTTTTGCCTTAGTGTTCAACACTAATTAAAGAGCTTTCTTGCAGTGTTTAACACTGAATTTCTTAGTGTTTAACACTAAATTAAATCTCTGTTGACAGAGTTTAACATTAATTTTCTTAGTGTTCGACACCAAATTAAAATCTCTGCCACTAGTGTTTAGCACTGATTATCTTAATGTTTAACACTAATTTGAGATCCCTGTTGCTAGTGTCTAACACTGACTTGCCCTAGTGTTTAACACTAATTTGAACCCCCTGTTGCTAGCATTCAACACTAATTTCAGCCCAATTGGCTAAATATCCAGAGGCAAAGCCTCTCCTCTAATGGACCAACAGAGGGCCAATATCCAAAACAAGATTGGACTTAGCCCAAGCTGGCCATAAGTCCTCAATTCAAATTCAACTGAGCCAACGGGCTCATAATATAATTAATTGGTCTTGGTTCCAAATTGGGCCAAAGATTATTTAATCTACCTCGGTTCAAGGGTACATCTCTTCACTCCTTTGATACGTGGTGATGTAATTCCTCAACGTCTTCAAAGAGGTGACGGGTCCCGATGACCACATATTGATACGGACTGTGGAGTCCCTAAATCCACGAACTATGAGGTCCTTAACCTTGACCGTGATGTCTTAAAACTAACAACGGACTGTGGAGTCCCTAAATCCACGGACTATGAGGTCGTTAACCTTGACCGTGATGTCTTAAAACTAACATCGGACTGTGGAGTCCCTAAATCCACGGACTATGAGGTCCTTAACCTTGACCGTGATGTCTTAAAACTAACAACGGATTGTGGAGTCCCTAAATCCACGGACTATGAGGTCCTTAACCTTGACCGTGATGTCTTAAAACTAACATCGGACTGTGGAGTCCCTAAATCCACGGACTATGAAGTCCTTAACCTTGACCGGGATGTCTTAAAACTAACTACGGACTGTGGAGTCCTTAAATCCACGGACTATGAGGTGCTTAACCTTGACCGCAACGTCTTAAAACTAACATTAGACCGCAATGTCCTTAAACTACCCATGGACCGCAATGTCCTGAAACTACCTACCGACCGTAATGTCACTAAACTAAACAACAGAGCCCCCCTTTTATTGCTCTCTTATTGGATCTAAACGATCCCGTTAAGTTGATCTTAGTCTAAAAATTAGACTAACATATCCTTAACAAACGTTTAAGTCGATCTTAGTCTCAAATGAGGCTAACGTATCCTTAAACCCAAACCCCCAAACCCAAATCTAAGATAATACGGATTTGGACTAGTCCACGCACTACGGGCGACGACATAACTCAGTCTCTGTATACAATCCACGGGCAACTAAACATAAAATAAATACACACGACACGAAGTGACCATCTGGAGAAGGAGAAATTGGTTACCGCGATGCGGTAGCGTAATTAACTGCAGGGGCTTGCGCCTGCAGGGAAGTGCGTCCCCACAATCAAAAAACCCTCAAGCGAGAGGGAATCTGACGAAGTCTGCTACGTCGGATGCATCCATTTAAACCTTCAATATACGGTGCCATAAATCAACTTGGCATCTTCGGAGAGGTAGACGGATAGCACCAATTAGCATCTGCCCCGAGCCTCAGGCGAGACGACCATGCGTTGCGCCGTCCTTCAGAGGGGAACAAGGGGTTTCGTCTATCCCGTTATTGGGGGTTGATGTTGCGCTGTGCTCGATTGGCCATAACAGGGAAGTCCCTGGCCAGGACTGATTTAGAGATTTACTGGTAAGTGTTACCAGTAGGTTCTCGACCCGTTATGAGCCTCACATGGGCACGACTTATCGGTTATTGGGGTCTGACGTTTACCACCCCTAGACTTGATATGCGACATATCAGACGAGGAGACCGGACTGTATAGGAAGTGTTACCGTTAGGCTTTTACAGGAGTTGGAGCGGGCTTGCTTGCTGATCTTCTGATCGCTCAATACCCAGGTAGCCGTTACGTCCAGCTAGTACCGCTGACGGCTTATGGGTGCTTGATGTGATCATCACCTACTGTCGGCGTATTGACGAGTCTTTAGAGTCCTACATAGAGGTTTTACTGGCTCAGGCGAAACGAAATAGGAGCACGTATGTGATATATGCGGGACCGAGAATAATGCGTGTATGTGATACCGTATTCTATTCTCACGACTTTTTGTATCGATCGGTTATATGTGATATAGCCGGGTTATCGAATCAAGTGTTGATTCGATAAATCGATACATTGGATGTTAGTCGGTTATATGAGATATAACCGGATTATTAAGTCAAATGTTGATTTAAAAATTTAGTTTCTAATTGTATATTAGATATACTAGTTTACATTAACTAACACTTGTTCACTTAAGGATTTTTCTCACATAAGCACAACTTTAATATATATGTCATATATATTAAAATGTGTGTTTTCTTTTTGTATAATAGTTGATGATACACTTGACATGGGTGTACAAGACATACACCATTCTATTTTAAATGGTGGTTAATAATTATTTAAGGTAATTACAAATTAGTGGATTTTTTGTCTCAAGCATGAAGCTTGTGGATGCTTTGACAAAGTCCATTAACTTTGTTTTACCTTAGATTTTTATTAACCTAACCATTTAGAATTAGCCATGGTAATGTCTTTACATGAGTTAGTATATGATACTCACTCACCATGGTTAGCTCACTCACTTGATCATTATCATTTTTTTCATTTCTTCATCTTCTTCCTTGAGCTAAAAAGCTCTCTAGGGTTTAATCCAAAGTGAGAAGCATTGTGAGAAATAAAATTCTAAAGAGAACCCACTTCCTATTTCTCCATCCTCTACTAGACTAGCACTTTAGTTTAGGGTGTTTGCTTCACTAATTCTCTAGTTAGTGAAGTAGAAACTTGAGTTGATATTCCCTCGACGTAGATCTTCTTCGGCCTCGAAGACTTCAAGCAAGTACGCTTCTTTCGCCTCGTGAAGCCATGCAAGCGCCCGGGAGAACCACGATCGCAGCGAAGGGACTTCAACAAGGAGCTAATGAAGTGAAGGACCGATCTAAACAGGTTTTATTTTCGTATTCACTTAGTAGTAATTGGTATTTACTAGCATGTGAAACCCTAATAATCTAGCGACGATCTTGTTTAGGGTTATTTGGCACGGCTAAAATTTTAATCCGGCATGATTGATGCGTTGTAGAACCTTGTTAGTGTGCCTAGTAACCCTACAAGAGCTAAGTGTATCGTGTTGGCGTCCATGAACAATGAACTCCAGAAACAGCACGAAAACATGGATATTATGTCCATCTTTCTCCATTGCAAGGATATGTATAGAGAGCACTCCCGTATCGTGAGGTACGAGACCTCAAGGAAACTGTTCCAGATGAGGTTAGCTCCAGGATCACCTGTAGGAGAGCACGTCCTAAAAATGATCAGCCTCATTAAGGAACTCGCAAACCTGGGATGCGTGCTAGAGAATGAGTTGTATATCGACTTGATTTTGCAGTCCCTTCCCCACACCTTCTCTCAGTTCGTGCTGAACTTCAACATGCACGAAATGGAAGCTGATCTTCCAAAGCTCCTCAGTATGTTGAGGGTAGCAGAGACCTCCTTGAAAAAGGAGAAGACCCCCATTCTGTATGTTGGCCAATCATCCTCTTCTAAATCTAAAACGAAAGATAAAGGGAAGAAGAAGATGAAAGCCACCAAACCGAAAGGCGGGGTAAAGAAGGTGCAGGGAACGAACAAGGAAGGAAGGGTGAAGGCAGATAAGAACGAATGCTACTATTGTCACAAGCAAGGGCACTGGAAGAAGGATTGCATGGCTTTCAAAGCTAAGGACACGAAGCAAGCTACTGCTTCTGCTTCAGGTGTGTTTGTAATCGAAAATTGTCTTTCAGTAAACTCTACATCATGGGTACTTGATACCGGTTCTGGTTCTCACATCTGTAATTCTTTGCAGGCTCTGAGAAACCGTAGAGCACTGAAGACATGTGATATGACTCTCCGGATGGGCAATGGAATGCACGTAGATGCTATTGCAATAGGGGAATATCACCTGGGGTTGACTGGTGGGCACATTTTGGTGTTGTACAGCTGTTTTTGTATTCCCAGTATGCTGTGTAATATTATATCAGTATCTTTATTATCTAATGAAGGATATAATTTTGCGCTTGAAAGAAATGTCATGAACATTCTCCTAAATCAAGAAATGATTGGGTTTGGCACACTGGAAAACAGCATATACATACTTAATCAACCTCAAGTTTTCAATATTCAAAACACGCTTAAAAGGAAGGCTCCAGATTCAAACCAAGCCTTCCTATGGCATTGTAGACTTGGTCATATAAATGAAACAAGGTTGAATAAGTTACATAAAGATGGATATTTTGATCCGTTTGAATATTCATCATATGCAACTTGTCAATCATGTATCAAAGGAAAAAGGAACAAATCTCCGTTTACCGGACACGGAGAAAGAGCCTCGAAACTCTTGGGACTTGTGCACAGCGATGTATGTGGTCCGATGTCTACGCATGCGCGAAGCGGTCACTCCTACTTCATAACTTTTACTAATGATTTCTCGAGGTATGGACATGTGTTTTTAATGAAGCATAAATCCGAGGCTTTTGAGAAGTTTAAGGAGTATAAAAATGAAGTAGAGAAACAGACTGGTAAAAGCATCAAGACACTTCGATCTGATCGAGGTGGAGAATACTTAAGTACCAGTTACCTTGAATGCTTAAAAGAGAATGGAATTCTCTCTCAGCTTACTCCACCTTATACACCTCAGCATAATGGTGTATCAGAAAGGAGGAATCGCACGCTACTGGACATGGTGCGCTCAATGATGAGTAGTGCTGAGTTGCCACTTTCCTTCTGGGGTTTTGCGCTAGAATCAGCAGCATACCTATTGAATAGAGTTCCGACTAAGTCTGTGCCTACCACTCCATATGAAATATGGAGCGGGAAGAGACCATATCTCAAGTATATCAAGATATGGAGGTGTCCAGCATATGTTAAAAAGTATAATCCGGACAAGCTCGAGGCACGATCGGTTTTGTGCAAGTTTGTGGGATACCCCAAGTATTCAAGGGGATATCTGGTCTACCACACTGAAGAACAAAAGGTGTTTTTCGCTCGCCACATTGTCTTCTTAGAGAGCGAATTTCTTGCAAAAGAAATTAGTGGGAGCGTGGTAGAGCTGGAAGAAATTCCAGAACCTCAAACTACTGCCGAGGACTTAGTAGAACCTCAGGTTTCAATAGAGCCCGACGAACCAACGCCGCTCCGCAGATCTGGTAGGCTTTCTCATCGTCCTGAAAGATACTACAGGTTTCTTATAGATGGGGATCGAGAGGATTGCATCATCGATAATAATGAGCCTACTAGTTTTCAGCAGGCTATCACGAGTAAAGACTCGGTGAAGTGGCTGGATGCTATGAGATCCGAAATGGAATCCATGTACACCAATAAAGTATGGACTTTAGAAGTTGCTCCTCCTGGGGTGAAACCAGTTGGATGCAAATGGATCTTTAAAAAGAAGATTGGTACATTTAGACAAGTGGAAACCTACAAAGCTAGACTCGTTGCAAAAGGTTTTCGTCAAAGACCAGGATTGGACTATGATGAAACCTTTTCTCCAGTAGCTATGCTTAAATCCATTCGGATCCTGCTTTCCATTGCTGCCTTCCATGACTATGAAATCTGGCAGATGGACGTAAAAACAGATTTTCTAAATGGACATTTAGAAGAAAGTGTTTACATGGATCAACCAGAAAGTTTCTTAGACAGTGGGAGCAGCGGAAAGGTATGCAAGTTGGTTAAATCCATTTATGGATTAAAGCAAGCATTGCGAAGTTGGAACATCTGCTTTGATGAGACGGTCAAAGAATTTGACTTTATCAAAAATGTAGATGAACCATGCATTTATAGGAAGATTGTAGAAGGTGCAGTAGTCTTCCTCGTTTTGTACGTCGACGACATACTACTGATAGGGAATGATGTCCCTATGCTACAATCAATAAAGCTCTTCTTGTCACAGAAATTCTCCATGAAAGAATTGGGAGATGCATCATACATTCTGGGCATTAAGATCTATCGTGATAGATCCAAAAGAATGTTGGGACTTTCACGGTCCGGGTATATTGACACTATACTAAAGAGATTTAGTATGGAAGATTCCAAGCGCGGTAATTTTCCCGCTTGTCAAGGGATCACCCTCTCCAAAGAGATGTCTCCAAAGACTGATGAAGAGAGGGCTCGCATGGGCATTATACCCTATGCTTCGGCGGTAGGATCTATAATGTATGCGATGTTATGTACCAGGCCAGATGTAGCTTACGCACTTAGTGTAGTAAGCAGGTATCAGTCTGACCCAGGTGAGAAGCATTGGATAGCGGTAAAGAACATTATCAAGTACCTGAGAAGGACTAAGGAGATGTTCTTGGTTTACGGTAATGGGGACCTCCAGATCGAGGCTTTTACCGACTCCAGCTTCCAAAGTGACAAAGATGACTCTAAATCCGTTTCGGGTTTTGTGTTTACCCTCAATGGAGGGACGGTATGTTGGAGGAGTTCCAAACAAGATACCGTCGCAGACTCAACTATGGAGGCAGAGTATATAGCTGTTAACGATGCCGCGAAAGAGGCTGTCTGGATGAAGAAGTTCATCTCTGAACTTCAGGTGGTTCCGTCCATTGCCAATCCAATACCTTTGTATTGCGATAACAATGGGGCTGTAGCATTAGCAAAGGAACCAAGGTCCCATCAGAAATCCAGGCGTATCTTGAGGCGGTATCACCTGATCAGGGAGATCGTGGATTGTCGGGAGATCGAAGTGCGGAGAGTGGACACAAAAGACAACACGGCAGATCCATTCACCAAGGCCATCCCTCAAGTCCAGTTCGAGAGGCTGTTTGAGATGTTGGGCAAGCGGTACGCCAGTAACTGGATCTAGTACAGACAGTAGGTACTCATTGCGCCAATTACAGGCCTTAGTGCAAGTGGGAGATTGTTGGATATATATGCCCTAGAGGCCTTCATTGTATAGGATGCTAGAGATATGTATGTACATGACAATCTTGCTTGATATGATAGTACGCTATTTGGTTTGTCTTTATCTTAACGTGTGATATATTTTACTTTGTATTTATATACATGTTGATAAAGCCCATAGGGTGTTTGCCTGACTACCGGCGTTGTGATGGCAGTCATACTTGTGGGAGTTGGATAGTCAATAGGCACATCCTTAAATGTCCCTGGTCGCAGGAGTATCGAGACTGGGCATCGATGCTCCAGAGTAGACTAGTGTATACATATCTAGACCCTGACTAGGGGTGATGGATTGGTCTCGCAACCATTGGTGATGTGCACCTAAGATTGTATACAGATGCTCACTGAGTGTGAGTACACCGGACAGGACTCGCAGAGAACTGACTGGATAGTATTATACCTAACGTCAGATAGCAGTTCTCAGGTGACATGTGTGCAGATAGTCTGTTGACTTAAGGTCGTCATTTGTCTCGTGTGAGTTCCCACTGTGCTTTGATTACTACCCTACCACGGTTCAAAGGAGTTGTGCAAACAGGTTTTAGTTGGGTACAGTCCCGAGCCACATGGAGGCAGTGAGCGACTGTTAGGGATTCGTCTCTCCCGGTATAGGGAGTCGGTATCGCACTGTGATCGGTTGGTCATTACCATAAGTCCCTGGCCAGGGCTGAATGAGAATTACTGGTGCACTGATCAGTAGATTCTCGGATGGTCTTGAGCCACACTGGCATGACTTATATGGTTGTTAGGGGTCTGACGTTCACCACCTCCCTAGACCATACATGCGATACTCTCAGACGAACAGACCGGACTGCGCGGATATTGTCACGGACAGGCTCAGTAGGGGTTACGGACGAGTTCGCTCGTAGTCCTCCTTTTCGACACGTACCTGGGTTGCCGTTACGTACAGCTAGTGCCACTGACGGACTTGTGGTTAAACCCACTGCCAGCGTACTGTCGAGTCTTTAGAGTCCCACACAGAAGGTTTCCCTGGATCAGGCGAGACGATGTAGATGTCGTATGGTCTTACGGTAGGGTTTCGATCGCATTCGTGTACTGGCTACTCGAATGACGATCGGACGAATAATAATGGTAGGCTTTGGTATAAGCTGGATACTAGTATTGTAGTATTGGATTATACTGATCTCAGTGTATCCGTATTTTTCGGAATACAGATTCGGATATGAAAATACGTAAAAGGGCATTCTTGTAAATTCACAAGTTTGACCTTCTAGAAGGAGACACCTCATTATTGTTTTATTCTTTTTCATTAAAGGATTAATGAGGTGGAACTAGGAGATTTATGAAGCATGGGTTGAAAGCATGGCTATGGATTTATTTATTCACTTTGGAATTACTATTCAAGTAAGGTTGCATTTTATTTGATTAAATAATTCCATGGTTGAATGATTGTGAAAATACTTAGCCATTCTCTTAGCTCATTTTCTTATCATTCTCAAAAATGCTTTCTCTCTCCTAGGTTTGCTTCTCTCCTTCTTCATGAAACTCATACACTTGCATGTGTTGCAAATCAATAAGTTTTGAGATCAACTAGTTCAATACACACTCCCTCTACATCCCCTTAGTTATCTCTCCTAGCAAGTAAGATCACTAAGGTATCTCATAGAGGTTGGAGCTTGATCGTAGGTCCCTCGGGTGGATCCATCTTTGACGCAAAGGAGACCGGCAACCAAACTCTTCCAAACCCTAGAAGAAGCCAAAGAAAGGAGATCAAGAACAAGGAGCTTGAACCAAAGAGCAAGGAGCAACTTGAAGACCCGAAGGACTAGGAACGAAGGTATAACTCCTTTTACATAGTAGTTAACTCTCTCTCTTAGTTTAATTTTGTTAGATAAAGCTTAATAAAGATCCTAAAGTGGGAAAAGTTCATGATGCTAAGCAAAAACTAGCTTCTTTTGATATGAGAAAACCGTTTTTTAAAGTATTCCACCTCTCCGCGACCCGTGGGGTGTGCATCATGGACTTACACTTTATCTGAAGGGTTAAACCTCCATCAGAAGCAAGTATATCTTGAGAAGATTACTTGGTGTACATGGAAAAGTTGAGACTTTCAAAGCTATGCCTAAGTCCATCCAGATCCTACTTGCCACTGCAACATACCATGACTACGATATCTGGCGGTTGGGTGTCATGACTGCTTTTCTAAAATGATGATTTAGAAGAGAGCGCCTATAAGTACACAGGCAGAGGGCTTCGTAGATAGTGGGAGCAGCGGAAATGTGTGCAAGATGTTTTATGTGATAAATCAGACATCGCGGAGTTTGAACGTCTGTTTTGATGTAGTAATCAAAGAGTTTGACTTCATCAAAATGGTAGATGAACCAAGTATATACAAAAAGGTAGTAGGGAGTATGGTGGTGATCCTCGTATAGTACGTGGATGACATACTCTTGATAAGGAAGGAGTTTCCTATGCTACGCTCGGTCAATCTCCTCTTATCATAAAGATTCTCCATATAGGATCAAGGTGATACCTCCTAAATCCTGGGTTATGGATCTATGAGATAGATCTAATTGGATGTTAGGATTCTCACTAGTTGTAGTGAGATGGTATCAATCGATCCTGGGGAGAATCATTGGAAAGGTTCCAGGGTGATAAGGACGACTGAATGTCTGTCGCAGGCATTGTCTTTACTCTCAGTGGAAGGATGGTATGTTGGAAGAGTTCCAAGCTAGATACCATGACATACTAGACGATTAAAGGCTAGATACATCATTAGCAAGGATTCTACCAAAGAGGCGGTCTGGATATATATAAGTTCATGAGATGAATTTTGTTCCTACCATTGTGTGACAATGGAGTTGTGGCTTATGCCTAGGAACCCCGTCCCATCAAAGATCCAGACATATTCTTAGGCAGTATCACCTGATCATGGAGATAGTTGATCTCCAGGGAGATCGAGGTTAGGAGAGTAGACACAGAGGACAACAGCGAGGATCCACTCACAAAAGCCTATTCCCTAGTAGAGACTTTTATGGGATGGTTGAGTATGAGATACTTTCTTTGTACTTCATTACATTCACTGATGATCTCTCAAGATTCAGACATATGTTCCTGTTGAAACACAAGTCCAAAGCTTTTGAGATATTCACAGAATATAAGTTAGAAGTAGAGAACCAAAAACGGATATAAGTATTATGTCCTTTGATGAGATCAAGGAGGAAAATACTTGAGCACGGAATTCCTGGACTATTCTTGTTAGTTATATGTATGCCCTAGAGGCCATTACTGTACATTGGATGTATATTGTAGTGGATGCTGGGACATATATAGGGAGGACTTTCTTGCTCGACATGATAGTATGCTATCTGGTTGCTCTTTACCTTAACGTGTACATTGATTGTCTCTCTGTTACATGTTGGTAAAGCCCTTAGGATGTGTACTTGACTACCTGGACTGTGATGCGGATCATACTAGTGGGGACATGGTAGTCCATAAGTACATCCTTCAAAGTCCCTAGTCGTGGGTGTATCGAGACGGGGCATCGATATACCAGAGTAGACTAGCGTATACCTTCTCGACCCATACAGATGGGCGATGGATGATCCTATATCCATTGGTGTTTGACATCGGAGATGATATACGGGTGCTCAGTAGAGACTGGGTACACTGGACGGACTCGCCGAGAACTCCCAGATGGTACTATACCTCACGTCAGATGGCAGTTCTCTGGTGACACTGGTACAGAGTAGTCTGTTGACCCGAGATCGTCATAGAGTCTTGTGTGGTTCCCACTGTGCTTTGATTTCCATCTTACCACGTCCAAGAGGGCATGCAAAACGGTGGTTTTTGGGTACAGTCCCGAGTCACATGGAGGCAATGAGCGATAGGAGGGGATTCGTCTCTCCCGGTATAGGGAGTTGATGTTGCGCTGTGTTCGATTGGCTATAACAGGAAATCCCTGGCCAGGGTTGCTGAGATTTACTGGTAAGTGTTACCAGTAGTTTCTCGAATTGTTATAGACCTCATATCGACACGACTTATCGAGCTATTGGGGTCTGACGTTTACCACCCCTAGGCAAGATATGCGACATATCAGACGATCAGACCGGACTGTACGGTAGTGTTACTGGTTGGATTCACAGGAGTATGAGCGGGCTTGCTTGTCGATCTTCTGATCGCTCAATACCCGGGTGGCCGTTACGTTTAGCAGACCGCTTGCGGCTTGTGGGTGTTTGATATGATCATCATCTGCTACCGGCGTATTGACGAGTCTTTAGAGTCCTACACAGAGGTTTCCTGGCTCAAGCGAAACGAAATAGGAGCGCATATGAGATATGTGCAGGACCGAGAATAATGCGTGTATGTGATACCGTATTTCATTCTCGCGATCAATGTGTCGGATGGTTGTATGAAATATAACCTAGTTATCGATTCAAGCGTTGAATTGATAAGCCGATACATTGAATACTAGTCGGTTGTGTGCGACATGACCGGATCGTTAAATCAAGTGTTGATTTAATGATTTAATGTATAATTATATATTTGATATATTACTTTACATTAACTAGTATTGGTTCACTTTAAATGGATTTTCTCACTTGGATGTACAAGTTGTATATGTGATATACTTTTTGTGCATATTATTGTATCATGTTTGATGATACATGTTTACTTGGTTAAGTGTAAAGAATTAAACCATGGTTAAACTTATGATTAGGGTTTTATTTCCTTTTCTCATTTATTTATCTATTTATTCATTTTGGAAATAAATATAAAGGGCATGAAAGGAAAATGGTGGCTTGTTTTGTTTCATATTGAAGCTTCTTGAAGACTTTGACCAAGTGACCATTTTGTCTCATGCTTAACCCTAACCATTCCTTTTAACCATGATTAACTCTCTACATTTGACCATGGTACATTATATGATAAGTATTGATTTTCTTTTGATTATTAATTAACTTATCATATCATTTCTTCTTCTTCTTCCTTGAACTCAAGAAGAAAACCTAAGCTCCATCAATGGTGATTGATGGAAATGAGTGAGAAATCCAATTCTAAAGTCTACCCACTTCCTATTTCTTCATACTCTACCTCTTGCCAAGTAGTAGAGTGTGTTTCCTTCACAAGTTTTCAAGATTTGGTGAAGGTGGAGCTTGATCTAGCGATGCTTCGACGTAGATCATCTTCGGCACGTCGTCGATGACCTAGCCCGTCCATTCTCCGATGAAGCCGACGCTAGAGCCCGGGATCCGTCTTGGACAGCGAGGAGACTTCATTGCGGAGCCGTGGAGGTGGAGCACTGGATCTACAAAGGTTGTATATCCGTATTCTTATAGTTAATTGTTAACTAGTTTACATGTTTCGCCTAGTTTTCTAGCCAACGATCTTGTTAGGGTTTGTAGGCACCGTTAAAATTTGAAATTGGCATGATCGATGCCTTGTGTGACCTTATTAGGGTGCCTAGGGACCTTTCACTGGTATCAGAGCCTAGCTAGAGCCTTAGGCGAAGTCTAGACGGAATTTGAAACCCGAACGAACCCGAAACCCAATATCAAAATGGCTCTCTGTCCTTTTTTCAAAAACTGGGATTTTTCCAAATTAAAAATATGCAGAAAATCAAGCAGGGTTTTCTAAGAATTACTGTAAATTTCGTGGGCCTAAGTCAACTTTTCCACCGCGGAACCGCGGCACGTGCTATGCATGCCGCGGCAGTTCAGCGGCGGTTTTGTCGTTTTGCGTATTTTGTTTTTCACAGTAATTCTCAGATTTCTGTGCTGGTTTTCCTGGGATATTTTAATATTTATTATACAGATGAGTTTTCAGGGGTTGTTTTGGGTTTTCATGAGTTCGATCGGATTATCAAATTTTGCTTGTGTGGCTTTCCGGATAAATTTTAGAATATGTTAAAAAGTTCGACCGGATATATATACCCAATTTTTCCCTTGTCGGGAAATTTCCAAATGTTGGATTTTTCCGTAGTTTAACGACGTTCTAAGTAGTGCAAGTAACTCGATGGACCCTCTAGAAGACAACAAACCTTAACTCGATTATGTGACCGTCTTGAACTGCCCTTTGAACCTTCGGGTTTGGGGCAGTACGGCGTGCCACATGTGAGGCGTTGGCTTGACCCTTCTACGGCTGGACCGTTGGTACTGAGGCACGAACTGAATGTTGTTAGACTTATTTCATGTGTTGACCTGTTTCGGGAAAACTTGGGTGTTCGAATGTTCAATCGGAAAGTTTAACATTTTCTGTTTATCCGGAATGGGATACAATAATTGGAATTCACAAGTAGTTATGTGATAACTGAATGAATATTATAAACATAGCAGTTTAGTCTCACTTGATCGATTGCCACGGAATTTTGATGTGATCAAAAGTCCGTCGCAATCACGTAGCGTACGCGGATACTCGCCGGACAAACTTAATAGACAGCTACACCCCATAGCCCCGACCAAGTGACTGTAGGAGAACCCCATCGCCGAAAGCATCCGTTCGGGTGCTCGCGGTAGCGGTGTTCCGCCTTGGTGCACTTCGTCGACGGCGTCGGGGGTGCGGCCGCCTACTGAAGTTTGCGACGAGCATTCGATCAGGATATCGGGAATCCTGTTGAATTGCCCGACTTCATATTGAAAAGAGTTTTCGATTTTGAGACTAAAATGCGGGGTTTATAATTGTTAGGCATGCGATTTCTAAGTAATTCATTTGGTCAGGCATGCGATGTCTGAGGTGGTTGCGGATTCCAATTGTTGTAGTTTTACACTTTCTTTTCTGTGACCGTAAGTGTAATATGTGATATCGCCGGTTTCGTTGCTATATGTCAACGACAATTGGGATGCGCTTATTTACTTACGTTGATGACATGTGATGTTATGTGTTGCTGGATATGTTATATTGGATCGTCGTATTTGAATAGCCGGGGGTTTTTATGTGAGATGAGTGTTTTTCATTTTCATTCATGTAAAAACTTGTATGTAATATTCTTTTATTGGGGCGCTTCCAGGTTGCGGAAGTAGTCACCCTTTGTATATTATTTACTTTTCCGCACTAGGATAGACCTAAGGAGGAGGGCACAAGTAACCGGGTTCTGGAGTCCAGTGGGAGACCAACTCGAGGAGTCGAGTCCGGGTCTCCTAACTCTAGAATTGGTAGGGTTGCTTGCCGCTCTCGTAGGGGTCTAGGGGTGTGGGTTTGGCTATTCATCACGACTGTGGAATCCGTGTTTTATACTGGCTCGTATTGAAAACACGGACGTCCTAGTATATCCAATATTTCATATGATTCTTCTGCTGCGATATCTGTGATGTGATCATGTGATGTTCTGTGATAAATACAGTATATAGTATATATGATATATTATATAGACGTTACTTATGTTTTACACCCGCGCTAGCCCTGCCCTGCTCTGTCGTTAGTTACCTAACCTAACGGTGCACGAGGGGACATCGAGGCGAATGCGGATGGCATAAGTGTACGTCGTATTTATCTGTGATGTTTAGGTACTTAAAATGATGGGACTTCATTAATGAAATAAAAGAAACCTAAGATGTTGTAGAATCGAATTTCAAAATAAAACAGGTAGCTACAGTTTTTTCTTTGCACAGTGGTATATATGATATATCCTGCACCTTATTCGATAAGGAAAGGACCGAGATCCCTTCACCGGGAGTGACTCCTTTAGCAATAACTGGCAGATGCTACACACTCGGTTTGACTTTTGATTGCTTTTAACTGTTTTTGCTTTGCACAGTGATATATATGATATATCCCGCACCTCATTCGACGAGGAAAGGACCGACGATCCCTTCACCGGGAGTGACTCCTTTAGCAAAACTAGAAAAGCCTCAAAAACACTCCATTTCAAAATTCATTTGATTCTACAATGATATCAAGTTCATTACGCAATAGGTTTTCAGAAAATCCTGTCGTAGCCCTCCGTCATTTCAGATAAGTACTACTTAGTATTCGTGCTGCGTTTGTTGACTATGTTAAGGCATAGTGTGCGGTAGCTAATTAGTGCTTATCTGCATAAGCATATGATGTGATTGGATTAGGGTAGTCGTGCGACTTTGTTGACTATGTTAAGGGTCGTGCGGGTGGGTTTAATTCAATCGGGAAATGACGGGTTGAACTTGACTAGCACTTATGATTTGTTGACTATGTTAAGGTCATATAGCTGCTAGGGGCAAAATATTATCGGGAATTTCAAGTGTTGAAATTTGCAATGAGATTGCATACCTTCTATGAGATAGTTGGATCCCGATACCCGCTGCGAGTAAGAGTTACTCCTGGGAGAGTTTTATACACTACAATTAGCCGATCAAGTAGGTGTCTAGAAAGGTGTCAACGGGGTTACGCCTCTGGGAAAACGAGGTTTACATTAATTAGGTTCGTGCGAAAGCACGGGGGACCTCCCTCAAAGTACCGACACTGGCCTGGCTGAAAGATTGGCGAACTTGTAGTGTGTAATTAATCCCGGCTAGTCTTTCCTTTTAGGGTTTGAAGGAAGATTTGATAAAAAGCAGTGGGAGCCATCCTGATTAGATAAAATAATAACCAATCTATTCTTGCAAGAGCGCACGCTGAGTGTTTTCTTCTCTCTCTCCTGGTAGCGACCATGTCACGCCTTAATCAAGATAATAATACGGATTATTGACCGAACCCGCTTGTTATACTGAGCTGGGGAACGTTGGTCCCGCTCCAACTTATAATTGTTATAAGACAGAACAGGAAATTGGGGAATACCAGATTCCCCGTGCCGCCCACACGAAGAGAGTGCATGCGGATGCATCATCTTCGGGTGTGTTCATTATACAGAACTGTTTCTCAGTATCCTCTGCATCTAAGGTATATGATACCGGATCAGGATCCCAGATATGTAATATGTTACATAGGGCTACAAAAGGGTAGAAAAACTGAGAACGGGTGATAAGTTTCATGAGGCAGAAGACGGGGCAAGTGTTGCAGCCAAGTCTGTTGGTCACTGTCACCCTGTATTACCAATACATTGATTCTGAACGAATGTTATTAGATACCGAACCTGATATACCAAATCATATCACTCTCTTTGTTAGAAAAGAAAGGATATAATTTTGTATTGATGGATAATGTTTTGAACATTTCCTACATCAAAAGTTGATCGGTTCAGGCACGTTATCTAAAATCATTGACGTTCTAAATCAAACTGCAGTTCCTAGTATATTGAACACACACAAGAGGAAGAGTTCAGAAATGAACGGATTCTTCTTGAGGTATTGTAGACTAGGTCAGATCAATGCGACCCGACTGGCTGTAGTTACATAAAGATGCATATTTAAATTAGTTTGAATTTACATCTTGTGAAACTCGCCAGTCATGTCATAAAGATAAGATGACCATAGCTCCGTTTACTGGAAACAGAGAAAGAGTTAATAAACTCTTGGGATGATACATGTTGATGTATGTAGGTCCCCTGTCTACACATGCCAAGACTGGTTCTTTATACTTCATTACGTTCTCTGATGATCTCTTTAGATTCAGACATATGTTCCTGTTGAAACACAAGTCCGAACCTTTTGAGATGTTCACCGAATATAAGATAGAAGTAGAGAACCAAAATACGGGTATAAGTATTATGTCCTATGATGAGATCGGGGAGGAGAATACTTGTGCACGGAATTCCTGGATTATTCTAAAGGAGAATGAGATTCTCTCTCAGCATTACTCCTCCGTATACACCATAGCACGATGGTATATCGGGGCGGAGCAATCACACCCTATTTGATATGGTGTGCTCTATGATGAGTACCACTGAGTTACCTATTTCCTTTTTGGGAGTTATGCGCTTGAGAAGATGCATACCTATTGAATAGGGTTCGAATCAAATCTATGCCTACCACTTCATATGTGATATGGAAAGGGAAGAGCCCATGTCTTAAGTTAGTTAAGATTTGGGGTTGTCCGGCCTATGTCTAAAAGCAAAATCCGGACACGCTCGAGGCAACGTCTGTTATGTACAACTGGAAATGTTCCAGCCATACAAACTACAGCTGATGATTTGATGAACCAAAGGATTCAGTAGATTCCAACGAACCTCAGCCTCTCCGCCGATCTAGTAGGGTTCCTCACCCACCTGAGAGATACTTCGATTTCTCGATGACAGTGGGAGCGAGGATTGCATCATGAGATGATGACCCAACTAGTTTCGAGCTGGCCATCAGGAGTGTGACTCTGTGAGAATGGCTGGATGTTTATCGATCTGAGATGGAATCCTTATACACCAACAAAGTATGGACTTTAGTTGCTATATCTGAAGGGTTAAATCCCCATCAGGAGCAAGTATATCTTGAGAAGATTACTTGGTATACATGGAAAAGTTAAGACTTTCAAAGCTAGACTTGTTAAAGGTTTTCGTCATCGACCAGGCGTGGATAATGATGAAACCTTTTCCAGTAGCTATGCTTAAGTCCATCCAGATCCTACTTGCCACGGCTACATACCATGACTACGATATCTGGTGGTTGGGTGTCTTGACTGCTTTTCTAAATGATGTTTTAGAAGAGTGCGTCTATAAGTACACAGCCAGAGGTCCTCGTAGACAGTGGGAGCAGCGGAAACGTGTGCAAGATGCTTTATATGATAAAGCAGGCATCGCGGAGTTGGAACATCTGTTTTGATGGATTAGTCAAAGAAGTTGACATCATCAAAATGGTAGATGAACCTTGTATAAACAAAAAGGTAGTAGGGAGTATGGTGGTGATCCTCATAGAGTACGTGGATGACATACTCTTGATAAGAAAGGAGTTTCTTATGCTACGCTCGGTCAATCTCCGCTTATCACAATGATTCTCCATATAGGATCACTGGAAGTGTTCCAGAGTGATAAAGACGACTGAATGTCAGTCGCAGGAATTGTCTTTACCCTTAGTAAAGGGACGGTATGTTGGAAGAGTTCCAAGCTAGATACCGTGACATACTAGACGATGAAGGCAGGATACATCGCTACTTAAGATGCTACCAAAGAGGCTGTTTGGGTGTATATTGGTTCATGAGATGAACTATGTTCCTACCATTGTGAGACAATGGAGTTGTGGCTTATGCCAAGGAACGCCGGTCCCATCAGTGATCCAGACTTATTCTAAGACAGTATCACCTGATCATGGAGATGGTTGATCTCCAGGTTGATCGAGGCAAGGAGAGCAGACTTAGAGGATAACGCAGCGGATCCACTCTCGAAGGCCTATTCCCAGAAAGAGACTTTTATGGGATGGTTGAGTATGAGATACTACAACCACTGCTACAGATGGCCCTAGTGCAAGTGGGAGATTGTTAGTTATATGTATGCCCTAGAGGCCATTACTGTACATTGGATGTATATTGTAGAGGATGCTGGGACATATATAGGGAGGACTTTCTTGCTCGACATGATAGTATGCTATCTGGTTGCTCTTTACCTTAACGTGTACATTGATTGTCTCTCTGTTACATGTTGGTAAAGCCCTTAGGATGTGTACTTGACTACCTGGACTGTGATGCGGATCATACTAGTGGGGACATGGTAGTCCATAAGTACATCCTTCAAAGTCCCTAGTCGTGGGTGTATCGAGACGGGGCATCGATATACCAGAATAGACTAGCGTATACCTTCTCGACCCATACAGATGGGCGATGGATGATCCCATATCCATTGGTGTTTGACATCGGAGATGATATACGGGTGCTCAGTAGAGACTGGGTACACTGGACGGACTCGCCGAGAACTCCCAGATGGTACTATACCTCACGTCAGATGGCAGTTCTCTGGTGACACTGGTACAGAGTAGTCTGTTGACCCGAGATCGTCATAGAGTCTTGTGTGGTTCCCACTATGCTTTGATTTCCATCTTACCACGTCCAAGAGGGCATGCAAAACGGTGGTTTTTGGGTACAGTCCCGAGTCACATGGAGGCAATGAGCGATAGGAGGGGATTCGTCTCTCCCGGTATAGGGAGTTGATGTTGCGCTGTGTTCGATTGGCTATAACAGGAAATCCCTGGCCAGGGTTGCTGAGATTTACTGGTAAGTGTTACCAGTAGTTTCTCGAATTGTTATAGACCTCATATCGACACGACTTATCGAGCTATTGGGGTCTGACGTTTACCACCCCTAGGCAAGATATGCTACATATCAGACGATCAGACCGGACTGTACGGTAGTGTTACTGGTTGGATTCACAGGAGTATGAGCGGGCTTGCTTGTCGATCTTCTGATCGCTCAATACCCGGGTGGCCGTTACGTTTAGCAGACCGCTTGCGGCTTGTGGGTGTTTGATATGATCATCATCTGCTACCGGCGTATTGACGAGTCTTTAGAGTCCTACACAGAGGTTTCCTGGCTCAAGCGAAACGAAATAGGAGCGCATATGAGATATGTGCGGGACCGAGAATAATGCGTGTATGTGATACCGTATTTCATTCTCGCGATCAATGTGTCGGATGGTTCTATGAAATATAACCTAGTTATCAATTCAAGCGTTGAATCGATAAGCCGATACATTGAATACTAGTCGGTTGTGTGGGACATGACCGGATCGTTAAATCAAGTGTTGATTTAATGATTTAATGTATAATTATATATTTGATATATTACTTTACATTAACTAGTATTGGTTCACTTTAAATGGATTTTCTCACTTGGATGTACAAGTTGTATATGTGATATACTTTTTGTGCATATTATTGTATCATGTTTGATGATACATGTTTACTTGGTTAAGTGTAAAGAATTAAACCATGGTTAAACTTATGATTAGGGTTTTATTTCCTTTTCTCATTTATTTATCTATTTATTCATTTTGGAAATAAATATAAAGGGCATGAAAGGAAAATGGTGGCTTGTTTTGTTTCATATTGAAGCTTCTTGAAGACTTTGACCAAGTGACCATTTTGTCTCATGCTTAACCCTAACCATTCCTTTTAACCATGATTAACTCTCTACACTTGACCATGGTACATTATATGATAAGTATTGATTTTCTTTTGATTATTAATTAACTTATCATATCATTTCTTCTTCTTCCTTGAACTCAAGAAGAAAACCTAAGCTCCATCAATGGTGATTGATGGAAATGAGTGAGAAATCCAATTCTAAAGTCTACCCACTTCCTATTTCTTCATACTCTACCTCTTGCCAAGTAGTAGAGTGTGTTTCCTTCACAAGTTTTCAAGATTTGGTGAAGGTGGAGCTTGATCTAGCGATGCTTCGACGTAGATCATCTTCGGCACGTCGTCGATGACCTAGCCCGTCCATTCTCCGATGAAGCCGACGCTAGAGCCCGGGATCCGTCTTGGACAGCGAGGAGACTTCATTGCGGAGCCGTGGAGGTGGAGCACCGGATCTACAAAGGTTGTATATCCGTATTCTTATAGTTAATTGGTAACTAGTTTACATGTTTCGCCTAGTTTTCTAGCCAACGATCTTGTTAGGGTTTGTAGGCACCGTTAAGATTTGAAATTGGCATGATCGATGCCTTGTGTGACCTCATTAGGGTGCCTAGGGACCTTTCAATTCTAAAGGAGAATAAGATTCTCTCTCAGCATTACTCCTCCGTATACACCACAGCACGTCGGTGTATCGGGGCGGAGAAATCTCACCCTATGTGATATGGTGTGCTCTATGATGAGTACTATTGAGTTGCCTATTTCCTTTTGGGTGTTATGCACTTGTGAAGCTGCATGCCTATTGAATAGGGTTCTAATAAAATCAGGTGCCTACCACTCCATATGTGATATGGTATGGGAAGAGCCCATCTCTTAAGGATGTTAAGATTTGGAGTTGTCTGGCCTATGTCTAAAAGCATGATCGGGACAAGCTCGAGTCAAGGTCAGTACTGTGGAAGTTTGTAGGATAAACCAAGTATTCGCAAGGGAATATCTTCTACCGAATCGAGGAACAAATATGTTTTATTACTCGGCATGCCACTTTTTTTAGAAAAAGGGAATTTCTTGTGAAGAAATTAGTGGTCATGAGGTAGAACTGGAAGGAGTTCCAGCTACACAAACTGCAGCTGATTATTTGGTAGAACTGGAGGATTCAATAGTTTCCAACGAACCTCAGCCTCTTCGCCAATCTGGTAGGGTTCCTCATCCACCTGAGAGATACTTCGGTTTTCTCTATAACAGTGGGAGCGAGGATTGCATCATGAGATGATGACCCAACTTGTTTCGAGCAGGCCATCAGGAGTGGGGACTCTGTCAGAATGGCTGGATGCTTAGCGATCTGAGATGGAATCCTTATACACCAACAAAATATGGACTTTGGTTGCTTTATCTGAAGGGTTAAATCCCCATCAGAAGCAAGTATATCTTGAGAAGATTACTTGGTGTACATAGAAAAGTTGAGACTTTCAAAGCTATGCTTAAGTCCATCCAAATCCTACTTGCCACTGCTACATACCATGACTACGATATTTGGCGGTTGGGTGTCATGACTGCTTTCCTAAAATGATGATTTATAAGAGAGCGTCTATAAGTACACACCCAGAGGGCTTTGTAGACAGTGGGAGCAGCGGAAACGTGTGCAAGATGTTTTATGTGATAAATCAAGCATCGCGGAGTTGGAACGTCTGTTTTGATGTAGTAATCAAAGAGTTTGACTTTATCAAAATGGTAGATGAACCAAGTATATACAAAAAGGTAGTAGGGAGTATGGTGGTGATCCTCGTATAGTACGTGGATGACATACTCTTGATAGGGAAGGAGTTTCCTATGCTACGCTCGGTCAATCTCCTCTTATCACAAAGATTCTCCATATAAGATCAAGGTGATACCTCTTAAATCCTGGGTTATGGATCTATGAGATAGATCTAATTGGATGTTAGGATTCTCACTAGTTGTAGTGAGATGGCATCAATCGATCCTGAGGAGAATCACTGGAAAGGTTCCAGGGTGATAAAAACGACTGAATGTCAGTCTAGGCATTGTCTTTATCCTCAGTGGAGGGACGGTATGTTGGAAGAGTTCCAAGCTAGATACCGTGACATACTAGAAGATTAAAGGCTAGATACATCGTTACCAAGGATGCTACCAAAGAGGCAGTCTGGATATATATAAGTTCATGAGATGAATTTTATTCCTACCATTGTGTGACAATGGAGTTGTGGCTTATGCCTAGGAACCCCCGTCCTATCAGAAATCCAGACATATTCTTAGGCAGTATCACCTGATCATGGAGATGATTGATCTCCAGGGAGATCGAGGTAAGGAGAGTAGATACAGAGGACAACAGCGTGAATCCACTCACAAAGGCCTATTTCCCAGTAGAGACTTTTATGGGATGGTTGAGTATGAGATACTTCAACCACAGCTGATTGTTAGGTATGAGATACTACAACAAATGGCCCTAGTGCAAGTGGGAGATTGTTAGTGATATGTATGCCCTAGAGGCCATTACTGTACATGTGATGTATATTGTAGTGGATGCTTGGACATATATATGGAGGACTTTTTTGCTCGACATGATAGTATGATATATGGTTGCTCTTTATATTAACATGTACTCTGATATTCTCTATGTTACATGTTGATAAAGCCCTTAGGATGAGTACTTGACTGCCATAACTATGATGCAGATCATACTAGTGGGGACAGTGTAGTCGCTAAGTACATCCTTCAAATGTTCCTAGTCGTAAGTGTATCGAGACAGGACATCGATATACCAGAGTAGACTAGCGTATGCTTCTTGACCCATGTAGATGGGCGATGGATGATCCCATAACCATTGATGGTTGACATCATAGATAGTATACGGGTGCTCAGTGGAGACTGGGTACACTGGACGGACTCACCGAGAACTCCCAGATGGTATTATACCTCATGTCAAATGGCAGTTCTCTGGTGACACTGGTACAGGTTAGTCTGTAGACCCGAGTGTAAGTCAACGTTGTACACCCCACGAGTTGCGAGGAGGCGGAATAGGTAAAACAATCATTTTGTTTAAAACAACATCGACTAACCGAAAGGATCTTTGCTAAACTATAACTAACACTATCATAGGAGTAATTAGCTACTATGAAAGAAGATTATACATAATGAACCAAGTCCTTCTTCTTCTCGTTAACCACCTCCTCGTTGGCCTTCTCTATGTAATAGATGATCCACCCGAGAGCTTCTACTCCAAGCTTTGCCTCTAATCTTGAGGTAACTAGGTTACTCTAATTGCTAACCAAAGTCACCTAGGAAATATAGAGTATGATTATGGATTAATGAGTCTTGCTAATCCTTGATCTCAATACATGAGAGGTTAGGATTAGGGTTTGAAGAGAGAGAGCTTGAGGAGAGAGAAGGTGAGAGTGAGAATTATCATGAAATAATAACTTATCTTGAATATATGAAGCATAATGATTTATCAAATAAATAAATCAAATGATTTATCATCATGCTTCATTTATTCATTATGTGTGATTTATCTCATGAGTCATTAGCCAATTAATGCACCATTAACTACATGAATGAATCACACAAATGAGTCACTAAATCAATAAATGCAAATGTCACCTTAGCCCTCAAGTCATCATCCTTCTAGAAGCTTCTCACCAAATTACGAGAACGCCCCTCCTATCCGTGAAAACACGGAAAAACTTTAGACTGTATAAATCCAATAATCCGATACTAGAATCTGGCTTAAACCAAAGCCGGCTAGTAAAAACTGTCCAAACATCGTACGTGCGTAAAAACACGTATGCGTCCGAACCCTTGTCGTAAAACCATACGACCTCTATATCGTTTCGTCCGGAGCAGAGAAACTCTCTGTGTGGGACTCTAATGACTTGACTACTACGCTGGCGGTGGGTTTAACCACAGACCGCAAGCGGCACTAGCTGTACGTAACGGTCCCCAGGTAGATGTCGATAAGAAGGCCAATGAGGAAACCCATCCGAACTCCTACTGGGCCTGATGTGACAATCTCCGTACAGTCCGGTCTGTTCGTCTAGGGCTATCGCATATCGGGCCTAGAGGGGCGGCAAGCGTCAGTCCCCTAAAAGCGGTATAAGTCGTTTCGGAGCGAAGCCCATTACACCTTGAGAAACTACTAGAAAACCTACCAGTAAATCTCGCTTGCCCTGGCCAGAACTTTGCGTAATGTCTCTCTAGACACAGCGCGATATCAACTCCCAATACCGGGAGAGACGAATCCTGTCTAACCGCCACTGCCTCCAAGTGCTCGGGACTGCACCCAACTGCTACATGTTTGCACGACTCCTTTGAGCCATGGTAGGGTAGCAATCTAAGAACAGTGGGACACACTCGAGGAGAAGTGGCAGTGTCAAGTCTGCGGACTATGATGTACTCATGTCACCTGGGAACTGTTAACTGACGAAGGGTATAATACCAACCAACAGTTCCCTGCGAGTCCTGTCCGGTGTACCCGTAACCCAACGAGCACCTGTATTCTATCTCCAGTACGACGTACTGATGGCTGTGGGACAGACCATCTCCCCAACTGGGATGAGAAGCGTACACACTAGTCTACTCCGGAGTATCGATGCCCTGTCTCGATAATCCTACGACTAGGGACCTGAAAAAGGATGTGCTTGTAGACTACCCAGCCCCCACTAGTGTGACTGCCATCACAACGCTGGTAGTCAAGCAAGATCCTAAGGGCTCTATCAATACGTACATATATATTAAGATAGATATAACCAAGTAGCATACTACCATGTTTAGCAAGACAGTTAATATAACTGTGAATATCCCAAGCTTCCATTAAGTAATATACAAGCCAATATGATACAATAATGGCCCCTAGGGCATATACACTAACAATCTCCCACTTGCACTAGGGCCATGTACTGGCATATCGAAGACCGATCATCTCGAGTAGCCTCTCGAACTGAATCTGAGGTAAGGCCTTTGTAAATGGATCGGCAGTGTTCTCCTCTGTAGCAACTCTCCGAACCTCGATCTCCTGGCGATCAATGATCTCCCTGATCCGGTGATACCGCCTTAAGATGTGTCTGGACTTCTGATGGGACCTGGGTTCCTTCGCTAAAGCTATAGCTCCGTTGTTGTCGCAATACAGCGGTATTGGATCAACAATGGTAGGAACTACCTGAAGTTCTGTTAGGAACTTCTTTATCCAGACTGCTTCTTTTGAGGCATCGCAAGCAGAAATATACTCCACTTCCATCATCGAGTCTGCAACAGTGTCCTGCTTGGAGCTCTTCCAGCACACCGCCCCTCCATTGAGGGTAAAGACATAACCTGACATGGACTTGGAGTCATCCTTATCACTCTGGAAGCCAGAATCAGCAAAGGCCTCGATCTTAAGGTCTTTTCCGCCGTAAACCAAGAACATCTCCTTAGTCCTTCTCAGGTACTTAAGAATGTTCTTCACTGTTATCCAGTGCTTCTCCCCTGGGTCTGACTGATACCTGCTTACTACGCTCAGTGCGTAAGCTACATCTGGTCTGGTGCACAACATCGCATACATTATAAAGCCTACCGCAGAAGCGTAGGGTATAATAGACATGTGATCCCTTTCCAAATCAGTCTTGGGATACATTTCTTTGGATAGGGTGATTCCGTGACAAGCCGGTAGATTACCGCGCTTAGAATCTTCCATACTGAATCTTTTCAGTATAGTGTTGATATACCTGGACTGCGAAAGTCCCAACATCCTCTTGGATCTATCACGATAGATCCGGATCCCCAGAATGTAAGAGGCATCACCTAGGTCTTTCATGGAGAACCTGTGTGACAAGAATCCTTTGACAGATTGTAACATAGGAATGTCATTTCCTATCAATAGAATGTCATCCACGTACAAGATGAGAAATACGATAGTTCGTGCTATAATTTGCCTATATATACATGGTTCATCTGGATTTTTGATAAAGTCATATTCTTTGACCGTTTCATCAAAACAGACGTTCCAACTCCGCGATGCCTGCTTTAGTCCATAAATGGACTTAAGCAACTTGAACACTTTCCCGCTGCTCCCATTCTGATTGAAGCCTTCTGGCTGATCCATATAGACGCACTCTTCCAAATTACCATTTAGAAAAGCCGTCTTTACGTCCATCTGCCAGATCTCATAATCATGGAAGGCAGCAATGGCAAGAAGGACTCGAATGGATTTGAGCATAGCCACTGGAGAAAAAGTTTCGTCATGGTCCAAACCAGGTCTTTGACGAAAACCCTTTGCAACAAGTCTAGCCTTATGGGTTTCCATATGTCCATCTACACCAATCTTTTTCTTGAAGATCCATTTGCATCCTATGGGTTTTACCCCATCTGGAGCAAAGTCCAAAGTCCATACTTTATTGGTGTACATGGATTCCATCTCGGTCCGCATTGCATCCAGCCATCGTACCGAGTCACCGCTCTGGATGGCCTACTAGAAGCTAGTAGGTTCATTATCATCAATGACGCAATCCTCTCTATCCCCATCTATGAGAAAACCGTAGTATCTCTCAAGTGGATGAGACGGCCTACTACTCCTGCGGAGGGGTGAGGAAATGTCCTGTTCTTCTTGAACTACTGGTTCTACCAAACTTTCAGTAGTAGTTTGTGGTTCTAGAATTTCTTCCAGTTCTATTTCGCTCCCTCTTATTTCCTTTTCTAAAAACTGCTGTTCTAGAAAATGGGCATTACGAGAAACAAAAACCTTTTGTTCCTCTGCGTAATAGAAATAATATCCCTTGGAGTTCTTTGGATATCCCACAAACTTACAATGTACTGATCGTACCTCGAGTTTGTCCGCATGCTGCTTTTTAACAAAATCTGGACATCCCCATATCTTCATATGCTGAAGATAGGGTTTCTTCCCACTCCACATCTAATATAGCGTGGTAGGCACAGTCTTGGTAGGAGCCCTGTTCAGAAGATATACTACTGATTCTAGCGCATAACCCCAGAAAGATCGCGGTAACTCAGCATTACTCATCATGGAACGTACCATATCCAATAGGGTTCGATTCCTTCTCTCTGATACACCGTTATGCTGTGGAGTGTATGGAGGAGTAAGCTGAGAGAGAATTCCTTTCTCTGTTAGGTAACCTAGGAACTCGGCACTTAAGTATTCACCACATCGATCAGATCTTAGTGTCTTGATACTTTTGCCGGTTTGGTTTTCTACTTCATTCTTATACTCTTGGAATTTCTCAAAAGCCTCGGATTTATGTTTCATCAAGAAAATGAATCCATACCTAGAGTAATCATCCGTAAAAGTAATGAAATAGGAAAAACCACCTCTTGAATGTGTAGACATTAGACCACATACATCGCTGTGTATGAGTCCTAAGAGCTCGCTCACTCTTACTCCATGTCCGGTGAATGGAGTCTTTGTCATCTTTCCTTTGAGACATGATTGACAAGTGGCATAAGTTTGATATTCGAACGAATCCAAATATCCTTCTCTATGTAACTTAGTTAACCTTGTCTTATTGATGTGACCCGGTCTACAATGCCATAAGAAAGCTTTATTTAAATCTGGAGACTTTCTGTTTAGTGTGTTCTGGACATTGAAAATCTGTAATTGGTTTAAGACATATATACCGTTATCTAGTGTACCGGACCCAATCAAACCATGATTAAGGTGGATGTTAACAACATCGCTTACAAACGTGAAATCATAACCTTCTTTTGATAACAACGAAATCGATATGATATTACACGTTAAACTGGGTACACAAAAACAGTTATGCAAAACCAAAATATGTCCACTCGTCAATCCCAGGTGATAATCCCCTACGGACACAGCTCCCACGCTAGCTCCGTTAGCAACCTGGAGGGTCATATCACCAACCTTCAGCACTCTACGGTTTCTCAGTGCCTGCAAAGAATTGCATATATGAGATCCTGATCCGGTATCCAATACCCAGGAAGTAGAGTTGTTTGACAGACAATTCTCAATTACAAACACACCTGAAGTCGAAGCCACAGCTTGCTTCGGTTCCTGGTTCTTGGCGTTCCACGCCTTGCAATCTTTCTTCCAGTGCCCTTTTCTATGACAATGGAAGCACTCATCCTTGGCCACTACTGGCACTGCAATCTTTTTCTTTCCCTTCACTTCCACCTTACTAACAACTCCTCTAGGTTTGGTGGCGGCCTTATTCTTCCTTCCTTTGGCCCTAGCCTTGGACCCGGAAGAAGAAGCACCGCGAACAAACATAGAGGGTGTTTCCCTTGCCTTCTGCAAGGTGCCCTCTGCACTCCTCAACATGTTAAGGAGTTCTGGAAGTTCAACTTCTTTTCTTTGAATGTTGAAATTCAGAATAAACTGGGCGTAGGTGGAAGGAAGGGACTGGAGAATCAAGTCTGTATAGAGCTCGTTCTACAAAGTCGTCCCCAGATCTACGAGCTCTTCCATATAACCAATCATCTTTAGGACATGTTCTCCTACCGATGATCCGACGGCCAACCTCGCCTGAAACAAGTTATTTGAGGTCTCGTATCTTGCTATACGAGATTGCTCCCTATACAGATCCTTTGTATGGAGAAATATGGATTCGAGGTCCATATCCTCGTGCCTCCTCTGATGTTCATTATTCATCGAGGCAAGCATGATGCACTTGGCCTTCGCAAAATCTAACTCCTAGGTTTTGTGGATTTCCTTATCCGCATTACTGGATTTAGGACCAGGGACAGCAGGTGGCTTAGTGGTAAGGACATACCCCAATTTGTCATAAGTCAAAGCCATTTTGACATTCCGCAGCCAATCTTTATAGTTTGGCCCTGTCAATATATTTTTCTCTAAAAGTAACTTAAGTCCTGTCATTATCTGGGTCGCTGCAATTTGGAGAGAGAGAGAACACATTAGCATGATGCTCTTGGAAGTTTAGAGTGGTTTTTAGTTTATCTAAACTGAATGGCTCCCACTGTTTCTCGAATCCTTCCTCAAACCAAAAAGGAAGAACTAGTCAGGACTATTCTCACTGTACAATACTTGCTTAACCGTTCAGCCAGGCCGGTGTCGGTACTTCGAGGGAGGTTTTCCAACGCTTTCGCGAAGTTCCTTAATTAAATAACCTCTTTTCTCTGGGGGCGTAACCCCGCTGACACCTTTCTCGGCACTTACTTGGTTTATAGCATTGATCGTTAAGTGACGAATCTCCTGATGAGTAGCATATACTCACAGTAGGATCGGGATCTAAATATCATCGTATGATAATGCTGAAGGAATCCTACCAACATTCATCAAACTCCAAATGGTATGCATCTCTTTGCAAATTTCAGTTTCTTTAGAAATTCCCGATATAAGTTTTTGCCCCATGCTCTTATGACCTTGGCTTTGGTCAAAATGTCATGTCACATGTCAACTTCTACCCATCATTATCTTGTTAATTTGAACTCATCCGTACATACCCCTGACTTTGGTCAAATGATAATACGATTGTCCCAAACTAACTCATCTATCTATGCAACAAATGAATACCCAGCAGCTACCAAACACTATGCCTTGACTTTGGCCAAAATACATAGCTTGAATACTACTGAATACCCAAATGAAATAACAGAGGGCTATGAATGGTTTTGGCGAAACCGTGAATGTAGTGAACTTGATATGACCGAAGGAACCTGATAGCTTTTAAAAGGAGTGGTTAAGCTCCGCAATTAAAAAAAAATATCCTCTGTTTTAAAATAACCGAGTGGTTTCTTTTAAACCGTTCCAACGATTCAACTTTGGTTTATTTTCTTTGCATTAAAATAATGCGTCCCATAAATTAACCTATCATTGCAGAAAATAATGAAAATACAACGTCCTCTTATGCCATCCGCATTCGCTACTGGGTCCCGTCATCGCCCGTTAGGTTACTTAACTAATGACAGAGCGGGGGCTGGGCTAGCGCGGGTGTAAAACATAAGCGACGTCTAAATAGCTATCATATATAGATATTGTACATTCGTCATATGCAATAATAGGCATTCCAGATCATAGATGAACATTATTGGATATACAAGCAATCCGCGTTTCCTTTGAGCCTGCAGCGAAAGACGGATTACACAGTTGTGATGAATAGCCATTACCCCACCCTAGACCCCTACGGGTACGGCAAACTACCCGCCAAGTACCCGAAGTGAAGCGGTCTCCCTCAACAACGTGAGTAGGCCTGTCACGTCCCGAAAGTACGGAATATGACCGGCACTTAAACTACGAACGTCTCGAGACGTACGTAATCTAAGTAAGCCGAAAACCCAGAAACCCAAACCAAGAAAAGTAGTAGAGTGAAGGAAAACTAATTTAAAACAAGTAGTTTTAATAGCATAAGCCGAATTATGCGGTTTAAAAAAACATCGAATATTTCCCGAAAATTTCGGCAGAGTCTCCTTTGTAAATACTGTCTCCCAAACGGGATACAACATGAATAGTATACGAAATCAATAAAAATGCATCCCCAAGCGGGAGCTAGCTCTTCGTCAATCGACGGTCACAACCACACAAGCAATATAATATACAACACCGAGGGCGAGGATCAAAATTCAAAAGGAAACTCAAAACCACAAGAAAACCACAGAAATATAACGCGCGACTCTAAGGTCGAAGGAATAACCTCACTGGTCTCTATCTCAAAAATAAATACATGTTTGGTTGATGGAACTTCTAGATACAACAGAAAAATGATATACAAGATATAAAATGGGGGTACGATACAAGTAAACCCACCTGCTAGCAAATCACCCGAAGGAACCATGCCCGCAAAGCCGTAATGAAACCTGTACGGCAAACCTGCAAGAAACTGGGGCACAACGGGGGTGAGTTGCCAACTCGTGAATAGAAAAACATCTACGGAAAGAAATCGCATAAATAACGCAACCTAGGTCAATGATCATATTCCTCACACCATTCCTCTGGTATCCTCTTTATTCAAGATCATAGTCTAGGGTACTGACCTATGTCTAGTACAATACTAATATCCTCAATATACTCATGATCTGACTACAGATCGACAATCTCGTACAAACCGATACCGTCAGCACATAGCATCATCAAGGGTATACATCGCCCGATACGGCCTAATATCAATATCCTAGCATATCATGCCTCATATCACGATCACATGTCGACCATTTTATTTATAACACTATTCACCCGTATCGCCGCCCCAAGATCCGCTATAACACCAGGACGTACCTCAAGTATGAATCCTGCCATATCACCGATATCACAATCACAAAACAAATCTCATCGACTCAGCTCAATCCCAAGTATCTGAAAGGTTCCTAGGCACCCTATAGAGGTCTCACAAGGCATCGAACATGCCAATATCAAATTTTATTGGTGCCGCGAAACCCTAACACGGATCGTCGGCTAGAATTCTAGGCAAAAAACTAATCTAGTTAACAATTTAACTAAAGTAGAGAGGCTACAACCTTTGTAGATCCGGTTATCCACTTCCTTAGCTCCACGTGGTCGTCCCCTCGCTGTCCATCTCGAATCTCGGACTCTCGCGACGGCTTCATCGGAGAAGTGAGCGGAATAGGTCGTCGGCTTCGTGCCGAAGATGATCTACGTCGAGGTTGCACAAGTTCAAGCTCCAACTTCACCAAGTTGTGAAACTTGTGAAGAAAACACCCAAAACAACTTGGCAAGAGGTAGAGGGTGAAGAAATAGGAGGTGGGTTCACTTTGGAATTGGATTTCTCACACTATAGCTCAAGTTGCCATTAATGGCATCAAGCTTTTTCTTTTGAAGATGAAGAAGAAGATGAAGCTAGAATTATGATGAGCATTTTAAAATATCAAATAAAATGATACTTATCATAATAGCAACCATAGTTAGGTGTAGAGAATAAACCATGGTTAGGGTTAATGGTTAGGTTTAGGAAAAGAACAAGAATGGTCAAACTTTCAACACTTCATGAAGTTTCCACAAAACTACAAAAAAAAGCCACCATTCTCTTTATCTTTTCAAAATGAAATAAATAAAATAAATAAATAGATAAAAGTAAACCATAACCACTAACTTAACCATTGTTTAATTCTTTACACAAACATAAGCTTGCATGTATCATCAAACATGATACAATCTAGTGCACAAAAATATATCACATATACAATGTGCAATTCAAGTGAGAAAATCCATTTAAAGTGAATCAATACTAGTTTATGCAAATTAATATATCAAATATATAATTACGCATTAAGTCATTAAATCAACACTTGATTTAACGATCCGGTCATATCGCATATAACCGACTAGTATCTTATGTATCGGCTTATCAAATCAACCCTTGATTCAATAACTAGGTTATATCGAATATAACCATTTGATACATTCATCGCAAGAATGAAATGCGGAATCACATACACGCATTATTCTCGGTCCCGCACATATCTCATATGCGCTCCTATTTCGTTTCGCTTGAGCCAGGAAACCTCTGTGTAGGACTCTAAAGACTCGTCAATACGCCGGCAGCAGATGATGATCATATCAAGCACCCACAAGCCGCAAGCGGTCTGCTAAACGTAACGGCCATCCGGGTATTGAGTGATCAGAAGATCGACGAGCTAGCCCGCTCACACTCCTGTGAATCCAACCAGTAACACTTACCGTACAGTCCGGTCTGTTCGTCTGATATGTCGCATATCAAGTCTAGGGGTGGTAAACGTCAGACCCCAATAACCGATAAGTCGTGCCGATGTGAGGCTCATAACGGGTCGAGAAACTACCGGTAACACTTACCAGCAAATCTCTGATCATCCCTGGCCAGGGACTTCCCTGTTACGGCCAATCGAGCACAGCGCAACATCAACCCCCAATACCGGGAGAGACGAAACCCCTCCTATCGCTCATTGCCACCATGTGACTCGGGACTGTACCCAAAGACTACCGTTTTGCACGTCCTCATGGATGTGGTAAGGTGGAGATCAAAGCACAGTGGGAATCACACAAGACTCTATGACGATCTCGGGTCTACAGACTAACCTGTACAAGTGTCACCTGAGAACTGCCATCTGACGTGAGGTATAATACCATCTGGGAGTTCTCGGCGAGTCCGTCCAGTGTACCCAGTCTCTACTGAGCACCCGTATACCATCTCTGATGTCAAACACCAATGGATATGGGATCATCCATCGCCCATCTCATGGGTCGAGAAGCGTATACGCTAGTCTACACTGGTATATCGATGCCCCGTCTCGATACACCCACGACTAGGGACCTTGAAGGATGTACTTATGGACTACCATGTCCCCACTAGTATGATCTGCATCATAGTCCAGGCAGTCAAGTACACATCCTAAGGGCTTTACCAATATGTAACTATAAGACAGTTTAAAGAGACAAGTGTACATGTTAAGATAAAGAGTAACCAGATAGCATACTATCATATCGAGCAAGAAAGTCATCTCTATATATGTCCAAGCATCCAATATAATATACATCATCTGTACAATACTGGCCTCTAGGGCATACATACAACTAACAATCTCCCACCTGCACTAGGGCCAGCTGCTGTAGTATCGCATACCGAGCATCCCGAAGAGTCTCTCAAACTGTATCTGGGGAATGGCCTTCGTGAGTGGATCCGTCGTGTTGTTCTTCGTGTCAACCCTCCTGACCTCGATCTCCCGGCGATCAACTATCTCCCGGATCAGGTGATACCGCCTCAGAATATGCCTGGATCGCTGATGGGACCTGGGTTCCTTGGCCAAAGCCACCGCTCCATTGTTATCGCAATACAAAGGTATTGGATGCTCAATGGATGGAACCACTCCAAGTTCAGTAATGAACTTCTTGATCAAGACAGCCTCTTTGGCAGCATCGTTGGCAGCGATGTATTCAGCCTCCATCGTCGAGTCTGCCACGGTTTCCTGCTTGGAACTCTTCCAGCTAACCGCCCCTCCGTAAAGGGTAAAGACAAAGCCCGACTGCGACTTAGAGCCGTCCTTATCACTCTGGTAGCTCGAATCGGTAAAGGACTCCACTTGGAGCTCTCCGTTACCATACACCAAGAACATATCTCTAGTCCTTCGTAAGTACTTGAGAATGCTCTTCACAGCAGTCCAGTGACTCTCTCCAGGATCAGCTTGATACCTGCTCACTACACTTAGTGAGTATGCTACATCGGGTCTGGTACATAGAATCGCATACATGATAGAGCCTACTGCCGAAGCATAGGGTATCCCTTGCATGCGAGCTCTCTCCAAATCAGTCTTGGGAGACATCTCTTTGGAGAGAGTGACTCCAGAGATCGTGGGTAAGTTCCCATGCTTGGACTCTTCCATACTAAACCTCTTTAGTATGGTGTCAATGTACCTGGATTAGGACAATCCCAAAATCCGTTTGGATCTATCTCTATAGATCCTAATTCCCAATATGCAGTAGGCATCACCAAGATCTTTCATTGAGAATCTTTGTGATAAGAAGAGCTTGGCCGATTGCAGCATAGGAATATCATTTCCTATCAAGAGTATGTCGTCGACGTACAATACGAGGAAGACAACCTTACTCTCTGCCACCTTCTTGTAGATACAAGGTTCATCTGGATTTTTGACGAAATCAAACTCTTTGATAACGACGTCAAAGCAGATGTTCCAACTCCGCGATGCTTGCTTTAATCCATAAATGGATTTAAGCAGCTTGCACACCTTTCCGCTGCTCCCACTGTCTACGAAGCCCTCTGGCTGAGTCATGTACACGCACTCTTCTAAATCACCATTTAGAAAGGCGGTCTTAACATCCATTTGCCAGATTTCGTAATCATGATAAGCAGCGATGGCAAGCATGATCCGGATGGATTTAAGCATAGCCACTGGAGAAAAGGTCTCGTCATAGTCCACACCTGGTCTTTGACGAAAACCCTTTGCTACAAGTCTAGCTTTGAAAGTCTCCACTTTCCCATCTACACCAAGTTTCTTCTTGAAGATCCACTTGCTCCCAATGGGTTTTACCCCTTCAGGAGCAACGTCCAAAGTCCATACTTTGTTGGTGTACATGGATTCCATCTCGGACAGCATAGCATCCAGCCATTTCACTGAGTCCCCACTCGTGATGGCCTGCTCGAAGCTAGTTGGGTCATCATCCTCTATGATGCAATCCTCGCTCCCACCATCCATGAGAAAACCATAGTATCTCTCAGGTTGGCGAGGAACCCTACTAGATCGGCGGAGTGGCTGGGGTTCATCGGGAACTACGGAATCCTCTGGTTCCACCAGATCTTCTGTTGTAGCTTCTGCAGCTGGAACCTCTTCCAGTTCTACCTCATGACCACTAATCTCTTTTTCAAGAAATTCCTTTTCTAAAAAGGTGGCATGCCGAGAAACAAACACTCTTTGTTCCTCAGGGTGGTAGAAGATATACCCTCGCGAATGTTTGGGATATCCAATAAACTTACACAGAATGGACCTTGCCGCGAGTTTGTCCGGATTTTGCGTTTTTACATAGGCCGGACAACCCCATATCTTAACATAATTAAGACATGGTCTCTTTCCTTTCCATATCTCATATGGAGTGGTTGGCACGGTTTTGGTGGGAACCATATTCAATAGGTCTGCAGCTGTTTCCAGTGCATATCCCCAGAAGAAAATAGGTAACTCAGCTGTGCTCATCATAGAGCGCACCATATCTAATAGGGTGCGGTTCCTCCGTTCTGATACACCGTTGTGATGTGGTGTATATGGAGGAGTCAGCTGAGAGAGAATCCCATTCTCTTTTAGGAAGTCCAGGAATTCATTGCTTAAGTATTCTCCTCCTCGATCAGATCGTAGGATTTTAATACTTTTTCCGGTTTGGTTCTCAACTTCTTGTTTATATTCTCTAAATTTCTCAAAAGCTTCTGATTTGTGTTTCATCAGGAACACATATCCGAATCTAGAGAGATCGTCAGTGAATGTAATGAAGTATGAAGAACCATCCCTGGCATGTATAGACATGGGACCGCATACATCACTATGTATCAGTCCCAAGAGTTCGGTAACTCTTTCTCCGTGTCCCGTAAACGGAGTTTTGGTCATCTTGCCTTTGAGACATGACTGGCAAGTGTCATAAGATGAAAACTCAAACGAATTTAAATATCCATCTTTATGCAACTTAGCTAGTCGTGTCGCATTGATATGACCCAGTCTACAATGCCACAAGAAGGATTCGTTCAGTTCAGAACTCTTCCTCTTGTGTGTGTTTGTTATGCTCAGAACTGTTGATTGATTTAGAACATAAATGCCATTGCATAACATGCCTGATCCAACCAACTTTTGGTTACGGAAAATGTTCATAACATTGTCCTGTAATACAAAATTATATCCCTCTTTACTCAATAAAGAGACTGATATAATGTTGCATATCAGGTTCGGCATGTAATAGCATTCGTTCAGAACCAATGTATTACCAGTTGGTAATACAAGGTGATATTCCCCGACAGTCTTAGCTGCAACAATTGCACCATTTCCAACTCTAATGTCTTTATCACCTTCTCCAAGTTCTCTACCTTTCCTAAGCCCATGTAACTGATTACATATATGGGATCCTGACCCGGTATCTAATACCCAGGACGTAGAGCAAATGGAGAAACAGTTCTCTGTAACGAACACACCCGAAGAAAATGCGTCAACATGTACTTTCTTCAAACGGGTGGCATGGGAATCCTGGTGTTCCCCTATATCCTGTTTATTCTTATAATTCTTATAAGAAAGAACGGAACCAACGTTCCCCAGCACAGTATAACATGCGGGTTCGGTCAATACATCCATATTATTATCTTCATTAGGGCATGAAATGGTCGCTACCTGGAGAGAGAGAGAAGAAAACACTTTAGCGTATGCTCGTGCAAGATCAGATTGGTTATTATCTTATCTAATCAGGATGTTTCCCACTGCTTTTTATCAAATCTTCCTTCAAACCCTAAAAGGAAAGACTAGCCGGGATTAATTACACACTTACAAGTTCGCCAATCTTTCAGCCAGGCCAGTGTCGGTACTTTGAGGGAGGTCCCCCGTGCTTTCGCACGAACCTAATTAATGTAAACCTCGTTTTCCCAGAGGCGTAACCTCGTTAACACCTTTCTAGACACCTACTTGATCGGCTAATTGCAATGTGTAAAACTCTCCCAGGAGTAACTCTTACTCGCAGTGGGTATCGGGATCCAACTATCTCATAGAAGGTATGCAATCTCATTGCAAATTTCAACACTTGAAATTCCCGATAATACTTTTGCCCCTAGCGTCCTATGACCTTGACGCAGGCCAACAAACCATAGTGCGCTAGTCAAGTTCAACCCGTCATTTCCTGATCGAATTAAACCCATCCGTACGACCCTTGACGCAGGCCAACAAAGTCGCACGACTACCCTAATCCAATCTGCATCATATGCATAAGCAGATAAATACTAGTTAGCTACCGCACACTACGCCTTGACGCAGGCCAACAAACGTAGCACGAATACTAACTACTACTCATCTGAAATGACGGAGGGCTACGCAGGTTTTTCTGAAAACCATAAGCGTAATGAACTTGATATCGTTGTAGAATCAAATGAAGTTTTAAAATGGAGTGATTTTGAGGCTTTTTCTAGTTTTTCTAAAGGAGTCACTCCCGGTGAAGGGATCTCGGTCCTTTCCTCGTCGAATGAGGCGCGGGATATATCATATATATCGCTGTGCAAAGCAAAAACCCAAAAGCAGTCAAAAGCAAACCGAGTGTGTAGCATCTACCAGTTATTGCTAAAGGAGTCACTCCCGGTGAAGGGATCTCGGTCCTTTCCTCATCGAATAAGGTGCAGGGTATATCATATATACCGCTGTGCAAAGCAAGAACTGTAGCTACCTGTTTTATTTAAAATTTGATTCTACAACATCTTAGATTTCTTTCCATTCATTAATCACATTAATGAAGTCCCATCATTTAAATACCTAAACATCACAGATAGATATGACGTACACTTATGCCATCCGCATTCGCCTCGATGTCCCCTCGTGCACCGTTAGGTTAGGTAACTAACGACAGAGCAGGGCAGGGCTAGCGCGGGTGTAAAACATAAGTAACGTCTATATAATATATCATATATACTATATACTATATCCATCACAGAAACACATCACAGATATCGCAGCAGAAGATCAAAATTCAAAAGGAAACTCAAAACCACAAGAAAACCACAGAAATATAACGCGCGACTCTAAGGTCGAAGGAATAACCTCACTGGTCTCTATCTCAAAAATAAATACATGTTTGGTTGATGGAACTTCTAGATACAACAGAATAATGATATACAAGATATAAAATGGGGGTAAGATACAAGTAAACCCACCTACTAGCAAATCACCCGAAGGAACCATGCCCGCAAAGCCGTAATGAAACCTGTACGGCAAACCTGCAAGAAACTGGGGCACAACGGGGGTGAGTTGCCAACTCGTGAATAGAAAAACATCTACGGAAAGAAATCGCATAAATAACGCAACCTAGGTCAATGATCATAATATATCCTCAATTATATATATAACATGCAACCTATAACAAGGCTAGGGTAAATATCTAACCCGAGTGTAATCTCATGTGCCCGTGTCAGTGCCTCAGGTAGCAATATATCATATGAATGAGGTATGAATGCATGAAAACAGAATACATGTAAATGAAGAACTGTTTTCATGATTTAGTGAGATTTCCTTTGTATTTTTAAAATGAGGTATCATAATGAAATCAGCATAAAACAGTGCCTAGCAGCGGCACAAAACGTAATCCCAAAATCTCGATATCTCTGTATCACAGTCTCTGTACCTCAATATCTCGAAATCTCAATGTCTCAATCACAATATCTAGGGCGCCGTCAGTCCAGACCGGCCCCTACCATCCATCTCAAGACCACGACGGTATCCTCCGGATATCCGACGCGTCGGGTAAAATCACCGGTAGGTAGTGCTCCCCTGCCAGGCTCACATCGTCATCATCACGCGCTTCTTGCCCCGGGGTACCTTACCGGGTCCACCATGTACCCGAAACGGTTCATCCGTCTCCTCGAATCGGGTCTCGAAATCCATCAGCAAACTCATGGTGGACGACTCATACATCATGGGAAAAACCGCACTTTTTATTCAAAAAGAGAGAAATCAGTTTATATAAGTTTTGCGGTTTTCCCCCCAAATCCAGAAAATTTCATGGAAATCCGAATCCAAATCATCAATAGCATGTAAAACCATGAATATAGGCATAACAATGAATAACAGTATGCATGAAGTGACAAGTAATAACTACAATGTTAAGCTGGCATATAAGGCAGGTACACTAATATCATGTCAAATTACTAACTAACAAGCTAAGTCAAGCAATAATATTTTCTAAGGTGTACGTGACCTGGCAATTACCGATGAAGATGTGTGTGAGCCGGCAAGTAAGTGTACGTGGTACATACGCATCATCGGTAATGGTGCTGGTGTCCTAACAATATGATATCAATATTGCAATAAGAAATTATAACATAAGTATGCGATGCGAAGCGAACCACAATAATAAGCGGGAGCTGAATACTAGACGCAACTGTAACTGACCTGGATTAATCTAATATAAGTCCTACAAATGGTGCCTTTTGAAATAACACGAATCATGGGGTTTTGAAAATAGGGGCTACGGTGTTTTTATGAAAAGATATGTCTTTTGAAATATCCGTAGGATCCCTTGGGCTGTCTTTTAAAATACCCACGATTCGTTAGTTTCTGAAATAGGTAAGAATCGAAACTAATCTAACAACTAAACTAAACTAAAGGGCTAAGCTAACAAGCTGGACTACAGGTAAGGAAACCGCCTAACATCTGAAATTAAGTCATACCAATGTTAATTAGATTTTAAACTTAATTCTTAATATCAATCTCAAAAATCTAGTTTGCAAACATAACCAATTTTAATAATTTCATAGCAAAAATGCACAAACTACAATCTAGCTTAGATTTGTATGATCTAAAGCATTAAACTACACTTAATAATGTTAATGAAGTCATGAAAACCCTAATTAAATTTTTAGTCTAACATTTGCAATAAATTTCCAAAACCTAGTTTGCATAAAATTCCAATTTTAACAATTACAAGCCTCAATTAGTAAACTAGCAACTAGGTTAGTTTTAGCATCACATTAACATGTTAATCCACTCATTTTAACCATGATTACATGATAAGAACCCTAATTAAATATATTAGTGACGGCTTAAAATAATATTAAAATAATTAATTTCGGAAAAATTTTCAGAAAATTTGAAATTTCACCAGTGGCTCAATAAACACCAAATACTAGCAATTACATAGCTAGAATATGTATATTTAATTTTATAATAAAGATATTTGCATTTTGACTTTTTACAGAAAACCCCCTTATTTTACCGTTTTTTCGAAATTTCACCGAAACAATTTTCAAAACGTTACAAGGCCACTAAACACTTCAAAGTACCTGGTAGTTTGTGCACCCCACCTTGGGTCTATCCTAGGAGCAAAAAACAGTAAATGAAATAATACAACGGTGGCTACAACCGCAACCTGGATGTGCCCCGCAAAAAAATATTACAACATATTACAATTTATATCGAATGAATGAATATTAAAACCCATCTCAAACCCCGGCTAACCATCACAACGATCCAATCAAGTTCATAAACACAAACAGTAAAATCATTACAGAAATATGCAACCCCCTGCCAACCGACATACTAGCAGTTAGGGGAGGTTTACGAACACATTATACAAATCACAGATATAATCAAATTAGCTAAACATCATAGAATTTTGATCGAGCAAACACAATTTATTCTACTCCAAAAACTTCTCTGTGCACCTGAGACTTGAGCGGAAACAAAACATTCCAGAAAGAACAAAATTATCACAGAAGAGTTCTGGGGAATTTTGGGCTGACTCGGCCCCAACTCGACCGCGGATCCGCGGTCGATCGCTTGGATCGGCCGTAGTTCCGCGGCGCGTTGGCCGATTCAGGAACCCAAATTTCTCCAGTATTCTTAGGTTTTCCTGCTTGTAATTTTAAGGGTCCCTGAAAAATTTTTAGACCCCGTTTTAAAATCGACAGAAACTTGATAAAAATGATATTTTTTCCGGTTCGTTTTGCGATCGAATTTCTAACGAATTTTCTAATAAGTTAGTTATGGTTTAGCGAGGCTCTGATACCACTGTAAGTCAACGTTGTACACCCCACGAGTTGCGAGGAGGCGGAATAGGTAAAACAATCATTTTGTTTAAAAAAACATCGACTAACAGAAAGGATCTTTGCTAAACTATAACTAACACTATCATAGGAGTAATTAGCTACTATGAAAGGAGATTATACCTAACGAACCAAGTCCTTCTTCTTCTCGTTAACCACCTCCTCGTTGGCCTTCTCTATGTAATAGACAATCCACCCGAGAGCTTCTACTCCAAGCTTTGCCTCTAATCTTGAGGTAACTAAGTTAATCTAATTGCTAATCAAAGTCACCTAGGGAATATAGAGTATGATTATGGATTAATGAGTCTTGCTAATCCTTGATCTCAACACATGAGAGGTTAGGATTAGGGTTTGAAGAGAGAGAGCTTGAGAAGAGAGAAGGTGAGAGTGAGAATTATCATGAAATAATAACTTATCTTGAATATACGAAGCATAATGATTTATCAAATAAATAAATCAAATGATTAATCATCATGCTTCATTTATTCATTATGTGTGATTCATCTCATGAGTCATTAGCCAATTAATGCACCATTAACTATATGAATGAATCACACAAATGAGTCACTAAATCAATAAATGCAAATGCCACCTTAGCCCTCAAGTCATCATCCTTCTAGAAGCTTCTCGCCAAATTACGAGAACGCCCCTCCTATCCGTGAAAACACGGAAATACTTTAGACTGTATAAATCCAATAATCCGATACTATAATCTAGCTTAAACCAAAGCCGGCTAGTAAAAACTGTCCGAACATCGTACGTGCGTAAAAACACGTATGCGTCCGAACCCTTGTCGTAAAACCATACGACCTCTATATCGTTTCGCCCGGAGCAGGGAAACTCTCTGTGTGGGACTCTAAAGACTCGACTACTACGCTGGCAGTGGGTTTAACCACAGACCGCAAGCGGCACTAGCTGTACGTAACGGTCCCCAGGTACATGTCGATAAGAAGGCCGATGAGGAAACCCATCCGAACTCCTACTGAGCCTGATGTGACAATCTCCATACAGTCCGGTCTATTCGTCTAGGACTATCGCATATCGGGCCTAGGGGGCAGCAAGCGTCAGTCCCCTAAAAGCGGTATAAGTCGTGTCGGAGCGAAGCCCATTACACCTTGAGAAACTACTGGAAAACCTAACAGTAAATCTCGCTTGCCCTGGCTAGGGACTTTGCGTAATGGCTCTCCAGACACAGCGCGATATCAACTCCCAATACCGGGAGAGACGAATCATGTCTAACCGCCACTGCCTCCAAGTGCTTGGGACTGCACCCAACTGCTACCTGTTTGCACGACTCCTTTGAGCCGTGGTAGGGTAGCAATCTAAGAACAGTGGGACACACTCGAGGAGAAGTGGCAGTGTCAAGTCTGCGGACTATGATGTACTCATGTCACCTGGGAACTGTTAACTGACGACGGGTATAATACCAACCAACAGTTCCCTGCGAGTCCTGTCTGGTGTACCCGTAACCCAACGAGCACCTGTATACTATCTCCAGTACGACGTACCAATGGCTGTGGGACAGACCATCTCCCCAACTGGGATGAGAAGCGTACACACTAGTCTACTCCGGAGTATCGATGCCCTGTCTCGATAATCCTACGACTAGGGACCAGAAAAAGGATGTGCTTGTAGACTACCCAGCCCCCACTAGTGTGACTGCCATCATGACGCTGGAAGTCAAGCAAGATCCTAAGGGCTCTATCAATACGTACATACATATTAAGATAGATATAACCAAGTAGCATACTACCATGTTTAGCAAGACTGTTAATTTAACTGTGAATATCCCAAGCTTCCATTAAGTAATATACAATCCAGTATGATACAATAATTGCCCCTGGGGCATATACACTAACACCGAGATCGTCATAGAGTCTTGTGTGATTCCCACTGTGCTTTGATTTCCATCATACCATGTCCAAGTGGGCATGCAAAACGGTGGCTTTTGGGTACAGTCCCGAATCACATGGAGGCAATGAGTGATAGGAGGGGTTTCGTCTCTCCCGGTATAAGGAGTTGATGTTGCGCTGTGTTCGATTGGCTATAACTGGAAATCCCTGGCCACGGTTGCTGAGATTTACTGGTAAGTGTTATCAGTAGTTTCTCGAACTGTTATGGACCTCATATCGACACGACTTATCGGTTACTGGGGTCTGACGTTTACCACCCCTAGACTGGATATGCGACATATCAGACAAAGAGACCGGACTGTACGGTAGTGTTACTGATTGGATTCGCAGGAGAATGTACATGCTTTCTTGTTGATCTTCTGATTGCTCAATACCTGGGTAGCTGTTACGTTTAGCTGACCGCTTGCAGCTTGTGGGTACTTGATATGATCATCACCTACTGCCGGCGTATTGACGATTCTTTAGAGTCCTACACGGAGGTTTCCTGGCCCAAGCAAAACGGAGTAGGAGCACATATGTGATATGTGCGGGACCGAGAATAATACTAGTATGTGATACTGTATTCTATTCTCGCGATATGAGATATCGGCCGGGTATATGTGATATAGCCGGGTCATCGGATCAAGTATTGATTCGATGAACTGATACAGATTATATTAGTCGGTTATTTGTGAAATAGCCGAATTATCGGATCAAGTGTTGATTCAATAATTTAATGTATAATTATATATTTGATATATTATATTACATTAACTAATATAAGCTCACTTAAAGATTCTTTTTCTCACATGGATAATACATTGATGTATATGCGATATATGTTAATTGTATTATTTTATTTTGTTACATTATATATTATATATGTGATATATAATATTATAACATGTTAGGGTTACAAATGCAACATGTTTTATGAAGTTTAAACATGGTTAGGGTTTGGATTAGGGTTAAGCTTTCATGAAGCTTCTTGAAACTTCTTGAAGCTTTGACTTTGACCTTTGCTATTTTGTGTAGATATTTCTTAATCCAACCCAAACTCTTTACCCTAGTTAATTCTCTACAAGGGTTAAGCCTTCATTCTTAACCCATGGTTGATTTGTAACCCCAAAAATGATTTTCATTATTCATCACAAAAGGTTTTGCTTCATCTTCTTCTTCTTTCTTCATAAAGAAAACCTTCACTAGCTTTTTCTTTTATGATGTTTATAAGTGAGAAATTGAAAACAAAAGAGAGAAAAATTCCTACTTCATCATCCTCATCTATTCTAGCCACTTAGATTAGGGTGTTTGCTTTGCTAATACTTGATTAGTGAAGTAAGAGCTTGGGTTTGAGATTCTTCAAGGTAGATCATCTTAGTAGTTGAAGATTGGAAGCAAGGTTGCATATTTCTCTTCATGGAGCCTCTCTAGAGTCCGAGAACTCGATGATCACAGCGAAGAGACCGCAACACGGAGCTTATGAAGCGAACGGACTACAAAGGTTGTAATCCCCAACTCTTAGAAATAAAGTTGTTTACTTGTATTGTTTACCCTAATTCTCTAGTTAAGATCTTGGTTAGGGTTTGTTTAGCACCCTAAAAATTTTAAAGTAGCATGATTGATGCTTGCCAAAACCTTCACAAGGTGCGATACTAACCCTACAGTATTATATATATACATATATAACAACGTCCCATACCACTGATATATATCATTAGGAGTAAAACATCAAGAAAATCCATAAGAAGCAAATATAACATCTATAGTACTGATACTCGCAATACGCAATAAGAAATAAAGGAAAACTGCGTAAATAAATCATACGGGCATAACGATATCAACTCTACTGTGTCATGGCACTACTAATGATGTGTGGTGTAACATACGCATTCGTGCTCGTGCAACATGGCAATCATTAGTATTTGTGCAAGTGTTCTAAATGTGTAATAACCTACTCATATCAACATCTATATACGCATTACATAACAAACGATTCTACAGTGACATGGCAGTACCAATGAGGTGTAGTGTAACATGTATGTACGTGCTTGTGCGGCATAGTGTTAGGTCCACGTTACCCACACCGGTGCTTACAGGGAGGTGGAATAGGTAAAAAAAATAGATTTTTAACACAAGGTAACATGGACTAAAACTAGAGGATCTTTTCTAAACAAAAACTAACAAACTAACTACAAGTTCTAGCTACTAGGTTAGATGGTTATACCAAGATCTTGAACTCCTTCTCTTCTTGTTATGGTCCTCCTTCTTGCTTGCTTCTTGAAGTGGTGTAGACGGCTCCTCCTCTTCGTCTTCTCTTTGTCGAAGAAAGATCCACCCACAGGCCTCTACCTTGAGCTCCTACCTCAACCAAGAGATAACTAGAGTGCTTGGCTTGCTAGACTAAGAATCCTAGAATGAGTAGAGAGTTGTCTTGATGGTTTTATCTCACAAAACTCATGTTTTTCAACACATGAAAGAAGAGAGCTTTGAGAGAGGAAGAGGAAGAGCAAAGCATGAGAGAGAAAGAGCAAGAGAGAATGAGAGAAAAATAACAACCATGCTCTCATACGAGAGAATATGAGAATAATAATAACAACAACTAAAGAAAATTGTCATGGTTAGTTGAAGTGACCATTATCATTTCACATTTAATGCTAATTGCAAGCTTCAAGAAGCATCTTGCAAAAGAAATGATCATGGTCAAATGGTCAACAAAAGTCAAATGGTCAACCCAACCTGAACCATGGCACAATTATCCTTAATTAATATTATTAATCATACTTCTCATTCTCATTAGGGTTTAGAAAAAGTCAACGGTCAAAAACCCTAATGAGATTCCTCTGCCTCTGTCAACTGTGCATACACACCCGCATCCGTGTTCCGAGGAACATGAATATAATGAGACAAAACCAATCCCAAAACAAATACTAGGATCTGGCTTAAACCAAAGCCCGCTAGTAAAAACTGCCCGGACACCAAACGTGCACAAGTGCGCGTATGTGAACGAACCCTGTCGCAAAACCATGCCACCTCTACTCTGTTTTGCCCAAAGGCGAACAACCCTCTGTGTGGGACTCTAAAGACTCGACACTATGCTGGCAGTAGGTTTAACCATAGGCCGCAAGCGGTACTAGTTGTACGTAACGGTCCCCAGGTAGATGCCGATAAGAAGACCGATGAGGTGAACCCATCCGAACTCCTACTGAGCCTGAATGTGACAATCTCCGTACAGTCCGGTCTGTTCGTCTAAGAGTATCGTATGTCGGGCCTATGGGGCGGTAAACGTCAGACCCCTAATAGCGGTACAAGTCGTGTCGGAGTGTAGCCCAGAATACCCTGAGAAACTACTGGAAACACTGCCAGTAAATCTCGCTTGCCCTGGCCAGGGACTTTGTGTAATGGCTCTCCTAGACACAGTGCGATATCAACCCCCAATACCAGGAGAGACGAATCCTGTCTAGCCGCCACTGCCTCCAAGTGCTTCGGGACCGCACCCAACTACTACCTGTTTTCACGACTCAATAGAGCCGTGGTAGGGTAGCAATCAAAGAACAGTGGGATACGCGGGAGGAGAAGTGGCAGTGTCAAGTCTGCGGACTATGTTGTACTCATGTCACCTGAGAACTGTTAACTGACGACGGGTATAATACCAACCAACAGTTCCCTGTGAGTCCTGTCCGGTGTACCCGTAACCCAACGAGCACCTGTATACTATCTCCAGTACGACGTACTGATGGCTGTGGGACAGACCATCTCCCCAACTGGGATGAGAAGCGTATGCACCAGTCTACTCTAGAGTATCGATGCCCTGTCTCGATAATCCTACGACTAAGGACCTGTATAAGGATGTGCTTATAGACTACCCAGCCCCCACTAGTGTGATCGCCATCACAACGCCGGTAGTCAAGCAAAAATCCTAGGGACTCCATCAATATGTATTAGCGATATGTTAAAAGAAACATATACACATATTAAGATAGATACAAACCAAGTAGCATACTACTATATCGAGCAAGACTGTCATAAATCCGTGTATATATCCCAAGCTTCCAAAATGTATTATACAAACTAGTACTATACAATAATGGCCTCTAGGGCATACATATCCAACAATCTCCCACTTGCACTAAAGGCCGGTAATTGGTGTACCGCATACCCAACATCTGCACTAAGGCCAGCTGTTGGCGTACCGCATACCCAATAGCTCAAAAAGTCGCTCGAACTGTGTTTGAGGGAGGGCCTTTGTGAATGGATCCGCCGTGTTGTCTTTAGTGTCCACTCTCCGTACCTCGATCTCCTGGCGATCAATGATCTCCCTGATCATGTGATACCGCCTTAAGATGTGTCTGGACTTCTGATGGGACCTTGGTTCCTTCGCTAAAACTATAGCCCTATTGTTATCACAATACAAAGGTATTGGGTAAATAATGGACGGAACCACCTGAAGTTCACTAATGAACTTCTTCATCCAGACCGCCTCTTTTGCGGCATCGCTTGCAGCAATGTATTCAGCCTCCATCGTCGAGTCTGGGACAGTATCCTGTTTGGAACTCCTCCAACACACCGCCCCTCCGTTGAGGGTAAACACAAAACCCGAGACAGACTTGCTGTCATTCTTGTCACTCTGGAAGCTTGAATCGGTAAAGGACTCGACCCTAAGGTCTCCATTACCGTAAACCAGGAACATCTCCTTAGTCCTTCTCAGGTACTTGAGAATGTTCTTCACTGTCGTCCAGTGGTTCTCACCTGGGTCTAACTGATACCGGCTCACCATGCTCAGCGCGTAAGCTACATCTGGTCTTGTACATAGCATCGCATACATTATGGATCCTACCGCCGAAGCGTAGGGTATAGTGCTCAAGCGAACCCTCTCCTCGTCAGTCTTGGGAGACATCTCCTTGGGGAGGGTGATTCCGTGCAATGCGGGTATATTACCGCACTTGGAATCTTCCATACTAAACCTCTTTAGTACGGTCTCTATGTACCTGGACTGCGAAGGTCCGAGTAGTCTCTTGGATCTATCTCTGTAGATCTTGATCCCCAGAATGTACGAGGCATCACCCATGTCCTTCATGGAGAACCGTTGTGATAAGAATAGCTTGACCGATTGTAGCATAGGAATGTCATTTCCTATCAAAAGAATGTCGTCCACGTACAAGAATAGGAATACGACAGTTCTTCCTACAATCTTCTTATAAATACAAGGCTCATCCTTGTTCTTGATGAAATCAAATTCCTTGATTGCTTCATCAAAACAGATGTTCTAGCTCCGCGATGCCTGCTTTAATCCATAAATGGATTTAAGCAACTTGCACACATTCCCGCTGCTCCCACTGTCTACAAAACCTTCTGGCTGATCCATATAAACGCATTCTTCCAAACTGCCGTCTAGAAAAGCTGTTTTTATGTCCATCTGCCAGATTTCATAGTCATGGAAGGCAGCAATGGCAAGTAGGATCCGGATGGATTTGAGCATAGCCACTGGATAAAAAGTTTCGTCATAGTCCACACCAGGTCTTTGACGAAAACCTTTTGCAACGAGTCTAGCGTTATAGGTTTCTACCTGCCCATCTACACCAAGTTTTCTTTTGTAGATCCATTTGCATCCAACGGGTTTTACCCACCCCAGGTGGAGCAATATCCAAGGTCCACAATTTATTGGTGTACATAGACTCCATTTCGGATCGCATAGCATCCAGCCACTTATCAGAGTCCCAACTGATAATGGCCTGCCTGAAACTGGTAGGATCATCTTCTACCAAGATGCAATCCTCTCGATCCCCGTCTATGAGAAAACCGTAGTATCTCTCGAGCGGATGAGAAATCCTACCAGATCTGCGGAGTGGCTGAGGTTCGTTGGGTATAACTGAATCTAGCGGTTCCACCAAATCATCAGTTATAGTTTGTGTCTCTGGAATTTCATCCAGTTCTACCGTGCTGCCACTAATATTTTTAACAAGAAATTCTTTTTCCAAAAATGTGGCGTTCCTGGAAACAATAATCTTCTGTTCCTCTGCATGGTAGAATAGATACCCACTAGAATCTTTTGAGTATCCCACAAACTTACACAAAACTGATCGTGCCTCAAGTTTGTCTGGGTTCTGCTTTTTGACATAAGCTGGGCAACCCCAAATCTTAATACGTTTAAGATACAAACTCTTACCACTCCATATTTCATACGGAGTCTTAGGCACGGATTTGGATGGAACTTGATTCAATAGATGTGCTGCTGTTTGAAGTGCATATCCCCAGAATGAAAGAGGCAACTCGGCACTACTCATCATGGAGCGAACCATATCCAATAGGGTACGATTCCTCCGCTCTGATACACCGTTGTGCTATGGTGTATAAGGAGGAGTAAGCTGAGAGAGAATTCTATTCTCTTTTAAGTAATCTAGTAATTCCGTGCTTAAATACTCCCCTCCTCTATCCGATCGGAGGATCTTGATACTTTTAACAATCTGGTTCTCCACTTCGTTTCTGAATTTCTCAAAAGCTTCAGATTTGTGTTTCATCAGATACACATATCCGAACCTAGAGAGATCGTCTGTGATGAAGTATGAGAACCCACCCCTTGCATGTATAGACATTGGATCACATACATCACTGTGTATGAGTCCCAAGAGCTCTGTTGCTCTTTCTCCATGTCCGGTGAACGGAGATTTGGTCATCTTGCCTTTGAGACAAGACTGACAAGTTTCATAAGATGAAAACTCGAACGTATTCAAGAGTCCATCTTTATGCAACTTACTTAGTCTTTTCTCTCCAATATGACCAAGTCTACAATGCCACAAGTAGGATTCATTCGTATCTGAATTCTTCCTCTTGCATGTGTTTTGTACATTGAGAACTGTATTCTGATTTAGAACATAGATACCATTACACAGTGTACCTTCTGCAACCAGTACCTTATCAAGGTAAATGTTCATGATATTTCTATCAAAAACAAAGTTATATCCATCTTTATCGAGTAAAGAAACTGATATGATGTTGCAAACCATGGAAGGTACATAATAGCAATTGTTCAAAACCATAGTATTGCCATTTGGCAACACTAGGTGATATTCACCGACAGCTGCAGCATTAACTAGTGCTCCGTTCCCTACCTTGAGGGACATATCACCAGGTGCAACTTTCCTACTTTTTCTCAGTCCCTGCAATAAATTACAGATATGAGATCTTGATCTGGTATCAAATACCCAGGAGGTAGGGCTGACCAAAAAGCAGTTCTCAATTACAAGAACACCTGAAGCAGATGCAAAACTATGCTTCTTCTTCAACTGGGTCTCCTTGGAATCTATACAATACTCTTTCCCTTGCTCATACTTATGACTGTTGTCATAAGTTAGAGCCTAACCGACGTTCCCAGCCCCGAATAAGAATTCGGATCGGTCAAGCGATACATTTTATTATCTTGATTAGGGCGTGAAATGGTTGCTACCTGGAGAAAGAGAAAAGAAACACTCAGCGTGCGCTCTTGCAAGATTAGATTGGTTATTAATTTATCAAACCAGGATGGCTCCCACTGTTTCCTCAAATTCTTCTTCAAACCCTAAAAGAAGAACTAGTCAGGATTAATCGCACGTCACAATACTTGCTTAACCTTTCAGCCAGGCTAGTGTTGGTACTTCAAGGGAGCTTTTCCAACGCTTTCGCGAAGTTCCTTAATTATATAACCTCTTTTCCCTGGAGGCGTAGCCCCGCTAACACCGTTCTAGACACCTACTTGGTTTATAACATTGATTGTTAAGTGAAATAATCTCCCGAGAGTAATCCAACTCATCAGTGGGATCGGGATCCAACTATCATTGTGTGATGACCTAGATGGAATCCACTCTAGTCACTACACTCCATAAGGTATGCTGAATCTGCAAGTTTCCTGTATGTTTGAAACTCCCGATGTGGTTTTTGCCCCTAGGACCTAAGTGACCTTGACACAGTCAACAAATCAAAGAGTCCTAGTCAAGTTCAACCCATCATTATCTTGATTGAATTAAATCCACCCGCATAACCCTTGACACAGTCAACAAGGTTACATGACTGTCCTAACCAATCACATTGTATGCTACAGATAAGCAATACTCAGCTACCATTCACTGCGCCTTGACACAGTCAACAAACGCAGCACGAATACTAAGTATAACTTATAAGAAATGATGGATGGCTACGGCTGGGTTTTTGGCGAAAACCCCGTTAACGTAATGAACTTGATATCATTGAAGGAACTTGATAACCCTTTTAAAAATATATAGTGGCGAAAACTTTTGCTAAAGATGTCACTCCCTGTGAAGGGATCTCGGCTCTTTCCTCATCGAATGAGGTGCAGGATATTCCAAACTGAATACCTCGATGCAAAGCAAGAATAATCGACTATAGTGAAGTTATTACCCTGACGCAAACTTCTGTCCAAGGGGTCACTCCCGATAAAGGGATCTCGGCCCTTGACTCGTCGAATAAGGTGCTGGGTATTCATAACCGAATACCTCTGTGCAAAACAAAAGAGAACGTCCTTGTAATAACAGCTTTTTGAAAAGTGTTCCAACAACATCTTTTAGGTTTATTTTCTTTGCATTAATATAATGCGTCCCATCAATTAATCCTACCATTGCAGAAAACAACGAAAATATGACATACGCTTATGCCATCCGCATTTGCCATGGGGCCCCGTCATCACCCGTTAGGTTACTTAACTAACAACAGAGCGGGGGCTGGACTAGCGCGGATGCAAAACATAAGTAACGCTTACTAGATATCATATATAGATATATACATTCGTCAGATGCAATGATAGCCATTCCAGATCACAGATGAACATATTGGATATGCTAAGAATCCGCGTTTCGCTCTAGCCTGCAACGAAAGACGGATTACACGGTCACGATGAATAGCCACACCCCACCCTAGACCCCTACGGGTGCGGCAAACTACCCGCCAAGTACCCGAAGTGAAGCAACCTCTCTCAACAACGTGAGTAGGCCACTCGGCACTTCAAAGTACCCGGTAGTTTGTGCACCCCACCTTGGGTCTATCCTAGAAGCAAAAACAGTAAAAGAAATAATATACAATGGCGGCTACAACCTCAACCTGGATGTGCGGCTATAAAAATAATATTACATCAATTTACAATTTACATCAAATGAAAGATAAAGAAACTCTCATCTCACAACCCCGGCTATTCATCCGCGATAATCCAACAAGTTCATATACACAATCCAACATCACAGATATGCACAACTCCCACTAATCGACGTATAGCGATTAGTCGACGTTCAGTACATATATCATATTATAGATATAACCAATTAGCTAAAGTTTATAGAATTTCGATCAATATCCCAATTTGAAACTACCCCAAAAACAATACTGTTCTCTGAAGAATCTGGGCAGAAACAAATCATCTTAAAAATCACAAAACATCAGCCTAAACACACTGTACGAAAAACAAGTCGCGACCGAGTCGACTCGGCCGCGGATCCGCGGCGAAACGCTTGGTTTCGCTGTGCTTCCGCGGCAGTCTGATCAAGTCATGAGCTCGGTTTTCTTGGGTGTTCCTAAAAAACCTTGCACGTATTTTTCAGGTGTGTGGAAATATTTTTAGACATGTTTTTAAAAACGGCAGAAAACACTAAAATTTGATGTATTTTGCGATTTTTTTCCCGATCGAAGTTCTAAACACTTTGCCAACATGTTAGTTGTTGTTTAGCTAGGCTCTGATACCACTGTTAGGTCCACGTTACCCATCCCGGTGCTTATGGGGAGGCGGAATAGGTAAAAAAAACGGATTTTTAACACAAGGTAACATGGACTAAAATTAGAGGATCTTTGCTAAACAAAAACTAACAAACTAACTATAAGTTCTAGCTACTAGGTTAGATGGTTATACCAAGATCTTGAACTCCTTCTCTTCTTGTTATGGTCCTCCTTCTTGCTTGCTCCTTGAAGTGGTGTAAACGGCTCCTCCTCTTCGTCTTCTCTTTGCCGAAGAAAGATCCACCCGAAGGCCTCTACCTTGAGCTCCTACCTCAACCAAGAGGTAACTAGAGTGCTTGGCTTGCTAGACTAAGAACCCTAGAATGAGTAGAGAGTTGTCGTGATGGTTTTATCTTACAAAGCTCATGTTTTTCAACACATGAAAGAAGAGAGCTTTGAGAGAGGAAGAGGAAGAGCAAAGCATGAGAGAGAAAGAGCAAGAGAGAATGAGAGAAAAATAACAACCATGCTCTCATACGAGAGAATATGAGAATAATAATAATAACTAAAGAAAATTGTGATGGTTAGTTGAAGTGACCATTATCATTTCACATTTAATGCTAATTGCAAGCTTCAAGAAGCATCTTGCAAAAGAAATGATCATGGTCAAATGGTCAACAAAAGTCAAATGGTCAACCCAACCTCAACCATGGCAAAATTATCCTTAATTAATATTATTAATCATACTTCTCATTCTCATTAGGGTTTAGAAAAAGTCAACGGTCAAAAACCCTAATGAGATTCCTCTGCCTCTGTCAACTGTGCATACACACCCGCATCCGTGTTCCGAGGAACATGAATACAATGAGACAAAACCAATCCCAAAACAAATACTAGGATCTGGCTTAAACCAAAGCCCGCTAGTAAAAACTGCCCGGACACCAAACGTGCATAAGTGCGCGTATGTGAACGAACCCTGTCGCAAAACCATGCGACCTCTACTCTGTTTTGCCCAAAGGCAAACAACCCTCTGTGTGGGACTCTAAAGACTCGACACTTCACTGGCAGTGGGTTTAACCACAGGCCGCAAGCGGTACTAGCTGTACGTAACGGTCCCCAGGTAGATGCCGATAAGAAGACCGATGAGGTGAACCCATCTGAACTCCTACTGAGCCTCAATGTGACAATCTCCGTACTGTCCGGTCTGTTCGTCTAAGAGTATCGCATGTCGGGCCTATGGGGCGGTAAACGTCAGACCCCTAATAGCGGTACAAGTCATGTCAGAGTGTAGCCCAGAACACCCTGAGAAACTACTGGAAACACTGCCGGTAAATCTCGCTTACCCTGGCCAGGGACTTTGTGTAATGGCTCTCCTAGACACAGCGCGATATCAACCCCCAATACCAGGAGAGACGAATCCTGTCTAGCCGCCACTGCCTCCAAGTGCTTCGGGACCGCATCCAACTACTACCTGTTTGCACGACTCAATAGAGCCGTAGTAGGGTAGCAATCAAAGAACAGTGGGAACACACTTGAGGAGAAGTAGCAGTGTCAACTCAACGGACTAAGCTGTACTCATGTAACCTGGGAACTGCTACCTGACGATAGGTATAATACCAACCAATAGTTCCCGACGAGTCCTGTCCAGTGTACCCGTAACCCAACAAGCACATGCATACTATCTCCAGTACGACGTACTGATGGCTGCGGGACAGACCATCTCCCCTACTGGGATGAGAAGCGTATGCACCAGTCTACTCTGAGTATCGACGCCCTGTTCGATAATCCTACGACTAGAGACCTGTATAAGGATATGCTTATAGACTATCCAGCCCCCACTAGTGTGATCGCCATCCCAACGCCGGTAGTCAAGCAAAAATCCTAGGGGCTCCATCAATATGTATTAGCGATATGTTAAAAGAAACATATACACATATTAAGATAGATCCAAACCAAGTATCATACTACTATATCAAGCAAGACTGTCGTAAATCCGTGTATATATCCCAAGCTTCCAAAATGTATTATACAAACTAGTACTATACAATAATGGCCTCTAGCACATACATATCCAACACATAGTACTCATTGGTAGTTGTGCAGTGTTCTATCAGAGTGTTCATATTATGGAAACGTATAACATCAATCATTATAACGTGCACAAGTAAAGTAATCCTAAGCGTATCTAATAATATAACTACTTGCTATGAGCTATACCATTATCTTGGAAAATGAAACGAAACGTTAGTTTTTAAAAGAGTATAGCTCACTTCAAGCACTACGTTCAAAAAGGAAATAAAACATTTATTTACGATTCTAAAGGTAACTTGATCGTTATTTGGTATAGTAATCTCATTATCATCAATACGGTATAATTCTTGGTATCATATCTCACATTATCAATATATTTAAATTATCTCTAATAAGGCATGATCCCCCGTATCACGTTACCAAATCATAAGTAAACTACATGCAAATGAGTAACATGTTATATGCAAATTAACTTCAATATTCATATCTTAAATAATTACTAAAACTACTATATACCATACTACTTATTTATAAGGTTGCGGGGGTGCTACACGCCATCCACCCAACTTCCCCCGTAGATGTAAATCTACTCACCAACTTGATAAGCTTGCTGAAATCCACGCTGCTATGTCCGCCAACTCCGTTTCGGAAATCTTCGCAATCGTACCTATAATCGTAGTTATATCATATCGACGTAAAAATCATATCAAAACTCAAAACAACGAGATAGGCACCCATAGGTTAGAACCTACAGCACACTTAACCCAAAAACAATAATATGCCACTGAAATCTACGTACGAACGTCGATATTTCAGTCGCGGTATAAAATACGCAAAACCCGTATCGGAATATCGGAAATTTGATAAAACCCTTACTAAAACGTTCCCAGATTTTACTGTGTAATTATTGGGGAAAATCAAACAATACTATAACTCATAATATAACAAACTAAATCTACAGAGGAAAATCCAACACCAAACACCAACATAAAACCGGCGAGCTCGGATTTTGGGTATATGTCGCCGGCCAAAACATGGGGTTAGGGTCTCGGGCTTTGAGTAAAGTTCTCTAGTGGTCTCATTATAATTTTGGTCTTGTTAGTTTTTCTAGTAGTTATTCCTAATGGTTCCAGATTCAATTTCAGTGAGCTAAATATCACAAAATATACTATGTTCCTATACTGCACAATAAATCAGCTATTAAACAGAATTGCATATACAAGGATGGAAGGAGATATACCTATAGAGTGGTAGTACAAGGAAATCCTGCTTAAGAATTGTATGGTGAAGCATCTATGGTTTGTAGTGTATTGAGCTTGATGAAGTGCATAAACTTGATGAAAGAAATAATTGTTTCTCTTTTAATATTAGGAACACATAGGAATTGGGTGTTGGAGCTTGAAAATTTTATTTTTGTTCAGTTGAGAAGGCTAAGGAGTTTTCTAGGTGTAGTGTAGTGTAGAGAGAGCATGAGGTGGAGAATTGTGAGATGGAGGTGGCATGGTGAAGTAGGAGGGGTCAAAGGAGAAGTAGGATGTGTCACAATTGAAGGAGGAGGTGTAAAGTTATGAAGAAAGAGGTGGAGGGAGTCGAACATGCTTGAGGGTGTGGTGTTGTGAGGGTATAGCCTAGGTTAAATTTTAACAATCTTTAAAAGAATTATCAAATCTCAAAACCTTTCATGTCACAAATTAAATCCATTTAACATAAAAGATATGAAATGATAAATCTATCACTTAAATGTCATTAGCGTAATGAAAATACAATGTCATGTTAAAATAATTAAAATATCATTTTTATGGCATCACACACTTTTATTCATATTTACCGAAATAATTACATTTTTTACAGATATAATTCCGATACCAAAAGTTGTATGTGATATCACCTTTATAAACTCATTATTTTTTATATTTCAAATTATAAATTAATATTTATAATTTTTCCAAAATGTTACACACTGCCAGCGTATTGCCGAGTCTTTAGAGTTCCACACAGAGAGTTTTCCCGGTTCAGACGATATGATGCAGATGGCGTATGTTGGTACAAACAGGGCGCCCGATTAAATACATGTACATGTTATACAGACTTTAATCGGATGGTTGATAATACTAGCGGCTTAGGATTAAGCCGGATTATTAAATCAGATTTTGATTTAATAATTTATATATTTTTAATATGTATATTCTAGTATTATTGTTCACTATTCATTTTCTCTCTTGGCTGTTCGTATTTTTTGTACGAATACGCGTATATGTATTTCGATACGTATACCGAGTTATATTCCGTATTTATACGGAATTTGTTCTAGAAGATGGACATTTCATTTCTTGATTTTCCTTTAAAATAAAATCAAGAATGAGGTGTTAAAAAGCATGGTAGAGAGGGATGACCTTGGTTATTATATTGTATAATCATTTAGATTTACTATTGTGGAATGGTTGCAAATAATGAAGCCAATCTTTTCTATGCTTGCTAGTTTTTTCTTCACATGAAGACTTAATCATTTTCCATGGTTTCTTCTTCTTGACCTCCTCCTCCTCCATCTAGGTACCTCTCTTGAGCTTAGAAAAGAGAGAAAAAGATAGTGAGAATATTCATACATCCACACTCTCCATTCGTAGCGAACTTGGAGCGTCGGTAGCTTCACTAGGTGAAGCCGGAGCTTGGATCGGTTTCTCTCAGGTGGATCTTCTTCGGCAAAGGCGGTCGCCACTCAAGCATGATCCAGACAGCATACACGGAGCTTGAAGGGGTCTTCCATGATTGGGTGGACACGTGTCGAAGGTAGTATTCTGTATCTTTGCATGTTTGGTTTGCTAGTTTAGACGTTTAGATCGATTCTAGGTTCGGGGTTTCCTCATGTTTGTTTGAAAATTTTGTAAGCCATCCGTGCCTCCGCTGCGCCGCGGGCACTAGGGAACCCTACATTAAGGGTAACTGCGATGTTCAAGTACGCTTAAGAGGGATCGAAGATACTTGCGCATACATGATTTATGCAGATCTGGGGTTCGCGATTTTGTGAGCTTGCCGTTCTAATGAATCTAACTGCAAAGCTACCCGCTTACAGATTCTCAACGGTTCACGTTGCATTAACATGTACGTGCGATGGATAGGCAAAAGGAGGATGAGACATTGATTCGAGGAGTCAACGACTTTAGGAGCCGGTTAAGGCAGCTCTGGATGGTGCCCACTCACTTATGCGAGTAAGAGTATGATGGGTAATTGGGCCCCGAACCCAAACAAGGTTGCCTCATATATATATTGTATGCATGTTTAGGGTTTTGATAGTGCTCGATATTGGCGACCCCTAAGACCACGACGCGTGGTAGGTGACGTGTCCCAGAACTCAGAAGAATGGGCCTGCACGGGCCGGTCAGGCCACCCCGTGCCCGATCAGCAAGTCCAAGCTGGCCCCCCTGGGGCCCCTGCAAATTGGCCTCCTCGGCCTCTCCGCTCACCCTGAGCTGCCATAGGACTAAGACTCCTCGGCCCTCTCAGCCTTCTTGCTCGTCTCCGAGCTCCCCAGCCGAGGCAGTCTTCCTCGGTCCCTCCGACCGACCGACTCCACCACTCACAGGCGTAACCGCCGCTCCGCAAATCTCGCCACACGCAGATTCTTAGCCAGCAACGTCCCGCATTCCACGCCATCACGATCCCCATTAATGGGCGATCCGCTCTTTACGCGGGCGTGACGTCGGGAGCGTAACTACCGACGAGATTCTCGCGCCTGCTGCTGCGTGCCGCCGCCGCTATATAAACCCCCATCACAGAGGGGTCAAGTAAGCCATTCTTTACACTTTTATGTTGTTACTCTGCTCGGATTTCCCCTCTAACTTGATCGTCGGAGTGTCCTCGGTGGTACCAAACTACCCCGGGACTTCTTTGCAGGTACTCGACAACAGCTTCTTCACCTCACCTATTCCTCAGAAAACCCATTAAGACCCACACGCAACGAAGGATAATCAGTTAAGTTCACCGCGAGATCAACGGAAGACAACATCTGACGGAGGCCCGAAAAGGAGCTCCATCAGTTGGCGCCGTCTGTGAGAAACATAACTCCACAAAATACAAAGTTGGCCTTCCGATCTCCGCCCACAAGACCATTGATTCCCCTAAGGATCCAAATGCCCGTTGTGACCTCCCTCGCAACGGAGACGCGGGCGAACCCTCGCCTAAGGTCGCCAGTCTCCCTGCTAGCTGCCGTCTCACAGGCTCCGGCGGGCGCCCGAGCAAAAGGGCTAGGGGCCAAGAGCCCATCACCTTTGGCGACGAGGATCTACACGGCATATCCGTACCCCACAACGACACGCTGGTGATCATAGCACAAATTCACCAACACGAGGTCCACCGAATACTCATCGATTCGGGCAGCTCGGCCGACATCCTCTTCCACGACTGCTTTTTACGTATGGGGCTGGCCCCAGCAGACCTGAGACCGACCTCCTATGTCCTCTCGGGGTTCACTAACCACTCCATCCCGGCACAAGGGGTGGTCACCCTGCATTTCACGATCGGGGAGCCCGGCCGCATGCGCACACTGCATGTGGACTTCATTGTGGCTAGGATCCCATCGGCCTACAACGTCCTCCTCGGCAAGCCGACGCTGAACTCCCTGCAGGCCCAGATCTCGACATACCACCTGGCGATAAAATTCCCCCTCGATCAGGGTGGGGTAGGCCGAGCATATGGGAGCCAGCGGGTCGCGGAGGTAGGCCTGACAGAGGCATCTTCCCCCGAGCAGCACGCCGATAGCGCCGATGCATGCGGTGACATTAAAGGGTCCCTGGACACCCGGGACGAGCGGAAGGAGGTCTGTGGGGCACCGGTCGAGCCTCTGACCGAGGTGCCCTTAGCGGAAGGAGACCAAGGAAAGATCATCCAGGTCGGGTCACTCCTGACTGGAATTCAGCGGGATGACCTGATCGAGTTCCTCCGAAGCAATTCCGACGTCTTCACCTGGGCACCGGCAGACATGCCTGGGATCGACCCCAAAATCATCTCCCACAAGCTCAGAGTTGATCCTATGGCCCGACCCGTCAGGCAAAAGAAAAGAAGCTTCGCCCCGGTCAAACAGAAGGCTATCGAAGAGGAAGTTGACCGGCTCCTCACCACCAACTTGATCAGAAATGTGCCCTACTCGGAGTGGTTGGCAAACGTGGTCCTGGTCAAGAAGTCGAGTGGGAAGTGGCGTATGTGCATCGACTTCACCGACCTCAATAAAGCCTGCCCCAAGGACAACTTCCCGCTCCCCCGCATAGATTAGCTTGTCGACAGCTCGGCCGGGCACGAGCTTCTGAGCTTCATGGACGCTTTCTCTGGCTATAACCAAATCCGCATGAATCCTGATGACGAAGACATGACCGCATTCACAACAGACCGGGGGGTGTACTACTACAGAGTGATGCCCTTTGGCCTCAAGAATGCCAGGGCCACATACCAGAGGCTGGTCAACCGCATGTTCAAGCCACAGATCGGCAGGAACATGGAAGTCTACGTTGACGACATGCTCGTCAAGTCCGTCTCGTCGACCGACCATGTCAAGGACCTGGGCGAGGCGTTTGGGGTGCTCCGTAAATTTAACAAGAAGCTAAACCCCGCCAAGTGTGCGTTCGGAGTCATCGGAGGGAAATTCCCCGGGTTCATGGTCACTCACCGCGGAATTGAAGCTAACCCGGAGAAGATCAACCCCATCTTGAGCATGACTGCGCCCAAGACCAACTTCAAGATCATGCGTCTCACAGGGCGGGTCGCCGCTCTGAGCCGTTTCATGTCCAGGTCGGGGGAGAAATGCCTCCCGTTCTTCAAAGCGCTCCGAGGTTCGAGTGGTCGGAAGATTGCCAAGCCGCCTTCGACCGACTGAAGAGGCACCTCGCGACACCGCCCCTGCTCACCCGGCCCGTGGAAGGGGACGAGCTGTCACTGTACCTGGTAGTATCCGACCAGGAAGCAGGCTCGGTGCTTGTCTGAGAGGCCAAGGGGGCACAGAAGCCTGTGTACTATGTGAGCCATGTGTCCAAGGACGCGGAGACGAGATACCCCGCCATAGAGAAGATTGTCCTAGCCCTCGTAGTAACCTCGCGGAAACTGCGGCACTACTTCCAAGCACACACGATCACCGTCCTCACTGAGCGCCCATTGGGGGCTATCCTGGCATCACCAGAGTCCTCAGGCCGTCTAGAGAAATAGAGATGGGAGCTATCTCAATTCGACATAAGGTATCGCCCGAGGCAAGCCATCAAGGCGCAGGCCCTGGCCGATTTCATCGTTGAATGCACCATCCCTAGCAGGAAGCCGGATTCCGCGCCGCCCCTGACATCCCGGCATCCCGTCCGGGAAGGCCCTAGCTCAGCTCCGGAGTGGGTCATCTACGTCGACGGTGTTAGTGTATATGCCCTAGATGCCATTACTGTATCATACTAGTTTGTATATTACTTGATGGAAGCTTGGGATATTCACAGTTGTATAGACAATCTTGCTCAAAATGGTAGTATGCTACTTGGTTATTTCTACTTTAATGTGTACATGTGTTTCTTTTAGCATATCGCCTATACACATTAGTAGAACCCTTAGGATCTTTGCTTGATTACCAGCGTTGTGATGGCAGTCACACTAGTGGGGCTGGGTAATCTACAAGCACATCCTTATACAGGTCCCTAGTCGTAGGACTATCGAGACAGGGTATCGATACTCCGGAGTAGACTAGCGTATGCGCTTCTCATCCCAGCAGGGGAGACGATCTGTCCCACAGCCGTCAGTACGTCGTACTTGAGATAGTATGCGGATGCTCGTTAGGTTACGAGTACACTGGACATGACTCGTCGGGAACTGTTGGTTGGTACTATACCTATCGTCAGTTATCAGTTCCCAGGTGACATGAGTACAGCTTAGTCCGCTGACTTGACACCGTCACTTCGCCTCGAGTGTGTTCCCACTGTACTTTGATTACTACCCTACCATGGCTCAAAGGAGTCGTGCAAACAGGTAGTAATTGGGTGCATTCCCGAAACACTTGGAGGCAGTGACGGTTAGACAGGATTCGTCTCTCCCGGTATTGGGATTTGATATCACACTGTGTCAAGGAGAGCCATTACACATAGTCGTTCCTGGCCAGGGCAAGCGAGATATACTGGTAGGTTTCCAGTGTTATCTCAGGATGTTCTGGGCTACACTCCGACACGACTTGTACCACTATTAGGGGACTGACGTTTACCGCCCCCTAGGCCCGCCATGCGATATTCTCAGACGAACAGACCGGACTGTATGGAGACTGTCACATTCAGGCTCAGTAGGAGTTCGGATGGGTTCACCTCATCAGTCTTCTTATCGGCATCTACCTGGGGACCGTTACGTACAGCTAGTGCCGCTTGCGGTCTGTGGTTAAACCCACTGCCAGCGTAGTGTCGAGTCTTTAGAGTCCCACACAGAGAGCTATTCGCCTTTGGGCAAAACAGAGTAGAGGTCGCATGGTTTTGCGACAGGGTTCGTTCACATTCGCGCACTTGTGCACGTTTGGAGTCCGGACAGTTATTACTAGCGAGCTTTGGTTTAAGCCAGATCCTAGTATGTGTTTTGGGATTGGTTTTATCTCATTTGTATTCTTGTTCCTCGGAACACGGATGCGGGTGTGTATGCACGGTTGACAGAGACAGAGGCAGAGTATTCTCATTAGGGTTGTTGACTGTTGACTTTTTCTAAACCCTAATGAGAATAAAAAATATGATTAATAATAATATTAATTAAGTATTATTGTGTATGGTTAGGTTGAAAGTTTGACTTTTGTTGACTTGTTGACTTTGTTGACCGGTTGACTAGGTTGGACTTGTTGACCATCATCATTTCAATAGCTATCATTTCATGGCTATGACTTTTGCTTGCTTGTTGTTTACAAAATGCATTAAATGCATGAAATGATAATGCCATTGACATGAACCATCACAAAATACTTGATTACTATTTTTATCATGATTATTTTGGTTTTTGAGAGCATGGTTGTAAAAGTCTTTCTCATTCTATCATTTCCACTCTCTCTCATCCAAGCTCTCCCTCTTCCTCTTGCTCATGGTTCTCTTGTCTCATGAGTTGAGAAACAAGAACCATTGAGATAAAACCATAAAAACACTTCTCTACTCACTCTAAAGTTCATGGTCTAGCAAGCCAAGAATTTTAGTTTCCTCTCGATTGAGGAAGGAGCCAAAGGTAGAAGCTTTCGGGTGGATCCATCTTCGGCACAAGGAAACGACGAGGTGAGGCCGATCCGACCACTACAAGGAGTCGAAGAGAAGGAGTTCAAGATTAGGTATAACCCCTAACATAGTAGTTAAACTCTTTGTTAGGTTGTTAGATAGTTTGTTTAGCAAAGATCCGGTTTCTAGTCCATGTTACCCTTCACCGAAAAAATCGTTTTTCACCATTTCCGCAAGACCGAAAGAACCAGGATGGGTAACGTGGACTTACAGATGGGTCTTCTACCGAGGAAGGCTGTAGTGCCGGCCTCATTATCCGGGGCCCAAACGAAGCCGAAATGGAGTATTCCTTGAGGCTCGGTTTCAAAGTATCGAACAACGCAGCGGAGTACGAAGCCCTCCTAGCCGGACTGTGCATGGCCCCGGGCTGGGGCTGAAGATCTTCCGAGTCCGCAGCGACTCGGCCCTAGTTGTCGGCCATGTGACTGGCCGCTTCGAGGCTCGGGAGCCCCTAATGATAAAGTACCTAGACGAGGTGAGGAATCTCCGAAAAAACTTCGACGAAGTCCAGGTGGAACAAATACCCAGGCAAATGAATGCTGAAGCAGACGCCCTGAGCAAGCTGGCTTCATCATACTCGGCCAACAATAGGCGGTCCATACTTTTCGAAACATTGACCCGGACCAGCGTGGGAGACGAGGCGGCTACGCTCCAAGTCTACACGGCACAGGAGAATAACCGGGATTGGAGGAAGCCCCTCGTGGAATTCCTGAAGGACGGCATGCTCCCGGAGGACAGGGCGACCGCCCGCCGCCTCCAGGCCAGAGCCACCCACTTTGTCTGGACCAACGGGAACCTCTACAAGAAGTCCTTCACCCAGCCCCTGCTCCGGTGCGTTGACCCCCACGAAGCCGACTACGTCCTATGGGAAATCCACGAAGGGGTGGGCGGCGCACACCAGGGGGCCCAAACCTTGATCCAAAAGGCACTACTCCAGGGGTACTACTGGCCCACCATGCACGAGGATGCCTTGAAGATGGTCAGGAGGTGCAAGAGCTACCAACTCCACGGCAGTATTCCCCGCCTCCCGGCTGCCGAGCTAACTACCCTGACGTCCCCGTGTCCATTCGCCCAGTGGGGATTGGATATGATCGGCCAGTTCCCCACCGGAACTGGCGGGCATAAATACGTCCTCGTCGCGGTGGACTACTTCACCAAGTGGATCGAGGCCGTTCCCATCAGGAAACCGGACGCCGCCACAACCATCAAGTTCCTCTAAAACAACCTGATACACCTATTCGGTATCCCGAGGTGCATCATCACCGACCACGGGATGAACTTCGAGAACGAGAAAGTAAGGGACTTCTGCAAAGAATACCATATCCTCATGAAGTTCGCCGCGGTCGCACATCCCCAATGTAACGGGCAGGCCGAGGTCGCTAACCGGGACGTCCTCCGGGGTCTCCGAACCCGCCAGGAAGGGAGACAGGGCAGTTGGGTCAAGGAGCTACCCTGGGTCTTATGGGCCCTGCGCACGTCAAAAAAGACTCCCACCAGGGAGACCCCTTTCAGCCTCTGCTACGGGACCGAAGCGATGGTCCCAGCGGAGATCGGGCTACCCAGTCACCGAGTCGAACACTTCGACGATGACGCAAACACCACGGCACTACGAACCAACCTTGACATACTATTGGAGAAAAGATATCGAGCCCAGATCAGAGCCGCCGCCTATCGACAGCAGACGGCCCGATACTACAACGCTCGAGTAAAACACCGCTCCTTCAGGACCGGGGACCTAGTCCTGCGGCGGAACAAATTCATCGACCAAGGCAGGCTTCACAAGTTCTCCCCCAAGTCGGAAGGTCTTTTCATAGTCTCCGAAACGCTCCCCGGTGGAGCCTACCGCCTACAGGACGCGGACGGACGGAAGCTTCCTCCGGTGAGGGCGCAGAGGATCCGGCAGAGGGCGCGAGCTGGCCGGGGGCTCGGCTACGCCACTAGCTTCCTCCCAGTGCGGGCCGCCCAAAAAGTGGGAGCGAACCATGTATCCCAAAGGAAGAAGAATGCCGAGCGGCAGCAGCTCAAGGAAGAAGGGAAACGAAAGGTTGGGGGCCCTAAAGCGGGCCCTGATTGGAAGAATTTGTAGATCAAAAATATTTGTTAACCGCAATCAAGAACGGCGTCGCTTGGTAGCTAGCCGGTGAGTACGGGTCGGTCCACAGGGATGTTGTGTCTTTTCTAATTTGCTCAAACGAGTTAATTCCAAACGTTATGAATGGATTATCTCTAAAACCTAAATTGATTTATACTAAAACTAGAATCTTGCTAGGGTTAGGTTTAGGGTAAGTGTTAGTTATGTATATGCCCTAGAGGCCATTGTTGTACATATGATGTATATTATGATGGATGCTTGGATATATACAGAGAGGACTTTCTTGCTCGTCATGATAGTATGCTATTTGGTTTCACTTTATCTTAACATGTTGACTTGTATTGGTTTACTGTCTTACTCTCACATGTTGATAAAGCTCTTAGGATCTGTACTCGACTACTGGGACTATGATGAGATCATACTAGTGGGGCCATAGTAGTCGATGAGTACATCCTATAACTGTTCCTAGTCGAGGGTATATCGAGACAGGGCATCGATACACCATAGTAGACTAGCATATACGGATCTTGACCCATATGATGGACGATGGATGATCCCATGTCCATCGGTGTTTGACATCAGAGATGGTGTACGGGTGCTCAGTGGAGACTGGGTACACTGGACGGACTCGCCGAGAACTCCCAGATGGTGATATACCACACGTCAGATGGCAGTTCTCCGGTGACACTGGTACAGGGTAGTCTGTAGACCCGAGATCGTCATAGAGTCTTGTGTGATTCCCACTGTGCTTTGATTTCCACCTTACCACGTCCAAGAGGGCGTGCAAAACGGTGGCTTTTGGGTACAGTCCCGAATCACATGGAGGCAATGAGCGATAGGAGGGGATTCGTCTCTCCCGGTATAGGGAGTTGATGTTGTGCTGTATTCGATTGGCTATAACTGGAAGTCCCTGGCCAGGGCTGATATAGAGATTTACTGGTAAGTGTTACCAGTAGTTTCTCGACCTGTTATGAGCCTTACATCGACACGACTTATCGGTTACTGGGGTCTGACGTATACCACCCCTAGACTTGATATGCGACATATCAGACGAACAGACCGGACTGTACGGGAGTGTTACTGATTGGATTCACAGGAGAACGGACAGGCTAGCTTGTTGATCTTCTGATCGCTCAATACCTGGGTGGCTACTGTAGGGTTCCTAGGTACACCCATGAGGTTCTACAACCGATCAATCATGTCCAATTCAAAATTTTCTATGTGCCGAGAAACCCTAAACTAGATCGTTACTAGAGGTAAAGGCGAAACAAGCAAGTAAACAACTTTATTGCTAAATGAAAGAGACTACAACCTTTGTAGATCCGGCCCTCCACTTCTCTAGCTCCGTGTTGACGTCCCTCCGCTGCGATCATCAGAATCCCGGACTCTAGCGTCGGTTTCATCGGAAAAATGGGCGGGCTAGGTCGTTGACTTCGATGCCGAAGATGATCTACGTCGAGGTGACTCAAACTCAAGCTCCACCTTCACTAGGTCATGGAATTTGTGAAGATAACACACTCTACTACATGGCAAGTGGTAGAGGATGAAGAAATAGGAAGTGGGTTCACTTTAGAATTGGATTTCTCACTTGATTTCATCACTTGGAATTTTCAAGAAAGCTTTTCTTTTCTTGAAGAAGAAGATGAAGAAGAAGAAAGAAAATGAATTATGAATTATCTTCAAAAAGAAAATCAAGTGATGGTTATCATTTTAGCAACCATGGGTGAGTGTAACTAGTGTAGAGACTAAACTAGGGTTTAGGTGATTGGTTAGGTTAAGGAAAAAACAAAATGGTAGATAATGCTAAGAAGCTTCATGAAGCTTAAGCAAAAAAACAAAGTTAGCCACCATTTCAATTTTGCCAAAAATGAATAAAGAAAATAAGTAAAGATAACAAAACCCTAACCATTAACCTAAACATGGTTTAAATCAAACATACACCCAAGTTTGCATGTATCATCAAACATGATACAATCAAGTGCACAAAAATATATCACATATACTACTTGTGCACATCAAGTGAGAAAATCAATCTTAAGTGAACAAATACTAGTTAATGTAAAGTAATATATCAAATATATAATTATATATTAAATCATTAAATCAACACTTGATTTAATGATCCGGTCATATTGCATATAACCGACTAATATCAAGTGTATCAATGTATCGAATCAACATTTGATTCGGTAACCCGGCTATATCTTATATAACCGTCCGATGATACAAATCGCGAGAATAGAATACAGTATCACATACTGGTATTATTCTCGGTCCCGCACACATCTCATATGCGCTCCTATTTCGTTTCGCTTGAGCCAGGAAACCTCTGTGTAGGACTCTAAAGACTCGTCAATACGCCGGCAGCAGGTGATGATCATATCAAACACCCACAAGCCGCAAGCGGTCTGCTAAACGTAACGGCCACCCGGGTATTGAGCGATCAGAAGATCAACGAGCAAGCCCGCTGACACTCCTGTGAATCCAACCAGCAACACTTACCGTACAGTCCGGTCTGTTCGTCTGATATGTCGCATATCTCGCCTAGGGGTGGTAAACGTCAGACCCCAGTAGCTTGATAAGTCATGCCGATGTAAGGTCCATAACAAGCGTGAAACTACTGATAACTCTTACCAGTAAATCATAGCAACCCTGGACAGGGATTTCCAGTTATGGCCAGTCGAGCATAGCGCAACATCAACCCCCAATACCGGGAGAGACGAATCCCCTCCTATCGCTCATTCCCTCCATATAAATCAGGACTGTACCCAAAAACCACCTGTTTGCATGACTCAGTAGAGCCGTGGTAGGGTGGAAATCAAAGCACGGTGGGAGACACACAAGACTCTATGACGATCTCGGGTCAACAGACTAAGCTGTACCAGTGTCACCAGAGAACTGCAATCTGACGTGAGGTATAATGCCATCTGACGTGAGGTATAATACCATCTGGGAGTTCTCGGCGAGTCCGTTCAGTGTACCGAGTCTCCACTGAGCACCCGCATACCATCTCTGATGTCAAACACCAATGGATATGGGATCATCCATCGCCCATCACATGGGTCAAGAAGATATACGCTAGTCTACTCTGGAATATCGATGCCCCGTCTCGATATTCCCACGACTAGGAACATTGAAGGATGTACTCATGGACTACCCAGGCCTCACTAGTATGATCTGCATCATAGTCCTGGAAGTCGAGTACACATCCTAGGGGCTTTATCAACATGTAATAGAGAGACAGAAAGTATACATGTTAAGATAAAGAGCAACCAGATAGCGTACTATCATGTCGAGCAAGAAAGTCTTACCTATATATGTCCCAGCATCCACTACAATATACATCCAATGTACAGTAATGGCCTATAGGGCATACATATAACTAACAATCTCCCACTTGCACTAGGGCCATCTGTAGCAGTGGTTGCAGTATCTAATACTCAACCATCCCATAAAAGTCTCTCTTTGGGAAAAGGCCTTTGTGAGTGGATCCGCCGTGTTGTCCTCTGAGTCTACTCTCCTAACCTCGATCACCCTGGAGATCAACTATCTCCATGATTAGGTGATGCTGCCTCAGAATATGTCTGGGTCACTGATGGGACCAGGGTTCCTGGGACAAGGCCACACTTCCATTGTCATACAATGGTAGGAACCTAGTTCATTTCATGAACCAATATACACCCAAACTGCCTTTTTGGTAGTTTCTTTAATAGCGATGTTACCAGCCTTTATCGTCTAGTTTGCCATGATATCTAGCTTGGAACTCTTCCAACATACCGTCCCTCCACTGAGGGTAAAGACAATGCCTGCGACTGACATTCAGTCGTCTTTATCACCCTGGAACTTTTCCAGTGAATCTCCCCAGGATCGATTGATACCATCTCACTAAACTTAGTGAAAAGCCTAATATCCATTTAGATCTATCTCATAGATCCAAAAGCCAGGATTTAGGAGGTATCACCTTTATCCTATTGGAGAATCCTTGTGATAAGAGGAGATCAACCGTGTGTAATATAGGAAACTCTTTTCCTATCAAGAGTATGTTGTCCACGTACAATACGAGGATGACCACCTTACTCTCTACTACCGTTTTGTATATACAAGGTTCATCTACCATTTTGATGAAGTCAAACTTTTTGACTACCACATCAAAACAGACGTTCCAACTCCGCGATGTCTGCTTTATTCTGCAAAGCAACTTGCACATGTTTCCGCTACTCCTACTGTTTACGAAGCCCTCTGGTTGTGTTCTTATAGACGTTCTCTTCTAAATCAGTATTTAGAAAAGCAGTCATGACACCCAACCACCAGATATCGTAGTCATGGTATGTAGCAATGGAAAGTAGGATCTGGATGGACTTAAGCATAGCTACTCGAAAAGGATTCATCATTATCCACGCCTGGTCGATGACGAAAACCTTTAACAAGTCTAGCTTTGAAAGTCTCAACTTTTCCATCTACACCAAGTAATCTTCTCAAGATATACTTGCTCCTGATGGGGATTTAACCCTTCAGATATAGCAACCAAAGTCCATACTTTTTTGGTGTACATAGATTCCATCTCAAATCGCTAAACATCCAGCCATTCTTACAGAGTCCCCACTCTCGATGGCCTGCTCGAAACTAGTTGGGTCATCATCTTATGATGCAATCCTCGCTCCCACTGTCATCGAGAAACCGAAGTATCTCTCAGGCAGGCGAGGAACCCTGCTAGATCGGCGGAGTGGCTGAGGTTCGTTGGGGACTTATTGAATCCTTTGGTTCTGTCAAATCAGCTGCAGTTTTGTATAGCTGGAACCTTTCCAGTTCTACAGAACTGACCTTGCCTCGATCTTGTCCGGATTTTGCTTTTGACATAGGCCGGACAATCCCAAATCTTAACTTACTTAAGAGATAGGCTCTTCCCATACCATATCTTATATGGAGTGGTAGGCACGGATTTGATTCGAACCCAATTCAATAGGTATGCAGCTTCTCAAGTGCATAACCCCTAAAAGAAACAGGTAACTCAGTAGTACTCATCATAGAGCACACCATATCTAATATGGTGCGATTGCTCCGCCCCGATACACCGTTGTGCTGTGGTATATTCAGAGAAGTAACACCGAGAGAGAATCTTATTCTCCTTTAAAATAGTCCAAGAATTCTATGCACAAGTATTCTCCTCCCTGATCTTATCATAGGACATAATACTTATACCCGGTTTTTGGTTCTCTATTTCTAACTTATATTCGGTGATTATCTCAAAAGTTTCGGACTTGTGTTTCAACAGGAACATATGTCTGAATCTTGAGGGATCATTAGAGAATGTAATGAAGTATAAAGAACCAATCCTGGCATGTGCAGACAGGGGACCTCACATATATCATCATGTATCAGTCCCAAGAGTTTACTAACTCTTTCTCTGTTTCCAATAAACAGAGCTATGGTCATCTAATCTTTGTGGCATGACTGGCAAGTTTCACAAGATATAGATTCAAACTAATTTAAATATGCCTCTAAATGTAACTTCAGCTAGTCGGGTCGCATTGATATGACCTAGTCTACAATGCCTCAAGAAGGATTCATTCATTTCTGAACTCTTCCTCTTGTGTGTGTTCTGTATACTAGGAACTGTAGTTTGATTTAGAACGTCAATGCTTTTAGATAACGTGCCTGAACCGATCAACTTTTGAAATGTTCAAAACAATATTCAACAATACAAAATTATATCATTTCTTTACTAATAAAGAGACTGATATGATTTTGTATATCAGGTTCGGTATCTAATAGCATTTGTTCAGAATCAATGTATTTGGTAATACAGGGTTTCAGTGACCAACAGACTTGGCTGCAACACTTGCACCGTTTTCTGTCTCATGAAACTTATCACCCGTTCTCAGTTCTCTGGCTTTCTTTAGCCCATGTAACGGATTACATTTGCGGGATCCTGATCTGGTATCTAATACCTAGGACGTAGAGGATATTGAGAAACAGTTCTTTATAATGAACACACCCGAAGGAGATGCATCATATGCACTTTCTTCGTTTGGGTGGTATAGGAATTTTGGTATTATGGTTAAGATATTATGGTTGATACTTATCCTTAACCTAACCAAACCCTAGCTCTAGTTTATTCTCTACAAAGGTTAAGCCTATCATCCTTGACCATGGTTCCATATCAATCATATATTCTTATCTACTATTCATCACAAAAGGAATTATCTCATATTTCTTCATCTTCTTCTCTCTTGAGTTTGAGAGTGAGTTCACTAGAAATTCCTTTTGTCATGATTTCTTGTGAGAAATTGAAATAAAAAGAGAGTATAAATACTACTCCATCATCCTCATCTAATCTAGCCCATTAGATTAGGGTGTTCACCTTATTAGAGTGAGAGAGCTTGGGTTATAGCAACTTCGACGTAGATCATCGGAGAAGCGGAACACTTCAAGCTAGCATGGATCGTTCGAGTCGTGGAGCCTCTCTTGAGTCCAGGAGATCATGGATCGCGGCGAAGGGACTTCTACTCGTAGCTTGTGAAGCGAAGGAGCGGACTACAAAGGTTGAAATCCCTCACACTTAGGTTTAAAGATGTTATCTTGCATGTTAAACCCTAATAATCTAGCAAAGATCCCGGCTTTGGGTTGTTCGGCACTTCTAAAATTTTATTCGGGCAAGTTTGATGCCTTATGAACCTTCACAAGAGTGCCTAGGAACCCTACAGTAAGTTGGGAAATTGAATGTTTCCTTACCGCTTTCAATGCCCTATTTTAGATTTATTAGGTCTTATAGTAATAATTAATAAAGGGGATTAGTACCATCGGGAAGAAACGATGTTTCTTCCTCTAGGTTATTGTCCTTCCTTTCTCAATTATTACCCTAACCTCCATGGAAAACATACACAACCGGTCCTTTATACTACAGTATCACCGTTACCTCGAGGGGTAAGGTGCCGCAGGGAACGGTGTGTGTATGTATGCATGGAGTCCTAATTATTATGTGTGATGGGGCAAGAAAGGGGTGAGAGATTTCATCTCTCAAGCCTTTCCCTAAAGTTAACCCTAACGAGCGAGAAGACTACTTGCTCATTAGGGAATTGAATGACATTCTAACTATCTAACTAGGGCAAATAATTAAAAGTAAACTAAGGCAATGAAATAGAAATCTTACTTTATTGATGGCTCTCTCCAAACATCAACACAGGAATTACAGATCTGAATTTATGAAATGAAAAGAGGCATCACCTAAAATAGGTTTTAGGGTCTCTATTTATAGATTCATAGAAAACCCTAGGTTTACAATCGCCGCATGTATGCTTTTACAATTTTACCCCCTAAGAAACCTAACTACTGCAGCGACGCACCGACACAATAATTCTGCACCGGCACGGGTCCTTCATGGCCGCGGAACCACTGCCAAAACCCACATTTGGCCGCGGATCCGCGGCCATATGGTGGCATCTTGGTTTGCACTTTCTTCTGTTGCTTTAGGTTATTTTTTTCATCTTGTTTCTTCTGTTGGTTACTCAGTTTTTCTTGTAGATTTCTTCCAGATTTTCTCAGTGAATAATTGTGGTGGACATTTACCGTTGCTTCATGACGAAGTCTTGAACCTTGCGCTGCCTTTGTTCTTTGTGAACATGTTGATTGATTTTCATTTAGTCTTCAAACTGTAGGCAAGATAAAGATTCTCTGTTTGTTGGTCGAAGTCTCACTTTTGCATTGTCTTTTCATCATTTCACTGTTTTTATTCTGAGAACCTGTAACCTGCAACTATGTAGCAAACATGGATCAAAAGCACATGTTTATTTGTAAAATGCATAAGAATAGGGAATATAATAATGCAATATTATGATATGAACAAATACCCCTAAACTTATCTTTTGCTCGTCCTCGAGCAAACCTAGTTTTATTCTCGACAAAATCCTAACCTCACTTTTGCAGGGAATCGCGATTGCACTGAGCTCATGCAACAAGCCGTTAAACCTTTAGGTGTCCCTAGTAGGAGGAGTGTTTTTTTCTGAGGGTTTTCAGCGGATACTACCCACAAAATCCTAGCAATTTGGCCCATTAACTTTCATTTTCCAATTAGGTTATCCAAACAAGGAATTCTATTATCTCGACTTAGAAATTATCCACCCGTATTCTTCACACCTCCTTACCATTTAACTTAAGATTATATATGTTCTGCAGACCTACTTAGCTTTCGGCATCTTTTAAGTTTTCCTTCTAGGGTTCCATCTCAACTTAGAAATTTTTATCATCTCTATTAAAGATATAAGTCATATTCTTCATTCCTATCTCTTATCTAAACCCCAATCACATACCCCTACGTGTGTGTATAAATCACCCCTACACTTGGAAATTCAAATCAAGCAATCATACTCTTGTCCGTTGTCCAAAGCACTTCTTAATTGGTGAAATTTTAGATGAATTTCGCTCACACATCCTTCATGCGATCGTTAATACTTCTTGAGGTACCAACAACCGATTACAAAATGTGTATGCACAATAAAGCGTAATTCCTAGTCTTGTAACACCTGAGGCTTTAGCAGTGACTCCCAAACCAGTTGGTCTAAGGCACTAGGTGATGAAGCACCCTTGCTAAATATTTTTTCTATTTTTGCAGCCTTAAGTAATCACAAAAACCAGTGTTCATTTTTTTATCATCTCTTTATTCACACTTGAATTTTTTATTTTCTTCGTACTAAAGACTTTAGACAAGAGCATTTCAAGGTCTCCTCTACTATTCCAAGTTTCAAGGTGTAAGTTTGTACAATTTGTAGGGTATATATTTTCAGAATTTAGACTTAAACTTAGGAATTATTTTTCAAACTTATATTTTAATAAAAATATCAATACTTTTCCCTTGTTTTAACTTATCCCAAGAAGTCAACTCGAAATTTGCCTTTTTCTAAATAAACTACAAAGACATATACTTTCTACCATTAAATTTTAAGAAAGGTTATTTTTAGGGTTTTTAATTTACTAAGTATAAGATCTAGTTGTTCCTAGCTAGTTAACCTTATTGTCAAACTCAAGTCAATTATGGCCAAAATTGAATACTTTAATTTTTATAATTTTTGAAATTTTTCAATTTTTATGGGTTTTAAAATAAGTATGCAAATGCAAAAATAATGTACATATGAATGCGAAGGAAGAAAGCTTACCGAGCATACCCCCAAACTTAAACTTGACAGCGTCCTCACTGTCATGCTACACCAAGAGGGTTGAGAATGTCGGCACTCCCCTGTTTATTTATTTATAATTTTTTTTATTTTTTATTTTTAAATTATATATACAGAAAAGCCCCCCCAAACTTCATTGAAACAATGTTAAACGTCATTGCCAAACTTTGCAAAGACCAAACGTCAACACCAACCAGTTGAAAAATTTATCCGTATAGAGTATCGGTTGGTGGAAGAACATGTTGTACCGATCCAAAAAGAATTGGGGAAGATAGAAGTGGTGGTATGAAAAGTGTGGAAGTGAATAGATTGGAGGTGATGATGAATCAAAACGAGAATGTGAATGATCAGCAATCAGTGGAATATTGGCATTCTCGTAGCTTATTAAAAGAAAAGGGGGTGGTTCAACTTCTAAAGGAGGAGGTTGACTATCCACACTATCCCCAAGATGTTTCTGTGGATCCTTTATCGACTTGGCATCATCCATCATATGCATATGATATTCAATTATGAGAGAACTAATCTCCTCGACGTCCGCCATAGTCCAGCTGAAAGCTTGCCGCTTATCTTGTAAGACCATTAAAAGGGCTTCCTCTTGCTCGAGGGCTAGAGAAGCCGATATGATAACGGGAAAAGTCTCATTCTCACCTAGGTAAGCATATTTAAGGTGAGATGGCAAGGACTTTAGTTCGAGTTTCGGAGGCGAAACAATCAAAGGTAAAATTGGGGAATCTACCTCGAACTCAAAGGACTCCAACACTGGTTCGAAATCACTGCAAACAACCGATTCGGATGGTTCAACTAACTCATCCAAAAATTCAAAAGACTCATATTCGGGCGGTGAATCGTCAAAATCATCCGAAAAAGTGAAACATTCATAATCAATATCGGTTGTGTCAACTGTGGTAGATTCAAGGAGGGACGCACTAGTGGCGTCAAAACTGTTGTCATCAAATAGAAATCTTTCAAGCTCGCAGTCCTCCTGCGTGATTTCGTGAATAGAGCAAACTTCTCGTGTACTAGTTTTAGGCACGGGGAGCAGACTTCCTATCTTGTAAATATTGAACTCACTAGACATCTTCCCGAAGGATAGAGTCATGGAGCCATTGCGACAATTTATTACGGCATTGGAAGTGGCCAAAAATGGTCGACCGAGGATCACCGGAATTTGGTTCCGTGGGTTAGCAATAGGTTGTGTGTACATAAAAATAAAATCAATGGGGAATATGAAATCCCCTACTTTTATCAACACATCCTCTAACTCACCCCTAGGATGGGTGATTGATCGATCAGCCATTTGGAGAGTACAACAAGTGGGTTTCAACTCTCCAACCCCTAATTGCTCGTACACGGAGTACGGAAGCAGGTTAACACTAGACCCAAGATCTAAAAGTGCTCGATTAATATTCTTATCCCCAATTGTTATTGAAATTATAGGACACCCAGGGTCCTTTCGTTTTTGGGGTAAGGGTTGAGGTTGGTTAATAGTATTGCTCACTGCACTAGCCACTAGCACTTTCTTGGGTATTTAAGACTTTCTCTTCGAGGAGCATAAGCCCTTTAAGATTTTCGCGTACGAAGGGACTTGTTGGATCGCATCCAAAAGAGGTATATTTATGCTAACCTGTTTAAATAACTCCACAATCTTCTCCATTTGTGGAGTTGGTTTATTGGGACTCAACATGTTTGGAAATGGAGAATTTGGAAAATAATGTCTGTGGAGTAGAATGTGGAGTTGGAACGGATCTGTTAGTTATATGTATGCCCTAGAGGCCATTACTGTACATAGGATGTATATTGTAGTGGATGCTGGGACATATATAGGGAGGACTTTCTTGCTCGACATGATAGTATGCTATCTGGTTACCCTTTACCTTAACGTGTATACTAATTGTCTCTCTGTTACATGTTGGTAAAGCCCTTAGGATGTGTACTTGACTACCTGGACTATGATGCAGATCATACTAGTGGGGACATGGTAGTCCATAAGTACATCCTTCAAGGTCCCTAGTCGTGGGTGTATCGAGACGGGGCATCGATATACCAGAGTAGACTAGCGTATACCTTCTCGACCCATACAGATGGGCGATGGATGATCCCATATCCATTGGTGTTTAACATCGGAGATGATATAGGGGTGCTCAGTAGAGACTGGGTACACTGGACGGACTCGCCGAGAACTCCCAGATGGTATTATACCTTACGTCAGATGGCAGTTCTCTGGTGACACTGGTACAGAGTAGTCTGTTGACCCAAGATCGTCATAGAGTCTTGTGTGGTTCCCACTGTGCTTTGATTTCCACCTTACCACGTCCAAGAGGGCGTGCAAAACGGTGGCTTTTGGGTATAGTCCCGAATCACATGGAGGCAATGAGCGATAGGAGGGGATTCGTCTCTCCCGGTATAGGGAGTTGATGTTGCACTGTGTTCGATTGGCTATAACCGGAAATCCCTGGCCAGGGTTGCTGAGATTTACTGGTAAGTGTTACCAGTAGTTTCTCGAACTGTTATAGACCTCATATCGACATGACTTATCGAGCTATTGGGGTCTGACGTTTACCACCCCTAGGCAAGATATGCGACATATCAGACGATCAGACCGGACTGTACGGTAAGTGTTACTGGTTGGATTCACTGGAGTGTGAGTGGGCTTGCTCGTCGATCTTCTGATCGCTCAATACCTGGGTGGCCGTTACGTTTAGCAGACCGCTTGCGGCTTGTGGGTGTTTGATATGATCATCACCTGCTGCCGGCGTATTGACGAGTCTTTAGAGTCCTACACAGAGGTTTCCTGGCTCAAGCGAAACGAAATAGGAGCGCATATGAGATATGTGCGGGACCGAGAATAATGCGTATATGTGATACCGTATTCTATTCTCGGGATGAATGTATCGATTGGTTGTATGCGATATAACATAGTTATCTATTCAAGCGTTGATTCGATAAGTCGATACATTGAATACTGGTCGGTTATGTTCGACATGACCGGATCATTGAATCAAGTGTTGATTTAATGATTTAATGTATAATTATATATTTGATATATTACTTTGCATTAACTAGTATTGGTTCATTTTAAATGGATTTTCTCACTTGATGTGCACATTGTATATGTGATATATTTTTGTGTACACTTGATTGTATCATGTTTGATGATACATGTTTACTTGGCTTTGTGTAAAGACTTATACCATGGTTATGATAATGATTTGGGTTTTGATTTTATCAATTATTTATTTATCCATTCTTTTTGATAAATAGATAAAAGAAAAAACAAAATGGTTTCTTTTTATCATGAAGCTTGTTGAAGCTTCATGAAGCTTTGACTAAAGTGACCATTTTGTCTTCATTCTTAACCCTAGCCATTCCCACTAACCATGGTCTATTCTCTACACCTAACCAAGGTTAGGATATGATAAGTATTCATTTTCTTTTCTATTTTTGAAATACTTTTATCATATTCTTTCTTTTTCTTCTTCATCTTCAACATGAAGAAAGCTTGACTTCATCAATGGTGACTTGATGAAATGAGTGAGAAATCCAATTCTAAAGTGAACACACCTCCTATTTCTTCATCCTCTACCTCTTGCCAAGTAGTATAGGGTGTTTTCTTCACAAGTTTCATGACTTGGTGAAGTGGGAGTTTGATCTTGTGATGCCTCGACGTAGATCATCTTCGGCATCGTAGTCGATGATCTAGCCCGCCCATTTCTCCGATGAAGCCGACACTAGAGTCCAAGATCCGATTTGTACAGCGAGGAGACTTCATCGCGGAGCCATGGAGGTGGAGAACCGGATCTACAAAGGTTGTATTTCCGTTTACCTATAGTAAAGTAGTTTACTAGTTATAGTTTCGCCTAAAATTCTAGTTAACGATCCGTATTAGGGTTTCTCGGCACTTGTAAAATTTGAAATTGGCATGGTTGATGCCTTGTGAGACTTCATTAGTGTGCCTAGGAACCCTACAGTGGTATCAGAGCCTAGCTAGAGCCTTAGGCGAAGTGTAGACGACGTTTGAAACCCGATCGAACCGAAACCCTAAAAACGAATTGCTCTCTGGACTTTTTCCGAAAACTGGGTTTTTTCCAGATTAAAAATGCTTAGAAAATTCAGCAGGGAATTATAAGAATTACGGTGAAAAATTTGACCAATGATACCTCAAACATGCGGCGGAACCGCGGCCAAAGCCTAGCTTCTGCGGCGGTTCCGTGGCTCTCTGGTGACGTCAGCCCTCCATATTTGCACAGTAATTCCTCTTTCACAGTGCTGAGTTTTATGGGAATTTTTAATATTTATTCAAGAGTTGAATTTTCTGGTATTGTTTTGGGGATTCGATGATTCGATCGGATTATCAGATTTCGTCTATGTGTTTTCCGGATATTTAGAATATGTTAAAAAGTTCGACCGGATGTAAATACCCAATCTTTCCCCTGCCGGGAAATTTCCAATTGTTGGACTTTTCCGTAGTTTAATGACGTTCTGTGTAGTGCAAGTAACGCGATGGTCCCTCTAGAAGACAACAAACCTTAAATCGATTATGTGACCGTCTTGAACTGCCCTTTGAACCTTCGGGTTAGGGGCAGTACGGCGTGCCACATGTGAGGCGTTGGCTTGACCCTTCTACGGCTGGACCGTTGGTACTGAGGCATGAAGTGAATGTCTTTGAACTTATTTCATGTGTTGATCGGTTTCGGGAAAACTTGGGTGTTTGAATGTTCGATCGGAAAGTTTAATATTTTCTATTTATCCGGAATGGGATACAATATTTGGAATTCACAAACAGTTATGAGATAACTGAATGAATGTTATAAATCTAGCGGTTTAGTCTCACTTGATATTGAAAAGAGTTTTCGATAATGAGACTAAAATGCGGGGTTTACAATTGTTAGGCATGTGATATCTAAGTATTTCATTTGATTAGGCATGCGATGTCTAAAGAAGTTGCGGATTCCAATTGTTGTAGTTTTACACTTTCTTTTCTGTGACCGTAAGTGTAATATGTGATATCGCCGGTTTCGTTGCTATATGTCAACGACAATTGGGATGCGCATATTTACTTACGTTGATGACATGTGATGTTATGTGTTGCTGGATATGTTATATTGGATAGTTGTGTTTGAATAGCCAGGGGTTTTTATGTGAGATGAGTGTTTTTTCATTTTCATTCATGTAAAAACTTGTATGTAATATTCTTTTATTGGGGCACTTCCAGGTAGAGGAAGTTGTCACCTTTTGTATATTATTTTCTTTTCCGCATTAGGATAGACCCAAGGAAGGGAGTACAAGTAACCGGGTTCTAGGGTCCAGTGGGAGACCATCTCGAGGAGTCGAGTCCGGGTCTCCTAACCCTAGAATTGGTAGGGTTGCTTGCCGCTCTCGTAGGGGTCTAGGGGTGTGGGATTGGCTATTCATCACAACCGTGGAATCCATGTTTTGTACTCGCTCGTATTGAAAACATGGACGTCCTAGTATATCCAATATTTCATATGATATTTTCTGCTGCGATATCTGTGATGTGATCATTTGATATGTTCTGATGGATACTGTATATAGTATATATGATATATTATATAGACGTTACTTATGTTTTGCACCCGCACTAGCTCTGCCCTGCTCTGTCGTTAGTTACCTAACCTAACGGTGCACGAGGGGACATCGAGGCGAATGCGGATGGCATAAGTGTACGTCGTATTTATCTGTAATGTTTAGGTAAGTGTTACTGGTTGGATTCACTGGAGTGTGAGCGGGCTTGCTCGTCGATCTTCTGATCGCTCAATACCCGGGTGGCCGTTACGTTTAGCAGACCGCTTGCGGCTTGTGGGTGTTTGATATGATCATCACCTGCTGCCGGCGTATTGACGAGTCTTTAGAGTCCTACACAGAGGTTTCCTGGCTCAAGCGAAACGAAATAGGAGCGCATATGAGATATGTGCGGGACCGAGAATAATACGTGTATGTGATACCGTATTCTATTCTCGGGATGAATGTATTGATTGGTTGTATGCGATATAACCTAGTTATCGATTCAAGCGTTGATTCGATAAGTCGATACATTGAATACTAGTCGGTTATGTTCAACATGACCGGATCATTGAATCAAGTGTTGATTTAATGATTTAATGTATAATTATATATTTGATATATTACTTTGCATTAACTAGTATTGGTTCATTTTAAATGGATTTTCTCACTTGATATGCACATTGTATTTGTGATATATTTTTGTGTACACTTGATTGTATCATGTTTGATGATACATGTTTACTTGGCTTTGTGTAAAGAATTATACCATGGTTATGATAATGATTAGGGTTTTGAATTTATCAATTATTTATTTATCCATTCTTTTTGATAAATAGATAAAAGAAAAAACAAAATGGTTTCTTTTTATCATGAAACTTGTTGAAGCTTCATGAAGCTTTGACTAAAGTGACCATTTTGTCTTCATGCTTAACCCTAGCCATTCCCACTAACCATGGTCTATTCTCTACACCTAACCAAGGTTAGGATATGATAAGTATTCATTTTCTTTTCTATTTTTGAAATACTTTTATCATATTCTTTCTTTTTCTTCTTCATCTTTAACATGAAGAAAGCTTGACTTCATCAATGGTGACTTGATGAAATGAGTGAGAAATCCAATTCTAAAGTGAACCCACCTCCTATTTCTTCATCCTCTATCTCTTGCCAAGTAGTATAGGGTGTTTTCTTCACAAGTTTCATGACTTGGTGAAGTGGGAGTTTGATCTTGTGATGCCTCGACGTAGATCATCTTCGGCATCGTAGTCGATGACCTAGCCCGCCCATTTCTCCGATGAAGCCGACACTAGAGTCCAAGATCCGATTTGTACAGCGAGGAGACTTCATCGCGGAGCCATGGAGATGGAGAACTGGATCTACAAAGGTTGTATTTCCGTTTACCTATAGTAAAGTAGTTTACTAGTTATAGTTTCGCCTAAAATTCTAGTTAACGATCCGTATTAGGGTTTCTCGGCACTTGTAAAATTTGAAATTGGCATGGTTGATGCCTTGTGAGACTTCATTAGTGTGCCTAGGAACCCTACAGGATCCTAGTGTGGGTGTGTTCGTGAAGTGAGAAGTGGGTCCGTTCGAATTAGAAAAAGAAGAAGAGCCTTTTGAAGAATGAAGAATAGGCTCTAGCGAAGAAGATGAAGGTGAAGAAGAAAAGGATGGAGAAGAAGAAGAAGAAGAACCACCGGCAGGGGTGTCATCACTAATACCCACGTTATTTTGCAACACTTTTCCAGATCTCAACGTGGTCACCGCATTTACATTATGATTTTAATTTTCATATGCGACATGTACGTTGTGTGTGTGACCGGGATTTGGCAATGGTTGAGATGGAAGCTTTCCCTTTTCACTCTCACTCAACGCCGCAGTTAGTTGTGCAATTTGTACCTCAATAGATTTGATGCTTTGATCGTGTGAAGTATGGTTGTGCACCAAAGACTGGATGGAAGTCTCCAACCTTTCTGCGGATTGTGTAGATTGTTTGAGAAATGCATCTAGACTTTTTTCTAGCGATATAACCTTATCATCATTTGGTTGAACAAAATTATTTTGAAAGTAAAAGTTGTTAGGCACAAAATTGTTCGTTTGATTTGGATAAGGTTGTGGTTGGAAAGGTTGCTGGTATTGAGTTTGTTGGGGTTCTTGTTGTTGTGGAGGAGGAGGCCTTTGAAAGTTGTTGTTTCCTTGGAATTGTTGATTTTGATTCCAAGCAAAATTTGGGTGGCTCCTCCAAACCGGATTATAAGTCGAAAAGTAAGGATCATTTCTTTGTCGTTGCTGAAAGGCAGCATTGACTTGATCATGTCCTTGAGTAGATGGATTATAAGGACACTCTTCGGTAAGGTGTGATGGATCCGAACAATAAGCACAAACAGTTCGTGGGGGTAAAGCAGGGGAAGGAGAAGGCGATGAGATCTTGGTCTCAATGGCTTCTAGCTTTTTCGTAAGTGCGACCATCTCAGCCTTCATAGGAATGGACATATCTAATTGATATATGCCTGCCCTAGATTGACCAATAGAAGAAGATGAGGTGGTCTTGGTGCTTTCCTACTGAAGTGTTTGTTCAGCAAGATCCTCGAGAAACTGCCACGCTTCCTCACTAGATTTGGTTAGAAAGTGACCTTGACAAATGGTTTCTAGCAACTGCTTCGTAGCCGGGTTCAATCCCTCGTATAATGTTTGGCAAAGTTGCCAATTTTCGATCCCATGGTGAGGGCATTGAACCAGTAGGTCTTTGAATCTTTCAAAACACTTCCAAAATGGTTCGGAAGGAAGCTGGGAAAATTGTATAATCTCATTGCGAATTCTCGCGGTCTTGTGATGAGGATAAAACTTTTTAAGAAAAGTTTTAACAAACTCGTCCCAATTTCTAATTGAATGTGATGTTGTGCTGTATAACCACTTCTCGGCTAAGTCACATAAGGTGAAAGGAATGACTCTTAGCCTTATAGCATCATCTGATAATTGGGTTGTCTTCATCATGGCGCAAACGTTTTGGAATTTGTTGATAAAGATATAGGCATCTTCGGATTCCAATCCGTGAAATTTTGGCAGCATATTGATGAAGTGGGGTTTTATCTCAAAATTGTCCCCATTTGCCGGTGGGAGTGAAAGACAAGTAGGTAAAGCGGTGCGGACAGGGTATAAGAGATCCTGGAGCGCGATTCGTTGGGGCACTTCAACAGGCGGGTGATTCGGGTTATTCGCACCTAACAGAGGTGGAATCAGTCCCGTGGGTAAGGTGCTGTTGGGATTATATCCCGACATACCTTCAGAAGAAGAATTTAAAGGTGGAGGTAAGGAAGTGGAAAGAATTTCAATTTCGAAGTCGAAAGCTTCGTCGGTCGGTACCAACGAAACACGGACTAATCGGGCGCTAGTGTCCCTAGTCCACACGGACATACACTAAAGAGGTAGTGTAGTCAAAAAGGTGAAAAACAGAATGTAGGGGTAAGAAAATGTCAATGAGAAGAAAGTGGGTAGTGGTGGGGTGCACGGATTTTAAGCGACAAGTTGCAAGTTTTTATGGAAAAAAAATTTTCCTTTTTCCTTTTTCTCTTTATTTGGAACTTTTTGAGAAAAAAAATTCGATAAAGGGCTTTGACACACTTTCAATCAACCACAAATGCACAATCAGGCCTAGATCTATGGTCAGCTAGACAACTCCTGACTGTTCCAAAGGGCTAGAAATAGGACCTCAAACCGCCTCTTCACCGCCAATTGCGGCCAGGTAAGTGCCAGATGAGTGGGAGGCTCTCCACTACAAGTAGTGGCCCTAATTAAGTAACCACTCGCCTTAGACACACTTGCCTAGACACCGCAAAGTCAGGTTAGGATCAACGGCCGATGCCTACAACTAGTCCTATGTCCTATTGAGCGCGACGTCCTTAAGGCTGAGTCTAGTATTTTTTAATTAATTAATGGTTAATGCAATATGCCTTATATGATTTCTGGGGTCCTGGGAAGGGTGATGAAGTCCCCACCCAATCTGAATTGGTCTCAAGCCCCTTAAAGTCCGATTAAAAATATGCAAAACAGTAACAACCACTTGCAATCAATTTTTTATTTTAAGCGCGGCGCAAAGAATCCTGCACAAGATCAGTTATTGGAAGGGGTAGAGATTTTTTTAAGCGCAAAGAATCCTGCAGGAGATTTGACAGAAGAGATATTTTAGGTTGCAGAGGAGAGATAAAGGGAGCAAACAGTGGAATTTCCTCGTGCTGACGTCAGCACCATGCGGCGGATCTGCGGTTGGAAGGCACCTAGCACGGCGGAAACGCGGCGGTTTGAGCGGTTCAAGTCCCGAGAAAAATTCTACTCCTCTGTTCTGATCTTCCTCGGTTGTTCAGATCTTTATCTTTCTGTTTCGCTCTCTGGATTTTTCCAGATTCGGACTTGTACGTCGATCCTGCAAAGATTCACCCAAGAAACCGTTCAAACAATAAAAGATGATAGAATTTTTATATTTTTTCAGTTTTCAGTTTTTTATGATTTTTATATTTTGTATTAACCCGAAATTGCAAAAAGGAAATATTACGCCATCTCCGGCAACGGCGCCATTTGATTGGAAGAATTTGTAGATCAAAAATATTTGTTAACCGCAATCAAGAACGGCGTCGCTTGGTAGCTAGCCGGTGAGTACGGGTCGGTCCACAGGGATGTTGTGTCATTTCTAATTTGCTCAAACGAGTTAATTCTAAACGTTGTGAATGGATTATCTCTAAAACCTAAATTGAATTATACTAAGACTAGAATCTTGCTAGGGTTAGGTTTAGGGTAAGTTGTGAAATTGAATGTTTCCTTACCACTTTCAATGCCCTATTTTAGATTTATTAGGTGTTATGGTAATAATTAATAAAGGGGATTAGTACCATCGGGAAGAAACGATATTTCTTCCACTAGGTTCTTGTCCTTCCTTTCTCAATTATTACCCTAACCTCCATGGAAAACATACACAACGGTCATTTATACTACGGTATCACCGTTACCTCGAGGGTTAAGGTGCCGCAGGGAACGGTGTGTGTATGTATGCATGGAGTCCTAATTATTATGTGTGATGGGGCAAGAAAGGGGTGAGAGATTTCATCTCTCAAACCTTTCCCTAAAGCTAACCCTAACAAGCGAGGAGACTATTCGCTTGTTAGGGAATTGAATGACATTCTAACTATCTAACTAGGGCAAATAATTAAAAGTAAACTAAGGCAATGAAATAGAAATCTTACTTTATTGATGGCTCTCTCCAAACATCAACACAGGAATTACAAATCTGAATTTATGAAATGAAAAGAGGCATCACCTAAAATAGGTTTTAGGGTCTCTATTTATAGATTCATAGAAAACCCTAGGTTTACAATCGCCGCATGTATGTTTTTACAATTTTACCCCCCTAAGAAACCTAACTACTGCACCGACGCACCGACACAATAATTCTGCACCGGCACGGGTCCTTCATGGCCGTGAAACCGCTGCCAAAACCCACGTTTTGCCGCGGATCCGTGGCCATATGGTGGCATCTTGGTTTGCACTTTCTTCTGTTGCTTCAGGTTATTTTTGTCTTCTTGTTTCTTCTGTTGGTTTCTCAGTTTGTCTTGTAGATTTCTTCCAGATTTCCTCAGTGAATAATTGTGGTGGACTTTTACCGTTGCTTCATGACGAAGTCTTGAACCTTGCGCTGCCTTTGTTCTTTGTGAACATGTTAATTGATTTTCATTTAGTCTTCAAACTGTAGGCAAGATAAAGATTCTCTGTTTGTTGGTCGAAGTCTCACTTTTGCATTGTCTTTTCATCATTTCACTGTTTTTATTCTGAGAACCTGTAACCTGCAACTATGTAGCAAACATGGATCAAAAGCACATGTTTATTTGTAAAATGCATAAGAATAGGGAATATAATAATGCAATATTATGATATGAACAAATACCCCCAAACTTATCTTTTGCTCGTCCTCGAGCAAACCTAGTTTTATTCTCGACAAAATCCTAACCTCACTTTTGCAGGGAATCGCGATTGCACTGAGCTCATGCAACAAGCCGTTAAACCTTTAGGTGTCCCTAGTAGGAGGAGTGTTTTTTTCTGAGGGTTTTCAGCGGATACTACCCACAAAATCCTAGCAATTTGGCCCATTAACTTTCATTTTCCAATTAGGTTATCCAAACAAGGAATTCTATTATCTCGACTTAGAAATTATCCACCCGTATTCTTCACACCTCCTTACCATTTAACTTAAGATTATATATGTTCTGCAGACCTACTTAGCTTTCGGCATCTTTTAAGTTTTCCTTCTAGGGTTCCATCTCAACTTAGAAATTTTTATCATCTCTATTAAAGATATAAGTCATATTCTTCATTCCTATCTCTTATCTAAACCCCAATCACATACCCCTATGTGTGTGTATAAATCACCCCTACACTTGGAAATTCAAATCAAGCAATCATACTCTTGTCCGTTGTCCAAAGCACTTCTTAATTAGTGAAATTTTAGATGAATTTCGCTCACACATCCTTCATGCGATCGTTAATACTTCTTGAGGTACCAACAACCGATTACAAAATGTGTATGCACAATAAAGCGTAATTCCTAGTCTTGTAACACCTAAGGCTTTAGGAATGACTCCCAAACCAGTTGGTCTAAGGCACTAGGTGATGAAGCACCCTTGCTAAATATTTTTTCTATTTTTGCAGCCTTAAGTAATCAGAAAAATTAGTGTTCATTTTTTTATTATCTCTTTATTCACACTTGAATTTTATATTTTCTTCGTACTAAGAACTTTAGACAAGAGCATTTCAAGGTCTCCTCTACTATTCCAAGTTTCAAGGTGTATGTTTGTGCAATTTGTAGGGTATATATTTTCAGAATTTAGACTTAAACTTAGGAATTATTTTTCAAAACTTATACTTTAATAAAAATATCAATACTTTTCCCTTGTTTTAACTTATCCCAAGAAGTCAACTCGAAATTTGCCTCTAAATAAACTACAAAGACATATACTTTCTACCGTTAAATTTTAAGAAAGGTTATTTTTAGGGTTTTTAATTTACTAAGTATAAGATTTAGTTGTTCCGAGCTAGTTAACCTTATTGTCAAACTCAAGTCAATTATAGCCAAAATTGAATACTTTAATTTTTATAATTTTTGAAATTTTTCAATTTTTATGGATTTTAAAATAAGTATGCAAATGCAAAAATAATGTACATATGAATGCGAAGGAAGAAAGCTTACCGAGCATACCCCCAAACTTAAACTTGACAGTGTCCTCACAGTCATGCTACACCAAGAGGGTTGAGAATGTCGGCACTCCCCTGTTTATTTATTTATAATTTTTTTTTTTTTTATTGTTAAAATAAAAGTATATATACAGAAAGGCCCCCTTAAACTTCATTGAAACAATGTTAAACGTCATTGCCAAACTTTGCAAAGACCAAACTTCAACACCAACCAGTTGAAAAATTTATCTGTATAGAGTATCGGTTGGTGGAAGAATATGTTGTACCGATCCAAAAAGAATTGGGGAAGATAGAAGTGGTGGTATGGAAAGTGTGGAAGTGAATAGATTGGAGGTGATGATGAATCAAAACGAGAATATGAATGATCAGGAATCAGTGGAATATTGGCATTCTCGTAGCTTATTAAAAGAAAAGGGGATGGTTCAACTTCTAAAGGAGGAGGTTGACTATCCACACTATCCCCAAGATGTTTCTGTGGATCCTTTATCGACTTGGCATCATCCATCATATGCATATGATATTCAATTATGAGAGAACTAATCTCCTCGGCGTTCGCCATAGTCCAGCCGAAAGCTTGCCGCTTATCTTGTAAGACCATTAAAAGGGCTTCCTCTTGCTCGAGGGATAGAGAGGCCGATATGATAACGGGAAAGGTCTCATTCTCACCAAGGTAAGCATATTTAAGGTAAGACGGCAAGGACTTTAGTTCGAGTTTCGGAGGCGAAACAATCAAAGGTAAAATTGGGGAATCTACCTCGAACTCAAAGGACTCCAACACTGGTTCGAAATCACTGCAAACAACCGATTCGGATGGTTCAACTAACTCATCCAAAAATTCAAAAGACTCATATTCGGGCGGTGAATCGTCAAAATCATCTGAAAAAGTGAAACATTCATAATCAATATCGGTTGTGTCAACTGTGGTAGATTCAAGGAGGGACGCACTAGTGGCGTCAAAACTGTTGTCATCAAACAGAAATCTTTCAAGCTCGCAGTCCTCCTGCGTGATTTCGTGAATAGAGCAAACTTCTCGTGTACTAGTTTTAGGCACGGGGGGCAGACTTCCTATCTTGTAAATATTGAACTCACTAGACATCTTCCCGAAGGATAGAGTCATGGAGCCATTGCGACAATTTATTACGGCATTGGAAGTGGCCAAAAATGGTAGACCGAGGATTACCGGAATTTGGTTCCGTGGGTTAGCAACAGGTTGTGTGTCCATAACAATAAAATCAATGGGGAATATGAAATCCCCTACTTTGATCAACACATCCTCTAACTCCCCTTAGGATGGGTGATTGATTGATCAGCCATTTGGAGAGTACAACGAGTGGGTTTCAACTCTCCAACCCCTAATTGCTCGTACACGGAGTAGGGAAGCAGGTTAACACTAGACACAAGATCTAAAAGTGCTCGAATGATGTTCTTATCCCCAATTGTTATTGAAATTGTAGGACAGCCAGGGTCCTTTCGTTTTTGGGGTAAGGGTTGAGGTTGGTTAATAGTATTTCCACTGCACTAGCCACTAGCACTTTCTTGGGTATTTGAGACTTTCTCTTCGAGGAGCATAAGCCCTTTAAGATTTTCGCGTACGAAGGGACTTGTTGGATCGCATCCAAGAGAGGTATATTTATGCTAACCTGTTTAAATAACTCCACAATCTTCTCCATTTGTGGAGTTGGTTTATTGGGACTCAACCTGTTTGGAAATGGAGCATTTGGAAAATAATGTCTGTGGAGTAGAATGTGGAGTTGGAACGGATCCCAGTGTGGGTGTGTTCGTGAAGTGAGAAGTGGGTCCGTTCGGATTAGAAGAAGAAGAAGAGCCTTTTGAAGAATGAAGAATAGGCTCTAGCGAAGAAGATGAAGGTGAAGAAGAAAAGGATGGAGAAGAAGAAGAAGAAGAAGAAGAAGAAGAACCATCGGCAGGGGTGTCATCACTAATACCCACGTTATTTTGCAACAGTTTTCCAGATCTCAACGTGGTCACCGCATTTACATTATGATTTTGATTTTCATATGCGACATGTGCGTTGTGTGTGTGACCGAGATTTGGCAATGGTTGAGATGGAAGCTTTCCCTTTTCTCTCTCGCTCAACCCCGCAGTTAGTTGTGCAATTTGTGCCTCAATGGATTTGATGCTTTGATCGTGTGAAGCATTGTTGTGCACCAAACACTGGATGGAAGTCTCCAACCTTTCTGCGGATTGTGTCGATTGTTTGAGAAACGCATCTAGACTTTTTCTAGCGAGAAACATTATCATCATTTGGTTGAACAAAATTGTTTTGAGAGTAAAAGTTGTTAGGCACAAAATTGTTCGTTTGATTTGGATAAGGTTGTGGTTGGAAAGGTTGCTGGTATTGAGTTTGTTGGGGTGCTTGTTGTTGTGGAGGAGGAGGCCTTTGAAAGTTGTTGTTTCCTTGGAATTGTTGATTTTGATTCCAAGCAAAATTTGGGTGGCTCCTCCAACCCGGATTATAAGTCGAAAAGTAAGGATCATTTCTTTGTCGTTGCTGAAAGGCAACATTGACTTGATCATGTCCTTGAGTAGATGAATTATAAGGACACTCTTCGGTAAGGTGTGATGGATCCGAACAACAAGCACAAACAGTTCGTGGGGGTAAAGCAGGGGAAGGAGAAGGCGATGAGATTTTGGTCTCAATGGCTTCTAACTTTTTCGTAAGTGCGGCCATCTCGGCCTTCATAGCAATCGACATATCTAATTGATGTATGTCTGCCCTAGATTGACCAATAGAAGAAGATGAGGTGGTCTTGGTGCTTTCCTACTGAAGTCTTTGTTCAGCAAGATCCTCGAGAAACTGCCACGCTTCCTCACTAGATTTGGTTAGAAAGTGACCTTGACAAATGGTTTCTAGTAACTGCTTCGTTGCCGGGTTCAATCCCTCGTATAATGTTTGGCAAAGTTGCCAATTTTCGATCCCATGGTGAGGGCATTGAACCAGTAGGTCTTTGAATCTTTCAAAACACTTCCAAAATGGTTCGGAAGGAAGCTGGGAAAATTGTATAATCTCATTGCGAATTCTCGCGGTCTTGTGATGAGAATAAAACTTTTTAAGAAAAGTTTTAACAAACTCGTCCTAATTTCTAATTGAATATGATGCTGTGCTGTATAACCACTTTTCGGCTAAGTCACATAAGGTGTAAAGAATGACCCTTAGCCTTATAGCATCATCTGATAATTGGGTTGTCTTCATCATGGCGCAAACGTTTTGGAATTTGTTGATAAAGATATAGGCATCTTCGGATTCCAATCCGTGAAATTTTGGCAGCATATTGATGAAGTGGGGTTTTATCTCAAAATTGTCCCCATTTGCAGGTGGGAGTGAAAGACAAGTAGGTAAAGCGGTGCGGACAGGGTATAAGAGATCCTGGAGCGCGATTCGTTGGGGCGCTTCAACAGGCGGGTGATTCGGGTTATTCGCACCTAACAGAGGTGGAATCAGTCCCGTGGGTAAGGTGTTGTTGGGATTATATCCCGACATACCTTCGGAAGAAGAATTTGAAGGTGGAGGTAAAGAAGTGGAAGGAATTTCGACGTCGGAGTCAAAAGCTTCGTCGGTCGGTACCAACGAAACACGGACTAATCGGGCGCTAGTGTCCCTAGTCCACACGGACATACACTAAAGAGGTAGTGTAGTCAAAAAGGTGAAAATCAAAATGTGGGGGTAAGAAAATGTCAATAAGAAGAAAGTGGGTGGTGGTGGGGTGCACGGATTTTAAGCGACAAGTTGCAAGTTTTTATTAAAAAAAATTTCCTTTTTCCTTTTTCTCTTTATTTGGAACTTTTTGCAAAAAAAAAATTTCGATAAAGGGCTTTGACACACTTTCAATCAACCACAAATGCACAATCAGGCCTAGATCTAGGGTCACCTAGGTCAGCTAGACAGCTCCTAACTATTCCAAAGAGCTGGAAATAGGACCTCAAACTGCCTCTTCACCGCCAATTGCGGCCAGGTAAGTGCCAGGTGAGTGGGAGGCTCTCCACTACAAGTAGTGGCCCTAATTAAGTAACCACTCCCCTTAGACACACTTGCCTAGACACCGCAAAGTCAGGTTAGAATCAACAGCCGATGCCTACAACTAGTCCTCTGTCCTATTGAGCGCGACGTCCTTAGGGCTGAGTCTAGTATTTTTTAATTAATTAATGGTTAATGCAATATGCCTTATGTGATTTCTGGGGTCCTGCGAAGGGTGATGAAATCCCCACCCAATCTGAATTGGTCTCAAGCCCCTTAAAGTCCGATTAAAAATATGCAAAATAGTAACAACCACTTGCAATCAATTTTTTATTTTAAGCGTGGCGCAAAGAATCCTGCACAAGATCAGTTATTGGAAGGGGGAAAGATTTTTTTAAGCGCAAAGAATCCTGTAGGAGATTTGACAGAAGAGATATTTTAGGTTGCAGAGGAGAGATAAATGGAGCAAACAGTGGAATTTCCTCGTGCTGACGCCAGCACCATGCGGCGGATCCACGGTCGGAAGGCACCTAGCGCGGCGGAAACACGGCGGTTTGAGCGGTTCAAGTCCCAAGAAAAATTCTACTCCTCTGTTATGATCTTCCTCGGTTGTTCAGATCTTTATCTTTCTATTTCGCTCTCTGGATTTTTGTCACGACCCAAAGTTTGGCCCGTGACCGGCACTTAACCACGTAACGTCTACAGGCGTAACGCGACTAAGTAAGCCGAAAACCCAGAAATCTAACCAGTAAAAGTATAGAGTGATTTAAGCATTAAATAGAACCAATTACTAAGATAACAATATACGACTCCGTAGCGAAGAAAATGAGCAACAAGTAGGAAACATCACAGATAGAATAAACTGCATAAGTAAAGTCGGCTCACAACGAGCTCGACGCCAGAAAACAAAATAATATACATCGTCCTCACAACTGGTCTCTAAGTCAATACATAAGTGGTAGATGGAGAGTACTAGATAAACAATGTACATAACTGAAAGATAACCAGATACCGCACAAAACCCACCTATCAGCAAAAGAGCTAGTACACCAACTGTAGGGGTATCTGTGTCAAAAGATGCAAGAACGCAGCCTGCCGCGACTACTCCGAAGGGCAACCTGCAAACACTGTAGCACAACTGGGATGAGTTGCCAACTCGTGAATAGAAGATAACATATAAAGGTAATCGTGAGTATGCACGTGCAACGATACTCTAACCTATATAAACAGATAATATCTATATGATGAACTGGATGCTCAAATCATGCAACAAGTGCGATCTAATAACATCTCCATGTGATGAGCAAGATATGTGATGATCAGGTATAGCAATGCAGTCTAACCACCCTATATAGAATGAACAGGGTATGCAATGATCGTGCAAGCATGTGTACTATATCAGGTACAATAGATACAGGATGAGATATCAATTACTACATGCTGATCATGGAAAATATAACATCTACACGGAATGTCATCGTGGAAAGTATAATCGGTGTAAGTGCACGGCGGCGCCCCGGCCGTCAAACCGACGCCGGAGACGCGGAAACGAAAAACTTTGCGAAACTTGCAAACCGGCACCACCGCGCACTTTTAACCCGGATCGGGCCATTAACCTAGCATCTAGCAAACTAAAAGATGGGTGAAGAGATATACCAAGTGATCCGTGTCCTTCGGTCTTCATCTCCACTCCGATCTCCCACGGAATCTCCGTCCGTCACCTCCTCGTCGAAACAGGCACCACGTAGCCGAGTTCTTTTACGGGCTCCCACCTCTGGAACGAGGCAACTCGGGTGCGAAGTTGGCTAGCCGACGCGTCCAAGATATGCTGTAGATGTAGTGTAGAATCTATGTGTCTCATTGGGGTGAAGTTGCCTTGTATGGATGTGGAGTATAGAATGAACAATGGAGAGAGGTTTGGAATTTTTAGCAAGCAAAAAATGAAATGAGATGAATCAATCCCTCACATAAAAATGAACTCTCTCATTCTCTCCAAATAGTGGCCGGCCCCTCATCCAAAAAATGGTGGAGGAAAAAAAGCAAGTGGAGAAAAAGAAATGTCACACCCATTTCTAATCTCATCACATCCAAATCCAATCTTAAAAAGCAAATGAAAAGACCAATAAAGAATCTCATCATGATGAAGCCACACATTTACAAGGGACCCCCTCCACAAATACTAATTTGCACAATTGCAAATTAGCCCCTCCATCGGAAAAGTCCGGCCGCGAAGGAACAAATGAAAACTGGCCGGAACGGAATGCAAACTGGCAACTTCAGAAAACTGATCCCGTAAAAAATTATAGGAAAACCCCGCTATTGCATATACATGCCCGCATTTGTATTCCCACTGAACACAAATGCAAAGAGACAAAACTACACTGTCTAATACTGGGATCCGGCTTAAACCAAAGCCGGCTAGTAAAAACCGTCCGATCACGATCCGTGCAATACCGCACGTATCTGATCGAACCCTGCCATATTTCCATACGGCCTCTACAGCGTTTCGCCCGAAACTTGAGTAACTGTGTGTGGTGGACTCTAAAGACTGGTCAATACTATGGCTGTGGATTTAACCACTAGCACGTCAGAAGTATTAGCCATACGTGACGGGCTACAAGCTATTGACCAAAAGGGACGTCGATGAGCGAACTCATCCTGACACCCTACTGAGCCTGTCAGTGACAATATCCATACAGTCCGGTCCGTTCGTCTATGAGCATCGCATGGCGGGCCTAGGGGGTTGGTAAAAGTCAGACCCCCAAAAGCGGTACAAGTCGTGTTGGAGTGTAGCCCAGAACACCCTGAGATACTACTGGAATACCTACCAGAAAATCTCCTGCCTTGGCCAAGGACTTTTCATGTACTGGCTCTCCTAGACACAGCGCGACCTCACCCCCAATACCGGGAAAGACGAACCCCTGCAGATCCGCTCACTGCCTCCATGTGGCTCGGGACTGTACCCAACTAAAACCTGTTTGCACGACTCCTTTGAGCCGTGGTAGGGTAGTAATCAAAGCACAGTTGGAACTCACACGAGACAAATGACGATCTCAGGTCAATGAACTAACCTGTACACATGTCACCAGGGAACTGCTATCTGACATCAGGTATAATCCCAACTAGCAGGTTCCCGGCGAGTCCTGTCCGGTGTACTCATAACCCAATGAGCACCTGTATACATCTTAGGTGAACCAACTGACACCAGTGGCTTGTGAGACCGGCCACTGCCCCTCGTCGGGGTCTCGACTGTATACACTAGTCTACTCTGGAGTATCGATGCCCTGTCTCGAAACTCCCACGACTAGGGACCTTTTAAGGATGTGCTTATAGACCCCAGCTCCCACGTATATGATCTCCCTCATACTGCTGGTAGTCAAGCAAGAATCCTAGGGGCTCTATCAACGTGCAATAGCGACTCGTAAGGTCACCTAAAGCAGTACACGATGATAAAGATAAACCAGATAGCATACTATCATCTTGAGTAAGACTGTCCTACCGGGATAGGTCCTCCCTCAATCATTGCAATCACATGCTTGTGATCCAATAATTGACTCTGAGGGCACTATCTCCAACAATCTCCCACTTGCACTAAAGGCTAATTATTGCAATGTCGCATACTCACAGCCCGTGTGATACCGAACACCCAACTCCTCTACTAGTCAGTCTCACAAAGCTCGTTTGCGAAACTTTTGCGTTCGAAGAATAGCCTCAGTGAGTGGATCCGCTCTGGTGTTTCTTTCTATGTCTCTCTTTATCTCAAGTTCGCGGAGAAAGCCATCTCCCGAAATGAGCAATACTTGTCTTAGAATATGTCTGGATGTCTGATGGGACCTAGCTCATAAATGAACTCCAAATACAAACTTCTTAGACTGTATCGTCAACTGAACTTAATCAGTATCCTGCGCCATGCCTTCCCTCAGTATCCACTTGGACCACCTGTCCAAAATACTGCCCCTCGTCAGAGGGAAAACTATAACTCTGACAGCTACTCTGCCATCCAGGTCACCTTGGAAGCCTGGAATGATAACTGTCTCCCGAATGAGGTTGTCGTTATCATATCCCAAGAACATCCACTTATGTTCTAAAACTGCTTCCGATTGTTTTTCCAGAATTGGATTAATATCAACTTATTGCACCTACTGCAAAAACAACATCTGGTGTGGTACTTGACATCTCATGATTGACTCAATTGCCTAAGCAAGTGATCTGTCAATCATGCACATCCATCTCCCCTTTAGTCTGTAAGACACCTTTAGAGAGGGTGACTCCATCACCTGCAGGTATACTACCATGCCGGGAGTCGTCCATTCTAAATACTCTTAGAATGCGGTCAAAGTACCTAGATTGGGAAACCACCGAAATCTAGATCTAAAACCATAGATCTAGTTACCAGAATGTCTGATATAATATCCAAGTCCTATGTGGAGAAACTACTGTGTGACGACCAAAGTATAACCGATCTTAGTATAGGAATATCACTTCCTACTCTGTGTATGTCATCAAATACCAGGACATCACACTCTACTACCTTCTTAACAGATCCATCCCCTATTCTGATGAAGTCAAACCTATGACTGTCACATCAGAAATAGATGATCTATCTCCGCTATATCTTCTTTAGTCTATAAATAGACATAAGCCACATGTCCACCAATGCTTCCGCTGCTCCCACTGACTACGACACCCCTCTGGCAGAGTCATATAGACGTACACTTCTAAAGCTAGTTTAGAACGACGCTATACTCATCCTCCTGCCAGGTCTCATAGTCTGGAACAACAGTAATGGCAAGTCTGGGAAAACAAGAACCTCCCTGCCACCGTCCTTGAGCATACCGAAGTACCTCTCGGGTGCCTGAGGTTACTCACTTTATCTGCGGAGTGGCCAATGGAATGTCAAACCAGATTGAATCTTTAGGTTCTTATCAAATCTTCAGTAATCGTTTGCGGTTCTGGAATCACTTCCAGTTCTACCATACTCCCACTACTGTTTTCTGAAAAAATCCTTTTTATTAAAACTGTGGCGAGTCAAGAACAATATCACTATTGATCTTCCAGATGGTAGAATACCAACCCTCGTCATAGCCCGGGTCAACCCACAAACAGCCATTACAGAAACGTGCCTTGAGTTATCCGGAGTCTGGTTTTAAGCATAAGCCGGACAACTCCCCGTATCTTGACAATGTCAAGATATGAACTGTTCTATATCCAATATAGAAACAGAGGCACTGATTTAATTGAACCAGATTCAAATCATGCAGCTGTCTCCAGTGCATGTCAACTAAATGGAGAGAGGCCGATCAGCGTTACTCAACTTAGGAATGCTTCCAATTATGAGTAACCTGAAAGAGAAGCAATTTCTCTTAATCATTACTATCATCTGAATACCATATACAAGTATCTACATCTTCGATCACTTTGAAGAATCCCGATACTTGCAATACCTGGTTCTCTACTTTATTCTTATACCTATAACTTCTCAAAACATGGACCTTGTATTTCTACGAAACACATGTCTAAGAACTAGAGAAGTCACAAGTAAACAGAATATAGTACGAGGACCAACCCCTCTGTCCCAATGGAAACTGGAGAATATACAATACTCTGTATAAGTTCCTTGAGTCTAGTGACTCATTCACTGTGTGTCGTAGGTTGAAAACTGTACTTATGGTTAAGAAGAATTACACCGCTGTTCAATGCTCCTTACCTAACCATCCACTGGTATAGGTAAATGTCATAGACATAATTTCAAAAAGGAATATCTCACTCTATAAAAATAGACGTACAAATATATCAATTTGAAATTGGTGCATAACAACGGATATTCAAAACCAAATATTTGCCGTCCGGCAAACAACCCAGGTGACTTCCTCAAATATCACCAATTACAACGAATCCCGATATAATGAGGATGATCACCTAATTCCCAATAACTTACTCCCACTCATCATCTGTAAAACCATACAGATGTGAGAATCAAACCTGGTAAATACATACCCTGGAGCAAGTGTCTAATCGGGAAATTAGTTTTCTTTTAACAGTACACAGTGAAACTGAAACATCGAAATGTTTCGTTGGGGTTTCCTGGTATTCCTAGTAATGCCTCTTCCATTATCCAGATTCACAACTGTAACCGTATAATTCTTTGTCACCTCTCCAAATCCCTTTATATGTCTTTAGTCATTACCTTCTGTACACCCCTTTAGGCCAAATAGTTTTCTTCCTTCCCTGCCGTTCGGCACCAGCCTATGGTTTGGAAGAAGACTATCCAATAAGCATAATGGGTGTACTGTCCTAATCCTAGGAGCACTCGCAATGTGAGAGAAGGTGAAGATAAAAGATAACCGAATAAACCTTATTCCTATTTCTCCTGAACCAGGATCCATCCCCGAACTGGAACAAGTTCCTTTCGAGTTCGTATATAACCATACGATGGATTATCCAAATAAACTGTGGATCTTCGTAGTGATACGGAGTGTCCTGGAGAAATACAAAGGTGATTTAGGATTGGCGAAGAAATTTTTGGTTTGGTCGTGAATAGTAGTCGCAACTTACTTTTCCCTCTTACTAATCCCTTTCTTTGTCTTAACTTAATACCTTCTGTACACCGTTTAGGCTAATTGCTTTTCATCATTCCCTACCGTTCGGCACCTGCCTAAGGTTTGGAAGAAGACTATCCAATTTGCGTAACAGGTGTACTATATCCTAAACCAAGAAGTACTCGCAACCAGAGAGAAGGTAAAAGGAAAAGACAACTGAATAGTCCTATTCGTTTTCTCCAGAACAGGAAACCATCCTCGAATTCCTTCGAGTTCGTATATAACCATACGATGGTTTTGTCCAATGGAAGTGGACGTCCGTAGTAATACGGGGTGTCCTGGAGAAAAGGGTAAAAGTAGGAGTGGCAATGAGGTTTGCAACTCTGACAATCCAAAAGCCAGTGTTTAAGAAGGTTCGGTCAACTTGGTCACTGAGTCATAGTCTAGGGTCGGGTCAATGGTCGCTGCCAAAGAGAGAGAGAAAAGAAACACTCAGCGTGCACTCTAACCTAGATCAGAATGGTTATCACTTTATCTAATCAGGAAAGCTCCCACTGTAACGTCAAATTCTTCCCCAAACCTGAAAGAAGAATTAGCCGGGATCACCCGAGGAGTAAACCAACTCATCAGTGGGAATCGGGATCCAACTATCATCGCATGATAACGTGACGGAATCCGCTCACGTTATCACACTCCAGAAGGTATGCGCATATCTGACAAGTTTCAGTTTCTTTAGAAACTCCCGATGTGGATTTTTGTCCCATACTCTTATGACCTTGACGAAGGCCAACATATCATAAGTCACATGTCAAGTTCTACCTGTCATTATCCAGGTTAATTTGAACCCACCCGTACATACCCTTGACGAAGGACAAAATAGTAGTACGACTGTCCCAAACCAACGCATCTATCTATACTGCAGAAAAGTAACAAATAGCTACCATACACTATGCCTTGACGAAGGCCAACATACATAGCATGAATACTAAGTGCTACCGTTCTGAAATGACGGAGGGCTACGAATGGTTTCTGGCGAAAACCTTTAACGTAATGAACTTGATATCGTTGAAGGAACTGATAGCTTTATAAAAATATAGTGACGAAAACCTTTGCTAAAGAGGTCACTCCCGGTGAAGGGATCTCGGCTCTTTCCCCGTAGAATGAGGTGCAGGATATTCCAACTGAATACCACGATGCAAAGCAAAAGTAATCGGCTATAGTGAAGTTATTGCCCTGACGCAAACTTTTGTCCAAGGGGTCACTCCCGGTGAAGGGATCTCGGCCCTTGCCTCGTCGACTGAGGAGCAGGATATTCCAACTGAATACCACTATGCAAAACAAAAGAGAACGCCCTTGCAATAACAGCTTTTTGAAAAGTGTTCCAACAACATCAGAATAGGTTTGTTTAGCTTGCATTGATCCGAATCAACGCAGTCCCATCAATTGATCACACCACAAAAGAACGAAAATAATGATGTACGTATATGCCATCCGCATTCGCCACTGGGTCCCGTCACCACCCGTTAGGTTACTTAACTAACGACAGAGCGGGGATTGGACTAGCGCGGATGCAAAACATATACAACATCTACTAGTATATATATAATATATAATTTTCGCTCAAGGCGTGATAAAAAAGCAACATCACAGAAATGTACAGCATCACAGAACAATACAGATATCTGGGATCTCCGGGTTTCATAGAGCCGCTACTGAAACCCGACGTTCCCCTGGTCGTGTGGATAGCCTGTGCAATGAAAACCTAGACCCCTACGGGCGCGGCAAGTTACCCGCCAAAACCTGAAGTGAGGCAGCCCCCTTCAGCAACGTGAATGGACCACCCAGCACTTCACGGAATCCGGTAACTTGGGCACCCCTCCTGGGTCAACCTGTACCCCCTACGAGTGCGGTGAATAGCCAGCCAATTCTAGAGTAAAGCCCCCTCCGTCTCAACGCCATAAGATGCAGGCTCGTTGCCCTCTAGAACCCGGCTATCCGTGCACCCCTTCTTGGGGTAATCCTAGTACAGAAAGTAAAATATACATACAACGGGTACATCGACCTCGACTCGGTCGTGCCCCAAAAGAATAATACAAACAGGCAGTGACGGCAGTCCACATGTCGGACGCTCGCCCCGCAATATCAAATGTACATATAAAACAAAAATGTACTAACATTGCATCCAGGCTATCCCCACGACCGATCCGCAACATCACAGCACAACACAGAATATCAACGTGAATGTCACGTTCGCAAATCCGTCTAAAAGGGCTATAGCAGATAGACTGGATTTACCGATCAAATGACATTCACGGTCGCAGATATAATGTAAATACTGTGAACTAACATATTTAAAATATCCGATCGAACAAATTTAGTGAAGTGGGCCCCAAGCAGTACTGTAGCACTTACAGAAAATCTGGGCCCAAAAAGAATGTCCCAAAACCCCTATTTCCTATTCAAAAGCCCACTGGAAAAATCTGGTGCAAAGATAGCACTTTCCCACCGCGAAACCGCGTCCAAACCAGGGGTTTAGCCACGTTTCCGCGGCCGTACTAACGAATCAATGCATCGAATTTTCCCAGAAGTCTTAGAATTTCCTGCATGTGTTTCTGCAATGACCTGAAAAATTTTTAGAGCCCAAAAAATTTCAACAGAAAACTGATGCACACGAAATACGGTTTTTTTGGGATTTTTGTTCGATCGAGTCTTTAAACACACTAGAGCAAGCTAGGCAAGGTTAATGGCGTGGCTCTGATACCAATGTAAGTGCACGGCGGCGCCCCGACCGTCGAACCGACGCCGGAGACGCGAAAACGAAAAACTTTGCGAAACTTGCAAGCCGGCACCACTGCGCACTTTTAACCCGGATCGGGCAATTAACCTAGCATCTAGCAAACTAAAAGATGGGTGAAGAGATATACCAGGTGATCTGTGTCCTTCGGTCTTCATCTCCACTCCGATCTCCCGCGGAATCTCCGTCCGCCACCTCCTCGTCGAAACGGGCACCACGTAGCCGAGTTCTTTTACGGGCTCCCACCTCTGGACCGAGGCAACTCGGGCGCGAAGTTGGCTAGCCGATGCATCCAAGATATGCTGTAGATGTAGTGTAGAATCCATGTGTCTCATTGGGGTGAAGTTGCCTTGTATGGATGTGGAGTAGAGAATGAACAACGGAGAGAGGTTTGGAATTTTTAGCAAGCAAAAAATGAAATGAGATGAATCAATCCCTCACATAAAAATGAACTCTCTCATTCTCTCCAAATAGATGCCGGCCCCTCATCCAAAAAATGGTGGAGGAAAAAAAGCAAGTGGAGAAAAAGAATGATAGTGAGAAAAAGAAATGTCACACCCATTTCTAATCTCATCACATCCAAATCCAATCTCAAAAAGCAAAGGAAAAGACCAATAAAGAATCTCATCATGATGAAGCCACACATTTACAAGGGACCCCCTCCACAAATACTAATTTGCACAATTGCAAATTAGCCCCTCCATCGGAAAAGTCCGGCCTCGAAGGAACAAATGAAAACTGGCCGGAACGGAATGCAAACTGGCAACTTCAGAAAACTGATCCCGTAAAAAATTACGGGAAAACCCCGCTACTGCATATACATGCCCGCATTTCTATTCCCACTGAACACAAATGCAAAGAGACAAAACTACACTGTCTAATACTGGGATCCGGCTTAAACCAAAGCCGGCAAGTAAAAACCGTCCGATCACGATCCGTGCAATACCGCATGTATCTGATCGAACCCTGCCATATCTCCATACGACCTCTACAGCGTTTCGCCCGAAACTTGAGTAACTGTATGTGGTGGACTCTAAAGACTCGTCAATACTATGGCTGTGGATTTAACCACTAGCACGTCAGAGGTATTAGCCATACGTGACGGGCTACCAGCTATTGACCAAAAGGGACGTCGATGAGCGAACTCATCCTGACACCCTACCGAGCCTGTCAGTGACAATATCCGTACAGTCCGGTCTGTTCGTCAATGAGCATCGCATGGCGGGCCTAGGGGGTTGGTAAAAGTCAAACCCCCAAAAGCGGTACAAGTCGTGTCGGAGTGTAGCCCAGAACACCCTGAGATACTACTGGAATACCTACCAGAAAATCTCCTGCCTTGGCCAAGGACTTTTCATGTACTGGCTCTCCTAGACACAGCGCGACCTCACCCCCAATACCGGGAGAGACGAACCCCTGCAGATCCGCTCACTGCCTCCATGTGGCTCGGGACTGTACCCAACTAAAACCTGTTTGCACGACTCCTTTGAGCCGTGGTAGGGTAGTAATCAAAGCACAGTGGGAACTCACACGAGACAAATGACGATCTCAGGTCGATGAACTAACCTGTACACATGTCACCAGGGAACTGCTATCTGACATCAGGTATAATCCCAACTAGCAGGTTCCCGGCGAGTCCTGTCCGGTTTACTCATAACCCAATGAGCACCTGTATATATCTTAGGTGAACCAACTGACACCAGTGGCTTATGAGACCGGCCACCGCCCCTCGTCGGGGTCTCGACTGTATACACTAGTCTACTCTGGAGTATCGATACCCTGTCTCGAAACTCCCACGACTAGGGACCTTTTAAGGATGTGCTTATAGACCCCAGCTCCCACGTATATGATCGCCCTCATACTGCTGGTAGTCAAGCAAGAATCCTAGAGGCTCTATCAACATGCAATAGCGACTCGTAAGGTCACCTAAAGCAGCACACGATGATAAAGATAAACCAGATAGCATACTATCATCTTGAGTAAGACTGTCCTACCGGGATAGGTCCTCCCTCAATCATTGCAATCACGTGCCTGTGATCCAATAATTGACTCTGAGGGCACTATCTCCAACAATCGGTACCCATCAATGCACCCAAAACCAAATACTACTCAGGCGTCGTCATCCTCCATGGTCCTCAAATCCTGTAAATCTCATATAATCATGAGTGCCCAACATCGGCACCCAAAATATCTAGAAATACTCGTGCCAAGCATCGACACGCAAATCCTCCTATATAGGGCATCCGTCAGTCCGGATCAGCCCACGGGCTCTGTCTGCGGTATCGGCCATCGGCCCCGGCTGTACGAGTCGTCCCGTATCCATCCATCGAATCTGATCGGTATCCTCCGGATAACCGCCAGGTCCAACCAATCACCGGTAGGTAGTAGTCCCTCTGCCAGGCTCACCGTCTACTACACAGCGAAACCGTTCTCGCCCCGGGGTACCATACCGGGTCCACCATGTACCCGTAATCGGCCTCATCCAACTCCTCGATTCGGGTTCACATATATCACTCTGGCACCGAGAAAACACATGGTGGACGCACCGAAATATCATATCAAGGGAAACCGGGTTTTTAAATAATTAACTATTCTCTTTTGAAATATCCACGGTTCCCCAAATCCAGAATTAACATGGAAACAACATATCTTAATGCGTAATCTAAGCAAGTATGAAGATAACAATATATGTGTGCACTGGTATGAGTATACAGTGTGATGTGCGCAGGTATGAAGATATCAATATATGTGTGCACTGGTAAAAGTATACAGTGTGCATGTGCGCAGGTATGAAGATATCAATATATGTGTACACTGGTATGAGTATACAGTGTGCATGTGCGCAGGTATGAAGATATCAATATATGTGTGCACTGGTATGAGTATACAGTGTGCATGATATATGATTTATAGCAATCCTATGATGTGAGTGTCATGGCAATCACTAACGGTGTGAGTGTAGCATATCAATCGTGCTCATGCGACTTGAATCGTTAGTGACAGTGCAGTGTCCTATGCTATCATTTCTATATGCAACAATAAGGTATGCTACTAAAGTCCATATGAACATCTACAATCTAATATCCTAATACGCCCTGACGCTTAACGTCATACTGGCGATTTCCCCGTAGATGTTAAATCTACTCACATGGTCGTGCGCTACTCGTAGCCGACCACCTGCTTCCCTTTCTTAGCTTCGTCAGACGTACCCGCCTGCGAACCTGGAATTACACAAGAATCCATATATGAGCAACTATCTCGCAAAACGCGATATCGAAGTCAAACGATACGCTCGCGTCGCGAACTAAACGCGCGTGTGTACGATACGCTAAACGTGTGCACGCGTCTAAAACTAACCCCGACACGCCGCGATACGCTGAATCATGGAACCCTCTCGCGTATCGCGCGAACCAAACGTACTAGAAATACGATATAACATCCCAGATTCTACCCAGGCTAACAACTTACAAAACTATACATACCACTGGCCTAGAAATAACAACAGACTCCTACCCATGCAAACATCACCCAAAAATTCCCCTATCTGGCCGCAAATTGCGGCCAGAATGAATAAACCGGTGGCCTCGCTATGGGGTGGGGGTCTCGGGCTCTGGTGGTGTGGTCTACACCTTGTATACAAGCTCCAGTTAACTCAATTTCAACCTGAACTACTCGGGCCTATAGCAGATCACAGAGATCCAAAAAGTTCACTTAAAAACTCTAAATTTTGCACAATTTGAAACCCTATGGTATTTTGGTGTAATCTGGGGTCTAACTAGGTTTACATAGTCTTAATAACACCTAATTAGGCTAGGTTAACCAATATTAACAGTACTAAACCATAAGTTCACACAAATCACCATTTCAAGCACAAAATCTCACTTTTTATACAAACCGAAGCTAAACTGCACATACGTTAAACAACAAGAAGTTGGGCTCAGATTCTATACCTTACAAGACCTTAGGTGCAAGGAGAAAGGAGGTGGAGAAGATGGGAAGTGCTGCTGCAGCTGCTGGGGGCTGCTGCTGCCTGCTGCTGCTGCTGCCTGCTGCTGCTGATGCTGCTGATGATGATGCTGTTGCTGCTGCTAGTTGCTGCTGGTGGTGCTTCTTCTGCAGCTGCTGCCTCTCTCTCTCTCTCTCTCAGCTGAGTGTGTGTGTGTGTGAGAGTTGTGAGAAAAATGAGGAAAGAAATTAGGCACCCTAGTCAACCCCTCTCTCTCTCTCATTAAATGAGCATGGCTCAAGCCATATTGCCCATACTCTCTCTTCCCCAAGTCAACAACAAAAATCCACATCATTTCTCATATATAAATAAACAAGAAAACAATACACATAATAAAAACCCAAATACACCTAATGAAAATCAATTAACTTAAAGAGAATGGGTTAATCCTTCATGCTAGCTAATCATGGTTTAACCCCAAATCTAAACCTTAGTTTACATGCACAAGTGTGTGTGCGCCTAGAAAAATTCTAATAAAATATTCATTAATTAGAATAAAATATCTGAAACTTAATTTGGTAAACTTTTTACCAAAATCTATCTATTAAAATATAATTAACCCCTAAACACGACCTAAGGTGTTACAATTTTTCCAGATCTGAACTTGTACGTCGATCCTGCAAAGATTCACACAAGAAACCATTCAAACAATAAAAGATGAAAGAATTTTTATATTTTTTCTTTTTTCAGTTTTTTATGATTTTTATATTTTGTATTAACCCGAAATTGCAAAAAGGAAATATTACGTCATCCCCGGCAACGACGCCATTTGATTGGAAGAATTTGTAGATCAAAAATATTTGTTAACCGCAATCAAGAACGGCATCGCTTGGTAGCTAGCCGGTGAGTACGGATCGGTCCACAGGGATGTTATGTATTTTCTAATTTACTCAAACGAGTTAATTCCAAACGTTGTTAATGGATTATCTCTAAAACCTAAATTGATTTATACTAAGACTAGAATCTTGCTAGGATTAGGTTTAGGGTAAGTTGGGAAATTGAATGTTTCCTTACCGCTTTCAATGCCCTATTTTAGATTTATTAGGTGTTATGGTAATAATTAATAAAGGGAATTAGTACCATCGGGAAGAAACGATGTTTCTTCCTCTAGGTTCTTGTCCTTCCTTTCTCAATTATTACCCTAACCTCCATAGAAAACATACACAACCGGTCCTTTATACTACAGTATCACCGTTACCTCGAGGGGTAAGGTGCCGTAGGGAATGGTGTGTGTATGTATGCATGGAGTCCTAATTATTATGTGTGATGGGGCAAGAAAGGGGTGAGGGATTTCATCTCTCAAGCCTTTCCCTAAAGCTAACCCTAACAAGCGAGGAGACTACTCGCTCATTAGGGAATTGAATGACATTCTAACTATCTAACTAGGGCAAATAATTAAAAGTAAACTAAGGCAATGAAATAGAAATCTTACTTTATTGATGGCTCTCTCCAAACATCAACACAGGAATTACAGATCTGAATTTATGAAATGAAAAGAGGCATCACCTAAAATAGGTTTTAGGGTCTCTATTTATAGATTCATAGAAAACCCTAGGTTTACAATCGCCGCATGTATGCTTTTACAATTTTACCCCCTAAGAAACCTAACTACTGCACCGACGCACCGACACAATAATTCTGCACCGGCACGGGTCCTTCATGGCCGCGGAACAGCGGACAAAACCCACGTTTGGCCGCGGATCCGCGGCCATATGGTGGCATCTTGGTTTGCACTTTCTTCTGTTGCTTCAGGTTATTTTTGTCTTCTTGTTTCTTCTGTTGGTTTCTCAGTTTGTCTTGTAGATTTCTTCCAGATTTCCTCAGTGAATAATTGTGGTGGACTTTTACCGTTACTTCATGACGAAGTCTTGAACCTTGCGCTGCTTTTGTTCTTTGTGAACTTGTTAATTGATCTTCATTTAGTCTTCAAACTGTAGGCAAGATAAAGATTCTCTGTTTGTTGGTCGAAGTCTCACTTTTGCATTGTCTTTTCATCATTTCACTGTTTTTATTCTGAGAACCTGTAACCTGCAACTATGTAGCAGACATGGGTCAAAAGCACCTGTTTATTTGAAAAATGCATGGGGAATATAATAATGCAATATTATGATATGAACAGGCCCCGCCCCCGTTTTATCACCACGTACGGCCGCATCCAACGGCGCCCATCGTCTCCCACCGAAACGGCTCCTCGCGCCCAGCGGCTCCGATCGTTCCACGTGGCAGCCCAGCGCTGGACCGTGTCCTATCAGACGCCGCAGACCTGCGCACATCGCATCGGCTAATCGACGCTCGACACGTGGACCGTCGCTTCGACTGTAGAGTACACGAACCGATGCACCTCCTTTAAATGCAAATATCTCGCCTTGATTCGCTAACGGAAAGGACAACCGATGGCTCGAGGGCTCGCCCCGACGAAACTATAGAAGGGATCTCACCTCGGGAGGCCCGGCAATCCACTCCTGACCCGACCACTATCTGGTCTGACAAGAGCGGGGGGCTAATGATAGTGCTCGATATTGGCGACCCCCAAGATCACGACGCGTGGCAGGTGACGTGTCCCAGAACTCAAAAGAATAGGCCCGCAGGGGCCGGTCAGGCCACCCCGTGCCCGATCAGCAAGCCCAAGCTGGCCCCCCCTGGGCCCCCTGCAAATTGGCCTCCTCGGCCTCTCCGCTCGCCCTGAGCTGCCACAGGACCAAGACTCCTCGGCCCTCTTGGCCCTCTTGCTCGTCTCCGAGCTCCCCAGCCGAGGCCGTCTTCCTCGGTCCCTCCGACCGACCAACTCCACCACTCACAGGCGTAACCGCCGCTCCGCAAATCTCGCCACGCGCAGATTCTTCGCCAGCAACGTCCCACGTTCCACGCCATCACGATCCCCATTAATGGGCGATCCGCTCTTTACGCGGGGCGTAACGTCGGGAGCGTAACTGCCGGCGAGATTCTCGCGCCTACTGCTGCGTGCTACCGCCGCTATATAAACCCCCATCACAGAGGGGTCAAGTAAGCCATTCTTTACACTTTTATGCCGTTACTCTGCTCGGATTTACCCTCTAACTTGATCGTCGGAGGGTCTTCGGTGGTACCAAACCACCCCGGGACTTCTTTGCAGGTACTCGGCAACAGCTTCTTCACCTCACCTCTTCCTCAAAAAACCCATTGAGACCCACACGCAACGAAGGATAATCAGTTAAGTTCACCGTGAGATCAACGGAAGACAACATCTGACGGAGGCCCGAAAAGGAGCTCTATCAGGTTTGCATGAGATATGAGAATTTAAGGTTTTTGCCTCCAATCAATAAACTCCACTTCTCCCTGTCAACTTTTTTCTCTTGCGAGTTAGTTGCAGGATGATTACGTGAGGTTTTCTCACCGTCTCGGTGTGGTCATCCTCCGACTATTGGGCAAAGAAGATCATGACGAGCGCTTCATATATGTTGTTCCTTCAATCGCTTGAAAATAATTTAGAATAAATTATGTTTCTGCTGCATTATAACTCGTAGGATCTCATTTAGGAAATACTAGATGATAGATTAGGTTATCAATAAAACACGATCAATAGCATACAAAGGCTATTTAACATTCATGAACAATAATGATCGTTATTTTCAAGCATCCCCCGTTTAAAAGCACGTGGCATTTTTCTAATCGTTACATAAAGTACATGGTATTTTCTGAAAGAACCATGAAAGGTCATGGCACTTTAGTGAATTTATACTTATATTTTGGGGGCTTGGGCAGTACATTGGTGAGACTTGGAGTAGTCCATATGGTCGGTCTCATTTTTTTTTAACATTTACAATTTTTTGTTTTTAAATTAGTTTAAAATATTCTAAAATTTTGAGTTTTGAGCCTTTTGACCGAGACTCATACCAAGCCTTCACACATTAGGGTCAAGCCTTAAGCGGTCCACCAAAACCGTCTAGAATAATAAATAAATAAATAAATAAATTGTTATTGTTGACGCTGACTCACGCACTTTCATCACAAAATCGTTCTGCTGTCTCTCTTCATTAAATCTCTTAAGCAAATCATACGATCCTATCACTAAATGAACCGCCAAGAGCTTTCGTCATCTGCTAGAAATTCTTCGATAAATGAACTCCGCAGGCACACGAGAACTCAATTCTAATTATATAAAAACCTAGGAATTTTTCTTCTCCCTCTTAAAATACCCAAAACATTTCTGCCTTTACCCCCTTTAATTTGGGTTTCTGGAAGCAATGGCGACTTCTGGAAACAAAATCAAGAACGCAAAATTGGTAACTTTATCAGTTGAATTCTTGATTTCCTTTGGAGTTTCATGTCTTTATTTAAAGTTTGATGATTAATTTTTCTAAATAGTTTTTTGTTCATCGTAATTACCGTCCTTCTAATATCGAGAGGGGAAAAAAAGAATATTGAGAGGAAAAAGAAATCAATTTTAGTTATTTTAGATGTTTGAATATTCCATCTTATTGATAAGTAAAATATTAATTCGTAGATTATTGTTGATGGTAATGGTAAATGTTTATATTAAATTTAAAAAGGTTGATCATTTTGTAAACAGGTGCTTTTGGGAGATGTGGGAACTGGGAAATCTAGCATAGTTTTGAGGTTTGTTAAAGGCCAGTTTGTCGAATTCCAGGTTTGTTTCATGCTGCTGCTATAGTTAGTTAAGAAGAACCCTAAATTCCAATCTCTTTTGATAATTGGTAGTTGTTGTTGTTGTGCTATAGGAATCGACAATAGGGGCAGCATTTTTCTCACAGCCATTAGCCGTCAATGACGAGATGGTGAAATTTGAAATTTGGGATACAGCAGGGCAGGAGAGGTACCATAGCTTGGCTCCTATGTACTATAGGGGAGCGGCGGCGGCTGTTATTGTGTATGATATAACAAATCCGGTGAGTAAAGATCAACCATTCATTTTTTATATAATCAATATAATATGGATTTTCGGTTAGCGTGGGCGCTTGAAGCAAGGAGGGTATATGAGTGTATAAAACTACTCATGCTATTCATTATTTTAGGAAGTAGCTACTTTTATTCTCTATCTATCGTGGTAGTTTCATGAGAAATAGTAACTTGGAGAACGATATTGTTTAAAGGAAAAAATTGCGATGGTATAAGTCCTTGTGTTTAGGCTGGTGATGTGAGACTACATGTGTTGCTTATCTTCTGACATGCTACATCCAACGTTTGTCATTTTAGAGGCTTAAACTGTTCAATTTACAAAGTGAAAGCATGGAGAATTTTTAAACATTGAACATTTACTTCTTTAGTTCATTGAGTGTTTTTAGGTTACTTTTGAGTTGCACTTTGGCTGAGATTAGATTAAGAGACCCTTGACAAATTCCCGTATCATGAATTCTTGACCGCTTGTTTAAGCCTTGCAATCCTGATCTTGATATCTATCTATGTGATAACTCAAATTCTTACTTTTGGGTAGCACTTTGACGATCCTTTTTTTGGGACCGGAATCTGCTATGTCGACAATATCGGCCGTCTCGGATAGAAATATCGGTTTTTTATCATTTGCATAAACAGATTTTTAAAAATTAGTACCGATTTTTAAAATAACTAAAAACAAGTTGACACTTTGCTTAGTAATTGATGATGTTTAGATTGATTTTTTTAAATATGTTGTAAAGATCAGTGCACATATGCAAACATTGGAGTTATGGAGGCAAACATTGGAATTTCGGGGTTTAGATTGAGCAGGTCCAAAACAGAATATATGCAATGCAAATTTAGTAAATAGAGAAGTCAAGATCACAGTAGTATAACACTGGATGAGCACGAGATACTACCGAGCATTCGGTTTAGATATCTAGGTTCTATTATCCAAAAGGATAAGGAAATCGATAGCAATATCAACCAGAGAATTCGGGCTGGTTGGTTGAAATGAAGGAGCACAATATGAATTTTATGCAATCGTAACTTTATGTTAAGTTGAAGGAAAAGTTTTATCGAAGCGCTATCAGACCTGTCTTATTATATAGTACGGAGTGTTAGGCTCCTAAAAAATATCATGCACAAAAGATGAAGATAGCGGAGATGCGCATATTACGTTGGATACATGGTAACACTAGAAAGGATAATATGTGAAATGAGGATATTTGTGCAAAACTTGGCGTCGCACATGTGGAGGAGAAGATGCGAGAAAACTGTCTAAGATTGTTTAGTCATGTGCGACGTAGACCTATGGAAGCATCGGTTTAACGAATGAATATTTTCGATTTTGGACAAGTAAAAAAAGAGAGGGAGACTGAATAAAATGTGGATGGAGGTGATACGAAAAGATATGGATGCCAAGGACAGTGGAGGCGGAGGAACTATGTTCTCGACCTGGCATGATTCTTATGTTTGTTCGTGTAGCCTATCCCATATTCTTGGGATAAAGGCTCAGTTGTTGTAAAGATCACAACAAACTTTATGATATTTTATTAGTAAATAATGATGTGCAATAAACAAATAACCCATTAGTAAAATCAATGATCTATTAACAAGCTTCACGCTAAAAACAAAAATAAGCAATTGGTAAACCCAATACTAAGGCTTAAAATCTTGGTATCGGTCTCGGAATATGAACTCGGGTGGTCATTTTTAGGATCGAGATCGACCATCTCAGATTGAAAACGTTGAAATTTCAAACCATGGTAACATATGGAGTTATTATAAAAAAATCATTATATGTATTTTGAAAAAAATTACACAACAAATTTTTTTAATAATAGAAACGAAAAAAAATTAAAAAAAAATTAGATCAACCATCACTATCTCTTTCTAAACTCCTAATCTGCCTGTTATTTCCACTGCTTAATAAACCAGTCCATGTCTTCCAACCAGGCCATTATCGCCCTTTAAATCCTAACCTTTCCTTTTATATACTAGTTTTAAACATGTCGATGCATATGACCATAATTAAAGGATGGTTATTTCTATTACTCTATTCCTATAGCTAATTTTAAAGTAGCTATAACTAGGAAGCGTATACACTTCTATTTGCTTGTTGTGTAACACATATTGGATATTTGGATACTCTAGACCAGCAGACCCGGATAGTTGAGGACACTCCGCTCGAAACATGTTTGACATACTTGGGGCATGTCTGCCCATATTGCACCTGTTTGACACTTGTAGACAACGTATGAGTTGCGAAATAAGAATGTGGAATATATGCGTGGATAATTTTGATGAAGCCGGGTTTTTGGAAGCCGGGTTGTTGAAAGTCGGCTCTATTTGGAAAGAGTTAATATTGTTTTAACTCTAATGGATTGTATTCTTGTGTATTTTACTTTAAGTTTTATATATGTATTTGATTTTGCTAAAAAAAACATATGATTTTGGTCCTTCTGGATAAAATTATAACCTTAATTTTATTTTCATTGTGTTTTAATTTTTAAAATTATACTAATACATCTTTATTCTCATAGTTTATTATATTTTGTTCAATATATATAATTAACATATAGATAAATAATATAGTTGTATCCCTATATTCTCCTCTTTACAAATTTGCCGTATCCCGTGTCCATGCCCGTATCTATGTTCGTGTTATTACTTCATAGTCATGAATATGTGTATTGTCCAAAAATAAAAATAAAATCTAATCTGCTACCCCACATCTCTTGTGTTTGCATTATAATGGTAGAGATAAACCAAAAGTAAGAACAAAAGAAACCAAAGACTCCTTGCCACTCCCTGACAATCTTTATACCAAACGAAAGCCTACCAAACATGAGTTTGAGTACTTTCTCTCGTTCAAAGGCGATCAAAATGGCAACTCCGATAAACTTTGTTCAAGACGGCAACAAGTGGGTACTAACACTTGGTGAACCATGTTCAAGGAGGCAACAAAAAGTGGGTACTAACACATGATGAATTTTGTTCAAAACGACAACAAAAGCATGTATAACACCGGATAAATTATGTCCTTAATGAATAAAAGTGTACTAATACCAGATTAACCTCGTTTAAGATGACGACAAATATAGGTACTAACACTCGATAAAATAAAGAACCGTGTAGTAATTCCTGCAAGAATTACAGTGCTTATACCGTCATTAGGTCGTAATACCTTGTTGAATACTTGAATTTGGATTTGACTGCATGTAAATATACCGTACTAATACCGTCATGAGGATCGAACACCTTTATAAGTTGGGTTTTAGTACCCGTAAAATTACAATTTCAGTACCTCTTAAACCATCGATGGGATTAAAAGTTTTTCTTATTAGACTGTAAAAGCAAAAGATTTTAGGACTCTGTTTCACTAAAGTTTAAGGAGTATGAAAATTCGTTGATGGTATAAATAAGAGAGAGATTGATGGTTTTAAACAGGCAAGCGTGTGCGCACGTACACACATATATAGAGAGCACTTTAGGATTTCATATTTGCTTAAATCCTTCTTGATATCTCGGAGGAGTCCTGATAAAAATAAGGATTTTAAATTATTTTGGTTATCATCTAAATGTATGAAGTGTATGGCACTTATTAGATAGAATGAAATCCATGATTGATTTTTATTCAGTAAATTCCAATTAAATTGAAAACACACTTTTAAACTGGAGGAATTGCAAAAACTACCTTAAAGTGCAAGAATTGCACTAAGCACTTGAAATATGCAGAAATTGCGGAAACCATGTAATTACAGAAGTTGTAGAAAGAATCTTGTAATCACAAAAATTTCATGAAGCACTCTACAAATAGCTTCTGTGAGTATTAAAGTTTTTTTTTATATATATTCAAGAACGAGGGGGTGATTATATATTTTATCTATGTGTGTACACGGGCTTTTGGTACAACTGGGTTTCATCAATAAGACTTAAGCCTTATTGAGATTTGACCCATCTTATATCTTATACCCATACATCTCTAATAGTTTTTCCAATGTGAGATTATTTTAGTCTTTTACATCTCAACACTCCCCCTCACGTGTAACCATCACTTTTGATGGTGTGGTTGTCACATGAATTGCACGACACTTGCAGAGATAGGTCTCTCAGAGGCATTTTTTTGTTACTTGTAGCCTACTTGTTTCAGAGGTATTGTCGAGATTTTGGATCGAGCTATTGGCTCTGATACCATATTAAAGTTATATATATATATATATATATATATATATATATATATATATTCAAGAACGAGAAGGGTGTTTATATATTTTATCTATATGTGTACACGAGCTTTTGATATAAGTGAGCTTCAACAATAAGACTTAAGCCTTATTGAGTTTTGACCCATCTTATATTTTATACCCATGTACCTCTCAAAGTTTTTTCCATTGTGGGACTATTTTAGTTTCAAATCTCAACAACGAGTAACACCCTCGAAGTTATGGGTTTTGCATAAAAATAACCCAGAGTTGTAGAATTTGCAGATAATACTCAAAAATGTAAAATTACAGGAACACTAGCAAGCGGCGATGTATTACCCTACAATGGTGATATTACCGAACCTTTGAAGGAAAAAGCATTAAAAATGTCTCCAGCAGCAAAATTACTAAAATGCCCTCTAAAGGCAAAAGAATCTAACCACCCATCGACGACGAAAATACTAAAATGTCTCCAGCAGCGGAAGTATCAACATACTCTGGAACGGAAATATCCTTTAACATCCCTCAACGGTGGGAGTATCAAAATGTTCTTCAACGACAGAAGTACTGAAATGTCATCTATCAACAAAAGTGTCAAAACGTATTTTAATTTCAGAAGTACCACAACATCCATCAACAACAAAGGAACCAAAATAACTTTCGATTGTGCAAGTACCGAAATATTCTCCAATGATGAAATTACCAAAACGTCCTTCGAAGATAAAAGTACCATAATGCACTTTAGTGGAAAAATCGTCGAAATATTATTTATAGGCGAATTTACTAAAAATGCTCTCTAATAGTAAAAAATACAAAAATGCACCTCAAAAACATAAGTAACAAAACATCATTTAATAGTGAAAATACCAAAATGTTCTCTACGGCAAAAGTACCAAAATGTTCAAAAGTACCAAAATATTCTTCAATGGTGAAAGTACCAATACGGAAATACATCCTTTGATGGTGAAAATGCCAAATGTCCTCCAATAACAAAATATTAAAATGTTCTTCAAAAAAAAGTACCAAAATGCCTATTAATGACGAAATTACTGAAACATCCTTTAATAACAATGGTACTAAACTATCTTTTAACGATGAAAGTACACTAAGTCGCACTCTACGATGTCAACTCTAAAACTTTCGGACCATCATGTCCTTAAACTGGATCAATAGTAATATTTTCTAAAACAATCAACTATATTCTAAAACTAGAATTCTATTATAATATCCAGAATGTTCAACTATGTTCTTAAACTGGATTCAAAGTTTGCAAAATGGACCGCTACGTCCCTAGACTGGAACTCTTTCAAAATTTTCAATACGAACCACTGTCCCGGATCAGTTTTTTAAAATTTTCAAGATGGATCACTACATCCCTAAACAGGAAGCCTATTAAAAGTTTCAAACATGGACTATTATGTCCCTAAACTAGAAATCCAAATATCATAAAATCTACAAAAGTTTCAAAATCAAAAAACAAGTTCTCAAAATCTCAATTTTAAATCCTCAAATTGGTCATTACGTCGTTAAAATGGAATCCAAATCCAAAATCGACCTCAACGTCAGTAAACTGGAATCTAAATCAACTTCAAAGTCGACTTCTACGTCGTTAAAATGGAATCAAAATCAAATCCAAATATGACCTTTAAGTCGATAAATGGGAGTATGGATTTCAAACCAGATCTATATGTCCCTAAACTAATCATAAAATTCAAATCTAATGTCCGCATTAGAAATTCTATTCAGTTCTAATCTAATGTGAAAGTCCTCTCTATATTAAAAGTTTAATCAAATTCCAATCTAGTGTGGAAATCCTCTACACATTATAAATTTCATAAAATCCTCTTTGATATGAAAATCTTCTCCACATTAGAATTTCCATCGATGTCTACTAAAATATCAAAACAGTCCAACTCTACAAAGGACAATATTTTTTGCTTGTAGGTCTCCCACAAGCGTTTGCATCAAACACACTATCTTATACAAGCCATTCCAATCCTAAGGCCTATGATGAGACGCTCCTAGCGTCTTATAGCTGCAGCCTTGCCTAGGTGTTTTATTGTAAGCGGAGCGGATGCCGTCAAGACCCTTAAAACCAAGTTCTTGTTCTTGCTTCCAAACTCATATACATAATTATTTAGTGTTAATATATTGCGGCTCAACCCAAGTAGTAATTAACATCCAGTGGAGATTCAAATGCTTTCGTTAATAATCCTCGATGGGGGAATCTTAGGGTGATACCCATAATAATATTCATTTGTCTCAAGACCTATCCTAAGGAATATTTTCCTTAGGTGAGATTTTTGGCCCTACGTATAGCTCTTTTTACTTGAATTTTTTTCATACCTTGTAGTTGGAGAATATGGTGTCCATTGTTGTCACCCGTACATTTTCTTCGTTGTTAAATTTGTCTCATGAATGTGGCCATTAACTGGTGAGGAGCTATCATATTGGGGTTCTTGGCCTTATTAGGAACGACCATCTAGAGGCAATTTAATTGTTATTTAAAAAAATAGCATATATACATTAATTTGTCTCATTCAAAGAGTGTAAACTGTAGCTAATGCATATATACATTGACTCGTCTCATTCAAGGAGATTAAACTGTTGCTAATCTGATGTGGGCATTGTCACTGCAACAGAATGCTGAGACCTTCTTGATGCTTTTCTTTTATTAAGATTTATCCCTTGGCTGTAGACGTATGCTTCTTGAAATAGGTGCTCCGTGTGTGTGTGTGTGTGTGTGTGTGTGTGAATTAATTAAAAGTTTCCCATAAGATAATGAGCCTGTGACCTTCCTCAAGCCCATAGAAAAACATATTCTGCATTTAAAGGATGGGATATCCTAACTACTGAGAACTGAAACATTGCTTCATTGAAGTGCATATGAACATTCAAACATATGCACTTGGATATTTCGATGTTCCTTGAGATGCTTGCCAACACCAATGTTGATAATGTTTCTTTAGTATTTTCCATAGTCGTACAGTCGAACTCTTCTCTCATCTTTCCTACTAGGAATTGATTCATTTATTTTTTTAAATGTTCAATATATTTTCTCCTTAGCATGCATTTCTCCTTAGCACGCAAGTATTGTATAGAGAGAGATAATGTAGGATAGGATAGAGGTGCTTATTGGTTTAAAGGATCTTAGGATAATGACATTAGAAAGATGAGAAAATTGCACTTTCCTATATATTTTTTTAATGCTAGCGTACGATAGAGGTTTTTTACCGGAGGTGAATATTTTGACATCCTACCTCATTAATTATGAAGCTCTATTTACACTTCACTAATATTGATAGATCTGTCAATTTTTATATGCTCCATTAGAAATCTGATCGACTTTCTTTGCAGGCCTCATTCACCCGAGCTAAGAAATGGGTTCAAGAACTTCAAGCCCAAGGTAACAATCCTGCTATTTTTTAAATTTCTAACCTTTAACTTTCTGATATGTTCTAGAGGTCCTGAGCTGCTGACAATATATTATTCTGTTAGGTAATCCAAGCTGTATTATGGCCCTTGCTGGAAACAAAGCAGATTTATTAGAGGCTAGACAGGTGTCTGCAGAGGTTCGTATATGTTTACCGCCTTTTATTTTTTATGTAAGAATCTCTGCATCCAACTTAGGTCAGTACTATGAAGCATGCTTTATAAATATCAGTCTGACATCAAATCTATTCTGTTGAATGACCTCCTTTAGCCGTGTGCTGTATTGTGCTTTGTTTGTTGGTTTCTTTGAGAGGGTTAGGTGCTGGATTAAAATTAAGCTATATATTGTTTCCCTTCAAGCTGTTATGTCGTATTCTTGTATCAAATTTCATCCACCAGAGCAATTTTCCAACATTGTATTGTGTAATGGGCCATTCCCTTATTTTATTCCTGCAGTGGATCTTCTAATCTGTGGTTCAATCAAGCTCATAATTGGTGATATGCAATATCTTGTATCTATTATATTCTGTATCGACCTTATTAGCATAATGACGGAAATATGATGGAAGAAATTCCTTAGGTAAATTAAATTACATAAAATGGCTTTTTACTTTTTCCAATTTTTACATAATGCCATTGTACATATATAAATACATAGACCACCATTGATGTGGTGTTTAATGCAGCCTTTCGATGGTGGTATATGCGACTTCTAATGCACTCTAGAAGTTCAAGGTTGTTTGATGCTATATGTGAAGTTGAATGGTGTTCTGCATCAGGTCAATGGTGTTTTATGTCATGTACTCGCTTTTTTTTTTTACACCCTTTATGCCGTAAAGGCGTAAACATTTGACATTAGAAGCATAATTAAATTAAGTATCTAAACCTGGCCCATTATTGCTACAGTTTTTTTTTCCACCAAAGTTTTGTGATTAGATAGTCTTTGTAACTTACTCTTCTCTATTTTATGTCTGGTGTAACGTTGACATGTTGAGAGTTGAACAGGACCTCAGTTTGGTCTGAAAACCGTGTCTAGGATGTTTTTGCACATTTGAGACATGCTGCTTAGGGTTAGAAGTAGCTTACATTCTCATAAAAAGTTCAAACTTATTCTCATTTTTGTGTAACACAACTCCTCTCAATGATCAATCCTAGTTAGACAGAAGAATGCTGGTGAAATTTGTTGATGTTGAAGGTCCAACCGCTGAGCTAGCTGTTAGTTTTGCTTCATCTTGATGTTTATTGTCTTTCTGATTTGTTTTAACTTGTTGAGTGCTAGGTTTTATATTTGTTGAATCTAGCAACTATAACAGGAAAATTCTTATCCTATCCTATGTTAGTGCAATTTGTGTATTGGTTGGTATTATTTTTAAGTTTATGCCAGAATCAGAGGAATTTTTTCCTGATAGGAAACTATTGATAAGGCTATATCCAGTTATTATTTTGTCCTTTTTTTGGTTTGTATTCTTTTGTTGTTCCTAGCAATGCCTGAGTATCTCATGATTTATTGTATTTGAAATATACAAATTTGATGCCTTCTGCTAATATCTCTATGTTGATTTCAGGAGGTCCAAACTTATGCTCAAGAGAATGGTCTATTCTTCAAGGAAACTTCAGCGAAAACTGCAATTAATGTCGATGACATATTCTATGAAATTGGTAAGCCTCCTTCCATATAAGTATTTACAACGGAAATAACCGCAACATTTTAAGCTGGCAAATTAAATAAACACTGGGTGGTTCAACTTTCTGATTTTAGCAATTAGGGTACTGTAAACCTTTTTATTTTTTATTTTTTATTTTTGTGTGTGTGTGTGTGCATCTTCTTTGTTATCAATTTCAACTCCAGACTGATATTCAATGGTGTGTGCTCAAAAGTTTCCTCGTATGACCCAGCTTTGCATTTGTTGGCTTGAAATTGAATTTTATGCTTGCCAGGCCATGTTACTTGTATGTATTCAGTCCCATGGGAGTAGGTTTGCCTCCTTAGCTAGCTTATATCCTTATTGTTTAAGTAGATATGTGTTCAGTATACAACTGCTTTCGTTTTTTATAATTTATTCTCTTTTTCCTTTCTCTTCTCGGGATTCCCGACTATATGTATTTTCTCTTGTACTCTTACCTTTCGTAAATTAAAAAAAGAAAAAGAAAAATAAGTGTGTTGCTTATTAAAATAAGCATAACATTTTTGGAGCTTCCAGATGTTTCATTACTTGCTAATTTATTCAATATTTTGCTTAACAGAAAAGGCCGTTCTTTTATTATAGTCACATAAATGCTGCATTGAGGACGTATTCAGTAACTGCTTGAGTATTTGGAAAAGATGAAATGATGAACAAGTGTTTAGCTGATTAAGTGTCAAATCCAGTAAAACCATTACCTCTCTCTTTCTTTTTAGTTAGGCTAAATTTCACTAAACTGCCCTTGACCATGAAGAATGAACATTTTTTGGAAATGCTCTTTTATCGCAGTAAACCCTTTAATGGCACCCAAAATTTATATTAAAAAAAAGATCCTTAAAACTAAAGTTTAAGGGATTTCATGAATTAGAAAATAAATAGTTTGGTGACAAATGCTGTTTCCTTTAAGCTGGGTTGTTGCATGTGCATATAGTCGTCATACAGCCCTCTGATTTCCATGCTAAATCTGATGAATGAAAACTTAAACCCCAAGCACTTCACATAAAAGTTTAGTCATCTTAATTTTGGTTCATCTTCTTTCAGCAAAGAGGCTGCTGCTTCAGGCTCAACCATCACAGAACCCTGCAGGCATGGTCCTTGATAGTAGAGCAGCTCAAACAAATGCAAGTGTTGCTTCTTCATGCTGCTCCTAGTCAGCACCTATTCCTTCAAACGTTGCTTTTTGTATCGCCCACTGTAAATTCCGTGAAAAATGGAACCGAGGATTGTTTTTAATTATAAGATGGAACTAAACTTTCATAAGTTTCAGTAGTCTTGTCTCAAATAAGCATAGTTCTTACAATTAATCATAGGTGCTTACTTTGATCATTGTCAATTGTGTCGTGTGAATGGTAAAATTGTTCTCCCCTTGTGATTTTGTAGTTCATTTGTCATTTAAACTCTTGCATTACAAGTAATTCAAATAACTGGATAGAGACCAGTTACCTAAAAAACCAAAATGGAGATCATCATACTCCTAGATATATACAAATTTTGACCTGAAGTTTGTCCTGATGATGAGAAGACTTCATGGATGTTTTATTTTCGCTTATTAACCAAGTTACATGTGCATTTGCCCCAGAATATTCAACAATTTCCTCAAGCAACTTTTGCACGAAACCAGATCATGAAGACAATATATAATGATCTTGACCCAGATAAATATGACATTAGTTACAGTCGAATGGAACCAGTGCACTATATTAACAAATATTCACATGCGAACAACCAAAAATCACCCACTCTCTCTCGATGAGCACCTGCTGCTGTTTTACCTTTCAATTTCGTAAATTTATGTTCACGGCTATACACAGGGAAAAGATGGAAAGGATTAAGCATAGAATACAGGGGAGTTGGCTATACACAGGGAAAAGATGGAAAGGATTACGCATAGAATACAGGGGAGTTTTAGTGCGATTTCATCTTTCACTGCCTCTTGGCCAATTGTTTTCTGAGCCCTTTTAATATTTTCCCGAACCACATTGTGTTCATGATCGCTAGAGCTGCAGGAACCATGAATGATAAGAGATAGCCAAAGGTGTGCATTTGCTCGACCTGAAGTTGTAAGGAAAAAAAAAATGCAACAATTATGGTCGGCTAAGTATATTTATAATGCATTCGAATCTACACAACATTTACAATTGGGTTTAATTTTTACCTGATCATAGTGCAGGTAGATGTGGTAAAATAAATAAAGAAACAAAAGGATTCTTGCCACCTGCATCAAATAAGAAAGCTAATTAGAAGAAATAATGCTGCAGGCTTCTCATTCAATGATTTATCAACCTCCAGATGACGAGAAATTATTTACTCAGTGCAGACTAAAGTTTTATTTTATTTTGATGGTCCTCGCTGCCCGTATGATTGCTGATTTTATAACTATTGGAATGAAACATATATATCTTGTTAAGAACAAGGCTTCATTCCATTCCAAAAAATAAAAAAAACTACCAAAAACTTGCACCCTTTTGCAAGAAACTATGAAAAACTATTAAAACTACGAAAAACTAACAAAAAATTTCAAAACTATAAAAACTACCATGACTAACGGTGCCATGTCAGCACCGGTAGTGCCACATCTTTGCCAACCAACCAAAACTGCCACGTCATCGAAAATTCCAAAATTACCCTGTTCATTATTATTACCTCTCCCTAACCCTATCTGTAACCCTAGCCCCCCCTCCGCCGCCAGCGCCACAGCCACCCTATGTTGCCGGCACGGCCCCTCCTCTCTCTCCCCCCCCCTCCCTAACGCCACCACCATCCCCGACCCCGACACAACCCCACTAATCATCAACCCATGCTCCTCCACCATCCCTGATCTCAACCTCAACCCGCCCCCCTCGCCACCACCCCGACCTCCTTCACCATCCCCCTCCACAACCCCGACCATGACCCCATCCACTCACCACCACCCCGATCTCCATTCAACTATCAAAAGGGTTACGCTAGCGTCCCGGCCAACTTCCGTAGCCAAATGCGGAACAAAATTTTTATAACGATACAAAACTTGACGCTAGAATAAACCTAAACCGGATCTTTAACCATAAACTTAGTTAGCATATTAGGGTTCTATCTACTATGATAGAAAATATACCCAACGAAACCAAGTCTTTCGGGTCTTCGATCCTCTCCTTAAGCTTCTCGATGGATGTATGGATCATGCTTGAACTTCGGCCTCCTTGTGTCAACGATGATCCACCCGAGAGCTCCAACCTTGAGCCAAACCTCTAATTTGAGGTAACTAGAATACTTAGCTTGCTAATCTAAGTAGACTAGAATGAGTAGAGTGTGATTTGAGTGGTTTAGTCTCACTAACCCTTGATTATCAACACATGATACACTAGGGTTTGAGAGAGGAAGGAGAGCGCTAGCTTGAAGAAAGAGAAAGTATTTATGATAATGATAAAAGAAACTGGAATGGCTATATTTTAAATGACCATCAACCATGGCATGAAAATATCTCACCAAAATATCTAGGTCAAAAATATCTCATCAAAATATCTATGGTCAATAAAGTCAAGCCAAGTCGAAAGGTCAACCCAAGTAGCCATGCCAAAAACAATTATCATTTATCAAAAATAACAGTCTTTTCTTTTTCTCATATGTGTTTTGACCAAGTCAATGGTCAAAACCCTAATGAGGTATCTCCTTCTATACCCCCTCTCATCCGTATATACATACCCGCATCCATGTTCCGAGAAACACGAATATAATGAGACGAAGCTAATCCAATAATCATATACTAGGATCCGGCTTAAACCAAAGCCCGCTAGTATAGTCCGCTCGAACATACGCGCACAAGTACACGTATGTGATCGAACCCTGTCGTAAAACCATACGACCTCTACTCGTTTTGCCCGAAGCTGGGAAACCCTCTGTGTGAGACTCTAAAGACTCGACAGTACTCTGGCAGTGGGTTTAACTACAAGCACGTTAGTGGCACTAGCTGTGCATAACGGCTACCCAGGTATCTGTCAATAAGAAGGTCGACGAGCAAGCTCATCCAAACTCCTACTGAGCCTGTCTGTGACAATCTCCGTACAGTCCGGCATGTTCGTCTAAGAGTATCGCATATCGGGCCTAGAGGGGTGGTTAACGTCGGATCCCTAATAGCGGTATAAATCGTGTAGGAGTGTAGCCCAGAACACCTTGAGAAACTACTGGAACACCTATCAGTAAATCTCATTTGCCCTGATCAGGGACTGTGTAATGGCTCTCCAAACACAGCGAAATATCAACCCCCAATACCGGGATAGACAAATCCTATCTAACCGCCACTGCCTCCAAGTGCTTCGGGACTGCCTCCAACTACTATCTGTTTGCACGACTCAATAGAGCCGTGGTAGGATAGCAATCAAAGAACTGTGGGAACACACTAGAGGCGAAGTAGCAGTGTCAAGTCAACGGACTAAGTTGTACTCATGTCACCTGGGAACTGCTAACTGACGATAGGTATAACAACAGTTCCCGACAAGTCATGTCCAGTGTACTCGTAACCTAACGAGCACCTGCATACTATCTCCAGTACGACGTACTAATGGCTGTGGGACAGACCATCTCCCCTGCTGGGATGAGAAGCGTATACACTAGTCTATTATGAAGTATCGATGCTCTGTCTCGATAATCCTACGACTAGGGACCTGTATAAGAATGTGTTTATAGACTACCCAGCCCCCACTAGTGTGATCGCCATCACAACGCTGGTAGTCAAGCAAAGATCCTAAGGGCTCCATCAATATGTATTAGCGATATGTTAAAAAAAACATATACACATATTAAAATAAATACAAACCAAGTAGCATACTACTATATCGAGCAAGACTGTCGTAAATCCGTGTATATATCCCAAGCTTTCAAAATGTATTATACAAACTAGTACTGTACAATAATGGCCTCTGAGGCATACATATCCAACAATCTCCCACTTGCACTAAACGCCAGTAATTGGTGTACCGCATACCCAACGTCTGCACTAAGGCCAGTTGCTGGCGTACCGCATACCCAATAGCTCAAAAAGCCGCTCGAACTGTGCTTGAGGGAGGGCCTTTGTGAATGGATCCGCCGTGTTATCTTTAGTGTCCACTCTCCGTACCTCGATCTCCTGGTGATCAATGATCTCCCTGATCAGGTGATACCGCCTTAAGATGTGTCTGGATTTCTGATGGGACCGTGGTTCCTTCGCTAAAGCTATAGCCCCATTGTTATCGCAATACAGAGGTATTGGGTCAACAATGGACGAAACTACCTGGACTCCATTTCGGTCCGCATTGCATCCAGCCATTTTACCGAGTCAACGCTCTGAACGGCCTGCTGGAAGCTAGTAGGCTCATCATAATCAATGATGCAATCCTCTCTATCCCCGTCCATGAGAAAACCGTAGTATCTCTCGGGCGGATGAGATTGTCTACTACTCCTGCAGAGCGGCATAGGAATGTACTGTTCTTTTGAACCCTCTGCTTCTACTAAGCTTTCAGTAACAGCTCGTGGTTCTGGAATTTCTTCCAGTTCTACTGTGCTCCCACTTATCTGGTTTTCCAAAAACTCAGTTTTCAAGAAGTAAGCATGACGAGAAACAAAAACCTTTTGTTCCTCTTCGCAGTAGAAGAAATATCCCTTGGAGTTCTTTGGATATCCCACGAACTTGCACTGTACTGAGCGTGCCTCGAGTTTGTCTGCATGCTGCTTTTTAACAAAAGCTGGACATCCCCATGTCTTAATGTGCTTAAGATAGGGTTTCTTCCCACACCACATCTGATATGGTGTGGTATGCACAGTTTTAGTAAGAACTCGGTTTAAAAGATATGCAGCTAATTCTAGCGCATATCCCCAGAATGATCGCGGTAACTCAGCGTTACTCATCATGGACCGTACCATATCCAATAGGGTGCGGTTTCGTCTCTCCGATACACCGTTATGTTGCGGAGTGTATGGAGGAGTAAGCTGAGAGAGAATTCCATTCTCTTTTAAGTAATTCAGGAATTCGGCACTTAAGTATTCACCACCTCGATCAGATCTTAGTATCTTGATACTTTTGCCGGTTTGTTTTTCTACTTCATTCTTATATTCCTGGAACTTTCCAAAGGCTTCGGATTTATGTTTCATTAAGAAGACATAACCGTACCTTGAAAAGTCATCCGTAAAAGTAATGAAGTAAGAATAACCGCTTCGCGCATGTGTAGACATTGGACCGCACACGTCGCTGTGTACGAGTCCCAAGAGCTCGCTCGCTCTTACTCCGTGTCCAGTGAACGGAGTCTTTGTCATCTTTCCTTTGAGACAGGATTGACAAGTGGCATACGATTGATATTCGAACGGATCCAAATATCCTTCTGTATGTAACTTAGTCAATCTTCTCTCATTGATGTGACCTAGTCTACAATGCCATAAGAAAGTCTGATTGATTTCTGGAGACTTTCTTTTGTGTGTATTCTGGACATTGAAAATCTATGGTTGGTTTAATACGTATATACCATTGCTTAATGTACCTGACCCAATCAGAACTTGATTAAGGTGAATGTTCACAACATTACTTACAAATGCAAATTCATAACCTTCTTTAGATAATAAAGATACAGAAATGATATTACAAGTTGCATTGGGTATAAAATAGCAATTACGCAAAACCAAAACGTGTCCATCAGACAAGCCCATGTGATAGTCCCCCACGGACTCAGCATCCATGCCAGCTCCGTTTGCAACTCTGAGGGTCATATCACCTGCCTTCAAAACCCTACGCTTTCTCAGTGCCTGCAAAGAATTACAGATATGAGATCCTGATCCGGTATCCAATACCCATAAAGTAGAGTTTATTGAAAGACAGTTTTCAATAACATACACACCTGAAGCTGAAGCCGCAACCTGGTTCAGATCATGTGTTCTGGCCTTCCAAGCCCTGCAATATTTCTTCCAGTGTCCCTTCTTATGACAATAGAAGCATTCTTCTTTATCCACAAGCTGCCCCGCTATCTTTGTTGCTTTTGCTTTTCCCTTCGTATCCACTTTACTAACACCGCCCCTTGGTTTGGCGGGGGCTTTCTTCTTCTTTCCCTTGGCTTTCGCCTTGGACCTAGAAGAGGAAGATCCTCCTACAAACAAAGTGGATGTTTCCCTACCTTTCTGTAGGGTGCCCTCTGCGCTCCTCAGCATGTTGACGAGTTCTGAAAGTTCAACTTCCTTTTCTTGTAAGTTGAAGTTCAGGATAAACTGGGCGTAAGTGGAAGGAAGGGACTGGAGAATCAAGTCCGTATAGAGCTCATTCTCCAACGTGGTCCCAAGGTCCGCGAGAATCTTAAGCACGTGTTCCGCTACCGATGATCCGACGGCCAATCTTGCCGAAAATAACTTCTTCGACATTTCGTATCTAGCGATACGAGATTGCTCTCCATACAGTTCTTTTGTATGGAGAAATATGGATTCGAGGTCCATATTCTCGTGCCTCCTCAGATGTTCGTTGTCCATAGAGGCAAGCACGAGGCACTTGGCCTTCGCGCAGTCGATTTCCCAGGTCTTACGGATTTCCTTATCCGCGACGCTGGTTTTGGGATCTGGGACAGGGGGAGCTTTGGTGGTAAGAAGATACCCCAGCTTATCGTAAGTGATTGCCATCTTGACATTCCTGAGCCAATCTTTGTAGTTTGACCCTGTCAGTATGTTTTTATCTAGAAGTAACTTAAGTCCAGTCATGTCGATTGGTCGCTGCAATTAGGAGAGAGAGAAGAAACACTCAGCATGATGCTCTTGCAAGTTTAGAATGGTTTTTAGTTTGTCTAAACAGGATGGCTCCCACTGTCTCTCGAATCCCTCCTCAAACCAAAAAGGAAGAATTAGTCAGGATCAATCTCACCGTACAATTCTTGCTTAACCGTTCGGCCAGGCTGGTGTTGGTACTTCGAGAGAGGTTTTCCAACGCTTTCGCGAAGTTCCTTAATTAGATAACCTCTTTTCCCTGTGGACGTAGCCCCGCTAACACCTTTCTAGACACCTACTTGGTTTATAACATTGATCGTTAAGTGAGAAATTTCCCGAGGAGTAGCATATACTCACAGTAGGATCGGGATCCAAATATCATCGCGTGACAAAACTGAAGGAATCCTACTAGAATCATCACACTCCAAATGGTATGCAGCGCTAGCAAGTTTCAGTACTTATGAAACTCCCGTTGTGGATTTTTGCCCCATGCTCTTATGACCTTGACTTTGGCCAACAAATCATAAGTCACATGTCAAGTTCTACCCGTCATTCTCCAGGTTAATTTGAACCCACCCGTACCTACCCTTGACTTTGGCCAACAAGGCGGTACGACTGTCCCAAACCAACGCATCTATCTATGCTGCACATGAATACCCAATAGCTACCAATCACTATGCCTTGACTTTGGCCAACAAACATAGCTTGAATACTATTGACTATTCATGTGAAACGACGGAGGGCTACGAATGGTTTTGGCGAAACCGTGAACGTAGTGAACTTGATATGATCGATGGAACGAGATAGCTTTTAAAAGGAGTGGCTCAAACTCCGCATTTAAAAGTTGGTTTTTGAAAAGAACCGAGTGGTTTTGAAAGTGTTCCAACGACTATTACTTGGTTTATTTTCTTGCATTAGTTCTTTTAATGCGTCCCATCATTTAATCCTACCATTGCAGAAAACAACCAAAATATGACGTACGCTTATACCATTCGCATTCGCCACGGGGCCCCGTCATTACCCGTTAGGTTACTTAACTAACGACAGAGCGGGGGCTGGGCTAGCACGGCTGTAAAACATAAGTAACGCCTAAATAATATCATATATAGATATATATTGCAATGATTGCCATTTCAGATCACAGATGAATACATTGGATATACTAGGAATCCGCAATTCGTATGAGCCTGTAACGAAAAGCAGATTACACGGTCGCGGTGAATAGCCAATACCCCACCCAAGACTCCTACGGGTGCGGCAAACTACCCGCCAAGTACCCGAAGCGGAGCAACCTTCCTCAACACCGTGAGTAGGCCACTCGGCACTTCGAGATACCCGGTAGTTTGTGCATCCCCTCCATGGGTCTATCCTAGGAGCAAAAACAGTAAAAAGAAATTATACAATGACGGCTACAACCCCGACCCGGTTGTGCGGCCATACAAATAATATTACATCAATTTACAAATTTACATGAATTGAAAGAAAAGAAAACTCTCATCTCACAACCCCCGGCTATTCACCCGCGACAATCCAATGAATTCATATACACATACCAGCAACATTACAGATCACAGATTTGTATAACCCCCACTAATCGACATATAGCGATTAGCAGACGTTCAATACAAATATCACATCACAGATATAAACCCGTTAGCATTAGTCTTTAGAAGTTCGATAAAAATACAGTTTTTTAAGCCCCAAAAACAAATTTTGCTTTCTGGAAAATCTGGGCTGAAAAGACATATACCAAAAATCCTAAAATATCCCACTGAGTATTCTGCAGAGAAGACGATCCACAGCCGAGTTAAATCGGCCGCGGAACCGCGGCAATAGCAAGCTATTGCCGCGGCGGTTTGATGGGTTCTCTGGACCGTTTTTCTACAGTAGACTATAAAAACCCACAGTCGATTTTTAAAGCATGATTTATTATTTTTACAGCACTTTAAAAATTGACAGCAAGTTTGATTTCGGGGTGTATTTCGCGACTTTTTCTCCGATCGAATTTCTAGTTACTATGCTAACATGTTAGGCAGTGTTTAACTAGGCTCTGATACCACTGTAAGTCCATACTATCTTTCCCGGTACTTACAGGCATGCGGAATTTGATGAAAAACAATTTTCTAGAGACGGTAACATGGACTCAAAACGGATCTTTTTTAAACTATCTACTTAACAACCTAACTAGAAGTTGTTAACTACTCGGTTAAGGGGGTTATACCTTTCTTTCTTGAACTCCTTTGTGTTCAACTCTTGATGGTGTACGGATCGGCTTCACCCCGTCGTCTCCTTGCGCCGAAGATCGATCCACCCGAAAGCTTCTACCTTTGGCTTCTTCTTCGAACTTTGAAGAAATTAGTTCACTTGGTTTGCTAAACCTTGTGAACTAGAGTGAGTAGAGGAGAGTGTGTTGGGATTTTTCTCTATGGTTCTTGCTTCTCAACACATTAGACAAGTGAACCATAGACAAGAGAGAGAGCAAGAGGAAGAGGGAGAGCTCAAAACAAGAGAGAGAATGGAAATGAGAGAATGAGTAAGACTTTTCTCTCTTGGCTCTCATAATCCAAAGTCATCATAACAAAAATACCAATCAAGTATTATGTGATGGTTTAAGTCAAAATAACCATATCATTTCATGCACTCATTTTGCACAAGATAAACAAGCAAGCAAAAGTCTTTGCCATGAAATGATAGCTATTGTTATGATGATGGTCAACTAGTCCAACCTAGTCAACCGGTCAACAAAGTCAACAAGTCAACAAAGTCAACCCCTCAACAACCATGTCACTATAATACTTAATTAATATTATTGTTAATTATATTTCATATTCTCATTAGGGTTTAGCAAAAAGTCAATAGTCAACAACCCTAATGAGAATCCTCTGCCTCTGTCTCTCTGTTAACTGTGCACACACACCCGCATTCGCGTTCCGAGGAACGCGAATACATACGAGATAAAACCAATCCCAAAACGTACACTAGGATCTGGCTTAAACCAAAGCCCGCTAGTGTTAACTGTCCGGACACTAAACGTGCACAAGTGCACGGATGCGACCGAACCCTGTCGCAAAACCATGCGACCTGTCGCAAAACCATGCGATCTCTACTCTTTTGCCTAAAGGCGAATAGCTCTCTGTGTGGGACTCTAAAGACTCGACACTACGCCGGCAGTGGGTTTAACTGTTAGTGTATATGCCCTAGAGGCCATTACTGTATCATACTAGTTTGTATATTACTTAATGGAAGCTTGGGATATTCACCTTGTATATACAATCTTGCTCAAAATAGTAGTATGCTACTTGGTTTGTTTCTAATTCAATGTGTACATGTGTTTATTTTAGTATATCGCCTATACACATTAGTGGAGCCCTTAGGATCTTTGCTTGATTACCAGCGTTGTGATGGCAGTCACACTAGTGGGGCTGGGTAATCTATAAGCACATCCTTATGCAGGTCCCTGGTCGCAGGACTATCGAGACAGGGCATCGATACTCCGGAGTAGACTAGCGCATGCGCTTCTCATCCGAGTGTGGGAGACGGTCTGTCCCACAGCCGTCGGTACGTCGTACTTGAGATAGTATGCGGATGCTCGTTAGGTTACGAGTACACTGGACAGGACTCGTCGGGAACTGACTAGTTGGTATTATGCCTATCGTCGGTTATCAGTTCCCAGGTGACATGAGTACAGCTTAGTCCGCTGACTTGACACTATCACTTCGTCTCGAGTGTGTTCCCACTGTACTTTGATTACTACCCTACCACGGCTCAAAGAAGTCATGCAAACAGGTGGTAGTTGGGTGCAGTCCCGAAGCACTTGGAGGCAGTGACGGTTAGACAGGATTCGTCTCTCCCGGTATTGGGGGTTGACATCGCGCTGTGTCTAGGAGAGCCATTACACGAGTAGTCCCTGGCCAGGGCAAACGAGATATACTGGTAGGCTTCCAGTGTTATCTCAGGGTGTTTTGGGCTTCACTCCGACACGACGTGTACCGCTATTGGGGGACTGACGTTTACCGCCCCCTAGGCCCGCCATGCGATGTATCAGACGAACAGACCGGACTGTACGGAGAATTTCACATTCAGGCTCAGTAGGAGTTCAGATGGGTTTCACCTCGTCAGTCTTCTTGTCGGCATCTACCTGGGGACCGTTACGCACAGCTAGTGCCGCTTGCGGTCTGTGGTTAAACCCACTGCCAGCGTAGTGTCGAGTCTTTAGAGTCCCACACAGAAAGCTATTCGCCTTTAGGCAAAAGAGTAGAGGTCGCATGGTTTTGCGGCAGGTCGCATGGTTTTGCGACAGGGTTCGGTCACATCCATGCACTTGTGCACGTACAGTGTCCGGACAGTTGACACTAGCGGGCTTTGGTTTAAGCCAGATCCTAGTTTATGTATTGGGATTGGATTTATCCAGTTTGTATTCGTGTTCCTCGGAACGCGGATGCGGGTGTGTATGCACAGTTGACGGAGAGACAGAGGCGGAGGATTCTCATTAGGGTTGTTGACCGTTGACAGTTGACTATTGACTTTTTGCTCAACCCTAATGAGAATATGATATGTGATTAACAATTATATGAATTAAGTATTATGGTGACATGGTTGTTGAGGGATTGACTTTGTTGACTTGTTGACTTTTGTTGACTTGTTGACTTTGTTGACCGGTTGACTAGGCTTGACTAGTTGACCATCATGATAACTATAGCTATCATTTCATGGCAAAGACTTTTGCTTGCTTGCTCTTTTGTGCAAAATGAGTGCATGAAATGATATGGCTATGGTTACCTAAACCATCACATAATACTTGATTGATATGAGGTGTTATGATTGTTTTAGATTATGAGAGCCAAATGAGAAAAGTCTTCTCTCATTCTTTCATGCTCATTCTCTCTCTTGTTCTTGAGCTCTCATCTCCTCCTCTTGCTATCCCTCTCTTGAATCTATGGTTCACTTGTCTCATGAGTTGAGAACTAAGAACCATAGATAAAATCTCATACAAACTCTTCTCTACTCACTCTAGTTCACAAGGTTTAGCAAACCGAGTGAACTAGTTTCTTCAAAGTTCGAAGAAGGAGCCAAAGGTTGAAGCTTTCAGGTGGATCTATTTTCGGCGCAAGGAGACGACGGGGAGAAACCGATTCGGACGACCATCGAAGCTTGAAGACGAAGGAGTTCGAGAAAAAGAAAGGTATAACCCCCTAACCGAGTAGTTAGCAACTCGTAGTTAGGTTGTTAGTTAGATGTTTAACAAAGATCCGGTTTTGAGTCAATGGTACCACCTCTAAGAAAATTGTTTTTCACCAAATTCCGCATGCCCGAAAGTACCGGGAGAGGTAGCATGGACTTACAGTAGTATCAGAGCCTAGTTAAACTCTATCTAACATGTTAGCAAAGTAGCTAGAAGATCGATCAAAGAAAAGTCGTAAAACGAACCCAAAAATGTCCAGATTCTGCCGATTTTTATTCCGTTCAAAAGTTGATTATTTTCATCTTAAAAATCGGCTCAGGCTTTTTAAAGAATAACCACCAAATTTGGTCCCTCGATCCGTTCAAAGCGCCGTGGAAACGCGGCGGGCGCACGCTCCCGCCGCGGTTCCACGGCCGAGTTGACTCGGCCGGGGTCCAAAATTGGTGCAGTGTATTTCTGGGGTTGTTTTGGGATTTTTGGAATATGTATTTTCTGCCCAGATTTTCCAGAACGAAAATTTTGTATTTGGGGCCTATAAATCCGTATTTTTGATCGAACTTCTAAAAGACTTAAGCTGACGGGTTTTTCTGTGATGTGATATTTGTATTGAACGTCTGCTAATCGCTATATGTCGATTAGTGGGGGTTATACAAATCTGTGATCTGTAATGTTATTGGAATGTGTATATGAATTCATTGGATGGTCGCGGGTGAATAGCCGGGGGTTGTGAGACGAGAGTTTTCTTTTCTTTCAATTCATGTAAATTTGTAAATTGATGTAATAATTATTTGTATGGCCGCACAACCGGGTCGGGGTTGTAACCGTCATTGTATAATTTCTTTTTACTTTTTTTGCTCCTAGGATAGACCTATGGAGGGGGTGCACAAACTACTGGGTATGCCGAAGTGCCGAGTGGCCTACTCACGGGGATGAGGGAGGTTGCTTCGCTTCGGGTACTTGGCGGGTAGTTTGCCGCACCCGTAGGGGTCTTGGGTGGGGTATTGGCTATTCACCGCGACTGTGTAATCTGCTTTTTCGTTACAGGCTCGTACGAATTGCAGCTTCCTGGTATATCCAATGTGTTCATCTGTGATCTGAAATGGCTATCATTGCAATATATCTATATATGATATTATTTAGGCGTTGCTTATGTTTTACAGCCGCGCTAGCCCAGCCCCCGCTCTGTCGTTAGTTAAGTAACCTAACGGGTAATGACGGGGCCCCGTGGCGAATGCGAATGGCATAAGCGTACGTCATATTTTGGTTGTTTTCTGCAATGGTAGGATTAAATGATGGGACACATTAAAAGAACTAATGCAAGAATATCACGCATTAAAAGAACTAATGCAAGAAAATAAACCAAGTTAAAATCGTTGGAACACTTTCGGAAAACCACTCGGTTCTTTTCAAAACTAACTTTTAAATGCGGAGCTTGAGCCACTCCTTTTAAAAGCTATCTCGTTCCATCGTTTATATCAAGTTCACTACGTTCACGGTTTTGCCAAAACCATTCGTAGCCCTCCATCATTTCAGTTAAATATTCGGTAGTATTCAAGCTATGTATTTTGACCTCACGCCAAGGCATAGTGATTGGTAGCTGCCGGATATTTATCTGTTGCATAGATAGAATGCATTGGTTTGGGACAGCCGTACTACCATTTTGGCCTACGTCAAGGGTAGGTACGGGTGGATTCAAATTAACCTGGATAATGATGGGAAGAACTTGACATGTGACTTATGACATTTTGACCTCACGCCAAGGTCATAAGAGCATGGGGCAAAAATCCACATCGGGAGTTTCAAAAGAACTGAAACTTGCTAGTGTTGCATACCATTTGGAGTGTGATGATTCTGGTAGGATTCCTTCAGTTTCGTCACGCGATGATATTTGGATCCCGATCCTACTGTGAGTATATGCTACTCCTCGGAAAATTTCTCACTAAACGATCAATGCTATAAACCAAATAGGTGTCTAGAAAGGTGTTAGCGGGGCTACGCCCCCAGGAAAAAGAGGTTATTTAATTAAGGAACTTCGCGAAAGCGTTGGAAAACCTCCCTCGAAGTACCGACACTGGCCTGGCTGAACGGTTAAGCAAGTATTGTACAGTGAGATTGATCATGACTAATTCTTCCTTTTTGGTTTGAAAAGGGATTCGAGAAACAGTGGGAGCCATCCTGTTTAGACAAACTAAAAACCACTCTAAACTTGCAAGAGCATCATGCTGAGTGTTTCTTCTTCTCTCTCTTAATTGCAGCGACCAATCGACATGACTGGACTTAAGTTACTTCTAGATAAAAACATACTGACAGGGCCAAACTACAAAGATTGGCTCAGGAATGTCAAGATGGCAATCACTTACGACAAGCTGGGGTATCTTCTTACCACCAAAGCTCCCCCTGTCCCTGGTCCCACTTCCAGCGTCGCGGATAAGGAAATCCGTAAGACTTGGGAGATTGATAGCGCGAAGGCCAAGTGCCTCGTACTTGCCTTTATGGACAATGAACATCAGAGGAGGCACGAGAATATAGACTTGGAATCCATATTTCTTCATACAAAAGAACTGTATGGAGAGCAATCTCGTATCGCAAGATACGAAGCGTCGAAAAAGTTATTTTCAGCAAGGATGGCCGTCGGATCATCAGTAGCAGAACACGTGCTTAAGATGATTGGCTTCATTGAGGAGCTCGCGGACCTAAGGACCACATTGGAGAGTGAGCTCTATACAGACTTAGTTCTCCAGTCCCTTCCTTCCACTTACGCCCAGTTTATACTGAACTTCAACTTACAAGAAAAAGAAGTTGAACTTTCAGAGCTCCTCAACATGCTGAGGGGCGCAGAGGGCACCCTACAGAAAGGTAGGGAAACATCCACTTTGTTTGTAGGAGGATCATCTTCTTCTAGGTCCAAGGCGAAAACCAAGGGAAAGAAGAAGAAAGCCCCCGCCAAACCAAGAGGCGGTGTTAGTAAAGTGGATACGAAGGGAAAAGCTAAAGCAACAAAGAAAGCGGGGAAGCTTGTGGATAAGGAAGAATGCTTCTATTGTCATATGAAAGGACACTGGAAGAATGATTGCAGGGCCTGGAAGGCCAGAACACAGGAATTGAAGCAGGTTGCAGCTTCAGCTTCAGGTTGTATGTTATTGAAAACTGTCTTTCAATAAACTCTACTTCCTGGGTATTGGATACCGGATCAGGATCTCATATCTGTAATTCTTTGCAGGCGTTGAGAAACCGTAGTGTTTTGAAAGCAGGTGACATGACCCTCAGAGTTGCGAACGGAGCTAGCATGGATGCTAAAGCCGTGGGGGCTATCACCTGGGAATGTCAGATGGACATGTTTTGGTTTTGCGTAATTGCTTTTTTGTACCCAACGCAACTTGTAATATTATTTCTGTATCTTTAGTTTCTAAAGAAGGTTATGAATTTGCGTTTGTAAGTAATGTTGTAAACATTCACCTTAATCAAGTTTTGATTGGGTCAGGTACATTGAGCAATGGTATATACGTATTAAACCAACCACAGATTTTCAATGTCCAGAATACACACAAAAGAAAGTCTCCGGAAATAAATCAGACTTTCTTATGGCATTGTAGACTGGGTCACATCAATGAAAGAAGGTTGACAAAGTTACATACAGAAGGATATTTGAATCCGTTCGAATATCAATCGTATGCCACTTGTCAATCCTGTCTCAAAGGAAAGATGACAAAGACTCCGTTCACTGGACACGGAGTAAGAGCGAGCGAGCTCTTGGGTCTCGTACACAGCGACGTGTGCGGTCCAATGTCTACACATGCGCGAAGCGGTTATTCTTACTTCATTACTTTTACGGATGACTTTTCAAGGTACGGTTATGTCTTCTTAATGAAACATAAGTCCGAAGCCTTTGGAAAGTTCCAGGAATATAAGAATGAAGTAGAAAAACAAACCGGCAAAAGTATCAATATTCTAAGATCGGATCGAGGTGGAGAATACTTGAGTGCCGAGTTCCTGGACTATTTAAAAGAGAACGGAATTCTCTCTCAGCTTACTCCTCCATACACTCCACAACATAATGGTGTATCGGATAGACGGAACCGAACACTATTGGATATGGTACGGTCCATGATGAGTAACGCTGAATTACCGTGATCATTCTGGGGGTATGCGCTAGAATCAGCTGCATACCTTTTGAACCGAGTTCCTATTAAGACTGTGCCTACCACACCTTATGAGTTATGGAGTGGGAAGAAACCCTATCTTCAATATCTAAAGATCTGGGGATGTCCAGCTTTTGTCAAAAAGCAGCATGCGGACAAACTCGAGGCACGCTCAGTACTGTGCAAGTTTGTGGGATACCCAAAGAACACCAGGGGTATCTTTTCTACCACGCAGAGGAACAAAAAGTCCTTGTTTCTCGTAATGCCCACTTTCTAGAACACCAGTTCTTGGAAAAGGAAATTAGTGGGAGCGCAGTAGAACTGGAAGAAATTCCAGAACCACAGACTATTACTGAAAGCTTAGTGGAACCAGAGGGTTCAAAAGAACAGGACATTCCTACGCCGCTCCGCAGGAGTAGTAGGCAGTCTCATCCGCCCGAGAGATACTACGGTTTTCTCATAGACGGGGATAGAGAGGATTGCATCATAGATTATGATGAGCCTACTAGCTTCCAGCAGGCCGTTCAGAGCGTTGACTCAGTAAAATGGCTGGATTCAATGCGGACCGAAATGGAGTCCATGTACACCAACAAAGTATGGACGTTGGACATTGCTCCAGACGGGGTAAAACCCGTAGGATGCAAGTGGATCTTCAAAAGGAAGATTGGTGTAGATGGACAGGTTGAGACCTATAAAGCTAGACTTGTTGCAAAGGGTTTACGTCAAAGAACTGGCTTGGACTATGACGAAACCTTTTCTCCAGTGGCTATGCTGAAATCCATTCGGATCCTTCTTGCCATTGCTGCCTTCCACGATTATGAGATCTGGCAAATGGACGTAAAGACCGCTTTTCTAAATGGAAATTTAGAGGAGTGTGTCTATATGGACCAACCAGAGGGTTTTATTCAGAGTGGGAGCAGCGGAAAGGTGTGCAAGTTGCTTAAGTCCATCTATGGACTAAAGCAGGCATCGCGGAGTTGGAACATCTGTTTTGATGAAACAGTCAAGGAATTTGGCTTTATCAAAAATCCAGATGAACCATGCATCTATAGTAGATTTGTAGCGAGAACTGTAGTATTCCTCGTTTTATACGTGGATGACATTCTCTTAATAGGAAATGACATTCCTATGCTACAATCTGTCAAGGGGTTCTTGTCACACAGGTTCTCCATGAAAGACCTGGGTGATGCCTCATACATTCTGGGTATCCGGATCTACCGTGACAGATCCAAGAGGATATTAGGACTTTCGCAATCCAGGTACATCGACGCCATACTGAAGAGATTCAGTATGGAAGATTCCAAGCGCGGTAATCTACCGGCTTGTCACGGGATCACCCTCTCCAAAGAGATGTCTCCCAAGACTGATTTGGAGAGGGATCGCATGTCGATTATACCCTACGCTTCTGCGGTAGGCTCTATAATGTATGCGATGTTGTGTACCAGACCGGATGTAGCTTATGCACTGAGTGTAGTAAGCCGGTATCAGTCAAACCCTGGGGAGAAACACTGGATAGCGGTAAAGAATATTCTCAAGTACCTCAGAAGGACTAAGGAGATGTTCTTGGTGTATGGCGGAAAAGACCTCCAGATCGAGGCCTTTGCTGACTCCAGCTTCCAGAGTGACAAGGATGATTCCAAGTCCATGTCGGGTTTTGTCTTTACCCTCAATGGAGGGGCGGTGTGTTGGAAGAGTTCCAAACAGGAAACCGTTGCAGACTCGACGATGGAAGCGGAATACATCGCTGCATCTGATGCCGCAAAAGAAGCTGTCTGGATGAGGAAGTTCTTGAAAGAGCTTCAGGTGGTTCCGTCCATTGTTGATCCAATACCTCTGTATTGCGACAACAACGGGGCTATAGCTTTAGCGAAGGAACCCAGGTCCCATCAGAGATCCAGACACATCTTGAGGCGGTATCACCTGATCAGGGAGATCGTGGATCGCCAGGATCGCCAGGAGATCGAGGTTCGGAGAGTCGCTTCAGAAGATAACACTGCAGATCCATTCACCAAGGCCTTGCCCCAGACTCAGTTCGAGCGGCTGATCGAGATGATAGGTCTTCGATACGCCAGTACATGGCCTTAGTGCAAGTGGGAGATTGTTAGTGTATATGCCCTAGAGGCCATTAGTGTATCATACTAGTTTGTATATTACTTAATGAAAGCTTAGGATATTCACCTTGTATATACAATCTTGCTCAAAATAGTAGTATGCTACTTGGTTTGTTTCTACTTCAATGTGTACATGTGTTTATTTTAGTATATCGCCTATACACATTAGTGGAGCCCTTAGGATCTTTGCTTGATTACCAGCGTTGTGATGGCAGTCACACTAGTGGGGCTGGGTAATTTATAAGCACATCCTTATGCAGGTCCCTGGTTGCAGGACTATCGAGACAGGGCATCGATACTCCGGAGTAGACTAGCGCATGCGCTTTTCATCCCAGTGTGGGAGACGGTCTGTCCCACAGCCGTCGGTACGTCGTACTTGAGATAGTATGCGGGTGCTCGTTGGGTTACGAGTACACTGGACAGGACTCGTCGGGAACTGACTAGTTGGTATTATGCCTATCGTCAGTTATCAGTTCCCAGGTGACATGAGTACAGCTTAGTCCGCTGACTTGACACTGTCACTTCGCCTCGAGTGTGTTCCCACTGTACTTTGATTACTACCCTACCACGGCTCAGAAGAGTCGTGCAATCAGGTGGTAGTTGGGTGCAGTCCCGAAGCACTTGGAGACAGTGACGGTTAGACAGGATTCGTCTCTCCCGGTATTGGGGGTTGACATCGCGCTGTGTCTAGGAGAGCCATTACACGAGTAGTCCCTGGCCAGGGCAAACGAGATATACTGGTAGGCTTCCAGTGTTATCTCAGGGTGTTTTGGGCTTCACTCCGACACGACTTGTACCGCTATTGGGGGACTGACGTTTACCGCCCCCTAGGCCCGCCATGCGATGTATCAGACGAACAGACCGGATTGTACGGAGAATGTCACATTCAGGCTCAGTAGGAGTTCAGATGGGTTTCACCTCGTCAGTCTTCTTGTCGGCATCTACCTGGGGACCGTTACGCACAGCTAGTGCCGCTTGCGGTCTGTGGTTAAACCCACTGCCAGCGTAGTGTCGAGTCTTTAGAGTCCCACACAGAAAGCTATTCGCCTTTAGGCAAAAGAGTAGAGGTCGCATGGTTTTGCGACAAGGTTCGGTCACATCCGTGCACTTGTGCACGTACAGTGTCCGGACAGTTGACACTAGCGGGCTTTGGTTTAAACCAGATCCTAGTGTATGTATTGGGATTGGATTTATCCAGTTTGTATTCGTGTTCCTCGGAACGCGGATGCGGGTGTGTATGCACAGTTGACGGAGAGACAGAGGCGGAGGATTCTCATTAGGGTTGTTGACCGTTGACAGTTGACTATTGACTTTTTGCTCAACCCTAATGAGAATATGATATGTGATTAACAATTACATTAATTAAGTATTATGGTGACATGGTTGTTGAGAGATTGACTTTGTTGACTTGTTGACTTTTGTTGACTTGTTGACTTTGTTGACCGGTTGACTAGGCTTGACTAGTTGACCATCATGATAACTATAGCTATCATTTCATGGCAAAAATTTTTGCTTGCTTGCTCTTTTGTGCAAAATGAGTGCATGAAATGATATGGCTATAGTTGCCTAAACCATCACATAATACTTGATTGATATGAGGTGTTATGATTGTTTTGGATTATGAGAGCCAAATGAGAAAAGTCTTCTCTCATTCTTTCATGCTCATTCTCTCTCTTGTTCTTGAGCTCTCATCTCCTCCTCTTGCTCTCCCTCTCTTGAATCTATGGTTCACTTGTCTCATGAGTTGAGAACCAAGAACCATAGATAAAATCCCATACAAACTCTTCTCCACTCACTCTAGTTCATAAGGTTTAGCAAACCGAGTGAACCAGTTTCTTCAAAGTTCAAAGAAGGAGCCAAAGGTTGAAGCTTTCAGGTGGATCTATCTTCGGCGCAAGGAGACGACGGGGAGAAGCCAATTCGGACGACCATCGAAGCTTGAAGACGAAGGAGTTCGAGAAAAAGAAAGGTATAACCCCCTAACCGAGTAGTTAGCAACTCGTAGTTAGGTTGTTAGTTAGATGTTTAACAAAGATCCGGTTTTGAGTCCATGGTACCACCTCTAAGAAAATTGTTTATCACCAAATTCCGCATGCCCGAAAGTACCGGGAGAGGTAGCATGGACTAACATTAACCACAGACCGCAAGCGGCACTAGCTGTGCGTAACGGCCCCCAGGTAGATGTCGATAAGAAGACTGACGAGGTGAAACCCATCTGAACTCCTACTGAGCCTGAATGTGACAATCTCCATACAGTCCGGTCTGTTCGTCTGATACATCGCATGGCGGGCCTAGGGGGCGGTAAACGTCAGTCCCCTAATAGCGGTGCAAGTCGTGTCGGAGTGAAGCCCAAAACACCCTGAGATAACACTGGAAACCTACCAGTATATCTCGCTTGTCCTGGCCAGGGACTACTCGTGTAATGGCTCTCCTAGACACAGCGCGATGTCAACCCCCAATACCGAGAGAGACGAATCTTGTCTAACCGTCACTGCCTCCAAGTGCTTCGGGACTGCACCCAAAGACTACCTGTTTGCACGACTCCTTTGAGCCGTGGTAGGGTAGTAATCAAAGTACAGTGGGAACACACTCGAGGCGAAGTGACAGTGTAAAGTCAGCGGACTAAGCTGTACTCATGTCACCTGGGAACTGATAACTGACGATAGGTATAATACCAACCAACAGTTCCCGACGAGTCATGTCCAGTGTACTCGTAACCTAACGAGCACCCGCATACTATCTCAAGTACGACGTACTGACGGCTGTGGGACAGATCGCCTCCCGTGCTGGGATGAGAAGCGCATACGCTAGTCTACTCCGGAGTATCGATGCCATGTCTCGATAGTCCTGCGACTAGGGACCTGCATAAGGATGTGCTTGTGGATTACCCAGCCCCCATGAGTGTGACTGCCATCACAACGCTGGTAATCAAGCAAAGATCCTAAGGGCTCCACTAATGTGTATATGTGATATACTAAAAATAAACACATGTACACATTGAAGTAGAAACAAACCAAGTAGCATACTACCATTTTGAGCAAGATTGTCTATACAAGGTGAATATCCCAAGCTTCCATTAAGTAATATACAAACTAGTATGATACAGTAATGGCCTCTAGGGCATATACACTAACAATTACAAACATTCTCTACAACACCTTGGACACGTCGACTAGCACACTTCGTGCCCGAGTTGCTTCGGATGAAGCGGGAGCCCGTAAAAAAACTCGTAGATGTGGTGCCCTTTCCGACGAGGAGATCGAGACCGGAGTTGCCGCGAGGAGCTTGGGATGGTGGCCAAAGACCGAAGGACACGGATCGATCGGTATAGCTTTCTATCCCTTCTCTAGATAACTAGTTGTAGGTTGATGGTTCGATCCGGGTTTTAAGCATACGATGGCGCCGGTTTCTAGTTTAAGAAAAAGTTTCGTTTCCGCATTTTGGCCTCAGATAGACGGCCGAGGCGCTACCGTAGACTTACATGGTATCAGAACCATGCCATTAACCTTTACTAGCTTGCTTTAACGTGTTTAGAACTTCGATCGAACGAAATTTTCAAAAACTGCATTTCCAAGCATCAGTTTCTGTCAAATTTTTCCGGTGGTCAAAAAATTATTTGGTGTGCTGCAGAAAAACAGGCAGGGGTTTTTTAAGAGAACTGAGAAAATTTGGTGTGCTGATTTCACTGTAGCGCGGCGGATCCGCGGCCGTACCCACGTTTTGGCCGCGGATCCGCCGTCGTACTGTAGCCACAGTGCACGAAATTTTCTGAGGTGGTCTCTGACTTGGAAATGTGGTTTCTGATATTTTTTGTTAGGGCCCAGATTTGTCTGGGTACTGGGAAATGTGCTTGGGGCCCATTTCGGGAAATTTTGTCAATCGAAAATTTTAAACATGTTAGTTCGCAGTATTTACATTATATCTGCGACCGTGAATGTCATTTGATCGGTAAATTTTGTCTAATTGCTATAGCCCTTTTAGACGGATTTGCGAACGTGACATTCATGCTGATGTTCTGTGTTGTGATTTGATGTTGCGGATTTGTCGTGGTGGATAGCCTGGATGCAATGGTAGTACAGTTTGGTTATATTTGTATATTTGATATTGCAGGGCGAGCGTCCGACATATGGACTGCCGTCACTGCCTGTTTGTATATTATTCTTTTGGGGCACGACCGGGCTGAGGTCGATGTACCCGTTGTATATTTTACTTTCTGTACTAGGATTACCCCGCGGTGAGGTGCACGGATAGCCGGGTTCTAGAGGGCAACGGGCCCGCATCTCATGGCTTTGAGACGGAGGGGGCTTTACTCTAGAATTGGCGGGCAATTCGCCGCACTCGTAGGGAGTACAGGTTGACCCAAGAAGGGGTGCTCAAGTTACCGGATTCCATGAAGTGTTGGGTGGTCTATTCACGTTCTTGAAGGGGGCTGCCTCGCTTCAGGTTTTGGCGAGTAACTTGCCGCGCCCATAGGGGGTCTAGGATTTCATTGCACAGGCTATCCACATGACCAGGGGAACGTCGGGTTTCAGTAGCGGCTCTATGGAACCCGGGGATCCCAGATTATCTGTATTGTTCTGTGATGCTTATTACATTTCTGTGATGTTGCATTTTATCACGCCTTGAGCGAATATTATATATTGATATATATACTAGTAGATATTGTATATGTTTAACACCCGCGCTAGTCCAGTCCCCGCTGTCGTTAGTTAAGTAACCTAACGGGTGATGACGGGATCCAGTGGCGAATGCGGATGGCATATACGTACATCGTATTTTCGTTCTTTTGTGGTGTGATTAAATGATGGGATTGCATTGATTCGGATCAATGCAAGCTAAACAAACCTATTCTGATGATGTTGGAACATTTTTCAAAAAAACTGTTATTGCAAGGACGTTCTCTTTTGTTTTGCACAGTGGTATTCGGTTATGAATATCCAGCACCTCAGTCGACGAGGCAAGGGCCGAGATCCCTTCACCGGGAGTGACCCCTTGGACAGAAGTTTGCGTCAGGGTAATAACTTCACTATAGCCGATTACTTTTTGCTTTGCATCGTGGCATTCAGTTGGAATATCCTGCACCTCATTCTACGGGGAAAGAGCCGAGATCCCTTCACCGGGAGTGACCTCTTTAGTAAAGGTTTTCGCCACTATATTTTTATAAAAAGCTATCCGGTTCCTTCAACGATATCAAGTTCATTACGTTAAAAGTTTTTCGCCAAAAACCATTTGTAGCCCTCCGTCATTTCAGATGGGTAGCACTTAGTATTTATACTATGTTTGTTGGCCAAAGTCAAGGCATAGTGTATGGTAGCTATTTGTTACTTTTCTGTTGCATAGATATATGCGTTGGTTTGGGACAGTCGTACTGCTTTGTTGGCCAAAATCAAGGGTAGGTACCGGTGGGTTCAAATCAACCTGGATAATGACGGGTAGAACTTGACATGTGACTTATGATTTGTTGGCCAAAGTCAAGGTCATAAGAGCATGGGGTAAAAATCACATCGGGAGTTTCTAAAGAAACTGAAACTTGCCAGGCATGCGCATACCTTCTGGAGTGTGATAATGTGAGTGGATTCCATCACATTATCACGCGATGATAGTTGGATCCCGATTCCTACTAATGAGTTGGTTTACTCCTCGGGTGATCCCGACTAATTCTTCTTTCAGGTTTGGAGGAGAATTTGAGGTTACAGTGGGAGGTTTCCTGATTAGATAAATTGATAACCATTCTGATCTAGGTTAGAGTGCACGCTGAGTGTTTCTTTTTCTCTCTCTTTGGCAGCAACCATGACCCGACCCTTGACTATGACTCAGTGACCAAGTTAACCGAACCTTCTTAAAACACTGGCTTTTGGATTGTCTGAGTTGCATACCTCATTGCCACTCTTACTTTTACCCTTTTCTCCAGAACACCCCGTATTACTATGAACGTCCACTTCCATTGGATAAAACCATCGTATGGTTATATACGAACTCGAAGGAACTTATTCGAGAATGGTTTCCGGTTCTGGAGAAAACGAATAGGACTATTCAGTTGTCTTTTCCTTTTACCTTCTCTCAGGTTGCGAGTGTTCCTTGGATTAGGACAGTACACCTATTACGCTTATTGGATAGTCTTCATCCAAGCCATAGGCAGGTACCGAACGGTAGGGAATGAAGAAAACCAATTAGCCTAACGATGGTGTACAGAAGGTAATAAGTTAAGACAAATAAAGAGATTAGTAAGAGGGCAAAGTAAACTGCGACTGATATTCACGACCAAACCAAGTATTTTATCGCCACTCCTACTTCACCTTTGTATTTCTGCAGGACACTCCATATCACTATGAAGATCCACAGTTTATTGGATACTCCATCGCATGGTTATATACGAACTCGAAGGAACTTGTTCCAGTTCGGGGATGGATTCTGGTTCAGAAGAAATAGGAATAAGGTTTATTCTGTTGTCTTTTATCTTCACCTTCTCTCAGGTTACGAGTACTCCTAGAATTAGGAGAGTACACCCATTATGCTTATTGAATAGTCTTCTTCCAAACCATAGGCTGGTGCCGAACGATAGGAAATGAAGAAAACCATTTGGCCTAAAGGGGTGTACAGAAGGTAATGACTAAAGACATATAAAGGGATTTGGAGAGATGGCAAAGAAATATACTGTTACAATTGTGAATTTGATAATGGAAGAGGCATTACTAGGAATACCCGGATACCCCATCGAAACCTTTACATGTTTCAGTTTCACTGTATACTGTTAAAAGAAAACTGATTTCCCAATTAGTCCTTGCTCCAGGATATGTATTTACCAGGTTTGATTCTCACATCTGTATGGTTTTACAGATGATGAGTGGGGGTAAGTTATTGGGAATTGGGTGATCATCCTCATTATATCGGGATTCGTTGTAATTGGTGATATTTGAGGAAACCGTCTGGGTTGTTTGTCGGACGGCAAATATTTGGTTTTGAATATCTGTTGTTATGCACCAATTTCAAATTGATATATCTGTACGTTCATTTTTATGAAGTGAGATGTAACCTTTTGAAATTAGGTCTATGACATTTACCTATATCAGTGGATGATTAGGTAAGGAGCATTAAACAGCGGTGTAATTCTTCTTAACCATAAGTACAGTTTTCAACCTATGACACACATGGAATGAGTTATTAGACTCAGGGGACTTATACAGAGTATTGTATGTTGTCCAGTGTCCATTAGGACAGAGGAGTTGGTACCCGTCCTATATTCTGTTTACTTATGACTTCTCTAGTTTTTAGATATATGTTTCGATGAAATACAAGGTCTAAGTTTTGAGAAGTTAATAGGTATAAGAGTAAAGTAGAGAACCAGGCGTTGCAAGTATCAGGATTCTTCAAGACGATCGAAGATGTAGATACTTGTGTATGGTATTCAGTTAATAGTAATGATTAAGAGAACTTGCTTCTCTTTCAGGTTACTCATAATTGGAAGCACTCCTAAGTTGAGTAATGCTGATCAGCCTCTCTCCATTTAGTTGACATGCACTGGAGACAGCTGCATGATTTGAATCTGGTTCCAATTAAATCAGTGCCTCTGTTTCTATATTAGATATAGAATAGTTCATATCTTAACATTGTTAAGGTACGGGGAGTTGTCCGGCTTATGCTTAAAACCAGACTCTGGATAACTCGAGGCACGTTTCTGTAATGGCTGTTTGTGGGTTGACCCGGACTATGACGAGGGTTGACTTTCTACCATCTGGAACATCGATAGTGATATTGTTCTTGACTCGCCACAGTTTTGATAAAAATGGATTTTTTTCAGAAAACAGTAGTGGGAGTATGGTAGAACTGGAAGTGATTCCAAAACCGCAAACGATTACTGAAAATTTAATAGGACCTAAAGATTCAATATGGATTGACATTCCATTGGCCACTTCGCAGATATGGTGGGTAACCTCAGGCACTCGAGAGGTATTTCAGTATGCTCAAAGACGGTGACAGAGAGGTTCTTGTTTACCCAGACTTGCCATTGTTGTTGTTCCAGACTGTGAGACCCGGCAGGAGGATGAGTATAGCGTCGTTCTAAACTAGCTTTAGAAGTATACGTGTATATGACTCTGCAAGAGGGTTGTCGTAGTCAGTGGGAGCAGCGGAAACATAGTGGACAAGTAGCTTATGTCTATATATGGACTAAAGCAGATATAGCGGAGATAGATCATCTATTTCTGATGTGACAGTCATAGGTTTGACTTCATCAGAATAAGAGATGGATCTGTTAAGAATGTAGTAGAGTGTGATGTCCTGGTATTTGGATGACATACACAGAGTAGGAAGTGATATTCCTATACTACGATCGGTTATATTTTGGTTGTCACACAGTGGTTTCTCCATATAGGATATGGATTTTATATCAGACATTCTGATTACTAGATCTATGGTTTTAGATCTAGATTTGGGTAGTTTTCCAATCATGGTACTTAGACAGCATTCTAAAAGTATTTAGAATGGACGACTCCAGGCATGGTAGTGTACCTGCAGGTGATGGAGTCACCCTCTCCAAAGGTATCTTACAGACTAAAGGGGAGAGGGATGTACATGATTGGCAGGTCGCTTGCTTAGGCAATTGAGTCAATCATGAGATGTCAAGTACCACACCAGATGTTTTTGCAGTAGATGCAATAAGTTGATATTGATCCAATCCTGAAGAAACATTCGGAAGCATTTTTAGAACATAAGTGGATGTTCTAGAGATATGATAACAACAGCCTCTTTTAGGAGACAGTTATCATTCCAAGCTTCCAAGGTGACTTGGGTGACAGAGTGACTGTCAGAGTTATAGTTTTCCCTCTGACGAGGGGCAGTATTTTGGACAGATGGTCCAAGCGGATACTAAGGGAGGCATGGCGCAAGATACTGATTGGTTTCAGTTGACGATACAGTCTAAGAAGTTTAGATTTGGAGTTCATTTATGAACTAGGTCCCATCAGATATCCAGACATATTCTAAGACAGGTATTGCTCATTTCGGGAGATGGCTTTCTCCGCGAACTTGAGAAAAAGAGAGACATAGAAAGAAACATCAGAGCGGATCCACTCACTGAAGCTATTTCTCGAACGCAATAGTTTCGCAAACGGGCTTTGTGAAACTGAACAGTAGAGGAGTTGGGTGTTCGATATCACACGGGCTATGAGTATGCGACATCACAATAATTAGCCTTGAGTGCAAGTGGGAGATTGTTGGATATAGTGCCCTCAGAGTCAATTATTGGATCACAGGCACGTGATTGCAATGATTGAAGGAGGACCTATACCGGTAGGACAATCTTACTCAAGATGATAGTATGCTATCTGGTTTATCTTTATCATCGTGTACAGGTTTAGGTGACCTTACAGGTCACTATTGCACGTTGATAGAGCCCTTAGGATTCTTGCTTGACTGCAAGTAGTATGATAGCGATCATATATGTGGGAGCTGGGGTCTATAAGCACATCCTTAAAGTGGTCCCTAGTCGTGGGAGTTTTCGAGACAGGGCATCGATACTCCGGAGTAGACTAGTGTATACAGTCGAGACCCCGACGAGGGGCGGTGGCCGGTCTCACAAGCCATTGGTGTCAGTTGGATCACCTAAGATGTATACAGGTGCTCATTGGATTATGAGTACACCGGACAGGACTCGCCGGGAACATGCTAGTTGGTATTATACCTGACGTCAGATAGCAATTCCTTGGTGACATGTGTACAGGTAAGTTCATCGACCTGAGATCGTCATTTGTCTCGTGTGAGTTCCCACTATACTTTGATTACTACCCTACCACGGCTCAAAAGAGTCGTGCAAACATGTTTTAGTTGGGTACAGTCCCGAGCCACATGGAGGCAGTGAGCAGATCGGCAGGGGTTTCGTCTCTCCCGGTATTGGGGGTGAGATCGCGCTGTGTCTAAAAGACCCATTACACGAAGTCCTTGGCCAAGGCAGGAGATTTACTGGTAGGTATTCCAGTAGTATCTCAGGGTGTTCTGGGCTATACTCCGACACGACTTGTACCGCTTTTGGGGGTCTGACTTTTATCAACCCCCTAGGCCCGCCATGTGATGCTCATAGACGAACGGACCGGACTGTACGGATATTGTCACTGACAGGCTCAGTAGGATGTCAGGATGAGTTCACTCATCGACCCCCCTTTAGTCAATACCTGGTAGCCCGTTACGTACAGCTAGTACCACTGACGTGCTAGTGGTTAAATCCACAACCAAAGTATTGACGAGTCTTTAGAGTCCCCCACAGATAGTTTCTCAAGTTTCGGGCGAAAACGTTGTAGAGGCCGTATGATATATGACAGGGTTCGATCTTATTCGTGCGGTAATGCACGGATCTTGATCAGACGGATCATACTAGTGGGCTTTGGTTTAAGCCGGATCCTAGTATTAGATTTGTTTGATTACTTTAGTCTCGCCGCATTCGCATTCAGTCGGAATGCGGATGCAGGTATGTATATACAGGTGAGGGGTATCCTTGTGATCCGTCACGAGTTTACTTTAGATGTTATCGTATCTTTTTGTTGTGCCAAACATTTGGATTAATGTTTGGATGGTGGAAATAATGAGCTAGAATTCATCATGAGATGCATTAATGTGACATGGACATATATTATGACTTATGGTCTCTTTTTGTGAAAAATGTCACATTAGTGGATTGATTTGTGTTGATATGATGAGAAGAGAGAGAGAGAGAGGGGATGCCTTGGGTGAGCTTGGTCTTGTATTTTTCTACTCACTCTCTCTCATTTTCATTATATGAAAGAAAAGAAAAGGAAAAAAAAGAAAGCTCTTCTTCTTCCTCCTCTACCTCTTTATCTCCATTAATGGCAACACCTCTAACCTCCATCCAAATCCATGGATGCAAGAGACAAAGTGATCACAAACATTCTCTACAACACCTTGGACACGTCGGCAAGCACACTTCATGCCCGAGTTGCTTCGGATGAAGCGGGAGCCCGTAAAAAGACTCGTAGATGTGGTGCCCTTTCTGACGAGGAGATCGAGACCGGAGTTGCCACGAGGAGCTTGGGATGGTGGCCAAAGACCGAAGGACACGGATCGATCGGTATAGCTTTCTATCCCTTCTCTAGATAGCTAGTTGTAGGTTAATGGTTCGATCCGGATTTTAAGCATACGATGGCGCCGGTTTCTAGTTTAAGAAAAAGTTTCGTTTCCGCATTTTGGCCTCGGAAAGACGGCCGGGGCGCTACCGTAGACTTACAGATCCCATATCCATTGGTGTTTGACATCAGAGACAGTATACGGGTGCTTAGTGGAGACTGGGTACACTGAACGGACTCGCCGAGAACTCCTAGTTGGTATTATACCTAACGTCAGATGGCAGTTTTCTGGTGACACTGGTACAGGTTAGTCTGTAAACCCGAGATCGCCATAGAGTCTTGTGTGATTCCCACTGTGCTTTGATTTCCACCTTACCACGTTCAAGAGAACGTGCAAAACGGTGGCTTTTGGGTACAGTCCCGAATCGCATGGAGGCAATGAGCGATAGGAGGGGTTTCGTCTCTACCGGTATTGGGGGTTGATGTTGCGTTGTGCTCGATTGGCTAAACAGGAAGTCCCTGGCCAGGGCTGCTTCAGAGATATACTGGTTAGTATTATCAGTAGTTTCTCGACCCGTTATGAGCCTCATATCGACACGACTTATCGAGTTACTGGGGTCTGACGTTTACCACCACTATACGAGATATGCGACATATCAGACGAAGAAACCGGACTGTGCGATAGTGTTACTGATTGGATTCGCATGAGTGTGAACAGGCTTGCTTGTTGATCTTCTGATCGCTTAATACCCGGGTGGCCGTTACATTTACCAGACCGCTTGCGGCTTGTGGGTGTTTGATATGATCAATCACCTACTGCCGGCGTATTGACGAGTCTTTAGAGTCCTACACAGGGGTTTCCTGGCTCAAGCGAAACGGAGTAGGAGCACATATGTGATATGTGCGGGACCGAGATTGATACGATATGAGATACCGTATTGTATTCTCGTGATTTGTGACATCGGTCGGTTATATGTGATATAGTCGGGTTATCGGATCAAGTGTTGATTCGATAAGTTGTTACATTTGATATTAGTCGGTTATATGATATAGCCGGATTATTAAATCAAGAGTTGATTTGATAATCTAATGTATAATTATATATTTAATATATTAAGTTACATTAACTAATACTTGCTCACTTATGATTTCTTTTCTCACTTGATGTGCACATTGTATATATGTGATATGTATATTTGTGTACATGTTTGTGTCATGCTAGGTTACAAATGCAACATACATGTATGAGACTCACACCATGCTAGGGTTAAGATTAGGGTTTAATGTTTATCATTAGGTTATTTACAAACCTTTTGGAATTAGTCAAGGTTGAGCTTGGAAAAAGCTTGGAGAAATATTGACTTTGTCCACTTGTTTGTTTTTAGCTTAGGATTTTTATTAACTCAACCTTTAACCCTATGGTATGGTTTAGTCTCTACAAGGGTTAGGCATGATATTTTCTAACCATGGTTGCATTTTCTAACCTCATCTCATTATTCATCACAACTTCTCCTGATCTCCTTCTTCCTCTCACTTGAAGCTTTCTAGGGTTTGAGTTTGTGATAAAAAAAAGTGTGAGAAAATGAAATCTAAAGTGAGCCCACTTCCTACTTCATCATCCTCTACTACTTGTCATTTAGTATAGGGTGTTTGCTTCACTAATTCCGTAATTAGTGAAGAGATAGCTTGGGTTAGTGTCTCCTCGACGTAGATCATCTTCGGCATCGAAGTCTTCGAAGCAAGTATGTTTGTTTCTTCATGGGAGCCTCTCTAGAGTCCGGAGTTCACGATCGCAGCAAAGGGACTACTACACGGAGCTATTGAAGTGAAGGACCGGTCTACAAAGGTTGTATTCCTTACACACTAGACTTGCAAAGTGTTTGTATTTATATTTCCGTCGATTTCTAGTTAACGATTCTTAGTTAGGGTTAGCTAAAACGGCAAAAATTTGAATTTGGCATGGACGATGCCTCCCGAAACCTTGCTGCCGTCTTAACTCTGCAGATTCCGTGCAATGCGGGTACATTACCGCGCTTGGAATCTTCCATGCTAAATCTATTTAGTACGGTCTCTATGTACCTGGACTGCGAAAGTCCCAATAATCTCTTAGATCTATCTCTGTAGATCTTGATCCCCAGAATGCACGAGGCATCACCCAGGTCTTTCATGGAGAACCGTTATGAAAAAAATAGCTTGACCGATTGTAGCATAGGAATATCATTTCCTATCAAAAGAATGTCGTCCACGTACAAGACTAGGAATACGACAGTTCGGCCTACAATCTTCTTATAAATACACAGGCTCATCTTCGTTCTTAATGAAGTCAAATTCCTTGACTGTTTCATCAAAACAGATGTTCCAGCTCCGCGATGCCTGCTTTAATTTATAAATGGATTTAAGCACCTTGCACATCTTCCCACTGCTCCTACTGTCTACAAAACCTTCTGGCTGATCCATATAAACACTCTTCCAAACTGCCGTTTAGAAAAGTCGTTTTTACGTCCATCTGCCAGATCTAATAGTCATGGAAGACAGGAATGGCTAGTAGGATCCGAATAGATTTGAGCATAGCCACAGGAGAAAAGGTTTCGTCATAGTCTACACCAGGTCTTTGACGAAAACCTTTTGCAACGACTCTAGCCTTATAGGTTTCCACCTGCCCATCTACACCAAGTTTCCTTTTGTAGATTCATTTGCACCCAACGGGTTTTACCCCAGGTAGAGCATTATCCAAGGTCCACACTTTATTGGTGTACATGGACTCCATTTCGGATCACATTGCATCCAGCCATTTTACCGAGTCAACGCTCTGAACGGCCTGCTGGAAGCTAGTAGGCTCATCATAATCAATGATGCAATCCTCTCTATCCCCGTCTATAAGAAAACCATAGTATCTCTCGGGCGGATGAGATTGCCTACTACTCCTGCGGAACGGCATAGGAATGTACTGTTCTTTTGAACCCTCAGGTTCTACTAAGCTTTCAGTAACAGCTCGTGGTTCTGAAATTTCTTCCAGTTCTACTGTGCTCCCACTTATCTGGTTTTCCAAAAACTCAGTTTCCAAGAAGTAAGCATGACGAGAAACAAAAACCTTTTGTTCCTCTTCGCAGTAGAAGAAATATCCCTTGGAGTTCTTTGGATATCTCACGAACTTGCACTGTACTGAGCGTGCCTCGAGTTTGTCTGCATGCTGCTTTTTAACAAAAGCTGGACATCCCCATGTCTTAATGTGCTTAAGATAGGGTTTCTTCCCACACCACATCTGATATGGTGTGGTATGCACAGTCTTAGTAAGAACTCGGTTTAAAAGATATGCAGCTGATTCTAGCGCATATCCGCAGAATGATCGCGGTAACTCAGCGTTACTCATCATGGACCGTACCATATCCAATAGGGTGCGGTTTCGTCTCTCCGATACACCGTTATGTTGCGGAGTGTATGGAAGAGTAAGATGAGATACACCGTTATGTTGCGGAGTGTATGGAGGAGTAAGATGAGAGAGAATTCCATTCTCTTTTAAGTAATTCAGGAATTCGGCACTTAAGTATTCACCACCTCGATCAGATCTTAGTGTCTTGATACTTTTGCCGGTTTGTTTTTCTACTTCATTCTTATATTCCTGGAACTTTCCAAAGGCTTCGGATTTATGTTTCATTAAGAAGACATAACCGTACCTTGAAAAGTCATCCGTAAAAGTAATGAAGTAAGAATAACCGCTTCGCGCATGTAGACATTGGACTGCACACGTCGCTGTGTACGAGTCCTGAGAGCTCGCTCGCACTTACTCCGTGTCCAGTGAACGGAGTCTTTGTCATCTTTCCTTTGAGACAGGATTGACAAGTGGCATACGATTGATATTCGAACGGATCCAAATATCCTTTTGTATGTAACTTAGTCAACCTTCTCTCATTGATGTGACCTAGTCTACAATGCCATAAGAAAGTCTGATTGATTTCTGGAGACTTTCTTTTGTGTGTATTCTGGACATTGAAAATCTGTGGTTGGTTTAATACGTATATACCATTGCTTAATGTACCTGACCCAATCAGAACTTGATTAAGGTGAATGTTCACAACATTACTTACAAATGCAAATTCATAACCTTCTTTAGATAATAAAGATACAGAAATGATATTACAAGTTGCATTGGGTATAAAATAGCAATTACGCAAAACCAAAACGTGTCCATCTGACAAGCCCAGGTGATAGTCCCCCACGGACTCAGCATCCATGCCAGCTCCGTTTGCAACTCTGAGGGTCATATCATCTGCCTTCAAAACCCTACGCTTTCTCAGTGCCTGCAAAGAATTACAGATATGAGATCCTGATCCGGTATCCAATACCCAGGAAGTAGAGTTTATTGAAAGACAGTTTTCAATAACATACACACCTGAAGCTGAAGCCGCAACCTGCTTCAGATCATGTGTTCTGGCCTTCCAAGCCCTACACTATTTCTTCCAGTGTCCCTTCTTATGACAATAGAAGCATTCTTCTTTATCCACAAGCTGCCCCGCTATCTTTGTTGCTTTTGCTTTTCCCTTCGTATCCACTTTACTAACACCGCCCCTTGGTTTGGCGGGGGCTTTCTTCTTCTTTTCCTTGGCTTTCGCCTTGGACCTAGAAGAGGAAGATCCTCCTACAAACAAAATGGATGTTTCCCTACCTTTCTGTAGGGTGCCCTCTGCGCTCCTCAGCATGTTGAGGAGTTCTGAAAGTTCAACTTCCTTTTCTTGTAAGTTGAAGTTCAGGATAAACTGGGCGTAAGTGGAAAGAAGGGACTGGAGAATCAAGTCCATATAGAGCTCATTCTCCAACGTGGTCCCAAGGTCCGCGAGCTCCTCAATGTAGCCAATCATCTTAAGCACGTGTTCCGCTACCGATGATCCGACGGCCAATCTTGCCGAAAATAACTTCTTCGACACTTCGTATCTGGCGATACGAGATTGCTCTCCATACAGTTCTTTTGTATGGAGAAATATGGATTCGAGGTCCATATTCTCGTGCCTCCTCAGATGTTCGTTGTCCATAGAGGCAAGCACGAGGCATTTGGCCTTCGCGCAGTCGATTTCCCAGGTCTTACGGATTTCCTTATCCGCGACGCTGGTTTTGGGACCTGGGACAGGAGGAGCTTTGGTGGTAAGAAGATACCCCAGCTTTTCGTAAGTGATTGCCATCTTGACATTCCTGAGCCAATCTTTGTAGTTTGGCCCTGTCAGTATGTTTTTATCTAGAAGTAACTTAAGTCCAATCATGTCGATTGGTCGCTGCAATTAGGAGAGAGAGAAGAAACACTCAGCATGATGCTCTTGCAAGTTTAGAATGGTTTTTAGTTTGTCTAAACAGGATGGCTCCCACTGTCTCTCGAATCCCTCCTCAAACCAAAAAGGAAGAATTAGTCAGGATCAATCTCACCGTACAATTCTTGCTTAACCGTTCGGCCAGGCTGGTGTCGGTAGTTCGAGAGAGGTTTTCCAACGCTTTCGCGAAGTTCCTTAATTAAATAACCTCTTTTCCCTGTGGGCGTAGCCCCGCTAACACTTTTCTAGACACCTACTTGGTTTATAGCATTGATCGTTAAGTGAGAAATTTCCCGAGGAGTAGCATATACTCACAGTAGGATCGGGATCCAAATATCATCGCGTGACAAAACTGAAGGAATCCTACTAGAATCATCACACTCCAAATGGTACGCAGCGCTAGCAAGTTTCAGTACTTATGAAACTCCCGTTGTGGATTTTTGCCCCATGCTCTTATGACCTTGACTTTGGCCAACAAATCATAAGTCACATGTCAAGTTCTACCCGTCATTCTCCAGGTTAATTTGAACCCACCTGTACCTACCCTTGACTTTGGCCAACAAGGCGGTACGACTGTCCCAAACCAACGCATCTATCTATGCTGCACATGAATACCCAATAGCTACCAATCACTATGCCTTGACTTTGGCCAACAAACATAGCTTGAATACTATTGACTATTCATGTGAAACGACGGAGGGCTACGAATGGTTTTGGCAAAACCGTGAACGTAGTGAACTTGATATGATCGATGGAACGAGATAGCTTTTAAAAGGAGTGGCTCAAACTCCGCATTTCAAAGTTGGTTTTTGAAAAGAACCGAGTGGTTTTGAAAGTGTTCCAACGACTATTACTTGGTTTATTTTCTTGCATTAGTTCTTTTAATGCGTCCCATCATTTAATCCTACCATTGCAGAAAACAACCAAAATATGACGTACGCTTATACCATTCGCATTCGCCACGAGGCCCCATCATTACCCGTTAGGTTACTTAACTAACGACAGAGCGGGGGCTGGGCTATCGCGGCTGTAAAACATAAGCAACGCCTAAATAATATCATATATAGATATATATTGCAATGATTGCCATTTCAGATCACAGATGAATACATTGGATATACTAGGAATCCGCAATTCGTATGAGCCTGTAACGAAAAGCAGATTACACGGTCGCGGTGAATAGCCAATACCCCACCCAAGACCCCTACGGGTGCGGCAAACTACCCGCCAAGTACCCGAAGCGGAGCAACCTCCCTCAACACCGTGAGTAGGCCACTCGGCACTTCGAGATACCCGGTAGTTTGTGCACCCTCTCCATGGGTCTATCCTAGGAGCAAAAACAGTAAAAAGAAATTATACAATGACGGCTACAACCCCGACCCGGTTGTGCGGCCATACAAATAATATTACATCAATTTACAAATTTACATGAATTGAAAGAAAAGAAAACTCTCATCTCACAACCCCCGGCTATTCACCCGCGACAATCCAATGAATTCATATACACATACCAGCAACATTACAGATCACAGATTTGTATAACCCCCACTAATCGACATATAGCGATTAGCAGACGTTCAATACAAATATCACATCACAGATATAAACCCGTTAGCATTAGTCTTTAGAAGTTCGATAAAAATACAGTTTTTTAAGCCCCAAAAACAAATTTTGCTTTCTGGAAAATCTGGGCTAAAAAGACATATACCAAAAATCCTAAAATATCCCACTAAGTATTCTGCAGAGAAGACGATCCACAGCCGAGTTAAATCGGCCGCGGAATCGCGGCAATAGCAAGCTATTGCCGCGTTTCCGCGGCGGTTTGATGGGTTCTCTGGACCGTTTTTCTACAGTAGACTATAAAAACCCACAGTCGATTTTTAAAGCATGATTTATTATTTTTACAGCACTTTAAAAATTGACAGCAAGTTTGATTTCGGGGTGTATTTCGCGACTTTTTCTCCGATCGAATTTCTAGTTACTATGCTAACATGTTAGGCAGTGTTTAACTAGGCTCTGATACCACTGTAAGTCCATACTACCTTTCCCGGTACTTACGGGCATGCGGAATTTGATGAAAAACAATTTTCTAGAGGCGGTAACATGGACTCAAAACGGATCTTTTTTAAACTATCTACTTAACAACCTAACTAGGAGTTGTTAACTACTCGGTTAAGGGGGTTATACCTTTCTTTCTTGAACTCCTTTGTGTTCAACTCTTGATGGTGTACGGATCGGCTTCACCCCGTCGTCTCCTTGCGCCGAAGATCGATCCACCCGAAAGCTTCTACCTTTGGCTTCTTCTTCGAACTTTGAAGAAACTAGTTCACTTGGTTTGCTAAACCTTGTGAACTAGAGTGAGTAGAGGAGAGTGTGTTGGGATTTTTCTCTATGGTTCTTGCTTCTCAACACATTAGACAAGTGAACCATAGACAAGAGAGAGAGCAAGAGGAAGAGGGAGAGCTCAAAACAAGAGAGAGAATGGAAATGAGAGAATGAGTAAGACTTTTCTCTCTTGGCTCTCATAATCCAAAGTCATCATAACAAAAATACCAATCAAGTATTATGTGATGGTTTAAGTCAAAATAACCATATCATTTCATGCACTCATTTTGCACAAGATAAACAAGGAAGCAAAAGTCTTTGCCATGAAATGATAGCTATTGTTATGATGATGGTCAACTAGTCCAACCTAGTCAACCGGTCAACAAAGTCAACAAGTCAACAAAGTCAACCCCTCAACAACCATGTCACTATAATACTTAATTAATATTATTGTTAATTATATTTCATATTCTCATTAGGGTTTAGCAAAAAGTCAATAGTCAACAACCCTAATGAGAATCCTCTGCCTCTGTCTCTCTGTTAACTGTGCATACACACCCGCATTCGCGTTCCGAGGAACGTGAATACATACGAGATAAAACCAATCCCAAAACGTACACTAGGATCTGGCTTAAACCAAAGCCCGCTAGTGTTAACTGTCCGGACACTAAACGTGCACAAGTGCACGGATGTGACCGAACCCTGTCGCAAAACCATGCGACCTGTCGCAAAACCATGCGATCTCTACTCTTTTGCCTAAAGGCAAATAGCTCTCTGTGTGGGACTCTAAAGACTCGACACTACGCTGGCAGTGGGTTTAACCACAGACCGCAAGCGGCACTAGCTGTGCATAACGGCCCCCAGGTAGATGTCGACAAGAAGACTGACGAGGTGAAACCCATCTGAACTCCTACTGAGCCTGAATATGACAATCTCCGTACAGTCCGGTCTGTTCGTCTGATACATCGCATGGCGGGCCTAGGGGGCGGTAAACGTCAGTCCCCTAATAGCGGTACAGGTCGTGTCGAAGTGAAGCCCAGAACACCCTGAGATAACACTGGAAACCTACCAGTATATCTCGCTTGCCCTGGCCAGAGACTACTCGTGTAATGGCTCTCCTAGACACAGCGCGATGTCAACCCCCAATACCGAGAGAGACGAATCCTGTCTAACCGTCACTGCCTCCAAGTGCTTCGGGACTGCACCCAAAGACTACCTGTTTGCACGACTCCTTTGAGCCGTAGTAGGGTAGTAATCAAAGTACAATGGGAACACACTCGAGGCGAAGTGACAGTGTCAAGTCAGCGGACTAAGCTGTACTCATGTCACCTGGGAACTGATAACTGACGATAGGTATAATACCAACCAACAGTTCCCGACGAGTACAGTGGGAACACACTATAAAGTTATTGAACCCTGGCAATAACTTTAGAGGAATTAAATTCCTATTTCCTTTTGAAGATTTATATTCTGGGATAGAGTTGAACTCTGAATTTTCTGTAGGAATTAAATTCCTCAATATGTGAAGAACTGGATTCTATCATAGGTTTAAACCCTAATAAAAGCTTTAAGGAATTAAATTCCCACTCTCTTTTAGAGAGGTATGAGATTCTGTCATGGGGTGAAACCCTAATTTCTTCTTCTTTTTTTAAAGGAATTAAATTCCTGTTATTTTTTTAGGGTTGAACCCTGATTCTATTCATTCTGAAGGAATTAAATTCCCATGACATAGGGTTAAACCCTAATAATATTTTAAAGGAATTAAATTCCTATAGTTCTGTGAGAATTAAATTCTCAAACTTCCATTCCCTCCCTATGCTTTGGATCTGCATGGCAGGATCTCAACCCATTGAGAATTAAATTCTCAACTCAAGGGGAGATGTGCACTTTACAGATCCTCCACCAAAGAGAGAATTATGTTCTTCTGTTTTATATCAGAGTTAAACTCTGTTGAGAATTGAATTCTCTTTTCTTTTCGAAAAGCCTTCCCTTTCTTACCTAGGGTTTTCTTTTGCAGAAGATCCAAATTCCTCTAAAGTATCAAGGCTCTCCTCTTTTTTTATGTGTCGATTCTTTTCTGCCTCCCTCTATCTATATCCCTCTCTGTGTGTCTCTTGGCTCCTATTTATAGGAGAAGCAGCCGAGTCAATTAGTTTTTGATAAATCTTTCATTGAGAGATTTGATTTGTATTCACCATTCGTTTTGGACCTTTGGATTATTAGGTGAATTTTATTCACCATTGGATTTTAAATCCAGAGATTCTCCTTTGTTATTTTGGTTAGATTTTAAGGGGAAATCTTTCCAAATTCGAGATTTTCCCATAGATAGATGATATTTAATCACCTTTAAATCTTTAATTCAATCGGTTCCTTTGGAAAGATTTGAGAGGTCTTTTCTCAGAATTTAATTCCGTTAACAAATAGGCTTTGAAAGCCGGTCACGTGTGGCCACGTGACCCTTGGCCACGTGTGGGCACGTGACCCCTTTGGAACGAGCCCTCTTCTTTCTTTTTGCGCTCTGCCTTCTGGTTGCTACTTAACCGTCACGTGCCACCACGTGACCCCTGGTCACGTGTGAGCACGTGACCCTCGTCTAGACCCTTTTTCTTGATTTAACCGGAGAACAAGTCTGCTGCTTTTGAGTATCACGTGCCAACACGTGACCCTGGTCACGTGTTGGCACGTGACCCTGGTCACGTGGGAGCACGTGACCTCTTCTGAAGCATTTTCCTTGATTTGATCAGGGAACCGGTTTGCCTTTGAAGCCGCTTTTAAATGTCACGTGCCAACACGTGACCCAGATCACGTGGGAGCACGTGACCCTTTCTGAAGCCCTTTTCTTTGATGCAGTCGGGAAGTTGAATCTGCCTTGCTGATGCTTTTAAATGTCATGTGCCAACACGTGACTGCTGGTCACGTGTGAGCACGTGACCCTTTCCTGAAGCCTCTTCTGTAGGCTTTCCTGATTTTAAATCAGGAAACATGGGTCTTCTTGGAATCCATACAATCCTCTTTTCCCTGCTCATACTTATGACTGCTGTCACAGTTTAGAACCGAACCGACGTTCCCCAGCCCCGAATAATAATTCGGATCGGTCAAGCGATACATTTTATTATCTTGATTAGGACGTGAAATGGTTGCTACCTGGAGAGAGAGAAAAGAAACACTCAGCGTGCGCTCTTACAAGATTAGATTGGTTATTAATTTATCTAAACAGGATGGCTCCCACTGTTTCCTCAAACTCTTCTTCAAACCCTAAAAGAAGAACTAGTCAGGATTAATCGCACGTCACAATACTTGCTTAACCTTTCAGCCAGGCTAGTGTCGGTACTTCGAGAGAGGTTTTCCAACGCTTTCGCGAAGTTCCTTAATTATATAACCTCTTTTCCCTGGAGGCATAGCCCTGCTAACACCTTTCTAGACACATACTTGGTTTATAGCATTGATTGTTTAGTGAAATAATATCCCGAGAGTAATTCTACTCATCAGTGGGATCGGGATCCAACCATTATTGTGTGAGGGCCTAGATGGAATCCACTCTAGTCACCACACTCCAGAAGGTATGCTAAATCTGCAAGTTTCCTGTATGTTTGAAACTCCCGATGTGGTTTTTACCCCTAGGACCCTAGTGACCTTGACGGAGTCAACAAATCAATGAGTTCTAGTCAAGTTCAACCCGTCATTATCTAGATTGCATCAAACCCACCCGCATAACCCTTGACGGAGTCAACAAGGTTATACGACCGTCCTAACCAATCACATCTAATGCTACAAACAAGCACCACTCAGCTACCGTACACTACGTCTTGACGGAGTCAACAAACGCAGCACGAATACTAAGTGTTACTTGTAGGAAATGACGGAGGGCTACGACTGGGTTTTAAGCGAAAAACACGTTAGCGTAATGAACTTGATATCGTTGAAGGAATCTGAGCAATTTTGAAAAGGAGTGGTTTAAGCTCCGCCTTTTGAAAATTTCTGGTTTTGAAAAAACCAAGTAATCTACAGTACATACTTTAGCTCAAGAGGTCACTCCCCGCGAAGGGATCTCGGCTCTTGCCTCGTAGAATGAGGTGCTGGATATTTATGACCGAATACCACTATGCAAAGCGAAAGAATATAACTACAGTTTTTCGAAATTTGTTCGAACATCTTTTAGGTTTATTTTCTTGCATTAATCAAAATTAATGCGGCCCCATCAATTTAACCAATCACACCAGAAATGAACGAAAATAAAATGTACGTATATGACATCCGCATTCGCCACGGGGCCCGTCATCACCCGTTAGGTTACTTAACTAACGACAGAACGGGGGTTGGACTAGCGCGGGTGCAAAACATATACAACATCTACTAGTATATATATAAATATATACAACATTCGTCCCAGGCATGATAATAATCAACATCACAGAATCTCAGCCAACAATACAGAAATGTGGATAATTTTGGAGCCCCGTGTTTCATTTGAGCCGCAAATAAAACCCGACGTTCCCGGTCGTGTGGATAGCCTGTGCAATGAAAACCTGGACCCCTACGAGCGCGACAAGTTACCCGCCAATCCCAGAAATGAGGCAGCCCTTTCAACAAAGTGAATGGGCCATCCAGCACTTCACGGAATCCAGTAACTTGGGCGCCCCTCCGTGGGTCAAACTATACCCTCTACGAGTGCGGCGAATAGCCCGCCAATTCTAGAATGAAGCCCCCTCCGTCCCAATGCCATGAGATGCGGGCTTGATGCCTTCTAGAACCCGGCTATTCATGCACTCCACCGTGGGGTAATCCTAGTACAGAAAAAAAATAATATGTACAAATGGTGACATCGACCTCAACCCGGTCGTGCCCCAAAATAATATACAACCCGGCAAAGACGGCAGTTCACATGTCGGATGTTCGCCCTACAATATCAAATATACAAATGAATATAAACTGTACTGCTAACATTGCACCACATGCTATCCATCACGATTATCCAACCACAATCACAGCACAAGCACAAAACATCAACGCGAATGTCATGTTCGCAAATCCGTCTAAAAGAACATATAGTAATCAGACGAGTTTACCGATCAAATGACATTCACGGTCGCAGATAAAAGTGCATGTACTGTAAACTATTAAACAGTGTCAAATATAACGACTTCGAAACACTCCAAATTGCCCTGTACAGAAAACAACAGAGAATCACACTTGGACAAAAAATAAACACCACCAGAAAACCAAACTCCTTGAGATAAGAGCCCAGAACAAAACTCAATGCATTTGTCCACCAGAAAACCGAGGAGACCGGTTTTAAGGGGTGTGTGGCCAGCCAAAACTTGGAAAAAATGCATCGTTTTTGTTCTGGATACATCTCACAGTCTAAGGATCACTCTGTAGTTGTTTAAAAAAAAATTGAAGCCTTAAAAAATTCGACAGAAACTGCAGTTTGGTTACGATGTTACGGAGTCGTTTCGGTTTCGTTATTTTAACAATGTTTAAAATTGCTAATATAGGGTTTATAGGCTGGCTCTGATACCATGAAGGGTTACGCTAGCGTCCCGACTAACTTCCGTAGCCAAATGCGGAACAAAAATTTTATGACGATACAAAACTTGGCGCTAGAATAAACCTAAACCGGATCTTTAACCATAAACCTAGTTAGCATATTAGGGTTCTATCTACTATGATAGAAAATATACCTAACGAAACCAAGTCTTTCGGGTCTTCGATCCTCTCCTTAAGCTCCTCGATGGATGTATGGATCGTGCTTGAACTTCGGCCTCCTTGTGTCAACGATGATCCATCCGAAAGCTCCAACCTTGAGCTAAACCTCTAATTTGAGGTAACTAGAATACTTAGCTTGCTAATCTAAGTAGACTAGAGTGAGTAGAGTGTGATTTGAGCGGCTTAGTCTCAGTAACCCTTGATTATCTACACATAATACACTAGGGTTTGAGAGAGGAAGGAGAGAGCTAGCTTGAAGAAAGAGAAAGTATTTGTGATAATGATAAAAGAAAATGAAATGGCTATCTTTTATATGACTATCAACCATGGCATGAAAATATCTCACCAAAATATCTAGGTCAAAAATATCTCATCAAAATATCTATGGTCAATAAGTCAACCCAAGTCAAAAGGTCAACCGAAATAGCCATGCCAAAAACAATTATCATTTATCAAAAATAACAAAGTCTTCTCTTTTTCTCATTTGTGTTTTGACCAAGTCAATGGTCAAAACCCTAATGAGGTATCTCCTTCTATACCCTCTCTCATCCGTATATACATACCCGCATCCGTGTTCCGAGAAACACGAATACAATGAGACGAAGCTAATCCAATAATCATATACTAGGATCCGACTTAAACCAAAGCCCACTAGTATAGTCCGCTCGAACACCATACGCGCACAAGTACACGTATGTTTCGAACCCTGTCGTAAAACCATACGACATCTACTCGTTTCGCCCGAAGCTGGGAAACCCTCTGTGTGGGACTCTAAAGACTCGACAGTACTCTGGCAGTGGGTTTAATCACAAGCACGTCAGCGGCACTAGCTGTGCATAACGGCTACCTAGGTATCTGTCGATAAGAAGGTCGACGAGCAAGCTCATCCAAACTCCTATTGAGCCTGTCTATGACAATCTCCGTACAGTCCGGTCTGTTCGTCTAAGAGTATCGCATATCGGGCCTAGGGGGTAGTAAACGTCAGACCCCTAATAGCGGTATAAATCGTGTCGGAGTGTAGCCCAGAACACCTTGAGAAACTACTAGAACACCTACCAGTAAATCTCACTTGCCCTGCCCAGGGACTGTGTAATGGCTCTCCAAACACAGCGCGATATCAACCCCCAATACCGGGAGAGACGAATCCTATCTAACCGCCACTGCCTCCAAGTGCTTCGGGACTGCACCCAACTACTACCTGTTTGCACGACTCAATAGAGCCGTGGTAGGGTAGCAATCAAAGAACAGTGGGAACACACTCGAGGCGAAGTAGCACTGTCAAGTCAACGGACTAAGCTGTACTCATGTCACCTGGGAACTGCTAACTGACGGTAGGTATAATACCAACAGTTCCCGACGAGTTCTGTCCAGTGCACTCGTAACCTAACGAGCACCTGCATACTATCTTCAGTACAACGTACTAATGGCTGTGGGACAGACCATCTCCTCTGCTGGGATGAGAAACGTATACACTAGTCTACTCTGGAGTATCGATACCCTGTCTCGATAATCCTACGACTAGGAACCTGTATAAGGATGTGCTTATAGACTACCTGCCCCCACTAGTGTAATCGTCATCACAACGCTGGTAGTCAAGAAAAGATCCTAAGGGCTCCATCAATATATATTATCGATATGTTAAAAGAAATATATACACATATTAAGATAGATACAAACCAAGTAGCATACTACTATATCGAACAAGACTTTCGTAAATCCGTGTATATATCCTAAGTTTCCAAAATGTATTATACAAACTAGTACTATACAATAATGGCCTTTAGGGCATACATATCCAACACTATCACAACCCTAGCCCAACCCACCCCCTCTTAACCTTAACCCTAATTAATTGATTTTTTTTAAAAAGGAAAAAAATGCTATTTTCCCCCCTTAAAGTGTTTGCCCGTTATCATGGTAATTTTTAGAGAATTTGGTAGTTTGTTGCAAACGGGGAAAGTTTTTGGTATTTTTTTAAATTGAGCCAAGAAAAAATGAATACAACCTAGCTAAAGATGGTGATTGACAAGAATTTTTAATCATACACTCATCTATAACCTCATTACAGAAATAATCATCGACATTTTGACTAACAAAAGCTTGGTTTGTCTTGCAGCGCCTATGAAGGGTACATTCAATGTAGCAATACCATGTATTTTTATTTAAAAAGAATTTGGTGTTCATGCTTTATTATTTTTTGTTCAGGAGCTTATATGGTAAGTGGAATCCCATTATCCACAATGAGAGAAGCCAAGGAAACTATTGGTCCTCTCAAATGTCAAAAGCTGCGAGAGATCATTTTGTCTTCTCTCAATTCTGATTGAGCAATCTAGTTGACAACCAAAATAAGCAGCTTCTTTCTTTTATCCTACTTTGCATACCAAGTAACAAAATATGGTAAAATTATCTCTCGTCGCTCGGTCATCAATGTGAACTACATCCACACACAACTTACATAAATCCCTTTTATTTTTATAAATAGACCCTCAAGTGTTTCCATTATACTCACTCTTATTATATATAAGTGTTCGACAATTTTATGCATTTCACATGATAGAAACAGTATATACCAAAAAAAAATTAAATCTAAAGGGGGCAAAAAATATTATGCCTCTATGGTTAGATGTCTTTAGTGCATGATACAAGCAAAGACAGATTTTCAATGCATACCAGCCAAGCAAAGAACATGAAAACACCATTGATAAGATATGCATTGGATCTCTTCATTCCTCCTATGTCCAGAAACCTGACGATATTGAAAAGGAAAGTGTCAACACAGTCGAGGACTAAGCTTTAAGGGTTTTGATCACTGAAGAATTTCTAGAATGATCTGAGAAGGTACCATCGTAAATTGACTCCCGGGGTGGTTGCCTCAGATATTAACACCATGTAAGTATATAGCTGCCCTTCACCAGTCAACATAGCATATGCTATAGCACAAAGAGAGAGAAGATGATGGAACACCTACAAAAGACATCATGAACTTTTAAATCCACTATATGTTTGATAATCAATCACTATTTAAATATTAAGAGGAGATAACTGGAGCAGCTTATATATGTAATAGGGTTAATTGCACATCGACCCCAGTATGTAATAGGGTTAATTGCAAATGGACCGCTGTGCTATAGGGGATTTAGCGCTTATTCCCCCTGAACTATCATAAGAGACACTTTACCCCATCTAATTAAAGAATATATTTTTATTTCTCGTTTAACCCCTTGCTTTTTTCTCTTTACCCAACCCGAAAGAGTCAAATGGGAAGAAGAATTCTCAGTAAAAGCAAGTAGAGAAAATAATGGCGCAATAAATGGAAGATACTCATTTTGGACCCCCACCCCAAAAATAATAATAATAATAATAATAATAATAATAATAATAAAGCACAAAAAGAACAAAACAAAAAATGAAAGGCAAAAGGAATTACCAAGGAGAAGATAATAAAGTCCAGCAAATTGCAAAAATAAAGTGTGTGTGTGTGTGTGTGAGAGAGAGAGAGAGAGAGAGAGCTTAGGGATAATATAGCAGACGTTGGGAAAGATCGTTGATGTTAAAGAGTAGGGTTAAATATTGGTTGTTTAGGATTGCATAGGAAGAAGAAAGGGTTAAAATGGAAGTTAGAAAAATATCATATAAACAAGAGTACAAGTGATTAAGAATAAGTGCTCAACCCCCTATATTATAGGGGTTCTAAGTGCAATTAACCCTAACGAGTTCACATAAAATTATTGTCACACTCATTCACGATCATGTTAAGACATTTAAACAGGAAATCTGAGCAAGTGTACTTACATACTCTGTTCCACCAAGCAAAGGATACAACCAAAATATCATTGCAAGGTCCGTCATGAAATACCCAATGGAAACCTGTTACAGTAACCAGGGGATAGCATGCAAATAATAAGATTCAGTGCCATAAATACAGAATCTAGGTAATCATATATGAAATATGGTTAGTTACCCCCAATGAGAAAGTAGAAACATTCGAACTTCGTAATGTAACAAACCCTTCATGGCTATCGGAATATAGGTCTGAAAAAAAGACTAGGTAAAGTGACATTGTTGTGATAAAAACCGCATGGGCGCTGGACATACCCCTGCAAAAGAATTTCATATAAATATACTAATGAAATGCCAAAAAATTTATGAAATGCTAACTGACCCATAATAATTACCTATTGTTCCACTCAATCTGTTGGATCTTTGTTAGAGAAGTGTAACCTTTGAAGTAGAAAGAACTAAATAACTGAGTGAGGTCATATGCCTGTGTGACAAGGAAGCAATATCGAATGAAGAGAATTTCATTAAAAAAATTAAAGTAAGATCTTAACTTGAAGATGTTGCATAGTAATATAACAAGGAGTTCAAATCCAAGCTTAAAATATAAAGGCTGTTGCAATTATTTGAATTGTAAAGACTACATCCAAAATGAATGTGCAAAACCCCTTTACTCTTTGCTTATAATTTATGCAAAATAATTTTCTAAGTGCCTTGCAATGGATGCAAAATCTATATAAGAACTTTTCTTAATTTCCCATCAGAATTCGATCAATTTCATGGGAACATCAATATATTTTATATTTTATAACCAAGGTTTATTTTGTTGATAATCTATGTAGCACGGGTTCGGATACGGATACGGGATACGATACGGATTCACGGATACGCAATTTTCCAAAAACATAGGATACGGATACGTTTTTATATCGATTTTAAATTAACTAAATATGAATATATATTAAGGTATACATACCAATATATAATAATATAAATTAATAATGGCATTATGTTAGATATTCAATGCACTTTCAAACTTTTGAGTGTCTTAGTTTTCGAAAAAAAGAGAACATGTGTCGATTTGAGATAGGCTAGTACATTTACAAGTCCGAAAGAATCCGAGAGTAGCCGAGAGTTTCGGACTCCGATACGCGATCGGGGACGATTCGTTAGGCATATACAAGTATCCGTGCTTCATAGTTGATAATCCAATTAAGCAGGAAAAGCCAATATGCAATCTAAAGCATGTTACTTGAATCTTGCAATCAAACTTGCCCCTCTTGATGCTGACATTTTTACATGTGTGAAAAAAGTGTGCATATATTAACTAAACTTATGGGAAAAATTTATAACCTTCAGAGATATTTAATTGCAAGCATATAGATTGTATTTACGAGATATTTTCAAGATTCAAGAAGATAGATATGAATGGTAACATTTAAATGTTATTTTTTCTTCAAAATTATGATAGTCTTTCTTGTCGCCTGTCATGCTGAGAATCAAATTAGGATTTGAATATGAGAACCCTTCCTTTTAAGTTAAAAAGAGTAGATATATAACCATCAAGCTACTTAATTGATAGATCAAGCTATTACAATAAAACGGAAGTAACAACAAACTGAAACATACCATTTTGCACATGAAAATGCCACACAGGACCGAAGTGTAAGGGACAAATGGATCTGCTAGCAAGTAATCTTTAACCAGTAATTCTGCTTGGTACTTGTATGACTTCATTGCCATAACTGATACCTTGGAAGTCTGCATCATAAATTATGTCCTGAACCACACATCAAATCAGTATCCTACATTGCCTCTGTAGGAAAGAATTGCTAGGAAAAATGTTCTTGAAAATGGAAAAATTTCACTATCGACCAGTATGTAATCTGTGTCGGGGAATTTTGATCCCTTCATCATCATTAATCTAAAGATCCGAGAAGACAGAAACTTTATTTGTTTGAATCAACTGACCGAGACTTCCTTTGAAACTCAAAATAACAAATACATAACACAAAGAAGACATGAACATGACGGATTTACATGGTTCGACCAAACTTAGCCTACATCCCTGGGGCAATCATTTCAAATTAGATTTCACTATGAGAGGATAACATACAAGACTCCACACTCTCACACATCTCTCTCATTTCTCATCCCCTCTCTTGGTCTCTCCACATGAGAAGGAGGCCACACAAACCCAAAAGATGGTACAACTTTGTCTTTGAGCCTCCTCACATAGGAGTATATATAGTGTTACAAACCTTACACTACCCATCACTTATTGGCAGCCTACACAAATGGATGGCCCGGCCCAAAAGGCCGAAGCCCAATATAGACTTCCCCACGATCCAATCGACCGCTTTAAGTGCGTGAACGGATACGAGACACAACCCCAATAATATGTAGCATCATTACACAGACTTAGTTATGCATTACATGTTACAAATATTTTCAGAGTCGAAACTTTGTAAGTAAGTTATGTCTTATGGTTGATTTCCAAAAGATTGCAGTACATAGAAGAACCTTACCATTAGGGAACCGTAAAAGCACAAGAAATTTGAATTCCATACGACAGCATGGCTTACGGTCAACAATGTACCAGTTTTAAATAAGCATTCCAGCTTTAGCTGATTTTATCTCATTCGTTCCTCACAGGGACCAAGATAATGAGATAATGATATAATGTCAAAATGCGTAGATCACTAGTAGATTCAACAGGTAACCTGTATTTTGAATCTCGGAACATCCTATGATGCAACATATCATATATGAAAGAATTTCTAAACTTTGTATGCTCAAAGTATCAAATCATTCAAATTCCAATATTTCCAGTTGATCAATCACACATCAGCAACAGAATTCTATATAAATAAGAACTGATTATTATTGTTATTTAAATTTCCAACAATGCAATCCCATAAATCTCATATCAGTTACAGGATTGTATAGTGATCACTAATCATAGACCAATCATTCTCTCTTGAATCCAACTCCAACTTCCAGCTTCATGGCATTATTATACATACTACTTTTTATAATACCTTGACCTCAATTGAAGTGTTTTTACATAAGGTCATTTACACTTGAGCACCCATACTCACCCTCCCCTATTTTCTCTCCCCACAAATGTATAGAAACTTGAACAGCAAAGAAACCATTTTACATAAGGTTTGGCAATAATCTAACAGTCCGACAACGGGAAATAAGCCAATGAACATTGTTAAAAAGAATGGGTTGTCGAAAATTGTATTGTGGTAAACAAAGATTGAAATTGGGGAGCAATGAGCGTGTCCGATGAATTGCAATGACACAAGATCGAGAAATTTGAAAAGAATCAAACCTAATCGATGTGCGCGACTAACAAAAGGAGGAGGAATACAGAAAAAGAATCAAAACCATATTCCAACAAGAATATGGAATTCCACTCATATGGAATACCAAAAAAAGAAAAAAAAGAAAGGAAGAAAGGAAGAGGCATGATATTTAAAACTTATCTCAACTTTTAGGTTAATTTCTACCTTATTACAATGAAAGATAACACATATTAATCTGGAGAAGAACATCAATTATTTTTACACAATCAATCAAATTACTCCAAGACAATCAAATAACAACTATAACACAATAGAAAAGATAGTTTTCTTTTTCCTCTTTTTTCTTCTTTTTTCCTTTTTTACCACTACCAATTGGGCTACCACAAAATTTGAGACACCAACCAAAGAACAAGCAAATTAACTCCTCTAACATTGCATCATTTCAAATAACTTATATTCCTCACAAAATCAAGAAAACATTAATCAATAAGAGTTTACACATAGATTCAAAATTAATGATTAAACTGATGAAAAACACAACTAAAATCTAAGAAAACAAGCAATACCCACATCCCAAAATCACCCAAAAAAGAAAAACAACATAACAACAGCAGGGTTGAAACTTTACCTTGAAAACCCAAAATCAAGGACTGAAACTGCAGGGGCCTGGGCAGAGCGAGAAATTGAAAAAAAGAAACTATAGAGGAAACAGACAAAAAAGAACCCATGTCACAATCAGTGGTTTCTAAAGAGTTTGTTACCAAAATGACAAAAACTGGCAGTTCAAAAGCAAAACAGCCCAAAAATTAAAGATGCGTCTTTTGTTTACCTTTTGTTAGAATTGCAAATGAAGAAGGGATTGTTTTGATTTTGGTTTTGATTTTGGTTTTGATTGAAGCTAGCTATGCATCCCAAAGCGAAGGAATTGATTCTTGGATACAAACAAAAACCAAACAGCTCGATTGCAGCAGCAGTCCATTATGCAAGCTATTCCCGCAATGGAATCCTTTTTTATATTGAGAAAAAAATGCCAATTTTTGATGTCTTCTCTCAATTTACTCTGGAATTCTCCTCATTTTTTAAAAACATCCCATGATTTTATTACTTGTATGTTTCACCCTGATATCCTGGACTATTCCATATTTTATAAGGGATTTTTACTAAATGGTCCATCAATACTTGGCTAATTACCAAAAAACCCGATACTTGATAATTACTATTTACTCCCCAAAACTTTGAATAATTACTAAAAAGCCCCCCTTCTTGCTAAAACTTCGTTTTTCTTTCATTCCGTTAGACATGTAACGGATGGTGTTGGGTTTCAGTGCCCGCGTCGTGGAAACCGCGGCCTCTTGTTAGCGAAAACCAAAATTCTAGCGAACACCGAATGCCCATAATACCCAGGATACGGTCCATAGACCTAAACTAGCTAGCTAAAAGTGTAAGGGTTGAGAAAATACAACCTTTATCGCGTGTCAATCCAATTATGGAAGACCCCTCCAAGCTCGTAGCCGCCGGGATCGTGCTTGAGAATCGACCGCCCTTACCGAAGACGATCCATTCGAGGAAATCCGCAGAAGGCTCTAACCGACGATCCAGACTTGCTAGGTTTGGATGGTCGGTAATGTAGGAATACTTCACTAAATTTTTCTCTCTAAAATCTATGCTCAAAATGAGAGCAAGAAGAAGAAGGAGAAGGAAAAGAGGAAGCAACCATGAAGTATGAGCTCAAGTGAGGGATGAAAAATATCAAGTCTAGAAAATAAATGAGAATGGCTTGCTTTTTACCACCATGGTGCAATATGTTAGGAATATGTATGCCCTAGAGGCCATTATTGTATGATATAGTGGATGCTTGGACATATATATAGAGAACTTTCTTGCTCGACATGATAGTATGCTATTTGGTTGGTCTTTATCTTAACATGTACACTTGTATTATTATATTATCTCTCTGATACATGTTGATAAAGCCCTTAGAATGTTAGCTTGACTACCAGGACCATGATGCGGATCATGTTAGTTGTATGTATGCCCTAGAGGCCATTATTGTACATGATTGTATATTATAGTGGATGCTTGGACATATATAAAGAGGACTTTCTTGCTCGACATGATAGTATGCTATCTGGTTGCTCTTTATCTTAACATGTACACTTGTATCATTATACCGTCTCTCCATTACATGTTGATAAAGCCCTTAGGATGTGGACTTGACTACCAGGACTATGATGGAGATCATATGTCACGACCCGAAAGTACGGAACATGACCGGCACTTAAACTACGAAACGTCTCGAGGCGTTCGTAATCTAAGAAAGCCGAAAACCCAGAAATCCAAACCAAGAAAAATAGTAGAGTGAAGGAAAACCAATTTAAATCAAGTAGTTTTAATAGCATAAGCCGAATTATGCGTTTTTAAAAACATCAAATATTTCCTGAAAATTTCGGCAGAGTCTCCTTTGTAAATACTGGGCCCCAAACGGGATACAACATGAATAGTATACGAAATCAATAAAAGGGCATCCCCAAGCGGGAGCTAGCTCTTCGTCAAACGACGGTCACAACCACACAAGCAATATAATATACAACGCCAACGGCGAGGATCAAAAACCCAAAACCACAAGAAAACCACAGAAATAAAACGCGCGACTCTAAGGTCGAAAGAATAGCATCTCTGGTCTCTATCTCAAAAAAATACATTTTTGGTTGATGGAGCTTCTAGATACAACAGAGTAATAATATACAAGTTATATAATGGGGGGTACGATACAAGTAAACCCACCTACTAGAAAATCACCCGAAGGAAACTATGCCCGCAAGCCGTAATGAAACCTGTACGGCAAACCTGCAAGAAACTGGGGCACAACGGGGGTGAGTTGCCAACTCGTGAATAGAAAAATATCTACGGAAAGAAATCGCATAAATAACGCAACCTAGGTCAAAGATCATAATATATCCTCAAATATATGTATAACATGCAGCCTATAACAATGGCTAGGGTAATATCTAACCCGAGTGTAATCTCATGTGCCCGTGTCAGTGCCTCAGGTAGCAATATATCATATGAATGGGGTATGAATGCATGAAAACAGAATACATGTAAATGAAGAAACTGTTTTCATAAATTAGTGAGATTTCCTTTGTATTTTTAAAATGAGGTATCATAAATGAAATCAGCATCAACAGTGCCTAGCATCGACATAAAACATAAATCTCAATGTCTCAAAACCTCAGACTCCGGCTATCCGGACTGGCCTGTATCATCAAATCTCAGTACCTCAATATCTCGAAATCTCAATATCTAGGGCGCCGTCAGTCTAGACCGGCCCCTACCATCTATCTCAAGACCACGACGGTATCCTCCGGATATCCGACGCGTCGGGTAATATCACCGGTAGGTAGTCTCCCCCTGCCAGGCTCACATCGTCATCACCACGCGCTTCTTGCCCTGGGGTACCTTACCGGGCCCACCATGTACCCGAAACGGTTCATCCATCTCCTCGAATCGGGTCTCGAAATCCATCAGCAAACTCATGGTGGACGACTCATACATCATGGGAAAACCGCATTTTTTTTTAAAAAGAGAGAAAGCAGTTTATATATGTTTTGCGGTTTTTCTCCAAATCCAGAAAATATCATGGAAATCCGAATCATCAATAGCATGTAAAACCATGAATATAAGCATGAGCATCCATGAGTGCGGCATATAATGAATAACAGTTTGCATGAAGTAGCAGGTAATAACTACAATGTCTAAACTAGCATATAAGGCAAGTACACTAATATCATGTCTAAACTATTAGCTAACAGGCTATGTCAATGTAATAGTATTTTCTATGTGTACGTGACATGGCAATTACCGATGAAGATGTGTGTGAGCCGGCAAGTAAGTGTACGTGGTACATACGCATCATCAGTAATGGTGATGGTGTCCTAACAACATGATATCAATAATGAAATATGAATTACAATAAGTATGCGATGCGGAGCAACATCAATAATATGCGGGAGCTGAAAACTAGACACAACGGTAACTAAACTGCATTACCCTAATATAAGTCCTACAATAGTGCCTTTTGAAATAACACGAATCGCGGTGTTTTGAAAATAAGGGCTACGGTGTTTTTAAGAAAAGACACGTCTTTTGAAATATCTGTAGAATCCCTTGACCTGTCTTTTAAAATACCCACGATTCGTTAGTTTTGAAATAGGTAGGAGTCTAATCTAGTCTAACAACTACACTAAACTATACGGCTAAACTAACAAGCTGAACTACAGGTAAGGAAACCGCCTAACATCTGAGTCGATATATATATAAACATATATATATATATATTAGTCGGTGATCCCGCCTCGATAATATCACATCCGATACCATATCTATAATCAGATATTCCCAAGTAAAGAGTGCGGATCTATTATCAATATATAGCTCGTACGTAAATCCGTCGTATGGCATCCCCACATCTGGGTACGGGTCAATATCACATTCATTACACTATTCATCTGGTATCCCCTTTGTCAAAGATCATAATCCGGGTACGGATCTATGTCTAGTACAATACTGATACCACCTACGTATGCATGCACGTGTGTGAAAACACTACGTCAAAGGACCCGCTACAACGTCATGTCGTATCTCAAATACGAATCCTGCCATATCACCAAATTCACAACCTCAATACAAATCTCATCGACTCATCTCAAACCCAAATATCATCCTCAAATCCGTATGTGAACACATAGTCCCATACCCATGTGAACACATAACTATGTATTCCTGTATAAGCACAAATGAAAGAAGAAAGTATGCGAGTATGGGTGGGTGTGTGCATACGTGATGCGACCACTACTCTAGGGTTTCGCGACACTAAATATCCAAGAACACCAAATATCCATATTATCATCAATGCACTCAAACAATATATAAACAATATATATATGTGTGTATACGTATTCGTATACATCACCACGAACTGCGGGGGTGCTATACGCCATCCACCCGATTTCTCCCCGTAGATACAAATCTACTCACCTGGTCCTCGCTCGCCGGTGCCAACGTCGCCACGCGCTTGCTTGTCGTCTCGAAGTCCACATGGGGTACCTACATATCATAACGCACCGTATCGCATTAAAATCCGACTCATGACCAAAACTACTCACGAATCCCACATAGGTCAAAACCTATGGTTGCTTTCTCAAATCAACCCAAAAACCCTCGACATCGGTATACACACGCCGATTGATCGAGAACAACACCAAACGTACCAATCGTTGTTTTACAAGTCACTAAAAATATATGAAATAGGATGCAAATCATCAAAACCAATAAATTGATCAAATCGGTTTATTTCCAAAAAGCCTAGTAAAGGGGTCGTTAACCGTTTTACTACAAGTCTTGATGTTTTAGCAAACTAGTGGTCACAATACTCACTAATTATCTTAATTAGGCCACATAAACATTTACTAGATTTTTAATCTTGCCAAATTACATTAAACCAAAATCTAGTTAGCAAAAGTTACCTTTTTAGTTCAAAACTTGGTGTTTTAACCAATCTAAATATTTTAACAATTCTAGTGGCTATAATGTTCATTAAACATCTTAATTATGTCATACCAATGTTAATTAGATTTTAAAATCACTCATTTCCATCAATTCTAAAAAACCTAGTTTGCAATATTTGTACAATTATTACAATTTTAAACTAACAATTTGCAAACTAGCAATTAGATTAGTTTTAACAAGTTTTAAGATGCTAGCCCATATCACACAACCATGCACAATTGATCACAACCCAACTCCAAAATAAAAACCTAACTTGAATTTCAAACCCTTCTCTTGAAAGTTAAATTTTAATTAAATCCATAATTAAACATCTAATTAAAACTAGATTCAAACATACAATTAACAATTAACAAATTTGGATGAAACTTTATACCTCATGATCAAGAGATCAAACATGAAGCTTAGCCTCCCAAACTTGCTTCCATCCCCCAAGATCCATACTAAATTGGCTAAAGAATAATGGGTAAAGCTTGGATTTGGAGTTTGCTTTGAATTTGTGAGTAAATTTGTGGATTTTTGATGGAATTTTGTGATGAAATGAGAGGGGGGAAATTGGGGGGCTGCACAAAGGGGGGCTCGGCCAGAATTTGGTGAGGGAGAGAGAGAGAGAGAGGTGGGTCTCAAAGTTAACACAAAACCATACTCTAGTTATCTAGTTCCATACTTTATTTCTTTAATGTTTTCATTTTCCATTTCATCATTTTTTCTTTCATTTGTTTTGTTTAATTGGAGGGGAGAGTGGGGAGGGGCTGCTGAATTTCAGCCACTAAAGGGGAGGAAAAATAGGGGGTGTGAGTGTGGGTGTGTGTGTAGCAAGTTCCAATTGAAGAAAATACCCCCATATCTCAAATACCTAATTTATTTTCACAAAATAAGCAATTTTTCTTCAATATTTTCTAACACCGTTTGACAGTTTCATTTTATTTCAAAAACAACATGTTAAAATTTTGTTTAATGTGTTATGATGCACAAAATTTGTTTCAACCCATTCCAGTTTGTAATTTTTCCTAATTAAATGTATTAGTGACGGCTTAAAATAATAATAAAATAATATTTTTTTCAGAAAATTTGAAATTTCACCAGCGGCTCAATAAACACCAAATAATAGCAATTACATAGCTAGAATATGTATATTTAATTTTTATAATAAGATATTTGTATTTTGACTTTTTACAGAAAACCCCCTCATTTTACCGATTTTTCCGAAATTTCACCGAAACGATTTTCAAAACGCTACATCATACTAGTGGGGCCATGGTAGTCCATAAGTACATCCTTTAATTGTTCCTAGTCGAGAGAGTATCGAGACAGGGCATCGATATTCCAGAGTAGACTAGTGTGTACGTTTCCTGACCCTGTATGGGGCGATAGATGATCTCGCATCCATTAGTGTTTGATATCAAAGATTGTACTGTCAGTTATATGTATGCCCTAGAGGCCATTACTATACATGTGATGTATATTGTAGTGGATGCTTGGACATATATAGGGAGGACTTTCTTGCTCGACATGATAGTATGTTATCTGGTTACTCTTTATCTTAACGTGTACACTGATTGTCTCTCTGTCACATGTTGGTAAAGCCCTTAGGATGTATACTTGACTACCTGGATTATGATGCGGATCATACTAGTGGGGACATGGTAGTCCATAAGTACATCCTTCAAGGTCCCTAGTCGTGGGTGTATCGAGACGGGGCATCGATATACTAGAGTAGACTAGCGTATGCCTTCTCGACCCATACAGATGGGCGATGGATGATCCCATATCCATTGGTGCTTGACATCAGAGATGATATACGGGTGCTCAGTAGAGACTGGGTATACTGGACGGACTCGCCGAGAACTCCCAGATGGTATTATACCTTATGTCAGATGGCAGTTCTCTGGTGACACTGGTACAGGTTAGTCTGTAGACCCGAGATCGTCATAGAGTCTTGTGTGATTCCCACTGTGCTTTGATTTCCACCTTACCACGTCCAAGAGGGCGTGCAAAACGGTGGGTTTTGGGTACAGTCCCGAGTCACATCGAGGCAATGAGCGATAGGAGGGGTTTCGTCTCTCCCGGTATTGGGGGTTGATGTTGCGCTATGCTCGATTGGCCATAACAGGGAAGTCCCTGGCCAGGGCTGGTTTAGAGATTTATTGGTAAGTGTTACCAGTAGTTTCTCGACCCGTTATGAGCCTCATATCAGCATGACTTATCGGTTATTGGGGTCTGACGTTTACCACCCCTAGACTTGATATGCGACATATCAGACGAGGAGACCGGACTGTACGGTAGTGTCACTGTCAGGCTTTTACAGGAGTTGGAGCGGGCTTGCTTGCTGTTCTTCTGATCGCTCAATACCCGGGTAGCCGTTACGTCCAGCTAGTACCGCTGACGGCTTGTGGGTGCTTGATATGATCATCACCTACTGCCGGCGTATTGACGAGTCTTTAGAGTCCTACATAGAGGTTGTACCGGCTCAGGCAAAACGAAATAGGAGCGCATATGTGATATGTGCGGGACCGAGAATAATGCGTGTATGTGATACCGTATTGTATTCTCGCGATGTTTGTATCGATCGGTTATATGCGATATAACCGGGATATCGAATCAAGTGTTGATTCGATAAGTCGATACATTGGATGTTAGTCGGTTATATGTGATATAACCGGATTATTAAGTCAAGTGTTGATTTAATAATTTAGTGTATAATTGTATATGTGATATACTAATTTACATTAACTAACATTGGTTCACTTAAGCATTGATTTTTTCTCACTTGTGCATAACTTGATATATATGTGATATATATATTTATTTGTGTTTACTATTTGTATCATGGTTGTTGATACACATTACATGGGTGTATAAGACTTATACCATACTAATTATATTTGTTAGGTTTTTATATTTAAAGTAATTCTAAAACAAATGGATAATGAGCACAAATGCATGAAGCTTCATGAAGCTTATCTTTGCATTTGACTTAGTCCACTTGTTTTTGTTTTACTTAAGATATTAGTTAACCTAACCACTATGATTACCCATGGTAAAGTCTCTACATGAGTTAAGTATATGATACTCACTCACCATGGTTAATTCATTCTCTCTCATTATCATTTTCATTCTCATTTTTGAGCTCATCTTCTTCCTCCTTCATATTCATGCTAGGGTTTGGAAAAGAGAGAGAGAACCAAAGTGAGAAATCAAATTCTAAAGTGTACCCATTTCCTATCTCACCATCCTCTACTAGACTAGCACTTTAGTTTAGGGTGTTTGCTTCACGAATTCTTTGGTTAGTGAAGTAGAAGCTTGAGTCCGTATTCTCTCAACGTAGATCATCTTCGGCCTCGAAGACTTCAAGCAATACCGTTGCAACTTTCTCATGGAGCCGTCCGAGAGTCCGGGAGCACGTGATCGCAGCGAAGGGACTACTACAAGGAGCTTAAGAAGTGAAGGACCGATCTACAAAGGTTGTATTTCGTATTCACTTAGGGTTAAAGAGTTTAACTTGCATAGTTTTCGCCTAATCTCTAGTTAACGATCTTGTTTAGGGTTATTCGGCACGGCTAAAATTTTAATCCGGCATGGTTGATGCCTTGTAGATCCTTATTAGAGTGCCTAATAACCCTACAGTGGTATCAGAGCCTAGCTAGAGCATTAGGCGATGTGTTTACGATGTTAAAACTCCGATCGAACCCCGACATGACATAGTAAACCCCCTATCTGGAAAATTTTTGAAATCTGGGATTTTTCTGAATTAAAAATGCTTAAAAAAATCAGCAGGCAATTATAAGGGAAACTGTGCAAAACGATACTGTTTGGCGCCTAAGGCACCGCGGAACCGCGGCACGAGCATGGCTCGTGCGGCGGTTCCGCGGCCATAAGGTGACGTCATCCTTGTCGTTTTGCACAGTAAAGTTCCTATTTAATTTACTAATATTTTATGGGTATTTTTATCTGACTCAAGTGTTGAGTGTTCTGGGGTTTATTTTGTATTCGTAGATTCGATCGGAAAATTTAATTTCGTTGTATTTTCCGGATATTTAGAAAGTATTAAAAAGTTCGGACGGATATCAATAACTCACTTTTTCCCGACCTGGAAAATTTCCAAGTGTTGGATTTTTCCGTTGTTTAAGAACGTCTGAATCGTGCAAGTTACGCAATGGACCCTCTAGAAGACAACAAATGTTAACTCGATTATGTGACCGTCTTGAACTGCCTTTTGAACCTTAGGGTTTGGGGCAGTACGGCGTGCTACATGTGAGGCGTTGGCTTGACCCTTCTACGGCTGGACCATTGGTACTGTGGTATGTGATGGATGTTTTTAAACTCCCCTTAAGTGTTGAGAACTATTTGGGAAAACTTGGGTGTTTGATCATTCGATCGGAAAGTTTAACATTGTCTATTTATCTGGAATGTGATACAATATTTGGAATCCACGAGTAGTTATGAGATAACTGATTTGGATGTTATAAACACAGCAGTTTAGTCTCAAATGATTGGTTGCCACGGAATTTCGATGCGATCAAAAGTCCGTCGCAATCACGTAGCGTACGCGGATACTCGCCGGGTAAACTTAATAGACAGCCATGCCCCATAGCCCCGACCAAGTGACTGTAGGAGAACCCCGTAGCCAAAAGCATCCGTTCGGGTGCTCGCGGCAGCGGTGTTCCGCCTTAGTGCACTTCGTCGACGGTATCGGGGGTGCGGCCGTCTACTAAAGTTTGCGACGAGCATTCGATCAAAATATCGGGAATCTTGTTGAATTGCCCGACTAGATATTGAAAAGTGTTTTCGATATAGAGACTGAAATGCGGGGTTTATAATTGTTTGGCATGCGATGTCTAAGGAGGTTGCGGATTCCAACTGTTGTAGTTTTACACTTTCTTTTCTGCGACCGTAAGTGTAATATGTGATATCGCCGGTTTCGTTGCTATATGTAAACGATAATTGGGATGCGCATATTTACTTACGTTGATGACATATGATGTTATGTGTTGCTGGATATGTTATATTGGATCGTCGCGTTTTGAATAGCCGGGGGGTTTTATGTGAGATGTGAGTTTTTTTTCTTTTTCATTCATGTAAAATTAAATGTATGTAATATTCTTTTATTAGGGCACTTCCGGGATGAGGTTGTTGTCACCACTTGTATATTATTTACTTTTCCGCACTAGGATAGACCCAAGGAGGAGAGTACAAGTAACCGGGTTCTGGAGTCCAGTGGGAGACTGATCAGTCGAAAATAATGTATTTTTAACACGGTAATTTCCCCATCTTTTGCATACATTTAGAAGTGTTCGTTATTCATATTTCACATATTAGCAAATCAGTCGTTAAATATCAGATTTCATGTATTAGACTTTTAAACCGACACTTTAAGGGAAATTAACCGCATTTCATGGCATCGCATCATTTCTATATTTGCGCAACACTTGTCATGAGTCTGTGCAGGAAATACGGAAGAAAAGCAAAAGAGCTGATCAAAAATACGCCAACTAAATCATCTCAGATCTGGTAGCAATTCAGATGGAGAAATACAAATCAATATATAAAAAGAAGGCCCAACAATCATCCCAAGACTGTAGCAGAAAGATCAAAGCCCAAGGCCCAAAAGTAGCCGCGGATCCGCGGCAGGAGCTTGCTTGCGCCGCGGATCCGCCGCACTTTGGACACGTCATCGCTTCATTTTTACTGCAGAATTTTTATCTCAGGGCCCACATCCATTTCTGATACGTCAAATTCCATAATTCTCCAGAAGCTACTGCCAGATCAGCAAAGAAGATTAAGCAAGGCTAATCCTAATTAAGCTCCTAATTAATCCTCATCTAGAAGTTTCTCCCCTAACTAACTTTTGGAGGGAAATTTGAATTTCCTCAACAAACTTTTGGAGGGAAACTTAGAATTTGAAATCCTAGATCTAGGGTTTGGTTATCTATAAATAGAGCCTAGATCTAAGGGTTGAGGTTAATCTTCATTGGTTCATGAATAATCTTAGATATTCCCTCTTTCATCATCTTCTTCCACAAGTCTCGTGACAAGGCTTGTGCGAAACCCTAACCCTAATTCCACTCCAAATCCAGGATCTTGAGTACCAAATCAAGTGAGAAGCCTTCAACCTTTTAGGAGCCGAGCCGATCTTCAATCGGGCAAGTGATCCAAGCCGATCCGCGATCCACGGAGACGAGCGAAGCCAAGTCGACGATCAAGTTCTTCCTCTTGTAGTTCTTGAGCGAATGTAACTAAATTGTTGATATAAATAAAAGGTGAAATTCTTTTATCTTGCTTTCTTTTAATTCTTGCATCATGATTAGATCTCAATTTGTAATTGTTGCTCTTGTTGTGATGTGTGAGTAAAACTCCGCTCGTAAAGGAGTCGAGATGATTGTAGAATGATGATGTAACAAATCTAAATACGATTTTTAAGTCCTATGAGTTTTATAAACCCTAGCAAGTTCAAGAATCGATGACCTAGTTTCGTTGCGATGCTTTCTTGATTGTGATCGCTCGAAATTAGGGATCTACGATCGTTTCTTGAATTTACTAGAGGCTAGAATATGAATGATATCGATGAATGAACAAGGGATAAGATGAAACCCTAGTTTCACAAGAAATCCCTAATTCTCGTCGATCATCATCAATCTAGTATCAATTCATCGAAGGAAAAGAATACGTCATCGTAAGATTACATCACATCTATAGATCCGATCAATTCCTACGAGCCTCATTTCGATTCTTGAGATTTGGTTTGGAAAAATCATCAAACGATCAATTCTTGATTCTATCTTTTAATGCTTTCTTAGATCTAGTTTTTTCTCTTTCTTGAACTTCAAATATAAATCATGAATTGTTTGTTTTCTTTTCTTTAAAGTTTCAACTCATCTAATTCAAAAGACGAACGATTACACTGTCCCTGTGGACGATCCGCACTCACTAACAATCTACAATCCGACACCGTAGTTGATTGCGGTCAAATAATTTTTGGTTGTGATTTCTTTACAATTTTCTACATACACAACGGAGAATCTTTTCAATCAAATGGCGCCGTTGCCGGGGACTATTTGATTCGATACTTTTACATCCAATCAAGAAATTGTTACAATCAGAGACCAACTCGAGGAGTCGAGTCCGGGTCTCCTAACTCTAGAATTGGTAGGGTTGCTTATCGCTCTCGTAGGGGTCTACGGGTGTGGGTTTGGCTATTCATCGCGACCGTGGAATCCGTGTTTTATAGAGGCTCAAAATAAAACATGGACGTCCTAGTATATCCAATGTTTCATATGTTTCTTCTGCTGCGATATCTGTGATGTGATCATTTGATGTTCTGTGATAAATACTGTATATAGTATATATGATATATTATATAGACGTTACTTATGTTTTACACCCGCGCTAGCCCTGTCCCGCTCTGCCGTTAGTTACCTAACCTAACGGTGCACGAGGGGACATCGAGGCGAATGCGGATGGCATAAGTGTACGTCGTATTTATCTGTGATGTTTAGGTGATTTAAATGATGGGACTTCATTAATATGATTAATGAAAGAAAAGAAACCTAAAAGATGTTGTGGAATCGAATTTTCAAAAACAGGTAGGTACAGTTCTTGCTTTGCATCGCGGTGTTCCTTGTAGAACATCCTGCACCTTATTCGATAAGGAAAGGGCCGAGATCCCTTCACCGGGAGTGACTCCTTTAGCAATGACTGGCAGATGCTACACCCTTCGGTTTTGTCTTTTGATTGCTTTTCTAGTTCTTGCTTTTCACAGTGATATATATGATATGTCCTGCACCTCATTCGACGGGGAAAGAGCCGAGATCCCTTCACCGGGAGTGACCTCTTTAGCGAAACTAGTAAAAGCCTAAAAAACACTCCATTTTAAAATCATTTGATTCTACAACGATATCAAGTTCATTACGCAATAGGTTTTCAGAAAAACCTGTAGTAGCCCTCCGTCATTTCAGATAAGTTGTATATAGTATTCGTGCTACATTTGTTGGCTTTCGTCAAGGTGTAGTGTGCGGTAGCTATATGCTGCTTATCTGCTGCATACGATGTGATTGGATTAGGGTAGTCGTACGTCTTTGTTGGCTTTCGTCAAGGGTCCTGCGGGTGGGTTTAATTCAGTCAAGAAATGTACGGGTTGAACTTGACTAGCGGGCTATGGTTTGTTGGCTTTCGTCAAGGTCATAGCACATTAGGGGCAAAATTATCGGGAATTTCAAGTGTTGAAATTTGCAATGAGATTGCATACCTTCTATGAGATAGTTGGATCCCGATACCCACTGCGAGTAATTGTTACTCCTGGGAGAGTTTTACATATTACAATTAGCCGATCAAGTAGGTGTCTAGAAAGGTGTCAACGGGGTTATGCCTTTGGGAAAACGAGGTTTACTTTAATTAGGTCCGTGCGAAAGCACGGGGAACCTCCCTCAAAGTACCGACACTGGCCTGGCTGAAAGATTGGCGAAGTTGTAGGGTGTAATTAATCCCGGCTAGTCTTTCCTTTTAGGGTTTGAAGGAAGATTTGATAAAAACAGTGGGAGCCATCCTGATTAGATAAAATAATAACCAATCTGATCTTGCAAGAGCGCACGCAGAGTGTTTTCTTCTCTCTCTCTCCAGGTAGCGACCATGTCACGCCTTAATCAAGATAATAATACAGATGAATTAACCGAACCCGCTTGTTATACTGAGCTGGGGAACGTTGGTCCCGCTCCAACTTATAATTGTTATAAGACAGAGCAGGAAATAGGGGATTACCAGAATTCCCGTGCCGCCCAAACGAAGAAAGTGCATGATGATGCATCTTCTTCGGGTGTGTTCATTACAGAGAACTGTTTCTCAGTATCCTTTACTTCCTGGGTATGAGATACCGGATCAGGATCCCGCATATGTAATCTGTTACATGGGCTACAGATAGGTAGAGAACTGAGAACGGGTGATAAGTTTCATGAGATAGAAAACGGTGCAAGTGTTGCAGCCAAGTCTGTTGGTCACTATCACCCTGTATTACCAGAATACATTGATTCTGAATGAATGTTATTAGATACCGAACCTGATATACAACATCATATCAGTCTCTTTATTAGTAAAAAGGATATAATTTTGTATTGTTGGATAATGTTTTGAACATTTCCTATATCAAAAGTTGATCGGTTCAGGCACGTTATCTAAAAGCATTGACGTTCTAAATCAAATTACAGTTCTTAGTATAAAGAACACACACAAGAGGAAGAGTTCAGAAATGAACGAATCCTTCTTGAGGTATTGTAGACTAGGTCATATCAATGCGACCCGACTAGCTGAAGTTACATATAGATGCATATTTAAATTAGTTTGAATTTACATCTTGTGAAACTTGCTGGTCATGTCATAGAGATAAGATGACCATAGCTCTGTTTATTAGAAACAGAGAAAGAGTTAGTGAACTCTTGGGATGATACATGTTGATGTATGAAGGTCCCCTGTCTACACATGCCAAGACCGGTTCTTTGTACTTCATTACATTTTCTGATGATCTCTCAAGATTCAGACATATGTTCCTGTTGAAACACAAGTCCGAAGCTTTTGAGATATTCACAGAATATAAGTTAGAAGTAGAGAACCAAAATACGGGTAAAAGTATTATGTCCTTTGATGCGATCAAGGAGGAGAATACTTGAGCACGGAATTTCTGGATTATTCTAAAGGAGAATGAGATTCTCTCTCAGCATTATTCCTCCGCATACACCACAGCACGTCGGTGTATCGGGGCGGAGCAATCACACCCTATGTGATAAGGTGTGCTCTATAATGAGTACTACTGAGTTACCTATTTCCTTTTGGGAGTTATGCACTTGTGAAGTTGCATACCTATTGAATAGGGTTACCACTTCATATGAGATATGGAAAGGGAAGAGCCCATATCTTAAGTTAGTTAAGATTTGGGATTGTCCAGCCTATGTCTAAAAGCTAAATCCGGACAAGCTCGAGACAAGATCTGTTATGTAGAACTGGAAGGGTTCCAGCTATACAAACTGTAGCTGATGATTTGGTAGAACCAAAGGATTCAATAGTAACCAACGAACCTCAGCCTCTCCGCCGATCTAGCAGGGTTCCTCACCCACCTTAGAGATACTTTGGTTTCTCTATGACAATGGGAGCGAGGATTGCATCATGAGATGATGACCCAACTAGTTTCGAGCTGGCCATCAGGAGTGGGACTCTGTAAGAATGGCTGGATGCTTAGCGATCTGAGATGGAATCCTTATACACCAACAAAGTATGGACTTTGGTTGCTTTATCTGAAGGGTTAAATTCCCATCAGGAGCAAGTATATCTTGAGAAGATTACTTGGTGTACATAGAAAAGTTGAGACTTTCAAAGCTAGACTTGTTAAAGGTTTGCATCATTGACCAGGTATGGATTATGATGAAACCTTTTCTAAGTAGCTATGCTTAAGTCCATCCAGATCCTACTTGCCACAGCTACATACCATGACTACGATATCTGGCGGTTGGGTGTCATGACTGCTTTTCTTAATGATGTTTTAGAAGAGAGAGTCTATAAGTACACAGTCAGAGGGCTTCGTAGACAGTGGGAGCAGCGAAAACGTGTGCAAGATGTTTTATGTGATAAAGCAGGCATCGCGGAGTTGGAATGTCTGTTTTGATGTGGTAATCAAACAGTTTGACTTCATCAAAATGGTAGATGAACCTTGTATATACAAAAAGGTAGTAGGGAGTATGGTGATGATCCTCGTAGAGTACGTGGATAACATACTCTAGATGGGGAAGGAGTTTCCCGTGCTACGCTCGATCAATCTCTGCTTATCACAATGATTCTCCATATAGGATCAAAGTGATACCTACTAAATCCTGGGTTTTGGATCTATGAGATAGATCTAATTGGATGTTAGGATACTCACTAGTTGTAGTGAGATGGTATCAATCGATCCTGGGGAGAATCACTGGAAGTGTTCCAGGATGATAAGGACGACTGAAAGTCAGTCATAGGTATTGTCTTTACCCTTAGTAAAGGGACGGTATGTTGGAAGAGTTCCAAGCTATATACCGTGGCATACTAGACGATAAAGGCTAGATACATCGCTACCAAAGATGCTACCAAAGAGGAAGTCTGGGTGTTTATTAGTTCATGAGATGAACTTCGTTCCTACCATTGTGTGACAATGGAATTGTGGCTTATGCCAAGGAACGCCCGTCCCATCAGTGATCCAGACATATTCTAAGGCAGTATCACCTGATCATGGAGATGGTTGATCTCCAGGGGATAAAGGTTAGGAGAGTAGACTCAGAGGACAACACGGCGGATCCACTCACAAAGGCCATTTCCCAGAGAGAGACTTTTATAAGATGGTTGAGTATGATATACTACAACTACTGTTATCAGATGGCCCTAGTGCAAGTGGGAGATTGTTAGTTATATGTATGCCCTAGAGGCCATTACTATACATGTGATGTATATTGTAGTGGATGCTTGGACATATATAGGGAGGACTTTCTTGCTCGACATGATAGCATGCTATCTGGTTACTCTTTACCTTAACGTGTACACTGATTGTCTCTCTGTCACATGTTGGTAAAGCCCTTAGGATGTATACTTGACTACCTGGATTATGATGCGGATCATACTAGTGGGGTCATGGTAGTCCATAAGTACATCCTTCAAGGTCCCTAGTCGTGGGTGTATCGAGACGGGACATCGATATACCAGAGTAGACTAGCGTATGCCTTCTCGACCCATACAGATGGGCGATGGATGATCCCATATCCATTGGTGTTTGACATCAGAGATGATATACGGGTGCTCAGTAGAGACTGGGTACACTGGACGGACTCGCCGAGAACTCCCAGATGGTATTATACCTTATGTCAGATGGCAGTTCTCTGGTGACACTGGTACAGGTTAGTCTGTAGACCCGAGATCGTCATAGAGTCTTGTGTGATTCCCACTGTGCTTTGATTTCCACCTTACCACGTCCAAGAGGGCGTGCAAAACGGTGGGTTTTGGGTACAGTCCCGAGTCACATGGAGGCAATGAGCGATAGGAGGGGTTTCGTCTCTCCCGGTATTGGGGGTTGATGTTGCGCTATGCTCGATTGGCCATAACAGGGAATTCCCTGGCCAGGGCTGGTTTAGAGATTTACTGATAAGTGTTACTAGTAGTTTCTCGACCCGTTATGAGGCTCATATCAGCATGACTTATCGGTTATTGGGGTCTGACGTTTACCACCCCTAACTTGATATGCGACATATCAGACGAGGAGATCGGACTGTATGGTAGTGTCACTGTCAGGCTTTTACAGGAGTTGGAGCGGGCTTGCTTGCTGTTCTTCTGATCGCTCAATACCCGGGTAGCCGTTACGTCCAGCTAGTACCGCTGACGGCTTGTGGGTGCTTGATATGATCATCACCTACTGCCGGCGTATTGACGAGTCTTTAGAGTCCTACATAGAGGTTGTACTGGCTCAGGCAAAACGAAATAGGAGCGCATATGTGATATGTGCGGGACCGAGAATAATGCGTGTATGTGATACCGTATTGTATTCTCGCGATGTTTGTATCGATCGGTTATATGCGATATAACCGGGATATCGAATCAAGTGTTGATTCGATAAGTCGATACATTGGATGTTAGTCGGTTATATGTGATATAACCGGATTATTAAGTCAAGTGTTGATTTAATAATTTAGTGTATAATTGTATATGTGATATACTAATTTACATTAACTAATATTAGTTCACTTAAGCATTGATTTTTTCTCACTTGTGCACAACTTGATATATATATGTGATATATATATTTATTTGTGTTTACTATTTGTATCATGGTTGTTGATACACATTACATGGGTGTATAAGAATTATACCATACTAATTATATTTGTTAGGTTTTTATATTTAAAGTAATTCTAAAACAAATAGATAATGAGCACAAATGCATGAAGCTTCATGAAGCTTATCTTTGCATTTGACTTAGTCCACTTGTTTTGTTTTACTTAAGATATTAGTTAACCTAACCACTATGATTACCCATGGTAAAGTCTCTACATGAGTTAAGTATATGATACTCACTCACCATGGTTAATTCATTCTCTCTCATTATCATTTTCATTCTCATTTTTGAGCTCATCTTCTTCCTCCTTCATATTCATGCTAGGGTTTGGAAAAGAGAGAGAGAACCAAAGTGAGAAATCAAATTCTAAAGTGTACCCATTTCCTATCTCACCATCCTCTACTAGACTAGCACTTTAGTTTAGGGTGTTTGCTTCACGAATTCTTTGGTTAGTGAAGTAGAAGCTTGAGTCCGTATTCCCTCGACGTAGATCATTTTCGGCCTCGAAGACTTCAAGCAATACCGTTGCAACTTTCTCATGGAGCCGTCCGAGAGTCCGGGAGCACGTGATCGCAGCGAAGGGACTACTACAAGGAGCTTAAGAAGTGAAGGACCGATCTACAAAGGTTGTATTTCGTATTCACTTAGGGTTAAAGAGTTTAACTTGCATAGTTTTCGCCTAATCTCTAGTTAACGATCTTGTTTAGGGTTATTCGGCACGGCTAAAATTTTAATCCGGCATGGTTGATGCCTTGTAGATCCTTATTAGAGTGCCTAGTAACCCTACATGTACATAGGTGCTCATTGGAGAATGGTTACACCGAACAGGACTCGTCGAGAACTCTTAGATAGTATTATACCTATTGTCAGATAGCAGTTCTTTGGTGACACTGGTACAGGTTAGTCTGTAGACCTGAGATCGTCATAGAGTCTTGTGTGATTCCCACTGTGCTTTGATTTCCTCCCTACCACGCTCAAGAGAGCGTGCAAACAGGTGGATTTTGGGTACAGTCCCGAGTCACATGGAGCCAATGAGCGATAGTAGGTGTTTCGTCTCTCCCGGTATTGGGGGTTGATGTCGTGCTATGCTCGATTGGCTATAACAGGAAGTCCCTGGCCAGGGCTGATACTGAGATTTACTGATAAGTGTTATCAGTAGTTTCTCGACCCGTTATGAGCCTCACATCGGCATGACTTATCAAGTTATTGGGGTCTAACGTTTACCACTCCCAGACTCGATATACGACATATCATACGAAGAGACCGGACTGTACGGTAGTGTTACTTACTGGATTCACAGGAGTATGGACAAGCTTTCTTGTTGATCTTCTGATCGCTCAATACCTGGGTAGCCATTACGTCCAGCTAGTACCGCTGACGGCTTGTGGGTGACTGATATGATCATCACCTACTGCTGGCGTATTAACGAGTTTTTAGAGTTCTACACAGAGGTTTTCTGGCTCAAACGAAACGAAGTAGGGCACATATGTGATATGTGCGGGACCGAGATTAATACGTGTATATAATACCGTATTCTAATCTCATGATATATGATATCAGTCGGTTATATGAGATATAGCCGGGTTATTGAATCAAGTGTTGATTCGATAAGTTGATATAAATGATATTAGTCGGTTATATGTGATATAGCCGGATTATTAAATCAAGTATTGATTTAATAGTTTAATATATAATTATATATTTGATATATTAACTAATATTAGCTCACTTAAGAATTGTTGGATATATGTATGCCCTAGAGTCCATTATGTGATAGTGGATGTATCTATACATATATATATATATATATATTAAGTTTGCATTCTTGCTCGACATGATAGTATGCTATCTGGTTCTTCTTTATCTGACATGTTGATTAGATCATGCTTTTATTCATTCATACATGCTGATAAAGCCCTGAGGATATCGGCTTGACTACTCTGATTATGATGGAGATCATACTAGTGGGACATCTGTAGTCTATAAGCGTATCCTGGAACGTCCCTAGTCGTAGGTATATCGAGACGGGGCATTGATATACCAGAGTAGACTAGCGTATATGATACTAGACCCATACGATGGGCGATGAATGTTCCCACATTCATCGATGTTTGTCATCAAGATCATATACGGGTGCTCAGTGGTGACTGGGTACACTGGACGGACTCACCGAGAACTCCTATATGGAATTATATCTATCGTCGGATAGCAGTTCTCAAGTGACACTGGTGCAGGTTAGTCTGTAGACCCGAGATCGTCATAGAGCCTTGTGTGTTCTCCCACTGTACTTTGATTACCACCCTACCACGGCTCTACTGAGTCGTGCAAGCAGGTGGCCGTTGGGTACAGTCCCGAGACACACGAAGGCAATGAGCGATAGGAGGGGTTTCGTCTCTCCCGATATTAGGAGTTGATGCTGTACTGTGCCCGACTGGTTATATCAGTAAGTCCATGGCCAGGGCTGCTGAGATTTGCTGATAAGTGTTATCAGTAGTTTCTCGATCTGTTATAGACCATTCATCGGCACGACTTATTGAGTTATTGGAGTCGACGTGACCATCCCTAGGCTCGATATGCATCATATCTGATGAAGAGACCGGACTGTACGGTAGTGTTGCCGGATGGCTCGACGGGAGTTGTAGCAGGTTCGCTTGTTGTCTTCTGATCGCTCAATACCCGGGTGGCCGTTACGTTTAGCTGACCGCTTGCGGCTTGAGGGTACTTGATATGATCATCACCCTCTGCCGGCGTATTAACGAGTCTTAGAGTCCCACAGAGGAGTTACCCAGTCCAGGCGAAACGTTGTGGTGCGCGTATGCGATATGCGCTTGCACCCGATTGAAATGTGCGTATATGATACCGAACATTGATCGGGTGGCCTGCTTTTGGTGGGGTCATATGAGATATGACCGGATTGATAAATTAAGTGTTGATTTATCATCTAACCATTAGTTTTCTCACTTGAAACCTTTCTAGGGTTTGATGGATGTATGCATGCATGCATGTGTTTCTTTCTTCCTTTCTTGTTTCATGCACATGTAGATGTGCATACATGTATACATACATACACCCATCCATCATGGTTGATTGCATATGGAAATGGTGGCAATATAAGACTCACACCATAGATTAAACAATGGATTATTATTTAATTTTGGTTTTAAAGTAAAATGAAAAAGAAAAGGATAATCATTCTTGATTCTACACTCTTCTTCTAACCTAACCTATCTCAACTACCACTAACCTATGGTTATCCTTCTCTTTATCATTTAAAACCCAAGTTAAACTAACTATCCATCATTTAATCATGGTTGAAGTTAAGAAGGAAATAAATATATATAGTGATATATATTTCATTTTCTTCTTAACTCAAGGTTATCTTTTACACCTCTTGTCTAAATTAGCCACCATCTTCATCCTCCTTCATCTTTTCCTCTCTACTCTTTTCTAGTGAGCTAAATACAACTAAAGAAAGGTTTTTGAAGTGAGATTCCAAACCACAACATCATTCTACTCAAGTCTAGCCGACTTGATTAGAGTGTTTCCTTCGGTTTTCCAAAGTAGCGAGCTTGGACGGAGTACTCCGTGGTGGATCGTCGTGGACGCAAGGGAACTTCAAGAGGACCTCGATTCAACACCCAAGACACCAAGGAGTCCAGCAAAGGGGAGCTACAAAGGTTGTAGCCTTCAAACCCTTATCTTTACTAGCTTAAAGTTTTACAACCCTAATTTTCTAGGATCGATCCCTTTGCATGTTAGTTTAGCACCATAAAAATTAAAACTTTGGGTCATGTGATGCTTCAAAACTCTTCATAGGGTGCTATACTAACCTTTCATTGGTATCAGAGCCGACCTAGAACATTAGGCGACGTTTTTACGAAGTGAAAACCCCGATCGGACAAAAATACGGTATTTTTGGGTGCTCTCTGGAAATTTTCTAAAATTTGATAATTTGCAGAATTAAAAATATTTAAAAAATACAGCAGGAAAAAATAAGGATTACGGTACAAAAATATTCCAGTGAACAGTGATTCTCGCCGCGGAAACACGGCCTAAGCTTGCTTAGACCGCGGTTCCGCGGCCGTATATATGAATTGATGGATACTTTTTGCACAGTAATTCATGAATCTGCTTGTATAAATTTTTGGATATTTTTAATCTGTATTTGGTTTTGAAAAATTCTGGAGGTGGTTTTGGACTCGTCAATTCGATCGGGATTTTCATTTCGTAGCTTTTCCGGGTAAATTAGAAAGTATTGAAGTGTTTGAACGAGTATCATTTACTCACTATTCACGGGGTTTAAATAGTTTGGAGATACGTGCAAGTCTTTTTGCGGTGGTCCCTCTAGAAGACAACAAACCTTAACTCGATTATGTGATCGTCTCGAACTGCCCTTTGAACCCTAGGGTTTGGGGCAGTACGGCGTGCCACATGTGAGGCGTTGGCTTGACCCTTCTACGGCTGGACCGCTACTACTGTGTCACACTCCGGATTTTTTGAACCCTGCTCAAGTGTTGAGCTTTAGTGAATCTTGGGTGCTTGATCGTTCGTTCGAAAACTTTAATACTGTCTGTTTGTCTGGAATGTGATACAATATGTGGAATTCATATCGTTTAGGCATGAAATACGAAATATGTGATATTTCGCATTTATGATGTCTAAAGAGAATCTGGATTCCAAATATTGTAGTTTTATACTTTCTTTTCTGTGACCGTAAGTGTAGTATGTTAGATATCGCCGGTTTCGTTGCTATACATCAACGACAATTGGGGTATGCATACTTACTTACGTTGATGATATGAGATATTATGTGTTGCTGAGATATGATGTGCAGGATTGTCGCGATCGAATAGCCGGGGGGTTTTTGTGAGATGAGAGTTTTATATTTTCATTCATGTAAATTTAAATGTAATGTAATATTCTTTTATTTGGGGCACTTCCAGGTTGAGGTTGTGTCACCAGTGTTGTATATTATTTACTTTTCCGCATTAGGATGGACCCAAGGAGGGGAGCACAGGTGACCGGGTTCTGGGGTTCAGTGGGAGGCCATCTCGAGGAGTCGAGACCGGGTCTCCTAAACTCCAGGATTGGTAGGGTCACTTGCCGCTCTCGTAGGGGTCCAGGGTGTGGGCTTGGATATTCATCGCGACTGTGGAATCCGTATTTTCTATTCTGGCTAAATACTAAATACGGACGTCCTAGGATATCCCACGTTATATCTATGTTTCTGCTGCCTGTGTTCTGTGATATCTGAGACGAATGACATATTATATATATGATATATAGTAGACGTTGCTTATGTTTTACACCCGCGCTAGTCCCGTCCCGGTATGCCGTTAGTTAAGTAACCTAACGGTGCATAACGGAACATTGCGGCGAATGCGGATGGCATAAGCGTACGTGTTATTTTCGTTTCTTTTCTGTGATTGGCTTAAGGACTTAAATGATGGGATTACATTAATGTGATTAATGTAAAGAAAATAAACCTAAAAAGATGTTGTAGAATCGGATTTAAAAACTACTCGGCTATTTATGAAAAAGCTACATTTCAAAACTGCGGAGCTTAAGCCACTCCTTTTGAAAACTGTTTGATTCTACAACGATATCAAGTTCAAAGCGTTAAAGATTTTCTTAAAAATCATTCGCAACCCTCCGTCATTTTAGGAAGTAGAGTACTTAGTATTCGTGCTACGTTTGTTGACTTTAGTTAAGGCGTAGTGTACGGTAGCTAAGTGATGTCTTCCTACACTGCATATGATGCAGATTAATTAGGACATTCATGCGACTTTGTTGACCATAGTTAAGGGTCATATGGGTGGGTCTAATTGATCAAGAAATGACAGGTAGAACTTGACTGGTACTTATGATTTGTTGACCATAGTTAAGGTCATAAGTACTAGGGGTAAAAATTACATCGGGAATTTCAAGTGTTGAAATTTGCAATGAGATTGCATACTTTCCATGTGATGGTTGGATCCCGATCCCACTGTGGGCAATAGTTGCTCCTAGGAGAGTTTTACAGTTTACAATTAGCTAACTCATTAGGTGTCTAGAAAGGTGTTAACGGGGCTCCGCCTCTGGGAAAACGAAGTTTACTCTAATTAGGTCCGTGCGAAAGCACGGGGAACCTCCTTCAAAGTACCAACACTGGCCTGGCTGAACGGTTAGCGAAGTTGTAGACTGTAATTAATCCTGGCTAGTTTTTCTTTTTAAGGTTTGAAAGAAAACTTGATAAAAAGCAGTGGGAAACATCGATTAGACAAGATAATAAACCAATCTAATCTGTGCAAGTGCTTTCGCTGAGTGTATTCTTTTCTCTCTCTTAATGGCAGATACCAATGACTGGACTTAAGTTTCTACTAGATAAGAACAAACTGAATGGGACCAACTATAAAGACTGGCTAAGGAATCTGAAGATCGCCTTGACTTATGATAAAGTATCATATGTCCTCACGGCTTCAGCCCCGCCCGTCCTAGGCCCAAAATCCTCAGTTGCAGACATTGAAGTCCGCAAGACATGAGACGCTGACTGTGCCACGGCAAAATGCCTCGTGCTTGCATCGATGGACAACACACATCAAAAGCAGCACGAGGACATGGACATTCACGAAATATTGCTCCATACAAAGGAGTTGTATGGGGAGCAATCCCGTGTATTACGATACGAAGCATCAAAGAAACTGTTTCAGATGCGAATGGCCCCTGGCACACCAGTAGGAGACCATGTTTTGAAGATGATAGCTCTTATAGAAGAGCTTGAGGGCCTCAGATGGACAATGGACAATGAACAATATATAGATATTATTCTGCAGTCCCTCCCCTCCACCTTTGCTCAGTTCATAGTGAACTTTAACATGCATGGCATGGAGAAGGAACTCCCTGAACTCCTTAATATGTTAAGGAGTGCAGAGAGCACTATGAAGTCAGTAAAGACTCCCGTTATGACTATTGGACAGTCTTCTTCTTCTCGCCCGAAAGCTAAGGCCAAGGGAAAGAAAAAGAAGAAACCCACTAATCCTAAGGGCGGAGTCAAAAAGGTGAAGGGAAAGGGAAAGTCCACAGCTGGAGACCCGGGGAAAGGCGAGTGTTTTCATTGCCACAAGACAGGACATTGGAAGCGCAATTGCACAGAGTACTTAAGTCTCAAGAAGAAGCATGGTGATGCTTCCGCTTCAGGTGCGTTTGTGACTGAAAACTGTTTTTCTATAAACTCTGCTTCCTGGGTATTGGATACCGGTTCAGGTTCTCACATTTGCAATTCTATGCAGGGGCTGAGAAATAGCAAGGTTTTGAAGACAGGTGACCATACTCTCCGCGTTGGAAATGGTTCCAATGTACATACAGTCGCAGTGGGAGAGTATCACTTGGGGTTGCCGTCTGGATGTATTTTGATTTTGAATCCATGTTATTTTGTACCAAGTATGCTATGTAATATAATATCCGTTTCTTTGTTGGACAATGAAGGATATAATTTTGTGTTGCAGAACAATGTTATGAACATTCACCTGAATCAAATGTTGGTTGGGTATGGTACGCTTAATAACGGAATATATGTCCTAAATCAACACACAGTTTTCAGTATACAACACACTAATAAAAGAAAAATTTCAGAATTAAATGAAGCTTTTCTTTGGCACTGTAGACTTGGTCATATTAACGAAACAAGACTAAACAAGTTACACAAAGATGGATATTTAAATTCTTTTGAATATAAATCTTATGCGACTTGCCAGTCTTGTATCAAGGGTAAAATGACCAAAACTCCGTTTACCGGACATGGAGAAAGAGCTACTCAGCTCCTGGGCCTCATACATAGTGATGTATGTGGGCCTATGTCTATACAGGCTAGAGGCGGGTTTTCATACTTCATTACATTCACTGACGATTTCTCAAGATTCGGTCATGTATTTTTATTAAAGCACAAGTCCGACGCTTTCGAGAAATTCATTGAATATAAACAAGAAGTAGAAAAACAAACCGGCTTGAGTATTAAGATGCTTCGATCAGATCGAGGTGGAGAATATCTCAGTACAGAATTTGCAAACTTCCTAAAAGAGAATGGGATTCTCTCTCAGCTCACTCCTCCTTACACACCACAGCACAACGGTGTGTCAGAACGACGGAATAGGACCCTATTAGATATGGTCCGGTCCATGATGAGTGACGCTGAGTTACCAGTCTCGTTTTGGGGACATGCATTGGAGACTGCAGCGTTTCTGCTAAACAGGGTTCCAACCAAAGCCGTGTCTACCACGCCATATGAGATATGGAATGGGAAGAGACCATCTCTTAAAAGAATTAAGATTTGGGGTTGCCCGGCCTATGTTAAAAAGCAGAATCCGGACAAACTCGAGACACGGTCAGTCATGTGTAACTTTATGGGATATCCTAAGAATTCTTATGGATATCTGTTCTACCACAAAGAGGAACAAAAAGTGTTTGTTTCTCAGTATGCCACATTCTTGGAAAAAGAGTTTTTCACAGATAAAGATGATGGCAAGGTAGTAGATCTAGAAGAGGTTCTGGAGACACAAACTACAAATGACGATTTGGTTGAACCGGCTGTTGCAACAGAAACTGAAGAACCTCGGCCACTCCGTAGATCTGGTAGGACTTCTCGCCCACCGGAGAGGTACTACGGTTTCCTTATTGATGGTAACGGAGAAGATTGCATCATGGATGATGGTGATCCTACCAGTTTTCAGCAAGCTATCACGAGTGGTGACTCTGTGAAGTGGCTGGATGCCATGAGATCCGAAATGGAGTCTATGTACACCAACAAAGTATGGACTTTGGACGTTGTACCCCCTGGGGTAAAACCTGTAGGGTGCAAATGGATCTTTAAAAGAAAGATTGGTGTGGATGGGCAGGTAGAGACCTATAAGGCAAGACTTGTGGCGAAGGGTTTTCGTCAAAGACCAGGTTTGGACTATGACGAAACTTTTTCGTCCGTAGCCATGCTTAAATCCATTCGGATCCTACTTGCTATTGCTGCTCACTACGACTATGAAATCTGGCAGATGGACGTTAAAACAACATTTCTAAATGGAGATTTAGAAGAATGCGTTTATATGGATCAGCCAGAGGGCTTCATTGACAGTGGGAGCAGCGAGAAAGCATGTAGATTGCTTAAATCCATATATGGGTTAAAGCAGGCATCTCGGAGTTGGAACATCTGTTTCGATGATGTCATCAAAGAGTTTGATTTCATCAAAAATCCAGATGAACCTTGTGTTTATAAGAAGGCTGTAGGAAGAGCTGTCACATTCCTCGTATTGTACGTGGATGATATTCTTCTGATAGGAAATGATATTCCTATGCTACAGTCGGTCAAATCATTCTTATCACTAAGGTTCTCCATGAAGGACTTGGGTGATGCCACATACATCCTGGGCATAAGGATCTATAGGGATAGATCCAAAAAGTTATTGGGATTGTCCCAAACCAGGTACATCAACACCATCCTAAAAAGGTTTAGTATGGAAGACTCCAAGCGGGGTGCCTTACCCGCTTGCCATGGAGTCACTCTCTCCAAGGATTCTTGTCCAAAGACCGATGAAGAGAGAGCTCGCATGAGCATTATACCTTATGCTTCGGCAGTAGGATCTATAATGTATGCGATGTTATGTACACGCCCAGATGTAGCTTATGCACTTAGTGTTGTAAGCAGGTATCAATCCAACCCAGGGGAGAACCACTAGACAGCTGTGAAGAACATTCTTAAGTACTTACGAAGGACTAAAGAATTGTTCTTGGTGTATGGTAATACAGATCTCCAAATGGAGGCCTTTACCGATTCGAGCTTCCAGAGCGATAAGGATGACAGCAAATCTATTTCAGGGTTTGTATTTACCCTCAATGGAGGGGCGGTAAGTTGGAAGAATTCCAAACAAGATACCGTTGCAGACTCTACGATGGAAGCTGAGTATATTGCTGCAAATGATGCCGCCAAGGAAGCCGTCTGGATGAAGAAGTTCGTCTCGGAGCTAGGAGTAGTTCCAACCATTATTGATCCAATACCTTTGTATTGTGACAATAATAGGGCGATGGCGTTAGCCAAGGATCCCAGATCCTATCAGCGGTCCAGACATATCCTGAGGCGCTTTCATTTGATCCGGGAGATTGTAGATCGCCGCGAGATCGAGATTAAGAGAGTAGACACAAAGAACAACGCCGCGGATCCACTCACCAAGGCCCTCCCTCAGCCACAGCATGAGCGACTTTTTGAGATGTTGGGTATGGGATACGCCAATAACTGGCCTTAGAGCAAGTGGGAGATTGTTGGATATATGTATGCCCTAGAGGCCATTATGTGATAGTGGATGTATCTATACATATATATATATTCAGTTTGCATTCTTTCTCGACATGATAGTATGCTATCTGGTTCTTCTTTATCTGACATGTTGATTAGATCATGCTTTTATTCATTCATACATGCTGATAAAGCCCTGAGGATATCGGCTTGACTACTCTGATTATGATGGAGATCATACTAGTAGGACATCTGTAGTCTATAAGCGTATCCTGAAACGTCCCTAGTCGTAGGTATATCGAGACGGGGCATTGATATACCAGAGTAGACTAGCGTATATGATACTAGACCCATATGATGGGCGATGAATGTTCCCACATTCATCGATGTTTGACATCAAGATCATATACGGGTGCTCAGTGGTGACTGGGTACACTGGACGGACTCACCGAGAACTCCTATATGGAATTATATCTATCGTCGGATAGCAGTTCTCAGGTGACACTGGTACAGGTTAGTCTGTAGACCCGAGATCGTCATAGAGCCTTGTGTGTTCTCCCACTGTACTTTGATTACCACCCTACCACGGCTCTACTGAGTCGTGCAAGCAGGTGGCCGTTGGGTACAGTCCCGAGACACACGAAGGCAATGAGCGATAGGAGGGGTTTCGTCTCTCCCGATATTGGGAGTTGATGCTGTACTGTGCCCGACTGGTTATATCAGTAAGTCCCTGGCCAGGGCTGCTGAGATTTGCTGATGAGTGTTATCAGTAGTTTCTCGATCTGTTATAGACCATTCACCGGCACGACTTATTGAGTTATTGGGGTCGACGTGACCATCCTGTTGGAGATAGTGCCCTCATAGTCAATTATTGGATCGCAGGTACGTGATTGCAATGATTGCGGAGGACCTATCCCAGTAGCACAGTCTTACTCGAGATGATAGTATGCTATCTGGTTTGCCTTTATCAGTCGTGTACATGTTCAGGTGACTGATTGCATGTTACACTTTGATAGAGCCCTTAGGATCTTGCTTTACTACCAACAGTATGATGGCGATCATATACGTGAGAGTTGGGTAGTTTATATGCATATCCTTAATTGTGGTCCCTAGTCGTGGGAGTTTCGAGACAGGGCATCGATACTCCGGAGTAGACTAGTGTGTACAGTCGAGACCCCGACGAGGGGCGGTGGCCGGTCTCACAAGCCACTGGTGTCAGTTGGATCACCTAAGATGTATACAGGTGCTCATTGGGTTATGAGTACACCGGACAGGACTCGCCGGGAATCTGCTAGTTAGTATTATATCTACCGTCAGATAGCAGTTCCCTGGTGACATGTGTACAGGTTAGTTCATCGACCTGAGGTCGTCATTTGTCTCGTGTGAGTTCCCACTGTGCTTTGATTTCTACCCTACCACGGCTCAAAGGAGTCGTGCAAACAGGTAGCTTTTGGGTACAGTCCCGAGCCATATGGAGGCACGTGAGCGGATCGGCAGGGGATTCGTCTCTCCCGGTATTGGGGGCGAGGTCGTGCTGTGTCTAGGAGAGCCATTACACAAATCCATGGCCATGGTAGGAGATTTACTGGTAGGTACTCCAGTAGTATCTCAGGGTGTATTGAGGCTTCACTCCGACACGACTTATACTGCTATTGGGGGTCTGACGTTACTAGCTCCCTAGGCAGATATGCGATACTCATTGACGAATGGACCGGACTGTATATACATTGTCACTGTTAGGCTCAGTAGGGTTTCTGGATGAGTTCGCTCATCGGCCTCCCTTGAGTGTGCTCATCGGCCTCCCTTGAGGTCAGTCCGTGGGCAGCCGTTACGCATTGCTAGTGCCGCTGACGGTTTGTGGTTAAACCCACTGCCAGGGTACTGACGAGTCATTAGAGTCCCCCACAGACAGTTTCCCAAGTTCGGGCGAAACGTTGTAGAGGCCGTATGGTTTTATGGCAGGGTTCGGAAAATGCACGTGCGTTTACGCACGTGTTATTTTTCGGGCAGATAATACTGGTCGGCTTTGGTTTAAGCCGGATCCGAGTATTATATTGAGTAGGTATAATATCTTTGTCTCAGTTGCATTTGTATTCGGTCGTAATACAAATGCGGGTATATTTATACAGTTTCGGGGTTATCCTGAAAGTCGTTTCAGGATCACTTTTGGAAGTTGCCAGTTTCCAGTTTTCTATCAGCCGTCTTTTAACATTCTGTTAAAGACGGATTTATCTTTTCTTCAGATATGATGAGTCAGTATTCTAGAAGTTTCTAGATATGATGACTAGGATGGTGACTAGGCTAGTGACTCATCTTGACATTAATGGTTTCATTAATGACTTGATGAGGTGTTTTGTGAGTCATGCTTTAGGTTTAATGATTCTTGTTTTGGTTAAGATATTTTGAGTGAGAAGCTTCATATCTTATGGTCACCACTTGCTCCTACGGTCACCTCCCTCTTGCATATAAAGTGGCCGGCCCCTTCCTCTCTCTCATTCACTTGGTTCATTTCATTTTGGTTAGAAAAGATTATGATAGTATTCGGGGTGTATGGAATTTTACAGTTCATTTCATTCCATCACCCGATTTCCATGGCAACTTCATTAACCGATCGTCCACGGATTTGGACGAAGTGAGACAAAGTCATCTACTCATTCTCTACATCATTCTTGGTCGTCTCTTTTAGCAAACTTGACGATCGAGTTGCCTCGAGTCAGAGGCGGGAGCCCGTTTAAAGAACCGATCATATGGTGCCACCTCGACGAGGAGATCGGAGATCGACGAGATCGGAGCAGCCGCAACGGAGCGTGGGATGATGGTTGAAGAACGAAGGACTCAGATCGTTCGGTACAATCTTCCTACACTCTTTACAGTTTGTTAGTTTAGCAATAATGGCAGATCCGGGTTAAAGTATACGATAGCGCCAGTTTAAAAGTTTTTGTTCCGCATTTGGCGTCTGTAGACGGCCGGGGCGCTAGCGTATACATAAGCAGTGGTATCAGAGCCTCACCATTTTGCTATACTAACTTGTGCTAACGCGTTTAAAACATCGATCGAACCGAAAAACAAAAATCGCATTTTTCTTGCTTGACAGTTTCTGTTGATTTTAAACGGTGTCCTAAAAATATTTCACACATCTCAGAATACTGTGCAGGGATTTCTAAGAACGTCGTACAAATTTGAGCATGTCAGTCGACAAGACAGCCGCGGAAACGCGGCCAAACCCATGGTTTGGCCGCGCATCCGCGGCAGTTCTGGGCGATCATGCCCCCAAATTTGCACAGTGTGTTCCCCTCTGGAAATTGTGATTTTTGGTATATATCTTTTTGGCCCAGGTTTTGTTACTGTTCACCAGTAAGCAGTGGGGCCCACTTTTTGATATTTGGTCTTTGGTCGATCGAAATTTAAACACGTTAGTTTACAGTGCTTACATTATATCTCCGACCGGGAATGTCATTTGATCGGTAAACCGCGTCTGATTGCTATAGTTCTTTTAGACGGGTTTGCGAACGTGACATTCGTGTTGATGTTCTGTGTTGTGCTGTGATGTTGCGGATTTGTCGTGGTGGATTGCAGTGTGCAATGGTAGTACAGTTTGTGTTTATATGTACATTTGATATTGCGGGACGAGCGTCCAACATGTGGACTGCCGTCACTGCCTGTTGTATAATATTCTTTTGGGGCACGACCAGGTTGCGGTCGATGTACCTATTGTACTATTTTTCATTACTGTACTAGGTTTTGCCCCGAGACGGAGTGCACGGATAGCCGGGTTCTGGGGGGCAACGGGTCCGCATCTCATGGCTTTGAGAGGCAGAGGGGTCCCACTCTAGAATTGGCAGACTATTCGCCGCACTCGTAGGGGGTACAGGTTGACCCAAGGAGGGGTGCCCAAGATTACCGGATTCCGTGGAGTGCTGGGTGGTCCATTCACTATGATGTAGGGGGCTGCCTCGCTTCAGGTTTTGGCGGGTAACTTGCCGCACCCGTAGGGGTCTAGGTTTCATTGCACAGGCTATCCACACGACAGGGGAACGTCGGGTTTCAGCAGCGGCTCTGTGAAACCCGGGGATCCCAGATTATTTGTATTGTTCTGTGATGCTTATTACTTTTCTGTAATGTTGCATACTATCACGCCTGGAGCGATTATTGTATATTGGTTTATATACTATTAGATGTTGTATATGTTTTACACCCGCGCTAGTCCAGTCCCCGCTCTGTCGTTAGTTAAGTAACCTAACGGGTTATGACGGGACCCAGTGACGAATGCGGATGGCATATACGTACATTTTATTTTCGTTCTTTTCTGGTGTGATTAAATGACGGGACTGCGTTGATTCTGATCAACGCAAAATAAAAACAAACCTGTATACAGTTGTTGGAACAATTTAAAAAGTGTTATTGCAAAGACGTTTTCTTTTGTTATGCATAGCGGTATTCAGTGGAATATCCTGCACCTCATTCGACGGGGCAAGGGCTGATATCCCTTTACCGGGACTGACCCCTTGGGCAGAAGTTTGCGTCAGGGTAATAACTTTACTATAGTCGATTACAAGTTGCTTTGCATAGCGGTATTCAGTGGAATATCCTGCACCTCATTCCACGAGGAAAGAGCCGAGATCCCTTTACCGGGAGTGACCTCTTTAGCAAAAGGTTTTCGCCACTATATTTTAAAAAGCTATCAGGTTCCTTCAGCGATATCAAGTTCACTACGCTAAAGGTTTTTCGCCAAAAACCAGTCGTAGCCCTCCGTCGTTTCTTATGGATGGTCAGTAGTATTCAAGCTATGTTTGTTGGCATACGTCAAGGCATAGTGTTTGGTAGCTGCTGGGTATTCGTTTGTTGCATAGATAGATGAGTTGGTTTGGGACAGTCGTATTACCTTGTTGGCATACGTCAAGGGTATGTACGGGTGGGTTCAAATTAACAAGATAATGACGGGCAGAACTTGACATGTGACTTATGATTTGTTGACATACGCCAAGGTTATAAGAGCATGGGGCAAAAATCATATCGGGAGTTTCTAAAGAAACTGAAACTTGCCAAGTATGCGCATACCTTCTGGAGTATGAGTAACGTGGATGCATTCCATCACGTTATCATGCGATGAGAGTTGGATCCCGATTCCCACTGATGAGTTGGTTTACTCTTCGGGTGATCCCGATTGATTCTTCTTTAGGTTTGGAGGAGAATTTGACAGGACAGTGGGAGGTTTCCGGATTAGATAAAGTGATGACCATTCTGATCTAGGTTAGAGTGCACACAGAGTGTTTCTTTTCTCTCTCTCTTTGGCAGCGAGCTTTGACCGACCCTAGACTATGACTCAGTGACCAGGTTGACCGAACCTTCTTAAAACACTGGCTTTTGGATTTTCTGAGTTGCATAAGTCATTGCCACTCCTTCTTTTACCCTTTGCATTTTCTCAGAACACCCGTATTACTACGGATATCCACTTCCATTGGATAGATCCATCGTATGGTTATATACGAACTCGAAGGGACTTCTTCGGGGATGGATCCAGGTTCAGGAGAAATAGAATTGGTTTATTTGTCTTTTATTATCACCTTCTCTCAGGTTGCGAGAGCTCCTTGGTTTAGGAGAGTACACCTATTACGCTTATTGGATAGTCTTATTCCAAACCATAGGCTGGTGCCGAAAGGTAGGGAATGAAGAAAACCAATTAGCCTAAGTAGGGTGTGAAGAAAGTAATATGTAAAGACAAAATAAAGGGATTAGAAAGAGGGCAAAGTAAATTGCGACTGATATCATTCACGACCAAAACCGCGTACTTCATCGCCACTCCTATTTCACCTTTAAAAGAATAAGGTATTATTCAGTTGTCTTTTATCATCACCTTCTCTCGAGATGCGAGTACTCCTTGGTTTAGGAGGGTACACCTATTATGCTTACTGGATAGTCTTCTTCCAAACCATAGGCTGGTGCCGAACGGTAGGGAAGGAAGAAAACCATTTAGCCTAATGATGGTGTACAGAAGGTAACGACTAAAGACAAATAAAGGGATTTGGAGAGATGGCAATGAAATATATGGCTGAAGTCATGAATTTGATTATGGAAGAGGCATTGCTATGAATACCAGGATACCCCTACGAAACATTTTCATGTTTCAGTGCATTGTTAAAGAAAAACTGTTTTCCCGATTAGACACTTACTCCAGGGTGTGTATTCACCAGGTTTCATTCTCATATCTGTATGGTTTTACAGATGATGAGTGGGAGTAAGATATTGGGAATTAGGTGATTATCCTCATTATATCGGAATTCGTTGTAATTGGTGATATTTGAGGAAATCGCCAGGGTACAGTTTTCCACCTACAACGCACAGGTTTTGAGTTGTTTAACTCAGCGGACTTATACAGAGTATTGTATGTTGTCCAGTGTCCATCAGGACAAAGGGGTAGGTCCTCGTACTATGTTCTGTTTACTTATAACTTCTCTAGTATTTAGACGAGTGTTTCGTAGAAATACATGGTCTAAGTTTTGAGAAGTTGTGGGTATAAGAATAAAGTAGAGAACCAGGTATCACAAGTATCGGGATTCTTCAAAGAGATCGAAGATGTAGATTCTTGTGATTAGTATTCAGATTATAGTGATGGTTTTGAGAAACGTATTTCTCTTTCAGGTTACTCATAATTGGATGGATTCCTAAGTTGAGTAATGCTGATTAGCCTCTTTCCATTAAGTTGATATGCACTGGAGACAGCTGCATGGATTGAATCTGGTTCCAATTAAATAAGTGCCAAAGTTTCTATATTGGATATAGAATAGTTCGTACCTTAAAAGATATTAAGGTACGGGGAGTTGTCCAGCTTATGCTTAAAACCAGACTCTGGATAACTCAGGGCACGTTTCTGTAATGGCTGTTTTGTGGGTTGACCCTGGCTATAACGAGGGTTGATATTCTACCATTTGGAAGATCAATAGTGATATTGTTCTTGACTCGCCACAGTTTTAGTAAAAATGGATCTTTTTCAGAAAACAGTAGTGGGAGTATGGTAGAACTGGAAGTGATTCCAGAACCACGAACGATTACGGAAAATTTAATAGGACCTATATATTCGATCAGGTTTGACATTCCAATAGCCACTCCGCAGGTATGGTAGGTAACCTCAGACACCCGAAAGGTACTTCGGTAGCCTCAAGGACGGTGACAGGGAGGTTCTTATCTACCAAGACTTGACACTACTGTTGTTCCAGGCTATGAAACCCGGTAGGAGGGTTGTCGTAGTCAGTGGGAGCAGCGGAAGCATAGTGGGCAAGATGCTTATATCTATTTATAGACTTGAGCAGTTATAGCGGAGATAGATCATCTAATTTTGATGTGACAGTCATGGGTTTGACTTCAATCAGAATAGGGGATGAATCAGTTAAGAAGGTAGTAGGGTGTGATGTCATGGTATCTGGATGACATACACAGAGTAGGAAGTAAAATTCCTATACTACGATCGGTTGTACTGTGGTCGTCACACAGTTGTTTCTCCAGACAGGATATGGATATAATATTTGACATTCTGGTTTCTGGATCTATGGTTTTAGATCTGGATTTGGGTAGTTTCCCAATATGGGTACTTTGACAGATATTCTAATGGTTTTTGGAATAGTTGACTCCTAGCATGGTGGTGTACCTGCAGGTGATGGAGTCACCCTCTCTAAAGGTGTCTTACAGACTAAAGGGGAGAGGGATGTGCATGATTGGAAGATCACTTGCTTAGGCAATTGAGTCAATCATGAGATATCAAGTACCACACCAAATGTTGGTTTTGCACAAGATGCAATAAGTTTGTATTAATCCAATCCTGGAGAAACATAAGGAAGTAGTTTTAGAACATAAGTACATGTTCTACGGATTTGATGACGGCAGCCTCTTTCGGGAGACGGTTATCATGCCAGGCTTCAAAGGTGACATGGATGACAGAGTGATTGTCAGAGTTTTAGTTTTCCCTCTGACGAGGGACAGTATTATGGACAGGTGGTCCAAGAGGATACTGTGGGTGGCAAGGTGCCCGATACTGATTAGGTTCAGTGATCGATTCAGTCTAAGAAGTTTGGATATGGAGTTCATTTATGAACTAAGGTCCCATCAGATATCCAGACATGTTCTAAGACAGGTATTACTCAATTCGGGAGATGGTTTTCTCCGCGAACTTGAGATTAAGAGAGATATAGAAAGATACTTCTAGGCGGATCCACTCACTGAGGCTATTTCTCGAACACAATAGTTTTACAAACGGGCTTTGTGAAACTGATTAGTAGAGGAGTTGGATGTTCGGTTTCACACGGGCTGTGAGTAGTCGACATCGCAATATTAGCCTTGAGTGCAAGTGGGAGATTGTTGGAGATAGTGCCCTCATAGTCAATTATTGGATCGCAGGTACGTGATTGCAATGATTGCGGAGGACCTATCCCGGTAGCACAGTCTTACTCGAGATGATAGTATGCTATCTGGTTTGCCTTTATCAGTCGTGTACATGTTCAGGTGACTGATTGCATGTTACACTTTGATAGAGCCCTTAGGATCTTGCTTTACTACCAACAGTATGATGGCGATCATATACGTGAGAGTTGAGTAGTTTATATGCATATCCTTAATTGTGGTCCCTAGTCGTGGGAGTTTCGAGACAGGGCATCGATACTCCGGAGTAGACTAGTGTGTACAGTCGAGACCCCGACGAGGGGCGGTTGCCGGTCTCACAAGCCACTGGTGTCAGTTGGATCACCTAAGATGTATACAGGTGCTCATTGGGTTATGAGTACACCGGACAGGACTCGCCGGGAATCTGCTAGTTAGTATTATATCTACCGTCAGATAGCAGTTCCCTGGTGACATGTGTACAGGTTAGTTCATCGACCTGAGGTCGTCATTTGTCTCGTGTGAGTTCCCACTGTGCTTTGATTTCTACCCTACCACGGCTCAAAGGAGTCGTGCAAACAGGTAGCTTTTGGGTACAGTCCCGAGCCATATGGAGGCACGTGAGCGGATCGGCAGGGGATTTGTCTCTCCCGGTATTGGGGGCGAGGTCGTGCTGTGTCTAGGAGAGCCATTACACAAATCCATGGCCATGGTAGGAGATTTACTGGTAGGTACTCCAGTAGTATATAAGGGTGTATTGAGGCTTCACTCCGACACGACTTATACTGCTATTGGGGGTCTGACGTTACTAGCCCCCTAGGCAGATATGCGATACTCATTGACGAACGGACCGGACTGTATATACATTGTCACTGTTAGGATCAGTAGGGTTTCTGGATGAGTTCGCTCATCGGCCTCCCTTGAGTGTGCTCATCGGCCTCCCTTGAGGTCAGTCCGTGGGCAGCCGTTACGCATTGCTAGTGCCGCTGACGGTTTGTGGTTAAACCCACTGCCAGGGTACTGACGAGTCATTAGAGTCCCCCACAGACAGTTTCCCAAGTTCGGGCGAAACGTTGTAGAGGCCGTATGGTTTTATGGCAGGGTTCGGAAAATGCACGTGCGTTTACGCACGTGTTATTTTTCGGGCAGATAATACTGGTCGGCTTTGGTTTAAGCCGGATCCGAGTATTATATTGAGTTGGTATAATATCTTTGTCTCAGTTACATTTGTATTCGGTCGTAATACAAATGCGGGTATATTTATACAGTTTCGGGGTTATCCTGAAAGTCGTTTCAGGATCACTTTTGGAAGTTGCCAGTTTCCAGTTTTCTATCAGCCGTCTTTTAACATTCTGTTAAAGACGGATTTATCTTTTCTTCAGATATGATGAGTCAGTATTCTAGAAGTTTCTAGATATGATGACTAGGATGGTGACTAGGCTAGTGACTCATCTTGACATTAATGGTTTCATTAATGACTTGATGAGGTGTTTTGTGAGTCATGCTTTAGGTTTAATGATTCTTGTTTTGGTTAAGATATTTTGAGTGAGAAGCTTCATATCTTATGGTCACCACTTGCTCCTACGGTCACCTCCCTCTTGCATATAAAGTGGCCGGCCCCTTCCTCTCTCTCATTCACTTGGTTCATTTCATTTTGGTTAGAAAAGATTATGATAGTATTCGGGGTGTATGGAATTTTACAGTTCATTTCATTCCATCACCCGATTTCCATGGCAACTTCATTAACCGATCGTCCACGGATTTGGACGAAGTGAGACAAAGTCATCTACTCATTCTCTACATCATTCTTGGTCGTCTCTTTTAGCAAACTTGACGATCGAGTTGCCTCGAGTCAGAGGCGGGAGCCCGTTTAAAGAACCGATCATGTGGTGCCACCTCGACGAGGAGATCGGAGATCGACGAGATCGGAGCAGCCGCAACGGAGCGTGGGATGATGGTTGAAGAACGAAGGACTCGGATCGTTCGGTACAATCTTCCTACACTCTTTACAGTTTGTTAGTTTAGCAATAATGGCAGATCCGGGTTAAAGTATACGATAGCGCCAGTTTAAAAGTTTTTGTTCCGCATTTGGCGTCTGTAGACGGCCGGGGCACTATCGTACACTTACACATCCCTAGGCTCGATATGCAGCATATCTGACGAAGAGACCGGACTGTACGGTAGTGTTGCCGGATGGCTCGACGGGAGTTGTAGCAGGTTCGCTTGTTGTCTTCTGATCGCTCAATACCCGGGTGGTCGTTACGTTTAGCTGACCGCTTGCGGCTTGTGGGTACTTGATATGATCATCACCCTCTGCCGGCGTATTGATGAGTCTTAGAGTCCCACAGAGGAGTTACCCAGTCCAGGCGAAACGTTGTGGTGCGCGTATGCGATATGCGCTTGCACCCGATTGAAATGTGCGTATATGATACCGAACATTGATCGGGTGGCCTGCTTTTTGTGGGGTCATATGAGATATGACCGGATTGATAAATTAAGTGTTGATTTATCATCTAACCATTAGTTTTCTCACTTGAAACCTTTCTAGGGTTTGATGGATGTATGCATGCATGCATGTGTTTCTTTCTTCCTTTCTTGTTTCATGCACATGTAGATGTGCATACATGTATACATACATACACCCATCCATCATGGTTGATTGCATATGGAAATGGTGGCAATATAAGACTCACACCATAGATTAAACAATGGATTATTATTTAATTTTGGTTTTAAAGTAAAATGAAAAAGAAAAGGATAATCATTCTTGATTCTACACTCTTCTTCTAACCTAACCTATCTCAACTACCACTAATCTATGATTATCCTTCTCTTTATCATTTAAAACCCAAGTTAAACTAACTATCCATCATTTAATCATGGTTGAAGTTAAGAAGGAAATAAATATATATAGTGATATATATTTCATTTTCTTCTTAACTCAAGGTTATCTTTTACACCTCTTGTCTAAATTAGCCGCCATCTTCATCCTCCTTCATCTTTTCCTCTCTAGTCTTTTCTAGTGAGATAAATACAACTAAAGAAAGGTTTTTGAAGTGAGATTCCAAACCACAACATCATTCTACTCAAGTCTAGCCGACTTGATTAGAGTGTTTCCTTCGGTTTTCCAAAGTAGCGAGCTTGGACGGAGTACTCCGTGGTGGATCGTCGTGGACGCAAGGGAACTTCAAGAGGACCTCGATTCAACACCCAAGACACCAAGGAGTCCAGCAAAGGGGAGCTACAAAGGTTGTAGCCTTCAAACCCTTATCTTTACTAGCTTAAAGTTTTACAACCCTAATTTTCTAGGATCGATCCCTTTGCATGTTAGTTTAGCACCATAAAAATTAAAACTTTGGGTCATGTGATGCTTCAAAAGTCTTCATAGGGTGCTATACTAACCTTTTAAGAATTTCTTTTCTACCGATACATTTAAATATATATGTGATATATATTAATGTATTTATTTTGTATTATGCTTGATGATGTTAGGAATATGTATGCCCTAGAGGCTATTATTGTACATGTGATGTATATTTTAGTGGATGCTTGGACATATATATAGAGGACTTTCTTGCTCGACATGATAGTATGCTATTTGGTTGCTTTTTGTCTTAACATATTGACTGGTATTCTTTACTGTCTTGCTCTCACATGTTGATAAAGCCCTTAGGATATGTACTTGACTACCATGACTATGATGGGATCATACTAGTGGGGCTAGGGTTGTCCAAAAGTACATCCTTTAATCAGTTCCTAGTCGAGGGAATATCGAGACTAGGGCATCGATATTCCAGAGTAGACTAGTGTGTACGTTTCTTGTCCCTTAGAGGGCGATGGTTGATCCCACAACCATTGGTGTGTGACATCAAAGATTGTACGCGGGTGCTCATTGGAGAATGGGTACACCGAACAGGACTCGCCGAGAACTCTTAGATGGTTATATACCTAACGTCAGATAGCAGTTCTCTAGTGACACTGGTACAGGTTAGTCTGTAGGCCCGAGATCGTTAGAGTGTCTTGTGTGGCTCCCACTGTGCTTTGATTTCCTCCCTACTACGGCTCAAAGGAGTCGTGCAAACAGGTGGATTTTGGGTACAGTCCCGAGACACATGGAGGCAATGAGCGATAGGAGGGGTTTCGTCTCTCCCGGTATAGGGAGTTGATGTTGCGCTATGCTCGATTGGCTATAACTGGAAGTCCCTGGCCAGGGCTGCTGCTGAGATTTATTGATAAGAGTTATCAGTAGTTTGTCAAACTGTTATAGGCAAGACATCGGCAGGACTTATCACGTTACTGGGGTCTGACGTTTACCACCCCTAAACATGATATGCGACATATCAGACGAAGAGACCGGACTGTACGGTAGTGTTACTGTTAGGCTTCATGGAGAGTATGGACGAGCTTTCTTGTTGATCTTCACATCGCTCAATACCCGGGTAGCCGTTACGTCCAGCTAGTACCGCTGCCGGCTTGTAGGTGATTGATGTGATCATCATCTACCGCTGACGGCTTGTAGGTGATTGATGTGATCATCACCTACTGCTGGCGTATTGACGAGTCTTTAGAGTCCTACACAGAAGTTTCCTGGTTCGAGCGAAACGAAGTGGGGGCACATATGTTGATATGTGCGTGGGCCTGGTTAAATATTAGTATGTGATACCGTATTATAATCTGGCAGTTATCTAATGTCGGTCAGGTTATATGTGATATAACCGGATTATCGAATCAAGTGTTGGTTTAATAATATGATATTCAGATTAATGATATTAGTCGGTTATATGTGATATAACCGGATTATTAAATCAAGTGTTGATTTAATAATGTGATATATAGTATATATGATATAATTATATCTTAACTAATATTATTAGCTCACTAATTATGTTTCTTAATATATATTAATATATGTATATTTGATATATGTATATGTGTGTGTGTGTGTGTATTATAAGAAGCATAGAATCTATTTTCTATTTTTAGAAAATGGAAAATGAGGTGTAATTGTGGAGATATTTTGGGTATGGTTAAGGCATGGGTTTTTATGATATAATATTAGTCTTGACTCACTATTCAAGCATGGTTGCAATTTAGAATTGCAATTTAATCCATGCTTGAATAAGTGATGAGAGATATATTCATTTTTCATATTCTATGCTCGCACTCTCTCTTGAGTTCATGCCTTAGCCATTTCTTGAGCTCTTTCTTTCTCTTGCTCTCTACAATTTACTTCACCTCACTTCCAAGTTCAAACCCTCACATGTGATGTGAATCATTGAACTTGTGAAAACCCTAGTGAGCAAATTAAACCCCTACTTCACCATCACACATTAGATTAGCAATTTAATGTGGAGTGTTGCCTTCACCAATGAGATTAGTGAAGGGTTAGCTTGAGCTTGTGGACTTCGGGTGGATCGTTTTTGGCGCGAAGATCACGAAGGAGGTTCGTTCAACTCAAAGAGGAGCCTAGTAGAGTCGCGTGGACTTCAACCCGGAGCTATTGAAGAGAAGGACTCGAACTACAAAGGTTGTATGCTATTTTCTTCTCTTTAGTTTATCACACCACAAAGGCAAACCCTAATAATCTAGGAATGATCTTGTTAGTCTAACTTAACACCTAATAAAAATTAAAATTTGGCATGCTTGATGCTACTAGAACCTCATGATGGTGCTAAGGTCGACTTTCATAGTATCAGACCCAAGCTAGAACATTAGGGTAGCTTGTTGCGACGTTAGAAATCCGCCGTTTTTGTCGTGCAAAAACTACCGATAAAAACAGTTTCAAAAATGATGTTTTGAGTTGTTTGCACACCCTGCGGGCTCACGGTTTGAACCGAGAAGCCGCGGGGTGGAGCGTGCGCACCCCGGGGATACCCCGGGGGGTACGAACGGCCGGGCCCACTCCCCAAGACCACCACAAGGTGGTCTTGGCGGTGGGGACCCGAAACTGCCCCACCTTAGGCAGTTTCGGGTCTGCCTCACCCCCTGGCCACCTCGTGGTGGCCTCGGGGGTGGGGTACCCCCTCTAGGCCCCCCATTCGATAGTTAATTTTGGGATCTTCGCCTCCGCGAAAATTCGGGCGGGTTTTGAGTTCGTTTCGACTCCCGGATTGACTTAAAACGATCAGTTTTGGAACTTTAGCTCACTGGATTTTTCATGTCTTGGAAAAATTGGTTTAGTTTGCTAATAGCGTGCGAAATTCTAATGTCGCGGTTACTTTACAAGCTTTGTGATGTGTGATACAATTATTAGAATCCGGATTAATTAGTTTTATGAAAACTAGTTAGTATATTGTAAACCTAGCCGTTTAGTCTCAATTGATCGATTGTCATGAAGTTTTGATTCGGATCAAAACTCTGTCGCAATTGCGTATTGTACACGATCACTGAGTCGGGAATCTTGTTGAATTATCCAACAACCAATTGAAAAGAGTTTTTAATTTGAGACTAAAATGCAGGTTTTATAAGTTAGGCATGAAATCCGGAATATGAGATATTCCGGGTTTATGATGTCTAAGGATATTGCGGATTCTAATTATTATAGTTTTCTGTTTTCTTTTCTGCGACCGTAAGTGTAATATGTGGGATATGTTAGTGTATATGCCCTAGGGGCCATTATTGTATCATACTAGTTTGTATATTACTTAATGGAAGCTTGGGATATTCACATGTATATAACAGTCTTGCTAAACATGGTAGTATGCTACTTGGTTTTTCTATCTTAATATGTGAGTATACGTATTGATAGAGCTCTTAGGATCTTGCTTGACTACCAGCGTTGTGATGGCAGTCACACTAGTGGGGGCTGGGTAGTCTACAAGCACATCCTTATTCAGGTCCCTAGTCGTTGGATTATCGAGACAGGGCATCGATACTCCGGAGTAGACTAGTGTGTACGCTTCTCATCCCAGTTAGGGAGATGGTCTGTCCCACAGCCATCAGTACGTCGTACTGGAGATAGTATGCAGGTGCTCGTTAGGTTACGGGTACACCGGACAGGACTCACAGGGAACTGTTGGTTGGTTTTATACCAGTCGTCAGTGAACAGTTCCCAGGTGACATGAGTACAGCATAGTCCGCAGACTTGACACTGCTACTTCGCCTCAAGTGTGTCCCATTGTTCTTAGATTGCTACCCTACCACGGCTCAAAGGAGTCGTGCAAACAGGTAGCAGTTGGGTGCAGTCCCGAGCACTTGGAGGCAGTGGCGGTTAGACAGGATTCGTCTCTCCCGGTATTGGGGGTTGATATCGCGCTGTGTTAGAGAGCCATTATGCAAAGTCCCTGGCCAGGGCAAGCGAGATTTGCTGGTAGGTTCCAGTAGTTTCTCAGGGTGTAATGGGCTTCGCTCCGACACGACTTATACCGCTATTAGGGGACTGACGCTTGCCGCCCCCTAGGCCCGATATTCGATAGTCTTAGACGAACGGACCGGACTGTATGGAGATTGTCACATCAGACTCAGAAGGAGTTCGGATGGGTTTCCTCATCGGCCTTCTTATCGACATCTACCTGGGGACCGTTACGTACAGCTAGTGCCGCTTGCGGTCTGTGGTTAAACCCACTGCCAGCGTAGTAGTCGAGTCTCTAGAGTCCCACGCAGAGAGTTTCCCTACTCCAGGCGAAACGATATAGAGGTCGTATGGTTTTACGACAAGGGTTCGGACGCATACGTGTGTTTACGCACGTACGACTTTCGGACAGTTTTTACTAGTCGGCTTTGGTTTAAGCCAGTTACTAGTATCCGGTTATTGGATTTATACAGTCTAAAGTTTTTCCGTGTTTTCACGGATAGGAGGGGCGTTCTCGTAATTGCGCGAGAAGCTTCTAGAAGATGGTGACTAAGGAGGTTAAGGTGGCATATACATTAAATGAGATTAGTGAGTCATATGGATGATTCATCCATGTCATTAATGCATCATAAATGCTTAATGACTCATGGAGATGAATCACCATTAGATATTTATCAAGCATGGTTGTAAATCATTTTCTTTTCTTTTCTTGAAAAACAATAATGCTTGATATATATTATGATAACTCATTTTCTCATTTCATTATTATGTTCATCTTCTCTCTCCTCAAGCTCTCTCTCTTCAAACCCTAATCCTCCCCTCTCATGTGTTGAGTACAAGGATTAGTTAGACTACTTAATCCATAACCATACTCTATTTCATCTAGGTACTTTGATTAGCACTTAAAGATACCTAGTTGCCTCAAGTTTAGAGGCAAAGCTTGGAGTTTAGCTCTCGTGGTGGATCGTCTACTACTTGGAGAAGGTCGAGGAGGAGGTGGAGTTCGTAAAGACGAAGGACACGGTTCTTTAGGTATAATCCCTTTACATAGTAGTTGTTAACTTCTATGTTTGATATTAGTTATCGTTTAGCTTCGATTCATGCGGTTAGTCGATGTTTATGCAAAGAACAAGATCGTTTTTCATATTTCCGCCTCCCCGCTAGTCGTGGGGTGTTGTACATCGACTTACAGTGGTATCAGAGCCTCACTAAACAATAAATAACTCACTTGCAAAATTGTATGAATTTCGAACGGAAAAAACAAAACCGGAAAACCCCGATATCATGGTATTCTGTCGATTTTTAAATGTGGTCCAAAAATTTTTCAGGGACCTTCAGAAAGCTCAAAATGATAGTATTAGAACACCCAAGAAATCTGGGCTCATGAGTCGACTAGAGCGCCGCGGAACCGTGGCGGATCCCACCGATCCGCCGCGATTCCGCCGCCGAGTTGCCGAGTCATCAGCCGAATTTTCCTGTGTTGGTTCTCTGTGATATTTGGTATTTTCTGGAATTTTTTAATTGTTGCTCAGGTTACAGATTTACAGAGAAGTATTGGAGCAAAATTAAATGTGTTTAATCGATCGAAATTATACGGTATTTGCTTGTTGGATTATATCTGTGTTTGTATAATGTGTTCGTAAACCTCTCCTAACTGCTAGTATGTCGGTTGGCAGGGAGTTGCACATTTCTGTAATGGGTTTTACTGTTTATGGATATGAACTGTGTTGGACTGTTGTGATGTATAGCCGGGGTTATGTGATGGGTTATTATTTAATTCATTTGATGTAAATGTAATTTGTTATAATATTATTTTGCGGGGCACATCCAGGTTGCGGTTGTAGCCACCGTTGTATTATTTCATTTTACTGTTTTTGCTCCTAGGACAGACCCAAGGTGGGGTGCACAAACTGCCGGGCAGGTAGTTTGCCGTACTCATAGGGGTCTTGGGTGGGGTAATGGCTATTCATCACAACTATGTAATCCGTCTTTTGTTGCAGGCTCAAAACAAACACGGATTGCTTGTAAATCCAATAAAGTTCATCTGTGATCTGGAATGCCTATTATTGCATCTGACGAATGTACAATATCTGTTAGTTATATGTATGCCCTAGAGGCCATTACTGTACATAGGATGTATATTGTAGTGGATGCTGGGACATATATAGGGAGGACTTTCTTGCTCGACATGATAGTATGCTATCTGGTTACTCTTTACCTTAACGTGTACTCAGATTGTCTCTCTATTACATGTTAGTAAAGCCCTTAGGATGTGTACTTGACTACCTGGACTATGATGCGGATCATACTAGTGGGGACATGGTAGTCCATAAGTACATCCTTCAAAGTCCCTAGTCGTGGGTGTATCGAGACGGGGCATCGATATACCAGAGTAGACTAGCGTGTACCTTCTCGACCCATACAGATGGGCGATGGATGATCCCATATCCATCGGTGTTTGACATCAGAGATGATATACGGGTGCTCAGTAGAGACTGGGTACACTGGACGGACTCGCCGAGAACTCCCAGATGGTATTATACCTTACGTCAGATGGCAGTTCTCTGGTGACACTGGTACAGAGTAGTCTGTTGACCCGAGATCGTCATAGAGTCTTATGTGGTTCCCACTGTACTTTGATTTCAATCTTACCACGTCCAAGAGGGCGTGCAAAATGGTGGTTTTTGGGTACAGTCCCGAGTCACATGGAGGCAATGAGCGATAGGAGGAGATTCGTCTCTCCCGGTATAGGGGGTTGATGTTGCGCTGTGTTCGATTGGCTATAACAGGAAATCCCTGGCCAGGGTTGCTGAGATATACTGGTAAGTGTTACCAGTAGTTTCTCGAATTGTTATAGACCTCATATCGACACGACTTATCGAGCTATTGGGGTCTGACGTTTACCACCCCTAGGCAAGATATGCGACATATCAGACGACGAGACCGGACTGTACGGTAGTGTTACTGGTTGGATTCACTGGAGTGTGAGCGGGCTTGCTCGTCGATCTTCTGATCGCTCAATACCCGGGTGGCCGTTACGTTTAGAAGACCTCTTGCAGCTTGTGGGTGTTTGATATGATCATCATCTGCTGCCGGCGTATTGACGAGTCTTTAGAGTCCTACACAGAGGTTTCCTGGCTCAAGCAAAACGAAATAGGAGCGCATATGAGATATGTGCGGGACCGAGAATAATGCGTGTATGTGATACCGTATTCTATTCTCACGATGAATGTATCGAATGGTTGTATGCGATATAACCTAGTTATCGAATCAAGGATTGATTCGATAAGCCGATACATTGGATACTAGTCGGTTATATGCGATATGACCGGATCGTTAAATCAAGTGTTGATTTAATGATTTAATGTATAATTATATATTTGATATATTACTTTGCATTAACTAGTATTGGTTCACTTTAAATGGATTTTCTCACTTGGATTGTGCACATTGTATATGTGATATACATTTGTACATTTGATTGTATCATGTTTGATGATACATGCTTTTTGGTTAAGTGTAAAGAATTAAACCATGGTTAAGTTGGAAATTAGGGTTTTGTTTTATCCATTATTTATTTATTCATTTATTTATTTGTTTATTTATTTTGGAAAAATATTAAGCATAAAGAAATGAAATGGTTGCAAGTTTTGTATCTTTCTTTGAAGCTTCATGAAGCTTTGACTTTGTGACCATTTTGTCTCATGCTTAACCCTAACCACTTCACTTAACCTTAGTTTAGTCTCTACACTTGACCATGGTTATTATCATGATAAGTATTCCTTTTCTTTTCCTTTTAATTAACTTATCATAATATATACTTCTTCTTCATCTTCTTCTTCCATGAAGAAGCTTACTTCATCAATGGTGATTGATGAAAACAAGTGAGAAATCCAATTCTAAAGTCTACCCACTTCCTATTTCTTCATCCTCTACCTCTTGCCAAGTAGTAGAGTGTGTTTTCTTCACAAGTTTCTTGACTTGGTGAAGTTGGAGCTTGATCTAGTGATGCCTCGACGTAGATCATCTTCGGCATCGACGTCGACGACCTAGCCCGTCCATTCTCCGATGAAGCCGACGCTAGAGCCCGGGGTTCGACTTGAACAGCGAGGAGACATCATCACGGAGCTATGGAGGTGGAGCACCGGATCTACAAAGGTTGTATTTCCGTTTAATTTTAGTTAAGATGTTAACTTGCATAGTTATTCGCCTAAACATCTAGCCAACGATCTAGTCTAGGGTTTCTCGGCACCGTATTTTTAGAAATTGGCATGGTTGATGCCTTGTGAGACCTCTTGAGAGTGCCTAGGAACCCTACAATATCTATATATGATAGCTATTTAGACGTCACTTATGTTTTACACCCGCGCTAGCCCAGCCCCCACTCTGTCGTTAGTTAAGTAACCTAACGGGTAATGACGGGACCCTGTGGCGAATGCGGATGGCATAAGAGGACGTTGTATTTTCGTTGTTTTCTACAATGATAGGTTAATGATGGGACGCATTATTTATAATGCAAAGAAAATAAACCAAAAGTTTAATCGTTGGAACAATTTAAAAGAAACCACTCGGTTAATTTTAAAAACAGATATTTTTAAATGCGGAGCTTTAACCACTCCTTTTAAAAGCTATCAGGTTCCTTCGGTTATATCAAGTTCACCACGTTCACGGTTTTGCCAAAACCATTCATAGCCCTCCGTCATTTCATTTGGGTATTCAGTAGTATTCAAGCTATGCATTTTGGCCAAAGTCAAGGCATAGTGTTTGGTAGCTGCTGGGTTTTCATTTGTTGCATAAGATAGATGAGTTGGTTTGGGACAGTCGTATCATCATTTGACCAAAGTCAGGGGTATATACGGATGGGTTCAAATTGACAAGATAATGACGGGTAGAACTTGACATGTGACTTATGACATTTTGACCAAAGCCAAGGTCATAAGAGCATGGGGCAAAAACTTATATCAGGAATTTCTAAAGAAACTGAAATTTGCAAGAGATGCATACCATTTGGAGTTTGATGAATGTTGGTAGCATTCTTTCAACATTATCATACGATGATATTTGGATCCCGATCCTACTGTGAGTATATGCTACTCATCAGGATATTCGTCACTTAACGATCAATGCTATAAACCAAGTAGGTGTCAAGAAAGGTGTCAGCGGGGTTACGCCCCCAGAGAAAAGAGGTTATTTAATTAAGGAACTTCGCGAAAGCGTTGGAAAATCTCCCTCGAAGTACCGACACCAGCCTGGCTGAACGGTTAAGCAAGTATTGTACAGTGAGAATAGTCCTGGCTAATTCTTCTTTTATGGTTTGAGGAAGGATTCGAGAAACAGTGGGAGCCATCCAGTTTAGATAAACTAAAAACCACTCTAAACTTGCAAGAGCATCACGCTAAAGAGTTTTCTTCTCTCTCTCCTAATTGCAGCGACCCTGAAAATGACTGGACTTAAGTTACTTTTAGAGAAAAATATACTGACAGGGCCAAACTATAAAGATTGGCTGCGGAATGTCAAAATGGCTTTGACCTATGACAAATTGGGGTACGTCCTCACCGCTACGACACCTGCTGTCCCTGGTCCCAAATCCAGTAATGCGGATAAGGAAATCCGCAAAACCTGGGATTTCGATTGCGCGAAAGCCAAGTGTATCGTGCTTGCCTCGATGAACAATGAACATCAGAGGAGGCACGAGGATATGGAACTAGATGCCATATTTCTCCATACAAAGGAACTTTATGGAGAGCAATCTCGTATAGCAAGATACGAGACCTCTAAGAACTTGTTTCGAGCGAGGTTGGCTGTCGGGTCATCGGTAGGAGAACATGTCCTAAAGATGATCAGCTATATAGAAGAGCTCGCAGACCTTGGGATGACTTTGGATAATGAGCTCTATACAGACCTTATTCTCCAGTCCCTTCCTCCCACCTACGCCCAGTTTATCCTGAACTTCAACATTCAAAGAAAAGAAGTTGAACTTCCGGAACTCCTGAACATGTTAAGGAGTGCAGAGGGCACCTTGCAGAAGGCAAGGGAAACACCCGCTATGTTTGTTGGCGGTGCTTCTTCTTCCGGGTCCAAGGCTAGGGCCAAAGGAAGGAAAAAGAAGGCTGCCCCTAGACCTAGAGGAGGTGTAAGTAAGGTGGGAGGGAAGGGAAAGAAAAAGTTTGCGGTACCGGTAGTGGGCCAGGATGAGTGCTTCCATTGTCACAGGAAAGGGCACTGGAAAAAGGATTGCAAGGTGTGGAACGCCAAGAATCAGGAACCGAAGCAAGCTGTGGCTTCGACTTCAGGTGTGTTTGTAATTGAGAATTGTCTGTCAATCAACTCTACTTCCTGGGTATTGGATACCGGATCAGGATCTCATATTTGCAATTCATTGCAGGCACTGAGAAACTGTAGAGTGCTGAAGGAAGGTGATATGACCCTGATGGTTGCTAACGGAGCTAGCGTGGGAGCTGTGTCCGTAGGGGATTATCACCTGGGATTGACGAGTGGACACATTTTGGTTTTACATAACTGTTTTTGTGTACCCAGCTTAACGTGTAATATCATATCTGTTTTACCGGTAGTGGGCCAGGATGAGTGCTTCCATTGTCACAGGAAAGGGCACTGGAAAAAGGATTGCAAGGCGTGGAACGCCAAGAACCAGGAACCGAAGCAAGCTGTGGCTTCGACCTCAGGTGTGTTTGTAATTGAGAATTGTCTGTCATTCAACTCTACTTCCTGGGTATTGGATACCGGATCAGGATCTTATATTTGCTGTTCATTGCAGGCACTGAGAAACCGTAGAGTGCTGAAGGAAGGTGATATGACCCTGATGGTTGCTAACGGAGCTAGCGTGGGAGCTGTGTCCGTAGGGGATTATCACCTGGGATTGACGAGTGGACACATTTTGGTTTTACATAACTGTTTTTATGTACCCAGCTTAACGTGTAATATCATATCTGTTTCCTTGTTATCAAATAAAGGTTATGATTTCACGTTTGGAAGTTGAGTTGTTAACATCCACCTTAATCATAGTTTGATTGGGTCCGGTACACTGGAAAATGGTATATATGTGTTAAACCAACTCCAAATTTTCAATATCCAGAACATACTAAAAAGAAAGTCTCCAGATTTAAATAAAGCTTTCTTATGGCATTGTAGACTGGGTCACATCAATGAGAGAAGGTTGACTAAGTTGCATAGAGAAGGATATTTGGACTCGTTCGAATATCAAACTTATGACACTTGTCAATCTTGTCTCAAAGGAAAGATGACAAAGACTCCATTTACTGGACATGGAGTAGGAGCGAGCGAGCTCTTAGGACTCATACACAGCGATGTATGTGGTCCAATGTCTGCACATGCAAGAGGTGGTTTTTCCTATTTCATTACTTTCACGGATGATTACTCAAGGTACGGATTCATTTATCTGATGAAACATAAATCCGAGGCTTTTGAGAAATTCCAAGAGTATAAGAATGAAGTAGAAAACCAAACCGGCAAAAGTATCAAGATACTAAGATTTGATCGAGGTGGTGAATACTTGAGTGCCGAGTTCCTTGGTTACCTAAAAGAGAAAGGAATTCTCTCTCAGCTTACTCCTCCATACACTCCACAGCATAACGGTGTATCGGAGAAACGGAATCGAACCCTATTAGATATGGCACGATGCATGATGAGTAATGCTGAGTTACCGCGATCTTTTTGGGGTTATGCGCTAGATTCAGCGGCATATCTTCTGAACAGGGCTCCTACCAAGACTGTGCCTACCACCCCATATCAGATGTGGAGTGGAAAGAAACACCATCTTCAGCATATGAAGATTTGGGGATGTCCAGCTTTTGTTAAAAAGCAGCATGTGGACAAGCTCGAGGCACGATCAGTAAAATGTAAGTTTGTAGGATATCCAAAGAACTCCAAGGGATATTATTTCTATTATGCAGAGGAACAAAAGGTTTTTGTTTCTCGTAATGCCCATTTTCTAGAACAGCAGTTTTTAGAAAAGGAAATAAGTGGGAGCGAAATAGAACTGGAAGAAATTCCAGAACCACAAACTGATACTGAAAGTTTGGTAGAACAAGTAGTTCAAGAAGAACAGGACATTCCCGCACCCCTCCGCAGGTGTAGTAGGCCGTCTCATCCGCCTGAGAGATACTACGGTTTTCTCATAGATGGGGATAGAGAGGATTGCATCATAGATGATGATGAACCTACTGGCTTCCAGCAGGCCATCCAGAGCGGCGACTCGGTACGATGGCTAGATGCAATGCGGACCGAAATGGAGTCCATGTACACCAACAAAGTATGGACTTTGGACTTTGCTCCAGATAGGGTAAAACCCATAGGATGCAAATGGATCTTCAAGAAAAAGATTGGTGTAGATGGACAGGTGGAAACCTATAAGGCTAGACTTATTGCAAAGGGTTTTCGTCAAAGACCTGGTTTGGACTATGACGAAACTTTTTCTCCAGTGGCTATGCTCAAATCCATTCGGGTCCTTCTTGCTATTGCTGCCTTCCATGATTATGAAATCTGGCAGATGGACGTAAAGACGGCTTTTCTGAATGGAAATTTAGAAGAGTGTGTTTATATGGATCAGCCAGAGGGTTTCAATCAGAGTGGGAGCAGCGGGAAAGTATGCAAGTTGCTTAAGTCCATTTATGGACTGAAGCAGGCATCGCGGAGTTGGAACATCTGTTTTGATGAAACAGTCAAAGAATATGACTTCATCAAAAATCCAGATGAACTGTGCATATATAGTAAAGTTGTAGCCAGAAGTGTCGTATTCCTCGTCTTGTACGTGGATGACATTCTGTTGATAGGAAATGACATTCCTATGCTACAATCTGTCAAAGGATTCTTGTCACACAGGTTCTCCATGAAAGACCTGGGAGATGCCTCTTACATTCTGGGGATCCGGATCTATCGTGATAGATCCAAGAGGATGTTGGGACTTTCACAGTCCAGGTATATCGACACTGTACTAAAAAGATTCAGTATGGAAGATTCTAAGCGCGGTAATCTACCGGCTTGTCACGGAATCACCCTATCCAAAGAGATGTCTCCCAAGACTGATTTGGAAAGGGAACGCATGTCTATTATACCCTACGCTTCTGCGGTAGGCTCTATAATGTATGCGATGTTGTGCACCAGACCAGATGTAGCTTACGCACTGAGCGTGGTAAGCCGATATCAGTCAGACCCAGGGGAGAAGCACTGGATAGCAGTAAAGAACATTCTCAAGTACCTGAGAAGGACTAAGGAGATATTCTTGGTTTACGGCGGGAAAGATCTCAGGTTAGAGGCCTTTGCTGATTCCGGCTTCCAGAGTGATAAGGATGATTCTAAGTCCATGTCGGGTTATGTCTTTACCCTCAATGGAGGGGCGGTGTGCTGGAAGAGTTCCAAGCAAGACACCGTTGCTGACTCGACGATGGAAGCGGAGTATATTGCTTCTTGCGATGCCGCAAAAGAAGCAGTCTGGATGAAGAAGTTCCTAACAGAACTTCAGGTGGTTCCTACCATTGTTGATCCAATACCTCTGTATTGTGACAACAACGGAGCTATAGCTTTAGCGAAGGAACCAAGGTCCCATCAGAAGTCCAGACACATCTTAAGGCGGTATCACCTGATCAGGGAGATCATTGATCGTCAGGAGATCGAGGTTCGGAGAGTTGCTACTGAAGAGAACATTGCTGATCCATTCACAAAGGCCCTACCTCAGATTCAGTTCGAGAGGCTACTCGAGATCATCGGTCTTCGATATGCCAGTGCATGGCCCTAGTGCAAGTGGGAGATTGTTAGTGTATATTCCCTAGGGGCCATTAGTGTATCATACTAGTTTGTATATTACTTAATTGAAGTTTGGGATATTCACATGTATATAACAGTCTTGCTAAACATGGTAGTATGCTACTTGGTTTTTCTATCTTAATATGTGAGTATACGTATTGATAGAGCTCTTAGGATCTTGCTTGACTACCAGCGTTGTGATGGCAGTCACACTAGTGGGGGCTGGGTAGTCTACAAGCACATCCTTATTCAGGTCCCTAGTCGTTGGATTATCGAGACAGGGCATCGATACTCCGGAGTAGACTAGTGTGTACGCTTCTCATCCCAGTTAGGGAGATGGTCTGTCCCACAGCCATCAGTACGTCGTACTGGAGATAGTATGCAGGTGCTCGTTAGGTTACGGGTACACCGAACAGGACTCACAGGGAACTGTTGGTTGGTTTTATACCAGTCGTCAGTGAACAGTTCCCAGGTGACATGAGTACAGCATAGTCCGCAGACTTGACACTGCTATTTCTCCTCGAGTGTGTCCCACTGTTCTTAGATTGCTACCCTACCATGGCTCAAATGAGTCGTGCAAACAGGTAGCAGTTGGGTGCAGTCCCGAGCACTTGGAGGCAGTGGCGGTTAGACAGGATTCGTCTCTCCCGGTATTGGGGGTTGATATCGCACCGTGTCAGAGAGCCATTACGCAAAGTCCCTGGCCAGGGCAAGCGAGATTTGCTGGTAGGTTCCAGTAGTTTCTCAGGGTGTAATGGGCTTCGCTCCGACACGACTTATACCGCTATTAAGGGACTGACGCTTGCCCTCCTAGGCCCGATATGCGATAGTCTTAGACGAACGGACCGGACTGTATGGAGATTGTCACATCAGACTCAGTAGGAGTTCGGATGGGTTTCCTCATCGGCCTTCTTATCGACATCTACCTGGGGACCGTTACGTACAGCTAGTGCCGCTTGCGGTCTGTGGTTAAACCCACTACCAGCGTAGTAGTCGAGTCTCTAGAGTCCCACGCAGAGAGTTTTCCTACTCCAGGCGAAACGATATAGAGGTCGTATGGTTTTACGACAAGGGTTCGGACGCATACGTGTGTTTACGCACGTACGACTTTCGGACAGTTTTTACTAGTCGGCTTTGGTTTAAGCCAGTTACTAGTATCCGGTTATTGGATTTATACAGTCTAAAGTTTTTCCGTGTTTTCACGGAAAGGAGGGGCGTTCTCGTAATTGCGCGAGAAGCTTCTAGAAGATGGTGACTAAGGAGGTTAAGGTGGCATATACATTAAATGAGATTAGTGAGTCATATGGATGATTCATCCATGTCATTAATGCATCATAAATGCTTAATGACTCATGGAGATGAATCACCATTAGATATTTATCAAGCATGGTTGTAAATCATTTTCTTTTCTTTTCTTGAAAAACAATAATGCTTGATATATATTATGATAACTCATTTTCTCATTTCATTATTATGTTCATCTTCTCTCTCCTCAAGCTCTCTCTCTTCAAACCCTAATCCTCCCCTCTCATGTGTTGAGTACAAGGATTAGTTAGACTACTTAATCCATAACCATACTCTATTTCATCTAGGTACTTTGATTAGCACTTAAAGATACCTAGTTGCCTCAAGTTTAGAGGCAAAGCTTGGAGTTTAGCTCTCGTGGTGGATCGTCTACTACTTGGAGAAGGTCGAGGAGGAGGTGGAGTTCGTAAAGACGAAGGACACGGTTCTTTAGGTATAATCCATTTACATAGTAGTTGTTAACTTCTATGTTTGATGTTAGTTATCGTTTAGCTTCGATTCATGCGGTTAGTCGATGTTTATGCAAAGAACAAGATCGTTTTTCATATTTCCGCCTCCCCGCTAGTCGTGGGGTGTTGTACATCGACTTACAGGGTATCCCAATCTCGTTGCTATATTTCAACAAGTTTTAGGGATACGCATATTTGCTTATGTTGATGATATGTGATATCATGTGTTGCTGTTGTTATGATTTATTGGATCGTCGTGAAAGGACAGCCGGGGGGTGTGAGATGAGTGTTTTCTTTTCTTTCATTCAATGTAATTTGTAAAAGTGATATAATATTCTTTTATTGGGGCACTTCCGGGTTGAGGATGATGTCACCATTGTTGTATATTATTTACTTTTCCGCATTAGGATAGACCCAAGGCGGGGAGCATAAGCAACCGAGTTCTAGAGCCCAGTGGGAGACCATCTCAAGGAGTTGAGACCGGGTCTCCTAACTCTAGAATTGGCAGGGTTACTTGCCGCTCTCGTATGGGTCTAGGGATGTGGGTTTGGCTATTCATCACGACCGTGGAATCCGTGTTTTACATTACTGGCTAAATTTAAAACACGGACATCCTAGTATATCCAATATTTCATATATTGCTTCTGCTGCTTGCTTCTGTGATGTGATCATATAACTGCGTGAGACGAATGTTGTATTATATATGATATATAATAAACATTGCTTATGTTTTGCACCCATGCTAGTCCAGCCCCCGCTCTGCCGGTAGTTAGGTAACCTAACGGTGCATGACGGGGCCCAGTGGCGAATGCGGATGGCATAAGCGTACGTTCTATTTTCGTTTCACTTTTATGTAATGTTTAGGAAACATTAATTGATGGGACTTCATTAATAAGATTAATGAAAAGAAAGAAACCAAAAGATGTTGTAGAATCTGTTGGGTTACGGCAGCTCCCCGGCCATCAAACCATGACCAAATGCGGAACAAAATTTTTCTAAACTGGCGCTACCACAATCCGATGCCCGGATCTACCCTAAACCCTAAACTAGCATTCTAATAAAAGAGATAGGAATGGTTATACCGAGTTGATCCGTGTCCTTCGGTTTTCAACCTTCATCCCAACCTCCTAGTGGTTGCGGATCGAGTTTGGTTGCCGGTCTTCCTCTATCTACGATGATCCACCTGAGGGAAACGACGGAAGCTTCAGCCTCGCCAAGCGAGGCAACCGACGCTCCAAGGTTGCTAGCAATGAAGAGTGGAGGTGTAGGATTATCACACTATAATTTCCCTCTTATCTAGATGCTCCAAAGAGCAACCATAGAAGATCAAGAGGAGGTGAGCAAAACAAGTGGCATGAGCAACTCAAGAAATGGCTAAGTCTCCAAGTGAGAATGAGCAAGTGAAGAAAAACCAAGTCAAGAAAACAAAATGCATGGCCTCTCAAGAAAAAGTGGCTGCCTCTCTCTCTCTCTCAATCATGCACACAAATATCTCTTTCAATTTTCCAATAAACAAATGAGAGCCATGCTTCTCTACATGCCAAGCCATGCTCATGCTAACTCACCTTCCACCTCATTTCCAAATTGATTTTCTAAAAAGAAAATAAATTAATGAGGTGGACATATTCTAGAAACCATTTCTTATAAATATGGAATACAACCCGGTATACGTATCGAAATACATATACGCGTATTCGTACCAAAATACGAATAGCCAAGAGAGAAAATGAATAGTGAACAATAATACTAGAATACATATATATAAATATATATATAAATTATTAAATCAAAACCTGATTTAATAATCTGGCTTAATCCTAAGACGCTAGTATTATCAACCGTCCGATTAAAGTCTTTGCAGCCTGTACACATATTTAATCGGACACCTGTATGTACTAACATACGTCATCTACACCATATCGCCTGAACCGTGAAAACCCTCTGTGTGGGACACTAAAGACTCGTCAATACGCTGGCAGTGGGTTTAACCACAAGCACGTCAGCGGCACTAGCTGTACGTAACGGCTACCCAGGTATTGAGCGAAAGGAAGGCCGACGAGCAAACTCATCCAAACCTTTACTGAGCCTGACAGTGACAATATCCATACAGTCCGGTCTGTTCGTCTAAGAGTATCGCATATCGAGTCTAGGTAGGTGGATAAAATCAGACTCCTGACAACACGACATTTAGTGTCGACATGAAAACCCATCACCACCTGAGAAACTATCGATCCTGGATCGGTAATTCTCGTCTACCCCGGCCGAGGATTTATGGTGATGGCGACCCGTGCACAACGCGACATCAACCCCCAATACCGGGAGAGGCGAATCCCCGACAATCCGCTCACTGCCTCCATGTGGCTTGGGACTGTACTCAACTAAAACCTGTTTGCACGACTCCTTTGAGCCGTGGTAGGGTAGTAATCAAAGCACAGTGGGAACTCACACGAGACAAATGACGATCTCAGGTCGACAGACCAACCTGTACACATGTCACCTGGGAACTGCTATCTAACAATAGGTATAATACCAACTAGCAGGTTCCCGGCGAGTCCGTCCAGTGTACTCATAACGCAATGAGCACCTGTATACTATCTTAGGTAAACAAACTAACACCAATGGCTTGTAAGACCTTGCCACCGCCCCTCGTCAGGGTCTCGATCAGTATACACCAGTCTACACTGGAGTATCGATGCCCAGTCTCGATACCCCCACGACTAGGGACATTTAAGGGTGTGCTTATAGACCACCCAGCTCTCACGTATATGATCGCCATCATAATGCTGGTAGTCAAACAAGAATCCTATGAGCTCTATCAACATGTAATAGTGATGATAAAGACAAATCAGATAGCATACTATCATCTCGAGTAAGACTGTTCTACCGGTATAGGTCCTCCCTCAATCATCATAATCACTTGCCTGCGACTACGATAATTGCTTTGAGGGTACTATAGCCAACAATCTCCCACTTGCACTTAAGGCCAATTATTGCGGTGTAGCATACTCACAGCCCGTGTGATACTGAACACCTAACTTCTCTACTAATCAGTCTCACAAATCTCGTTTGTGAAACTATTGTGTTCGAGAAATAGCCCCAGTTAGTAGATCCGCTCCAATGTTTCTTTCTGTATCTCTCTATATCTCAACTTCGCGGAGAATAACCATCTCCCAAAATGAGCAATACCTGTTTTAGAATTTGCCTGGATATCTGATGGGACCTAGTTCACAAATGAACTCCAAATCAACAAACTTCTTAGACTGTATCATCCACTGAATTTAATCAGTATCCTGCGCCATGCCTTCTTCAGTATCTGGTTGGACCACCTGTCCAACATACTGTCCCTCAAAAGAGGGAAAACTATAACTCTGACAGCCACTCTGTAATCCAGGTCACCTTGGAAGCCTGAAATGATAACCGTCTCCTAAAGGAGGCTTCCATTACAATATCCCTAGAACATCTACTTATGTTCATAAACTGCTTCCCAATGTTTCTCCAGGATTGGATTAATATACATTCTTATTGCAGCTAGTGCAAAAGCAATATCTGGTGTTGTACTTGACATCTTATGATTGACTCAATTGCCTAAGCAAGTGATATGCCAATCATCCAAATCCCTCTCACCTTTAGTCTTTAAGACATCCTTTAGAGAGGGTGACTCCTTTACCTGCATGTACACCACCATGCCAGGAGTCAACCATTCTAAATCACCTTTAGAATAATGTCAAAGTACCTAGATTGGGACACTTCCCAAATCTAGATCTAAAACCATAGATCTAGTCACCAGAATTCCTGATATTTTATCCAGATCCTATATGGAGAAACTACTTTGTGATAACCACAGTATAACCGATCGTAGTATAGGAATATCTCTTCCAATCAAGTGCATGTCATCCCAAATACCTGGACATCACTCTCTACTACCTTCTTACCAGATCCATCTCCTATTCTAATGAGATCAAGACATATGACCGTCACATCAAAAATAGATGATTTATTTCCGCTATACCCGCTTTAGTCTATAAATAGACATAAGCTACTTGCCCACTATGCTTCCGCTGCTCCTACTGACTACAACAACCCTCTGGCAGAGTCATATACACGTGCACTTCTGAAGCTAATTTATAATGACGCTATACTCATCCTCCTGCCGGGTCTCATAGTCTAGAACAGCAACAATTGCAAGTCTGGGTAAACAAGAACCTCCCTGTCACCGTCTCTGAGAAGACCGAAGTACCTCTCGGGTGCTTGAGGTTACCCACCAAATCTGCGGAGTGGCTAATGGAATGTCGAGTCTAATTGAATATTTAGGTTCTACTAAATTTTCAGTAATCGTTTATGGTTCTGGAATTACATCCAATTCTACCATACTCCCACTTCTGTTTTAAAAAAAAAATCTATTTTATTAAAACTGGCGGCGAGTCAAGAACAAAACAATTATTGATCTTCCTGATGGTAGAAAATTAACCCCCGTCAAAGACCGGGATAACCCACAAACTTCCATTACTAAAACGTGCCTAGAGTTTATCCAGATTCTGGTTTTAAGCATCAGCCGGATAACTCCCTATATCTTAACATCGTTACGAAATGAATTGATTCTATATATCCAATATATAAGCAAAAGCACTAATTTAATTAGAATCAGATTCAAAATCATGCAGATGTCTCTAGTGCATATCAACCAAATGGAGGGAGGCCAATCAGCATTACTTAACTAGGAGTGCATCTATATATGAGTAACCTGAAAGAGAAGTAAGTTCTCTAAAACCATTACTATAAACGGAATACCAAACAAAAGTATCTACATTTTCGACTACCTCGAAGAATCTGTTAGTTATATGTATGCCCTAGAGGCCATTACTGTACATAGGATGTATATTGTAGTGGATGCTGGGACATATATAGGGAGGACTTTCTTGCTCGACATGATAGTATGCTATCGGGTTACTTTTTACCTTAACGTGTATACTGATTGTCTCTCTGTTACATGTTGGTAAAGCCCTTAGGATGTGTACTTGACTACCTGGACTATGATGCGGATCATATTAGTGGGGACATGGTAGTCCATAAGTACATCCTTCAAGGTCCCTAGTCGTGGGTGTATCGAGACGGGGCATCGATATACCAGAGTAGACTAGCGTATACCTTCTCGACCCATACAGATGGGCGATGGATGATCCCATATCCATTGGTGTTTGACATCAGAGATGATATACGGGTGCTCAGTGGAGACTGGGTACACTGGACGGACTCGCCGATAACTCCCAGATGGTATTATAACTTACGTCAGATGGCAGTTCTCTGGTGACACTGGTACAGAGTAGTCTGTTGACCCGAGATCGTCATAGAGTCTTGTGTGATTCCCACTGTGCTTTGATTTTCACCTTACCACGTCCAAGAGGGCGTGCAAAACGGTGGCTTTTGGGTACAGTCCTGAATCACATGGAGGCAATGAGCGATAGGAGGGGATTCGTCTCTCCCGGTATAGGGAGTTGATGTTGCGCCGTGTTCGATTGGCTATAACCGGAAATCCCTGGCCAGGGTTGCTGAGATTTACTGGTAAGTGTTACCAGTAGTTTCTCGAACTGTTATAGACCTCATATCGACACGACTTATCGAGCTATTGGGGTCTGACGTTTACCACCCCTAGGCAAGATATGCGACATATCAGACGACGAGACCGGACTGTACGGTCAGTGTTACTGGTTGGATTCACAGGAGTGTGAGCGGGCTTGCTCGTTGATCTTCTGATCGCTCAATACCCGGGTGGCCGTTACGTTTAGCAGACCGCTTGCGGCTTGTGGGTGCTTGATATGATCATCATCTGCTGCCGGCGTATTGACGAGTCTTTAGAGTCCTACACAGAGGTTTCCTGGCTCAAGCGAAACGAAATAGGAGCGCATATGAGATATGTGCGGGACCGAGAATAATGCGTGTATGTGATACCGTATTCTATTCTCGCGATGAATGTATCAATTGGTTGTATGCGATATAACCTAGTTATCGAATCGAGGATTGATTCGATAAGTCGATACATTGGATATTAGTCGGTCATATGCGATATGACCGGATCGTTAAATCAAGTGTTGATTTAATGATTTAATGTATAATTATATATTTGATATATTACTTTGCATTAACTAGTATTGGTTCACTTATGAATGGATTTTCTCACTTGATGTGCACATTGTATATGTGATATATTTTTGTGCACTTGATTGTATCATGTTTGATGATACATGCAAGTTTGGGTGTATGTTTACTTTAAACTATGTTTAAGTGAATGGTTAGGGTTTTGTTATCTTTTCTTAACTATTTATTTTGTTTATTTATTTTTGGGCAAGAAAAGAAATGGTTGCTTCTTTTGTTTGTTTCCTTGAAGCTTCAAGAAGCTTTGACCATTCTTGTTTCTTTCCTAAACCTAACCTTTCACCTAACCTTAGTTTACTCTCTACACATAACCATGGTTGCTAAAATGATAAGAATGACTTGATTTCCATTTATTCATATTCTTATCATATTCTTTTTCTTCTTCTTCTTCTTCTTCAAGAAGAAAGAAGCTTGCTAGCTTCAATGGTGACTTGAGAAAAAGGGTGAGAAATCCAATTCTAAAGTGAACCCACTTCCTATTTCTTCATCCTCTACCACTTGCCATGTAGTATAGGGTGTTTTCTTCACAAGTTTCATGACTTGGTGAAGTTGGAGCTCGAGTTAGAGTCGCCTCGATGTAGATCATCTTCGGCATCGAAGTCATCGACCTAGCCCGATCATTTCTTCGATGAAACCACCGCGAGAGTCCGGGATCCGTTGATCACAGTGGAGGGACATCATCACGGAGCTAAGGAAGTGGAGGACCGGATCTACAAAGGTTGTATTTCCATTCACTTTAGAGTAAAGTTGTTTACTAGCTTGTTTTTTCGCCTATTCTCTAGTTAACGATCTATATTAGGGTTTCTCGGCACCGGAAAAATATGAAATTGGCATGGTTGATGCCTTGTGAGACCTCATTAGAGTGCCTAGGAACCCTACAGTGGTATCAGAGCCTAGCTAGAGCCTTAGGCGATGAGTAGACGAAGTTAGAAACCCGATCGAACCCGAAACCCTAATCCGCAACCCCTCTCTGTACATTTTTGAAAACAGTGGATTTTTCCATATTAAAAATATCCAAAAAATACAACAGGGTTTTCTAGAAGTTACTGTGGAACACGTGCGCGCAACTCGACTAAAGCGCGGCGGAACCGCGGCACGAGCATGGCTCGTGCGGCGGTTCCGCGGCCATCATGTCACATTGTTTTGTGAATTTTGCACAGTAATTCCTATCTGTTAGTGCTGTATTTTCTGGGAATTTTTAAATTCTACTCAAGAGTTGAGTATTCTGGGTTGTACTGGGAATTCGAAGATTCGATCGGATTGTCAAACTTTGTCTATGTGTTTTTCCAGGTAATTTTAGAATATGTTGAAAAGTTCGACCGGATAAAAATACCCAATTTTTCCCCTGCCGGGAAATTTCCAAGTGTTGGATTTTTCCGTAGTTTAATAACGTTCTAAGTAGTGCAAGTAACGCGATGGACCCTCTAGAAGATAACAAACCTTAACTCGATTATGTGACCGTCTTGAACTGCCCTTTGAACCTTATTTGGGGCAGTACGACGTGCCACATGTGAGGCGTTGGCTTGACCCTTCTACGGCTGGACCGTTGGTACTGTGGCATGAAGTGGATGTTTTTGAACTTGTTTCAAGAGTTAAGCTGTTTCGGGAAAACTTGGGTGTTTGATTGTTCGATCGGAAAGTTAAACATTTTCTATTTATCTGGAATGTGATACAATATTTGGAATTCACAAGTAGTTATGAGATAACTAATATGAATGTTATAAACATAGCACTTTAGTCTCACTTGATCGGTTGCCACGGAATTTTGATGTGATCAAAAGTCCGTCGCAATCACGTAGCGTACGCGGATATTCGCCGGTAAACTTAATAGACAGCCACGCCCTATAGCCCCGACCAAGTGACTGTAGGAGAACCCCGTCGCCGAAAGCATCCGTTCGGGTGCTCGCGGCAGCGGTGTTCCGCCTTGGTGCACTTCGTCGACGGCATCGGGGGTGCGGCCGCCTACTAAAGTTTGCGACGAGCATTCGATCAAAATGGCGGGAATCTTGTTGAACTGCCCGACTTAATATTGAAAAGTGTTTTCGATAATGAGACTAAAATGCGGGGTTTATAATTGTTAGGCATGTGATGTCTAAGGAATTCATTTGATTAGGCATGCGATGTCTAAAGAAGTTGCGGACTCCAACTGTTGTAGTTTTACACTTTTTTTTCTGTGACCGTAAGTGTAATATGTGATATCGCTGGTTTCATTGCTATATGCCAACGATAGTTGGGATACGCATGTTTACTTACGTTGATGACATGTGATGTTATGTGTTGCTGGATATGTTATATTGGATCGTCGTGTTAATAGCCGGGGGTTTTTATGTGAGATGAGTGTTTTTCATTTTCATTCATGTAAAAACTTGTATGTAATATTCTTTTATTGGGGCACTTCCAGGTTGCGGAAGTTGTCACCGTTGATGTATATTATTTACTTTTCCGCACTAGGATAGACCCAAGGAGGAGAGCACAAGTAACCGGGTTCTGGAGTCCAGTGGGAGACCAACTCGAGGAGTCGAGTCCGGGTCTCCTAACTCTAGAATTGGTAGGGTTGCTTGCCGCTCTCGTAGGGGTCTAGGGGTGTGGGTTTGGCTATTCATCGCGACCGTGCAATCCGTGTTTTATACTGGCTCGTATTGAAAACACGGACGTCCTAGTATATCCAATATTTCATATATGTTTCTTCTGCTGCGATATCTGTGATGTGATCATTTGATGTTGTGATAAATACTGTATATAGTATATATGATATATTATATAGACGTTACTTATGTTTTACATCCGCGCTAGCCCTGCCCCGCTCTGCCGTTAGTTACCTAACCTAACGGTGCAGACGGGACATCGAGGCGAATGCGGATGGCATAAGCGTACGTTGTATTTATCTATGATGTTTAGGTAACTTAAATGATGGGACTTCATTAATATGATTAATGAAAGAAAATAAACCTAAGATGTTGTGGAATCGAATTTTCAAAAACAGGTAGCTACAGTTCTTGCTTTGCATTGCGGTGTTCCTGGTAGAACATCCTGCACCTTATTCGATAAGGAAAGGACCGAGATCCCTTCACCGGGAGTGACTCCTTAAGCAATAACTGGCAGATGCTACAACCCTCGGTTTATCTTTTGATTGCTCCTATAGTTCTTGCTTTGCACAACGATGTATATGATATATCCTGCACCTCATTCGACGAGGAAAGGGCCGACGATCCCTTCACCGGGAATGACCCCTTTAGCAAAACTAGAAAAGCCTAAAAAACACTCCATTTTAAAATCATTTGATTCTACAACGATATAAAGTTCATTACGCAAAAGGTTTTCTTAAAAACCTGTCGTAGCCCTCCGTCATTTCAGATAAGTAATAGTTAGTATTCGTGCTGCGTTTGTTGACTGAGTCAAGGCGTAGTGTGCGGTAGCTGATTAGTGCTTATCTGTAAAGCATATGATGCGATTGGATTAGGGTAGTCGTGCAGCCTTGTTGACTCAGTCAAGGGTCGCGCGGGTGGGTTTAATTCAATCGGGAAATGACGGGTTGAACTTTACTTGCGGTCTATGGTTTGTTGACTCAGTCAAGGTCTGTCACGACCCGAGTATTTCGACTCGTGACCGGCACTTAACCACGCTACGTCTACAGGCGTAACGCGACTAAGTAAGCCGAACCCAGAAATCAAAACCATTTAAAGATAATGAGTGTTGAAAACTTTTAGTTAAAGCTTTTAGAAAACCTTAAAAAAAAAATTCAATAGGTCCCTTTTTTTTTCCTTTAAATTTACTTAATCATTTGAATAATTTTGGCAGCATTTCCTTTGTAAAAGTAGCCCCGAGACCGGGTACAAAACAGGATATAAGTGAAATGAAATGTAATGAAATGAAACATCCCCTAACGGGAGCAATCACGCCCAACGGCGGAAACCAACATCACAAGAGTAATATACGACGCCGTAGCGAAGAATAAACAATAAGTGGACGTCACAGAATAGAAACTGCATATAAAAACAGTCGGCTTCTACGAGCACGACACCAGAATACAAAATATACATCATCGGCCTCACACAGTATCTAAGTCCAGTACATAAATGGTAGATGGAGAGTACTAGATACAAAAGGGATACGATAAAAGTACTCAGAATACCACAACCCACCTAAATGCAAAACAGCTCTCACCGCAACTGTGGTGGTATCTGTAGCCAAAAGACACAAAAGACAGCCTGCCGCGACTATGCTGAGGGCAACCTGCAAAACTGTGGCACAACGAGGGTGAGTTGCCAACTCGTGAATATAGATAACATATAAAGGTAATCGCGAGCATGCACGTACAGCGCTACTCTAACAAATGCCAGCAGATGATATCAATGCGAGGTAAGCAGTATGTATAATAATCATGCAAGTCCTCTATCAGGTGATATAGCTACAGGATGAGATGCGATAATGAATGCTGAGCATGGGAATATAGTATCTACACGAAGTGTCGAGGTGGATTACATATGTATGTATGCGCCGCGAATCCCAACATCCCAGACGCCGGTACTCCATCGGCCCTCATATCCTGTATATCCCTGAGAATCACGAGTGCCCAACATCGGCACCCAAATAACATAAATACTCGTGTCTAGCATCGACACGCAAATCATCCTCTATCGGGCATCCGTCAGTCCGGGTCAGCCCTCTCTCAACATATCGGGCATCCGTCAGTCCGGGTCAGCCCTCTCTCAATATATCGGGAATCCGTCAGTCCGGGTCATCCCTCTCTCAATATATCGGGAATCCGTCAGTCCGGGTCATCCCTCTCTCAATATATCGGGAATCCGTCAGTCCGGGTCATCCCTCTCTCCATATATCCACTCTAGCACCGAGAAAAGAAAGCACGGGGTGGCGCCCCAAAATATCATATCAAAGGAACCGGGTTTTTAAATGATTACATATTTGAAAAGGGCCACGGTTCCCAAATCCAGAAATCACATGTAATCCCATCCCATATGCAAGTAAACGTGATGTGATATGTGCATCAAGTATGAATGTCATGTCAAGTCAGTGCTTGTGCAACGTGAACTGTCAATAAGGGTGCGGTGTTCTATCAATTCTAAGCATACATACAGCAGGGAATGCAATATGCAATGACAGTACATGAGGTAAATGCAACATATAATAATAAGGTCCTATCAGCCCTGACGCATAACGCCATGCGGGCGATATCCCCGTAGATGTTAAATCTACTCACCGAAGTCTCGCGCTAAGTATAGCCAACGACTTGCTTGCCCTTCTTCGCAGCGTCCGCCTCACTCGCCTGCGAACCTAAAATCACATAACATATACCACACATAAGCTCAATTTCACCAAAAACGTGGTATTAGGGTCCAACTAGAAACCCGTGCCGCAAACCAATCGCGCGTGTGCGCGATACGCTGAAACGTGTGATCACGCGCCTGAAACTACCCCGACGCGTCGCGATACGCAGAAACCCCAAACCTACTCACGTATCACGCGTGTCGCGAAGGTTTAGAAAAACGGCAAAACATGTATTTGGTCCCAGATTTCTATACAGAGCTAAACTTACAAAAATATATATAACACAGAACCCTACACACTAGCAGACACCTACAGGACCAAACCCTAACCCAAACCCTACCCATCTGGCCGCAAATTGCGGCCAGAATGAAGAAATTGGCGGCCAAATGAAGGAATTAGGGGGTCGGGTTCTAGCTAGGGTATCAGCACCTATCCACTATACTGCGGTCTTCTCAATTCCAATCTGAACTCATCGGGTCAAAAGTAGTTCCAGAAAACTCAGTTTTGCTTCAAAACGACGAAATACGTCAAATAGGGATCTGGTGGTTTATCAGTGCAATCGGGGTTAAAGCTAGGTTAAAATGGTCTCCACAACCCACTAACAACCTACTGAAACCAATTCTCACCACATTAGCACATGGTTCACACTAAACACCCATATCGCACTAAAACGCAACAAAAACCACTAACCGAAGCAAAACTACTCTAACCAAGCAAACTAGGGAGTAAGTTAACGAATTATACCTCACACTCGACCCTAGGGAGCTGGAGGAAGATGAAGAGGTGACAGGAAGAGGCTGCACTTGGTGCTGTTGCTGTTGCTGTTCACTGGTGCTGCTGCTACTGCTCTCTGCTGCTGCTGCTACTGCTTCTGGCTTCAGCTGATGCTGTTGCTTCAGTTGCTACTGAATGCTTGCTGCTGGGGCTCTGCTGGGGGGTTTGAGAGGTAAGTGTGTGTGTGTATATGAGACTTGAGAGAAAACAAATAAATGAGAGGAAACAAAGAAATGAGAGGAAACAAAGCATCACCCAATGTCAACCCTCCTCTCTCTCTCTTCATTTATTGCAAGCATGGGCTAAGGTCATGATGCACTCTCTCTCTCTCACACAAGTCAACACCCTAACAATTCAAATTAAAGTAACTATTACTTAACTAAATACTTAATTTAAACCCAAAAGACTTAATCCCATGATTAACCCACCATGGTCACCCATCATGGTAAAACTCATTTTACAAACCCTAGTTTACATGCACATGTGTGTGCAAGCCTAGGAAAATTTTGGAAAAATATTTATTAAATTAGGAAAAATATTTAAAACACAATTTGGTAAACTTTTTGTTAAAAACCATTATTTAAATATAATTATTCACTAAACATATCCTAAGGTGTTACAAGGTCATAGATCGCTTGGGGCAAAATATTATCTGGAATTTCAAGTGTTGAAATTTGCAATGAGATTGCATACCTTCTATGAGATAGTTGGATCCCGATACCCGCTGCGAGTAAGAGTTACTCCTGGGAGAGTTTTACACATTACAATTAGCCGATCAAGTAGGTGTCTAGAAAGGTGTCAACGGGGTTACGCCTCTGGGAAAACGAGGTTTACATTAATTAGGTTCGTGCGAAAGCACAGGGGACCTCCCTCAAAGTACCGACACTGGCCTGGCTGAAGGATTGGCGAACTTGTAGCGTGTAATTAATCCCGGCTAGTCTTTCCTTTTAGGGTTTGAAAGAAGATTTGATAAAAACGGTGGGAGCCATCCTGATTAGATAAAATATATAACCAATCTGATCTTGCAAGAGCGTACGCTGAGTGTTTTCTTCTCTCTCTCTCCAGGTAGAGACCATATCACGCCTTAATCAAGATAATAATACGGATATATTGACCAAACCCGCTTGTTATACTGAGCTGGGGAACGTTGGTCCCGCTCCAACTTATAATTGTTATAAGACAGAGCAGGAAATTGGGGAATACCAGATTTCCCGTGCCGCCCAAACGAGGAGAGTGCATATGATGCATCTCCTTCGGGTGTGTTCATTACAAAGAACCGTTTCTCTGTATCCTCTACGTCCTGGGTATTTGATACCGGATCTGGATCCCAGATATGTAATCTGTTACATAGGGCTACAGAAAGGTAGAGAACCGAGAACGGGTGATAAGTTTCATGAGACAGAAAACGGTGCAAGTGTTGCAGCCAAGTCTGTTGGTCACTGTCACCCTGTATTACAAATATATTGATTCTGAACGAATGTTATTAGATACCGAACCTAATATACAAAATCATATCAGTCTCTTTATTAGTAAAGAAATGATAAAATTTTGTATTGTTGGATAATGTTTTGAACATTTCCTATATCAAATGTTGATCGGTTCAGGCACGTTATCTAAAAGCATTGATGTTCTAAATCAAACTACAGTTCTTAGTATACGGAACACCCACAAGAGGAAGAGTTCAGAAATGAACGAATCCTTCTTGAGGTATTATAGACTAGGTCATATCAATGCGACCCGACTAGCTGAAGTTACATTTAAATGCATATTTAAATCTGTTTGAATTTACATCTTATGAAACTTGCCAGTCATGTCACAAAGATAAGATGACCATAGCTCCGTTTATTGGAAGCAGAGAAAGAGTTAGTGAACTCTTGGGATGATACATGCTGATGTATGAAGGTCCCCTGTCTACATATGCCAAGACCGGTTCTTTGTACTTCATTACATTCTCTGATAATCTCTCGAGATTCAGACCTATATTCCTGTTGAAACACAAGTCCGAACCTTTTGAGATATTCATAGAATATAAGTTAGAAGTAGAGAACCAAAATACGGGTAAAAGTATTATGTCCTTTGATGTAATCAAGGAGGAGAATACTTGAGCACGGAATTCCTGGATTATTCTAAAGGAGAATGAGATTCTCTCTCAGCATTACTCCTCCGGATACACCACAGCACGTCGGTGTATCGGGGTGGAGCACTCACAGCCTATATGATAAGGTTTGCTCTATGATGAGTACTACTGAGTTTCCTGTTTCCTTTTGGGAGTTATGCACTTAAGAAGCTGCATACCTATTGAGTAGGGTTCAAATCAAATCAGTTGTCTACCACTTCATATGAGATATGGAAAGGGAAGAGCCCATATCTTAAGTTTGTTAAGATTTGGGGTTGTCCGGCCTATGTCTAAAAGCAAAATCCGGACAAGCTCGAGGCAAGGTCTTTTATGTAGAGCTGGAAATGTTCCAGCTATACAAACTGCAGCAAATGATTTGGTAGAACCGAAGGATTCAATAGTATCCAACGAACCTCAGCCTCTCCGCCGATCTAGTAGGGTTCCTCACCCACCTGAGAGATACTTTGGTTTCTCTATGACAGTGGGAGCGAGGATTGCATCATGAGATGATGACCCAACTAGTTTCGAGCAGGCCATCAGGAGTGGGACTCTGTTAGAATGGCTGGATGTTTATCGATCTGAGATGGAATCCTTATACACCAACAAAGTATGGACTTTGGTTGCTATATCTGAAGGGTTCAATTCCCATCAGGAGCAAGTATATCTTGAGAAGATTACTTGGTGTACATGGAAAAGTTGAGACTTTCAAAGCTAGACTCGTTAAAGGTTTGCATCATAGACCAGTTGTGGCTAATGATGAAACCTTTTCTGGGGCCTATGCTTAAGTCTATCCAGATCCTACTTGCCACGGCTACATACCATGACTACGATATCTGGTGGTTGGGTGTCATGACTGCTTTTCTAATTGATGATTTGGAAGAAAGCGTCTATAAGTACACAGCCAGAGGGCTTCATAGACAGTGGGAGTAGCGGAAACGTATGCAAGATGTTTTATGTGATAAAGCAAGCATCGCGGAGTTGGAACATCTGTTTTGATGAGTTAGTCAAAGAGTTTGACATCATCAAAATGGTAGATGAACCTTGTATATACAAAAGGGTAATAGGAAGTATGGTGGTGATCCTCGTAGAGTACGTGGATGACATACTCTTGATAGGGAAGGAGTTTCCTATGCTACGCTCGGTCAATCTCCGCTTATCACAATGATTCTCCATATAGGATCAAAGTGATACCTACTAAATCCTGGGTTTTGGATCTATGAGATAGATCTAATTGGATATTAGGATACTCACTAGTTGTAGTGAGATGGTATCAATTGGTCCTGGGGAGAATCACTGGAAGGGTTCCAGGGTGATAAGGACGATTGAAAGTCAGTCACAGGCATTGTCTTTACCCTTAGTAAAGCGACGGTATGTTGGAAGTGTTCCAAGCTAGATACCGTGGCATACTAGAAGATAAAGGCTGGAAACATTGCTACTTAAGATGCTACCAAAGAGGCAGTCTGGATGTATTTTTTTGTTCATGAGATGAACTTTGTTCCTACCATTGTGTGATAATGGTGTTGTGGCTTATGCCAAGGAACGCCCGTCCCATCAGTGATCCAGACATATTCTAAGGCAGTATCACCTGATCATGGAGATGGTTGATCTCCAAGGAGATCGAGGTTTGGAGAGTAGACTCAGAGGACAACACGGCGGATCCACTCACAAAGGCCTTTTCCCAGAGAAAGACTTTTATGGGATGGTTGAGTATGAGATACTACAACCACTGCTACAGATGGCCCTAGTGCAAGTGGGAGATTGTTAGTTATATGTATGCCCTAGAGGCCATTACTGTACATAGGATGTATATTGTAGTGGATGCTGGGACATATATAGGGAGGACTTTCTTGCTCGACATGATAGTATGCTATCTGGTTACTCTTTACCTTAACGTGTATACTGATTGTCTCTCTGTTACATGTTGGTAAAGCCCTTAGGATGTGTACTTGACTACCTGGACTATGATGCGGATCATACTAGTGGGGACATGGTAGTCCATAAGTACATCCTTCAAGGTCCCTAGTCGTGGGTGTATCGAGACGGGGCATCGATATACCAGAGTAGACTAGCGTATACCTTCTCGACCCATACAGATGGGCGATGGATGATCCCATATCCATTGGTGTTTGACATCAGAGATGATATACGGGTGCTCAGTGGAGACTGGGTACACTGGACGGACTCGCCGAGAACTCCCAGATGGTATTATAACTTACGTCAGATGGGAGTTCTCTGGTGACACTGGTACAGAGTAGTCTGTTGACCCGAGATCGTCATAGAGTCTTGTGTGATTCCCACTGTGCTTTGATTTCCACCTTACCACGTCCAAGAGGGCGTGCAAAACGGTGGCTTTTGGGTACAGTCCCGAATCACATGGAGGCAATGAGCGATAGGAGGGGATTCGTCTCTCCCGGTATAGGGAGTTGATGTTGCGCCGTGTTCGATTGGCTATAACCGGAAATCCCTGGCCAGGGTTGCTGAGATTTACTGGTAAGTGTTACCAGTAGTTTCTCGAACTGTTATAGACCTCATATCGACACGACTTATCGAGCTATTGGGGTCTGACGTTTACCACCCCTAGGCAAGATATGCGACATATCAGACGACGAGACCGGACTGTACGGTCAGTGTTACTGGTTGGATTCACAGGAGTGTGAGCGGGCTTGCTCGTTGATCTTCTGATCGCTCAATACCCGGGTGGCCGTTACGTTTAGCAGACCGCTTGCGGCTTGTGGGTGCTTGATATGATCATCATCTGCTGCCGGCGTATTGACGAGTCTTTAGAGTCCTACACAGAGGTTTCCTGGCTCAAGCGAAACGAAATAGGAGCGCATATGAGATATGTGCGGGACCGAGAATAATGCGTGTATGTGATACCGTATTCTATTCTCGCGATGAATGTATCGATTGGTTGTATGCGATATAACCTAGTTATCGAATCGAGAATTGATTCGATAAGTTGATACATTGGATATTAGTCGGTCATATGCGATATGACCGGATCGTTAAATCAAGTGTTGATTTAATGATTTAATGTATAATTATATATTTGATATATTACTTTGCATTAACTAGTATTGGTTCACTTATGAATGGATTTTCTCACTTGATGTGCACATTGTATATGTGATATATTTTTGTGCACTTGATTGTATCATGTTTGATGATACATGCAAGTTTGGGTGTATGTTTACTTTAAACTATGTTTAAGTGAATGGTTAGGGTTTTGTTATCTTTTCTTAACTATTTATTTTGTTTATTTATTTTTGGGCAAGAAAAGAAATGGTTGCTTCTTTTGTTTGTTTCCTTGAAGCTTCAAGAAGCTTTGACCATTCTTGTTTCTTTCCTAAACCTAACCATTTACCTAACCTTAGTTTACTCTCTACACATAACCATGGTTGCTAAAATGATAAGAATGATTTGATTTCCATTTATTCATATTCTTATCATATTCTTTTTCTTCTTCTTCTTCTTCTTCAAGAAGAAAGAAGCTTGCTAGCTTCAATGGTGACTTGAGAAAAAGGGTGAGAAATCCAATTCTAAAGTGAACCCACTTCCTATTTCTTCATCCTCTACCACTTGCCATGTAGTATAGGGTGTTTTCTTCACAAGTTTCATGACTTGGTGAAGTTGGAGCTCGAGTTAAAGTCGCCTCGACGTAGATCATCTTCGGCATCGAAGTCATCGACCTAGCACGATCATTTCTTCGATGAAACTATCGCGAGAGTCCGGGATCCGATGATTGCAGCGGAGGGACATCATCACGGAGCTAAGGAAGTGGAGGACCGGATCTACAAAGGTTGTATTTCCATTCACTTTAGAGTAAAGTTGTTTACTAGCTTGTTGTTTCACCTATTCTCTAGTTAACGATCTATATTAGGGTTTCTCGGCACCGGAAAAATATGAAATTGGCATGGTTGATGCCTTGTGAGACCTCATTACAGTGCCTAGGAACCCTACAGAATCCTGATACTTCCAACAAATGGTTCTCTTCTTTATTCTTATACCTATAACTTCTCAATATCTGGACTTTGTATTTCAACGAAATGCTTGTCTAGAACTGGAGAAGTCATAAGTAAACAGAATATAGTACGAGTACCAACCCTTTTGTCCTAATGGACACCGGACACCATACAATACTTTGTATAAATCCACTGAGTTTAATAACTCAAACCCTGTGTGTTGTAGGTTGAAAACTGTACTATGGTTAAGAAGAATTACACCGCTGTTGAATGCACCTTACCTAACCACCAACTGATATAGGTAAATGTCACAGACATAATTTCAAAAAGTTATATCTCACTTTATGAAATAAACGTACAGATATATCAGTTTGAAATTGATGTATAACAACGGATATTCAAAACCAAATATTTGCCATCCGGCAAAAATCCAGGTGATTTTCTCAAATATCACCAATTACAACGAATTCCGATACAATGAGGATCTAATCACCCAATTCCTAATATCTTACTCCCACTCACCATCTGTAAAAACATACAGATATGAGAAACTGATATGGTAAATACATACCCTGGAGTTAGATTCCAATTGGGAAAACAGTTTTCAATTAATATCGCACAGTGAAACTGAAACATGAAAATGTTTTAAAGGGGTAATCGGGTATTCCTAATAATGCCTCTTCCAATATCCTGATTCATGACTGTAACCGTATAATTCCATGCCCTCACTCCAATCCGTTTATTATGTCTTTACTTATTACCTTCTGTACACCACCTTTAGGGTAATTGGTTTTCTTCCTTCCCTACCCTTCGGCACTAGCCTAGGGTTTGGAAGAAGACCCTCCAATAAGCGTAATAGGTGTACACTCCTTATGCTAGGAGCCCTCGCAACCTGAGAGAAGGTAATGGGAAAAGACACTTGAATAATCCTATTCTATTTCTCCTTAACCAGAAACCATCCTCGAATCTGGAAAAAGTTCCTTCGAGTTCGTATGTAACTATACGATCGCATATCCAATAGGAGTGGATATCCGTAGTGATACGAAGTGTTCTGGAGAAAACCAAAGTGGATGTGGGAGTGGGAGGGGTGTATACGGTTTTGTCGTGAATGATAGTAGTCACAATTTTGTTTGCCCTTATTCTAATCCCTTTATATGTCTTTACTTATTACCTTCTGTACACCACACTTAGGCTAATTGGTTTTCTTCCTTCCCCACCTTTAGACACCTGCCTATGGTCTAGAGGAAGACTATCCAATAAGCTCAATAGGTTTACCCTCTCCTAATCGTAGGAGCCCTCACAACATGAGAGAAGGTAAAGAGAAAAGACAACCGAATAATCCTATTCAATCTCTCCAGAACCAGAATCCATCCTCGAATCTGGAACAAGTTCCTTCGAGTTCGTATGTAACTATACGATGGATGTCACGCCTCGCTTCCCAGAGTACACTAAATTGGGCACGTGACATAGCCAACCATGCTACCTGTGGGTAGGAAGTATCCATCCACAGTCACATTACGGCTGTAGAGATATCAAGAACAAAATAAAACTATCTAAAACATGTCCATAAGCCAAGATAACATGAGTCAAGAATAATAAAAGTACGGAAGCAAAAGATCCAATACAAATAACTGGAATGTATGTCCCATAATGCGGGCTCACATCAGGAATAGAATGCAGAAAATAAAAGAACTAACTACTGTTGACACCTCACAGCTCAGCCTGCTGGCTGAAGTACTCCTGCTCGGACTGCAGCAAAGGTACGGAATCTGGGCCATGCAAAACCCAGACGTCAGCGCGTCATGTCATCAAGTAATAAAGTGTAACAGGGTAACAAGCAATGCAAATATAATCATAGGTGATAAAGCATGTGTAACAGTGATATAAATCAGGACGGTGAAGGGTAGTGTGCAGTGAGTAAACTAAACTGGTCTATTGGGTTATTTACTCTAAGTTCTTGAAATCAAATTGATGAATCATCGATGTAACTCAATAGTATCCCGTGCATACCCGGGACCACGGTCAAGATTCTCGGGCTGAATCCGAGACATGCCGATAGGCACTAAAACAGGAAATATGTACAGATGAATGATGTCAGCAGCATCATCCCAAGGCTGGCCTAGCCTCTAGAACTGATCAGTAAAGGTAGTTCACTGTCGAGTTACAAGTCAGGTTTCATCATTGATTTCCCCATACCCCCAAGTGTGTATGTCAAGTCAGGTATTCAGTAATCAAGAACTAATGCCAACACAGGATCAGGAAAGAGCAGGTTTGTCTGGATAGACAACAGGAACGGTCCGTGAGGACTACATGTCAGGTTTGTTGGCATTAGACACAAGATCAGGTAACGGGTCTAGCCATGGTACATCAGGTCAAGTCAAGTAGTGTACGGTACCATGTCGGGTCAATCAATATGTGTGTAGCGAGTCAGGTCAAGGTGTAAAAGATAACATGTGGGTACTTATAAACAGCTAGCATAATCATGGTTATAAATAATCAAGCATGGTTATTAACAACAGAATCTAAACAATGAATTAAGCAATAAAGCAGATTCAATTAATTAGCAGTACAGTTAATAGTTGTGGCTCAGAGACGGTTTCAACATTATATGAATACAGGGTGACATTCATGGCCGTTAAATTATGTTAACCAATATTAAGAAGTTCTAGGGATGCAATAACTAATAAATAGGTTCACTGGATGAAGTTACAGCTAAAACTGGTTTAAATGCGCACAAGTGTCCGATGGATTAAACTATAGAAAGATATCGTAGACTATGTTAAAAATGTGATTAAACATATGATTGTGGTCTTGAGATTTAACATTTAAATGTGATCATGTATGCAATGGTTACCTTTCATCTTCTAAATCTAAAATAATATAAACCGATGCAAACGGAACATCGAAATGATATAAAACGATACATAGGGTACTATATTTAAACTACAGGTATTAGAATATGTATAAACTGATTTAAGTAGCATGTAGCAAGATTAACTTGCCTCGACGGGTCGCGAAATGGAAAACGGAACGTTACGCCTCGGCGGGGAAAAATCACGATGCGCGCACGGTTCCCAGAATGAACCCTAACGACGAACAGTGGAGTCCATGGGTCAGGGGTCCTCGCTGGGTCGTCGGGAAACGTCGCCGGCCCACCGGATTCCGGCAAGACAAAAACAGCGAGAACAAGAAAAGCAACAATTTTATCAAAAAGAAAGGCCAGCAAGAACAGAATGGATGAGGAATGAGAGTACAATGGCGTACAGGGTTTGCAGAGGAGTGCTGTGGTGGCGTTGAGACCGACCGTGATGAGGTCGACGGAACTCCGACGATCACTAGAGGCTATTCTAAGGAACAGCCAAGAAAACTTTTAACAGAAGAAGAAAAACATCATGGGAAGAATAAGAGAAGAATGAAAGGGAGAAGGGGAGCTTACCGGAGTTGTGCACGATGCCAGGGACCCGGGGACGAGTCGCCGATGGCCCAGTTTCGGCGATGCCAAAAGTGCAGCGGTGCGGGGGTGCTCGGCGTGAGTGCAGGTGATCGGGGAAGAGGAAAGAAGAGGACTAAGATGAAGAGGAGGAGGAGATGGTCGATGATGAGACGACGACGAGTCACCGACGAAGTTGGGCTTGCGGGTGGTGGCAGCAACGGCCTCGTCGGGTGTAGTGGGTCCTTGGGAACGCTGGAAGGAAGAGAGGAGAGTAAGGAGGTGGAGAGGGCTGTCACGAGGGTGAGACGGAGGTGGCGACGACAAGGTGGGGTTAGTGGAGACGGGGCGGCGAAGGTTGGTTTAAGGTTTGCGTATGGGTTTTAGGGAAAGGAAGCGGGGAAGAAGAAATATAAGGAGGGAGAGAGAGAGAGATATTTGGGGAGGGGAGAGAGAAAGATTGAGAGAGATAGAGAGACGAGAGAGAGAGAGAGAGACGCGGTAGAGAGAGAGATCGAGAGGAGAGAGATAGAGAGGGAGAGAGAGATCGAGAGGAGAGAGAAAGATTTGAGGAGATATAAAGTTGTCGTTATGCAGAGAGAGGAAGAGAGAAGAGAGAGAAAGAGAAGGAGAAAGGAGAGAGAGAGGGAGAGACGGTGGGCCCAGGCTGAGGAAACGGGGCACCGCGATTGGCTGAGGAAAATTGCGAAAGATATATGGGGTGCTAATAATTATAGTGTTGGGTTAAAAAGATTTTGTTAGGTTGTAAAAATATTCTGGCCAGTAAAAGAAAATAGATTTAAGTAAAATGAATTATTAAATAATTATAATTTGGCGGGATACAAAATATTTCAGAATTGCGCCCGGGTCGGGTCCAAAAATTTGAATTTGAAATATGAAAATTATTGGCGGGTTCCAAAAATTAAAATGAAGCATTCTATAATTAAAAAGCATACCTCCAAGAATGGACGCACGTACGTGCGCGTAGCCGTCCAAACTCGTCCGTTTCACTGAACGGGACGAGAACACGATGCAAGGACGCTACCACAGGGTTAGGGGTGTCAAGCAGGCTATGTCGAATATTTTAATTTAATTTTAGATGACTTAAAATTGTTATATGCAGAATATGAATTGTCGGGGTAAATTACAACTAGTAACAGTCAAGCAAGATAAATGAAATAAATACCACACACTACACATACGGTAACTGAAATTTGTAGAACTGGACTCGGTTGTTACAATGGATATATCCAATAGGAGTGGATGTTCGTAGTGATACAGGGTGTTATGGAGAAATGCAAAGGTGATATAGAAATGGCAAGGATATTTTGCGACTACGTGACATTCCAAAAGCCAAAGTGTTTTAAGAAGGTTCGGTTAACTTGGTTCATGAGTTTTAGTCGAGGGTCGGGCCATGGTCGCTGCCAAAAAGAGAGAGAGAGAAAAGAAACACTCAGCGTGCACTTTAACCTAGATCAAAATGGTTAATCACTTTATCTAATCAGGATGGCTCCCACTGTTTCCTCGAATTCTCCTCCAAACCCAAAAGGAGAATTAGTTGGGATCATCTAAAATCACCCGAGGAGTAATCCTACTCATCAGTGGGAATCGGGATCCAACTATCATCGCATGATAACTTGATTGAATCCACTCAAGTTACCACACTCCAGAAGGTATGCGCAAGCCTGACAAGTTTCCTGTATGTTTGAAACTCCCGATGTGATTTTTACCCTAAGTGGCTTATGACCTTGACGGATGCCAACAAATCATAAAGCACAAGTCAAGTTCTACCCATCATTGTCCTGATTAATTTAGACCCACTCGTACTCGCCCTTGACGGAAGCCAACAAGGCTGCACGACTGTCCTAAATTAATGCATATCCATGCTACAAATAAGTATTATTCAGCTACTACACACTATGCCTTGACAGATGCCAACAAATATAGCACGAATACTAAATAGTACTTATAAGAAATGACAGAGAGCTACGGCTGGTTTTTGGCGAAAAACTTTTAACGTAATGAACTTGATATCGTTGAAGGAATCCAAATGGTTTTACAAATATATAGTGGCGAAAACTTTTGCTAAAGAGGTCACTCCCGGTGAAGGGATCTCGGCTCTTTCCTCGTCGAATGAGGTGCTGGGTATTCCAAACCGAATACCATGATGCAAAGCAAAAGGAAACAACTATATTGAAGTTATTACGTTGACGCAAACTTTTTCTCAAGGGGTCACTCCCGATGAAGGGATCTCGGTCCTTGCCTCGTCGAATGAGGTGCAGGATATTCCCAATCGAATACCACTGTGCAAAGCAAAAGAAAACGTCTGTAATGTCATTTTTAAAAAAAAAACTTGGTTCCAACAACATCAAAGGTTTGTTTTATCCTTGCATTGATCAGAATCAACGCGGTCCCATCAATTAATCACACCAGAAAAGAACGAAAATATATGATGTACGTATATGCCATCCGTATTCTCCACTGGGTCCCGTCATCACCCGTTAAGTTACTTAACTAACGACAGAGCGGGGACTGGACTAGCGTGGGTGCAAAACATATACAACATCTACTAGTATATATATAAATATATATAACATTCGTCCTAGGCATGATAAATGCAACATCACAGAAGCATCACAGAAGCAACACAGAATGGTGGATAATCTTGGAGCCCCGGGTTTCATTTGAGCCGCAAATAAGACCCGACGTTCCCTGTCGTGTGGATAGCCTGTGCAATGAAACCTAGACCCCTACGAGTGCGGCAAGTTACCCGTCAATCCCAGAAGCGAGGCAACCCCAATCAACCACGTGAATGGGTCACCCAGCACTTCACGGAATCTGGTAACTTGAGCACCCCTCCGTGGGTCAACCTATACCCCCTACGAGTGCGGCGAATAGCCCGCCAATTCTAGAGTAAGGTCCCCTCCGTCCTAACGCCATGAGATGAAGACCCGTTGAACTCTAGAACCCGGCTATTCGTGCACTCCACCGTGGGGTAATCCTAGTACAGAAAAGAAAATAATATACAAGGGTGACATCAACCTTAACCCGGTCGTGCCCCAAATAAATAATATACAAACTGGCAGTGACGGCAGTCCACATGTCGGACGCTCGTCCCGCAATATCAAATATACAAATGAATCTAAACAGTACTAACATTGCACCCAAACTATCCACCACGACGATCCAACTACAACATAGTACAACACAGAACACCAACGTGAATGTCACGTTCGCAAACTCGTCTAAAAGAACATATAGCAATTAGATGAGTTGTACCGCTCAAATGACATTCACGGTCGCAGATAGTAATGCATGTACTATGAACATTTAAACAGTGTTAAATTATCGACTTCGAAACACCCCGAATTGCCTCTGAACAATAGATAACATAATATCCAAAATAGGCAAAACAAGCAATACCACTAAATCAATATTCCAAAGACTAGATTACCCTGCAAAACTCAAGTCACAACTCCATCAAAAAACCGGCCACACCCGTTTTTTTGCAATTCTTGCCGGGTCAAATCCGGCGGATGGGGCTCGTTTTTGTACGGTGTTCTAGTTGTCTCACAAATAGCTTTCTGCAACTTCTTAAAATTTTTTTTGAAGACTTTGAAAATTCGACAGAACATGGAATATGCAGCGTACTGTTTCGGGGTTGTTTCGGTTTCGATACTTTAACATCGTCTAAACTAGCTAGCTAAGGGTTTAAGGGTTGGCTCTGATACCATGTTGGGTTACGGCAGCGCCCCAGCCATCAAACCATGACCAAATGCGAAACAAAATTTTTCTAAACTGGCGCTACCATAATCCGATGCCCGGATCTACCCTAAACCCTAAACTAGCAAGCTAATAAAAGAGATAGGAATGGTTATACCGAGTTGATCCGTGTCCTTCGGTCTTCAACCTTCATCCTAAGCTCTAGTGGTTGTGGGTTTAACCATAAGCACGTCAACGGCACTAGCTGTACGTAACTGCTACCCAGGTATTGAGCGAAAGGAAGGCCGACGAGCAAACTCATCCAAACCCCTACTGAGCCTGACAGTGACAACGTACCGTCCGGTCTGTTCGTCTAAGAGTATCGTATATCGAGTCTAGGAGGGTGGATAAAGTCAGACCCCTAACAACGCGACATTTAGTGTCGGCATGAAAACCCATCACCACCTGAGAAACTATCGATTCTGGATCGGTAATTCTCATTTACCCCGGCCGAGGATTTCTGGTGATGGTGACCCGTGCACAACGCGACATCAACCCCTAATACCTGGAGAAGCAAATCACCGACGATCCGCTCACTGCCTTCATGTGGCTCGGGACTGTACCCAACTAAAACCTGTTTGCACGACTCCTTTGAGCCGTGGTAGGGTAGTAATCAAAGAACAGTGGGAACTCACACGATACAAATGACGATCTCAGGTCGACAGACTAACCTGTACACATGTTACCTGGGAACTGCTATATGATAATAGGAATAATACCAACTAGCAGGTTCCCGGCGAGTCCGTCCAGTGTACTCATAACGTAATGAGCACCTGTATACTATCTTAGGTGAACAAACTAACACCAATGGCTTGTGAGACCTTGCCACCGCCCCTCGTCAGGGTCTCGATCAGTATACACCAGTCTACACTGGAGTATCAATGCCCAGTCTCGATACTCTCACGACTAAGGACATTTAAGGATGTGCTAATAGACTACCCAGCTCTCACGTATATGATCGCCATCATAATGCTGGTAGTCAAGCAAGAATCATATGGGCTCTATCAACATGTAATAGTGATGATAAAGATAAATTAGATAGCAAACTATCATCTCGAATAAGACTGTTCTACCGGTTGAGGTCCTCCCTCAATCGTCATAATCACCTGCCTGCTACTACGATAATTGCCTTGAGGGCACTATAGCCAACATAATCAAATTTTCAAAAAGGGTAGCTCTAGTTTTTTCTTTGCATAGTGGTATTCCTTGATGAATATCCAGCACCTCATTTGATGAGGAAAGAGCCGAGATCCCTTCACCGGGAGTGACTTCTTTAGCGAAACTAGCAAATGCTACAACCCACTCGGTTTTGTCTTTTGACTGCTTCTCTAGTTCTTGCTTTGCATAGTGGTATTTCTGAATATCCTGCACCTCATTCGATGAGGAAAGAGCCGAGATCCCTTCACCTGGAGTGACCACTTTAGCAAAACTAGCAAAAGCCTAAAAAACACTCTTTTTCAAAATCATTAGATTCTACGACGATATCAAGTTCATTACGCTCATGGTTTTCTTAAAAACCTGCGTAGCCCTCCGTCATTTCAGATAAGTACTATTTAGTATTCATGCTGCGTTTGTTGGCCTTTGTCAAGGCGTAGTGTGCGGTAGCTGATTAGTGCTTATCTGCAACCATATGATGCGATCGGATTAGGGTAGTCGTACGACCTTGTTGGCCTTTGTCAAGGGTCGTGCATGTGGGTTTAATTCAATCAGGAAATAATGGGTTGAACTTGACTAGCGCCCTATGGTTTGTTGGCCTTTGTCAAGTTCATAGGACGTTAGGGGTAAAAACATTATGGTGAATTTCAAGTGTTGAAATTTGCAATGAGATTGCATACCTTCTATATGATAGTTGGATCCTGATACCCACTGCGAGTAAGAGTTACTCCTGGGAGAGTTTTGCACTTTACAATTAGCTAATCAAGCATGTGTCTAGAAAGGTGTCAATGGGGTTATGCCTCTAGGGAAACGAGGTTTATTTTAATTAGGTCCGTGCGAAAGCATAGGGAACCTCCTTCGGAGTACCGATACCTGCCTGGCCGAACGATTGGCGAACCTGTAGGGTGTAATTAATCCCGGATAATCTTACCTTTTAGGGTTTGAAGGAAGATTTGATAAAAACAGTGGGAGCCATCCTGATTAGATAAGATAATAACCAATCTAATCTTGCAAAGAGCGCACGCTATCGCGTTTCCTTCTCTCTCTTTCCAGGCAGCAACCAATGTCACGCCTTAATCAAAATAATAATATGGATGTATTGACCGAACCCTACTTTTATACAAGGCTAGGAAACGTTGGTCCCGCTCTATCTTATGACTGTCATAAGTCTGAGCAAGGGATAGGGGAATATCAGGATTCCCATACCACCCGTGCGAAGAAACAACATGTTGATGCATCTTCTTCGGGTGTGTTCCTTACCGAGAACTGTTTCTCAGTTTGTTCTACGTCTTGGATATTGGATACCGGATCAGGATCCCACATATTTAATTTGTTACATGGGCTAAAGAATGGTAGAGAACTAGGAAAGGGTGATAAATCCCTAACAGTAGGGAATGGTGCAATTGTTGCAGCCAAGGCAGTTGGCGATTATCACCTTGTATTACCAACTGGTATTACATTGATTCTGAACGACTGTTACTACGTACCAAAAATGATGTGCAACATTATATCGGTTTCTTTGCTAACTAAAGAAGGTTATAATCTCACATTAGAGGGCAATGTTATGAACATTTTCCAAAATCAAGTGTTGATTGGATTTGGTACGTTATGTAACGGTATATATGTTCTTGATCAAAGTACAGTTCTTAACATACAGAATACAAACAAGAGGAAACGTTCAGAAATGAACGAAGCCTTCTTGTGGCATTGTAGACTAGATCATATCAATGCGACAAGACTAGCTATGTTGCATAAAGATGGATTTTTGAATCCGTTCGAATTTTCATCTTATGAAACTTGCCAGTCATGTCTCAAAGGAAAAATGACCAAAACTCCGTTTACTGGACACGGAGAAAGAGCTACAGAACTCTTGGGGCTGATACATAGTGATGTATGCAGTCCCATGTCTACACATGCCAGGAATGGTTTCTCGTACTTTATTACATTCACCGATGATCTATCAAGGTTCGGATATGTGTTCTTGATGAAACACAAATCTGAAGTTTTTGAGAAATTCAAGGAATTTAAGAATGAAGTAGAAAACCAAACGGGTAAGAGTATTAAAATCCTTCGATCAGATCGGGGAGGAGAATACTTGAGCACGGAATTCCGTGATTATCTAAAAGAGAATGGGATTCTCTCTCAGCTTACTCCTCCGTATACACCACAGCACAATGGTGTATCGGAGCAGAGGAACCGCGTCCTATTAGATATGGTGCGCTCTATGATGAGTACCGCTGAGTTGCCTGTTTCCTTTTGGGGTTATGCGCTGGAGACAGCTGCATATCTATTGAATAGAGTTCCGACCAATTCTGTACCTACCACTCCATCTGAGATATGGAATGGGAAGAGACCATGTCTTAATTTCATTAAGATATGGGGTTGTCCGGCCTATGTCAAAAAGCAAAATTCGGACAAGCTCGAGGCAAGGTCGGTTCTGTGCAAATTTGTAAGATATCCCAAACATTCACGAGGGCATATCTTCTACCACATTGAGGAACAAAAAGTGTTTGCAAAGAGTGTTTGTTGCTCAACATGCCACCTTTTTAGAAAAGGAATTCCTTGTAAAAGAAATTAGTGGCAATGAGGTAGAACTGGAAGAAGTTCCAGCAGCACAAACTACAACTGACGATTTGGTGGAACCAGAGGATCCAATAGTTCCCAACGAACCCCAGCCACTCCGCAGATCTAGTAGGGTTCCTCATCCACATGAGAGATACTACGGTTTTCTCATAGACGGTGGGAGCGAGGATTGCATCATGGAAGATGATGACCCGACTAGTTTCGAGCAGGCCATCACGAGTGGGGACTTTGTGAAATGGCTGGATGCTATGCGATCCGAGATGGAATCCATGTACACCAACAAAATATGGGCTTTGGAAGTTTCTCCTGAAGGGGTAAAACCCATTGGAAGAAAGTGGATCTTCAAAAAGAAGATTGGTGTAGATGGAAAAGTTGAGACTTTCAAAGCTAGACTTGTAGTTAAAGCTTTTCGTCAACGACCTGGCGTCGATTATGATGAAACCTTTTCTCCTGTCGCTATGCTTAAGCCCATCAGGATCCTACTTGCCATTTCTGCATACCATGACTACGAAATCTGGCAGATGGATGTCAAGACCGCTTTTCTAAATGGTGATTTAGAAGAGAGCGTGTACATGACACAGCCAGAGGGCTTTGTAGACAGTGGGAGCAGCGGAAAGGTATGCAAGCTGCTTAAATCCATTTACGGATTAAAGCAGGCGTCGCGGAGTTGGAACATCTGTTTTGATGAAGCTATCAAAGAGTTTGACTTCATAAAAAATGTAGATGAACCTTGTATATATAAGAAGGCTGTAGAGAGTAAGGTGGTCTTCCTCGTATTGTACGTGGATGACATACTCTTGATAGGAAACGATGTTCCTATACTACACTCGGCCAATCTCTTCTTATCACTCAAGTTCTCCATGAAATATCTTGGTGATGCCTCCTACATCCAGGGGATAAAGATCTATAGAGATAGATCTAAACGGATTTTGGGATTGTCCCAATCCAGGTACATAGATACCATACTAAAGAGGTTTAGTATAGAAGATTCCAAGCGAGGTAACTTACCCGCTTGTTCAGGAATCACACTCTCTAAAGAGATGTCTCCCAAGACTGATTTGGAGAGGGCTCGCATGCAAGGGATACCCTATGCTTCGGCAGTAGGCTCTATCATGTATGCGATGTTATATACCAGACCGGATGCAACTTACTCATTAGGTGTAGTGAGCAGGTATCAATCAGATCCTGGGGAAAACTGTAAGTCCACGTTACCTCTCCCGGTATTTACGGGCTTGCGGAAATAATGAAAAACGATTTTCAAGAGGTGGTAACATGGACTCAAAATACGGATCTTTGTTAAACAACTACCTAACAACCTAACTAGAGTTTTGCCTACTCGGTTAGGGGGCTATACCTTTCTTGAACTCCTTCGTCTTCAACTCTTTCCGGTGTACGGATCGACCTCACCTCGTCGTCTCCTTGCGCCGAAGATGGATCCACCTGAAAGCTTTTACCTTTGGCTTCTTCTTCGAACTTGAAGAAAACTAGAACACTTGGTTTGCTAAACCTTGTGAACTAGGATGAGTAGAGAAGTGATATGGGTTTTCTTTTATCTCTAAGGCAATGTTTCTCAACTCATGAGAGGGTGTTGACTTGAGCTAGAGAGAGAGCAAGAGGAAGGGCAAGAGGGAGAGCTCAAGCAAGAGAGGGAAATGAAATGAGAGAATGAGTAAGTCTTTTGCCATCCAAGCTCTCATAATCCAAAACCATGATTACTCATAATAGTAATTGAGTATTATATGATGGTTCAAGTCAAAATGGCCATATCATTTCATACACTCATTTTGCAAAAACAAACAAGCAAGCAAAAGTCTTTGCCATGAAATGATAGCCATTGTAATGATGATGGTCAACTAGTCCAACCTAGTCAACCGGTCAACAAAGTCAACAGGTCAACAAAGTCAACCCCTCATCTCAACCATGACACAATAATACTTAATTAATATTATCATTAATCATATTTCTTATTCTCATTAGGGTTTAGCAAAAGTCAATGGTCAACAGTGAACAGTCAACAGTCAACAACCCCAATGAGAATTCTCTGCCTCTGTCTCTCTGTCAACTGTGCATACACACCCGCATCCGCGTTCCGAGGAACACGAATACAAACGAGATAAAACCAATCCCAAAACGTACACAAGGATCTGGCTTAAACCAAAGCCCACTAGTGTTAACTGTCCGGACACTAAACGTGCACTAGTGCACGGATGTGACCGAACCCTGTCGCAAAACCATGCGACCTGTCGCAAAACCATGCGACCTCTACTCTTTTGCCTAAAGGCGAATAGCTTTCTGTGTGGGACTCTAAAGACTCGACACTACGCTGGCAGTGGGTTTAACCACAGACCGCAAGCGGCACTAGCTGTGCGTAACGGTCCCCAGGTAGATGCCGACAAGAAGACGGACGAGGTGAAACCCATCTGAACTCCTACTGAGCCTGAATGTGACAATCTCCGTACAGTCCGGTCTGTTCGTCTGATACATCGCATGGAGGGCCTAGGGGGCGGTAAACGTCAGTCCCCTAATAGCGGTACAAGTCGTGTCGGAGTGTAGCCTAGAACACCCTGAGATAGCACTGGAAACCTACCGGTATATCTCGCTTGCCCTGGCCAGGTACTACTCGTGTAATGGCTCTCCTAGACACAGCGCGATGTCAACCCCCAATACCGGGAGAGACGAATCCTGTCTAACCGTCACTGCCTCCAAGTGCTTCGGGACTGCACCCAACTACTACCTGTTTGCACGACTCCTTTCAGCCGTGGTAGGGTAGTAATCAAAGTACAGTGGGAACACACTCGAGGCGAAGTGACAGTGTCAAGTCAGCGGACTAAGCTGTACTCATGTCATCTGGGAACTGATAACTGACGATAGGTATAGTACCAACCAACAGTTCCCTGCGAGTCCTGTCCAGTGTACTCATAACCTAACGAGCACCCGCATACCATCTCAAGTACGACGTACTGACGGCTGTGGGACAGACCGTTTCCCACACTGGGATGAGAAGCGCATACGCTAGTCTACTCCGGAGTATCGATGCCCTGTCTCGATAGTCCTACGACTAGGGACCTGCATAAGGATTTGCTTGTGGATTACCCAGCCCCCACTAGTGTGACTGCGATCACAACGCTGGTAATCAAGCAAAGATCCTAAGGGCTCCACTAATGTGTATAGGTGATATACTAAAATAAACACATGTACACATTAAAGTAGAAACAAACCAAGTAGCATACTACTATATTGAGCAAGATTGTCTATACAAGGTGAATATCCCAAGCTTCCATTAAGTAATATACAAACTAGTATGATACAGTAATGGCCTCTAGGGCATATACACTAACAATCTCCCACTTGCACTAAGGCCATGTACTGGCGTATCGAAGACCTATCATCTCGATCAGCCGCTCGAACTGAGTCTGGGGTAGGGCCTTCGTGAGTGGATCTGCAGTGTTATTCTCCGAATCTACTCTCTTCACCTCGATCTCCCGGCAACCCACGATCTCCCTGATCAGGTGATACTGCCTCAAGATGTGTCTGGACTTCTGATGGGACCTGGGTTCCTTTGCTAAAGCTATAGCCCCGTTGTTGTCGCAATACAGCGGTATTAGATCAACAATGGACGGAACCACCTGAAGTTCCGTTAAGAACTTCCTTATCCAGAGGCTTCTTTTGCGGCATCTGCAGCAGCGATATATTCCGCTTCCATCGTCGAGTCAGCAATGGTTTCCTGTTTGGAACTCTTCCAACACACCGCCCCTCCATAGAGGGTAAAGACATAACCCGACATGGACTTGGAATCATCCTTGTAACTCTGAAAGCTGGAGTCAGCAAAGGCCTCGATCTGGAGGTCTTTTTCGCCATACACCAAGAACATCTCCTTAGTCCTTCTCAGGTACTTGAGAATGTTCTTTACCGCTATCCAGTGTTTCTCCCCAGGGTTTGACTGATACCGGCTTACCACACTCAGTGCATAAGCTACATATGGTCTGGTACACAACATCGCATACATTATAGAGCCTACCGCAGAAGCATAGGGTATAATAGACATGCGATCCCTTTCCAAATCAGTCTTGGGAGACATCTCTTTGGAGAGGATGATCCTGTGACAAGCCGGTAAATTACCGCGCTTGGAATCTTCCATACTGAATCTTTTCAGTATGGTGTCGATGTACCTGGACTGTGAGAGTCCCAATATCCTCTTGGACCTGTCACGATAGATCCGGATCCCCAGAATGTATGAGGCATCACCCAGGTCTTTCATGGAGAACCTGTGTGACAAGAACCCTTTGACAGATTGTAGCATAGGAATGTCATTTCCTATTAAGAGAATGCCATCCACGTATAAAACGAGGAATACTACAGTTCTCGCTACAAATCTACTATAGATGCATGGTTCATCTGGATTTTTGATAAAGCCAAATTCTTTGACCGTCTCATCAAAACAGATGTTCCAACTCCGCGATGCCTGCTTTAGTCCGTAGATGGACTTAAGCAACTTGCACACCTTTCCGCTGCTCCCACTCTGAATGAAACCCTCTGGCTGGTCCATATAAACACACTCCTCTAAATTTCCATTTAGAAAAGCGGTCTTTACGTCCATCTGCCAGATCTCATAATCGTGGAAGGCAGCAATGGCAAGAAGGATCCGAATGGATTTCAGCATAGCCACTAGAGAAAAGGTCTCGTCATAGTCCAAACCAGGTTTTTGACGAAAACCCTTTGCAACCAGTCTAGCTTTATAGGTCTCAACCTGTCCATCTACACCAATCTTCCTTTTGAAGATCCACTTGCATCCTACGGGTTTTACCCCATCTGGAGCAACGTCCAACATCCATACTATGTTGGTGTACATGGACTCCATTTCGGTCCGCATTGCATCCAGCCATTTTACCGAGTCAACGCTCTGAATGGCCTGCTGGAAGCTAGTCGGCTCATCATAATCAATGATGCAATCCTCTCTATCCCCGTCTATTAGAAAACCGTAGTATCTCTCGGGCGAATGAGACTGCCTACTACTTCTGCGGAGCGGCGTAGGAATGTCATGATCTTTCGAAACCTCTGGTTCTACTAAGCTTTCAGTAATAGCTCGTGGTTCTGGAATTTCTTCCAGTTCTATTGCGCTCCCACTTATTTGATTTTCCAAAAACTTAGTTTCCAAGAAGTGGGCATGACGAGAAACATAAATCTTTTGTTCCTCTTCGCAATAGAAGAAATATCCCTTGGAGTTTTTTGGATATCCCACAAACTTGCACTGTACTGAGCGTGCCTCGAGTTTGTCCGCATGCTGCTTTTTGACAAAAGCTGGACATCCCCATGTCTTAATGTGATTAAGATAGGGTCTCTTCCCACACCACATCTGATATGGTGTAGTAGGCACAGTCTTAGTTGGAACTCGGTTCAAAAGGTATGCAGCTGATTCTAGTGCATATCCCTAGAATGATCGCGGTAACTCAGCGTTACTCATCATGGACCGTACCATATCCAATAGGGTTCGGTTCCGTCTCTCCGATACACCGTTATGTTGCGGAGTGTATGGAGGAGTAAGCTGAGAGAGAATTCCATTCTCTTTTAAGTAATCCAGGAACTCGGCACTCAAGTATTCACCACCTCGATCAGATCTTAGTGTCTTGATACTTTTGCCGGTTTGTTTTTCTACTTCATTCTTATATTCCTGGAATTTTCCAAAGGCTTCGGATTTATGTTTCATTAAGAAGACATAACCGTACCTTGAAAAGTCATCAGTAAAAGTAATGAAGTAAGAATAACCGCTTCGCGCATGTGTAGACATTGGACCGCACACGTCGCTGTGTACGAGTCCCAAGAGCTCGCTCGCTCTCACTCCGTGTCCAGTGAACGGAGTCTTTGTCATCTTTCCTTTGAGACATGATTGACAAGTTGCATATGATTGATATTCGAACGGATCCAAATATCCTTCTGTATGCAACTTCGTTAACCTTCTCTCATTGATGTGACCCAGTTTACAGTGCCATAAGAAAGTCTGATTTATTTCCGGAGACTTTCTTTTGTGTGTATTCTGGACATTGAAAATCTGTGGTTGGTTTAATACGTATATACCATTGCTTAATGTACCTGACCCAATCAGAACTTGATTAAGGTGAATGTTTACAACATTACTTACAAACGCAAATTCATAACCTTCTTTAGAAATCAAAGATACAGAAATGATATTACAAGTTGCGTTGGGTACAAAAAAACAATTACGTAAAACCAAAACATGTCCATCTGACATTCCCAGGTGATAGTCCCCCACGGCCTTAGCATCCATGCTAGCTCCGTTTGCAACTTTGAGGGTCATGTCTTCAAAACCCTACGGTTTCTCAATGCCTGCAAAGAATTACAGATATGAGATCCTGATTCGGTATCCAATACCCAGGAAGTAGAGTTTATTGATAGACAGTTTTCAATAACATACACACCTGAAGCCGAAGCCACAACATGCTTCGAATTCTGGCTACTGGCTTTGCTAGCCCTGCAATCCTTCTGCCAATGTTCATTCCCGTAACAATAGGAACCTCCCTCTTTTACTACATCCATGTTGGAGATAGTGCCCTCAGAGTTAATTATTGGATCACAGGCACGTGATTGCAATGATTGAGGGAGGACCTATTCCGGTAGGACAGTCTTACTCAAGATGATAGTATGCTATCTGGTTTACCTTTATCATCGTGTACTGCTTTAGGTGACCTTACAAGTCACTATTACACATTGGTAGAGCCCCTAGGATTCTTGCTTGACTGCCAGCAGTATGAGGGCGATCATATACGTGGGAGCTGGTAGTCTATAAGCACATCCTTAAAAGGTCCCTAGTCGTGGGAGTTTCGAGACAGGGCATCGATACTCCAGAGTAGACTAGTGTATACAGTCGAGACCCCGACGAGGGGCGGTGGCCGGTCTCACAAGCCACTGGTGTCAGTTGGATCACCTAAAATGTATACAGGTGCTCATTGGGTTATGAGTACACCGGATAGGACTCGCCGGGAATATGCTAGTTGGTCTTATACCTGACGTCAGATAGCAGTTCCCTGGTAACATATGTACAGGTTAGTTCATCGACCTGAGGATCGTCATTTGTCTCGTGTGAGTTCCCACTGTACTTTGATTACTACCCTACCACGCTCAAAGGAGACGTGCAAACAGGTTTTAGTTGGGTACAGTCCCGAGCCACATGGAGGCAGTGAGCGGATCTTCAGGGGTTCGTCTCTCCCGGTATTGGGGGTGAGGTCGCGCTATGTCTAGGAGAGCCATTACACGAAGTCCTTGGCCAAGGCAGGAGATTTACTGGTAGGTATTCCAGTAGTATCTCAGAGTGTTCTGGGCTACACTCCGACCCGACTTGTACCACTTTTGGGGGTCTGACTTTTACCAACCCCCTAGGCCCGACATGCGATGCTCATAGACGAACGGACCGGACTGTACGGATATTGTCACTGACAGGCTCAGTAGGGTGTCAGGATGAGTTCGTTCATCGACGTCCCTTTTGGTCAATAGCTGGTAGCCCGTCACGTATGGCTAATACCTCTGACGTGCTAGTGGTTAAATCCACAGCCATAGTATTGACGAGTCTTTAGAGTCCCCCACAGACAGTTGCTCAAGTTTCGGGCGAAACGCTGTAGAGGCCGTATGGAGATATGGCAGGGTTCGATCAGATACGTGCGGTATTGCACGGATCAGGATCGGACGGTTAATACTAGCTGGCTTTGGTTTAAGCCGGATCCTAGTATTGTACAGTGTAGATTTTGTCTCATTGCATTTGTATTCGGTCGGAATACAAATGCGAGTATGTATATACAGTAGCGGGGTTTTTCCTGTAATTTATTACGGGATCAGTTTTTGGAGTTGCCAGTTGTTTTCCATTTCGGCCATATTTCTTTGTATCTTTCATTGGCTGAAGATTGGTGGAGGAGGGCTTATTTGCATTTGTGCAAATAAGCATTTTGGAGGGTGTTATTTGCGTATTGTTGTATCATGATAATTCCTCCACCATTTGGCTTCCATGGTTCATGATTGTTTGACCTTTGTTTTGATGGTGATGGGAATTGATTGGGTTTTGGAGTGTTGGTTTTGTTTGTGATGATTTTGTTCTCATCATCACTGATCATTCTTTCTTGCATAACACTCAAACACCCCCCCTCTCTTTTGGGTTGACTCCCCCCTTGAGTTACTACTCACTCTCTCTCTCCCTACCTCATATGGCCGGCCAAGCAAGGAGAGGGGGCTGCCCAATTTTGTGTGGGGGATTTTTGGTTCTCTCATGCTTGCAAAAATCCCCAAGTTCATCACAAAATTCCATAAGTTCATTTCCTCCACCAAAGGCAACTTCCAATACCCCAAATGAGACATAGCTTTCTACACGTATTCTACAGCAAACCTTGGGCACATCGGCTCGCCAACTTCGTGCCCGAGTTGCCTCGGTCCAGAGGTGGGAGCTCGTAAAAGAAGCCGGCGACGTGGTGCCCTTCCAGTGACGTGGTGGAGACTGGAGATTCCGCGGGGAGATCGGGACGACGACGAGAAGACCGAAGGACACGGATCACTCGGTATATCTCTCTACCCCTTCTCTTGTTAGCTAGGACTAGATTAATAGCATGATCCGGGATTTTAGTGCGCGGTGCTGCCGGTTTAAAAAGTTAAAGTAAATCATCGCTTCCGCATTCCGGCATCGGATCGACGGCCGGGGCGCCGCCGTGCACTTACAATCCAGTCCCGAAACTTTTGCCCTTCCCTTTCCTTCTTCTTCCCTGGTTTCCTTCAGGGTATAAGCAGAGGGCAGGGATTGTAGAATCAAGTCAGTACTTGACCCATTCTCCAACGTGGTCTCCAGGTCCGTGAGCTCAAAATAGCTGGTCCCTGTAAGGACGTTGCCCCCTACAGATGACCCGACAACCAACCTCGCTTGAAGCAATTCATTCGAGGTCTCATATCTTGCGATACGAGATTGCTCTCCATATAAATCTTTGTTATGGAGGAAGATAGAAACTGAGTCCATCTTCTCGTGCTGCCTCTGGTTTGCACCATCAACTGAGGCTAACACGAGGCACTTGGATTTCGCACAGTCTTTTTCCGATGTCATACGGATGTCAATGTCCATGACAGGGGAAACTGGTCCTGAGATGGCAAGGGTTTGATTAGTTAAGAGGTGTCCCAGCTTTTCATGGGTAATGGACATCTGGACAGACCTTTGCCAATCATAACAGTCAGATTCAGTCATTTTATTATCTAGATGTAACCTATGTCTGGTCACTGGGTCGCCGCAATTAAGAGAGAGAGAAGAAAACACTCAGCATGATGCTCTTGCAAGTTTAGATTGGTTTTTAATTTATCTAATCAGGATGGCTCTCACTGTCTCTCGAATCCCTCCTCAAACCATAAAGGAAGAATTAGTCGGGATCAATCTCACCGTACAATACTTGCTTAACCGTTCATCCATGCTGGTGTCGGTACTTCGAGGGAGGCTTTCCAACTCTTTCGCGAAGTTCCTTAATTAAATAACCTCTTTTCCCTGTGGGCGTAGCCCCGCTAACACCTTTCTAGACACCTACTTGGTTTATAGCATTGATCGTTAAGCGAGAAAGTTCCGGAGGAGTAGCATATACTCACAGTAGGATCGGGATCCTGTAAGTCGATGTACTTCACCCCAGAACTTGTGGGGAGGTGGAATTTTCGAAAACGATCATGTTTAAAGAACGAACATCGACTAACCGCTTAAATCGAAGCTAAACTACAAATAACCGTACACAAAGAGTTTCATAACTATTGTGTTTAGGGATTATACCTAATGAAACCAGTCCTTCGTCTTTACGATCTCCTTGTTCTCCTCGGCCTTCTCTAGGTAGTAGACGATCCACCCGAGAGCAAAACTCCAAACTAAACCTCGAACTTGAGGTAACTAATCTTCTTGGATTGCTAATCAAAGAAGATAGAATGAAATAGAGTGATGGTTATGGATTGATTAGTCTTTCCAATCCTTTGATCTCAACACATGAGGTGTAAGGATTAGGGTTTGAAGATGAGAGCTTGAGGAGAGAGAATGTGAGAGTAAATTATGAGATAAGATTGTGAGTATCATAACATATTATGAAGCATTCTCATTAAAGAATAAATGAATAAATGTGATGAATAAGCATGCTTCATAAATGTTAAGTGGTGATTCATTAGCATGAGTCATTAATCATTTATGGTGCAATAATGACAATGATGAATCACTCTCATGACTCACAAATCTTATCCAAAGTATATGCCATCTAAACCTCCTTAGTCACCATCTTCTAGAAGCTTCTCGCACAATTACGAGAACGCCACTCCAATCCGCAAAAATACGGAAAAACTTTAGACTGTAAAAATCCGATAACCGGATACCAGTAACTGGCTTAAACCAAAGCCGACTGGTAAAAACTGTCCGAAAGTCGTACGCGCGTAAACGCACGTATGCATCCGAACCCTTGTCGTAAAACCATACGACCTCTATATCGTTTCGCCTGGAATAGGAAACTCTCTGTGTGGGACTCTAGAGACTCGACTACTATGCTAGCAGTCGGTTTAACCACAGACCGCAAGCGGCACTAGCTGTACGTAACGGTCCCCAGGTAGTTGTCGATAAGAAGGCCGATGAGGAAACCCATCCGAACTCCTACTGAGTCTGATGTGACAATCTCCATACAGTCCGGTCCGTTCGTCCAAGACTATCGCATATCCGGCCTAGGGGGCGGCAAGCGTCAGTCCCCTAATAGCGGTATAAGTCGTGTCGGAGGGAAGCCCATTACACCCTGAGAAACTACTGGAACCTACCAGCAAATCTCGCTTGCCCTGGCCAGGGACTTTGCGTAATGGCTCTCTGACACAGCGCGATATCTACTCCCAATACCGGGAGGGACGAATCCTGTCTAACCGCCACTGCCGCCAAGTGCTCGGGACTGCACCCAACTGCTACCTATTTGCACGACTCCTTTGAGCCGTGGTAGGGTAGCAATCTAAGAACAGTGGGACACACTCGAGGCGAAGTAGCAGTGTCAAGTCTGCGGACTATGCTGTACTCATGTCACCTGGGATCTGTTCACTGACGACTGGTATAAAACCAACCAACAGTTCCCTGTGAGTCCTGTCCGGTGTACCCATAACCCAACGAGCACCTGTATACTATCTCCAGTACGACGTACTGACGGCTGTGGGACAGACCATCTCCCCAACTGGGATGAGAAGCGTACACACTAGTCTACTCCGGAGTACCGATGCTCTGTCTCGATAATCCAACGACTAGGGACCTGAATAAGGATGTGCTTGTAGACTACCCAGCCCCCACTAGTGTGACTGCCATCACAACGCTGGTAGTCAAGCAAGATCCTAAGAGCTCTATCAATACGTACACTTACATATTAAGATAGAAAAACCAAGTAGCATACTACCATGTTTAGCAAGACTGTTATATACATGTGAATATCCCAAGCTTCCATTAAGTAATATACAAGCTAGTATGATACAGTAATGGCCTTCTAGGGCATAAACACTAACAATCTCCCACTTGCACTAGGGCCATGTACTGGCATATCGAAGACCAATGATCTCGAGTAGCCTCTCGAACCGCGTCTGAGGTAGGGCCTTCGTGAATGGATCTGCAATGTTCTCTTCTGAAGCAACTCTCCGAACCTCGATCTCCCGACGATCAATGATCTCCCTGATCAGGTGATACCGCCTCAAGATGTGTCTGGACTTCTGATGGGACCTTGGTTCCTTCGCTAAAGCTGTAGCTCCGTTGTTGTCGCAATACAGAGGTATTGGATCAACTATGGTAGGAACCACCTGAAGTTCTGTTAGGAACTTCTTCATCCAGACTGCTTCTTTTGCGGCATCGCAAGCAGCTATATACTCCGCTTCCATCGTCGAGTCGGCAACGGTGTCCTGCTTGGAGCTCTTCCAGCACACCGCCCCTCCATTGAGGGTAAAGACATAACCCGACATGGACTTGGAATCGTCCTTATCACTCTGGAAGCCGGAATCAGCAAAGGCCTCCAACCTGAGGTCTTTTCCGCCGTAAACCAAGAACATCTCCTTAGTCCTCCTTAGGTACTTGAGAATGTTCTTAACTGCTTTCCAGTGCATCTTCCCTGGGTCTGACTGATACCGGCTTACCACGCTCAGTGCGTAAGCTACATCTGGTCTGGTGCACAACATCGCATACATTATAGAGCCTACCGCAGAAGCGTAGGGTATAATAGACATGCGTTCCCTTTCCAAATCAGTCTTGGGAGACATCTTTTTGGAGAGGGTGATTCCGTGACAAGCCGGTAGATTACCGCGCTTAGAATCTTCCATACTGAATCTTTTCAGTACAGTGTCGATATACCTGGACTGCGAAAGTCCCAACATCCTCTTGGATCTATCACGATAGATCCGGATCCCCAGAATGTAAGAGGCATCACCCAGGTCTTTCATGGAGAACCTGTGTGACAAGAATCCTTTGACAGATTGTAGCATAGGAATGTCATTTCCTATCAATAGAATGTCATCCACGTACAAGACGAGGAATACGACACTTCTGGCTACAACTTTACTATATATGCACGGTTCATCTGGATTTTTGATAAAGTCATATTCTTTGACTGTCTCATCAAAACAGATGTTCCAACTCCGCGATGCCTGCTTTAGTCCATAAATGGACTTAAGCAGCTTGCATACTTTCCCGCTGCTCCCACTCTGATTGAAACCCTCTGGCTGATCCATATAGACGCTCTCTTCTAAATTTCCATTCAGAAAAGCCGTCTTTACGTCCATCTGCCAGATTTCATAATCATGGAAGGCAGCAATAGCAAGAAGGACCCGAATGGATTTGAGCATAGCCACTGGAGAAAAAGTTTCGTCATAGTCCAAACCAGGTCTTTGACGAAAACCCTTTGCAACAAGTCTAGCCTTATAGGTTTCCACCTGTCCATCTACACCAATCTTTTTCTTGAAGATCCATTTGCATCCTATGGGTTTTACCCCATCTGGAGCAAAGTCCAAAGTCCATACTTTGTTGGTGTACATGGACTCCATTTCGGTCCGCATTGCATCTAGCCATCGTACCGAGTCGCCGCTCTGGATGGCCTACTGGAAGTCAGTAGGTTCATCATCTTCTATGATGCAATCCTCTCTATCCCCGTCTATGAGAAAACCGTAGTATCTCTCAGGCGGATGAGACGGCCTACTACTCCTGCGGAGGGGTGCGGGAATGTCCTGTTCTTCTTGAACTTCCGGTTCTACCAAACTTTCAGTAGCCGTTTGTGGTTCTGGAATTTCTTCCAGTTCTATTTCGCTCCCACTTGATTCCTTTTCTAAAAACTGATGTTCTAGAAAATGGGCATTACGAGAAACAAATACCTTTTGTTCCTCTGCGTAATAGAATAGATATCCCCTGGAGTGCTTTGGATATCCCACAAACTTACACTTTACTGATCGTGCCTCGAGCTTGTCCACATGCTGCTTTTTAACAAAAGCTGGACATCCCCAAATCTTTATATACTGTAGATGGGGTTTCTTCCCGCTCCACATCTGATATGGAGTGGTAGGCACAGTCTTGGTAGGTACCATGTTCAAAAGATATGCCGCTGATTCTAGCGCATGACCCCAGAAAGATCGCGGTAACTCAGCATTACTCATCATGGATCGTACCATATCCAATAGGGTTCGATTCCGTCTCTCCGATACACCGTTATGCTGTGGAGTGTACGGAGGAGTAAGCTGAGAGAGAATTCCTTTCTCTTTTAGGTAACCTAGGAACTCGGCACTCAAGTATTCACCACCTCGATCAGATCTAAGTGTCTTGATACTTTTGCCGGTCTGGTTTTCTACTTCATTCTTATACTCTTGGAATTTCTCAAAAGCCTCGGATTTATGTTTCATCAGATAAATGAATCCGTATCTTGAGTAATCATCCGTGAAAGTAATGAAATAGGAAAAACCACCTCTCGCATGTGTAGACATTGGACCACATACATCGCTGTGTATGAGTCCTAAGAGCTCGCTCGCTCTTACTCCTTGTCCAGTGAATGGAGTCTTTGTCATCTTTCCTTTGAGACAAGATTGACAAGTGTCATAAGATTGATATTCGAACGAGTCCAAATATCCTTCTCTATTCAACTTAGTCAACCTTCTCTCATTGATGTGACCCAGTCTACAATGCCATAAGAAAGCTTTATTTAAATCTGGAGACTTTCTTTTTAGTGTGTTCTGGACATTGAAAATTTGGAGTTGGTTTAAAACATATATTCCGTTATTTAGTGTACCTGACCCAATCAAACCATGATTAAGGTGGATGTTGACAACATCTCTTACAAACGTGAAATCATAACCTTTATTTGATAACAAGGAAACTGATATGGTATTACACGTTAAGCTTGGTACAAAATAACAGTTATGTAAAACCAAAATGTGTCCACTCGTCAATCCTAGGTGATAATCCCCGACGGACGCAGCTCCCACGCTAGCTCCGTTAGCAACCTTTAGGGTCATATCACCTTCCTTCAGCACTCTACGGTTTCTCAGTGCCTGCAATGAATTGCAAATATGAGATCCTGATCCGGTATCCAATACCCAGGAAGAAGAGTTGATCGACAGACAATTCTCAATTACAAACACACCTGAAGTCGAAGCCACAGCTTGCTTCGGTTCCTGGTTCTTGGCGTTCCACGCCTTGCAATCCTTCTTCCAGTGCCCTTTCCTGTGACAATGGAAGCACTCATCCAGGCCAACTACCGGTGCTGCAAACTTTTTCTTTCCCTTCCCTCCCACCTTACTAACACCTCCTCTAGGTCTGGGTGCGGCCTTCTTCTTCCTTCCTTTGGCCTTAGCCTTGGACCCGGAAGAAGATGTACCGCCAACAAACATAGCGGGTGTTTCCCTTGAATTCTTCAAGGTGCCCTCTGCACTCCTTAACATGTTTAGGAGTTCCGGAAGTTCAACTTCTTTTCTTTGAAGATTGAAGTTCAGGATAAACTGGGCGTAGGTGTGAGGAAGGGACTGGAGAATAAGGTCTGTATAGAGCTCATTATCCAAAGTCGTCCCAAGGTCTGCGAGCTCTTCTATATAGCCGATCATCTTTAGGACATGTTCTCCTACCGATGACCCGACAGCCAACCTCGCTCGAAACAAGTTCTTAGAGGTCTCGTATCTTGCTATACGAGATTGCTCTCCATAAAGTTCCTTTGTATGGAGAAATATGCCATCAAGGTCCATATCCTCGTGCCTCCTCTGATGTTCATTGTTCATCGAGGCAAGCACGATGCACTTGGCTTTCGCGCAATCTAAATCCCAGGTTTTGCGGATTTCCTTATCCGCATTACTGGATTTGGGACCAGGGACAGCAGGTGCCGTAGCGGTGAGGACGTACCCCAGTTTGTCATAGGTCAAAGCCATTTTGACATTCCGCAGCCAATCTTTATAGTTTGGCCCTGTCAGTATATTTTTCTCTAAAAGTAACTTAAGTCCAGTCATTTTCAGGGTCGCTGCAATTAGGAGAGAGAGAAGAAAACTCTTTAGGATGATGCTCTTGCAAGTTTAGAGTGGTTTTTAGTTTATCTAAACTGGATGGCTCCCACTGTTTCTCGAATCCTTCCTCAAACCATAAAAGAAGAATTAGCCAAGACTATTCTCACCGTACAATACTTGCTTAACCGTTCAGCCAGGCTGGTGTCGATACTTCGAGGGAGGTTTTCCAACGCTTTCGCGAAGTTCCTTAATTAAATAACCTCTTTTCTCTGGGGGCGTAACCCCGCTGACACTTTTCTGGACACCTACTAGGTTTATAGCATTGATCGTTAAGTGACGAATATCCTGATAAGTAGCATATACCCACAGTAGGATCGGGATCCAAATATCATCGTCTGATAATGTTGTAGGAATGCTACCAACATTCATCAAACTCAAAATGGTATGCATCTCTTTGCAAATTTCAGTTTCTTTAGAAATTCCCGATATAAGTTTTTGCCCCATGCTCTTATGACCTTGGCGTTAGGTCAAAATGTCATAAGTCACATGTCAAGTTCTACCCATCATTATCTTGTCAATTTGAACCCATCCGTATATATCCTTGACGTTCGGCCAAAATGATTATACGACTGTCCCAAACTAACTCATCTATCTATGCAACAAATGAATATCCAGCAGCTACCAAACACTATGCCTTGGCGTTAGGTCAAAATACATAGCTTGAATACTACTGAATACCCAGATGAAATGACGGAAGGCTACGAATGGTTTTGGCGAAACCGTGAACGTAGTGAACTTGATATAACCGAAGGAACCTGATAGCTTTTAAAAGGAGTGGTTAAAGCTCCGCATTTAAAAATATCTGTTTTTAAAATTAACCGAGTGGTTTCTTTTAAATTGTTCCAACGATTAAAACTTTGGTTTATTTTTCTTTGCATTATAGATAATGCGTCCCATCATTAACCTATCATTGCAGAAAACAACGAAAATACAACGTCCTCTTATGCCATCCGCATTCTCCACGGGGTCCCGTCATCACCCGTTAGGTTACTTAACTAACGATAGAGCGGGGGCTGGGCTAGCGCGGGTGTAAAACATAAGTGACGTCTAAATAGCTACAATATATATAGATATTTTACATTCGTCTGACGCAATGATATACATTCCAGAACACAGATAAACTTTATTGGATTTGCAAGCAATCTGTATTTCTTTCGAGCCTGCAAGAAAAGACAGATTACACAGTTGTGATGAATAGCCATTACCCCACCCAAGATCCCTACGGGTACGGCAAACTACCCGCCCGGCAGTTTGTGTACCCCACCTTGGATCTGTCCTAGGAGCAAAAACAGTAAAATGAAATAATACAACGGTGGCTACAACCGCAACCTGGATGTGCCCCGCAAAATAATATTACAACAAATTACATTTACAACAAATGAATTAAATAATAACCCATTGCTAAACCCCGGCTATACACCACAACAGTCCAATACAGTTTATATGCACAAACAGATAAAACCATTTCAGAAATGTGCAACCCCCTGCCAACTGACATACTAGCAGTTAGGGGAGGTTTATGAAAACATTAAACAATCACAGATATAATCCAATATGCAAATACTGTACAATTTCGATCGATTAAACATCTTTAATATTGCTCCAAAAACTGCTCTGTTAAACTGAAACCTGAGCAAAATTAAAATATTCCAGAAAATCCCAAATATCACACAGAAGCAACAGAAGAAAATTGGGTTCCTGAATCGCCAACTCGGCGGCGGAACCGCGGCGACTCAGTAGGGTGAGGCCGCGGTTCCGCGGCGCGTTAGACGATTCAGGGGACCAGTTTTCTTGGGTGTTCTTATAATGTCTTTTTAAGCTTTCTGAACGAACCTGAAAAATTTTTGGACTTCATTTAAATTTCGACAGAAACTTGACAGTTCGGGGTTTTCCGGTTTCGTTTTTTCCGTTCGAAATTCGTACAAATTTGCAATTAAGTTATTTATTGTTTAGCGAGGCTCTGATACCACTGTAAGTCGATGTACTTCACCCCAGAACTTGTGGGGAGGCAGAATTTTCGAAAACGATCATGTTTAAAGAACGAACATCGACTAACCGCTTAAATCGAAGCTAAACTACAAATAACCGTACACAAAGAGTTTCATAACTATTGTGTTTAGGGATTATACCTAATGAAACCAGTCCTTCGTCTTTACGATCTCCTTGTTCTCCTCGGCCTTCTCTAGGTAGTAGACGATCCACCCGAGAGCAAAACTCCAAACTAAACCTCGAACTTGAGGTAACTAATCTTCTTGGATTGCTAATCAAAGAAGATACAATGAAATAGAGTGATGGTTATGGATTGATTAGTCTTTCCAATCCTTTGATCTCAACACATGAGGTGTAAGGATTAGGGTTTGAAGATGAGAGCTTGAGGAGAGAGAATGTGAGAGTAAATTATGAGATAAGATTGTGAGTATCATAACATATTATGAAGCATTCTCATTAAAGAATAAATGAATAAATGTGATGAATAAGCATGCTTCATAAATGTTAAGTGGTGATTCATTAGCATGAGTCATTAATCATTTATGGTGCAATAATGACAATGATGAATCACTCTCATGACTCACAAATCTTATCCAAAGTATATGCCATCTAAACCTCCTTAGTCACCATCTTCTAGAAGCTTCTCGCACAATTACGAGAACGCCCCTCCAATCCGCAAAAATACGGAAAAACTTTAGACTGTAAAAATCCGATAACCGGATACCAGTAACTGGCTTAAACCAAAGCCGACTGGTAAAAACTGTCCGAAAGTCGTACGCGCGTAAACGCACGTATGCGTCCGAACCCTTGTCGTAAAACCATACGACCTCTATATCGTTTCGCCTGGAATAGGAAACTCTCTGTGTGGGACTCTAGAGACTCGACTACTACGCTAGCAGTGGGTTTAACCACAGACCGCAAGCGGCACTAGCTGTACGTAACGGTCCCCAGGTAGTTGTCGATAAGAAGGCCGATGAGGAAACCCATCCGAACTCCTACTGAGTCTGATGTGACAATCTCCATACAGTCCGGTCCGTTCGTCCAAGACTATCGCATATCCGGCCTAGGGGGCGGCAAGCGTCAGTCCCCTAATAGCGGTATAAGTCGTGTCGGAGGGAAGCCCATTACACCCTGAGAAACTACTGGAACCTACCAGCAAATCTCGCTTGCCCTGGCCAGGGACTTTGCGTAATGGCTCTCTGACACAGCGCGATATCTACTCCCAATACCGGGAGGGACGAATCCTGTCTAACCGCCACTGCCGCCAAGTGCTCGGGACTGCACCCAACTGCTACCTGTTTGCACGACTCCTTTGAGCCGTGGTAGGGTAGCAATCTAAGAACAGTGGGACACACTCGAGGCGAAGTAGCAGTGTCAAGTCTGCGGACTATGCTGTACTCATGTCACCTGGGATCTGTTCACTGACGACTGGTATAAAACCAACCAACAGTTCCCTGTGAGTCCTGTCCGGTGTACCCGTAACCCAACGAGCACCTGTATACTATCTCCAGTACGACGTACTGACGGCTGTGGGACAGACCATCTCCCCAACTGGGATGAGAAGCGTACACACTAGTCTACTCCGGAGTACCGATGCTTTGTCTCGATAATCCAACGACTAGGGACCTGAATAAGGATGTGCTTGTAGACTACCCAGCCCCCACTAGTGTGACTGCCATCACAACGCTGGTAGTCAAGCAAGATCCTAAGAGCTCTATCAATACGTACACTTACATATTAAGATAGAAAAACCAAGTAGCATACTACCATGTTTAGCAAGACTGTTATATACATGTGAATATCCCAAGCTTCCATTAAGTAATATACAAGCTAGTATGATACAGTAATGGCCTTCTAGGGCATAAACACTAACAGATCCAAATATCATCGCGTGACAAAACTGAAGAAATCCTACCAGAATCATCACACTCCAAATGGTATGCAGCGCTAGCAAGTTTCAGTTCTTTTGAAACTCCCGATGTGGATTTTTGCCCCATGCTCTTATGACCTTGACGACGGTCAACAAATCATAAGTCACATGTCAAGTTCTACCCGTCATTGTCCAGGTTAATTTGAACCCACCCGTATATACCCTTGACGAAGGTCAACAAGGTAATACGACTGTCCCAAACCAACGCATCTATCTATGCTACATATGAACACCCAACAGCTACCAATCACTATGCCTTGACGAAGGTCAACAAACATAGCTTGAATACTATTGAATATTCATATGAAACGACGGAGGGCTACGAATGGTTTTGGCGAAACCTTGAACGTAGTGAACTTGATATAATCGAAAGAACCTTGATAGCTTTTAAAAGGAGTGGCTTAAGCTCCGCGTTTTAAAAGTTATTTTTGAAAAGAAACCGAGTGTTTTTTTTTGAAATTGTTCCAACGACTTTTACTTGGTTTATTTTTCTTGCATTAATTCCAATGCGTCCCTTCATTTACTCCTACCATTGCAGAAAACAACGAAAATATGACGTACGCTTATGCCATCCGCATTCGCCACGGGGCCCCGTCATTACCCGTTAGGTTACTTAACTAACGACAGAGCGGGGGCTGGAATAGCGCGGATGCAAAACATAAGCAACGCCTAAATAATATCATATATAGATATACTCATTCGTCACATGCAATGATAGCCATTCCAGATCACAGATGAACACATTGGATATACTAGGAATCCGCAATTCGTACGAGCCTGTAACGAAAAGCGGATTACACGGTCGCGATGAATAGCCAATACCCCACCCTAGACCCCTACGGATGCGGCAAACTACTCGCCAAATATCCGAAGCGGAGAAACCTCTCTCAACGACGTGAGTAGGCCCCTCGGCACTTCGAGATACCCGGTAGTTTGTGCACCCCACCTTGGGTCTATCCTAGGAGAAAAAACCGTAAAAAGAAATTATACAATGACGGCTACAACCCCGACCCGGTTGTGCGGCCAAAAATAATATTACATCAATTTACATATTACATGAATTGAAAGATAAAAGGAAAAACTCTCATCTCACAACCCCTCGGCTATTCATCCGTGACAATCCAATGAATTCATATACACATACCATCAACATTACAGATCACAGATATGTATAACCCCCACTAATCGACGTATAGCGATTAGCGGACGTTCAATACATATAACACATCACAAATATATACCCGTCAGCTTAAGTTTTTAGAAGTTCGATCAAAATACGGATTTTCAAGCCCCAAAAACTATTTTTTCTTTCTGTAAAATCTGGGTAGAAAAAACATATCCCAAAAATCCCAAAACAGCCCCAGAAACACTTTGCAAGAAACCTTTTCCTCGACCGAGTCAACTCGGCAGCGGAATCGCGGCGGGAGCATGCTCCCGCCGCGTTTCCGCGGCGCTTTGACTGATTCGATGGACCAAATTTCTTGTGTGGGTTTTAAAAAGCCTGAGCCGATTTTTAGTGTCAGATTTATTAATTTTTGAACAGAAAACAGAATCGGCAGAAACTTGATTTTACGGGTTCGTTTCGCGACTTTTTCTTCGATCGAACTTCTAGTTACTTTGCTAACATGTTAGATAGTGTTTAACTAGGCTTTGATACCACTGTAAGTCCACGTTACCTCTCCCGGTACTTACGGGCTTGCGGAAATGATGAAAAACGATTTTCAAGAGGTGGTAACATGGACTCAAAATACGGATCTTTGTTAAACAACTACCTAACAACCTAACTAGAGTTTTGCCTACTCGGTTAGGGGGCTATACCTTTCTTGAACTCCTTCGTCTTTAACTCTTTCCGGTGTACGGATCGGCCTCACCTCGTCGTCTCCTTCCGCCGAAAATGGATCCACCTGAAAGCTTCTACCTTTGGCTTCTTCTTCGAACTTGAAGAAAACTAGAACACTTGGTTTGCTAAACCTTGTGAACTAGGATGAGTAGAGAAGTGATATGGGTTTTCTTTTATCTCTAAGGCAATGTTTCTCAACTCATGAGAGGGTGTTGCCTTGAGCTAGAGAGAGAGCAAGAGGAAGGGCAAGAGGGAGAGCTCAAGCAAGAGAGGGAAATGAAATGAGAGAATGAGTAAGTCTTTTGCCATCCAAGCTCTCATAATCCAAAACCATGATTACTCATAATAGTAATTGAGTATTATATGATGGTTCAAGTCAAAATGGCCATATCATTTCATACACTCATTTTGCAAAAACAAACAAGCAAGCAAAAGTCTTTGCCATGAAATGATAGCCATTGTAATGATGATGGTCAACTAGTCCAACCTAGTCAACCGGTCAACAAAGTCAACAAGTCAACAAAGTCAACCTCTCATCTCAACCATGACACAATAATACTTAATTAATATTATCATTAATCATATTTCTTATTCTCATTAGGGTTTAGCAAAAGTCAATGGTCAACAGTGAACAGTCAACAACCCCAATGAGAATTCTCTGCCTCTGTCTCTCTGTCAACTGTGCATACACACCCGCATCCGCGTTCCGAGGAACACGAATACAAACGAGATAAAACCAATCCCAAAACGTACACAAGGATCTGGCTTAAACCAAAGCCCACTAGTGTTAACTGTCCGGACACTAAACGTGCACTAGTGCACGGATGTGACCGAACCCTGTCGCAAAACTATGCGACCTGTCGCAAAACCTTGCGACCTCTACTCTTTTGCCTAAAGGCGAATAGCTTTCTGTGTGGGACTCTAAAGACTCGACACTACGCTGGCAGTGGGTTTAACCACAGACCGCAAGCGGCACTAGCTGTGCGTAACGGTCCCCAGGTAGATGCCGATAAGAAGACGGACGAGGTGAAACCTATCTGAACTCCTACTGAGCCTGAATGTAACAATCTCCGTACAGTCCGGTCTGTTCGTCTGATACATCGCATAGCGGTACAAGTCGTGTCGGAGTGTAGCCTAGAACACCCTGAGATAGCACTGGAAACCTACCAGTATATCTCGCTTGCCCTGGCCAGGGACTACTCGTGTAATGGCTCTCCTAGACACAGCGTGATGTCAACCCCCAATACCAGGAGAGACGAATCCTGTCTAACCGTCACTGCCTCCAAGTGCTTCGGGACTGCACCCAACTACTACCTGTTTACACGACTCCTTTGAGCCGTGGTAGGGTAGTAAGCAAAGTACAGTGGGAACACACTCGAGGCGAAGTGACAGTGTCAAGTCAGCGAACTAAGCTGTACTCATGTCACCTGGGAACTGATAACTGACGATAGGTATAGTACCAACCAACAGTTCCCTGCGAGTCCTGTCCAGTGTACTTATAACCTAACGAGCACTCGCATACTATCTCATGTACGACGTACTGATGGCTGTGGGACAGACCGTTTCCCATACTGGGATGAGAAGCGCATACGCTAGTCTACTCCGGAGTATCGATGCCCTGTCTCGATAGTCCTACGACTAGGGACCTGTATAAGGATGTGCTTGTGGATTACCCAGCCCCCACTAGTGTGACTGCCATCACAACGCTGGTAATCAAGCAAAGATCCTAAGGGCTCCACTAATGTATATAGGTGATATACTAAAATAAACACATGTACACATTAAAGTAGAAACAAACCAAGTAGCATACTACTATATTGAGCAAGATTGTCTATACAAGGTGAATATCCCAAGCTTCCATTAAGTAATATACAAACTAGTATGATACAGTAATGGCCTCTAGGGCATATACACTAACAAAAATCATTGGACAGTTGTGAAGAACATTCTTAAGTACTTGAGAAGGACTAAAGAAATGTTCTTGGTGTATGGTAACGGTGAACTCCAGGTGGAGTCCTTTACTGATTCGAGCTTCCAGAGTGATAAGGATGACAGTAAGTCGGTCTCAGGTTTTGTCTTTACCTTCAACGGAGGGGCGGTGTGTTGGAAGGGTTCCAAGCAAGACACCGTAGCAGACTCGATGATGGAGGCTGAATACATCGCTGCCAACGATGCTGCCAAAGAAGCAGTCTGGATGAAGAAGATCATTGCTGAGCTTGGAGTGGTTCCGTCCATTGAGCATCTAATACCTGTGTATTGTGATAACAATGGAGTTGTGGATTTGGCCAAGGAACCAAGGTCCCATCAGAGATCCAGACATATTCTGAGGCGGTATCACCTGATCAGGGAGATAGTAGATCGGCGGGAGGCCGAGGTCAGGAGAGTTGACACGAAGGACAACGTAGAGGATCCACTCATGAAGGCCCTCCCCCAGATACAGTTTGAGAGACTTTTTGGGATGTTGGGTTTGAGATACTGCTGGGTTCCCTAGGGCGGCCTTTGGGTTTTGGGAGGCTTCGACCATGCCGTTTTCAAAAAATTGGCGCGCTAAAGAACCCTAACGCTAGAATCTAAACTAGAGAATTAGACGAACAAGCATGTAAACATATTTACATCTAAGTGAACGAGGAATACAACCTTTGTAGACCGGTCCTTCACTTCAATAGCTTCGTGTAGTAGTCCCTTCGCTCAAAGTAGTGATCTTCCGGACTCTAGTGAGGCTCCACAAGATAAAATGAACAAGCTTACTTGAAGTCTTCGAGGCCGAAAATAATCTACGTCGAGGAGACACTAACTCAAGCTACCTCTTCACTAAGTGATGATCTAGTGAAGAAACAACCCAATCTAAATGGCTAATAGAGAAGAGGTTGATGAAGTAGGAATTTTGCTCACTTTAGAAATAATTTTCTCACTAATTTTCTTCACCTCTCATGAAGCTAGAAAGCTTTTGGAGATGAGGAAGAAGATGAAGTGTGAATGGAATAATGAGTGAGAATAGCAACCATGGGTGAGTTAGTATAATATACTAACTCATGTAGAGACTAAACCATGGGTAAACAATAATGGTTGGGTTAATAAATATCTTGAAGTAAAACAAAATTAGTGGACTTGGTCAATGGTTCCACAAGTTTCTACAAGCTTCAACCATGTGACAATTTCCAACAAATTTTGATTTACTTTAAATAAATAAAACCCTCCATTATTATTTGCATGGTGTGAGTCTTATACACCCATGTATGCATGTGGCATCAAGCATGACACAAAAGATGTACATTAATATATATCACATATATACTAAGTGTACACAAGTGAGAAAAAGAAATCTTAAGTGAGCTAATATTAGTTAATGTAAGATAATATATCAAATATATAATTATACATTAAATTATTAAATCAACACTTGATTTAATAATCCGGCTATATCATATACAACCGACTAATATCAAATGTATCGACTTTTCGAATCAACACTTGATCCGACAGCCCGTTATATCATATATAACCGACCGATATCGCATATCGCGAGAATAGAATAAGGTATCACATACACGTATTAATCTCGGTCCCACACATATCACATATATGCTCCTACTTCGTTTCACTTGAGCCAGGAAACCTCTGTGTAGGACTTTAAAGACTCGTCAATACGCCGGCAGTCGGAGGTGATCATATTAGTCACCCACCCACAAGCCGCAAACGGTCTGCTAAACGTAACGGCCACGCAGGTATTGAATGATCAGAAGATCAACAAGCAAGCCTGCTCATACTCCTGCGAATCCAATCAATAACACTACCGTACAGTCCGGTCTTTTCGTCTGATATGTCGCATATCTCAGCCTGGGTGTGGTATAATGTCAGACCCCAATAGCCTGATAAGTCATGCCGATGCAAGGTCCATAACGGTTCGAGAAACTATTGATAACACTTACCAGTAGATCTCAGCAACCCTGGCCAGGGATTTCCTGTTATGGCCAATCAAGCATAGCGCAACATCAACCCCCAATACCGGGAGAGACGAATCCCCTCCTATCGCTCATTGCCTCCATGTGACTCGGGACTGTACCTAAAAACCACCGTTTTGCATGATCTCTTGAACGTGGTAAGGTGGAAATCAAAGCACAGTGGGAATCACACAAGACTCTATGACGATCTCGGGTCGACAGACTAACCTGTACCAGTGTCACCAGAGAACTGCTATCTGTCGATAGGTATAATACCATCTAGGAGTTCTCAGCGAGTCCGTTCAGTGTACCCAGTCTCCACTGAGCACCCGTATACCTTCTCTGATGTAAAACACTAATGGATGTGGGATCATCCATCGCCCATCATATGGGTCAAGAAGCGTATACGCTAGTCTACTCTGGAATATCGATGCTCTCACGAGAAGGAACATTTGAAGGATGTACTTACCGACTACCTCTGCCCCACTAGTATGATCTGCATCATAATCCTGGTAGTCTAGTACTCATCCTAAGGGCTTTATCAACATGTAATAGAGAGACAATCAGTGTACATGTTAAGATAAAGAGCAACCAGATAGCATACTATCATGTCGAGCAAGAAAGTCCTCCCTATATATGTCCAAGCATCCACTACAATATACATCGCATGTACAGTAATGGCCTCTAGGGAATACATATAACTAACAATCTCCCATTTACACTAAGGCCATTTATTGTAGTATCTCATACTCAACATCCTATAGAAGTCTCTCTAGGGAAAGGCCTTTGTGAGTGGATCCACTGTGTTATCCTTGACTTCAATTCTCCTAACCTCGATCCCTTGGAGATCAAACCATCTTCCTGATCAAGTGATACTGTCCTCAGAATATGTCTGGATCGCTGATGGGACCGGCGTTCCTAGGCCAAAGCCACAACTCCATTTTTGTCTCAATAACACTTATTGGACGCTCAATGGCAGGAACCATGTTCATCTCATGAACAAGAAATGTCCAGACAACCACTTTGGCAGTATTATTGGTAGCAATGTATTCAGCCTTTATCGTATAGTTTGTCACGGTATCTATCTTGGAACTTTTCCAACATACCATCCCTCCACTGAGGGTAAAGACAAAGCCTGTGACTGATTTTCAGTCGACCTTATCACTCTGGAAGCTCGAATTGGTAAGGACTCCCACTGGAGTTCACCGTTACCAAAACCCAAGAACATTTCTTCAGTGCTTCTCAAGTACTTAAGAATGTCCTATACAGCTGTCCAGTGATTCTCCCAAGATCCGATTGATTCCTGATCACTACTCCTAGTGAGTTAGTTATATCTGGTCTAGTACATAACATCGCATACATGATAGAGCCTACTGCCGAAGCATAGGGTATCCCTTGTATGCGAGCTCTCTCCAAATCAGTCTTGGAAGACTTCTTTTTGGAGAGAGTGATTCCTGAGTAAGTGGGCGAACCACCATGCTTAGAATCTTCCATACTAAATCCCTTTAGTACGGTGTTAATGTACCTGGATTTGGGACACTCCCAAATCCACTTAGATCTATCACCATAGATCATAAACCACAAGATGTAGTAGGTATCATCCAGATCTTTCATGGAGAATCCTCGTGATAAGAGGAGCTTGACCGAGTGTAGCATAGGAAACCATTTCCTATCAAGAGTATGTCATCTACGTACAATACGCGGAAGAAAACCGTACTCTCTACTACCTTCTTGTATATACAAGGTTCATCTACCTTTTTGATGAAGTCAAACACTTTGACTGCCACATCAAAACAGATGTTCTAACTCTGCGATGCCTGCTTTAATCCTGATGGACTTAAGCATAGCTTTGAAAGTCTCAACTTTTCCATCTGCACCATGAATCTTCTCAAGATCCAATTGCTCCCGATGGGTTTTAGCCCTTCACGTGCAACATTCAAAGTTATACTTTGTTGGTGTATATGGATTCCATCTTTGATCGCATAGCATCCAGCCATTTCACAGAGTCCCCACTCGTGATGGCCTTCCTGAACCTTAGTTGGGTCATCATCTACCATGATGCAATCCTCGCTCCCACCATCACCGAGGAAACTGTTAGTTATATGTATGCCCTAGAGGCCATTACTGTACATACGATGTATATTGTAGTGGATGCTAGGACATATATAGGGAGGACTTTCTTGCTCGACATGATAGTATGCTATCTGGTTGTACTTTATCTTAACATGTACTCTGATTGTCTCTATGTTACATGTTGATAAAGCCCTTAGGATGTGTACTCGACTACTGGGACTATGATGAGATCATACTAGTGGGGCCACGGTAGTCGACGAGTACATCCTATAACTGTTCCTAGTCGAGGGTGTATCGAGACAGGGCATCGATGCACCAGAGTAGACTAGCGTATACGCATCTTGACCCATATGATGGGCGATGGATGATCCCATATCCATCGGTATTTGACATCAAGGATGGTGTACGGGTGCTCAGTGGAGACTGGGTACACTGGACGGACTCGCCGAGAACTCCCAGATGGTATTATACCATACGTCAGATGGCAGTTCTCTGGTGACACTGGTACAGAGTAGTCTGTTGACCCGAGATCGTCATAGAGTCTTGTGTGATTCCCACTGTGCTTTGATTTCCATCATACCACGTCCAAGAGGGCGTGCAAAAAGGTGGCTTTTGGGTACAGTCCCGAATCACATGGAGGCAATGAGCGATAGGAGGGGATTCGTCTCTCCCGGTATAGGGAGTTGATGTTGTGCTGTGTTCGATTGGATATAACCGGAAATCCCTGGCCAGGGTTGCTGAGATTTACTGGTAAGTGTTATCGGTAGTTTCTCGAACTGTTATAGACCTCATATCGACACGACTTATCGAGCTACTGGGGTCTGACGTTTACCACCCCTAGGCGAGATATGCAACATATTAGACGACGAGACCGGACTGTACGGGAGTGTTACTGTTTGGATCCACAGGAGAAAGTACAGGCTTGCTTGTTGATCTTCTGAGCGCTCAATACCTGGGTAGCTGTTACGTTTAGCTGACCGCTTGCAGCTTGTGGGTGTTTGATATGATCATCACCTACTGCCGGCGTATTGACGATTCTTTAGAGTCCTACACAGAGGTTTCTTGACTCAGGCAAAACGGAGTAGGAGCACATATGTGATATGTGCGGGACCGAGGATAATGCGATATGTGATACCGTATTATATTCTCGCGATATTTGATATCAGCCGGGTCATCGGATCAAGTGTTGATTCGATGAATCGGTACGGATAAATATTAGTCGGTTATATACGATATAGCCGGATTGTCGGATCAAGTGTTGATTCGATAATTTAATGTATAATAATATATATGATATATTAAATGACATTAACTAATATTTGCTCACTAAAAGATTCTTTCTCTCACTCGGGTAATACATTGATATATATGCGATATATGTTAATTGTATTATTTTATTTTGTTACGATAAATATTATATATGCGATATATAATATTGTAACATGATATGATAAATAATGCAACTTGTTTAGTGGAGTTTAAACATGATTAGGGTTTGGATTAGGGTTAAACTTTCTAGAAGTTTCTAGAAGGTTTTATTTTGTTTTGTGAAAGATATTTTCAAGTGAGTCATGCTTTAACCAAACCCAAACCCTAACCCTAGTCTATTCTCTACAATGGTTAAGTGAACCATGGTTGCATAATCTATCATATTATTCTTTCTATTCATCACAAATGATTAATCTTCTTCTTCCTCCTTCATTCTTCCATGAAAAAGCTCACTAGATTTTTCAAAGGTGATGAATAAATATGAGAAAAAGATAAATAAATAGAGCAAAATTCCTACTTCATCATCCTCATCTTCCCTTGCCATTTAGATGAGGGTGTTCACATCATTTCATGAGTGTTAGCTTGTGTTAAAGAAACTTCGAGGTAGATCATCTTAGTATCGAAGATCGGAAGCAAAGGTTGCGTCTTTCTCTTCGTGGAACCTCTCGAGAGTCCGGATCCCGATGATCGCAGCGAAGGGACCATAACACGGAGCATATGAAGTGAAGGACCGGATCTACAAAGGTTGTAATCCCTCTCACTTAGTGTTAAAGTGTTTAGCATGTTGTTTTCGCCTAATCTCTAGTTTAAAGTTCCGTATTCGGGTAGTTCGGCACGGCTAAATTTTTAATCGGGCATGGTTGATGCCTCGTAGACCCTTGTGCGCGTGCCTAGTAACCCTACAGTGGTATCAGAGCCAAGCTAGAGGTTTAGGCGAAGTCTGAACGAAGTTTAAAGTCCGATCGAAACCCGTAACCCCGATAAAACATGCTCTCTGGAAATTTTCTAAAAATTGGGATTTTTCCACATTAAAAATATCCAAAAATTACAGCAGGTAATTACAAGAATTACTGTGAAGCACGTGAGCGTAATTCGATCAAAGAGCCGCGGAACCGCGGCCCCACCCCAGCTTGCGCGGCGGTTCCGCGGCCACGTGATCGATTCTGCGCACGTGCTTTTCACAGTAACTCCTATTTTCTAATGTTGTATTTTCTGGAATTTTTTTTTTATTCAACTGTTGAATTATCCAGGTTGTATTGGGGATTTAATGTTTTGATCGGATATTATAACTTTGTTTAGTTTTGTCCGGATAACTTTTAGAAACTGTTAAAAAGTTCGAACGGATATCAATAACTCACTTTTTCCCCTGTCGGAAATTTTTTCAAAAATTGGATTTTTCCTCGTGTTTAAGAATGTTCTAAGTCGTGCAAGTAACTCGATGGACCCTCTAGAAGACAACAAACCTTAACTCGATTATGTGACCGTCTTGAACTGCCCTTTGAACCTTAGGGTTTGGGGCAGTACGGCGTGCCACATGTGAGGCGTTGGCTTGACCCTTCTACGGCTGGATCATTGGTACTGTGGCATGTAATGGATGTTTTTAAACTGTTTTCAAGTGTTGAAAAATGTTGGGGAAATCTTGGGTGCTTGATGATTCGATCGGAAAGTTTAACTTTTTCTATTTATCTGGAATGTGATACAATAATTGGAATCCACAAATAGTTATGAGATAACTGATTTGAATATTATAAACATAGTAGTTTAGTCTCAGTTGATCGGTTGCTACGGAATTTTGATGTGATCAAAAGTCCGTCGCAATCACGTAGTGTACGCGGATACTCGCCGGGTAAACTTAATAGACAGCCTCACTCCATAGCCCCGACCAAGTGACCGTAGGAGAACCCCGTCACCGAAAGCATCCGTTCGGGTGCTCCCGGTAGCGGTGTTCCGCCTTGGTGCACTTCGTCGACGGTATCGGGGGTGCGGCCGTCTACTAAAGTTTGCGACGAGCATTCGATCAGGATGTCGGGAATCTTGTTGAATTGGCCGACATGGTATTGAAAAGAGTTTTCGATAAATGAGACTAAAATGCGGGGTTTATAATTGTTAGGCATGTGATGTCTAAGGAATTCATTTGGTCAGGCATGCGATGTCTAAGGAGGTTGCGGATTCCAACTGTTGTAGTTTTACACTTTCTTTTCTGTGACCGTAAGCGTAGTATGTGGTGTATCGCCGGCTTCGTTGCTATACATCAACGACAATCGGGATACGCATACTTGCTTACGTTGATGATATGAGATATTATGTGTTGCTGTGATATGTTATATTGGATCGTCGCGTTCTGAATAGCCGGGGGTTTTATGTGAGATGAGAGTTTTTCTTTTTCTTTCATGTAAAATTCATTTGTATGTAATATTCTTTTATTGGGGCACTTCCAGGTAGCGGAAGATGTCACCGTTGTATATTATTTACTTTTCCGCATTAGGTAGACCCAAGGCGGGGAGCACAAGTAACCGGGTTCTAGGGTCCAGTGGGAGACCATCTCGAGGAGTCGAGACCGGGTCTTCTAACCCTAGAATTGGCAGTGTTACTTGCCGCTCTCGTAGAGGTCTAGGGATGTGGGTTTGGATATTCATCGCGACCGTGGAATCCGTGTTTTATACAGGCTCGTATTGAAAACACGGACGTCCTAGTATATCCAATATTTCATATATGTTCTTCTGCTGCAATGTTCTGTGATGAGATCATATTACTGCCTGAGACGAATGTTTATATATTATATATATGAGATATATGTTATATTGCAGATTTCGTTTCAAAAGAAATGCTTGTGAAGCATAATTAAAATGGGACTTCATTAATGAGATTAATGAAATAAAAGAAACCTAAGATGTTGTAGAAACTTGTTTATAAAAACTGGTAGCTACAGTTCTTGCTTTGCATAGCGGTGTTCCTTGTAGAACATCCAGCACCTTATTCGATAAGGAAAGGATCGAGATCCCTTCACCGGGAGTGACTCCTTTAGCGATAACTGGCAGATGCTACAAACTCGGTTTGTCTTTTGATTGCTTCTATAGTTTCTGCTTTGCATAGTGGTATATGTGATATATCCCGCACCTTATTCGATGAGGAAAGGGCCGACGATCCCTTCACCGGGAGTGACCCCTTTAGCAAAACTAGAAAAGCCTCAAAAACACTCCATTTAAAATCACTCGATTCTACAACGATATAAAGTTCATTACGCAAAGGGTTTTCTGAAAAACCCGTCGTAGCCCTCCGTCATTTCAGATAAGTGCTGTTTAGTATTCGTGCTGCGTTTGTTGGCCTCCGTCAAGGCGCAGTGTGCGGTAGCTAACCAGTATTTATCTGCTTATGCATATGATGCAGATTGAGTTAGGGTAGTCGTGCGACCTTGTTGGCCTCCGTCAAGGGTCGTGCGGGTGGGTTTGATTCGATCAAGAAATGGCGGGTTGAACTTGACTAGTAGCCTATGGTTTGTTGGCCTCCGTCAAGGTCATAGGTGCTAGGGGCAAAATATTATCGGGAATTTCAAGTGTTGAAATTTGCAATGAGATTGCATACCTTCTATGAGATAGTTAGATCCCGATACCCGCTGCGAGTAAGAGTTACTCCTGGGAGAGTTTTACACATTACAATTAGCCGATCAAGTAGGTGTCTAGAAAGGTGTTAACGGGGTTACGCCTCTGGGAAAACGAGGTTTACTGTAATTAGGTTCGTGCGAAAGCACGGGGGACCTCCCTCAAAGTACCGACACTGGCCTGGCTGAAAGATTGGCGAACTTGTAGCGTGTAATTAATCCCGGCTAGTCTTTCCTTTTAGGGTTTGAAGGAAGATTTGACTAAAACAGTGGGAGACATCCTGATTAGATATATTATATAACCAATCTAATCTTGCAAGAGCATACGCAGAGTGTTTTCTTCTCTCTCTCTCCAGGTAGCGACCATATCACGCCTTAATCAAGATAATTAAACGGATATATTGACCGAACCCGCTTATTATACTGAGCTGGGGAACGTTGGTCCCGCTCCAACTTATAATTGTTATAAGACAGAGCAGGAAATTGGGGAATACCAGATTTCCCGTGCCGCCCAAACGAAGAAAGTGCATGTTGATGCATCATCTTCGGGTGTGTTCATTACACAGAACTGTTTCTCAGTATCCTTTACGTCCTGGGTATGAGATACCGGATCAGGATCCCGCATATGTAATCTGTTACATAGGCTACAGATAGGTAGAGAACTGAGAACGGGTGATAAGTTTCATGAGGCAGAAAACGGTGCAAGTGTTGCAGCCAAGTCTGTTGGTCACTGTCACCCTGTATTACCAGAATAGATTGATTCTGAACGAATGTTATTAGATACCGAACCTGATATACAAAATCATATCAGTCTCTTTATTAGTAAAGAAAGGATATAATTTTGTATTGTTGGATAATGTTTTGAACATTTCCTATATCAATAGTTGATCGGTTCAGGCACGTTATCTAAAAGCATTGATGTTCTAAATCAAACTACAGTTCTTAGTATAAGGAACATACACAAGAGGAATAGTTCAGAAATGAATGAATCCTTCTTGAGGCATTGTAGACTAGGTCATATCAATGCGACCCGACTAGCTAAGTTACATATAGATGCATATTTAACTTAGTTTGAATTTACATCTTGTGAAACTTGCCGGTCATGTCACAAAGATAAGATGATCACAGCTCTGTTTGTTGGAAACAGAGAAAGAGTTAGTGAACTTTTGGGACTGATACATGCTGATGTATGAAAGTCCCCTGTCTACACATGCCAAGATCGGTTCTTTGTACTTCATTACATTCTCTGATAATCTCTCAAGATTCAGACATATGTTCCTGTTGAAACACAAGTCCGAACCTTTTGAGATATTCACAGAATATGAGTTAGAAGTAGAGAACCAAAATACGGGTATAAGTATTATGTCCTTTGATGAGATCAAGGAGGAGAATACTTGAGCACGGAATTCCTGGACTATTCTAAAGGAGAATGAGATTCTCTCTCAGCATTACTCCTCCGTATACACCATAGCACGATGGTATATCGGGGCGGAGCAACAACACCTTATGTGATATGGTGTGCTCTATGATGAGTACTACTGAGTATCCTATTTCCTTTAGGGAGATATACACCTGTGAAGTTGCATACCTATTGAATAGGGTTCAAATCAAATCAGTTGCCTACCACTTCATATGTGATATGGAAGGGGAAGAGCCTATATCTTAAGTTTGTTAAGATTTTGGGGTTGTCCGGCCTATGTCTGATAGTAAAATCCGGACAAGCTCGAGGCAAGGTCTGTTATGTAGAACTGGAAGGGTTCCAGCTATACAAAATACAGCAGATGATTTGGTACAACCAAAGGATTCAGTAGATACCAACGAACCTCAGCCTCTCCGCCGATCTAGCAGGGTTCCTCACCCACCTGAGAGATACTTCAGTTTCTCTATGACAGTGGGAGCGAGGATTTCATCATAAGATGATGACCCAACTAGTTTCGAGCTGGCCATCAGGAGTGGGACTCTGTAAGAATGGCTGGATGCTTATCGATCTGAGATGGAATCCTTATACACCAACAAAGTATGGACTTTGGTTGCTTTATCTGAAGGGTTAAATCCCCATCAGCAGCGAGTATATCTTGAGAAGATTACTTGGTGTGCATGGAAAAGTTGAGACTTTCAAAGCTATGCTTAAGTCCATCCAGATCCTACTTGCCACGGCTACATACCATGACTACGATATCTGGTGGTTGGGTGTCATGACTGCTTTTCTAAATGATGTTTAGAAGAGAGCGTCTATAAGTACACAGCCAGAGGGCTTCGTAGACAGTGGGAGCAGCGGAAACGTGTGCAAGATGTTTTATATGATAAAACAGGCATCGCGGAGTTGGAACATCTGTTTTGATATGGTAGTCAAAGAGTTTGACTTCATCAAAATGGTAGATGAACCTTGTATATACAAAAAGGTAGTAGGGAGTATGGTGGTGATCCTCGTAGAGTACGTGGATGACATACTCTTAATAGGGAAGGTGTTTCCTATGCTACGCTCGGTCAATCTCCGCTTATCACAAGGTTTCTCCATATAGGATCAAGGTGATACCTCCTAAATCCTAGGTTTTGGATCTATGAGATAGATCTAATTGGATGTTAGGATACTCACTAGTTGTAGTGAGATGGTATCAATCGATCCTGGGGAGAATCACTGGAAAGGTTCCAGGGTGATAAGGACGATTGAATGTCAGTCGCAGGCTTGTCTATACCCTCAGTGGAGGGACGGTATGTTGGAAGAGTTCCAAGCTAGATACCGTGACATACTAGACGATTAAAGGCAAGATGCATCGTTACCAAGGATACTACCAAAGAGGAAGTCTGGATATATATAAGTTCATAAGATGAACTTCGTTCCTACCATTGTGTGACAATGGAGTTGTGGCTTTAGCCAAGGAACTACCGTCCCATCAGACATCCAGATATAATTCTTAGGCAGTATCACCTGATCATGGAGATGGTTGATCTCCAGGGAGATCGAGGTTAGGAGAGTAGACACAGAGGACAACAGCGCGAATCCACTCACGAAGGCCTTTTTCCCAGTAGAGACTTTTACGGGATGGTTGAGTATGAGATACTTCAACCGCAGCTAATTGTTGGGTATGTGATACCATAACAGATGGCCCTAGTGCAAGTGGGAGATTGTTAGTTATATGTATGCCCTGGAGGCCATTACTGTACATACGATGTATATTGTAGTGGATGCTAGGACATATATAGGGAGGACTTTCTTGCTCGACATGATAGTATGCTATCTGGTTGTACTTTATCTTAACATGTACTCTGATTGTCTCTATGTTACATGTTGATAAAGCCCTTAGGATGTGTACTCGACTACTGGGACTATGATGAGATCATACTAGTGGGGCCACGGTAGTCGACGAGTACATCCTATAACTGTTCCTAGTCGAGGGTGTATCGAGACAGGGCATCGATGCACCAGAGTAGACTAGCGTATACGCATCTTGACCCATATGATGGGCGATGGATGATCCCATATCCATCGGTGTTTGACATCAAGGATGGTGTACGGGTGTTCAGTGGAGACTGGGTACACTGGACGGACTCGCCGAGAACTCCCAGATGGTATTATACCATACGTCAGATGGCAGTTCTCTGGTGACACTGGTACAGAGTAGTCTGTTGACCCGAGATCGTCATAGAGTCTTGTGTGATTCCCACTGTGCTTTGATTTCCATCATACCACGTCCATGAGGGCGTGCAAAAAGGTGGCTTTTGGGTACAGTCCCGAATCACATGGAGGCAATGAGCGATAGGAGGGGATTCGTCTCTCCCGGTATAGGGAGTTGATGTTGTGCTGTGTTCGATTGGCTATAACCGGAAATCCCTGGCCAGGGTTGCTGAGATTTACTGGTAAGTGTTATCGATAGTTTCTCGAACTGTTATAGACCTCATATCGACACGACTTATCGAGCTACTGGGGTCTGACGTTTACCACCCCTAGGCGAGATATGCAACATATTAGACGACGAGACCGGACTGTACGGGAGTGTTACTGTTTGGATCCACAGGAGAAAGTACAGGCTTGCTTGTTGATCTTCTGAGCGCTCAATACCTGGGTAGCTGTTACGTTTAGCTGACCGCTTGCAGCTTGTGGGTGTTTGATATGATCATCACCTACTGCCGGCGTATTGACGATTCTTTAGAGTCCTACACAGAGGTTTCTTGACTTAGGAAAAACGGAGTAGGAGCACATATGTGATATGTGCGGGACCGAGGATAATGCGATATGTGATACCGTATTATATTCTCGCGATATTTGATATCAGCCGGGTCATCGGATCAAGTGTTGATTCGATGAATCGGTACGGATAAATATTAGTCGGTTATATGCGATATAGCCGGATTGTCGGATCAAGTGTTGATTCGATAATTTAATGTATAATAATATATATGATATATTAAATGACATTAACTAATATTTGCTCACTAAAAGATTCTTTCTCTCACTCGGGTAATACATTGATATATATGCGATATATGTTAATTGTATTATTTTATTTTGTTACGATAAATATTATATATGTGATATATAATATTGTAACATGATATGATAAATAATGCAACTTGTTTAGTGGAGTTTAAACATGATTAGGGTTTGGATTAGGGTTAAACTTTCTAGAAGTTTCTAGAAGGTTTTATTTTGTTTTGTGAAAGATATTTTCAAGTGAGTCATGCTTTAACCAAACCCAAACCCTAACCCTAGTCTATTCTCTACAATGGTTAAGTGAACCATGGTTGCATAATCTATCATATTATTCTTTCTATTCATCACAAATGATTAATCTTCTTCTTCCTCCTTCATTCTTCCATGAAAAAGCTCACTAGATTTTTCAAAGGTGATGAATAAATATGAGAAAAAGATAAATAAATAGAGCAAAATTCCTACTTCATCATCCTCATCTTCCCTTGCCATTTAGATGAGGGTGTTCACATCATTTCATGAGTGTTAGCTTGTGTTAAAGAAACTTCGAGGTAGATCATCTTAGTATCGAAGATCGGAAGCAAAGGTTGCGTCTTTCTCTTCGTGGAACCTCTCGAGAGTCCGGATCCCGATGATCGCAGCGAAGGGACCATAACACGGAGCATATGAAGTGAAGGACCGGATCTACAAAGGTTGTAATCCCTCTCACTTAGTGTTAAAGTGTTTAGCATGTTGTTTTCGCCTAATCTCTAGTTTAAAGTTCCGTATTCGGGTAGTTCGGCACGGCTAAATTTTTAATCGGGCATGGTTGATGCCTTGTAGACCCTTGTGCGCGTGCCTAGTAACCCTACAGAAACCGTAGTATCTCTCAGGTGGATGAGGAACCCTACTAGATTCGCGGAGAGGCTGAGTTTCGTTGGAGACTATTGAATCCTTTGGTTCCACTAAATCATCAGCTGTTAGTTTTTCTAGCTGGAACTTTTTCCAGTTCTACTTCATGACCACTAATTTCTTCACAAGAAATTCCTTTTCTAAAAAGGTGGCACGCTGAGAAACAAAACACCTTTTGCTCCTCAGAATGGTAGAAGATATACCCTTGCTAATGTTCGGGATATCCCACAAACTTATACAGAACTAACCTTGCCTTGAGCTTGTCCGGATTTTTCTTTTTAACATAGGCCGGACAACCCCATATCTTAACTCGTTTAAGACATAGTCTCTTCCCATTCCATATCTCATATGGAGTGGTAGGCACTGATTTGGATGGAACCCCATTCAATAGGTATGCAGCTTCTCAAGTGCATAACTCCACAAGGAAATAAGCAACTCAGTAGTACTTATCATAGAGCGCACCATATCTCATAGGGTGCAATTGCTCCGCCCCGATACACCGTTGTGCTGTGGTGTACTCGGAGGAGTAATCTGAGAGAGAATCCTATTCTCTTTTAAATAATCCAGGAACTCCATGCCCAAGTATTCTCTTCCTCGATCACATCGAAGGACTTTAATACTTCTACCCGTCTGGTTCTCAACTTCAAGCTTATATTCTTTGAATTTCTTATAAGTTTCAGACTTGTGTTTCAACAGGAACACATGTCCGAATCTTGAGAGATCATCGATGAATATAATGAAGTACAAAGAACCAACACTGGCATTGTGTAGACATCGGACCGTATACATCATCATGTATCCGTCCCAAGAGTTCAGCAACTCATCCTCCGTTTCCACTAAACGGAGTTTTGGTCATTTTACCTTTGAGACAAAACTGGCAAGTATCATAATATGAAAAATTCGAACAGATTCAATTATTCATCCTTATTTAACTTAGCTAGTCGTGTCGCATTGATATGACCCAGTCTACAATGCCACAAGAAGGTTTCGTTGATTTCTGAACTACTCCTCTTGTGTGTGTTTTAATTACTTTGAACTATGGTTTGATTTAGAACATATATGCTATTACATAACGTGCCTGATACAATCAACTCTTGATTCAGGAAAATGTTCACAACATTATCCATCAATAAAAAATTATATCCTTCTTTAACTTATTAAAGAAACTGATGTAATGTTGTATATCAGGCTCGGTATGTAATAACATTCGTTCAGAATCAATGTATTAATACAAGATGATATTTTCCAACTGATTTGGCTGCAACACTTGCATCATTCTCTACACTTAGAGACATATCACCCATTCCCAGTTCTCTACCTTTCTGTGGCCCATGTAACATATTACATATGCGGGATCCTGATCCGGTATCACATACCCACGACGTAGAGGATACTGAGAAACAGTTCTCGGTAATGAACATACCCGAAGAAGATGCATCAACATATACTTTCTTCGATTGGGCTGCATATGAATCCTAGTATTCCCCTATTTCCTGCTCGGACTTATAACAATTATAAGAAAGAACGGAACCAACGTTCCCCAGCTCAGTATAATAAGCAGGTTCGGTCAAAACATCCATATTATTATCTTGATTAAGGCATGATATGATCACTACCAGGAGAGAGAGAGAGAGAAGAAAACACTCTGCGTGCGCTCTTACAAGATTAGATTGGTTATTATTTTATCTAATCAGGATGGCTCCCACTATTTTTATCAAATCTTCCTTCAAACCCTAAAAGGTAAGACTAGCCGGGATTAATTACACCCTACAAGTTCGGCAATCTTTCAGCCAGGCCGGAGTCGGTACTTTGAAGGAGGTTTCCCGTGCTTTCGCATGGACCTAATTAAAATAAACCTCGTTTTCCCAGAGGCGTAACCCCGTTAACACCTTTCTAGACACCTACTTGATCGACTAATTGTAATGTGCAAAACTATCCCAGGAGTAACTCTTACTCGCAGTGGGTATCGGGATCCAACTATCTCATAGAAGGTATGCAATCTCATTGCAAATTTCAACACTTGAAATTCCCGATAATATTTTGTTGGATATATGTATGCCCTAGAGGCCATTATGTGATAGTGGATGTATCTATACATGTATATATATATATATATATTCAGTTTGCATTCTTGCTCGACATGATAGTATGCTATCAGGTTTTTCTTTATCTGACATGTTTATTTGATCATGCTTCTATTCATTCATACATGCTGATAAAGCCCTGAGGATATCAGCTTGACTACTCTGATTATGATGGAGATCATACTAGTGGGACATCTGTAGTCTATAAGCATATCCTGAAATGTCCCTAGTCGGAGGTGTATCGAGACGGGGCATCGATATACCAGAGTAGACTAGCGTATATGATACTAGACCCATATGATGGGCGATGGATGTTCCCACATTCATCGATGTTTGACATCAAGATCATATACGGGTGCTCAGTGGTGACTGGGTACACTGGACGGACTCGCCGAGAACTCCTATATGGAATTATATCTATCGTCGGATAGCAGTTCTCAGGTAACACTGGTACAGGTTAGTATGTAGACCCGAGATCGTCATAGAGCCTTGTGTGTTCTCCCACTGTACTTTGATTACCACCCTACCACGGCTCTAATGAGTCGTGCAAACAGGTGGCCGTTGGGTACAGTCCCGAGACACACGAAGGCAATGAGCGATAGGAGGGGTTTCGTCTCTCCCGATATTGGGAGTGGATGATGTACTGTGCCCGACTGGTTATAGCAGCAAGTCCCTGGCCAGGGCTACTGAGATTTGCTGATAAGTGTTATCAGTAGTTTCTCGAACTGTTATAGACCATTCACCGGCACGACTTATTGAGTTATTGGGGTCGACGTGACCATCCCTAGGCTCGATATGCAGCATATCTGACGAAGAGACCGGACTGTACGGTAGTGTTGCCGGTTGGCTCGACAGGAGTTGTAACAGGTTCGCTTGTTTTCTTCTTATCGCTCAATACCCGGGTGGCCGTTACGTTTGGCTGACCGCTTGCGGCTTGGGGGTGCTTGATATGATCATCACCCACTGCCGGCGTATTGACGAGTCTTAGAGTCCCACATAGGAGTTACCTAGTCCAGGCGAAACGTTGTGGTGCGCGTATGCGATATGCGCTTGGACCCGATTAAAATGCGTGTATGGGATACCGTATATTAATTGGGCGGCTTGCTAATGGTCGGGTCATATGTGATATGACCGGATTTGTGAATCAAGTGTTGATTCATCATTAGTTTCTCACTACAAATTCTATCTTGTTTATGTTGGATGCATGCATGCATGTGTGCATTCATTCTTGTTCATGCACATATGGATGTGCAAGCACACATGCATACATACATCATATATTATCATGGTTGTTTATACAATGGGAATGGTGGATGTATAAGAATTACACCATGGTTGTATTTGGATAATTATTGGATTTAAATTAAAACAAAAGAAAATGAAAAATGGGTTAAATCACTTAAGAATTTCTACACTCTTCTAACTCAACCATGCTCACCTAACATTTAACCCATAGTTTATTTTCTTATCATGCTTTTAATTTAAAATAAAATGATATCTAAATATCTAACCATAGTTGGTTTAGAGAAAGAAAAATATATATAGCTATTTTCCTTTTTCTCTTACATAAGATAATTCATTCTCTTCTTCTAAAATCCACCATCTTCATCAACCTCCATGCTCTTGCTCTCTAGTTCATACAAGAGAGTGAATCACTCATAAAAATAAGATTTTGAAGTGAGATCCATAACCACAACTTCATTCTAATCAAGTCTAGCTCACTTGATTAGAGTGTTCTCTTTGTTTTTCAAAGTTGCAAGCTTGGACGGGAAAACTCCGGGTGGATCGTCGTGGACGTGGGAGGAGTACAAACGGACCTTCATCCAACACCCAAAGAGCCTAAGGAGCGAAGCAAATACGGGAGCTACAAAGCTCACTTGATTAGAGTGTTCTCTTTGTTTTTCAAAGTTGCAAGCTTGGACGGGAAAACTCCAGGTGGATCGTCGTGGACGTGGGAGGAGTACAAACGGACCTTCATCCAACACCCACAGAGCCTAAGGAGCGAAGCAAATACGGGAGCTACAAAGGTTGTAGCCTTCTAACCCTAAGCTTTTCTAGTTTAAAGTTTAACAAACCTAATTTTCTAGGATCGATCCACTTGCGCGTTTGTTTAGCACATTAAAAATCATAACTTTTGGACATGTGATGCTTCAAAACACCTCATAGGGTGCTAAACAAACCCATCATTGGTATCAGAGCCGACCTAGAACATTAGGCGACCTTTTTGCGAAGTAAAAAGTCCGATCGAAACAAAATACGACTTTTAAAGGTGCTCTCTGGAAATTTTTTTGAAACTGACTTTTTTCAGAATTAAAAATTCTCAAAAAATAGAGCAGGTAAAAATTAGATGATCTGGAAAATTCGAGCAAGTGAACAGTAACTTTGGCCGCTGAAGCGCGGCATAAGCAATCTTATGCCGCGCATCCGCGGCCATATGAGGGGCTCTTTGACAATTTTTTGCACAGTAATTTTCTTTACCTGCTACAGTATATTTTGAGTATATTTAATCTGAATCTGCTGTTGAAAATTTCTGGAGATGTTTTTGGCCTCGTGGTTTCGATCGGATTTTTCATTTCGCTTTCTTTTCCGGGTAAACTAGAAAGTGTTGAAGTGTTTGAACGAATATCATTTACTCAATATTCACGGGGTTTTAAATAGTTTAGAGATACGTGCAAGTCTTTTTGCGGTGGTCCCTCTAGAAGACAACAAACCTTAACTCGATTATGTGACCGTCTCGAACTTCCCTTTGAACCCTAGGGTTTGGGGCAGTACGGCGTGCCACATGTGAGGCGTTGGCTTGACCCTTCTACGGCTGGACCGCCGCTACTGTGTCACACTCCAGATTATTTTGAACCCTGCTCAAGTGTTGAGCTTTAGTGAATCTTGGGTGTTTGATTGTTCGTTCGAAAACTTTAATACTGTCTGTTTGTCTGGAATGTGATACAATATGTGGAATTCATATGGTTTAGGCATGAAATACGAGATATGTGATATTTCGCATTTATGATGTCTAAAGAGAATCTGGATTCCAAATATTGTAGTTTTGCACTTTCTTTTCTGTGACCGTAAGTGTAGTATGTTAGATATCGCCGGTTTCGTTGCTATACATCAACGACAATCGGGGTACGCATACTTACTTACGTTGATGTTATGTGTTGCTGAGATATGATGTGTAGGATTGTCGCGATTGAATAGCCGGGGGGTTTTGTGAGATGAGAGTTTTATATTTTCATTCATGTAAATTCAAATGTAATGTAATATTCTTTTATTTGGGGCACTTCCAGGTTGCGGTTGTGTCACCAGTGTTGTATATTATTTACTTTTCCGCATTAGGATGGACCCAAGGAGGGGAGCACAGGTGACCGGGTTCTGGGGTTCAGTGGGAGGCCATCTCGAGGAGTCCAGACCGGGTCTCCTAAACTCCAGGATTGGTAGGGTCACTTGCCGCTCTCGTAGGGGTCCAGGGTGTGGGCTTGGCTATTCATCGCGACTGTGGAATCTGTATTTTCTATTCTGGCTAAATACTAAATACGGACGTCCTAGTATATCCCACGTTATATCTATATTTCTGCTGCCTGTGTTCTGTGAAATCTGAGACGAATGACTTATTATATATATGATATATAGTAGACGTTGCTTATGTTTTACACCCGCGCTAGTCCCGTCCCGGTATGCCGTTAGTTAAGTAACCTAACGGTGCATAACGGAACATTGCGGCGAATGCGGATGGCATAAGCGTACGTGTTATTTTCGTTTCTTTTCTGTGATTGGCTTAAGGACTTAAATGATGGGATTACATTAATGTGATTAATGTAAAGAAAATAAACCTAATAGATGTTGTAGAATCGGATTTAAAAACTACTCGGCTTTTTATGAAAATGCTATTTTTCAAAACTGCGGAGCTTAAGCCACTCCTTTTGAAAAACCGTTTGATTCTACAACGATATCAAGTTCAAAGCGTTAAAGATTTTCTTAAAAATCATTCGCAACCCTCCGTCATTTTAGGAAGTAGAGTACTTAGTATTCGTGCTACGTTTGTTGACTTTAGTTAAGGCGTAGTGTACGGTAGCTAAGTGATGTTTTCCTACAATGCATATGATGCAGATTAATTAGGACATTCATGCGACTTTGTTGACCATAGTTAAGGGTCATATGGGTGGGTCTGATTGATCAAGAAATGACGGGTAGAACTTGACTGGTACTTATGATTTGTTGACCATAGTTAAGGTCATAAGTACTAGGGGTAAAAAATTACATCGGGAATTTCAAGTGTTGAAATTTGCAATGAGATTGCATACCTTCCATGTGATGGTTGGATCCCGATCCCACTGTGGGCAATAGTTGCCCCTAGGAGAGTTTTACAGTTTATAATTAGCTAACTCATTAGGTGTCTAGAAAGGTGTTAACGGGGCTCCGCCTCTGGGAAAACGAGGTTTACTCTAATTAGGTCCGTGCGAAAGCACGGGGAACCTCCCTCAAAGTACCGACACTGGCCTGGCTGAACGGTTAGCGAAGTTGTAGACTGTAATTAATCCTGGCTAGTTATTCTTTTTAAGGTTTGAAAGAAAACTTGATAAAAAGCAGTGGGAAACATCGATTAGACAAGATAATAAACCAATCTAATCTGTGCAAGAGCTTTCGCTGAGTGTATTCTTTTCTCTCTCTTAATGGCAGATACCAATGACTGGACTTAAGCTTCTACTAGATAAGAACAAACTGAATGGGACCAACTATAAAGACTGGCTAAGGAATCTGAAGATCGCCTTGACATATGATAAAGTATCATATGTCCTCACGGCTTCAGCCCCGCCCGTCCCAGGCCCAAAATCCTCAGTTGCGGACATTGAAGTCCGCAAGACATGGGACGCTAACTGTGCCACGGCAAAATGCCTCGCGCTTGCATCGATGGATAACACACATCAAAAGCAGCACGAGGACATGGACATTCACGGGATATTACTCCATACAAAGGAGTTGTATGGGGAGCAGTCCCGCGTATTACGATACGAAGCATCAAGGAAACTGTTTCACATGCGGATGGCCCCTGGCACACCAGTAGCAGACCATGTTTTGAAGATGATAGCTCTTATAGAAGAGCTTGAGGACCTTGGATGGACAATGGACAATGAGCAATATATAGATATTATTCTGCAGTCCCTCCCCTCCACCTTTGCTCAGTTCATAGTGAACTTTAACATGCATAGCATGGAGAAGGAACTCCCTGAACTCCTTAATATGTTAAGGAGTGCAGAGAGCACTATGAAGTCAGCAAAGACTCCCGTTATGACCATTGGACAGTCTTCTTCTTCTCGCCCAAAAGCTAAGGCCAAGGGAAAGAAAAAGAAGAAACCCACTAATCCTAAGGGTGGAGTCAAAAAGGCGAAGGGAAAGGGAAAGTCCACGGCTGGAGACCCGGGGAAAGGCGAGTGTTTTCATTGCCACAAGACAGGACATTGGAAGCGCAACTGCACAGAGTACTTAAGTCTCAAGAAGAAGCATGGTGATGCTTCCGCTTCAGGTGCGTTTGTGACTGAAAACTGTTTTTCTATAAACTCTGCTTCCTGGGTATTGGATACCGGTTCAGGTTCTCACATTTGCAATTCTATGCAGGGGTTGAGAAATAGCAAGGTTTTGAAGACAGGTGACCATACTCTCCGCGTTGGAAATGGTTCCAATGTACATACAGTCGCAGTGGGAGAGTATCACTTGGGGTTGCCGTCTGGATGTATTTTGATTTTGAATCCATGTTATTTTGTACCTGATATGCTATGTAATATAATATCCGTTTCTTTGTTGGACAATGAAGGGTATAATTTTGTATTGCAAAACAATGTTATGAACATTCACCTGAATCAAATGTTGGTTGGGTATGGTACACTTAATAACGGAATATATGTCCTAAATCAACACACAGTTTTCAGTATACAACACACTAATAAAAGAAAACTTTCAGAATTAAATGAAGCTTTTCTTTGGCACTGTAGACTTGGTCATATTAACGAAACAAGACTAAACAAGTTACACAAAGATGGATATTTAAATCCTTTTGAATATAAATCTTATGCGACTTGCCAGTCTTGTATCAAGGGTAAAATGACCAAAACTCCGTTTACCGGACACGGAGAAAGAGCTACTAAGCTCCTGGGCCTCATACATAGTGATGTATGTGGGCCAATGTCTACACAGGCTAGAGGCGGTTTTTCATACTTCATTACATTCACCGATGATTTCTCAAGATTCGGTCATGTATTTTTATTAAAGCACAAGTCCGACGCTTTCGAGAAATTCATTGAATATAAACAAGAAGTAGAAAAACAAACCGGCTTGAGTATTAAGATGCTTCGATCAGATCGAGGTGGTGAGTATCTCAGTACAGAATTTGCAAACTTCCTAAAAGAGAATGGGATTCTCTCTCAGCTCACTCCTCCTTACACACCACAGCACAACGGTGTGTCAGAACGACGGAATATGACCCTATTAGATATGGTCCGGTCCATGATGAGTGACGCTGAGTTACCAGTCTCGTTTTGGGGACATGCATTGGAGACTGCAGCGTTTCTGCTAAACAGGGTTCCAACCAAAGCCGTGTCTACCACGCCATATGAGATATGGAATGGGAAGAGACCATCTCTTAAAAGAATTAAGATTTGGGGTTGCCCGGCCTATGTTAAAAAGCAGAATCCGGACAAACTCGAGACACGGTCAGTCATGTGTAACTTTGTGGGATATCCAAAGAATTCTTATGGGTATCTGTTCTACCACAAAGAGGAACAAAAGGTGTTTGTTTCTCAGTATGCCACATTCTTGGAAAAAGAGTTTTTCACAGATAGAGATGATGGCAAGGTGGTAGATCTAGAAGAGGTTCTGGAGACACAAACTACAAATGACGATTTGGTTGAACCGGCTGTTGCAACAGAAACTGAAGAACCTCTGCCACTCCGTAGGTCTGGTAGGACTTCTCGCCCACCGGAGAGGTACTACGGTTTCCTCATTGATGGTGACAGAGAAGATTGCATCATGGATGATGATGATCCTACCAGTTTTCAGCAAGCTATCACGAGTGGTGACTCTGTGAAGTGGCTGGATGCCATGAGATCCGAAATGGAGTCTATGTACACCAACAAAGTATGGACTTTGGACGTTGTACCCCCTGGGGTAAAACCTGTAGGGTGCAAATGGATCTTTAAAAGAAAGATTGGTGTGGATGGGCAGGTAGAGACCTATAAGGCAAGACTTGTGGCGAAAGGTTTTCGTCAAAGACCAGGATTGGACTATGACGAAACTTTTTCGCCCGTAGCCATGCTTAAATCTATTCGGATCCTACTTGCTATTGCTGCTCACTACGACTATGAAATCTGGCAGATGGACGTTAAAACAGCATTTCTAAATGGAGATTTAGAAGAATGTGTTTATATGGATCAGCCGGAGGGCTTCATTGACAGTGGGAGCAGCGAGAAAGCATGTAGATTGCTTAAATCCATATATGGGTTAAAGCAGGCATCTCGGAGTTGGAACATCTGTTTCGATGATGTTATCAAAGAGTTTGATTTCATCAAAAATCCGGATGAACCTTGTGTTTATAGGAAGGCTGTAGGAAGAGCTGTCACATTCCTCGTATTGTACGTGGATGACATTCTTCTGATAGGAAATGACATTCCTATGCTACAGTCGGTCAAATCATTCTTATCACTGAGGTTCTCCATGAAGGACCTGGGTGATGCCACATACATCCTGGGCATAAGGATCTATAGGGATAGATCCAAAAAGTTATTGGGACTGTCCCAAACCAGGTACATCAACACCATCCTAAAGAGGTTTAGTATGGAAGACTCCAAGCGGGGTGCCTTACCCGCTTGCCATGGAGTCACTCTCTCCAAGGATTCTTGTCCAAAGACCGATGAAGAGAGAGCTCGCATGAGCATTATACCTTATGCTTCGGCAGTAGGATCTATAATGTATGCGATGTTATGTACACGCCCAGATGTAGCTTATGCACTTAGTGTTGTAAGCAGGTATCAATCCAACCCAGGGGAGAACCACTGGACAGCTGTGAAGAACATTCTTAAGTACTTACGAAGGACTAAAGAATTGTTCTTGGTGTATGTAATAAGGATCTCCAAATGGAGGCCTTTACCGATTCGAGCTTCCAGAGCGATAAGGATGACAGCAAATCTATCTCAGGGTTTGTATTTACCCTCAATGGAGGGGCGGTGAGTTGGAAGAGTTCCAAACATGATACCGTTGCAGACTCTACGATGGAGGCTGAGTACATTGCTGCAAATGATGCCGCCAAGGAAGCCGTCTGGATGAAGAAGTTCGTCTCGGAGCTAGGAGTAGTTCCAACCATTATTGATCCAATACCCTTGTATTGTGATAATAATGGGGCGATGGCGTTAGCCAAGGAGCCCAGATCCCATCAGCGGTCCAGACACATCCTGAGGCGATTTCATTTGATCCGGGAGATTGTAGATCGCCGCGAGATCGAGATTAAGAGAGTAGACACAAAGAATAACGCCGCGGATCCATTCACCAAGGCCCTCCCTCAGCCGCAGCATGAGCGACTTTTTGAGCAGTTGGGTATGAGATACGCCAATAACTGGCCTTAGTGCAAGTAGGAGATTGTTGGATATATGTATGCCCTAGAGGCCATTATGTGATAGTGGATGTATCTATACATGTATATATATATATATATTCAGTTTGCATTCTTGCTCGACATGATAGTATGCTATCAGGTTTTTCTTTATCTGACATGTTTATTTGATCATGCTTCTATTCATTCATACATGCTGATAAAGCCCTGAGGATATCGGCTTGACTACTCTGATTATGATGGAGATCATACTAGTGGGACATCTGTAGTCTATAAGCATATCCTGAAATGTCCCTAGTCGGAGGTGTATCGAGACGGGGCATCGATATACCAGAGTAGACTAGCGTATATGATACTAGACCCATATGATGGGCGATGGATGTTCCCACATTCATCGATGTTTGACATCAAGATCATATACGGGTGCTCAGTGGTGACTGGGTACACTGGACGGACTCGCCGAGAACTCCTATATGGAATTATATCTATCGTCGGATAGCAGTTCTCAGGTAACACTGGTACAGGTTAGTCTGTAGACCCGAGATCGTCATAGAGCCTTGTGTGTTCTCCCACTGTACTTTGATTACCACCCTACCACGGCTCTAATGAGTCGTGCAAACAGGTGGCCGTTGGGTACAGTCCCGAGACACACGAAGGCAATGAGCGATAGGAGGGGTTTCGTCTCTCCCGATATTGGGAGTGGATGCTGTACTGTGCCCGACTGGTTATAGCAGCAAGTCCCTGGCCAGGGCTGCTGAGATTTGCTGATAAGTGTTATCAGTAGTTTCTCGAACTGTTATAGACCATTCACCGGCACGACTTATTGAGTTATTGGGGTCGACGTGACCATCCCTAGGCTCGATATACAGCATATCTGACGAAGAGACCGGACTGTACGGTAGTGTTGCCGGTTGGCTCGACGGGAGTTGTAACAGGTTCGCTTGTTTTCTTCTTATCGCTCAATACCCGGGTGGCCGTTACGTTTGGCTGACCGCTTGCGGCTTGGGGGTGCTTGATATGATCATCACCCACTGCCGGCGTATTGACGAGTCTTAGAGTCCCACATAGGAGTTACCTAGTCCAGGCGAAACGTTGTGGTGTGCGTATGCGATATGCGCTTGGACCCGATTAAAATGCGTGTATGGGATACCGTATATTAATTGGGCGGCTTGCTAATGGTCGGGTCATATGTGATATGACCGGATTTGTGAATCAAGTGTTGATTCATCATTAGTTTCTCACTACAAATTCTATCTTGTTTATGTTGGATGCATGCATGCATGTGTGCATTCATTCTTGTTCATGCACATATGGATGTGCAAGCACACATGCATACATACATCATATATTATCATGGTTGTTTATACAATGGGAATGGTGGATGTATAAGAATTACACCATGGTTGTATTTGGATAATTATTGGATTTAAATTAAAGCAAAAGAAAATGAAAAATGGGTTAAATCACTTAAGAATTTCTACACTCTTCTAACTCAACCATGCTCACCTAACATTTAACCCATAGTTTATTTTCTTATCATGCTTTTAATTTAAAATAAAATGATATCTAAATATCTAACCATGGTTGGTTTAGAGAAAGAAAAATATATATAGCTATTTTCCTTTTTCTCTTACATAAGATAATTCATTCTCTTCTTCTAAAATCCACCATCTTCATCAACCTCCATGCTCTTGCTCTCTAGTTCATACAAGAGAGTGAATCACTCATAAAAATAAGATTTTGAAGTGAGATCCATAACCACAACTTCATTCTAATCAAGTCTAGCTCACTTGATTAGAGTGTTCTTTTTGTTTTTCAAAGTTGCAAGCTTGGACGGGAAAACTCCGGGTGGATCGTCGTGGACGTGGGAGGAGTACAAACAGACCTTCATCCAACACCCAAAGAGCCTAAGGAGCGAAGCAAATACGGGAGCTACAAAGCTCACTTGATTAGAGTGTTCTCTTTGTTTTTCAAAGTTGCAAGCTTGGACGGGAAAACTCCGGGTGGATCGTCGTGGACGTGGGAGGAGTACAAACGGACCTTCATCCAACACCCAAAGAGCCTAAGGAGCGAAGCAAATACGGGAGCTACAAAGGTTGTAGCCTTCTAACCCTAAGCTTTTCTAGTTTAAAGTTTAACAAACCTAATTTTCTAGGATCGATCTACTTGCGCGTTTGTTTAGCACATTAAAAATCATAACTTTTGGACATGTGATGCTTCAAAACACCACATAGGGTGCTAAACAAACCCATCATATTTTTCCCCTAACGTCCTATGGCCTTGACAGAGGCCAACAAACCATAGGCTGCTAGTCAAGTTCAACCCGTACATTTCATGATTGAATTAAACCCACCCGCACGACCCTTGACAGAGGCCAACAAGGTCATACGACTACCCTAATCTAATTGCATCACATGCTTTGCAGATAAGCACTAATCAGCTACCACACACTATGCCTTGACAGAGGCCAATAAACGCAGCACGAATACTAAATAGTCCTTATCTGAAATGTCGGAGGGCTACGACAGGTTTTTAAGAAAACCCTTTGCGTAATGAACTTGATCTCGTTATAGAATCGAGTGATTTTGAAAAAGAGTGTTTTTAGGCTTTTGCTAGTTTTGCTACAGAGGTCACTCCCGGTGAAGGGATCTCGGCTCTTTCCTCATCGAATGAGGTGCTGGATATTTCAAAAATACAACTATGCAAAGCATGAACTAAAAAAGTAATCAAAAGACAACACCGAGTGGGTTGTAGCATCTGCCAGTTTCGCTAAAGAGGTCACTCCCGGTGAAGGGATCTCGGCTCTTTCCTTATCGAATAAGGTGCTGGATATTCTACAAGGAATACCGCTATGCAAAGCAAGAACTAGAGCTACCAGTTTTTAAAACAAGATTCTGCAACATCTTTAGGCTTCTTTTATTTCATTAATCTCATTAATGAAGTCCCATCAAATTATGCTTTCTAAGCATCACAGAAGAAACGAAAGCAGCAATTTTAATTATATATCATATATATAATATAAGCATTCGTCTCAGAATATCAAGTGATCACATCACAGAATATCTTCCAATAAATTAAGCCAATAAATTAAGAATACACATATGAAATATTGGATATACTAGGAAATCCGTGTTTTAAATTAAGCCAATAAAAAAACGCGGATTCCACGGTCGCGATGAATAGCCAAACCCACATCCCTAGACCCCCATGAGAGCGGCAAGCAACCCTACCAATTCTAGAGTTAGGAGACCCGGTCTCGACTCCTCGAGATGGTCTCCCACTGGACTCTAGAACCCGGTTACTTGTGCTCCCAGCCTTGGGTCTATCCTAATGCGAAAAAGTAAATAATATACATCAATGGTAACATCATCCTCAACCCGGAAGTGCCTCAATAAAAGAATATTACATACAAGTTTTTACATGAATGAAAATGGAAAAACTCTCATCTCATATAAAACCCCCCGTCTATTCAAAACACGACGATCCAATATAACATATCCCAGCACCACAGAACATCACATGTCTTCAACGTAAGTAAATATGCGTATCCCAATTGTCGTTGACATATAGCAATGAAACCGGCGATACACCACATATTACACTTACGGTCGCAGAAAAGAAAGTGAAAAACTACAACAGTTGGAATCCGCAAGCACCTTAGATATCATAAACCCAATGTATCACATACTTTGGATTTCATGCCTAACCAAATGAATTCCTTAGACATCGCATGCCTAACAATTATAAACGCCGCATTTTAGTCTCGATATTGAAAACACTTTTCAATAACCAGTCGGGTAATTCAACAAGATTCCCGACAACCTGATCGAATGCTCGTCGGAAACTTTAGTAGATGGCCGCACTCCCGATGCCGTCGACGAAGTGCACTTAGGCGGAACACCGCGGCCGCGAGCACCCAGGAGGATGCTTTTGGCAACGGGGTTCTCCTACAGTCACTTGGTCGGTGCTATGGGGCATGGTTATCTAGTAAGGTTACCTGGCGAGTATCGGCGTACACTACGTAATTGCGACGGACTTTTGATCCACATCAAAATTCCGTGGCAACCGATCAAATGAGACTAACTTGCTAGATTTATAAAATTCAAATTAGTTTTCATAAAACTAAATTTTTTGGATTCCAAATATTGTATCACAATCACAGATAGCTAGACGATGTTAAACTTTTCGATCGAATCAACAAACATCCAAAGTTTCCCAAAGAGCTCAACACTTGAGCAGAGTTTAAAAAAGTACCCAGAACATGCCACAACACCTATGGACCAACCGTAGAAGGGTCAACCCTTGCCTCACCTGTGGCGCCGCGGAACTACCATAAATCATAGGGTTTGATGGCGGTTCCGACGGTCACAGAATCGAGTTAGGGTTTCGTTCTTCTAGAGGGTCCATAGAAAACACCTGCACGATTTTCTGAAGATTTTAAACTTGAAAAAAATCCAACTCTTGGAAAATTTCCAGCGAGGGAAAAAATGGGTTATTGATATCCGTTCGAACTTTTTAACGTCGTCTAAATAACTCGAATAGATGTTAGAATTACGACTACGAAACACTCTGAATTGCCTTTGCACAAAGATAACATCACATGCAATTTTAGCAAAAACAAGCAACACCTGAAACACCAAAACCCAGAGACCGGAACACGATAAAAATTTGAAGCCCAGAAAATTTCAAATAACCGGCCAGGCCGGATTTTCAAGACATGTGGCCGGCCAAAATCCGGCGACGAGGGTTCAAATTTCTACTGTGTTCATGTTACATCTCATATAGCATTCTGCAACTGCTTAAAAAATTTTTAGACACTCTGAAAATTTTGACAGAAACTGGGTTTATATTTCGAGTGTTTCGGAGTTGTTTTGGTTTCGTAATACTACAACATCGTCTAATTCTCTGGCATGGCTCTGATACCACTGCTGGGTTCCTTAGGGCGGCCGCTGGGTTTCGGGAGGTATCGACCATGCCGTTTTTAAAAAATTGGCGCGCTAAAGAACCCTAACGCTAGAATCTAAACTAGAGAATTAGATGAACAAGCATGTAAACATCTTTACATCTAAGTGAACAAGGAATACAACCTTTGTAGATCGGTCCTTCACTTCAATAGCTCTGTGTAATAGTCCCTTCGCTCCAAGTAGTGATCTCCCAGACCCTAGTGAGGCTTCACAAGGTGAAATGAACAAGCTTGCTTGAAGTCTTCGAGGCCGAAGATGATCTACGTCGAGGAGACACTAACTCAAGCTACCTCTTCACTAGGTGATGATCTAGTGAAGAAACAACTCAATCTAAATGGCAAATAGAGAAGAGGTTGATGAAGTAGGAATTTTGCACACTTTAGAAATAATTTTCTCACTAATTTTCTTCACCTCTCATGAAGCTAGAAAGCTTTTGGAGATGAGGAAGAAGATGAAGTGTGAATGGAATAATGAGTGAGAATAGCAACCATGTGTGAGTTAGTATCATATACTAACTCATGTAGAGACTAAACCATGGGTAAACAACAATGGTTGGGTTAATAAATATCTTCAAGTAAAACAAAATTGGTGGACTTGGTCAATGGTTCTACAAGCTTCTACAAGCTTCAACCATGTGACAATTTCCAACAAATTTTGATTTACTTTAAATAAATAAAACCCTCCATTATTATTTGCATGGTGTGAGTCTCATACACCCATGTATGCATGTGGCATCAAGCACGACACAAAAGATGTACATTAATATATATCACATATATACTAAGTGTACACAAGTGAGAAAAAGAAATCTTAAGTGAGCTAATATTAGTTAATGTAAGATAATATATCAAATATATAATTATACATTAAATTATTAAATCAACACTTGATTTAATAATCCGGCTATATCACATACAACTAACTAATATCAAATGTATCATCTTGTCGAATCAACACTTGATCCGACAGCCCGGTTATATCACATATAACTGACCGATATCACATATCACGAGAATAGATGTAACGTTTTGAAAATCATTTAGGTGAAGTTTCCGATAATCGGTAAAATAACTGGTGTTTTCCGTAAAACCAGGAAATAATTATTTTTCAACATAGACTTAAATATACCTATTCTAGCAATGTATTTGCAACTATTTGGTATTTAATTGGTCGTTTGTAAAATTCTAGTTTACTTAAATATTTTTCTTAATTAATTATATTAAATATTATTTTAAGCTTTCACTAATACATTTAATTGGTGATATTTACAAATTGGAATGGGTTAATTATACTTTAGTGAACTATCACACATTAAACCAAAATGTAACATGTTGTGTTTGAAATGAAATGGAATTGTTAGGAGGGTTCTAGAAATTTAGAGAAGGGTTAAATAGAAAAGAAAATTTAAAATAATATAATAAACAAATGAGGTTTGGTGCATATTGATTTGAGTTATGGTTTTCTTTACTTGGAAATTCCCCCCTACCACATACACCAACACCTGGCCGAGCATAGCCCCCTCTCCATTCAAATCACTTATCTCAAAAAAAAGAAAAGAAAAGAAAGTAGAATGAAAAGATTAAAGAAAGAGGTATGGGCATTTTTGACTTAATGTATGGGATTTTCTTGACTTGACCACAACTCAAATCTCACACTCTATCTCCCTCCTTCTTGCTGGCCGAGCCCCTCCCTTGGCTGCCCCCCATCTTCTCCACTTCTTTCTCACTTCAAAAATCTCCAAAAAAATCCTTAAAAAATCATATCAAAATCCCACAAACTCTAAATCAAATCCTTACCCATTATTCCTTGGCCTAATCTATCATGGATCTTGGAGCAAGAGAGCAAATTGGGAGGCCAAGTTTACATGTTTGATCTTATGTTTGTGGAGGTATAATCTTAACCCTATAGTTAAATCGTTGGTTATTGCTTTAATCTAGCTTAATTAGGTATTTAATTAGGGTTTTGATTTCAAGATAAAATTTTCAAGAGAAGGGTTTTGATTTCAGTTAGGGTCTTTCACATCATTACTAGGTTAGTTAGTGTAGTTTGCCATCTAGTGGGCTTTCAAACCTAATCTAGTTGCTAAATTGCAAATTGTTACTTTTAGATTTTTCCTAATTAAGCTATTTTGCAAACTAGATTTTAGGATTAATGAAAATATACGAGATTAAAATCTAGTTGATATTTGTGTGGCTTAATTAAGTAGTTAAGTGATTATTGTGGCCACTAGATTTGTTAAAATATCTAGATTTGTACTAAATCGGATAATGGATGCTTACTTGGTTTTTAGAATAAAGCGATTTTATTTAAGTTTGAGGTTTTGATGGGTTATAACCTATTTCTTAATATATCTAGTATGTTGTGTAACGCACGATTAGTGCGATTGAGTTTTTGGATTGGTAGTTGCTACGTATAGCAACCCTAGTTGTGGTTTATGGTGTTGTCGCGAGCGTGTTTTGTGCACCAAGTGCGTGCGCGTTTAGTTAGTGCGCTTGGTTGACTTGTATTGGTTGTGTCCGCGACTAATTATATATTTATTCTCTTATTTACTTGTGTACGTTTCTAGGATCGGGTGCAAAGGCGTCGGATGTGGCGCGGAAATGGCAGATCTGGAATCGGATCAGATTAGCCGAGGCGTCCAGGTGAGTAGATGTATATCTACAGGGGAAATCGGGTGGATGACGTATAGCACGCCCCCAATTTCGTAGGGTATGATGTGTTTATGATATATATATATATATACCTATGTATTATTACGAGATGTGAATACTTAGCAAGAAAGGCTTTAGGAGACCATGGGTTGGATTTAGTGTAATTGGAGGAAAGTACTTTCAGTTTAGTTTCTTAGTTGCGAAACCCTAGAGTAAAGGTTGACACGCACACACAAGCACACACGTGGTTTGATTTGGGTGTATATGTTTATATGTGTATATATATATATATATATGTGTGTGTGTGTGTGTGTGTGTGTGTGTGTGTGTGTGTGTGTGTGTGTGTTGTGTGTGTGTGTGTGTTAGTATACACACACACACACAGATGATGAGCCCAGTATATGATACTTGGAGAAGAGCCGATATGATCGGGCATGATGCCGTGGGATTGTGATATGTGATTTGGTCATGATATGATACGACATGATATTATAGTGGATCATTGGGTGATGTGTTTTCATACACACGAGGATATATGTTTGATGATATGGGAATGTACTAGATTTTAGAACGGTACCCCTAATTCTTGATTTATCGATAATGATACTATATGGATAATGAGGTATATGTGACATTGACCTGTACCCCGATTTTGGGATGCCGTACGATGGATTTTACCGTACGAGATATAGATATGATGATTGATCTGCACTCTTGACTCGAGGATGTCGTACTATGTATTTTTACTGTACGTGACGCTATTGAGGCGGGATCGCCGACTACTAGATATATTGACTCGGACTTTAGGTGGATTTTCTTTACCCTTTAGACTGGGCTCGAGTCATGCTTACTTTCAAACTAACGAATCGTGAGTAGTTTTAAAGACAGGCCGAGGGATACTACGGATTTTTCAAAAGACGTATCTTTTCTTAAAAACCCCGTAGCCCTATTTTGTTTCTACAACCATGATTCGTGCTATTTCAAACACCAAAAACTGTATGACTCGTATATGGATAGGTATATTCTTCAATGTTGCGGTTACTGTATCATTTTCCATATATTTATGCTGTTCTCATCGCATTGCATGCTTATAAATGCGTTTTCTTTAGTTATTATAAAACCCTGTTGTTAGGACACCAGCACCATTACCGATGATGCGTATGCTCCACGTACACTTGCTTGCCGGCTCACACATATCATCATCGGTAATTTCCATGTCACGTACACATTAGATAACATTACTTCATCGGTATAATTTTCTAGCGGGTAGTTTCAACACAGTACTATTACGCATACTTTCACATGCTAGTTTAGATATTGCATTTATTACTTAGTTATCTCATGCATTTATACATTCATTCTGATATGCAATATCGTGGGGCTTTATGCCGATATTCACTGTTCACTGACTCGTGATTTTGAGATTTTGGATCTTTTATGAGATTTCTGGATTTTGGAAACCGCATGTGAATTTTTAAAAACTCATGATTGTTTTAAAAGAGAAAGATACGGTTTTCCTTGATATGATGAGTAGCGTCCACCATGATGTTTTCTCGGTTCTGAGTTGGTTTTCGAGACCCGATTCGAGGAGGAGGATGAACCGTCTGCGGGTATATGGTGGACCCGGTGAGGTACCTGTAGGGTTCCTAGGCACTCTCAAGAGGTCCCACAAGGCATCAACCATGCCAATTTCAAAAATTACGGTGCCGAGAAACCCTAGACTACGGATCGTTGGCTAGAATTCTAGGCGAAACATGAAACTAGTTTACAACTAAACTAAAAGAGCGGAAATACTGTAGGGTTCCTAGGCACCCTAATGAGGTCTCACAAGGCATCAACCATGCCAATTTCAAATTTTAACGGTGCCGAGAAACCCTAGAACGGATCGTCGGCTAGATGTTTAGGCGAAAAAGAAACTAGTTAACAACTTAACTAAAGTTTAAACGGAAATACAACCTTTGTAGATCCGGTGCTCCACCTCCATAGCTCCGCAACGAAGTCCCCTCGCTGTCCAAATGAATTCCCGGGCTCTAGCGTCGGCTTCGTCGGAGAAATGGCGAGCTAGGTCGTCGATGTCCATGCCGAAGATGATCTACGTCGAGGCATCGCTAGATCAAGCTCCACCTTCACCAAGCTATGAAAACTTGTGAAGGAAACACCCTATACTACTGGGCAAGAGGTAGAGGATGAAGAAATAGGAAGTGGGTAGACTTTAGAATTGGATTTCTCACTCTTTTTCTCACTTTGCCATTAAAGCTATCAAGCTTTTTCTTGAAGTGAAGAAGACGAAGAAGATGAAGAATATGATAAGTCTTTTTTAAATGAAAAAGAAAATCAATACTTATCATATTAAAAACCATGGTTAAGTGTAGAGAATGAATCATGGTTAAATGGAATGGTTAGGGTTAAGCATGAGACAAAAATGGTGACTTAGTCAAACCTTCATGAAGATTCAACAAGCATACAAATCAAGCCACCATTTTCATTTCTTTATGCAAATTTATTTTCCAAAAAGAAATAGATAAATAAATAAGGGAATAAAACAAAACCCTAACCATTATCATGTAACCATGGTTTGATCTTTACACTAAAACCCTAACAAGCATGTATCATCAAACATGATACATTCAAGTGCACAAAAAGTATATCACATATACAATGTGCACATCCGAGCGAGAAAATCCATTTAAAGTGAACCAATACTAGTTAATGCAAAGTAATATATCAAATATATAATTATACATTAAATCATTAAATCAACACTTGATTTAACGATCCGGTCATATCGCATATAACCGACTAGTATCCTATGTGTCGGCTTATCGAATCAACCCTTGATTCGATAACTAGGTTATATCGCATACAACCAATCGATACATAGATCGCGAGAATGAAATACGGTATCACATACACGCATTATTCTCGGTCCCGCACATATCTCATATGCGCTCCTATTTCGTTTCGCTTGAGCCAGGAAACCTCTGTGTAGGACTCTAAAGACTCGTCAATACGCCGGTAGCAGATGATGATCATATCAAGCACCCACAAGCCGCAAGCGGTCTGCTAAACGTAACGGCCACCCGGGTATTGAGTGATCAGAAGATCGACGAGCAAGCCCGCTCACACTCCAGTGAATCCAACCAGTAACACTAACGTACAGTCCGGTCTCGTCGTCTGATATGTCGCATATCTTGCCTAGGGGTGGTAAACGTCAGACCCCAATAGCTCGATAAGTCGTGTCGATATGAGGCTCATAACGGGTCGAGAAACTACTGGTAACACTTACCAGCAATTCTCTGATCAGCCCTGGCCAGGGACTTCCTGTTATAGCCAATCGAACACAGTGCAACATCAACTCCCTATACCGGGAGAGACGAATCCCCTCCTATCGCTCATTGCCTCCATGTGACTCGGGACTGTACCCAAAAACCACCGTTTTGCACGCCCTCTTGGACGTGGTAAGATGGAAATCAAAGCACAGTGGGAACCACACAAGACTCTATGACGATCTCGGGTCAACAGACTACTCTGTACCAGTGTCACCAGAGAACTGCCATCTGACGTGAGGTATAATACCATCTGGGAGTTCTCGGCGAGTCCGTCCAGTGTACCCAGTCTCTACTGAGCACTCGTATATCATCTCTGATGTCAAACACCGATGGATATGGGATCATCCATCGCCCATCTGTATGGGTCGAGAAAGTACACGCTAGTCTACTCTGGTATATCGATGCCCCGTCTCGATACACCCACGACTAGGGACTTTGAAGGATGTACTTATGGACTACCATGTCCCCACTAGTATGATCCGCATCATAGTCTTGGTAGTCAAGTACACATCCTAAGGGCTTTACCAACATGTAACAGAGAGACAATCAGTATACACGTTGAGGTAAAGAGCAACCAGATAGCATACTATCATGTCGAGCTAGAAAGTCCTCCCTATATATGTCCCAGCATCCACTACAATAAACATCCAATGTACAGTAATGGCCTCTAGGGCATACATATAACTAACAAATACAACCTTTGTAGATCCGGTCCTCCACCTCCATAGCTCCGCAATGAAGTCTCCTCGCTGTCCTAATCGAAATCTGGGCTCTAGCGTCGGCTTCATCGGAGAAATGGGCGGGCAAGGTCGTCGGCTTCGTGCCGAAGATGATCTACATCGAGGCATCACAAGATCAAGCTCTCACTTCACCAAGTCATGAAACTTGTGAAGAAAACACACTCTACTACTTGGCAAGAGGTAGAGGATGAAGAAATAGGAAGTGGGTAGACTTTAGAATTGGATTTCTCACTCATTTTCATCAATCACCATTGATGAAGTCAAGGTTCTTCATCTTGAAGAAGAAGAAGAAGAAGATGATGATGATAATAATATGATAGAATAAAAAAGATTAACTTGAAAAGATAATCCCATTCATTCTTATCATAATAGTTACAATGGTTAAGTGTAGAGAATGAACCAAGGTTAAGTGAAGTGGTTAGGGTTAAGCATGAAACAAAATGGTCACAAAGTCAAAGCTTCATGAAGCTTCAAAGAAAAAACAAAACTTGCAACCATTTCATTTCATATCTTTTCCAAATAAATAAATAAATAAATGATTAAGAAAAAGAAAACCCTAATCATCAATTTAACCATGGTTTAATCTTTACACTTAACCAAGTTAACATGTATCATCAAACATGATACAATCATTTGCACAAAAAGTATATCACATATACAACTTGTACAACCAAGTGAGAAAATCCTTTTAAAGTGAACCGATACTAGTTAATGCAAAGTAATATATCATATATATAATTATACATTAAATCATTAAGTCAACACTTGATTCAATGATCCGGTCATATCGCATATAACCGGCTAGTATCCAATGTATCGGCTTATCGAATCAATCCTTGATTCGATAACTAGGTTATATCGCATATAACCAATCGATACATTCATCGCGAGAATGGAATACGGTATCACATACACGAATTATTCTCGGTCCCGCACATATCTCATATGCGCTCCTATTTCGTTTCGCTTGAGCCAGGAAACCTCTGTGTAGGACTCTAAAGACTCGTCAATACGCCGGCAGCAGGTGATGATCATATCAAACACCCACAAGTCGCAAGCGGTCTGCTAAACGTAACGGCCACCCGGGTATTGAGCGATCAGAAGATCGACGAGCAAGCCCGCTCACACTCCTGTGAATCCAACCAGTAACACTTACCGTACAGTCCGGTCTGTTCGTCTGATATGTCGCATATCTCGCCTAGGGGTGGTAAACGTCAGACCCCAGTAGCTTGATAAGTCATGCCGACGTGAAGTCCATGACATGTGTGAAACTACTGATAACACTTACCAGTAGGTCACTGCAACCCTGGCCAGGGATTTCCTGTTATGGCCAGTCGAGCATAGCGCAACATCAACCCCCAATACCGGGAGAGACGAATCCCCTCCTATCGCTCATTGCCTCCATGTGAATCGGGACTGTACCCAAAAACCACCTGTTTGCACAACTCAGTAGAGCCGTGGTTGGGTGGAAATCAAAGCACAGTGGGAGACACACAAGACTCTATGACGATCTCGGGTCAACAGACTAAGCTGTACCAGTGTCACCAGAGAACTGCCATCTGACGTGAGGTATAATACCATCTGGGAGTTCTCGGCGAGTCCGTTCAGTGTACCCAGTCTCCACTGAGCACCCGCATACCATCTCCGATGTCAAACACCAATGGATATGGGATCATCCATCGCCCATCACATGGGTCGAGAAGATATACGCTAGTCTACTCTGGAATATCGATGCCCCGTCTCGATATTCCCACGACTAGGAACAATGAAGGATGTACTCATTGACTACCCAGGCCCCACTAGTACGATCTGCATCATAGTCCTGGAAGTCGGGTACACATCCTAAGGGCTTTATCAACATGTAATCAAAGAGACAGAAAGTAAACATGTTAAGATAAAGAGCAACCAGATAGCGTACTATCATGTCGAGCAAGAAAGTCCTACCTATATATGTCCCAGCATCCACTACAATATACATCCAATGTACAGTAATAGCCTCTAGGGCATACATATAACTAACAGTACCCAGGGCGAGAGTGGTTTTGTGGGGATGATGATGAGCCTGGCAGGAGAGCACTACCTTTAGGGTTCCTAGGCACTCTCAAGAGGTCTCACAAGGCATCAACCATGCCAATTTCAAAAAATCTAGGTGCCGAGAAACCCTAACAAGATCGTTGGCTAGAATTCTAGGCGACAAAGCAAACTAGTTAACACTTAACTACAAGAATACGGAAATACAACCTTTGTAGATCCGGTCCTCCACCTCCACGGCTCTGTGATGAAGTCCTCTCCGCTGTCCTCATGCAATCCCGGGCTCTAGCGTCGGCTTCATCGGAGAAGAAGCGGGCTAGGTCATCGACGACGTGCCGAAGATGATCTACGTCGAGGCATCACTAGATCAAGCTCCAACTTCACCAAGTCATGAAACTTGTGAAGAAAACACACTCTACTACTTGGCAAGAGGTAGAGGATGAAGAAATAGGAAGTGGGTAGACTTTAGAATTGGATTTCTCACTTGTTTTCATCAATCACCATTGATGAAGAATGGTTTTCTTCAAGTGAAGAAGATGAAGAAGAAGAAGATAATGATATGATAAGTTAATTAGAATAATAAAGAAAAAGAATACTTATCATAACATTAACTATAGTTAGGTGTAGAGAATTGACTAAGGTTAAAAGAATGGTTAGGGTTAAGCTTGAAGACAAAATGGTCATATGGTCAAAGCTTCATGAAGCTTCATCAAGCTTCATGAAAGAAAGAAAGAAAGTACAAAACCATTTTGTTTTCTTTTGTCATTTCATTTTCTTCCAAAATAAAAGATAAATGAATGGACAAATAAATAGAAACCTTAACCATTTACTTAACCTAGGTTTAATTCTTTACACAAACCAATTTTGTATGCATCATCAAACATGATACAATCGAGTGCACAAAAGTATATCACATATACAATGTGTACAACCGAGTGAGAAAATCCATCTTAAGTAAACCGATACTAGTTAATGCAAACTTATATATCAAATATATAATTATGCATTAAATCATTAAATCAACACTTGATTTAATGATCCGGTCATGTCGCATATAACCGGCTAATATCAACAGTAACAACTTATCGAATCAACACTTGATCCGATAACCCGGCTATATCGTATATAACCGATCAATATCACATATCGCGAGAATTGAATACAGTATCACATGCTGGTATCATTCTCGGTCCCGCACACATCTCATATGTGCTCCTATTTCGTTTCGCTTGAGCCAGGAAACCTCTGTGTAGGACTCTAAAGACTCGTCAATACGCCGGCAGCAGATGATGATCATATCAAGCACCCACAAGCCGCAAGCGGTCTGCTAAACGTAACGGCCACCCGGGTATTGAGCGATCTGAAGATCGACGAGCAAGCCCACTCACACTCCAGTGAATCCAACCAGTAACACTACCGTACAGTCCGGTCTGATCGTCTGATATGTCGCATATCTTGCCTAGGGGTGGTAAACGTCAGACTCCAATAGCTCGATAAGTCGTGTCGATATGAGGCTCATAACGGGTCGAGAAACTACTGGTAACACTTACCAGCAATTCTCTGATCAGCCCTGGCCAGGGACTTCCTGTTATAGCCAATCGAACACAGTGCAACATCAACTCCCTATACCGGGAGAGACGAATCCCCTCCTATCACTCATTGCCTCCATGTGACTCGGGACTGTACCCAAAAACCACCGTTTTGCACGCCCTCTTGGACGTGGTAAGATGGAAATCAAAGCACAGTGGGAACCACACAAGACTCTATGACGATCTCGGGTCAACAGACTACTCTGTACCAGTGTCACCAGAGAACTGCCATCTGACGTAAGGTATAATACCATCTTGGATTTCTCGGCGAGTCCGTACAGTGTACCCAGTCTCTACTGAGCACCCGTATATCATCTCTGATGTCAAACACCAATGGATATGGGATCATCCATCGCCCATCTGTATGGGTCGAGAAGGTACACGCTAGTCTACTTTGGTATATCGATGCCCCGTCTCGATACACCCACGACTAGGGACTTTGAAGGATGTACTTATGGACTACCATGTCCCCACTAGTGTGATCCGCATCATAGTCCAGGTAGTCAAGTACACATCCTAAGGGCTTTACCAACATGTAACAGAGAGACAATCAGTGTACACGTTAAGGTAAAGTACAACCAGATAGCATACTATCATGTCGAGCAAGAAAGTCCTCCCTATATATGTCCCAGCATCCACTACAATATACATCCTATGTATAGTAATGGCCTCTAGGGCATACATATAACTAACAATCTCCCACTTGCACTAGGGACATCTGTAGCAGTGGTTGTAGTATCTCATACTCAACCATCCCATAAAAGTCTCTCTCTGGGAATAGGCCTTCGTGAGTGGATCCGCCGTGTTAACCTCTGGGTCTGCTCTCCTAACCTCGATCATCCTGGAGATCAACTATCACCATGATCAGGCGATACTGCCTTAGAATAAGTCTGGATCACTGATGGGACCGTCGTTCCTTGGCATAAGCCACAACTCCATTGTCACACAATGGGAGGAACATAGTTCATCTCATGAACCAATATACACCCAAACATCCTCTTTGGTAGCATCTTAAGTAGCGATGTATCGTGCCTTTATCGTCTAGTATGCCACGGTATTTAGCTTGGAACTCTTCCAACATACCGTCCCTTTACTGAGGGTAAAGACAATGCCTGCGACTGACATTCAGTCGTCTTTATCACTCTGGAACACTTCCAGTGATTCTTCCCAGGATCGATTGATACCATCTCACTACAGCTAGTGAGAATCCTAACATCCAATTAAATCTATCTCATAGATCCAAAACTCAGGATTTAGGAGGTATCACTTTGATCCTTTATGGAGAATCATTGTGATAAGCGGAGATTGATCGAGCGTAGCATAAGAAACTCCTTTCTTATCAAAAGTATGTCATCCACGTACTCTACGAGGATCACCACTATACTCCCTACTACCTTTTTGTTTATACAAGGTTCATCTACCATTTTGATGATGTCAAACTCTTTGACTAACACATCAAAACAGACGTTCCAACTCCGCGATGCCTGCTTTATCGTATAAAGCATCTTGCACATGTTTCCACTGCTCCCACTGTCTACGAAGCCCTCTGGCTGTGTACTTATAGACACACTCTTCTAAATCAGTATTTAGAAAAGCAGTCATGACACCCAACCGCCAGATATCGTAGTCATGGTATGTAGCCGTGGCAAGTAGTATCTGGATGGACTTAAGCATAGGTACTGGAAAAGGTTTCATCATTATCCACGCCTGGTCAATGACGAAAACCTTTAACAAGTCTAGCTTTGAATGTCTCAACTTTTCCATCTACACCAAGTAATCTTCTCAAGATATACTTGCTCCTGATGGGGATTTAAGCCTTCAGATATAGCAGCCAAAGTCCATACTTTGCTGGCGTACATGGATTCCATCTCAGATTGCTAAGCATCCAGCCATTCTTACAGAGTCTTACTCCTGATGGCCAGCTCGAAATTAGTTGGGTCATCATCTCATGATGCAATCCTCGCTCCCACTGTCATAGAGAAACCGAAGTATCTCTCAGGTGGGTGAGGAACCCTACTAGATCGGCGGAGAGGCTGAGGTTCGTTGGTATCTACTAAATCCTTTGGTTGTACCAAATTATCTGCTGTATTTTGTATAGCTGGAACTTTTCCAGTTCTACATTACAGACCTTGCCTCGAGCTTGTCCGGATTTTGCTTTTAGACATAGGCCGGACAACCCCAAATCTTAACTAACTTAAGATATGGGCTCTTCCCTTTCCATATCTCATATGAAGTGGTAGCAACTGATTTGATCGTGACCCTATTCAATAGGTATGCAGCTTCTCAAGCGCATAACTCCCAAAAGGAAATAGGTAACTCAGTAGTACTCATCATAGAGCACACCATATCAAATATGGTGTATCTGCTCCGCCCCGATATACCATCGTGATATGGTATATACGGAGGAGTAATGCTGAAAGAGAATCTCATTCTCCTTTAGAATAGTCCAGAAATTCCATGCACAAGTATTCTCCTCCTTGATTTCATCATAGGACATAATACTTATACCCGTATTGGTTCTCTACTTCTAACTTATATTCTATGAATATCTCAAAAGGTTCGGACTTGTGTTTCAACAGGAACATATGACTGAATCTTGAGAGATTATCAGAGAATATAATGAAGTATAAAGAATCAGTCCTGGCATATGTAGACAGGAGACCTTACATACATCATCATGTATCAGTCCCAAGAGTTTACTTAACTCTTTCTCTGTTTCCAGTAAACGGATCTATGGTCATCTTATCTTTGTGACATGACTGGCGAGTTTCACAAGATGTAAATTCAAACTAATTTAAATATACATCTTTATGTAACTCTAGCAAGTCGGGTCATATTGATCTGACCTAGTCTACAATACCTCAAGAAGAATTCATTCATTTCTGAACTCTTCCTCTTGTGTGTGTTCCATATACTAAGAACTGTAGTTTGATTTAGAACATTAATGCTTTTAGATAACGTGCCTGAACCGATCAACTTTTGATATAGGAAATGTTCAAAACATTATCTAACAATACAAAATTTTATCATTTCTTTACTAATAAAGAGAGTGATATGATTTTGTATATCAGGTTCGGTATCTAATAACATTCGTTCAGAATCAATGTATTGGTAATACAGGGTGACAGTGACCGACAGACTTGGCTGCAACACTTGCCCCGTTTTCTGCCTCATGAAACTTTTCACCTGGTCTCAGTTTTTCTACCTTTTTGTAGCCCTATGTAACAGATTACATATCTGGGATCCTGATCCGGTATCATATACCTATGATTCGGAGGATACCGAGAAACAGTTCTTTGTAATGAACACACCCGAAGATGATGCATCATATGCACTTTCTTCGTTTGGGCGGCACGGGAATTCTGGTATTCCCTAATTTCCTGCTCTGTCTTATAACAATTATAAGTTGGAGCGGGACCAACGTTCCCCAGCTCAGTAAAACAAGCGGGTTCGGTCAAATATCCGTATTATTATCTTGATTAAGGCGTAATATGGTCGCTACCAGGAGAGAGAGAGAAGAAAACACTCAGCGTGCGCTCTTGCAAGAATAGATTGGTTATTATTTTATCTAATCAGGATGGCTCCCACTGCTTTTTATCAAATTTTCCTTCAAACCCTAAAAGGAAAGACTAGCCGGGATTAATTACACACTACAAGTTCGCCAATCTTTCAGCCAGGCCAGTGTCGGTACTTTGAGGGAGGTCCCCCGTGCTTTCGCACGAACCTAATTAATGTAAACCTCGTTTTCCCAGAGGCGTAACCCCGTTGACACCTTTCTAGACACCTACTTGATCGGCTAATTGTAATGTATAAAACTCTCCCAGGAGTAACTCTTACTCGCAGCGGGTATCGGGATCCAACTATCTCATAGAAGGTATGCAATCTCATTGCAAATTTCAACACTTGAAATTCCCGATAATATTTTGCCCCTAGCGTCCTATGACCTTGACGCAGGCCAACAAACCATAGTTCGCTAGTCAAGTTCAACCCGTCATTTCCTGATTGAATTAAACCCAGCCGCATGACCCTTGACGCAGGCCAACAAAGTCGCACGACTACCCTAATCCAATCTGCATCATATGCATAAGCAGATAAATACTAGTTAGCTACCGCCACTACGCCTTGACGCAGGCCAACAAACGTAGCACGAATACTAACTACCACTTATCTGAAATGACGGAGGGCTACGACAGATTTTTCTGAAAACCTATTGCGTAATGAACTCGATATCGTTGTAGAATCAAATGATTTTAAAAATGGAGTGCTTTTGAGGCTTTTCTAGTTTTGCTAAAGGAGTCACTCCCGGTGAAGGGATCGTCGGTCCTTTCCTCGTCGAATGAGGTGCGGGATATATCATATATATCACCGTGCAAAGCAAAAACTCTTAAAAGCAATCAAAAGACAAACCGAGGGTGTAGCATCTACCAGTTATTGCTAAAGGAGTCACTCCCGGTGAAGGGATCTCGGTCCTTTCCTTATCGAATAAGGTGCAGGATATATCATATATACCGCTGTGCAAAGCAAGAACTGTAGCTACCTGTTTTATTTTGAAATTCGATTCTACAACATCTTAGGTTTCTTTTATTTCATTAATCCCATTAATGAAGTCCCATCATTTAAGCACCTAAACATCACAGATAAATACGACGTACACTTATGCCATCCGCATTCGCCTCGATGTCCCCTCATGCACCGTTAGGTTAGGTAACTAACGGCAGAGCGGGGCAGGGTTAGCGCGGGTGTAAAACATAAGTAACGTCTATATAATATATCATATATACTATATACACTATCTATCACAGAACATCACATGATCACATCACAGATATCGCAGCAGAAGAAACATATGAAATATTGGATATACTAGGACGTCCGTGTTTTTAATACGAGCCAGTATAAAACACGGATTCCACAGTCGTGATGAATAGCCAAACCCACACCCCTAGATCCCTACGAGAGCGGCAAGCAACCCTACCAATTCTAGAGTTAGGAGACCCGGACTCGACTCCTCGAGTTGGTCTCCCACTGGACTCCAGAACCCGGTTACTTGTGCCCTCCTCCTTGGGTCTATCCTAGTGCAGAAAAGTAAATAATATACAAACGGTGACATCTTCCGCTACCTGGAAGTGCCCCAATAAAAGAATATTACATACAAGTTTTTACATGAATGAAAATGAAAAACACTCATCTCACATAAAAACCCCCGGCTATTCGAACACGACGATCCAATATAACATATCCAGCAACACATAACATCACATGTCATCAACGTAAGTAAATATGTCTATCCCAATTGTCGTTGACATATAGCAACGAAACCGGCGATATCACATATTACACTTACGGTCAGAGAAAAGAAAGTGTAAAACTACAACAGTTGGAATCCGCAACCACCTCAGACATCACATGCCTGACCAAATGAATTACTTAGACATCACATGCCTAACAATTATAAACCCCGCATTTTAGTCTCATTATCGAAAACACTTTTCAATATCAAGTCGGGCAATTCAACAAGATTCCCGGCATTTTGATCGAATGCTCGTCGCAAACTTAGTAGACGGCCGCACCCCCGACGCCGTCGACGAAGTGCACCAAGGCGGAACACCGCCACCGCGAGCACCCGAACGGATGCTTTCGGTGATGGGGTTCTCCTACAGTCACTTGGTCGGGGCTATGGAGTGAGGCTGTCTATTAAGTTTACCCGGCGAGTATCCACGTACGCTACGTGATTGCGACGGACTTTTGATCACATCAAAATTCCGTGGCAACCGATCAAGTGAGACTAAACTGCTATGTTTATAACATTCATTCAGTTATCTCATAACTAATTGTGAATTCCAATTATTGTATCCCATTCCGGATAAATAGAAAATGTCAAACTTTCCGATCGAACAATCGAACACCCAAGTTTTCCCGATACAGATCAACACATGAAACAAGTCTAAAAACATTCAGTTCGTGCCTCAGTACCAACGGTCCAGCCGTAGAAGGGTCAAGCCAACGCCTCACATGTGGCACGCCGTACTGCCCCAAACCCGAAGGTTCAAAGGGCAGTTCAAGACGGTCACATAATCGAGTTAAGGTTTGTTGTCTTCTAGAGGGTCCATCGCGTTACTTGCACTACTTAGAACGTCGTTAAACTACGGAAAAATCCAACACTTGGAAATTTCCCGACAGGGGAAAAATTGGGTATTTATATCCGGTCGAACTTTTTAACATATTCAAAAATTATCTGGAAAGCCTAATAGACAAAATCTGATACTCCGATCGAAACACCGAATCCCCAAAACAACCCCAGAAAATTCAACTGTTGAATAAAATTTAAAAATTCCCATAAAATCCAGCATCAGAAAAGAGGAGTTACTGTGCAAATCATACTGTGAGACAGGGCCGTACGGCCGCGGAACCGCCGCATGAGCCATGCTCATGCCGCGGATCCACGGTGGTATAGATGAATTAGGATGTCGTTTTGCACCATAACTCTTAGATCTTCCTGCTGAATTTTTTGGCAATTTTTAATTTGGAAAAATCCACGTTTTCAAAAAAAGTACAGAGAGCAATTTGTATTGGGGTTTCGGGTTCGTTCGGAATTCAAACGTCGTCTAGACTTCGCCTAAGGCTCTAGGCTCTGATACCACTGTAGGGTTCTTAGGCACTCTCAAGAGGTCTCACAAGGCATCAACCATGCCAATTTCAAAAAATCTAGGTGCCGAGAAACCCTAACAAGATCGTTGGCTAGAATTCTAGGCGACAAAGCAAACTAGTTAACACTTAACTACAAGAATACGGAAATACAACCTTTGTAGATCCGGTCCTCCACCTCCATGGCTCCGTGATGAAGTCCTCTCCGCTGTCCTCATGCAATCCCGGGCTCTAGCGTCGGCTTCATCGGAGAAGAAGCGGGCTAGGTCATCGACGACGTGCCGAAGATGATCTATGTCGAGGCATCACTAGATCAAGCTCCAACTTCACCAAGTCATGAAACTTGTGAAGAAAACACACTCTACTACTTGGCAAGAGGTAGAGGATGAAGAAATAGGAAGTGGGTAGACTTTAGAATTGGATTTCTCACTTGTTTTCATCAATCACCATTGATGAAGAATGGTTTTCTTCAAGTGAAGAAGATGAAGAAGAAGAAGATAATGATATGATAAGTTAATTAGAATAATAAAGAAAAAGAATACTTATCATAACATTAACTATAGTTAGGTGTAGAGAATTGACTAAGGTTAAAAGAATGGTTAGGGTTAAGCTTGAAGACAAAATGGTCATATGGTCAAAGCTTCATGAAGCTTCATCAAGCTTCATGAAAGAAAGAAAGAAAGAACAAAACCATTTTGTTTTCTTTTGTCATTTCATTTCTTCCAAAATAAAAAGATAAATGAATGGACAAATAAATAGAAACCTTAACCATTTACTTAACCTAGGTTTAATTCTTTACACAAACCAATTTTGTATGCATCATCAAACATGATACAATCGAGTGCACAAAAGTATATCACATATACAATGTGTACACCCGAGTGAGAAAATCCATCTTAAGTAAACCGATACTAGTTAATGCAAACTTATATATCAAATATATAATTATGCATTAAATCATTAAATCAACACTTGATTTAATGATCCGGTCATGTCGCATATAACCGGCTAATATCAACAGTAACAACTTATCGAATCAACACTTGATCCGATAACCCGGCTATATCGTATATAACCGATCAATGTCACATATCGCGAGAATTGAATACAGTATCACATGCTGGTATCATTCTCGGTCCCGCACACATCTCATATGTGCTCCTATTTCGTTTCGCTTGAGCCAGGAAACCTCTGTGTAGGACTCTAAAGACTCGTCAATACGCCGGCAGCAGATGATGATCATATCAAGCAACCACAAGCCGCAAGCGGTCTGCTAAATGTAACGGCCACCCGGGTATTGAGCGATCTGAAGATCGACGAGCAAGCCCGCTCACACTCCAGTGAATCCAACCAGTAACACTACCATACAGTCCGGTCTGATCGTCTGATATGTCGCATATCTTGCCTAGGGGTGGTAAACGTCAGACCCCAATAGCTCGATAAGTCGTGTCGATATGAGGCTCATAACGGGTCGAGAAACTACTGGTAACACTTACCAGCAATTCTCTGATCAGCCCTGGCCAGGGACTTCCTGTTATAGCCAATCGAACACAGTGAAACATCAACTCCCTATACCGGGAGAGACGAATCCCCTCCTATCGCTCATTGCCTCCATGTGACTCGGGACTGTACCCAAAAACCACCGTTTTACACGCCCTTTTGGACCTGGTAAGATGGAAATCAAAGCACAGTGGGAACCACACAAGACTCTATGACGATCTCGGGTCAACAGACTACTCTGTACCAGTGTCACCAGAGAACTGCCATCTGACGTAAGGTATAATACCATCTGGGAGTTCTCGGCGAGTCCGTCCAGTATACCCAGTCTCTACTGAGCACCCGTATATCATCTCTGATGTCAAACACCAATGGATATGGGATCATCCATCGCCCATCTGTATGGGTCGAGAAGGTACACGCTAGTCTACTCTGGTATATCGATGCCCCGTCTCGATACACCCACGACTAGGGACTTTGAAGGATGTACTTATGGACTACCATGTCCCCACTAGTGTGATCCGCATCATAGTCCAGGTAGTCAAGTACACATTCTAAGGGCTTTACCAACATGTAACAGAGAGACAATCAGTGTACACATTAAGGTAAAGTACAACCAGATAGCATACTATCATGTCGAGCAAGAAAGTCCTCCCTATATATGTCCCAGCATCCACTACAATATACATCCTATGTATAGTAATGGCCTCTAGGGCATACATATAACTAACAATACCTACCGGTGATTGTATGGAAACTCGACGGGTATCCGGAGGATACCGTTCGGAGTTATGAGAGAGATGGATATGGGCCGATCCGGACTGACGGAGCCCATGGGCCGATCCTGATTATGCGGAGCCCGAGATTTGAGTATTATGTGTCGCTGTCGGACACGGATTTCGAGATGTTTTGTGTGCCGATGATGGTCACTCGAGTTTTATCATGATTTGTGTGTCATTGCTGGACACACGTTGAATGATGCATTAGTACATGTCATACATCGATATATTATTACTCATGACACGTACATGAGTACTTTAATACCACACTTATGATATACTGTCACCCTTGTTGTTGTATTATATATTTTATTGTATGACCTAGGAGAGAGTCATTCATGCGATTTCTTCTCGGTGATGTTTTCTACTCACGAGTTGGCAACTCATCCCCGTTGTGCCACCGTTTCTTGTAGGTTTGGCCGTACAGGTTTCATTGCGGCTTGCTGGCATACTGCTTCCTTCCGGGTGATTGCTTGGGTAGGTGGGTACACATGCATCGTGACCACCGTAGTACTTTTATTTATTTCAGTTGTATCTAGTAAACTCCATCAACCGGACTTGTATATTGGATAGACTTAGAAGTCCAGTTGTATATTCTTTCGACCTTAGAGTTGCGCGCTTGTATTATTATGGTTCTTCTCAGGTTTTCTTGAGAATGTTGGTTTTCTTTCTGAGTTTTGATCCTCGCCCTTCAGCGTTGTATATTATATTGCTTGCGTGGTTGTTTCCGCCAATTGGCGAAGAGCTAGCTCCCGCTTGGGGATGCCGTTATTCATTATCTATGTATTTCATGTGTTGTACCCGTTTGGGGGCCTGTATTTACAAAGGAGACTCTGCCGAAATTTTCGGGAAAATATGATGTTGCTTTTAAATGTTTAAAACCACTTTCTTTAAAACAAGTTTTCCTCCACTCTTTCATTTAATGGTTTAGATTTTTGGGCTTTGTATTACTTAGATTACGTTATGCCTCTAGACGTTTCGTAATTTAAGTGCCAGTCGCGTTCCGTACCTTTGGGTTATGACATAGTTGGTATCAGAGCGCTAGGTTTAACCTTGGTCCGAGTCTAGGTTTGACTATGCGGAGGCTAGGGCATATATATATATATATTCGGAACCTAGGCTTGACCTTACGGAACATAGACTTGGTCGAGGGGGTATTAGACCCGAACTTTCGTCGCATAGGTTGACCTTGGTTGATGGAGTAGGTGACTTAAGTAGAGTGACGTACCGTGTGTATGTTCCGCGGCATACTTACGATACACTACTCCGCTTAAGAAGCCGTATGATGTACATTTCTTTGCACCATATTCTATTCGTTCCTTTGATCTATCTTCATCGATGTCGGATGGTGGTTTCTGTTACCACGGTTGCATGGGCAGAGAGAGCTGCGACTAGAGTTGCGGTCAACATGAGCTCGTTTTGGATGAGGACTGACCAGGGCGTAATTCTGGTGACACACGATTGTATAGATGTGTCGTTTTATTGTGTTTTTCGTGACACGAGCGTTTTGATGGACTGTTTTTATTAAGATTTCTCGAACGTTTAGATCAGCACCAGAGGATTGGGCCACTGCTAGAGGCTGGCTAGAATGTGATGACCATTAATGTATCGTCTATTCTTGAGGATTGAGGCATTGTTTAGCGTGCGGACGAATGGGCCAGTTGTTGGTGCGACTGACAAGATATCGCCCCAGATGTTTGAAGCTATTGTAGCACAAGCTTGTACTTAGGGATATGATAGAAGATCGCTAGTCACCCATGGATGAATGACTAGGACATGTGGTTCGTTTGCATACCCCGATGCGAGGTCATCAGATTGGTTGATTTCAGCTAGAGAAGACTTCACACAGGCACGTTGAGAGTCGATAGAAAACGGACGAATGAAGAGTATTCCTCCGACAATTTGGAAGAGTTTCCGAGGGCGTAGTGGGCCAGATACCTACTACAAGATATTGAGCTGTCGAGTTCGTAGTTTCGGAAGGGAGACTCCAGATATGAGTATACCCGTTTGTAGCGCAGTCCATACAGCTACGAAGAGACAAGTCCGAATCAGTCCACATTAGAGAAAAGTGGAGTAAGAGGTTTGTACGATATTTTGACGAGATGACGTTCCACTCTGTTGACATCAGAGATGTGATACGCGTGTAGAGGCGTTGAATATGGATATAGTTTTTAGAAGAAGTCGTGATGAGTATGCAGCTGTTCCGGAACAAGAAATGGATTTAGTAAAGGGTGATAACTTCCGTGCAGTTCGGCAGAAACGAGAATTGGGAGAGACCCCGACAGAATCTTTCTGGTATACTAAACGAGAAGTCTTAGACCCAGGATCAGTCGTATCACGCGCACCCAGTAGGCCAGAGTTCGGCATCATCGACGAGACATATTATGAGTGACCATGATAGTTGGCCAGAGATCTTTAGAGGATGTGCCAGAGCGGAATTGTTTCCTTCATCATTCCATATTGGGACATTGGGCCGATGAGCTATGTAACTGGCAATCCGCAGTGAGAGACGAGGGCCTAAGGGCACAAGGCGCCAGACCATGAATAGGAGGCAAGTAGATATCTTGCTTTGCTAGCTTGGATGCACCGACACCTTCTCGATTTTGAAGGAAGGACATATCGACGACAGTGTTTATGATTTGCGATTTGGTGATTCGAATATCACGTATCCATCATCTTGGATTTCGGTATTTTGGGCGATTTATTTGCATGATTGAGATTTTGTGCACCACAGTTGCACTCGATTTCGATTTGATGTCATTCAAGATGTTTGATTTTGATTTCATTCCTATGGTATGTATGTGGTTTGACTTGTGCCTTCGGTGTAGTTTACATGCACTTCTAGTACTTTGATTCGATTTTATGCACGCCGATGCACGTAGTTGTGAGATTATATACCACGGTGTACCTGATTTGGATTGATGTATGTTGTTTACCGTCGATTTCGATTGTGATATTCGATATTTGTTTCGTGCACCTTGTGCACTTGATTTGGATTCTTGCACATACTTGGCGCGCTTGATGCGATTTTGGTGCACACCAAATGCACAAAATCGGGATTTTTCGTGCATATCAGATGCACCCGATATTGTTGTCAGGCATACCCGTTGCCCTTGATAGGTGTTTTCGTGCACACCCATTGCACTTAGATTTTGTTTCTGTGCACATGTATGGCACATTCATTGATTTTGATTTCTGTGCACACCAGACGCACGTGGCATTATTGCATAAACTATGGAGTATGATTTCCTTTGAGCAGTACGTTTTTATGATATTTACTATTTGGGTTAATAACCGAGCAGGACTGTTATGAGAATAGTACCTAGGTGTTTTTGCATGCATCGATAGTTACCGAAGGGATTTCCAAAAATGAGCTATAGTCTTTCCTATGTGTCCGAGATGACACGAAACATATTACAAAGGAAACCCTTCTAAATTATTTTTAAACGGCGGGACGTGTGTGATAAACAAAGGATATATATAGGTATATATATAGTTATTTTTCTACAATAAACGTCCGCTACTTGTGTTGTGATACGCGCACCGCACAACGACTTGAAAAGGTTTAGCATGCATTTCTTTCAGATGTTTTGACGAGTTTACAACGATGCGTACTATGTACATGTTATAGTTTTGATGTATATCATGTTGGTTTTCGTATTGGACCTTGACATTGGTATCTTCACCATAACTCCGTTGATTGCGTGATGCTTGACGGAGTTTTAACTTTGAGTTTTATACTCGTTTTTCATGCGCATGCATTGCGCTAAGATGTGTCTTAAGTATTTAAGATTTCGGAGCCCCGCCGACTTGAGTGCTTTGCCGAAATATTTTAGTATTTGGGGGAGTTTTAATTTAAATTCGGGGACCGAATTTTTTTAAGGGGGGAAGATTGTAACGTTTTGAAAATTGTTTAGGTGAAGTTTCCGATAATCGGTAAAATAACTGGCGTTTTCCGTAAAACCGGGAAATAATTATTTTTCAATATAGACTTAAATATACCTATTCTAGCAATATAATTGCTAGTATTTGGTATTTAATTGGTCATTTGTAAAATTCTAGTTTACTTAAATATTTTTCTTAATTAATTATATTAAATATTATTTTAAGATTTCACTAATACATTTAATTGGTGATATTTACAAATTGGAATGGGTTAATTATACTTTAGTGAACCATGACACATTAAACCAAAATGTAACATGTTGTTTTTGAAATGAAATGGAATTGTTACGAGGGTTCTAGAAATTTAGAGAAGGGTTAAATAGAAAAGAAAATTTAAAAGAATATAATAAACAAATGAGGTTTGGTGCATGTTGATTTGAGTTATGGTTTTCTTTACATGGAAATCCCCCCCCACACCCATACCTGGCCGAGCACAGCCCCCTCTCCATTCAATTCACTTATCTCAAAAAAAAGAAAAAGAAAAGAAAGTAGAATGAAAAGATTAAAGAAAGAGGTATGGGCATTTTTGACTTAATGTATGGGATTTTCTTGACTTGGCCACAACTCAAATCTCACTATCTCTCTCCCTCCTTCTTGCTAGCCGAGCCCCTCCCTTGGCTGCCCCTCATCTTCTCCACTTCTTTCCCACTTCAAAAATCTCCAAAAATTCCATAAAAAATGATATCAAAATCCCACAAACTCCAAATCAAATCCTTACCCATTATTCCTTGGCCTAATCTACCATGGATCTTGGAGCAAGAGAGCAAATTGGGAGGCCAAGTTTACATGTTTGATCTTATGTTTGTGGAGGTATAATCTTAACCCTATAGTTAAATCGTTGGTTATTGCTTTAATCTAGCTTAATTAAGTATTTAATTAGGGTTTTGATTTCAAGATAAAATTTTCAAGAGAAGGGTTTTGAATCAAGTTAGGGTCTTTCACATCATTACTTGGTTAGTTAGTGTAGTTTGCTATCTAGTGGGCTTTCAAACCTAATCTAGTTGCTAAATTGCAAATTGTTACTTTTAGATTTTTCCTAATTAAGCTATTTTGCAAACTAGATTTTAGGATTAATGAAAATATGTGAGATTAAAATCTAGTTGATATTTGTGTGACTTAATTAAGTTGTTAAGTGATTATTGTGGCCAGTTAAAACATCTAGATTTGTACTAAATCGGATAATGGATGCTTACTAGGTTTTTAGAATAAATCGATTTTATTTAATTTTGAGGTGTTGATGGGTTATAACCTATTTCTTAATATATCTAGTATGTTGTGTAACGCGCGATTAGTGCGATTGGGTTTTTGGTTTGGTAGTTGCCACGTATAGCGACCCTAGTTGTGGTTTGTGGCGTTGTCGCGAGCGCGTTTTGTGCACCAAGTGCGTGCGCGTTTAGTTAGTGCGCGTGGTTGAATTGTATTGGTTGTGTCCGCAACTAATTATATATTTATTCTCTTATTTACTTGTGTACGTTTCTAGGATCGGGTGCAGATGCGTCGGATGTGGCGTGGAAATGGTAGAGCTGGAATTGGATCAGATTAGCCGAGGCATCTAGGTGAGTAGATGTATATCTACGGGGGAAATCAGGTGGATGGCATATAGCACCCCCGCAATTTCGTAGGGTATGATGTGTTTATGATATATATATACCTATGTGTTATTATGAGATGTGAATACTTTGCAAGAAAGGATTTAGGAGACCATGGGTTGGATTTAGTGTAATTGGAGGAAAATACTTTCAGTTTAGTTTCTTAGTTACGAAACCCTAGAGTAAAGGCTGACACACACACACATGCACACACGTGGTTTGATTTGGGTGTATATATTTATATTGTAGGGTTACTAGGAACTCTCACAAGGTTCTACAAGGCATCAACCATGCCCGATTTAAAATTTAGACGTGCCGAACAAACCTAACCAAGATCTTTAAACTAGAGATTAGGCGAAACAAAGCAAGTAAACAACTTTACTTCTAAGAGTTTGGGATTACAACCTTTGTAGTCCGGTCCTTCACTTCTAAAGCTCCGTGTTGAGGTCCCTTCGCCGCGATCATCGAGTACCCGGACTCTAGAGAGGCTCCACGAAGAGAAAGATGCATGCTTGCTTCCGATCTTCGATAACAAAGATGATCTACCTTGAAGTTTCTTTAACACAAGCTCTCACTCACTAATGAAGTGAACACCCTAATCTAAATGGCTAGGATTGATTAGGATGATGAAGTAGGATTTTAGCTCTCATTTGTTTTCTTAATCTCACTCATTTTCATCACAACATAAAAAGCTAGAAAGCTTTTTCATGCAAGAAGAAGGAAGAAGAAGAAGCCATTTCTTTTGTGATGAATAATGAATTTTCGGTGAGGTTAGAAATGCAACCATGGGTTAAGTATGATAACTTAACCCATGTAGAGACTTAACCATGGTCAAGGGTTGGGTTGGGTTAACAAATATCATAACAAATATCTTTAGAAAATATTTTTAGCAAGAAACAAAAGAAAACCTTCTAGAAGCTTCTAGAAAAAATTAACCCAAATCAAACCTTAATCATGTTTAATCTCCACTAAACAAGTTGCATTAATAACCCTAACATGTTACAATATTATATATCACATATACAATATTTATTGTAACAAATTAAAATAATACAATTAACATATATCGCATATATATCAATGTATTACCCGAGTGAGAAAAAGAATCTTTTAGTGAGCTTTTATCAGTTAATGTAATTTAATATATCAAATATATAATTATACATTAAATTATCGAATCAACATATGATCCGATAATCCGGCTATTTCACAAATAACCGACTAATATAATCTGTATCAGTTCATCGATTCAACACTTGATCCGATGACATGGCTATATCTCATATACCCGACCGATATCTCATATCCCGAGAATCTAATACGGTATCACATACACGTATTGTTCTCGGTCCCGCACATATCACATATGTGCCCCTACTCCATTTTGCCTGAGCCAAGAAACCTCTGTGTAGGAATCTAAAGAATCATCAATACGCCGACAGTAGGTGATGATCATATCAAACACCCACAAGCTGCAAGCGGTTAGCTAAATGTAACAGCCACCCAGGTATTGAGCGATCAAAAGATCAACAAGCAAGCCTGTACTTTCTCCCGCGAATCCAATCAGTAACACTCCCGTACAGTCCGGTCTCTTCGTCTGATATGTCGCATATCTCGCCTAGGGGTGGTAAACGTCAGACCCCAGTAGCTTGATAAGTCGTGTCGATATGATGTCCACAACAGTTCGAGAAACTACTGATAACACTTACCAGTAAATCTCAGCAACCCTGGCAAGGGATTTCCAGTTATAGCCAATCGAACGCAGCGCAACATCAACTCCCTATACCGGGAGAGACGAAACCCCTCCTATCGCTCATTGCCTCCATGTGATTCGGGACTGTACCCAAAAGCCACATTTTTGCATGCCCTCTTGGACGTGGTATGATGGAAATCAAAGCACAGTAGGAATCACACAAGACTCTATGACGATCTCGGGTCTACAGACTAACCTGTACCAGTGTCACCAGAGAACTGCCATCTGACGTGAGGTATAATACCATCTGGGAGTTCTCGGCGAGTCCGTCCAGTGTACCCAGTCTCTACTGATCACCAGTATACCTTCGATGATGTCAAACACCAATGGATATGGGATCATCCTGTAAGTCCATGTTACCTCTCCCGGTTCTTTCGGGCTTGCGGAAATGACGAAAAACAATTTTTTCGGTAATGGTAACTTGGACTAAAAACACGGATCTAGGCTAAACAACACACTAGCAACCTAACTAGAGATCTATCTACTCGGTTAGGGGTTATACCTCACTTGAACTCCTTCTTCTGGAACTCTTTGTAGTGGTTGGATGGTGCTTTCCTCGTCGCCTTCTTTCGTCAAAGATGGATCCACCCGAGGGTTTCTTCCTTTGAGCTCCTTTCTCGAACTTTGAGAGAACTAGGGTATCCGGCTTGCTAAACCTTTTACCTTAGAGAGAGTAGAGAGTGTCTTAGGGTGTTTTATATTCAAGGAGATGTTTCTCAACACATGAGATTTGTTCTCCTTGAACTAGAGGAGGAAGACGATGAAGAGAAGAGAGAGAAACAATATGATAGAATGGGATGGTATTTTGCAACCATAACATATATGTGATTTATCTAGTAATATTAATTGAAAATGGGAAAGGTGATGGATAGTTTGAAGAGACCATTATCATATCACAATAAATGTATTTTGCAAAGATCAAAGAGCATCTTGAAAGGTAATGATGATGGTCAATGTTTCAAACCTAGTCAACTAGTCAACCTTGGTCAACAAGTCAACAAACCCAATCCATGACACAATTTCATTTAATTAATATTATTAATTGATAAATCACAAGATCATTAGGGTTTGGAAAATGACGACTGTCAACTGTGCATACACACCCGTTCCAAAACCCTAATGAAAAACTTCTTCCTCCGCCTCAAACAACTGTGCATACACACCCACATTCATGTTCCGAGGAACATGAACACAATGAGATAAAACTAACACCAAAGCATATACCATGATCTGGCTCAAACCAGAGCCCGCTAGTAATGACTGTCCGGACACCAAACGTGCATAAGTGCGCGGATGTGACCGAACCCTGCCGCAAAACCATGCGACCTCTACTCTGTTTTGCCCAAAGGCGAATAACCCTCTGTATGGGACTCTAAAGACTCGACACTACGCTGGCAGTGGGTTTAACCATAGACCGCAAGCGGCACTAGCTGTACGTAACGGTTCCCAGGTAGATGCCGATAAGAAGACTGACGAGGTAAAACCATCTGAACTCCTACTGAGTCTGTATGTGACAATCTCCGTACAGTCCGGTCTGTTCGTCTAAGAACATCGCATGGCGGGCCTAGGGGGCGGTAAACGTCAGTCCCCTACTAGCGGTACAAGTCGTGTTGGAGTGTAGCCCAGAACACCTGAGATAACACTGGAAACCTACCAGACTATCTCGCTTGCCCTGGCCAGGGACTTTGTGTAATGGCTCTCCTAGACACAGCGCGATATCAGCCCCCAATACCGGGAGAGACGAATCCTGTCTAACCGTCAATGCCTCCAAGTGCTTCGGGACTGCACCCAAAAACTACCTGTTTGCACGACTCCTTTGAGCCGTGGTAGGGTAGTAATCAAAGTACAGTGGGAACACACTCGAGGCGAAGTGACAGTGTCAAGTCAACGGACTAAGCTGTACTCATGTCACCTGGGAACTGATAACTGACGATAGGTATAATACCAACCAACAGTTCCCAACGAGTCTTGTCCAGTGTACTCGTAACCTAACGAGCACCCGCATACTATCTCAAGTACGACGTACTGACGGCTGTGGGACAGACCGTCTCCCAAGCTGGGATAAAAAGCGCATGCGCTAGTCTACTCCGGAGTATCGATGCCCTGTCTCGATAGTCCTGCGACTAGGGACCTGCATAAGGATGTGCTTATAGATTACCCAGCCCCCATGAGTGTGACTGCCATCACAACGCTGGTAATCAAGCAAAGATCCTAAGGGCTCCACTAATGTGTAAAGGCGATATGCTAAAAGAAATACATGCACACATTAAAGCAGAAACAAACCAAGTAGCATACTACCATTTTGAGCAAGAATGTCAATACAAGGTGAATATCCCAAGCTTCCATCAAGTAATATACAATCCAGTATGATACAGTAATGGCCTCTAGGGCATATACACTAACAATCTCCTACTTGCACTAAGGCCATGTACTGGCGTATCGAAGACCTATCATCTCGATCAGCCGCTCGAACTGAGTCTGGGGTAAGGACTTGGTGAATGGATCAGCAGTGTTATCTTCCGTGGCAACTCTCCGAACCTCGATCTCCTGGCGACCCACGATCTCCCTGATCAGGTGATACCGCCTCAAGATGTGCCTGGACTTCTGATGGGACCTGGGTTCCTTCGCTAAAGCTATAGCTCCGTTGTTGTCGCAATACAACGGTATTGGATCAACAATGGTAGGAACCACCTGAAGCTCCGTGAGGAACTTCTTCATCCAGATGGCTTCTTTTGCGGCATCTGCAGCAGCGATATATTCCGCTTCCATCGTCGAGTCAGCAACGGTTTCCTGTTTGGAACTCTTCCAACACACCGCCCCTCCATAGAGGGTAAAGACATAACCCGACATGGACTTGGAATCATCCTTGTCACTCTGGAAGCTGGAGTCAGCAAAGGCCTCGATCTGGAGGTCTTTTCCGCCATACATCAAGAACATCTCCTTAGTCCTTCTCAGGTACTTGAGAATGTTCTTTACCGCTATCCAGTGTTTCTCCCCAGGGTTTGACTGATACCGGCTTACCACACTCAGTGCATAAGCTACATCTGGTTTGGTACACAACATCGCATACATTATAGGGCCTACCGTAGAAGCGTAGGGTATAATAGACATGCGATCCCTTTCCAAATCAGTCTTGGGAGACATCTCTTTGGAGAGGGTGATCCCGTGACAAGCTGGTAGATTACCGCGCTTGGAATCTTCCATACTGAATCTTTTAAGTATGGTGTCGATGTACCTGGACTGTGAGAGTCCCAGTATCCTCTTGGATCTGTCACGATAGATCCGGATCCCCAGAATGTATGAGGCATCACCCAGGTCTTTCATGGAGAACCTGTGTGACAAGAACCCTTTAACAGATTGTAGCATAGGAATGTCATTTCCTATCAAGAGAATGTCATCTACATATAAAACGAGGAATACTAAAGTTCTTGCTACAAATCTACTATAGATGCATGGTTCATCTGGATTTTTGATAAAGCCAAATTCTTTGACCGTCTCATCAAAACAGATGTTCCAACTCCGCGATGCCTGCTTTAGTCCATAGATGGACTTAAGCAACTTGCACACCTTTCCGCTGCTCCCACTCTGAATGAAACCCTCTGGCTAGTCCATATAGACACACTCCTCTAAATTTCCATTTAGAAAAGCGGGGTTTACGTCCATTTGCCAGATCTCATAATCGTGGAAGGCAGCAATGGCAAGAAGGATCCGAATGGATTTCAGCATAGCCACTGGAGAAAAGGTTTCGTCATAGTCCAAGCCAGGTCTTTGACGGAAACCCTTTGCAACAAGTCTAGCTTTATAGGTCTTAACCTGTCCATCTACACCAATCTTCCTTTTGAAGATCCACTTGCATCCTACGGGTTTTACCCCATCTGGAGCAATATCCAACGTCCATACTTTGTTGGTGTACATGGACTCCATTTCGGTCCGCATTGCATCCAGCCATTTTACCGAGTCAACGCTCTAAATGGCCTGCTGGAAGCTAGTCGGCTCATCACTATCAATGATGCAATCCTCTCTATCCCCGTCTATGAGAAAACCGTAGTATCTCTCGGGCGGATGAGACTTCCTACTACTTCTGCGGAGCGGCGTAGGAATGTCCTGATCTTTCGAACCCTCTGGTTCTACTAAGCTTTCAGTAATAGCTCGTGGTTCTGGAATTTCTTCCAGTTCTATTACGCTCCCACTTATCTGATTCTCCAAAAACTGAGTTTCCAAGAAGTGGGCATGCCGAGAAACAAAAACCTTTTGTTCCTCTTCGCAATAGAAGAAATATCCTTTGGAGTTCTTTGGATATCCCACAAACTTGCATTGTACTGAGCGTGCCTCGAGCTTGTCCGCATGCTGCTTTTTGACAAAAGCTGGACATCCCCATGTCTTAATATGATTAAGATAGGGTCTCTTCCCACACCACATCTGATATGGTGTAGTAGGCACAGTCTTAGTTGGAACTCGGTTCAAAAGGTATGCAGCTGATTCTAGCGCATATCCCCAGAATGATCGCGGTAACTCAGCGTTACTCATCATGGACCGTACCATATCCAATAGGGTTCGGTTCCGTCTCTCCGATACACCGTTATGTTGCGGAGTGTATAGAGGAGTAAGCTGAGAGAGAATTCCATTCTCTTTTAAGTAATCCAGGAACTCGGCACTCAAGTATTCACCACCTCGATCAGATCTCAGTGTCTTGATACTTTTCTTGTTTGTTTTTCTACTTCATTCTTATATTCCTGGAATTTTCCAAAGGCTTCGAATTTATGTTTCATTAAGAAGACATAACCGTACCTTGAAATGTCATCCGTAAAAGTAATGAAGTAAGAATAACCGCTTCGTGCATGCGTAGACATTGGACCGCACACGTCGCTGTGTATGAGTCCCAAGAGCTCACTCGCTCTCTCTCCGTGTCCAGTGAACGGAGTCTTTGTCATCTTTCTTTTGAGACAGTATTGACAAGTTGCATACGATTGATATTCGAACGGATTCAAATATCCTTCTATATGTAACTTCGTCAACCTTCTCTCATTGAAGTGACCCAGTCTACAATGCCATAAGAAAGTCTGATTTATTTCCGGAGACTTTCTTTTGTGTGTATTCTGGACATTGAAAATCTGTGGTTGGTTTAACACGTATATACCATTGCTCAATGTACCTGACCCAATCAGAACTTGATTAAGGTGAATGTTTACAACATTACTTACAAACGCAAATTCATAACCTTCTTTAGAAACCAAAGATACAAAAATGATATTACAAGTTGCGTTGGGTACAAAAAAGCAATTACGTAAAAACAAAACATGTCCATCTGACATTCCCAGGTGATAGTCCCCCACGGCCTCAGCATCCATGCTAGCTCCGTTTGCAACTTTGAGGGTCATGTCACTTGCTTTCAAAAACCTACGCTTTCTCAATGCCTGCAAAGAATTACAGATATGAGATCCTGATCCGGTATCCAATACCCAGGACGTAGAGTTTATTGATAGACAGTTTTCAATAACATACACACCTGAAGCTGAAGCCGCAACTTGCTTCAGATCCTGTGTTCTGGCCTTCTAAGCCCTGCAATCTTTCTTCCAGTGTCCACTCTTGTGACAGTAAAAGCATTCTTCCTTATCCACAAGCTTCCCAGCTACCTTTATTGCTTTTGCCTTTCCCTTCGTATCCTTCTTACTAACACCGCCCCTTGGTTTGGCGGGGGTTTTCTTCTTCTTTCCCTTGGCTTTCTCCTTGGACCTAGAAGAGGAGGATCCTCCTACAAACAAAGTGGATGTATCCCTACTTTTCTGTAGGGTGCCCTCTGCACTCCTCAGCATGTTGAGGAGCTCTGAAAGTTCAACTTTCTTTTCTTGCAAGTTGAAATTCAGGATGAACTGGGCGTAAGTGGAAGGAATGGACTGAAGAATCAAGTCCGTATAGAGCTCATTCTCCAACGTGGTCCCAAGGTCCGCGAGCTCCTCTATGTAGCCAATCATCTTAAGCACGTGTTCCGCTACCGATGATCCGACGGCCAATCTTACCGAAAATAACTTCTTCGACACTTCGTATCTGGCGATACGAGATTGCTCTCCATACAGTTCTTTTGTATGGAGAAATATGGATTCGAGGTCCATATTCTCATGCCTCCTCTGATGTTCGTTGTCCATAGAGGCAAGCACGAGGTACTTGGCCTTCGCGCAATCGATTTCCCAGGTCTTATGGATTTTCCTATCCGCGACGCTGGTTTTGGGACCTGGGACAGGGGGAGCTTTGGTGGTAAGAAGATACCCCAACTTGTCATAAGTGATTGCCATTTTGACATTCCTGAGCCAATCTTTGTAGTTTGGCCCTGTTAGTATGTTTTTATCTAGTAGTAACTTAAGTCCAGTCATGATGTTTGGTCGCTGCAATTAGGAGAGAGAGAAGAAACACTTTAGCATGATGCTCTTGCAAGTTTAAAGTGGTTTTTAATTTGTCTAAACAGGATGGCTCCCACTGTCTCTCGAATCCCTCCTCAAACCATAAAGGAAAAACTAGTCGGGATCAATCTCACCGTACAATACTTGCTTAACCGTTCAGCCAGGCCAGTGTTGGTACTTCGAGGGAGGTTTTCCAACGCTTTCGCAAAGTTCCTTAATTAAATAACCTCTTTTCCCTGGGGGCGTAGCCCCGCTAACACCTTTCTAGACACTTACTTGGTTTATAGCATTGATCGTTAAGTGAGAAAGTTCCGGAGGAGTAGCATATACTCACAGTAGGATCGGGATCCAAATATCATTGCGTGACAAAATTGAAGGAATCCTACCAGAATCATCACACTCCAAATGGTATGCAGCGCTAGCAAGTTTCTGTTCTTTTGAAACTCTCGATGTGGATTTTTGCCCCATGCTCTTATGACCTTGACTTTGGCCAAAATATCATAAGTCACATGTCAAGTTCTACCCGTCATTCTCCAGGTTAATTTGAGCCCACCCGCACATACCCTTGACTTTGGCCAAAATGGTAGAATGACTTCCCCAAAACAACACATCTATCTATGCTGCATATGAATACCCAATAGCTACCAATCACTATACCTTGACTTTGGCCAACATTCATAGCTTGAATACTTATTGACCATTCATGTGAAACGACGGAGGGCTACGAATGGTTTTGGCGAAACCATGAACGTAGTGAACTTGATATAATCGAAGGAACGAGATAGCTTTCAAAAGGAGTGGTTCAAGCTCCGCATTTAAAAGTTTGGTTTTGAAAAGAACCGAGTGGTTTTCAAAGTGTTCCAACGACTTTTACTTGGTTTATTTTTATCTTGCATTAATTCCAATGCGTCCCATCATTTAATCCTACCATTGCAGAAAACAACAAAAATATGACGTACGCTTATGCCATCCGCATTCGCCACGGGGTCCCGTCATCACCCGTTAGGTTACTTAACTAACGACAGAGCGGGGGCTGGATTAGCGCGGATGCAAAACATAAGAAACGCCTAAATAAATATCATATAGATATATATAAACATTCGTCACATGCAATGATAGCCATTCCAGATCACAGATGAATACATTGGATATACTAGGAATCCGCAATTCGTACGAGCCTGTAACGAAGAGCGGATTACACGGTCGTGATGAATAGCTAAACCCCACCCTAGACCCCTACGGGTGCGGCAAACTACCCACCAAGTATCCGAAGTGAAGCAACCTCCCTCAACGACGTGAGTAGGCCAATCGGCACTTCAAGGTACCCGGTAGTTTGTGCACCCCACCTTGGGTCTATCATAGGAGCAAAAACAGTAAAAAGAAATTATACAATGACGGCTACAACCCCGACCCGGTTGTGCGGCCATACAAATAATATTACATCAATTTACATATTACAAGAATTGAAAGATAAACAAAACACTCATCTCACAATTCCCCCCGGCTATTCATCCGCGACAATCCAACGAATTCATATACACATACCATCAACATCACAGATCACAGATATGTATAACCCCCACTAATCGACTTATAGCGATTAGCAGACGTTCAATACATATAAAACATTACAGATATAACCCATTAGCCAAAGTCTACAGAAAATCGACCAAAATACGGATTTGTAACCACCTAAAAAACAAACTTGTTCTCTGGAAAATCTGGGCAGAAACAAACCATCCCAAAAATCACAAAATAACCCCAGAAACAAACTGCAGGAGAAACGATCCACGGCCGAGTCAACTCGGCCGCGGATCCGCGGCAGAAGCAAGCTTCTGCCGCGGAACCGCGGCGCGTTGGTCGGCTCATGCGATCGTTTTTCTTGCCTGTTTATATAAAAGCCTGAGCCAATTTTTAAGACATGATTTTTTATTTTTAGAGCAGAAAAAAAAAATAGGCAGAAACTAGGGTTTTCCGGGGTGTTTTGCGGTTTTTTCATTCGGTCGATATTCTAAATACTTTGCTAACATGCTAGGGTATGTTTAGTTAGGCTCTGATACCACTGTAAGTCCATGTTACCTCTCCCGGTTCTTTCGGGCTTGCGGAAATGACGAAAAACAATTTTTTCGGTAATGGTAACTTGGACTAAAAACACGGATCTAGGCTAAACAACACACTAGCAACCTAACTAGAGATCTATCTACCCGGTTAGGGGTTATACCTCACTTGAACTCCTTCTTCTTGAACTCTTTGTAGTGGTTGGATGGTGCTTTCCTCGTCGCCTTCTTTCGTCAAAGATGGATCCACCCGAGGGTTTCTTCCTTTGAGCTCCTTTCTCGAACTTTGAGAGAACTAGGGTATCCGGCTTGCTAAACCTTTTACCTTAGAGAGAGTAGAGAGTGTCTTAGGGTGTTTTATATTCAAGGAGATATTTCTCAACACATGAGATTTTTTCTCCTTGAACTAGAGGAGGAAGTTGATGAAGAGAAGAGAGAGAAACAATATGATAGAATAGGATGGTATTTTGCAACTATAACATATATGTGATTTATCTAATAATATTAATTGAAAATGGGAAAGGTGATGGATAGTTTGAAGAGACCATTATAATATCACAATAAATGTATTTTGCAAAGATCAAAGAGCATATTGAAAGGTAATGATGATGGTCAATGTTTCAAACCTAGTCAACTAGTCAACCTTGGTCAACAAGTCAACAAACCCAATCCATGACATAATTTCATTTAATTAATATTATTAATTGATAAATCACAAGATCATTAGGGTTCGGAAAAAGACGACTGTCAACTGTGCATACACACCCGTTCTAAAACCCTAATGAAAAACCTCTTCCTCCGCCTCAAACAACTGTGCATACACACACCCGCATTCATGTTCCGAGGAACATGAACACAATGAGATAAAACTAACCCCAAAGCATATACTAGGATCTGGCTCAAACCAGAGCCCGCTAGTAATGACTGTCCGGACACCAAACGTGCACAAGTGCGCGGATGTGAACGAACCCTGCCGCAAAACCATGCGACCTCTACTCTGTTTTGCCCAAAGGCGAATAACCCTCTGTGTGGGACTCTAAAGACTCGACACTACGCTGGCAGTGGGTTTAACCACAGACCGCAAGCGGCACTAGCTGTACGTAACGGTCCCCAGGTAGATGCCGATAAGAAGAATGACGAGGTAAACCCATCTGAACTCCTACTGAGTCTGTATGTGACAATCTCCGTACAGTCCGGTCTGTTCGTCTAAGAACATCGCATGGCGGGCCTAGGAGGGCGGTAAACGTCAGTCCCCTAATAGCGGTACAAGTCGTGTCGGAGTGTAGCCCAGAACACCTGAGATAACACTGGAAACCTACCAGTCTATCTCGCTTGCCCTGGCCAGGGACTTTGTGTAATGGCTCTCCTAGACACAGTGCGATATCAACCCCCAATACCGGGAGAGACAAATCCTGTCTAACCGTCAATGCCTCCAAGTGCTTCGGGACTGCACCCAAAAACTACCTGTTTGCACGACTCCTTTGAGCCGTGGTAGGGTAGTAATCAAAGTACAGTGGGAACACACTCGACGCGAAGTGACAGTGTCAAGTCAACGGACTAAGCTGTACTCATGTCACCTGGGAACTGATAACTGACGATAGGTATAATACCAACCAACAGTTCCCAACGAGTCCTGTCCAGTGTACTCGTAACCTAACGAGCACCCGCATACTATCTCAAGTACGACGTACTGACGGCTGTGGGATAGACCGTCTCCCAAGTTGGGATAAGAAGCGCATGCGCTAGTCTACTCCGGAGTATCGATGCCCTGTCTCGATAGTCCTGCGACTAGGGACCTGCATAAGGATGTGCTTATAGATTACACAGCCCCCACGAGTGTGACTGCCATCACAACGCTGGTAATCAAGCAAAGATCCTAAGGGCTCCACTAATGTGTAAAGGCGATATGCTAAAAGAAACACATGCACACATTAAAGCAGAAACAAACCAAGTAGCATACTACCATTTTGAGCAAGAATGTCAATACAAGGTGAATATCCCAAGCTTCCATCAAGTAATATACAATCTAGTATGATACAGTAATGGCCTCTAGGGCATATACACTAACACATCCATCGCCCATCATATGGGTCAAGAAGCGCATATGCTAGTCTACTCTGGAGTATCGATGCCCTGTCTCGGTACTCCCACGACTAGGAACATTTGAAAGATGTACTTGACGACTACACCGTCCCTACTAGTATGATCTGCATCATAGTCCTGGTAGTCAAGTACTCATCCTAAGGGCTTTATCAACATGTAACATAGAGACAATCAGTGTACATGTTAAGATAAAGAGTAACCAGATAACATACTATCATGTCGAGCAAGAAAGTCCTCCCTATATATGTCCAAGCATCCACTACAATATACAACGTATGTACAGTAATGGCCTCTCGGGCATACATATAACTAACATATATATATATATATTTATTTATATATGTAGATGCGTTAGTATATATATATATACATATATGTATACATGGATGATGAGCCCAGTATATGATACTTGGAAATGATCCGATATGATCGGGCATGATGCCGTAAGATTGTGATATGTGATTTGGTCGTGATATGATACGACATGATATTATAGTGGATCATTGGGTGATGTGTTTTCATACACACGAGGATATATGTTTGATGATATGGGAATGTACTAGATTTTAGAACGGTACCCCTAATTCTTGAGTTATCGATAATGATACTATATGGATAATGAGGTATATGTAACATTGACCCGTACCCCGATTTTGGGATGCCATACGATGGATTTTACCGTACGAGATATAGATATTAAGATTGATCCGCACTCTTGACTCGAGGATGTCGTACCATGTATTTTTACCGTACGTGACGCTATTGAGGCGGGATCGCCGACTACTAGATATATCGACTCCGACTTTAGGTGGATTTTCTTTACCCTTTAGACTGGGCTCGAGTCATACTTATTTTCAAACTAACGAATCGTGAGTAGTTTTAAAGACAGGCCGAGGGATACTATGGATTTTTCAAAAGACGTATCTTTTCTTAAAAACCCCATAGCCCTATTTTTTTTCTTAAAACACGATTCGTGCTATTTCAAATACCAAAAACTGTATGGCTCGTATATGGATAGATATATTCTTCAATGTTGCGGTTACTGTATCATTTTCCATATATTTATGCTGTTCTCATCGCATTGCATTCTTATAAATGCGTTTTCTTTAGTTATTATGAAACCATGTTGTCAGGACACCAACACCATTACCGATGATGCGTATGCTCCACGTACACTTGCTTGCCGGCTTACGCACATCATCATCGGTAATTTCCATGTCACGTACACATTAGATAACATTACTTCATTGGTATAATTTGCTAGCGGGTAGTTTCAACACAGTACTAGTACGCTTGCTTTCACATGCTAGTTTAGATATTGCATTTCTTACTTAGTTATCTCATGCATTTATACATTCATTCTGATATGCAATATCGTGGGGCTTTATGCCGATATTCACTGTTCACTGACTCATGATTTTGAGATTTTGGATCTTTTATGAGATTTCTGGATTTTGGAAACCGCATGTGAATTTTTATAAACTTATGATTGTTTTAAAAGTGAAAGATGCGGTTTTCCTTGATATGATGAGTAGCGTCCACTATGATGTTTTCTCGGTTCTGAGTTGGTTTTTGAGACCCGATTCAAGGAGGAGGATGAACCGTCTGTGGGTACATGGTGAACCCGGTGAGGTACCTCGGGGCGAGAGTGGTTTTGTGGGGATGACGATGAGCCTGGCAGGGGAGCACTACCTACCGGTGATTGTATGGAAACTCGACCGATATCCGGAGGATACCGTTCAGAGTTATGAGAGAGATGGATATAGGCCGATCCGGACCGACGGAGCCCATGGGCCGATCCTGATTATGCGGAGCCCGAGATTTGAGTATTATGTATCGCTGTCGGACACGGATTTAGAGATGTTTTGAGTGCCGATGCTGGGTACTCGGGTTTTATCATGATTTGTGTGTCGTTGCAGGACACACGTTGGATGATGCACTAGTACATGTCATGCATCGATATATTATTACTCATGACACGTACAAGAGTACTTTGATACCACACTTATGATATACTGCCGTCTTTGTTGTAGTATTGTATATTTTATTGTTTGACCTAGGAGAGAGTCATACATGCTATTTCTTCTCGGTGATGTTTTCTACTCACGAGTTGGCAACTCAACCCCGTTGTGCCACAGTTTCTTGCAGGTTTAGCCGTACCGGTTTCATTGCGGCTTGCTGGCACACTGCTTCCTTCCGGGTGATTGCTTGGGTAGGTGGGTTCACTTGCATCGTGACCATCGTAGTACTTTTATTTATTTCAGTTGTATCTAGTAAACTCCATTAACCAGACTTGAATATTGGATAGACTTAGAAGACTAGTTGTATAGTCTTTCGACCTTAGAGTCGCGCGCTTGTATTATTATGGTTCTTCTCTGGTTTTCTTGAGGATGTTGGTTTTCGTTCTGAGTTTTGATCCTCGCCCTTCGGCGTTGTATATTATATTGCTTGCGTGGTTTTTTCCGTCAATTGGCGAAGAGCTAGCTCCCGCTTGGGGATGCCGTTATTCATTATCTATGTATTTCATGTGTTGTACCCGTTTGGGTGCCTGTATTTACAAAGGAGACTCTGCCGAAATTTTCGGGAAAATATGATGTTGCTTTTAAATGTTTAAAACCACTTGCTTTAAAACAAGTTTTCCTCCACTCTTTCATTTAATGGTTTAGATTTCTGGGCTTTGGCTTACTTAGATTACGTTACGCCTCTAGACGTTTCGTAATTTAAGTGCCAGTCGCGTTCCGTACCTTCGGGTCGTGACAATAGAATAAGGTATCACATACGCGTATTAATCTCGGTCCCGCACATATCACATATGTGCTCCTACTTCATTTCGCTTGAGCCAGGAAACCTCTGTATAGGACTCTAAAGACTCGTCAATACGCCGGCAGTAGGTGGTGATCATATCAGTCACCCACAAGCCGCAAGCGGTCGGTTAAACGTAACGGCCACCCGGGTATTGAACGATTAGAAGATCAACAAGCAAGCCTGCTCATACTCCTGCGAATCCAATCAGTAACACCACCGTACAGTCCGGTCTCTTCATCTGATATGTCGCATATCTCAGCCTAGGGGTGGTATAACGTCAAACCCCAATAGCTTGATAAGTCATGCCGATGCAAGGTCCATAACGGTTCGAGAAACTACTGATAACACTTACCAGTAGATCTCAGCAACCCTGGCTAGGGATTTCCTGTTATGGCCAATCAAGCATAGCGCAACATCAACCCCCAATACCGGGAGAGACGAATCCCTTCCTATCGCTCATTGCCTCCATGTGACTCGGGACTGTACCCAAAAACCACCATTTTGCACGATCTCTTGAAAGTGGTAAGGTGGGAATCAAACCACAGTGGGAATCACACAAGATTCTATGATGATCTCGGGTCGACAGACTAACCTGTACCAGTGTCACCAGAGAACTGCTATCTGACGATAGGTATAATACCATCTAGGAGTTCTCGGCGAGTCCGTTCAGTGTACCCAGTCTCCACTGAGCACCCGTATACCTTCTCTGATGTCAAACACCAATGGACGTGGGATCATCCATCGCCCATCATATATGTCAAGAAGCGTATACGCTAGTCTACTCTGGAATATCGATGCCTCGTCTCGATACTCCCATGACTAGGAACATTTGAAGGATGTACTTACCGACTACCTCTGCCCCACTAGTATGATCTGCATCATAATCGTGGTAGTCTAGTACTCATCCTAAGGGCTTTATCAACATGTAATAGAGAGACAATCAGTGTACATGTTAAGATAAAGAGCAACCAGATAGCATACTATCATGTCGAGCAAGAAAGTCCTCCCTATATATGTCCAAGCATCCACTACAATATACATCGCATGTACAGTAATGGCTTCTAGGGCATACATATAACTAACAGATACTACAACACATGGCCATAGTTCAAGTGGGAGATTGTTTGGAATATGTATGCCCTAGAGGCCATTATTGTACATGTGATGTATATTATAGTGGATGCTTGGACATATATATAGAGGACTTTCTTGCTCGACATGATAGTATGCTATTTGGTTACTTTTTGTCTTAACATGTTGACTGGTATTCTTTACTGTCTTGCTCTCACATGTTGATAAAGCCCTTAGGATATGTACTTGACTACCAGGACTATGATGAGATCATACTAGTGGGGCCAGGGTGGTCCAAAAGTACATCCTTTAATCAGTTCCTAGTCGAGAGAATATCGAGACTAGGGCATCGATATTCCAGAGTAGACTAGTGTGTACGTTTCTTATCCCTTAGAGGGCGATGGTTGATCCCACAACCATTGGTGTATGACATCAAAGATTGTACATAGGTGCTCATTGGAGAATGGGTACACCGAACAGGACCCGCCGAGAACTCATAGATGGTTATATACCTAACGTCAGATAGCAGTTCTCTAGTGACACTGGTACAGGTTAGTCTGTAGACCCGAGATCGTCATAGATTCTTGTGTGTCTCCCATTGTGCTTTGATTTCCTCCCTACCACGGCTCAAAGGAGTCGTGCAAACAGGTGGATTTTGGGTACAGTCCTGAGACACATGGAGGCAATGAGCGATAGGAGGGGTTTCGTCTCTCCCGATATAGGGAGTTGATGTTGCGATATGCTCGATTGGATATAATTGGAAGTCCCTGGTCAGGGCTGCTGCTGAGATTTACTGATAAAAGTTATCAGTAGTTTCTCAAACCGTTATAGGCCAGACATCGGCATGACTTATCATGTTACTGGGGTCTGACGTTTACCACCCCTAGACATGATATGAGACATCATACGAAGAGACCGGACTGTACGGTAGTGTTAATGATAGGCTTCATGGAGAGTATGGAAGAGCTTGCTTGTTGAACTTCATATCGCTCAATACCCGGGTAGCCGTTACGTCCATCTAGTACCGTTGACGGTTTGTAGGTGGTTGATATGATCATCACCTACTGCTGGCGTATTGACGAGTATTTAGAGTCTTACATAGAAGTTTCCTGGTTCGAGCGAAACGAAGTGGGGGCACATATGTTGATATGTGCGTGGGCCTGGTTAAATATGAGTATGTGATACCGTATTATAATCTGGTAGTTATCTGATGTCGGTCGGTTATATGTGATATAACTGGATTATCGAATCAAGTGTTGGTTTGATAATGTGATATTCAGATTAATGATATCAGTCGGTTATATGTGATATAACCGGATTATTAAATCAAGTGTTGATTTAATAATGTGATATATATTATATATGATATAATTATATCTTAAGTAATATTATTAGCTCACTAATTATGTTTCTTAATATATATTAATATATGTATATTTGATATATGTATATGTGTATATATATATATATATATATATATATATATATATATATATATATTATAAGAAGCATGGCATCTATTTTCTATTTTTAGAAAATGGAAAATAAGGTGTAATTGTGGAGATATTTTGGGTATGGTTAAGGCATGGGTTTTTATGATATAATATTAGTCTTGACTCACTATTCAAGCATGGTTGCAATTTAGAATTGCAATTTAATCTATGCTTGAATAAGTGAGGAGAGATATATTCATTTTTCATATTCTATGCTTGCACTCTCTCTTGAGTTCATGTCTTAGCCATTTCTTGAGCTCTTGCTTCCTCTTGCTCTCTACAATTTTCTTCACCTCACTTCCAAGTTCAAACCCTCACATGTGATGTGAATCATTGAACTTGTGAAAACCCTAGTGGGCAAATTAAACCCCTACTTCACCACCACACATTAGATTAGCAATTTGATGTGGAGTGTTGCCTTCACTAATGAGATTAGTGAAGGGTTAGCTTGAGCTTGTGGACTTCGGGTGGATCGTTTTTGGCGCGAAGATCACGAAGGAGGTTCGTTCAACTCGAAGAGGAGTCTAGTAGAGTCGCGTGGACTTCAACCCGGAGCTACTGAAGAGAAGGACTCGTACTACAAAGGTTGTATGCTCTTTTCTTCTCTTTAGTTCATCACATCACAAAGGCAAACCCAACTAATCTAGGAATGATCTTGTTAGTCTAACTTAGTGTCACGACCCGAAAGTACGGAACATGACCGGCACTTAGACTACGAACGTCTCAAGGAGTACGTATGCTAAGTAAGCCGAAACCCAGAAATCCAAACCAAGAGAAGTAGTAGAGAATAGGAAGAACCATATCAAATCAACCTGTATGCAACATAATATACAACGCCTAAAGGCGAGGATCACAACAGAAATGGAACTCAACAAGCAAGAAACTCAAGAAATATAACATGCTACTCTATGGTCGAAAGAGTAACATTACTGGTCTCTATCTCAAAAATACAAGTTTGGTTGATGGAACTTCTAGATACAACTGAAATAAAATATACAAGGTATAATGATGGGTAAGATACAATAAACCCACCTACTAGCAAGTCACCCGAAAAGAAACCGTGCCCGCAAAGCCGTAATGAAATCCGTACGGCAACACCTGCAAGAAACTGGGGCACAACGGGGGTGAGTTGCCAACTCGTGAGTAGAAAAAGGTCTACGAACAGAAAATCGCATGAATAACGCAACCTAGGTCAATGATCATAATATATCCTCAAATATATGAATAACATGCAGCCTATAACAATGGCTAGGGTAATATCTAACCCGAGTGTGATCTCATGTGCCCGTGTCAGTGCCTCAGGTAGCAATATATCATATGAATGAGGTATGAATGCATGAAAACAGAATACATGTAAATGAAGAAACTGTTTTCATAAATTAGTGAGATTTCCTTTGTATTTAAAAAAATGAGATATCATAAATGAAATCAGCATCAACAGTGTCTAGCATCGACACAAAACATAAATCTCAATGTCTCAAAACCTCAGGTTCCGGCCATCCGGACTGGCCTGTATCATCAAATCTCAGTACCTTAATATCTCGAAATCTCAATGTCTCAATCTCAATATCTAGGGCGCCGTCAGTCCAGACCGGCCCCTACCATCCATCTCAAGACCACGACGGTATCCTCCGGATATCCGACGCGTCGGGTAAAATCACCGGTAGGTAGTCTCCCCCTGCCAGGCTCATCGTCATCACCACGAGCTTCTTGCCCCGGGGTACCTTACCGGGTCCACCATGTACCCGAAACGGTTCATCCAACTCCTCGAATCGGGTCTCCAAATCTATCAGCAAACTCATGGTGGACGACTCATACATCATGGGAAAAACCGCGCTTTTTATTTAAAAAGAGAAAGAAGAAGTTTGTATATGTTTTGCGGTTTTCCCCAAATCCAGAAAATCTCATGGAAATCCAAATCCAAAACCTCAATAGCACGTAAAAAGTGAATATATGCATGAGAATCCATGAATGCGGCATAACAATGAATAACAGTATGCATGAGGTAGCAGGTAATAACTATAATGTCTAAACTAACATATAAGGCAAGTACACTAATATCATGTCTAAACTATTAGCTAACAGGCTATGTCAAGCAATAATATTTTCTAAGGTGTACGTGACATGGCAATTACCGATGAAGATGTGTGTGAGCCGGCAAGTAAGTGTACGTGGTACATACGCATCATCGGTAATGGTGCTGGTGTCCTAACCACAAGATATCGACAGTAGAATATGAAGCATAATATAAGCATGTGATGCGGAGCAAACAACAATAATGAGCGGGAGCTGAATACTAGACGCAACGATAATTAATCTGTTTTAACCTAAAATAAGTCCTATAATGGTGCCTTTTGAAATAACACGAATCGTGGGGTTTTGAAAATAGGGGCTACGGTGTTTTTAAGAAAAGATACGTTTTTTTTGAAATATCCGTAGGATCCCTTAGGCTGTCTTTAAAAATACGCATGATTCGTATGCTTTGAAATAGGTAGGAACCGAATCTAATCTAACAACTAACTAAACTAAAGGCTACGCTATAAGCTAGACTACAGGTAAGGAAACCGCCTAACATCTGAGTCGATACTATACATACCTGTATATATATCAGTCGGTGATCCCGCCTCAATAATATCATATCCGATACCATATCTATAATCAGACATCCCAAGTCAAGAGTGCGGATCAATCATCAAAATATAGCTCGTACGTAAATCCGTCGTACGGCATCCCCAAATCTGGGTACGGGTCAATATCATATTCCTCACACTATTCCTCTGGTATCCTCTTTATCCAAGATCATAGTCTAGGGTACTGACCTATGTCTAGTACAATACTAATATCCTCAATATACTCATGATCTGACTACTGATCGACAATCTCATACAAACCGATATCGTCAGCACATATCATCATCAAGGGGTATACATCGCCCGATACGGCCTAATATCAATATCCTAGCATATTATGCCTCATATCACGATCACATGTCGACCATTTATTTATAACACTATTCACCCGTATCGCCGCCGCAAGATCCGCTATAACACCAGGACGTACCTTAAGTACGAATCCTGCCATATCACCGAGATCACAACCACAAACAAATCTCATCGACTCATCCCAATCCCAAGTATCCTCCTCAAATCCGTATGTGAACACATAGTCCCATACCCATGTGAACATATAAATATATTCCCATACACGCATATATGAAATAAGGAATGTATGCAAGTATGTATATGTGTGTATGTGTAAGTGTAGTGCACCCACTATCTAAGGTTTCGTAACCATGCACCAATCCATCACCAATATCCATCTAAAATCATCAATAATAAATCCTAACAACATATCATAAATTGTTGGTGTGTATACGCATCCGTATACATCACCACGGACTGCGGGGGTGCTATACGCCATCCACCCGACTTCTCCCCGTAGATATAAATCTACTCACCTGGTCCTCGCTCGCCGGTGCCGCGTCGCCACGCGCTTGCTTGTCGTCTCGAAGTCCACATGGGGTACCTACATATCATAACGCACCATATCGCATTAAAATCCGACTCATGACCAAAACGACGTACGAAACCCACATAGGTCAAAACCTAAGGTTGCTTTCACAGATCGACCTAAAAACCCTCGACGTCGGCGTACAAATGCCAAACCATCGAGAAAGCTCCCAACACATTCATTTGTACAATTACAAGCACTAATTATAATATAAAATAGGTTAAAACTCACGAAAACCCTAAATTCACTCTAAAAGCCGTTTTTCCGAAAAACTAGCAAGCAAAATTACCCATTTTAGTACAAAACTCGATGTTTAAACAATTCTTGCGGCCATAATACTTATTAAATAACTTAAATAAGTCAATAAAACCATTTCCATAATTTTAATCACCATAAATTACATTAACCCAAAAATATAGTTAACAAAATTAACCAATTTCAACCATTTTATAGCAAAAATACACAAACGACAATTTAGCTTTGATTTGGAAGATCTAAAGCATTAAACTACAATTTAAAATGTTAATAAAGTCATAAATAACCTAATTGGATTTTTCTCTTAGTTATTTCCAAAGATTACAAAAACCTAGTTATAAAATTATCAAATCTTAACAACTTTGAAGTAACTCTTTACAATATTAACAAAAAATCTAGATTGTGCACATCTTAGGACATTAATTTACACTTGATTAACCTAGTGATGGTTAAGCCCTAATTCATATTCAAACTCTTCTCTTAGAATTCCCAAAACTTGAAATTAAACCACAATAATACCTAATTAGGCTAGATTTAGATAATTAGCAACAAAGAAAACATGGGTTGAGATTTATACCTCACAATTTTGTAGATCTAGCATGCTAACATAGCCTCTAAATTGGTTCTCTAGCTCCATGATTCAAGCTTGAATGGCCAAGAAATAATGGGTAAAGATTAATTAGGAGTTTATGAGGTGTTAGTTTGGATTTTTGATGGAATTTTGGGGTTTTTTTGATGGAAAATGAAGTGGGGGAAATAGGGGAGGGGCTGCTGCAGTTTGGTTCAGCAGTGAGGATGGGGGAAAGAGTGTGGAGTGTGTGGGTTTGTTGGAAGAAAGACCAAGTCAATACAATAAATACCCCATGCCTCAAGTATAAACCCATACCTCTTTATTAATTCCTTTTTAATTGAGATGAGATAGTGAGATGATTGGAGAGAGGAGGGGGGGCTGGTTTCGGCCACACAATATGGGAGAGAGAAAAAGAATGGGTGTGTATGTTGTGGCCAAATCAAAGAAATCCCATACTTCATTAACCTTAAACCATTTTTTCTTTCCAAATTAAGCCTTTTCTTTTATATTTTCTAAAACTGTTTGACAAACCATTTCATTTCAGAAACCACATGACAAAATTTTATTTAATGTTTTATGATGCACAAAATTTGTTTCAACTCATTCCAATTTGTAATTTTCCCTAATTAAATGTATTAGTGACGGCTTAAAATAATAATAAAATAATATTTTTTTTCAGAAAATTTGAAATTTCACCAGCGGCTCAATAAACACCAAATAATAGCAATTACATAGCTAGAATATGTATATTTAATTTTTATAATAAGATATTTGCATTTTGACTTTTTACAGAAAACCCCTTTATTTTACCGATTTTTCGAAATTTCACCGAAACGATTTTCAAAGCGTTACAATCTTCCCCCCTTAAAAAAAATTCGGTCCCCGAATTTAAATTCAAACTCCCCAAATACTAAAATATCTAAGAAAACCCATCAAGTCGTCGGGGCTCCGAAATTGTAAATACATAAAACAAATCGTAGCGCAGCGCATGCGCTTGGAAAATGAGCATATAACTCAAATCAAAACTCCGTCAAGTATCCCGCAATCATCGGAGTCATGGAGAAGACATCAATGCCAAAACCAAATCAAAACCAATATGACATAACTCGAAACTATACATGTAAATATCGAATCTATATCTGTAAGTATCTGAAGGAAATGCATGCCAAATCTCTTTAAGTCGCTGTGCAACGCGTATAACACTGCACAGTGGTGGACGTCTATCATGAGAAAATAACTATATACATATATACCTTTGTTTGAAATGTACGTTCCGCCGTTTTGGAAACAATTTAGAAGGGTCTCCTTGTTTTAAACATTTCGTGTCATATCAGACACGTAGGTAAATACTGAGGCTATAGCTCGCTTTTTGGAAATCCCTTCAATAACTATCAATGCATGCAAAATGTATTCAGGTACTGTCCTCTGACTAGTCCTGCTCGGTACGGAAACACATAGCAATATCATAAAAACGTACTGCTCTATAAGAAATCAATCCCAAAATATGCACATGAATACTACGTGCGTCTGGTGCGCACGGAAATCAAAATCCATGAATGTGCCATACATGCGCACAGAAATAACATCTAAGTGCATCAGGTGTGAACGAAACATCTGTCGTAGGCAACATGTGTGCCTGACAGCAAAGTCAGGTGCATCTGACATGCACGAAAAATCTCGAATTAGTGCATCTGGCGTGCACCAAATCGCATCTCGTAACAGGCGCCCAACAGGCGCTAAAAATCCAATCCGGTGCATAAAATGCACAAAACAAATGTCGAGTATCACCCTCGAAATCGAAATCCAGTGTATCCAAGTGCACAAAATACATGTCACTGCACTGCCAGCATATATAAACTATACCGAGTGCAGGAACCAAATCGCGTGCGTGCATACGCACAAAATCAACTCAACTATTTAAAACCGTAAAATCACAAACATGTGAAACTAAAGCACGAAACGATATCAAGTGCAACACTGTGCAAGGATCGTAAATCCTCAATCATCAAAATCAAATCATACGAATAAATCACCCAAAACATCGAAATCAATAATGGCGGAATAGTACTGCTCAAGCGCATCCTCTAAGAATCTCGGCCAACTGTCACGGTCACTAGTGGGACGTCTCGTCGATGATCATGAACTCTGGCCTGCTGGTGTGCGTAACATGACCACTCCTGGGTCCAAGTCTTCTCCGTGGATTACCAATCTCACAATCCATCAGCTCATCGGCCCTGTCAAGGCAGCATATAACTGGCGTCGGCCTCTGGCTCTCTGAATGCACGTGACACATCTGATCCTGGGTGCAAGTATCATCGCAGCAGTATCCTGGAAGGAATCCTGCTCACGGTCTCTTCCATGTCTCGTCTCTGCCAACTTTCCGGAAGTCATTTTCCTTTCCTATATCTGCATCTTGCTATGGAATGACTGCATACTCATCGCGACTCCTTCTGGAAGGTAAGTCCAAGTACCATGCCTCGGCATGCGCATCGCCTCTCTGATGTCGGCGGAGTGGAACGTCATCTCATCTAGATCTGGTGCGAACCTCTTATTCCACTTTTCTCTAATGTCGTCTGCTTTGGACTCGTCTCGTCGCGGCTGCATGGACTGAGCTCCAACGACTATCCTCGTACCTGGAGTCTCCCAAGAATGCATCTCACCACCTAGCATCCGATTGAAGTCGAACCATCCGATCGAGTCGTCAAAACCTCATAATCCCCCAAGATCTCAACATCTTGGGCACAGTTTAATAGTATCGAGTACATACCACAGCATCGGTGGTCCAGCCGTAGAAGGGCAAACCCAAGCCTTACTAATGGCGCCGTAGAACTGCCGCAAACCCGAAGGTTCAAAGGCTTTCACAAGGTCATTAAGTTGAGTTAGGGTTTCATTCTTCTAGAGGGACCATAGAATTGCCTGCATGTCTTTCCGACTACTTTAACTTGGATAAATAGGTTTCTGACATTCGATCATCTCTGTCGACTCCCAACGCCTCCGCGTGAAGTCGTCTCTAGCTGGAATCAATCTATCTGATGACCTCGCATCGGGGTAAGCGAACGAACCACCTGTCCTAGTCATTCATCATCGGGTGACTAGCGACCTTCTATCATCTATTCGTACAACTCGCCCCGCCATAGTTCCAACATATGGGGCGATATCTCGTCGCTCGCAGCAACAACTGGCTCGCTTGTCTGCACGCTGAACCGTGCCTCAATCATCAGGAGTAAGCAACACACCAACGGTCATCAAAATCTGGCTGGCCTCTGTCAGTGGCTCACTCCTCTAGTGTCGATCAGCACATCCGAGTAACCTTATAAAGGCGATCCGCCAAACGCTCGTGGCACGGAAACACAGTAAAAAGATACATCTCTGCAATCGTGTGTCGCCGGAATTTCGCCCTGGTCCGTCCTCGTTCGTGACGAGCTTGTGCTGACCGCAACTCTAGCCGTAGCTCTCCCTGCCCGTAACCGTAGCAGCAGAACCAAACTGGTACCGACGAGGCTAGATCAGGAAGGAATATAATACTGAACAAGGAAATGTACATCCTAAGGCTTCATAAGTGGAGTGGCGTGTCGTAAATATGCCGCGGAACATACCAACGGTACGTCACTCTACTTTAGTCACCTATTCCATCAACCAAGGGTCATCCTACGCTCTGAAGGTAAAACCTAACGCTCTGATACCAACTTTGTCACGACCCGAAAGTACGGAACATGACCGGCACTTAGACTACGAACGTCTCAAGGAGTACGTATGCTAAGTAAGCCGAAACCCAGAAATCCAACCAAGAGAAGTAGTAGAGAATAGGAAGAACCATATCAAATCAACCTGTATGCAACATAATATACAACGCCTAAAGGCGAGGATCACAACAGAAATGGAACTCAACCAGCAAGAAACTCAAGAAATATAACATGCTACTCTATGGTCGAAAGAGTAACATTACTGGTCTCTATCTCAAAAATACAAGTTTGGTTGATGGAACTTCTAGATACAACTAAAATAAAATATACAAGGTATAATGATGGGTAAGATACAATAAACCCACCTACTAGCAAGTCACCCGAAAAGAAACCGTGCCCGCAAAGCCGTAATGAAATCCGTACAGCAACACCTGCAAGAAACTGGGGCACAACGGGGGTGAGTTGCCAACTCGTGAGTAGAAAAAGGTCTACGAACAGAAAATCGCATGAATAACGCAACCTAGGTCAATGATCATAATATATCCTCAAATATATGAATAACATGCAGCCTATAACAATGGCTAGGGTAATATCTAACCCGAGTGTGATCTCATGTGCCCGTGTCAGTGCCTCAGGTAGCAATATATCATATGAATGAGGTATGAATGCATGAAAACAGAATACATGTAAATGAAGAAACTGTTTTCATAAATTAGTGAGATTTCCTTTGTATTTAAAAAAATGAGGTATCATAAATGAAATCAGCATCAACAGTGTCTAGCATCGACACAAAACATAAATCTCAATGTCTCAAAACCTCAGGCTCCGGCCATCCGGACTGGCCTGTATCATCAAATCTCAGTACCTCAATATCTCGAAATCTCAATGTCTCAATCTCAATATCTAGGGCGCCGTCAGTCCAGACCGGCCCCTACCATCCATCTCAAGACCATGACGGTATCCTCCGGATATCCGACGCGTCGGGTAAAATCACCGGTAGGTAGTCTCCCCCTGCCAGGCTCATCGTCATCACCACGAGCTTCTTGCCCCGGGGTACCTTACCGGGTCCACCATGTACCCGAAACGGTTCATCCAACTCCTCGAATCGGGTCTCTAAATCTATCAGCAAACTCATGGTGGACGACTCATACATCATGGGAAAAACCGCGCTTTTTATTTAAAAAGAGAAAGAAGAAGTTTGTATATGTTTTGCGGTTTTCCCCAAATCCAGAAAATCTCATGGAAATCCAAATCCAAAACCTCAATAGCACGTAAAAAGTGAATATATGCATGAGAATCCATGAATGCGGCATAACAATGAATAACAGTATGCATGAGGTAGCAGGTAATAACTATAATGTCTAAACTAACATATAAGGCAAGTACACTAATATCATGTCTAAACTATTAGCTAACAGGCTATGTCAAGCAATAATATTTTCTAAGGTGTACGTGACATGGCAATTACCGATGAAGATGTGTGTGAGCCGGCAAGTAAGTGTACGTGGTACATACGCATCATCGGTAATGGTGCTGGTGTCATAACCACAAGATATCAACAGTAGAATATGAAGCATAATATAAGCATGTGATGCGGAGCAAACAACAATAATGAGCGGGAGCTGAATACTAGACGCAACGATAATTAATCTGTTTTAACCTAAAATAAGTCCTATAATGGTGCCTTTTGAAATAACACGAATCGTGGGGTTTTGAAAATAGGGGCTACGGTGTTTTTAAGAAAAGATACGTTTTTTTTGAAATATCCGTAGGATCCCTTAGGCTGTCTTTAAAAATACGCACGATTCGTATGCTTTGAAATAGGTAGGAACCGAATCTAATCTAACAACTAACTAAACTAAAGGCTACGCTATAAGCTAGACTACAGGTAAGGAAACCGCCTAACATCTGAGTCGATACATATACATACCTGTATATATATCAGTCGGTGATCCCGCCTCAATAATATCATATCCGATACCATATCTATAATCAGACATCCCAAGTCAAGAGTGCGGATCAATCATCAAAATATAGCTCGTACGTAAATTCGTCGTACGGCATCCCCAAATCTGGGTACGGGTCAATATCATATTCCTCACACTATTCCTCTGGTATCCTCTTTATCCAAGATCATAGTCTAGGGTACTGACCTATGTCTAGTACAATACTAATATCCTCAATATACTCATGATCTGACTACTGATTGACAATCTCATACAAACCGATATCGTCAGCACATATCATCATCAAGGGGTATACATCGCCCGATACGGCCTAATATCAATATCCTAACATATTATGCCTCATATCACGATCACATGTCGACCATTTATTTATAACACTATTCACCCGTATCGCCGCCGCAAGATCCGCTATAACACCAGGACGTACCTTAAGTACGAATCCTGCCATATCACCGAGATCACAACCACAAACAAATCTCATCGACTCATCCCAATCCCAAGTATCCTCCTCAAATCCCTATGTGAACACATAGTCCCATACCCATGTGAACATATAAATATATTCCCATACACGCACATATGAAATAAGGAATGTATGCAAGTATGTATATGTGTGTATGTGTAAGTGTAGTGCACCCACTATCTAAGGTTTCGTAACCATGCACCAATCCATCACCAATATCCATCTAAAATCATCAATAATAAATCCTAACAACATATCATAAATTGTTGGTGTGTATACGCATCCGTATACATCACCACGGACTGCGGGGGTGCTATACGCCATCCACCCGACTTCTCCCCGTAGATATAAATCTACTCACCTGGTCCTCGCTCGCCGGTGCCGCGTCGCCACGCGCTTGCTTGTCGTCTCGAAGTCCACATGGGGTACCTACATATCATAACGCACCATATCGCATTAAAATCCGACTCATGACCAAAACGACGCACGAAACCCACATAGGTCAAAACCTAAGGTTGCTTTCACAGATCGACCTAAAAACCCTCGATGTCGGCGTACAAACGCCAAACCATCGAGAAAGCTCCCAACACATTCATTTGTACAATTACAAGCACTAATTATAATATAAAATAGGTTAAAACTCACGAAAACCCCAAATTCACTCTAAAAGCCGTTTTTCCGAAAAACTAGCAAGCAAAATTACCCGTTTTAGTACAAAACTCGATGTTTAAACAATTCTAGCGGCCATAATACTTATTAAATAACTTAAATAAGTCAATAAAACCATTTCCATAATTTTAATCACCATAAATTACATTAACCCAAAAATATAGTTAACAAAATTAACCAATTTCAACCATTTTATAGCAAAAATACACAAACGACAATTTAGCTTTGATTTGGAAGATCTAAAGCATTAAACTACAATTTAAAATGTTAATAAAGTCATAAATAACCTAATTGGATTTTTCTCTTAGTTATTTCCAAAGATTACAAAAACCTAGTTATAAAATTATCAAATCTTAACAACTTTGAAGTAACTCTTTACAATATTAACAAAAAATCTAGATTGTGCACATCTTAGGACATTAATTTACACTTGATTAACCTAGTGATGGTTAAGCCCTAATTCATATTCAAACTCTTCTCTTAGAATTCCCAAAACTTGAAATTAAACCACAATAATACCTAATTAGGCTAGATTTAGATAATTAGCAACAAAGAAAACATGGGTTGAGATTTATACCTCACAATTTTGTAGATCTAGCATGCTAACATAGCCTCTAAATTGGTTCTCTAGCTCCATGATTCAAGCTTGAATGGCCAAGAAATAATGGGTAAAGATTAATTAGGAGTTTATGAGGTGTTAGTTTGGATTTTTGATGGAATTTTGGGGTTTTTTTGATGGAAAATGAAGTGGGGGAAATAGGGGAGGGGCTGCTGCAGTTTGGTTCAGCAGTGAGGATGGGGGAAAGAGTGTGGAGTGTGTGGGTTTGTTGGAAGAAAGACCAAGTCAATACAATAAATACCCCATGCCTCAAGTATAAACCCATACCTCTTTATTAATTCCTTTTTAATTGAGATGAGATAGTGAGATGATTGGAGAGAGGAGGGGGGGCTGGTTTCGGCCACACAATATGGGAGAGAGAAAAAGAATGGGTGTGTATGTTGTGGCCAAATCAAAGAAAGCCCATACTTCATTAACCTTAAACCATTTTTTCTTTCCAAATTAAGCCTTTTCTTTTATATTTTCTAAAACTGTTTGACAAACCATTTCATTTCAGAAACCACATGACAAAATTTTATTTAATGTTTTATGATGCACAAAATTTGTTTCAACTCATTCCAATTTGTAATTTTCCCTAATTAAATGTATTAGTGACGGCTTAAAATAATAATAAAATAATATTTTTTTTCAGAAAATTTGAAATTTCACCAGCGGCTCAATAAACACCAAATAATAGCAATTACATAGCTAGAATATGTATATTTAATTTTTATAATAAGATATTTGCATTTTGACTTTTTACAGAAAACCCCTTTATTTTACCGATTTTTCGAAATTTCACCGAAACGATTTTCAAAGCGTTACACTTAGCACCTAATAAAAATTAAAATTTGGCATGCTTGATGCTACTAGAACCTCATGGTGGTGCTAAGGTCAATTTTTAGATGATATATTGGACTTGGGTGTATGAGACTCATACCTAACTAAAGATAATTTGGGTGATTAATTATTAAGGGAAAAATCAAAATTAGGTGGAAATTAGCATGGCTAAAGATGCTTATGGAAGCATGTAGAAGCCTTGACTGAAGTCCACTAATTTTGTTTTACTCTAGATATTTATTAACCCAACCATTATCTTTAGCCATGATTAAGTCTCTACAAATATCATTGTGATATTTTCTTCACCCATGGTTGATCACTTGTTCATCTTCTTCATCTCCTTCATTACTCTCTAGCTCTTGAGTGAGGTGAAAAAGAAAGAGAGTAAAATAACTCTAAAGTGAGCAAAATTCCTACTTCATCAATCTATACCAAACTAGCCATTTAGTATAGGTTATTTACTTCACTAATTCCTCAATTAGTGAAGAGGTAGCTTGAGTTAGAGATTCCTTAAGGTAGATCATTTTTGGCCTTGAAGATCTTTGAGCAAGCTCGTTCCTTTCGCCTAGTGGAGCCTAAAGAGAGTCCGGAAGACCCCTACGTGGAGCTAAGGGACTACTACATGTAGCTTTAGAAGTGAAGGACCGGTCTACAAATGTTGTATTCCTATTTCACTTAGTGTAAAGTTAATTTACATGCTTTAAAACCCTAATTCTCTAGTTAGATCCTTGGTCGGGCGCGCTCGGCACCCTAGATTTTTTGAAATTGTATACTTGATGCTTTCCGAAACCTAGTGAGGGTGCTAAGCGAACCTAGCAGTGGTATCAGAGCTATTAGGCATTGGATGTCAACCTATGGGGGGTTCTCACTGTGTGACAGTATGGCGAATCATAGGCTCTTAACCTCAGGGTGTCCCGAGACCGGAAGGTGTTCTGGCGGGTTTTAGTCCTCGCGAGGGGGCATGCATAAAAAGTAGCTGCTGAGGGACCTGTAGGTGCCACGGCGACCCCATTGAATGGGGTGGCTGCCTGACTTACAGTGGTATCCGAGCCAAGCTAGAGCATTAGGAGTCGTCTAGACGAAGTTAAAGTGTTCGATCAACTTTTCGAAACCCAAAAATCCCACTCTCTGGAAATTTTTTCAAATGTTGGATTTTTCCATATTAAAAATTACCAGAAAATTATGCAGGGTTTTGTATGTATTCACAAGAAAAATGATGGCCCAACTCGACCAAACGGCCGTGCAACCGCGGCCAAACCATGGGTTTAGCCGCGGTTCCGTGGCGCCGTTGGTAAGGCAGGGAACGTGGCTTCTTGTGCTGATCCGTATGTACTTGTGGCACATTTTGGGTATTTTTAAGTGTGACTTAAGTGTTGAGATCTCTGGGAATTTTGGGGGTTTGATGAATCGATCGAAATGTTTAACATCGTCTAGATATCTGTGATTTGTGATACAATATTTGGAATCCATAATAATTAGTTTTGTGAAAACTAATTAGTACTTTGTAAATCTAGAAATTTAGTCTCTTTCGACCGGTTGCCACGGGGTTTTGATTCAGATCAAAACTCCATCGCAATCTTGTATAGTACGCGAACGTTCACCGGGTAACACTACTGGATAGCCACGCCCCATAGCCCTTACCAAGTGACTGTAGGAGAACCCCGTAGCCAAAAGCATCCGTTCGGGTGCTCGCTGCCGTGGTGTTCCGTCTAAGTGCACTTCGTCGATGGCATCGGAGGTGCGGCCGTCTACTAATGTTTCCGACGAGTATTCGATCAATTATCGGGAATCTTGTTGAATTGCCCGACTGGTTATTGAAAAGTGTTTTCAATCTGAGACTAAAATGCCGGGTTTATAACGTTAGGCAAGAAATTCGGAATATGTGATATTCCGGGTTTATGATGTCTAAGAAATTTATATTGTTAGGCATGAAATCCTAAGTATGTGATATTTCAGGTTTATGATGTCTAAGGTGGTTGCGGATTCCAATTATTGTAGTTTTCATTTCTTTTCTGCGACCGTAAGTGTAATATGTGGTGTATCACCGGTTTCGTTGCTATATGTCAACGACAATTGGGATACGTATATTTACTTACGTTGATGACATGTGATGTTATGTGTTTCTGTGATATGTTATATTGGATCGTCGTGTTTGAATAGCCGGGGGTTTTTGCGTGAGATGAGAGTTTTTCATTTTCATTCATGTAAAAATTTATATGTAATATTCTTTTATTGGGACACTTCCGGGTTGAGGATGATGTCACCATTGATGTATATTATTTACTTATCCACATTAGGATAAACCCAAGGCGGGGAGCACAAGTAACCGGGTTCTAGAGTCCAGTGGGAGACCATCTCGAGGAGTCGAGACCGGGTCTCCTAACTCTAGAATTGGCAGGGTCGCTTGCCGCTCTCGTAGGGGTCTAGGGATGTGGGTTTGGCTATTCATCATGACCGTGCCATGTTTTTTACTGGCTTAATTTAAAACACAGACCTTCTAGTATATCCAATATTTCATATGTTGACTTCTGCTGTAATGTTCTGTGATGAGATCATATAACTGCGTGAGACGAATGCTTTATATTATATATATGATATATAATAAACGTTGCTTATGTTTTGCATCCGCGCTAGTCCTGCCCCCGCTTTGCCGTTAGTTAACTAACCTAACGGTGCATGACGGGACCCCGAGGCGAATGCGGATGGCATAAGCGTACGTTGTATTTTCGTTTCTTTATCTGTGATGCTTAGGAAGCATAAATGATGGTACTTCATTAATGAGATTAATGAAAAGAAAAGAAACCTAATGATGTTGTAGAATCAAATTTTCAAAAGGTAGCTCTAGTTCTTGCTTTGCATAGAGGTATTCCTTGATGAATATCCAACACCTCATTCGATGAGGAAAGAGCCTAGATACCTTCACCGGGAGTGACCTCTTTAGCAAAAGCCAACGGATGCTATACCCACTGAGTTTATTTTGAAAAACTCGATTTTAAAAGCGGAGCTTAAACCACTCCTTTTCAAATCACTCGATTCTACAACGATATCAAGTTCATTACGCAAAAGGTTTTCTTAAAACCTATCGTAGCCCTTCGTCATTTCAGATAAATACTGTTGGAGATAGTGCCCTCAGAGTCAATTATTGGATCACAGGCACGTGATTGCAATGATTGAGGGAGGACCTATCCCGGTAGGACAGTCTTACTCGAGATGATAGTATGCTATCTGGTTTATCTTTATCATCGTGTACTGCTTTAGGTGACCTGACATGTCGCTATTACACGTTGATAGAGCCCCTAGGATTCTTGCTTGACTGCCAGCAGTATGATGGCGATCATATACGTGAGAGCTGGTGGTCTATAAGCACATCCTTAAAAGGTCCCTAGTCGTGGGAGTTTCGAGACAGGGCATCGATTCTCCAGAGTAGACTAGTGTATACAGTCGAGATCCCGACGAGGGGCAGTGGCCGGTCTCATAAGCCACTGGTGTCAGTTGGTTCACCTAAGATGTATACAGGTGCTCATTGGGTTATGAGTACACCGGACAGGACTCGCCGGGAACATGCTAGTTGGTCTTATACCTGACGTCAGATAGCAGTTCCCTGGTGACATGTGTACAGGTTAGTTCATCGACCTGGGGATCGTCATTTGTCTCGTGTGAGTTCCCACTGTACTTTGATTACTACCCTACCACGGCTCAAAGGAGTCGTGCAAACAGGTTTTAGTTGGGTACAGTCCCGAGCCACATGGAGGCAGTGAGCGGATCTTCAGGGGTTCGTCTCTCCCGGTATTGGGGGTGAGGTCGCGCTGTGTCTAGGAGAGACATTACACAAAGCCCTCGGCCGAGGCATGAGATTTACTGGTAGGTATTCCAGTAGTATCTCAGGGTGTTCTTGGCTACACTCCGACACGACTTGTACCGCTTTTGGGGGTCTGACTTTTACCAACCCCCTAGGCCCGACATGCGATACTCATAGACGAACGGACCGGACTGTACGGATATTGTCACTGACAGGCTCAGTAGGGTGTCAGGATGAGTTCGCTCATCGACGTCCCTTTTGGTCAATAGCTGGTGGCCCGTCACGTATTGGCTAATACCTCTGACGTGCTAGAGGTTAAATCCACAGCCATAGTATTGACGAGTCTTTAGAGTCCACCACACTTTCAGTTACTCAAGCTTTCGGGCGAAACGCTGTAGAGGCCGTATGGAGATATGGCAGGGTCCGATCAGATATGTGCGGTATTGCACGAATCAGGATCGGACAGTTTTGTACTAGTGGCCGTATAGTTATATGGCAGGGTTCGATCTGATACGTGCGGTATTGCATGGGTCAGGATCGGACGGATATTACTAGCCGGCTTTGGCTTAAGCCGGTTCTAGTTTAGTACAGTGTAGATTTTGTCTCATTGGATTTGTATCCGGACGGAATACAGATGCAGGTGTGTATGCACAGTATCGGGGTTTTCCTGTAATTTATTACGGGACCAGTTTTCTGTAGTTGCCAGTTTGCATTCCGTTCCGGCCGGTTTTCCTTTGTTCTTTCCCGGCCGGACTTTTCTGATGGAGGGGGTAATTTGCAGTTTTGCAAATTACATTTGAGGAGGGGGTTTCTTGCATATGTATTAATTATAATAGCATCTTTTTTATTCCTTTCTTTTCTATCATCATTTCTTGTAAAAGGTGATTAGGATTGATTTAGAGTTTGATATGAGTTTTGTTATCATGATGTTTGGCTATGGTCACCACTTGCTTTTGCTACCATTACCTTCCTTCTATGGTTGTGGTTTTGTATTCCCTCCTCCACCATTCTCATTTAGGAGATGATAGAACTCACTTGAGAGAAAAGAGAAGAAGAGGTTTTCATTCTTGAGAGTTTCATTCTTGATCTCACTTTCATGCTAGAAAAATGCAAGCACCATTTTTCTAGTCTTGATTCCTCCATCATCTTCAAAGGCAACAAACCCCAAAGAGACAAGCATCATCTACACTACATTCTACAGCACACCTTGGGCATGTCGACTTGCCGGCTTCATGCTTGAGTTGCCTCGGTATTGAGGCGGGAGCCCGTAAAAGACGCAGGCGATGTGGTGCCCTTCCGGCGAGGAGGCGACGATGTGGAGACAAGACTTTCCGCAGGAGATCGGGACGACGAGGAGAAGACCGGAGGACTCGGATCATTCGGTATATCTCCTTCCCATCTCTTGTTAGCTAGTATAGGTTAATGGTTAACGATCCGGGTTTTCTTTGTCCGCGGTAGCGCCCGTTTCCAAGTAAGGAAAATTTTGATTCCGCATTTTGGCCTCGGATTGACGGCCGGGGCGCTGCCGTGGCGCAACATGGTATCAGAGCCCCGCCATTAACCTAGCCTAGCTTGTTCTAATGCGTTTTACTTATCCGATCGACCAAAATTCCAAAAACCGCGTTTTTGTATGTATCAGTTTTCTGTTGAATTTTTTCTTGCTCAAAATTTTTTTCAGGTTGTAGAAAACTGATGTACAAGAAATTCTAAGACTTCTGTAAAAATTCGACGCAGTCAGTCGACACTTCAAGCGCGGAACCGCGGCCAAACCCCCCTTGGGCCGCGGTTCCGCCGCACATTTGTGTCTTCACTGTGTCCAAATTTTCCAGTGGGCTTCTGGGCTAATTTTAGGGGTTTTGGGATATTAAATTTGGGCCTAGATTTTCTGTGACTGCTACAGTATTGCTTGGGGGCCCACTTGTTAATTGTTTGATCGATCGGATATTTTAAACACATTATTTCACAGTATTTACATTATATCTGCGACCGTGAATGTCACTTGATCGGTAAATCCCGTCTGACTGCTATAGCCCGGTTAGACGGATTTGCGAACGTGACTTTCACGTTGATGTTCTATGTTTATGCTGTGTTGTTGCGGATCGGTCGTGGGGAATAGCCTGGATGCAATGTTAGTACAGTTTTGTATTATATGTACATTTGATATTGCGGGGCGAGCGTCCGATATGTGGACTGCCATCACTGCCTGTTTGTATTATTCTTTTGGGGCACGGCCTGGTTGCGCTCGATGTACCCGGTGTATGTATATTTTACTTTCTGTACTAGGATTACCCCGCGGAGGGGTGCACGGATAGCCGGGTTCTAGAGGGCAACGGGCCCGCATCTCATGGCATTGAGACGGAGGGGGCTTCACTCTAGGATTGGCGGGCTATTCGCCGCACTCGTAAGGGGTACAGGTTGACCCAGGAGGGGTGCCCAAGTTACCGGATTCCATGAAGTGCTGGGTGGTCCATTCACGGTGCTGAAGGGGGCTGCCTCGCTTCAGGTTTTGGCGGGTGACTTGCCGCGCCCGTAGGGGTCTAGGATTTCATTGCACAGGCTATCCACACGACCAGGGAAACGTCGGGTTTCAGCAGCGGCTCTGTGAAACCCGGGGCTTCCAGATATCTGTATTGTTCTGTGATGCTGTACATTTCTGTGATGTTGCATTCTTATCACGCCTTGAGCGAATATAATATATTGGTATATATATTAGTAGATGTTGTATATGTTTTGCATCCGCGCTAGTCCAGTCCCCGCTCTGTCGTTAGTTAAGTAACCTAACGGGTGATGACGGGACCCAGTGGCGAATGCGGATGGCATATACGTACGTCAGTATATTTTCGTTCTTTGTGGTGTGATCCATTGATGGGACTGCGTTGATTCGGATCAATGCAAGATAAACAAACCTATTCTGATGTTGTTGGAACACTTTTCAAAAAGCTGTTATTGCAAGGACGTTCACTTTTGTTTTGCATCGTGGTATTCATTTGGAATATCCTGCTCCTCAGTCGACGAGGCAAGGGCCGAGATCCCTTCACCGGGAGTGACCCCTTGGACAGAAGTTTGCGTCAGGGCATTAACTTCACTATAGCCGATTACTTTTGCTTTGCATCGTGGTATTCAGTTGGAATATCCTGCACCTCATTCTACGGGGAAAGAGCCGAGATCCCTTCACCGGGAGTGACCTCTTTAGTAAAGGTTTTCGTCACTATATTTTTATAAAAGGCTATGCAGTTCCTTCAACGATATCAAGTTCATTACGTTAAAGGTTTTTCGCCAAAAACCAGCCGTAGCCCTCCTTCATTTCCTACAGGTATTATTTAGTATTCGTGCTGCGTTTGTTGACCTAGTCAAGACGTAGTGTTCGGTAGCTGAGTGGTACTTGTTTGTTGTATAAGTGGGATTGGTTAAGACAGTCGTGCGGCCTTGTTGACCTAGTCAAGGGCACGTACGGGTGGGTTTAATGCAATCCAGAATAATGACGGGTTGAACTTGACTGGCGGTTTATGGTTTGTTGACCTAGTCAAGGTCATAAACCGCTTGGGGTAAAAATCACATCGGGAGTTTCAAAAGAACTGAAACTTGCCAGGCATGCGCATACCTTCTGGAGTGTGGTGACTTGAGTGGATTCCGTCAAGTTATCATGCGATGATAGTTGGATCCCGATTCCCACTGATGAGTTAGTTTACTCCTCGGGTGACCCCGACTAATTCTTCTTTCAGGTTTGGAGGAGAATTTGAGGTACAGTGGGAGATTTCCTGATTAGATAAATTGGTAACCATTCTGATCTAGGTTAGAGTGCATGCTGAGTGTTTCTTTTCTCTCTCTCTTTGGCAGCGACCATTGACCCGACCCTGGACTATGACTCAGTGACCAAGTTGACCGAACCTTCTTAACACAGGCTTTTGGATTGTCAGAGTTGCAGACCTCATTGCCACTCCTACTTTTACCCTTTCTCCAGGACACCCCGTATCACTACGAACGTCCACTTCCATTGGACAAAACCATCGTATGGTTATATACGAACTCGAAGGACTTCGAGGATGGTTTCTGGTTCTGGAGAAAACGAATAGGATTATTCAGTTGTCTTTTCCTTTTACCTTCTCTCAGGTTGCGAGTACTCCTTGGTTTAGGAGATAGTACACCTATTACGCAAATTGGATAGTCTTCTTCTAAACCTTAGGCTGGTGCCGACCGGTAGGGAATGAAGAAAACCAATTAGCATAATGATGGTGTGCAGAAGGTATTAAGTTAAGACAAAGCAAGGGATTAGTAAGAGGGCAAAGTAAATTGCGACTGCTATTCACGACCGAACCAAGTATTTCTTCGCCAATCCTAAATCACCTTTGTATTTCTCCAGGACACTCCGTATCACTACGAAGATCCACAGTTTATTTGGATACTCCATCGTATGGTTATATACGAACTCGAAAGGAACTTGTTCCAGTTCGGGGATGGATTCTGGTTCAGGAGAAATAGGAATAAGGTTTATTCGGTTGTCTTTTATCTTCACCTTCTCTCGCTTTGCGAGTGCTCCCAGGATTAGGACAGTACACCTTTTATGCTAATTGGATAGTCTTCTTCCAAACCATAGGCTGGTGCCGAACGGTAGGGAAGGAAGAAAACCAATTGGCCTAAAGGGATGTGCAGAAGGTAATGACTAAAGACATATAAAGGGATTTGGAGAAATGGCAAAGAATTACAAGGTTACAGTTGTGAATCTGGATAATGGAAGAGGCATTACTAGGAATACCAGGATACCCCACCGAAACATTTCAATGTTTCAGTTTCACTGTGTGATGTTAAAAGAAAACTGATTTCCCGATTAGATACTTACTCCAGGGTATGTATTTACCAGGTATGATTCTCACATCTGTATGGTTTTACAGATGATGAGTGGGAGTAAGTCATTGGGAATAGGGTGATCATCCTCATTATATCGGGATTCGTTGTAATCGGTGATATATGAGGAGATCATCTGGGCTGTTTGCCGGTCGGCAAATATTTGGTTTTGAATATCCGCTGTTGTGCACCAATTTCAAATTGATATATCTGTACGTCTATTTTTCATAGAGTGAGATATACCTTTTGATATTATGTCGATGACATTTACCTGTATCAGTGGATGGTTAGGTAAGGAGCATTAAACAGCGGTGTAATTCTTCTTAACCATAAGTACAGTTTTCAACCTACGACACACAGAGAAAGAGTTGTTAGACTCAGCGGACTTATACAGAGTATTGTATGTTGTCCAGTGTCCATTAGGACAGAGGGGTTGGTCCTCATACTATATTCTGTTTACTTTTAACTTCTCTAGTTCTTAGACATGTGTTTCGTGGAAACACAGGGTCTAAGTTTTGAGGAGTTATAGGTATTTGAATAGAGTAGAGAACCATGTATAGCAAGTATCGGGATTCTTCAAAGTGATCGAAGATGTAGATATTTGTGTATGGTATTCAGTTGATAGTAATGATAAAGAGAAATTGCTTCTCTTTCAGGTTACTCGTAATTGGAAGCATTCCTAAGTTGAGTAACGCTGATCGGCCTCCTTCCATTTAGTTGACATGCACTGGAGACAGCTGCATGATTTGAATCTGGTTAAATTAAATCAGTGCCTCTGGTTCTATATTGGATATAGAACAGTTCATATCTTAACGTTGTTAAGGTACGGGGAGTTGTCCGGCTTATGATTAAAACCAGACACTGGACAACTCAAGGCACGTTTCTGTAATGGCTGTTTGTGGGTTGACCCAGGCTATGACGAGGGTTGACTTTCTACCATCTGGCAGATCAATAGAAATATTGTTCTAGACTCGCCACAGTTTTATTAAAAAATGGATTTTTTCAAAAACAGTAGTGGGAGTATGGTAGAACTGGATGTGATTCCAGAACTGCAAACGATTACTGAAGATTTGATAAGGAACCTAAAGATTCAATCTGATTTGACATTCCATTGGCCACTCCGCAGATAAGGTGGGTAACTTCAGGCACCCGAGAGGTACTCCGGTAGCCTCAAGGACGGTGACAGGGAAGTTCTTGTCTACCCACACTTGCCATTGCTGTTGTTCCAGGCTGCGAGACCCGGCAGGAGGATGAGTATAGCGTCGTTCTGAACTAACTTTAGAAGTGCACGTCTATATGACTCTGGCAGAGGGTTGTCGTAGTCAGTGGGAGCAGCGGAAGCATTAGTGGACATCAGGCTTATGTCTATTTATAGACTAAAGTAGATATAGCGGAGATAGATCATCTATTTCTGATGTGACAGTCATAGGTTTTGACGTCATCAGAATAGGGGATGGATCTGTTAAGAAGGTAGTAGGGTGTGATGTCCTGGTTTTGGATGACATACACAGAGTAGGAAAGGAAACTCCTATACTACGATCGATTATACTTTGGTTGTCACACAGTAGTTTCTCCACACAGGACTTGGATATTATATCAGACATTCTGGTTACTAGATCTATGGTTTTAGATCTAGATTTGGGTGGTTTCCTAATCTGGGTACCTTGACAGCATTCTATGAGTATTTAGAATGGACGACTCCTGGCATGGTAGTGTACCTGCAGGTGATGGAGTCACCCTCTCTAAAGGTGTCTTACAGACTAAAGGGGAGAGGGATACGCATGATTGACAGATCACTTGCTTAGGCAATTGAGTCAATCATGAGATGTCAAGTACCACACCAGATGTTGTTCTTGCAGTAGATGCAATAAGTTGATATTAATCCAATCCTGGAGAAACAATCGGAAGCAGTTTTAGGACATAAGTGCGTGTTCTAGGGATGTGATAACGACAGCCTCTTTTAGGAGACGGTTATCACTCCAGGCTTCCAAGGTGACATGGATGGCAGAGTGGCTGTCAGAGTTATAGTTTTCCTTCTGACGAGGGGCAGTTTTTTGGACAGGTGGTCCAAGGCAATACTGAGGATGGCATGGCGCAGGATACTGATTAAGTTCAGTTGACGATACGGTCTAAGATGTTTGGATTTGGAGTTCATTTATGAGCTAGGTCCCATCAGACATCCATACATTCTAAGACAGGTATTGCTCATTTCGGGAGATGGCTTTCTCCGCGAACTTGAGATATAGAGAGACATAGAAAGAAACATCACAGCGGATCCACTCACTGAGGCTATTCCTCGAACGCAATAGTTTCGCAAACGAGCTTTGTGAGACTGACTAGTAGAGGAGTTGGGTGTTCGGTATCACACGGGCTGTGAGTATGCGGCATCGCAATAATTAGCCTTGAGTGCAAGTGGGAGATTGTTGGAGATAGTGCCCTCAGAGTCAATTATTGGATCACAGGCACGTGATTGCAATGATTGAGGGAGGACCTATCCCGGTAGGACAGTCTTACTCGAGATGATAGTATGCTATCTGGTTTATCTTTATCATCGTGTACTGCTTTAGGTGACCTGACATGTCGCTATTACACGTTGATAGAGCCCCTAGGATTCTTGCTTGACTGCCAGCAGTATGATGGCGATCATATACGTGAGAGCTGGTGGTCTATAAGCACATCCTTAAAAGGTCCCTAGTCGTGGGAGTTTCGAGACAGGGCATCGATTCTCCAGAGTAGACTAGTGTATACAGTCGAGACCCCGACGAGGGGCAGTGGCCGGTCTCATAAGCCACTGGTGTCAGTTGGTTCACCTAAGATGTATACAGGTGCTCATTGGGTTATGAGTACACCGGACATGACTCGCCGGGAACATGCTAGTTGGTCTTATACCTGACGTCAGATAGCAGTTCCCTGGTGACATGTGTACAGGTTAGTTCATCGACCTGGGGATCGTCATTTGTCTCGTGTGAGTTCCCACTGTATTTTGATTACTACCCTACCACGGCTCAAAGGAGTCGTGCAAACAGGTTTTAGTTGGGTACAGTCCCGAGCCACATGGAGGCAGTGAGCGGATCTTCAGGGGTTCGTCTCTCCCGGTATTGGGGGTGAGGTCGCGCTGTGTCTAGGAGAGCCATTACACAAAGCCCTCGGCCGAGGCAGGAGATTTACTGGTAGGTATTCCAGTAGTATCTCAGGGTGTTCTGGGCTACACTCCGACACGACTTGTACCGCTTTTGGGGTCTGACTTTTACCAACCCCCTAGGCCCGACATGCGATACTCATAGACGAACGGACCGGACTGTACGGATATTGTCACTGACAGGCTCAGTAGGGTGTCAGGATGAGTTCGCTCATCGACGTCCCTTTTGGTCAATAGCTGGTGGCCCGTCACGTATTGGCTAATACCTCTGACGTGCTAGTGGTAAAATCCACAACCATAGTATTGACGAGTCTTTAGAGTCCACCACACTTTCAGTTACTCAAGCTTTCGGGCGAAACGCTGTAGAGGCCGTATGGAGATATGGCAGGGTCCGATCAGATATGTGCGGTATTGCACGAATCAGGATCGGACAGTTTTGTACTAGTGGCCGTATAGTTATATGGCAGGGTTCGATCTGATACGTCTGGTATTGCACGGGTCAGGATCGGACGGATATTACTAGCCGGCTTTGGCTTAAGCCGGTTCTAGTTTACTACAGTGTAGATTTTGTCTCATTGCATTTGTATCCGGACGGAATACAGATGCAGGTGTGTATGCACAGTATCGGGGTTTTCCTGTAATTTATTACGGGACCAGTTTTCTGGAGTTGCCAGTTTGCATTCCGTTCCGGCCGGTTTTCCTTTGTTCTTTCCCGGCCGGACTTTTCTGATGGAGGGGGTAATTTGCAGTTTTGCAAATTACATTTGAGGAGGGGGTTTCTTGCATATGTATTAATTATGATAGCATCTTTTTTATTCCTTTCTTTTCTATCATCATTTCTTGTAAAAGGTGATTAGGATTGATTTAGAGTTTGATATGAGTTTTGTTATCATGATGTTTGGCTATGGTCACCACTTGCTTTTACTACCATTACCTTCCTTCTATGGTTGTGGTTTTGTATTCCCTCCTCCACCATTCTCATTTAGGAGATGATAGAACTCACTTGAGAGAAAAGAGAAGAAGAGGTTTTCATTCTTGAGAGTTTCATTCTTGATCTCACTTTCATGCTAGAAAAATGCAAGCACCATTTTTCTAGTCTTGATTCCTCCATCATCTTCAAAGGCAACAAACCCCAAAGAGACAAGCATCATCTACACTACATTCTACAGCACACCTTGGGCATGTCGACTTGCCGGCTTCATGCTTGAGTTGCCTCGGTATTGAGGCGGGAGCCCGTAAAAGACGCAGGCGATGTGGTGCCCTTCCGGCGAGGAGGCGACGATGTGGAGACAAGACTTTCCGCAGGAGATCGGGACGACGAGGAGAAGACCGGAGGACTCGGATCATTTGGTATATCTCCTTCCCATCTCTTGTTAGCTAGTATAGGTTAATGGTTAACGATTCGGGTTTTCTTTGTCCGCGGTAGCGCCAGTTTCCAAGTAAGGAAAATTTTGATTCCGCATTTTGGCCTCGGATTGACGGCCGGGGCGCTGCCGTGGCGCAACAAATACTACTTATTATTCGTGCTACGTTTGTTGACCTTCTTCAAGGCATAGTGTGCGGTAGCTAATTAGTGCTTATCTGCATGCATGTGATGCGATTGGATTAGGGTAGTCGTGCGACTGTGTTGGCCTCCATCAAGGGTCGTGCGGGTGGGTTTAATTCAATCAAGAAATGAACGGGTTGAACTTGACTAGCAGACTATGGTTTGTTGGCCTCCGTCAAGGTCATAGCACGCTAGGGGAAAAACATTATCGGGAATTTCAAGTGTTGAAATTTTCAATGAGATTGCATACCTTCTATGAGATAGTTGGATCCCGATACCCACTCCGAGTAAGAGTTACTCCTGAGAGAGTTTTACACTTTACAATTAGCTAATCAGTAGGTTTCTAGAAAGGTGTCAACATGGTTATGCCTCTGGGAAAACGAGGTTTATTTTAATTAGGTCCGTGCGAAAGCATGGTGAACCTCCCTCAAAGTATCGACACTAGCCTGGCTGACCGGTTAGCAAACTTGTAGAATGTAATTAATCCCGGCTAGTCTTACCTTTTAGTGTTTGAAGGAAGATTTGATAAAAACAGTGGGAGCCATCCTGATTAGATAAGATAATAACCAATCTAATCTTGCAAAGAGTGCACGCTAATGCGTTTTCTTCTCTCTCTCTCCAGGTAGCGACCATGACACGCCTTAATCAAGATAATAATATTGATGTATTGACCGAACCCACTTGTTATACTGAGCTGGGGAACGTTGGTTCTGCTCTACCTTATAATTGTTATAAGTCTGAGCAGGAAATAGGGGAATATCCGGATTCCCATGCGACCCGAACAAGGAATGAGCATGTTGATGCATCTTCTTCGGGTATGTTCGTTACCGAGAACTGTTTCTCAGTACACTCTACATCCTGGGTATTAGATACCAGATCGAGATCCCACATATGTAATATGTTACATGGGCTAAAGAAAGGTAGAGAACTGGGAAAAGGTGATCATTCTATAAAAGTAGGGAATGGTGCAAATGTTGCAGCAAAAGCAGTTGGTGAATATCATCTTTTATTACCAAATGTGAATACATCGATCTTGAATGACTGTTATTATGTACCATCTATGATATGCAATTTAATATCGATTTCTTTATTAGATAAAGAAGGATATAACTTTGCAGTAGAGAAAAATGTTATGAACATTTTCCTAAATCAAGTGTTGATTGGGTTTGGTACGTTATGTAACGGTTTATACGTTCTGAATCAAAATACAGTTCTTAATGTACATAACACACACAAGAGGAAAAGTTCAGAAATGAATGAATCCTTCTTGTGGCATTGTAGACTGGGTCATATCAATGCGACACGACTAGCTAAGTTACATAAGGATGGATATTTAAACCTGTTTGAATTTACATCTTATGAAACTTTCCAGTCATGTCTCAAAGGCAAAATGACCAAAACTCCATTTACTGAACACAGAGAAAGAGCTACTGAACTCTTGGAACTGATACAGAGTGGTGTATGCGGTCCTATGTCTACACATGCAAGGAATGGTTCCTCATACTTCATTACATTCACCGATGATCTCTCAAGATTCGGACATGTGTTTCTGTTGAAATACAAATCTGAAGATTTTGAGAAATTCAAGAAATATAAGTGCGAAGTAGAGAACCAAACGGGTAAAAGTATTAAAATCCTTTGATCTGATCGGGGAGAAGAATACTTAAGCTGTAAGTCTACGGTAGCGCCCGACCGTCAATCCGAGGCCAAACGCGGAACAAAAACCTTTTCAGATCTGGCGCTAACATAGACTTTCACCCGGATCGTGCCATTAACACTAAACTAGCAAACTACAAAGATGATAGAATGGCAATACCGATCGATCCGTGTCCTTCGGCCTTTAGCCATCATCCCATGCTCCTCGCGGCATCTCCGATCTCGCTCGATCTCCGGTCTCCTCGTCGGAGTGGCACCACGTCAACGAATCTTTATACGGGCACCCGCCTCTATACCGAGGCAACTTTGACATGAAGTTTGCTATCCGACATGTCCAAGATTGAAGTAGAGAGAGTGTAGAATACTTTGTCTCAAGGCACCCAATGAATTGGATGAAGGTAAATGAAGTTGCCATTTTGAAGTGGAGAGTGTGATCATGAGATCAAAGGATTTTTGCAAAGGAATAAATTTCCTCACCCAAAAGAATGGGCTCGGCCAAATTTCCATAAGAAAGTGCTCGACCACAACAAGAAAAGTTCACTAGGAATTTGTGATGAGGTGAATGCAAGAATAATTAGTGGTGACCATAAGAAATATCAACAACAAATATCTTCACATAATATCTTAAAGCTTGACAAAAGGAATTAAATGCAAAAGCCACCTCATGAAAATTAGCAATGCCATTCTAGAAGCCCAAAACAATGACTCACCCACATCCAAAACAAGCCCACCTCAAACTAAATTCGGCCATGACATGATGAAGGAAATTTTGGCCAAAAAAGATACACACACATCAACCTTAAATTAAACATTAATTCTAATGTTTAATTGAGGGAAGAAAAACTGGCAACTTCAAAAGTAATCCCGTAACGAATTACAGGATTACACCACAACTGTATATACATACCCGCATTTATATTCCGACCGAATACGAATGCAACGAGACAAAAAATATTCCTACACAATATAATACTAGGATCCGGCTTAAACCAACGCCCACTTGTAGGGTGTTTCTCGTCACCCCATTGAGATGGGAATACGCTGTAAGTCCGCGGCGGCGCCCCGGCCGTTGATCCGACGCCGGAAACGCGGAAACAAAAACTTTGCAAACTAGCATACCGGCACCACCGCGCACTTTTAACCCGGATTGGGCCATTAACCTAGCAACTAGCAAACAAGAAAAGAGTAGAGAAGTATACCAAGCGATCCGTGTCCTTCGTTCTTCGTCTCCGCTCCGATCTCCCGCGGAATCTCCATCCGTCACCTCCTCGTCGGAAAGGGCACCACGTAGCCAAATACTTTTACGGGCTCCCACCTCTTGACCGAGGCAACTCGGGCGCGAAGTTGGCTAGCCGACGCGTCCAAGATTTGCTGTAGGCTAGTGTAGAGTCTATGTCTTTTTGGGGTTTAGTTGCCATGGAGGATGGAGGAAGAGGTTAAGGAAATTTGGTGCTTTCAATTTTCCTAGCAAGAAGAAAATGAGATCAAGAATAATGCCACCACTCAAAAAAAAATGAAACTCTCTCATTCTCTCACTCTAATGTGGCCGGCCCCTCCCAATCAAATGGTGGAGGAATCAACAAAACATGAAGGGAGGTGATGGTAGGAAAAGTAGAGGGTGACCACATCCAAAGCAAACCTCACATCAACTCCTAATCAACAAATCCTTTCTCATTAAAGCAAGAAATGATGATAGAAAAGAATGGTATCAAAAGATGCTTTCATAATCTATGCAAATGCAAGAAACCCCTCCACTATGTGTTATTTGCAAACTTGCAAATAACACCCTCCATCAGAAAATCCGGCCACGAAAGAACAAAGGAAAACCGGCCGGAACGGAATGCAAACTGGCAACTACAGAAAACTGATCCCGTAATAAATTATAGGAAAACCCCGCTACTGCATATACATGCCCGCATTTGTATTCCCACTGAACACAAATGCAAAGAGACAAAATCTACACTATCTAATACTAGGATCCGGCTTAAGCCAAAGCCGGCTAGTAAAATCCGTCCGATCACGATCCGTGCAATACCGCACGTATCTGATCATACCCTGCCATATCTCCATACGGCCTCTACATCGTTTCGCCCGAAACCTGAGTAACTATGTGTGGTGGACTTTAAAGACTCGTCAATACTATGGCTGTGGATTTAACCACTAGCACGTCAGAGGTATTAGCCATACGTGACGGGCCACCAGCTATTGAACAAAAGGGACGTCGATGAGCGAACTCATTCTGACACCCTACTGAGCCTGTCAGTGACAATATCCGTACAGTCCGGTCCGTTCGTCTATGAGCATCGCATGTCGGGCCTAGGGGGTTGGTAAAAGTCAGACCCCCAAAAGCAGTACAAGTCGTGTCGGAGTGTAGCCCAGAACACCATGAGATACTACTAGAATACCTACCAGTAAATCTCCTGCCTTGGCCAAGGACTTTTCATGTTCTGGCTCTCCTAGACACAGCGCGACCTCACCCCCAATACCGGGAGAGACGAACCCCTGCAGATCCGCTCACTGCCTCCATGTGGCTCGGGACTGTACCCAACTAAAACCTGTTTACACGTCTCCTTTGAGCGTGGTAGGGTAGTAATCAAAGCACAGTGGGAACTCACACGAGACAAATGACGATCTCAGGTCGATGAACTAACCTGTACACATGTCACCAGGGAACTACTATCTGACATCAGGTATAATCCCAAGTAGCAGGTTCCCGGCGAGACCTGTCCGGTGTACTCATAGCCCAATAAGCACCTGTATACATCTTAGGTGAACCAACTGACACCAGTGGCTTGTGAGACCGGCCACCGCCCCTCGTCGGGATCTCGACTGTATACACTAGTCTACTCCAGAGTATCGATGCCCTGTCTCGAAACTCCCACGACTAGGGACCTTTTAAGGATGTGCTTATAGACTCCAGCTCTCACGTATATGATCGCCCTCATACTGCTGGTAGTCAAGCAAGAATCCTAGGGGCTCTATCAACGTGTAATAGCGACTCGTAAGGTCACCTAAAGCAGTACACGATGATAAAGATAAACCAGATAGCATACTATCATCTCGAGTAAGACTGTCCTACCGGTATAGGTCCTCCCTCAATCATTGCAATCACGTTCCTGTGATCTAATAATTGACTCTGAGGGCACTATATCCAACAATCTCCCACTTGCACTCAAGGCTAATTATTGCGATGTCGCATACTCACAGCTCGTGTGATACCGAACACCCAACTCCTCTACTAGTCAGTCTCACAAAGCTCGTTTACGAAACTAATACGTTCGAGGAATAGCCTCAGTGAGTGGATCCGCTCTGATGTTTCTTTCTATGTCTCTCTTTATCTCAAGTTCGCGGAGAAAACCATCTACCGAAATGAGCAATACCTGTCTTAGAATGTGTTTGGATGTCTGATGGGACCTAGCTCATAAATGAACTCCAAATCCAAACTTCTTAGACTGTATCGTCAACTGAACTTAATCAGTATCCGGCGCCATCCTTCCCTCAGTATCCGCTTGGACCACCTGTCCAAAATTCTGCCCCTCGTTAGAGGGAAAACTATAACTCTGACAGCCACTTTGCCATCCAGGTCACCTTGGAAGCCTGGAATGATAACTGTCTCCTGAAGGAGAATGCTGTTATCATATCCCTAGAACATCTACTTATGTTCTAAAACTGCTTCCGAATGTTTCCCCAGGATTGGATCAATATCAACTTATTGCATCCACTGCAAGAACAACATCTGGTGTGGTACTTGACATCTCATGATTGACTCAATTGCCTAAGCAAGTGATATGCCAATCATGCGTATCCCTCTCCCCTTTAGTCTGTAAGACACCTTTAGAGAGGGTGACTCCATTACCTGCAGGTACACCACCATGCCAGGAGTCGTCCATTCTAAATACTCATAGAATGCTGTCAAGGTACCCAGATTAGGAAACCACCCAAATCTAGATCTAAAACCATAGATCTAGTAATCAGAATGTCTGATGTAAGATCCAATTCCTATGTGGAGAAACTACGGTGTGACGACCAAACTATAACCGATCGTAGTATAGGAATATCACTTCCTACTCTGTGTATGTCATCAAATACCAGGTCATCACACCCTACTACCTTCTCAACAGATCCATCCCCTATTCTGATGAAGTCAAACCTATGACTGTCACATCAGAAATAGATGATCTATCTCCGCTATATCTGCTTTAGTCTATAAATAGATATAAGCCTGATGTCCACCAATGCTTCCGCTGCTCCCACGGACTACGACAACCCTCCGGCAGAGTCATATAGACGCGCACTTCTAAAGCTAGTTTAGAACGACGCTATACTCATCCTCCTGCCGGGTCTCACAGTCTGGAACAACAACAATGGCATGTCTGGATAAACAAGAACCTCCCTGCCACCGTCCTTGAGCATACCGAAGTACCTCTCGAGTGCCTGAGGTTACCCACCATATCTGCGTAGTGGCCAATGGAATGTCAAACCAGATTGAATCTTTAGGTTCTTATCAAATCTTCAGTAATCGTTTGTGGTTCTGGAATCACTTCCAGTTCTACCATACTCCCACTACTGTTTTCTGAAAAAATCCATTTTTATTAAAACTGTGGCGAGTCAAGGACAATATCACTATTGATCTTCCAGATGGTAGAAAGTCAACCCTCGTCATAGCCCGGGTCAACCCACAAACAGCCATTACAGAAACGTGCCTTGAGTTATCCGGAGTCTGGTTTTAAGCATAAGCCGGACAACTCTCCGTATCTTAACAATGTCAAGATATGAACTGTTCTATATCCAATATAGAAACAGAGGCACTGATTTAATTGAACCAGATTCAAATCATGCAGCTGTCTCCAGTGCATGTCAACTAAATGGAAGGAGGCCGATCAGCATTACTCAACTTAGGAATACTTCCAATTATGAGTAACCTGAAAGAGAAGCAAGTTCTCTTACCATTACTATCAACTGAATACCATATACAAGTATCTACATCTTCGATCACTTTGAAGAATCCCGATACATGCAATATCTGGTTCTCTACTTTATTCTTATACCTATAACTCCTCAAAACTTAGACCCTGTGTTTCTACGAAACACATGTCTAACAACTAGAGAAGTCATAAGTAAACCGAATATAGTACGAGAAGCAACCCCTCTGTCCTCATGGACGCTGGACAACATACAATACTCTGTATAAGTCCCTTGAGTCTAACAACTCATTCACTGTGTGTCGTAGGTTGAAAACTGTACTTATGGTTAAGAAGAATTACACCGTTGTTCAATGCTCCTTACCTAACCATCCACTGGTATAGGTAAATGTCATAGACATAATCTCAAAAAGGTATATCTCACTCTATAAAAATAGACGTACAGATATATCAATTTGAAATTGGTGCATAACAACGGATATTCAAAACCAAATATTTGCCGTCCTGTAAACAACCCAGGTGACTTCCTCAAATATCACCGATTACAACGAATCCCGATATAATGAGGATGATCACCCAATTCCCAATAACTTACTCCCACTCATCATCTGTAAAACCATACATATGTGAGAATCATACCTGGTAAATACATACCCTGGAGCAAGTGTCTAATTGGGAAATCAGTTTTCTTTTAACAGTACACAGTGAAACTGAAACATTAAAATGTTTCGATGGGGTATCCTGGTATTCCTAGTAATGCCTCTTCCATTATCCAGATTCACAACTGTAACCGTATAATTCTTTGCCATCTCTCCAAATCCCTTTATATGTCTTTAGTCATTACCTTCTGTACACCCCTTTAGGCCAAATGGTTTTCTTCTTTCCCTACCGTTCGGCACCAGCCTATGGTTTGGAAGAAGACTATCCAAAAAGCATAATGGGTGTACTGTCCTAATCCTAGGAACACTCGCAACGCGAGAGAAGGTGAAGATAAAAGACACCTGAATGAACTTTATTCCTATTTCTCCTGAACTAGGATCCATCCCCGAACTGGAACAAGTTCCTTTCGAGTTCGTATATAACCATACGATGGATTATCCAATAAACTTGGGATCTTCATAGTGATACGGAGTGTCTTGGAGAAATACAAAGGTGATTTAGGATTGGCGAAGAAATATTTGGTTTGGTCGTGAATATCAGTCGCAATTTACTTTGCCCTCTTACTAATCCCTTTCTTTGTCTTAACTTAATACCTTCTGTACACCGTTTAGGCTAATTGGTTTTCATCATTCCCTACCGTTTGGCACCAGCCTAAGGTTTGGAAAAAGACTATCCAATTTGCGTAATAGGTGTACTATCTCCTAAACCAAGGAGTACTCGCAATCTGAGAGAGAAGGTAAAAGGAAAAGACAACTGAATAATCCTATTCGTTTTCTCCAGAACCAGAAACCATCCTCAAATTCCTTCGAGTTCGTATATTACTATACGATGGTTTTGTCCAATGGAAGTGGACGTTCGTAGTAATACGGGGTGTCCTGGAGAAAAGGGTAAAAGTATGAGTGGCAATGAGGTTTGCAACTCTAACAATCCAAAAGCCAGTGTTAAGAAGGTTCGGTCAACTTGGTCACAGAGTCATAGTCTAGGGTCGGGTCAATGGTCGCTGCCAAAGAGAGAAAGAAAAGAAACACTCAGCGTTCACTCTAACCTAGATCAGAATGGTTATCACTTTATCTAATCCGGGAACCTCCTACTGTAATGTCAAATCCTTCCCCAAACCTGAAAGAAGAATTAGCCGGGATCACCCGAGGAGTAAACCAACTCATCAGTGGGAATCGGGATCCAACTATCATCGCATGATAACGTGACGGAATCCGCTCACTTTATCACACTCCAGAAGGTATGTGCATACCTGGCAAGTTTTAGTTCTTTTGAAACTCCTGATGTGGATTTTTGCCCCATGCTCTTATGACCTTGACGAAGGCCAATAAATCATAAGTCACATGTCAAGTTCTACCCGTCATTGTCCAGGTTAATTTGAACCCACCCGTACAAGCCCTTGACGAAGGCCAACAAGGCTATACGACTGTTCCAAACCAACGCATCTATCTATGCAGCAGAAAAGTAACAAGCATCTACCATACACTATGCCTTGACGAAGGCCAACAAACATAGCATGAATACTACGTGCTACCCGTCTGAAACGACGGAGGGCTACGAATGGTTTCTGGCGAAAACCTTTAACGTAATGAACTTGATATCGTTGAAGGAACTGGATAGCTTTGGAAAAATATAGTGACGAAAACCTTTGCTAAAGAGGTCACTCCCGGTGAAGGGATCTCGGCTCTTTCCCCGTGGAATGAGGTGCAGGATATTCCAACTGAATACCACGATGCAAAGCAAAAGTAAACGGCTATAGTGAAGTTATTGCCCTGAAGCAAACTTTTGTCCAAGGGGTCACTCCCGGTGAAGGGATCTCGGCCCTTGCCTCGTCGACTGAGGAGCTGGATATTTATAACCGAATACCACTGTGCAAAACAAAAGAGAACGCCCTTGCAATAACAGCTTTTTGAAAAATGTTCCAACAACATCAGAATATGTTTGTTTATCTTGCATTGATCCGAATCAACGCAGTCCCATCAATTGATCACACCACAAAGAACGAAAATATACTGATGTACGCATATGCCATCCGCATTCGCCACTGGGTCCCGTCATTACCCGTTAGGTTAGCTAACTAACGACAGAGCGGGGACTGGACTAGCGCGGATGCAAAACATATACAACATCTACTAATATATATACCAATATATTATATTTCGCTCAAGGCGTGATAAAATGCAACATCACAGAAATATACAGCATCACAGAATAATACAGATATCTGGGATCCCCGGGTTTCACAGAGCCTCTACTGAAACCCGACGTTCCCCTGGTCGTGTGGATAGCCTGTGCAATGAAATCCTAGACCCCTACGGGCGCGGCAAGTTACCCGCCAAAACCTGAAGCGAGGCAGCCCCCTTCAGTAACGTGAATGGACCACCCAGCACTTCACGGAATCCGGTAACTTGGGCACCCCTCCTGGGTCAACCTGTACCCCCTACGAGTGCGGCGAATAGCCCTGCCAATTCTAGAGTAAAGCCCCCTCCATCTCAAAGCCATGAGATGCGGGCTCGTTGCCCTCTAGAACCCGGCTATCCGTGCACCCCTCCGCGGGGTAATCCTAGTACAGAAAGTAAAATATACATACAACGGGTACATCGACCGCAACCTGGTCGTGCCCCAAAAGAATAATACAAACATGCAATGACGGCAGTCCACATGTCGGACGCTCGCCCCGCAAAATCAAATGTACATATAAAACAAAACTGTACTAACATTGCATCCAGGCTATCCCCCACGACCGATCCGCAACATCACAGCACAACACAAAACATCAACGTGAATGTTACGTTCGCAAATCCGTCTAACCGGGCTATAGCAGTTAGACAGGATTTACCGATCAAGTGACATTCACGGTCGCAGATATAATGTAAATACCGTGAACTAACATGTTTAAAATATCCGATCGAACAAATTTACCGAAGTGGGCCCCAAGCAGTACTGTAGCACTTACAGAAAATCTGGGTCCAAACAGAATATCCCAAAACCCCCATTTTCAAATATAAGACAATCTGTAAAAATTTGGTGAGCTGATCAGTTAAAAGCGCGGCGGAACCGCGGCCCAAGCATGGGTTTGGCCGCGGTTCTGCGGCGGTATGGAGTGATCACGCGACCAAATTTTCACACAATTCTTAGATTTTCATGCACAGTATTCTGAAACAACCTGAAAAATTTTTTGGAGCAGAAAAAATTTCGACAGAAACATGATGCATTGAAAATACGGTTTTTGGGGATTTTTGTCCGATCGAGTTCTAAACATACTAGAGCAAGTTAGGCATGGTTAATGGCGTGGCTCTGATACCAATGTATGTCCGCGGCGGCGCCCCGGCCGTCGATCCGACACCGGAAACACGGAAACAAAAACTTTGCAAACTAGCATACCGGCACCACCGCGCACTTTTAACCTGGATCGGGCCATTAACCTAGCAACTAGCAAACAAGAAAAGAGTAGAGAAGTATACCAAGCAATCCGTGTCCTTCGTTCTTCGTCTCCACTCCGATCTCCCGCGGAATCTCCATCCGCCACCTCCTCGTCGGAAAGGGCACCACGTAGCCAAATACTTTTACGGGCTCCCATCTCTTGACCGAGGCAACTCGGGCGTGAAGTGGGCTAGCCGACACGTCCAAGATTTGCTGTAGGCTAGTGTAGAGTCTATGTCTCTTTGGGGTTTAGTTGCCATGGAGGATGGAGGAAGAGGTTAAGGAAATTTGGTGCTTTCAATTTTCCTAGCAAGAAGAAAATGAGATCAAGAATAATGCCACCACTAAAAAAAAATGAAACTCTCTCATTCTCTCACTCTAATGTGGCCGGCCCTTCCCAATCAAATGGTGGAGGAATCAACAAAACATGAAGGGAGGTGATGGTAGGAAAAGTAGAGTGTGACCACATCCAAAGCAAACCTCACATCAACTCCTAATCAACAAATCCTTTCTCATTAAAGCAAGAAATGATGATAGAAAAGAATGGTATCAAAAGATGCTTTCATAATCTATGCAAATGCAAGAAACCCCTCCACTATGTGTTATTTGCAAACTTGCAAATAACACCCTCCATCAGAAAGTCCGGCCGCGAAAGAACAATGGAAAACCGGCCGGAACGGAATGCAAACTGGCAACTACAGAAAACTGATCCCGTAATAAATTACAGGAAAACCCCGCTACTGCATATACATGCCCGCATTTGTATTCCCACTGAACTCAAATGCAAAGAGACAAAATCTACACTTTCTAATATTAGGATCCGGCTTAAGCCAAAGCCGGCTAGTAAAATCCGTCCGATCACGATCCGTGCAATACCGCACGTATCTGATCGTACCCTGCCATATCTCCATACGGCCTCTACAGCGTTTCGCCCGAAACCTGAGTAACTATGTGTGGTGGACTCTAAAGACTCGTCAATACTATGGCTGTGGATTTAACCACTAGCACGTCAGAGGTATTAGCCATACGTGACGGGCCACCAGCTATTGACCAAAAGGGACGTCGATGAGCGAACTCATCCTGACACCCTACTGAGCCTGTCAGTGACAATATCCGTACAGTCCGGTCCGTTCGTTTATGAGCATCGCATGTCGGGCCTAGGGGATTGGTAAAAGTCAGACCCCTAAAAGCGGTACAAGTCGTGTCGGAGTGTAGCCCAGAACACCCTGAGATACTACTGGAATACCTACCAGCAAATCTCCTGCCTTGGCCAAGGACTTTTCATGTTCTGGCTTTCCTAGACACAGCGCGACCTCACCCCCAATACCGGGAGAGACGAACCCCTGCAGATCCGCTCACTGCCTCCATGTGGCTCGGGACTGTACCCAACTAAAACCTGTTTGCACGTCTCCTTTGAGCGTGGTAGGGTAGTAATCAAAGCACAGTGGGAACTCACACGAGACAAATGACGATCTCAGGTCGATGAACTAACCTGTACATATGTCACCAGGGAACTGCTATCTGACATCAGGTATAATCCCAACTAGCAGGTTCTCGGCGAGTCCTGTCCGGTGTACTCATAACCCAATGAGCACCTGTATACATCTTAGGTGAACCAACTGACACCAGTGGCTTGTGAGACCGGCCACCGCCCCTCGTCGGGGTCTCGACTGTATACACTAGTCTACTCCGGAGTATCGATGCCCTGTCTCGAAACTCCCACGACTAGGGACCTTTTAAGGATGTGCTTATAGACTCCAGCTCTCACGTATATGATCGCCCTCATACTGCTGGTAGTCAAGCAAGAATCCTAGGGGATCTATCAACGTGTAATAGCGACTCGTAAGGTCACCTAAAGCAGTACACGATGATAAAGATAAACCGGATAGCATACTATCATCTCGAGTAAGACTGTCCTACCGGTATACGTCCTCCCTCAATCATTGCAATCACGTGCCTGTGATCCAATAATTGACTCTGAGGGCACTATATCCAACATACGCGAGCGCTTGTCAGGCGTACTACAGATCCCCCCTGCCTAGGGTAGGCCGGGTTTATTGATTGTGGGGATTCGAATCTCCGGAAGCCGTGGACTAAGCTGCCGTTAATTACCCCTCGCCTTTGGGGCGAGGGAACCTCCGATTAACAGGTTAAACTGGTCATGTGAACTCAATGTGCAGTGTACGTGTGTGTTGTTTTGAAAGGGGGGTTTGGATATGTCGAGAGCCACGCAGAGTTTTTACGGGGGTCCCGCTAGAAATTTTTTTCTAACAGGGACAGTGTCGTGGAGTATGTGTATGTGTACATATGTATATATATACATGTATATATAAATAAAAGGGGGAAAAAGACATCCAAAGGATGCGTGGGGCCAGCGCCTAGGTGCTTGAGCGCAAGCGCGCCACGTGTCGGCACGTGGGCGCTTTGCGCTCGAGCGCAGAGTGCTGGAGCGCAAGCGCGCCACGTGTCGGAACGTGGGCGCTTTGCGCTCGGGCGCTGGGCGCTTGAGCGCAAGCGCGCTTGAGCGCAAGTGCGCCACGTGTCGGCACGTGGGCGCTTTGCGCTCGAACGCAGAGTGCTGGAGCGCAAGTGCGCCATGTGGGCGCTGGGCGCGTGAGCGCAAACGCGCCATGTGGGCGCTTTGCGCTCGAGCGCAGAGTGCTGGAGCGCAAGCGCGCCACATGTCGGCACGTGGGTGATTTGCGCTGGAGCGCAGGGCGCTGGAGCGCAAGCGCGCCACGTGTCGGCACGTGGGTGCTTTGCGCTCGAGCGCATGGTGCTGGAGCGCAAGTGCGCCATGTGTCGGCACTTGGGCACTTTGCGCTCGAGCGCAGGGCGCTGAAGCGCAAGCGCGCCACGTGTCGGCACGTGGACGCTTTGCGCTCGAGCGCTAGCGCGCCGGCAAAGAAAAGGGGGCTTTTAGTGCCGGAAATTCTCTAAAGATAAAACAGGGTGGAGTTTAAACTCCTAAGATGCTTTGGGTTAATGAAGGGGTTCTTCTTCTTCCTCTTCTGTTGGCTGGATCTTGAAGATCAAGAGATATGGGATTTTTAAAAATCTCTTCTTTTTGAGATCTAATGGAAGATCTGAGTTTCCCTTTATGGGTTTTGTGGTGAAAAACTAATTTGTTTTATAAAAAGAAGAGTAAAACTCTTGATTTAATTCAAAAGAAAAGAAGATTTTGGAACCTTGAAGAAGGAGAAAAGATCTCAGATCTAAATTTTTTTGGAGAGAGAAAAGTTTTGAGATAGTTTCATTATCTTTGCCTTTATAGGCCATACACTTTACACATAACCCCTTGGGCTTCACAAAATGGCATTTTGCCTATCCCATAGCTCATGTGCCATTTCTTTTTGCACATAAGCCATGGGCTTTACAAAAATTTGTTTTTATGTCTTTTTTTCTTATATTTATCCATAAAATATAATAAAAGAAATGCAACAAAATTATTTATTACAAAATTTTTATCTTGGCATGGGGGGAGGCCGGCCGCTTCATGTTCGGGCTCGACCCGGGCATGGGCCCACTTGGCTTGGGGTTGACTTTGATTTTGACTTGGTCAACCGGGGTGTAAATTTTTACCCCAACAAATTGCCCCCCATCAATAAATGCACACCACATATGTGGGTCGTGTGCATAAAATTGATGGATCTTCTTTCACGTGGAGGCGACTTGATTCGGTTCCCACCTTTTGGGAAGCTAGCACTGCCCTTTTTACGACATGGACGGTCGATGCGGCCCTTTTTGCGACTTGGACGGTCGGTGCGGCCCTTTTTGCGACTCGGACGGTCGGTTCTTGTAAGTCCGCGGCGGCGCCCCGGTCGTCGATCCGACGCCGGAAACGCGGAAACAAAAACTTTGCAAACTAGCAAACCGGCACCACCGCGCACTTTTATCCCGGATCGGGCCATTAACCTAGCTACTAGGAAACTAAAAAATGGGTAGAGAGTTATACCAAGCGATCCGTGTCCTTCGGTCTTCGTCTCCACTCCGATCTCCCGCGGAATCTCCGTCCGTCACCTCCTCGTCGGAAAGGGCACCACATAGCCAAATACTTTTACGGGCTCCCACCTCTAGACCGAGGCAACTCGGGCACGAAGTTGGCTAGCCGACGCGTCCAAGGTTTGCTGTAGACCAGTGTAGTAGGTTGTCTCTTTAGGGTCAAGAAGTTGCCATGGATGTGGAGGAGAAGAGAAATGAGCTATGAATTTTTGATGCAACAAGAGAATGAGAATAATTTTCCACCCTCACAAAAATGATCCTCTCATCTCACTCTCCCAAAAAATGGCCGGCCCCTTCCTCCATGGTGGAGATAATGGAATGAAATAATCCAAGGAGAAAAGAAAAGATAATACAAGATAAAAGGTCACACCAAACCCACTTATCAATCCTTTCTCAAAAAGCAAAGGAAAAGACCAATAAAGAATCTCATCATGAATAAACTATCATGATGCCTCACACATGCAAGAAAGCCCTCCACAAAAAGTAATTTGCACAATTGCAAATTACCTCCTCCATCGAAAAGTCCGGCCGTGAAGGAACAAAGGAAAACCGGCCGGAACGGAATGCAAACTGGCAACTTCAGAAAACTGACCCCGTAATAAATTACAGGAAAACCCCACAACTGCATATACATGCCCGCATTTGTATTCCCACTGAACACAAATGCAAAGAGACAAAATCTACACTATCTAATACTAGGATCCGGCTTAAGCCAAAGCCGGCTAGTAAAAACCGTCCGATCAGTATCCACCTGGACCACCTGTCCAAAATACTGCCCCTCGTCAGAGGGAAAACTATAACTCTGACAGCCACTCTGCCATCAAGGTCACCTTGGAAGCCTGGAATGATAACTGTCTCCCGAAGGAGAATGCTGTTATCATATCCCTAGAACATCCACTTATGTTCTAAAACTGCTTCCGACTGTTTCTCCAGGATTGGATCAATATCAACTTATTGCATCTACTGCAAGAACAACATCTAGTGTGGTACTTGACATCTCATGATTGACTCAATTGCCTAAGCAAGTGATCTGCCAATCATGCACATCCCTCTCCTCTTTAGTCTGTAAGACACCTTTAGAGAGGGTGACTCCATCACCTGCAGGTATACTACCGTGCCAGGAGTCGTCCATTCTAAATACTCATAGAATGCTGTCAAGGTACCCAAATTAGGAAACCACCCAAATCTAGATCTAAAACCATAGATCTAGTAACCAGAATGTCTTGATATTATATCCAAGTCCCATGTGGAGAAACTACTGTGTGACAACCAAAGTATAACCGATCGTAGTATAGGAATATCATTTCCTACTCTGTGTATGTCATCAAATACCAGGACATCACACCCTACTACCTTCTTAACAGATCCATCCCCTATTCTGATGAAGTCAAACCTATGACTGCCACATCAGAAATATATGATCTATCTCCGCTATATCTGCTTTAGTCTACAAATAGACATAAGCCTGAAGTCCACCAATGCTTCCGCTGCTCCCACTGACTATGACAACCCTCTAGCAGAGTCATATAGACGTACACTTCTAAAGCCAGTTTAGAAGGACGCTATACTCATCCACCTGCCGGGTCTCACAGTCTGGAGCAACAGCAATGGAAAGTTTGGGTAAACAAGAACCTCCCTGCCACCGTCCTTGAGCATACCGAAGTACCTCTCGGGTGCCTGAGGTTACCCACTTTATCTTCGGAGTGGCCAATGGAATGTCAAACATGATTGAATCTTTAGGTTCTTATCAAATCTTCAGTAATCGTTTGCGGTTCTGGAATCACTTCCAGTTCTACCATACTTCCACTACTGTTTTCTGAAAAAATCCATTTTTGTTAAAACTGTGGCGAGTCTAGAACAATATCACTATTGATCTTCCAGATGGTAGAAAGTCAACCCTCATCATAGCCCGGGTCAACCCACAAACAGCCATTACGGAAATGTGCCTTGAGTTGTCCAGTGTCTGGTTTTAAGCATAAGCCGGACAACTCTCCGTACCTTAACAATGTCAAGATATGAACTGTTCTATATCCAATATAGAAACAGAGGCACTGATTTAATTGAACCAGATTCAAATCATGCAGCTGTCTCCAGTGCATGTCAACTAAATGGAAGGAGGCCGATCAACGTTACTCAACTTAGGAATGCTTCCAATTATGAGTAACCTGAAAGAGAAGCAAGTTCTCTTAACCATTACTATCAACTGAATACCATATACAAGTATCTACATCTTCGATCACTTTGAAGAATCCCGATACTTGCAATACCTGGTTCTCTACTTTATTCTTATACCTATAACTTCTCAAAACTTGGACCCTGCGTTTCTACGAAACACCTGTCTAAGAACTAGAGAAGTCACAAGTAAACAGAATATAGTACGAGTACCTACCCCTCTGTCCTAATGGACACTGGACAATATACAATACTCTGTATAAGTTCACTGAGTCTAATAACTCATTCACTGTGTGTCGTAGGTTGAAAACTGTACTTATGGTTAAGAAGAATTACAACGCCGTTCAATGCTCCTTACCTAACCATCCACTGATATAGGTAAATGTCATAGACATAATCTCAAAAAGGTATATCTCACTCTATAAAAATAGACGTACAGATATATCAATTTGAAATTGGTGCATAACAACGGATATTCAAAACCAAATATTTGCCGACCGGCAAACAACCTAGGTGACTTCCTCAAATATCACCAATTACAACCAATCTCGATATAATGAGGATGATCACCTAATTCCCAATAACTTGCTCCCACTAATCATATCTGTAAAACCATACAGATGTGAGAATCAAACCTGGTAAATACATACCCTGGAGTATGTGTCTAATTGGGAAATCAGTTTTCTTTTAACAGTACACAGTGAAACTGAAACATTGAAATGATTCGATGGGGTATCCGGGTATTCCCAATAATACCTCTTCCATTATCCAGATTCACAACTGTAACCGTATAATTCTTTTCCACCTCTCCAAATCCCTTTATATGTCTTTAGTCATTACCTTCTGTACACCCCTTTAGGCCAAATGGTTTTCTTCCTTCCTTCGGCACCAGCCTATGGTTTGGAAGAAGACTATCCAATAAGCATAATGGGTGTACTGTCCTAATCCTAGGAGCACTCGCAATGCGAGAGAAGGTGAAGATAAAAGACAACCGAATAAACCTTATTCCTATTTCTCCTGAACTAGGATCCATCCCCGAACTGGAACAAGTTCCTTTCGAGTTCGTATATAACCATACGATGGATTATCCAATAAACTGGGATCTTCGTAGTGATACGGAGTGTCCTGGAGAAATACAAAGGTGATTTAGGATTGGTGAAGAAATACTTGGTTTGGTCGTGAATATCAGTCGCAATTTACTTTGCTCTCTCATTAATCCCTTTCTTTGTCTTAACTTAATACCTTCTGTACACCGTTTAGGCTAATTAGTTTTCTTCATTCCCCACCGGTCGGCACCTGCCTATGGTTTGGAAGAAGACTATCCAATTTGCGTAATAGGTGTACTATCTCCTAAACCAAGGAGTACTCGCAATCTGAGAGAGAAGGTAAAAGGAAAAGACAACTGAATAGTCCTATTCGTTTTCTCCAGAACCTGAAACCATCCTCGAATTCCTTCGAGTTCGTATATAACCATACGATGGTTTTGTCCAATGGAAGTGGACGTTCGTAGTAATACGGGGTGTCCTGGAGAAAAGGGTAAAAGTAGGAGTGGCAATGAGGTCTGCAACTCTGACAATCCAAAAGCCAGTGTTAAGAAGGTTCGGTCAACTTGGTCACTGAGTCATAGTCTAGGGTCGGGTCAATGGTCGCTGCCAAAGAGACAGAGAAAAGAAACACTCAGCGTGCACTCTAACCTAGATCAGAATGGTTATCACTTTATCTAATCTGAAAACCTCCCACTGTAACGTCAAATTCTTCCCCAAACCTGAAAGAAGAATTAGCCGGGATCACCCGAGGAGTAAACCAACTCATCAGTGGGAATCGGGATCCAACTATCATCGCATGATAACGTGACGGAATCCGCTCACGTTATCATGCTCCAGAAGGTATGCGCATATCTGGCAAGTTTCAGTTCTTTTGAAACTCCCGATGTGGATTTTTACCCCATGCTCTAATGACCTTGACTTTGGCCAACATATCATAAGTCACATGTCAAGTTCTACCGGTCATTATCCAGGTTAATTTGAACCCACCCGTACAAGCTCTTGACTTTGGCCAACAAGGCTATACGACTGTCCCAAACCAACGCATCTATCTATGCTGCATATGAATAACCAACAGCTACCAAACACTGTGCCTTGACTTTGGCCAACATACACAGCTTGAATACTATCGACTATCCATATGAAATGACGAAGGGCTACGAATGGTTTCTGGCGAAAACCTTTAACGTAATGAACTTGATATCGTTGAAGGAACGGATAGCTTTTTAAAAATATTGTGACGAAAACTTTTGCTAAGAGGTCACTCCCGGTGAAGGGATCTCGGCTCTTTCCCCGTAGAATGAGGTGCAGGATATTCCAACTGAATACCACGATGCAAAGCAAAAGTAATCGGCTATAGTGAAGTTATTGCCCTGACGCAAACTTTTGACTAAGGGGTCACTCCCGGTGAAGGGATCTCGGCCCTTGCCTCGTCGACTGAGGAGCAGGATGTTCCAACTGAATACCACTGTGCAAAACAAAAGTGAACGTCCTAACAATAACAGCTTTTTGAAAAGTGTTCCAACAACATCAGAATAGGTTTGTTTAACTTGCATTGATCCGAATCAACGCAGTCCCATCAATTGATCACACCAAAAAGAACGAAAATAATGATGTATGTATATGCCATCCGCATTTTCCACTGGGTCCCGTCATCACCCGTTAGGTTACTTAACTAACGACAGAGCGGGGACTGGACTAGCGCGGATGCAAAACATATACAACATCTACTAGTATATATATCAATATATAATTTTCGCTCAAGGCGTGATAAAAATGCAACATCACAGAAATGTACAGCATCACAGAACAATACAGATATCTGGGATCCCCGGGTATGATAGAGCCGCTACTGAAACCCGACGTTCCCCTGGTCGTGTGGATAGCCTGTGCAATGAAAATCCTAGACCCCTACGGGCGCGGCAAGTTACCCGCCAAAACCTGAAGCGAGGCAGCCCCCTTCAGCAACGTGAATGGACCACCCAGCACTTCACGGAATCCGGTAATTTAGGCACCCCTCCTGGGTCAACCTATACCCCCTACGAGTGCGGCGAATAGCCCACCAATTCTAGAGTAAAGCCCCCTCCGTCTTAAAGCCATGAGATGCGGGCTCGTTGCCCTCTAGAACCCGGCTACCCGTGCACCCCTCCGCGGGGTAATCCTAGTACAGAAAGTAAAATATACATACAACGGGTGCATCGACCTCGACCCGGTCATGCCCCAAAAGAATAATACAAACAGGCAGTGACGGCAGTCCACATGTCGGACGCTCGCCCCGCAAAAACAAATGTACATATAAAACAAAGCTGTACTAACATTGCACCCAGGCTATCCCCCACTACCAATCCGCAATATCACAGCAAAACACAGAACATCAACGTGAATGTCACGTTCGCAAATCCGTCTAAAAGGGCTATAGCAGATAGACTGGATTTACCGATCAAATGACATTCACGGTCGCAGATATAATGTAAATACTGTGAACTAACATGTTTAAAATATCCGATCGAACAAAATTACTTAAGTGGGCCCCAAGCAGTACTGTAGCACTCACAGAAAATCTGGGCCTAAAAAGATTATCCCAAAACGCCTATTTACATGTCTAAAGAGCTCTGGAAAAATTTGGCCCAATGAGGACACTTTCCCACCGCGGAACCGCGGCCAAACCAGGGGTTTGGCCGCGTTTCCGCGGTCTTACTAACGAATCACTGCATCAAATTTTCCCATAATTCTTAGAATTGTCTACACTTGTTTCTGAAACAACCTGAAAAATTTTTGGAGAAGAAAAAATTTCGACAGAAACATGAAGCATTGAAAATACGGTTTTTGGGGATTTTTTGTTCGATCGAGTTCTAAACATACTAGAGCAAGCTAGGCATGGTTAATGGCGTGGCTCTGATACCAATGTAAGTCCGCGGCGGCGCCCCGGTCGTCGATCCGACTGTATACACTAGTCTACTCCGGAGTATCGATGCCCTGTCTCGAAACTCCCACGACTAGGGACCTTTTAAGGATGTGCTTATAGACTCCAGCTCTCACGTATATGATCGCCCTCATACTGCTGGTAGTCAAGCAAGAATCCTATGGGCTCTATCAACGTGAAATAGTGACTCGTAAGGTCACCTAAAGCAGTACACGATGATAAAAATAAACCAGATAGAATACTATCATCTTGAGTAAGACTGTCCTACTGGGACAGGTTCTCCCCTCAATCATTGCAATCACGTGCCTGTGATCCAATAATTGACTCTAAGGGCACTATCTCCAAAAGTTCTGCCCTTTTTGCGACTTGGACGGTCGGTGCTGCCCTTTTAGCGACGTGGACGATCGGTACTTCCCCTTTTGCGACTTGGACGGTCGGTGCTGCCATTTTAGTGATGTGGACGGTCGGTTCTGCCCTTTTTGCGACTTGGACGGTCGGTGCTGCCCTTTTAGCGACATGGACAGTCGGTTCTACCCATTTTGCGACTTGGACGGTCGGTGCTGCCCTTTTAGCGACGTGGACGGTCGGTTCTGCTCTTTTTGCGACTTGGACGGTCGGTGCTGCCTTTTTAGCGACGTGGACGGTCGGTACTGCCCTTTTTACGACTTGGACGGTCAGTGCTGCCCTTTTAGCGACGTGGACGGTCGGTTCTGCCCTTTTTGCGACTTGGACGGTCGGTGCTGCCCTTTTAGCGACGTGGACGGTCGGTTCTACCCTTTTTGCGACTTGGACGGTCGGTGCTGCCCTTTTAGCGATGTGGACGGTCGGTTCTGCCCTTTTTGCGACTTGGACGGTCGATGCTGCCCTTTTTGCGACTTGGACGGTCGATTCTACCCTTTTTGCGACTTGGACGGTCGGTGCTGCCCTTTTAGCGACGTGGACGGTCGGTTCTGCCCTTTTTTCGACTTGGACGGTCGATGCTGCCCTTTTTGCGACTTGGACGGTCGATGTTGGAATTGGTTGGCTTGATTTGTTTGATTTGAGTCTATATCAGCATCGCTACACTGGAATATGGTACCAGGAGCGAATCATCATTCGTCTTTGAGAGGATTTGGGAATTGGGGTTTTTGTTTGGCATCTGCATTGCTGCACTGGAATAATGCCAGGAGCAACTCATCATTTTCCTCGAGAGGATTTGGGAATTGGTGGATTAGGAGACATGTTTAGATCCCTATCACCTAAGGCTTTTCAATTTTATGGGCCGTGAGGGTCCCATAAAAGCATTTTCTCCCTACGGGTCGTAAGGATCCCGTAGGTGTATTTTCTCCTTAGGCGTCGTGGGGACCCCTAAGTGTGTTTCTCCTTTGTGAGTCGTAAGGATCTCACGCGGGAATTTTCTCCTGACAAAGTCGAGAGGACTTTGCGAGTGCATTTCATTTCTTTTTTTCCACGAGTTTGCACCCATTCGGGTTTTCACAAACTCGCCGGCTGTCCTGCTGTTTTTACTCACGGAGCCCTTTCGGGTTTTCATCCGTGCCCCTCTTGCTTGTCGACATACCATCCTTATTTTTTTTAAATTTTTTTTTAATTAATTTTTTTTGGTGGGACTTTGAATGCGGTCTTACCGGTAGGACTTGAGAGAGATTGGGGTTGTTTTACGCCCGTAGATTGTATACGGTTTTGCAGGATGTATGATCCAGACCGTAGGGCCATAAAAATTTCGGGACTTTGTTGGCGTCTGCATCGCTGCACTGGAATATGGTACCAGGAGCGACTCATCATTCGCCATTGGGGTATGGGGGTTGGAATTTGGTTGGCGTCTGCATCGCTGCACTGGAATATGGTACCAGGAGCGACTCATCATTCGCCACTTAGGGATTGGGATTTAGAATATAGTTGGCGTCTGCATCGCTACACTGGAATATGGTACCAGGAGCGACTCATCATTCGCCACTTGGGGATTGGGAAGCGATGGCTTAGGAGACAGGTTTAGATCCCTATCACCTAAGGCTTTTCAATTTTATGGGCCGTGAGGGTCCCATAAAAGCATTTTCTCCCTACGAGTTGTAACGATCTCGCAGGTGTATTTTCTCCTTAGGAGTCGTGGGGAATCCTAAGTGTGTTTTTCCTTCGTGAGTCGTAAGGATCCCACAAAGGTTTGTTCTCCTCATGTATCGTGAGGACACATGAGTGGGTCCTCTCAATGGGCATAATTCCAAAGGCGGAGACCAGCTGCGTAACTGGTGGTTGTGGTGGGGCATGGGTATGACGAGAATTATTTGAGCCCGTGGATTGTATACGGTAGTCAATTTGAGGACTAACCGTAGGGCTTGGAGAATTTTGAGAAATTGGATTTTGGTTGGCGTCTACATCGCTGCATTGTAATGTGGTACCAGGAGCGACTCATCATTCGCCATTTGGGGACTTGGAATTTGGATCTTGTTTGGCATCAGCATTGCTGCATTGGAATAATGCCAGGAGCAGCTCATCATTTGCCTTGGGAGGGCTTGGGATTTGGGTTTTTGGCCGGCATCAACACCACTAACACTGAAGCGAAATGCCAGGAGCGACTCATCATTTTCCGTTGCCCGTTGGGGAACGATGGCTTAGGAGACAGGTTTGGGTCCCTATCACCTAAGGCTTTTCAATTTTATGAGCCGTGAGGGTCTCATAAAAGCATTTTCTCCCTACGAGTCGAGAGGATCTCGCAGGTGTATGTTCTCCTTAGGAATCGTGAGGATTCCTAAGTGTGTTGCTCCTTTGTGAGTCGTAAGGATCTCACGCAGGGGTTTTCTCCTCATAAGGTCGAGAGGACTTTGCGAGTGTATTCATCTCTTTTCACGAGTTTGCGCCCTTTCGGGTTTTCACAGACTCGCCGGTAGTCGTGCTGTTTTTACTCACGGAGCCCTTTCGGGTTTTCATCCGTGCTCGTTTTGCTTGTGGACATACCGTTTATTTTTTATTTCTTTTCTTTTCTTTTTCTCTTTTTTTTGCCGCTGGTGGGACTTTAAAAGTAGTCTCACCGGCAGGATTAGGGAGAGATAGGGGTTATTTACGCCCGTGGATTGTATACGGTTTTGCAGGATGTGTGATCCAGACCGTAGGGCTGATGTGCTCAATTCGCCTGCGACTTGGAGCATTCACGTGTAGTATTTCTTGAGATATCGGCCATTGATGGGTGGCATGTGCCTTTCTCCCTCGGCACTTATTAGTTGGTAGGATCCTCCGTCAAACACTTTCTCGATGACGTATGGTCCTTTCCAGTTTGGCTCGAATTTTCCCTTGGCATGTCGATTGGGGATAATCGGTCTTTTGAGGACCAACACCAATTCACCTTTCTTGAAAGCGCGGAGACGGGTTATCTTGTCATAGGCCCGTGACATTTGGGCTCGGTATAGCTCTAGGTTTTGCTGCACCGCGAGCCTCTTTTCTTCGAGCGCGTCGAGCTCTTCAAGCCGAAGGAGCACATTTTCCTCTTCCGTCAACTCGTGTTGGATGTCCATTCTTAAACTTGGAACCTCAATTTCAAGGGGGAGGATCTCCTCCACTCCGAAGAGCAATAAGTATGGAGTGGACTGAGTTGGAGTACGGTGCATAGTACGATATGCCCACAACGCCTCGTGAAGCTTGAGATTCCAGTCTCTCTTGTTGGCTGAAGCATTTTTCCTCAGGAGCTTGCATAGAGTCTTATTGAAGGCTTCGACTAGCCCATTGGCTCTTAGATTATAGATGGAGGAATATCTCCAGTCTATCTTGTGCTGAGTAGCGAACCTTGAGACGTTAAAGCTCTTGAAAGAAGGCCCGTTGTCAGAAATGATTCTTCTTGGTGTACCGAAGTGGTATAGAATATTATGCTGGAAGAATGTCAGAATATCTTTTGTCTTGACTTCTTTTAGCGGGACAGCTTCAGCCCATCTGGAGAAGTAGTCTGTCGCGGCCAGTATGAACCGGTGGCCTTTGGATGACGGAGGATCAATTGGGCCAACAATGTCGGTGCCCCAGACTTCGAAGGGCCACGACGCCACCGTAGGAGGCAACGAATTGGGATGCTTATGAATGAAATCACCATGGATTTGGCAGATCTGATATTTCTTTGCATGCTCTCCGCAATCCCGTATTATGGTGGGCCAGTAATACCCAAGCCGTTTGATTTGAAGTCGCATCTTGGGGCCAGATTGGTAAGCACTGCAAACGCCCGAGTGAACATCTTTCATGACCTTTTGGGCTTCGGCCAATGACAGACACCTGAGCCAGAGTTGGTCATATGACCTGCGGTATAACGTGTCATTTACAAACACGTATCGGAGAGCTCTTTTCTTCAGCTGAATCCTCGCAGATTTTTTTTCGGGCAGCTTGTCGTATCGGAGGTACTCTATGAAGGGTTCTCTCCAATCGGGCTCGTCTTGGATGATCGAAGCTTCTTCGGCGAGACTGCTCTTCTGTTCCGCGCTTTCCTCTTCTTGTAGAGATAATGGGGGTAGAATTTGCCGGCTCCTGACTGTGATCAGAATTTCGTCCATGTCAGGATCAGCCAGCTCCTTGGCTAAGCGAGCGAGTATGTCGACTTTTCCGTTCAATGCTCTGGGGATTCTCATTAGTTCAATGTGAGTGAACCGTTTCATGAGTTCCACTACCCGACCTCTGTACCGAGCTAACTCGGGTTTGTATATCTTATAGTCGCCGCTTACTTGGTTGACGACAAGCTGGGAGTCACTGTAAACCCGTAGCCGAAGGATTTCCATTTCTATGGCGAGTTCCAACCCAGCTATCAGAGCTTCATACTCAGCTTCATTGTTTGTCCGAGGCTCGGTGAGAGCAAAAGAACGCCGTAGGGTTCCCATTGATGGCGTGATGAACACCAATTCTATCCCCGCTTTTACCTTCGGGATGCTTGATCTGCCGGAGCTCCTTATTGATGAGGCTCCATCGAAGTAGAGCTCCCAACATGGCCCATCTTCCTCGAGGTGCAGCACTTGTTCGTCGGGTAACTCACAATTTAGCGGCGATCCTTCTGGTATGGGATGAGCAGCGAGAAAGTCTGTAAGAGCTTGCCCTTTTACTGCTTTCTGAGGAGTATAAACTATGTCAAACTCAAGTAGCATGACAGCCCATCTTTCCATTCTGCCGGTTATGCTTGCTTTGGTCATCAAGTGTTTGAGCGGGTCGACCTTGGAGATCAGCATAACCCGATGAGCCAGCAGATAGTGCCTCAGCTTCTTCACAGCAAATATCAGAGCCAGGCATTGCTTTTCGATTGGGGAATAGTTGTGTTCCGCCCCGACTAGAGTTCGACTGAGATAGTAGAGGGCATTTTCCTTTCCTTCCTCGTTATTCTGGGCGAGGAGCGCACCGAGTGACTCATCTAGCGCGGTAGTGTAGAGAATCAACGGTTTATTTGGAATGGGAGCGGCCAGCACTGGAGGGTGCAACAAGTATTGTTTGATGCTTTCGAACGCTGCTTGACATTCGGCATCCCAGATAAAAGGAGCTCCTTTCTTCATGAGCTTTGAGAAGGGCCTACATCTCCCCGATAAATTTGAGATAAACTTCCGTATATAAGCAAGCTTTCCTTGAAAAGATCTTAGCTGCGTCAGACTCTTCGGAGGGGGCATCTCTATGATGGCCTTTATCTTTGATGGGTCAATTTCGATCCCTCGATGTTGGACTATGAAGCCCAGGAATTTTCCCGATGACACGCCAAAAGCCCATTTCAGAGGATTCATCTTCAGGTCAAATTCCCTCAGTCTGGTGAGAACGGTCCTAAGATCCTGGATATGATCGGCCTTGGTTTTAGTCTTAACGACCAGATCATCAACATAACATTCGACGACTTTATGAATTAGGTCATCGAAGATATTGGTCATTGCCCTTTGATATGTAGCACCTGCGTTCTTCAATCCGAACGGAATCACCTTGTAGCAATATATTCCAATCGGGGTTCGAAATGCTGTGTGCTTCTCATCCTCAGGAGACATCTTGATCTGATTGTATCCAGACAAGCCATCCATAAAGGTGAACAGCTCGTAATTTGAGGTGTCATCGACCATCATTTCCATGAACGGTAGCGGGAAGTCGTCTTTAGGACATGCCTTGTTGAGGTCCCTGAAATCGACACAAACTCGGATCTGCCCATTTTTCTTCTTCATTGGGACTATGCATGCGATCCAGTCCACATATTTCTCTTCCCTGATGAAGCCGGCATCGATGAGCTTCTTAGTTTCCTTGATGACCTTTTCTTCTAGTTCCCTTCTCATTCTTCGAGGAGCTTGTTTGACTGGCTTAGCATCAGGAGATATAGCCAACTTATGTACGACCACTTCAGGGGAAAGGCCAGGCATTTCTTTGTATGTCCACGCGAAGCAGTCGACGAACTCATGCAGCAGGGTAATTATCTGCGCTTTCATTTCCTCTGACAAGAGCGAGCTGATGTAGGTCGGCCTTGGATTATCGGGCGTTCCTAAGTCAATCTCGGTTAGCTCGTCAAAGGTTGCTTGTCCGCCATCTTCGAGCTCTTGAGGAGCTTCTTCTGGCTCGGCTATCTCGTCATCATCATTTGATCTTTCGCTGGCCTCACCAACATGGATCATATAGCACGCTTTGGAATCAGGTTGAATGTAGCCTATGCCCCGTCTATCTGGAATTCGTCCATCGACGAGTGCTCGGACCTGGGGCGGATACCATAGCCCTTCGTAAAACATTGCTTTGGACTCCGTTTGATATAACCGGCATCCGCACTTCTTAAAGTATTCCCGCATCTCGGTCGCATAGTATCTGGGATTGAGGACGGCTTTTATGCCTCTCTCATAGGGAAGGCACGCGACAGAAAGATCGTCCGGGTGCACAACGGGCTTTGACCTGTAAAACAGGATGCCCTTCTGTCCATTTTTCCTCCCGGGCACATAGAAAGTTTTCAGCTGGTCCACGATAGAGACTGATAATGCGTCGAGCTCTTTGCACATCCGTTCCGGCACCCTTGTGATGGCCAGGGACCCTTCTGTGACTTCGAAGGTCTCTCGTAGCTTCGCTTGCTGCATGGGGGTCCAATCTGCACAGCTGTTGCACGGCAGGTCCTCTTCTTCTGACTCTTCAGTGTCACTGTCAAGATGAGGGCGGACTTTGCTGCTAGATGGGCCTTCAGTAACAGATTCGTCCGTATCGCTGCCGAAATGAGGGCGAGTTTTACGGAAGGACGGGCTTCCAGCGTCGGACTCATCAGTGTCGCTGCCAAAATGCGGGCGCACTTGGGTATTTTTGCTTTTGAAAGTGACAGCCGGCGCAGATTTTCTTTTGAGTCTTGGGGCCGATCTATCTTTAGTCAGTTGTGGCTTAGCATTTTGGTGGTTCATAAAGTACCGAGAATCTTCATATCGGACTTCATGCACACTGAACGACTGGATGTCTCTATCAATGCGTCTTTCTTCGCCATTTTTAGTATACTTCATGCATTGATGGAGAGTTGACGGAATGATGCCGTAATCATGGAGCCACGGCCGCCCCAAGAGAATCTTATAAGACGTGTCGGCGTCGATCACGTATATCTTAGCTTCAGTTTGCAGATCCCCGAATTTGATTGGCAAAGCTATAGACCCCAGAACTTGCTGGCAATTTTGGTTGAAGCCTTGAATGATAATCCTTTCCCTTGACAGGTGTCGGACGTCCATTGACAAACTCTTCAGAGTTTGCAAGTTCATGATGTTCACTGAGGACCCCGGATCAATCAATATGCGATTAATTCGATCTCCGTCGCTGTACCCGGTCACGTAAAGTGGCCGATTATGCTCAGCCGTTCCCAGTAGCAAGTCTTCATCCTTAAATGTGACTGCGGCGGCATGCAAAGCGTGCTGGGCTTCTTTCATATTAATTTCCGCAAAGTGAGCCTGATACCGCTTGGGGTTTTGTAGAGCGTGAATGAGAACATCTTTAAACTCCTTAGATAGGACCAAGGCGTCGTAGATGCTCAGGAGAGACGGAAGCTTCCGGAGATGTGCCAAGATATTATAGTCCACCGAGGAAGGACTTATGTTTTCATCAGCCGGTTCTCTGCCATCTTCTTCATTAGCGACTTGTTTTTCCTTCCCTTTTGGGACGTTGCCCTAATTTTGCGGTAGAGCCCTGCCGCTTCTGAGCTGGATTTGATTGGCCTTTGTGGTGAGCTCCTCGTCCTCTTCCTGAAAACAGAGTTCATCCTCGGAGTCGCTGCCAAGATGGATGGCGTAGAAGGTCACTACTGGGATCTCTTCATTGGAGTCTTCTTCTAACTCTTCCAGAATTTCAGCCGCTTGTACAGGGAAGAACTCCTTCAATTGAATCAATGTTCTTTCCTTTTGTTCATATTCTTCGAGGGAATCGATATATTTTTGAATGGTCGATCTCCCTGCAAACTCTTTTTCGCGCCGAGCTGCACTTTTCTTCTTCTTGAGCTTCTTGGATTTTGAGCCTGATGGAGCCGCATTGGCAGCTGGACTGGTAGGCTTCTTCTGCCCTTCCCATTCCGTCCTGGGTTCTTTCCGAAGTAGCTTTATCATCTTCTTCGTCTTATTAGATATGTGCGTACTCTACGGAGGCCGCAATGAGTCCGTTTCATTTCTCAGGGTAGCGGGTTCCGCTGTCTGCTCCCAGAAGGCTTCAGTTTCTGTCTGTATAAAGTTGATGGTTGCAACTTGATTGTTCACCAACACACTTTTGGACAGCTCGATCTCTCCAGCCTTCGACCCAGTCTTTGAAGATATAGCAATCCTCGATCGCATGGCTCACTACTCGGTGGTACGGGCAATACAGAGGATTGTCGGTCATTTTTTCTTCTTGGGGTCTTTTCGACTCCGGCAATTGTAGGCCGTTGTTCAAGGCATCTTTAAATATCTTGCGGACCTTGTCCCTTCTGAAAGAGTAAACCTTGTTCTTTTTCTCCTCTAGGGAAGGCCCATCTCCTCCCAGCAATGGCTTTCGAGACCGGTTGGTTTTGGATTCACCAGCCCTTCGCTTTTCTTCATTGTCGGAGGCATTGAAGACATTGGTACTGCTGGAACTCCCGCTTCTACGGTTGTCGTCCTGCTTGCTTTTCCAGGTTTTGTCTCTCTGAGAGTCCGGCGGGGACTCTTGCTTCGAACGTTCCAGTATTTGGACTTTCTTGGTTAGCTCCTGAAATGTCTTGAGGCCCGCTGTACAGAAGAATGGGACCATCCAATTGCTGAGGTTCCCAATGAGAAGGCTGACGGTCTGGTCCTGCTCCAGCGGCGGTTCGCACTTGACTGTGAGATTAGGCCATCGGGCGATAAAGTCGGTGTTGCTTTCATTCTTCCCCGGCTTGGTCCTCACAAGGTCGGTAATGGAGATTTTATCACTGACACTCATGAACCTTTGCCGAAACAGGGACTCCATTTGGGCAAAGGTAATGACGGACCCGTCCGGTATACTCGCATACCAGTCGAAGGCGACGCCGGTCAGGCTGTTGACAAACTGACGAAGAAGGAGCGCGTCATTGCCCCCTGTATTTCCGCACGATGCTTTGAAGTGGGCGACGTGATGATTTGCATTCCCTATTCCATCAAATCTTCCGAACTTAGGAATGACGTAGCCGCTTGGGAACTCAATCAGATCGTACTGCGCGGGATATGGCTGCCCACTACTGCCGATTTCTTTCTGAGCTTCAGCTTCGGCCACCAATGTTTTAACCTTGCTGGTGACCAAATCCATTATCCGATCCTGTGTTAGCGGGATAGTGCTATCTGGGGCCAAGGCGTCCCCAGAAGCGGAATGTGGCCGGCTTTCATGTGGCTCGACCAGTCTTGGACCCGAAGGAACAGGCATTGGCTGCCTCGGATTGTCATCACCCGGCTGATTAGTAGCGGCTTGTGCTTGATTGGGAGGCGCTCGAGCAATTTGAGCCGTAAGCTGCATCACCACGTTCGTTAAGTCGTCAATCTTCGAATAGAGCTTGGCCATCTCTTTATCTTTGCTCCTGAGCTGTTTTCGAAGCTCTTGAAGCAGCTCTTGCTCCGCAGTCCTGGGGCGGAAAGTCGGCTCTTCCTCGCTGTCCAAGCTTGACTCTACATGGACCGAGGGGTCTTTCTGCCTATCATCCTCATCGAGAGGGTTTTCTTCATCCAGCGGGGGCGGCTGTTCTTGGGCGGCGGCAACCACATTCAGGCTAGATTGGGCTTGGGATGTGGTGGCCCCATCCTTGCTTTTGCTGCGAAGGTTGTCGCTAGGGCGCCCTCCCGCCATATAGACCGTATGGATGATATATCCGGCCGTCTTTCTATCATTGGCGGCTGATTTCACGGATCGCTATCTTGACCCCCTTGCTTTGGTAGCTGGTAGTCGATTGAAGGCGGCTGGCCTAACCAGGTTCTTGAATGGTGCTGGCGCTTCTTTTCTGGGTTTTCCCCGCTACTTTCGTGCAGCACAGAGTGCTTGATAGACTCTTAAAGAGACAGTGTCATACTTTTTCTGTTGGTGCCGGGATACGTCTCTTTGTGGCACTGTTCGGACCGCTGTCTTCTTGATTCTGGCGGTCAAGGAATTTTTCTGAACCCACTTCAGAGGTTCGAAGGAATTGCTGATTCTTACGTCCGACTCAGCCGTCATCGCGGGGTAACCCTGCACTTGGAACTTCACACGATTCCATTTGTCCGAAGCCTTGGCCCTCTTGTTGGCTCGATACCTGAGCTGCTTCTGCCTTAACTTTTCTGTTCTAAGCACCTGGCAGACTTCGTCTCTTTAGGAAGACGCCGCAGACCGGGCGATGGAGGGCCTTGGAGATACGCTCGATTGCGCATTTGTTGGAGTCAAGGCCTGAGCTCGTCCGCGACATTTGATGTTGCCCTTCGCACCAGAAGTCTTGCCCCCAGCTAGAGCGCCAGGGAGTCGTTCAGACACCATCTTAAGTTTCGGTTGTGGTGCCTTAGCAATCATAACATTCGGCCTCTTGCCCCTTGAGACCGGCTTGACCACCTGTTCCGCCGGGATTTCCACCAGATGAGCGCTTCCGGCAGGGTAGATGATGACGGAGCCAAACTGGCGGGGCGGTTCCTCCCACTGTCGACTGAGTCTTGCGGGGAGAACCACACAAGCATTGATCTTAACCACATATGGAATCTGGGTCACGTTGGAAGCTGAATTCGTCTGGGGAGACATTGTCGTCGAAGGTGGATTGCTGCACGGGAAAAAAAATCATTTCAGTATAGGCAATCGATATGTATATTGATTGCGTTCGCATGAACGTTTAACCCGAAATATGGGAAGAGAAATAAGTCCCACCGGGCGTGCCAGAATCTGTAGAGTGTTTTTCGTCACCCCATTGAGATGGGAATATGCGAGCGCTTGTCAGGCGTACTACAGATCCCCCCTGCCTAGGGTAGGTCGGGGTTTATTGATTGTGGGGATCCGAATCTCCGGCAGCTGCGGACTAAGCTGCCGTTAATTACCCCTCGCCTTTGGGGCGAGGGAACCTCCGATTAACAGGTTAAACTGGTCATGCGAACTCAATGTGCAGTGTACGTGTGTGTTGTTTTGGAAGGGGGGTTTGGATATGTCGGGAGCCACACAGAGTTTTTACGGGGGTCCCGCTACCCGGATAGCGGGCTGGGGGTCAAGGAGGCTAGCAGCCCCCTTGTGGGGTGCGGGGCAGTGTCCCGTTAGAAATTTTTTTCTAACAGGGACAGTGTCGTAGAGTATGTGTTAGTTATATGTATGCCCTAGAGGCCATTACTATACATAGGATGTATATTGTAGTGGATGCTTGGACATATATAGGGATGACTTTCTTGCTCAATATGATAGTATGTGTAATACCCAGAACCTGTTGTATGTTTATATCCGTATTTTTCTTTTACACCTATATCTGTACTTCTTTTAGCCTATAAATTTCATCTATAATAAGTTATTGTTTTAAACACCCAATCTATTATAGTACCTCCCTTCTCAGACCCTAAGGCCAATTTCTCTTGTTCCTGTCACATTAGCATAAACCTCAGTTCTTGGCACCCGTCTCTTTTTACATTGTATTTAAACTTAAAACCCAAAATTTTTCCATCTTAAAATACCAGCCTAGCAGCCTTTTCCCGGCTTTTTTTTTCCATTCTTTTCCCTCTAATTTTAACTTCATTTTCAATCCTTGGCTCGCTTCTCTTTCCCCAAATTATTTCTTTCTCTTTTTATTTTTGGCCCGGCCTGTTCCTTATTTTTACCCTTTAAATCTTTTCCCAGCCTGGCCCGTTTCCCAAATTTCCTTTTTATTCATTTATTTTTCCAGCCCCACTTTCCTCAGCCCACTTCTTTAATTCAAATTAAATCCTTTATTATAAACCCCAAACCCAAATCTTTACTCCTCTCTTATCACTATTTCCTCAGCCCAACCAATTAAAATAAAACCCATAGCAATTAGATCCCAAGCACCACAGCCCACTTCTTTTATTTAAATTCAAACCCAAACTTATATTTCCCTAAGCACAATTTTTTCCATTTAATAACCCTGGCCCATTCTTTATTTTATCCAAAATTCTCCATATATTTTCTTCTGACCCAGCCCAACGCAGCCGGCCCCTTTCATCTTATTTATTTGAATAATTTTCTTTTTAACTCAGCCGGCCCCTTTCATCTTATTTATTTGTTAATTTTCTTTTTTAACTCGGCCCGGCCCACTCTTCTCCCCACAGCCTGCTCCCAGCTCCAACCCGCGCCCGCTTCCCCCACTTACCCGACCCGCTCCCTACAGTTTCGTCTCCCCCAACGACTCCTTTCCCTTTTCCCGCTCGCGTGCGCGCTTCTCGCGCCGCCTCCTCCGCCCGCGCCCACGTTGCGTGACCGTTACTCCCCACACGCATGCCTTTGACCCTCTCCTCGTCGTCTCCCTTTCTCCTCTCTACCTCACGCACACTTTCTATCTCCCTCCATTCTCCCCCTCTCCTTCTCTCTCTCAATCTCTCTCTTTCAGTACTCTCTCCCTCTCTCCTACCCACTGTCTCTCTCTCTCACTGCATCCCAGATATCTCTCTCTCTCAGTCTCTTTCTCACTCTGCCTCTCTCTCTCAATCCCTCTATCTCTCTCATTCTCTTTCTCTCTCTCTCTCTCTCTAACACCGCTCTGTGAACCACTACACTCACCGTCAAGACCCCAACAACCGAGCCTTTGATGCCATGCTCGAGCTTCAAGCCTAGTCCAAGCTCTGAGACCGAGCCAAGATCGAGCCGAGGCCAATACTTGTCGTGATCGTGTCGGGCCATCACATTAGACCGCGTCGCTGCCTTGCATCCCCGAGACGTTCCCAGGCAAGTTTTTACTTGCTTACATGCTATTTACTTATGGTACAATTACTAATTACATAGATTATAAAGTTGCAAAGTTAAACTGATTATTTGCCATAACCTGCTCGATGTGTGTTCTCAATGGGAAACCTTTCCCAATTTGGCGGAACTAAATAGTTTTGTTTGGCTCGTAGGGCTTTGAACTTAGTGTATGAATTTCGTTGAATAATACGACTGTTAAAGATTAAAACGACTGCCCCCAAGTTTAACCGTAAATCTGGAATTCTATTGTATCTGAAAACCGTTAAATTCACCATAAATCATATACATACTAAAATGGTGCGTTCGAATGCTCAAATCGAAGCCAACTCGACGAACTTTAACCCTATACCAGTTTCCTGATATTCCTGAACTTAAATTATGATGATATTCGTATTGGAGTGCGACTCTGGACTGCAGTCCAGAGCTACTCCAATTGTTGGGTGCTGTACTGTATTGGATACCACAGGATTTCGTTAACTCGTAGGTTGCGGAACTCCACTGTTTACTATAGATAAATTTGTTAGATAGACAACACAATTGATTTCATTCTGTTTCGTTACCGTTTGATATTTAATCTGTGATTTAATAGATCGGGACGCATAACAGTCCCAACAGAATCAGAATTTACATGTTAGGGTTAAACATTGTATATCTCCTGTCGTGCAGATGCGATTGAAGATCCGTCTATTGCGTTGAAAACCTTACTGAAAACCCTAGAATTCATCCAACTGTAGTGTCGCTAAAATCTGATCCCAACTGGGATCAAAATGCGTTGCGAAACGGACTTCTGATTCTGAAATTGGATTTCCAGCCGCGAGCGCTTAAAATGAAATGGTTATAATTAGTGATCCTGCAGCCCGATTGGCTTGAAACAAAATTCTATGGATGGATAACTGAACATACTAATTACTACATGTTTATCATTTCGCTAAATTATATACGTACGTTTCATGATAAATCGTGCAAGTGATAAACTACTGTTTTTATGACACCTTAATTGTGCTTATATACTGTTCATGCATCATATCATACCTATATCATTGTAGTGATAACCTAGTGATATCGTGCATTCAACCAGTGTTAGATTTTAGTGATGATTGTGGCAAGTACGTCAGTGTTCGTGTATTCGTGATTAAGTGAAAGTGATGAGTACTTGTACACAATCAGTGACCTTATTGTTCTACTGCATTGTCGACGTCTATGGGATGCGTGTACGTGTGACTATAAGTGGTATGGGACACTTATGGAAGCGCTTGCACGGGTGTCACAGATAAGGCATCCGACACTGCCATTTATCTTAGGTATTAGTCGGGACGTGCTTGATGGAGGTCCTGCCTCCAGTTCTCGCGCAGACTTGCCACGGATCGATTAGTATTTAGGGTGGTGGTTAGCGTTTGATGTAGACCACGGGGTGTGGGGTAGTTTAAATGTGAGTTCAACAGAATCTCGGAAGTCCCATGCCGGCTTATATATTTAGGGAGTTATATGGAGATTTACAGGGTATGTGATATATACACCGTGATATTCTTGTTACATGTTGGGCCCGTGGTCCCTTGCCCTTGGGTCCTACCCTTGGGTGGAGGACACTCGCGAGTGGTTGACTCTCACACTTGGACTGACGATAGGCTTAGTGACCTGTACAGTGAGACTTAGAGACTGATAGGGATACTGGCATTCTATTCATTATATACTGTGTGGCATACGTGACATATCGTTATACTGATTTTACTGTTTCGCTGCATTGATTACTGCACCTCCCTATTCATGCTGTCATTGATTTACTGCTATTTATATCTATTACCACTGTTAGAACTGTCACTTGATTATATATATATTATATTGCTATTGTGTCGCTCTGACGACCTGAGTATGCATGCTCAGTGTGAGGAGAAGATTTAGCCTGGATCAGAACTAGACGTGCATCACAGACTTCTTGACTTGCTATTCCGAGATTCATTCGTTTGTTCCACTTCAGGTCAGTTTATATTATTGTGTCTTTCAGTTACTGCATTTCTCATTACCTGCGCATCATTTACTGTTTACCATGATAAACTAGAAGCCGAAGTGTGACTACGGCAGGACATTTCCTTGACCGTAGGAGCATGGCTGGCCTTGTCTACCTCTCGTATTCCGTATTTTGGGAAGCGGGGCATGACATGGTTTAGTTGGTATCAGAGCCAGGTTTTGCATCGATTGGGATTGCAGTTTTCCGTGTACAGTTTGGCAATCTAAGACATCCCTCGGTCTAGATTGTAAACTTGTCATTCTTGATCCATATTCACATTGTGCGTTCAGCTATCCATTCGCTATGGTTTTGGGTGACTTGACAAGGTTACGTAGTTGCGATTGCACTACCGTACTATATTCAAGTGACTTAAAGTCATGCAGTTGATTTCCCCACTTGTAGTAAATTCATCATCTCTGATATTCTTGAATCTTGTCCCATCCATATTATATTTTGATTAGTTGGCTTGTGACTTATATCATTCTCAAAATTGTTGTCCCAGGATCATGTCTTCCAACGACTCTTCATCTGTATCCGCTCCCCAGAATCAGACCATTGAGATCCTTAGTGTGCTGCAAGGTCTAAAGGAAGCTCAGGAGCGAACAAACGACTTGTTGGCTGAAGGGCTGAGAAGACAGGTGAGTCAGACCCCAGCGGGAGTCTCCTATCATAAAGGAATTCCTATTGGACGAGGAAGGGAGAAGAAGATGAAGCGTCAACATAAGCATCAGAAGAACCCTTGCTGTGGATATTGTAAGAGGCCAGGACACCTTCAGAGGGATTGTCGCCGTGCTCAAGGGAAATGTCTGATATGCGGTTCCAACAAACACTTCATCAACGGCTGCCTAGAAAGGAAAGAACTGCAAGGAAGAAACTCGTCCACACTCCCCACTTCTGCCAAGTGAGGATTGCCGCGTAGTTCGGGCTTCGACGATAAGGCGGATCAAGCGCAGGATTCAACTCACGCGACGAGAATGCAATGTTATAGTAGTCGAAGAATGATTTTTCATGTTATCTACTTTCAGTAATAATATTGTCGTTTTTATGAATGTTTCCTTCCGTTTGAATCTTTGTATCCGTCGAACTTTTAGTTGGATGAAATAAAATTTGAATCATAATATATGTATCATTCTCATGCTTTCTCTATGTCAAATTCTATTCATTATCACAGTATTTTCATTCTGATCTTTCAGTTCCTGCAACCGCATATTTTCCTATATTTCATACCCTGAGCTCTCCTTGATATATTCCACTGTCTAATCATGACTTCTCTTTTCAGGCCATGGCCCACCCTGGAGCAGCGCCGCATCTAGACGAGAATGCACAGTCATGCGTTTCCTTAGATCACACACTGACGAGTTCCGATGATGAGGTCAATGGTCCCCAGGTCAACTTCGGAAACAACGATTCAGAGGACGAAGAAGTAGCCACCCCAGGGTTTAACGTGTTAGCTGATTCCGACGAAGAAGAAGGAGATCCTGAAGAGAACCCTATAGAAGAAAACCCGATAGAGGAAGATCCCGAGGAAGGTCCGATAGAAGAAAATCCAGTGGAGGAAGACCCCATGGAAGAGAACCCAGAAGGAGAGGATCACATGGAATCAGATCTCGATGAAGAAGCTCTATCCGAGGAAGAAGGACCAGAAATTCAAGATCCTGTGGTGGAAGGACTTCCAATAGTGATACCGACGAGACGATATGGAAATGGACGTCCCTACCTGAGTGCACGAGCCTACCGCAACCTACTGAATCTCCACAACCGCGACTGACGGAATCTCTTTTGATGTTGTCTTTCTGGCCAAATAAAATGTGTATAGTTTAGGGCCACTTTTCGTCTTGGAGAATGCTTTGTTTCAAATTTTCTTGAATGAAATAAATCTTCAGAATTCATAAACCTTTTGATTTTTGGTTCGCTTGATGCTTGTTTATTGCCCATATCCATTTATTTTCTGCTGAATTCCCTGACTGTCCACCCCTGCTCATTGTATAGTTTTCACCCCGTTTCGATTAGGAAGTACCGCACCCTGATCCTTGGAATGAGCCGCCCTCCATCCCTCGTCTGTGCCCCGTTGAGATCCTTCTGGAAGGAGAACAGTTCCTGTGAAACTTCCGAGTTCACTAGCTCTTCAAATTTTGATTCGTATGTTGTACCGACTGTTGTTTACCCCACACTTTTCCTTTTGTATTCCTTTGTTGCTCATGCTTGCTTCCTGTGCTGACCCTATCCCAGTCTCCTTAACATTCAGCCTAAAACCGCCACACTCCGACCTTCTGATTGAGCCATACCTTCTTGTAATCACTACCCTAGCTAGCCCTATTCATATTGGCGATTACTCTTTTACCCCAAATATATTTAGAGACATTATTATTCAAAATTTAGTTTTCATTATTTTAAATTTATCAAAGAGTGTGTGTTATTGATTACTCTGTTTTATGTATTTTAAGTACACTATTAGTATTCTCATTTTTTTTTCAGTAGCGCAACCATACACCGCGCATATTTTGTTCCATGTTCCTTATTTTCACGATACGAGTTTTCTAAGTTATTTTAAAACTATCTGATCGATATATCATTCTAAAATGTTTTAACCCACCGACTAATTTTCATTACTTTATTCCCGTTATTTTATTTTCGGGTTCTGGTGCCCATGTTTACCTGTAAAAATGGTTGTGCCTTATACCTATTATTTCTGATGGGCTACTTTGGATATACTTATTTGTGCACATATTTGGGTTTCGAATTTACCTAGTACGTCTTGAATATTATCGTTCGTTACCGTTATTATTTCTATTCTCGTATAAATGTAGTTGTTTTTATTAACTGTTCTTGCCTTATGTTTTCGATCTATCTGTTTGGTATGTTCGTATTACATATATATACCTTCAAAATTTATCCACCCGTTTAAAGTAAACCACTAGCGCCCAATATAGTAACTTTTTGCTTATTTATAGTTTGTCGTTCTTTGAAATTTCGAGGACGAATTTTTTTTGTAAGGGTGGTATGATGTAATACCCAGAACCTGTTGTATGTCTATATCCGTATTTTTCTTTTACACCTATATCTGTACTTCTTTTAGCCTATAAATTTCATCTATAATAAGTTATTGTTTTAAACACCCAATCTATTATAGTACCTCCCCTCTCAGACCCTAAGGTCAATTTCTCTTGTTCCTGTCACATTAGCATAAACCTCAGTTCTTGGCACCCGTCTCTTTTTACATTGTATTTAAACTTAAAACCCAAAATTTTTCCATCTTAAAATACCAGCCTAGCAGCCTTTTCCTGGCTTTTTTTTCCATTCTTTTCCCTCTAATTTTAACTTCATTTTCAATCCTTGGCTCGCTTCTCTTTCCCCAAATTATTTCTTTCTCTTTTTATTTTTGGCCCGGCCTGTTCCTTATTTTTTCCCTTTAAATCTTTTCCCTGCCTGGCCCGTTTCCCAAATTTCCTTTTTATTCATTTATTTTTCCAGCCCCACTTTCCTCAGCCCACTTCTTTAATTCAAAGTAAATCCTTTATTATAAACCCCAAACCCAAATCTTTACTCCTCTCTTATCACTATTTCCTCAGCCCAACCAATTAAAATAAAACCCATAGCAATTAGATCCCAAGCACCACAGCCCACTTCTTTTATTTAAATTCAAACCCAAACTTATATTTCCCTAAGCATAATTTTTGCCATTTAATAACCCTGGCCCATTCTTTATTTTATCAAAAATTCTCCATATATTTTCTTCTGACCCAGCCCAAAGCAGCCGGCCCCTTTCATCTTATTTATTTGATTAATTTTCTTTTTAACTCAGCCGGCCCCTTTCATCTTATTTATTTGTTAATTTTCTTTTTTAACTCGGCCCGGCCCACTCTTCTCCCCACAGCCCGCTCCCAACTCCAACCCGTGCCCGCTTCCCCCACTTACCCGATCCGCTCCCTACAGTTTCGTCTCCCCCAACGACTCCTTTCCCTTTTCCCGCTCGCATGCACGCTTCTCGCGCCGCCTCCTCCGCCCGTGCCCACGTTGCGTAACCGTTACTCCCCACACGCACGCCTTTGACCCCCTCCTCGTCGTCTCCCTTTCTCCTCTCTACCTCACGCACACTCTCTATCTCCCTCCATTCTCCCCCTCTCCTTCTCTCTCTCAATCTCTCTCTTTCAGTACTCTCTCCCTCTCTCCTACCCACTGTCTCTCTCTCTCAGTGCATCCCAGATATCTCTCTCTCTCTCAGTCTCTTTCTCACTCTGCCTCTCTCTCTCAATCCCTCTATCTCTCTCATTCTCTTTCTCTCTCTCTCTCTCTAACACCGCTCTGTGAACCACTACACTCACCGTCAAGACCCCAACAACCGAGCCTTTGATGCCATGCTCGAGCTTCAAGCCTAGTCCAAGCTCCGAGACCGAGCCAAGATCGAGCCGAGGCCAATACTTGTCGTGATCGCGTCGGGCCATCACATTAGACCGCGTCGCTGCCGTGCATCCCCGAGACGTTCCCAGGCAAGTTTTTACTTGCTTACATGCTATTTACTTATGGTACAATTACTAATTACATAGATTATAAAGTTGCAAAGTTAAACTGATTATGTGCTATAACCTGCTCGATGTGTGTTCTCAATGGGAAACCTTTCCCAATTTGGCGGAACTAAATAGTTTTGTTTGGCTCGTAGGGCTTTGAACTTAGTGTATGAATTTCGTTGAATAATACGACTGTTAAAGATTAAAACGACTGCCCCCAAGTTTAACCGTAAATCTGGAATTCTATTGTATCTGAAAACCGTTAAATTCACCATAAATCATATACATACTAAAATGGTGCGTTCGACGGCTCAAATCGAAGCCAACTCGACGAAATTTAACCCTATACCAGTTTCCTGATATTCCTGAACTTAAATTGTGATGATATTCGTATCGGAGTGCGACTCTGGACTGCAGTCCAGAGCTACTCCAATTGTTGGGTGCTGTACTGTATTGGATACCACAGGATTTTCTTAACTCGTAGGTTGCGGAACTCCGCTGTTTACTATAGATAAATCTGTTAGTTAGACAACACAATTGATTTCATTCTGTTTCGTTACCGTTTGATATTTAATCTGTGATTTAATAGATCGGGACGCATAACAGTCCCAACAGAATCAGAATTTACATGTTAGGGTTAAACATTGTATATCTCCTGTCGTGCAGATGCGATTGAAGATCCGTCTATTGCATTGAAAACCTTACTGAAAACCCTAGAATTCATCCAACTGTAGTGTCGCTAAAATCTGATCCTAACTGGGATCAAAATGCGTTGCGAAACGGACTTCTGATTCTGAAATTGGATTTCCAGCCACGAGCGCTTAAAATGAAATGGTTATAATTAGTGATCCTGGAACCCGATTGGCTTGAAACAAAATTCTATGGATGGATAACTGAACATACTAATTGCACAATTTGTGCTAATTTATTCACTCAATTTACACCCTCAAGTTCGCACTACACTTCTTTCTCTTTTCCGCCATTTTTCTCCTAATATACCGAGACCATATTCCACCTTTCTTCCCATACGGTCTCGTGTGTTTCTCATTTCTTTTCTCTACACTCCATTCTTTCACCAACCACACCATTATAACGATAAAATTTTTGAATGGTTGGTTCTAACCTTTGGCCTGTGTAAAGCCTTGTATAGCTTGATACTGTGTTTTTCTCCTCCCCAACTATGAACTTTAACTCTTCAACAGTGGAAACACTATTTCACTTAAGTTTGGGGGGGGACCTATTTGTATATATATTTTGTTTTTCTTTTAACAATAAAAAAAATATAAATAAAAAAGCAAGGGAGTGCCGACAATTTTGACCCTCTTAGTGTAGCCTGACAGTGAGAACACTGTCAAGTTTAAGTTTGGGGGTGTGCTCGGTAAGCTTTCTTCCTTCGCATTCATATGTATATTTTTGCATTTGCATATTTATTTTAAAATCAAATAAAAACTGAAAAATTTCAAAATATTATAAAAATTGAAAAAATCAATTTTGGCCATAATTGACTTGAATTTGACAAGAAGGTTAACTAGTTAGGAAAAACTAAATCCTAGACTTAGTAAATTAAAAACCTTAAAAATCACCTTTCTTAAAAATTTAATGGGAGAAAATATGTCTTTGTAGTTTACTTAGAAATAGGCAAATTTTGAGTTCACTTCTTGGGCTAAGTCAAAATAAGGGAAGCGTATTGATATTTTTATTAAAGTGTAATTCTGAAAAATAATCCCTAAGCTTAAGTCTAAATTCTGAAAATATATACCCTACAACTTGCACAAACACGAACCTTGAAACTTGGAATAGTAGAGGAGACCTTGAAATGCTCTTGTCTAAAATCCTTAGTATGATGGAAAATAAAATAAATATACAAGTGTGAATAAAGAGATAAAAAAAATGAACACTAGTTTTGTAATTTCTTAAGGCTGCAAAAATAGAAAAATATATAGCAATGGTGCCTTAGACCAACTGGTTTGGGAGTCACTGCTAAAGCCTTAGGTATTGCAAGACGAGGAATTACGCCTTAATGCGCGAACACATTTTGTAATCGGTAGTTAGTACCTCAAGAAGTATTAACGGTCGCATGAAGGATGTGTGAGCAATTTCATCTAAAAATTCACCAACTAAAAGTACTTTGGACGATGGACAAGAGTATAAGAGCTTGAATTGAATTTCCAAGTGTAGGGGTGATACATACACACACGTAGGGGTATATGATTGGGTTTGGATGAGAGGTAGGAATGAAAAATAGGACTTATATCTTTAGTAGAAATGATAGAAATTCCTAAGTGGAGATGGAACCTTAGAAGGAAAACTCAAAAGATGCTAAAAGCTAAATAATCTACAGAACATATACAATCTTAAGTTAAATGATAAGGAAGCGTGAAAAATATGGGTTGATAATTTCTGAGTCAAAGATAATAGAGTTTCTTGTTACAAAACCTAATTAGAGAATAAAAGTCAATAGGCCGAATTCATAAGATTTTGTGGGTAGTATCCGCTGAAAACCCTCAAGAGACAACACTCCTCTTACTAGGGACACCTAGAGGTTTAACGGCTTGTTGCACGAGCTCAGTGCAATCGCGTTTCCCTGCGAAAGTGAGGCTAGGTCTTTTTCGAGAATAAAACTTGTTTTGCTTGAGGACGAGCAAAAGATAAGTTAGGGAGTATTTGTTCATATCATAATTTTGCATTATTATATTCCCCATTCTTATTCATTTTACAAATCAATAGGTGCTTTTGATCCATGTCTGCTGCATAGTTGCAGGTTACAGGTTCTCGGAATAAAAACAGTGAAAAGACGCTACAAAAGTGAGACTACGACCAACAAATGAAAGAATCTTGATCATGCCTACAGTTTGAAGAATAAACAAAGATCAATGGATAATTCCACAAAGCACAAAGGCAGCGCAAGGTTCAAGACTTTGACACGAAGCAAAGGGTAAAAGTCCACGACATTATGCACTGTGGAATTCTAGAAGAAACTAGAAGACAATCTGAGAAACCAAGTGAAGAAACAACATGCCAAATGCAACCAGAAGCTGCCTAGAAATGAACAGCCAAGAATCCTACAATATGGCCGCGTAATCGCGGCCAAACATGCCTTCTGGCAGCGGATCCGCGGCCTTTATAAGCACGTGTCGGTGTATTTTTGTGACGGCGGCGGCGGCGCGTTGACTAGTCTTCTTAGGGTAAATTTGTAAATGCAGATATGTATCAGATGTAACCCTAGGGTTTCTATGATCTATAAATAGAAACCCTAAGCCACTTTTTGAGGTATGCCTCTTTTTATCAAATAAAATTCAGAATTCATTGTAATGTTTTGAAGAGAGTATCGAATAAAGTAAGAAGTTTTTTTTTACCTTACCCTAGTTCTTAAATTCTTTTCTGCCCTAGTTTAGATTTTATTATCTGCCCTAGTTAATTAGCTTAGCACTTTTTATTCATCTGCCGTAGCTTAGATAATTAGGTTATTGAATTGAAAACTCATAAAAAAATGTCTTTTATCAATCCCCTAATGAGTGAGTAGTTCCTCACTTGTTAGGGTTAGGAATAGGAAAGGTTTGAGAGATGAAAATCTCTCACCTCTTTCTTTCCCATCGCATATTTTTTATAAGACTCCATGCATACATACACACACCGCTCACTACGGCACCCTACCCCATGAGGTAACGGTGATACCGTAGTTTAAAAGGCCGGTTGTGCATGTTTTCCATGGAGCTTAGGATAAGAATTAAGAAAGGACGGACAAGGACCTAGAGGAAGAAACATCGTTTCTTCCCGATCGTCCTAATCCCCTTTATTAATTATTACCATAACACCTAAATAGATCTAAATAAGGGGATTGAAAGCGGTGAGAAATCTTAAATTTCCAAACTTAACCTAAACCTAACCCTAGCAAGGTTTTAATCCTAATCTAAATCAACCTTAGTTTTTAGTGATAATCAATCCAACACCAATTGGAATTAACTCGTTAGAAAAAATTGAGAATACACAAAATCCCTGTGGGCCGACCCGTACTCACCGGCTAGCTACCAAGCGACGCCGTTCTTGATTGCGGTTAACAATTCTTTGATCACAAAACATCGTACAAATCAGAGCCAGTGGGCCGATCCGGACTGACGGTGCCCGAGATATATGAGGATTTACGTGTCGATTTTGGACACGAGTTTCATGGTGTTTCGAGTGTCGATGTGGACACTCAGGTTCCATAATTTTGATGTGTCGCGAGGGACACACGTTGATTTATATCCTCATATTTACATGCATATGCTTTTGTAACACTTTAGGATGTGCTTAGAGACTAATTATACTTTAATATGTGGTTTTAAAAAAAAGTTTACAAAAACGATTTTCAAATATTTTATCAAAATTAATGAATATTTTATTTGAATTTATTTAGGCTTGCACACACATGTGCATATAAATTAGGGTTAAACCATGTTTAACAACCATGGTGAACTAAACCATTTTTATTGAGTTTATTTGGATTTTAATTAAGTGTTTTGGGTTTCTCTTTTCTAAAATGAAAAATGATTTAGTTTAGGTGTTGAATTGGAGAGAGAGAGAGGGTGCAGGCATCATGGCTTGAGCCATGCTCACATTAAATGAGGAGAGAGAGAGAAGGGGGTTGACTAGCCTTAACTCTCATTTCTTTTCTTTTGCCTCTCATTTTCTCACATCTCTCTCTCTCTCTCACTCTCACTCACAATAACAGCAGCAGCAGGAGCTTCAGCAGCAGCAGCAAGCAACAACAACAACAACAACAACAAGTAGCAGCAGCATCAGCAGAAAAAGCAGCAGCATCAGCAGCAGCAGCACCCCAGCAGCAGCAACAGCTCTTCTTCTTCTTCTTCTTCTCCTTCTCCTTGCACTTAGGATCCCTAGGGGTATAATATCTGAACTCAATTCCTTTTTGCTAAGCTTATGTGTTAATTAGCATCGGTTAGTGTTAAATATGAGATTTAGTGCTAGAAATGGTGATTAATGTGTATATTTGGCCAAGTGGTGATTTTGATGGCTTGCCTAGATTAACTAAGTGTTGTTAGGGCCACGTAAACCTAGTCTTGCTCCTGATTTCACTAAAATACCATAGGGTTTCATTTATTGCAAAATTTAACGTTTTAAAGCAAAATTTGGCCTTTCTGTGATCTGCTGTAGACCCATATGCTTCGGACAAAATCTATGATAAATGGAGCATGAACACTAGACCTAGACCACACACACGAAGCACGAGCCCCAAATTCCCAACCTGGGCAGCCGAAATATTCTTTCTGGCCGCAATTTGCGGCCAGATAGGGGATCTCGGTGTCTGGGTTTGTTGTGTTGGTGTCTGCTGTATTTTTAAGGCCTGTGGTACCTGCAACTTTTTAAGTTTTCACCCTAGTCAAAATCTAGAGCGATATATCGTTTTTCATATACGTTTAGTTTGCGCGACACGTGTGATACGTGAGTGGGTTTTGTAAGTCCACGTTACCTCTCCCGGTACTTACGGGCTTGCGGAAATGATGAAAAACGATTTTTCAAGAGGTGGTAACATGGACTCAAAATACGGATCTTTGTTAAACAACTACCTAACAACCTAACTAGAGTTTTACCTACTCGGTTAGGGGGCTATACCTTTCTTAAACTCCTTCGTCTTCAATTCTTTCCGGTGTACAGATCGGCGTCACCTCGTCGTCTCCTTGCGCCGAAGATGGATCCACCTGAAAGCTTCTACCTTTGGCTTCTTCTTCGAACTTGAAGAAACTAGAACACTTAGTTTGCCAAACCTTGTGAACTAGGATGAGTAGAGAAGTGATATGGGTTTTCTTTTATCTCTAAGGCAATGTTTCTCAACTCATGAGATGGAGTTGCCTTGAACTAGAGAGAGAGCAAGAGGAAGAGCAAGAGGGAGAGCTTGAGCATGAGAGAGAAGAAGAATGATAGAATGAGCCAACCCCTTTTCCTCCGATGCTCCCATAACAAAAATAATAATAATAATAATAATAATAATTGAGTATTATGTGATGGTTCATATCATATCAAGTGGCATTATCATTTCATGCACTCATATTGCAAAGCATAACAAGCAAGCAAAAGTCTTTGCTATGAAATGATAGCCATTGCAATGATGATGGTCAACTAGTCCAACCTAGTCAACCGGTCAACAAAGTCAACAAGTCAACAAAGTCAACCCCTCATCTCAACCATGACACAATAGTAATTAATTAATATTATCATTAATCATATTTCTTATTCTCATTAGGGTTTAGCAAAAGTCAATGGTCAACAGTTAACAGTCAACAGTCAATAACCCCAATGAGAATCATCTGCCTCTGTCTCTCTGTCAACTGTGCATACACACCCGCATCCGCGTTCCGAGGAACACGAATACAAACGAGATAAAACCAATCCCAAAACGTACACTAGGATCTGGCTTAAACCAAATCCCGCTAGTGTTAACTCTCCGGACACCAAACGTGCACAAGTGCACGGATGTGACCGAACCCTGTCGCAAAACCATGCGACCTGTCGCAAAACCTTGCGACCTCTACTCTTTTGCCTAAAGGCAAATAGTTTTCTGTGTGGGACTCTCAAGACTCGACACTACGCTGGCAGTGGGTTTAACCACAGACTGCAAGCGGCACTAGCTGTGCGTAACGGTCCCCAGGTAGATGCCGACAAGAAGACTGACGAGGTGAAACCCATCTGAACTCCTATTGAGCCTGATTGTGACAATCTCTGTACAGTCCGGTCTGTTCGTCTGATACATCGCAAGGCGGGCCTAAGGGGCGGTAAACGTCAGTCCCCTAATAGCGGTACAAGTCGTGTCGGTGTGTAGCCTAGAACACCCTGAGATAGCACTGGAAACCTACCAGTATATCTCGCTTGCCCTGGCCTGGGACTACTCGTGTAATAGCTCTCCTAGACACAGCGCGATATCAACCCCCAATACCGGGAGAGACGAAACCTGTCTAACCGTCACTGCCTCCAAGTGCTTCGGGACTGCACCCAACTACTACCTGTTTGCACGACTCCTTTGAGCCATGGTAGGGTAGTAATCAAAGTACAGTAGGAACACACTCGAGGCGAAGTGACAGTGTCAAGTCAGCGGACTAAGCTGTACTTATGTCACCTGGGAACTGATAACTGACGATAGGTATAGTACCAACCAACAGTTCCCGACGAGTCCTGTCCAGTGTGCTCGTAACCCAACGAGCACCCGCATACTATCTCCAGTACGACGTACTGATGGCTGTGGGACAGACCATCTCCCCTGCTGGGATGAGAAGCACATACGCTAGTCTACTCCGGAGTATCGATGCCCTATCTCGATAGTCCTACGACTAGGGACCTGTATAAGGATGTGCTTATAGATTACCCAGCCCCCACGAGTGTGACTGCCATCACAACGCTGGTAATCAAGCAAAGATCCTAAGGGCTCTACTAATATGTATAAGCGATATGCTAAAAGAAACACATGCACATATTGAAGTGAAAACAAACCAAGTAGCATACTACCATTTTGAGCAAGATTGTCTATACAACTGTGAATATCCCAAGCTTCCATTAAGTAATATACAAGCTAGTATGATACAGTAATGGCTTCTAGGGCATATACACCAACAATCTCCCACTTGCACTAAGGCCATGAACTGGCGTATCGAAGACCTATCATCTCGATCATCCGCTCGAACTGAGTCTTGGGTAAGGTCTTCGTGAGTGGATCAGCAGTGTTATCTTCTGTATTTACTCTCTTCACCTCGATCTCCCGGCGATCTACGATCTCCCTTATCAGGTGCTACCGCCTCAAAATTTGTCTGGACTTCTGATGGGACCTGGGTTCCTTCGCTAAAGCTATAGCGCCGTTGTTGTCACAATACAGCGGTATTGGATCAACACTGGTAGGAACCACCTGAAGCTCCGTATGGAACTTCTTCATCCAGACAGCTTCCTTTGCGGCATCGCAAGCAGCTATGTACTCCGCTTCCATAGTTGAGTCAGCAACGGTTTCCTGCTTGGAGCTCTTCTAGCAAACCGCCCCTCCATTGAGGGTAAAGACATAACCCGACATGGACTTGGAGTCATCCCTGTCAATCTGGAAGCTGGAGTCAGCAAAGGCCTCGATCTGGAGGTCTTTTCTGCCATAAACCAAGAACATCTCCTTAGTCCTTCTCAGATATTTGAGAATGTTCTTTACTGCTATCTCGTGTTTCTCCCCTGGGTTCGACTGATACCGGCTTACAACGCTCAATGCGTATGTTACATCTGGTCTGGTATACAACATCGCATACATAATAGATCCTACCGCAGATGCGTTAGGTATTGATGACATGCGAGCCCTTTCCATATCAGTCTTGGGAGACATCTCTTTGGAGAGGGTGATTCCGTGACAAGCCGGTAGATTACCGTGCTTGGAATCTTCCATACTGAATCGTTTTAGTATGGTGTCGATGTACCTTGACTGTGAAAGTCCCAACATCTTTTTAGATCTATCACGATAGATCTGGATCCCCAGAATGTAGTTGGCATCGCCCAGGTCTTTCTTGGAGAACCTCTGTGACAAGTATCCTTTGACTGACTGTAGCATAGGAATATCATTTCCTATTAGGAGAATGTCATCGACGTACAAGACGAGGAATACCACATTTCTGCCTACAATCTTACTGTAAATGCATGGTTCATCTGGGTTTTTGATAAAGTCGAATTCTTTGACAGTATCATCAAAGAAGATGTTCCAACTCCGCGATGCCTGCTTCAGTCCATAGATGGACTTGAGCAACTTGCACACTTTACCGCTTCTCCCACTCTGAATGAATTCCTCTGGCTGATCCATATAGACGCACTCTTCCAAATATCCATTTATGAAAGCCGTCTTTATGTCCATCTGCCAGATTTCATTATCGTGGAAGGCATCAATGGCAAGAAGGACCTGAATGGATTTCAGCATAGCCACTGGAGAAAAGGTTTCGTCATAGTCCAAACCAGGTCTTTGACGAAAACCTTTCAATAAGTCTAGCCTTATAGGTCTCAACCTGTCCATCTACACCAATCTTCCTTTTGAAGATCCACTTGCATCCTACGGGTTTTACCCCATCTGGAGCAACGTCCAACGTCCATACTTTGTTGGTGTACATGGACTCCATTTCGGTCTGCATTGCATCCAGCCATTTTACCGAGTCACCGCTCTGAATGGCCTGCTGGAAGCTAGTAGGCTCATCATAATCTATGATGCAATCCTCTCTATCCCCGTCTATGAGAAAACCGTAGTATCTCTCGGGCGTATGAGACTGCCTACTACTCCTGCGGAGCGGCGTAGGAATGTCATTTTCTTTTGAACCCTCTGGTTCTACTAAGCTTTCAGTAATAGTCTATGGTTAAACAGAAAATGCCTCAGTACCAACGGTCCCGCTAGATTTATAACATTCATTCAGTTATCTCATAACTACTTGTGAATTCCAATTATTGTATCACATTCCGGATAAACAGAAAATGCTAAACTTTTTGATCGAACAATCGAACACCCAAGTTTTCCCGATACAACTCAACACATGAAATAAGTCTAACAACATTCAGTTCATGCCTCAGTACCAACGGTCCAGCCGTAGAAGGGTCAAGCCAACGCCTCACATGTGGCATGCCGTACTGCCCCAAACCCGAAGGTTCAAAGGGCAGTTCAAGACAGTCACATAATCGAGTTAAGCTTTGTTGTCTTCTAGAGGGTCCATCGCATTACTTGGACTACTTAGAACGTCGTTAAACTACGGAATCCAACAATTGGAAATTTCCCGGCAGGGAAAAAAGTGGGTATTTATATCCGGTCGAACTTTTTAACATATTCTAAAAATACCCGGAAAAGCACACCGACAAAATTAGACAGTCCGATCGAATACACCGAGTCCCCAAATCAACCCAGAAATTTCAACTCTTTAATAAATATTAAAAATTCCCAGGAAAACCAGCACTGCCAAATATGAGTTACTGTGCCAAATTCAATGCAAGATACGACAAAATAGCCGCTGAACCGCCGCACGAGCCACGCTCGTGCCGCGGAACCGCGGCAGTTTGATGGAATTAGGGTTAAGAATTGCACAGTTACTCTTATATTTTCCTGCTGATATTTCTACATATTTTTAATATAGAAAAATCCCCGAAATTAAAAAATGTACAGAAAGCATATTTAGGCTTGGGTTTTCGGGTCGTTCGGACTTCAAATTCCGTCTGGACTTCGCCTAAGGCTCTAGCTAGGCTCTGATACCACTGTAGGGTTCCTAGGCACTCTTATGGAGTCTTGCAAGTGATCAAATATGCACAAATCAAATTTTACGGGTGCCTACAAACCCTAATACGGATCGTTTACTAGATATCTAGGCAAAGCAAGCATGTAAACGGAAATGTATCTAAAGGAAAGTGACTACAACCTTTGTAGATCCGGTCCTCCACCTCCCAAGCTCAGTGATGAAGTCCCCTTGCTGTCCAAACTGAATCCCGGACTCTAGCATCGGCTTCATCGGAAAAATGAGCGGAATTGGTCGTCGGCTTCGATGTCGAAGATGATCTACGTCGAAGCTCCACAAGATCAAACTCTCACTTCAACAAGTCATGAAACTTGTGAAGAGAACACCCTATACTACTTGGCAAGAGGTAGAGGATGAAGAAATAGGAAGTGGGTTCACTTTAGAATTGGATTTCTCACTTGTTTTCTCAAGTTGCCATTGAACTAGAAAGCTTTTCTTTTTTCTAGTTCTTGAAGAAGAAGAAGAAAGATATGATAGATTGAATTATAAAAAAGAATAAGAATTAAATCTTATCATACTTTTAACCTTAGTTAAGTGTAGAGAAAAGACCATGGTTAATGGAATGGTTAGGGTTAAGGATAAGAACAAAAAAGGAGACTAAGTCAAAACTTCATGAATGTTCAACTAGCAAACAAAAATGCCACCATTTCATCATTTATCTTTTCCAAAATAAAAAGATAAATAAAGAAATAGATAAATAAGTAAATGACTAAACAAAACCCTAATCATTAGTTTAAACCATGGTTTGATTCTTTACACTTAACCAAGTAAGCATGTATCATCAAACATGATACAAACATGTGCACAAAAGTATATCACATATACAACTTGCACAATTCAAGTGAGAAAATCCATTTAAAGTGAACCAATACTAGTTAACGCAAAGTAATATATCAAATATATAAATATGCACTAAATCATTAAATCAACACTTGATTTAACGATCCGGTCATATCGGATATAACTGACTAGTATCATATGTATCGGCTTATCGAATCAATCCTTGATTCGATAACTAGGTTATATCGCATATAACCAATCGATACATAGATCGCGAGAATGTAATACGGTATCGCATACTCGAATTATTCTCGGTCCCGCACATATCTCATATGCGCTCCTATTTCGTTTCGCTTGAGCCAGGAAACCTCTGTGTAGGACTCTAAAGACTCGTCAATACGCCGGCAGCAGATGATGATCATATCAAGCATCCACAAGCCGCAAGCGGTCTGCTAAACATAACGGCCACCCGGGTATTGAGCGATCAGAAGATCGACGAGCAAGCCCGCTCACACTCCTGCGAATCCAACCAGTAACACTTACCGTACAGTCCGGTCTGTTCGTCTGATATGTCGCATATCTCGCCTAGGGGTGGTAAACGTCAGACCCCAATAGCTCGATAAGTCATGCCGACGTGAAGTCCATGACATGTGTGAAACTACTGATAACTCTTACCAGTATATCACTGTAACCCTGGCCAGGGATTTCCTGTTATGGCCAGTCGAGCATAGCGCAACATCAACCCCTAATACCGGGAGAGACGAATCCCCTCCTATCGCTCATTGCCTCCATGTGAATCGGGACTGTACCCAAAAACCACCTGTTTGCACGACTCAGTAGAGCCGTGGTAGGGTGGAAATCAAAGCATAGTGGGAGACACACAAGACTCTATGACGATCTCGGGTCAACAGACTAAATTGTACCAGTGTCACCAGAGAACTGCCATCTGACGTGAGGTATAATACCATCTGGGAGTTCTCGGCGAGTCCATTCAGTGTACCCAGTCTCCACTGAGCACCCGCATACCATCTCCGATGTCAAACACCAATGGATATGGGATCATCCTGTAAGTGCACGGCGGCGCCCCGGCCGTCAATCCGACGCCGGAATGCGGAAGCGGTGAAAAACTTTAATTTTGCGGACTTAGCAAACCGGCACCCCCGCGCACTAAACACCCGGATCGTAACCATTAACAAGTCTAAGCTAACTAGAAGACGGGTTAGAGATATACCGAGTGATCCGAGTCCTCCGGTCTTCTCGTCGTCGTCCCGATCTCTCGCGGAATGTCCGGTCTCCATCTCCTCGCCGGAAGGGCACCACGTCGCCTGCATCTTTTACGAGCTCCCACCTCAATACCGAGGCAACTCGGGCATGAAGCTGGAAAGTCGACATGCCCAAGACTTGCTGTAGGATGTGTAGTGAAGTTGTCTCTTTGGGGTTTATGAGGTTGCCATGTTGGAGGAATTTGTGGACAAGAATTTTCCATGGATGCTTAAGGAAAAATGGAGCATCCATACAAGAGTGAGCTCGGCCAGCCCCTGGTTTTTGCTCACAGGAAAAAGAATGAAGTAAGCTCTCAATTTATCTCCCTGGAAAATCATGAAGCAAGCCCCCCTCTTTCATTTGTGAATGTGTGAATAAATTAATAACCAAGGAACAAAAATCCTTCACTGCAAAGCACAAAAGGGGGGGGGGTCCACCAATTAACCATGAAAGAAATTTTCCACCCAAAAAAAATCCTCATTCCAAACCCAAACAGTGGCCGGCCCATTCAAGTGGGTGTAGGAAAAAGGAAGAGTGATTTTTCAAAAAAGATAAAGAAAAAAACAAAAGGAATAATGGTCACAACAAATAATCCATCACAAAACAAAACCCACACTCAACACACAAATCATCAACAACCATGATGCTTACAAAGTCAAGCCATCATGAAGTAGTCAAGTCAAAAAGGTCAAGGTATGGAGCTCTCATCATGATGCAACAAAAAGCAAAAGCCCCCTCCACAAATACTTATTTGCAACAATGCAAATAAGCCCTCCTCCACCAAACTTCGGCCAATGAACGGAACAATGGAAATCGGCCGAAACGGAAAGCAAACTGGCAACTCCATAAAACTGGTCCCGTAATAAATTACAGGAAAAACCCCGATACTGTGCATACACACCCGCATCTGTATTTCGACCGAAATACAAAATGCAATGAGACAAAACTACACAATCAAATACTAAGATCCGGCTTAAGCCAAAGCCGGCTAGTAAAAACCGTCCGATCACGATCCGTGCAATACCGCACGTATCTGATCGAACCCTGCCATATCTCCATACGGCATCTACAGCGTTTCGCCCGAAAGCTTGAGTAACTGAAAGTGTGGTGGACTCTAAAGACTCGTCAATACTATGGCTGTGGATTTAACCACCAGCACGTCAGAGGTATAAGCCAATACGTGACGGGCCACCAGCTATTGACCAAAAGGGACGTCGATGAGCGAACTCATCCTGACACCCTACTGAGCCTGTCAGTGACAATATCCGTACAGTCCGGTCCGTTTGTCTATGAGCATCGCATGGCGGGCCTAGGGGGTTGGTAAAAGTCAGACCCCCAAAAGCGGTACAAGTCGTGTCGGAGTGTAGCCCAGAACACCCTGAGATACTACTGGAATACCTACCAGTAAATCTCCTTGCCTTGGCCAAGGACTTCGTGTAATGGCTCTCCTAGACACAGCACGACCTCACCCCCAATACCGGGAGAGACGAACCCCTGAAGATACGCTCACTGCCTCCATGTGGCTCGGGACTGTACCCAACTAAAACCTGTTTGCACGACTCCTTTGAGCCGTGGTAGGGTAGTAATCAAAGTACAGTGGGAACTCACACGAGACAAATGACGATCCCCAGGTCGATGAACTAACCTGCACACATGTCACCAGGGAACTGCCATCTGACGTCTGGTATATGACCAACTAGCATGTTCCCGGCGAGTCCTGTCCGGTGTACTCATAACCCAATGAGCACCTGTATACATCTTAGGTGATCCAACTGACACCAGTGGCTTGTGAGACCGGCCACCGCCCCTCGTCGGGGTCTCGACTGTATACACTAGTCTACTATGGAGTATCGATGCCCTGTCTCGAAACTCACACGACTAGGGACCATTTAAGGATATGCTTATAGACCCCCAGCTCCCACTTATATGATCGCCCTCATACTGCTGGTGGTCAAGCAAGAATCCTAGGGGCTCTATCAACGTATAATAGCGACTTGTCAGGTCACTTAAAGCAGTACACGATGATAAAGGTAAACCAAATAGCAAACTATCATCTCGAGTAAGACTGTCCTACCGGGATAGGTCCTCCCTCAATCACCGCAATCACGTGCCTGTGATCCAATAATTGAATCTGAGGGCATTATCTCCAACAATCTCACACTTGCACTCAAGGCTAATTATTGCGATGTCGCATACTCACAGCCCGTGTGATACCGAACACCCAACTCCTCTACTAGTCAGTCTCACAAAGCTCATTTGCGAAACTATTGCGTTCGAGGAATAGCCTTAGTGAGTGGATCCGCTTTGTTGTCTCTTTCCATGTCTCTCTATATCTCAAGTTCGCGGAGAAACCCATCTCCCGAAATGAGTAATACCTGTCTTAGAATGTGTCTGGATGTCTGATGGGACATAGCTCATAAATGAACTCCAAATCCAAACTTCTTAGACTGTATCGTCAACTGAACTTAATCAGTATCCTGCGCCATGCCACCCTCAGTATTGCCTTGGATCACCTGTCCAAAATACTGCCCCTCGTCAAAAGGAAAAACTATAGCTCTGACAACCTCCTTGTCGTCCATGTCACCTTGGAAGCCTGGAATGATAACTGTTTCCCGAATGAGGCTATTGTTATCATATCCCTAGAACATCCACTTATGTTCTAAAACTGCTTCCGACCGTTTCTCCAGGATTGGATTAATGTCAGCTTATTGCATCTAGTGCAAGAACAATATCTGGTGTGGTACTTGACATCTCATGATTGACTCAATTGCCTGAGCAAGTGATCTGCCAATCATGCACGTCCCTCTCCCCTTTAGTCTGTAAGACACCTTTGGAGAGGGTGACTCCATCTTCTGCATGAACACTACCGTGCGTGGAGTCGTCCATTCTAAACACTCTTAGAATGCTGTCAAGTGCCCTGATTGGGAAACCACCCAAATCTAGATCTAAAACCATAGATCTAGTGACCAGTATGTCTGATATAATATCCAAGTCCTATGTGGAGAAAACACTGTGTGACGACCAAAGTATAACCGATTGTAGTATAGGAGTTTCTTTTCCTATTCTGTGTATGTCATCCTAATACCAGGATATCACACCCTACTACCTTCTCAACAGATCCATCCCTTATTCTGATGAAGTCAAACCCATGACTGTCACGTCAGAAATAGATGATTTATCTCCGCTACATTTGCTTTAGTCTATAAGTAGACTTAAGCTATCTGTCCACCAATGCTTCCGCAGCTCCCACTGACTACGACAACCCTCTGGCAGAGTCATATACACGTACACTTCTAAAGCGAGTTCAGAACGACGCTATACTCATCCTCCTGCCGGGTCTCACAGTCTGGAACAACAGCAATGGTAAGTGTGGGTAAACAAGAACTTCCCTGTCACCGTCCTTGAGACTACCGTAGTACCTCTCGGGTGCCTGAAGTTACCCACCTTATCTGCGGAGTGGCCAATGGAATGTCAATCCAGATTGAATCTTTGGGTTCCTTATCAAATCTTCAGTAATCGTTTGTGGTTCTGGAATCACTTCCAGTTCTACCATACTCCCATTACTGTTTTCTGAAAAAATCCATTTTTAATTAAAACTGTGGCGAGTCTAGAACAATATTGCTATTGTTCATCCAGATGGTAGAAAATCAACCCTCGTCATAGCCTGGGTCAACCCACAAAGAGCCATTACAGAAACGTGCCTTGAGTCATCCAGAGTCTGGTTTTAATCACAAGCCGGACAACTCCCCGTACCTTAACATCGTTAAGATATGAACTGTTCTATATCCAATATAGAAACAGAGGCACTGATTTAATTGAACCAGATTCAAATCATGCAGCTGTCTCCAGCGCATGTCAACTAAATGGAAAGAGGCCGATCAGCGTTATTCAACTTAGGAATGCTTCCAATTATGAGTAACCTGAAAGAGAAGCAAGTTCTCTTAGTCATTACTATCAACTGAATACCATACACAAGTATCTACATCTTCTATCACTTTGAAGAATACCGATACTTGCTACACCTGGTTCTCTACTCTATTCAAATACCTATAACTCCTCAAAACTTAGACCCTGTGTTTCTACGAAACACATGTCTAAGAACTAGAGAAGTTAAAAGTAAACAGAATGTAGTATGAGGACAAACCCCTCTGTCCTAATGGACCCTGGACAATATACAATACTCTGTATAAGTCCCTTGAGTCTGATAACTCATTCACTGTGTGTCGTAGGTTGAAAACTGTACCTTTGGTTATGAAGAATTACACCGCTGTTCAATGCTCCTTACCTAACCATCCACTGATATAGGTAAATGTCATAGACATAATTTCAAAAGGGTATATCTCACTCTATAAAAATAGACGTACAGATATATCGATTTGAAATTGGTGCATAACAACGGATATTCAAAACCAAATATTTGTCGACCGGCAAACAGCCCAGGTGATTTCCTCAAATATCACCGATTACAACGAATCCCGATATAATGAGGATGATCACCCAATTCCCAATAACTTACTCCCACTCATCATCTGTAAAACCATACAGATGTGAGAACCGTACTTGGTAAATACATACCCTGGAGCAAGTGTCTAACTGGAAAATCAGTTTTCGTTTAACAGTACACAGTGAAACTGAAACATTGAAATGTTTCGATGGGGTATCCCGGTATTCCTAGTAATGCCTCTTCCAGTATCCAGATTCACAACTGTAACCGTGTAATTCCTTGCCACCTCTCCAAATCCCTTCATATGTCTTTAGTCATTACCTTCTGCACACCCCTTTAGGCCAAATGGTTTTCTTCCTTCCCTACCGTTCGGCACCAGCCTATGGTTTGGAAGAAGACTATCCAATAAGCATAATGGGTGTACTGTCCTAATCCTAGGAACACTCGCAATGCGAGAGAAGGTGAAGATAAAAGACACCTGAATAAATCTTATTCCTATTTCTCCTGAACCAGAATCCATCCCCGAACTGGAACAAGTTCCTTTCGAGTTCGTATATAACCATACGATGGAGTATCCAATAAACTGTGGATCTTCGTAGTGATACGGAGTGTTCTGGAGAAATACAAAGGTGATTTAAGATTGGCGAAGAAATACTTGGTTTGGTCGTGAATATCTGTTGCAATTTACTTTGCCCTTTTTACTAATCCCTTACTTTGCCTTAACCTAATACCTTCTGCACACCATCGTTATGCTAATTGGTTTTCTTCATTCCCTACCGGTCGGCACCAGCCTAAGGTTTGGAAGAAGACAATCCAATTTGCGTAATAGGTGTACTACCCCTAAACCAAGGAGTACTCGTAACCTGAGAGAGGGTAAAAGGAAAAGACAACTGAATAGTCCTATCCGTTTTCTCCAGAACCGGAAACCATCCTCGAATAAATTCTTTCGAGTTCGTATCTAACCATACGATGGTTTTGTCCAATGGAAGTGGACGTTCGTAGCAATACGGGGTGTCCTGGAGAAAAGGGTAAAAGTAGGAGTGGCAATGAGGTTTGCAACTCTGACAATCCAAAAGCCAGTGTTTAAGAAGGTTCGGTCAAACTTGGTCTCTGAGTCAAGGTCTAAGGGTCGGGTCAATGGTCGCTGCCAAAGAGAGAGAGAAAAGAAACACTCAGCGTGCACTCTAACCTAGATCAGAATGGTTACCAATTTATCTAATCTGGAATCCTCCCACTGTACCGTCAAATTCTCCTCCAAACCTGAAAGAAGAATTAGTCGGGAACACCCGAGGAGTAAACCAACTCATCAGTGGGAATCGGGATCCAACTATCATTGCATGATAACGTGACGGAATCCGCTCACGCCATCACACTCCAGAAGGTATGCGCATATCTGGCAAGTTTCAGTACTTTTGAAACTCCCGATGTGATTTCTGCCCCATGCTCTTATGACCTTGACTTTGGCCAACAAATCATAAGTCACATGTCAAGTTCTACCCGTCATTCTCCAGGTTGATTCGAATCCACCCGCACAAGCCCTTGACTTTGGCCAACAAGGCTATACGACTGTCCCAAACCAACGCATCTATCTATGCTGCATATGAATAACCAACAGCTACCAAACATTGTGCCTTGACTTTGGCCAACAAACACAGCTTGAATACTATTGACTACCCATATGAAACGACGGAGGGCTACGAATGGTTTCTGGCGAAAACCTTTAACGTAGTGAACTTGATATCGTTGAAGGAACGGATAGCTTTTAAAAATATAGTGACGAAAACCGTTGCTAAAGAGGTCACTCCCGGTGAAGGGATCTCGGCTCTTTCCCCGTAGAATGGGGTGCAGGATATTCCAAATGAATACCGCGATGCAAAGCAAAAGTAATCGGCTATAGTGAAGTTAATGCCCTGACGCAAACTTCTGTCCAAGGGGTCACTCCCGGTGAAGGGATCTCGGCCCTTGCCTCGTCGACTGAGGAGCAGGATATTCCAACTGAATACCACGATGCAAAACAAAAGTGAACGTCCTTGCAATAACAGCTTTTTGAAAAGTGTTCCAACAACATCAGATTAGGTTTGTTTTAACTTGCATTGATCCGAATCAATGCAGTCCCATCAATTGATCACACCAAAAAGAACGAAAATATACTGATGTACGTATATGCCATCTGCATTCGCCACTGGGTCCCGTCATTACCCGTTAGGTTAGCTAACTAACGACAGAGCGGGGACTGGACTAGCGCGGATGTAAAACATATACAACATCTACTAATATATATACCAATATATTATATTTCGCTCAAGGCGTGAAAAGAAATGCAACATCACAGAAAATGTACAACATCACAGAAACAATACAGATATCTGGGATCCCCGGGTTTCACAGAGCCACTACTGAAACCCGACGTTCCCCTGGTCGTGTGGATAGCCTGTGCAATGAAAACCTATACCCCTACGGGCGCGGCAAGTCACCCGCCAAAACCTGAAGCGAGGCAGCCCCCTTCAGTACCGTGAATGGACCACCCAGCACTTCACGGAATCCGGAAACTTGGGCACCCCTCCTGGGTCAACCTGTACCCCCTACGAGTGCGGCGAATAGCCTGCCAATCCTAGAGTGAAGCCCCCTCCGTCTCAATGCCATGAGATGCGGGCTTTTTGCCCCCTAGAACCCGGCTATCCGTGCACCCCTCCGCGGGGTAATCCTAGTACAGAAAGTAAAATATACATACAACGGGTACATCGACCGCAACCAGGTCGTGCCCTAAAAGAATAATACAATCAGGCAGTGACGGCAGTCCACATGTCGGACGCTCGCCCCGCAATATCAAATGTACATAATACCACAACAACTGTACTAGCATTGCATCCAGGCTATCCCCCACGACCGATCCGCAACATCACAGCAAAAACAGAACATCAACGTGAAAGTCACGTTCGCAAATCCGTCTAACCGGGCTATAGCAGTTAGACCGGATTTACCGATCGAGTGACATTCACGGTCGCAGATATAATGTAAATACTGTGAAATAATGTGTTTAAAATATCCGATCAATCAAATTTTAACAAGTGGGCCCCCAAACAATACTATAGCAGATCAAGAAATCCTGGGCCCAAAATTAACATTCCAAAACCCCTAAAATCATCCCAGAAGCCCACTGTAAAAAACCGACCCACTGTATCCTCCATGCTGCGGCGGAACCGCGGCAACAAGCAGGGTTTTGCCGCGGTTCCGCGCTCCCGTGAGGAGATCGGTGTGTCGACTTTTTCCAGAACTCTTAGAATTTCATGTAGATCAATTTTATGCAACCTGAAAAAATTTTCGACACAAAAAATTTCCAACAGAAAACTGATGCTAACAAAATACGGGTTTTGGAACTTTTTGATCGATCGGAAAGGCAAACACATTAAACCAAGATAGACTAAGTTAATGGCGAGGCTCTGATACCACTGTAAGTGCACGGCGGCGCCCCGGCCGTCAATCCGACGCCGGAATGCGGAAGCGGTGAAAAACTTTAATTTTGCGGACTTAGCAAACCGGCACCCCCGCGCACTAAACACCCGGATCGTAACCATTAACAAGTCTAAGCTAACTAGAAGACGGGTTAGAGATATACCGAGTGATCCGAGTCCTCCGGTCTTCTCGTCGTCGTCCCGATCTCTCGCGGAATGTCCGGTCTCCATCTCTTCGCCGGAAGGGCACCACGTCGCCTGCATCTTTTACGGGCTCCCACCTCAATACCGAGGCAACTCGGGCATGAAGCTGGAAAGTCGACATGCCCAAGACTTGCTGTAGGATGTGTAGTGAAGTTGTCTCTTTGGGGTTTATGAGGTTGCCATGTTGGAGGAATTTGTGGACAAGAATTTTCCATGATGCTTAAGGAAAAATGGAGCATCCATACAAGAGTGAGCTCGGCCAGCCCCTGGTTTTTGCTCACAGGAAAAAGAATGAAGTAAGCTCTCAATTTATCTCCCTGGAAAATCATGAAGCAAGCCCCCTCTTTCATTTGTGAATGTGTGAATAAATTAATAACCAAGGAACAAAAATCCTTCACTGCAAAGCACAAAAGGGGGGGGGTCCACCAATTAACCATGAAAGAAATTTTCCACCCAAAAAAAATCCTCATTCCAAACCCAAACAGTGGCCGGCCCATTCAAGTGGGTGTAGGAAAAAGGAAGAGTGATTTTTCAAAAAAGATAAAGAAAAAAACAAAAGGAATAATGGTCACAACAAATAATCCATCACAAAACAAAACCCACACTCAACACACAAATCATCAACAACCATGATGCTTACAAAGTCAAGCCATCATGAAGTAGTCAAGTCAAAAAGGTCAAGGTATGGAGCTCTCATCATGATGCAACAAAAAGCAAAAGCCCCCTCCACAAATACTTATTTGCAACAATGCAAATAAGCCCTCCTCCACCAAACTTCGGCCAATGAACGGAACAATGGAAATCGGCCGAAACGGAAAGCAAACTGGCAACTCCATAAAACTGGTCCCGTAATAAATTACAGGAAAAACCCCGATACTGTGCATACACACCCGCATCTGTATTTCGACCGAAATACAAAATGCAATGAGACAAAACTACACAATCAAATACTAAGATCCGGCTTAAGCCAAAGCCGGCAAGTAAAAACCGTCCGATCACGATCCGTGCAATACCGCACGTATCTGATCGAACCCTGCCATATCTCCATACGGCATCTACAGCGTTTCGCCCGAAAGCTTGAGTAACTGAAAGTGTGGTGGACTCTAAAGACTCGTCAATACTATGGCTGTGGATTTAACCACCAGCATGTCAGAGGTATAAGCCAATACGTGACGGGCCACCAGCTATTGACCAAAAGGGACGTCGATGAGCGAACTCATCCTGACACCCTACTGAGCCTGTCAGTGACAATATCCGTACAGTCCGGTCCGTTCGTCTATGAGCATCGCATGGCGGGCCTAGGGGGTTGGTAAAAGTCAGACCCCCAAAAGCGGTACAAGTCGTGTCGGAGTGTAGCCCAGAACACCCTGAGATACTACTGGAATACCTACCAGTAAATCTCCTTGCCTTGGCCAAGGACTTCGTGTAATGGCTCTCCTAGACACAGCACGACCTCACCCCCAATACCGGGAGAGACGAACCCCTGAAGATACGCTCACTGCCTCCATGTGGCTCGGGACTGTACCCAACTAAAACCTGTTTGCACGACTCCTTTGAGCCGTGGTAGGGTAGTAATCAAAGTACAGTGGGAACCCACACGAGACAAATGACGATCCCCAGGTCGATGAACTAACCTGCACACATGTCACCAGGGAACTGCCATCTGACGTCTGGTATATGACCAACTAGCATGTTCCCGGCGAGTCCTGTCCGGTGTACTCATAACCCAATGAGCACCTGTATACATCTTAGGTGATCCAACTGACACCAGTGGCTTGTGAGACCGGCCACCGCCCCTCGTCGGGGTCTCGACTGTATACACTAGTCTACTATGGAGTATCGATGCCCTGTCTCGAAACTCACACGACTAGGGACCATTTAAGGATATGCTTATAGACCCCAGCTCCCACTTATATGATCGCCCTCATACTGCTGGTGGTCAAGCAAGAATCCTAGGGGCTCTATCAACGTGTAATAGCGACTTGTCAGGTCACTTAAAGCAGTACACGATGATAAAGGTAAACCAAATAGCAAACTATCATCTCGAGTAAGACTGTCCTACCGGGATAGGTCCTCCCTCAATCACCGCAATCACGTGCCTGTGATCCAATAATTGACTTTGAGGGCATTATCTCCAACACATCCATCGCCCATCGCATGGGTCGGGAAGATATACGCTAGTCTACTCTGGAATATCGATGCCCCGTTTCGATATTTCCTCGACTAGGAACAATGAAGGATGTACTCATTTACTACCCAGGCCCCACTAGTATGATCTGCATCACAGTCCTGGAAGTCGGGTACACATCCTAAGGGCTTTATCAACAAGTAATCAGAGAGACAGAAAGTATACATGTTAAGATAAAGAGCAACCAGATAGCGTACTATCATGTCGAGCAAGAAAGTCCTATCTATATATGTCCCAGCATCCACTACAATATACATCCAATGTACAGTAATGGCCTCTAGGGCATACATATAACTAACACCGACACGGTTGCATAAGTCCTCTGTCCGCGATGAACAATTTTCATCCTGACCTGAAACAATTGGATCATCTCTGAAGTCTCTAGACATAGCTGGGGTCCAAAATCCTACTTACGCAGAGTCAGAAAAACAACAGACTGGTGATCGACACGACTGTTCATTTGAGATTTTTGCATTTTTATACCGCCCCATTTTTATCACATTGCATATCGGTAGGTACTCTTGAACCGTGTTTGCTAGTCAATTGCAGGATACAGGTTCTCGGCTCTAAACGGTGAAATCCATGGAAAAACACGACAAAATCCGGGTTCCTGCTAACCACAGATAAAACACGGGTCTCCGCTCTTTATCCGTCTGTTGCCACACACCTGTTTAGGAGACAAAATAACAAATCAGTTGTCACCTTCATGCACAAAGCACAATGGCAACACCAAGTCCAAGAAATCTACGCGGAGCTCAAGAAAATCATGATAAAAGATCCATGTCCAATCAGCTTTTGATCCACTAGAATTCTGGAAGAAATGTGGCAAGATTATCAGAAAAAAACATGTACCAGACAAAAGGGGACAGCAGACCAGGGAAGTACAGAAAAGCCCACGCCCTGACTCCACCATAGGGCCGTGGATCCGCGGCCAATAGGGGGTATAGGCCGCGGATCCGCGGCCGTACTGGCATATCACATGATGAAATTTCAGGGGTTGTTTGGTCTTTTCACATGGGTCCAGAATGTTGCCCTAGAATTTCTGTTACCTGCCTATAAATAGTCCAGAACTTGTGAAGCCAAGGGTGGATAATCTTGTATTTATTTTCTAGGTTTTTAGTTGTTGCTCTTCTTCCTCCTCTCATCTCTTCTCCATTAAAAATCTTGTAGTGAGCTTTTGTGAGTGAAGAATGAATAAAGGAGTTCTTTTTGCTTATCATGCTTGTCTTGTTCTTTAGTTAAATTGTTAATTGCTTGTAATTTTCATTTGTTAACTTTGTTGTTGTTATTTCTTGTTGTTTCTTTCTTTTCTCTTTTCCTTTATCCTTAAAACAACCATGATGCTTACGCTTGATCCTTGCTAAGGTGAGGTCGCAAATAGCTAGTTGTTATCTTCTAATCTCCTTCTTTCTATCTTCTTCTTTTGTTTTGTTTTCTTTTCATTATGATGTGTGAGTAGTTTCATACTTGTTAGGGTAGGATAAGGGAAGTTTGAGAGAAGGAAACCTCTCTCACTCTTTCCTTGCCCAACATCTTAAACCGACTCCCGTTAATTGAACCACAATCCGCTCCTTACGGCACCCTATCCTACATGATAGCGGTGATTCCGTAGTGAGACCGGTTGTGGTTGAATTAACCGGAGGTTATGGCTAAGAGCCAAGAACAGACGGACAAGCACCAAAAGGAAGAACTTATGCGTTGGAAAGCCTAGCTTATACTCGCAAGTTCCTTCCTAGTCGTGCTAATCCCCGTTGTTGCCGATTACCGTAACACCGATATTAAGAGTGGCAACGAAAGAGGTGAGCGACTCCTAACTCAAACTAACATAATCCTAATCCTAACAAGCTCTCTTTACATATCATTTTAACACTTAGTTAATCATAAACAAATCTGGAAAACTGGACTTAACTCGTTAAAGCACATAGTAAAAGATTCCCATCTCCCTGCGGACGACCCGTACTCAACCGGCTAGCTACAAGCGAAACCGTCTTGATTGCGGTAATTAACTAAACTTGAACACGCATAATCTCTTCCAATCAACGACCTAACCCCTAAACCCTAAGGTTGCCAATTGGAGTGCCTCCTGATAACAGCTATCGAAGGAGAACCCTAACGATGGCGAGTGACGATCCCCAACTTCCAACAACAATCAACACAAACACACAACTTTAGCAAAAAAATTGAGCAAACTGAGTAAAACCGGACGACAAGAATCCGAATGGAGTCACACCCTGACTAAACCGGGGTAGAAACCATAACGAAATTCGTGGAGATCTGCTCCCACTCCAACTTCGGAACGGTTAAAGGTTGCAACTCTCTTGCCGGTCTCAGATGCTCGACCCAACCACCCAACAAGACAGACACCTTGAAACGAAACCTGAAACTTCTCTTTACATCCCTGTCCACCCGTAACTATCTCATAAGTCACGTTAAAGTTGGTGGGACTTGAATGGATACAGAGGGTTGACTGATGTGCCACTCTAGGAATCCACGTCTTTACCTGATAACATCAGGTACAAAAACGCGTCCCTAACTTAGCACACCATTGTCACAAATCAAGGACTCAGAATCATTACCCAGCTGAGTATGCTCAAGTATCTCTGACGAACGAGCATCGCCGGGCAGTGTCTCGCGAAAGCGATTCAAGAAAAGTGGTCGGGCGCGGACATGAGCAAGCTGTCCCATCCGTAGAGACGAACTTAAGCTGTACTCAACGCTCACACAAGAACTGTAAATCTGCAGAAGACTATCACAACAATCAAAATCCGCTGCAGGAAGATGTACATTAGGCTCTGGTGGTCCGTGAAAATCTGACATGACTCTCGAACAGATAATGTCTCCAAATCTCCAACGCAAAACCACCGTGGCCATCTCCAGATCATGAGTGGAATATCCTTCTCGTACTTCCTCCAAATGTAGGGAAGCAAAAGCAATAACTCTATAGTGTCGCCTCAGTACACACTCGAGCCCCACTCAAGAAACATTACAGTTAAACAACAAGGTCGCCCGAACCAAGGGCAAAGAAAGGACTAATGCAGTTGTTAACCGAATCTTCAACTGCCGAAAACTCCGCACACATGCCTCAGTCCACAGAAAAGAAACCTCCATCTCGGTCAATTCAGTCGACGGTGCAGCACTACTCTAGTAATCCAGCACAAAACGGCGGTAAAAACCTGCTAAGCCCAACCATCTGCGGATCTCCGTCCTGCACACATGTCTGGGCCTAAGCTGTACGGCCACGATCTCCCTCGGAACCATACGAAACCGTCTCCCGTGACTATAAGACCTAGGAGTCAACACAAAACAAGCCTGAAGAAACACTCCGAGAATTTAGCAAACTGCTGGGCTCTCCCAGTATCTGCATAACAAATCCTCAAGTGCTACTCCTGTCCCTCAAGACGCATTAGATAGACCAGAATGTCGTAAATAACACAGCAATAACTGGTCGAGGAACAGCCTGCAGAAATCTGGTTCATCACATTTACAAATGCTGCCAGGGCACTGGTGAGTCCAATGGCACACCAAAACACACAAAGCCCGTAGCACGCACAAGGCAGTCTTCGGAATGCCTTCACTCCGAATCGCAATAATGATGACCTGATCTCAAGCAAACTTAGAAGATGTCTCGTACTCTGGAGCTGATCGAAGAAATCGTCACGGCGAGGTGAAGGATACCTATCCGCACCGTAAGCCGGTTCACTTAACGATCTGTCGATACGCAACCCTAAACTGCCGTCTTTCTCCTTGACGAACAGAAATAGGAGCTTCCAAAAGCGAAACACTCAAATGCACAAAACTCCCCAAACCACAACTCTGCAGCTGATCCTTAAGCTCTTTAAGCTTCGCCGGCTCATCCGGAACAACGTCGGAAAAACTCTCGCATGAAAGGAACCCGGTCCAACAATCCCACTGTGGCTCCGGTATCACGAATGAATGCCAAGAATCCATGACATCTCCTCAGTAGCCGACTAGCGAAAAAGACTGAATTCAAGCTGTGAGAGGCGACACAACTATCCACCTGCACAACAAGAACTGACCTGCCGGGAAAACAAACTTGACTGTTTCCTCACGGTAGTCCACAGACGCCTAACACGTAACTAAACAGTTAGTGCCCAGGAGAACGTCAAATCCAATATCTCTAGAAGGATCAAAACGACGGACGAATCTCTATCTCCTATCCGACTGGCACACAACTGAATACGTGTCGCGCAACAAAAGAATCGCTGACAGAAGTTAGCACAACTATGACTAATCTACCCAACCATGGAACAAGAATGAAAAACAAATGAATACATCAAAGAACATATAATTTAAGGGTACCTGAAAACTCCACATTGGACGTCTGCGCGTCCCGATGAGTAGAAGCAAACTCCTGTATTTGCCCTCTACTCACAGCTGGATGAACTCCTCTGGTAGACTGAGCCCTCTGAGCAAATCTTCCACGTCCACGGCCTCTCTGATGACGATCCTGACGAGGTGCTAAGGAACAATCCCTGACGAAGTGCTGAAGGCTCCCGCATCGAAAACATCCACGCGCTGACTGCTAACCATCGTGGGGATGAGAGCTGAACGACTGTCCTCGTCCTAAGCCTCTACTACTCCCGCGACGGCCACGAAATCTGTCTCGATGACTAAACCTCTGTCTCTGGGCTGGTACACTGGTACGAGTCCTCCACTATCCTGGAACTCTCTGAGCCTCTGAAATATGCGCCTCATCAACTGGTGCTGCAACCACTGGTGCTATGCAGGTGACGGACTGCTGCATGCTGATTGCAAGTGACAACTGAGTAACAGGAGTGGCAACCTCCTGTCGTAGCTCCCGAACGACCTCAACCAATGAAATCATCATCTGGCGGAAGTCCAGCATCTCTACCAAAAGTTTATCAATAGTATAGGTCATAGGCTGATCCGTCTGCACCTGTGCAACTAGAGTGCTATCCTGGTCAGTATTCGTCTCACCCGAGCCAACTCTGACCTCGGCCCTCGCTGCATCACTCTGAGTCCCCATAGTCATCGGCGGCATGGCTATAAATAGATATAAGATTCGATGAGAATAAGGAATCGAATCTCAAGGATATGAATCATCAAGGAAGGAATTTCAAGAAAATTGTACTTAGGTCACTTTAGGCGAAGTATCGCATCATGGGTATGCTGCAGACATACACACACTACGTTACTTTGCTTAAGCTACCTACTCCATCATACTAAGGTTATCCTACACTCCGAAAGGTAAAACCTAGCGCTCTGATACCAACTTTGTCACGACCCGAAATTGGCCCGTGACGGCCCTAATACTACGCAACGCCTAAAGACGTAACGCGGTAAAAGAAAGCCAAAACCCAGAAATCTAAACCAAGAAAATACGGAAAAAGATAATATGAGTTCTTGAAACATTTGAAATCGCAACCCAAATTCTTTAAAAGTCCTACTTTCTTTCTTTAAAATTTTGAAAACACCCCCTTTTTGTAAAAACTAGTCAAGATGAATACAACACAAATATACGACGCCGTAGCGAAGAAATAAAGACAATGGAGAGAAAGCTGTATATAAAAGACAACAAATCCACAATTAATATACAATAACGTCCTCACCAAGTCTCTAAGTCAACAACATAATAGTAGATGGAGAGTACAAGATATAATGAATGTACAATATGAAATACAGATAATCATCTAACCCACCTAAGCAAAATAGTAAACTGTGAGCCGATGGGATATCTGTAGCAAAATATGATAGATGGATACTGAATAGCGGGTTAGCCTGCCTCGACTACTTTGGGGAACAACCTGAAACACATGTGGCACAACGGGGGTGAGTTGCCAACTCGTGAATAGTAGATAACATATGCAGGTAATCGCAGGAATGTACGTACATCATGAATCTAAGATATGCGATTACAGTAATAACATGTCATGCAAATGCTGAATAATGGAAAGTACACTAGCAGGTACAATCAAAATGTAAAGAAATAATAACATGACAATAGTGTGCAATAACTATGCAATAGGGATATGAGAAGGCAAATATGCAGCTATCAAAAGGGTACACTAACAGGTACTACCAATATATGAAACTGTGCATAAAATAGATAAGTGTGAGGTATGGGGTGGAATATGTCATTTCCACGGAAACCTGACATCGTGGCGGGATCACAATCCATCAAGACACTCAAATCCACAATTCCTCAAATCAGCCCCCAAACTGGGCTCTCACATCATATAAGTCTCACATCACCTCAATGTACAATATCAAATAGCTCTCCTATATCTCGAATGTACAAATCAACAATCTCTTTCATATCCAATATCCAATCTCAATGAATCACCTATATCCCAAGTCGAATCTCGAGTAAATTCTAACATCCTAAATAAATATATATGCAGAAATAAATATGATGGGGTCAATACACATATATTAGCGTCCCATTCCACTAATATTGGTGTAAGGGTATATATAACAACGGCTAAATCCCCTGTTATATATACAAAGGTATTAAAAGAAATATCATGAAAACAATGTGCCAAGCATCGACACAGAAATCCTGATAGGTACGTATCACACGCTGTCCCGAAAGCACGAGTGCCTAGCTCTGACCCTCGCCTTTCGACGTATGCATACGTGCATGACTCCCAACGGGGTCTCCATGACCCCCGCCGAGTCATTAGTACTGTCACCGGTAGGTACTCGCCCGCCTCCAGGCTCAATCGGCAAAATCCATCGATATTATTGCCGAGGGGAACCATACCGGGCCTCACCATGTACCCTCTACGTCCTCGACGCCTCCTCGTAGGGGTATATATAAATCAGCACCGATAAAACTCATGGTGGATGCGCAAATATCATATCAAGGAAACCGGGTTTTTCAATGTATGCATAATTTCATGAACTCCCGCGGTTCCCAAATCCAGAAAACATCATCCAAAATCCCAATAACAATGCGCAAATCCAGGAATAAATATATGCGATATATCTGAAATGCGGGCATATAAATGAGAATATGTAGCTGAAACCAGATGTATGCGAAACCAATAAGGTACGGCTAAGAAACATCAGTAAAGGTAAATGTGTAACAGCAACTGAATATGTGTGTAACATACAGGTGTAGCAATGTATATGTATCTACCTATAAGAACTGATGTCGTATACCCCCTGGGTATAAGTAAAATATCTGCAAGGTATACCTGTAGCTGTATCGCAAGGTGTATATGTACCTATCACTAGAGGTATGATACACTATAGGTATACCGATAAGCTAGATGTCATGTATGATAAGCAATAGTATCTATAATGGTTAGTGTGTGACATGGCAATTATTGACGGTGTGTGTGTAGCATACAATCCGTGCTCGTGCAACATGAACCGTCAATAATGTGTGCAGTGCCCTACGGCTACTAGTCACAGTACAACTATATCTAAGTAAAATAGGGTAAAGGCGCAATTCTAACAATGACGTAGGATATGCGACAAGTATTAGAATCCTAGCCCAGACGCATAACGCCATGCGGGCGATTCCCCTGTAGATGTTAAATCTACTCACCTACGCTCCACGCTAGGTGAATCCTACCATCTGCTCCCACCTGTAGCAGTGTCCGTAGTCCCTGCCTGCAAACCTGCAAATAAGTCATGGAAATCATATATAAGCCAAATATTCGGCAAAACGCGATATCGAACCCAAACGAGAAACTCGCGTCGCGAACTAAACGCGCGTGTGCACGATACGCTAAAACATGTGTATACGCGTCTAAAACTACCGCGACACGCCGCGATACGCTGGATCACAGAACCAACTCACGTATCGCGCGTATCGCGCAAATATCACGAACTAGAAATACGATATATTGCCCCAGATTTTCCTACAGGCCAAATCTTACAAAACTTGATAAGCCAAAGCACTAGACTACACAGCATAGAACCCTAGCCAAGACCCCAACACCCCAGCCCCAAACTTGGCTCAATTTGCGGCCAAACCCAATAAATCTGCGGCTAGAAACTAGAATGAGGGGCTCGTGTTCTTGTGGTGTGTTCTAGACCTAGTGAGCATGCCCCAGTTTTCTCAATTTTGTTTTGAATGATACGGGTCAAAAGCAGATTACAAAAATGCTAATATATCGCATTAAAACGCCAATTAAGCACAAAATACAACCCTATGGTATTTTAGTGAAATCTGGGGTTAAACTCAGTTAAGGTGGCCCTAATAACACTTAAATAGGTAGGGTTTACCAACACATTCATCAATATATCAAATTTCTTCACAAATCCCCATAATTAGCACTAAACTAGCTAATTAACACTAATCGAAGCTAATCGATGCACAACTAAAGCAACTAGGGGATTGGGTTAAGAAGTATACCCTACGAGATCCTAGGAAGCAGGTGAAGAAGTGAATGGAGGGGGAAGGGCTTCTGCAAGTTGCTGGAACTGCTGCTGCTATAGCCGCTGCTGATGCTGTTACTGCAACTGTTGCTGAAGTTGTTATTGCTGCTGCTGCCTTGGCTGTTGATGCTGCTGCCCTGGGCTGCTGCTGCTGCTACTGCATCTCCTCCTTCTGTTGCCGGAGTAGCTGGTGCTGATGCTAGTGTGTGCTGCTCATGGAGCTGCTGCTGTTGCTATCTTCTGGTGATGCTACTTCTTCTGGTGCTGCTTCCCTTGTTGCTGTTGCTGATGAGGCTGCTGCTACTGCTGCTGTTGTTGTTGTTTTAGCTGCTGCTGCTGATGTGTGATTGTGGGTGTGTGAATGTGAGTGGGAGTGAAGTGAGAAGGGAAAAAATGGAGTGGTAAAGAATGATGGCACAAGAGGTCAACCCCTCTCCCTCTCTCTCTTCATTTAATGAAGCATGGCAAAGCCATCATGCCCCATTCTCACTCTCTCTTTCTCTCACCAAGGTCAACACAAGAACAATCATTTTAAATTTAAAACCCCATTTAAATCCATTTTTCTTTTAAAAATAACCATATTCAAATAAAAACCCAAAAGCACCTAATACAATATTAAACTAGATTAGGGAATGGTTAGTTCACCATGTTGCTAATCATGGTTAAACCCCCAAAACAACCCTGGTTATCATGCACAAGTGTGTGCAAGCCTAGGAAAAATCTAATAAAATACTCAATAAATAAGATAAAATATTTAAAAACCAAATTGGTAAACTTTTTATTAAAAACCATACATTAAAATATAATTAGCTATAAAACACATTCTAAGGTGTTACAATCTCCCTCCCTTAAAGAAATTCGTCCCCGAATTTAAAATTATACTGTTATGCGTACCTTCAAAGAGAAGATTACAACTCTTAAATCTCGCTCGCAGCCTCCCAAGTGATTTCCTCACTATACGGCTACATCCAAGAAAAACCTTTCACAGATAGCAAGGCCCTTGACCGACGTTTCTCCACCTGCCGAGCCATTAACACAATTGGCTGCTGGTAAGTGAAACGACCGCGTCCATGCCAAAAGGTCTGGTGCCCAAACATGTGAGAAAGGTCATGAAGGTAATTGTAAAGTATCATCACAAGGAATACGGGGTGAAAATCCAATAATCTGGGCGGAATTGCCAAATTAAGGGCAACGAAACTAACTCGCTTATAGGATCTCAGAAGGACCAAAATTCTGGGATAAGCTTCCCAAAATCCAACACGTCTTTTATCGGAAAAATCCGCATGAATATATAGTTTGCCATTGCGCACTTAAGTCTACGACCAACTGTAGGGTTCCTAGGCACTCTTATGGAGTCTTGCAAGTGATCAAATATGCACAAATCAAATTTTACGGGTGCCTACAAACCCTAATACGGATCGTTTACTAGATATCTATGCAAAGCAAGCATGTAAACGGAAATGTATCTAAAGGAAAGTGACTACAACCTTTGTAGATCCGGTCCTCCACCTCCCAAGCTCAGTGATGAAGTCCCCTTGCTGTCCAAACTGAATCCCGGACTCTAGCATCGGCTTCATCGGAAAAATGAGCGGAATTGGTCGTCGGCTTCGATGTCGAAGATGATCTACGTCGAAGCTCCACAAGATCAAACTCTCACTTCAACAAGTCATGAAACTTGTGAAGAGAACACCCTATACTACTTAGCAAGAGGTAGAGGATGATGAAATAGGAAGTGGGTTCACTTTAGAATTGGATTTCTCACTTGTTTTCTCAAGTTGCCATTGAACTAGAAAGCTTTTCTTTTTTCTAGTTCTTGAAGAAGAAGAAGAAAGATATGATAGATTGAATTATAAAAAAGAATAAGAATTAAATCTTATCATACTTTTAACCTTAGTTAAGTGTAGAGAAAAGACCATGGTTAATGGAATGGTTAGGGTTAAGGATAAGAACAAAAAAGGAGACTAAGTCAAAACTTCATGAATGTTCAACTAGCAAACAAAAATGCCACCATTTCATCATTTATCTTTTCCAAAATAAAAAGATAAATAAAGAAATAGATAAATAAGTAAATGACTAAACAAAACCCTAATCATTAGTTTAAACCATGGTTTGATTCTTTACACTTAACCAAGTAAGCATGTATCATCAAACATGATACAAACATGTGCACAAAAGTATATCACATATACAACTTGCACAATTCAAGTGAGAAAATCCATTTAAAGTGAACCAATACTAGTTAACGCAAAGTAATATATCAAATATATAAATATGCACTAAATCATTAAATCAACACTTGATTTAAGGATCCGGTCATATCGGATATAACCGACTAGTATCATATGTATCGGCTTATCGAATCAATCCTTGATTCGATAACTAGGTTATATCGCATATAACCAATCGATACATAGATCGCGAGAATGTAATACGGTATCGCATACTCGAATTATTCTCGGTCCCGCACATATCTCATATGCGCTCCTATTTCGTTTCGCTTGAGCCAGGAAACCTCTGTGTAGGACTCTAAAGACTCGTCAATATGCCGGCAGCAGATGATGATCATATCAAGCATCCACAAGCCGCAAGCGGTCTGCTAAACGTAACGGCCACCCGGGTATTGAGCGATCAGAAGATCGACGAGCAAGCCCGCTCACACTCCTGCGAATCCAACCAGTAACACTTACCGTACAGTCCGGTCTGTTCGTCTGATATGTCGCATATCTCGCCTAGGGGTGGTAAACGTCAGACCCCAATAGCTCGATAAGTCATGCCGACGTGAAGTCCATGACATGTGTGAAACTACTGATAACTCTTACCAGTATATCACTGCAACCCTGGCCAGGGATTTCCTCTAATGGCCAGTCGAGCATAGCGCAACATCAACCCCCAATACCGGGAGAGACGAATCCCCTCCTATCGCTCATTGCCTCCATGTGAATCGGGACTGTACCCAAAAACCACCTGTTTGCACGACTCAGTAGAGCCGTGGTAGGGTGGAAATCAAAGCACAGCGGGAGACACACAAGACTCTATGACGATCTCGGGTCAACAGACTATGTTGTACCAGTGACACCAGAGAACTGCCATCTGACGTGAGCTATAATACCATCTGGGAGTTCTCGGCGAGTCCGTTCTGTGTACCCAGTCTCCACTGAGCACCCGCATACCATCTCCGATGTCAAACACCAATGGATATGGGATCATCCATCGCCCATCGCATGGGTCGGGAAGATATACGCTAGTCTACTCTGGAATATCGATGCCCCGTCTCGATATTCCCTCGACTAGGAACAATGAAGGATGTACTCATTTACTATCCAGGCCCCACTAGTATGATCTGCATCACAGTCCTGGAAGTCGGGTACACATCCTAAGGGCTTTATCAACATGTAATCAGAGAGACAGAAAGTATACATGTTAAGATAAAGAGCAACCAGATAGCGTACTATCATGTCGAGCAAGAAAGTCCTATCTATATATGTCCCAGCATCCACTACAATATACATCCAATGTACAGTAATGGCCTCTAGGACATACATATAACTAACAATCTCCCACTTGCACTAGGGCCATCTGTAGCAGTGGTCGCAGTATCTAATACTCAACCATCCCATATGAGTCTCTCTCTGGGAAAAGGCCTTCGTGAGTGGATCCGCCGTGTTGTCCTCTGAGTCTTCTCTCTTAACCTCGATCACCCTGGAGATCAACTATCTCCATGATCAGGTGATGCTGCATCAGAATTTGTCTGGGTCACTGATAGGACCAGGGTTCCAGGGCCAAAGCCACACTTCCATTGTCATACAATGGCAGGAACCTAGTTCATCTTATGAACCAATATACACCCAAACTTCCTCTTTGGTAGTATCTTCAATAGCGATGTTACCAGCCTTTATCGTCTAGTTTGCCATGGTATCTAGCTTGGAACTCTTCCAACATACCGTCCCTTTACTGAGGGTAAAGACAGTGCCTGTGACTGACATTCAGTCGTCTTTATCACCCTGGAACACTTCCAGTGATTCTCCCCAGGATCGATTGATACAATCTCACTATACCTAGTGAGAACCCTAATATCCCTTTAGATCTATCTCATAGGTCCAAATCTCAGGATTTAGGAGGTATCATTATCGTATTTGGAGAATCCTTGTGATAATAGGAGATTGATCGATCGTAGTATAGGAAACTCTTTTCCTATCAAGAGTTTGTTGTCTACGTACAATACGAAGATGACCACCTTACTCTCTACTACCCTTTTGTATATACAAGGTTCGTCTACCATTTTGATGAAGTCAAACACTTTGACTATCACATCAAAACAGACGTTCCAACTCCGCGATGCCTGCTTCATTATGTAAAGCAACTTGCACACGTTTCCGCTGCTCCCACTGTTTACGAAGACCTCTGGCTGTGTTCTTATAGACGTTCTCTTCTAAATCAGTATTTAGAAAAGCAGTCATGTCACCCAACCGCCAGATATCGTAGTCATGGTATGTAGCCGTGGTAAGTAGGATCTGGATAGACTTAAGCATAGCTACTGGAAAAAGGTTTCATCAATATCCACGCCTGGTCGATGACGAAAACCTTTAACAAGTCTAGCTTTGAAAGTCTCAACTTTTCCATATACACCAAGTAATCTTCTCAAGATATACTTGCTCCTGATGGGGATTTAACCCTTCAGATATAGCATCTAAAGTCCATACTTTGCTGGTGTACATGGATTCCATCTCAGATCGCTAAGCATCCAGCCATTCTTACAGAGTCCCTACTCTCGATGGCCTGCTCGAAACTAGTTGGGTCATCATCTCATGATGCAATCCTTGCTCCCACTGTCATCGAGAAACCGAGGTATCTCTCAGGCGGATGAGGAACCCAACTAGATCGGCGGAGAGGCTGAGGTTCGTCGGGAACTATAGAATCTTATGGTTCTGTCAAATCATCAACTGCAGTTTTGTATAGCTGGAACCTTTCCAGTTCTACAGAACTGATCCTGCCTCGATCTTGTCCGGATTTTGCTTTAAACATACGCCGGACAACCCCAAATCTTAACTCGCTTAAGAGATGGGTTCTTCCCATACCATATCTCTTATGGAGTGGTAGGCACTGATTTGATTCAAACCTAATTCAATAGGTATGCAGCTTCTCAAGTGCATAACCCCAAAAGGAAATAGGTAACTCAGTAATACTCATCATAGAGCACACCATATCAAATAGGGTGTATCTGCTCCGCCCCGACATACCATCGTGCAATGGTATATACGGAGGAGTAATGCTGAGAGAGAATCTCATTCTTCTTTAGAATAGTCCAGAAATTCTTTGCACAAGTATTCTCCTCCTTGATCTCATCAAAGGACATAATACTTTTACCCGTATTTTGGTTCTCTACTTCTAACTTATATTCTGTGAATATCTCAAAAGATTCGGACTTGTGTTTCAACAGGAACATAGGTCTGAATCTCGAAAGATCATCAAAGAATGTAATGAAGTATAAAGAACCAGTCCTGGCATGTGTAGACAGGAGACCTTGCATACATCATCATGTATCAGTCCCAAGAGTTCACTAACTCTTTCTCTGTTTCCAATAAACAGAGCTTGGTCAAATTATCTTTGTGACATGACTGGCGAGTTTCACAAGATGTAAATTCAAACTAATTTAAATATGCATCTATATGTAACTCTAGCTAGTCGGGTCACATTGATCTGACCTAGTCTACAATACCTCAAGAAGAATTCGTTCATTTCTGAACTTTTCCTCTTGTGTGTGTTCTATATACTAAGAACTGTAGTTTGATTTAGAACATTAATGCTTTTAGATAACGTGCCTGAACCGATCAACTTTTGATATAGGAAATGCTCAAAACATTATCCAACAATACAAAATTTTATCATTTCTTTATTAATAAAGAGACTGATATGATTTTGTATATCAGGTTCGGTATCTAATAGCATTTGTTCAGAATCAATGTACTGGCAATACAGGGTGACAGTGACCGACAGACTTGGCTACAACTCTTGCCCCATTTTCTGTCTCATGAAACTTATCACCCGTTCTCAGTTTTTCTACCCTTTTGTAGCCCTATGTAACATCTTACATATCTGGGATCCTGATCCGGTATCAAATACCCAGGATACGGAGGATACTGAGAAACATTTCTTTGTAATGAACACACCCGAAGATGATGCATCATATGCACTTTCTTCGTTTGGGCGGCACGGGAAATCTGGTATTCCCCAATTACCTGCTCTGTCTTATAATAATTATAAGTTGGAGCGGGACCAACGTTCCCCAGCTCAGTATAACAAGCGGGTTCGGTCAATAATCCGTTTTATTATCTTGATTAAGGCGTGATATGGTCGCTACCTGGAGAGAGAGAAAAGAAAACACTCAGCGTGCGCTCTTGCAAGAATAGATTGGTTTTATTTTATCTAATCAGGATGGCTTCCACTGCTTTTTATCAAATCTTCCTTCAAACCCTAAAAGGAAAGACTAGCCGGGATTAATTACACACTACAAGTTCGCCAATTTTTCAGCCAGGCCAGTGTCGGTACTTTGAGGGAGGTCCCCCGTGCTTTCGCACGAACCTAATTAATGTAAACCTCGTTTTCCCAGAGGCGTAACCCCGTTGACACCTTTCTAGACACCTACTTGATCAGCTAATTGTAATGTATAAAACTCTCCCAGGAGTAACTCTTACTCGCAGCGGGTATCGGGATCCAACTATCTCATAGAAGGTATGCAATCTCATTGCAAATTTCAACACTTGAAATTCCCGATAATATTTTGCCCCTAGCACCTATGACCTTGGCTAAGGTCAACAAATCATAAGAACTAGTCAAGTTCTACCCGTCATTTCGTGATTAATTAGACCCACCCACATGACCCTTGGCTAAGGTCAACAAAGCCACATGACTGTCCTAACTAATCGCATCATATGCTGTGTAGGAAGACATCACTTAGCTACCGTACACTACTCCTCGGCTAAGGTCGACAAACGTAGCACGAATACTAAGTACTCTACTTCCTAAAATGACGGAGGGCTACGACAGGTTTTTCTGAAAACCTATTGCGTAATGAACTTGAAATCGTTGTAGGATCGAATGATTTTAAAATGGAGTGTTTCTGAGGCTTTTCTAGTTTTTGCTAAAGGAGTCACTCCTGGTGAAGGGATCGTCGGTCCTTTCCTCATTGAATAAGGTGCGGGATATATCATATATATCACTGTGCAAAGCAGAAACTATATAAGCGATCAAAAGACAAACCGAGGGTTGTTGCATCTTCCAGTTATTGCTAAAGGAGTCACTCCCGTTGAAGGGATCTCGGTCCTTTCCTTATCGAATAAGGTGCAGGATGTTCTACAAGGAACACCACGATGCAAAGCAAGAACTGTAGCTACCTGTTTTATTTTGAAATTCGATTCCACAACATCAATTAGGTTTATTTTCTTTCATTAATCTCATTAATGAATATCCCATCATTTAAGTCCACCTAACCATCACAGATAAATATAACGTACGCTTATGCCATCCGCATTCGCCTCGATGTCCCGTCTGCACCGTTAGGTTAGGTAACTAACGCCAGAGCGAGGCAGGGCTAGCGCGGGTGTAAAACATAAGCAACGTCTATATAATATATCATATATACTATATATAATACCTGTCACAGAACATCATATGATCACATCACAGATAAATCACAGCAGAAGAAACATATGAAATATTGGATATACTAGGACGTCCGTGTTTTCAATACGAGCCAGTATAAAACACGGATTCCACGGTCGTGATGAATAGCCAATCCCACACCCCAAGACCCCTACGAGAGCAGCAAGCAACCCTACCAATTCTAGGGTTAGGAGACCCGGACTCGACTCCTCGAGTTGGTCTCCCACTGGACCCCAGAACCCGGTTACTTGTGCTCCCCTCCTTGGGTCTATCCTAGTGCAGAAAAGTAAATAATATACATTAACGGTGACAACTTCCGCAACCTGGAAGTGCCCCAATAAAAGAATATTACATACAAGTTTTTACATGAATGAAAAAGAAAAAACACTCATCTCACATAAAAAAACCCCGGCTATTCAAACACGACGATCCAATATAACATATTCAGCAACACATAACATCACATGTCATCAACGTAAGTAAATATGCGCATCCCAATTGTCGTTGACATATAGCAACGAAACCGGCGACATCACATATTACACTTACGGTCACAGAAAAGAAAGTGTAAAACTACAACAGTTGGAATCCGCAACCACCTCAGACATCGCATGCCTGACCAAATGAATTCTTTAGACATCGCATGCCTAACAATTATAAACCCCGCATTTTAGTCTCAAAATCGAAAACACTTTTCAATATCGAGTCGGGCAATTCAACAGGATTCCCGACATTCTGATCGAATGCTCGTCGCAAACTATAGTAGGCGGCCGCACCCCCGATACCGTCGACGAAGTGCACCAAGGCGGAACACCGCTGCCGCGAGCACCCGACCGGATGCTTTCGGCCACGGGGTTCTCCTACAGTCACTTGGTCGGGGCTATGGAGTGAGGTTGTCTATTAAGTTTACCCGGCGAGTATCTGCGTACGCTACGTGATTGCGACGGAATTTTGATCACATCAAAATTCCGTGGCAACCGATCAAGTGAGACTAAACCGCTAGATTTATAACATTCATTCAGTTATCTCATAACCACTTGTGAATTCCAATTATTGTATCACATTCTGGATAAACAGAAAATGCTAAACTTTTCGATCGAACAATCGAACACCCAAGTTTTCCCGATACAACTCAACACATGAAATAAGTCTAACAACATTCAGTTCATGCCTCAGTACCAACGGTCTAGCCGTAGAAGGGTCAAGCCAACGCCTCACATGTGGCACGCCGTACTGCCCCAAACCCGAAGGTTCAAAGGGCAGTTCAAGACGGTCACATAATCGAGTTAAGGTTTGTTGTCTTCTAGAGGGTCCATCGCATTACTTGGACTACTTAGAACGTCGTTAAACTACGGAATCCAACAATTGGAAATTTCCCGGCATGGGAAAAAGTGGGTATTTATATCCGGTCGAACTTTTTAACATATTCTAAAAATACCCGGAAAAGCACACCGACAAAATTAGACAGTCCGATCGAATACACCGAGTCCCCAAATCAACCCAGAAATTTCAACTCTTTAATAAATATTAAAAATTCCCAGGAAAACCAGCACTGCCAAATATGAGTTACTGTGCCAAATTCAATGCAAGATACGACAAAATAGCCGCTGAACAGCCGCACGAGCCACGCTCGTGCCGCGGAACCGCGGCAGTTTGATGGAATTAGGGTTAGGAATTGCACAGTTACTCTTATATTTTCCTGTTGATATTTCTACATATTTTTAATATAGAAAAATCCTCGAAATTAAAAAATGTACAGAGAGCATATTTAGGCTTGGGTTTTCGGGTCGTTCGGACTTCAAATTCCGTCTGGACTTCGCCTAAGGCTCTAGCTAGGCTCTGATACCACTGTAGGGTTCCTAGGCACTCTTATGGAGTCTTGCAAGTGATCAAATATGCACAAATCAAATTTTACGGGTGCCTACAAAGCCTAATACGGATCGTTTACTAGATATCTAGGCAAAGCATGCATGTAAACGGAAATGTATCTAAAGGAAAGTGACTACAACCTTTGTAGATCCGGTCCTCCACCTCCCAAGCTCAGTGATGAAGTCCCCTTGCTGTCCAAACTGAATCCCGGACTCTAGCATCGGCTTCATCGGAAAAATGAGCGGAATTGGTCGTCGGCTTCGATGTCGAAGATGATCTACGTCGAAGCTCCACAAGATCAAACTCTCACTTCAACAAGTCATGAAACTTATGAAGAGAACACCCTATACTACTTGGCAAGAGGTAGAGGATGAAGAAATAGGAAGTGGGTTCACTTTCGAATTGGATTTCTCACTTGTTTTCTCAAGTTGCCATTGAACTAGAAAGCTTTTCTTTTTTCTAGTTCTTGAAGAAGAAGAAGAAAGATATGATAGATTGAATTATAAAAAAGAATAAGAATTAAATCTTATCATACTTTTAACCTTAGTTAAGTGTAGAGAAAAGACCATGGTTAATGGAATGGTTAGGGTTAAGGATAAGAACAAAAAAGGAGACTAAGTCAAAACTTCATGAATGTTCAACTAGCAAACAAAAATGCCACCATTTCATCATTTATCTTTTCCAAAATAAAAAGATAAATAAAGAAATAGATAAATAAGTAAATTACTAAACAAAACCCTAATCATTAGTTTAAACCATGGTTTGATTCTTTACACTTAACCAAGTAAGCATGTATCATCAAACATGATACAAACATGTGCACAAAAGTATATCACATATACAACTTGCACAATTCAAGTGAGAAAATCCATTTAAAGTGAACCAATACTAGTTAACGCAAAGTAATATATTAAATATATAAATATGCACTAAATCATTAAATCAACACTTGATTTAACGATCCGGTCATATCGGATATAACCGACTAGTATCATATGTATCGGCTTATCGAATCAATCCTTGATTCGATAACTAGGTTATATCGCATATAACCAATCGATACATAGATCGCGAGAATGTAATACGGTATCGCATACTCGAATTATTCTCGGTCCCGCACATATCTGATATGCTCTCCTATTTCGTTTCGCTTGAGCCAGGAAACCTCTGTGTAGGACTCTAAAGACTTGTCAATACGCCGGCAGCAGATGATGATCATATCAAGCATCCACAAGCCGCAAGCGGTCTGCTAAACATAATGGCCACCCGGGTATTGAGCGATCAGAAGATCGACGAGCAAGCCCGCTCACACTCCTGCGAATCTAACCAGTAACACTTACCGTACAGTCCGGTCTGTTCGTCTGATATGTCGCATATCTCGCCTAGGGGTGGTAAACGTCAGACCCCAATAGCTCGATAAGTCATGCCGACGTGAAGTCCATGACATGTGTGAAACTACTGATAACTCTTACCAGTATATCACTGCAACCCTGGCCAGGGATTTCCTGTTATGGCCAGTCGAGCATAGCGCAACATCAACCCCTAATACCGGGAGAGACGAATCCCCTCCTATCGCTCATTGCCTCCATGTGAATCGGGACTGTACCCAAAAACCACCTGTTTGCACGACTCAGTAGAGCCGTGGTAGGGTGGAAATCAAAGCACAGCGGGAGACACACAAGACTCTATGACGATCTCGGGTCAACAGACTAAATTGTACCAGTGTCACCAGAGAACTGCCATCTGACGTGAGGTATAATACCATCTGGGAGTTCTCGGCGAGTCCATTCAGTGTACCCAGTCTCCACTGAGCACCCGCATACCATCTCCGATGTCAAACACCAATGGATATGGGATTATCCATCGCCCATCGCATGGGTCGGGAAGATATACGCTAGTCTACTCTGGAATATCGATGCCCCGTCTCGATATTCCCTCGACTAGGAACAATGAAGGATGTACTCATTTACTACCCAGGCCCCACTAGTATGATCTGCATCACAGTCCTGGAAGTCGGGTACACATCCTAAGGGCTTTATCAACATGTAATCAGAGAGACAGAAAGTATACATGTTAAGATAAAGGGCAACCAGATAGCGTACTATCATGTCGAGCAAGAAAGTCCTATCTATATATGTCCCAGCATCCACTACAATATACATCCAATGTACAGTAATGGCCTCTAGGGCATACATATAACTAACACCAACACGGTTGCATAAGACCTCTGTCCGCGATGAACAATTTTCATCCTGACCTGAAACAATTGGATCATCTCCGAAGTCTCTAGACATAGCTGGGGTCCAAAATCCTACTTACGCCGAGTCAGAAAAACAACAGACTGGTGATCGACACGACTGTTCATTTGAGATTTTTGCATTTTCATACCGCCCCATTTTTATCACATTGCATATCGGTAGATACTCTTGAGCCGTGTTTGCTAGTCAATTGCAGGATACAGGTTCTCAGCTCTAAACGGTGAAATCCATGGAAAAACACGACAAAATCCGGGTTCCTGCCAACCACAGATAAAACACGGGTCTCCGCTCTTTATCCGTCTGTTGCCACACACCAGTTTAGGAGACAAAATGACAAATCAGTTGTCACCTTCATGCAGAAAGCACAATGGCAACACCAAGTCCAAGAAATCTACGCGGAGCTCAAGAAAATCATGACAAAAGATCCATGTCCAATTACCTTTTGATCCACTAGAATTCTGGAAGAAATGTGGCAAGATTATCAGAAAAAAACATGTACCAGACAAAAGGGGACAGCAGACTAGGGCAGTACAGAAAAGCCCACGCCCTGACTCCACCATAGGGCCGCGGATCCGCGGCCAATAGGGGGTATAGGCCGTGGATCCGCGGCCGTACTGGCATATCACATGATGAAATTTCAGGGGTTGTTTGGTCTTTTCACATGGGTCCAGAATGTTGCCCTAGAATTTCTGTTACCTGCCTATAAATAGTGCAGAACTTGTGAAGCCAAGGGTGGATAATCTTGTATTTATTTTCTAGGTTTTTAGTTGTTGCTCTTCTTCCTCCTCTCATCTCTTCTCCATTAAAAATCTTGTAGTGAGCTTTTGTGAGTGAAGAATGAATAAAGGAGTTCTTTTTGCTTATCATGCTTGTCTTGTTCTTTAGTTAAATTGTTAATTGCTTGTAATTTTCATTTGTTAACTTAGTTGTTGTTATTTCTTGTTGTTTCTTTCTTTTCTCTTTTCCTTTATCCTTAAAACAACCATGATGCTTACGCTTAATCCTTGCCAAGGTGAGATCGCAAATAGCTAGTTGTTATCTTCTAATCTCCTTCTTTCTATCTTCTTCTTTTGTTTTGTTTTCTTTTCATTATGATGTGTGAGTAGTTTCATACTTGTTAGGGTAGGATAAGGGAAGTTTGAGAGAAGGAAATCTCTCTCACTCTTTCCTTGCCCAACATCTTAAATCGACTCCCGTTAATTGAACCACAATCCGCTCCTTACGGCACCCTATTCTACATGATAGCGGTGATTCCGTAGTGAGACCGGTTGTGGTTGAATTAACCGAGGTTATGGCTAAGAGCCAAGAACGGACGGACAAGCACCAAAAGGAAGAACTTATGCGTTGGAAAGCCTAGCTTATACTCGCAAGTTCCTTCCTAGTCGTGCTAATCCCCGTTGTTACCGATTACCGTAACACCAATATTATGAGTGGCAACGAAAGAGGTGAGCGACTCCTAACTCAAACTAACCTAATCCTAATCCTAACAAGCTCTCTTTACATATCATTTTAACACTTAGTTAATCACAAACAAATCTGGAAAACTGGACTTAACTCGTTAAAGCAAATAGAAAAAGATTCCCATCTCCCTGCGGACGACCCGTACTCAACCGGCTAGCTACAAGCGAAACCGTCTTGATTGCGGTAATTAACTAAACTTGAACACGCATAATCTCTTCCAATCAAATGGCGCCGTTGCCGGGGAGACGGTAGTTTATTTCTTTGTGTAATTTCGGGTTAACTTGTGAATATAAATATAACCGAAAAACAAAAAACAAAAAAAAATTTTGTGTATCGCTAACCGACAATTTTGACCCTTCAAATGATCTCTTCATGCAATGACAGTGAGGACACTGTCCAGTTTAAGTTTGGGGGTACGCTCGGTACGCATTTCTTACCTTCGCATTCATATGTATATTTTGCATCTGCATATTTAAATCCATAAAATCCATAAAAATCTGAAAATTTTCTAAAAACATAAAAACTTTTCTGTCAAGTTAGCTAGTGGGAGCACTCTGATTCAACATTTCGATAGTTTTTGTTTGATAAAATAAGAATAACTAAATTTTATGTTTAGATTTTGAAAACCTGAAAGATAACTCTCCTTTGATGATAACTATAGCTGATATACGTCTTTACATCACACTACACGTGTCGTGAGTTTTTTGGAAATTAGATGACAAGTCTTTTATGTTTAAAAACTTTTAAATAGATAAATGATTTTCTGAGGATCAAATAGATTTGTTCTGAAATAAGTAATGTCAAGAACAGTTTATGAAGTGAGTGAATATGAAGGAATGTTATTGATGCCTTAATTGGAACTAAGTCTGAAAAATAACCCATCTGAAACTTGATTGAAATGATTACACGCCGAACTCACTAAACACGTCTTTTATCCAAACAAATAATTGAACTGCCGGTTATATCTCCGTTCGTATTAAATCATCTGATTTTCACGCCAAACTGTCTTTTGTTTTTGGACCTAGGTAACTTGAGTAATTAAGTCCGCTGGGGTGTTTCTACACCTAATGCCCTAAAACCAACTGGTTTGGGAGCATTGGCCCAAAGCTCGCTAAGAAGCCTAGAAAGTCCAGATTAAAACAAAATCAAGCAAGTGTTCTCTCCGAGTTAAAATTCCTAACGGTTCTTTGTGTGAGAATAATCTTGGTAAAAGACAGGCTTTTATAAAAATTTAGCGGAGATATGAAGGTTTTACTCTTTGATAAAGACTATTGCACGTTCACAGAGGTGTGTATAAAATGAAAACAAGAAAAAGGTGGAGTGAAGAATAAGACCTAGTTTCCTGTTAGGAAAGATAGAAATTCTAGAGTTGAAACTTTACTGGAAAACAAAACTTGAAAAATGCTTAACTCTTTATAAAACTTATGTGATCCTTTCAAAAATTTTATCTGGGCTTTATTGTGTGACATGATGACGTAAATCGATCCTTCTGGAAACTTAACGACACTATTTGCGCTGCACGTAAAGACATATAAAATCTGTAGTTAAATAAGAAGCGAGGTGTGAAAAATAAAGGTTCGATAGTCTAGACTTAGGATAATAGAATTGTTATTTTTTGAAACAAAAACTTTAGGGTTTGAATCTTAGTTATTTTACAAAACTAGCTTGACCGGATTTTGTGGGTAGTATCCGCTGAAAACCCTCAGGAGATACCACTCCTCCTACTAGGGACACCTAGAGGTTTAACGGCTTGTTGCACATGCTCAGTGCAATCGCGTTCCCTGCGAAAGTGAGGTTAGGAAATTTTTTGTGAATAAATTGGCTTCGCTCGGGATGAGCAAATGATAAGTTTGGGGGTAATTGTTCATATCAGATTTTTGCAATTTTATACCGCCCAATTTTTATCACATTGCATATCGGTAGGTACTCTTGAGCCGTGTTTGCTAGTCAATTGCAGGATACAGGTTCTCGGCTCTAAACGGTGAAATCCATGGAAAAACACGACAAAATCCGGGTTCCTGCCAACCACAGATAAAACACGGGTCTCCGCTCTTTATCCGTCTGTTGCCACACACCAGTTTAGGAGACAAAATGACAAATCAATTGTCACCTTCATGCACAAAGCACAATGGCAACACCAAGTCCAAGAAATCTACGCGGAGCTCAAGAAAATCATGACAAAAGATCCATGTCCAATCACCTTTTGATCCACTAGAATTCTGGAAGAAATGTGGCAAGATTATCAGAAAAAAACATGTACCAGACAAAAGGGGACAGCAGACCAGGGCAGTACAGAAAAGCCCACGCCCTGACTCCACCATAGGGCCGTGGATCCGCGGCCAATAGGGGGTATAGGCCGCGGATCCGCGGCCGTACTGGCATATCACATGATGAAATTTCAGGGGTTGTTTGGTCTTTTCACATGGGTCCAGAATGTTGCCCTAGAATTTCTGTTACCTGCCTATAAATAGTGCAGAACTTGTGAAGCCAAGGGTGGATAATCTTGTATTTATTTTCTAGGTTTTTAGTTGTTGCTCTTCTTCCTCCTCTCATCTCTTCTCCATTAAAAATCTTGTAGTGAGCTTTTGTGAGTGAAGAATGAATAAAGGAGTTCTTTTTGCTTATCATGCTTGTCTTGTTCTTTAGTTAAATTGTTAATTGCTTGTAATTTTCATTTGTTAACTTAGTTGTTGTTATTTCTTGTTGTTTCTTTCTTTTCTCTTTTCCTTTATCCTTAAAACAACCATGATGCTTACGCTTGATCCTTGCCAAGGTGAGGTCGCAAATAGCTAGTTGTTATCTTCTAATCTCCTTCTTTCTATCTTCTTCTTTTGTTTAATTTTCTTTTCATTATGATGTGTGAGTAGTTTCATACTTGTTAGGGTAGGATAAGGGAAGTTTGAGAGAAGGAAATCTCTCTCACTTTTTCCTTGCCCAACATCTTAAACCGACTCCCGTTAATTGAACCACAATCCGCTCCTTACGGCACCCTATCCTACATGATAGCGGTGATTCCGTAGTGAGACCGGTTGTGGTTGAATTAACCGGAGGTTATGGCTAAGAGCCAAGAACGGACGGACAAGCACCAAAAGGAAGAACTTATGCGTTGGAAAGCCTAGCTTATACTCGCAAGTTCCTTCCTAGTCGTGCTAATCCCCGTTGTTGCCGATTACCGTAACACCGATATTAAGAGTGGCAACGAAAGAGGTGAGCGACTTCTAACTCAAACTAACTTAATCCTAATCCTAACAAGCTCTCTTTACATATCATTTTAACACTTAGTTAATCATAAACAAATCTGGAAAACTGGACTTAACTCGTTAAAGCACATAGAAAAAGATTCCCATCTCCCTGCGGACGACCCGTACTCAACCGGCTAGCTACAAGCGAAACCGTCTTGATTGCGGTAATTAACTAAACTTGAACACGCATAATCTCTTCCAATCAACGACCTAACCCCTAAACCCTAAGGTTGCCAATTGGAGTGCCTCCTGATAACAGCTATCGAAAGAGAACGCTAATGATGGCGAGTGACGATCCCCAACTGCCAACAACAATCAACACAAACACACAACTTTAGCAAAAAAATTGAGCAAACTGAGTAAAACCGGACGACAAGAATCTGAATGGAGTCACACCCTGATTAAACCGGGGTAGAAACCATAACGAAATTCGTGGAGATCTGCTCCCACTCCAACTTCGGAACGGTTAAAGGTTGCAACTCTCCTGCCGGTCTCAGATGCTCGACCCAAGCACCCAACAAGACAGACACCTTGAAACGAAACCTGAAACTTCTCTTTACATCCCTGTCCACCCGTAACTATCTCATAAGTCACGTTAAAGTTTGTGGGACTTGAATGGATACAGAGGGTTGACTGATGTGCCACTCTAGGAATCCACGTCTTTACCTGATAACATCAGGTACAAAAACGCATCCCTAACTTAGCACACCATTGTCACAAATCAAGGACTCAGAATCATTACCCAGCTGAGTATGCTCAAGTATCTCTGACGAACGAGCATCGCCGGGCAGTGTTTCGCGAAAGCGATTCAAGAAAAGTGGTCGGGCGCGGACATGAGCAAGCTGTCCCATCCGTAGAGACGAACTTAAGCTGTACTCAACGCTCACACAAGAACTGTAAATCTGCAGAAGACTATCACAACAATCAAAATCCGCTGCAGGAAGATGTACATTAGGCTCTGGTGGTCCGTGAAAATCTGACATGACTCTCGAACAGATAATGTCTCCAAATCTCCAACGCAAAACCACCGTGGCCATCTCCAGATCATGAGTGGAATATCCTTCTCGTACTTCCTCCAAATGTAGGGAAGCAAAAGCAATAACTCTATAGTGTCGCCTCAGTACACACTCGAGCCCCACTCAAGAAACATTATAGTTAAACAACAAGGTCGCCCGAACCAAGGGCAAAGAAAGGACTAATGCAGTTGTTAACCGAATCTTCAACTGCCGAAAACTCCGCACACATGCCTCAGTCCACAGAAAAGAAACCTCCATCTCGGTCAATTCAGTCGACGGTGCAGCACTACTCTAGTAATCCAGCACGAAACGGCGGTAAAAACCTGCTAAGCCCAACCATCTGCGGATCTCCGTCCTGCACAGATGTCTGGGCCTAAGCTGTACGGCCACGATCTCCCTCGGAACCATACGAAACCGTCTCCCGTGACTATAAGACCTAGGAGTCAACACAAAACAAGCCTGAAGAAACACTCCGAGAATTTAGCAAACTGCTGGGCTCTCCCAGTATCTGCATAACAAATCCTCAAGTGCTACTCCTGTCCCTCAAGACGCATTAGATAGACCAGAATGTCGTAAATAACACAGCAATAACTGGTCGAGGAACAGCCTGCAGAAATCTGGTTCATCACATTTACAAATGCTGCCAGGGCACTGGTGAGTCCAATGGCACACCAAAACACACAAAGCCCGTAGCACGCACAAGGCAGTCTTCGGAATGCCTTCACTCCGAATCTCAATAATGATGACCTGATCTCAAGCAAACTTAGAAGATGTCTCGTACTCTGGAGCCGATCGAAGAAATCGTCACGGCGAGGTGAAGGATACCTATCCGCACCGTAAGCCGGTTCACTTAACGATCTGTCGATACGCAACCCTAAACTGCCGTCTTTCTCCTTGACGAACAGAAATAGGAGCTTCCAAAAGTGAAACACTCAGATGCACAAAACTCCCCAAACCACAACTCTGCAGCTGATCCTTAAGCTCTTTAAGCTTCGCCGGCTCATCCGGAACAACGTCGGAAAAACTCTCGCACGAAAGGAACCCGGTCCAACAATCCCACTGTGGCTCCGTTATCACGAATGAATGCCAAGAATCCACGACATCTCCTCAGTAGCCGACTAGCGAAAAAGGCTGAATTCAAGCTGTGAGAGGCGACACAACTATCCACCTGCACAACAAGAACTGACCTGCCGGGAAAACAAACTTGACTGTTTCCTCACGGTAGTCCACAGACGCCTAACACGTAACTAAACAGTTAGTGCCCAGGAGAACGTCAAATCCAATATCTCTAGAAGGATCAAAACGACGGACGAATCTCTATCTCCTATCCGACTGGCACACAACTGAATACGTGTCGCGCAACAAAAGAATCGCTGACAGAAGTTAGCACAACTATGACTAATCTACCCAACCACGGTACAAGAATGAAAAACAAATGAATACATCAAAGAACATATAATTTAAGGGTACCTGAAAACTCCACATTGGACGTCTGCGCGTCCCGATGAGTAGAAGCAAACTCCTGTGTTTGCCCTCTACTCGCAGCTGGATGAACTCCTCTGGTAGACTGAGCCCTCTGAGCAAATCTTCCACGTCCACAGCCTCTCTGATGACGATCCTGACGAGGTGCTAAGGAATAATCCCTGACGAAGTGCTGAAGGCTCCCGCATCGAAAACATCCACGCGCTGACTGCTAACCATCGCGGGGATGAGAGCTGAACGACTGTCCTCGTCCTAAGCCTCTGCTACTCCCGCGACGGCCACGAAATCTGTCTCGATGACTAAACCTCTGTCTCTGGGCTGGTACACTGGTACGAGTCCTCCTCTATCGTGGAACTCTCTGAGCCTCTGGAATATGCGCCTCATCAACTGGTGCTGCAACCACTGGTGCTATGTAGGTGACGGACTGCTGCATGCTGATTGCAAGTGACAACTGAGTAACAGGGGTGGCAACCTCCTGTCGTAGCTCCCGAACGACCTCAACCAATGAAATCATCATCTGGCGGAAGTCCAGCATCTCTACCAAAAGTCTATCAATAGTATAGGTCATAGGCTGATCCGTCTGCACCTGTGCAACTAGAGTGCCATCCTGGTCAGTATTCGTCTCACCCGAGCCAACTCTGACCTCGGCCCTCGCTGCATCACTCTGAGTCCCTATAGTCATCGGCGGCAAGGCTATAAATAGATATAAGATTAGATGAGAATAAGGAATCGAATCTCAAGGATATGAATCATCAAGGAAGGAATTTCAAGAAAATTGTACTTAGGTCACTTTAGGCGAAGTATCGCATCATGGGTATACTGCAGACATACACACACTACGTTACTTTGCTTAAGCTACCTACTCCATCATACTAAGGTTATCCTACACTCCGAAAGGTAAAACCTAGCGCTCTGATACCAACTTTGTCACGACCCGAAATTGGCCCGTGACGGTCCTAATACTACGCAACGCCTAAAGACGTAACGCGGTAAAAGAAAGCCAAAACCCAGAAATCTAAACCAAGAAAATACGGAAAAAGATAATATAAGTTTTTGAAACATTTGAAATCGCAACCCAAATTCTTTAAACGTCCTACTCTCTTTCTTTAAAATTTTGAAAACACCCCCTTTTTGTAAAAACTAGTCAAGATGAATACAACACAAATATACGACGCCGTAGCGAAGAAATAAAGACAATGGAGAGAAAGCTGTATATAAAAGACAACAAATCCACAATTAATATACAATAACGTCCTCACCAAGTCTCTAAGTCAACAGCATAATAGTAGATGGAGAGTACAAGATATAATGAATGTACAATATGAAATACAGATAATCATCTAACCCACCTAAGCAAAATAGTAAACTGTGAGCCGATGGGATATCTGTAGCAAAATATGATAGATGGATACTGAATAGCGGGATAGCCTGCCTCGACTACTTTGGGGAACAACCTGAAACACATGTGGCACAACGGGGGTGAGTTGCCAACTCGTGAATAGTAGATAACATATGCAGGTAATCGCAGGAATGTACGTACATCATGAATCTAAGATATGTGATTACAGTAATAACATGTCATGCAAATGCTGAATAATGGAAAGTACACTAGCAGGTACAATCAAAATGTAAAGAAATAATAACATGACAATAGTGTGCAATAACTATGCAATAGGGATATGAGAAGGCAAATATGCAGCTATCAAAAGGGTACACTAACAAGTACTACCAATATATGAAACTGTGCATAAAATAGATAAGTGTGAGGTATGGGGTGGAATATGCCATTTCCACGGAAACCTGACATCGTGGCGGGATCACAATCCATCAAGACACTCAAATCCACAATTCCTCAAATCAGCCCCCAAACTGGGCTCTCACATCATATAAGTCTCACATCACCTCAATGTACAATATCGAATAGCTCTCCTATATCTCGAATGTACAAATCAACAATCTCTATCATATCCAATATCCAATCTCAATGAATCACCTATATCCCAAGTCGAATCTCGAGTAAATTCTAACATCCTAAATAAATATATATGCAGAAATAAATATGATGGGGTCAATACACATATTAGCGTCCCATTCCACTAATATTGCTGTAAGAGTATATATAAAAACGGCTAAATCCCCTGTTATATATTCAAAGGTATTAAAAGAAATATCATGAAAACAATGTGCCAAGCATCGACACAGAAATCCTGATAGGTACGTATCATACGCTGTCCCGAAAGCACAAGTGCCTAGCTCTGACCCTCGCCTTTCGACGTATGCATACGTGCATGACTCCCAACGGTGTCTCCATGTCCCCCGCCGAGTCATTAGTACTGTCACCGGTAGGTACTCGCCCGCCTCCAGGCTCAATCGGCAAAATCCATCGATCTTCTTGCCGAGGGGAACCATACCGGGCCCCACCATGTACCCTCTACGGCCTCGACGCCTCCTCGTAGGGGTATATATAAATCAGCACCGATAAAACTCATGGTGGATGCGCAAATATCATATCAAGGAAACCGGTTTTTTCAATGTATGCATAATTTCATGAACTCCCGCGGTTCCCAAATCAAGAAAACATCATCCAAAATCCCAATTACAATGCGCAAATCCAGGAATAAATATATGCGATATATCTGAAATGCGAGCATATAAATGAGAATATGTAGCTGAAACCAGATGTATGCGAAACCAATAAGGTACAGCTAAGAAACATCAGTAAAGGTAAATGTGTAACAGCAACTGAATATGTGTGTAACATACAGGTATAGCAATGTATAGGTATCTACCTATAAGAACTGATGTCGTATACCCCCCTGGGTATAAGTAAAATATGTGCAAGGTATAACTGTAGCTGTATCGCAAGGTGTATATGTACCTATCACTAGAGGTATAATACACTATAGGTATACCGATAAGCTAGATGTCATGTGTGATAAGCAATAGTATCTATAATGGTTAGTGTATGACATGGCAATTATTGACGGTGTGTGTGTAGCATACAATCCGTGGTCGTGCAACATGAACCGTCAATAATGTGTGCAGTGCCCTACGGCTACTAGTCACAGTACAACTATATCTAAGTAAAATAGGGTAAAGGCGCAATTCTAACAATGACGTAGAATATGCGACAAGTATTAGAATCCTAGCCCAGACGCATAACGCCATGCGGGCGATTCCCCTGTAGATGTTAAATCTACTCACCTACGCTAGGTGAATCCTACCATCTGCTCCCCCCTGTAGCAGTGTCCGTAGTCCCTGCCTGCAAACCTGCAAATAAGACATGGAAATCATATATAAGCCAAATATTCCGCAAAACACGATATCGAACCCAAACGAGAAACTCACGTCGCGAACTAAACGCGCGTGTGCACGATACGCTAAAACGTGTGTATACGCGTCTAAAACTACCGCGACACGCCGCGATACGCTGGATCACAGAACCCACCCACGTATCGCGCGTATCGCGCAAACACCACGAACTAGAAATGCGATATATTGCCCCAGATTTTCCTACAGGCCAAATCTTACAAAACTAGACATGCCAAAGCACTAGACTACACAGCATAGAAGCCTAGCCAAGACACCAACACCCCAGCCCCCAACTTGGCCGCAATTTGCGGCCAAACCTAATAAATCTGCGGCCAGAAACTAGAATGAGGGGCTCGTGTTCTTGTGGTGTGTTCTAGACTTAGTGAGCATGCCCCAGTTTTCTCAATTTTGTTCTGAAGGATCCGGGTCAAAAGCAGATTACAAAAATGCTAATATATCGCATTAAAACGCCAATTTTGCACAAAACACAACCCTATGGTATTTTAGTGAAATCTGGGGTTAAACTCAGGTAAGGTGGCCCTAATAACACTTAAATAGGTAGGGTTTACCAACACATTCATCAATATATCAAATTTCCTCATAAATCACCATAATTAGCACTAAACTAGCTAATTAACACTAATCGAAGCTAATCGATGCACAACTAAAGCAACTAGGGGATTGGGTTAAGAAGTATACCCTACGAGATCCTAGGAAGCAGGTGAAGAAGTGAATGGAGGGGGAAGAGCTTCTACAAGTTGCTGGAGCTGCTGCTGCTACAGCTACTGCTGATGCTGTTACTGCTACTGCTGCTGAAGTTGTTATTGCTGCTGCTGCCTTGGCTATTGATGCTGCTGCCCTGGGCTGCTGCTGCTACTACTGCATCTCCTCCTGCTGTTGTGGGAGTTGCTGGTGCTGATGCTAGTGTGTGCTGGTCATGGAGCTGCTGCTGTTGCTATCTTCTGGTGATACTACTTCTTCTGGTGCTGCTTCCCTTGTTGCTGTTGCTGCTGCTGCTGCTGTTGTTGTTGTTTTAGCTGCTGCTGCTGATGTGTAGGTGTGTGTGTGTGAATGTGAGTGGGAGTGAAGTGAGAAGGGAAAAAATGGAGAGGTAAAGAATGATGGCACAAGTGGTCAACCCCTCTCCCTCTCCCTCTCTCTCTCTTCATTTAATGAAGCATGACAAAGCCATCATGCCCCATTCTCACTCTCTCTCTCTCTCACCAAGGTCAACACAAGAACGATCATTTTAAATTTAAAACCCCATTTAAATCCATTTTTCTTTTAAAAACAACCATATTCAAATAAAAACCCAAAAGCAACTAATACAATATTAAACTAGATTAGGGAATGGTTAGTTCACCATGTTGCTAATCATGGTTAAACCCCCAAAACAACCCTAGTTATCATGCACAAGTGTGTGCAAGCCTAAGAAAAATCTAATAAAATACTCAATAAATAGGATAAAATATTTAAAAACCAAATTGGTAAACTTTTTATTAAAAACCATACATTAAAATATAATTAGCTACAAAACACATTCTAAGGTGTTACAGTACTCATGTCACCTGGGAACTGATAACTGACGATAGGTATAGTACCAACCAACAGTTCCCGACGAGCCTGTCTAGTGTACTCGTAACCCAACGAGCACCCGTATACTATCTCCAGTACGATGTACTGATGGCTGTGGGACAGACCATCTCCCTTGCCAGGATGGGAAGCGCATACGCTAGTTTACTCCGGAGTATCGAAGCCCTGTCTCGATAGTCCTACGACTAGGGACCTGTATAAGGATGTGCTTATAGATTACCCAGCCCCCACGAGTGTGACTGCCATCACAACGCTAGTAATCAAGCAAAGATCCTAAGGGCTCTACTAATATGTATAAGCGATATGCTAAAAGAAACACATGCACATATTGAAGTAGAAACAAACCAAGTAGCATACTACCATTTTGAATAAGATTGTCTATACAATTGTGAATATCCCAAGCTTCCATTAAGTAATATACAAGCTATTATGATACAGTAATGGCCTCTAGGGCATATACACTAACAGGTTTAGTGTCACTGCGTGTCGCGACGTGTCGGGGTAGTTTAAGACTCGTATACACACGTTTCTGCGTATCGGACACACGCGCGTTTAGTTCGCGACGCGAGTTTCTCGTTAGATTTCGATATCGCGTTTTTGCAGTATTTTGCTTATGTGTATCCCTTGTGTAAATTCTAGGTTCGCAGGCGGGTACGTCGGACGCCGCAAAGAAAGGGAAACAGGTGGTCGGCTACGCTTAGCACAAGACCAAGTGAGTAGATTTATCATCTACGGGGAAATCTCCCGTATGGCGTTAAGCGTCAGGGCGTGATAGCACATTCTAGTCGTATATATTCATATATACTATTGTAGCATACCAATTCCTTGTTGCATATAGAAATGATAGTTAGATGACACTACACTGTCACTAACGGTTTAAGCTGCACGAGCACTATTTGTATGATACACTCACACCGTAAGTGATTGCCATGACACTCGCATTATAGGATTGCTACGAATCATATATCATTTGAGTACCACATCATTGATGATTAGACATGACTTTGTCACATATTGGCGCATATTTACAATGATATCTTCATACTTGCGCACATGCATACTGTATATTCATAGTAGTGCTTACATACAGTGATATCTTCATACCTGCGCACATGCACACTGTATATTCATAGTAGTGCTTACACACATTGATATCTTCATACTTTCGCACCTGTACACTGTATATTCATAGTAGTGCTTACATACATTGATATCTTCATACTTGCGCACATGCACACTTTATATTCATAGTAGTGCTTACATACATTGATATCTTCATACTTGCACACCTGCACACTGTATATTCAAAGTAGTGCTTACATACATTGATATCTTCATACTTGCGCACATGCACACTGTATATTCATAGTAGTGCTTACATACATTGATATCTTCATACTTACGCACATGCACACTATATATTCATACGGGTGCACACACACAGTGATGTCTTCATACTTGCGCACATGCACACTGTATATTCATACTGGTGCACACACACATTGATATCTTCATACTTGCGCACATGCATACTATATATCCATATTAGTGCACATATATATTGGCACACTCATATTTGCGTATATATCCACATGCACATCCATACCTATATACATACATATGTCACATACATGGATGATATTGGCTTGATTTCTAGAAAATGGGGACCACATGAGATATTTTCAAACTGGATCCATTTTAAAAAGAGCGGTTTCCCCCTTTTTATTCTTAGTGTCATACGTCACATTGCATGGATTTACGCATTGAGTTTTAGATTCATGTGATTTCTGGATTTGAGAACCGAGGTATTATTTTAAGGAAATACGCACTGTTTTAAAAACCCGGTTCCTCTTGATATGATATTTCAGTGCGTCCACCATGAGTTTTCTCGGTTCTTGAGAGCTTGTGTGATTATACCCGATTCGAGGAGTGGTAGGCACCGTCTGCGGGTACATGGTGGACCCGGTATGGTATCTCGGGGTAAGAAGACTCGTATAGTTAGACGGTGAGCCCGGCGGAGAGACTACTACCTACCGGTGATTGGTTGGACCTGGCGGTTATCCGGAGGATACTAACCAGAGCTGAGAGATGGATACGGGCTGATCCGTTCTGCCGGGGCCGAGGGCCGATTCCTTAGACGGAGCCCGTAGGCCGATCCGAACTGACGGAGCCCGATACATGAGGATTTGCGTGTCGATACTGGACACGATTATTTTATGATATTTCGAGTGCCGATGTTGGGCACTCACGATTCGATGAGCTGTACAGGATTTGAGGGCCGATTAGAGAGACGGCGCCTGAGTTTTTACTGGGATTTGGGTGTATTGGATGGACCCCGGTTATTTTTCCATGTTGACATTCCATGTAGATGATATTTATTCCCATTCTCAGCATTCGGTGTTATGCATCTCATCCTATATAGATGTTATTAGATTGCATTTGCTATGCATGATTATTGCATACCCTGCTCATCCTATATAGATGTTGTTAGATTGCATTTGCTATGCATGACTATTGCATACCCTGCTCATCCTATATAGATGTTATTAGATTGCATTTACTATGCATGATTATTGCATACCCTGCTCATCCTATATAGATGTTATTAGATTGCAATTGCTATGCATGACTATTGTATACCCTGCTCATCCTATGTAGAGGTTATTAGATCGCACTTGTTGCATGATTTTTGCATCCAGCCCATCATATAGATTTTATCTGTTGGCATAGGTTAGAGTATCGCAGTACGTGCATACTCGCGATTACCTTTACATGTTATCTACTATTCACGAGTTGGCAACTCACCGCCGTTTTGCCACAGTGTTTGCAGGTTGCCCTTCGGAGTAGTCGCGGCCGGCTACTTTCTTGCATCTTTTTCTACGGATACCACTGCAGTTGGCGCGTGAGCCTTTTAGTTGATAGGTGGGTTTTTGCGGTATCCGTTTATTTTCCAGTTGTATACACTGTTGTATCTAGTACTCTCCTTCTACTATTCATGTATTGACTTAGAGACTAGTTGTGAGGACGATGTATATTATTTTGTACTCTGGTGTCGAGCTCGTTGTAAGCCGACTTTATTTATGCAGTTTTATCTTTCATGATACTTGTTTTCACTTATATTGCTCATTTCTTCGCTACGGCATCGTATATTATTATTGTGGTGGTTGTTTCCGCCGTTTTCCGTGATTGCTCGCGTTTGGGATGCTTTATTCATATTATATGTCATCTTTATTTATATCTTGTCTTGTACCCGATTTCGGGGCTAGTTTTTACAAAGGAAATGCTGCCGAAATTTTTAAGAAAACAACTTAAACTTTAAAGAATTTTACTAAATTACTTAAGGTTTTCTAAATGTTTTAACAAATGTTTCTATTAAATGTTTTAACACTTACTACTTTAATGGTTTTGATTTCTGGGTTTCGGGTTACTTAGTCGCGTTACACCTGTAGACGTTACGTGGTTAAGTGCCGGTCACGGGCCGAACTTTGGGTCGTGACAAAGTTGGTATAAGAGCGTAGGTTTTACCTTTCGGAGTGTAGGATGACCCTGGTATGATGGAGTAGGTAGCTGAAGCAGAGTGGCGTAGCGTGTGTATGTTCCGCGGCATACTCATGACACGGTACTCCGCCTAAGCGACCTTAGGACTTATTGATTGAAATTCCTTCATGATTATCTACATTCTTGCGATTCGATTTCCGTATCCTTATCGAATCCTACTTTCTTTTCAGCCATTATGCCGCCAAAGACTACGAGGGCGCAGAGAGCGGCCGCGAGAGCCGAGATTCGAGTAGACTCGTCTGAGACGAGGACTGACCCGGGCAGTACACCCGTTGTACCAGAGCAGACTGTTCCTTCTACGACAGATCGGATCGCTATGCTAGGGGCCGGTATGCAGGAGATGCGCAAGATGATAGGGTCGTTAGTCGAGACACTTCAAGCGCAGTGACCAGAGGTAGTTCCACCCGTTACGGGGACCGCGATGGTACCTACAGTACAGGCAGTTGCCCCTGCAGCCACGGAGGTTATTACAGTATCGCTATCAGAGTTTATAAGGTTGAAGCCTCCGGTCTTCACAAGCACCGATGCAGCCGAGGACCCACAGTCTTTTATTGATAGGATAGCCCAAATATGTCGTTCACTCATATGCTCAGATGCGAGATGGGTAGAGTTCACGAGCTTTTGCCTGGAAGGTCTTGCGCAGAAATGGTGCGAATCGGTCGAGAAGGGCATAGCAGCAGGTCTTCCTCCTATGACCTGGACTGAGTTTGTGACGGTATTGCTAGTCCGTTTCCTTCCCCAGATTGTCAGGGATGCCCGAGCACACAGGTTCAAGTCTTTACGCCAGACGCCGGAGATGACAGTGGCAGAGTACGATGTACTATTCACCGAGCTATCTGTTTATGCTCCATATTTGGTAGCTACTGAGGAGATTCGAGTCAAGAGGTTTGTTCGAGGCTTGCTTACCCCACTGTTCCTTACGATCAGCGCACAGCATTGCGAAACTTATGCAGCAGCTGTAGACGCAGCCCTATTAGTCGAGGAGCGTCTTGCAGAGACTTCGGTAGTTCCAGGGCCGAAGAGGGTTCGTACTGACACAGCAGCACGGAGACTTCCATTCAGACGCCATGATAGATGTCGCATATGTGGCAGAGACTCGGGGCGAGGTCAGAAGTTTAGCTCTTATCCCTAGGAGGGTCAGCAGTTGTCGCGTGGATGCTTTGGGTGTGGTAGTCCCCGTCACCGCATCAGAGATTGTACCGAGATACGCCGGAGGGAGGCAGCAGTATCACATGTCACACTTCCACCTTCCCCATAACAGAGGGCGTTGCCTATTGCACCTACTATTGCTCCGCGTTAGACTCATGCACAGAGAGGCCGTGGTCGCGGAGTGTTTGCTCATAGAGGACGAGGTGGCCGAGGCAGAGGACAGCCAGCTGCCGGTAGAGTACAACCAGTTTCTAGTAGAGGACCGCCAGTCGCAGATGGAGGACAGGCATGAGTTTTCGCGTTGATGCATCAGGATGCGCAGGCGTCCAATGCGGTGGTCTCAGGTACCCTATCAATATGTTCTGTTGATGCACACGTGTTGTTTGATCCAGGATCCACGCACTCATACGTTTCCACACACTTCGTGCTGAGTTTGGGTAGAAAGTCCGGTTTGCTTGATCAGCTGCTTGTTGTGACCACTCCTGTAGGTGAGTCGTTTGTTGCTAGACACGTGTTCCGATCCTGTGTTGTCCGTATTGGCGAGAGAGAGTTGCCTGTCGACTTGATCTTTCTTGAGATGTTGGACTTCGACGTTCTTTTGGGTATGGATTGGCTAGCCACGTGCTATGCGTCTGTGGACTTCCGTGAGAAGACAGTTAGATTTTGTTTTCCCGGCGAGTCTGATTTTATTGTGCAGGGGGACCGTGGTGCCGCTCCTCACAGTTTGATTTCTTCTCTTCGCGTTGGACAGCTTTTGAGGAAGGGATGTCAGGGATTTCTAGCCGATGTTTGCGATACTAGAGCTACGGATGTTCCGTTGGACCAGGTTCCGATTGTTCGTGAGTTTCCTGATGTTTTCCCTGACGAGCTTCCTGGGCTACCTCCTGAGCGCGATATTATTTTCTGCATTGACTTGATTCCCCGCACGGGACCTATTTCTATACCGCCTTATCGGATGGCCCCGGCGGAGCTTAGAGAGTTGAAAGGTCAGTTGCTAGATTTGCTGGATAAGGGACTTATTCGACCCAGTGTGTCTCCTTGGGGTGCTCCGGTCCTGTTTGTCAAGAAGAAGGACGGCCGTTTACGTTTGTGTATCGACTACCACCAGCTGAACAGGGTTACCGTGCGGAACAGATATCCCTTGCCACGCATCGACGACTTGTTCGACCAGCTTCAGGGCGCAGGGCATTTTTCGAGGATTGACTTGCGATCAGGATACCATCAGTTGCGGGTTCGACAGGAGGATATTCCGAAGACAGCTTTCCACACGCGTTACGGCCATTATGAGTTTTTGGTGATGTCGTTCGGACTCACCAATGCCCCAGCAGCATTTATGAACTTGATGAACCGTATTTTTAAGCCGTATCTTGATTTGTTCATCATCATATTCATTGACGATATTTTGGTGTATTCCCGGAGCCGAGAGGACCACGAGCAGCTCCTGCGGATCACACTGCAGACTTTGAGGGAGCACCAGCTATTCGCAAAATTCTCCAAGTGCGCATTCTGGCTTGACAGCGTAGACTTCTTGGGTCACGTGATTACACGAGATGGTATATGTGAGGACCCGAAGAAGATCGAGGCCGTTCAGCGTTGGCCCAGACCCACATCTGTTACTGAGATCCGCAGCTTTTTAAGACTGGCCGGCTACTACAGGCGATTTGTGCAGGACTTCTCCCGTATTGCTGCACCGTTGACAGGGTTGACTCGGATGAGAGATCCTTTCGATTGGACAGAGGAGTGCGAGCATAGCTTTCAGCAGTTACGGACTCGTTTGACTACGGCACCGGTGTTATCATTGCCTTCATGATCGGGCGGTTTTGTGGTCTATTGTGACGCTTCTCAAGTGGGGCTAGGGTGCGTATTGATGCAACATGACAGGGTGATCGCCTATGCTTCACGGCAGTTGAAGAAACACGAACAGAACTACCCCACTCACGATTTGGAGATGGCTGCAGTAGTCTTTGCAATCAAGATGTGGCGATAATACCTATACGGCGAGTCGTGCCAGATATTCACTAATCACAAGAGCTTAAAGTATATATTTCAGCAGCGAGACTTGAATCTTAGACAGCGCCGTTGGATGGAACTAGTAAAGGACTACGATTGCGAGATCTTGTATCACCCGGGCATGGCTAATGTAGTGGCGGATGCTTTGAGCAGGAGGCCCGGGGGTAGTCTATCTTGTTTGAGCGCAGTGCAGAGGCAGTCATCGGCAGATTGGCAGATTTTATGCGACAGCCGAGTGCAGTTCGAGTTCACGCCGATCGGGGGACAGTTTGCGCATGTTCGTGCACGCCCACAGTTTCTTGACCGTATACATGAGGCACAGTAGAGTGATGACCGTTGTTCGGATATCATGGCACAGATTGGACAGGGCAGATTTTCCGAGTTCGTGATTGATGATCTGGGATACTGCGATTTGGGATTAGACTGTGCATACCGGACGGTGAGGGACTGCGGCGTGAGATTTTTGAGGAGGCACATAGATCGGTATACAACATTCATCAGGGTTCCACCAAGATCTACCATGATATGAGAGACGTTTACTGGTGGGATGGGATGAAAAGGGACATCACAGACTTCGTGTCGAGATGCCTGACTTGTCAGCAAGTAAAGGCCGAGAACCAGAGGCCAGCGGGAGAGCTACAGCCGTTACCCATTCCGGAGTGGAAATGGGAACAGATTTTTATGGACTTCATTGTGTGTAACATTTCAAAATAATAAAATATCATTTTCGGGAAATTTTATAAATTAATATTACTTTATTGAATATTTTAATAATTCGGTACAATTAAATACAGATAAATAGACAAAAATTTGGAAAATTCTAAAATAGGGTAATTTAGAGGATTATACCATTTTTAAGTTGTTATGATTAGTTATATGCTAATTGAGTGCTAATCGCGATTAAAAAATCGCTAATTGGTTTTTTAGCATTTTTGTGCAAAACATGCACATATCATTTTTATCACACTTGTGCATTTTCTATCATGTTATTTGGGGTTACTATTCTAGTGAGAAGGTTTTAGAGAAAAGGAAAAAGAAAAGAAAAGAAAATGGAATAAGGAATAAAGAAATGAGGTATGGTGAGAGAGAGAGAGAGAGGTATGGTTTCACTTTGACCTTGGACTTAGCCATCTCTTCATTCTTCCTCTCATTTTCTCTCTCCCTCTTCCCCTTCTCCTGCTGCTGTTGCTCCTTCATCTCCCTCCCCTCTTCAACTCCTCAAATCACCTCTAAAATTACACCAAAACCTCACTCTCATTTCACAAAAAAATGTGCTTAAGCTTGCAAGCTATAGGATGGACCAAGAAAGCTTTCATTTTGGTGCTGTTAAGGATTCATATGGGTCTTATGAGGTAATTCCTTCACAATTAGAGTGGTATTTCTAGTGCTTAAGCTTCGATTCAAGTTTCATATCGATATTGTGTGTTTTTATGGATTTGAGGATAACCTAGTTAGGGTTTGAGGAAAAATTGAGTTGTGAAGTGAAACTAAGACTTGTTGTGACCTTAGAATCTTGGTGTGATGTTATATTGGACCCTAACCTGAAGCTTTAACCCAGAATGCGGATTGATGAGACAATGTCGGGAAAAACTGCAATTCTGGGATTGTATTTGGAAATCTGCTATCACCCGAGACATCCAAAAATAAAATTGATTGGACAGTGAGACGTGTAGGCACCCAGGAACCACCACACAAGACCCTAGCCCCCAAATCCAAGACCCGCCGCAGATTTATTCAGTTTGGCCGCAATTTGCGGCCAGACCTGCACCAATTTGGGTCGTTTTGATTCTGCTGCTCCTACATCTATAGTTTAGGCCCCTGGCATGTATAGATTTGTCTAATTTGACCTAGGGTGAAATCTGGAGCCTATTTCCTTAATTGCTGTTTTGGATTCGTGTTTCCGTATTCCGTATTTTTAATTCTGAATTTGTGTATTGTGTTTTACCTCGACTATTTGGCGTTTATACGACGATATCGAGGGTTGTTGATGGGTTTGGAAGGCGTTGTCCATATGTTCTAACCTATAGATCTTAGCGTATCGTTGTGAGATTCGTATGCCGTTTTAGTTCGGAATTGGTTTTGATACGCATTTGCGATACATTAATGTATAGGTACCCCATGAAGACTTCGGGACGACAAGCAAACGCGTGGTGACGTCGACAATGATGACGCAAGGTGAGTAGATTATATCTACAGGGGGAAGTCGGGGGATGATGTATAGCACCCCCGCAGTCCGTAGTTGATATATTATATATGATAGTTATAGTGTGTTATGTATATTGTGTTAGGTGTTTTATGGATAGTTTAGGCTTAGAAGTAAACTAGTGTAGTTCATAGCCACGAACCCTAGAATAGGTTTACACCCACACGCACACCCTTGCATATTCACTATATTTACACTGTGTTGATGATGATATTAGATGACTTTGGAGATGAGTCGATAATATTGGGCTTGGTGCCGTGAGATCGGTGATTTAATATGATTCGTATTTGGGATACGATATGTGATTCTTAGCGGGCCTTTGGGCATGTGTTTTACCCCCGCATTCATAATTATATAGATGGTATCGATTTGTACTAGACTTAGATTCAGTATCCCAGATTATGTGTTATGATGATAGGAATACCAGGTACTTGATGAGATAATGTGATATTGACCCGTACCCAGCTATTGGGATGTCGTACGACGATTTACCGTACGAGCTTTATATTGATGATAGATCCGCACTCATGACTTGAGGATTGTCATATGATATACTGTATTGTACGCGATACTATTGAGGCGGGATCACCGATTATTATATGTATATATATTTATATCGACTTAGATTTAGGTAGATTCCATACCCCTCCCGGTTGACTTGATACTTAGATCTTTGGTTTGCATAATAGATGTTAGACTAGACCCGAGTCATACCTATTACAAAAACTCCGATTTGTCTTATTTCAAATGGCAAGCTGTATTATTATTCATTTACCATTTATTCTACGGCTCACAGTGCATTGCATGCTCATATGTTATTGATTCATATTCCTTGTGCATATGCCTTTACATAGTTGCATGATTATATTAGTGTTCTTGTTGCATATATTATAATTCATGGATTTCGCAATGTGATATGGTTGCATATGATGATTCTGGATTGTTTTACTCCTGCGTATATATATCAGTGGTATGGGACGCTGAAATATATATGTATACCCATAGAGTATATATATATTAGTGGTATGGGACGCTGATATATATATACGCATACTTAATATATCATCATGATGATCTATGCAAATTTACATATGCATTATGAGAGAAGCCTATGTGCTCGGAGCCAATGAGCTCGATGTGAGAGGAGCCTATGTGCTCGGAGCCTATGAGCTCGATGTGAGAGGAGCCTATGTGCTCGGGGCCTTTATGGTCGATGGCATATTATATCTTCCCTACCCCACATTTATTGTATATGCATTGTATCACATATTAGTAGTACCTGATAGAGTACCTTCTTGAATGCCGCATACATATCGGATACATGATATATAGGTTTCACTTGATTTTGAGATATATAGTTTGTGTCGATGCTCGACGTTGATTTTCTGATGATTTCAGTTATGATATCTTCTGTTTTCATTTTACCGCATACATACATCATATTTATGACATATTATTACGTGAGGCACTGGCACGAGTACTTGGCACTACACTTATGTTCAGATGTTACATTGCCACTTTACTATGATTCAGACTTATTCATTTGAGGTTTATATTATATCTGATCGTTTGACTTAGGATTATGTCATGCTTTCAATTTCTGCTTCTAGATATTTTCTATTCACGAGTTGGCAACTCACCCCCATTGTGCCACAGTTCTTGCAGGTTTTGCCGTACAGGTTCCATAGCGGCATTTCCAGCACATTGCTTCCTTTGCGGGTGATTTGCTTGGTAGGTGGGTTCTTTGCATCAGAACCACCCTTGTTTATGTATTATTCTTTGTATCTAGAAATTCCATCAACCAAAAACTTGTATATTGTTTCAGACTCAGACACTAGTGATGTATTATTTCGACCTTAGAGTCGCGCTTAGTAGTGTTAAAGTTTTCGTGTTATTGTGAGTTTCTTTTGAGTTTGATCCTCGCCCTTCGGCGTAGTATATTATATTGCTTGTGTGGGTTGTACTCTTTGTTTATGCGAAGTAAGTGTTAGATAAAATGCCTCAAGGGAAAATAATTTACAAGATATGTTTCTTTACTCTTAAAATGGTTTTAGATTTCTTGGCTTTTGGCTTACTTGGATCAGATGGAGTCCTATAGACTTCATATGGTTCAAGGGCCAGTCACGTGCTCTTTCGGGTCGTGACAAAGTTGGTATCAGAGCGCTAGGTTAACCTTGGTTCGAGTCTAAGTTTGACTATGTGGAGCCTAGGGCGTCTATATATACACGGAACTTAGGCTTGACCTTACGGAACATAGACTTAGTAGAGGGGGTATTAGACCCGAACTTTCGTCGCGTAGGATGACCCTTGGTTAATGGAATAGGTGACTAAAGTAGAGTGACGTACCGTGGGTATGTTCCGCTGCATACTTACGGTAGGCTACTCCGCTTAAGGAACCTTAGGATGCATATATTTTCGAGATCAGTGATTCTCTTCATATCCATGATTATACATCCATTTGAAATCCTCGATGCTATTACTTCCATGATCACACTTTCATTGATGCTGTTCCTTCTTAGGATCATGTATCCACTCTGGATCTATTGTTTTCTTTCTTGCCATTGATCTGCTCTGTTCGAGACTCGATTGAGGTTCCTGTCGCCATTGTTTGAGCGCAGTTGGGCTGCTGCTAGGGTTACGATCAGGGCGAGCTCGTCTGGTACGAGGGCCGACCGTTGTGTTTTCTGGTGACATGGGAACGTCTCGAGTTAGTACTGGTGATTGTGACCTCTAGTGGAGGCGAGTGCTTGGTTTTACACCGGATGATCGAGCCATTGTTAGAGCTGTCAGTTGAGAGAGGACTGTTGAAGTATAGCATACCTCAGAGTGTATGATGTTGCCTAACCTGCAGACAGATGGACCAGCTGTTGCTGAGATTGATAGGATGTCGCTTCCGGAGCTTACGAGCTGAGATCGCCGGAGCATCCAGGCAGATATGAGACAGATGATAGCTTGTCTACACGATTTAAGAGACGAAGGTGATTCGTCCGATTTATGCGCCGGAGCAGGCCCAGTTGAGTTGAAGATTTCCCGTATGGAGAGTCTTACTCAGATCTAGAGCAGACCAATTTAGAGATGACCGCCAGTGTATCGCCTTTCCTGGAGGATTGAGGTGCTGTTCAGCATACAGGCGAAGGAGCCAGTTGTTACTGCGAACAACGAGATGTTGCCCCGGATGTTGGAGCTATTGCGGTACGAGTTGTACTATGAGATGATAGAAGGTCGTTAGTCATCAAAGATGAATAATTAGGACATGTGGACTGTTCGCCTACCCCGATGCGAGGTCATCAGATAGAATGATTCCAGCTAGAGGCGACTTCGTGCAGGTTTGTTGAGAGTCGATTGAGACGATCGAATGTCAGGAGCACATTTTCCAAGTTTAAAGTATTCGGAAAGACATGCAAGCGATTCTATGGACCCTCTAGGAAAATGAAACCCTAACTCGACTTAGTGACCGTGTGAAAGCCTTTGAACCTTAGGGTTTGCGGCAATTCCGCGGCGCCATTAATGAGGCTTGGGTTTGCCCTTCTACGGCTGGACTATTGATGCTGTGGTATGTACTCGATACTATTAAACTGTACCCAAGATGTTGATCTCTTGGGGGATTATGAGGGTCTGACGATTCGGTTGGATGATTCGACATCATTCGGATATCATGTGAAGGGACACACTGCTGGGGAGACTCCAGATATGAGGATAGCCATTAGAGCACAGTACGTGCAGCCATGATGAGACGAGTCCAAATCAGTCGACATTGAAGCAGAGTGAAGTAAAGAGTTCCCAAGAGATTTTGACGCGATGACGTCCCACTCCGCTGACATCAGAGATGCGATACGCATGCAGAGGCATTGTATATGGATATACCTTCCAGAAGGAGTTGCAACGAGTATGCTGCCATTCCGGAAAAAGAATTTGCTTCAGCAATGGATGATGACTTCCGGGAAATTCGGCAGGAATGAGATTTGAGAGAGACCTCGACAGGACCTTTCTGGAATACTATACGAGAAGACCTAGACCCAGGAGTGGTCATATTGCGCACAGCCAGCAGGCCAGAGTTCGGCATCGTCGACGAGGTAGTTGACCAGGTTCGGATAAAGGACCTTACCCAGATGCGTTGTGAGTTGATCGAGGACGGACGAGTATTGAGTATTCATCCGATGGTTGGGACGTGTTCCCGAGGACCTGTTCGGCCAGACATCTTCTACAGAATGATGAAGCTACAGAGTACGCGATTTCGAGTCCGTGCGAGAGACTTCGGATTGACCGTGGCCGAGAACAGTGAAGTACGTAGATAACATGGCGTGAAGTCATAGTGGACAACGATAGAGACAAGTGGAACCAGAGGTTCGTGTGAGACGCTGACGAGCTGTCGTTACTTCCCGTCGAGACTAGAGACCTGATATACTTACAGAGGCGTTGGGATGCGACCGATTTCCGAGAAAATGCTGTGCTGAGAACGCAGATGTCCATCGAGCGATAAAAGAGATATGCAAAAGTACCAGCCTCCGTACAGACCGGCATAGGCAAGATCGGAAGAGACCTTGAGCGGGATTCCTTCTAGGACACCGCTGCCATGATATTTGCACCCAGGATCGGATGTGTAATGTATATTCAGAGGACCTGAGGTCGATGCCAGTGACATGCTGCTTTACAAGTGGTCGTGAGGATTGACCGAGAGATGACCAGAGAAGTGCCAGAACGGAATCGTCTCTGTTAGCACACCTGACAGGGCCGATGAGCCGATTGATTGGAAATTGGTAATCCGTAGAGGAGATAAGGACCCAGAGACAGAAGATGCCAGACCGTGAGCTAGAGGCAAGTAGATATCTTGCGCTGCTAGTATTGGATGCACCCTTAGTGTTTTGAGGTACGATTTTTGTGCACAGCAGATGCACTAAATCGGGTTTCCTTGTGCATGTCAGATGCACCTGGTTTTGCTGTCAGGCACACTCGTTGCCTATGATAGATGTTGTGTGCACACCCGTTGCACCTGTGTGGTACTTATGTGGATTTTGTTTTCCGTGCGCACCTGACGCACGGGGTATTCTTATATACGCCTTAGGATTGACGTTTGTGGAGCCCCGACAATTTGGATTTTTGCTGAAATGTTTTAGTACTTGGGGGTTTAAATTTAAATTCGGGGACCGAATTTATTTAAGGGGGGTACATTGTAACATTTCAAAATAATAAAATATCATTTTCGGGAAATTTTATAAACTCATATTACTTTATTGAATATTTTAATAATTCGGTATAATTAAATACAGATAAATGGAGAAAAATTTGGAAAAATTATGGAAAATTCTAAAATAGGGTAATTTAGAGGATTATACCATTTTTAAGTTGTTATGATTAGTTATATGCTAATTGAGTGCTAATCGCGATTAAAAAATCGCTAATCGGTTTTTTAGCATTTTTGTGCAAAACATGCACATATCATTTTTATCACATTTGTGCATTTTCTATCATGTTATTTGGGGTTACTATTCTAGTGATAAGGTTTTGGAGAAAAGGAAAAAGAAAAGAAAAGAAAATGGAATAAGGAATAAAGAAATGAGGTATGTAGAGAGAGAGAGAGGTATGGTTTCACTTTGACCATGGACTTAGCCATCTCTTCATTCTTCCCCTCATTTTCTCTCTCCCTCTTCCCCTTCTCCTGCTGCAGCTGCTCCTTCATCTCCCTCCCCTCTTCAACTCCTCAAATCACCCTAAAATTACATCAGAACCCCACTCTCATTTCACAAAAAATGTGCTTAAGCTATATGATGGACCAAGAAAGCTTTAATTTTGGTGCAGTTAAGGATTCATGTGGGTCTTATGAGGTAATTCCGTCACAATTAGAGTGGTATTTCTTGTGCTTAAGCTTCGATTCAAGTTTCATATCGATATTGTGTGTTTTTGTGGATTTGAGGATAACCTAGTTAGGGTTTGAGGAAAAATTGAGTTGTGAAGTGAAACTAAGACTTGTTGTGACCTTAGAATCATGGTGTGATGTTATATTGGACCCTAACCTGAAGCTTTAACCCAGAATACGGATTTATGAGACGATGTCGGGAAAAACTGCAATTCTGGGATTGTATTTGGAAATTTGCTATCACCCGAGACATCCTAAAATAAAATTGATTGGACAGTGAGATGTGCAGGCACCCAGGAACCACCACACAAGACCCTAGCCCCCAACTCCAAGACCCGGCCGCAGATTTATTCTATTTGGCCGCAATTTGCGGCCAGACCTGCACCAATTTGGGTCGTTTTGATTCTGCTGCTCCTACATCTGTAGTTTAGGCCCCTGGCATGTATAGATTTGTCTAATTTGACCTAGGGTGAAATCTGGAGCCTATTTCCTTAATTGTTGTTTTGGATTCGTGTTTCCGTATTCCGTATTTTTAATTCTGAATTTGTGTATTGTGTTTTACCTGGACTATTTGGCGTTTATACGACGACATCGAGGGTTGTTGATAGGTTTGGAAGGCGTTGTCCATAGGTTTTAACCTATAGATCTTAGCGTATCGTTGTGAGATTCGTATGCCGTTTTAGTTCGGAATTGGTTTTGATACGCATTTGCGATACGTTAATGTGTAGGTACACCATGAAGATTTCGGGACGACAAGCAAACGCGTGGTGACGTCGACAATGAAGACGCAAGGTGAGTATATTATATCTATAGGGGGAAGTCGGGGGATGACGTATAGCACCCCCGTAGTCCGTAGTTGATATACTATATATGATAGTTATAGTGTGTCATGGATATTGTGTTAGGTGTTTTATGGATAGTTTAGGCTTAGAAGTAAACTAGTGTAGTTCATAGCCACGAACCCTAGAATAGGTTTACACCCACACGCACACCCTTGCATATTCACTATATTTACACTCTGTTGATGATGACATTAGATGACTTTGGAGATGATTCGATGATATTGGGCTTGGTGCCGTGAGATCGGTGATTTGATATGTTTCGTATTTGGGATACGATATGTGATTCTTAGCGGGCCTTTGGGCATGTGTTTTACCCCCGCATTCATAATTATATAGATGGTATCGATTTGTACTAGACTTAGATTCAGTATCCCAAATTATGTGTTATGATGATAGGAATACCAGGTACTTGATGAGATAATGTGATATTGACCCGTACCCAGCTATTGGGATGCCGTACGACGATTTACCGTACGTGCTTTATATTGATGATAGATCCGCACTCATGACTTGAGGATTGTCATATGATATACTGTATTGTACGCAATACTATTGAGGCGGGATCACCGACTATTATATGTATATATATTTATATCGACTTACATTTAGGTGGATTCCATACCCCTCCCGGTTGACTTGATACTTAGATCTGTGGTTTGCATAATAGATGTTAGACTAGACCCGAGTCATACCAATTACAAAAACCACGATTTGTCTTATTTCAAATGGCAAGCTGCATTATTATTCATTTACCATTTATTCTACGGCTCGCAGTGCATTGCATGCTCATATGTTATTGATTCATATTCCCTGTGCATATGCCTTTACATAGTTGCATGCTTATATTAGTGTTCTTGTTGCATATATTATAATTCATGGATTTCGCAATGTGATATGGTTGCATATGATGATTCTGGATTGTTTTACTCCTGCGTATATATATCAGTGGTATGGGACGCTGAAATATATATGTATACCCATAGAGTATATATATATTAGTGGTATGGGACGCTGATATATATATACGCATACTTGATATATCATCATGATGATCTATGCAAATTTACATATGCATTATGAGAGGAGCCTATGTGCTCGGAACCTCTGAGCTCGATGTGAGAGGAGCCTATGTGCTCGGAGCCTATGAGCTCGATGTGAGAGGAGCCTATGTGCTCGGAGCCTATGAGCTCGATGTGCTCGGAGCCTATGTGCTCGATGTGAGAGGAGCCTATGTGCTCGGAGCCTATGAGCTCGATGTGAGAGGAGCCTATGTGCTCGGAGCCTATGAGCTCGATTTGAGAGGAGCCTATGTGCTCGGGGCCTTTATGGTCGATGGAATATTATATCTCCCCTACCCCACATTTATTGTATATGCATTGCATCACATATTAGTAGTACCTGATAGAGTACCTTCATGAATGCCGCATACATATCGGATACATGATATATAGGTTTCACTTGATTTTGAGATATATAGTTTGTGTCGATGCTCGACGTTGATTTTCTGATGATTTCAGTATGATATCTTCTGTTTTCATTTTACCGCATACATACATCATATTTATGACATATTATTACGTGAGGCACTGGAACGAGTACTTGGCACTACACTTATGTTCAGATGTTACATTGCCACTTTAGTATGATTCTGACTTATTCATTTGAGCTTTATATTATATCTGATCGTTTGACTTAGGATTATGTCATGCTTTCAATTTCTTCTTGTAGATATTTTCTATTCACGAGTTGGCAACTCACCCCCGTTGTGCCACAGTTCTTGTAGGTTTTTCCGTACAGGTTCCATAGCGGCATTTCCGGCACATTGCTTCCTTTGCGGGTGATTTGCTTGGTAGGTGGGTTCTTTTCATCAGAACCACCCTTGTATATGTATTATTCTTTGTGTCTAGAAATTCCATCAACCAAAAACTTGTATATTGTTTCAGACTCAGACACTAGTGATGTATTATTTTGACCTTAGAGTCGCGCTTAGTAGTGTTAAGGTTTTCATGTTATTGTGAGTTTCTTTTGAGTTTGATCCTCGTCCTTCGGCGTTGTATATTATATTGCTTGTGTGGATTGTACTCTTTGTTTATGAGAAGTGTTAGATAAAATGCCTCAAGGGAAAATAATTTACAAGATATGTTTCTTTACTCTTAAAATGGTTTTAGATTTCTAGGCTTTTGGATTACTTGGATCAGATGGAGTCCTATAGATTTCATATAGTTCAAGGGCCAGTCACGTGCTCTTTCGGGTCGTGACAAAGTTGGTATCAGAGCGCTAGGTTAACCTTGGTTCGAATCTAAGTTTGACTATGTGGAGCCTAGGGCGTCTATATATACACGGAACTTAGGCTTGACCTTACGGAACTTAGACTTAGTAGAGGGGGTATTAGACCCGAACTTTCGTCGCGTAGGATGACCCTTGGTCGATGGAATATATGACAAAAGTAGAGTGACGTACCGTGGGTATGTTCCGCGGCATACTTACGATACGCTACTCTGCATAAGGAACCTTAGGATGCATATATTTTCGAGATCAGTGATTCTCTTCATATCCATGATTATACATCCATTTGAGATCCTCGATGCTATTAGTTCCATGATCACAGTTTCATTGATGTTGTTCCTTCTTAGGATCATGTATCCACTCTGGATCTATTGTTTTCTTTCTTTCCATTGATCTGCTCTCTTCGATACTCGATTGAGGTTCCTGTCGCCATTGTTTGAGCGTAGTTGGGCTGCTGCTAGGGTTACGATCAGGGCGAGTTCGTCTGGTACGAGGGCCGACCGTTGTGTTTTCTGGTGACATGGGAACGTCCCGAGTTAGTACTAGTGATTGTGACCTCTAGTAGAGGTGAGTGCTTGGTTTTACACCGGATGATCGGGCCATTGTTAGAGTTGTCAGTTGAGAGAGGACTGTTGATGTATGGCATACCTCAGAGTGTATGATGTTGCCTACCGTGCAGACAGATGGACCAGCTGTTGCCGAGATTGATAGGATGTCGCTTCCGGAGCTTACGAGCTGAAATCGCCGGAGCTTCCAGGCAGATATGAGACAGATGATAGCTTGTCTACCCGATTTAAGAGACGAAGGTGATTCGTCCGATTTATGCGCCGGAGCAGGCCCAGTTGACTTGAAGATTTCTCGTATGGAGAGTCTTACTCAGATTTAGAGCAGACCAATTTAGAGATGACCGCCAGTGTATCGCCTTTCCTAGAGGATTGAGGTGATGTTCAGTGTACTGGCGAAGGAGCCAGTTGTTGTTGCGAACAACGAGATGTTGCCCCGGATGTTGGAGCTATTGCGGTACGGGTTGTACTATGAGATGATAGAAGGTCGTTAGTCATCAAGGATGAATAATTATGACATGTGGACTGTTCTCCTACCCCGATGCGAGGTCATCAGATAGAATGATTCCAGCTAGAGGCGACTTCGTGCAGGTTCGTTGAGAGTCGATTGAGACGATCGAATGTCAGGAGCCCATTTTCCAAGTTTAAAGTATTCGGAAAGACATGCAAGTGATTCTATGAACCCTCTAGGAGAATGAAACCCTAACTCGACTTAATGACCGTGTGAAAGCCTTTGAACCGTAGGGTTTGCAGCAGTTCCGCGGCGCCATTAGTGAAGCTTGGGTTTGCCCTTCTACGGCTGGACCACTGTTGCTGTGTTATGTACTCGATACTATTAAACTGTACCCAAGATGTTGATCTCTTGGGGGATTAGGAGGGTCTGACGATTCGGTCGGATGATTCGATATCATTCGGATATCATGTGATAGGACACACTGCTGGGGAGACTCCAGATATGAGGATAGCCGTTAGAGCGCAGTCCGTGCAGCCACGATGAGATGAGTCCAATTCAGTCGACATTGAAGCAGAGTGAAGTAAAGAGTTCGCAAGAGATTTCGACGCGATGACGTCCCACTCCGCTGACATCAGAGATGCGATACGCACGCAGAGGCATTGTATATGGATATACCTTCCAGAAGGAGTTGCGACGAGTATGCAGCCATTCCGGAACAAGAATTTGCTTCAGCAATGGATGATGACTTCTGGACAATTCGGCAGGAATGAGATTTGAGAGAGTCCTCGACAGGACCTTTCTGGAATACTATACGAGAAGACCTAGACCTAGGAGTGGTCATATTGCGCACACCCAGCAGGCCAGAGTTCGGCATCGTCGACGAGGTAGTTGACCTGGTTCGGATAAAGGACCTTACCCAGATGCGTTGTGAGTTGATCGAGGACGGACGAGTATTGAGTATTCATCCGATGGTTGGGACGTGTTCCCGAGGACCTGTTCGGCCAGACATCTTCTACAGAGTGATGAAGCTACAGAGTACGCTATTTCGAGTCCGTGCGATAGACTTCGGATTGACCGTGGCCGAGAACAGTGAAGTGCGTAGATAACATGGCGTGAGGTTATAGTGGACAACGATAGAGACAAGTGGAACCAGAGGTTCGTGTGAGACGCTGACGAGCTGTCGTTACTTCCCGTCGAGACTAGAGACCTGATATACCTACAGAGGCGTTGGGATGCGACCGATTTCCGAGAAAATGCTGTGCTGAGGACGCTGATGTCCATCTAGCGAGAAAAGAGATATGCAAAAGTACCAGCCTCCGTATAGACCGGCATAGGCAAGATCGGAAGAGACCTTGAGCGGGATTCCTTCTAGGACACTGCTGCCATGATATTTGCACCCAGGTTCGGATATGTAATGTGTATTCAGAGGACCAGAGGTCGATGCCAGTGACATGCTGCTTTACAAGTGGTCGTGAGGATTGACCGAGAGATGACAAGAGAAGTGCCAGAACGGAATCGTCCCTGTTAGCACACCTGACAGGGCCGATGAGCCGATTTATTGGAAATTGGTAATCCGCAGAGGAGATAAAGACCCAGAGACAGAAGACGCCAGACCGTGAGCAAGAGGCAAGTAGATATCTTGCGCTGCTAGCAATGGATGCACCCTTAGTGTTTTGAGGTACGATTTTTTTGCACAGCAGATGCACTAAATCGGGTTTCCTTGTGCATGTCAGATGCACCTGGTTTTGCTGTCAGGCACACTCGTTGCCTATGACAGATGTTGTGTGCACACCCGTTGCACCTGTGTAGTACTTATGTGGATTTTGTTTTCCGTGCGCATCTGACGCACGGGGTATTCTTATATGCGCCTTAGGATTGACGTTTGTGGAGCCCCAACAATTTGGATTTTTGCTGAAATGTTTTAGTACTTGAGGGTTTAAATTTAAATTCGGGGACCGAATTTATTTAATGGGGGTAGATTGTAACATTTAAAAATAATAAAATATCATTTTCTGGAAATTTTATAAATTAATATTACTTTATTGAATATTTTAATAATTCGGTATAATTAAATACAGATAAATGGAGAAAAATTTGGAAAAATTATGGAAAATTCTAAAATAGAGTAATTTAGATGATTATACCATTTTTAAGTTGTTATGATTAGTTATATGCTAATTGAGTGCTAATCGCGATTAAAAAATCGCTAATCGGTTTTTTAGCATTTTTGTGCAAAACATGCACATATCATTTTTATCACACCTGTGCATTTTCTATCATATTATTTGGGGTTACTATTCTAGTGAGAAGGTTTTGGAGAAAAGGAAAAAGAAAAGAAAAGAAAATGGAATAAGGAATAAAGAAATGAGGTATGGTGAGAGAGAGAGAGAGGTATGGTTTCACTTTGACCTTGGACTTATCCATCTCTTCATTCTTCCTCTCATTTTCTCTCTCCCTCTTCCCCTTCTCCTGCTGCTGCTGCTCCTTCATCACCCTCCCCTCTTCAACTGCTCAAATCACCTCTAAAATTACACCAAAACCCCACTCTCATTTCACAAAAAATATGCTTAAGCTTGCAAGCTATAGGATGGACCAAGAAAGCTTTCATTTTGGTGCTGTTAAGGATTCATGTGGGTCTTATGAGGTAATTCCTTCATAATTAGAGTGGTATTTCTTGTGCTTAAGCTTCGATTCAAGTTTCATATCGATATTGTGTGTTTTTGTGGATTTGAGGATAACCTAGTTAGGGTTTGAGGAAAAATTGAGTTGTGAAGTGAAACTAAGACTTGTTGTGACCTTAGAATCTTGGTGTGATGTTATATTGGACACTAACCTGGAGCTTTATGAAAGGTTCCTAGGCACTCTAGTAAGGTCTCACAAGGCATCGAACATGCCAATTTAAAATTTTTGTGCCGAGAAACCCTAGACTACGGATCTTAACTAGATGTTTAGGCGAAAAAGAAAGCTGGTTAACTCTTAACTACTAGGATACGGAAATTACAACCTTTGTAGATCCGGATATCCACCTCCACGGCTCCGCAACGAAGTCTTCTCGCTGTACATCATGAATCCTAGACTCCTCCGTCGGCTTCATCGGGAAAACAAGCGGAATAGGTCGTCGGCTTTGTGTCAAAGACGATCTACGTCGAGGTTGCACAAACTCAAGCTCCGACCTCACAAACTTGTGAAACTTGTGAAGTAAACACCCAAAACAACTTGGCAAGAGGTAGAGGGTGAAGAAATAGGAGGTGGGTTCACTTTAGATTTGGATTATGCTCACTAGATCACAAGTTGCCATTGATGGCATCAAGGTTGCTCACTTGAAGAAGAAGAAGAAGATGAGCTAGAATATTATCATAAGTTATGATAAAAAGAAAATAAACTCAATATTTATCATAACTTAACTAAGGTTAAGTGTAGAGAATTAACCATGGTGATTAGAGTGGGTTAGGGTTAAGCAAAATGACAAGAATGGTTGCATAAAGTCAAATGTTCATGAAGCATCTCATAAGAAACAAAACTTGCAACCATTATCATTTATACTTATCCAAATGAATAAATAAATGAATAAATAAGTAAGCAAAACCCTAATTATCATAATAACCATGGTTTAATCCTATTCACTTAACCATATGATCAAGCATCATCAAACATGATACAAAAAATGCACAAAAGTATATCACATATACAATGTGCAATCCAAGTGAGAAAAATCCGTTTAAAGTGAACCAATACTAGTTAATGCAAAGTAATATATCAAATATATAATTATACATTAAATCATTAAATCAACACTTGATTCAATGATCCGGTTATGTCGCACATAACCGACTAGTATTCTATGCATCGATTTATCGAATCAATGATTCGATAACTAGGTCATATCGAATATAACCAATCGAAACATATATCGCGAGAATGAAATGCGGTATCACATACACACATCATTCTCGGTCCTGCACATATCTCATATGCGCTCCTATTTCGTTTCGCTTGAACCAGGAAACCTCTGTGTAGGACTCTAAAGACTCGTCAATACGCCGGTAGCAGATGATGATCATATCAAACATCCACAAGCCGCAAGCGGTCTGCTAAACATAACGGCCACCCGGGTATTGAGCGATCAGAAGATCGACGAGCTAGCCCGCTCACACTCCTACGAATCCGACCAGTAACACTTACCGTACAGTCCGGTCTCTTTGTCTGATATGTCGCATATCAAGTCTAGGGGTGGTAAACGTCAGACCCCAATAACCCGATAAGTCGTGCCGATGTGAGGCTCGTAACGGGTCAAGAAACTACTGGTAACACTTACCAGCAAATCTCTGATCAGCCCTGGCCAGGGACTTCCCTGCTACGGCCAATCGAGCACCGCGCAACATCAACCCCCAATACCGGAAGAGACGAAACCCCTCCTATCGCTCATTGCCTCCATGTGACTCGGGACTGTGCCCAAAGACCACCGTTTTGCACGCCCTTATGGACGTGGTAAGGTGGAGATCAAAGCACAGTGGGAATCACACAAGACTCTATGACGATCTCGGGTCTACAGACTAACCTGTACAAGTGTCACCTGAGAACTGCCATCTGACGTGAGGTATAATACCATCTGGGAGTTCTCGGCGAGTCCGTCCAGTGTACCCAGTCTCCACTGAGCACCCGTATACCATCTCTGATGTCAAACACCAATGGATATGGGATCATCCATCGCCCATCACATGGGTCGAGAAGCGTATACGCTAGTCTACTCTGGTATATCGATGCCCCGTCTCGATACACCCACGACTAGGGACCTTGAAGGATGTACTTATGGACTACCATGTCCCCACTAGTATGATCTGCATCATAGTCCAGGTAGTCAAGTACACATCCTAAGGGCTTTACCAACATGTAACTACAAGACAGTATAAAGAGACTAGTGCACATGTTAAGATAAAGAGTAACCAGATAGCATACTATCATATCGAGCAAGAAAGTCATCTCTATATATGTCCAAGCATCCAATATAATATACAACATCTGTACAATACTGGCCTCTAGGGCATACATACAACTAACAATCTCCCACTTGCACTGGGGCCAGCTGCTGTAGTATCGCATACCGAGCATCCCGAAGAGTCTCTCAAACTGCGTCTGGGGAATGGCCTTCGTGAGTGGATCCGCCGTGTTATTCTTCGTGTCAACTCTCCTGACCTCGATCTCCCGGCGATCAACTATCTCCCGGATCAGGTGATACCGCCTCAGAATATGCCTGGATCGCTGATGGGACCTGGGTTCCTTGGCCAAAGCCACCGCTCCATTGTTATCGCAATACAAAGGTATTGGACGCTCAATGGATGGAACCACTCCAAGTTCAGTAATGAACTTCTTGATCCAGACAGCCTCTTTGGCAGCATCGTTGGCAGCGATGTATTCAGCCTCCATCGTCGAGTCTGCCACGGTTTCCTGCTTGGAACTCTTCCAGCTAACCGCCCCTCCGTAAAGGGTAAAGACAAAGCCCGACTGCGACTTAGAGTCGTCCTTATCACTCTGGAAGCTCGAATCGGTAAAGGACTCCACTTGGAGTTCTCCGTTACCATACACCAAGAACATATCTCTACTCCTTCGCAAGTACTTGAGAATGCTCTTCACAGCTGTCCAGTGACTCTCTCCAGGATCAGCTTGATACCTGCTCACTATACTTAGTGAGTATGCTACATCGGGTCTGGTACATAGCATCGCATACATGATAGAGCCTACTGCCGAAGCATAGGGTATCCCTTGCATGCGAGCTCTCTCCAAATCAGTCTTGGGAGACATCTCTTTGGAGAGAGTGACTCCAGAGATCGTGGGTAAGTTCCCACACTTGGACTCTTCCATACTAAACCTCTTTAGTATGGTGTCAATGTACCTGGATTGGGACAATCCCAAAATCCGTTTGGATCTATCTCTATAGATCCTAATTCCCAATATGCAGGAGGCATCACCAAGATCTTTCATTGAGAATCTTTGTGATAAGAAGAGCTTAACCGATTGCAGCATAGGAATATCATTTCCTATCAAGAGTATGTCGTCCACGTACAATACGAGGAAGACAATCTTACTCTCTGCTACCTTCCTGTAGATACAAGGTTCATCTGGATTTTTGACGAAATCAAACTCTTTGATAACGACGTCAAAGCAGATGTTCCAACTCCGCGATGCTTGCTTTAATCCATAAATGGATTTAAGCAGCTTGCACACCTTCCCGCTGCTCCCACTGTCTACGAAGCCCTCTGGCTGAGTCATGTACACGCACTCTTCTAAATCACCGTTTAGAAAGGCGGTCTAAACATCCATTTGCCAGATTTCGTAATCATGATATGCAGCGATGGCAAGCATGATCCGGATGGATTTAAGCATAGCCACTGGAGAAAAGGTCTCGTCATAGTCCACACCTGGTCTTTGACGAAAACCCTTTGCTACAAGTCTAGCTTTGAAAGTCTCCACTTTCCCATCTACACCAAGTTTCTTCTTAAAGATCCACTTGCTCCCAATGGGTTTTACCCCTTCAGGAGCAACTTCCAAAGTCCATACTTTGTTGGTGTACATGGAATCCATCTCGGACCGCATAGCATCCAGCCATTTCACTGAGTCCCCACTCGTGATGGCCTGCTCGAAGCTAGTTGGGTCATCATCCTCCATGATGCAATCCTCGCTCCCACCATTAATGAGAAAACCGTAGTATCTCTCAGGTGGACGAGAAACCCTACCAGATCGGCGGAGAGGCTGGGGTTCGTCGGGTACTACCGAATCCTCTGATTCCACTAAATCTTCAGTTTGAGTTTGTGTAGCCGGAATTTCTTCCAGTTCTACCTCACCGCCACTAATTTCTTTTGCAAGAAATTCCTTTTCCAAAAAGGTGGCATGTCGAGAAACAAACACTTTTTGTTCCTCTGTATGGTAGAAAAGATATCCATGTGAATGTTTGGGATATCCCACAAACTTACATAAAACTGACCGTGCCTCGAGTTTGTCCGGATTTTGTCTTTTGACATAGGCCGGGCAACCCCATATCTTAACTCGTTTAAGACATGGTCTCTTCCCACTCCATATCTCATATGGTGTGGTAGGTACAGATTTAGATGGAACTTGATTCAAAAGGTATGCTGCTGTCTCCAGCGCATAACCCCAGAAGGAAATAGGTAACTCAGCTGTACTCATCATTGAGCGCACCATATCTAATAGGGTGCGGTTTCTCCTTTCAGATACACCGTTGTGCTGTGGTGTATATGGAGGAGTCAGCTGAGAGAGAATCCCATTCTCTTTTAGGAAGTCCAGGAATTCATTGCTCAAGTATTCCCCTCCTCGATCAGATCGTAGGATTTTAATACTTTTTCCGGTTTGGTTCTCAACTTCTTGTTTATATTCCCTAAATTTCTCAAAAGCTTCTGATTTGTGTTTCATCAGGAACACATACCCGAACCTAGAGAGATCGTCAGTGAATGTAATGAAGTATGAAGAACCATCTCTGGCATGTGTAGACATGGGACCACATACATCACTATGTATAAGTCCCAAGAGTTCGGTAACTCTTTCTCCGTGTCCCGTAAACGGAGTCTTGGTCATCTTGCCTTTGAGACATGACTGGCAAGTGTCATAAGATGAAAATTCAAACGGATTTAAATATCCATCTTTATGCAACTTAGCTAGTCGTGTCGCATTGATGTGACCCAGTCTACAATGCCACAAGAAGGATTCGTTGAGTTCAGAACTCTTCCTCTTGTGTGTGTTTGTTATGCTCAGAACTGTTGATTGATTTAGAACATAAATGCCATTGCACAACGTGCCTGATCCAACCAACTTTTGGTTTCGGAAAATGTTCATAACATTGTCCTGTAATACAAAATTATATCCCTCTTTACTTAATAAAGAAACCGATATAATGTTGCATATCTGGTTCGGCATGTAATAGCATTCGTTCAGAACCAATGTATTACCAGTTGGTAATACAAGGTGATATTCCCCGACAGTCTTAGCTGCAACGATTGCACCATTTCCAACTCTAATGTCTTTATCACCTTCTCCAAGTTCTCTACCTTTCCTAAGCCCATGTAACTGATTACATATATGGGTTCCTGACCCGGTATCTAATACCCAGGACGTAGAGCAAATGGAGAAACAGTTCTCAGTAACGAACACACCCGAAGAAAATGCATCAACATGTACTTTCTTTATTCGGGTGGCATGGGAATCCTGGTATTCCCCTATATCCTGTTCATTCCTATAACTCTTATAGGAAAGAACGGAACCAACGTTCCCCAGCACAGTATAACATGCGGGTTCGGTCAATACATCCATATTATTATCTTGATTAAGGCATGAACTGGTTGCTACCTGGAGAGAGAGAGAAGAAAACACTTTAGCGTATGCTCGTGCAAGATCAGATTGGTTTTTATCTTATCTAATCAGGATGGCTCCCACTGCTTTTTATCAAATCTTCCTCCAAACCCTAAAAGGAAAGACTAGCCGGGATTAATTACACACTACAAGTTCGCCAATCTTTCAGCCAGGCCAGTGTCGGTACTTTGAGGGAGGTCCCCCGTGCTTTCGCACGAACCTAATTAATGTAAACCTCGTTTTCCCAGAGGCGTAACCTCGTTAACACCTTTCTAGACACCTACTTGATCGGCTAATTGCACTGTGTAAAACTCTCCCAGGAGTAACTCTTACTCGCAGCGGGTATCGAGATCCAACTATCTCATAGAAGGTATGCAATCTCATTGCAAATTTCAACACTTGAAATTCCCGATAATATTTTTCCCCTAATCTCCTATGACCTTGACAAAGGCCAACAAACCATAGGATGCTAGTCAAGTTCAACCCGTCATTTCTTGATCGAAATAAACCCACCCGCACGGCCCTTGACAAAGGCCAACAAGGTCGCACGACTACCCTAATCCAATCTGCATCATATGCATAAACAGATAAGCACCAGTTAGCTACCGCACACTGCGCCTTGACAAAGGCCAACAAACGCAGCACGAATACTAACTACTACTTATCTGAAATGACAGAGGGCTACGCAGGTTTTTCATAAAAACCATGAGCGTAATGAACTTGATATCGTTGTAGAATCAAATGAAGTTTTGAAATGGAGTGATTTTGAGGCTTTTCTAGTTTTGCTAAAGGAGTCACTCCCGGCGAAGGGATCTCGGTCCTTTCCTCGTCGAATGAGGTGCGGGATATATCATATATATCACTGTGCAAAGCAAAAACCCAAAAGCAGTCAAAAGCAAACCGAGTCTGTAGCATCTGCCAGTTATCGCTAAAGGAGTCACTCCCGGTGAAGGGATCTCGGTCCTTTCCTCATCGAATAAGGTGCAGGGTATATCATATATACCGCTATGCAAAGCAAGAACTGTAGCTACCTGTTTTATTTAAAATCTGATTCTACAACATCTTAGGTTTCTTATCTTTCATTAATCACATTAATGAAGTCCCATCATTTAAACACCTAAACATTACAGATAGATATGACGTACACTTATGCCATCCGCATTCGCCTCGATGTCCCCTCGTGCACCGTTAGGTTAGGTAACTAACGACAGAGCAGGGCAGGGCTAGCGCGGGTGTAAAACATAAGTAACGTCTATATAATATATCATATATACTATATACTATATCCATCACAGAGTCACAACACAGATATCGCAGCAGAATAAACATATGAAATATTGGATATACTAGGACGTCCGTGTTTTCAATACGAGCCAGTATAAAACACGGATTCCACGGTCGTGATGAATAGCCAATCCCACACCCCTAGACCCCTACGAGAGCGGCAAGCAACCCTGCCAATTCTACGGTTAGGAGACCCGGACTCGACTCCTCGAGTTAGTCTCCCACTGGACCCCAGAACCCGGTTACTTGTGCTCCCCTCCTTGGGTCTATCCTAATGCGGAAAAGTAAATAATATACAAAAGGTGACATCTTCCGCTACCTGGAAGTGCCCCAAATAAAAGAATATTACATACAAGTTTTTACATGAATGAAAATGAAAAACACTCATCTCACATAAAAACCCCCGGCTATTCGAATACGACGATCCAATATAACATATCCAGCAACACATAACATCACATGTCATCAACGTAAGTAAGTATGCATACCCCAATTGTCGTTGACGTATAGCAACGAAACCGGCGATATGAACATACTACACTTACGGTCACAGAAAAGAAAGTGTAAAACTACAACAATTGGAATCCGCAACTTCTTTAGACATCGCATGCCTAACAGATATAAATCCCGCATTTTAGTCTCATTATCGAAAACTCTTTTCAATATCATATGGGACTAAACTGCTAAATTCATAACATTCATTCAGTTATCACTTAACTTTTTGTGAATTCCAATTATTGTATCCCATTCCAGATAAACAGAAAATGTTAAACTTTTCGATCGAACAATCGAATACCCAAGTTTTCCCGATACAGTCCAACTCATGAAATAAGTCTAACAACATTCAGTTCGTACCTCAGTACCGACGGTCCAGCCGTAGAAGGGTCAAGCCAACGCCTCACATGTGGCACGCCGTACTGCCCCAAACCCGAAGGTTCAAAGGGCAGTTCAAGACGGTCACATAATCGAGTTAAGGTTTGTTGTCTTCCAGAGGGTCCATCGCGTTACTTGCACTACTTAGAACGTCGTTAAACTACGGAAAAATCCAACACTTGGAAATTTCGCGACATGGGAAAAGTTGGGTATTTATATCCGGTCGAACTTTTTAACATATTCTATAAATTATCCGGAAATTCACAAAAGACGAAATTTGATAATCCGATCGAACTCTTGAAAACCCAAAACAACCCCTGAAAATGCAACTGTATTTTAAATATTAAAATATCCCAGGAAAATCAACACAGAAAATTAAGAATTACTGTGGAAAAAGAATTGCACAGAACGACAAAACCGCCGCCCTTCCACCGCACGAGGCATGCTCGTGCCGCGGAAGCGCGGTGGGAAAGTTGAATTAGGTGCACGAATTTTACAGTAATTCATAGAAAACCCTGCTCGATTTTCTGGATATTTTTAATCTTGAAAAATCCACAATTTTAAAATCTGGACAGAGAGCAAGTTTGATTCGGGGTTTCGGGTTCGTTCGGACTTCAAATTCCGTCGGGACTTCGCCTAAGGCTCTAGCCTTGCTCTGATACCAGTGAAAGGTTCCTAGGCACTCTAGTAAGGTCTCACAAGGCATCGGACATGCCAATTTAAAATTTTTGTGCCGAGAAACCCTAGACTACGGATCTTAACTAGATGTTTAGGCGAAAAAGAAAGCTAGTTAACTCTTAACTACTAGGATACGGAAATTACAACCTTTGTAGATCCGGATATCCACCTCCACGGCTCCGCAACGAAGTCTTCTCGCTGTACATCATGAATCCTAGACTCCTCCGTCGGCTTCATCGGGAAAACAAGCGGAATAGGTCGTCGGCTTTGTGTCAAAGACGATCTACGTCGAGGTTGCACAAACTCAAGCTCCGACCTCACAAACTTGTGAAACTTGTGAAGTAAACACCCAAAACAACTTGGCAAGAGGTAGAGGGTGAAGAAATAGGAGGTGGGTTCACTTTAGATTTGGATTATGCTCACTAGATCACAAGTTGCCATTGATGGCATCAAGGTTGCTCACTTGAAGAAGAAGAAGAAGATGAGCTAGAATATTATCATAAGTTATGATAAAAAGAAAATAAACTCAATATTTATCATAACTTAACTAAGGTTAAGTGTAGAGAATTAACCATGGTGATTAGAGTGGGTTAGGGTTAAGCAAAATGACAAGAATGGTTGCATAAAGTCAAATGTTCATGAAGCATCTCATAAGAAACAAAACTTGCAACCATTATCATTTATACTTATCCAAATGAATAAATAAATGAATAAATAAGTAAGCAAAACCCTAATTATCATAATAACCATGGTTTAATCCTATTCACTTAACCATATGATCAAGCATCATCAAACATGATACAAAAAATGCACAAAAGTATATCACATATACAATGTGCAATCCAAGTGAGAAAAATCCGTTTAAAGTGAACCAATACTAGTTAATGCAAAGTAATATATCAAATATATAATTATACATTAAATCATTAAATCAACACTTGATTCAATGATCCGGTTATGTCGCACATAACCGACTAGTATTCTATGCATCGATTTATCGAATCAATGATTCGATAACTAGGTCATATCGAATATAACCAATCGAAACATATATCGCGAGAATGAAATGCGGTATCACATACACACATCATTCTCGGTCCTGCACATATCTCATATGCGCTCCTATTTCGTTTCGCTTGAACCAGGAAACCTCTGTGTAGGACTCTAAAGACTCGTCAATACGCCGGTAGCAGATGATGATCATATCAAACATCCACAAGCCGCAAGCGGTCTGCTAAACATAACGGCCACCCGGGTATTGAGCGATCAGAAGATCGACGAGCTAGCCCGCTCACACTCCTGCGAATCCGACCAGTAACACTTACCGTACAGTCCGGTCTCTTTGTCTGATATGTCGCATATCAAGTCTAGGGGTGGTAAACGTCAGACCCCAATAACCCGATAAGTCGTGCCGATGTGAGGCTCGTAACGGGTCAAGAAACTACTGGTAACACTTACCAGCAAATCTCTGATCAGCCCTGGCCAGGGACTTCCCTGCTACGGCCAATCGAGCACCGCGCAACATCAACCCCCAATACCGGGAGAGACGAAACCCCTCCTATCGCTCATTGCCTCCATGTGACTCGGGACTGTGCCCAAAGACCACCGTTTTGCACGCCCTTATGGACGTGGTAAGGTGGAGATCAAAGCACAGTGGGAATCACACAAGACTCTATGACGATCTCGGGTCTACAGACTAACCTGTACAAGTGTCACCTGAGAACTGCCATCTGACGTGAGGTATAATACCATCTGGGAGTTCTCGGCGAGTCCGTCCAGTGTACCCAGTCTCCACTGAGCACCCGTATACCATCTCTGATGTCAAACACCAATGGATATGGGATCATCCATCGCCCATCACATGGGTCGAGAAGCGTATACGCTAGTCTACTCTGGTATATCGATGCCCCGTCTCGATACACCCACGACTAGGGACCTTGAAGGATGTACTTATGGACTACCATGTCCCCACTAGTATGATCTGCATCATAGTCCAGGTAGTCAAGTACACATCCTAAAGGCTTTACCAACATGTAACTACAAGACAGTATAAAGAGACTAGTGCACATGTTAAGATAAAGAGTAACCAGATAGCATACTGTCATATCGAGCAAGAAAGTCATCTCTATATATGTCCAAGCATCCAATATAATATACAACATCTGTACAATACTGGCCTCTAGGGCATACATACAACTAACACTTTAACCCAGAATACGGATTTATGAGACAATGTCGGGAAAAACTGCAATTCTGGGATTGTATTTGGAAATCTGCTGTCACCCAAGACATCCTAAAATAAAATTGATTGGACAGTAAGATGTGCAGGCACCCAGGAACCACCACACAAGACCCTAGCCCCCAACTCCAAGACCCGGCCGCAGATTTGTTCTGTTTGGCCGCAATTTGCGGCCAGACCTGCACCAATTTGGGTCGTTTTGATTCTGCTGCTCCTACATCTGTAGTTTAGACCCCTGGCATGTATAGATTTGTCTAATTTGACCTAGGGTGAAATCTGGAGCCTATTTCTTAATTTCTGTTTTGGATTCGTGTTTCCGTATTCCGTATTTTTAATTCTGAATTTGTGTATTGTGTTTTACCTCGATTATTTGGCGTTTATACGACGATATCGAGGGTTGTTGATGGGTTTGGAAGGCGTTGTCCATAGGTTCTAACCTATAGATCTTAGCGTATCGTTGTGAGATTCGTATGCCGTTTTAGTTCGGAATTGGTTTTGATACGCATTTGCGATACGTTAATGTGTAGGTACCCCATGAAGACTTCGGGACGACAAGCAAACGCGTGGTGACGTCGACAATGAAGACGCAAGGTGAGTAGATTATATCTACAGGGGGAAGTCGGGGGATGACGTATAGCACCCCCGCAGTCCGTAGTTGATATACTATATATGATAGTTATAGTGTGTCATGGATATTGTGTTAGGTGTTTTATGGATAGTTTAGGCTTAGAAGTAAACTAGTGTAGTTCATAGCCACGAACCCTAGAATATGTTTACACCCACACGCACACCCTTGCATATTCACTATATTTACACTGTGTTGATGATGATATTAGATGACTTTGGAGATGAGTCGATGATATTGGGCTTGGTGCCGTGAGATCGGTAATTTGATATGATCCGTATTTGGGATACGATATGTGATTCTTAGCGGGCCTTTGGGCATGTGTTTTACCCTCGCATTCATAATTATATAGATGGTATCGATTTGTACTAGACTTAGATTCAGTATCCCAGATTATGTGTTATGATGATAGGAATACCAGGTACTTGATGAGATAATGTGATATTGACCCGTAACCAGCTATTGGGATGCCGTACGACGATTTACCGTACGAGCTTTATATTGATGATAGCTCCGCACTCATGACTTGAGGATTGTCATATGATATACTGTATTGTACGCGATACTATTGAGGCGGGATCACCGACTATTATATGTATATATATTTATATCGACTTAGATTTAGGTGGATTCCATACCCCTCCCGGTTGACTTGATACTTAGATCTGTGGTTTGCAAAATAGATGTTAGACTAGACCTGAGTCATACCTATTACAAAAACCCCGATTTGTCTTATTTCAAATGGAAAGCTGCATTATTATTCATTTACCATTTATTCTACGGCTCCCAGTGCATTGCATGCTCATATGTTATTGATTCATATTCCTTGTGCATATGCCTTTACATAGTTGCATGCTTATATTAGTGTTCTTGTTGCATATATTATAATTCATGGATTTCACAATGCGATATGGTTGCATATGATGATTCTGGATTGTTTTACTCCTGCGTATATATATCAGTGGTATGGGACGCTGAAATATATATATATATACCCATAGAGTATATATATATTAGTGGTATGGGACGCTGATATATATATATATATATATATATATATATATATATATATATATACACGCATACTTAATATATCATCATGATGATCTATGCAAATTTACATATGCATTATGAGAGGAGCCTATGTGCTCGGAACCTATGAGCTCGATGTGAGAGGAGCCTATGTGCTCGGAGCCTATGAGCTCGATGTGCTCGGAGCCTATGTGCTCGGAGCCTATGAGCTCGATTTGAGAGGAGCCTATGTGCTCGGGGCCTTTATGGTCGATGGCATATTATATCTCCTCTACCCCACATTTATTGTATATGCATTGCATCACATATTAGTAGTACCTGATATAGTACCTTCATGAATGCCGCATACATATCGGATACATGATATATAGGTTTCACTTGATTTTGAGATATATAGTTTGTGTCGATGCTCGACGTTGATTTTCTGATGATTTCAGTTATGATATCTTCTGTTTTCTTTTTACCGCATACATACATCATATTTATGACATATTATTATGTGAGGCACTGGCACGAGTACTTGGCACTACACTCATGTTCAGATGTTACATTGCCACTTTACTATGATTCAGACTTATTCATTTGAGGTTTATATTATATCTGATCGTTTGACTTAGGATTATGTCATGCTTTCAATTTCTGCTTGTAGATATTTTCTATTCACGAGTTGGCAACTCACCCCCGTTGTGCCACAGTTCTTGCAGGTTTTGCCGTACAGGTTCCATAGCGGCATTTCCGGCACATTGCATCCTTTGCGGATGATTTTCTTGGTAGGTGGGTTCTTTGCATCAGAACCACCCTTTTATATGTATTATTCTTTGTATCTAGAAATTCCATTAACCAAAAACTTATATATTGTTTCAGACTCAGACACTAGTGATGTATTATTTCGACCTTAGAGTCGCGCTTAGTAGTGTTAAGGTTTTCATGTTATTGTGAGTTTCTTTTGAGTTTGATCCTCGCCCTTCGGCGTTGTATATTATATTGCTTGTGTGGGTGGTACTCTTTGTTTATGCGAAGTAAGTGTTAGATAAAATGCCTCAAGGAAAAATAATTTACAAGATATGTTTATTTACTCTTAAAATGGTTTTAGATTTCTGGGCTTTTGGCTTACTTGGATCAGATGGAGTCCTATAGACTTCATATGGTTCAAGGGCCAGTCACGTGCTCTTTCGGGTCGTGGCATTGTGGGTCTACCCAGGACTAGTCGAGGATATCACTCCATTTGGGTGATCGTGGACTGATTGACGAAAGCGGATCACTTCGTGCCGGTGAAGACTACTTTCGGATTTGCTCAGTATGCCTAGATTTACATCGACGAGATTGTATGACTGCATGGAATCCCGACATGTATCGTGCCCGACCGAGGCACCCAGTTTACCAGCCGACTATGGCAGAGGCTTCAGGAGGCTTTAGGCACCCGTTTGAGTTTCAGCACGGCATTTCATCCGCAGACCGACGGCCAGTCAGAGCGGACTATTTAGACTCTCGAGGACATGCTCGGAGCGTGCGTTTTAGACTTTGGTGGTAGCTGGGATCATCATTTACCCTTGGTGGAGTTCTCCTACAACAATAGTTTTCAGGATACTATTCAGATGGCACCTTTTGAGGCCTTGTATAGGAGGAGATGTAGATCGCCCGTCTGTTGGATAGAGCTCAGTGAGAGCAGTATTTTGGGGCTGCAGATCGTACAGGAGACGACCGAGAAGATACAGCTGATTCGAGATAGGATGATGACAGCTCGGAGCAGGCAGAAATCGTATGCTGACAGGCGCCGCCGCAGATTAGAGTTCGCAGTTGGCGATCACGTTTTTCTGAGGGTCTCTCCGATGAAGGGAGTGATGTAGTTTGGACAGAAGGGGAAGCTTAGCCCCAGATTCATAGGTCCCTTCGAGATCCTCGAGCGTGTGTGCGCAGTAGCATATCGTTTGGCTCTTCCACCCGACTTCCCAGATGTTCACCCCGTATTCCACGTGTCGATGCTTCGCAGATACCTGCATGACCCTTCTTACATGATTCAGCATCAGACCGTTCAACTCGAGCGCGATCTTTCGTTCACCGAGCAGCCAGTCGTGATATTGGACCGGCAGGTGAAGAAACTTCGATCGAAGGTCTTGCCATCTGTGAAGGTACTTTGGCGCAGCCCTAAAGGTGAAGAGATCACATAGGAAGCCGAGGGTGAGATGCGGAAGAAATTCCCTCATCTCTTTGAAGGTACGCGTAGCTATATATTTTAAATTCGGGGACGAATTTCTTTAAGAGGGGAAGATTGTAACACCTAAGAATGTGATTAGTGGCTAATTATACTTTAATATGTGGTTTTTAATAAAAAGTTTACCAAAACGATTTTTAAATATTTTATCAAAATTAATGAATATTTTATTAGAATTTATTTAGGCTTGCACACACATGTGCATATAAACTAGGGTTAAATTAGGGTTAAACCATGTTTAACAACCATGGTGAACTAAACTATTTTTATTAAATTTATTTGGATTTTAATTAAGTGTTTTGGGTTTCTTTTTTTTAAAATGAAAAATGATTTAGTTTAGGTGTTGACTTGGAGAAAGAGAGAGAGAGGGTGTAGGCATCATGGCTTGAGCCATGCTCACATTAAATGAGGAGAGAGAGAGGGGGGTTGACTAGCCTTAACTCTCATTTCTTTTCTTTTGCCTCTCATTTTCTCACCTCTCTTTCTCTTTCACTCTCACTCACAATAACAGCAGCAGTAGGAGCTTTAGCAGCAGCAGCAAGCAACAACAACAACAACAAGTAGCAGCAGCAGCAGCAAAAGAAGCAGCAGTATAAGCAGTAGCAGCAACATGCATCAGTAGCAGCAGCACCCCAGCAGCAGCAACAGCTCTTCTTCTTCTTCTTCTCCTTGCACTTAGGATCCCTAGGGGTATAATCTCTGAACTCAATTCCTTTTTGCTAAGCTTATGTGTTAATTAGCATCAGTTAGTGTTAAATATGTGATTTAGTGCTAGAAATGGTGATTAATGTGGATATTTGGCCAAGTGGTGATTTTGATGGCTTTCCTAGATTAACTAAGTGTTGTTAGGGCCACGTAAACCTAGTCTTGCACCTGATTTCACTAAAATACCATAAGGTTTCATTTATTGCAAAATTTAACGTTTTAAAGTAAAATTTGTCCTTTCTGTGATCTGCTGTAGACCCGTATGCTTCAGACAAAATCTGGGATAACTGGAGAATGAACACTAGACCTAGACCACACACACGAAGCACGAGCCCCAAATTCCCAACGTGGGCAGCCGAAATATTCTTTCTAGCCGCAATTTGCGGCCAGATGGGGGATCTGGGTGTCTGGGTTTGTTGTGTTGGTGTCTGCTGTATTTTTAAGGCCTGTGGTACATGCAACTTTTTAAGTTTTCACCCGAGTCAATCTAGAGCGATATATCGTTTTTCCTATACGTTTAGTTTGCGCGACACGTATGATACGTGAGTGGGTTTAGTGTTGCTGCGTGTCGCGACGTGTCGGGGAAGTTTAAGACTCGTATACACACGTTTCTGCGTATCGGACACACGCGCGTTTAGTTCGCGACGCGAGTTTCTCGTTTGATTTCGATATCGTGTTTTTCAGGATTTTGCTTATGTGTATCCCTTGTGTAAATTCTAGGTTTGCAGGCGGGTACGTCGAACGCCGCAAAGAAAGGAAAACAGGTGGTCAGCTACTCTTAGCACAAGACCAGGTGAGTATATTTATGATCTACGGGGAAATCGCCCGTATGGCGTTAAGCGTCAGGGCGTTGATCAGTCGAAAATATTGTATATTTTAGCCGGCAATTTCCCCATCTTTTGCACTCATTTAGAAGTGTTCGGCATTCATATTCTACATATTAGCAAATCTGTCACAAAATATGAGATTGCATGTACTAGACTTTTAAACCGACACTTTAAGGGAAATTAACCGCATTTCATGGCATCGCATCATTTCTGTATTTGCGCAACACTTGTCTTGAGTCTGTGCAGGAAAATACGGAAGAAAAGCAAAAGAGCTGATCAAATATACGCCAACTAAATCACTTCAGATCTGGTAGCAATTCAGATGGAGAAATAAAAATCAATATATATATTAAAGGCCCACAACTCAGGCCCAGCAACCAACAGAGAGCCCATGCTTCAACTCCTACAGTTAGCCGCGGAACCGCGGCGGGAGCTTGCTTGCGCCGCGGTTCCGCGCCTCTTATGCCACGTCAGCATGTAATTTTTAAAGCAGAATTCTCAGCTCTGGTCCCACAGTCCTTTTTGATACTTCAAATTCCAGAACTCTCTCGAAGATACTGCCAGATCAGCAAAGAAGATTAAGGAAGGCTAATCCTAATTAAGCTCCTAATTAATCCTCTTCTAGAAGCTCCCTCCTAACTAATCACATCTAGAAGCTTCTCCCCTAACTAACTTTTGGAGGGAAATTTGAATTCCCTCAACAAACTTTTGGAGGGAAACTTAGAATTTGAAATCCTAGATCTAGGGTTAGTTATCTATAAATAGGAGCCTAAATCTAAGGGTGGGGGTTGTTCAATCATTAGTTCTTCATTAGATGTTAATTTTAGTTAATCTTTCCCTCTTTCATCATCTTCTTCCACAAGTCTCGTGACAAGGCTTGTGCGAAACCCTAACCCTAATTCCACTCCAAATCCAAGATCTTGAGTACCAAATCAAGCGAGAAGCCTTCAACCTTTTAGGAGCCGAGCCGATCTTCAATCGGGCAAGTGATCCAAGCCGATCCGCGATCCACGGAGACGAGCGAAGCCAAGTCGACGATCAAGTTCTTCCTCTTGTAGTTCTTGAGCGAATGTAACTAAATTGTTGATATAAATAAAATGTGAAATTCTTTAATAATGCTTTCTTTTAATTCTTGCATCATGATTAGATCTCAATTTGTAATTGTTGCTCTTGTTGTGATGTTTGAGTGAAACTCCACTCGTTAAGGAGTCGAGACGATTATAGAATGATGATGTAACAAATCTTTAAATGATTTTTAAGTCCGACGAGTTTTGTAAACCCTAGCAAGTTCAAGAATCGATGACCTAGTTTCGTAGCGATGCCTTCTTGATTGTAATCGCTCGAAATTAGGGATCTACGATCGTTTCTTGAATTTACTAGAGGCTAGAATGTGAATGATATCGACGAAAGAACAAGGGATAAGATGAAACCCTAGTTTCACAAGAAATCCCTAATTCTCGATCGATCATCATCGATCTAGTATCAATTCATCGAAGGATAAGAACACGTAATTCTAAGATTACATCACATCTATAGATCCGATCGATTCCTACGAGCCTCATTTCGATTCTTGAGATTTGGTTTGGAAAAATCATCAAACGATCAATTCTTGATTCTATCTTTTAATTCTTTCTTAGATCTAGTTTTTTTCTCATTCTTGAACTACAACTATAAATCTTGAATTGTTTTGTTTTCTTTCTTTAAAGTTTCAATTCATCTAATTCGAAAGACGAACGATTACACTTTCCCTGTGGACGATCCGCACTCACATACTAACTACATCCAACACCGTAGTTGATTGCGGTCAAATAATTTTTGGTTGTGATTTCTTTACAATTCCATACTACACATCAAGAATTCTTTTCAATCAAATGGCGCCGTTGCCGGGGACTATTTGATTCGATTTATTATAATCACAGAAATTATAACAATCAAATGGCGCCGTTGCCGGGGATAGTGCGCTAATAGTTCGTATTTTGAAATTTGAGTTGAACAATTTATTCTATCATAATTTTTAGATCTAAACTCGTACAAACCCTAATACGTGTGTTGTGATTTGTTGCGAGAAAATCTGGAATCATTGGAGCTGTGGAAAAAAATTTCTAAAATTTCCAGAGGACTCAGGGAGTAGAAAGGAGCTCTCTGTATAATTTTTGTGCACAGTACTGTTCATACCGCGGCGGAAGCGCGGCATTAGGAAGCTATTGCGGCGGAACCGCGGTGGTCTTGAGGCTTCACTGCACCAAAACTCCTCTGTAACTTTCTATCTTTCTTATCTTCTCCTCTGTCTGCTCCAATTGACAATTTCTTGCAGGTTTCTTTGCAAATAATCGCAGCGCCGCAAAAGCAAAATAAAATTTGTGCGTGTTCTTGATTTTTGGTTGTTTGCGTATTAATACGGAAATTTAAGGGGCACGACCAAATTCAAATTAGGTGGGGATTTCATTACCCTTCCTAGGCCCCGAAAACCAAAAACATGCATCCGCATTGACCCTCATTAATTAAAAGATATCTAGAGATGACTCTAAGGACCGTCGCGCTCAATTAGGACAAGAGAAGGCCGTGGGTAATTAATTGCTTATCCGAGTTTTCTTGTGGTGCCTAATGCGAGTGTGTCTAAGGCTAGTGGTTTTTAATTAGGCCCACTACTTACGTAGTGGAGTACCTTCCCACTTACCTGGCACTTATCCGGCCACAGGGGGACAAAGAGGCAGTGGAGGATTCTATCCTGCGACTTGTCTTTTGGCAGTTAGGAGCGGTCTAGAGTTTGACCTAGGTGACCACTAAATATTAGGGTTTTGTGTGTTGCATTTGTTTTGTTGCATCATTTTTTCAAAAATCCGTATCATTTTTCAAAGCAAACACCGCATATATCATTTTCCTCTAATTATACCAACGCTGCCACTTGTGCTACAACCATTTAGCACAATGTTAGGCTGGACACGGGATTCCATTTCCCGTCTTGTCCGCGTTTCTTTTATCGACCCCAGAGTCGGTAATTCTTCGTCTTCTCCCCCACCACCCACCACACCCGCGATGGACCCAAATCCATCAAACTTTAACACTACTCTGCCACCGCCCGCAGGTGCGCAGAATCTTCCACGCATTTCTCTCCAAGAGAGATGCTATCCTACACGTGTTACCCTTCCCACCTGTCTTTCTATACCACCTGCCATCGGGGAAAATTTTGAAATCAACCCCCAATTCATCAAACTATTACCCAAATTTCATGGTCTTGATTCTGAAAACGCATACATGTTTATTTCCAAATTTGAAAATGTATGTGCTTTGATGGGGAATTCACAACTGTCTTTGGATGCTCTGCGTTTACGTCTTCTCCCATTCACTTTGTACGATTTAGCCGAGAAGTGGCTTTACATCACACCCGCACATTCTATTTCAACATGGGACGAATTCGTTGCAGCATTCCTTAAGAAATTTTATCCCAATCACAAGACCGCCCGTGTTCGAAGCGAAATCTCTAAATTTACCCAACTTCCCAATGAACCATTTTGGAAATGCTTTGAACGGTTCAAGGATCTTCTTATCCAATGCCCTCATCACGGAATCCCCAGATGGGATTTGTGTCGAATTATCTATGAGGGTATTGATCTCACTACTAGACAGATGCTTGAAACCATGTGTCATTGCCAATTCCTATCTAAAGATGATGGTGAAGCTTAGAAATACTTAGAAGATTTAGCTCAAAACACATCACAATGGGAAAGTGTTAGACCACCACCATCTAGGGAAGATGTCAATCAGCTCGATGTTTCCATCACCTTGAAAGCCGAAATGGCCGCAATACAAAGGAAACTCGATGCTATAGAAAACAAAATCTCTTCAGCCTCCCTAAACCAATCCACACTTCCCAAAACCGTGTGTGGCTGCTGTTCAAACCCTTCACATTTGACGGAAGAATGTCCTTTGAATATACCATTTCAAGGCCACACTAATACTTCACTTCAGCAAAGACCTGGAAACTACCCCTCTTCTTCCTCATATAATCAAGATTGGAGGAATCACCGGAACTTTGCTTGGAACCAATCACAATCTCAAAACACGGTTCCAATCCTAAACAATTTTCAAAAGGTCCCTCCACCACAACAACAACCACCACTTCAATTGAGTCAGCACCCCTTCCAACCGCAAAATTTTCAAAATCCTGCCAACACTTTTGCACTACATGAAAACTCCTTGCAATTGGCCGGTACTGATAATATCTCTGCACTGGTACAAACCTTGGTTACTTTCATGAAACAATCCACCCAAGAGTCGACAAGTTTTCAATCTTCCATTGATAATATGATAAAGATCATTCTCACTCAAAATGAGAATATCAAATCAATGGGAGCACAAATTGAACAAATAACAACCGAAATAAGTGCTAGAGAAGAAGGGAATCTTCCATCTCAACCTGTACCTGATCCTAGACCTTCACATTGCACTAATGTGGACGCTTTTACAACGTTGAGATCTGGAAGAGTGCTAGACAATCATTTGGGTGAACAAATTGATAATGATGAATTGATCATTAACACCCCGGCTTCAACTTCCACTTCCACTCACACTTCTATTTCTTACCCTATTTCGTCTAACCTACCTTCTTCTTCCGAGCCTATTCTCCGTGTTCCCAAAGGCTCGAACCCTCCACCCACATCATCTTTTCCACCCCCACAAACTTCTCCACAAATGTTGGACCCAAAACTTATTAATAGAGCTCCATTTCCAAATAGGTTGAGGCCCAAGAAACATGATGCCAAAATGGAGAAGATTGTGGACATGTTTAAGGAAGTTAACATCAATATCCCTCTCCTAGATGCTATTCAACAAGTTCCGTCCTATGCAAAAACTCTTAAGAACTTGTGCACTAGGAAGAGGAAGACTCAAGTGCCTAAAAAAATCTTCATGTCGAGTACTGTAGACACGGCTTTTCCCCAACAATTACCACGGAAACGTAAGGACCCTGGCTGTCCTACTATTTCCATTTTTATTGGGGAGAAACACATCAACCGTGCGTTACTTGACCTTGGCGCTAGTGTTAACTTACTTCCTTACTCGGTATATGAGCAACTAGGTATCGGAGTGTTAAAGCCTTCGAGCATAACTCTCCAGATGGCTGACCGATCAATCACCAAACCTAGGGGTGAACTGGAGGATGCGTTAATAAAAATCGGGGAATTTGTATTTCCTGTGGATTTTATTGTACTTGATACACAGCCTGTAGTAAACCCACGGAATCAAATTCCGGTGATTTTAGGCCGCCCCTTTTTGGCCACTTCCAATGCTATTATCAACTGTCGGAATGGTTCTATGACCCTATCCTTCGGGAATAGGTCAATAGAGCTGAACATTTATAAGTTGGGAAGTGTACCCTCCGAACCTACTGCTCAGGTCTGTTCTGTCGACTTAATGGATGTCGACAGCAGCGAATTTGATGATCCTCCTGATATCGATCTTGACTCTTTTCATACGTTATTGTTTGACCCAACTATGTATCATACACATACGGACTCTTCCACCGAGATGTCCGGGTCAACAATTAACATTGATTATGAACTGTTCTTAAAGTCTGAAGATCACCCCTTACTTTGTGATGACATTATTCATCGGGGCATTAATGGAACTTTTGAGGAGATCTTCGCTGATAAACTCGCATTTTTGAATGACATGGGTGTTGAGATGAATCATCTCCCAATCAATGAAATTGAACCTCCACCCCTTCTTTTGAACTATAAAAAGAATGCGAGTAATCCATCACATTCACTGCATCGTCTCTCCAAAATGAGACGCACACACATTCTATTCCACCACTTAACCTTTCCCCACTTCTTCTTCTTCCACCAACCAGAGCACTGTATTGATAAAATTTTTGAATGGTTGGTGTTAACATTTGGTCTTTGCAAAGCTTGGCATCGACCACTGATTCTTGACCCCCACTTGTGATTTTAAAAGATTAACATTGCATAACTCAAGTTTGGGGGGGTATAATTTTTTTCAGGCTCCTAAAAAGAAATTTTTTACAAAATAATGAGCAAAAAAAAAAGTTTGGGGGAGGTTCTTCACTTAAATATTTTGCCCCCACTAATAAATTCCTCCCAAGCTTACAGGTTTTTCGAGATTTAGCAGAAGGCAACAGTGAGGACACTGTTGAAAACAAGTTTGGGGGAGGTTTGTGCTTATTTTCGCATCATTTACATATCATCTGCATAAGCACAAAACATTTTTTTGAAAAAACCATAAAAATTTAAAAATTTTCAAAACTATAAAAATATTTTTGTACATAAATAAGATAATAAAAGTTTAGATAGTGAAAAATTACATCCATGAGATTAGAAAAATTTAAGAAAACTAAGAAAATTAGAAGTTTTCTTATACGAACTAGTAATAAGTAGTTATGAGCCGTTGTCCCAAGGGTTAGTAAGATGAAGGACGTCACTAATCTGAGGATAAAAATAAGTCTGAAAAATAGTTTCTATTCTGGAAGCCAAACATTTTGAACGTTGCTGCCCTGCTATTCGCACTTACACACATCTTAAAGCCTGGGATAGTAGAGGATACCTTGAAATGCTCTTGTCTTAAAGCCAAAAGTATGAAAAAAAAATATGGTGAGAAAAATGGACACTGGTTTTGTTATCACCAAGGGAAATAAAAAAATATATAGCGAGGGTGCCTCTTCATCTAGTGCCCTAAGGCCAACTGGTCTGGGAGTCACTGCTATACCTAAGGTGGTGCAAGATTAGGAAAATACACCAAATAAGCAAGCACATGAGTAATCGGTCGGTTAGTACCTCAAGAAGTATTAACGGTCGCATGAAAGTGTGTGAGCAATCTCGTTTGTCAAAAAGTACTGAGGCTGACGGGCAAGAGTATGATAGCTTGAATTGAATTCTCCGGGTGTAGGGATGTCTTTACACACACGCAGGGTGATATGATCGATGTTTGGAAGAAAGATAGGAATGAAGAATAAGACGATGTTTTATTGAGGGAGGACGTGATTTCTAAACATCTTTTCATGACCATTAAGATAGGGCTCATGACAACCGAAAAGCTAGCTTAGTTGGAAACCCTAATTTTCAAGGATTTTCTTTTACAATTCTTTTCTTTAAATGTAATATTCATGATCTTGCTTTTATTATTGGATTTTGTGGGTGCAATCCGCTGAAAACCCTCAAGAGACAACACTCCTCCTACTAGGGACACCTAGAGGTTTAAAGGCTTGTTGCACGTGCTCAGTGCAATCGTGTTGCCTACGAAAGTGTGCTAGTTAGTTTTTACCTTTCTTTATTTTCTCCTTCTCTTTTTAATAAAACATTCGCTCGAGACGATCGAAATTAAGTTTGGGGGTATTTGATCAGTCGAAAATATTGTATATTTTAGCCGGCAATTTCCCCATCTTTTGCACTCATTTAGAAGTGTTCGGCATTCATATTTTACATATTAGCAAATCTGTCACAAAATATGAGATTGCATGTACTAGACTTTTAAACCGACACTTTAAGGGAAATTAACCGCATTTCATGGCATCGCATCATTTCTGTATTTGCGCAACACTTGTCTTGAGTCTGTGCAGGAAAATACGGAAGAAAAGCAAAAGAGCTGATCAAATATACGCCAACTAAATCACTTCAGATCTGGTAGCAATTCAGATGGAGAAATAAAAATCAATATATATATTAAAGGCCCACAACTCAGGCCCAGCAACCAACAGAGAGCCCATGCTTCAACTCCTACAGTTAGCCGCGGAACCGCGGCGGGAGCTTGCTTGCGCCGCGGTTCCGCGCCTCTTATGCCACGTCAGCATGTAATTTTTAAAGCAGAATTCTCAGCTCTGGTCCCACAGTCCTTTTTGATACTTCAAATTCCAGAACTCTCTCGAAGATACTGCCAGATCAGCAAAGAAGATTAAGGAAGGCTAATCCTAATTAAGCTCCTAATTAATCCTCTTCTAGAAGCTCCCTCCTAACTAATCACATCTAGAAGCTTCTCCCCTAACTAACTTTTGGAGGGAAATTTGAATTCCCTCAACAAACTTTTGGAGGGAAACTTAGAATTTGAAATCCTAGATCTAGGGTTAGTTATCTATAAATAGGAGCCTAAATCTAAGGGTGGGGGTTGTTCAATCATTAGTTCTTCATTAGATGTTAATTTTAGTTAATCTTTCCCTCTTTCATCATCTTCTTCCACAAGTCTCGTGACAAGGCTTGTGCGAAACCCTAACCCTAATTCCACTCCAAATCCAAGATCTTGAGTACCAAATCAAGCGAGAAGCCTTCAACCTTTTAGGAGCCGAGCCGATCTTCAATCGGGCAAGTGATCCAAGCCGATCCGCGATCCACGGAGACGAGCGAAGCCAAGTCGACGATCAAGTTCTTCCTCTTGTAGTTCTTGAGCGAATGTAACTAAATTGTTGATATAAATAAAAGGTGAAATTCTTTAATAATGCTTTCTTTTAATTCTTGCATCATGATTAGATCTCAATTTGTAATTGTTGCTCTTGTTGTGATGTTTGAGTGAAACTCCGCTCGTTAAGGAGTCGAGACGATTATAGAATGATGATGTAACAAATCTTTAAATGATTTTTAAGTCCTACGAGTTTTGTAAACCCTAGCAAGTTCAAGAATCGATGACCTAGTTTCGTAGCGATGCCTTCTTGATTGTGATCGCTCGAAATTAGGGATCTACGATCGTTTCTTGAATTTACTAGAGGCTAGAATGTGAATGATATCGACGAAAGAACAAGGGATAAGATGAAACCCTAGTTTCACAAGAAATCCCTAATTCTCGATCGATCATCATCGATCTAGTATCAATTCATCGAAGGATAAGAACACGTAATTCTAAGATTACATCACATCTATAGATCCGATCGATTCCTACGAGCCTCATTTCGATTCTTGAGATTTGGTTTGGAAAAATCATCAAACGATCAATTCTTGATTCTATCTTTTAATTCTTTCTTAGATCTAGTTTTTTTCTCATTCTTGAACTACAACTATAAATCTTGAATTGTTTTGTTTTCTTTCTTTAAAGTTTAAATTCATCTAATTCGAAAGACGAACGATTACACTTTCCCTGTGGACGATCCGCACTCACATACTAACTACATCCAACACCGTAGTTGATTGCGGTCAAATAATTTTTGGTTGTGATTTCTTTACAATTCCATACTACACATCAAGAATTCTTTTCAATCAAATGGCGCCGTTGCCGGGGACTATTTGATTCGATTTATTACAATCACAGAAATTATAACAATCAGGCGTGATAGCACATTCTAGTCGTATATATTCATATATACTATTGTAGCATAACCATTCCTTGTTGCATATAGAAATGATAGTTAGATGACACTGCACTGTCACTAACGGTTTAAGCTGCACGAGCACTATTTGTATGATACACTCACACCGTAAGTGATTGCCATGACACTCGCATTATAGGATTGCTACGAATCATATATCATTTGAGTACCGCATCATTGATGATTAGACATGACTTTGTCACAAATTGGCGAATATTTACATTGATGTCTTCATACTTGCGCACATGCACACTGTATATTCATAGTAGTGCTTACTTACAGTGATATCTTCATACTTGCGCACATGCACACTGTATATTCATAGTAGTGCTTACATACATTGATATCTTCAAACATGCGCACCTGCACACTGTATATTCATAGTAGTGCTTACATACATTGATATCTTCATACTTGCGCACATGCACACTGTATATTCATAGTAGTGCTTACATATATTGATATCTTCATACTTGCGCACCTGCACACTGCATATTCACAGTAGTGCTTACATACATTGATATCTTCATACTTGTGCACACGCACACTGTATATTCATAGTAGTGCTTACATACATTGATATGTTCATACTTGCGCACATGCACACTGTATATTCATAGTAGTGCTTACATACATTGATATCTTCATACTTGCGCACATGCACACTGTATATTCATACTGGTGCACACACACAGTGATATCTTCATACTTGCGCACATGCACACTCTATATTCATACTGGTGCATACACACATCGATATCTTCATACTTGCGCACATGCACACTATATATCCATATTAATGCACATATACATTGGCACACTCGTATTTGCGTATATATCCACATGCATATCCATACCTATATACATACATATGTCACATACATGGATGATATTGGCTTGATTTCTAGAAAATGGGGACCACATGAGATATTTTCAAACTGGATCCATTTTAAAAAAAGCGGTTTCCCCCTTTCTACTCTTAGTGTCATACGACACATTGCATGGATTTACGCATTGAGTTTTGGATTTGTGTAACTTCTGGATTTGAGAACCAAGGTATTATTTTAAGGAAATACACACTGTTTTAAAAACCCGGTTCCTCTTGATATGATATTTCAGTGCGTCCACCATGAGTTTTCTCGGTTCTTTAGAGCTTGTGTGATTATACCCGATTCGAGGAGTGGTAGGCACCGTCTGCGGGTACATTGTGAACCCAGTATGGTACCCCGAGGCAAGAAGACTCGTATAGTTAGACGGTGAGCCCGGTGGAGGGACTACTAGCTACCGGTGATTGGTTTAACCTGGAGGTTATCCAGCGAATACTGACCAGAGCTGAGCGATGGATATGGGCCGACCTGTACTGCCGGGGCCGATGGCCGATTCCGCAGTCGGAGCCCGTGGGCCGATTCGGACTGACGGAGCCCGATACATGAGGATTTTCGTGTCGATGCTGGACACGATTATTTTATGATATTTCGAGTGCCGAAGTTGGGCACTCACGATTCCATGAGCTGTACAGGATTTGAGGGCCGATTAGAGAGATGGCTCCTGAGTTTTTACCGGGATTTGGGTGTATTGGATGGACCCCGGTTATTCTTTCACGTTGACATTCCGTGTAGATGATATTTATTCCCATGCTTAGCATTCGGTGTTATGCATCTCATCGTACCCTACATTTACTATTCATGTATTTACTTAGCGACTAGTTGTGAGGACGATGTATATTATTTTGTACTCTGGTGTCGAGCTCGTTGTGAGACGACTTTATTTATGCAGTTTTATCTTTCATGATACTTGTTTTCACTTATATTTCTCATTTCTTCGCTACGGCGTCGTATATTATTATTGTGGTAGTTGTTTTCGCCGTTGGGCGTGATTGCTCCCGTTTGGGATGCTTTATTCATATTATATGTCATCTTTATTTATATCTTGTCTTGTACCCGATTTCAAGGCAAGTTTTTACAAAGGAAATGCTGCCGAAATTTTTAAGAAAACAACATAAACTTTAAAGAATTTTACTAAATTACTTAAGGTTTTCTAAATATTTTAACAAATGTTTCTATTAAATGTTTTAACACTCACTACTTTAATGGTTTTGATTTCTGGGTTTCGGCTTACTTAGTTGCGTTACGCCTGTAGACATTACGTGGTTAAGTGCCGGTCACGGGCCGGATTTTGGGTCGTGACAGCTTTCTTGATATATACATGCATGATGTTGTTGTGTCATTGGTTGACATGTAGATGAGATCCACATGCATACAGGTATTGATTATATGGTTGGATGATATCCACATGCTGATAGGCATTGATTATGTTGTTAGCACACATGCAAATACGGTCACCCTAGATATCATAGTATTACCTTTATGATATAGGTGACCTAGGAATCGTTGTTTTATTCGATTTCTATCTGATGATGTTTTCTACTCACGAGTTGGAAACTCACCCTCATTGTGCCACAGTTCTTGTAGGTTGTCCGCATGGATCAGTAGCAGCATCGCTGACACACAGCTGCTTTTGGGTGATTTTCTTTGGTAGGTGGTACATGTTGGATCGTGCCACTCTTGTATTATTATTCCTATTGTATCTAGTCAACTCCATCAAATCAGAAACTGGTATTTGTGTAAGTAGTAAGATATAGCAAGACTTGTAGTTGCGAGACTTGAGCGATGGGTTATATGTTCGCTTGGTGGGTTTGATGTCTTGCTTTACATTATTCCTTGTGTTGATCTTCATCGTTGGGCGTCGTATACTTATATTCTGTCTTGCGTGCGAAGAGCTAGCTCCCGTTTGGGGATACCAATATATTGTTGTATATCTGTTTTGGATCAAAATATACGAGGGAGGTGCTGCCCAAAGTTTTAAAAGACAAAACATGATTCATTATACCTTTATTTCAAAACTTCACCTCTTCTATTTTCTAAAAAAAAAGGTTTAGATTTCTGGGTTTCGGCATAATTTACGTTGTGCGTTTAGACGTTACGTGAGTTATGTGCCGGTCGCGAACTAAATTCGGGTCGTGACAAAGTTGCTATCAGAGCGCTAGGTTTAACCTTGGTTCGAGTCTATGTTTGACTATGCAGAGTCTAGGGCGTGTATATATTTCGGAACCTAGGCTTGACTTTACGGAACTTAGACTTGAACAGGGGGGTATTAGACCCGAACTTTCGTTACATAGGCTGACCCTGATTGATGGAGTAGGTAGCTAGAGTAGAGTGACGTACCGTACGTATGTTCCGCGGCATATTTACGATACGATACTCCACATAAGTGACCTTAGGATGTACATATCTTGAGACGTTTTATTCTCTTCGTTCCCTTGATTAGCACCATGCCTTGGGTTTGCAAGTATCACACATGCTAGAATAAAAATTTTTGGGGAGGTGCTAAGCAATCTAACCATGAATCGAACTAGAAAAATCAGGGTAACACAAATAATATCTCATACAACATAGAAACTATCACTAAGTGGGATGAATACAACCTTTGTAATCCTTCTTTAGTGACTCCTTGGATCCTTGAAAGTTCGAACTGGCTCGCTAGAGACCTTCCAAGTCCACGATGATCCACCCGAAGTCCCTTTGCTTAACTTGATCCAGAATGAAAATGAAGCAAACACTTTACACTAATGGGCTAGAGTAGTGTAGAATGGTGATATGGTTTGTTTTTTCACTTGAAAACCCTTTCTTTTTAACTAACTCACTCACTAGAAATCTCAAGAGAGCAAGAGAGGGGAGGAAGAAGAAGATGGCAAGCTTGAGCTCAAGAGTTATGATATATAAAAATAAAATGAAAATGAGAATAGAAAATATAAATAATTTTACACATGGGTTAGTAAATATCTAGATATTTATTTGGAGTTAATAGCAACCAAAGAAAATTAACTCATGGTCAAACAAAGGTTAAATGAAGAAGTGTGTAGAATTATCAACCGTGAATCAATTTTCTTTTTCTTTAACTCAAAAATTAATATATACATAATTACTTCCATGTGAGTCTTGCATTTCCATCTTATATGTATCAACAACCATGACACCATGTATGTATGTATGTATGTGTGCATTCACATCATCATGTGCATGAACAAAAACATATGCATACATGCATGCATACATCAAAGTAGAAAAGGGTTTAATAAAAGTTAGCTATAAAGTCAATGTTAAATCAACACTTGATTTAACAAACCGGTCATATCACATACGACCCAACCAATAGAAAAATTCCCAATTAATATACGGTATCTCCTACACGCATTTAATCGGGTCCTCGCGCATATCTCATATGCATACTACATCGTTTCGACTGAGCTAGGAAACTCCTGTGTGGGACTCTAAGACTTGTCAATATGCCGGCAGTAGGTGATGATCATATCAAACACTCACAAGCCGCAAGCGGTCAGCTAAACGTAACAGCTACCGAGGTATTGAGCGATCAGAAGAAAAACAAGCAAACCCGTCAAAACTCCCGTCGAGCGAACTGGGAACACTTACCGTACCGTCCGATCTCTACGTCAGATATGCTGCATATCGAGTCTAGGGATAGTATCGTCGACCCCAATAACTCAATAAGTCATGCCGGTGTGTGGCTCATAACAGATTGAGAAACTACTGATAACACTTATCAGTAAATCTCAGCAGCCATGGCCAGGGACTTCATGTCATAGCCAATCGAGCACAGCACAACATCAACCCCCAATACCGGGAGTGGCGAAACCCCTCTTATCGCTTATTTCCTCCATGTGCCTCGGGACTGTACCCAAAATCCACCTTTTGCACGATTCAGTAGAGCCGTGGTAGGGTGGAGATCAAAGTACAGTAGGAGGACACACAAAACACTATGACGATCTCGGGTCTACAGACTAACCTTTACCAGTGTCACTTGAGAACTGCTATTCGATGATAGATATAATACCACATAGGAGTTCTCGGCGAGTCCGTTCAGTGTACCCAGTCTCCACTGAGCACCCGTATACAATCTTTGCTGTCACCATACCAGATGGATATAGGATCATCCATCGCCCATCATATGGGACAAGAATGGTATACGCTAGTCTACTCTGGAATATCGATGTCCCGTCTCGATACAACCACGACCAGGAACAGTTCAAGGATATGCTTATAAGCTACACGTGTCCCACTAGTATGAACTGTATCATAGTCCCAATATTCAAGAAAATATCCTATGGCTTTATCAACATGTACCAAAAGAGTATGATGCATGTGTTGGGTCCCGGCAGCGCCCGGCCATCGAAACGCGGCCAAAATGCGGAACAAAAATTTCGAAACCGGTGCTACCGCTACCCGAATCCCGGATCGACCTTAAACCCAAAACTAACAAATTAACAAAGAGTTAGAATCGTTATACCGAGTTGATCCGTGTCCTTCGGTCTTCATTCCAAGCTCCTAGCAGCTCCTTGATGTGGTTTGGTTGCCGGTCTTCCTTCTTCTCCGATGATCCACCCGAGGGAAACGGCACGAGCTCCAACCTCGTCGAAAGAGATAACCGACGCTCCAAAGTCGCTAGCGATGGAGAGTGGGGGTGTATGGAAGTGTCACTACATTTTTCTTTCTATCCAAAGTGCTCATGGAGCAACTCAAGAAGAAGATGAAAGAGGTGATAAAGCTTTTTTTCATGAACAAAGAATTGGCTAAGAGTTTTGTGTGAATGAGAATGAGAGAGTTGGCTAGCATGTGTGTAATGTAATAATCAATCAAAATGAAATGAGCCGCTCACCCTTAGTGGCCGGCCCCTCTCTCTCTCTCCCATAAAAAAAAATCCCCACCAATTCCTTTTTCAATTAAAAACAATAAACAATGCAAACCGTGCTTTTCTATATGCCTCACAACATGCACAAAACCATGCTTTGACCCATGCTTCGTTTTCCACCTCATTTATAAATAACAAATGAATTTCCATAAATGGAAAATCATATAAATGAGGTGGCATCTTCTAGAAGCTATTCCGTATAAAATACGGAATACTTCCCTGTACATGTACCGAAATACATATACGCGTATTCGTACAAAAATACGAATGGCCAAGAGAGAAAACAAGTAGTGAACAATAATACTAGAATACATATATATAAATACATATGTAAATTATTAAATCAAAACCTGATTTAATAAACTGGCTTAATCCTAAGCGGCTAGTATTATCAACCGTCTGATTAAAGTCTGCGCAGCATATGCACATATTTAATCGGACACCTGTATGTATCAACATACCTCATGTATACCATATCGCCTGAACCGTGAAAACCTTCTCTGTGGGACTCTAAAGACTCGTCAATACGCTGGCAGTTGGTTTAACCACAAGCACGTCAGCGGCACTAGCTGTACGTAACGGCTACCCAGGTATTGAGCGAAAGGGATGCCGACAAGCAAACTCATGCAGAACCCCTACTGAGCCTGACAGTGACAATATCCGTACAGTCCGGTCTGTTCGTCTAAGAGTATCGCATATCGAGTCTAGGGGGTGGATAAAGTCAGACCCCTAACAACGCGACATTTAATGTCGGTATGAAACCCATCACCACCTGAGAAACTATTGATCCTGAATCGGTAATTCTCTTCCACCGTGGCCACGGATTTATGTTGATGGCTATCCGTACACAACACGACATCAACCCCTAATACCGGGAGAGACGAATCCTCGACGATCCGATCACTGCTCCATGTGGCTCGGGACTGTACCCAACTAAAACCTGTTTGCACGACTCCTTTGAGCCATGGTAGGGTAGTAATCAAAGCACAGTGGGAACTCACACGAGACAAATGACGATCTCAGGTCGACAGACTAACCTGTACACATGTCATCCGGGAACTGCTATCTGACAATAGGTATAATACCAACTAACAGGTTCCCGGCGAGTCCGTCCTGTGTACTCATAACCCAATGAGCACCTGTACACTATCTTAGGTGAACAAACTAACACCAATAGCTTGTGATACCTGGCCACTGCCCCACGTCGGGGTCTCGATCAGTATACATTAGTCTACACTAGAGTATTGATGCCCGGTCTCGATACTCCCACAACTAGGGACATTTAAGGATGTGCTTATAGACCCCAGCTCTCACATATATGATCGCCAACATAATGCTGGCAGTCAAGCAAGAATCCTATGGGCTCTATCAACACGTACATGATGATAAAGATAAACCAGATAGCATACTGTCATCTTGAGTAAGACTGTTTTATCGGTATAGGTCCTCACTCAATCATCATAATCACAAGTCCGCGACTATGATAATTGCCTTGAGGGCACTATGGCCAACAATCTCCCTCTTGCACTTAAGGCCAATTATTGCGATGTCGCATACTCACAGCCCGTGTGATACCGAACACCCAACTTCTCTACTAAGCAGTTTCGCAAAACCCGTTTGCGAAAATGATTGCGTTCGAGAAATTGCCTCAGTAAGTAGATCCGCTCCAATGTTTCTTTCTATATCTCTCTTAATCTCAACTTCGCGGAGAAAGCTATCTCCCGAAATGAGCAATACTTGTCTTAGAGTTTGTCTGGATTTCTGATGGGACCCAGTTCACAAACGAACTCCAAATCCAGCAAACCTCCTAGACTGTATCATCCACTGAATTTAATCAGTAACATGTGCCATGCCTTCCGCAGTATCCGGTTGGACCATCTGTCCAACATACTGTCCCCCAAAAGAGGGAAAACTATAACTCTGACAGTCACTCTGTCATCCAGGTCACCTTGGAAGCCTGAAATGATAACCGTCTCCTGAAGGAGTCTGCCGTTACCGTATCGCTAGAACATCCATTTATGTTTAATAACTGCTTCCCAATGTTTTTCCAGGATTGGCATAATATATCTGCTTATTGCATCTAGTGCAAAAGCAATATCTGGTGTGGCACTCGAAATTTCAAGATTAACTCAATTGCCTAAGCAAGTGATATGTTAATCATGCAGATCCCTCTCCACTTTAGTCTATAAGACACCTTTAGAGAGGGTGACTGCATCACCTGCAGGTACACCACCTTGCCAGGAGTCGTCCATTTAATGTCAAAATACCAAAATTGGGATACTTCCCAAATCCAGATCTAGTAACCAGAAAACCTGATATTATATCCATATCCTATGTGGAGAAACAACATTGTGACAACCACAATATAACCGATCATAGTAAAGGAATGTCCCTTCCAATCAAGTGCATGTCATCCCAATACATGGGCATCACTCTCTACTACCTTCCTAGTAGATCCATCTCCTATTCTGATGAAGTCAAAGCTTTTGACTGTCACATCAAAAATAGATGATCTATTTCCGTTATACCTGCTTTAGTCTATAAATAGACATAAGCTACTTGTCCTCTATGCTTCCGCTGCTCCCACTGACTACAACAACCCTCTGGCAGATTCATATATACATACACTTCCAAAACTAGTTTAGAACGACGCTATACTCATCCTCCTGCCGGGTCTTATAGTCTAGAACAACAGCAATGGCAAGTCTGGGTAAACAAGAACCTCCCTGTCACCGTTACTGAGACGACCGAAGTACCTCTCGGGTGCCTGAGGTTACCCACCAAATCTGCGGAGTGGCTAATGGAACGTTGAAAACAATTGAATCCTTAGGTTCTATTAAATCTTCAGTAATCGTTTGTGGTTCTGGAATCACTTCCAGTTCTACCATACCCCCACTACTATTTTCTGAAAAATCCATTTTACTAAAAATGTGGCAATTCAAGAACAATATAAATATTGATCTTCCTGATGGTAGAAAGTTAACCCTCGTTAAAGCCCGGGATAACCCACAAACAGCCATTACTGAAACGTGCCTTGAGTTTATCCAGATTCTGGTTTTAAGCATCAGATGGACAACTCCCTATACCTTAACATCGTTAAGATATAAATTGATTCTATATATATCTAATATAGAAACAAAAGCATTAATCTAATTTGGAACCAGATTCAAAATCATGCAACTGTCTCCAGTGCATATCAAACTAATGGAAAAAGGACAATCAGCATTACTCATCTAGGAGTGCATCCATATATGAGTAACCCGAAAGAGAAGAAAGTTCTCAAAACCATTACTATCAACGGAATACCAAACATAAGTATCTACATCTTCGAATACTTCGAAGAATCGCGATACTTCTAATAAATGGTTCTCTACTTTATTCTTATACCTATAACTTCTCAAAATATGGACCATGCATTTCAATGAAATACTTGACCAGAACTGGAGAAGTCACAAGTAAACAGAATATAGTATGAGTACCAACCCCATTGTCGTAATCGACACTGGACAACATACAATACTTTGTACAAGTCCACTGAGTTCAATAACTCAAACCCTGTGCATCGTAGGTTGAAAAACTGTACTATAATTAAGAAGAGTTACATCGCTGTTGAATGCACCTTACCTAATCACCAACTGATATAGGTAAATTTCATAGACACAATATCAAAAATTTATATCTCACTTTATAAAATAAATGTACAAATATATCAGTTTGAAATTGGTGCATAACAACGGATATTCAAAACCAAAAATTTGCCATCCGACAAAATCCAGATGATTTTCTCAAATATCACCAATTACAACGAATTCCGATATAATGAGGATCTAATCACCCAATTCCCAATATCTTACTCCCACTCACCATCCTTAATAGTATGAAGATGTGAGAAACTGATCTGGTAAATACATACCCTGGAGTTAGATTCCAATTGGGAAAACAGTTTTCAATTAACATCGCACAGTGAAACTGAAACATGAATATGTTTCAAAAAGGGGATAACTGGTATTCTTAGCAATGCCTCTTCCATTATTCTGATTACGACAGTAACCATATGTAGGGTTCCTAGGCACACTAAGGAGGTCTCACAAGGCATCAATCATGCCAAATTCAAATTATTCCGGTGCCGAGAAACCCTAACTAGATCGTTAACTAGAGATTAGGCGATAACAAATGCGAGCAAACAACTTTACTCTAAAGTGAAAGAGACTACAACATTTGTAGATGCGGTCCTCCACTTCCTTAGCTCCGTGACGATGTCCCCTCGCTGCGATCATCGGATCTCGGACACTAGTGTTGATTTCATCGGAGAAATGATCAGGCTAGGTCGTCGACTTCGATGCCGAAGATGATCTACGACGAGGCAACTCAAGATCAAGCTCCAACTTCACCAAGTCATGAAACTTGTGAAGAAAACACCCTATACTACATGGCAAGTGGTATAGGATGAAGAAATAGGAAGTGGGTTCACTTTGGATTTGGATTTCTCACTTGGAATCATCACTTGACATTTTTGTAGAAAGCTTTTCTTTCTTCATCTTGAAGAAGAAGAAGAAGAAGAAGAATGAAAAAGAATGAATAATTAAAATAAAATCAAGTGATGGTTATCATGTTGCAACCATGGTTAAGTGTAGAGAATAAACTAGGGTTAGGTGAATGGTTAGGTTAAGCAAAAGAAACAAAAATGGTCAAAGCTTCTTGAAACTTCAAGGAAAAAAAAGAAGCAACCATTTCTTTTCTTGCTAAAATGAATAAATAAATAAAACAAAGATAACAAAACCCTAACCATTCACTTAAACATGGTTTAAGGTAAACATACACCCAAGTTTGCATGTATCATCAAACATGATACAAACTAGTGCAGAATACTATATCATATATACAATGTGCACATCAAGTGAGAAAATCCATCTTTAAGTGAACAATTACTAGTTAATGTAAAGTAATATATCTAATATATAATTATACATTAAATCATTAAATCAACACTTGATTTAATGATCCGGTCATATCGCATATGACCGACTAATATCCAATGTATCGACTTATCGAATCAATCCTCGATTCGATAACTAGGTTATATCGCATATAACCAATCGATACATTCATCGCGAGAATGGAATACGGTATCACATACACGCATTATTCTCGGTCCCGCAGATATCTCATATGCGCTCCTATTTCGTTTCGCTTGAGCCAGGAAACCTCTATGTAGGACTCTAAAGACTCGTCAATACGCCGGCAGCAGATGATGATCATCTCAAGCACCCACAAGCCGCAAGCGGTCTGCTAAACGTAACGGCCACCCGGGTATTGAGCGATCAGAAGATCAACGAGCAAGCTCGCTCACACTCCTATGAATCCAACCAGTAACACTTACCGTACAGTCCGGTCTGTTCGTCTGATATGTTGCATATCTCGCCTAGGGGTGGTAAACGTCAGACCACTGTAGCTCGATAAGTCGTGTCGATATGATGTCTATAACAGTTCGTGAAACAACTGGTAACACTTACCAGTAAATCTCAGCAACCCTGGCCAGGGATTTCCGGTTATAGCCAATCGAACACAGTGCAACATCAACTCCCTATACCGGGAGAGACGAATTCCCTCCTATCGCTCATTGCCTCCATGCGATTCGGGAAAGTACCCAAAAGCCACCGTTTTGCACGCCCTCTTGGACGTGGTAAGGTGGAAATCAAAGCACAGTAGGAATCACACAAGACTCTATGACGATCTCGGGTCTACAGACTAACCTGTACCGGTGTCACCAGAGAACTGCCATCTGACGTAAGGTATAATACCATCTGGGAGTTCTCGGCGAGTCCGTCCAGTGTACCCAGTCTCCACTGAGCACCCGTATATCATCTCTGATGTCAAACACCAATGGATATAGGATCATCCATCGCCCATCTGTATGGGTCGAGAAGGTATACGCTAGTCTACTCTGGTATATCGAAACCCCGTCTCGATACACCCACGACTAGGGACCTTGAAGGATGTACTTATGGACTACCATGTCCCCACTAGTATGATCTGCATCATAGTCCAGGTAGTCAAGTACACATGCTAAGGGCTTTACCAACATGTAACAAAGAGACAATCAGTGTACACGTTAAGATAAAGAGCAACCAGATAGCATACTATCATGTCGAGCAAGAAAGTCCTCCCTATATATGTCCCAGCATCCACTACAATATACATCCTATGTACAGTAATGGCCTCTAGGGCATACATATAACTAACAATCTCCCACTTGCACTAGGGCCATCTGTAGCAGTGGTTGCAGTATCTCATACTCAACCATCCCATAAAAGTCTCTCTCTGGGAAAAGGCCTTTGTGAGTGGATCCGCCGTGTTGTCCTCTGAGTCTACTCTCCTAACTCGATCACCTTGGAGATCAGCCATTTCCATGATCAGGTGATACTGCCTTAAAATATGTCTGGATCACTGATGGGACGGACGTTCCTTGGCATAAGCCATAACTCCATTGTCACACAATGGGAGGAACTAAGTTCATCTCATGAACAAATGTACATCCAGACTGCCTCTTTGGTAGCATCTTAAGTAGCGATGTATCCAGCCTTTATCGTCTAGTATGCCACGGTATCTAACTTGGAACTCTTCCAACATACCGTCCCTTCACTGAGGGTAAAGACAATGCATGTGACTGACATTCAGTCGTCCTTATCACCTTGGAACCTTTCCAGTGATTCTCCCCAGGATCAATTGATACCATCTCACTACAACTAGTGAGTATGCTAATATCCAATTAGATCTATCTCATAGATCCAAAACCCAGGATTTAGTAGGTATCACTTTGATCCTATATGGAGAATCATTGTGATAAGCGGAGATTGACCGATCGTAGCATAGGAAACTCCTTTCTTATCAAGAGTATGTCATCCACATACTCTACGAGGATCATCACCATACTCCCTACTACCCTTTTGTTTATACAAGGTTCATCTACCATTTTGATGATGTCAAACTCTTTGACTAACACATCAAAACAGACGTTCCAACTCCGCGATACCTGCTTTATCACATAAATCATCTTGCTCGTGTTTCCGTTGCTCCCACTGTCTACGAGGCCTTCTGGCTGTGTACTTATAGACGCACTCTTCTAAAACATCACTTAGAAAAGCAGTCATGGCACCCAACCGCCAGATATCGTAGTCATGGTATGTAGCCGTGGCAAGTAGAATATGGATGGACTTAAGCATAGCTACTTAGAAAAGGTTTCATCATAATCCATACCTGGTCAATGATGCAAACTTTTAACAAGTCTAGCTTTGAAAGTCTCAACTTTTCCATGTACACCAAGTAATCTTCTCAAGATATACTTGCTCCTGATGGGGATTTAACCCTTCAGATCAAGCAACTAAAGTCCATACTTTGTTGGTGTATAAGGATTCCATCTCAGATCGCTAAGCATCCAGCCATTCTTACAGAGTCCCACTCCTGATGGCCAGCTCGAAACTAGTTGGGTCATCATCTCATGATGCAATCCTCGCTCCCATTGTCATAGAGAAACCAAAGTATCTCTAAGGTGGGTGAGGAACCCTGCTAGATCGGCGGAGAGGCTGAGGTTCGTTGGTTACTATTGAATCCTTTGGTTCTATCAAATTATCAGCTGCAGTTTATATAGCTGGAACATTTCCAGTTCTACATAACAGACCTTGCCTCGAGCTTGTCCGGATTTTTCTTTTAAGACATAGGCCGGACAACCCCAAATCTTAATAAACTTAAGATATGGGATCTTCCCTTTCCATATCACATATGAAGTGGTAAGCAGCTGATTTGATTTGAACCCTATTCAATAGGTATGCAGCTTCTTAAGTGCATAACTCCCAAAAGGAAATAGGAAACTCCGCAGTACTCATCATAGAGCACACCATATCACATAGGGTGCTATTGCTCCGCCCCGATATACCATCGTGCTATGGTGTATACAGAGGAGTAATTCTGAGAGAGAATCTCATTCTCCTTTAGAATAGTCCAGGATTTCCGTGCTCAAGTATTCTCCTCCTCGATCACATCAATGGACATAATACTTATACCCGTATTTTTGGTTCTCTACTTCTAACCTATATTCTGTGAATATCTCAAAAGCTTCGGACTTGTGTTACAACATGAACAAATGTTTGAATCTTGAAAGATCATCAGAGAATGTAATGAAGTACTAAGAACCAGTCTTGGCATATGTAGACAGGGGACCTTACATACATCAACATTTATCAATCCCAAGAGTTCACTAACTCTTTCTCTGTTTTCAGTAAACAGAGCTATGGTCATTTTATTTTTGTGACATGACTGGCAAGTTTCATAAGATGTAAATTCAAACTGATTTAAAAATGCATCTAAATGTAACTTTAGCTAGTCAGGTCACATTGATCTGACCTAGTCTACAATACCTCAAGAAGGAATCGTTCAATTCTGAACTCTTTCTTTTGTGTGTGTTCTGTATACTAAGAACTGTAGTTTGATTTAGAACATCAATGCTTTTAGATAACGTGCCTGAACCGACCAACTTTTGATATAGGAAATGTTCAAAACATTATCCAACAATACAAAATTTTATCATTTCTTTACTAATAAAGAGACTGATATGATTTTGTATATCAAGTTCGGTATCTAATAACATTCGTTCAGAATCAATGTACTGGTCATACAGGGTGACAGTGACCAACAGACTTGGCTGCAACACTTGCCCTGTTTTCTGTCTCATGAAACTTATCACCTGTTCTCAGTTCTCTACCTATCTGTAGCCCTATGTAACATATTACATATCTGGGATTCTGATCCGGTATCAAATACCCAGGACGTAGAGGATACAGAGAAACGGTTCTTTGTAACGAACACACCCGAAGATGATGCATCAACATGCACTTTCTTCGTTTGGGCGGTACGGGAAATCTGGTATTCCCCAATTCATGCTCTGTCTTATAACAATTATAAGTTGGAGCGGGACCAACGTTCCCCAGCACAGTAAAACAAGCGGGTTCGGTCAATATATTTGTTTTATTATCTTGATTAAGGCATGATATGGTCGCTACCTGGAAAGAGAGAAGAAAATACTCAGCGTATGCTCTTGCAAGATCAGATTGGTTATTATTTTATCTAATCAGGATGGCTCCCACTGTTTTTATCAAATCTTCCTTCAAACCCTAAAAGGAAAGACTAGCCGGGATTAATTACACCCTACAACTTCGCCAATCTTTCAGCCAGGCCAGTGTCGGTACTTTGAGGGAGGTTCCCCGTGCTTTCGCACGGACCTAATTACAGTAAACCTCGTTTTTCCAGAGGCGTAACCCCGTTGACACCTTTCTAGACACCTACTTGATCGGCTAATTGTAATGTGTAAAACTCTCCCATGAGTAACAATTACTCGCAGCGGGTATCGGGACCCAACTATCTCATAGAAGGTATGCAATCTCATTGTAAATTTCAACACTTGAAATTCCCGATAATTTTGCCCCTAACCTCCTATGACCTTGACAAAGGCCAACAAACCATAGGATGCTAGTCAAGTTCAACCCGTCATTTCCTGATTGAATTAAACCCACCCGCACGACCCTTGACAAAGGCCAACAAGTTCGCACGACTACCCTAACCCAATCTGCATCATATGCATAAGCAGATAAGCACCAGTCCTCTACCGCACACTACGCCTTGACAAAGGCCAACAAACGCAGCACGAATACTAACTACTATTTATCTGAAATGACTGAAGGCTACGATAGGTTTTTCTGAAAACCTATTGCGTAATGAACTTGATATCGTTATAGAATCAAATGATTTTAAAATGGAGTGCTTTTGAGGCTTTTCTAGTTTTGCTAAAGGGATCACTCCCGGTGAAGGGATCGCCGGCCCTTTCCTCGTCGAATGAGGTGCGGGATATATCATATATATCACTGTGCAAAGCAGAAACTATAGAAGCAATCAAAAGAAAAACCGAGGGTTGTAGCATCTGCCAGTTATTGCTAAAGGAGTCACTCCCGGTGAAGGGATTTCGGTCCTTTCCTTATCGAATAAGGTGCAGGATGTTCTACAAGGAACACCGCGATGCAAAGCAAGAACTGTAGGTACCTGTTTTTGAAAATTCGGTTCCACAACATCTTTTAGGTTTCTTTTCTTTTTCATTAATCATATTAATGAAGTCCCATCATTTAAGTCACCTAAACATCACAGATAAATACAACGTACGCTTATGCAATCCGCATTCGCCTCGATGTCCCGTCTGCACCGTTAGGTTAGGTAACTAACGGCAGAGCGGGGCAGGGCTAGCGCGGGTGTAAAACATAAGCAATGTCTATATAATATATCATATATACTATATACTGTATTTATCACAGAACATATCAAATGATCACATCACAGATATCGCAGCAGAAGAAACATATGAAACATTGGATATACTAGGACGTCCGTGTTTTCAATACGAGCCAGTATAAAACACGGATTCCACGGTCGTGATGAATAGCCAAACCCACACCCCTAGACCCCTACGAAAGCGGCAAGCAACCCTACCAATTCTAGAGTTAGGAGACCCGGACTCGACTCCTCAAGTTGGTCTCCCACTGGACTCCAGAACCCGGTTACTTGTGCCCTCCTCCTTGGGTCTATCCTAGTGCGGAAAAGAAAATAATATACAATGGGTGAAATCTTCCGCAACCTGGAAGTGCCCCAATAAAAGAATATTCACTAGTAAAATATGGGGTTGCCCCTACGGATATTGAAATCCGTAGGGGCATATTTAACTTGGCCATACGGATTAATCCGTAGGGCTAAAAGGTTGCCCCTATGGGCCCAGACGTCCAAGAATAAAAATATTAATTCTTAATTTGGTGTTTGCCCCTACGAAGCCGTAAACAAAGGACCTACGGGCAAATCCGTAGGGGCAACTAAATATCGATTTAATAAAGGCACAGATCGATCGCCTACGCTCACTTTCTTTCTCTCTCTCTCGATCGCGCGCGAAAAAAATCCCCAAATCGCCATGTCGTTCTCCTCGTCGCCACCGCCGTTCTCCTCGTCGCCACCACCGTTCTCGTCGCCACCGCCGTTCTCATCGCCACCACCGTTCTTGTTGTCGCCACCGCCGTTCAGGTCGTCGCCACCGCCGTTCAGAAGAGTAAATCTTCGGGTAAATTAAAGAATTTTTTGATTATTTTGGGCTTAGGGTTCATGGCTGGGTCTGGGGTTGCGCGCGCGAGTTGGGTTTGGCATGGGTCGCGGTCGCGGTCGGGGTCGGGGTTAGGGTTAGGGTTGGGGTTCGGCTGCTGCTGGGGCTGGGGCTGGGGCTGGGGTTAGGGTTTGCCTTAGGTTTGGTGTTGGGGTTTAGCTGGCCGCGCTGGGGTTAGGGTTAGGTTGGGGCGGGGCTGGGCTGGGGCTGGGCTGGGCTGGGGCTGGGGCTGGGGCTAGGGTTAGGTTGGGGTTAGAGTTAGGTGGATTGATGACAACAAAATACCATAATTTATAACTATATTACTCATCTAATGTGTATGGCATGTGAAAGCTAGATGAAGGTCGAGGCAAGCATAACAAATTTGTTGGATGGGACAATGTCAATAGGAGCTCAATGCTATTTGGAAAAATAATAATTCAAAGACATAGTGGAGTTTCCGATTGGTGGCATGGACTAGTTTGATGTATGTAGATGGTTTGATTTATGAAAAAATGGGGAGACAACATGCATGTATGAATATAGGTAACATCTGCCAATATGCCATATCCAGACCGCAATCTATTTTTTCCTATTGGCTAATATGAAAATATCGGCCTGCGTATATGACATAATCAAAGTTGTTAAATCTTTATACGGTTTGTGTTTCGTTTTTTTATTTATCAGTTCTATCAATGTTGCGGATAACGCTTTATGATATCAGTATCTTACATTTGTAGTTTTAATTGTTGATTGTTATAGATGAATACCATTGCAATAATAGTTTTTGGTTGATGAATGCTATTGCAATGTAGGATGATCAGTTCTATCAATCTTGATCTCAATGGTTTAAAATCATGTTACACATACAACACGAATGCACAACAAACGCATAATTAGAGAGCGATTCGAGATATTCAGGTTAAAACCAATATATGATACTCGATGATAATATGAAACCTTCATATTCCCATCGATACTCATATATGAAACTAAAAGCGCCACTTAGTCCCCGTCTATCGGTTAACATACGTGCGATGCTCGTCGTGACCTAGAACTATACGAAGGTTGTTAAATATCGGACAGTATAGCTCGATACTAACAACCGTCGTATAGTCTACACGACGAGAAAATTAAATCGTATGCTAACCCATAGATTTGTCCCGTGTGGACAAGTTAAGAATGTATAAAGCAAACGCCTTCATTCACTTGTGTTTTCATCCGTTTCGAGATATTTCGTCGGTACCTTTCCGCTGGTTCTCCGTGTACAAAGATAGATTAGATGTTCATTTCAACGTTGTTTCACAGCTTTGAAATGATTATCTATTCTATTACAGTGTACTCGGAGAACAGCGGGGAGGTGCTGCCGAAATTTACTCGAAACGGTTGAAAGCACAAGTGATGGGCGTTCGCTCTATACATTCTTAATGGGATAGAAGCCTACCCCCGACAGCCGGAACACATACATACAACAAGAATACACAACAAACGCATAATTAGAGAGCGATTCGAGATGTTCGGTTTAAAACCAATATATGATACTCGATGATAATATGAAACCTTCATATTCCCATCGATACTCATATATGAAACTAAAAGTGCCATTTAGTCCCCGTCTATCGGTTAACATACGTGCGATGCTCGTCGTGACCTAGAACTATACGAATGTTGTTAAATATCGGACAGTATAGCTCGATACTAACAACCGTCGTATAGTCTACGCGACGAGAAAATTCAATCGTATGGTAACCCATAGATTTGTCCCGTGTGGACAAGTTAAGAATGTATAACGCAAACGCCTTCATTCACTTGTGTTTTCATCCGTTTCGAGATATTTCGTCGGTACCTTTCCGCTGGTTCTCCGTGTACAAAGATAGATTAGATGTTCATTTCAACGTTGTTTCACAGATTTGAAATGATTATCGATTCTATTACAGTGTACTCGGAGAACAGCGGGGAGGTGCTGCCGAAATTTACTCGAAACGGTTGAAAGCACAAGTGATGGGCATTCGCTCTATACATTCTTAATGGGATAGAAGCCTACCCCCGACAGCCGGAACCCACACATACAAACGCATAATTAGAGAGCGATTCAAGATGTTCGGGTTAAAACCAATATATGATAATATGAAACCTTCATATTCCCATCGATACTCATATATGAAACTAAAAGCGGCACTTAGTCCCCGTCTATCGGTTAACATACGTGCGATAATTTATTCTTTTCAACGACAAACGCACACATAAAGCATATACACGGATTTTCTCCTTTGTCAGTAACTATCCCGTTCTTATATTTCTCAATATAGTCAGCATAACTTACAATTTATATGTTATTCAGTCTAACATGGCCCATGAGTACGTCAGAGTTAAGGACTGGATGTATGTGTATTGGAAACAACGTATGCAACCTAAGTTTGTCGCAGGAGTTGCTGCTTTCCTTGAATTTGCACGCGCACATAATAAGATCATAATAGAGAAGATTCTCTGTCCGTGCGATAGATGTGGCAATAAGTACTGGCAGAAAGTAGAATTGGCAGAGCTTCATATTGTAAAACATGGGTTTACTAGACTTTATTCAACTTGGAAATATCACGGGGAAGGAGAAGAATGCAGTACTGCGGTAGAAGATGAAGGAGAACACGATAATGCGGCAGGAGAAGATGAAGAATTCGGTAATACGGCAGGAGACTGAAATTTATTTCCGTCAGAAGAATTGGAGGATATGGTAGAGGCTGCCCTAAGTGAATCTATTCGTACCGAAGATGACATTCCTTCCGGTCAAGGACTGCGTGCGGATAAATATGAAAATTTCAGGAATGATGCCAGGAAACCAATTTATGAGAATGCGAAGTATTCCACCCTTTCATGGTTCGTCCAACTTTTCCAGATTAAGTGCCTAAATGGATGGAGCAACAAGTCATTCACAATGCTTCTTTCATTCTTGAAAGATTCTATGCCTTCGGGAAATAATGTGCCCGAAAGCTGGTACGAAGCCCAGAAGATGATGTCTGATTTGGGTCTAAAGTGCGAGAAGATTCAAGCATGTCCTAAAAATTGCGTGTTGTACCGGAAAGAGAATTCAGATTTGAAAGAGTGTCCAACATGCGGAGAGGCCAGGTATAAGCCGAAAGATTCTGATAAGACGCTTGATATACCTGTGAAGATAGCACGATACTTTCCCATAACACAGAGGCTACAGAGGCTATTCAGGTGCAAGAAAACAGCCGAGGCAATGATTTGGTATCACCGTGCTCCTCCAAGCGAAAATGGAAAAATGAGCCATCCAAGAGATTCACCGGCATGGAAGTATTTCGATAGGAGGCACGCAATATTCAGTAGCGATCCTCGCAATGTCCGGCTCGGACTGGCTACCGATGGCTTCTGCCCATTCAACTATATGGCTGGAAGTCACAGTACATGGCCCGTTGTAATGATAATTTATAATCTGTCACCTTGGTTGGCTATGGACCAATCATACTTTATGATGCCTCTTCTTATCGACGGACCAAACTCACCGGGGAAAAATATCGACGTCTATCTCCGACCTCTGATCGAGGAGCTGAAAACTTTGTTCATTGATGGTGTAGAGACATATGATTCAAACACAAATACAACCTTCATACTGCGTGCGGCTTTAATGTGGACAATTAATGAATTTCCTGCGTATGGAATGCTATCAGGTTGGTCCGTACATGGTCACAAAGCATGTCCTCATTGCCATGAACACACAACATCAAAATTTTTGAATTTTAGCAGGAAGGTTTGTTATTGCGGCCATCTACGTTTTCTGCCTCCAGACCACCCCTATAGGTTAGACACGGTTCACTTTGATGGTCATCAGGAGCTTCTTGGGCCTCCATCCCCATTGTCCGGAGAGGACGTGACTGCTAAATGGGATGGTTACAATAACGTGACCTTCGGGATGGATCCGACGAAACAGGTTAAACCACAATATTGGAACAAGTTAAGCATTTTCTTCGAGCTTCCGTACTGGTCTACAAATTCAGTGCGTCATTGTCTGGACGTCATGCATATAGAGAAGGGAGTATCAGAGCACATACTTAACTTGCTTCTGTGTAAAGACGGGAAATCGAAAGACAACATGAATGCTCGGATGGATCTACAAGGGTGGGGAATAAGAAGTGAACTGCACCCTAAACCGGTAGCGGGTAAACCGGGCAAGTTTGTACTTCCTAATGCCGCTTATCATATGTCATAACCGGAGAAGAAAAGATTCCTGCAGGTGTTGCATGATTTGAATGTCCCCACAGGTTTCTCAGGATCATTCAGTAAGAAAATAAAAATTGTGAAGGGCAAGATCGATGAGCTGAAAAGTCATGATCACCATGTTATCGTGGAGCACCATCTTCCATTAGCCCTCAGGACTTCTCTCCCCGACTCGGTTGGTCTAGTAATCAACGACCTATGTTGTTTTTTCAGGGAGTTGTGTGCTAAAACACTGGTGGTTGCGACGCTGGATAAACTAGAAAATTCTATTGCGTTGATACTTTGCAAGTTTGAGCGTATTTTCCCACCGTCATTCTTCGATATCATAATACACTTGACGGTTCATCTTGCAACTGAGGCGAAGTTAGCCGGACCGGTACAATATCGATGGATGTATCCTGTTGAGAGGTACGTGTAATTTTTCGTTTCGCGCAATTTAAAAATTTTTTGTTGTCCTGTATGCCCGTATTTATTTATTCAACATATTCTCATTAGGTACCTTTACACTCTTAAGAAGTATATATGCAATAAAAATCGATCAGAGGGTTCTATCATGCAAGGTTATCTTCATGATGAAGCAACCACATTTTGTTCCCGCTATCTGGACGAGAACACTGAGACAAGGTTTAACCGACCACGAAGAATTCAAGACGGGCCATATGGTAAAGCCGGGTATAAGAGGGTAGACACTATGTTTATCAACAAGATATACCGGTTTATCTTGCTTAATTGCGCATGTCTTGAACAAATTAGAGAGTAAGTTCTTTTGGATTAATTGTTATATTTGTGTTTGTGTGTGTATGAAATGACATAATATTAATGGCATAATTATTTGTCGAAAACAGAACTCATTTTAACGAGGTACGTGAGGGGCATCCTGATTGGAACGAAGAACGTTTGGAAAAATACCATCAGGATAATTTTTGTGATTGGGTCACAGAGCATGTAAGTTATTCGAATTACATTTTATTGCTATCAGTTTTAATATAAACTTGTATCGTTATGTATTTGTCGTAAAATTTGTTTTGTTAGATCCACGATCCGAACTTGTCTGCATCATTTGAGAGTGATTCAAGATGTTTAGCTCAATTTCCTAGTATGGAGGTTGTATACTACAAATGATTTGGTGTCCTTGGATACAAATTCGAAGTTAAGGACATAGAAACATCTAGAACCACTCAGAATAGTGGGATTGCGACGGTAGGATCGGACGGTGTGATTTACTATGGGTACTTAAATTGTATACTCGGCATCCACTATCCCGGACGATCAGAACCCTTTTATATATTCCAGTGTACTTGGTACGATCCGCGAACCGATACGGACAGGTGGAGAAGCAGTCTTGGGACTTGGAAAGATGAATATGGATTGACCAGTGTGAACACACTTCGATTTTACGGTCAGGACGATCCGTTTATCTTTCCGAACCAAGCGTTCCAAGTATACTATTCACAGTGTTTGAAGCATCCGGGGTGGAGTGTTGTATGCCGATGGAAACCCAGAGATGTCTACGATGTCCCAGAATACGAGGACAGCGATGAGGACGAAGAAGAGAGAAGGCTTAAAGTGCTCCGACCGTCTGTTTCGAAGGGCGGGTTGTCTTCGACCGATCATGAAGTTACGTGGGTTAGAAATGACATCGACGATGAAATCCAAGTAGATATGTATGATGCGCCCACGAAAAGAAAAAGGTTATCAGTAATGTTATATTATTACTTCACATTTTACGCTCTATACATATATATTCAATACTTTTAATGATTGTCTAATGCGTCCACGAACCGTTTATCTAGATTTGATGACGATGTCGGGAGCAGCGAGGGGCGGCAGGAGCTCCTGCCGCGGCAGAGGCAGAGGCAGAGCGGTTCTGCCGCCCGGAGAGCTCCGTAGGGAGCTTCAGAGGGCCGATCTTGCACCTAGATCGGAGACCCCTTCGGATGCCTCCTTCCGTGTGGATTTTACCACACCTCCAGGTATACTGCACGCATATCCACTTTGAATGTAATATTACAGATATTCATGCATGTTTATGTCAAAATTACTTATACTGTCAATGTTTGATTGTCTAGTTGTTGGTGATGCGTCCACATCTGGGACAGAGGCCACCCCCGCTCCTCCAGGTATGTTTATATATCATATAGTGTATGTATATTGATTTAGAATGCTATATCATAAATACACACATTCCTTTTGCTCTTACTTAGCAATTTTTATTATTGTCTAGCTGTAGGTGGTGACACCACCGCACCTGCGGGTATGTTTATATATCCTATATGTAGGGTTCCTAGGCACTCTCAAGAGGTCTCACAAGGCATCAACCATGCCAATTTCAAAAATACGGTGCCAAGAAACCCTAGACTACGGATCGTTGGCTAGAATTCTAGGCGATAAAGTAAACTAGTTAACACTTAACTACAAGAATACGGAAATACAACCTTTGTAGATCCGGTCCTCCACCTCCACGGCTCCGTGATGAAGTCCTCTCCGCTGTCCTCATGCAATCCCGGGCTCTAGCGTCGGCTTCATCGGAGAAGAAGCGGGCTAGGTCATCGACGACGATGCCGAAGACGATCTACGTCGAGGCATCGCAAGATCAAGCTCCAACTTCACCAAGTCAAGAAAACTTGTGAAGGAAACACACTCTACTACTTGGCAAGAGGTAGAGGATGAATAAATAGGAAGTGGGTTCACTTTAGAATTGGATTTCTCACTTATTTTCTCACTTTGCCATTAAAGCTTTCAAGCTTTTTCTTGAAGTGAAGAAAAAGAAGAAGATGAAGAATATGATAAGTTAATTTTAAATGAAAAAGAAAATCAATACTTATCATATTCAAAACCATGGTTAAGTGTAGAGAATGAATCATGGTTAAAAGGAATGGTTAGGGTAAGCATGAGACAAAAATGGTGACTTAGTCAAACCTTCATGAAGATTCAATAAGCATATAAATCAAGCCACCATTTTCATTTCTTTTGCCAAAAAGAAATTAATAAACAAATGAATAAATGGATATGAAAATCAAAAACCCTAACCATTTAAATAACCATGGTTTAATCTTTACACAAACCCTAGTAAACATGTATCATCAAACATGATACAATCAAGTGCACAAAAGTATATCACATATACAACTTGTGAACTTCAAGTGAGAAAATCCATTTAAGTGAACCTATATTAGTTAATGTAAAGTGATATATCAAATATATAATTATACATTAAATCACTAAATCAACACTTGATTTAACGACCCGGTCATATCGCATATAACCGACTAATATCAATAGTAACAACTTATTGAATCAACACTTGATCCGATAACCCGGCTATAACGCATATAACCGATCAATGTTACAAATCGAGAGAATCAAATACAGTATCACATACTGGTATTATTCTCGGTCCCGCACAAATCTCATATGCGCTCCTATTTCGTTTCGCTTGAGCCAGGAAACCTCTGTGTAGGACTCTAAAGACTCGTCAATACGCCGGCAGCAGATGATGATCATATCAAGCACCCACAAGCCGCAAGCGGTCTGCTAAACGTAACGGCCACCCGGGTATTGAGCGATCAGAAGATCGACGAGCAAGCCCGCTCACACTCCAGTGAATCCAACCAGTAACACTACCGTACAGTCCGGTCTGATCGTCTGATATGTCGCATATCTTGCCTAGGGGTGGTAAACGTCAGACCCCAATAGCTCGATAAGTCGTGTCGATATGAGGTCTTTAACAGTTCGAGATACTACAGGTAACACTTACCAGTAAATCTCAGCAACCCTGGCCAGGGATTTCCGGTTATAGCCAATCGAACACAGCGCAACATCAACTCCCTAAACCGGGAGAGACGAGTCTCCTCCTATCGCTCATTGCCTCTATGTGACTCGGGACTGTACCCAAAAACCACCGTTTTGCACGCCCTCTTGGACGTGGTAAGGTGGAAATCAAAGCACAGTGGGAAACACACAAGACTCTATGACAATCTCGGGTCAACAGACTACTCTGTACCAGTGTCACCAGAGAACTGCCATCTGACGTGAGGTATAATACCATCTGGGAGTTCTCGGCGAGTCCGTCCAGTGTACCCAGTCTCTACTGAGCACCCGTATATCATCTCTGATTTCAAACACCAATGGATATGGGATCATCCATCGCCCATCTGTATGGGTCGAGAAGGTATACGCTAGTCTACTCTGGTATATCGATGCCCCGTCTCGATATACCCACGACTAGGGACCTTGAAGGATGTACTTATAGACTACCATGTCCCCACTAGTATGATCCGCATCACAGTCCAGGTAGTCAAGTACACATCCTAGGGGCTTTACCAACATGTATCGGAAAGACAATCAGTATACACGTTAAGGTAAAGAGTAACCAGATAGCATACTATCATGTCGAGCAAGAAATTCCTCCCTATATATGTCCCAGCATCCACTACAATATACATCCAATGTACAGTAATGGCCTCTAGGGCATACATATAACTAACACTATAGTGCATGCATATTGATTTAGAACGTTATATTATTGATCTACACATTCTTTTTACAATTACTTATATAATCTATTTTTAATTGTCTAATTATAGGTGGTGCGTCCACATCTTCCGCAGGGGCCACTCCTGCCGCTTCCATACCCTCCGCATCGTCTGCAGGTTAGTATGAATAAATTTAAAATATTTACTCATTTTACATATGCTCTATAGAATAAATATGAACTTCATGGAAATTTAGCGTCGATGTTTATTTTCTAGTTGGAGGTGATGCGTCCGCATCCGGGACCCCGGTTGTTCCTCACCGGAGGAACTATCGTCCCGCTCGTGCTGCTGCCCGGGCCGAGGCTCGTGCGATAGTCACCGGAGGTATATATCACACTAGAATTTTTGTTTAGCCTTGATTTCTTAATACAACTTTGTCTTATTATTGATTGTCTTGATATTTCGTGCAGAAGCAGGGCCTCCCCATCCCCAGAGGGGGACTCGAGGCCCGAATCAGTCCCATAGGCTGAGGCCTGACAGAGCTAGGGGGGAGGCAGCATTCCCCCTTTTTTTTACCCTTGACTATCGCTATACCGGTCCTCATGCCGAGAGGTTCGGCCGGTATTTGGGGGACGAGAGCCGGCTCGTGAAGAACTATCCACTTCACGTTGAGTGGGGCGAGCAGCACCAGCGCTCATTCGCCCTCTTCTTTGATTAGGCTCGGGTATGTATTAATATATATTTTCATTTGATCTATCCAATATATTTATTATTAACACTTTCAATCTAATAACAATGTTTTTTTGTATTTTCAGTTGGATTACGATTTTCAGCCTGTAGCCGACCCTGATCACCCGGGGAGGGTGCTCGACCTTAATGCTCTGTACAATGGCCTGATGAAGAACATGCAGGCCAAGGTCCGATACAATAGGAATGAGCTGAAGGCCGACTGCTACTCCCTGTGGATAGCGACCCCCGAGGCAGAGAGAGCGGCCCTCCTATCTACTCCGGCGTTTGCGAGAGTCGACGTAGAGACATGGCCTCTATTGTGCGCTTATTTTGACTCCAAACGCAAACAGGTATGTATTTTAAATGTAATTCATTATTTATGATATAATTTATTTCTTTGTGTTTCTTAATTAGAAAACTAAATGTTAATGCGTTGTGCAGAAACAGGCCGCTCAGAATACAGAGAACAGGAAGTCGGCGAAGTGGGGTCGCCCCACTTACACAGGTGGCCCGAGGAACATTACTCGAGCCATGGAGTTATCGGTAAATTACAATAGACCGACTTTTGTGATATTCTGCAATATTAAGAGTTATTTTCTAATATTTCTAATATTAAGAGTTACTTTCTAATATTGCAGACATCTCGGACCGTGGCATCAGGTGGTACACCGAGCGTGCTGTCCGCATATCTTGCCGTCCACGGCACCTCGACAGGTCCCGCCACGGGCGAGCTTCGATATCGCGACGTCGCTACCCAGGAGTACTGCGTAAGTGTTAATATTTTTTCTACCCAAATTTGAAATTTTAGTTTTGGAAGGTTCAAGTTTAAATCTTATACTTATACTTTACTACTTAATGTGGGTCTAGGAGCGGGTGGTTGAGCAGGCCCAGGCCTTGGAGATCGATTTTACCGGACAGAGCGATCCGAGGCTGCTGACCCCAGTTCTGGACGCCGCACATGGAGGGCACCACGGAGGTTGGGAGAGAGGCCGGGGACTAGGCCCTAGCAGGGCCCATATGAGGTTGGACTCCACCCCGGCGGTTACTTCCTCCGTCTCCGGTGACCGACATGTCCATCAGGAACTGAAGAGCTTGAGGGCCACCGTTCAGGAGTTGAAGGAGATGCTGGTATGTATACTGCTTTATATTAAAATATCATGTCATATTATATAGATATCAACATATCCATAATTAGTACGTAGCTTGAGCTTATTTGGTTTTAGACTTAAGTTTGATTAATCATACATACAGATGTAATTAAAATAAACAACAAACTAGATATCCAAACGGGGTTTCGAAATAACTTAATAATGATACGAATTCGAATAATACACAGTTCTTGCACGCTTATTACACACGTTAGGTCCAGACGCGACAAGGTACATCGGCCGAGCCTCCACATGCATCTCCTTCGGCTGCGGCTCCGCAAGCCACTACATCGGCTGCGCTTCCGCAGACAGCTCCTGTAGCTCCACCGCCCACTCAGACTCCCGCAGCCGCGGCTCCCCAAGCGACTACCTCGACGACGGCCGCGCAGACCACATCGCCAGCTCCACAGGCCGCTCAGACTCCCGCTCGCGCCGAATTGCAGAGTTTATTGACCGAGGAGCAGGCGCGCGTTATTCTATCGTTATTTAGAGGTGGAGCTGGACCGAACTAGGGTATCTTTTTGGTTTTTATTTTTTGAAACATGTATTTATTTATATCATACACATTGTACTACATTTTGAAACGATATCGATATTGGTTTATATTTATATCATATTCAGTTTTTGGATTTCTTTTGTATATTATATGCGTGAGATGTGATTATGAATACTGCGATATATGTTGTGTGATGATTATTTTTATATTTGATTGATGTATATATTATTGTGCACAGGGCGGGAAAAAATCAAGCAGCCCATTTTTTAAAAAAAAATACAGATAATATGTACCTACGGATTAATCCGTAGGTACACATGTGGCCCCTACGGAGATATCCGTAGGGGCCAAATATCAGCAGTAACTGATATTTTCCCCTGATCTCAGTACCAGAGGGGTTGGGAGTGCCCCTACGGACATAGCCGTAGGGGCCACTGCCTTGCCCCTACGGATATATCCGTAGGGGCACAATATCAGGATTCCTGATATTTTGCCCCTACGGATCGGTACCTACGTAGCTATCCGTAGGGGGTATAACTTAGACCTACGGACATGTCTGTAGGTACACTTAATATATTAAAAAAACCGTAAATAATATAAATTTTTTTACCCTACGGCGTAGTCCGTAGGGGTAATAGGACCTACACAGAAATCCGTAGGGGCAAGAATTTGCCCGTAGGGGCAAGTTCAGGGCCTCAACTTGCACCTGCGGCCTTTGCACCTACGGGGTATTTTTTCGCCCCTATGCATATATCCGTAGGGGCAGTGGGTTGCCCCTACGGATAAATCCGTAGGGGCAACCCTTATTTGTAGTAGTGATTACATACAAGTTTTTACATGAATGAAAATGAAAAACACTCATCTCACATAAAAAACCCCGGCTATTCAAACACGACGATCCAATATAACATATCCAGCAACACATAACATCACATGTCATCAACGTAAGTAAACATGCGTATCCCAATTGTCGTTGGCATATATCAACGAAACTGGCGATATCACATATTACACTTACGGTCATAGAAAAGAAAGTGTAAAACTACAACAGTTGGAATCTGCAACCTCCTTAGACATCTCATGCCTAATCAAATGAATTACTTAGACATCGCATGCCTAACAATTATAAACCCCGCATTTTAGTCTCATTATCGAAAACTCTTTTCAATATTAAGTCGGGCAATTCAACAAGATTCCCGAAATCCTGATCGAATGCTCGTCGCAAACTTCAGTAGACGGCCGCACCCTCGATGCCGTCGACGAAGTGACCAAGGCGGAACACCGCTGCCGCGAGCACCCGAACGGATGCTTTCAGCGACGGGGTTCTCCTACAGTCACTTGGTCGGGGCTATGGGGCGTGGCTATCTATTAAGTTTACCGGCGAGTATCCGCGTACGCTACGAGATTGCGACGGAATTTTCATCACATCAAAATTCCGTGGCAACCGATCATTCGAGACTAAAGTGCTGTGTTTATAACATTCATTCAGTTATCTCATAACTACTTGTGAATTCAAATTATTGTATCACATTCCAGATAAATAGAAAATGTTAAACTTTCCGATCGAACAATCAACCACCCAAGTTTTCCCGAAACAGATCAACACATGAAATAAGTTTAAAAACATTCACTTCATGCCTCAGTACCAACGGTCCAACCGTAAAAGGGTCAAGCCAACGCCTCACATGTGGCACGCCGTACTGCCCCAAACCCTAAGGTTCAAAGAGCAGTTCAAGACGGTCACATAATCGAGTTAAGGTTTGTTGTCTTCTAGAGGGTCCATCGCGTTACTTGCACTACATAGAACGTCTTTAAACTACGAAAAGATCCAACACTTGGAAATTTCCCGACAGGGAAAAAGTGGGTATTTATATTCGGTCGAACTTTTTAACATATTCTAAATTATCCGGAAAAACACAGACAAAGTTAAAGATTCCGATCGAATCGTCGAACTCCCAATACAATCCAGAATACTCAACTCTTGAGTAAATATTAAAATTACCCAGAAAACACAGGAGTCAAATATAAACATTACTGTGCAAAGTGTGGTCAAAGAATCAACAGTATGGCCGCGGAACCGCCGCGCCACGTGGGGTACGGCCGCGGTTCCGCGGCAGTTTGACGGAGTTAGGACCCCGTTTTGCACAGTAATTCATAAAAAACCCTGCTTATTTTTCTGCATATTTTTAATTTGGAAAAATCCCAGTTTTCAAAAATTGTACAGAGAAGGGGTCGGATTAGGGTTTCGTGTTTCGATCGGACTTTTAACATCGTCTACGCATCGCCTAAGGCTCTAGCTAGGCTCTGATACCACTGTAGGGTTCCTAGGCACACTAAGGAGGTCTCACAAGGCATCAACCATGCCAAATTCATATTTTTCCGGTGCCGAGAAACCCTAACTAGATCGTTAGCTAGAGATTAGGCGATAACAAATGCGAGCAAACAACTTTACTCTAAAGTGAAAGAGACTACAACCTTTGTAGATCCAGTCCTCCACTTCCTTAGCTCCGTGACGATGTCCCCTCGCTGCGATCATCGGATCTCGGACTCTAGTGTCGATTTCATCGGAGAAATGATCGGGCTAGGTCGTCGACTTCGATGCCGAAGATGATCTACGACGAGGCAACTCAAGATCAAGCTCCAACTTCACAAGTCATGAAACTTGTGAGAAAACACCCTATACTACATGGCAAGTGGTAGAGGATGAAGAAATAAGAAGTGGGTTCACTTTGGATTTGGATATCTCACTTGGAATCATCACTTGACATTTTTGTAGAAAGCTTTTCTTTCTTCATCCGGAAGAAGAAGAAGAAGAAGAATGAAAAAGAATGAATAATTAAAATAAAATCAAGTGATGGTTATCATGTTGCAACCATGGTTAAGTGTAGAGAATAAACTAGGGTTAGGTGAATGGTTAGGTTAAGCAAAAGAAACAAAATTGGTCAAAGCTTCTTGAAACTTCAAGGAAATAAACAAAAGAAGCAATCATTTCTTTTCTTGCTAAAATGAATAAATAAATAAAACAAAGATAACAAAACCCTAACCATTCACTTAAACATAGTTTAAGGTAAACGTACACCCAAGTTTGCATGTATCATCAAACATGATACAAACTAGTGCACAATACTATATCATATATACAATGTGCACATCAAGTGAGAAAATCCATCTTTAAGTGAACAAATACTAGTTAATGTAAAGTAATATATCTAATATATAATTATACATTAAATCATTAAATCAACACTTGATTTAATGATCCGGTCATATCGCATATGACCGACTAGTATCCAATGTATCGACTTATCGAATCAATCCTCGATTCGATAACTAGGTTATATCGCATATAACCAATCGATACATTCATCGCGAGAATGGAATACGGTATCACATACAAGCATTATTCTCGGTCCCGCACATATCTCATATGCGCTCCTATTTCGTTTCGCTTGAGCCAGGAAACCTCTGTGTAGGACTCTAAAGACTCGTCAATACGCCGGCAGCAGATGATGATCATATCAAGTACCCACAAGCCGCAAGCGGTCTGCTAAACGTAACGGCCACCCGGGTATTGAGCGATCAAAAGATCAACGAGCAAGCCCGCTCACACTCCTATGAATCCAACCAGTAACACTTACCGTACAGTCCGGTCTGTTCGTCTGATATGTTGCATATCTCGTCTAGGGGTGGTAAACGTCAGACCCCAGTAGCTCGATAAGTCGTGTCGATATGAGGTCTATAACAGTTCGAGAAACTACTGGTAACACTTACCAGTAAATCTCAGCAATCCTGGCCAGGGATTTCCGGTTATAGCCAATCGAATACAGTGCAACAACAAATCCCTATACCGGGAGAGACGAATCCCCTCCTATCGCTCATTGCCTCCATGCGATTCGGGACTGTACCCAAAAGCCACCGTTTTGCACGCCCTCTTGGACGTGGTAAGGTGGAAATCAAAGCACTGTGGGAATCACACAGGACACTATGGCGATCTCGGGTCTACAGACTAACCTGTACCAGTGTCACCAGAGAACTGCCATCTGACGTAAGGTATAATACCATCTGGGAGTTCTCGGCGAGTCCGTCCAGTGTACCCAGTCTCCACTTAGCACCCGTATATCATCTCTGATGTCAAACACCAATGGATATGGGATCATCCATCGCCCATCTGTATGGGTCGAGAAGGTATACGCTAGTCCACTCTGGTATATCGATGCCCCGTCTCGATACACCCACGACTAGGGACCTTGAAGGATGCACTTATGGACTACCATGTCCCTACTAGTATGATCCGCATCATAGTCCAAGTAGTCAAGTACACATCCTAAGGGCTTTACCAACATGTAACAGAGAGACGATCCGTGTACACGTTAAGATAAAGAGCTACCAAATAGCATACTATCATGTCGAGCAAGAAAGTCCTCTCTATATATGTCCCAGCATCCACTACAATATACATCCTATGTACAGTAATGGCCTCTAGGGCATACATATAACTAACACCATATACTTACCTGCCCTTACTACAATCCCTTTATTATGTCTTTACTTATTACCTTCTATACACCTCCTTTATGCTAATTGGTTTTCTTCATTCCCTACCCTTCGGCACCAGCCTAAGGTTTGGAAGAAGACTATCTAATAAGCGTAATAGGTATACTCTCCTAATCCTAGGAGCCCTCGCAACCTGAGAGAAGATAAAGAGAAATGACATCTGAATAATCCTATTCTTTTTTCTCCTGAACCAGAATCCATCCTCGAAAAAGTTCCTTCGTTTTCGTATGTAACTATACGATGGATTTATCCAATGGAAATGGATATCCGTAGTGATACGGAGTGTTCTAGAGAAAAGAAAAGTGGATGTAGGAGTGGCAGGGGTATACACGGTCTTTGTCGTGAATGATGGTGATCGCAATTTCCTTTGCCATTATTCTAATCCCTTTATATGTCTTTACTTATTACCTTCTGTACACCACAGTTAAGCTTGTTGGTTTTCTTCCTTCCTTACCGTTCGGTACCTGCCTATGGTTTGGAGGAAGACTATCCAATAAGCTCAATAGGTGTACCCTCTCCTAATCCTAGGAGCCCTCACAACCTGAGAGAAGGTAAAGAGAAAAAGACAACCGAATAATCCTATTCAATCTCTCCAGAACCAGAATACATCCTCGAAAAAATTCCTTCGAGTTCGTATGTAACTATACGATGGATTTATCTAATGGAAGTGGATGTTCATAGTAATACGAGGTGTTATTGAGAAATGCAAAGCTGATATAGAAGTGGCAACGATGTATGCGACACCGTGACATTCTAAAATCCATAGTGTTTTAAGAATGGTTCGGTCTACATGGTTTTATGAGTTTTACTCAAAGGTCGGGTCAAAGTCGCAGCCACAGAGAGAGAGAGAGAGAAGAAGAAACACTCAGCGTGTACTCTAACCTAGATCAGAATGGTTAATCATTTTATCTAATTTGGATGGCTCCCACTGTTTTCTCGAATTCTCCTCCAAACCCAAAAGGAGAATTAGTCGGAATTACCCGAGGAGTGATCCTACTCATCAGTGGGAATCGGGATCCAACTACCATCGCATGGTAACCTGATGTAAGCCACTCAAGTCACTACACTCCAGAAGGTATGCGCAAGCCCGGCAAGTTTCCTGTATGTTTGAAACTCCCGACGTGTGTTTTTACCCCAAGCGGTTTATGACCTTGACTAGGTCAACAAACCATAAACCACTAGTCAAGTTCAACTCGTCATTATCCTGGATTGCATTAAACCCACACGCACGTGCCCTTGACTAGGTCAACAAGGCCGCACGACTGTCCTGACCAATCGCATTTAAAATGCAACAAACAAGCACCACTTAGCTACCGAATACTACGCCTTGTCTAGGTCAACAAATGCAACACGAATACTAAATAATACTCGTAAGAAATGACGGAGGGCTACGGCTGGTTTTTGGCGAAAAACATTTAACGTAATGAACTTGATATCGTTGAAGGAATCCAAGTGGTTTTACAAATATATAGTGGCGAAAACTTTTGTTAAAGAGGTCACTCCCGGTGAAGGGATCTCGGCACTTTCGCCGTCGAATGGGGTGCAGGATATCTCAAACTGAATACCACGATGCAAAGCAAAAGTAATCGACTATAGTGAAGTTATTACGTTGACGCAAACTTTTACTCAAAGGGTCACTCCCTATGAAGAGTTCTCGGCCCTTGCCTCGTCGAATGAGGTGCAGGATATTCCAAAATGAATACCACGGTGCAAAGCAAAAGAGAACGTCTGTAATGTCAGTTTTTAAAAACTTGGTTCCAACAACATCATATATAGGTTTGTTTTTATCCTTGCATTGATAAGAATCTATGCAGTCCCATCAATTAATCACACCAGAAAAGAATGAAAATAAAATGTACGTATATGCCATCCGCATTCGCCACTGGGTCCCGTCATCACCCGTTAGGTTACTTAACTAACGACAGAGCGGGGATTGGGCTAGCGCGGGTGAAAAACATATATAACATCTACTAGTATATATAAATATATATATAACATTCATCCAAGGCATGATATAAAGCAACATCACAGAAACATCACAGAAGCAACACAGAATGGTGGATAATCTGGAGCCCCGGGTTTCTCTTGAGCCGCAAGTGAGACCCGACGTTCCCTGTCATGTGGATAGCAAGTGCAATGAAACCTATACCCCCTATAAGTGCGGCGAATAGCCCGCCAATTCTAGAGTAAGGTCCCCTCCGTCCCAACGCCATGAGATGCGGACCCGTTGCCCTCTAGAATCCGGCTATTCGTGCACCCCACCGTGGGGTAATCCTAGTACATAAAAGAAAATAATATACAAGGGTGACATCGACCTCAGCCCGGTCGTGCCCCAAAAGAATAATATACAAACTGGCAGTGACGACAGTCCACATGTCGAACGCTCGTCCCGCAATATCAAATGTACAAATGAAATAAAACTGCCCTAATATTGCACCATTGCTATCCACCACGACGATCTAACCAACATCACAGCACAACAAAGAACATCAACGTGAATGTCACGTTCGCAAACCCGTCTAAAAGACATATAGCAATTAGACGAGTTTACCAATCAAGTGGCATTCACGGTCGCAGATAGAAATGTATATACTGTTAAACGCACACTTAAAATATCGATCGACTAAGTTCCAAATTGGCCCCAACAGCAAAACAACACTTCACTGAAACCTGGGCCAAAACAGAATATCACAAAATCACAATTCCAAGTATATAAGCTACAGTGAAAATTTGAAGGCCCGCCACCACTAAGTGGCTGCAGAACCGCCGCCAATGGGGGGTAAGTGCGGCGCTTCCACGGCGCTTTGGAGGCTTCAGGAGATGAAATTTTCTCTGTATCCTTAAAATTGCCTGCACGGATTTTTAAGATGCCTGAAATAATTTTTTTGACCACTTTTGAAAATCGACAGCAACTGTGAAAATGGAATCGTGATTTCGGAAATTTCCGTCGATCGATCTTTCAAGCACGTTTAAACAAGCTAGTAAGGGGTTTAAAGGGTGGCTCTGATACCATGAAGGATCGCGGCAGCGCCCTGGCCATCGAAACGCGTCCAAAATGCGGAGCAAAAATTTCTAAACTGGCGCTACCGCTACCCAAATCTCGGATCAACCTTAAACCCAAAACTAACAAACTAAGTAAGAGTTAGAATCGTTATACCGAGTTGATCCGTTCCTTCGGTCTTCATTCCAAGCTCCTAGCGGCTCCTTGATGTGGTTTGATTGCCGGTCTTCCTTCGTCTCCGATGATCCACCCGAGGGAAACGGCACGAGCTCCAACCTCGTCGAACGAGATAACCGACGCTCCAAAGTCACTAGCGATGGATTGTGGGGGTGTATGGAAGTGTCACTACATTTTTCTCTCTACCTAAAGTGCTCATGGAGCAACTCAAGAAGAAGATGAAAGAGGTGATAAAGCTTTTTTCATGAACAAAGAATTGGCTAAGAGTTTTGTGTGAATGAGAATGAGAGAGTGGACTAGCATGTGTGTATTGTAATAATCAATCAAAATGAAATGAGCCGCTCACCCTTAGTGGCCGGCCCCTCTCTCTCTCTCCCATAAAAAAATCCCCACAAATTCCTTTTTCAATTAAAAACAATAAACAATGGAAACCATGCTTTGCTGCATGCCTCACAACATGCACAAAACCATGCTTTGATCCATGCCTCCTTTTCACCTCATTTATAAAAAACAAATGAATTTCCATAAATGGAAAATCATATAAATGAGGTGGCATCTTCAAGATGTTATTCTGTATAAAATACGGAATACTTCCCGGTACATGTACCGAAATACATATACGCGTATTCGTACAAAAATACGAATAGCCAAGAGAGAAAACAAATAGTGAACAATAATACTAGAATACATATATACAAATACATATGTAAATTATTAAATCAAAATCTGATTTAATAAACTGGCTTAATCCTAAGCCGCTAGTATTATCAACCGTCCGATTAAAGTCTGCGCAGCATGTGCACATATTTAATCGGACAACTGTATGTATCAACATACCTCATGTACACCATATCGCCTGAACCGTGAAAACCCTCTGTGTGGGACTCTAAAGACTCGTCAATACGCTGGCAGTGGGTTTAACCACAAGCACGTCAGCGGCACTAGCTGTATGTAACGGCTACCCAGGTATTGAGCGAAAGGGAGACCGACGAGAAAACTCATCCTGAACTACTACTGAGCCTGACAGTCACAAAATCCTTACAGTCCGGTCGGTTCGTCTAAGAGTATCACATATCGAGTCTATGGGGGTGGATATAGTCAGACCCCTATCAACACGACATTTAATGTCGGCATGAAGCCCATCACCACCTGAGAAACTATCGATCCTAGATCGGTAATTCTCGTCCACCGTGGCTACGGATTTATGGTGATGGCCATCCGTACACAACGTGATATCAACCCCCAATACCGGGAGAGACGAATCCCCGACGATCCGATCACTGCCTCCATGTGGCTCGGCACTGTACCCAACTAAAACCTGTTTGCACGACTCCTTTGAGCCGTGGTATGGTTGTAATCAAAGCACAGTGGGAACTCACACGAGATAAATGACGATCTCAGGTCGACAGACTAACCTGTACACATGTCACCTGGGAACTGCTATCTGACTATAGGTATAATACCAACTAGCAGGTTCCCGGCGCGTCCGTCCAGTGTACTCATAACCCAATGAGCACCTTTATACTATCTTAGGTGAACAAACTAACACCAATGGCTTGTGAGACCTGGCCACTGCCCCTCGTCGGGGTCTCGATCAGTATACACTAGTCTACACTGGAGTATTGATGCCCGGTCTCGATACTCCCACGACTAGGGACATTTAAGCATGTGCTTATAGACCCCAGCTCCCATATATATGATCGCCATCATAATGCCGGCAGTCAAGCAAGAATCCTATGGGCTCTATCTACACGTACATGATGATAAAGACAAACTAGATAGCATACTATCATCTTGAGTAAGACTGTTTTATCGGTATAGGTCCTCACTCAATCATCATAATCACAAGTCCGCGACTATGATAATTGCCTTGAGGGCACTATAGCCAACAGCATGATCAAATGAACATATCAAGATAAAGTAAACCGATAGCATATACTATCATGTCGAGCAAGAAAATCATCTGTATGTATATATCTATATCTATATCTATATATATATATATATATATATATATATATATATATATATATATATATATGTCCAAGCATCCACTATACATATAATGGCTTCTAGGGCATACATATATCGAACACCCTAGTAGGAGGAGTGTTGTCTCCTGAGGGTTTTCTGTAGATTACACCCATAAAATCCCATAATAAAAGAAAGATGATGAAAGTTACATATAAAGATAAAGAACATATAAAAGAAAGAATCTTGAAAATATGAGTTTCAAACTACACTAGCTTTTTAGTAGCCATGAGCCCTATCTTAATAGTCGTGAAAAGATGTCATAAATCACAGCATCCCTCAATAAAACAACGCCTGTAGTCTTCCTCCCTACCATTCTTCCAAACATCGATCATATATTCCTACGTGTGTGTAAAACATATGTCTACACTTAGAGAATTCAATTCAAGCTATCGTACTCTTTCTCATCTTCCTTAGTAATTTTTAGTCGGTGAATATTATCAGATGGAATTGCTCACACATTCTTCAAGCGACCGTTAATACTTCTTGAGATACTAACCAACCGATTACTAAATGTACTCACTTATTTAGACATAATTAGCAATATCCTAGTCTTGCAACAGCTAAGGCTTAGCAGTGGTTACCAAAATATGGAGGTGAGGCGGAGAAAAGTTAGTTGTGATAAAGCGGCTCCTGTAAGAACAAGCGTTCTTCCGCTGGGTCAGCAGAAAAGTACGGTTTTAATCTATGCACATTTACTTTAAAAATAGTACCATTTTTAACATTTTCGATATCCACTTCCCCGTGCGGGTACACATACCGCACTACAAATGGTCCTTGTCAACGAGATTTTAGCTTACCCGGATGAAGATGGAGACGGAAATTGTAAAGAAGGACTTGTTGTCCCGGTGTGAAAGTTTTTCTCAAAAGGTTTTTATCGTGGAACACTTTACTCCAGTTCTTTACTATGACCGCATTATCTTAACTTTCATCGCGAAGTTCGCTTAGCTCATTTAATTGTAGCTTCCGATAGTTGCCGATTTGATCATAATCACAATTAAGCTCTTTAATAGCCTACATTGCTTTATGTTCGATCTCAACAGGAAGGTGGCAAGCCTTACCAAACACTAGTCGGTATGGAGACATACCAAGATTGGTCTTAAAAGCGGTACGAAATACCCAAAGAGCATCCGTCAATTTGGTGGACCAATCATTACGGTTCGTAGAAACCGTTTTCTCCAAAATTTGTTTGATCTATCTATTGGAGATCTCAGCTTACCCGCTCGTTTGGGGATGATAGGGCATAGAATGCTTGCAGTTGATTGAACATTTCCGCATCAATGCCTCGAAAGACTGATTGTAGAAATGCGTCCCGTTGTCGCTAATTATAGCGCGAGGGTGTCTGAATCGCGAAAAGATATTTTCTTTAAGGAACTTAATAACAACCTTGTTGTCATTAGTGAGACACGGTACCGCTTCCACCCATTTAGAGATATAATCAACCGCTAATAAGATGTATAAATTCCTAAAAGAGTTGGGAAATGGGCCCATAAAATCAATTCCCCAAACATCAAATATCTCCACAACCAAGATAGGTTGGAGTGGTATCTCATTTCTTCGTGAAATCCGACCCATGTGTTGACACCGTGAAAAAGTTTTGCAATGATCATATGCATCTTTAAATAGTGTTTACCAATAAAAGCCACATTGCAAAACTTTCTTCGCCGTTTTCCGTGGACCAAAGTGACCGCCACATGCCTGATCACGGCAGAAAGACAATACACTCTTGAATTCATCATTAGTGACACATCGATAAATGATTTGATTGGGACAATACTTAAACAAATAAGGTTCATCCCAGTAAAAGTGTTTTACTTGGGATAGAAATCAGTGATTGTCTTGTTTTGACCATTCGCTGGGTAGAAGTCCCGTTGCTAAATAATTCAGAATATCCACTAACCAAGGTTCGCAGGACATGGTCAAGAGCTGTTCGTTAGGAAATGAATCGTTTATTGGAAAGGTCAACGTTGGCGAAGAAGAAAGGCGTGAAAGATGGTCAGCTACGACGTTTTCACATCCACTCTTATCTCGTATGATAAGATCAAATTCTTGTAACTACAGGATCCAACGCATTAGCCTGGCTTTAGCATCCTTTTTCGATAAAAGATGTCTTAGGGCGGAATGATCGGTGTAAACTACCACTGGAGAGCCAATCAAGTAGGGCCTGAATTTTTCTAATGCAAATACACTGCCAAGAGTTCTTTCTCGGTAGTTGTATAATTCATTTGGGTATCGTTCAAGGTCCTACTTGCATAGTAAATTACATGTGGCATCTTATCAATGTGTTGTCTTAAGATTGCACCAATAGCAAAATCGGATGCATCACACATAAGCTCGAAAGGGTGATTCCAGTCCGGAGGTGATAGAACGGGGGATGTAGTGAGGGAACTTTTAAGTGATTCAAAAGCAGCCTCGCAATCTGAATTGAAGTGAAATGTTGTATCCTTGGCCATGAGAAGAGTTAAGGGTCTAGCAATTTTGCTAAAGTCCTTAATGAATCGCCTATAAAATCATGTATGACCAAGAAAGGATTGTACATCTTTGATGCATTTGGGAGGAAGAATGTTATGGATGACCTCTAGTTTAGCTCTATCTAGCTCAATGCCTTTTCGTGAAATGATATGTCTAAGGACAATACCTTCTTGAACCATGAAATGGCATTTTTCCTAATTCAAAATTAAATTCTTATCTTTACAGCGGGTAAGAACAACGTCAAGATGACGTAGGCATTCCTCAAAAGAGTTCCTAAATATGGAGAAATCATCCATAAATATCTCCTGAAAATTCTTGACCATGTCCGAGAATATCCTCATCATACATAGCTGAAATGTAGCGGGGGTATTGCATAACCCAAAGGGCATCCGTCTATAAGCAAAAGTACCGAAAGGACAAGTAAATATTTTTTTTATCATGATCCTTTTCGGCAATGGGGATCTGGTTATAGCCGGAGTATCCGTCCAAGAAACAGAAGTATTCATGCCCAGCTAATCGTTCTACCATCTATTCAATGAAAGATAGAGGGAAGTGATCTTTCCTCATTGCGGTATTGAGTTTCTTATAATCAATACAAACCCGCCACCTAGTTTGGGTGCGTGTTTGGACAACCCATTAGCCTCATTAGTTATGACTGTGATGCCAGACTTTTTAGGGACCACATGAATAGGACTTACCCATTGGCTATCAGATATGGGGTAAATTATTCCATTATCTAGGCATTTGACGATTTCTTTCTTTACTACCTCCTTCATGACGGGATTCAACCGTCTTTGTAGGTCTCGGGCTGGTTTGGCTTCATCCATCAAATGTATATGATGTTCAATAATCAAGAGACTAATCCCTTTGATGTCTTCCATTGTCCAACCAAAAGCTTGCCGATTTGTTCTCATGACCGACAAAAGGGCGCTCTCTTGCTTTAAAGCTAGAGAAGCTGATATGATAACAGAAAAAGACTCATTCTTACCTCAACATGCATATTTAAGATGAGAAGGTAGTGTCTAGAAATCTAGTGTCGGCGGAGAGACAATAGAAGGTAGGATAGGGGAATTATACTCGGACTCCTTAAGAGGTTCATAGCTAGCGTAGGATATTGACTCGGAAAGCTCAACTAAATTTTGCGACAAGTCAAAGGATTCGAACTCGGGGGTGGACTTGTCAAAAGGGTCCTTACTAGTATAGTAATTTGCTGGATCAAATGATGACGCACTAGTGTCGTCGAGATCATTATCGCAAAGTTCCTTAACTTCGCAACTGTCGAAAGCTATCTCGTTGACAGAACATATATCGATTAAATGAGTAGAAGGTTCAGAGGGTTGACTTCCTAGCATGTAAATGTTAAGTTCGATTGTCATTTTCCCGAAGGATAGGTTCATAGAACCGTTACGACAATTCATTACAGCATTGGAAGTTGCTAGAAAATGCCGACCGAGAATCACCGGGATTTGGTTCCGTGGGTTCGCCACAGGCTGTGTATCTAAAACTATAAATTCCACAGGGAATATAAATTCTCCGACTTTGATTAACACGTCCTCTAGCTCACCCCTAGGGTGGGTGATAGATCGATCAGCCATCTGGAGAGTGTAGTGTGCAGGTTTCAGCTCTCCAATGCCTAACTGCTCATACAAAGAATACGGGAGCAAGTTAACGCTAGCACCTAGATCGAGTAGAGCGCGATTGATGCTTTTGCCCCCAATAGTTATAGATATTGTAGGACAATCGGGGTCCTTACGTTTCTTCGGCAACTGTTGGGTAAAAGCGGTGCTCACATTACTCATTAAGAAAACCTTTTTAGGCACTTGAGTTTTCCACTTCCTAGTGCACAAGTCCTTAAGTATTTTTGTATAAGGCGGAACTTGTTGAATTCCATTTAGGAGAGGAATATTTATGTTAAATTGCTTAAACATTTCTACAATTTTCTCCATTTGTGCATTTGGTTGTTGGCCCTCAACCTGTTTGGAAAGGGAGCTTTATCAATAAGGGTTGGGTCAAACATTTTTGGTGAAGTTTGTGGGGATAGAATGGATCCCAAAATTGGATTTGGGATCGTTTGAGGTTTATTCAAGAAAGGGGGCTGAGGGTTTGAGCCTAGTGAAGAACGAAGAATAGGCTTAGAAGAAGATGGTGGACTAGACAAATTAAGATGAGAAGTAGTAGCCGGGGTTTATCGTCATCAACTTGTTCACCCACATGATTGTTCAGCACTCTTTCCAATCTCAACGTAGTTATGGCACTTACGTTATGATTTTGTTGGTTAAAGGCGATGTTTGCGCTTTGTGAGTGTCCGAGATTTCGTAGAGGTTGAGATAGAAGTCTCCCTTTCTCTCTCTCACTCATCGCGGCATTTAACTGTGCAAGTTGTGCTTTTATCGATTTAATGCTTTCTCCGTGGGAAGCAGTGTATTGCACTAACGTTTGGATATAAGACGTTAAATTAGCCGTCGTTTGTGTGGATTATTTAATAAACGTTTCTAAGTTTCGTTCGAGAGCAGAGGTTTTATCGGTACCGGCCGTTGAGAAAGAATTATTATAAGGTGCAAAGTTGTTGGCCGGATTTTGAAAAGATTGTTGTTGAAAGGGGTGCTGACTTTGTTGTGGTGGTTGCTGTTGCTGTGGAGGAAGCCTTTGATAATTATTTTGGCTTGGGAACTAATTTTTTATTTTGAGACTGGTTTTAGTTTCAAGCGAAATTAGGGTGATTCCTCCATCCCTGATTATATGTGGAGGAATATGGATCTTTTTTAGGTTGTTGCTGAAAAGTAGCATTAGTTTGTTCTTGACCTTGAAACGGAGGATTCAAAGGACATTATTCCGTTAAATGTGATAGGTCAGAACAGCAACCACACACGGTCTTGGGGAGCGTAACTTGGTTTAAGGAGGTTGACGAGAATTTGTTTTCTATAGCTTCGAGTTTCTTTTGTATCGCGGACATTTCGACTTTTACTGTGACGGAAACATCGAGCTGATGGATGCCTGCCCTAGACGAAGATAATGTTGGTCTAACGCTTTTCCACTGTAATGTTTGTTCGGCGAGATCTTCCAGGAATTGCCAAGTTTTGCCACCATCTTTAGACATGAAATGACATTGACAAATGGTTTCTAGCATTTATTTTGTCGCTGGATTAATACCCTCATATATAATTCGGCAAAGTTGCCATCTATTGATTCCGTGATGAGGACATTGGATAAAAAGATCCTTAAACCGTTCAAAGCATTTCCAAAATGGTTCGTTGGGAAGTTTGGTAAACTGGTTAATCTCGCTTCGAACATGGGCGGTTTTAAGATGAGGATAGAATTTCTTAAGGAATGCTATAACAAATTCAACCCATTTGGCTATAGAATGTGCGGCAGTGCTGTAAAATCATTTTTCTGCTAGATCGCACAAGGTAAAAGAGAGAAGACGTAATCGCATAGCATCCCCTGAAAGTTGGGTTGTGCTCATCATTGAACATACGTTCTCGAATTTGGTTATGAAAACGTATGCGTCTTCGGATTCAAGCCTGTGGAATTTAGGCAACAGGTTGATGAAGTGGGGTTTAATTTCGAAATTATCCCCATTGGCTGGTGGAAAAGACAGACAAGTAGGAAGGGGCCTGCGTACGGGGTAGCAACTATCTTGGAGAAAGATGCGCGGTGGATTCTTCGCATCTGCGGGTGGCGGCAGGGTGGTATCGTTAAATCCCGATGGAGATCTGTCCATTTCGGGAGATGTGGTGGGTGGAGGAGAAATAGAAGATGAAGAAGTACCGACTTCGTAGTCGATAGCAAAAACGCAGACTAGACGGGCACTAGAATCGCATGTCCAGCCGATCATGCACTATGCGGGTTTAGCGCACGTGGCAGGGTGTGCGAGAATGATTTTTAAAAAGTTTGTTTCGAAAAAGTGTCGGACGTGAGGCTTGACTCAACAAATCACAAAATGCACATTCAATCCGTAGAACTAGGGTCACTTAGGTTAAGTCATTAGACCGCTCGTAGACTTCCAAAGGACAAGTCGCAGGATCAATACTCTACCACATTTTTATCACTCTTGTGGTGTCGCAACCCGGAAAAGGTACGTGACTGGCACTTAGATCAAGTGAAGTCTATAGGACCCCACCTAATTCAAGTAAGCTAAAAGCCTAGAAATCTAAACCTTTTTAGGGAAAATAGTGGAGGTGAAGTTTTGAAATAAAGGTTTAATGAAATCAGGTTCGTTCTTTAAAACATAAGTAATATCATATGAAAAACAATGTTTTGTAACTATCTTGAAAACATATTTCGTCGTTTGAAATTTGGGGAGCACCTTCTTTGTATATTTTAAACCGAAAACAATACAAGCAATAATAATAATAGGCATCCCCAAGCGGGAGCTAGCTCTTCGCCAATTGGCGAAAACAACTATGCAATAATATAAATATACAATGCCGAAGGCGAGGATCAAAACACAGAAAGAAAGCAAAGAAACTAAAGCATCAACAAGAAACCAAAACAATAATGAATACATGAGCGTGACTCTAAGGCTGAAAGAATATACAACAGCGTTTTCTAAGTCAACAAATATACATAGTCTGGTTGATGGAGCTTTTAACTAGATACAACTGAAATAAAAGTACAAGTACAATGGTGGTCACGATGCCATTGTATCCCACCTAAAACAATGCAATCACCCGGAAGAAAGCGGTGTGCCAGCAAGCCGCAACGAAACCTGCCTGCAAGAAAACTGTGGCACAACGGGAATGAGTTGCCAACTCATGAGTAGAAGACATCACCGAGTAGAAACCGAATGTTTGACTATCTCCTAGGTCATACAATAATATAAAAAAAATAGTAACACGATAACATCGAGTAGTAGCAAAGGTAATAATATAAGTATATATGTAAAGCCAAGTACTCGTGTCCGTGTCACAAAATAACTATATGTCATGTATATTATGTTGGCTACAGTGCCCTCAAGGCAATTATCATAATCGCGGGCAGGTGATAATGATGTTTGAGGGAGGACCTATACCGTTAGAACGGTCTTACTCGAGATGATAGTGTGCTATCTGGTTTGTCTTTGTCATCATGTACATGTTTATAGCGCCCATAGGATTCTTTCTTGATTACCAGCATTATGATGGCGATTATATACGTGGGAGCTGGGGGTCTATAAGCACATCCTTAAATGTCCCTAGTCGTGGGAGCATCGAGACTGGGCATCAATACTCCAGTGTAGACTAGTGTATACTGATCGAGACCCCGACTATAGGCGGTGGCCAGGTCTCACAAGCCATTGGTGTTAGTTTGTTCACCTAAGATAGTATACAGAGGCTCATTGGGTTATGAGTACACTGGACGGACTCGCCGGGAACCTGCTAGTTGGTATTATACCTATTGTCTGATAGAAGGTCCCAGGTGATATGTGTACAGGTTAGTTTGTCGACCTGAGATCGTGATTGGTCTCGTGTGAGTTCCCACTGTGCTTTGATTACAATCCTACCACGGCTCAAAGGAGTCGTACAAATAGGGTTTAGTTGGGTACAATCCCGAGCTACATGGAGGCAGTGATCGGATCATCGGGGATTCGTCTCTTCCGGTTTTGGCGGTTGATGTCGCGTAGTGCACCGGTGGCCATCACCATAAATCCATGGCCATGGTGGACGAGAATTACCGATCCAAGATCGATAGTTTCTCAGGTGGTGATGGGCTTCATGCCGACACTAAATGTCGCGTTGTTAGGGGTCTGACTATATCCACCCCCCTAGACTCGATATGCGATACTCTTAGACGAACAGACCGGACTGTACGGATATTGTCACTGTCAGGCTCAGTAGGGGTTCAGGATGAATTTGCTCGTCGGCCTCCCTTTCGGTCAATACTTGGGTAGCCGTTACGTACAGCTAGTGCCGATGCCGTGCTTGTGGTTATACCCACTTATCACGACCCGAATGTTTCGAATCGTGACCGGCACTTAACCACGCAACGTCTACAGGCGTAACGCGACTAAGTAAGCCGAACCCAGAAATCAAAACCATTTAAAAGTAGTGACTGTTGAAAACATTTAATTAAAACATTTAGAAAACCTTAAATAGTTCAATAAAGTTCTTTTAAGGTTAAGTTATCATTTAAATAATTTTGGCAGCATTTCCTTTGTAAAAGTAACCCCGAAATCGGGTATAAAACAGGATATAAGTGAAAATGAGATATAATGAAATAAAGCATCCCCAAACGGGAGCAATCACGCCCAACGGCGGAAACCATCACCACAGGACAAATATGCGACGCCGTAGTGAAGAATGAGCAATAAGTAAACATCACAGAATAATAAACTACATAAATAAACAGTCGGCTCCCACGAGCTCGACACCAGAATACCAAAAATATACATCATCGTCCTCACACAGTCTCTAAGTCCAGTACATATATGGTAGATGGAGAATACTAGATACAAAAAGGTGTACAATAAAAGTAATCACATACCACAACCCACCTAATAGCAAAACAGCTCTCGCACCAACTGTAGTGGTATCTGTAGCCAAAAGATGCAAAAGGAAGCCTGCCGCGACTACTCTGAGGGGCAACCTGCAAATACTGTGGCACAACGGGGGTGAGTTGCCAACTCGTGAATAGAGATAACATATAAAGGTAATCGCGAGTATGCACGTACTGCGCTACTCTATCATATGCCAGCAGGTAAAATCTATATGCGACAAGCAGTAGGTGCAATAATCATGCAAGTGCTCTGTCGGGTAAAATAACTACAGGATGAGATACATGATAATAAATGCTGAGCATGGGATAAACAACATCTACACGGAATTGTTGGAGATAGTGCCCTCAGAGTCAATTATTGGATCACAGGCACGTGATTGCAATGATTGAGGGAGGACCTATCCCGGTAGGACAGTCTTGCTCGAGATGATAGTATGCTATCTGGTTTACCTTTATCATCGTGTACTGCTTTAGGTGACCTGACATGTCGCTATTGCACGTTGATAGAGCCCCTAGGATTCTTGCTTGACTGCCAGCAGTATGAGGGCGATCATATAAGTGAGAGCTGGAGTCTATAAGCACATCCTTAAAAGGTCCCTAGTCGTAGGAGTTTCGAGACAGGGCATCGATACTCCAGAGTAGACTAGTGTATACAGTCGAGACCCCGACGAGGGGCGGTGGCCGGTCTCACAAGCCATTGGTGTCAGTTGGATCACCTAAGATGTATACAGGTGCTCATTGGGTTATGAGTACACCGGACAGGACTCGCCGGGAACATGCTAGTTGGTCTTATACCTGACGTCAGATAGCAGTTCCCAGGTGACATGTGTACAGGTTAGTTCATCGACCTGGGGATCGTCATTTGTCTCGTGTGAGTTCCCACTGTACTTTGATTACTACCCTACCACGGCTCAAAGGAGTCGTGCAAACAGGTTTTAGTTGGGTACAGTCCCGAGCCACATGGAGGCAGTGAGCGGATCTTCGGGGGTTTCGTCTCTCCCGGTATTGGGGGTGAGGTCGCGCTGTGTCTAGGAGAGCCATTACACAAAGACCTTGGCCAAGGCAGGAGATTTACTGGTAGGTATTCCAGTAGTATCTCAGGGTGTTCTGGGCTACACTCCGACACGACTTGTACCGCTTTTGGGGGTCTGACTTTTACCAACCCCCTAGGCCCGCCATGCGATACTCATAGACGAACGGACCGGACTGTACGGATATTGTCACTGACAGGCTCAGTTGGGTGTCGGGGTGAGCTTCCTCATCGACGTCCCTTTTAGTCAATAGCTGGTGGCCCGTCACGTATTGGCTTATACCTCTGACGTGCTAGTGGTTAAATCCACAGCCATAGTATTGACGAGTCTTTAGAGTCCACCACACTTTCAGTTACTCAAGCTTTCGGGCGAAACGCTGTAGAGGCCGTATGGAGATATGGCAGGGTCCGATCAGATACGTGCGGTATTGCACGGATCAGGATCGGACGGTTTTGTACTAGTGGCCGTATAGTTATATGGCAGCGTTCGATCAGATACGTGCGGTATTGCACGCATCAGGATCGGACGGACATTACTAGCCGGCTTTGGCTTAAGCCGATCCTAGTATAGTACAGTGTAGATTTTGTCTCACTGCATTTGTATCCGGACGGAATACAAATGCGGGTGTGTATGCACAGTGCGGGGTTTTCCTGTAATTTATTACGGGACCAGTTTTCTGGAGTTGCCAGTTTGCTTTCCGTTCCGGCCGGTTTTTCTTTGTTCTTTCCCGGCCGGACTTTTCTGATGGAGGGGGTAATTTGCAGTTTTGCAAATTACTTTTGTGGAGGGGTTTCATGCATTATGATAGCATCTTTTCTTTTTCCTTCATAATGGTTAGCATCTTTGCTTTATGTGATTTGAAATGGATTTGAGGTTGATGGAGAGTTTAGTGATGATTATGTTTTTGGATGTGGTCACCCTCCTCCTTTTACTACACTCACCTCCCTTCTTGCTTCATATTCATTCCTCCACCCTCTTGCTCTCACTTGATGAAATGGTTGGAAAAAGAAAGTTAGAAAAAGAAAGAGGGAAAAAGAAAGAGAGAAAAAGAAAGAGAAGAAGAAGGAGAGAGCTTCATCTTCATCTTTGAGAGAGATTATGTTCATGGTAGAGAAATGAAAGAGAGAAGAAAAAGAAAGAGAGAAGAAAAAGAAAAGAGAGAGCTTCATCTTCATCTTTGAGAGAGCTTCATTCATTCATCTCATTTTGATACAAGGAAAAATGAAAGCACCATTTTTCATACCTTCATTCCTCCACCTTCAAATGGCAACCAACCCCAAAAGAGAGACTATGATTCTACACTATATTCCTACAGCAAATCTTGAGCATGTCGAGTTGCCGGCTTCATGCTCGAGTTGCCTCAGTATCGAGGTGGGAGCCCGTAAAAGTACCCGGCTTCGTGGTGCCCTTTCCGACGAGGAGGAGACGGACGGAGATCCCGCGAGGAGATCGGAGTGGAGATGAAGACCGGAGGACTTGGATCGTCGGTATATCTCTAACCTATCTTGTTAGTTAGCTAGACTAGTTTAATGGTAACGATCCGGGGTTTAGTGCGCGGTGGTGCCGGTTTGCTAAGTCCGCAAATTTTAAAGTTTATCACCGTTTCCGCGTTTGGCCGTCGGGTTGACGGCCGGGGCGCCGCCGTGCACTTACAGTGGTATCAGAGCCTCGCCATTAACTTCGTCTAGCTTTTGTGTAATGTGTTTTACGTTTCCGATCGAACAAAATCCCGAAAACACGTATTTCATGCACATCAGTTTCTGTCGAATTTTTTTTAAGTCCAAAAATTTTTCTGGTTGTCTTAGAGTGATGTGCAGGGAAATAGAAGCATACTGAAAAAATTTGGCAAAATGATCTCACTATTCCGCCGCGTAAGCGCCGCGAAACCCCACCTCGTGCGGCGCTTCCGCCGCGGAATTTACTGTTCACCCCCCCAACTTTTTCCAGTGTGTTCCTGAGTTGAAAATGTGGTTTCTGGAATATTAAAATTGGGCTAATTATTTCTGTGAGTGCTACAGTTTTCTTTGGGGCCCACTTGTTAATTGTTTGATCGATCGGAATATTTTAAAACACATTTTTCACAGTATTTACATTATATCTGCGACCGTGAATGTCACTCGATCGGTAAATCCTGTCTAACTGCTATAGCCCGGTTAGACGGATTTGCGAACGTGACTTTCACGTTGATGTTTTATGTTTATGCTGTGATGTTGCGGATCGGTCGTGGGGGATAGCCTGGATGCAATGCTAGTACTGTATTGTTGTATTATGTACATTTGATATTGCGGGGCGAGCGTCCGACATGTGGACTGCCGTCACTGCCTGTTTGTATTATTCTTTTGGGGCACGACCTGGTTGCGGTCGATGTACCCGGTGTATGTATATTTTACTTTCTGTACTAGGATTACCCCGCGGTGGGGTGCACGGATAGCCGGGTTCTAGAGGGCAACAAGCTCGCATCTCATGGCATTGGGACGGAGGGGGCTTCACTCTAGGATTGGCGGGCTATTCGCCGCACTCGTAGGGGGTACAGGTTGACCCAGGAGGGGTGCCCAAGTTGCCGGATTCCGTGGAGTGCTGGGTGGTCCATTCACGGCGCTGAAGGGGGCTGCCTCGCTTCAGGTTTTGGCGGGTGACTTGCCGCGCCCGTAGGGGTCTAGGATTTCATTGCACAGGCTATCCACACGACCAGGGGAACGTCGGGTTTCAGTAGTGGCTCTGTGAAACCCGGGGATCCCAGATATCTGTATTGTTTCTGTGATGCTGTACATTTTCTGTGATGTTGCATTTCTTTCACGCCTTGAGCGAAATATAATATATTGGTATATATATTAGTAGATGTTGTATATGTTTTTCATCCGCGCTAGTCCAGTCCCCGCTCTGTCGTTAGTAAGCTAACCTAACGGGTAATGACGGGACCCAGTGGCGAATGCGAATGGCATATACGTACATCAGTATATTTTCGTTCTTTTTGGTGTGATCAAATGATGGGACTGCATTGATTCGGATCAATGCAAGTTAAACAAACCTAATCTGATGTTGTTGGAACACTTTTTCAAAAGCTGTTATTGCAAGGACGTTCACTTTTGTTTTGCATCGTGATATTCAGTTGGAATATCCTGCTCCTCAGTCGACGAGGCAAGGGCCGAGATCCCTTCACCGGGAGTGACCCCTTGGACAAAAAGTTTGCGTCAGGGCAATGACTTCACTATAGCCGATTACTTTTGCTTTGCACCGTGGTATTCATTTGGAATATCCTGCACCCCATTCTACGGGGAAAGAGCCGAGATCCCTTCACCAGGAGTGACCTCTTTAGTAAAGGTTTTCGTCACTATATTTTCTAAAAAGCTATCCGTTCCTTCGACGATATCAAGTTCTTTACGTTAAAGGTTTTCGCCAGAAACCATTCGTAGCCCTCCGTCGTTTCATATGGGTGGTCAATAGTATTCAAGCTGTGTATGTTGGCCAAAGTCAAGGCACAGTGATTGGTAGCTATTGGGGTATTCATATGCAGCATAGATAGATGCGTTGGTTTGGGACAGTCGTACTGCCATTTTGGCCAAAGTCAAGGGTATGTACGGGTGGATTCAAATTAACCTGGAGAATGACGGGTAGAACTTGACATGTGACTTATGATATGTTGGCCAAAGTCAAGGTCATAAGAGCATGGGGCAGAAATCACATCGGGAGTTTCAAAAGTACTGAAACTTGCCAGATATGCGCATACCTTCTGGAGTGTGATACCGTGAGCGGATTCCGTCACGTTGTCATGCGATGAGAGTTGGATCCCGATTCCCACTGATGAGTTAGTATACTCCTCGGGTGACCCCGACTAATTCTTCTTTCAGGTTTGGAGGAGAATTTGAGGTACAGTGGGAGGATTGCAGATTAGATAAATTGGTAACCATTCTGATCTAGGTTAGAGTGCACGCTGAGTGTTTCTTTTCTCTCTCTCTTTGGCAGCGACCATTGACCCGACCCTAAGATTTTGACTCAGTGACCAAGTTGACCGAACCTTCTTAACACTGGCTTTTGGATTGTCAGAGTTGCGAACCTCATTGCCACTCCTACTTTTACCCTTTTCTCCAGGACACCCCGTATTACTACGAACGTCCACTTCCATTGGACAAAACCATCGTATGGTTAGATACGAACTCGAAGGAATTTATTCGAGGATGGTTTCTGGTTCTGGAGAAAACGGATAGGATTATTCAGTTGTCTTTTCTTTTCACCCTCTCTCAGGTTGCGAGTACTCCTTAGTTTAGGAGTAGTACACCTATTATGCAAATTGGATAGTCTTCTTCCAAACCATAGGCTGGTGCCGACCGGTAGGGAATGAAGAAAACCAGTTAGCCTAAGTGGTGTACAGAAGGTATTAAGTTCAGACAAAGCAAGGGATTAGTAAGAGGGCAAAGTAAATTGCGACTGATATTCATGACCAAACCAAGTATTTCTTCGCCAATCCTAAATCACCTTTGTATTTCTCCAGGACACTCCGTATCACTACGAAGATCCCATTTTATTGGATAATCCATCGTATGGTTATATACGAACTCGAAAGGAACTCGTTCCAGTTCGGGGATGGATCCTGGTTCAGGAGAAATAGGAATAAAGTACATTCAGGTGTCTTTTATCTTCACCTTCTCTCGCGATGCGAGTGCTCCTAGGATTAGGACAGTACACCCTTTATGCTTTTTGGATAGTCTTCTTCCAAACCATAGGCTGGTGCCGAACGGTAGGGAAGGAAGAAAACCATTTGGCCTAAAGGGGTGTACAGAAGGTAAAGACTAAAGACATATGAAGGGATTTGGAGAGGTGGCAAAGAACTATACGGTTACAGTCGTGAATCTGGAAGAGGCATTACTAGGAATACCGGGATACCCCATCGAAACATTTCAATGTTTCAGTCTCACTGTGTAATGTTAAAAGAAAACTGATTTCCCGATTAGATACTTACTCCAGGGTATGTATTTACCAGCTTTGATTCTCACATCTGTATGGTTTTACAGATGATGAGTGGGAGTAAGTTATTGGGAATTGGGTGATCATCCTCATTATTTCGGGATTCGTTGTAATTGGTGATATTTGAGGATGCCACCTGGGTTGTTTGCCGGTCGGCAAATATTTGGTTTTGAATATCCGCTGTTGTGCACCAATTTCAAGTTGATATATCTGTACGTCTATTTTCATAGAGTGAGATATACCTTTTGATATTATGTCGATGACATTTACCTATATCAGTGGATGGTTAGGTAAGGAGCATTGAACAGCGGTGTAATTCTTCTTAACCAAAAGTACAGTTTTCAACCTACGACACACAGTGATTGAGTCGCAAGACTCAGGGGACTTATACAGAGTATTGTATATTGTCCAGTGTCCACTAGGACAGAGGGGTTGGTCCTCGTACTGTATTCTGTTTACTTATGACTTCTCTAGTTCTTAGACAGGTGTTTCGTAGAAACACAGGGTCGAAGTTTTGAGAAGTTATAGGTATAAGAATAGAGTAGAGAACCAGGTGTAGCAAGTATCGGGATTCTTCAAAGTGATCGAAGATGTAGATACTTGTGTATGGTATTCAGTTGATAGTAATGATAAAGAGAAATTGCTTCTCTTTCAGGTTACTCATAATTGGAAGCATTCCTAAGTTGAGTAACGCTGATCGGCCTCCTTCCATTTAGTTGACATGCACTGGAGATAGCTGCATGATTTGAATCTGGTTCAATTAAATCAGTGCCTCTGGTTCTATATTGGATGTAGAACAGTTCATATCTTAACGTTGTTAAGGTACGGGGAGTTGTCCGGCTTATGATTAAAACCAGACTCTGGATAACTCAAGGCACGTTTCTGTAATGGCTGTTTGTGGGTTGACCCAGGCTATGACGCGGGTTGACTTTCTACCATCTGGATGAACAATAGCAATATTGTTCTAGACTCGCCACAGTTTTATTAAAAATGGATTTTTTCAGAAAACAGTAGTGGGAGTATGGTAGAACTGGAAGTAATTCTAGAACCACAAACGATTACTGAAGATTTGATAAGGAACCTAAAGATTCAATCTGGATTGACATTCCATTGGCCACTCCGCAAATAAGGTGGGTAACTTCAGGCACCCGAGAGGTACTTCGGTAGCCTCAAGGACGGTGACAGGGAAGTTCTTGTTTACCCACACTTGCCATTGTTGTTGTTCCAGGCTGCGAGACCCGGCAGGAGGATGAGTATAGCGTCGTTCTGAACTAGCTTCAGAAGTGTACGTGTATATGACTCTGCCAGAGGGTTGTCGTAGTCAGTGGGAGCAGCGGAAGCATTGGTGGACATCAGGCTTATGTCTATTTATAGACTAAAGCAGATGTAGCGGAGATAGATCATCTGTTTCTGATGTGACAGTCATAGGTTTGACGTCATCAGAATAGGGGATGGATCTGTTGAGAAGGTAGTAGGAAGTGATATTCCTTTACTACGATCGGTTATACTTTGGTCGTCACACAGTGGTTTCTCCACAAAGGACTTGGACATTATATCAGACATACTGGTTACTAGATCTATGGTTTTAGATCTAGATTTGGGTGGTTTCCTAATCTGGGTACCTTGACAGCATTCTATGAGTATTTAGAATGGACGACTCCTGGCACGGTAGTACACCTGCAGGTAATGGAGTCACCCTCTCTAAAGGTGTCTTACAGACTAAAGGGGAGAGGGATGTGCATGATTGGCAGATCACTTGCTTAGGCAATTGAGTCAATCATGAAATGTCAAGTACCACACCAGATGTTGTTCTTGCAGTAGATGCAATAAGTTGATATTCATCCAATCCTGGAGAAACAGTCGGAGGCAGTTTTAGAACATAAGTGGCTGTTCTAGGGATATGATAACGAAAGCCCCATTCGGGAAACAGTTATCATTCCAGGCTTCCAAGGTGACATGGACGACAAGAAGGTTGTCAGAGTTATAGTTTTCCTTCTGACGAGGGGCAGTATTTTAGACAGGTGATCCAAGGCAATACTGAGGGTGGCATGGCGCAGGATACTGATTAAGTTCAGTTGACGATACAGTCTAAGAAGTTTGGATTTGGAGTTCATTTATGAGCTAGGTCCCATCAGACATCCAGACACTCTAAGACAAGTATTGCTCATTTCGGGAGATAGTTTTCTCCGCGAACTTGAGATATAGAGAGACATAGAAAGAAACATCAAGGCGGATCCACTCACTGAGGCTATTCCTCGAACGCAATAGTTTCGCAAACGGATTTTGTGAAACTGACTAGTAGGGGAGTTGGGTGTTCGGTATCACACGGGCTGTGAGTATGCGACATCGCAATAATTAGCCTTGAGTGCAAGTGGGAGATTGTTGGAGATAGTGCCCTCAGAGTCAATTATTGGATCACAGGCACGTGATTGCAATGATTGAGGGAGGACCTATCCCGGTAGGACAGTCTTGCTCGAGATGATAGTATGCTATCTGGTTTACCTTTATCATCGTGTACTGCTTTAGGTGACCTGACATGTCGCTATTGCACGTTGATAGAGCCCCTAGGATTCTTGCTTGACTGCCAGCAGTATGAGGGCGATCATATAAGTGAGAGCTGGAGTCTATAAGCACATCCTTAAAAGGTCCCTAGTCGTAGGAGTTTCGAGACAGGGCATCGATACTCCAGAGTAGACTAGTGTATACAGTCGAGACCCCGACGAGGGGCGGTGGCCGGTCTCACAAGCCATTGGTGTCAGTTGGATCACCTAAGATGTATACAGGTGCTCATTGGGTTATGAGTACACCGGACAGGACTCGCCGGGAACATGCTAGTTGGTCTTATACCTGACGTCAGATAGCAGTTCCCAGGTGACATGTGTACAGGTTAGTTCATCGACCTGGGGATCGTCATTTGTCTCGTGTGAGTTCCCACTGTACTTTGATTACTACCCTACCACGGCTCAAAGGAGTCGTGCAAACAGGTTTTAGTTGGGTACAGTCCCGAGCCACATGGAGGCAGTGAGCGGATCTTCGGGGGTTTCGTCTCTCCCGGTATTGGGGGTGAGGTCGCGCTGTGTCTAGGAGAGCCATTACACAAAGACCTTGGCCAAGGCAGGAGATTTACTGGTAGGTATTCCAGTAGTATCTCAGGGTGTTCTGGGCTACACTCCGACACGACTTGTACCGCTTTTGGGGGTCTGACTTTTACCAACCCCCTAGGCCCGCCATGCGATACTCATAGACGAACGGACCGGACTGTACGGATATTGTCACTGACAGGCTCAGTTGGGTGTCGGGGTGAGCTTCCTCATCGACGTCCCTTTTAGTCAATAGCTGGTGGCCCGTCACGTATTGGCTTATACCTCTGACGTGCTAGTGGTTAAATCCACAGCCATAGTATTGACGAGTCTTTAGAGTCCACCACACTTTCAGTTACTCAAGCTTTCGGGCGAAACGCTGTAGAGGCCGTATGGAGATATGGCAGGGTCCGATCAGATACGTGCGGTATTGCACGGATCAGGATCGGACGGTTTTGTACTAGTGGCCGTATAGTTATATGGCAGCGTTCGATCAGATACGTGCGGTATTGCACGCATCAGGATCGGACGGACATTACTAGCCGGCTTTGGCTTAAGCCGATCCTAGTATAGTACAGTGTAGATTTTGTCTCACTGCATTTGTATCCGGACGGAATACAAATGCGGGTGTGTATGCACAGTGCGGGGTTTTCCTGTAATTTATTACGGGACCAGTTTTCTGGAGTTGCCAGTTTGCTTTCCGTTCCGGCCGGTTTTTCTTTGTTCTTTCCCGGCCGGACTTTTCTGATGGAGGGGGTAATTTGCAGTTTTGCAAATTACTTTTGTGGAGGGGTTTCATGCATTATGATAGCATCTTTTCTTTTTCCTTCATAATGGTTAGCATCTTTGCTTTATGTGATTTGAAATGGATTTGAGGTTGATGGAGAGTTTAGTGATGATTATGTTTTTGGATGTGGTCACCCTCCTCCTTTTACTACACTCACCTCCCTTCTTGCTTCATATTCATTCCTCCACCCTCTTGCTCTCACTTGATGAAATGGTTGGAAAAAGAAAGTTAGAAAAAGAAAGAAGGAAAAAGAAAGAGAGAAAAAGAAAGAGAAGAAGAAGGAGAGAGCTTCATCTTCATCTTTGAGAGAGATTATGTTCATGGTAGAGAAATGAAAGAGAGAAGAAAAAGAAAGAGAGAAGAAAAAGAAAAGAGAGAGCTTCATCTTCATCTTTGAGAGAGCTTCATTCATTCATCTCATTTTGATACAAGGAAAAATGAAAGCACCATTTTTCATACCTTCATTCCTCCACCTTCAAATGGCAACCAACCCCAAAAGAGAGACTATGATTCTACACTATATTCCTACAGCAAATCTTGAGCATGTCGAGTTGCCGGCTTCATGCTCGAGTTGCCTCAGTATCGAGGTGGGAGCCCGTAAAAGTACCCGGCTTCGTGGTGCCCTTTCCGACGAGGAGGAGACGGACGGAGATCCCGCGAGGAGATCGGAGTGGAGATGAAGACCGGAGGACTTGGATCGTCGGTATATCTCTAACCTATCTTGTTAGTTAGCTAGACTAGTTTAATGGTAACGATCCGGGGTTTAGTGCGCGGTGGTGCCGGTTTGCTAAGTCCGCAAATTTTAAAGTTTATCACCGTTTCCGCGTTTGGCCGTCGGGTTGACGGCCGGGGCGCCGCCGTGCACTTACAGGAATATCAACGTGTAATAAATAATCGGTGCCCAAAATTGCACCCAAATCCCAAATAAACTCAAGCGCCGGCACTCTCCTCGGCTCTCAAATCCTGTAAATCACTGAGAATCACGAGTGCCCAACATCGGCACTCAAAATATCATAAAATACTCATGTCCAGTATCGACACGCAAATCCTCATATATCGGGCTCCGTAAGTACGGATCAGCCCACGGGCTCCGTCTGCGGTATCGGCCCCGGCAGTACGGATCATCCTGTATCCATCTCTCGACTCTGGTCAGTATCCTCCGGATAACCGCCAGGTCCAACCAATCACCGATAGGTACTCGCCCACCTCCAGGCTCAATCGGCAAAGTCCATCGATCATCTTGCCGAGGGGAACCATACCGGGTCCACCACGAACCGGCAAACGGATCATCCAACTCCTCGAATCGGGTTTCAAGCACACGTCTCAGCACCGAGAAAACGCGTGGTGGACGCACCAAAATATCATATCACGAGGAACCGGGTTTTCAAATAGTGCATCTATTCTTAAATAATCCCACGATCCTCAAAACCAGAAATCACATGAAAATCCAACACCGATGAGTAAATCAAATGCGATGTGCTATGTACATCGAGCCATAATATAGGTACAAGGGAGAAACCGCTTTTCATAAAATAGTTTTAGGTTTCAAAGAGATCATGCGGCTCCCAATTTCTATGAAAATAATATCGAATCATATGTGAAATAAACTACAGCATAATGATCATGGCAATTCTACAGTGAGTGTGTCATGGCAATTACTAACGGTGTGTGTGTAACATGCAGATTAGTGCTCGTGCAACATGAACCGTTAGTAATAGTGCGGTGTTCTATCAATTCTAAGTTTATATTCATATAGCAGGGAATGCAGTATACAACAACAGTATCCATGACAGTCAATGTAGGTAAATGCAATATGTAGCTATAAGGTCCTATCAGCCCTGACGCATAACGCCAAGCGGGCGATATCCCGTAGATGTTAAATCTACTCACCGAAGTCTCGCGCTAAGTGTAGCCGACGACTTGCTTCCCCTTCTTCGCACCGTCCGTCTCACTCGCCTGCGAACCTAGAATTTACACAATATATCACACATAAGCTCAAATCTACAAAAACGCGATATTAAGGTCAAACTAGAAACCCGCGTCGCAAACCAAGCGCGCGTGTGCGCGATACACTAAAACGTGTGATTACGCGCCTGAAGCTACCCCGATATCAATAAGAAGGAGCCATTTCCCTGGTAGGCTAAGCCAGAAAGAGAGAAAGAGAATGTTAAAAGGCCTCGCGATACGCAGAAACCCCAAACCCACACACGTATCACGCGTGTCGTGAAGGTTTAAAACTACGAGAAACAGGTATTTGGCTCCATATTTTTCTACAGCAAGAATTAAATAAAATTGCATATACCATGAGTCTAAGGATAGCAGCAGACACTTATAGAGCCAAACCCAAACCTATGCCCCCCCCATCTAGACGCAAATTGCGGCCAGAACCAATATTTCGGCGGCCAAAAGATTAAATCTGGGGGTCGTGTTCTACACATGGGATCAGCACCTAACACCTATACTACAGTTATCTCAAATTTATTCTGAACTAGCTGGGTCGATAGCAGATTACAAGAAGCTAGAATTTGCTTAAAAACGATGAATTTGCATCAAACAGAAACCTGGTGGTATTTTAGTGCAATTGGGGGCTAAGCTAGGTTAACTTGGCCCTAACAACACTCAATCAACTTAGTTTAACCAATACACACTTCACTTGATCAAAGTTCCCACTAATTACCACATATCGCACTAAAAACACAATTTTTATAATAATCGATGCTAACTACACTAACTAAGCTAACTAGGGGGTAAGTTCGAGATGTATACCCCACACTCGACCCTAGGAAGCTGGAGGAAGGAGAAGGAGTAGATGGAAGGAGCTGCAGCTGAAGTTGTTGCTGTTGCTGCTGCTCACTGCTGCTGCTGTGCTGTGCTGCTGCTGCTGTGCTTGCTGCTGCTGCTGCTGCTAATGAGGCTGCTGCTGTTCCTGATGAAGTGTGGGTGTGTGAGTATGAGAGTGATATGTTGAGAGAAAATGAGCACAAGAATGAGAGGAAAATGATAACTCCCAATGTTAACCCCTCCTTTCTCTCTCTTCATTAAATGCAAGCATGGGCTTGCCATGATGCATTCTCTCTCTCTCATCCTCTCAAGTCAACACGAGGTAAATTTAAATCCTTTTTTATTTAAAACAAAAGAGCACTAATAAAAAAAATCATTTTACTAACTAATGGTGGGTTAATCTACCATGGTTATTAAACATGGTTTAACCTCATAATAACCCAAGTTAACATGCACAAGTGTGTTCAAGCCTTGGAAAATTCTAGAAAAGTATTTTTTAAATTTGGAAAAATACTTAAAACCCAATTTTGTAAACTTTTTATTAAAAACCTTTTATATAAATATAATTAGCCACTAAACACATCCTAAGGTGTTACAATCTCCCCCCTTAAAAGAAATTCGTCCCCGAATTTGAAAATATAAAGCACGCATACCTTCAAAGAGATGAGGGAACTTGTTCAGCATCACGCCCTTAGCCTCCCAAGTGATCTCTTCGCCATTCGGGCTGCGCCAAAGCACCTTAACTGATGGTAAGACCTTCGATCTAAGTTTCTTCACCTGCCGGTCCAATATCACGACTGGCTGCTCGGTGAACGAAAGGTCGCGCTCGAGCTGAACGGTCTGATGCTGAATCATGTGCGAAGGGTCATGTAGGTATCTGCAAAGCATCGACACATGGAACATGGGGTGAACATCTGGGAAGTCGGGTGGAAGAGCCAAACGATAAGCTACTGTGCCCACACGCTCGAGGATCTCGAAGGGACCTATGAATCTGGGGCTAAGCTTCCCCTTCCGTCCAAACCTCATCACTCCCTTCATCGGAGAGACCCTCAGAAAAACGTGATCTCCAACTGCGAACTCTAATCTGCGGCGGTGCCTGTCAGCATACGATCTCTGCCTACTCTGAGCTGTCCTCATCCTGTCTCGAATCAGCTGTATCTTCTCGGTCGTCTCCTGTACGATCTGGGGCCCCAAAATACTGCTCTCACTGAGCTCTGTCCAGCAGACGGGCGATCTACATCTCCTCCCATATAGAGCCTCGAAAGGTGCCATCTGAATAGTATCCTGGAAACTATTGTTGTAGGAGAACTCCACCAAGGGTAAATGATGATCCCAGCTACCACCAATGTCTAAAACGCACGCTCGGAGCATGTCCTCAAGAGTCTGAATCGTCCGCTCTGACTGGCCGTCGGTCTGCGGATGAAATGCTGTGCTGAAACTCAAGCGTGTGCCCAAAGCCTCCTGAAGTCTTTGCCATAGTCGGCTGGTAAACTGGGTGCCTCTGTCGGACACGATACACGTCGGGACTCCATGAATTCGTACTATCTCGTCGATGTAAATCTTGGCGTACTGAGCAAATCCGAAAGTCGTCTTCACTGGAAGGAATTGAGCCGCTTTCGTCAAACGATCCACGATCACCCAAATGGAGTCATACCCTCGCCTAGTCCTGGGTAGACCAACAACAAAATCCATCGAAATCTTCTCCCATTTCCACTCTGGAATGGGTAACGTCTATAGTTCTCCCGCCGTCCTCTGCTGCTCGGCCTTGACTTGCTGACAAGTCAGGCATCTCGACACGAAATCTGCATTGTCCCTCTTCATTCCGTCCTACCAGTAAACATCTCTCATATCATGATACATCTTGGTGGAACCGGGATGGACGCTGTACACCGATCGATGTGCCTCCTCAAGAATCTCACGCCGCAGCCACTCAGCATCTGGTATGCACAGTCTGGTCCCAAATCTCAGTATCCCCTGATCATCGATCACGAACTCGGAAAATCTGCCCTGTCCAATCTGCGTCCTGATCTCTGAACATCGGTCATCACTATGCTGTGCCTCTTGTATACGGTCAAGCAACTGTGGGCCATGCGCAATCTATCCTCCGATCGGCGTGAACTCGAACTGTACTTGGCTGTCGCATAATATCTGCCAATCTGCCGACGACTACCCCTGTACTGCGCTCAAACAAGATAGACTACCCCCGGGCCTCCTTCTCAAAGCTTCCGCCACTTCATTAGCCCTGCCCGGGTGGTACAAGATCTTGCAATCGTAGTCCTTCACTAACTCCATCCATCGGCGTTGTCTAAGGTTTAGGTCTCGCTGCTGAAATATATACTTTAAACTCTTGTGATCAGTGAATATCTGGCACGACTCGCCATATAGGTAATGTCGCCAGATCTTAAGTGCAAAGACCACCGCAGCCATCTCCAAATCATGAGTGGGGTAGTTCTGTTCATGTTTCTTCAATTGCCGCGAAGCATACGCGATCACCCTGTCATGCTGCATCAATACGCACCCTAGCCCCACTCGAGAAGCATCACAATAGACCACAAATCCGCCTGATCCTGAAGGCAGTGATAACACCGGCGCCGTAGTCAGTCGAGTCCGTAGCTGCTGAAAACTGTGCTCACACACCTTCGTCCAATCGAAAGGAACTCCCTTCCTGGTCTACCCGGTCAAAGGTGTAGCAATACTAGAGAAGTCCTGCACAAATCGCCTGTAGTAACCGGCCAACCCTAAAAAGCGGCGAATCTCCGTAACTTATGTGGGTTTGGGCCAACGCTGAACGGCCTCGATCTTCATTGGGAGTACACATATACCGTCTCATGAAATCACGTGACCCAAGAAGTCTACGCTGTCTAGCCAGAATGCACACTTGGAGAATTTGGCGAAAAGCTGATGCTTCCTCAAGGTCTGCAGTGTAATCTGCAGGTGCTGCTCGTGCTCCTCACTACTCCGGGAATACACTATAATATCGTCAATGAATACTATGATGAACAGATCAAGATATGTCCGAAAAATACGGTTCAGCAAGTCCATGAATGCTGCTGGCGCATTGGTGAGTCTGAACGACATCACCAAAAACTCATAATGGCCGTAGCGTGTGCGGAAATCTGTCCTAGGAATGTCCTCCTATTGAACCCCCAGCTAATGATAGCCCGATCGTAAATCGATCCTCAAAAAATATCCTGCCCCCTGAAGCTGGTCGAACAAGTCATCGATGCGTGGCAAAGGATATCTGTTCTGCACTGTCATCCTGTTCAGCTGGCGGTAGTCGATACACAGACGCAAACTGCCATCCTTCTTCTTGACGAATAGGACTGGAGCACCCCAAGGTGAAGCACTAGGTCGAATAAGTCCCTTATCCAGCAAATCTTGCAACTGACCCTTCATTTCTCGAAGTTCCGCCGGGGCCATCTGATAAGGCGGTATGGAAATAGGCCCCGTGCCAGGAACCAAATCAATACAGAAAGAAATGTCGCGCTCGGGCGGCAGCCCAGGAAGCTCGTCAGGGAACACATCAGGAAACTCGCTAACAACCGGAACCTGATCCAACGGAACCCCTGTAGCGCTAGCATCGCAAACATAGGCGAGAAATCCCTGACATCCCTTCCTCAAAAGCTGTCCAGCACGAAAAGAAGAAATCACACTGTGAGGGGCGGCACCACGGCCCCCCAACACAACAAAAACCGACTCGCCGGGAAAACAGAATCTAACTGTCTTCTCACGGCAGTACACAGAAGCATAGCACGTGGCTAACCAATCCATGCCCAAAAGAACGTCGAAGTCCAACATCTCAAGAAGGATCAAGTCGACAGGCAACTCTCTCTTGCCAATACAGACGGTACAGAATCGGAACACGTGCCTAGCAAAAAACAACACTCCCACAGGAGTGGTCACAACAAGCGGCTGATCAAGCAAACCGGACTCTCTACCCAAACTCGGCACAAAGTGTGTGGATACGTACGAGTGTATGGATCCGGGATCGAACAACACGTGTGCATCAACCGAACATACTGGAAGGATACCTGAGACCACCGCATTGGACGCCTGCGCGTCCTGATGCGTCAATGCAAAAGCCCACGCCTGTCCTCCACCGGTGACTGACTGCCCTTTGCCTCGGTCATTCCGCCCTCTCTGAATAACTCCTCCTTGCCTACGACCTCTCTGTGGATGAGTCTGACGCGGAGCAACAATAGGTACAACAGGCAACGCCCTCTAGGGTGGTGAAGGTGGTAAGGTAACATGCGGTGCTGCTGTCTCCCTCCAGTGTATCTCAGGACAATCTCTGAAGAGGTGAAGTAGACTGCCGCATCTATAGCAACCCCGCGATGATTGCTGACTCTCCTGTGGATACGAACTAAACATCTGGCCTCATCCCGAATCTCTGCCACTCCTCGTATCTGAACGATACCTGCCGTGGCGTCTGAATGTCTGTCTCCGTGCTGATATACCAGTACGAACTCTCTTCGGCTCTGGAACTACCGAAGTCTCAGCAAGGCACTCCTCGACTAATAGGGCTGCGTCTACCGCTGCTGCATATGTCTCGTAATGCATCGCGCTGATCGCAAGGAACAGTGGTGTAAGCAAGCTTCGAACAAATCTCTTGACTAGCAACTCCTCGGTAGCCACTAAATACGGGGCATAAACTAATAGATCAGTAAACAGCACGTCATACTCTGCCACTGACATCTCCGGAGTCTGGCATAAGGACTCGAACCTGCGTGCTCTAGCATCTCGACACTCAGTGGGAGAAAGCGGGCAAGGAATAGTGCCACGAACTCTGTCCAGGTCATAGGAGGAAGACCTGCTGCTTTGCCCTTCTCAACTGATTCGCACCATTTCTGCGCAAGACCTTCCAGGCGAAAGCTAGCGAACTCAACCCATCTCGCATTTGCGCATATGAGGGAACGGCATATCCGAGCCATCCTATCAATGAATAACTGTGGGTCCTCGGCTGCATCGGTGCCTGTGAAGACCAGAGGGTTCAGCCTCATAAACTCTGATAGCGATACTGTAATCACCTCCGTGGCTGCAGGGGCAACTGACTGTATGGTAGGTACCATCGCGGTCTCTGTAACGGGTGGAGCTACCTCTGGTCGCTATGCTCGAAACGTCTCAACTAGCGATCCTATCATCTGGCGCATCTCCTGCATGCTGTATCCCACCGTTTGGCGCATCTATTGCATACCAGCCCCTAGCGTGGCGATCTGATCTGTCACGGAAAGAACAGCCTGCTCGGGTACAACCGGTGTACGGCCCGGATCAGTCCTCGTCTCAGACGAATCAACTCGAATCTCGACCCTCGCGGCCGCTCTATGCGCCCTAGTAGTCTTTGGCGGCATAATGGCTGAAAGGAAATTAGGATTCGATAAGAATACGGAAATCGAATCGCAAGAATATATATACACGAGAAGGAATTTAAATCAATAAGTTCTAAGGTCGCTTTGGCAGAGTACCGTGTCGTGAGTATATCGCGGAAAATACACACACTACGCCACTCTGCTTCAGCTACCTACTCCATCATACCAAGGTCATCCTACACTCCGAAAGGTAAAACCTACGTTCTAATACCAACTTTGTTACGACCCGAATGTTTCGACTCGTGACCGGCACTTAACCACGCAACGTATACAGGCGTAACGCGACTAAGTAAGCCGAACCCAGAAATCAAAACCATTTAAAAGTAGTGACTGTTGAAAACATTTAATTAAAACATTTAGAAAACCTTAAATAGTTCAATAAAGTTCTTTTAAGGTTAAGTTATCATTTAAAAAATTTTGGCAGCATTTCCTTTGTAAAAGAAACCCCGAAATCGGGTATAAAACAGGATATAAGTGAAAATGAGATATAATGAAATAAAGCATCCCCAAACGGGAGCAATCACGCCCAACGGCGGAAACCATCACAACAAGAGTAATATACGACGCCGTAGCGAAGAATGAGCAATAAGTAAACATCACAGAATAATAAACTACATAAATAAACAGTCGGCTCCCACGATCTCGACACCAGAATACCAAAAATATACATCATCATCCTCACACTGTCGCTAAGTCCAGTACATATATGGTAGATGGAGAATACTAGATACAAAAGGGTGTACAATAAAAGTAATCAGATATCACAACCCACCTAATAGCAAAACAGCTCTCGCACCAACTGTAGTGGTATCTGTAGCCAAAAGATGCAAAAGGCAGCCTGCCGTGACTACTCTGAGGGGCAAACTGCAAATACCGTGGCACAACGGGGGTGAGTTGCCAACTCGTGAATAGAGATAACATATAAAGGTATTCGCGAGCATGCACGTACTGCGCTACTCTATCATATGCCAGCAGCTAAAATCTATATGCGACAAGCAGTAGGTGCAATAATCATGCAAGTGCTCTGTCAGGTAAAATAACTACAGGATGAGATGCATGATAATCAATGCTGAGCATGGGATAAACAACATCTACACGGAATATCAACGTGCAAAAAATAATCAATGCCCAAAACTGCACCCAAATCCCAAATAAACTCAGGCGCCGGCACTCTCCCCGGCCGTCAAATCCTGTAAATCTCTGAGAATCACGAGTGCCCAACATTGGCACTCAAAATATCATAAAATACTCGTGTCCAGCATCGACACGCAAATCCTCATATATCGGGCTCCGTAAGTCCGGATCAGCCCATGGGCTCCGTCTGCGGTATCGGCCCTCGGCCCCGGCAGTACGGATCATCCCGCATCCAACTCTCGACTCTGGTCAGTATCCTCCGGATAACCGCCAGGTCCAACCTATCACCGGTAGGTACTTTCCCACCTCCAAGCTCAATCAGTAAAGTCCATCGATCATCATGCCGAGGGGAACCATACCGGGTCCACCACGAACCCGCAAACAGATCATCCAACTCCTCGAATCGGGTTTCAAGCACACGTCTCAGCACCGAGAAAATCCGTGGTGGACGCACCAAAATATCTTATCACGAGGAACCGGGTTTTCAAATAGTGCATCTTTTCTTAAATAATCCCACGGTCCTCAAAACCAGAAATCACATGAAAATCCAACACCAATGATTAAATCAAATGCGATGTGCTATGTACATGGAGCCATAATATAGGTACAAGGGAGAAACCGATTTTCTTAAAATAGTTTCAGTTTTCAAAGACATCATGCAGCTCCCAATTTCTATGAAAATCATATCGAATCATATGTGAAATAAACTACAGCATAATGATCATAGCAATTCTACAGTGAGTGTGTCATGGCAATTACTAACGGTGTGTGTGTAACATGCAGATTAGTGCTCGTGCAACATGAACCGTTAGTAATAGTGCGGTGTTCTATCAATTCTATGTTTACATAAATATAGCAGGGAATGCAGTATACAACAACAGTATCCATGACAGTTAATGTAGGTAAATGCAATATGTAGATATAAGGTCCTATCAGCCCTGACGCATAACGCCATGCGGGCGATATCCCCGTAGATGTAAAATCTACTCACCGAAGTCTCGCGCTAAGTGTAGCCGACGACTTGCTTCCCCTTCTTCGCAGCGTCCGTCTCACTCGCCTGCGAACCTAGAATTTACACAATATATCACACATAAGCTCAAATCTATAAAAACGCGATATTAAGGTCAAACTAGAAACCAGCGTCGCAAAACAAGCGCATGCGTGCGTGATACGCTAAAACGTGTGATTACGCGCCTGAAGCTACCCCGACGCGTCGCGATACGCAGAAACCCCAAACCCACACACGTATCACGCGTGTCGCGAAAGTTTAAAAATACGAGAAATAGGTATTTGGCTCTAGATTTTTCTACAGCAAGAAGTAAATAAAATTGCACATACCATGAGTCTAAGGATAGCAGCAGACACCTATAGAGCCAAACCCAAACCCATGCCCCCCCATCTGGCCGCAAATTGCGGCCAAAACCAATATTTCGGCGACCAAAAGATTAAATCGGGGGGGGTCGTGTTCTACACATGGGATCAGCACCTAACACCTATACTGCAGTTATCTCAAATTTATTCTGAACTAGCTGGGTCGATAGCAGATTACAGGAAGCTAGAATTTGCTTAAAAACGATGAATTTGCAACAAACAGAATCCTGGTGGTATTTTAGTGCAATTGGGGGCTAAGCTCGGTTAAGATGGCCCTAACAACACTCAATCAACTTAGTTTAACCAATACACACTTCACTTGATCAAAGTTCCCACTAATTACCGCATATCGCACTAAAAACACAATTTTTATACTAATCGAAGCCAACTACACTAACTAAGCAAACTAGGGGGTAAGTTCGAGAAGTATACCCCATACTCGACCCTAGAAAGCTGGAGGAAGGAGAAGGAGTAGATGGAAGGAGCTGCAGGTGAAGTTGTTGCTGTTGCTGCTGCTCACTGCTGCTGCTGTGCTGTGCTGCTGTTGCTGTGCTTGATGCTAATGAGGCTGCTGCTAATGCTGATGATGAAGTGTGGGTGTGTGAGTATGAGAGTGAGAGGTTGAGAGAAAATGAGCACAAGAATGAGAGGAAAATGATAACTCCTAATGTCAACCCCTCCTTTCTCTCTCTTCATTAAATTCAAGCATGGGCTTGCCATGATGCATTCTCTCTCTCTCATCCTCTCAAGTCAACACAAGGTAAATTTAAATCCCTATTTATTTAAAACAAAATAGCCCTAATAAAAAAAATCATTTTACTAACTAATGGTGGGTTAATCAACCATGGTTGTTAACCATGGTTTAACCTCATAATAACCCAAGTTAACATGCACAAGTGTGTGCAAGCCTAGGAAAATTCTAGAAAAGTATTTATTAAATTTGGAAAAATATTTAAAACCCAATTTGGTAAACTTTTTATTAAAAACCCTTTATATAAATATAATTAGATACTAAACACATCCTAAGGTGTTACACCACTGCGAGCGTATTGACGAGTCTTTAGAGTCCCACACAGAGGGTTTTCACGGTTCAGGCGATATGGTGTAGATGATGTATGTTGTGCATACAGGTGTCCGATTAAATATGTGTACATGTTGCACAAACTTTAATCGGACGGTTGATAATACTAGCGGCTTAGGATAAAGCCGGATTATTAAATCAGGTTTTGATTTAATAATTTATATATATGTATTCCGGTATTATTGTTCACTATTCGGTTTTTTCTTGGCTATTCGTATTTTTGTACGAATACGCGTATACGTATTCGATACATGTACCAGGTTGTATTCCGTATTTCATACGGAATAGCTTCTAGAAGATGGATATCTCATTTGTATGATTTTCCATTTTTTGGAAATTCATTTGTATCACAAATGAGGTGAAGGTGTGAGGTAGCATGAGGCATGTTGCAAGGTATGGTTTCACATTGTTTATTTGTAAAATGGAATGTGATATTTTGTGTGTGATAGCATGAGAGAGAAAGAAGCAGCCATTAGTTTTAGTGTGGCTCTTGCTCATTTCATTAAACATTACACTAGCTCACTCTCTCATTCATTCACACAAAAGACTTAGCCAATTCTTGAGTTGCTCATGCCAAAGTTTTCCTCACCTCCTTCATCTTCTATGGTTGCTCATTCAGCACATTGTGAAGAGAGAAAAATATAGTGACACACTCCTACACCTCTACTCTCTATTGCTAGCAACTTTGGAGCGTCGGTTGCCTCGTTTGTCGAGGCTGAAGCTTGCGCCGTTTCCCTCAGGTGGATCATCGGAGATGGAGGAAGACCGGCAATCAAACTCGATCAAGCAGCCTCTTTGAGCTTGGAATGAAGACCGAAGGACACGGATCAATTCGGTATAACCATTCTAACTTCTTTATTAGATTGCTAGTTTAGAGTTTAAGGTCGATCCGGAAATCGGGTAATGGTAGCGCTAGTTCAGTAAATTTTTGTTCCGCATTTGGCCATGGTTTGATGGCCGGGGCGCTGTCGTAACCCAACATGGTATCAGAGCCATCCATTAAACCCTAAGCTAGCTAGTTTAGACAATGTTAAAGTATCGAAATCGAAACAGTCCCAAAACGATGCACTGCAGATTTCATTCTCTGTCGATTTTAAAAGTCTTCAAAAAAAATTTCAACAACTGCAGAAGACTTCTTGAGTGACCACTAGAACATACCCCAAATACGAACACATTCCAACAAAATTGACCCGAGCACATTGCTCCTTTTTCCGAGCTGGCCGGCCCTAATAGGGTATTTGGGGTTCGTATTTTGTGTGTTGTTTGGTCTCTGGAATCTTGGTTTAGTGGTATTGTTTGTTTAGCCCAGTTTTGATAATATGTTATCAGTTGTTCGGGGGCAATTCAGGGTGTTTCGACATCGATGTTTTAACACTGTTGAAATGTTTATCAGTAGTTACATAACTATCTGCGACTGTGAATGTCATTAGATCGGTACAACTCGTCTAATTGCTATATGTCCTTTTAGACGAGTTTGCGAACGTGACATTCACGTTGATGTTCTGTGTTGTGCTGTGATGTTGGTTGGATCGTCGTGGTGGATAGCTATGGTGCAATGTTAGTACAATTTAATTTCATTTGTACATTTGATATTGTGGGGTGAGCGTCCGACATGTGGACTACCGTCACTGCCAGTTTGTATATTATTCATTTGGGGCATGACCGGGTTGAGGTCGATGTCACCCTTGTATATTTTTTTTCTGTACTAGGATTACCCTGCGGTAGAGTGCACGAATAGCCGAGTTCTTGATGGTAATGGGTCCGCATCTCATGGCGTTGAGACGAAGGGGACCTTACTCTAGAATTGTCGGGCTATTCGCCGCACTCGTATGGGGTATAGGTTGACCCACGGAGGGGTGCTCAAGTTACCGGATTCCGTATAGTGCTGGGGGCCCATTCACGTTGTTGAAGGGGGTTGCCTGACTTCTGGTTTTGGCGGGTAACTTGCCGCGCTCGTAGGGGTCTAGGTTTCATTGCACAGGCTATCCACACGACAGGGAACGTCGGGTCTCATTTGCAGCTCAAGTGAAAACCGAGGCTCCAAGATTATCCACCATTCCGTGTTGCTTCTATGATTCTTCTGTGATGTTGCTTTATATCATGCCTGGGACGATTGTTATATATATATATATATATATTTATATATACTAGTAGATTTTGTATATGTTTTGCACCCGCGCTAGCCCAATCCCCGCTCTGTCGTTAGTTATGTAACCTTACGGGTGATGACGGGACCCAGTGGCGAATGCGGATGGCATATACGTGCATTTTATTTGTAGTTCTTTTCTGGTGTGATATGTTAATTGATGGGACTGCATTGATTCTTATCAATGCAAGGATAAAACAAACCTCTATGATATTGTTGGAACCAAGTTTTAAAAAAAACTGGCATTACAGACGTTCTCTTTTGCTTTGCACAGTGGTATTCGGTTATGAATATACAGCACCTCAATCGACGAGGCAAGGGCCGAGATCCCTTCACCGGGAGTGACCCCTTGGGCGGAGGTTTGCGTCAACATAATAACTTCACTATAGCCGATTGTTTTTGCTTTGCATCATGGTATTCGGTTTGGAATATCCTGCACCTCATTCTATGAGGAAAGAGCCGAGATCCCTTCACCAGGAGTGACCTCTTTAGCAATAGTTTTCACCACTATAAATTTGTAAAACCACTCGGTTCCTTCAACGATATCAAGTTCATTACGTTAAATGTTTTTTGCCAAAAACCAGTCGTAGCCCTCCGTCATTTCAGATTAGTATTGCTTAGTATTCCTTCTACGTTTGTCGTTCCTTACCGAGGAGTAGTGTGCATTAGCTCTGTAATACTTTTCTGTCGCATGGATATGTGGATTGGTTAGGAAAGTCGTTCAACCTTGTTGACCTTGTCAAGGGTTTATGCGGGTTGGTCTAATGCAATCGGGACAATGACGGGTTGAACTTGACTAGGAACCTTTGACTTGTTGACCTTGTCAAGGTCACTTGGATCCTATGGGTAAAAACACACATCGGGAGTTTCAAACATACAGGAAACTTGCAAGGCTTGAGCATACCCTCTGGAGTGTGGTAACTTGAGTGGATTCCATCAAGTTATCATGCGATGATAGTTGGATCCCGATTCCCACTGATGAGTAGGTTTACTCCTCGGGTGATTTTAGATGATCCCGACTAATTCTTCTTTAGGGTTTGGAGGAGAATTCGAGGAAACAGTGGGAGCCATCCTGATTAGATAAAGTGATTTACCATTTTTATCTAGGTTAGAGTGCACGCTGAGTGTTTCTTTTCTCTCTCTCTCTTTGGTAGCGACCATGGTCCGGCCCTTGACTAAAACTCATGAACCAAATTAACCTAACCATCTGAAAACACTTTGGCTTTTGAAATGTCACGGTGTCGCATACATCATTACCACTTCTATATCACCTTTGCATTTCTCCAGAACACCCCATATCACTACGAACATCCACTTCCATTGGATAAATCCATCGTATAGTTACATACGAACACGAAGGAACTTGTTCCAGATTCGAGGATGGATTCTGGTTCTTGAGAGATTGAATAAGATTATTTGGTTGTCTTTTCCCTTTACCTTCTCTAAGGTTGTGAGGGCTCCTAGGATTAGGAGAGGATACACCTATTGAGCTTATTAGATAGTCTTCTTCCAAACCATAGGCAGGTGCCGATAGGTAGGGAAGGAGGAAAACCAATTAGCCTAAAGATGGTGTACAGAAGGAAATAAGTAAAGACAAATAAAGGGATTAGAATAACGGAAAAGAAAATTGCGACTGCTATCATTCGCAACAAAACTGTGTATACCCCTGGCACTCCCACATCCACTTTGCATTTCTACAGAACACTCCGTATCACTATGGATATCCACTCCTATTGGATATGCCATCGTATAGTTACATACGAACTCAAAGGAACTTGTTCCAGATTCGAGGATGGTTTCCGGTTCAGGAGAAATAAGAATAGGATTATTGAGATGTCTTTTCCCATTACCTTCTCTCATGTTGTGAGGGCTCCTAGGATTAGGAGAGTACACCTATTGCGCTTATTGGATAGTCTTCTTCCAAACCTTGGGCTTGTGCCGAAGGGTAGGGAAGGAAGAAAACCAATTAGCCTAAAGAAGGTGTACTGAAGTTAATAAGTAAAGACAGAATAAAGGGATTGGAGTGAGGGCAGGTAAGTATATGGTTACTGTCATGAATTTGTAGGGTTCCTAGGCACACTAATAGGATTCCACAAGGAATCAACCATGACAAATTCAAAAAAAAATTCGGTGCCGAGAAACCCTAATGCGATCGTTAACTAGAGGTAAAGGCGAAACAACAACAAGTTAACAACTTAACTACTAAGTGAATGGATATACAACCTTTGTAGATCCAGTCCACCACTTCTTTAGCTCCATGATGACGTCCCTTCACTGCGATCACCGGGATCCCGGACTCTAGCGATGATTTCGTCGAAGAAATGATCGGGCTAGGTCGTCGACTTCGAGGCCGAAGATGATCTACGTCGAGGCAACTCAAGATCAAGCTCCAACTTCACCAAGTCATGAAACTTGTGAAGAAAACACCCTATACTACTTGGAAAGTGGTAGAGGATGAAGAAACAGGAAGTGGGTTCACTTTAGAATTGGATTTCTCACTCTTTTTCTCAAGGCACCATTGAAGCTAGAATAGTTTCTTCTTCTTGAAGAAGAAGAAGAAGAATATGATAAGAATATTTGGAAAATAGAAAATAAGTGATTCTTATCATTATGCAACCTTGGGTTAGATTAACAAGTGTAGAGAATAAACTAGGGTTAGGTGAATGGTTAGGTTTAGCATAAAACAAAAAATGTTAGACTTACTCAAAGCTTCATGAAGCTTCAACTATAAAACAAAGCAAGCCACCATTTCTCTTTTTGCCAGAAATGAATTAAGAGAATAAATAAATAAGTAAATCAAAACCCTAACCATGGTTTAATCATACACACCCAAGTTTGCATGTATCATCAAACATGACACAAACTAGTGCACAAAACTATATCATATATACAATGTGCACAACAAATGAGAAAATCCATCTTAAGTGAACAAATACTAGTTAATTTAAAGTAATATATCAAATATATAATTATACATTAAATCATTAAATCAACACTTGATTTAACGATCCGGTCATATCGCATATAACCGACTAATATCAAGTGTATCAATGTATCGAATCAACACTTGACTCGGTAACCCAGCTATATCACATATAACCGACCAATGATACAAATCGCGAGAATAGAATACAGTATCACATACTGGTATTATTCTCGGTCCCGCACATATCTCATATGCCCTCCTATTTCGTTTCGCTTGAGCCGGGAAACCTCTGTGTAGGACTCTAAAGACTCGTCAATACGCCGGCTGCAGGTGATGATCATATCAAACACCCACAAGCCGCAAGCGGTCTGCTAAACGTAACGGCCACCTGGATATTGAGCGATCAGAAGATCGACGAGCAAGCCCACTTACACTCCTGTGAATCCAACCCGTAACACTTACCGTACAGTCCGGTCTCGTCGTCTGATATGTCGCATATCTTGCCTAGGGGTGGTAAACGTCAGACCCCAATAGCTCGATAAGTCATGTCGATAAGAGGTCAATAATAGTTCGAGAAACTACTGGTAACACTTACCAGTAAATGTCAGCAACCCTGGCCAGAGATTTCCGGTTATAGCCAATCGAACAAAGCGCAACATCAACTCCCTATACCGGGAGAGACGAATCCCCTCCTATCGCTAATTGCCTCCATGTGATTTGAGATTGTACCCAAAAGCCACCATTTTGCACACCCTCTTGGAAGTGGTAAGGTGGAAATCAAAGCACCATGGGAATCACACAAGACTCTATGACGATCTCGGGTCTACAGACTAACCTGTACCAATGTCACCAGAGAACTTCCATCTGACGTAAGGTATAATACCATCTGGGAGTTCTCGACGTGTCCGTCCAGTGTACCCAGTCTCCACTGAGGACCCGTATATCATCTCTGATGTCAAACACCAATGGATATGGGATCATCCATCGCCTATCTGTATGTGTCGAGAAGGTATACGCTAGTCTACTCTGGTGTATCGATGCCCCGTCTCGATACACCCACGACTAGGGACCTTGAAGGATGTACTTATGGACTACCATGTCCCCACTAGTATGATCCGCATCATAGTCTAGGTAGTTAAGTACACATCCTAAGGGCTTTACCAACATGTAACAGAGAGACAATCAGTGTACACGTTAAGATAAAGAGCAACCAGATAGCATACTATCAGTCGAGAAAGAAAGTCCTCCCTATATATGTCCCAGCATCCACTACAATATACATCCTATGTACAGTAATGGCCTCTAGGGCATACATATAACTAACAATCTCCCACTTGCACTAGGGCCATCTGTAGCAGTGGTTGTAGTATCTTATACTCAACCATCCCATAAAAGTCCCTCTCTGGGAAAAGGCCTTTGTGAGTGGATCCGCCGTGTTATCCTCTGAGTCTACTTTCCTAACCTTGATCTCCTTGGAGATCAACCATCTCCATGATCAGGTGATACTGCCTTAGAATATGTCTGGATCACAGATGGGACGGACGTTCCTCGGCATAAGCCACAACTCCATTGTCACACAATGGGAGGAACTAAGTTCATCTCATGAACAAATATACATCCAGACTGCCTCTTTGGTAGCATCTTAAGTAGCGATGTATCCAGCCTTTATCGTCTAGTTTGCCATGGTATCTAGCTTGGAACTCTTCCAACATACCGTCCCTCCACTGAGGGTAATGACAATGCCTGTGACTGACATTCAGTCGTCCTTATCACCCTGGAACCTTTCCAGTGATTCTCCCCAGGATCAACTGATACCATCTCACTACAATTAGTGAGTATCCTAACATCCAATTAGATCTATCTCATAGATCCAAAACCCAGGATTTAGGAGGTATCACTTTGATCCTATATGGAGAATCATTGTGATAATTGGAGATTGATCGAGCGTAGCATAGGAAACTCCTTTCTTATCAAGAGTATGTCATCCACGTACTCTACGAGGATCACTACCATACTCCATACTACCCTTTTGTTTATACAAGGTTCATCTTCCATTTTGATGATGTCAAACTCTTTGACTAACACATCAAAACAGACGTTCCAACTCCGCGATGCCTGCTTTATCACATAAAACATCTTGCTCGCGTTTCCGCTGCTCCCACTGTCTACGAGACCCTCTGGCTGTGTACTTATAGACGTTCTCTTCTAAAACATCATTTAGAAAAACAGTCATGGCACCCAACCGCCAGATATCGTAGTCATGGTATGTAGCCATGGCAAGTAGGATCTGGATGGACTTAAGCATAGTTACTTAGAAAAGGTTTCATCATAATCCATACCTGGTTAATGATGCGAACTTTTAACAAGTCTAGCTTTAAAAGTCTCAACTTTTCCATATACACCAAGTAATCTTCTCAAGATATACTTGCTCCTGATGGGGATTTAACCCTTCAGATAAAGCAACTAAAGTCCATACTTTGTTGGTGTATAAGGATTCCATCTCAGATCGCTAAGCATCTAGCCATTCTTATAAAGTCTCACTCCTGATGGCCAGCTCGAAACTAGTTGGGTAATCATCTCATGATGCAATCCTCGCTTCCACTGTCATCGAGAAACCGAAGTATCTCTCAGGCGGATGAGGAACCCTACCAGATCGGCCGAGAGGCTGAGGTTCGTCGGGGACTATTGAATCCTTTGGTTCTGTCAAATCATCAGCTGCAGTTTGTATAGCTGGAACCTTTCCAGTTCTACATAACTGACCTTGCCTCGAGCTCGTCCGGATTTTGCTTTTAGACATAGGCCGGACAACCCTAAATCTTAACAAACTTAAGATATGGACTCTTCCCTTTCCATATCACATATGAAATGGTAGGCAACTGATTTGATTTGAACCCTATTCAATAGTTATGCAGCTTCTTAAGTGCATAACTCCCAAAAGGAAATAGGTAACTCAGTAGTACTCATCATAGAGCACACCTTATCATATAAGGTGTGATTGCTCCACCCCGATACACCGACGTGCTGTGGTGTATTCGGAGGAGTAATGCAGAGAGAGAATCTCATTCTCCTTTTGAATAATCCAGGAATTCCGTGCTCAAACATTCTCCTCTTTGATCACATCAAAGGACATAATACTTTTACCCGTATTTTGGTTCTCTACTTCTAACTTATATTCTATGAATATCTCAAAAGGTTCGGACGTGTGTTTCAACAGGAACATATGTCTGAATCTTGAGAGATTATCAGAGAATGTAATGAAGTACAAAGAACCGGTCTTGGCATGTGTAGACAGGAGACTTTCATACATCAGCATGTAACAATCCCAAGAGTTCACTAACCCTTTCTCTGTTTCTAATAAACAGAGCTACGGTCATCTAATCTTTGTGACATGACTGGCAAGTTTCACAAGATGTAAATTCAAACTGATTTAAATGTACATCTAAATGTAACTTCAGCCAGTCGGGTCGCATTGATATGACCTAGTCTACAATACCTCAAGAAGGAATCGTTCATTTCTGAACTCTTCCTCTTGTGTGTGTTCCGTATACTAAGAACTGTAGTTTGATTTAGAACATCAATGCTTTTAGATAACGTGCCTGAACCGATCAACTTTTGATATAGGAAATGTTCAAAACATTATCCAACAATACAAAATTTTATCATTTCTTTACTAATAAAGAGACTGATATGATTTTGTATATCAGGTTCGGTATCTAATAACATTCGTTTAGAATCAATGTACTGTTCAAACAGGGTGACAGTGACCAACAGACTTGGCTGCAACACTTGCACCGTTTTCTGCCGCATGAAACATATCACCCGTTCTCAGTTCTCTACCTTTCTGTAGCCCTATGTAACATATTACATATCTGGGATCCTGATCCGGTATCAAATACCCAGGACGCAGAGGATACTGAGAAACAGTTCTTTGTAATGAACACACCCGAAGGAGATGCATCATATGCACTTTCTTCGTTTGGGCGGCATGGGAAATCTGGTATTCCCCAATTCCTGCTCTGTCTTATAACAATTATAAGTTGGAGCGGTACCAACGTTCCCCAGCATAGTATAACAAGCGGGTTCGGTCAATATATCCGTATTTTTATCTTGATTAAGGCGTGATATGGTCGCTACCTGGAGAGGGAGAGAAGAAAACACTCTGCGTGCGCTCTTGCAAGATCAGATTGGTTATTATTTTATCTAATCAGGATGGCTCCCACTGTTTTTATCAAATCTTCCTTCAAACCATAAAAGGAAAGACTAGCCGCGATTAATTACACGCTACAAGTTCGCCAATCTTTCATCCAGGCCAGTGTCGGTACTTTGAGGGAGGTTCCCCGTGCTTTCGCATGGACTTAATTACAGTAAACCTCGTTTTCCCAGAGGGGTAACCCCGTTGACACCTTTCTAGACACCTACTTGATCGGCTAATTGTAATGTGTAAAACTCTCCTAGGAGTAACTCTTACTCGCAGTGGGTATCGGGATCCAACTATCTTATAAAAGGTATGCAATCTCATTGCAAATTTCAACACTTGAAATTCCCGATAATTTTTCCCCTAACCTCCTATGACCTTGACAAAGGCCAACAAACCATAGGATGCTAGTCAAGTTCAACCCGTCATTTCTTGATTGAATTAAACCCACCCGCACGACCCATGATAAAGGCCAACAAGGTCGCACGACTACCCTAACCCAATCTGCATCATATGCATATGCAGATAAGCACCAGTCAGCTACCGCACACTACGCCTTGACAAAGGCCAACAAACGCAGGACGAATACTAACTACTACTTATCTAAAATGACGGAGGGCTACGACAGGTTTCTCTGAAAACCTATTGCGTAATGAACTTGATATCGTTGTAGAATCAAATGATTTTAAAATGGAGTGTTTTTTAGGCTTTTCTAGTTTTGCTAAAGGGGTCACTCCCGGTGAAGGGATCGTCGGCCCTTTCCTCGTCGAATGAGGTGCAGGATATATCATATATATCACTGTACAAAGCAGAAACTATAGAAGCAATCAAAAGACAAACCGAGAGTTGTAGCATCTGCCAGTTATTGCTAAAGGAGTCACTCTCGGTGAAGGGATCTCGGTCCTTTCCTTATCGAATAAGGTGCAGGATGTTCTACAAGGAACACCGCGATGCAAAGCAAGAACTGTAGCTACCTGTTTTTGAAAATTCGATTCCACAACATCTTAGGTTTCTTTTCTTTCATTAATCACATTAATGAAGTCCCATCATTTAAGTCACCTAAACATCACAGATATATACGACGTACACTTATGCCATCCGCATTCGCCTCAATGTCCCCTCGTGCACCGTTAGGTTAGGTAACTAACGACAGAGCGGGGCAGGGCTAGCGCGGGTGTAAAACATAAGTAACGTCTATATAATATATCATATATACTATATACAGTATTTATCACAGAACATCAAATGATCACATCACAGATATCGCAGCAGAAGAAATTTATATGAAATATTGGATATACTAGGACGTCCGTGTTTTTGATACGAGCCAGTATAAAACACGGATTCCACGGTCGCGATGAATAGCCAGACCCACACCCCTAGACCCCTACGAGAGCGGCAAGCAACCCTACCAATTCTAGAGTTAGGAGACCCGGACTCGACTCCTCGAGTTGGTCTCCCACTGGACTCCAGAACCCGGTTACTTGTTCCCTCCTCCTTGGGTCTATCCTAGTGCGGAAATGTAAATAATATACTAAAGGTGACATCTTCCGCTACCTGGAAGTGCCCCAATAAAAGAATATTACATACAAGTTTTTTACATGAATGAAAATGAAAAACACTCATCTCACATAAAAACCCCGGCTATTCAAACACGACGATCCAATATAACATATCCAGCAACACATAACATCACATGTCATCAACGTAAGTAAACATGCATATCCCAATTGTCGTTGGCATATAGCAACGTAACCGGCGATATCACATATTACACTTACGGTCGCAGAAAAGAAAGTGTAAAACTACAACAGTTGGAATCCGCAACCTGCATAGACATCGCATGCCTAATCAAATGAATTCCTTAGACATCGCATGCCTAACAATTATAAACCCCGCACTTTAGTCTCATTATCGAAAACACTTTTCAATATCAAGTCGGGCAATTCAACAAGATTCCCGACATCCTGATCGAATGCTCGTTGCAAACTTTAGTAGGCGGCCGCACCCCCGACGCCGTCGACGAAGTGCACCAAGGCGGAACACCGCTGCCGCGAGCACCCGAACGGATGCTTTCAACGACGAGGTTCTCCTACAGTCACTTGGTCGGGGCTATGGGGTGTAGCTGTCTATTAAGTTTACCCGGCGAGTATCCGCGTACGCTCCGTGATTGCGACGGACATTTGATCATATCAAAATTCCGTGGCAACCGATCAAGTGAGACTAAACTGCCATGTTTATAACATTCAAATCAGTTATCTCATAACTACATGTGGATTCCAAATATTGTATCACAATCCACATAAATAGAAAATGTTAAACTTTCCGATCGAACATTCAAACACCCAAGTTTTCCCGAAATAGATCAACACATGATATAAGTTTAAAAACATTCACTTCATGCCTCAGTACCAACGGTCCAGCCGTAGAAGGGTCAAGCTAACGCCTCACATGTGGCACGCCGTACTGCCCCAAACCCTAAGGTTCAAATGGCAGTTCAAGACGGTCACATAATCGAGTTAAGGTTTGTTGTCTTCTAGAGGGTCCATCGCGTTACTTGCACTACTTAGAACGTCTTTAAACCACGGAAAAATCCAACACTTGGAAATTTTCCGGCACGGGAAAAATTGGGTATTTATATCCGGTCGAACTTTTCAAGATTTTCTAAAATTATCCGGAAAAACACAGACGAAGTTAAACTTCCCGATCGAAACACCGAGTCCCCAATACAACCCAGAAAACTCAACTCTTGAGTAGAAGTTAAAATATCCCAGAAAATACAGCACTGAAAGATAGGAATTACTGTGCAAATTCTAAAAGCTGATGTGACTATATGGCCGCGGAACCGCCGCACGAGTCATGCTCGTGCCGTGCTTCCGCGGCGCTTTAGTGGATTCATGAGCACATGCTGCACAGTATTACTTACAATTCCCTGCTGATTTTTCTGCATATTTTTAATTCACCAAAATCCCTGATTTAAAGAAATGTACAGAGAAGGAATTTGCATCAGGGTTTCGGTTCGATCGGACTTCTAATATCGTCTATACTTCGCCTAAGGTTATAGCTAGGCTCTGATACTACTGTAGGGTTCCTAGGCACACTAATGAGATTCCACAAGGCATCAACCATGCCAAATTAAAAAAAAATCGGTGCCGAGAAACCCTAATGTGATCGTTAACTAGAGGTAAAGGCGAAACAACAACAAGTTAACAACTTAACTACTAAGTGAATGGATATACAACCTTTGTAGATCTGGTCCACCACTTCTTTAGCTCCGTGATGACGTCCCTTCGCTGTGATCACCGGGATCCCGGACTCTAGCGTTGGTTTCGTCGAAGAAATGATCGGGCTAGGTCGTCGACTTCGAGGCCGAAGATGATCTATGTCGAGGCAACTCAAGATCAAGCTCCAACTTCACAAAGTCATGAAACTTGTGAAGAAAACACCCTATACTACTTGGCAAGTGGTAGAGGATGAAGAAATAGGAAGTGGGTTCACTTTAGAATTGGATTTCTCACTCTTGTTCTCAAGGCACCAATGAAGCTAGAATGGTTTCTTCTTCTTGAAGAAGAAGAAGAAAAAGAATATGATAACAATTATTGGAAAATAGAAAATAAGTGATTCTTATCATTATGCAACCTTGGGTTAGATTAACAAGTGTAGAGAATAAACTAGGGTTAGGTTAATGGTTAGGTTTAGCATAAAACAAAAAATGGTAGACTTACTCAAAGCTTCATGAAGCTTCAACTATAAAACAAAGCAAGCCACCATTTCTCTTTTTTCCAAAAATGAATTAAGAGAATAAATAAATAAGTAAATCAAAACTCTAACCATTAACATAACCATGGTTTAATCATACACACCCAAGTTTGCATGTATCATCAAACATGATACAAACTAGTGCACAAAACTATATCATATATACAATGTGCACATCAAGTGAGAAAATCCATCTTAAGTGAACAAATACTAGTTAATGTAAAGTAATATATCAAATATATAATTATACATTAAATCATTAAATCAACACTTGATTTAACGATCCGGTCATATCGCATATAACCGACTAATATCAAGTGTATCAATGTATCGTATCAACACTTGACTCGGTAACCCGGCTATATCACATATAACCGACCAATGATACAAATCGCGAGAATAGAATACAGTATCACATACTGGTATTATTCTCGGTCCCGCACATATCTCATATGCGCTCCTATTTCGTTTCGCTTGAGCCAGGAAACCTCTGTGTAGGACTCTAAAGACTCGTCAATACGCCGGCAGCAGGTGATGATCATATCAAACACCCATAAGCCGCAAGCGGTCTGCTAAACGTAACGGCCACCCAGGTATTGAGTGATCAGAAGATCGACGAGCAAGCTTGCTCACACTCCTATGAATCCAACCAGTAACACTTACCGTACAGTCCGGTCTCGTCGTCTGATATGTCGCATATCTTGCCTTGGGGTGGTAAACGTCAGACCCCAATAGCTCGATAACTCGTGTCGATATGAGGTCTATAACAGTTCGAGAAACTACTGGTAACACTTACCAGTAAATGTCAGCAACCCTGGCCAGGGATTTCCGGTTATAGCCAATCGAACTCAGCACAACATCAACTTCCTATACCAAGAGAGACGAATCCCCTCCTATCGCTCATTTCCTCCATGTGATTCGGGACTGTACCCAAAAGCCACCGTTTTGCACGCCCTCTTGGACGTGGTAAGGTGGAAATCAAAGCACAGTGGGAATCACACAAGACTCTATGACGATCTCGGGTCTACAGACTAACCTGTACCAGTGTCACCAGAGAACTGCCATCTGACGTAAGGTATAATACCATCTAGGTGTTCTCGACGAGTCCGTCCAGTGTACCCAGTCTCCACTGAGCACCCATATATCATCTCTGATGTCAAACACCAATGGATATGGGATCATCCATCGCCCATCTGTATGGGTCGAGAAGGTATACGCTAGTCTACTCTGGTGTATCGATGACTTGTCTCGATACACCCATGACTAGGGACCTTGAAAGATGTACTTATGGACTACCATGTCCCCACTAGTATGATCCGCATCATAGTCCAGGTAGTCAAGTACACATCCTAAGGGCTTTACCAACATGTAACAGAGAGACAATCAGTGTACACGTTAAGATAAAGAGCTACCAGATAGCATACTATCATGTCGAGCAAGAAAGTCCTCCCTATATATGTCCCAGCATCCACTACAATATACATCCTATGTACAGTAATGGCCTCTAGGGCATACATATAACTAAAAGAATTAGGATAGTGAAAGCGGTGTTACTAGGAATACCAGTTAACCCCTTTGAAACATTTTCATGTTTCAGTTTCACTGTGCGAGGTTAATTGAAAACTGTTTTCCCAATAGGAATCTAACTCCAGGTTCTGTGTTTACCAGATCAGTTTCTCACATCTGTATATTATTACGGATGGTGAGTGGGAATAAGATATTGATAATTGGGTGATTAGATCCTCATTATATCAGAATTCATGGTAATTGATGATATTTGAGGAAATCATCTGGATTTTGTCGGATGACAAATATTTGGTTTTGAATATCCGTTATTATGCACCAATTTCAAACTGATATATCTCTACGTTTATTTTATAAAGTGAGATATAACTTTTTGATATTATGTCTGTTCCATTTACCTATATCAGTTGGTGATTAGGTAAGGTGCATTCAAGAGCGGTGTAATTCTTCTTAACCATAGTACAGTTTTTCAAGCTACGACGCACAGGGTTTGAGTTATTAAACTTAGGGGGCTTATACAAAGTATTGTATGTTGTCCAGAGTCCATTAGGACAATGGGGTTGGTACTCGTACTATATTCTGTTTAATCATAACCTCTCTAGTTCTGGACAAGTATTTCGTAGAAATACAAGATTTAGATTTTGAGAAATTATAGGTATAAGAATAAAGTAGAGAGCCACTTATTGGAAGTATCAGGATTCTTCGATGAAGTCGAAAATGTAGATACTTGTATTTGGTATTCCTTTGATAGTAATGGTTTTGAGAACTTGCTTCTATTTCAGGTTACTCATATATGGATGCACTCCTGGTTGAGTAATGTTGAATGGCCTCCTTCCATTTCGGTTAATATGCACTGTAGACAGCTGCATGATTTTGAATCGGGTTCCAATTAAATTAGTGCTTTTGTTTCTATATTGGATATATATAGAATCAATTTATATCTTAACGATGTTAAGGTATAGGTAGTTGTCCGACTGATGCTTAAAACTAGAATCCGGATAAACTCAAGGCACGTTTCAGTAATGGCTGTTTTTGGGTTATCCCAGGATTTGACGAGGGTTAACTTTCTACCATTAGGAAGATCCATATTTATATTGTTCTTCACTCCCCACAGTTTTCGTAAAATGGATTTTTCAGAAAAACAGAAGTGAGAGTATGGTAAAACTGGAAGTGATTCCAGAACTACAAACGATCACTGAAGATTTAATAAAACCTAAGGTTCAATTAGTTTCAACATTCCATTAGCCACTCCACAGATTCTGGTGGGTAACCTCAGGCACCCGAGAGGTACTTCGGTCTTCTCAGAGATGGTGACATGGAGGTTCTTGTTTACCCAGACTTGCCATTGCTGCTGTTCTAGACAATGAGACCCGGCAGGAGGATGAGTATATCGTCGTTCTAAACTAGCTTTAGAAGGGCACGTGTATACGACTCTGCCAGAGGGTTGTTGTAGTCAGTGGGAGCAGCGGAAGCATAGTGGGCAAGTAGCTTATGTTTATTTATAGACTAAAGCAGTTATAGCAGAAATAGATCATCTATTTTTGATGTGACAGTCATAGGCTTTAACTTCATCAGAATAGAAGATGGATCTGCTAAGAAGATAGCAGAGAGTGATGTCCAGGTATTATGATGACATGCACTTGATAGGAAGAGATATTCCTATACTACGATCGGTTATACTGTGGTTGTCACAAAGTTGTTTCTCCACATAGGATATAGATATAATATCAGGGTTTATGTTTACTAGATCTATGGTTTTAGATCTAGATTTGGGAAGTATCCCAATCTAGGTACTTTGACATTATTCTAAAGTTATTTTAGAATGGACGACTCCTTGCATGGTGGTGTACCTGCAGGTGATGGAGTCACCCTCTCTAAAGGTGTCTTACAGACTAAAGGGGAAAGGGATCTACATGATTAGCATATCACTTGCTTAGGCAATTGGGTTAGTGATGAAATGTCAAGTATCACACCAGATGTTGTTTTTGCACTAGCTGCAATAAACATATATTAATCCAATCCTGGAGAAACATTGGGAAGCAGTTATTAAACATAAATGGATGTTCTTGGGAAATGATTACGGCAGCCTCCTTCGGGAGACGATTATCATTTCAGGCTTCTAAGGTGACCTGGATGACAGAGTGACTGTCAGAGTTTTAGTTTTCCCTCTTTTGTGGGATAGTATGTTGGACTGGTGGTCCAAGCTGATACTGAGAAAAGGAATGGCGCAGAATACTGATTAAATTCAGTGGACGATAAAGTCTAAGAAGTTTGCTGTATTTGGACTTCATTTGTGAACTGGGTCCCATCAAATATCCAGAAAAATTCTAAGACATATATTGCTCATTTCGGGAGATAGCTTTCTCCGCGAAGTTGAGATATACAGAGATACAGAAAGAAACATTGGAGAGGATCCACTCACTGAGGATATTTCTCGAACGCAATAGTTTCGCAAACGGGCTTTGCGAACCTGATTAGTAGAGAAGTTGGGTGTTCGGTATCACACGGGCTGTGAGTTTGCGACATCGCAATAATTAGCCTTAAGTGGAAGTGTGAGATTGTTGGCTATAGTGCCCTCAAGGCAATTATCATAGTCGCGGGCAGGTGATTATGATGATTGGGGGAGGACCTATACCGGTAGAACAGTCTTACTCGAGATGATAGTGTACTATCTGGATTGTCTTTGTCATCATGTACATGTTGATACAGCCCATAGGATTCTTGCTTGACTACCAGCATTATGATGGCGATCATATACGTGGGAGCTAGGGGTCTATAAGAACATCCTTAAATGTCTCTAGTCGTAGGAGCATCGAGATTGGGCATTGATACTCTAGTGTAGACTAGTGTATACTGATCGAGACCCCGACGAGGGGTGGTGGCCAGGTCTCACAAGCCATTGGTGTTAGTTTGTTCACCTAAGATAGTATACAAGTGCTCATTGGGTTATGAGTATACTGGACGGACACGTCGGGAACCTGCTAGTTGGTATTATACCTATTGTCAGATAGCAGTTCCCAGGTGACATGTGTACAGGTTAGTCTGTCGACCTGAGTGTTAGTTGTATGTATGCCCTAGAGGCCAGTATTGTACAGATGATGTATATTATATTGGATTCTTGGACATATATAGAGATGACTTTCTTGCTCGATATGATAGTATGCTATCTGGTTACTCTTTATCTTAACATGTATACTAGTCTCTATAAACTGTCTTATGGTTACATGTTGGTAAAGCCCTTAGGATGTGTACTTGACTACCTGGACTATGATGCAGATCATACTAGTGGGGACATGGTAGTCCATAAGTACATTCTTCAAGGTCCCTAGTCGTGGGTGTATCGAGACGGGGCATCGATATACCAGAGTAGACTAGCGTATACGCTTCTCGACCTATGAGATGGGCGATGGATGATCCTATATCCATTGGTGCTTGACGTCAGAGATGGTATACGGGTGCTCAGTGGAGACTGGGTACACTGGACGGACTCGCCGAGAACTCCCAGATGGTATTATACCTCACGTCAGATGGCAGTTCTCAAGTGACACTTGTACAGGTTAGTCTGTAGACCCGAAATCGTCATAGAGTCTTGTGTGATTCCCACTGTGCTTTGAACTCCACCTTACCACGTCCATGAGGGCGTGCAAAACGGTGGTCTTTGGGTACAGTCCCGTGTCACATGGAGGCAATGAGCGATAGGAGGGGTTTCGTCTCTCCCGGTATTAGGGGTTGATGCTGCGCTGTGCTCGATTGGCCGTAACAGGGAAGTCCCTGGCCAGGGCTGATCAGAGATTTGCTGGTAAGTGTTACCAGTAGTTTCTCGACCCGTTATGAGCCGCACATTGACACGACTTATCGGTTATTGGGGTCTGACGTTTACCACCCCTAGACTTCATATGCGACATATCAGACGAATAGACCGGTCTGTATGGTAAGTGTTACTGGTTGGTTTCACAGGAGTGTGAGCGGGCTAGCTCGTCGATCTTCTGATCGCTCGATACCCGGATGGCCGTTACGTTTAGCAGACCGCTTGCGGCTTGTGGGTGCTTGATATGATCATCATCTGCTACCGGCGTATTGACGAGTCTTTAGAGTCCTACACAGAGGTTTCCTGGCTCAAGCGAAACGAAATAGGAGCGCATATGAGATATGTGCAGGACCGAGAATAATGCGTGTATGTGATACCGTATACCATTCTCGCGATGAATGTATCGAATGGTTATATTCGATATAACCTAGATATCGAATCAAGGATTGATTCGATAAGCCGATACATAGGATACTAGTCGGTTATATGCGATATGACCGGATCGTTAAATCAAGTGTTGATTTAATGATTTAATGTATAATTATATATTTGATATATTACTTTGCATTAACTAGTATTGGTTCATTTTAAATTGATTTTCACACTTGATGTGCAAGTTGTATATGTGATATACTTTTATGCACATGTTTGTATCATGTTTGATGATACTTGCTCATTTGGTTAAGTGTAAAGAATTAAACCATGGTTAAAAGACGATTAGGGTTTTGCTTATTCATTCATTTATTTATTTTCTCATTTATATATTTGGAAATGGTTTAGATGAGAATGGCGGCTTTATTTGTTTCTAGTTAAAGCTTCATGAAGCTTTGACTTCTTAACCATTCTTGTCTTCATGCTTAACCCTAACTCATCCAAGTAACCATGGTCTATTCTCTACACTCTACCCTAGTTAGTATATGATAAGTATTCATTTACTTTTCAATTTTTATTAATACTCATCATATTCTAGCTTCATCTTCTTCTTGACCTTCAAAAGAAAAAGCTTAAGTCCATTAATGGCAACTTGAGCTAAAGTGTGAGAAATCCAATTCTAAAGTGAACCAACCTCCTATTTCTTCACCCTTTACCTCTTGCCAAGTTGTTTTGGGTGTTTTCTTCGCAAGTTTCACAACTTGGTGAAGTTGGAGCTTGAACTTGTGATGCCTCGACGTAGATCATCTTCGGCACGAAGCCGACGACCTAGTCCGCCCAATTCTCCGATGAAGCCGACGTTTGAGTTCGGGATTCGAGATGGACAGCGAGAGGATGACTACATGGAGCTAAGGAAGTGGATAAGCGGATCTACAAAGGTTAGCTTCTTATCTTTAGTTAAGTTGTTAACTAGATTCGTTTTTCGCCTAGATTTCTAGTCGATGATCCGTATTAGGGTTTCGCGGCACTCATAAATTTTTAAATTGGTATGGTTGATGCCTTGTGAGACCTCTATAGTGTGCCTAGGAACCCTACAGTGGTATCAGAGCTTAGCTAGAGCCTTAGGCGAAGTCTAGACGACGTTTGAAACCCGAACGAACCCGAAACCCTAAAACCCAAGTGCTCTCTGGACTTTTTCTAAAAACTGGGATTTTTCTAGATTAAAAATGTTAAAAAATTCAGCAGGGATTTCTAAGAATTACGGTGCAAATTTTTTCCAATGAACAGTATAATGTGTGGCGGAACCGCGGCAGAAGCATGGCTTCTGCGGCGGTTCCGCGGCCTAATGATGACGTCAGCCCTCCTACTTTGCACAGTAATTCATCATTTCAGCAGCTGAGTTTTATGGATATTTTTAATATTTATTCAAGAGTTGAATATTCTGGGGTGTTTTAGAGCTTCGATGTTTCGACCGGATTATCAAATTTCGTCTTTGTGTATTTCCGGATGACTTTAGAATATGTTAAAAAGTTCGACCGGAAATAAATACCCAACTTTTCCCCTGCCGGAAAAATATCCAAGTGTTGGATTTTTGTGTGGTTTAAGGACGTTCTGAGTAGTGCAAGTAACGCGATGGTCCCTCTAGAAGACTACAAACCTTAACTCGATTATGTGACCGTCTTGAACTGCCCTTTGAACCTCTGGGTTTGGGGCAGTACGGCGTGCCACATGTGAGGCGTTGGTTTGACCCTTCTACGGCTGGACCGTTGGTACTGAGGCATGAAGTGAATGTCTTTGAACTTATTTCATGTGTTGATCGGTTTCGGGAAAACTTGGGTGTTTGAATGTTCGATCGGAAAGTTTGATATTTTCTATTTATCTGGAATGGGATACAATAATTGGAATTCACAAACAGTTATGAGATAACGGAATGATTGTTATAAATCTAGCGGTTTAGTCTCACTTGATATTGAAAAGAGTTTTCGATAATGAGACTAAAATGCGGGGTTTATAATTGTTAGGCATGTGATGTCTAAGTATTTCATTTGATTAGGCATGCGATGTCTAGAAAGGTTGCGGATTCCAATTGTTGTAGTTTTACACTTTCTTTTCTGTGACCGTAAGTGTAGTATGACGATATCGCCGGTTTCGTTGCTATACGTCAACGAAAATTGGGGTATGCATACTTACTTACGTTGATGACATGTGATGTTATGTGTTGCTGGATATGTTATATTGGATCGTCGTGTTTGAATAGCCGGGGTTTTTTTTATGTGAGATGAGTGTTTTTCATTTTCATTCATGTAAGAACTTGTATGTAATATTCTTTTATTTCGGGCACTTCCAGGTTGCGGAAGTTGTCACCTTTTGTATATTATTTACTTTTCCGCATTAGGATAGACCCAAGGAGGGGAGCACAAGTAACCGGGCTCTGGGGTCCAGTGGGAGACCAACTCGAGGAGTCGAGTCCGGGTCTCCTAACTCTAGAATTGGTAGGGTTGCTTGCCGCTCTCGTAGGGGTCTAGGTGTGTGGGATTGGCTATTCATCACGACCATGGAATCCGTGTTTTATACTGGCTCGTATTGAAAACACGGACGTCCTAGTATATCCAATGTTTCATATGTTTCTTCTGCTGCGATATCTGTGATGTGATCATGTGATGTTCTGTGATAGATACTGTATATAGTATATATGATATATTATATAGACGTTACTTATGTTTTGCATCTGCACTAGCCCTGCCCTGCTCTGTCGTTAGTTACCTAACCTAACGGTGCACAAGGGGACATCGAGGCGAATGCGGATGGCATAAGTGTACGTCGTATTTATCTGTGATGTTTAGGTACTTAAATGATGGGACTTCATTAATGAGATTAATGAAAGAAAAGAAACCTAAGATGTTGTAGAATCAAATTTTAAATAAAACAGGTAGCTAAGGTTCTTGCTTTGCATAGCGGTATATATGATATACCCTGCACCTTATTCGATGAGGAAAGGACCGAGATCCCTTCACCGGGAGTGACTCCTTTAGCAATAACTGGCAGATGCTACACACTCGGTTTGACTTTTGATTGCTTCTATAGTTTCTGCTTTGCACAGTGATATATATGATATATCCCGCACCTCATTCGACGAGGAAAGGGCCGACGATCCCTTCACCGGGAGTGACCCCTTTAGCAAAACTAGAAAAGCCTCAAAATCACTCCATTTCAAAACTTCATTTGATTCTACAACGATATCAAGTTCATTACGCAATAGGTTTTCAGAAAAACCTGTCGTAGCACTCCGTCATTTCAGATAAGTACTAGTTAGTATTCGTGCTACGTTTGTTGACTATGTTAAGGCGTAGTGTGCGGTAGCTAACCAGTATTTATCGGCTTATGCATATGATGCAGATTGGATTAGGGTAGTCGTGCGACTTTGTTGACTATGTTAAGGGTCGTGCGGGTGGGTTTAATTCAATCAGGAAATGACGGGTTGAACTTGACTAGCACTTGTGATTTGTTGACTATGTTAAGGTCATATAGCTGCTAGGGGCAAAATATTATCGGGAATTTCAAGTGTTGAAATTTGCAATGAGATTGCATACCTTCTATGAGATAGTTGGATCCCGATACCCACTGCGAGTAAGAGTTACTCCTGGGAGAGTTTTGCACACTACAATTAGCCGATCAAGTAGGTGTCTAGAAAGGTGTCAACGGGGTTACGCCTCTGGGAAAACGAGGTTTACTTTAATTAGGTCCGTGCGAAAGCACGGGGAACCTCCCTCAAAGTACCGACGCCTGGCTGAAAGATCGACGAAGTTGTAGGGTGTAATTAATCCCTGCTAGTCTTTCCTTTTAAGGTTTGAAGGAAGATTTGATAAAAAGCAGTGGGAGCCATCCTGATTAGATAAGATAATAACCAATCTGATCTTGCACGAGCATACGCTAAAGTGTTTTCTTCTCTCTCTCTCCAGGTAGCGACCATGTCATGCCCTAATAAAGATAATAATATGGATGTATTGACCGAACCCGTATGTTATACTGTGCTGGGGAACGTTGGTTCCGTTCTTTCTTATAAGAGTTATAGGACTGAACAGGATATAGGGGAATACCAGGATTCCCATGCCACCCGAATGAAGAAAGTACATGATGATGCATTTTCTTCGGGTGTGTTCGTTACAGAGAACTGTTTCTCCATTTTCTCCACATCCTGGGTATTAGATACCGGGTCAGGATCCCATATATGTAATCAGTTACATGGGCTTAGGAAAGGTCGAGAACTTGGAGAAGGTGATAAAGACATTAGAGTTGGAAATGGTGCAATTGTTGCAGCTAAAACTGTCGGGGAATATCACCTTGTGTTACCAACTGGTAATACATTGGTTCTGAACGAATGCTATTACATGCCGAACCTGATATGCAACATTATATCGGTTTCTTTATTGAGTAAAGAGGGATATAATTTTGTATTACAGGACAATGTTATGAACATTTTCCGTAACCAAAAGTTGGTTGGATCAGGCACGTTGTGCAATGGCATTTATGTTCTAAATCAATCAACAGTTCTGACCATAACTAACACACACAAGAGGAAGAGTTCTGAACTGAACGAATCTTTCTTGTGGCATTGTAGACTGGGTCACATCAATTCGACACGACTAGCTAAGTTGCATAAAGATGGATATTTAAATCCGTTTGAATTTTCATCTTATGACACTTGCCAGTCATCTCTCAAAGGCAAGATGACCAAAACTCCGTTTACGGGACACGGAGAAAGAGTTACCGAACTCTTGGGACTGATACATAGTGATGTATGCGGTCCTATGTCTATACATGCCAGGGATGGTTCTTCATACTTCATTACATTCACTGACGATCTCTCTAGGTTCGGGTATGTGTTCCTGATGAAATACAAATCAGAAGCTTTTGAGAAATTTAGGGAATATAAACAAGAAGTTGAGAACCAAACCGGAAAAAGTATTAAAATCCTACGATCTGATCGAGGAGGTGAATACTTGAGCAATGAATTCCTGGACTTCCTAAAAGAGAATGGGATTCTCTCTCAGCTGACTCCTCCATATACACCACAGCACAACGGTGTATCAGAACGGAGGAACCGCACCCTATTAGATATGGTGCGCTCTATGATGAGAACAGCTGAGTTACCTATTTCCTTCTGGGGATATGCGCTGGAAACAGCAACATACCTATTGAATCAAGTTCCATCTAAATCTGTACCTACCACACCATATGAGATATAGAGTGGGAAGAGACCATATTTTAAACGAGTTAAGATATGGGGTTATCCGGCCTATGTCAAAAGGCAAAATCCAGACAAACTCGAGGCACGGTCAGTTCTTTGCAAGTTTGTGGGATATCCTAAGAATTCCCAAGGATATTTTTTCTACCATGCTGAAGAACAAAAAGTGTTTGTTTCTCAATATGCCACCTTTTTAGAAAAGGAATTCCTTGAAAAAGAAATTAGTGGCAAAGTGGTAGAGCTGGAAGAGGTTCCAGATACACAAACTATAACTGAAGATTTAGCGGAACCAGAAGATTCAGTAGCTCCCGATGAACCTCAGCCTCTCCGCCGATCTAGTAGGGTTCCTCGCCCACCTGAGAGATACTACGGTTTTCTCATGGATGGTGGGAGCGAGGATTGCATCATGGAGGAAGATGACCCAACTAGCTTCGAGCAGGCCATCACGAGTAAAGACTCACTGAAATGGCTGGATGCTATGCGGTCCGAGATGGAATCCATGTACACCAACAAAGTATGGACTTTGGAAGTTGCTCCTGAAGGGGTAAAACCCATTGGGAGCAAGTGGATCTTCAAGAAGAAACTTGGTGTAGATGGGAAAGTGGAGACTTTCAAAGCTAGACTTGTTGCAAAGGGTTTTCGTCAAAGACCAGGTGTGGACTATGACGAAACCTTTTCTCCAGTGGCTATGCTTAAATCCATCCGGATCATGCTTGCCATTGCTGCATATCATGATTACGAAATCTGGCAAATGGATGTTAAGACCGCCTTTCTAAATGGTGATTTAGAAGAGTGCGTGTATATGACTCAGCCAGAGGGCTTCGTAGACAGTGGGAGCAACGGGAAGGTGTGCAAGCTGCTTAAATCCATTTATGGATTAAAGCAAGCATCGCGGAGTTGGAACATCTGCTTTGACGTCGTTATCAAAGAGTTTGATTTCGTCAAAAACCCAGATGAACCTTGTATTTACAAGAAGGTGGCAGAGAGTAAGGTTGTCTTCCTCGTATTGTACGTGGACGACATACTCTTGATAGGAAATGATATTCCTATGCTGCAATCGGTTAAGCTCTTCTTATCACAAAGATTCTCAATGAAAGATCTTGGTGATGCCTCCTGCATATTGGGAATTAGGATCTATAGGGATAGATCCAAACGGATTTTAGGATTGTCCCAATCCAGGTACATTGACACCATACTAAAGAGGTTTAGTATGGAAGAATCCAAGCGTGGGAACTTGCCCACGATTTCTGGAGTCACTCTCTCCAAAGAGATGTCTCCCAAGACTGATTTGGAGAGAGCTCGCATGCAAGGGATACCCTATGCTTCGGCTGTAGGCTCTATCATGTATGCGATGCTATGTACCAGACCCGATGCAGCATACTCACTAAGTGTAGTGAGCAGGTATCAAGCTGATCCTGGAGAGAGTCACTGGACAGCTGTGAAGAGCATTCTCAAGTACTTACGAAGGACTAAAGAGATGCTCTTGGTGTATGGTAACGGAGAACTCCAAGTGGAGTCCTTTACCGATTCGAGCTTCCTGAGTGATAAGGACGACTCTAAGTCGCAGTCGGGATTTGTCTTTACCCTTTACGGAGGGGCGGTTAGCTGGAAGAGATCCAAGCAGGAAACCGTGGCAGACTCGACGATGGAGGCTGAATACATCGCTGCCAACGATGCTGCCAAAGAGGCTGTCTGGATCAAGAAGTTCATTACTAAACTTGGAGTGGTTCCATCCATTGAGCATCCAATACCTTTGTATTGCGATAACAATGGAGCGGTGGCTTTGGCCAAGGAACCCAGGTCCCATCAGCGATCCAGGCATATTCTGAGGCGGTATCACCTGATCCGGGAGATAGTTGATCGCCGGGAGATCGAGGTCAGGAGAGTTGACACGAAGAACAACACGGCGGATCCACTCACGAAGGCTATTCCCCAGATACAGTTTGAGAGACTCTTCGGGAAGCTCGGTATGCGATACTACAGCAGCTGGACCTAGTGCAAGTGGGAGATTGTTAGTTGTATGTATGCCCTAGAGGCCAATATTGTACAGATGATGTATATTATATTGGATGCTTGGACATATATAGAGATGACTTTCTTGCTCGATATGATAGTATGCTATCTGGTTACTCTTTATCTTAACATGTATACTAGTCTCTATAAACTGTCTTATGGTTACATGTTGGTAAAGCCCTTAGGATGTGTACTTGACTACCTGGACTATGATGCAGATCATACTAGTGGGGACATGGTAGTCCATATGTACATCCTTCAAGGTCCCTAGTCGTGGGTGTATCGAGACGGGGCATCGATATACCAGAGTAGACTAGCGTATACGCTTCTCGACCCATGAGATGGGCGATGGATGATCCCATATCCATTGGTGTTTGACGTCAGAGATGGTATACGGGTGCTCAGTGGAGACTGGGTACACTGGACGGACTCGCCGAGAACTCCCAGATGGTATTATACCTCACGTCAGATGGCAGTTCTCAGGTGACACTTGTACAGGTTAGTCTGTAGACCCGAGATCGTCATAGAGTCTTGTGTGATTCCCACTGTGCTTTGATCTCTACCTTACCACGTCCATGAGGGCGTGCAAAATGGTGGTCTTTGGGTACAGTCCCGAGTCACATGGAGGCAATGAGCGATAGGAGGGGTTTCGTCTCTCCCGGTATTGGGGGTTGATGTTGCGCTGTGCTCGATTGGCCGTAACAGGGAAGTCCCTGGCCAGGGCTGATCAGAGATTTGCTGGTAAGTGTTACCAGTAGTTTCTCGACCCGTTATGAGCCGCACATCGGCACGACTTATCGGTTATTGGGGTCTGACGTTTACCACCCCTAGACTTGATATGCGACATATCAGACGAACAGACCGGACTGTATGGTAAGTGTTACTGGTTGGTTTCACAGCAGTGTGAGCGGGCTAGCTCGTCGATCTTCTGATCGCTCGATACCCGGATGGCCGTTACGTTTAGCAGACCGCTTGCGGCTTGTGGGTGCTTGATATGATCATCATCTGCTAACGGCGTATTGACGAGTCTTTAGAGTCCTACACAGAGGTTTCCTGGCTCAAGCGAAACGAAATAGGAGCGCATATGAGATATGTGCAGGACCGAGAATAATGCGTGTATGTGATACCGTATACCATTCTCGCGATGAATGTATCGAATGGTTATATTCGATATAACCTAGATATCGAATCAAGGATTGATTCGATAAGCCGATACATAGGATACTAGTCGGTTATATGCGATATGACCGGATCGTTAAATCAAGTGTTGATTTAATGATTTAATGTATAATTATATATTTGATATATCACTTTGCATTAACTAGTATTGGTTCATTTTAAATGGATTTTCTCACTTGATGTGCAAGTTGTATATGTGATATACTTTTATGCACATGTTTGTATCATGTTTGATGATACTTGCTCATTTGGTTAAGTGTAAAGAATTAAACCATGGTTAAAAGATGATTAGGGTTTTGCTTATTCATTTATTTATTTATTTGTTCATTTATTTATTTGGAAATGTTTTAGATGAGAATGGTGGCTTTATTTGTTTCTAGTTAAAGCTTCATGAAGCTTTGACTTCTTAACCATTCTTGTCTTCATGCTTAACCCTAACTCATCCAAGTAACCATGGTCTATTCTCTACACTCTACCCTAGTTAGTATATGATAAGTATTCATTTACTTTTCAATTTTTATTAATACTCATCATATTCTAGCTTCATCTTCTTCTTGATCTTCAAAAGAAAAAGCTTAAGTCCATTAATGGCAACTTGAGCTAAAGTGTGAGAAATCCAATTCTAAAGTGAACCCACCTCCTATTTCTTCACCTTCTACCTCTTGCCAAGTTGTTTTGGGTGTTTTCTTCGCAAGTTTCACAACTTGGTGAAGTTGGAGCTTGAACTTGTGATGCCTCGACATAGATCATCCTCGGCACGAAGCCGACGACCTAGTCCGCCCAATTCTCCGATGAAGCCGACGTTTGAGTTCGGGATTCGAGATGGACAGCGAGAGGACGACTACATGGAGCTAAGGAAGTGGATAAGCGGATCTACAAAGGTTGTAGCTTCTTATCTTTAGTTAAGTTGTTAACTAGATTCGTTTTTCGCCTAGATTTCTGGTCGATGATCCGTATTAGGGTTTCGCGGCACTCATAAATTTTTAAATTGGCATGGTTGATGCCTTGTGAGACCTCTATAGTGTGCCTAGGAACCCTACAGTGAGATCGTGATTTGTCTCGTGTGAGTTCCCACTGTGCTTTGATTACTACCCTAGCACGGCTCAAAGGAGTCGTGCAAACAGTTTTTAGTTGGGTACAGTCCCGAGCCACATGGAGGCAGTGATCGGATTGTTGGGGATTTGTCTCTTCCGGTTTTGGGGGTTGATGTCGCGTAGTGCATGGGGGGCCATCACCAGAAATCCATGGCCATGGTGGATGAGAATTACCGATCCAGGATCGATAGTTTCTCAGGTGGTGATGGGCTTCATGCCGACATTAAATGTCGCGTTGTTAGGGGTCTGACTATATCCACCCCCATAGACTCGATATGCGATACTCTTAGACGAACAGACCGGACTGTACGGATTTTATGACTGTCAGGCTCAGTAGGGGTTCAGGATGAGTTTTCTCGTCGGCCTCCCTTTCCCTCAATACCTGGATAGCCGTTACGTACAGCTAGTGCCGCTGACGTGCTTGTAGTTAAACCCACTGCCAGCGTATTAACGAGTCTTTAGAGTCCCACACAGAGAGTTTTCACGGTTCAGGCGATATGGTGTATGTGACGTATGTTGGTGCATACAGGTGTCCGATTAAATATGTGTACATGTTGCACAGACTTTAATGGGACGGTTGATAATACTAGCGGCTTAGGATTAAACCGGATTATTAATTCAGGTTTTGATTTAATAATTTATATATATGTATTATAGTATTATTGTTCACTATTCGTTTTCTCTCTTGGCTATTCGTATTTTTGTACGAATACGCCTATATGTATTTCGATATATGTACCGGGTTGTATTCCGTATTTTATATGGAATAGCTTCTAGAAGATGGCCACCTCATTTTTATGATTTTCCATTTTTTGGAAATTCATTTGTTTCGCAAATGAGGTGGATGTGTGAGGTGGAATGAGGCATGTAGCAAGGTATGGTTTCACATTGTTTATTTGTAAAATGGAATGAGATATTTTGTGTGTGATTGCATGAGAGTGAAATAGGCAACCACTAGTTTTAGTGTGGCTCTTGCTCATTTCATTAGACATTACACTAGCTCACTCTCTCCTTCATTCACACAAAAGACATAGCTAATTCTTGAGTTGCTCATGCCAAAGTTTTCCTCACCTCCTTCATCTTCTATGGTTGCTCATTCAGCACATTGTGAAAAGAGAGAAATATAGTGACACACTCCTACACCTCTACTATCCAATGCTAGAAACTTTGGAGCGTCGGTTGCCTCGTTTGTCGAGGCTGAAGCTTGCGCTGTTTCCCTCAGATGGATCATCGGAGATGGAGGAAGACCGGCAACCAAACTCGATCAAGGAGCCTTTAAGAGCTTGGAATGAAGACCGAAGGGCACGGATCAACTCAGTATAACCATTCTAACTTCTTTATTAGCTTGCTAGTTTAGGGTTTAAGGTCGATCCGAGAATTGGGTAATGGTAGCGCTAGTTCAGTAAATTTTTGTTCCGCATTTGGCCACAGTTTGATGGCCGGGGCGCTGCCATAACCCAACATATTATATATGAATGTAACACCTTAGAATGTGATTAGAGTTAATTAAGCGTTATAATGAGCGTTTTAATGAAATTTAACCAATAATTGTTTTCACATATTTTATTAATATTAATTAATATTTTATTTAATTATTTTTGTACTTGCACACACATGTGCATGTTAATTTTGGGTGAAGGAGGTGTTAACCATGCTTTACTAGCCATGGAAAACTTAACCATTTTTCTATGTCATGTTACATATAAGCTATATATGTTATATCTATTTTAATTATTAAAGGGTTTTATTTGTTTTGAAAATATTTGAAGAGAAATGTTGAAAAATTGAAGGCATGATGAGGCATGGGTCATGGCATGGAGGGCATTTAATGAAGAGAGAGAGAGAGATAGAGAGCGCATGGCTCATTCACCCTCACTCCCTCACTCTCTCATCCCTTCACCCCACTCTCTTATTTCCTCACAACTCTTTCATTTTCTTCTTCTTCTCCTCTTTCACCTAATTCTTCACTTGATCCCTATTTTCCTTCACTAACCTTAAGCTTAAAACTTCATCAAATCTCACTAAACCCTTCACAACTCATGCTAAAACCCTATTGTGATGACTTGGAGCTTGATGGCTAGGGTTTCATTCAAGTTGCGGTGAGGTAATGATCTCAAACTATTAACTAGGCTCTAAGGAAGTCGTTTTGATTATTGGTTTCAGTTTAAAACCTTTAAGTTATAGTTTTGTGCAAATATCATATTTTTAGCATGTTAGTGTCTCTGTTGAATATGTTGTTGTTACGATTATCTACGAATAAATCTAACAATGCAGTAGTTTAGTGAGCGAGCCATGGAGATACCCTAGAAACTCGGACCCACCAATCCACCTTAGGCTCGGCGACATTTCCTTTCTGGACGGCGCCACCAGTTTTTCTGAGGCCTGGCATGTTGAATTTTCATGGGTAGCTCTCTGTAGGGTATTTAAGGTATTTGGTACACTTTGTATTTCCTATATTGTCTGTAGGCAAAATCTGGAACTGTTTAACTTTTTCTAGCATTACGATATCGTGCGATACGGATTATCCGACTTTGTTTAAGTGCTTCGTGTAGCTTGCAGCCATAGGTTTGGTTTGTAAGTCGACGTTGTACACACCACGAGTTGTGGGGAGGCGGAAATATGAAAAACAATCTTTTTCTTTAAACTAACCTTGACTAACCGAAAAGATCTTTGCTAAACTATAACTAACAATATCATATGAGTAATTAGCTACTATGAAAGAAGATTATACCTAATGAACCAAGTCCTTCTTTTTCTCACTAACCACCTCCTCATTGGCCTCCTCTTTGTAAAAGACGATCCACCCGAGAGCTTCTACTCCAAGCTTTGCCTCTAACTTGAGAAAACTAGATTACTCCAATTGCTAATCAAAGTCACTTAGGGAATATAGAGTGTGATTATGCATTAATGAGTCTTGCTAATCCTTGATCTCAACACATGAGAGGTTAGGATTAGGGTTTGACGAGAGAGAGCTTGAGGGGAGAGAAGGTGAGAGTGAGAATGAAATGAAATAATGATATAATTTGAATATATGAAGCATAATCATTTATTAAATGAATAATCAAATGATTTATCAACCATGCTTCATTTATTCAATATGAGTGATTCATCTCATGAGTCATTAGTCATTAAATGCACCATTAACTACATGAATGAATCACACAAATGAGTCACTAAATCAATAAATGCAAATGCCAACTTAGCCCCCAAGTCATCATCCTTCTAGAAGCTTCTCGCCAAATTACAAGAACGCCCCTCCTATCCGTGAAAACACGGAAAAACTTTAGACTGTATAAATCCAATAATCCGATACTAGAATCTGGCTTAATCCAAAGCCGGCTACTAAAAACTGTCCGAACATCATACGTGCGTAAAAACACGTATGCGTCCGAACCCTTGTCGTAAAACCATACGACCTCTATATCGTTTCGCCCGATGTAGGGAAACTCTCTGTGTGGGACTCTAAAGACTCGACTACTACGCTGGAAGTGGGTTTAACCACTGACCGCAAGCGGCACTAGCTGTACGTAACGGTCCCCAGGTAGATGTCGATAAGAAGACCGATGAGGAAACCCATCCGAACTCCTACTGAGCCTGATGTGACAATCTCCGTATAGTCCGGACTGTTCGTCTAGGACTATCACATATCGGACCTAAGGGGGCGGCAAGCGTCAGTCACCTACAAGCGGTATAAGTCATGTCGGAGCGTAGCCCATCACACCTTGAGAAACTACTGGAAAACCTACCAGTAAATCTCGCTTGCCCTGGCCAGGGACTTTGCGTAATGGCTCTCTGACACAGCGCGATATCAACTCCCAATACCGGGAGAGACGAATCCTGTCTAACCGCCACTGCCTCCAAGTGCTCGGGACTGCACCCAACTGCTACCTGTTTGCACGACTCATTTGAGCCGTGGTAGCGTAGCAATCTAAGAACTGTGGGACACACTCGAGACGAAGCAGCAGCGTCAAGTCTGCGGACTATGCTGTACTCATGTCACCTGGGAACTGTTAATTGACGACGGGTATAATACCAACCAACAGTTCCCTGCGAGTCCTGTCCGGTGTACCCGTAACCCAACGAACACTTGTATACTATCTCCAGTACGACGTACTGATGGCTGTGGGACAGACCATCTCCCCAACTGGGATGAGAAGCGTACACACTAGTCTACTCCGGAGTATCGATGCCCTGTCTCGATAATCCTACGACTAGGGACCTGGAAAAAGATGTGCTTGTAGACTACCCGGCCCCTACTAGTGTGACTGCCATCACAACGCTGGTTGTCAAGCAAGATCCTAAGGGCTCTATCAATACGTACACACATATTAAGATAGATATAACCAAGTAGCATACTACCATGTTTAGCAAGACTGTTAATATAACTGTGAATATCCTGTTAGTGTATATGCCCTAGAGGCCATTATTGTATCATACTAGCTTGTATATTACTTAATGGAAGCTTGGGATATTCACAGTTATATTAACAGTCTTGCTAAACATGATAGTATGCTACTTGGTTATATCTATCTTAATATGTGTGTACGTATTGATAGAGCCCTTAGGATCATGCTTGACTACCAGCGTTGTAATGGCAGTCACATTAGTGGGGGCTGGGTAGTCTACAAGCACATCCTTTTTCAGGTCCCTAGTCGTAGGATTATCGAGACAGGGCATCGATACTCCGGAGTAGACTAGTGTGTACGCTTCTCATCGAAGTTGGGGAGATGGTCTGTCCCACAGCCATCAGTACGTCGTACTGGAGATAGTATACATGTGCTCGTTGGGTTATGGGTACACCGGACAGGACTCGCGGGGAACTGTTGGTTGGTATTATACCCGTCGTCAGTTAACAGTTCCCACTTGACACTGCTACTTCGCCTCGAGTGTATGCCACTGTTCTTAGATTGCTACCCTACCACGGCTCATCAGAGTTGTGCAAACAGGTAGCAGTTGGGTGCAGTCCCGAGCACTTGGAGACAGTGGCGGTTAGACAGGATTCTCCTCTCCAGGTATTGGGAGTTGATATCACGCTGTGTCTGGAGAGCCATTACGCAAAGTCCCTAGCCAGGGCCAGCGAGATTTACAGGTAGGTTTTCCAGTAGTTTCTCAAGGTGAAATGGGCTTCGCTCCGACACGACTTATACCGCTTTTAGGGGACCGACGCTTGCCGGCCCCCTAGGCCCGATATACGATAGGCCAAGACGAACAGACCGGACTGTATGGAGATTGTCACATCAGGCTCAGTAGGAGTTCGGATGGGTTTCCTCATCGGCCTTCTTATCGACATCTACCTGGGGACCGTTACGTACAGCTAGTGCCGCTTGCGGTCTGTGGTTAAACCCACTGCCAGCGTAGTAGTCGAGTCTTTAGAGTCCCACACAAAGAGTTTCCCTGCTCCGGGCGAAGCGATATAGAGGTCGTATGGTTTTACGGCAAGGGTTCGGACGCATACGTGTTTTTACGCACGTACGATGTTCGGACAGATTTTACTAGCCGGCTTTGGTTTAAGCGAGATTCTAGTATTGGATTATTGGATTTATACAGTCTAAAGTTTTTCCGTGTTTTCATGGATAGGAGGGGCGTTCTCGTAATTTGGCGAGAAGCTTCTACAAAGATGATGACTTGGAGGGCTAAGGTGGCATTTTCATTAATGGATTAGTGACTCATTAGATGAATCATTAAAGAGAGTTAATGAAGCATTTATTGCTTAATGACTCACTTGATGATTCATTGCATATATTAAATGAAGCATGGTTGTTAATATCATTTAATTGATTTATTTGATATTCTTTATGCTTCATCATATATTGTAAATGAGAAAGAATTCATATCATTCTCACTCTCACCTTCTCTCTCCTCAAGCTCTCTCTCTCTCCAAACCCTAATACTAACCTTTCATGTGTTGAGATCAGGGATTAATAAGACTTGTTAATCCATAATCACACTCTTTATTCCCTAGGTGACTTTGATTAGCAATTGGAGTAACCTAGTTTCCTGAAGTTGGAGGCAAAGCTTGGAGTAGAAGCTCTCGGGTGGATCGTCTATTACAAAGAGGAGGTGGTTAACGAGAATAAGAAGGACTTGATTCATTAGGTATAATCTTCTTTCATAGTAGCTAACTACTCCTATGATTGTGTTAGTTAGTGTTTAGCAAAGATCCTTTCGGTTAGTCAATGTTGTTTAAAACAAAATGATTGTTATACCTATTCCGCCTCCCCACAACTCGTGGGGTGTACAACGTCGACTTACAGTGGTATCAGTGCCTCGCTAAACCATTACTAACTTGTTAGCAAAGTCGTTAGAAATTCGATCGCAAAACGAACCGGAAAAAACATCAATTTCACCAAATTTCTGTCGATTTTAAAACAGGCTCTAAATTTTTTCAGGGACCCTTAAAATTACAAGCAGGGAAACTTAAGAGCACTGGAGAAATTTGGGGTCCTAACTCGGCCAAACCGCCGCGGAACCACGGCCGATCCAACCGTTCCGCCGCTGATCCGCCGCCGAGTTGAAGCCGAGTTGACTCAAATTTCCCCAGTAACTCTTCTGTGTTAATTTTGTTCTTTCTGGAATATTTTGTTTCTGCTCAAATCTCAGGTGCACAGAGAAGTTTTTGGAGTAGAATCAATTGTGTTTGCACGATCGAAATTCTACGATGTTTGGCTAATTAGATTATATCTGTAATTTGTATAATGTGTTCGTAAACCTCTCCTAACTGCTAGTATGTCGGTTGGCAGGGGGTTGCACATTTCTGTAATGATTTTACTGTTTGTGTTTATGAACTTGATTGGATCGTTGTGATGATTAGCCGGGGTTTGAGATGGGTTTTTATATTCATTCATTCGATGTAAATTGTAATATGTTGTAATATTCTTTTGCGGGACACATCCAGGTTGCGGTTGTAGCCACCGTTGTGTTATTTCATTTACTGTTTTTGCTCCTTGGATAGACCCAAGGTGGGGTGCACAAACTACCGGGTACTTTGAAGTGTTTAGTGGCCTACTCACGTTGTTGAGGGAGACCGCTTCACTTCGGGTACTTGGCGGGTAGTTTGTCGTACCCGTAGGGGTCTAGGGTGGGGTAATGGCTATTCATCACAACTGTGTAATCCGTCTTTCGTTGCAGGCTCAAAGGAAACGAGGATTGCTTGTATATCCAATAATGTTCATCTGTGATCTGGAATGCCTATTATTGCGTCTGACGAATGTACAGTATCTATATATGATAGCTATTTAGACGTCACTTTTTCTTTACACCCGCGCTAGCCCAGCCCTCGCTCTGTCGTTAGTTAAGTAACCTAACGGGTGATGACGGGACCCGGTGGCGAATGCAGATGGCATAAGAGGACGTTGTATTTTCGTTGTTTTCTGCAATGATAGGTTAATTGATGGGACGCATTATTTTAATGCAAAGAAAATAAACTAAAGTTGAATTGTTGGAACAGTTTAAAAGAAACCACTCGGTTATTTTAAAACAGAGGATATTTTTTAATTGCGGAGCTTTAACCACTCCTTTTAAAAGCTATCAGCTTCATTCGATCATATCAAGTTCACTACGTTCACGGTTTCGCCAAAACCATTCGTAGCCCTCCGTCATTTCATTTGGGTATTCAGTTGTATTCAACTATGTATTTGGACCAACGCCAAGGCATAGTGTTTGGTAGCTGCTGGGTATTCATTTGTTGCATAGATAGATGAGTTAGTTTGGGACAGTCGTATTATCATTTGGCCAACGTCAGGGATATGTACGGATGGGTTCAAATTAACAAGATAATGATGGGTAGAACTTGACATGTGACTTATGACATTTTCACCAACACCAAGGTCATAAGAGCATGGGGCAGAAATTTATATCGGGAATTTCTAAAGAAACTGAGATTTGCAAAGAGATGCATACCATTTGGAGTTTGATGAATGTTGGTAGGATTCCTTCAACATTATCACATGATGATATTTGGATCCCGATCCTACTGTGAGTATATGCTACTCATCAGGAGATTCGTCACTTAACGATCAATGCTATAAACAAAGTAGGTGCCGAGAAAGGTGTCAGCGGGGCTACGCCCCCAGAGAAAAGAGGTTATTTAATTAAGGAACTTCGCGAAAGCGTTGGAAAACCTCCTTCGAAGTACCGACACCGGCCTGGCTGAACGGTTAAGCAAGTATTGTACAGTAAGAATAGTCCTGGCTAGTTCTTCCTTTTTGGTTTGAGGAGGGATTCGAGAAACAGTGGGAGCCATCCAGTTTAGATAAACTAAAAACCACTCTAAACTTGCAAGAGCATCATGCTAAAGTGTACCCTCTCTCTCTCAATGCAGCGACCCAAAACATGACTGGCCTTAAGTTACAATTAGAGAAAAATATATTGACTGGGCCAAACTATAAAGATTGGCTGCGGAATGTCAAGATGGCTTTGACTTATGACAAATTGGGGTATGTCCTTACCGCTAAGGCACCTGCTGTCCCTGGTCACAAATACAGTAATGCGGATAAGGAAATCCGCAAAATCTGGGAGTTAGATTGCGCGAGGGCCAAGTGCATCGTGCTTGCCTCGATGAATAATGAACATCAGAGGAGGCACGAGGATATGGATCTAGATGCCATATTTCTCCATACAAAGGAACTTTATGGAGAGCAATCTCGTATAGCAAGATATGAGACCTCAAAGAACTTGTTTAAGGTGAGGTTGGCCGTCGGATCATCGGTAGAAGAACATGTCCTAAAGATGATTGTCTATATAGAAGAGCTCGCAGACCTTGGGACGACTTTGGAGAACGAGCTCTATACAGACTTGATTCTCCAGTCCCTTCCTTCCACCTACGTGCAGTTTATTCTGAATTTCAACATTCAATGAAAAGAAGTTGAACTTCCAGAACTCCTTAACATGTTGAGGAATGCAGAGGGAACCTTGCAGAAGGCAAGGGATACACCCGCTATGTTTGTTCGCGGTGTTTCTTCTTCCGGGTCCAAGGCTAGGGCCAAAGGAAGGAAGAATAAGGCCGCCACCAAACCTAGAGGAGGTGTTAGTAAGGTGGGAGTGAAGGGAAAGAAAAAGATTGCGGTGCCAGTAGTGGCAAAGGATGAGTGCTTCCACTGTCATAGGAAAGGGCAGTGGAAGAAAGATTACAAGGCTTGGAATGCCAAGAACCAGGAACCGAAGCAATCAGTGGCTTCGACTTCAGGTGTGTTTGTAATTGAGAATTGTCTGTCAATCAACTCTACTTCCTGGGTATTGGATACCGGATCAGGATCTCATATATGCAATTCATTGCAGGCACTGAGAAACCGTAGAGTGCCGAAGGTTGGTGATATGACCCTCCAGGTTGCTAACGGAGCTAGCGTGGGAGCTTTGTCTATAGGGGATTATCACCTTGGATTGACGAGTGGACATATTTTGGTTTTGCATAACTGTTTTTGTGTACCTAGTTTAACGTGTAATATCATATCAGTTTCCTTGTTATCAAATAAAGGTTATGATTTCATGTTTGTAAGCGATGTTGTTAACATCCACCTTAATCATGGTTTGATTGGGTCCGGTACACTAGATAACGGTATATATGTCTTAAACCAATTACAGATTTTCAATGTCCAGAACACACTAAAAAGAAAGTCTCCAGATTTAAATAAAGCTTTCTTATGGCATTGTAGACTAGGTCACATCAATGAGACAAGGTTAACTATGTTACATAGAGAAGGATATTTAGATTCGTTCGAATATCAATCTTATGCCACTTGTCAATAATGTCTGAAAGGAAAGATGACAAAGACTCCATTCACTGGACATGGAGTAAGAGCGAGCGAGCTCTTAGGAATCATACACAGCGATGTATGTGGTCCAATTTCTACACATGAAAGAGCTGCTTTTTCCTATTTCATTACTTTTACGGATGATTACTCTAGGTACGGATTCATTTTCCTTGATGAAACATAAATCCGAGGCTTTTGAGAAATTCCAAGAGTATAAGAATGAAGTAGAAAACCAAACCGGCAAAAGTATCAAGACACTGAGATCTGATCGAGGTGGCGAATACTTAAGTGTCGAGTTCCTAGGTTACCTAAAAGAGAAAAGAATTCTCTCTCAGCTTACTCCTCCATACACTCCACAACATAATGGTGTATCGGAGAGACGAAATCGAACCCTATTGGATATGGTACGTTCCATGATGAGTAATGCTGAGTTACCGCGATCTTTCTGGGGTTATGCGCTAGAATCAGCGGCATATCTTTTGAACAGAGTTCCTACCAAGACTGTGCCTACCACGCCATATCAGATGTGGAGTGGGAAGAAACCCTATCTTCAGTATCTGAAGATATGGGGATGCCCAGCTTTTGTTAAAAAGTAGCATGCGGACAAACTCGAGGCACAATCAGTACAGTGTAAGTTTGTGGGATATCCAAAGAACTCCAAGGGGTATTATTTCTATTACGCAGAGGAACAAAAGGTTTTTGTTTCTCGTAATGCCCATTTTCTAGAACATCAGTTTTTAGAAAAGGAAACAAGTGGGAGCGCAATAGAACTGGAAGAAATTCCAGAACCACAAACTACTACTGAAAGTTTGGTAGTACCAGTAGTTCAAGAAGAATAGGACATTCCCGTACCCTTCCGCAGAAGTAGTAGGCCGTCTCATCCGCCTGAGAGATACTACGGTTTTATCATAGAAGGGGATGGAGAGGATTGCGTCATTGGTGAAGATGAACCTACTAGCTTCCAGCAGGCCATCCTGAGCGGCGACTCGGTACGATGGCTAGATGCAATGCGGATCGAAATGGAGTCCATGTACACCAACAAAGTATGGACTTTGGACTTTGCTCCAGATGGGGTAAAACCCATAGGATGCAAATGGATCTTCAAGAAAACGATTGGTGTAGATGGACAGGTGGAAACCTATAAGGCTAGACTTGTTGCAAAGGGTTTTCATCAAAAACCTGGTTTGGACTATGACGGGACTTTTTCTCCAGTGGCTATGCTCAAATTCATTCGAGTCCTTCTTGCTATTGCCGCCTTCCATGATTATGAGATCCGGTAGATGGACGTAAAGACGGCTTTTCTAAATGGTAATTTGGAAGAGTGCGTCAATATTGGTCAGCCAGAAGGCTTTAATCAGAGTGGGAGCAGCGGGAAAGTGTGCAAGTTGCTTAAGTCCATTTATGGACTAAAGCAGGCATCGCGGAGTTAGAACATCTATTTTGATGAAACGGTCAAAGAATATGACTTTATCAAAAATCCAGATGAAACATGTATATATAGTAAAATTGTAGCACGAACTGTCGTATTCCTCGTCTTGTACGTGGATGCATTCTATTGATAGGAAATGACATTCCTATGCTACAATCTGTCAAAGGATTTTTGTCACACAGGTTCTCCATGAAAGACCTGGGTGATGCCTCTTACATTCTGGGGATCCGGATCTATCGTGATTGATCCAAGAGGATGTTGGGACTTTCGCAGTCCAGGTATATCAACACTATACTGAAAAGATTCAGTATGGAAGATTCTAAGCGCGATAGTTTACCGGCTTGTCACGGAATCACCCTCTCCAAAGAGATGTCTCCCAAGACTGATTTTGAAAGGGATCGCATGTCTATTATACCCTACGCTTCTGCGGTAGGCTCTATAATGTATGCGATGTTGTGCACTAGACCAGATGTAGCTTACGCACTGAGTGTGGTAAGCAGGTATCAGTCAGACCCAGGGGAGAAGCACTGGATAGAAGTAAAGAATATTCTCAAGAACCTAAGAAGGACTAAGGAGATGTTCTTGGTTTACGGCGGAAAAGACCTCAAGATCGAGGCCTTTGCTGATTCCGGTTTCCAAAGTGATAAGGATGACTCCAAGTCCATGTCAGGTTATGTCTTTACCCTCAATGGAGGGGCGGTGTGCTGGAAGAGTTCCATGAAGGACCCCGTTGCTGACTCGACGATGGAAGCGGAGTATATTGCTGCTTGCGATGCCGTAAAAGAAGTGGTCTGGATGAAGAAGTTCCTCACAGAACTTCAGGTGGTTCCTACTATTGTTGATCCAATACCGCTGTATTGCGACCATAATGGAACTATAGCTTTAGCGAAGGAACCCAGGTCCCATCAGAAGTCCAGACACATCTAAAGACGGTATCACCTGATCAGGGAGATCATAGATTGCTGAGAGATTGAGGTCAGGAGAGTTGCTACAGAGGAGAACACTGCTGATCCATTCATAAAGGCCTTACCTCAGATTCAGTTCGAGAGGCTACTCGAGATGATCGGTCTTCGATTTTCCAGTACATGGCCCTAGTGCAAGTGGGAGATTGTTAGTGTTTATGCCCTAGGGGCCATTATTGTATCATACTAGCTTGTATATTACTTAATGGAAGCTTGGGATATTCACAGTTATATTAACAGTCATGCTAAACATGGTAGTATGCTACTTGGTTATATCTATCTTAATATGTGTGTACGTATTGATAGAGCCCTTAGGATCTTGCTTGACTACCAGCGTTGTGATGGCAGTCACACTAGTGGAGGCTGGGTAGTCTACAAGCACATCCTTTTTCAGGTTCCTAGTCGTAGGATTATCGAGAAAGGGCATCGATACTCTGGAGTAGACTAGTGTGTACGCTTCTCATCCCAGTTGGGGAGATGGTCTGTCCCACAGCCATCCGTACATCGTACTGGAGATAGTATACATGTGTTCGTTGGGTTACGGGTACACCGTACAGGAATCGCGGGGAACTGTTGGTTGGTATTATACCCATCGTCAGTTAACAGTTCCCAGGTGACATAAGTACAGCATAGTCCGCAGACTTGACACTCCTACTTCGCCTCGAGTGTGTCCCACTGTTCTTAGATTGCTACCCTACCACGGCTCATCAGAGTCATGCAAACATGTAGCAGTTGGGTGTAGTCCCGAGCACTTGGATGCAGTGGCGGTTAGACAGGATTCGTCTCTCCCGGTATTGGGAATTGATATCGCGCTGTGTCTGGAGAGCCATTACGCAAAGTCCCTGGCCAGGGCAAGCGAGATTTACTGTTAGGTTTTCCAGTAGTTTCTCAAGGTGTAATAGGCTTCGCTCCGACACGACTTATACCGCTTTTAGGGGACTGACGCTTGCCGCCCCCTAGGCCCGATATGCGATAGTCCTAGACGAACAGACCGGACTGTACGGAGATTGTCACATCAGGCTCATCAGGAGTTCGGATGGGTTTCCTCATCATCCTTCTTATCGACATCTACCTTGGGATCGTTACGTATAGCGAGTGCCGCTTGCGGTCTGTGGTTAAACCCACTGCCAGCGTAGTAGTCGAGTCTTTAGAGTCGCACATAGAGAGTTTTCCTGCTCCGGGCAAAACGATATAGAGGTCGTATGGTTTTACGACAAGGGTTCGGACGCATACGTGTTTTTACGCAAGTACGATGTTCGGACAGTTTTTACTAGCCGGCTTTGGTTTAAGCCAGATTCTAGTATCGGATTATTGGATTTATACAGTCTAAAGTTTTTCCGTGTTTTCACGGATAGGAGGGGCGTTCTCGTAATTTGGCGAGAAGCTTCTAGAAAGATGATGACTTGGAGGGCTAAGGTGGCATTTGCATTAATGGATTAGTGACTCATTAGATGAATCATTCAAGAGAGTTAATGAAGCATGTATTACTTAATGACTCACTTGATGATTCATTGCATATATTAAATGAAGCATGGTTGTTAATATCATTTAATTGATTTATTTGATATTCGTTATGCTTCATCATATATTATAAATGAGAAAGAATTCATATCATTCTCACTCTCACCTTCTCTCTCATCAAGCTCTCTCTCTTCAAACCCTAATCCTAACTTCTCATGTGGTGAGATCAAGGATTAATAAGACTTGTTAATCCATAATCACACTCTATATTCCCTAGGTGACTTTGATTAGCAATTGGAGTAACCTAGTTTCCTCAAGTTAGAGGCAGAGCTTAGAGTAGAAGCTCTCGGGTGGATCGTCTATTACAATGAGGAGGCCGACGAGGAGGTGGTTAACGAGAAGAAGATGGACTTGGTTCATTAGGTATAATCTTCTTTCATAGTAGCTAACTACTCTTATGATTGTGTTAGTTAGTGTTTAGCAAAGATCCTTTCGGTTAGTCGATGTTGTTTTAAACAAAATGATTGTTTTACCTATTCCGTCTCCCCGCAACTCGTGGGGTGTACAACGTCGACTTACATATCCCAAGCTTCCATTAAGTAATATACAAGCTAGTATGATACAATAATGGACCCTAGGGCATATACACTAACAATCTCCCACTTGCACTAGGGCCATGTACTGGCGTATCGAAGACCGATCATCTCGAGTAGCCTCTCGAACTGAATCTGAGGTAAGGCCTTAGTGAATAGATCAGCAGTGTTCTCCTATGTAGCAACTCTCCGGACCTCGATCTCCCGGCGATCTATGATCTCCCTGATCAGGTGATACCTCCTTAAGATGTGTCTGGACTTCTGATGGGACCTGGGTTCCTTCGCTAAAGCTATAGCTCCGTTGTTGTCGCAATACAGCGGTATTGGATCAACAATGGTAGGAACAACCTGATGTTCTGTTAGGAACTTCTACATCCAGACCGCTTCTTTTGCGGCATCGCAAGCAGCAATATACTCCGCTTCCATCGTCGAGTCAGCAACGGTGTCCTGCTTGGAACTCTTCCTGCACACCGCCCCTCCATTGAGGGTAAAGACTTAACCTGACGTGTACTTGGAGTCATCCGTATCACTCTGGAAGCCGGAATCAGCAAAGGCCTCGATCTTGAGGTCTTTTCCGCCGTAAACCAAGAACATCTCCTTAGTCCTTCTTAGGTACTTGAGAATGTTCTTCACTGCTATCCAGTGCTTCTCCCCTGGGTCTGACTGATACCTGCTTACCACGCTCAGTGCGTATACTACATCTGGTCTGGTGCACAACATCGCATACATTATAGAGCCTACTGCAGAAGCGTAGGGTATAATAGACATGTGATCCCTTTCCATATCAGTCTTGGGAGACATCTCTTTGGATAGGGTGATTCCGTGACAAGCCGGTAGATTACCGCACTTAGAAACTTCCATACTGAATCTTTTCAGTATAGTGTTGATACACCTGGACTGCGAAAGTCCCAACATCCTCTTGGATCTATCACGATAAATCCGGATCACCAGAATGTAAGAGGCATCACCCAGGTCTTTCATGGAGAACCTGTGTGACAAGAATCCTTTGACACATTGTAGCATAGGAATGTCATTTCCTATCAATAGAATGTCATCCACGTACAAGACGAGGAATACGACAGTTCGTGCTTTAATTTTACTATATATATGGTTCATCTGGATTTTTGATAAAGTCATATTCTTTGACCGTTTCATCCAAACAGATGTTCCAACTCCGCGATGCCTGCTTTAATCCATAAATGTACTTAAGCAACTTGCACACTTTCCCGCTGCTCCCACACTGCTTGAAGCCTTCTGGCTGATCCATATAGACGCACTCTTCTAAATTACCATTTAGAAAAGCCGTCTTTACGTCCATCTACCAGATCTCATAATCATGGAAGGCGGCAATAGCAAGAAGGACCCGAATGGATTTGAGCATAGCCACTGGAGAAAAAGTTTCGTCATAGTACAAACCAGGTCTTTGATGAAAACCCCTTGCAACAAGTCTAGCCTTATAGGTTTCCACCTGTCCATCTACACCAATCTTTTTCTTGAAGATCCATTTGCATCATATGGGTTTTACCCCATCTGGGGCAAAGTCCAAAGTCCATACTTTGTTGGTGTACATGGACTCCATCTCGGTCCGCATTGCATCTAGCCATCGTACCGAGTTGCCACTCTGGATGGCCTGCTGGAAGCTAGTAGGTTCATCACCATCAATGACGCAATCCTCTCCATCCCTATCTATGAGAAAACCGTAGTATATCTCAGGTGGATGAGACGGCCTACTACTCATATGGAGGGGTGCGGGAATGTCCTGTTCTTCTTGAACTACTGTTTCTCCCAAACTTTCAGTAGTAGTTTGTGGTTCTGGAATTTCTTCCAGTTCTATTGCGCTCCCACTTGTTTCCTTTTCTAAAAACTGATGTTCTAGAAAATGGGCATTACGAGAAACAAAAACCTTTTGTTCCTCTGCGTAATAGAAGGAATACCCCCTAGAGTTCTTTGGATATCCCACAAACTTAAACAGTACTGATCATGCCTCGAGTTTGTCCGCATGCTAATTTCTAACAAAAGCTGGACATCCCCATATCTTTAGATACTGAAGATAGGGTTTCATCCCACTCCACATCTGATATGGCGTGGTAGGAACAGTCTTGGTAGGAGCCCTGTTCAAAAGATATGCAGCTGATTTTAGTGCATAACCCCAGAAAGATCGCGATAACTCAGCATTACTCATCATGGAACGTACCATATCCAATAGGGTTCGATTCCGTCTCTCCGATACACCGTTATGCTGTGGAGTGTATGGAGGAGTAAGCTGAGAGAGAATTCCTCTCTCTTTTAGGTAACCTAGGAACTCGGCACTTAAGTATTCACCACCTCGATCAGATCTCAGTGTCTTGATACTTTTGCCGGTTTGGTTTTCTACTTCATTCTTATACTTTTGGAATTTCTCAAAAGCCTCGGATTTATGTTTCATCAAGAAAATGAATCCGTACCTAAAGTAATCATCCGTAAAAGTAATGAAATAGGAAAAACCACCTCTTGCATGTGTAGACATTGGACCACATACATCGCTGTGTATGAGTCCTAAGAGCTCGCTCGCTCTTACTCCATGTCCAGTGAATGGAGTCTTTGTCATCTTTCCTTTGAGACATGATTGACAAGTGGCATAAGTTTGTTATTCGAACGAATCCAAATATCCTTCTCTATGTAACATAGTTAACCTTGTCACATTGATGTGACCCAGTCTACAATGCCATAAGAAAGCCTTATTTAAATCTGGAGACTTCCTTTTTAGTGTGTTCTGGACATTGAAAATATGTAATTGGTTTAAGACATATATACCGTTATCTAGTGTACCGGACCCAATCAAACCATGATCATGGTGGATGTTAACAACATCGCTTACAAACGTGAAATCATAAACTTCTTTCGAAAACAAGGACACTGATATGATATTACACGTTAAACTAGGAACACAAAAATAGTTATGCAAAACCAAAATATGTCCACTCGTCAATCCAAGGTGATAATCCCCTACGGACACAGCTCCCACGCTAGCTCCGTTAGCAACCTGGAGGGTCATATCACCAACCTTCAGCACTCTACGGTTTCTCAGTGCCTGCAATTAATTGCATATATGAGATCCTGATCTGGTATCCAATACCGAGCAAGTAGAGTTGATTGACAGACAATTCTCAATTACAAACACACCTGAAGTCGAAGCCACAGCTTGCTTCGGTTCCTGGTTCTTGGCATTCCAAGCCTTGCAATCTTTCTTCCAGTGCCCTTTCCTACGACAGTGGAAGCACTCATCCTTGCCACTACTGGCACCGCAATATTTTTCTTTCCCTTCGCTCCCACCTTACTAACACCTCCTCTAGGTTTGGTGGCCGCCTTATTCTTCCTTTCTTTGGCCCTAGCCTTGGACCCGGAAGAAGAAGCACCGCGAACAAATATAGCTGGTGTATCCCTTGCCTTCTGCAAGGTGCCCTCTGCACTCCTCAACATGTTAAGGAGTTCTGGAAGTTTAACTTCTTCTCTTTGAATGTTGAAATTCAGAATAAACTGGTTGTAGGTGGAAGGAAGGGACTAGAGAATCAAGTCTGTATAGAGCTCGTTCTCCAAAGTCGTCCCAAGGTCTGCGAGCTCTTCTATATAGCCAATCATCTTTAGGACATATTCTCCTACCGATGATCCGACGGCCAACCTCTCCTGAAACAAGTTTTTTGAGGTCTCGTATCTTGCTATACGAGATTGCTCTCCATCCTTTGTATGGAGAAATATGGCATCAAGATCCATATCCTCGTGCCTCCTCTGATGTTCATTATTCATCGAGGCAAGCACGATGCACTTGACCCTCGCGTTATCTAACTCCCAGGTTTTGCGGATTTCCTTATCCGCATTACTGGATTTGGGACCAGGGACAGCAGGTGCCTCAGCGGTAAGGACATACTCCAATTTGTCATAGGTCAAAGCCATCATGACATTCCGCAGCCAATCTTTATAGTTTGGCCCTGTCAATATATTTTTTTCTAGTTTAACTTAAGTCCTGTCATTTTCGGGGTCGCTGCATTGAGAGAGAGGGAACACTTTAGCACGATGCTCTTTCAAGTTTAGAGTGGTTTTTAGTTTATCTAAACTGGATGGCTCCCACTGTTTCTCGAATCCCTGCTCAAACCAAAAAGGAAGAACTAGTCAGGACTATTCTCACTGTACAATACTTGCTTAAGCGTTCAGCCAGGCCGGTTTCGGTACTTCGAGGGAGGTTTTCCAACGCTTTCGTGAAGTTCCTTAATTAAATAACCTCTTTTTTCTGGGGGCGTAACCCCGCTGACACCTTTCTCGGCATCTACTTGGTTTATAGCATTGATCGTTAAGTGGCGAATCTTCTGATGAGTAGCATATACTCACAGTAGGATCGGGATCCAAATATCATCGTGTTATAATGCTGAAGGAATCCTACCAACATTCATCACACTCCAAATGGTATGCATCTCTTTGCAAAATTCAGTTTCTTTAGAAATTCCCGATATAAATTTTTTGCCCCATGCTTTTATGACCTTGGCGTTAGGTCAAAATGACATAAGTCACATTTCAAGTTCTACCCATCATTATCATTTTAATTTGAACCCATCAGTACATACCCCTGACGTAGGCCAAATGATAATACGACTGTCCCAAACTAACTCATCTATCTATGCAACAAATGAATACCCAGCAGCTACCAAACACTATGCCTTGGCGTCAGGTCAAAATAAATAGCTTGAAATACTACTGAATACCCAAATTAAATGACGGAGGGCTACGAATTGTTTTGGAGAAACCGTGAACGTAGTGAACTTGATATGATCGAAGGAACCAGATAGCTTTTAAAAGGAGTGGTTAAAGCTCCGCAATTTCAAAAATATCCTCTGTTTTAAAATAACCGAGTGGTTTCTTTTAAACTGTTCCAACGATTCAACTTTGGTTTATTTTCTTTGCATTAATATAATGCGTCCCATCAATTAACCTATCATTGCAGAAAACAATGAAAATACAACGTCCTCTTATGCCATCCGCATTCGCCACTGGGTCCCGTCATCACCCGTTAGGTTACTTAACTAACGACAGAGCGGGGGCTGGGCTAGCGCTGGTGTAAAACATAAGTGACGTCTAAATAGCTATCATATATAGATATTGTACATTCGTCTGACGCAATAATAGGCATTCCAGATCACAGATGAACATTATTGGATATACAAGCAATCCGCGTTTCCTTTGAGCCTGCAGCGAAAGACGGATTACACAGTTGTGATGAATAGCCATTACCCCACCCTAGACCCCTACGGGTACGGCAAACTACCCGCCAAGTACCCGAAGTGAAGCGGTCTCCCTCAACAACATGAGTAGGACACTAAACACTTCAAAGTACCTGGTAGTTTGTGCACCCCACCTTGGGTCTATCCCAGGAGCAAAAAACAGTAAATGAAATAATACAACAGTGGCTACAACCGCAACCTGGATGTGCCCTGCAAAAGAATATTACAAAATATTACAATTTATATCGAATGAATGAATATAAAAACCCATCTCAAACCCCGGCTAATCATCACAACGATCCAATCATGTTCATAAGCACAAACAGTAAAATCATTAAACATTACAGAAATGTGCAACCCCCTGCCAACCGGCATACTAGCAGTTCGGGTGGGGGGGGGGGGGTTTACGAACACATTATACAAATCACAAATATAATCTAATTAGCCAAACATCATAGAATTTCGATCGAGCAAACACAATAGATTCTACTCCAAAAACTTCTCTGTGCACCTGAGACTTGAGCAGAAAATAAACATTCCAAAAAGAACAAAATAATCACAGAAGAGTTACTGGGAATTTTAGGGTGAATCGGCTTCAACCCGGCCGTGGATCCGCGGCGGATCGCATGAATCGGCCGCGGTTCCGCGACTGTTTGGCCGATTCAGGAACCCAAATTTCTCCAGTAGTCTTATAATTTTCTGCTTGTAATTTTAAGGGTCCCTGAAAAATTTTTAGACCCCGTTTTAAAATCGACAGAAACTTTGTGAATTTGATGTTTTTTTCCGGTTCGTTTTGCGATCGAATTTCTAACGACTTTGCTGACAAGTTAGTTATGGTTTAGCGAGGCTTTGATACCACTGTAAGTCGACGTTGTACACTCCACGAGTTACGGGGAGGCGGAAATATGAAAAACAATCTTTTTCTTTAAACTAACATCGCTTAACCGAAAGGATCTTTGCTAAACTATCACTAACACTATCATAGGAGTAATTAGCTACTATGAAAGAAGATTATACCTAATGAACTAAGTCATTCTTCTTCTCGTTAACCACCTCCTCGTTGGCCTCCTCTTTGTAATAGACGATCAACCCGAGAGCTTCTACTCCAAGCTTTACCTCTAACTTGAGGAAACTAGGTTACTCCAATTGCTAATCAAAGTCTCCTGGGGAATATATAGTGTGATTATGGATTAATGAGTCTTGCTAATCCTTGATCTCAACGCATGAGAGGTTAGAATTAGGGTTTGAAGACAGAGAGCTTGAGGAGAGAGAAGGTGAGAGTGAGAATGAAATGAAATAATGATATTATTTAAATATATGAAGCATAATCATTTATTAAATGAATAATCAAATGATTGATCAACCATGCTTCATTTATTCATTATGAGTGATTCATCTCATGAGTCATTAGTCATTAAATGCACCATTAACTACATGAATGAATCACACAAACGAGTCACTAAATCAATAAATGCAAATGCCAGTTTAGCCCCCAAGTCATCATCCTTCTAGAAGCTTCTCGCCAAATTACAAGAACGCCCCTCCTATCCGTGAAAACACGGAAAAACTTTAGACTGTATAAATCCAATAATCCGATACTAGAATCTGGATTAAACCAAAGCCGGCTAGTAAAAACTGTACGAACATCATACGTGCGTAAAAACACGTATGCGTCCGAACCCTTGACGTAAAATCATACGACCTCTATATCGTTTCGCCCGGAGTAGGGAAACTCTCTGTGTGGGACTCTAAAGACTCGACTACTACGCTGGCAGTGGGTTTAACCACAGACCGCAAGCGGAACTAGCTGTACGTAACGGTCCCCAGGTAGATGTCGATAAGAAGGCCGATGAGGAAACCTATCCGAACTCCTACTGAGCCTGATGTGACAATCTCCGTATAGTCCGGTGTGTTCGTCTAGGACTATCGCATATCGGGCCTGGGGGCGGCAAGCGTCAGTCCCCTAAAAGAGGTATAAGTCGTGTCAGAGCGTAGCCCATTACACCTTGAGAAACTACTGGAAAACCTACCAGTAAATCTCGCTTGCCCTGGCTAGGGACTTTACGTAACGGTCCCCAGGTAGATGTCGATAAGAAGGCCGATGAGGAAACCCATCCGAACTCCTACTGAGCCTGATGTGACAATCTCCGTATAGTCTGGTGTGTTCGTCTAGGACTATCGCATATCGGGCCTAGGGGGCGGTAAGCGTCAGTCCCCTAAAAGCGGTATAAGTCGTATCAGAGCGTAGCCCATTACACCTTGAGAAACTACTGGAAAACCTACCAGTAAATCTCGCTTGCCCTGGCCACGGACTTTGCGTAATGGCTCTCTCACACAGCGCGATATCAACTCCCAATACCGTGAGAGACGAATCCTGTCTAACTGCCACTGCCTCCAAGTGCTTGGGACTGCACCCAACTGCTACCTGTTTGCACGACTCCTTTGAACCGTGGTAGGATAGCAATCTAAGAACAGTGGGACACACTCGAGGCGAAGCAGCAGTGTCAAGTCTGCGGACTATGCTGTACTCATGTCACCTGGGAACTGTTAACTGACGACGGGTATAATACCAACCAACAGTTCCCTGCGAGTCCTGTCCGGTGTACCGTAACCCAACGAGCACCTGTATACTCTCTCCAGTACGACGTACTGATGGCTGTGGGACAGACCATCTCCCTAACTGGGATGAGAAGCGTACACACTAGTCTACTCCGGAGTATCGATGCCCTGTCTCGATAATCCTATGACTAGGGATCTGAAAAAGGATGTTCTTGTAGACTACCCAGCCCCCATTTGTGTGACTGCCATCACAACGCTTTTAGTCAAGCAAGATCCTTAGGGCTCTATCAGTACGTACACACATATTAAGATAGATATAACCAAATAACATACTACCATGTTTAGCAAAACGGTTAATATAACTGTGAATATCCCAAGCTTCCATTAAGTAATATACAAGCTAGTATGATACAATAATGGCCCCTAGGGCATATACACTAACAAGGTTTAGGGTGTCGCTGCACACGTTAGCCCGCTAAGCTAACACTTCGTAGCTTGTGGGAGTCGATGCGTTGGTTTGGCTTTGTTTCAGTGTGTTATCGAATGGTTTAATTTCACTTGTTATGATTTTGGGTTATATTAGGATCGATTGCGGGGACTTCGGACGCTGCTAGGAAACGGAAAGTGGTGATTGGATTCACCTAGCTCGAGATCGTTCGGTGAGTAGAGTTAACCTCTATGGGGGAATCTCCTGTATGGCACTAAGCGTCGAGGGGTAGATTAAGTGATATAACCATATGCTTATACGTATATATATTGATTTTGCATGAGCACCATTTTGCAGGTCCCATTACCTGTTGTACGTTGACACAGTATTAATTGGACACTGCACTATTACTAATGGTTCTTATTGCATGAGCACTGAATTGTATGCCACACACACACCGTTAGTAATTGACATGACACACACACTATAGAAATTTCAATGGATAATATATTGTATCGCTTCCATTATTGTTAACAGTTAGATATTTGTTCTTGTACTATTGCGCATATAAATTGCATCATACGTACATACATACATGCATGCATACATACATTGCTATAGTCACATATTTACTCTCATATGATGTTGTTTTTCGATTTCGTTGATTTGGGAGACAGCAAGATACTTTTGAAACTTGATATATTTAAAAAGAGTGGTTTTCCCTTGATATGCTCACATTACCGTTCTATGTTGCATACATCATACTTTATAGATATATGCATTGAGATACTGTTTCCATGAGATTTCTGGATTTGAGAACCGCGGATATATTTTTCAAAGGAAATTATAAACTGTTTTAAAAACACGGTTTTCGTATTGTGATTTCGAGGCGTCCACCATGAGTTTTCTCGGTTCTGAGCTTGTTTTCGAGACCTGATTCGAGGAGTTGGACGATCCGTCTGTGGGTACATAGTGGACCCGGTAAGGCACCTCGGGGAAAGAAAAGGATTTTTGTGGAGTAGACGATGAGCCTGGTAGAGGAAGTACTTACTACCGGTGATTGTATGGAAACTCGACGGATATCCGGAGGATACCGTTTTGGAGTTATGAGATGAGATGGATATGCGGGCCGATCAGAGTGACGGCGCCTGAGATATTTGGATTTGGGGTGTCGTTGATGGACACCGGTTTTCCATGATGAGGTTTTATGTTTTATCCCATACTCAAGATTTATTTGACATGCGCTGTTTCATATAGTTGTTGTACCTTGGAGGTGTACTTTGATCATGATTTTGTTGCATATCCGTACTGTATACTTATGCCATCAGATTGCATGTTTTAGATTATCGATTTTCGTGCATACTTGCGATTTTCTATATGATCTTATTTAATATTCATGAGTTGTCAACTCACCCCCGTTGTGCCACAGTGTTTTGCAGGCTTGACCCTCAGGGTAGTCACAGCAGGGCTCTTTATTGCATCTACTTCCATGGATACTGCTACTGTTGGGTGTGAGACATTTTTTGGTATGTGGGTTTTGCGAGTATCCGTATGATTCCATTGTATATTTTATTTTGTATCTAGTACTCTCCATCCATCACTTATATGTATTTGACATAGAGATGAGACTGAAAATTTTGATGTTTGTATATTTTATAACTCTGGTTGTCGCGCTCGTGTGAGCTGGCTTTTTTCATGTTGTGATATTGTTTTACTTACTTTTTGCTTATTTCTTCGCTTCGGCGTCGTTTGTGTGTGTGTGTGTGTGTGTGTGTCCTGTTGTGGTTGTGTTCCGCGTTTAGGCGTGAGTTGCTCCCGTTTGGATACGCCTTTTATATATTCTATGTTTGTACCCGTTTGGGGCTAGTTTTTACAAAGGAGATGCTGCCGAAATTTTTAAGAAAATATATTTAAGTTGAGATTTTATAACTTGAGATTTTTAAATGTTTTTAACTACTGTTTTATCACTTTACTTCTTTTCTTGGTTTAGATTTCTGGGTTTTTTTTGGCTTACTTGAATTGCGTTATGCCTTTAGACGTCGCATTATTTAAGTGCCGGTCTCGTTCCTAAATTGGGTCGTGATAAAGTAGGTATCAGAGCGCTAGGTGTTACCATTCGGAGTGTAGGATGACCCTTGGTATGATAGAGTAGGTAGCTTAAGCAGAGTGACGTGCATATGTATGTTCCGCGGTATACTTACGACACGGTACTCCGCCTAAGTGATCTTAGGACATATTTCCTTTTAATTCCTTCCTTGATTCCATATATCCTTATGATTCGATTTTTATGTTCTTATCGAATCATGTTCTTATTCCAGCCACTATGCCGCCAAAGACTACGGGGTCAAAGAGTGTTGCCGCTAGATCCGAAGTCAGGGCAGGCTCGTCTGAGACGAGGACTGACCAGGGCGGTATGCCTATTCTTCAGGAGCAGATGGATCCACCTTCTCCATATTGTATTGCTAGTCTAAAGGCCAGTTGTTACGCCCCGCTTCCCAAAATACGGAATACGGGAGGCGACTAGGCCGGCCATGCTCCTACGGTCAGGGAACAATCCCGCCGTAGTCACACTTTGGCTCCTAGCATTACATGGTAATCAGTAAACACAATACAGAAGTAAAGGAAACACATCACTAGATTATTATGCCTGCTTTCATTATTCACAGTTTACAATAGATTGAAAGAAAAAGAAACTACTAACCAAATGCGAATACAAGGTCGATTTATGGAAAGCGGTAAAAGCACGGAAGGCACGACCATCTAGATCTTACGAGCTCGAATGGTAGGTCTTACTCCTAAACGGGGTCCTCTCTAATCTCTGAGCATGCATACTCGGGTCGTCAGGGCGACACAATTGCAATATAATGACAATAATAATGAGGCAAGAATATAAAGTAATGACGGTAGAGACAATAAATGCAAATAATCGATATGTTAATAAACAATGCAATGTATGACCAGTGTCCATATCGGTCTCTAAGTCACTTTTGAAATCGAGTTGCAGAAAGGAATGATCATGTTTAATGAAGGTCTCGTACGTACCTAAGACTACGGCCCACTGTTTCCCGAGACATAACCATGTCGGCCGGACTGGTAGGTCCAAACCTAATATATATAAGAGTCGTTGTTCGAATGATCATCTTCTAAATCGCTAACCTCGCTAAATACAAGTTTCTTTCCACTTTGATTTCCCCCTTTTCCCCAGGTTTCACTATCTATAAGTATGGGCTAGTTGTGTACAAGTACGCACCAATAACACTGTTTCATTCACTAATCACTGTGCTGTTCACTATCACGAATCATTCACTTTTTACTGGTGTACTTGACACAACTAAAACGATACTATTCACGTTCGACAATGTATTATACACTAAAAATTTGTATGGATGCTCACTATCGCTAGAGGTACTGCAGTCGGGTAAAAAATGTGAATTATGCCGCTAAACAAATCATATGCAATACAAGTCATTACGCGTCTTATGAACTTAGAAAAATCAAATTAAATCGTACGTTCAGAATTAAGTAAAATGATACAAAAGAAAGTAGACTTAATCAGAAATTCAACGAAATTAGTTTCAATTCAATCGGTTTTCGGGTCCGCGAATTACGGTCATTTCTTTTTTAGTGTTATCTGCTGGAAATTCAGTTCCTGAACTAAAAGTCCATTTCGTAACACAGTTTTCACCTTGTTGGGGTCATAATTATGCTGGGTTCTCTTAGCACCCCTGACGGGTTTCGGCAAGCATCAAGTATGTTATTTAAAGAATTTAGGGTGCCGAGCGAGCCCGACCAAGGATCTAATTAGAGAATTAGGGTTTAACTAAGCAAGTAAACAACTTTACTCTAATTGAACAAGGAATACAACCTTTGTAGACCGGTCCTTCACTTCTAAAGCTCTGTGTAGTAGTCCCTTAGCTCCAAGTGGTGGTCTCTCAGAATCTTATTAGGCTCCACTAGGAGAGAGGAACAAGCTTGCTTAAGGATCTTCGAGGCCGATGATGATCTACGTCGAAGATTCTCTAACTCAAGCTAACTCTTCACTAATTGAGAATTCGTGAATGATACAACCTATACTAAATAGCTAGTTTGGTATAGATTGGTGAAATAGGAATTTTGTTCACTTTAGAATTATTTTTCTCTTTTTCTTTTCTTCACTCAAGAAAACCTAATGAGCTCAAATGAGCTGAAGAAGAAGTAATGAATTATAGCAACAATGGGTGAGAAAATATCGTATATGATATTTGTAGAGACTTAACCATGGACAAAGATAATGGTTGGGTTAATAAATATCTAGAGTAAAATAAAATTAGTGGACTAAGTCAATATTTCCACAAGCTTCTAAAAGTATCTTAAACCATGGCTTTTCCACCTAATTTTGTTTTTCCCTTAATAATTAAATCTCCAAAATTATCTTAAGTATAGTATGAGTCTCATACACCTATGTCTAATGTATCATCAAGCATGACACAATAAATACATTAACAGATATCACATATATATTAAATGTATAAGTAGAAAAGAAATTCTTAAGTGAGCTAACATTAGTTAATATATATTAATATATCAAATATATAATTATATATTAAATTATTAAATCAACACTTGATTTAGTAATCCGGCTATATCACATATAACGGACTAATATCATATATCGCGAGATTAGAATACGGTATCACATACACATATTAATCTCGGTCCCACAAATATCACATATGTGCCCTACTTCGTTTCGCTTGAGCCAGGAAACCTCTGTCTAGGATTCTAAAGATTCGTCAATACGCCGGCAGTAGGTAATGATCATATCAGTTACCCGCAAGCTGTCATCGGTAATAGCTGGACATAACGGCTACCCGGGTATTGAGCGATCAGAAGATCAACAAGCAAGTTTGTTCATACTCCCGTGAATCCAATAAGTAACACTACCGTACAGTCCGGTCTCTTCGTCTGATATATCGCATATCTAGTTTGGGGGTGGTAAACGTCAGACCCTAATAACTTGATAAGTCATGCCGATGTGAGGCTCATAACGGGTCGAGAAACTACTGATAACACTTACCAGTAAATCTCAGTATCAGCCCTCGCGAGGAACTTCCTGTTATGGCCATTCGACCATAGCGCAACATCAGTCCCTAATACCGGGAGAGACGAAACCCCTCCTATCGCTCATTGCCTCTATGTTACTCGGGACTGTACCCAAAAATCACCGTTTTGCACGCTCTCTTTAACATGGTAAGGTGGAAATCAAAGCACAGTGCGAATCACATAAGACTCTATGACGATCTCGGGTCTACAGACTAACCTGTAATAGTGTCACCAAAGAACTGCTATCTGACATTAGGTATAATACCATCTAGGAGTTCTCGGCGAGTCATGTTCAGTGTACCCATTCTCCAATGAGCACCTATGCACATTCTCTGATGTCAAATACCAATGGTTTGGGATCAACCATCGCCCTATACAGTGTTAAGAATCGTACACACTAGTTTACTCTGGAATATCGATGCCTCGTCTCGATACTCCTTCGACTAGGAACAATTAAAATATGAACTTGTGGGCTACCCTGGCCCCGCTAGTATGATCTGCATCATAATCCTGGTAGTCAAGTCCACATCCTAAGGGCTTTTATCAACATGTAACAAAGAGACAGTACAAGTATACATGTTAAGATAAAGAGTAACCAGATAGCATACTATCATGTCGAGCAAGAATGTCATCCCTATATATGTCCAAGCATCCATTATAATATATAATCATGTACAATAATGGCCTCTACGGCATACATACAACTAACAATCTCCTACTTGCACTAAGCCCAGTTGTTGTAGTATCTCATACCCAACATCCCTTAATGTCTCTCTAGGGAAAGGCATTTGTCAGTGGATCCGCCGTGTTATTTTTCGTCTCAACTCTCCTTGCCTCGATCTCCCGGAGATCAACCATCTCCCTGATCAGGTGTAACCGCCTAAGAATATGTCTGGATCACTGATGGGACCGGGGTTCCTAGGCCAAAGCCACAACTCCATTGTTATCACAATACAGAAGTATTGGATACTCAATGGTAGGAAGCAAGTTCATCTCATAAACTCCTTCATCCAGACAGCCTCTTTGGCAGTATCGTTGATAGTGATATATTCAGCCTTCATCGTCGATTCTGCCACGGTATCCAGCTTTGAACTTGATTGATCATTTTCGATGTCGTGTTTTGAAAAGTGTAGAGATCACAACCAAAGAAATTTGTAAACCGCAATCAATAACGGTGTCTTTTGTTGGTTCGTCGGTGAATGCGGATCGTTCACAGGGAAAGTGAGATTTGATCTATCTTGTTTTAGTTGAGTTGAAAATTAAAAGATAAATGCAAATTGATTCAAGATTTATGAAATTTTAGTTTCAAGAATCATCGGAAACTAGATCTAAAATCAAGAATTAATAAAGTTCAAGATGATATCCAAATCGAATGAATTATCAAGATTTGTAAAGAGGCTTGTAGGAATCGATCCAATCGATAGAGATGATGAAGAATTATGATTACGAATTCTTATCTATTGATGATTTGTTGCTAGATCGATGACGATAACGAGGTTTAAGGATCTATTGAAGAAACTAGGGTTTCTCCATCATCCTCCCTTATCATTTCGTTGATTATCATTTAAATTCTAGTCTCTAAGAAATTCAAGCATCGATCGTTGATCTTTAATTTAGAGCGAAAACATTCTAGAAAGCATCTCGCTCAAAACTAGGTCGTCGTTGATTCAATTTCCTATAGTTTACAAAACTCATAAGACTTAAGATTCGTTCAGGAATTTAATCATCATCATCTATCTATTTTCTCGATTCCTCCACAAGTGGAGTTTTCACTCAAACATCATGAAAAAGAAAACAATCAAGAATTGAGAACTCATCATAATGCTCAAATGTAAAGAAAAGCAAGATCAAGAATTTTCACCTTTTATTATTCGTTGTTTCGTTATAATACACTCAAAGACTACAAGAATTGAGGAGAGAACTCGATCGTCGAACTAGCTTCGCATCGTCTTCTTGAGTCGCGGATCGTCGTGGATCACTTGCTTGGATGAAGATCGGCGTTGCTTCAAAAAGGCTTGTTGGATGCTTGCTTGATTTGGTACTCGATGATCTTGATTTGGATCAAATTTTGTCACTCAATTTGTGTGGAATTTGATTTGGATCTCTCTAGAATTTTACCCTAAAAATGCTGAACAACCTTTGTAATGAAGCCTTGGGTCCCCTTTTATAGTCTTCTCCTTTAGCTTCCCCTAGAAGCTTGATCTAGCTTCCTTTAGAAGCTAAGCTAGGTTTAGCTTCTCGTGCAAGCTTCATAACAACCAAGCTTCTCGTGCAAGCTAGCTAACTAACTCAATCTAGAATCTTCTTCTCATAACAACCAAGCTTCTCTTGTAAGCTAAATAACTAACTCAATCTAGAAGGTTCTTCTCAGCTACTGCACTTCAGTCTCTAGAGATCTCCAGAAGTATGTTTCCAAATGTCTGGAATCTTATAAATCTTTCTTGTTTACTGCCAGATCACAAGTCTTGGACTTGGTGTATTTTTATCAGCACTTTTATGATTCCGGCTCTTTACCTGGAGAATTCCTGCACACAATCTCGAGACAAGTGTTTGATATACAAAAGATCATGCGTGCAATAATAAACACTCAGTTTCCCTCAAAATGCTGGTTATAGTGTATAACACAGGTTATTTGGTATTTTACCGACGAATTGCTAATATGTGCTACATTTATACCAAACACCTTTAGATGATTGCAAAGAGTAGGGAAATTGACGTGTTAAAAATGCAATATTTTCGACTGATCAGAACTCTTCCAACATACCGACCCTCCACTGAGGGTAAAGATAAAACCCGAGACTGTCTTACAGTCGACCTTATCACTCTGGAAGCTCGAATCGGTAAAGGACTCTATCTGGAGTTCGTCGTTACCATGCACTAAGAACACTTCTTTAATCCTTCTCAAGTACTTAAGAATGTTCTTCACAGCTATCTAGTGATTCTCCTCAGGATGTAAGAGGCATCACCCAAATCCTTCATGGAGAACTATTGTGATAAGAAGAGCTTGACCGAGTGTAGCATAGGAACATCATTCCTATCAAGAGTATGCCATCCACGTACAATACGAAGAAAACAGTTTTACTCTCTACAACTTTCTTGTATATGAAAGGTTCAACTATTTTTTTGATTAAGTCAAGCTTTTTGATTGCCACATCAAAAAAGATGTTCCAACTTCGCGATGCCTGCTTCAATCCGTAGATTGATTTAAGCAGCTTGTACACCTTTCCGCTGCTTCCACTATTTACAAAGCCCTCTGGCAGTATCATGTACACACTCTTTTCTAAATCACCATTTAGAAAAGCGGTCTTGACGTTCATCTCCCAGATTTCGCACTCATAGTATGCAGCAATGGCAAGTAGGATCCTAATGGACTAAAGCATAACCATAAAAGAAAATGTTTCATTATAATCCACACCTGGTCGTTGATGAAAACCTTTTGCTACAAGTCTAGTTTTGAAAGTCTCAACATTTCCATCTACACCAATGATCATCTCAAGATCCACTTGCTCCCTATGGGTTTTACCCCTCCAGGTGCAACTTCCAAAGTCCACACTTTGTTGGTGTACATGGATGCCATCTCAGATCGCAATACATCCAGCCATTTCACAGAGTCCCCACTCTTGATGGCCTGCTCAAAACTAGTTGGGTCATCATCTTCCATGATGCAATCCTCGCTCCCACGGTCATTGAGAAAACCGTAGTATCTTTTGTAAGTCGATGTGCAACACCCCACGAGTTGCGAGAAGGCGGAAATATGAAAAACAATCTTGTTTGGTAGCATACATCGACTAACCGAAGATCTTTTCTAAACAATACTTAACAATAAGCATAGAGTTCTAAGCTACTATGTGAAGAGATTATACCAAATGATTCTAGTCCTTCGTCTTTGTGATCTCTATGTCCTCCTCGGCCTTCTATCCGTGATAGATGATCCACCCGAGTACCCTAATCCAAGCTACACCTCAAGACTTGAGGTAACTTTGTTTCTCTAGTTGCTAACCAAAGTAACTAAGATGATATAGAGTTAGGTTATTGAGTGTTTAGTCTTTACTAATCCTTGTACTCAACTCATGAGTGGTAGGATTAGGGTTTGGAGAAGGAGAGAGAGCTTGAGGAGAGAGAAGGTGGAGAGAATCATGAGAATAAAAATCCTTCTCACTTGAATATATGATACATAATGAATTATCAAATAATATCAATTAAATAATTATTCACCATGCTTCATTTACTCAAAGAGAGTGATTCATTATGTGAGTCATTAGATCATTAATGAAGCATTAATGATATGATGAATCATATAAATGAGTCACACAAAGCAATTAATGAAAATGCCACCTTAACCTCCTTAGTCACCCTCCTTCTAGAAACTTCTCGGATAATTACGAGAATGCCCTTTGCATCCGTGAAAACACGGAAAAACTAAAGACTGTATAAATCCAATAACCTGATACTAGAATCTGGCATAAACCAAAGCCGTCTAGTAAAAACTGTACGAATGTCGTACGTGCGTTTAAACACGTATTCGTCCGAACCCTTGTCGTAAAACCGTACGACCTCTATATCATTTCGCCTGGAGTTGGGAAAACTCTGTGTGGGACTCTAAAGACTCGACTACTACGTTGGCAGTGGGTTTAACCACAGACCGCAAGCGGCACTAGCTGTACGTAACGGTCCCCCGGTAGATGTCGATAAGAAGGCCGGTGAGGATACCCATCCGAACTCCTACTGAGCCTGTGCGTGACAATATCCGTGCAGTCCGGTCTGTTCGTGTAAGAGTATCGCATATATGGTCTAGGGAGGTGGTGAACTTCAGACCTCTAATAACCGTACAAATCGTGTCGGTATGGCACTATCACCATCCGAGAATCTACTGATCAATCTATCAGTAATTCTCAATCAGCCCTGGCCAGGGACTTATGGTAATGACCAACAGATCACTGTGCGATATCAACTCCCCATACCGGGAGAGACGAATCCCTAACAGTCACTCACTGCCTCCACGTGGCTCGGGACTTTTCCCAATTAAAACATGTTTGCACGACTCCTTTGAACCGTGGTAGGGTAGTAATCAAAGCACAGTGGGAACTCACACGAGACAAATGACGACTTTAAGTCAACGGACTATCTGTACACATGTCACCTGAGAACTGCTATCTGACGTTAGGTATAAAATACCATCCAGTCAGTTCTCGGCGAGTCCTGTCCGGTGTACTCACACCCAGTGAGCATCTGTATACAATCTTAGGTGCACTCCACCAATGGCTGCGGGACCAATCCATCGCCCCTCCTCAGGGTCTAGATATGTATGCACCAGTCTACTCTGGAGTATCAATGCCCAGTCTCGATACTCCTGCGACCAGGGATATCTAAGGATGTGCCTATTGACTATCCAGCTCCCACTAGTATGACTGCCATCATAACGCCGGAAGTCAGGCAAACACCCTATGGGCTTCATCAACACGTATATATATAAATACCAAGTAAAATATATCATACGTTAAGATAAAGACAAACCAAATAGCGTACTATCATATTGAGCAAGACTGTTATGTACATACATATCCCCAGTATCCTATACAATGAAGGCCTCTAGGGCATATATATCCATCAATCTCCCACTTGCACTAGGGCCTATAATTGGCGCAATGAATACCCACTGTCTTCATTATATCCAGTTGCTGGAGTACCGCCTGCCCAACATCTCAAACAACCTCTCGAACTGAACTTGAGGAATGGCCTTTGTGAATGGATCTGTCGTGTTGTCTTTTGTATCCACTCTTCGTGCCTCGATCTCCCGAGGATCAACCATCTCCCTGATCAGGTGAAAACGCCTTAAGATATGCCTGGATTTCTGATGGGACCTGGGTTCCTTTGCCAATGCTACGGCCCCATTGTTATCACAATACAAAGGTATTAGATTGGCAATGGACGAAACCACCTGAAGTTCAGAAATGAACTTCCTCATCCAGACAGTCTCTTTTGCGGCTTCACTAGCAGCTATATACTCAGCCTCCATAGTTGAGTCTGCGACGGTATCCTGTTTGGAACTCTTCCAACATACCGCCCCTCCATTGAGGGTAAACGCAAAACCCGAAATGGATTTAGAATCATCTTTGTCACTTTGAAAGCCGGAGTCGGTAAAAGCCACTACCTGGAGGTCCCCATTACCGTAAATCAAGAACATCTCCTTAGTCCTTCTTAGGTACTTGAGAATGTTCTTCACCGCTATCCAATGTTTCTCACCAGGGTCAGACTGATACCTGCTTACCACACTAAGTGCGTAAGCTACATCCGGTCTTGTACATAACATCGCATACATTATAGATTCTACCGCCGAAGCGTAGGGTAAAATGCTCATGCGATCCCTCTCTTCATCAGTCTTGGGAGACATCTCTTTGGAGAGGGTGATCCCGTGACAAGTGGGCATGTTATCGCGCTTGGAATCTTCCATACTAAATCTCTTTAGTATAGTGTCAATATACCTGAACTGTGAAAGTCCCAACATTCTATTAGATCTATCACGATAGATCTTAATGCCCAAAATGTAGGTTGCATCACCCAAGTCTTTCATGGAGAATTTCTGTGACAAGAAGAGCTTTACTGATTGTAGCATAGGGATATCATTCCCTATCAGTAGTATGTCGTCGACGTACAAAACGAGGAAGACTACTGCTCCTTCTACAATCTTCCTATAAATACATGGTTCATCTATATTTTTGATAAAGTCAAACTCTTTGACTGTCTCATCAAAGCAGATGTTCCAACTTCGCGTTGCTTGCTTTAATCCATAAATGGATTTAAGCAACCTGCACACCCTTCCGCTGCTCCCACTGTCTAAGAAACCTTCTGGTTGATCCATGTACACACTCTCTTCTAAACGTCCATTTAGAAAATCTGTTTTTACATCCATCTGCCAGATTTCATATTCATGGAAGGCAGCAATGGCAAGCAGGATCCGAATGGATTTAAGCATAGCTACGGGTGAAAAGGTTTCATCATAGTCCAATCCTGGTCTTTGACGAAAACCTTTTGCAACGAGTCTAGCTTTGTAGGTTTCCACTTGTCCAAGTGCACCAATCTTCTTTTTGAAGATCCATTTGCATCCAACTGGTTTAACCCCAGGAGGAGCAACTTCTAAAGTCCATACTTTATTGGTGTACATTGTTCCATTTCGGATCTTATAGCATCCAGCCACTTCATCGAGTCAATACTCGTGATAGCCTGCTGAAAACTAGTAGGCTCATCATCGTCGATGATGCAATCCTCTCGATCCCCATGTAGAAGAAAACCATAGTATCTCTCTGGAGGATGAGAAAGCCTACTAGATCTGCGGAGTGGCGTTGGTTCGTCATGTTCTATTGAAATCTGAGGTTCTTCTAAGTCCTCGGTAGCAGTTTGAGGTTCTGGAATTTCTTCCAGCACTACCGTGCTCCCACTAATTTCTTTTGCAAGAAATTCGCTCTCTAAGAAGACAATGTGGCGAGCGACAAACACCTTTTGTTCTTCAATGTGGTAGACCATGTACCCGCTTGAATGTTTGGGGTATCCTACAAACTTGCAAAAAAACCGATCGTGACTCAAGCTAGTCCGGTTTATGCTTTTTAACATATGCCGGGCACCCCCATATCTTAATATATTTGAGATATGGTCTCTTCCCGCTCCACATTTCATATGGAGTGGTAGGCACAGACTTAGTTGGAACTCTATTCAATAAGTATGCCGCTGATTCTAGAGCAAATCCCCAGAAGGAAAGTGGTAACTCAGCACTACTCATCATTGAACGCACCATATTTAATAGCGTGCGATTCCTCCTTTCTGATACACCATTATGCTGAGGTGTATAAGGCGGAGTAAGCTGAGAGAGAATTCCATTCTCTTTTAAGTATTCAAGAAAACTGGTACTTAAGTATTCTCCACCTTGATCAGATCGAAGTGTCTTGATGCTTTTACCAGTTTGTTTCTCTACTTCATTTTTATACTCCTTAAACTTCTCAAAGGTCTCTGATTTATGTTTCATTAAGAACACATGTCCATACCTAGAGAAGTCATCAGTAAAAGTGATGAAGTAGGAGTGACCGCTTCATGCATGCGTAGACATTGGACCACATACATCACTGTGTACAAGTCCCAAGAGTTCAGCAGCTATTGCTCCCTGTCCGGAGAACGGAGATTTGGTCATTTTTCCTTTGATACATGATTGACAAGTTGCATATGATGAATATGTAAACGAATCTAGATATCCATTTTTATGTAACTTAGTCAACCTTGTTTCGTTTATAAGACCAAGTCTGCAATGCCATAAGAAGGCATGATTTAAATCTGGAGCCTTTCTTTAATGTGTGTTTTGAATTTTGAAAATTCGAGGTTGATTAAGTATGTATATACCGTTTTCCAGTGTGCCATACCCAATCAGTTCTTGATTTAGGAGAATGTTCATGACATTACTTTCAAGCGCAAAATTATATCCTTTATTAGACAACAAAGATACTGATATAATATTACACAGCATACTGGGAATACAAAAACAGCTGTACAACACCAAAACGTGCCCACTAGTCAACCCTAGGTGATACTCCCCTATTGCAACAGCACCTACATGCATTCCATTGCCTATCCGGAGAGTCATATCACCTGCCCCAGTACTCTACTATTTCTCAGATCCTGCAATGAATTACAGATGTGAGAACCAGAACCGGTATGAAGTACCCATGAAGTAGAGTTTACTGAAAGACAATATTCGATTACGAACACACCTGAAGCAGAAGCAACTGCTTGCTCGTGTCCTTTGCCTTGAAAGCCATACAGTCCTTCTTCCTGTGCCCTTGCTTGTGACAATAATGGCATTCGTTTATATCCGCTTTCACCCTTCCTGCCTTGTTCTTTCCCTGCACCTTTTTGACCCCACCTTTCGGTTTGGTGGCTTTCATTTTCTTCTTCCTTTTAGCTTTCTCTTTAGATTTAGAAGAGGATGATTGGCCAACATACAGAACGGGGGTCTCTCTTCTCCTTTTTCAAGGAGGTCTGTGCTACCCTCAACATGTTGAGGAGCTTTGGAAGATCAGCTTCCATTTCGTGCATGTTGAAGCTAAGCACGAACTGAGAGAAGGTGTGAGGAAGGGACCTGCAAAAATCAAGTCGATATACAAATCATTCTCTAGCACGCATCCCAGGTTTGCGAGTTCCTCAAAGAAGCTGATCATTTTGAGGACGTGCTCTCCTACAGGCGATACTGGAGCTAACCTCATCTGGAAGAGTTTCCTTGAGGTCTCGTACCTTGCGATAACGGGGAGTGTTCTCCATAATAATTCCTTTTACATGGAGGAAGATGGATACAATATCCATACCCTCGTGCTGTTTCTGGAGTTCATTGTTCATGGACGCCTGCACGATACACTTAGCTCGCTCACAATCCAGATCCCAAGTTTTTACGAACTTCCTTGTCCATAACTGAGGAATCTGGTCCCAGGGATAAGGGGAGGAACAACGGTGGTAACATATGCTACTTTTGTCATAAGTCAGCGCAATGTTGACGTTGTTGGGGTAAAAATTTACACCCCATGTTGACTGAGTCAAAGTCAAGGTCAACCCCCCAAGCTAGGTGGGCCCCAAGCCCAAGTCAAGCGGGCCCATACCCAAGTCGAGCCCGCGGCCAGCCTCCCCCATGCCAACAACAAAATCATGTAACAAATAATTTTTATGTAATTTTTGTGCATGAATGTATGCAAAAATGGGCATAAAGCCTAAATTTTTGTAAGCCCATGGCTTATATGCAAAAATGAAATGGCAACATGAGCCATGGGATAGGCAAAAAGCCATTTTGCATAGCCCAAGGGGCTATATGTAATTATGTAAGCCTATAAAAGGCAACATGATGAATAAAAAAAATAACTTTTTCATTCCCCCCAAAACTAGGGTTCCTTTGTGCCTCCTGCTCCTTCCTCCAAGGTTTCTAAACCTTCTCATTTCTTTGAATTAAATCAAGAGTTTTACTCTTTCTTTTCCAAAACTAAGTAGTTTTTCCACCACAAAAACCCACAAAGGGGAACTCAGATCTTCCATCAGATCTTAAAAAGGAGTGATTTTAAAATCTCCCCACTTCTTGATCTTCAAGATCCGGCCAAAACAACAGGAGGAAGAAGAAGAACCCCCCTTCATCAGCTTCAAAAACATCCTAGGAGTTTAACACTCCATATATATATAAACAACACATATTTCCTTTTTAAAGCATAGCTTCTGTTTCTTAGGCTAAAAGCCTCCTTTTCTCGCCGGCCGCTCACCGCGCAGAGCGCCCGTGTGCCGACACATGGCGCGCTTGAGCTCAAGCGCTCAGCGCTCGAGGCGCAAAGCGCCCCACGTGCCGGATACGTGGCGCGCTTGCGCTCGAGCGCAAGTCGGCCCCGGTGCCGACACGTGGCGCACTTTGCGCTCCAACGCAAGTCGGCCCCCGGTGCCGACACGTGGCGCGCTTGCGCTCCAACGCAAGCGCTCGAGCGCAAGTCTCCCCCGTGCCGGACACGTGGCGCGCCTGCGCTCCAGCGCAGGCGCTCGAGCGCAAGTCCTCCCCCGTGCCGACACGTGGCGCGCCTGCGCTCCAGCGCAGGCGCTCGAGCGCAAGTCCCCCCCCGTACCGACACGTGGCGCCGCTTACGCCCAAGCGTAAGCGCTCAGGCGCAAGTCCCTCCCCCCGTGCCGACACGTGGCGCGCTTGCGCTCCCAGCGCAGGCGCTCAAGAGCAAGTCGCCCCCCGTGCCGACACGTGGCGCACTTGCCGCCTGAGCGCACAGCACCTAGGCGAACAGCGCCCAAAGTGCTGCCCCCACGCATCCTTTGGATGCCTTTTCCCCCCTCTTTCTTTTATATATATATACATATATATATATATACACACACACACACACACATATGTATACATATTTACACAACACACGTACACTGCACATTGAGTTCGCATGACCATTTTAACCCGTTAATCGAAGGTTCCCTCGCCCCAAAGGCGAGGGGTAATTAACGGCAGCTTAGTCCGCGGCTGCCGGAGATTCGGATCTCCACAATCATTAATCCCCGGCCTACCCTAGGCAGGTGGAATCTGTAGTACGCCTGACAAGTGCGCGCGTATTTCCATCTCAATGGGGTGACAAAAAACACCCTACAGATTCTGGCACGCCTGGTGGGACCAATCTCTCCTCCCATATTTCGGGTTAAGCGTTCACGCGAACTCAATCAATATACATACCTGTATTTATACTAAAAATAATGCTTTGTCATGCAGATTTTCAAGCAATCACCTTCCGACGATGTCTTCGATGATGAACTCAGCTCCCGTCTCCTACAAGATGAGGATAGACTCTAGGACGGTCCTTCCGGCCAGTCTCAGGCGACAATGGGAGGAGCCGCTGCTACCATTCGGCTTTATTATGTTCCTGCCAGTTGGCGCCATCCCAGCTCCTCAAGCCCCGGTGGCAGACAAACCGGTCTCGAAAGGCAGGAGACCAAATATGGTGATCTCAAGGGCGCCCCAACCCAAACGCAAGTCGGTGTCTGAACGACTTTCCTTAGCCCCAGCTGGGGGTAAGGCCATCGACACCAACAAAGCTACAAGGCGTTTCGAGCAAGCTCCAATGGTACCCCTCAACAACTGCTCGATCGGGTGCTTTCTCTAAGCTCCCCGCCAATGAGAAAGAGACGACTGGATATGAGATCCACACTGTCTACATGGTGGGCACGCGCAGCAAGAGCAAGAACGGGGCCACTACATCTCAAATCCAATTTGGCTTGAATGTGGTGGCCGCTTCCCAAGAACAGCCGCCTCTGCTGGATGATGAAGAACCTCTCGATGAGGATGATAGGCAGAAAGATCCTTCGGTCCATGAGGAGTCAGGCTCGGAAAGCGAAGAAGAGCGGACTTTCCGCCCCAGGACTGCGGAGCAAGAGCTGCTTCAAGAGCTCCGAAAGCAGCTTAGAAACAAAGACAAGGAGATGGCCAAGCTCTACTAAAAAATTGACGACTTGACAAATGTCGTCCTATAGCTCACAGCCCAACTTGCCTCTCAGCCGCCCAATCAGGCACAGGGCTCTCATGAACTGGGAAACAGTGTCCCAAAACAGCCGACACCCGTTCCCTCAAATCCAAAAGTGGGCGGACCGCATGAAAATCAGTCGCATCCTATCTCGGGAAATGTCTTGGCTACCGATGATAGTAACCCGCAAACTCAAGATCAAATCATGGATTTGGTTGCCAGCAAAGTCAAAACATTGGTAGCCGAAGCCGAAGCGCAAAAAGATATCAGCAGCAGTGGGAGACCATATCCTGCTCAGTATGATCTGGTGGAATTCCCTAGCGGCTATGTCATCCCCAAATTCGGAATATTCGATGGGACGGGAAACGCGAATCAGCACATCGCCCACTTCAAAGCCTCATACGGGAATACTGGGGGCAATGATGCGCTTCTCCTCCGCCAGTTCGTCAATAGCCTGACCGATGTTGCTTTCGACTGGTACGCGAGCATACCGGATGGCTCCGTCACAAATTTTGTCCAAATGGAGTTTCTGTTTCGGCAGAGGTTCATGAGCGTCAGCGATAAGATTACCATTGCCGAGCTCGTAAGGACCAAGCCCAAGAGCGACGAAAGCAGCACGGATTTCATAACCCGATGGCGTAATCTCTCCGTCAAATGCGAACCGCCGATAGAGCAGGACCAATCTGTCAGTCTCCTTGTCGGAAATCTCAACAACTGGATGGCCCCGTTTCTATGTACCGCGGGTCTCAAAACATTCCAAGAGCTGACCAAAAAGGTCCAAACGTTGGAACGCTCAAAGCCCGAGTCCGCTCAGGATCTTCAGTTCACAAATAGACCGAAACCTTGGAGAGACGACAACCGAAAAGGCGGAAGTTCTAACATCACCGATTCTCCAAATAAGTAGAGAACGGGCGGACCAAAAACTGACCAGTCTCGAGGGCCAACTTTAGAGGAAAGGAGAAATAAGGTCTACTCATTCCGAAGGGACAAGGTCCACAAAATTTTTAAAGACGCACTGAAGAATGGCCTGCGGCTACCGGAACCGAGAAGGCTAAGTGAAGCGAACAAGACTGATCATCCTAACTTTTGCCCATACCACCGAGTGCTGGGGCACACTATTGAAGACTGTTGCATCTTCAAGGATTGGGTCGAGAAACAATATAAGGCGGGAGAAATATCGTTGTCCCCTGGCGTGTTAACAAACAATCAAGCTGCAACCGCCAACTTCATACATACGGGGACCGATGTCCTTCAGGGACCTGATTCTCTCAAACACCCGCCTTTCTCTGGGAACAATCGACCACCACGTCATTAAACTGGGAACAGTAGACCTCTAAGTCGTTAATCTGGGAATGTAAAAAAAATGTGTAAATAAAAAAAAATAAATCCCGAAATGATGGGGCAACCGCGAATAAAAGCCGAAATGATAGGGCAATCGCGACCTTCGCGATAAGAAAAGCTGAAATGATAGAGCAATCGTGGTAAAACAAAAAAAAACAAAAACAAAAAGAAAACCATACAACGGCGAATGATGAGTCGCTCCTGGTACCATATTCCAGTGCAGCGATGCAGACGCCAACCAAAATCCAATTTTCCAAAATTCTTCCTGCCCTACGGGCAGTCCCCAAATTGACTGCCGTATACAATCTACGGGCTCAAATAATTCTCAGCATACCCATGCCCTACCGCAACCACCAGTTACGCGGCTGGTCTCCGCCTTTGGAATTATGCTCCACTGAGAAGACCCACTCATGTGTCCTCACGATATATGAGGAGAACAAACCTTTGTGGGATCCTTACGACTCACGAAGGAAGAACACACTTAGGAGTCCCCACGACTCCTAAGGAGAAAATACACCTATGGGATCCTTACGACCCGTAGGGAGAATTTGCTTTTATGGGACCCTCACGGCCCATAAAATTGAAAAGACTTAGGTGATAGGGATCTAAACCTGTCTCCTAAGCTATCGCTCCCCAATCCCCAAGTGACGAATGATGAGTTGCTCCTGGTACCATATTCCAGTGCAGCGATGCAGACGCTAACCAAATTCCAAATCCTATACCCCAATGGCGAATGATGAGTCGCTCCTGGTATCACATTCCAGTATAGCGATGCAGACGCCAACCAAATTCCAAATCCCATACCCCAAGTGGCGAATGATGAGTCGCTCCTGGTACCATATTCCAGTGCAGCGATGTAGACGCCAGCCAAATTCCAAATCCAAATCCCTAAGTGGCGAATGATGAGTCGCTCCTGGTACCATATTCCAGTGCAGTGATGCAGACGCCAACAAAGTCCCAAAATTTGTATGGCCCTACGGTCTGGATCATACATCCTGCAAACCCGTATACAATCCACGGGCATAAAACAATCCCGATCTCTCCAAAAAAAAAAAGAAAAAAAAAAGAACGGTATGTCCACAAGAAAAATGGGCACGGATGAAAACCCGAAAGAGCTCCGTGAGTAAAAACAGCAGGACTGCCGGCGAGTTAGTGAAAACCCGAAAGGGCGCAAACTCATAAAAAAAAGAAATGAAATGCACTCGCAAAGTCCTCTCGACTTTGTGAGGAGAAAATTCCCGCGTGAGATCCCTACGACTCACAAAGGAGCAACACACTTAGGAGTCCCCACGACTCCTAAGGAGAAAATACACATACGGGAACCTTACGACCCGTAGGGAGAAAATGCTTTGTGAGTCTCTTACGGCTCACAAAATTGAAAAGCCCTAGGTGATAGGGATCTAAACCTGTCTCCTAAGCCACCAATTCCCAAATCCTTCCAGGGCAAATGATGAGTTGCTCCTGGCATTATCCCAGTGCAGCAATGCAGATGCCAAACAAAGACCAATTACCAAATCCTTTCGGGGCAAATGATGAGTTGCTCCTGGCATTATTCCAGTGCAGCAATGCAGATGCCAAACAAAAACCAATTACCAAATCCTTCCGGGGCACATGATGAGTTGGCACATGATGAGTTGCTCCTGGCATTATTCCAGTGCAGCAATGCAGATGCCAAACAAAAAAAAACCAATTCCCAAATCCTCTGATGGCAGACGATGATTTGCTCCTGGTACCATATTTCAGTATAGCGATGCTGATGTCAACTCAAATCAAACAAATCAAACCAACCAATTCCAACACAGACACTCCGTATCGGGGAAACGTCCAACACAGACACTCCGCATCAGGGAAACGTCCTACCAAAGGCCCTCCGTCTCGGGGATACGTCCTACAACAGGCACTCTGTCTCGGGGATACGTCCTACCACAGGCACTCCGTCTCGGGGATACGTCCTACAACAGGCACTCCGTCTCGGGGATACGTCCTACAGCAGGCACTCCATCTCGGGGAAACGTCCTACATCAGGCACTCCGTCTCGGGGAAACGTCCTACAACAAGCACTCCGTCTCGGGGAAACGTCCTACAACCGATACTCCACCTCGGGGAAACGTCGACCAGCAACACTCCGTGCCGGGGACACGTCTACCAAATCGCTCCGGATCATAGCGTCGACCGTCCATGTCGCAAAAAGGGCAGTGCAGGCTTCCTACAAAGAAGGAACCAAATCGCTCCCGAATAGAGCGTCGACCGTCCATGTCGCAAAAAGGGCAGTGCAGGCTTCCTAAAAACAAGGAACCAGATCGCTCCGGGCTAGGGAAATGTCTACCACGGACACTCCGTCTCGGAGACGCGTCAAGCGTCGACCGTCCAAGTCGCAAAAAGGGTAGTGCAGGCTCCCGCAAATTGGGAACCCAAATCGCTTCGTAATAGAGCGTCGACCGTCCATGTCGCAAAAAGGGCAGTGCATGCTTCCTAAAAACAAGGAACCAGATCGCTCCGGGCCAGGGAAACGTCTACCATGGACACTCCGTCTCGGAGACGCGTCAAGCGTCGACCGTCCATGTCGCAAAAAGGGCATTGCAGGCTTCCTAAAAACAAGGAACCGGATCGCTCCGGGCCAGGGAAACGTCTACCACGGACACTCCGTCTCGGAGACGCGTCAAGCGTCGACCGTCTATGTCGCAAAATGGGCAGTGCGGGCTCCCGCAAATTGGGAACCCAAATCGCTCCGGATCAGAGCGTCGACCGTCTATGTCGCAAAAAGGGCCGTGCGGGCTCCCGCAAATTGGGAACCCAAATCGCTCCGGATCAGAGCGTCGACCGTCTATGTCGCAAAAAGGGCAGTGCGGGCTCCCGCAAATTGGGAACCCAAATCGCTCCGGATTAGAGCGTCGACCGTCTATGTCGCAAAAAGGGCAGTGCAGGCTCCCGCAAATTGGGAACCCAAATCGCTCCGGATCAGAGCGTCGACCGTCTATGTCGCAAAAAGGGCAGTGCAGGCTCCCGCAAATTGGGAACCCAAATCGCTTCGTAACAGAGCGTCGACCGTCCATGTCGCAAAATGGGCAGCGCAGGCTTCCTAAAAACAAGGAAACAGATCGCTCTGGGCCAGGGAAACGTCTACCACGGACACTCCATCTCGGAGACGCGTCATGCGTCGACCGTCCATGTCGCAAAAAGGGCAGTGCAGGCTTCCTACAAAGAAGGAACCAAATCGCTCCGGAACAGAGCGTCGACCGTCCATGTCGCAAAAAGGGCAGTGCAGGCTTCCTAAAAACAAGGAACCAGTTCGCTCCGGGCCAGGGAAAAATCTACCACGGACACTCCGTCTCGGAGACGCGTCAAGCTTCGACCGTCCAAGTCGCAAAAAGGGCAGTGCGGGCTCCAGCAAATTGGGAACCCAAATCGCTTCGTAACAGAGCGTCGACAGTCCATGTCACAAAAAGGGCAGCGCAGGCTTCCTAAAAACAAGGAACCAGATCGCTCTACCACGGACACTCCGTCTCGGAGACGCGTCAAGCGTCGACCGTCCAAGTCGCAAAAATGGCAGTGCAGGCTCCCGCAAATTGGGAACCCAAATCGCTTCGTAACAGAGCGTCGACCGTCCATGTCGCTAAAAGGGCAGTGCAGGCTTCCTAAAAACAAGGAACCAGATCGCTCCGGGCCAGGGAAACGTCTACCACGGACACTCCGTCTCGGAGACACGTCAAGCGTCGACCGTCCATGTCGCAAAAAGGGCAGTGCAGGCTCCCGCAAATTGGGAACCCAAATTGCTTCGTAACAGAGCGTTGACCGTCCATGTCGCAAAAAGGGCAGTGCAGGCTTCCTAAAAACAAGGAACCAGATCGCTCCGGGCCAGGGAAACGTCTACCACAGACACTCCGTCTCGGAGACGCGTCAAGCATCGACCGTCCATGTCGCAAAAAGGGCAGTGCAGGCTTCCTACAAAGAAGGAACCAAATCGCTCCGGAACAGAGCATCGACCGTCTATGTCGCAAAAAGGGCAGTGCAGGCTCCCGCAAATTGGGAACCCAAATCGCTTCGTAATAGAGCGTCGACCGTCCATGTCGCAAAAAGGGCAGTGCAGGCTTCTTACAAAGAAGGAACCCAAATCGCTTCGTAACAGAGCGTCGACCGTCTATGTCGCAAAAAGGGCAGTGCAGGCTCCCGCAAATTGGGAACCCAAATCGCTCCGGATCAGAGCGTCGACCGTCCATGTCGCAAAAAGGACAGTGCAGGCTTCCTACAAAGCAGGAACTAGATCGCTCCGGGCCAGGGAAACGTCTACCACGGACACTCCGTCTCGGAGACGCGTTAAGCGTCGACCGTCCAAGTCGCAAAAAGGGCAGTGCAGGCTCCCGCAAATTGGGAACGAAAATTTCTTCGTAACAGTGCGTCGACCGTCCATGTCGCAAAAAGGGCAGTGCAGGCTTCCTACAAAGAAGGAACCAAATCGCTTCGGAACAGAGCGTCGACCGTCCTTGTCGCAAAAAGGGCAGTGCAGGCTTCCTAAAAACAAGGAACCAGATCGCTCCGGGCCAGGGAAACGTCTACCACGGACACTCCGTCTCGGAGACGCGTCAAGCGTCGACCGTCCAAGTCACAAAAAGGGCAGTGCAGGCTCCCGCAAATTGGGAACCCAAATCGCTTCGTAACAGAGCGTCGACCGTCCATGTCGCAAAAAGGGCAGTGCAGGCTTCCTAAAAACAAGGAACCAGATCGCTCCGGGCCAGGGAAACGTCTACCACGGACACTCCGTCTCGGAGACGCGTCAAGCGTCGACCGTCCAAGTCGCAAAAAGGGCAGTGCAGGCTCCCGCAAATTGGGAACCCAAATCGATTCATAACAGAGCATCGACCGTCCATGTCGCAAAAAGGGCAATGCAGGCTTCCTAAAAACATGGAACCAGATCGCTCCGGGCCAGGGAAACGTCTACCACGGACACTCCGTCTCGGAGACGCGTCAAGCGTCGACCGTCCATGTCGCAAAAAGGGCAGTGCAGGCTTCCTACAAAGAAGGAACCAAATCGCTCCGGAACAGAGCGTCGACCGTCTATGTCGCAAAAAGGGCAGTGCAGGCTCCCACAAATTGGGAACCCAAATCGCTTCGTAACAGAGCGTCGACCGTCCATGTCGCAAAAAGGGCAGTGCAGGCTTCCTACAAAGAAGGAACCCAAATCGCTTCGTAACAGAGCGTCGACCGTCTATGTCGCAAAAAGGGCAGTGCAGGCTCCCGCAAATTGGGAACCCAAATCGCTCCGGATCAGAGCGTCGACCGTCCATGTCGCAAAAAGGGTAGTGCAGGCTTCCTACAAAGCAGGAACCAGATCGCTCCGGGCCAGGGAAACGTCTACCATGGACACTCCGTCTCGGAGACGCGTTAAGCGTCGACCGTCCATGTCGTAAAAAGGGCAGTGCATCCCAAAAAGTGGGAACCAAAGCAAGTCGCCTCCACGTGAAAGAAGATCCATCAATTTCATGCACACGACCCACATATGCTGTGTGCATTTATTGATGGGGGGCAATTTGTTGGGGTAAAAATTTACACCCCTGTTGACTGAGTCAAAGTCAAGGTCAACCCCCAAGCTAGGTGGGCCCAAGCCCAGGTCAAGCGGGCCCATACCCAAGTGGAGCCCGCGGCCGGCCTCTCCATGCCAACAACAAAATCATGTAACAAATAATTTTTATGTAATTTTTGTGCATGAATGTATGCAAAATGGGCATAAAGCCAAATTTTTGTAAGCCCATGGCTTATGTGCAAAATGAAATGGCACATGAGCCATGGGATAGGCAAAAAGCCATTTTGCAAAGCCCAAGGGGCTATATGTAATTATGTAAGCCTATAAAAGGCAACATGTTGAATATAAAAAAACGACTTTTCATTCCCCCCAAAACTAGGGTTCTTTGTGCCTCCTGCTCCTTCTCCAAGGTTCTAAACCTTCTCATTTCTTTGAATTAAATCAAGAGTTTTACTCTTTCTTTTCCAAAACTAAGTAGTTTTCCACCACAAAACCTACAAAGAGGAACTTAGATCTTCCATCAGATCTTAAAAAGGAGTGATTTTTAAAATCTCCAACTTCTTGATATTCAAGATCCGGCCAAACAACAGGAGGAAGAAGAAGAACCCCCTTCATCAGCTTCAAAACATCCTAGGAGTTTAACTCCATATATATAAAACAACAAATATTTCCTTTTTGAAGCATAGCTTCTGTTTCTTAGGCTAAAAGCCTCCTTTTCTCGCCGGCGCTCAAGCGCAGAGCGCCCGCGTGCCGACACGTGGCGCGCTTGCGCTCAAGCGCTCAGCGCTTAAGCGCAAAGCGCCTACTTGCCGACACGTGGCGCGCTAGCGTTCAAGCGCAAGCGCTCGAGCGCAAGTCGCCCCGGTGCCGACACGTGGCGCGCTTGCGCTCAATCACAAGCGCTCGAGCGTAAGTCGCCCCGATGCCGACACGTGGCGCGCTTGCGCTCCAGCGCAAGCGCTCCAGCGCAAGCCTCCCCTGTGCCGACACATGGCGCGGTTGTGCTCAAGCGCAGGCGCTCAAGCGCAAGTCTCCCCCGTGCCGACACGTGGCGCACCTGGGCTCCAGCGCAGGCGTTCGAGCGTAAGTCCCCCCCGTGCCAACACGTGGCGCGCTTGCGCCTAAGCGCAGGCGCTCAGGCGCAAGTCTCCCCCGTGCCTATACATGGCGCGCTTGCGCTCAAGCGCAGGCGCTCGAGCGCAAGTCTCCCCCGTGCCGACACGTGGCGCGAGCGCAGGCGCTCGAGCGCAAGTCTCCCCCGTGCCGACACGTGGCGCGCTTGCGCCTGAGCGCACAGCACCTAGGCGCACAGCGCCCAAAGTGCTGCCCCCACGCATCCTTTGGATGCCTTTTCCCCCCTCTTTCTTTTTTATATATATATACATATATACATATATATATATATATATACACACACACACATGTATACATATTTATACAACACACGTACACTGCACATTGAGTTCGCATGACCATTTTAACCCGTTAATTGGAGGTTCCCTCGCCCCAAAGGCAAGGGGTAATTAACGGCAGCTTAGTCCGCGGCTGCCGGAGATTCGGATCCCCACAATCATTAAACCCCGGCCTACCCTAGGCAGGGAGAATCTGTAGTACGCCTGACAAGCGCGCGCGTATTCCCATCTCAATGGGGTGATAAAAAACACCCTACAGACGTTCCTTAGCCAATCTTTATAGTTCTGTCCGGTCAGTATATTTTTCTTAAGTAATAGTTTTAATCCTGTCATGTTCGCTGCTACAGAGAGAGAAAAGAAAACACTCAGCATATGCTTCTTGCAAGTTTAGATTGGTTATTAGTTTATCTAAACATGATGGCTCCCACTGATCCCTCAAATCCTTCTTCAAAACCTAAAAGAAGAACTAGTCAGGATTTAATCATACGTCACAATACTTGCTTAACCTTTCAGCCAGGCTGGTGTTGGTACTTCGAGGGAGGTTTTCCAACGCTTTCGCGAAGTTCCTTAATTAAATAACCTCTTTTCCCTGGAGGCGTAGCCCCTCTAACACCTTTCTGGACACCTACTTGGTTTATAGCATTGATTGTTAAGTGAGAATGTTTCCCGAGAGTAATCCTACTCATCAGTGGGATCGGGATCCAACTATCATTGCATGATGCACTAGATGGAAGCCACTCTAGTCACCACACTCCATAAGGTATGCTTAATATGCAAGTTTCCTTTATGTTTGAAACTCCCGATGTGATTTTTACCCCAAGCTCTTATAGACCTTGACGTAGGCCAACAAGTCATAAGACGCAAGTCAAGTTCTACCCGTCGTTGTCCTGATCAATTTAAGTACATCGTACAAGCCCTTGACGTAGGCCAACAAGGTGTACGTCTGTCTTAAACTAATGCATCTATCTATGCAACAAATAGGCACACACACTGCTACCATACACTATGCCTTGACGTAGGCCAACAAGCATAGCATGAATACGATGTGCTGTCTATTTGAAACGACGGAGGGTTACGGCTGGTTTTTGGCAAAAAACCGTTAACGTAGTGAACTTGATTTGATCGAAGGAACTAAGATAGCTTTTATTAAAAGGAGTGGTTTAAGCTCCGCATTTAAAGTTTTGCTTTTTCAAGAAAACCGAGTGGTTTTTAGAAATTGTTCCAACGATTCAGTTTAGGTTTTATTTTCTTTGCATTAAAAAATAATGCGTCCCATCTTTAACCTATCATTACAGATAACAACGAAAATACAACGTCCTCTTATGCCATCCGCATTCGCCACGGGGTCCCGTCATCACCCGTTAGGTTACCTAACTAACGGCAGAGCGGGGGCTGGGCTAGCGCGGGTGTAAAACATATGTGACGTCTAAATAGCTATCATATATAGATATTGTACATTCGTCAGATGCAATAATAGGCATTCCAGATCACAGATAAACAATATTGGATTTGCAAGCAATCCGCGTTTCTTTTGAGCCTATAAGAAAAGACGGATTACACAGTTGTGATGAATAGCCATTACCCCATCCTAGACCCCTACGGGTACGGCAAACTACCCGTCAAGTACCCGAAGTGAAGCGGTCTCCCTCAACGACGTGAGTAGGCCACTAAACACTTCGAAATACCCGGTAGTTTGTGCACCCCACCTTGGGTCTATCCTATGAGCAAAAAACAGTAAAAAGAAATAATACAACGGTGGATACAACCGCAACCTGGATGTGCCCCGTAAAATAATATTACAACTTATTACAATTACATCGAATGAATTAATACAATAACCCATCACAAAACCCGGCTAATCATCAGAACAGTCCAATACAGTTTATATATACAAACAGTTATAAATCGCATCACAGATATGTGAAACCCCCTGCCAACCGACATACTAGCAGTTAGGGAAGGTTTACGAACACATAATACAAAACAGATATAATCAAACAAGCAAACATCGTATAATTTTGATCGTTTAAACACTTTAAATTCTACTTCAAATCTTTACTGTAAATTTGAAACCTGAGCAGAAAATAAAAATACCAGAAACTACAAAATATCACTACAGATGCACAGAAGAAAACTAGGATGAATCGGAGCCAGCACGGCCGCGGATCCGCGGTGGATCGGTGGGTTCGGCCGCGGTTCCGCGGCGCTTTGGGCGATTCAGAATCCCATTTTTCTTGTGTGTTCTTTTATTTCCTCTCCGGTCATTCTGGAGGTCCCTGAAAAATTTTTGAACCTCATTTTAAAATCGACAGAAACTTCATGATATTCGTGTCTTTTCCGATTTTTTTTCCGTTCGAAATTCATACAACTTTGAAAGTGAGTTAATTATTGTTTAGTGAGGCTCTGATACCACTGTAAGTCGATGTGCAACACCCCACGAGTTGCGGGGAGGCGGAAATATGAAAAACAATCTTGTTTGGTAGCATACATCGACTAACCAAAGATCTTTTCTAAACAATACTTAACAATAAGCATAGAGTTCTAAGCTACTATGTGAAGAGATTATACCAAACGATTCTAGTCCTTCGTCTTTGTGATCTCTATGTCCTCCTCGGCTTTCTATCCGTGATAGATGATCCACCCGAGTACCCTAATCCAAGCTACACCTCAAGACTTGAGGTAACTTTGTTTCTCTAGTTGCTAACCAAAGTAACTAAGATGATATAGAGTTAGGTTATGGAGTGTTTAGTCTTTACTAATCCTTGTACTCAACTCATGAATGGTAGGATTAGGGTTTGGAGAAGGAGAGAGAGCTTGAGGAGAGAGAAGGTGGAGAGAATCATGAGAATAAAAATCCTTCTCAGTTGAATATATGATACATAATGAATTATCAAATAATATCAATTAAATGATTATTCACCATGCATCATTTATTCAAAGAGAGTGATTCATTATGTGAGTCATTAGATCATTAATGAAGCATTAATGATATGATGAATCATATAAATGAGTCACACAAAGCAATTAATGAAAATGCCACCTTAACCTCCTTAGTCACCCTCCTTCTAGAATCTTCTCGGATAATTACGAGAATGCCCTTTGCATCCGTGAAAACACTGAAAAACTAAAGACTGTATAAATCCAATAACCTGATACTAGAATCTGGCTTAAACCAAAGCCGTCTAGTAAAAACTGTCCGAATGTCGTACGTGCGTTTAAACACATATTCGTCCGGACCCTTGTCGTAAAACCGTACAACCTCTATATCATTTCGCCTGGAGTTGGGAAAACTCTGTGTGGGACTCTAAAGACTCGACTACTATGCTGGCAGTGGGTTTAATCACAGACCGCAAGCGGCACTAGCTGTACGTAACGGTCCCCAGGTAGATGTCGATAAGAAGGCCGGTGAGGATACCCATCCGAACTCCTACTGAGCCTGTGCGTGACAATATCCGTGCAGTCTGGTCTGTTCGTCTAAGAGTATCACATGTATGGTCTAGGGAGGTGGTGAATGTCAGACCCCTAATAACCGTACAAGTCGTGTCGGTATGGCTTTATCACCATCCGAGAATCTACTGATCAATCTATCAGTAATTCTTAATCAGCGCTGGCCAGGGACTTATGGTAATGACCAACCGATCACTTTGCGATATCAACTCCCTATACAGGGAGAGACGAATCCCTAACAGTCACTCACTGCCTCCATGTGGCTCGGGACCGTGCCCAACTAAAACCTGTTTGCACGACTCCTTTGAACCGTGGTAGGGTAGTAATTAAAGCACAGTAGGAACTCACACGAGACAAATGACGACTTTAAGTCAACGGACTATCTGCACACATGTCACCTGAGAACTGCTATCTGACGTTAGGTATAAAATACCATCCAGTCAGTTCTCAGCGAGTCCTGTCCGTTGTACTCACACCCAGTGAGCATCTGTATACAATCTTAGGTGCACTCCACCAATGGCTGCGGGACCAATCCATCGCCCCTCCTCAGGGTCTAGATATGTATACACCAGTCTACTCTGGAGTATCAATGCCCAGTCTCGATACTCCTGCGACCAGGGACATCTAAGGATGTGCCTATTGACTATCCAGCTCCCACTAGTATGACTGCCATCATTACGCCGGAAGTCAGGCAAACACCCTATGGGCTTCATCAACACGTATATATATAAATGCCAACTAAAATATATCATACGTTAAGATAAAGACAAACCAAATAGCATACTATCATATTAAGTAAGACTGTTATGTACATACATATCCCAGTATCCTATACAATGAAGGCCTCTAGGGCATATATATCCAACATCTCTCAGGCGGATGAGGAACCCTACTAGATCTGCGGAAAGGCTGAGGTTCGTCGGGAACAATTGAATCCTCCGGCTCTACCAAATCATCAACTGTAGTTTGTGTAGCTGGAACTTCTTCCAGTTCTACCTCATGACAACTAATTTGCTTTTTAAGAAATTCCTTTTTTTAAAAAGGTGGCATTCCGAGAAACAAAACACCTTTTGTTCCTCGATGTGGTAGAAGATATACCCTCACGAATGATACCAACTTTGTCACGACCCGAAATATTAGCTCGTGACCAGCATTTGAATCACGCAACATCTAAAGGAGTAACGGAATTCAAGTAAGCTGAAACCTAGAAATCTAAACCTTTTTGAAAAAAATAAAAGAGGTGAGTTTTTGAAATGAAGGTATATGAAATCAAGTTTTCTTAATTCATAGAAAGGAACATGAATGAAGCAAGTGAAATTTAATAGTTTGAAAACATGTTTCGTCTTTTAAAAATTTCGGCAGCACCTCCTTTGTAAAATTTGATCCAAAACCACTAATACATAATCGGATAATGGCATCCCCAAGCGGGAGCTAACACTTCGCCAAACGGCGGATCATAATCACGCAATACAGCATAAATGAATATACGACGCCCAACGGCGAAGCTCACCACAAAAAGATAACGAAATGAGCAAGATATAACCTCAAAAGTGAATATAAAACCCATCGCTCAAATCTCGCAACTACAAGTCTCACTAAGTCTCATCACTTATACAATTTACAACTTTTGATTGATGGAGTTAACTAGATACAATATAAAATATAGATACAAGAGTGGGAATGATACAAATATCCCACCTACCAATGCAAAACACCCGAATGCAACTGTGTACCAGCGAAGCCGCTACTGATCCAAGCGGTCAACCTGCAAGAACTGTGGCACAACGGGGGTGAGTTGCCAACTCGTGAGTAGAAAAATATCAACAGAGAGAAATTGAATAAACAACGACTCCTAGGTCAACTATATCATAAAGGTAATACTATGATATCTAGGGTGACCGCGTCTGTATATGTGCCAACAAGGTAGTCAATACCTATATGCATGTGGATAACATCCAACAGTAATAATTAATGCATGTAAGCATGTAGATCTCGTCCACCCAAAATCAATGTCTGCATGCACGTAAATATCATAAAGGAGTGTGCATGAAAGTATGAGGATATATATCAATGGTGTCCCTCCCGACACATCAAAATCATGGAACCTGAGTGCTTAGCATTGACACTCGAAAACATCATGAAAACAGTGCCCAGCAATCGGCACGTAAATCCTCATATCTCGGGCTCCGTCAGTCCGGATCGGCCCACGGGCTCCGTCGGTCCGGATCGGCCCATATCATCTCTCGACTACAGTCGGTATCCTCCGGATATCCGCCAAGCCCAAATACTATCACCGGTAGGTACTCGGCACCCTACCAGGCTCATCGTCTGCTCCACGAAAAACATTTCTCGCCCCGGGGAACCATACCGGGTCCACCATGAACCCGCAAACGGATCATCCAACTCCTCGAATCGGGTTTCAAGCACACGTCTCAGAACCGAGAAAACGCATGGTGGACGTACTAAAATATCATATTAAGAGAAACCGGGTTTTTAAAACAGTACATGCTTTCTTTGAAATAGCCACGGTTCTCAAATCCAGAAATCTCATAAAAACAGCAAATCTCAATGCGTAAAATCATAAAGCATGATGCATGCGACAAATGATGGAATGTAAGCATATCCGTATATCATGCAACAAGAAACAGTGTTATATCATATTAAGGGAAAACCGCTCCTTTAAAGAATCCCAGTTTTGAAAATATGCCTTGCGGTTCCCAATATCTCCAAAGTCAAATGCAACATCGTATATAAGTGAATGGGTAACTATAGCAAGTAAATGATGTATAGAGTCATATCATGATGCAGCAGTCCTACTGTGTAGTGCCATGGCAATTATCGATGATGAAGTGTGTGAGCCGGCAATCTGTGTGCGTGTAACATACGCATCATCGATAATAGTGCAAGTGTACTAGCACAAGTATAAGCAATGCAATGGAAATAATAAGAATGCAACATAAAGGAAATGATATGCAAATGCTGACGGGTATACGTATCTAATATGACCGAGTCTAAGAATCTATCAATCGGCATCCAGCCTAACAACATCATGCACGGTATGATCCATCGTACGACAACCTCTAGTCAAGGGTAAGGATCAATCTTCAAGTCAAACTCATGACGCACGGAAAATTATCATACAGCGACATTAAGCTAATAGGGATCCTATCATCCTATACGACACATGAGGGTACGACCTGAAATCACGTACGGCCTATCATCCATGATTCACAACATTCTATATATATCTATATATATATATATATATATATATATATATATATATCTATATACCTATGTCCCAGGTCACATCCGCAATAATCTCACATCAGGGGACCGACAGGGTATAAATCATCTCGATCAACTCACATCCGTATACCAACATACCATCAGGTCATCATATCCGTCTTATAATCTTTTCATCGCATTTATTACTCATATCAAGCCGAGTTTAGCTAAACATTCTATCTCTACTATAAGTATAGGCATCTAATCTAACATACACACCCGAACCATACAATCAGACTTTAAAAGAAGCGAATCGTAGTTTTGAAAATAGGGGTTACGGTGTTTTAAGGAAAAGATATCATTTGAAAATCCGTAACATCTCTCGAAGTATATATTTAAAATACATACGATTCTTCGGTTTAGAAAAGGGTATGGTTCGGATGACGCCTCTACATTGACTATCCAGTCCTAGAGTACCCTAAACGGCAATATCGACAAACGTCGTCCTCGAATTCCGTCATCACATAACAACCGTATTTTCTCATTTCTAGCTATCCTTAGTTTCTAATATAGTATCACTAACTATCCTTTACTATAACCCTAGTTTCCTAATCTATGTTTCCTAACCATATCCTATAATCAGTTTTCCATCAATACTTTGCGGGGGTGCTATACGTCATCCACCCGACTTCCCCCGTGGATATAGATCCACTCACCTGGTCTTCACTCGCTGAAATCGATGACGCCATGCTCCATCGCCTCGGAATCCATGCGAAGGTACCTACAATAATCAACAGTCACAATGCGTATTAAAATCGAATCCGAAAAACCGATATGGCGCACGGTGTGCTCATAGGTTAGAACATACGGCCTATACGTGCAAAACAATCAAACAACCCTTGTTGTCGATATACAAACATCCAACAACCCAATACAAATCCAAGTATCAAGAAAGTGCATTTTAAAATACGGAAAACATAGCCTCAAACACACCAAAATGCTCCCAGATTTTCCCCAGGTGACAATTAGCCAAAACTGCATATAGGTGGGGGTCTATTTAATGCAAAAGGAGTAATGGACCAAATCTGGGACCATATTTCCCTGCTCTGGTCGCAAAATGCGGCCAGAATGGATAAATCTGCGGCCTTGGGTTAGGGTATGGAGCTAGGGTTTCAGTGGTAGCTTCCTAGGTGCCTGCACGACTCCTAGTAATTGCAAAACTATTTTTAGAGGCTCCGGGTGATAGCAGATCCTATATAACCTTCACAGATTCCACAAATCTTCCGATATCGGTTTCTAAATCCGTATTCCGGGTTTTGGGTCTTAATTCAAGCACTAGGGTGTTTGTGTAGCCTCTACTGAGCTCAATTTCACATCACAACTCACAATTTCCAATAACCCTAACTAGGTTTTTCCCAAGTCCACCAAATCACACAATATCGTTTCTAATCTAGCATTGGGGTATAAGTAATGCAAAAACTAAGCTAATGGTCCAGAAAATACCTCATTCGGCAACTCAAGAAAATTCACGACCCGAAATTGCCACGTGAAGGCCCTAATACTACGCAACGCCTAAAGACGTAACCCAGTAAAAGAAAGCCAAAACCCAGAAATCTAAACCATTGAAAGACAAGAAAAGATAATAACAGTTTTGAAACATATGAAATCACAACAAAAATTCTTTAAAAGTCCAGCTTTCTTTCTTTAAAATTTTGGCAGCACCTCCTTTATAAAAACAAACCCCAAAATGGGTACAACAAATATAGATAAATAAAACATCCCCAAATGGGAGCAAATACACGCCCAAAGGTGGAAAACAATCACCACCACAAATATACGACGCCGTAGCGAAGAAATAAAGATAATATAAAGGAAACTGTATAAAAGACAACAAATCCACAAATAATATACAATATCGTCCTCACCAAGTCACTAAGTCAACAAAATAACAGTAGATGGAGAGTACAAGGATACATCAATATACAATACAAAATACAGATAAACACCAAAACCCACCTAAGCAAAATAGCACACTGTGAGCCGATGCGGTATCTGTAGAAAAAGATGATAGATGAATACCCTGCCTCGACTACTCTTGGAAACACCCTGCAAAACAACTGTGGCACAAAGGGGTGAGTTTCCAACTCGTGAATAGTAGATAACATATGCAGGTAATCGTAGGTATGTACGTACAGCATGAATCTAAGATATGCAATTAACAGTAATAACAGGTCATATAAATGCAGAATAATGGAAAGTACACTACCAGGTACAATAAATATATGAAGCAATAATGATATGACAATTAGTATGCAATAATCATGCAATAAGGATATGAGAATGTAAATATGCAACAATCATGAAAGGTGCACTAACAGGTACTACTAATACATGAAGCAGTGCATAAATAGATAACTGTGAGGTATGGAGTGAAATATGTCATTTCCACGGAATCATGACATCGTGGTAGGATCACAATCCATCAAGACACTCAAAATCCCAATTCCTCAAATCAGCCTCCAATTGGCTCTCATATCACATAAGTCTCACATCTCCTTAATGTACCATATCGAATAGATCCCATATATCCCGAATGTACAAATCAAGTGAGTCTCTTATATACCCAATATCCAATCTTAAAAGAATCACCTATATCCCTAATCAAATCTTAAGTAAATTTCTAGCATCCTAAATATATTTGCATAAATAAATATGATGAGGTCAATACACATATATTAGTGTCCCACTCCACTAATATTGGTGTAAGGGTATATATAACAGCGTCCTAACCCACTGTTATATATACATAAGTAATTAGAAATATCATGAAACCAATGTGCCAAGCATCGACAAAGAAATACTGATCTATCAGATGCTGTCACCAAGACTGGCATCCTGATAGGTACGTATCATACGCTATACAGAAAGCTCGAGTGCCTAGCTCTGACCCTCGCCTTTCGACGTATCCATACGTACATGACTCCCGTCGGTATCCCCATGATAACCGCCGAGTCATTGGAAATGTCACCGGATGGTATGGTTCCCCTGCTGGGCTCATCGGCGTGGTACATCGACATCCCTTTCTTGCCCCGCGGTACCTCCGGGCCCCACCATGTACCCTCTATGGCCTCGACGCCTCCTCGTAGGGGTATATATAAATCAGAACCGATAAAACTCATGGTGGATGCGCAAATATCATATCAAAGAAACCGGGTTTTTCAATTAATGCATAATTTCATGAACTCCCGTGGTTCCCAAATCCAGAAAACATCATGAAAAATCTATATAAGAATGAGAAAATCCATGAATACAATATGTGCGACATAACTGAAATGTAAGCATATAAAAGGAAGAAACTGCTAAGTAACATCGGTAAAGGTAAATATGTAACTGTAACTGATATATGTGCAACATACAGGTGTAACAAGGTATTGGTATCTACCTATAACAACTGATGCAGTATACCCCTGGGTATAAGTGGAATATGTGAGCAAGGTATACCTGTAGCTAAAAGCCATATGTGTTGATTAATATGAGTTGATGTCGCAAGTCCCTAACCAAGCAATATAATATCTATAAGTGGTTTGTGTGTGTGACATGGCAATTATTGACGGTGTGTGTAGCATACAATCCGTGCTCATGCAACATGAATCGTCAATAATATGTGCAGTGTCCTACGGCTACTAGTCACCGTACAACTACATCTAAGTAATAGGGTGAATGCACAATTCTAAATATAACCTAGAATATGCGACAGGTATTAACATTCCTAGCCCAGACGCATAACGCCATGCGGGCGATTCTCCTGTAGATGTTAAATCTACTCACCTGGTCGCGTGCTACACGTAGCCGACCACCTACTTCCCTTTCGTTGCTGCGTCCGACGTACCCGCCTGCGAACCTAGAAATTATACAAGAAATCCATATATAAGCAAAATATTTCGCAAAACGCGATATCGAAACCAAACGAGAAACTCGCGTCGCGAACTAAACGCGCGTGTGCACGGTACGCTGAAGGGTGAATATACGCGTCTAAAACTATCCGATACGCCGCGACACGCTGGATCACAGAACCCACTCACGTATCGCGCGTATCGCGCAACTAAAACGAACTAGCAAATCGATATTTGATCCCAGATTTTGCTACAGGTAAAATCTCACAAAATTGCACATGCAACATATTAGAAAACAAAACAGACTACCATAGGAAAACCCCCAACACCCCAGCCCCATACCTGGCCGCAATTTGCGGCCAGAATGCTTAAATTTGTGGCCTGGTTTGGGAATGGAGGATTCGAGTTCTGGTGGTGTGGTCTAAACCTAGTAAGCATGCTCCAGTTTCCACAATTTTTCCCTGAAGGATCCGGATCAATAGCAGATCACAAAAAGCTACAAAATCGCTTTAAAACACTAGTTTTGCACAAAATGGAAACCCTATGGTATATTTGTGAAATCTGGGGTTAATCTCTGTTAAGGTGACCCTAATAACACTTAAATAGGCAGGGTTAACCAACACAATCATCACTTAACAAAAAACCTACACAAATCACCATAATGAGCACAAAAGATAACTTTTAGCGCAAACTGAAGCTAAACAACACACAAGCTTAGCAACTAGGGGATTGAGTTCAGAAATTATACCCTAATGGAACCTACGAAGCAGGTGAAGAAGAAGAACTGAGTTGCTACAGCTGCAGGTGATGCAGGTACTGCATGTTGCTGCTACTGCAATGAAGCTGCTGCTGATGCTGCCTGTGCTGATGCTCATGCTGCTTGCTGCTGATGGTGCTGCTGTTGGTGCTGCTGCTGGAGCCTCTGCTGCTGCTGCTGAGCTGCTGGTGTGAGTGTGTGAGTGTGAGAGAATGAGAGAAAAGAAAATGAGAGGGAGAAATGAGAGCAAAAGGCAAAACCCCTCCCTTCTCTTTCTCTTCCCTCATTAAATGAGGCATGGCACACACCATGTAGCACCATGCTCTTCTCTCTCTTTGGTCAACAAAAGAAAATCATTTTTCAAACCCTTTTTCATTTTATTTTAAAAACAACCATACACAATTAAAACCCAAAAGCACCTAATACCATTATTAAACTAGATTAGGAAAAATGGTTAGCTCACCATGATTGCTAATCATGGTTAGACCCCAAATTAACACCCTAGTTAACATGCACAAGTGTGTGCAAGCCTAGAAAAATTCTAATAAAATATTCATTAAATAGGGCAAAATATTTGAAAAAAATTTTGGTAAACTTTTTATTAAAAACCATATATTAAAATATAATTAGCCACTAAACACATCTTAAGGTGTTACAATCTTCCCCTCTTAAAGAAATTCGTCCCCGAATTTAAAAATATACTGCTACGTGTACCTTCAAAGAGAGATTGCAAACTCTCAATTCTCGCTCGCAGCCTCCCAAGTGACTACCTCACTATACGGCTACGTCCAAGAAAAACCCTTCACAGATGGCAGGACCCTTGACCGAAGTTCCTCCACCTGTCGAGCCACTAACACAATTGGTTGCTGGTGAACCAAAAGATCGGGTCAAGCCAAATGGCCTGGTGCCAAATCATGTGAGAAAGGTCATGAAGGTAATTGTAAAGTACCGACACAAGGAATACGGGTGAATACTCAATAATCTGGGCAGAAGTGCCAAATTAAAGGCAACGAAACTAACTCGCTTATAGGATCTCAAAAGGACCTACAATCCTGAGATAAGCTTCCCAAAACTCAACACGTCATCTATCAGAAAAATACGTAGGAATACATGATCTGCCACTTCGAACTCAAGTCTACGACCAACACGGTCGGCATAAGACCTCTGTTTGCACAGGGCTACTCTCATCCTGACTTGAATCAACTGGATCATCTCCGAAGTCTCTAGACTAGCTGGGGTCTAAAAATCCTACTTACGTAGAGTCAGAAAAACAACAGACCGGTGATCGACCCGACATAACCCCTAAACCTAAAGGTTGCCAATTGGAACGCTCCCTGATAACTGCTATCAAAGAAGTATCCTAACGATGGCAAGTGACGATCCCAACCGCCGAAAACAATTAACACATACGCACAAACTTAACAAACCGAGCAAACTGAGTATAACCGGACGACAAGCATCCGAATGGAGTCACACCTTGACTAAACCTAGGTAGACACCATAACGAAATTCGGGGAAATCTGCTCCCACTCCCTCTTCGGAATGGTTAAAGTTGCAACTCTCCAGTCGGTCTCAGATACTCAACCCAAGCACAAAACAAGACAAACACCTTGAAACGAAACCCGTAACTTCTCTTTACATCCCTGCCCACCCGTAACTATCTCACAAGTCACGCCAATGTTGGTGGAACTTGAATGAATACAGAGAGTTGACTGATGTGCTTGCTCTTGGATTTCACATCTTTACCCGATAATATCAGGTACACAAATGCGTCCCTAACTTAGCACACCTGTGTCACAAATCAAGGACTCCGAATCATTACCCAGCCGAGTATGCTCAAGTATCACTGACGAACGAGCAACGGCGGGCAGTGTCTCGCGAAAGCGATTAAGGTAAAGTGGTCGGGCGCGGACATGAGAAAGCTGTCCCCTCCGTAGAGACGAACTTAAGCTGTACTCAACGATCACACAAGAATCTGAAAATCTGCAGAAGACTATCACAACAATCAAATCCGCTGTAGGAAGATGTACGTTAAGCTCTGGTGGTCCGTGAAAATCTGACACGACTCTCGAACAAATAGTGTCTCCAAATCTCCAACGCAAAACCACCGCGGCCATCTCCAGATCATGAGTGGAATATCCTTCTCGTACTTCCTCCAAATGTAGGGAAGCAAAAGCGATAACTCTATAGTGTCACCTCAGTACACACTCGAGCCCCACTCAAGAAACATTACAGTTAGACAACAAGGTCGCCCGAACCAAAAGCAAAGAAAGAACTAATGCAGTTGTTAACCGAATCTTCCACTGCAGAAAACTCCGCACACATGCCTCAGTTCAAAGAAAAGAAACCTCTATTCCGGTCAATTCAGTCAACGGTGCAACACTACACTAGCAATCCTGCACGAAACGGCGGTATAAACCCGCTAAGCCCAAAATCTGCAGACCTCTGCCCTGCACACAAGTCTGGGCCCAAGCTGTACGGCCACGATCTTCCTCGGAACTATACAAAACCGTCTCCCGTGACTACAAGACCTAGGAGTCAACACAAGAAAGCCTAAAGGAACACTCCGAGAATCTAGCAAATCGCTGGGGCTATCCCAGTATCTGCATAACAAATCCTCAAGTGCTGTTCCTGTTCCTCAAGACACATTAATTAGACCAGAATGTCGTAAATCACACAACAATAACTGGTCGAGGAGCGGCCTGAAGAAATCTCGTTCATCATATCTACGAATGCTGCTAGGGCATTGGTGAGTCTAATGACACACCAAGACACACAAAGCCCGTAGCACGCATAAGGAAGTCTTCGGAATGCCATCACTCCGAACCCGCAACAATGATGACCTGATCCCAAACAAACTTAGAAAATGTCTTGCACTCTGGAGCTGATCGAAGAAATCGTCAATGCGAGGTAAAGGATACCTATCCGCACCGTAAGCCGGTTCTATTGACGACCCGTCGATACACAATCTCAAACTGCCGTCTTTCTCCTTGACGAACAGAAGTAGGAGCTCCTCAAGGCGAAATACTCAGACGCCCGAAACTCCCCCAATCAACAACTCTGCAACTGATCCTCAAACTCCCTAAGCTTCGCCAGCTCATCTGGAACAACGTCGGAAAACTCTCGCATGAAAGGAACCAGGTCCAACAAACCAACTATAGCTACGGTATCACAAATGAACGTCAAGAATCCACGACATCTCCTCAAAAGCCGACTAGCGAAACAGGCTGAATTCAAGTTGTGAGAGGCGGCACCACTGTCCACCTGCACAACAAGAACTGGCTCACCGGGGAAAACAAAAACCTGAATGTTTCCTCACAGTAGTCCACAGATGCCTAGCACGTAGCTAACCAGTCCGTGCCCAGGAGAACGCCAAATCCAACATCTCTAGAAGGATCAAAGTGACGGACGAATCTCCATCTCCTATCCGATTGGCACACAACTGAAATACGTGTTGCACAACAAAAGAATCGCTGACAGTAGTTAACTCAAACAAACGGATAATCTATCCAACACGACTCTCGTCCCAACCACGGCACAAGTGTGGAAAACAAACAGATACATCAAAAGAATATATGAATTAAGGATACCTGAACACTCTGCATAGGACGCCCGTGCGTCCCGATGAGTAGAAGCAAACTCCTGTGTCTGCCCCCTACCCGCAACAGACTGAACTTCTCCTCTACTAGACTGACCCCTCTGAGCGAACCTTCCACGTCCACGACCTCTCTGAATATTTCCCTGACGAGGTGCTAAGGAACAATGTCTGACGAAGTGCTGAAGGCTTCCGCATCGAAAACATCCATGTGGTGACTGCTGACCCTCCTGGGGATGAGAGCTGAACGGCTGTCCTCGTCCAAAGCATCTGCTACTCCCGCGACGGTCATTAAATCTGTCTCAACGACTAAGCCTCTGTCTCTGGGATGGTACACCGGTACGAGTCCTCCTCTGTCCCGGAACTCTCAGAGTCTCTAGAATATGTGCCTTGTCAACTGGAGCTGCATCCACTTGTGCTATGTAGGGAACAGACTGCTGCATGCTAATCGCAAGGAACAACTAAGTAACAGGAGTGACAACCTCCTGTCGCTGCGCTCGAACGACATCAACCAATGAACTCATCGTCTGGCGCATGTCCTGCATCTCTGCCACAAGCCTAGCGTGCTGATCTGTCGAAGGCTAATCCGTCTGCACTTATGCAACTAGAGTGACATCCTGGTCAGTGCTCGTCTCACCCGAACCAACTCTAACCTCGGCCCTCGCTGCATCACTCTGAGTCCCCATAGTCATCGGCGGCAAGGCTATAAATAGAGATAAGATTCGATAAGAACACGGAAATCGAATCACAAGGATATCATCAAGGAAGGAATTTCAAGAAATTTGTACTTAGGTCACTTAAGGCAAAGTACCGCATCGTGGGTATGCTACAGACATACACACACTACGTTATTCTGCTTAAGCTACCTACTTCATCATACTAATGTCATCCTACACTCCGAAAGGTAAAACCTAGCTCTCTGATACCAACTTTGTCAGGACCCGAAATTGGCACGTGACGGCCCTAATACTACGCAACGCCTAAAGACGTAACGCAGTAAAAGAAAGCCAAAACCCAGAAATCTAAGCCATTAAAAGACAAGAAAAGATAATAACAGTTTTGAAACATTTGAAATCACAACCAAAATTCTTTAAAAGTCCAGCTTTCTTTCTTTAAAATTTTGGCAGCACCTCCTTTGTAAAAACAAACCCGAAAATGGGTACAACAAATATAGATAAATAAAACATCTCCAAATGGGAGCAAATACACGCCCAAAGGCGGAAAACAATCACCACCACAAATATACGACGCCGTAGCGAAGAAATAAAGACAATAGAAAGGAAACTGTATAAAAGACAACAAATCCACAAATAATATACAATATCGTCCTCACCAAGTCTCTAAGTCAACAAAATAACAGTAGATGGAGAGTACAAGGATACATCAATATACAATACAAAATACAGATAACCACCAAAACCCACCAAAGCAAAATAGCACACTGTGAGCCGATGCGGTATCTGTAGCAAAAGATGATAGATGAATAGCCTGCCTCGACTACTCTGGGGAAACACCCTGCAAAACAACTGTGGCACAACGGGGGTGAGTTGCCAACTCGTGAATAGTAGATAACATATGCAGGTAATCGCAGATATGTACGTACATCATGAATCTAAGATTTGCAATTAACAGTAATAACAGGTCATATGAATGCAGAATAATGGAAAGTACACTAGCAGGTACAATAAATATATGAAGCAATAATGATATAACAATCAGTATGCAATAATCATGCAATAAGGATATGAGAATGTAAATATGCAACAATCATGAAAGGTGCACTAACAGGTACTACTAATACATGAAGCAGTGCATAAACAGATAACTGTGAGGTATGGAGTGAAATATGTCATTTCCATGGAATCCGGATATCGTGGTAGGATCACAATCGATCAAGACACTCAAAATTCCAATTCCTAAAATCAGCCTCCAATTGGCTCTCATATCACATAAGTCTCACATCTCCTCAATGTACCATATCGAATAGATCCCCTATATCCCGAATGTACAAATCATGTGAGTCTCGTATATACCCAATATCCAATCTCAAATGAATCACCTATATCCCAAATCAAATCTCAAGTAAATTTCTAACATCCTAAATATATTTGCATAAATAAATATGATGAGGTCAATACACATATATTAGCGTCCCACTCCACTAATATTGGTGTAAGGGTATATATAACAGCGTCCTAACCCACTGTTATATATACACAAGTAATTAGAAATATCATGAAACCAATGTGCCAAGCATCAACACAGAAATACTGATCTATCAGATGATGTCACCAAGACTGGCATCCTGATAGGTACGTATCATACGCTATACCGAAAGCTTGAGTGCCTAGCTCTGACACTCGCCTTTCGACATATCCATATGTACATGACTCCCGTCGGTATCCTCATGATAACCTCCGAGTCATTGGTTCTGTCACCGGATGGTATGGTTCCCCTGCCGGGCTCATCGGCGTGGTACATCGACATCCCTTCCTTGCCCCGGGGCTCCTCCGGGCCCCACCATGTACCCTCTACTGCCTCGACGCCTCCTCGTAGGGGTATATATAAATCAGAACCGATAAAACTCATGGTGGATGCGCAAATATCATATCAAGGAAACCGGGTTTTTCAATTAATGCATAATTTCATGAACTCCCGAGGTTCCCAAATCCAGAAAACATCATGAAAAATCCATATATGAATGCGCAAATCCAAGAATACAATATGTGCGACATAACTGAAATGTAAGCATATAAAAGGAAGAAACCGCTAAGTAACATCGGTAAAGGTAAATTTGTAACTGTAACTGATATATGTGTAACATACAGGTGTAACAAGGTATAGGTATCTACCTATAAGAACTGATGTAGTATACCCCCTGGGTATAAGTGGAATATGTGAGCAAGGTATACCTGTAGCTAAAAGTCATATGTGCTGAGTAATATGAGTCGATGTCGCAAGTCCCTAACCAAGCAATATAATATCTATAAGTGGTTTGTGTGTGTTACATGGCAATTATTGACGGTGTGTGTAGCATAGAATCCGTGCTCATGCAACATGAATCGTCAATAATATGTGCAGTGTCCTATGACTACTAGTCACCGTACAACTACATCTAAGTAATAGGGTGAATGCACAATTCTGAATATAACATAGAATATGCGACAAGAATTAACATTCCTAGCCCAGACGCATAACGCCATACGGGAGATTCCTCTATAGATGTTAAATCTACTCACCTGGTCGCGTGCTATACGTAGCTGACCACCTACTTCCCTTTCGTTGCTGTGTCCGACATACCCGCCTGCGAACCTAGAAATTATACAAGAAATCCATATATAAGCAAAATATCTCGCAAAACGCGATATCGAAACCAAACGAGAAACTCGCGTAGCGAACTAAACGCGCGTGTGCACGGTACACTGAAACGTGTATATACGCGTCTAAAACTATCCGATACGCCGCGACATGCTGGATCACAGAACCCACTCACGTATCGCGCGTATCGCGCAACAAAAACGAACTAGCAAATCGATATTTGATCCCAGATTTTGCTACAGGTAAAATCTCACAAAATTGCACATGCCAACATACTAGAAAACACAGCAGACTACCATAGGAAAAACCCCAACACCCCAGCCCGATACCCGGCTGCAATTTGCGGCCAGAATGCTTAAATTTGCGGCCTGGTTTGGGAATGGAGGATTCGTGTTCTAGTGGTGTGGTCTAAACCGAGTAACCATGCTCCAGTTTCCTCAATTTTTCCCTGAAGGATCCGGATTAAAAGTAGATCACAAAAAGCTAAAAAATCGCTTAAAACACTAATTTTGCACAAAATGGAAACCCTATGGTATTTTAGTGAAATCTGGGGTTAATCCCAGTTAAGGTGACCCTAATAACACTTAAATAGGCAGAGTTAACCAATACAATCATCACTTAACCAAAACCCAACACAAATCACCATAATTAGCACAAAAGTTAACTTATCACAAACTGAAGCTAAACAACACACAAGCTTAGCAACTAGGGGATTGAGTTCAGAAATTCTACTCTAATGGACCCTAGGAAGCAGGTGAAGAAGAAGAACCGAGTTGCTACAGTTGCTGGTGATGCAGGTGATGCATGTTGCTGCTGCTGCAATGAAGCTGCTGCTGATGCTGCCTGTGCTGATGCTTATGCTGCTTGCTGCTGATGGTGCTGCTGTTGGTGCTGTTGCTGGAGCCTCTGCTGCTGCTGCTGAGCTGCTGGTGTGCGTGTGAGAGAATGAGAGAAAAGAAAATGAGAGGGAGAAATGAGAGCAAAAGGCAAAACCCCTCCCTTCTCTTTCTTTTCCCTCATTAAATGAGGCATGGCTCACACCATGTAGCACCATGCTCTTCTCTCTCTTTGGTCAACAAAAGAAAATCATTTTTCAAACCCTTTTTCATTTTTTTTAAAAACAACCATACACAATTAAAACCTAAAAGCACCTAATACCATTATTAAACTAGATTAGGAAAAATGGTTAGCTCACCATGATTGCTAATCATGGTCAGACCCCAAATTAACACCCTAGTTAACATGCACAAGTGTGTGCAAGCATAGAAAAATTCTAATAAAATATTCATTATATAGGATAAAATATTTGAAAATCAATTTGGTAAATTTTTTATTAAAAACCATATATTAAAATATGATTAGTCACTAAACACATCCTAAGATGTTACACTTCTCATGATCCACTTGCTCCCTATGGGTTTTACCCCTTCAGGTGCAACTTCCAAAGTCCACACTTAGTTGGTGTACATGGATTCCATCTCAGATCGCAATACTCCAGCCATTTCATAGAGTCCCCACTCTTGATGGCCTGCTCAAAACTAGTTGGGTCATCATCTTCCATGATGTAATCCTCACTCCTACTGTCATTGAGAAAACCGTAGCATCTCTTTGGCGAATGAGGAACCCTACTAGATCTGCGGAGAGGCTGAGATTCGTCGGGAACTATTGAATCCTCCGGCTCCACCAAATCATCAACTTTAGTTTGTGTAGCTGGAACTTCTTCCAGTTCTACCACATGACAACTAATTTTCTTTTCAAGAAATTCCTTTTTCTAAAAAGGTGGCATGCCGAGAAACAAAACACCTTTTGTTCCTCGGTGTGGTAGAAGATATACTCTCACGAATGTTTGGGATATCCAACAAACTTACAAAGAACTGACCTTGCCTCGAGCTTATCCGGATTTTTCTTTTCAACATAGGTCGGACAACCCCATATCTTAACTCGTTTAAGACATGGTCTCTTCCTATACCATATTGCATATGGAGTGGTAGGCGCTGACTTGGTCGGAACCCTATTCAATAGGTATGCGGCTTCTCAAGCCCATAACCCCAAAAGGAAATAGGCAACTCAGCAGTACTCATCATGGAGTGCACCATATCTAATAGGGTGAGATTCTTCTGCTCCGATACACCGTTATGCTGTGGTGTATACGGAGGAGGAAGCTGAAAGAGAATCCCATTCTCTTTTAAATGGTCCAGGAATTCTGTGCTCAGGTATTCTCCTCCTCGATCAGATCGACGGATTTTAATACTTTTACCTATCTAGTTCTCAACTTCATACTTATATTCGTTGAATTTCTCAAAAGCTTCAGACTTGTGTTTCAACAGGAACACATGTCCGAAACTTGAGAGATCGTCAGTGAATGTAATGAAGTATGAGGAACCATTCCTGGCATGTATAGACATGGGACCACATACATCACTATGTATTAGTCCCAAGAGTTCAGTAGCTCTTTCTCCATGTCCAGTAAACGGAGTTTTGGTCATCTTACCTTCGAGACATGATTTGAAAGTTTCATAAGATGTAAATTCGAACGGATTCAAATATCCATCCTTATGAAACTTAGCTAGTCGTGTCGCATTGATATGACCTAGTCTATAATGCCACAAGAAGGATTCGTTCATTTCTGAACTTTTCCTCTTGTGTGTGTTCTGTACGTTAAGAAATGTAGTTTGATTTAAAACGTATATGCCATTACATAACATGCCAGATCCAATAAAATTTTATTTAGGAAAATGTTCATAACATTATCCTGTAATACAAAATTATATCCTTCTTTACTTAATAAAGAAACTGATATAATATTGCATATCAGGTTCGGTATGTAATAACATTCGTTCAGAATCAATGTCTTACCAGTTGGTAATATAAGGTGATATTCGCCAACTGCTTTACAACATTTGCACCAATCCTTACTTATAAAGAATGATCACCCCTTCTCAAATGTCTTTTTTTCTTTAGCCCATGTAACATATTACATATGTGGGATCCTGATCCAGGTATCTAATACCCAGGACGTAGAGTGTACTGAGAAATAGTTCTCGGTGACAAACACACCCGAAGAAGATGCATCAACATGCTCATTCCTCATTCGGGTCGCGTTGGAATCTGGATATTCCCCTATTTGCTACTCGGACTTATAACAATTATAAGATAGAGCGGAATCAACGTTCACCAGCTCAGTATAACAAGCGGGTTCGGTCAATACATCCATATTATTATATTGATTAAGGTGTGTCATGGTCGCTACCTAGAGAGAGAGAGAGAAGAAAACACTTAGTGTATGCTCTTGCAAGATTAGATTGGTTATTATCTTATCTAATCAGGATGGCTCCCGCTGTTTTTATCAAATCTTCCTTTAAACACTAAAAGGAAAGACTAGCCGGGATTAATTACACCCTACAAGTTCGCCAATCTTTCAGTCAGGCCAGTGTCGGTACTTTGAAGGAGGTTCCCTGTGCTTTCACACGCACCTAATAAAAATAAACATCGTTTTCCTAGAGTCATAACCCCGTTAACACCTTTCTAGTCACCTACTTAATCGGTTAATTGTAAATTGCAAAACTCTCCCAGGAGTAACTCTTACTCGAAATGGGTATCGGGATCTAACTATCTCATAGAAGGTATGAAATCTCATTGCAAATTTCAACACATGAAATTCCCGATAATGTTTTGCCCCTAATAACTTATGACCTTGGTTATGGTCAACAAATCATAAGCGCTAGGCAAGTTCAACCAGCCATTGCCTGATTGAATTAAACCCACTCGTACGACCCTTGGCTATGGTCAACAAAGCCGTACGACTACCCTAATCCAATCGCATCATATGGTTGCAGATAAGCACTAATTAGCTACTGCACACTACGCCTTGGCTATGGTCAACAAACGTAGCACGAATACTAAATAACACTTATCTGAAATGACGGAGGGCTACGACAAGTTTTTAAGAAAACCTTTTGCGTAATGAACTTGATATCATTGTAGAATCGAGTGATTTTGAAATGGAGTGGTTTAAGATTCTCTTTTTAAAATCGAATAGTTTTCAAAACAAACCGAGTAGGTTGTAGCATTTACTAGCTTTTGCTAAAGAGGTCATTCCCGGAGAAGGGATCTCGGCTCTTTCCTCATCGAATGAGGTGCTGGATATTCATCAAGGAATACCGCAATGCAAAGCAAGAACTAGAGCTATCTTTTTGAAAATTTAATTCTACAACATCTTTCGGTTTCTTTCCTTTTCATTAATCTCATTAATGAATTCTCATCATTTATGCTTCCTAAGCATCATACAAGAAACGAAAATACAACGTACGCTTATGCCATCCGCATTCGCTATGGGGTCCCGTCATGCACCGTTAGGTTAGTTAACTAACGACAGAGCGGTGGAAGGACTAGCGCGGATTCAAAACATAAGCAACGTTTATTATATATCATATATATAATATAAAGCATTCGTCTCACGCAGTTATATGATCTCATCATAGAACATTGCAGCAGAAGTCAACATATGAAATATTGGATATACTAGGAGGTCCATGTTTTAAATTAAGCCAGTAAAAACCACGGATTCCACCGTCGTGATGAATAGCCAAACCCACATCCCTAGACCCCTGCGAGAGCGGCAAGCAACCCTACCAATTCTAGAGTTAGGAGACCCGGTCTCGACTCCTCGAGATGGTCTCCTACTGGACTCTAGAACCCGGTTACTTGTGCTCCCCACCTTGGGTCTATCCTAATGCGGAAAAGTAAATAATATACATCAATGGTGACATCATCCTCAACCCGGAAGTGTCCCAATAAAAGAATATTACATATAAGTTTTTACATTAATGAAAATGAAAAACTCTCACCTCACGAAAAAAAACCCAGCTATTCAAACACGAAGATCCAATATAACATATCACAGCAACACATAACATCGCATGTCATCAACATAAGTAAATATGTGTATCTCAATTGTCGTTGACGTATAGCAATGAAACCAGCGATACACCACATATTACACTTACGGTCGCAGAAAATAAAGTGAAAACTACAACAGTTGGAATCCGCACCATCCTTAGACATCATAAACTGGAAATATCACATACTTCGGATTTCATGCCTAAGCGTATATATTCCTTAGACATCATAAACACGGAATATCACATATTCCGAATTTCATGCCTAACATTATAAACCCAGCATTTTAGTCTCAAATTGAAAACACTTTTCAATATCTAGTCGGGCAATTCAACAAGATTCCCGGCTATTGATCGAATGCTCGTCGGAAACATTAGTAGACGGCCGCACCCCTGATGCCATCGACGAAGTGCACTTAGGCGGAACACCGCGGCCGCTAGCATCCGAACAGATGCTTTTGGCTATGGGGTTCTCCTACAGTCATTTGGTCGGGGCGATGGGGCGTGGCTATCTAGTAGTGTTACCCGTTGAGCATTCACGTACTATACGAGATTGCGACGGAGTTTTGATCCGAATCAAAACCCCGTGGCAACCGATCAAAAGAGACTAAATTGCTAGATTTACAAAGTATTAACTAGTTTTCACAAAACTAATTATTATGGATTCAAAATATTGTATCATAAATCACAGATATCTAGACGAAGTTAAACATTTCGGTCGATTTATCAAACACCCAAAATTCACAGAGACCTCAATACTTGAATCACAGTTAAAAATACCCAGACAGTGCGCCAAGCACCTACGGACCTACACAAGAAGGAACGCTCCCTGCCTCACCAACGGCCACGGAACCGCCGCCAAAGTCATGCTTTGGTCGTTCTTCCGTGGTCGTTTGGTCGAGTTGGGCCTTCGTTTTGCTTGTGGGTCCATAGAAAACCCTGCACAATTTTCTGAATATTTTTAATTAGAAAAATTACAATTTTTGAAAAATTTCCAGAGAGTGGGTTTTCCGAGTTTTCGAAAAGCCGATCGAACACTTGAACTTCACCTAGACTACTCCTAATACTCTAGCATGGCTCTGGTACCACTGATGGGTTCTCTTAGCTTCCCCGACGGGTTTCGGCAAGCATCAAGTATGCAATTTTAAAAATTTAGGGTACCGAGCGAGCCCGACCAAGGATCTAACTAGAGAATTAGGGTTTAACTAAGCAAGCAAACAACTTTACTCTAAGTGAACACGGAATACAACCTTTGTAGACCGGTCCTTCACTTCTAAAGCTCCGTGTAGTAGTCCATTAGATCCAAGTGGTGCTCTCCCGGACTCTTGTTAGGCTCCACTAGGCGAGAGGAACGAGGCCGAAGATGATCTACGTTGAAGAATATCTAACTAAAGCAACCTCTTCACTAATTTAGAATTAGTGAATGAAACAACCTATACTAAATGGCTAGTTTGGTATAGATTGGTGAAGTAGGAATTTTGCTCACTTTAGAATTATTTCTCTCTCTTTCTTTTCTTCACTCAAGAAAACCTAGTGAGCTCAAATGAGCTAAAGAAGAAGATGAAGTAATGAATTATAGCAACTATGGGTGCGAAAATATCATATAAGATATTTGTAGAGACTTAACCATGGATAAAGATAACGGTTGGGTTAATATATATCTAGAGTAAAACAAAATTAGTGGACTAAGTCAATGTTTCCACAAGCTTCTAAATGAATCTTAAACTATGCCTTTTTCCACCTTATTTTATTTTTCTCTTAATAATTAAATCCCCAAAATTATCTTAAGTATGGTATGAGTCTCATACACCTATGTCCAATGTATAATCAAGTATGACACAATAAATATATTAACATATATCACATATATATTAAATGTATAAGTAGAAAAGAAATTCTTAACTGAGCTAATATTAGTTAATATATATTAAAATATCAAATATATAATTTAATAAATCAACGCTTAATTTAATAATCCGGCTATATCATATATAACAGAATAATATCATATATCGCGAGATTAGAATATGGTATCACATACACGTATTAATCTCGGTCCCGCGCATATCACATATGTGCCCTACTTCGTTTCGATTGAGTCAGGAAACCTCTGTGTAGGACACTAAAGACTCGTCAATACGCCGACAGTAAGTAATGATCATATCAGTTACCCACAAGCCGTCAGCGGTACTAGTTGGACGTAATGGCTACCCGTCTATTGAGCGATCAGAAGATCAACAAGCAAGCTGGTTCATATTCCCGTGAATCCAATAAGTAACACTACCGTACAGTCCGGTCTCTTCGTCTGATATGTTGCATATCTAGTACGGGGGTGGTAAACTGCAGGGTTGTCTAGCACGGCAGCAAGTTTTTGGGAGGTATCGTCCATGCCAATTTTAAAAATTTACCGTATTAGCTAACCCTAACCCTAGAATCGATACTAGAAAATCCGACGAAACATAATGTAAACACTTTACATCTAAGTGAATGAGGGAATACAACCTTTGTAGACCGGTCCTTCACTTCTAATGCTCCGTGTAGTAGTCCCTTCGCAGCGAGTTGTGAAGACCCGGACTCTTGTGATGGTTCATATGAAGAAATGAACACACTTGCTTAATGTCTTCGAGGCCGAAAAAGATCTACGTCGAGGAGACTCAAGCTCATGCTACCTCTTCACTAATGGTGAGATTAGTGAAGCAAACACCATAAACTAAATGGCTAATAGTAGAGGATGATGAAGTAGGAAATGGTCTCTCTTTAGTTTTCTTTTTCTCACAATATTTTCTCACCTTGGAAAAAGCTAGCAAGCTTTCCATGAGGAAGAAAAATGAGAATGAACTCATTAGAGAGTGAGAAGAGCAACCATGGGTGAGTTAGTGTCATACAATAACCCATGTAGAGAGTTAACTATGGTTGAGGATAATGGTTAGGTTTATAAATATCTCAAGGAAAACAAAAAGAGTGGACTTGGTCAAGGGTTATCCAAAGCTTTCTCAAGGCTTCTACCATGACAAAATACCACCATTTTAGAATTACTTAGATAAATATAAACCCTAGGATTATCCTAACTATAGTGTAAGTCTAATACATCCATGAAGCATGTATCATCAAGCAAGACACAATAAAATGTACATTAATATATATCACATATATACTATGTGCACAATCAAGTGAGAAAAGAAATCATAAGTGAGCTAATATTAGTTAATGCACATTAATATATCAAATATATAATTATACATTAGATTATTAAACCAACACTTGATTTAATAATCCGTCTATATCCTGTATAACCGAATAATATCAAATGCAACAACTTATCGAATCAACCTTTGATCCAATAACCGGGCTATATCACATATAAAAGACCAATGTCACAAGTCACGAGAATAGAATGTGGTATCACATACGCGCATTAATCTTGGTCCCGCACATATCACATATGTGCTCCTACTCCACTTCGCATGAACCAGGAAACCTCTGTATAGGACTCTAAAGACTCGTCAATATGCCGGCAGTAGGTGATGATGATATCAAACACCCACAAGCCGCAAGCGGTCTGCTAAACGTAACGGCCACCCGGGTATTTAGCAATCAGAAGATCAACAAGCAAGCCTGCTCATACTCCTGCGAATCCAATCAGTAATACTACTGTACAGTTCGGTCTCTTCGTCTTATATGTCGCATATCAAAGCCTGGGGGTGGTATAACGTAAAACCCCAATAGCTTGATAAGTCATGCCGATGCAAGGTCCATAACGATTCGAGAAACTACTGGTAACACTTACCAGTAAATTTCAGCAACCCTGGCCAGGGATTTCATGTTATGGCCAATCGAGCATAGCGCAACTTTAACTCCCAATACCGAGAGAGACGAAACCCGTCCTATCGCTCATTGCCTCCATGTGATTCGGGACTGTACCCAAAAACCACCTTTTTGCACGATCTCTTGACCGTGGTATGGTGGAAATCAATGCACAGTGGGAATCACACAAGACTCTATGACGATCTCGGGTCTACAGACTAACCTGTACCAGTGTCACCAGAGAAATGCTATCCGATGATAGGTATAATACCATCTAGGAGTTCTCGGCGAGTTCGTTCAGTATACCCAGTCTCCACTGAGCACCCGTGTACCTTCTCTGATGTCAAACACCAATGGATATGGGATCATCCATCACCCATCACATGGGTCGAGAAGCATATACGCTAGTCTACTCTGGAGTATCGATGCCCTGTCTCGATACTCCTACGACTAGGAGTATTTGAACGATGTACTTGTCGGCTACCCATGTCCCCACTAGTATGATCTGCATCATAGTCCTGGTAGTCAAGTACTCATCCTAAGGGCTTTATCAACATGTAATAGAGGGACAATAAGTGTACATGTTAAGATAAAGAGCAACCTGATAGCATACTATCATATCGACCAAGAAAGTCCTCCCTATATATGACCAAGCATCCACTACAATATACATCACATTGACAGTAATGGCCTCTAGGACATCCATATAACTAACAATCTCCCACTTGCACTAAGGCCATCTGTTGTAGTATCTTATACCCAACAATATAGCAGTGGTTGTTGTATCCCATACTCAACCATCCCATAGAAGTCTCTCTAGGGGTAAGGCCTTTGTGAGTTGATCCGCTGTGTTATCCTTCGTGTCTACTCTCCTGACCTCGATCCTTAGGTGATCAACCATCTCCCTGATCAGGTGATACTTGCCTCGGAAATTTTTTGGAACGCTGATGGGACTTGCGTTCCTAGGCCAAAGCCACAACTCCATTGTTGTCACAATAACAGTTATTGGATGCTCAAGGGTAGGAACCTTGCTCATCTCATGAACAAGTAATGCCCAGACAGCCACTTTGGCAGCATCATTGGTAGCAATGTATTCAGCCTTTATCGTATAGTATGTCACGGTATCTAGCTTGGAACTCTTCCAACATACCGTCCCTGCACTAAGGGTAAAGACATTTCCTGCGACTGACTCTCAGTCGGCATTATCACTCTTGAAGCTCGAACCAAGAATTTTCTTTTAGTGCTTCTCAAGTACTTAAGAATGTCCTCCATAGCTGTCTAGTGATTCTCCTAGGATCCGATTGATTCCTGATCACTACACCTAGTGAGTCATCTACATCTGGTCTGTTACATAACATCACATACACTGATAGAGCCTACTGCCGAAGCATAGGGCATCCCTTGCACGGGAGCTCTCTCCAAATCAGTCTCAGAAGACATCTTTTTGGAGAGAGTGATTCCTAGGTAAGTGGGCGAACCACCACTCTTAGAATCTTCCATACTAAACCCCTTTAATATGGTGTTAATGTACCTGGATTTGGGACACTCCCAACATCCACTTTATATCTATCACCATAGATCATAATCCACAAGATGTAGTAGGTATCATCCAGATCTTTATTGAGAATCCCCGTGATAAGAGGAGCTTGACCGAGTGTAGCATAGGAAACTATTTCCTCTCTACAATCTTCTTGTATATACAAGGTTCATCTACCTTTTTGATGAAGTCAAACTCTTTGACTGTCATATCAAAACTGATGTTCCAACTCCATGATGCTTGCATTGATCCTGATGGACTTAAGCATAGCTTTGAAAGTCTTAACTTTTCCATTTACACCAAGAATCTTCTCAAGATCCATTTGCTCCCGATGGGTTTTACCCTTTAAAGTGCAACATTCAAAGTCATACTTTGTTGGTGTACATGGATTCCATCTTTGATCGCATAGCATCCAGCCATTTCACAAAGTCTCCACTTGTGATGGCCTGCCTGAACATAGTTGGGCCATCATCTACCATGATGCTATCATCGCTCCCACTGTCACCGTAAATACCGTAGTATCTCTCAAGTAGATGAGGAACCCTACCAGATTCGCGGAGAGGCTGAGGTTCGTTGGAGACTATTGAATCCATTGGTTTCACCAAATCATCAGCTGTTAGTTTGTCAAGATGGAACTCCTTCCAGTTCTACCTCATAACCACTAATTCTTCATAAGAAATACCTTTTCTAAAAAGGTGGCATGCTGAGAAACAAAACGCCTTTTTCTCCTCAGTTAGGTAGAAGATATTCCCTCACAAATGTTTAGGATATCCTAACAAACATATACAATCCTGACCTTGCCTCCAGCTTGTCCGGATTTTGCTTTTCAACATAGGCCGGACAACCCCATATCTTAACTCGTTTAAGACATGGTCTCTTCCCACACCATATCTCATATGTAGTGGTAGGCCCTGATTTGGACGGAACCCCATTCAATAGGTATGCAGCTTCTCAAGTGCATTACACCAAAAGGAAACAGGTAACTCAGTAGTACTTGTTCACAACAGAATATTGCTTTTACTACTGCCCATTCTTATGCTCGTTTGCTTATCGGTAGGTACTCTTGAGCCGCGTTTGCTCGTTAATTGCAGGATACAAGTTCTCAGCTCTAAACAGTGAAATTCATGGAAAAGCACGACAAATTCCGGATTACTGCCAACCACAGATAAAACACGGGTCTCCGCTCTCTATCCGTATGTTGCCGCACACCGGTTTAAGGGACAAAATGGCAAATCAATATCATTTTCATGCACAAAGCTCAATGTCAACACAAGATCCAACATATCTACGCGGAGCTCAAGAAAAATCATGACAAAAGATCCATATTACATCACCTTTTGTTCTGCTGAAATTCTGGAAATATTGTGAAGAGATTCTGAGAAACAACATATACCACACTGAAGAGTATTAAAAACCAGTGAAAACCACCAAATTTCATGGCCTAACTCCTCTTTATGGTCGCGGTTCCGCGGCATAAGCGCGCTTAGGCCGCGGAACCGCGGCCGTATAGGCTCGTCAGTTGAAAACTTTTCAGGGGCTGTTTGGACAATTCATATAGTGTCAGAATGTTGCCCTAGATTCTCTGTTTCCTGCCTATAAATTGCCCAGAACTTGCCAAGCCATGGATGTTCTTTTCATGCCCTCTTTTTGTTAGTTTTTAGTTTACTTCTTCTTCTTCATCTTTCCTCCATTAAATTGTTGTGAGAGCTTTTGAGTGGATGTTAAATGAAGATGAGGGTTATTTTGTATCATTCTTTTTGCTTAGCTTCCCCCTTGAGCTCTCTACCTTAACTTGATCTTGCAACCTCTTAAGTGAGCTTGCAAGTTTAAGCTTTGGCCAATGATCTCAAGGGGTTGTATCATTTTGGAATCAATAATGTTCTCACTTTTGTGCTTCATTCTCCATGAGTTCTTTGCCTTTTCTTGATCTTGCAACCTCTTAATTGAGCTTGCAAGTTTAAGATTTGGTCATTGAACCCATGTCTTGTTTTGGGTTCTATGGTTCCTAGTTTCAATTTTTGCTCATTTACTTTCTTGCACTTAAATTCCATGCACTTTCAATTACTTGCTTGTAATCTTTTCTTTTCTTTGTTTATCTTTTCTTTTGCTCTTTTTGGTTCGTTTTGTGAATGGTTGTAATATGTTGTTGTTAAGAATAAATACAATATTGTAAGTTAAGGTTTCATTCCTCATTTCCTTTTCCCGTTATTTTCCTTTGAACTCCGCCCAAACGTTACGCAAGCGCTCCGTTAGGCACCCTGCCCTATCCAGGTAACGGTGATTCCTAACCACGACCGGTTGCGTTCGGTTTGGCCGGAGGCGAAAGCAAGAGACAAGAACGGAAGGACAAGGGTAAATAAGCCGGATTCCACGAATACCGTGCTTAAATCCCCTAATCCACATTGTTGCCGATTGCTCTAGCTTCAATTGGTCAAGACTCGGCTCAAAGGTTTTGAGTGCGGATTTCTTTAGCTTACACTTTCGTATCTTTGTCTTAACAACTTTATACTTGCATATAAAACACATAGGTTAGAATTGAACAAACATATACACATTCTTTATTGACTCGTCTAAAACTCGAACGGACATATAACCAACTCCTTGTGGATCGACTCGTGCTCAACCGGCTAGCTGCAAAGCGACACCGTCCTGATCGCGGTTATAACTTTAGAACTTTGAACATCCGACACGCCAAAAGCGTGCGATCAAATGGTGCCGTTGCCGGGGAGACGGTAACGTATTTTCTTTCTTGTTATTCGGGTTAATATTCTTTTTGTACATATTTATAATCAAATAAATAATCTTTTTGTTATTTTTGATAATTTTTGTGAGCAAGTGTGCAGGCTAATCTGGAGCAAGTACAGTAATCCAAAAAGAAAACAGAGGTTTTTATTTTAAAGAAGAGAAGAAGTGGAGTTCGTTGACCAAAGACAAATCCCCAAGTCAACATTTTGACCGCGGAACCACGGTCAAAAGGTTCCTTGAGCGGCAGTTCCGCGGTCCCATTGATGCCTCTGTGCCCAATTTTTTCTCCACCCCTTTTTCTTTTCTTTTATCTTCTCTGTGAATTCCACCATACTGTATTTTCTGCTGATTTTTGCGGATTTGCGAACTGCGATTGTGGGGAGCAAAGTGTACGTTCAAGGCTAAGGTGATTGCAAAGTACAGTGCCAAAGATCCGGGTAATTTGACCCGCGCAAGCGAACTTTTCAAGCTTACCGGATTTGATTCAATGGGGGGTTTTCTAAACCCGAAAACTTAATGGTACGTACTTTACTAACACCTTCTTCTCAAATCTGACACATCCACTATAATATCTTTGCAGGATTCTTTGCAAGTCGCTACCAAACGCAAGAAAAAATTGACTAACCCGTATTTGTTGCAGTGCCGTGCTTAATATAAAAAACGATTGTTTGATTCTTTATAGAATTTTTATTAAATTGCGCATTGCATATATTAATACGGACTTAAGGGCAAGCGAACCCCACAATATACGGTAAAGGATTTCATCACCTTTTCCGTGGCCCACAAATCACGAACTTGAGCATAACGTTTACCCGCACAAATTTTAAAAGAAATTAGACTTTAAGCCTTAAGGACTCCGCGCTCACTAGGAGAAGTTAACTGTGTTTAGAATACCGCTTACGATATATTGTTTACGGGGTGTCTAGGAAAGTGTTCACGGCGAAACCGCCAAAAGAGAAAGGGTTATTTAATTAAGGACATTCGCGAAAGTGTCGGAAAACCTCCCCTTATCTCTGCACTTATCTGGCCTCGTGATCAGTATATCTTGAGCTTGTTTCTCGACACAGTTTTTCTTCGACAATCAAGTTCTTGAGCAGGTCTAGTTGACCTAGGTGAACCCTAGACCGATTAGATGTGTGGTATTTTTGTGTCGTGATTGTTTTTTTTGGTCTAGATTCTTTTTATGTGTATATTTCATTCTTTTGTTAAAATCTAACTAAAAAAAATCACATTCTTTTTCCCCTCCTTTTCTCTGCCTTTCTTTCTTTCTCTCTTCATATCATCGGTACTCCACCTCGAAAAACTCTTGCCGAACTTTGGTATCCAATACCAGACATTACTTCTTACGGTTCTTATTTTGGCCAAACTTCGAACGATCCCACCATGCCCAAAATCTCTTTGAAAGATCGGATAGACGCGTCTAGGACCAACACTTGCCCTCCACAATCCACTTTGTATCAACCTTTTCAACCTCCCCCACCCTCTTATGTTGATACCCCTTTTGCAAGTCGTCCTTTGTCCATCGCTGAACATATTGAACAATCCTGTAGCCGATCTTTCACTCATTTCACCACTACAGATTCTTGGGATCAACAATTCCATTCACCTTCTTATCCAAATGTTGATCCTGCTCCAGTCCAGCCATTCAATTCCTACCAGTCCTACCCGACTTTTGCACCTTCCCTAGACATTGCTTCTGAACAGCCATTTGGGAGTTTTCAGTATCCAAACAACTTTGAATCTTTTACTGAAACCCTTTCACAGCCCATGTCTAGTCTGGAACAGTCTTTGGAAGACTTTAGGGTAGCGTCGTACCAACAGATGATGGATTTGAATGCGTCCATGGCCGCCCTCATACAACCTAGTGACCCGGTAGCTAGTTTTCAACTAGCTCCAAATTTTCCAATGTATGAAGAGGCGGTCGGACAGGTTGAGAATTTGAGTGGAGAGAGTGGGATGTACCCCCTTCCGAATCAAGCCTACCCGTTTCAACTTGAATCCCACAATTCCGGTTTTGAATGTCTATCTAGTGTTCCAAACGATTCATTAATTAAAGATAGAACAGATAATGAGTTGTGTGACTTTGTAGTGTTTGATTTGCCCGATTGTGAAGGGTCCTTTTCGAGTGAAACCACACCCAATCCTTTTGACCTCTACACCTCCACTCTAGAACCTGAATTGATTAATATCCATTCTTTTGTTGATGTGTCTGAGAATATTGATTTTCACTTGATTGAGGATATTGACGCCGGGAATATTTTGGATGATTAACCTGAAGATTTGGCAGAGTTTTTCTCTCCAATTCATCATCCCAAGTCATTAACCGTTTTTCCCGAACCCCACATGCGTCTTGATTTTGATGAAATTTGCATGGATAAGCTGAATTTTGAGGAAACGTTTGAGGATATTTTTGAAGATGAATCAGTTTTAATTGATGAGTCGGATTTTCCAATTCATCCTGTTCTTTTCATTGACTGTGTACACCCTCCTGAACCTTTAACCGATAACCTTCCTCAATCACCTACCTCCATCCTTTCCATCGTTCCGACCTTGAAAGAACCTGTCTCACTTTCATTTCATATGTCTGGTTTACCGAGTTCGGCGTACCCATGGTTTCTCATGAATCTTCAGGGATTTGACCCTATTTCTTGCCATATTGATAGATTAGTACAATCCATCTTTTCACATCGATCATTACAGATTGTACTAATTTATTCAATCCATTTCCACCTTCAAGTTCGTATTCCACTTCTTTCTCCCTTCCGCCATTCTTCCTCTCATATACCGAGACCGTATCCCGCTTCTATCTTCATACGGTCTCGCGTATTCTCCCTCTCTTTTCTCTACGCCTTCTTCCACCAACCTGTACATTACAGCGATAAAATCTTTGAATGGTTGGTGCTCACTTTTGGCCTGTGTAAGGCCTTGTATAGTTTAAAACTGTTTTCTTTCCCCCTAATCCTGAACTTCAACGCTTAACAGTGGAAACACTGTTTTACTTAAGTTTGGGAGGGGGAACCTTTTTGTATATATTTTTTGTTTTCCTTTTTGTTATGTATATAATTTGTTTTTAGGGAGCGCCGACAATTTTGACCCTCTTGGTATAGCCTGACAGTGAGGGCACTGTCAAGTTTAAGTTTGGGGGTGTGCTCGGTAAGCTTTCTTCTTTCGCATTCATTGTATATTTTGCATTCGCATACCTTATTAAAAACCCACAAAAATCGAAAATTTTCCAAAAAAATATAAAAACTTTGTCGTCAAGTTAGCTAATAGGGTAACTTAGATTTTTATTCTGAAATTTTGTTGATATGTTATAAATAACTAAATTCTAGGCTTAGGAATTGAATATCCTAAAAATAACGCTCATTCTGTCTAACTTTGGTAAGTATACGTCCTTACAGTTTTTTTTAGAAATAGGTAATCTTGAATTCAGTTCTTGAGTTAAGTCAAGATGAAGGGAAAGTATTGATGCTTTACTGAAGAATAAGTCTGAAAAATAGTTTCTTTTCTTGAGTTCAAATTTAAAAAGTATGTACCCTACAAACTGCACTTACACGCACCTTGAAACTTGGGATAGTAGAGGATACCTAGAAATACTCTCGCCTAAAAACCTAGTATGAAAGAAAAAACGGTAATTAAAGCTAAACACCAAAAGAGCATCATTGAAAAATATATCCGTTCTTGAAAAAGAAAAATAAAAAGAAAAGAAAAATAAATGAATAAAGTCAAGACCCGGAAACTGCTATTTACGCACACATTCAGTAATCGGCTGTTAGTGCCTCAAGAAGCATTAATAGTCGCATGAAAGGTGTGCGAGCAAATCCATCCGTCCTTAATGAAATGAAGTAGTATTAGGTATTAGGGTAAGGGCATTATAGCTTGAATGGAATTCATGAGTGTAGGGGTGCAAATACACACACACGTAGGGATATACAATCAATGTTTGGATAAAAGATAGAAATAAAAGATAAGACTTATGTTTTCTGTAAAGTTGATAAAAATCCCTGATTTGAGGCCGCACTTTAGAAGGAAAACTCAGGAGAACCAACATCTTTCTAAACTTTTTTTGGAATGTATAGGACCTAAGGTTGAATAGATAGGATGTGTCAAATATAAGGGTTGAATATTTCTAACTTAAGATTATAGAATTTCTAACATAGATACTAAACTGTAGGAGTAGAATCGTTGTTAACTTATGACACTAGCTTGACGGGATTTTGTGGGTGTAATCCGCTGAAAACCCTCAGGAGACAACACTCCTCCTACTAGGGACACCCAGAGGTTTAACGGCTTGTTGCACACGCTTAGTGCAATCGCGTTCCCTGCGAAAGTGCGTTTAGGATTCTTTTTTGTGAATAATTGGTTTTGCTCCGGACGAGCAAAAGTTAAGTTTGGGGGTATTTGTTCACAACAGAATACTGCTTTTACTACCGCCCATTCTTATGCTCGTTTGCTTATCGGTAGGTACTCTTGAGCCGTGTTTGCTAGTTAATTGCAGGATACAGGTTCTCAGCTCTAAACAGTGAAATTCATGGAAAAGCACGACAAATTCCGGATTACTGCCAACCACAGATAAAACACGGGTCTCCGCTCTCTATCTGTATGTTGTCGCACACCGTTTTAAGGGACAAAATGGCAAATCAATGTCATTTTCATGCACAAAGCTCAATGTCAACACAAGATCCAACATATCTACACGGAGCTCAAGAAAAATCATGACAAAAGATCCACATTACATCACTTTTTGTTCAGCTGAAATTCTGGAAATATTGTGAACAAATTCTGAGAAACAACATATACCACACTGAAGAGTACTAAAAACCAGGGAAGACCACCAAATTTCATGGCCTAACTCCTCTTTATGGCTACGGTTCCACGGCATAAGCGCGCTTAGGCCGCGGAACCGCGGCCGTATAGGCTTGTCAGTTGAAAACTTTTCAGGGGCTGTTTGGTCAATTCATATAGTGTCAGAATGTTGCCCTAGTTTCTCTGTTTCCTGCCTATAAATTGCCCAGAACTTGCCAAGCCAAGGATGTTCTTTTCATGCCCTCTTTTTGTTAGTTTTTAGTTTACTTCTTTTTCTTCTTCTTCATCTTTCCTCCATTAAATTGTTGGGAGAGCTTTTGAGTGGATGTTAAATGAAGATGAGGGTTATTTTGTATCATTCTTTTTTCTTAGCTTCCCCTTTGAGCTCTCTACCTTAACTTGATCTTGCAACCTCTTAAGTGAGCTTGCAAGTTTAAGCTTTGGTCATTGATCTCAAGGGGTTGTATCATTTTAGAATCAATAATGTTCTCTCTTTTGTGCTTCATTTTCCATGAGTTCTTTGCCTTTTCTTGATCTTGCTACCTCTTAATTGAGCTTGCCAGTTTAAGATTTGGTCATTGAACCCATGTCTTGTTTTGGGTTCTATGGTTCCTAGTTTCATTTCTTGCTCATTTACTTTCTTGCACTTAAATTCCATGCACTTTCAATTACTTGCTTGTAATCTTTTCTTTTCTTTGTTTATCTTTTCTTTTGCTCTTTTTGGTTCATTTTGTTAATGGTTGTAATATGTTGTTGTTAAGAAAAAATACAATATTGTAAGTTAAGATTTCCTTCCTCATTTCCTTTTCCCATTATTTTCCTTTGAACTCCGCCCAAACGTTACGCAAGCGCTCCGTTAGGCACCCTACCCTACCCAGGTAACGGTGATTCCTAACCGCGACCGGTTGCGTTCGGTTTGGCCGGAGGCGAAAGCAAGAGACAAGAACGGAAGGGCAAGGGTAAATAAGCCGGATTCCACGAATACCGTGGTTAAATCCCCTAATCCACGTTGTTGCCGATTGCTCTAGCTTCAATTGGTCAAGACTCGGCTCAAAGGTTTTGAGTGCGGATTTCTTTAGCTTACACTTTCGTATATTTTTCTTAACAACTTTATACTTGCATATAAAACACATAGGTTAGAATTGAACAAACATATACACATTCTTTATTGACTCGTCTAAAACTCGAACGGACATACAACCATCTCCCTGTGGATCGACCCGTGCACAACCGGCTAGCTGCAAAGCGACACAGTCCTGATCGCGGTTATAACTTTAGAACTTTGAACATCCGACACGCCAAAAGCGTGCGATCAGTACTCATCATAGAGCGCACTATATCTCATAGGGTGCGATACCTCTGCCACGATACACCGTTGTGCCGTAGTGTATACGAAGGAGTAATATGAGAGAGAATCTCATTCTCCTTTTAGACTCCATGCGCAAGTATTCTCCATGCGCAAGTATTCTCCTCCTCGATCACATCGTAGGACTATAATACTTCTACCCTTTTGGTTCTCAACTTCAAGCTTATATTCCTTGAATTTCTCAAAAGTTTCAGACTCGTGTTTCAATAGGAACACATGTCCGAATCTTGAGAGATAGTCGATGAATGTAATGCAGTACCAAGAACCAACCTTGGCATTTGTAGACATAGGACCGTATACATCATCATGTATGCGTCCTAAGAGTTCACTAACTCTTTCTCTGTTTGCAGTAAACGGAGTATCGGTCATTTTACTTTTGAGACAAGACTGACAAGTATCATAAGATGAATTTTCGAACAGAGTCGCATATTCATTCTTATGTAACTTAGCTGGTCATGTCGCATTGATATGACCTAGTCTACAATGCCACAAGAAAGATTCGTTCATTTCTGAACTACTCCTCTTGTGTGTGTTCTACGTACTTTGAACTGTGGTTTGATTTAGAACGTATATGCTATTATCTAACGTGCCTGATCGAATCAACTCTTGATTTAGGAAAATGTTCACAACATTATCCTCCAATACAGAATTATATCCTTCTTTAACTCAGTAAAGAACATGATGTAATGTTGTTGTAAAATTTCAGAAAATATAAAATATTATTTTTTTGAAATTAATATTAAAATAATATATTTCCCGAAAACTGCCGATTTGCGAAATTGGGGTTTTCGAAAAAGGGTATAAATATATACCAATAAGTGTGAAATAAATGGAAATTAAAATGATTTATTCATTCAAAAATATATTTAAAGGATTTGGCATTTTTAAAATTTATTATATGCAGTTTGGATAAAAACCCGATTAGTGCAATGCTAATCGCGATTAGGCCAAATCCGTATTTCTACAGTTTTCCATGATTAGTGCACCATGACATGTTACATGTTGTTTCATTTGTGTTATTTTATTGGTTTTATGTTTTTGTGAGTGAGAAAAGAAAAGTGGAAAAGGTGTCATGATGACTTGAGGAGAGAGAAGGGACATAATGATGTTGAGGCCATGCTAGGAGAGAGAATGAGAGTGAGAAAGAGAGAGAGAGGGAGAGTGTTGCCCCATTCATTTCCCCTTACCATTTTTTCATCTTCTTCTTCATCTTCAAGCTCCATCATCTACCCTCATGACCCATCTCAAACCCTTCCTCAAAACCCTATACACCTTTCACAAAAAATGATCACCTTCTCACCCTCATCGCATTGGACCTAGCAAAATGGGATTTTGACAAACTTTGAGGAGCTAGGGTTTTCTTGAGTGGCCTAAATGAGGTATAATTTCTACCATTTAGTTAGTTTCAAGTCTCTTTATATTCTAGTTAGATAGAAATGGGGTTAAGATGTGGATTTGTGAGCATGGAAACTTCAAGAGGAGGATTAGGGTTTGAGTTGTGTTGTGGTGATGAGTAGTGGCTATTACTAAGCCTTAGTGTTAGAATTCTTGATCTGGACCAGTGACCAAACCCTAAAATACGAACTTTAGATTCTTCGATATCGGAAAATTATCAGAATTGTGATGGTATTTAGGAATCTGGAGTGACTCGGGGACTTGGAAAATTATTTAGCAAAGACAGAGTGATGAGCAGGTGATTGTGAGTTTACCCTAGAGACCCGGGACCCCAAATCTAAACCCAGGCCACAGATTAATCCATTCTGGCCGCAATTTGCGGCCAGAGCAGGGAGGTATGGTATCGTGTTTGGTCCATGGCTTTGTTACCTGTAAACTAGACCCTCCACATATGCAAAATTGGCTAATTTCACCTAGGCTAAAATCTGGGAGTGTTTTACATGGTTTCTGAAATTGTTTTGTGGCTTTTAATGAATTTGAATTTGGTGTTTGGTATTGTGTTTCCGTCGTGTAGCGTTTGAACATCAACGACCAGGGTTATTCGTTGTGTTTTGCATGCAAGGCTATAGGTTTTAACCTATGAGCGAAGCGTGTGCCGTTTTGGTTTTCTGTCTTGATTTTAATAGCATTTGCGTTATGTGTTGATATTGTATATACCTTCGCATGGATTCCGAGACGACGGAGCGTGGCATCATCGACTTCTGCAGGTAAGGAGCAAGGTGAGTAGATCTATATCTACGAGGGACGTCGGGTGGATGGCGTATAGCACCCCCGCAAAGTTTTGGTAGAAACCGATTTGTAGCATATGGTTAAGAAAACCTAGATTAAAAAACTAGGGTTAGAGTTAAAAGATTGTTAGTGAAACCATATTAGAAACTAAAGAATAGTTAGAAGTGATATGATACGGCTAATATATGATGACGGGATTTGAGGATAATGTTTGACGATATTGCCTTTTAGGGAACTATAGGAATAGATAGCCGACGTAGATGTGTCATCCGAACCATACGTATTTCTAAACTGAAGAATCATATGCATCTTTTAAACAAATACCTTGAGGGACGTTACGGATTTTCAAATGATATCTTTTCCTTAAAAACACCGTAACCCCTACTTTCAAAACTACGATTCGCATCTTTCAAAAACTGTTTGTATGGTTCGGGTGTGTATGTAAGATTAGATACTTAAGCTTATAGTAAAGGTATAATGTATATATAACATTTGATTCAATGTGAGATATAAATATGATGAAAAGAATGTGCGATGCGATATGATGAATTTGGTGATATGTTGGTGTACGGATGAGAGTCGAATGAGATGATTAATACCTTGCCGGTCCCCTGATATGAGATTGTTGTGGATGTGACATGGGACATAGGTACATGGATATATATATTTATATAAGTGGTGAATCATGTGTGATTGTCGTATGATACGTTAGGTCCGTACCCCTCATTGTCGCATAGGATGATAGGATCTCTTTGTCGCATAGGATGATAGGATCTCTTTCGGTTTAATGCCGCTATACGAGGATTTTCCGTACGTGATGAGTTTGACTTGATGTTTGATCCAAACCCTTGACTAGAGGATGCCGTATGATGGATTATACCGTACGTGATGTTGTGTGACTAGATGCCGATTGATAGATTCACCGACTCGATCATGTTAGATACGTATACCTTGTAGCTTTTAGCTGACGTTTTACCTTATGCTGCATTTCTTGCTATTCTCATTTCATCAAATATTTTCATCTGTGCTAGTACACCTACACCATTATCAATGATGCGTATGTTACATTTACACAGATTAGCCGACTCACACACCTCATCATCGATAATTGCCATGCCACTACACAGTAGGATTGCTGCATTATGATATGACTCCTTGCATATTATACTTGCGTATATACTCACTTGTACACGCATACTTGCGTACATTTATCTTTGTGCATCCATGCCTACGTATATACTTAGTGCACAGAAGGTGTTGCATTTGACTTTGGAGAAGTTGGGAACCGCGGGATATATTTAAAAACTGGAATCATTTTAAAAGAGTGGTTTTCCCTTAATATGTTAGATTACTGTTCCGTGTTGCATGATATACGGATATGCTTACATTTCTATCTTAGGTCGCATATAACATGCTTTATGATTCTACGCATTGAGATATGCTGTTTTCATGAGATTTCTGGAATTGAGAAGCGTGGCTATTTCAAAAGAAAGCTTGTACTGTTTTAAAAACCCGGTTTCTCTTGGTATGATATTTCATTGCGTCCACCTTGTGTTTTCTCGGTTCTGAGTGTGACATGTGAAACCCGGTTCGAGGAGCTAGATGAAGCCGATTGCGGGTACATGGTGGACCCGGTATGGTACCCAGGGTAAGAAAGGGATGCTGCGCAGTAGACAGTGAGCCTGGCAGTGGACTACTACCTACCGGTGATTGGTTGGGCCCGGCGGATATCCGGAGGATATCGACCGGAGTCGAGAGATGATATGGGCCGATTCGGACTGACGGAGCCCGTGGGCCGATCCGTACTGACGGAGCCCGAAAGATATGAGGATTTACGTGTCGATACTGGACACGGGTTTCATGATGTTTTCGAGTGTCGATGTTGGGCACCCAGGTTCCATGATTTTCATGTGTCGTGAGGTACACCGTTGATTTATATCCTTATACTTACATGCATACATACATTGATTATAGTTGGATGAGATCCACATGCAAACTTACACTGATTATATGGTCGGACGAGATCCACATGCATACATACATTGATTATATGGTTGGACGAGATCCACATGCATTAATACATTGATTATATGATTGGATGATATCAGCATACTTATAGACTTTGTGTATTGTTGGCACATTTGATGACCCGGTCACCCTAGATATCATAGTTTTACCTTTATGATATAATTGACCTGGGAGTCGTTGTTTATTCGATTTCTACTTGTTGATGTTTTTCTGCTCACGAGTTGGTAACTCACCCCCGTTGTGCCACAGTTCTTGTAGGTTGACCGCATGGATCAGTAGCGGCTTCACTGGCACACAGTTCCATTCGGGTGTTTTGCATTGGTAGGTGGGACATTTGTATCGTACCCACGCTTGTATTTATATTTCATATTGTATCTAGTCAACTCCATCAATCGAAACTAGTATTTGTATAAGAAATGAGACTTAGCAAAACTTGTAGTGCGAGACTTGAGCGATGGGTTTTATGTTCGCTTTTGGGGATTTTTGTCTTGCTTATTTCTTTATGTTTTGTGGTGATCTTCATCGTTTGGCGTCGTATACTTATATATACTGTCTTGCGTGGTTGTGATCCGCCGGTGGGCGAAGAGACAGCTCCAGCATGGGGATGCCTTTATCATTATCTTGTATTTATGTTTTGGATCAAAATATACAAAGGAGGTGCTGCCCAAATTTTTAAAAGACGAAACATGTTTTCAAACTAGTAAATTTTCACTTGCATTTTTATGTCCCTTTTTATATGCTTTAAGGAAACTTGATTTCCTTATACCTTTATTTCAAAACTTCACCTTTTCTATTTTCTTTAAAAGGTCTAGATTTCTGGGTTTCAACTTACTTGAATTCTGTCACGCCTTTAGACGTTGCGTGATTCAAGTGCTGGTCATGAGCTCATATTTCAGGTCGTGACAAAGTTGGTATCAAAGCGCTAGGTTTAATCTTGGATCGAGTCAATGTTTGACTATGCGTATTCTAGGGCGGGTATGTATTTCGGAACCCAGGCTTGACCTTACGGAACTTAGACTTGAACGGGGGGGAGGGGGTATTAGACCCGATCTTTCGTTTCATAGACTGACCCTGATTGATGGAGTAGGTAACTTGAGTAGAGTGACGTACCGTACTTATGTTCCGCGGCATTTTTACGATGCGTGTTAGTTGTATGTATGCCCTAGAGGCCAGTATTGTACAGATGATGTATATTATATTGGATGCTTGGACATATATAGAGAGGACTTTCTTGCTCGATATGATAGTATTGTTGGAGATAGTGCCCTCAGAGTCAATTATTGGATCACAGGCACGTGATTGCAATGATTGAGGGAGGACCTATCCCGGTAGGACAGTCTTACTCAAGATGATAGTATGCTATCTGGTTTACCTTTATCATCGTGTACTGCTTTAGGTGACCTGACATGTCGCTATTACACATTGATAGAGCCCCTAGGATTCTTGCTTGACTGCCAGCAGTATGAGGGCGATCATATACGTGAGAGCTGGTAGTCTATAAGCACATCCTTAAAAGGTCCCTAGTCGTAGGAGTTTCGAGATAGGGCATCGATACTCCAGAGTAGACTAGTGTATACAATCGAGACCCTGACGAGGGGCGGTGGCCGGTCTCACAAGCCACTGGTGTCAGTTGGTTCACCTAAGATGTATACAGGTGCTCATTGGGTTATGAGTACACCGGACAGGACTCGTCGGGAACATGCTAGTTGGTCTTATACCTGACGTCAGATAGCAGTTCCCTGGTGACATGTGTACAGGTTAGTTCATCGACCTGGGGATCGTCATTTGTCTTGTGTGAGTTCCCATTGTACTTTGATTACTACCCTTCCACGCTCAAAGGAGACGTGCAAACAGGTTTTAGTTGGGTACAGTCCCGAGCCACATGGAGGCAGTGAGCGGATCTTCAGGGGTTCGTCTCTCCCGGTATTGGGGGTGAGGTCGCGCTATGTCTAGGAGAGCCATTACACGAAGCCCTCGGCCGAGGCAAGAGATTTACTGGTAGGTATTCCAGTAGTATCTCAGGGTGTTCTGGGCTACACTCCGACACGACTTGTACTGCTTTTGGGGGTCTGAATTTTACCAACCCCCTAGGCCCGCCATGCGATGCTCATAGACGAACGGACCGGACTGTACGGATATTGTCACTGACAGGCTCAGTAGGGTGTAAGGATGAGTTCGCTCATCGACGTCCCTTTTGGTAAATAGCTGGTGGCCCGTCACCTATGGCTAATACCTCTGACGTGCTAGTGGTTAAATCCACAGCCATAGTATTGACGAGTCTTTAGAGTCCACCACACATACAGTTACTCAAGTTTTCGGACGAAATGCTGTAGAGGCCGTATGGAGATATGGCAAGGTCCGATCAGATACGTGCGGTATTGCACGGATCAGGATCGGACAGTTAGTACTAGAGGCCGTATGGATATATGGCAGGGTTAGATCAGATACGTGCGGTATTGCACGGATCAGGATCGAACGGATATTACTAGCCGGCTTTGGTTTAAGCCGGATCCTAATATAGTACAGTGTAGATTTTATCTCATTGCATTTGTATTTCGGTCGGAATACAAATGCGGGTGTGTATGCACAGTATCGGGGTTTTCCTGTAATTTATTACGGGACCAGTTTTCTGGAGTTGCCAGTTTGCTTTCCGTTTCGGCTATTTTCATTTGTATCTTTCAATGGCCGAAGATTGGTGGAGGAGGGCTTATTTGCATTAGTGCAATTAAGCATTTGTGGAGGGTGTTATTTGCATATCCTTGTATCATGATAGTTCCACCATCACATTGACTTCTTTGGTCATGATGTTTCATGATGGCTTGACCTTTTGGTGTTATGATTGGTTGGTTGAGTGTTGGACTTTCCTTGTGATGATTTCTTCTCTTGATCTCATTTGACTCTCCTTTGCATTATTGTTCTTCTCTCTTGAATTTTCATTCACCCTACACCATGAGAATGGCCGGCAAAAGAGGAGAGAGGGGGTTGTCCCAAAATTTTGGGTGGGGTTTTTGGCTCATTTGTATTGCACAAAATCCATTTAGCTCCATCTCCAAAAACTCCATTCCTCCACCATCTCAATAGGCAACTCCATACAAACCCCAAATGAGATATGGATCTCTACACTATTCTACAGCAAATCTTGGGCACGTCGACTCGCCAGTTTCGTGCCCGAGTTGCCTCGGTATAGAGGTGGGAGCCCGTAAAAGAAGCCGGCGACGTGGTGCCCTTCCGGCGACGAGGTGGAGACCGGAGATTCCGCGGGAGATCGGGACGACGACGAGAAGATCGAAGGACACGGATTGCTCGGTATATCTCTCTTCCCCATCTTGTAGTTAGCTAGTACAAGTTAATGGCCCGATCCGGGTTTTAGTGCGCGGTGGTGCCGGTTCAAGAAAATTTAAAGTTAACCATCGCTTCCGCATTTGGCCTCGGGATGGAGGCCGGGGCGCCGCCGTGCACTTACAGTGGTATCAGAGCCTCTCCATTAACATAGTCTAGCTTTGTCTAATGCGTTTTACATTTCCGATCGAACAATTTTCCAAAAACCGTATTTTTCTTGACATCAGTTTCTGTCGAAATTTTTTGATGTCCAAAAATTTTTCAGGTTGTCTCAGAATGATATGCAGGGATTTTTAAGAGTTCTGTGAAACTTTGGGCTCGTGAACAGTCCAAACCACCGCGGAACCGCGGCCAAACCCATGCTTGGGCCGCGGTTCCGCCGCGACTTGAACTGTTCTGTCCCCCAAACTTTTGCAGAATGCTCCTGAGTTGAAAATGTGGTTTCTGGAATGTTATTTTTGGGCCCCGAATTTCTTGATGTGCTACAGTAGTACTTGGGGGCCCACTTGGTAAAATTTGATCGATCGGATATCTTAAACACATTATTTCACAGTATTTACATTATATCTGCAACCGTGAATGTCACTTGATTGGTAAATCCTGTCTAACTGCTATTGCCCGGTTAGACGGATTTGCGAACGTGGCTTTCATGTTGATGTTCTGTGTTTTGCTATGATGTTGCGGATTGGTCGTGGGGGATAGCCTGGATGCAATGCTAGTACAGTTTTTGTTGTATTATGTACATTTGATATTGCGGGGCGAGCGTCCGACACGTGAACTGCCGTCACTGCCTGTTTGTATTATTATTTTGGGGTACGACCAGGTTGCGGTCGATGTACCCGTTATATGTATATTTTACTTTCTGTACTAGGATTACCCCAAGGTGGGGTGCACGGATAGCCGGGTTCTAGAGGGCAACGGCCCCGCATCTCATGGCATTGAGACGGAGGGGGCTTCACTCTAGAATTGGCGGGCTATTCGCCGCACTCGTAGGGGGTACAGGTTGACCCAGGAGGGGTGTCGAAGTTACCGGATTCCGTGAAGTGCTGGGTGGTCCATTCACGTTGCTGAAGGGGGCTGCCTCACTTCAGGTTTTGGCGGGTAACTTTCCGCGCCCGTAGGGGTCTAGGATTTCATTGCACAGGCTATCCACACGACCAGGGGAACGTCGGGTTTCAGTAGTGGTTCTGTGAAACCCGGGGATCCCAGATATCTGTATTGTTCTGTGATGCTGTACATTTCTATGTTGTTGCATTTTTATCACGCCTTGAGCGAAATATTATATATTGATATATATATTAGTAGATGTTGTATATGTTTTGCATCCGCGCTAGTCCAGTCCCCGCTCTGTCGTTAGTTAGCTAACCTAACGGGTAATGACGGGACCCAGTGGCGAATGCGGATGGCATATACGTACATCAGTATATTTTCGTTCTTTGTGGTGTGATCAATTGATGGGACTGCGTTGATTCGGATCAATGCAAGTTAAATACAAACCTAATCTGATGTTGTTGGAACACTTTTCAAAAAGCCGTTATTGCAAGGACGTTCACTTTTGTTTTGCATCGTGGTATTCAGTTGGAATATCCTGTTCCTCAGTCGACGAGGCAAGGGCCGAGATCCCTTCACCGGGAGTGACCCCTTGGACAGAAGTTTGCGTCAGGGCATTAACTTCACTATAGCCTATTACTTTTGCTTTGTACCGTGGTATTCAGTTAGAATATCCTGCACCTCATTCTACGGGGAAAGCGCCGAGATCCCTTCACCGGGAGTGACCTCTTTAGCAATGGTTTTCGTCACTATATTTTTAAAAAGCTATCCGTTCTTTCAACAATATCAAGTTCATTACGTTAAAGGTTTTCGCCAGAAACCATTCGTAGCCCTCCGTCGTTTCATATGGATAGTCAATAGTATTCAAGCTGTGTTTGTTGGCCAAAGTCAAGGCACAGTGTTTGGTAGCTGTTGGTTATTCATATGCAGCATAGATAGATGCGTTGGTTTGGAACAGTCGTACTGCCTTGTTGGCCAAAGTCAAGGGTAGGTACGGGTGGATTCAAATCAACCTGGAGAATGACGGGTAGAACTTGACATGTGACTTATGATTTGTTGGCCAAAGTCAAGGTCATAAGAGAATAGGGTAAAAATCACATCGGGAGTTTCTAAAGAAACTAAAACTTGCCAGATATGCGCATACCTTCTGGAGTGTGACACCGTGAGCGGATTCCGTCACGTTATCATGTGATGATAGTTGGATCCCGATTCCCACTGATGAGTTAGTTTACTCCTCGGGTGACCCCGACTAATTCTTCTTTCAGGTTTGGAGGAGAATTTGACGGTACAGTAGGAGGTTTCCAGATTAGATAAATTGGTAACCATTCTGATCTAGGTTAGAGTGCACGCTGAGTGTTTCTTTTCTCTCTCTCTTTGGCAGCGACCATTGACCCGACCCTAAGACTATGACTCAGAGACCAATTTTGACCGAACCTTCTTAAACACTGGCTATTGGATTGTCAGAGTTGCAGACCTCATTGCCACTCCTACTTTTACCCTTTTTCTCCAGGACACCCCGTATACTACGAATGTCCACTTCCATTGGACAAAACCATCGTATTGTTAGATACGAACTCGAAAGAATTTATTCGAGGATGGTTTCAGGTTCTGGAGGAAACGGATAGGACTATTCAAGTTGTCTTTTCCTTTTACCTTCTCTTAGGTTGCGAGTACTCCTTGGTTTAGGAGTAGTACACCTATTACGCAAATTGGATAGTCTTCTTCCAAACCTTAGGCTGGTGCCGAACGGTGGGGAATGAAGAAAACCAATTAGCATAACGATGGTGTGTAGAAGGTATTAAGTTAAGACAAAGCAAGGGATTAGTAAGAGGGCAAATTAAATTGCGACTGATATTCACGACCAAACCAGGTATTTCATTACCACTCCCACTTCACCTTTGTATTTCTCCAGGACACTCCGTATCACTACGAAGATCCACAGTTTATTGGATACTCCATCGTATGGTTATATACGAACTCGAAAGGAACTTGTGTTGGATATATGTATGCCCTAGAGGCCATTATATGATAGTGGATGTATCTATACATGTGTATATATATATTCAGTATGCATTCTTGCTCGACATGATAGTGTGCTATCTGGTTCTTCTTTATCTGACATGTTGATTTGATCATGCTTTTATTCATTCATACATGCTGATAAAGCCCTGAGGATATCGGCTTGACTGCTCTGATTATGATAGAGATCATACTAGTGGGACATCTGTAGTCTATAAGCATATCCTAGAAAGTCCCTAGTCGTAGGTATATCGAGACGGGGCATTGATATACCAGAGTAAACTAGCGTATATGATACTAGACCCATACGATGGGCGATGAATGTTCCCACATTCATCGATGTTTGACATCAAGATCATATACGGGTGCTCAGTGGTGACTGGGTACACTGGACGGACTCACCGAGAGCTCCTATATGGAATTATATCTATCGTCGAATAGCAGTTCTCAGGTGACACTGGTACAGGTTAGTCTGTAGACCAGAGATAGCCATAGAGTCTTGTGTGTTCTCCCACTGTACTTTGATTGCCACCCTACCACGGCTCTACTGAGTCATGCAAACAGGTGGTCGTTGGGTGCAGTCCCGAGACACACGAAGGCAATGAGCGATAGGAGGGGTTTTCGTCTCTCCCGGTATCGGGAGTTGATGCTGTGCTGTGCCCGACTGGTTATATCAGTAAGTCCCTGGCCAGGGCTGCTGAGATTTGCTGATAAGTGTTATCAGTAGTTTCTCGATCTGTTATAGACCATTCACCGGCACGACTTATTGAGTTATTGGGGTCGACATGACCATCCCTGGGCTTGATATGCAGCATATCTGACGAAGAGACCGGACTGTACGGTAGTGTTGCCGGTTGGCTCGACGGGAGTTGTAGCAGGTTCGCGTGTTTTCTTCTGAATGCTCAATACCCGGGTGGCCGTTACGTTTAGCTGACCGCTTGCGGCTTGGGGGTACTTGATATGATCATCACCCTCTGCCGGCGTATTGACGAGCCTTAGAGTCCCACACAGGAGTTACCTAGTCCAGGCGAAACGTTGTGGTGAGCGTATGTGATATGCGCATGGACCCGATTAAAATGCGAGTATATTATACCGTACATTGATCGGGCGGCTTGCTTTTGGTAGGGTCATATGTGATATGACCGGATTGATAAATCAAGTGTTGATTAATCATTTAACCATTAGTTTTCTCACTTAAAACCTTTTCTTGGATGATGGATGTGTGCATGCATGTATGTTTTTCTTTCTTACTTACTAGTTTCATGCACATATGGATGTGCATACATACATACATACATATATACATACATACATACACCCATCTATCATGGTTGTTTACACATGGAAATGGTGGCAATATAAGACTCACACCATGGATAAATATATAGATTATTATTTAATTTTATGTTTTAAACAAAATAGAAAAGGAAAGGATAATTCATGAGTTGTTTCTACACTCTTCTTTAACCTAACCATTCTCACCTACCTCTAACCTTGAGTTATCCTTCTCTTTGTGTTCTAAAACTCAAGTTAAATAATGTCTCCATCATTTTAACCATGGTTTGTTGTGAGAAGAAATAAAATATATAAAGATATATTTCATTCCTTTTCATGGTTATCATTTTTACTCTTGTCAAAAAGAAAGCCTCCATCTTCTTCCTCCTTCACCATTTGCTCTCTAGTTTTTTCTAGTGAGTAAAACACACATAAAGAAAGGTTTTTGAAGTGAGAATCTAAACCACAACTTCATTCTACACAAGTTTAGCCAACTTATTTAGAGTGTTCTCTTCGATTTCTCATCTTGATAATCGAAGTTGCGAGCTTGGACGAGGAACTCCGGGTGGATCGTCGTGGACGTGAGAGGACTTCAAGAGGACCTTCTTCCAACACCCAAGAGACCAAAGAGTCCAGCGAAAGGGAGCTACAAAGGTTGTAGTCTCGAAACCCTAATTTTATTAGCTTTATGTTTTGTAACCCTAATTTTCTAGGATCGATTCCTTTGCATACTTGTTTAGCACCATCAAAATCCATCTTTGTGACATGTGATGCTTCAAAACTATACATAGGGTGCTAGACAAACCTTTCATTAGTATCTGAGCCGACCTAGAACATTAGGCGATGCTTTTACGAAGTAAAAATCCCGATCGGACAAAAATACGCATTTTTAAGACCCTCTCTGGACAAATTTTAAAATCTGACCTTTTTCAGAATTAAAAATACTTAAAAAATACAGCAGTTCGATGCCATGAACAGTTCAAATGGCCGCGGAACCGCGGTAATTCCTTGCTTAGGCCGCGGCTCCGCGGCCGTACAGTGGTATCATTGAATGAAAATTACACTATAATTCTTATATCTGCTTGTATAGTGTTTTAGGTATGTTTAATCTGAATATAGTACTGTATTTTCTGGAGATGGTTTTGGACGCGTAGATTCGATCGGAATTTTCATTTCGTTGTTTATCCGGGTAAATTAGAAAGTATTGAAGTGTTTGAACGAGTATCATTTGCTTAATATTAACGGGGTTTAAATACTTTGGAGATACGTGCAAGTGTTTTTGTGGTGGACCCTCTAGAAGACAACAAACCTTAACTCGATTATGTGACCGTCTTGAACTGCCCTTTGAACCTTAGGGTTTGGGGCAGTACGGCGTGCCACATGTAAGGCGTTGGCTCGACCCTTCTACGGCTGGACCGCTACTACTGTGTCACACTCCGGATTTTTGAACCCTGCTCAAGTGTTGAGCTTTAGTGAATCTTTGGTGCTTGATCGTTCGTTCGAAAACTTTAATACTGTCTGTTTATCTGGAATTTGATACAATATGTGGAATTCATATAGTTTAGCCATGAAATACGAAATATGTGATATTTCGAATTTATGATGTCTAAAGAGAATGTGGATTCCAAATATTGTAGTTTTACACTTTCTTTTCTGTGACTGTAAGTGTAGTATGTTCGATATCTCCGGTTTCGTTGCTATACATCAACGACAATTGGGGTATGCATACTTACTTACGTTGATGATATGTGATATTATGTGTTGCTGAGATATGATGTGCAGGATTGTCGCGATTGAATAGCCGGGGGGTTTTATGTGAGATGAGAGTTTTATATTTTCATTCATGTAAATTCAAATGTAATGTAATATTCTTTTATTTGGGGCACTTCCGGGTTGAGGTTGTGTCACCAGTGTTGTATATTATTTACTTTTCCGCATTAGGTTGGACCCAAGGAGGGGAGCACAGGTGACCGGGTTCTGGGGTTCAGTGGGAGGCCATCTCGAGGAGTCGAGACCGGGTCTCCTAAACTCCAGAATTGGTAGGGTCACTTGCCGCTCTCGTAGGGGTCCAGGGTGTGGGCTTGTCTATTCATCGCGACTGTGGAATCCGTATTTTCTATTCTGGCTAAATACTACATACGGACGTCCTAGTATATCCCACTTTATATCTATGTTTCTGCTGCGTGTGTTCTGTGATATCTGAGATGAATGACATATTATATATATGATATATAGTAGATGTTGCTTATGTTTTACACCCGCGCTAGTCCCGTCCCAGTATGCCGTTAGTTAAGTAACATAACGGTGCATAACGGAACATTGCGGCGAATGCGGATGACATAAGCGTACGTGTTATTTTCGTTTCTTTTTTGTGATTGGCTTAAGGACTTAAATGATGGGATTACATTAATGTGATTAATGTAAAGAAAATAAACCTAAAAAGATGTTGTAGAATCGGATTTGAAAACCACTCGGCTATTTATGAAAAAGCTATATTTCAAAACTGCGGAGCTTAAGCCACTCCTTTTGAAAACCATTTGATTCTACAACGATATCAAGCTCAAAGCGTTAAAGATTTTCTTCAAAATCATCCGCAACCCTCCATCATTTTAGGAAGTAGAGTACTCAGTATTCGTGCTACGTTTGTTGACCTTAGCCAAGGCGTAGTGTACGGTAGCTAAGTGATGTCTTTTTACAAATGCATATGATGCAGATTAATTAGGACGGGCATATGACTTTGTTGACCTTAGCCAAGGGTCATGTGAACGGGTCTAATTAATCAAGAAATGACGGGTTGAGCTTGACTAGTACTAGTGATTTGTTGACCTTAGCCAAGGTCATGAGTATTAGGGGTAAAAACCACATCGGGAATTTGAATAGTTGAAATTTGCAATGAGATTGCATACCTTCCATGTGATGGTTGGATCCCGATCCCACTGTGGGCAATAGTTGCTCCTAGGAGTGTTTTACAGTTTACAATTAGCTAACTCATTAGGTGTCTAGAAAGGTGTTAACGGGGCTCCGCCTCTGGGAAAACGAGGTTTACTTTAATTAGGTCCGTGCGAAAGCACGGGGAACCTCCCTCAAGTATCGACACTGGCCTGGCTGATCGGTTAGCGAAGTTGTAGACTGTAATTAATCCTGGCTAGTTTTTCTTTTTAAGGTTTGAAAGAAAAACTCGATAAAAGCAGTGGGAAACATCGATTAGACAAGATAATAACCAATCTGATCTATGCAAGAGCTTTCGCTGAGTGTATTCTTTTCTCTCTCTTAATGGCAGATACCCATGACTGGACTCAAGCTTTTACTAGATTAAACCAAACTGAATGGGACCAACTATAAAGACTGGCTAAGGAATCTGAAAATCGCCTTGACTTATGATAAAGTATCATATGTCCTCACGGCTTCAGCCCCGCCCGTCCCAGGTCCAAAATCCTCAGTTGCGGACATTGAAGTCCGCAAGACATGGGACGCTGACTGTGCCACGGCAAAATGCCTCGCACTTGCATCGATGGATAACACACATCAAAAGCAGCACGAGGATATGGACATTCACGGTATATTGCTCCATACAAAGGAGTTGTATGGAGAGCAATCCCGCATATTACGATATGAAGCATCAAAGAAATTGTTTCAGATGCGAATGGCCCCTGGCACACCAGTAGGAGACCATGTTCTAAAGATGATGGCTCTTATAGAAGAGCTTGAGGACCTTGGATGTACGTTGGACAATGAACAATATATAGATATTATTCTGCAGTCCCTTCCCTCCACCTTTGCTCAATTCATAGTGAACTTCAACATGCATGGCATGGAGAAGGAACTCCCTGAACTCCTTAATATGTTAAGGAGTGCAGAGAGCACTATGAAGTCAGCAAGAACTCCCGTTATGATTGTTGGACAATCTTCTTCTTCTCGCCCGAAAGCTAAGGCTAAGGGAAAGAAAAAGAAGAAGCCCACTAATCCTAAAGGTGGAGTTAAAAAGGTGAAGGGAAAGGGAAAGTCCAAGGCTGGAGACTCGGGGAAGGGCGAATGTTTTCATTGCCACAAGACAGGACATTGGAAGCGCAACTTCATGGAGTACTTAAGTCTCAAGAAGAAGCATGGTGATGCTTCTGCTTCAGGTGCGTTTGTGACAGAAAACTGTTTTTCAATAAACTCTGCTTCCTGGGTATTGGATACCGGTTCAGGTTCTCACATTTGCAATTCTATGCAGGGGCTAAGAAATAGCAGGGTTTTGAAGACAGGTGACCATACTCTCCGCGTTGGAAATGGTTCCAATGTACATACAGTCGCAGTGGGAGAGTATCACTTGGGGTTTCCATCTGGATGTATTTTGGTTTTGAATCCATGTTATTTTGTACCAAGTATACTATGTATTATAATATCCGTTTCTTTGTTGGACAATGAAGGATATAATTTTGTATTGCAGAACAATGTTATGAACATTCACCTGAATCAAATGTTGGTTGGGTATGGTACGCTTAATAACGGAATATATGTCCTAAATCAACACACAGTTTTCAGTGTACAACACACTAATAAAAGAAAACTTTCAGAATTAAATGAAGCTTTTCTTTGGCACTGTAGACTTGGTCATATTAACGAAACAAGACTAAACAAGTTACACAAAGATGGATATTTAAACTCTTTTGAATATAAATCTTATGCGACTTGCCAGTCTTGTATCAAGGGTAAAATGACCAAAACTCCGTTTACCGGACACGGGGAAAGAGCTACTCAGCTCCTAGGCCTCATACATAGTGATGTATGTGGGCCGATGTCTACACAGGCTAGAGGCAGTTTTTCATACTTCATTACATTCACTGACGATTTCTCAATATTCGGTCATGTATTTTTATTAAAGCACAAGTCCGACGCTTTCGATAAATTCATTGAATATAAACAAGAAATAGAAAAACAAACCGGCTTGAGTATAAAGATGCTTCGATCAGATCGTGGTGGTGAGTATCTCAGTACAGAATTTGCAAACTTCCTAAAAGAGAATGGGATTCTCTCTCAGCTCACTCCTCCTTACACACCACAGCACAACGGTGTGTTAGAACGACGGAATAGGACCCTATTAGATATGGTCCGGTCCATGATGAGTGACGCTGAGTTACCAGTCTCGTTTTGGGGACATGCATTGGAGACTGCAGCGTTTCTGCTAAACAGGGTTCCAACCAAACCCGTGTCTGCCACGCCATATGAGATATCGCATGGGAAGAGACCATCTCTTAAAAGAATTAAGATTTGGGGTTGCTCGGCCTTTGTTAAAAAGCAGAATCCGGACAAACTCGAGATACGGTCAGTCATGTGTAACTTTGTGGGATATCCAAAGAATTCTTATGGATATCTATTCTACCACAAAGAGGAACAAAAAGTGTTTGTTTCTCAACATGCCACATTCTTGGAAAAAGAGTTTTTCACAGATAAAGATAATGGCAAGGTGGTATATCTAGAAGAGGTTCTAGAGACACAAACTACAAATGACGATTTGGTTGAACCGGCTGTTGCAACAGAAACTGAAGAACCTCGGCCACTCCGTTGGTCTGGTAGGACTTCTCGCCCACTGGAGAGGTACTACGGTTTCCTCATTGATGGTGACGGAGAAGACTGCATCATGGATGATGATGATCCTACCAGTTTTCAGCAAGCTATCACGAGTAGAGACTCTGTGAAGTGGCTGGATGCCATGAGATCCGAAATGGAGTCTATGTACACCAACAAAGTATGGACTTTGGACGTTGTACCCCCTGGGGTAAAACCTGTGGGCTGCAAATGGATCTTTAAAAGAAAGATTGGTGTAGATGGGCAGGTGGAGACCTATAAGGCAAGACTTGTGGCGAAGGGTTTTCGTCAAAGACCAGGTTTGGACTATGACGAGACTTTTTCTCCCGTAGCCATGCTTAAATCCATTCGGATCCTACTTGCTATTGCTGCTCACTACGACTATGAAATCTGGCAGATGGACGTTAAAACTGCATTTCTAAATGGAAATTTAGAAGAATGCATTTATATGGATCAGCCAGAGGGCTTCATTGACAGTGGGAGCAGCGGGAAAGCATGTAAATTGCTTAAATCCATATATGGGTTAAAGCAGGCATCACGGAGTTGGAACATCTGTTTCGATGATGTCATCAAAGAGTTTGATTTCATCAAAAATCCAGATGAACCTTGTGTTTATAAGAAGGCAGTAGGAAGAGCTGTCACATTCCTCGTATTGTACGTGGATGACATTCTTCTGATAGGAAACGATATTTCTATGCTACAGTCGGTCAAATCATTCTTATCACTAAGATTCTCCATGAAGGACCTGGGTGATGCCACATACATTCTAGGCATAAGGATCTATAGGGATAGATCCAAAAGGTTATTAGGATTGTCCCAAACCAGGTACATTGACACCATCCTAAAAAGGTTTAGTATGGAAGACTCCAAGCGGGGTGCCTTGCCCGCTTGCCATAGGGTCACTCTCTCCAAGGATTCTTGTCCAAAGACCGATGAAGAGAGAGCTCGCATGAGTGTTATACCCTATGCTTCGGCAGTAGGATCCATAATGTATGCGATGTTATGTACACGCCCAGATGTAGCTTATGCACTTAGTGTTGTAAGCAGGTATCAATCCAACCCAGGGGAGAATCGCTAGACAGCTGTGAAGAACATTCTTAAGTACTTACGAAGGACTAAAGAATTGTTCTTGCCGTATGGTAATAGAGATCTCCAAATGGAGGCCTTTACCGATTCGAGCTTCCAGAGCGATAAGGACGACAGCAAATCTATCTCTGGGTTTGTATTTACCCTCAATGGAGGGGCGGTGAGTTGGAAGAATTCCAAACAAGATACCGTTGCAGACTCTACGATGGAAGCTGAGTACATTGCTGCAAATGATGCTGCCAAGGAAGCCGTCTGGATGAAGAAGTTCGTCTCGGAGCTAGGAGTAGTTCCAACCATTATAGATCCAATACCTTTGTATTATGATAATAATGGGGCTATGGCGTTAGCCAAGGAGCCCAGATCCCATCAACGGTCCAGACACATCCTGAGGCGTTTTCATTTGATCCGGGAGATTGTAGATCGCCGCGAGATCGAGATTAGGAGAGTAGACACAAAGAATAACGCCGCGGATCCATTCACCAAGGCCCTCCCTCAGCCCCAGCATGAGCGACTTTTTGAGATGTTGGGTATGAGATACGCCAATAACTGGCCATAGTGCAAGTGGGAGATTGTTGGATATATGTATGCCCTAGAGGCCATTATATGATAGTGGATGTATCTATACATGTATATATATATATTCAGTATGCATTCTTGCTCGACATGATAGTATGCTATCTGGTTCTTCTTTATCTGACATGTTGATTTGATCATGCTTTTATTCATTCATACATGCTGATAAAGCTCTGAGGATATCGGCTTGACTGCTCTGATTATGATAGAGATCATACTAGTGGGACATCTGTAGTCTATAAGCATATCCTGGAAAGTCCCTAGTCGTAGGTATATCGAGACGGGGCATTGATATACCAGAGTAGACTAGCGTATATGATACTAGACCCATACGATGGGCGATGAATGTTCCCACATTCATCGATGTTTGACATCAAGATCATATACGGGTGCTCAGTGGTGACTGGGTACACTGGACGGACTCACCGAGAGCTCCTATATAGAATTATATCTATCCTCGAATAGCAGTTCTCAGGTGACACTGGTACAGGTTAGTCTGTAGACCCGAGATCGCCATAGAGTCTTGTGTGTTCTCCCACTGTACTTTGATTGCCACCCTACCACGGCTCTACTAAGTCGTGCAAACAGGTGGCCGTTGGGTGCAGTCCCGAGACACACGAAGGCAATGAGCGATAGGAGGGGTTTTCGTCTCTCTCGGTATTGGGAGTTTACGCTGTGCTGTGCCCGACTGGTTATATCAGTAAGTCCCTGGCCAGGGCTGCTGAGATTTGTTGATAAGTGTTATCAGTAGTTTCTCGATCTGTTATAGACCATTCACCCTTATTGAGTTATTGGGGTCGACGTGACCATCCCTAGGCTTGATATGCAGCATATCTGATGAAGAGACCGGACTGTACGGTAGTGTTGCCGGTTGGCTCGACAGGATTTGTAGCAGGTTCGCTTGTTTTCTTCTGATCGCTCAATATCCGGGTGGCCGTTATGTTTAGCTGACCGCTTGGGGCTTGGGGGTACTTGATATGATCATCACCCTCTGCCGGCGTATTGACGAGTCTTAGAGTCCCACACAGGAGTTACCTAGTCCAGGAGAAACGTTGTGGTGCGCGTATGCGATATGCGCATGGACCCGATTAAAATGCGCGTATATGATACCGTACATTGATCGGGCGGCTTGCTTTTGGTAGAGTCGTATGTGATATGGCCGGATTGATAAATCAAGTGTTGATTTATCTTTTAACCATTAGTTTTCTCACTTAAAACCTTTTCTTGGATGATGGATGTGTGCATGCATGTATGTTTTTCTTTCTTACTTACTAGTTTCATGCACATATGGATGTGTATACATACATACATACATACATACATACATACACCGATCTATCATGGTTGTTTACACATGGAAATTGTGGCAATATAAGACTCACACCATAGATAAATATATGGATTATTATTTAATTTTATGTTTAAAACAAAATAGAAAAGGAAAGGATAATTCTTGAGTTGTTTCTACACTCTTCTTTAACCTAACCATTCTCACCTACCTCTAACCTTGAGTTATCCTTCTCTTTGTGTTCTAAAACTCAAGTTAAATAATGTCTCCATCATTTTAACCATGGTTTGTTGTGAGAAGAAATAAAATATATAAAGATATATTTCATTTCTTTTCATGGTTATTATTTTTACTCTTGTTAAAAAGAAAGCCTCCATCTTCTTCCTCCTTCACCATTTGCTCTCTAGTTTTTTCTAGTGAGTAAAACACACATAAAGAAAGGTTTTTGAAGTGAGAATCTAAACCACAACATCATTCTACACAAGTTTAGCCAACTTGTTTAGAGTGTTCTCTTCGATTTCTCATCTTGATAATCGAAGTTGCGAGCTTGGACGAGGAACTCCGGGTGGATCGTCGAGGACGTGAGAGGACTTCAAGAGGACCTTCTTCCAACACCCAAGAGACCAAAGAGTCCAGCGAAAGGGAGCTACAAAGGTTATAGTCTCGAAACCCTAATTTTATTAGCTTTAAGTTTTGTAACCCTAATTTTCTAGGATCGATTCCTTTGCATACTTGTTTAGCACCATCAAAATCCAAACTTTGTGACATGTGATGCTTCAAAACTATACATAGGGTGCTAGAAAAACCTTTCAACTTGTTCCAGTTCGGGGATGGATTCTGGTTCAGGAGAAATAGGAATAGGGTTTATTCTCTTGTCTTTTATCTTCACCTTCTCTCACATTGCGAGTGCTCCTAGGATTAGGACAATACACCCATTATGCTTATTGGATTGTCTTCTTCCAAACCATAGGCTGGTGTCGAACGGTAGGGAAGGAACAAAACCATTTGGCCTAAAGGGGTGTGCAGAAGGTAATGACTAAAGACATATAAAGGGATTTGGAGAGGTGGCAAAGAATTATACGGTTACAGTCGTGAATCTGGAAGAGGCATTACTAGGAATACTGGGATACCCCATCGAAACATTTCAATGTTTCAGTTTCACTGTGTATAGTTAAAGGAAAACCGATTTCCCAATTAGTCCTTACTCCAGGGTATGTATTTACCAGGTATGATTCTCACATCTGTATGGTTTTACAGATGATGAGTGGGAGTAGGTTAGTGGGAATTAGTTGATCATCCTCATTATATCGGGATTCGTTGTAATCGGTGATATTTGAGGAAGTCACCTGGGTTGTTTGCCGGACGGCAAATATTTGGTTTTGAATATCCGCTGTTATGCACCAATTTCAAATTGATATATCTGTACGTCTATTTTCATAGAGTGAGATATACCTTTTTGAAATTATGTCTATGACATTTACCTATATCAGTGGATGGTTAGGTAAGGAGCATTAAACAGCGGTGTAATTCTTCTTAACCATAAGTACAGTTTTCAACCTACGACACACAGTGAATGAGTTATCAGACTCAAGGGACTTATACAAAGTATTGTATGTTGTCCAGGGTCCATCAGGACAGAGGGGTTGGTCTTCGTACTATATTCGGTTTACTTATGACTTCTCTAGTTTTTAGACAGGTGTTTCGTGGAAACACAGGGTCTGAATTTTGAGAAGTTATAGGTATTTGAATAAAGTAGAGAACCAGGTATTGCAAGTATCGGGATTCTTCAAGTTGATCGAAGATGTAGATACTTGAGTATGGTATTCAGTTGATAGTAATGGTTAAGAGAACTTGCTTCTCTTTCAGGTTACTCATAATTGGAAGCATTCCTAAGTTGAGTAACGCTGATCGGCCTCTCTCCATTTAGTTGACATGCACTGGAGATAGCTGCATGATTTGAATCTGGTTCAATTAAATCAGTGCCTCTGATTCTATATTGGATATAGAACAATTCACATCTTAACGATGTTAAGGTACGGGGAGTTGTCCGGGTTATGATTAAAACCAGACACTGGATAACTCAAGGCACGTTTCTGTAATGGCTGTTTGTGGGTTGACCCAGGCTATGACGAGGGTTGACTTTCTACCATCTGGACGAACAATAGCAATATTGTTCTAGACTCGCCACGGTTTTATTAAAAATGGATTTTTTCAGAAAATAGTAGTGGGAGTATGGTAGAACTGGAAGTGATTCCAGAACCACAAACGATTACTGAAGATTTCATAGGAACCTAAAGATTCAATCTGGCTTGACATTCCATTGGACACTCCGCAGATGAGGTGGGTAACTTCAGGCACCCGAGAGGTACTCCGGTAGCCTCAAGGACGGTGACAGGGAAGTTCGTGTGTTACCCACACTTGCCATTGCTGTTGTTCCAGACTGTGAGACCCGGCAGGAGGATGAGTATAGCGTCGTTCTAAACATGCTTTAGAAGTGTACGTTTATATGACTCTGCCAGAGGGTTGTCATAGTCAGTGGGAGCAACGGAAGCATGGTGGACATGTGGCTTATGTCTATTTATAGACTAAAGCAGATATAGCGGAGATAGATCATCAATTTCTGATGTGACAGTCATAGGTTTGACTTCATCAGAAGAGGGGATGGATCTGTTAAGAAGGTAGTAGGGTGTGATGTCATGGTATTTAGATGACATACACAGAGTAGGAAGTGATGTTCCTATACTACGATCGGTTATACTTTGGTCGTCACACAGTGGTTTCTCCACATGGGACTTGGACATTATATCAGACATACTGGTTACTAGATCTATGGTTTTAGATCCAGATTTGGGTGGTTTCCCAATTAAGGGTACTTAGACAGCATTCTAAGAGTATTTAGAATGGACGACTCCTGGCACGGTAGTGTACCTGCAGGTGATGGAGTCACCCTCCTTAAAGGTGTCTTACAGACTAAAGGGGAGAGGGATGTACATGATTGGCAGATCACTTGCTTAGGCAATTGAGTCAATCATGAGATGTCAAGTACCACACCAGATGTTGTTTTTGCAGTGGATGCAATAAGTTGACATTGATCCAATCCTGGAGAAACAGTCGGAAGCAGTTTTAGAACAAAAGTGGATGTTCTAGGGATATGATAACGACAACCTCATTCGGGAGACAGTTATCATTCCAGGCTTCCAAGGTGACCTGGACGACAAGGAGGTTGTCAGAGTTATAGTTTTCCTTCCGACGAGGGGCAGTATTTTGGACAGGTGGTCCAAGGCAATACTGAGGGAGGCATGGCGCAGGATACTGATTAAGTTCAGTTGACGATACAGTCTAAGAAGTTTGGATTTGGAGTTCATTTATGAGCTAGGTCCCATCAGACAACCAGACATATTCTAAGACAGGTATTGCTCATTTCGGGAGATGGTTTTCTCCGCGAATTTGAGATATCGAGAGACATAGAAAGAAACATCAAAGCGGATCCACTCACTGAGGCTATTCCTCGAACGCAATAGTTTCGCAAACGAGCTTTGTGAGACTGACTAGTAGAGGAGTTGGGTGTTCGGTATCACACGGGCTGTGAGTATGCGACATCGCAATAATTAGCCTGGAGTGCAAGTGGGAGATTGTTGGAGATAGTGCCCTCAGAGTCAATTATTGGATCACAGGCACGTGATTGCAATGATTGAGGGAGGACCTATCCCGGTAGGACAGTCTTACTCAAGATGATAGTATGCTATCTGGTTTACCTTTATCATCGTGTACTGCTTTAGGTGACCTGACATGTCACTATTACACGTTGATAGAGCCCCTAGGATTCTTTCTTGACTGCCAGCAGTATGAGGGCGATCATATACGTGAGAGCTGGCAATCTATAAGCACATCCTTAAAAGGTCCCTAGTCGTAGGAGTTTCGAGACAGGGCATCGATACTCCAGAGTAGACTAGTGTATACAGTCGAGACCCCGACGAGGGGCGGTGGCCGGTCTCACAAGCCACTGGTGTAAGTTGGTTCACCTAAGATGTATACAAGTGCTCATTGGGTTATGAGTATACCAGACAGGACTCGCCGGGAACATGGTAGTTGGTCTTATACCTGACGTCAGATAGCAGTTCCCTGGTGATATGTGTACAGGTTAGTTCATCGACCTGGGGATCGTCATTTGTCTCGTGTGAGTTCCCACTGTACTTTGATTACTACCCTACCACGCTCAAAGGAGACGTGCAAACTGGTTTTAATTGGGTACAGTCCCGAGCCACATGGAGGCAGTGAGCGGATCTTTAGGGGTTCGTCTCTCCTGGTATTGGGGGTGAGGTCGCGCTGTGTCTAGGAGAGCCATTACACGAAGCCCTCGGCCGAGGCAGGAGATTTACTGGTAGGTATTCCAGTAGTATCTCAGGGTGTTCTGGGCTACACTCCGACACGACTTGTACCGCTTTTGGGGGTCTGACTTTTACCAACCCCCTAGGCCCGCCATGCGATGCTCATAGACGAACGGACCGGACTGTACGGATATTGTCACTGACAGGCTCAGTAGGGTGTCAGGATGAGTTCGCTCATCGACGTCCCTTTTGGTAAATAGCTGGTGGCCCGTCACCTATGGCTAATACCTCTGACGTGCTAGTGGTTAAATCCACAGCCATAGTATTGACGAGTCTTTAGAGTCCACCACACATACAGTTACTCAAGTTTTCGGGCGAAATGCTGTAGAGGCCGTATGGAGATATGGCAAGGTCCGATCAGATACGTGCGGTATTGCACGGATCAGGATCGGACAGTTAGTACTAGAGGCCGTATGGATATATGGCAGGGTTCGATCAGATACGTGCGGTATTGCACGGATCAGGATCGAACGGATATTACTAGCCGGCTTTGGTTTAAGCCGGATCCTAATATAGTACAGTGTAGATTTTATCTCATTGCATTTGTATTTCGGTCGGAATACAAATGCGGGTGTGTATGCACAGTATCGGGGTTTTCCTGTAATTTATTACGGGACCAGTTTTCTGGAGTTGCCAGTTTGCTTTCCGTTTCGGCTATTTTCATTTGTATCTTTCAATGGCCGAAGATTGGTGGAGGATGGCTTATTTGCATTAGTGCAATTAAGCATTTGTGGAGGGTGTTATTTGCATATCCTTGTATCATGATAGTTCCACCATCACATTGACTTCTTAGGTCATGATGGTTCATGATGGCTTGACCTTTTGGTGTTATGATTGGTTGGTTGAGTGTTGGACTTTCCTTGTGATGATTTCTTCTCTTGATCTCATTTGACTCTCCCTTGCATTATTGTTCTTCTCTCTTGAATTTTCATTCACCCTACACCATGAGAATGGCCGGCAAAAGAGGAGAGAGGGGGCTGTACCAAAATTTTGGGTGGGGTTTTTGGCTCATTTGTATTGCACAAAATCCATTAAGCTCCATCTCCAAAAACTCCATTCCTCCACCATCTCAATAGGCAACTCCATACAAACCCCAAATGAGATATAGATCTTTACACTATTCTACAGCAAATCTTGGGCACGTCGACTCGCCAGCTTCATGCCCGAGTTGCCTCGGTATAGAGGTGGGAGCCCGTAAAAGAAGCCGGCGACGTGGTGCCCTTCCGGCGATGAGGTGGAGACCGGAGATTCCGCGGGAGATCGGGACGACGACGAGAAGACCGAAGGACACGGATCGCTCGGTATATCTCTCTTCCCCATCTTGTAGTTAGCTAGGACTAGTTAATGGCCCGATCCGGGTTTTAGTGCGCAGTGGTGCCGGTTCAAGAAAATTTAAAGTTAACCATCGCTTCCGCATTTGGCCCCGGGATGGAGGCCGGGGCGCCGCCGTGCACTTACAAGTATGCTATCTGGTTGCTCTTTATCTTAACATGTATACTTGTCTCTTGATACTGTCATATACTTACATGTTGGTAAAGCCCTTAGGATGTGTACTTCACTACCTGGACTATGATGCAGATCATACTAGTGGGGCCATGGTAGTCCATAAGTACACCCTTTAATGTTCCTAGTCGTAGGTGTATCGAGACAGGGCATCGATATATCAGAGTAGACTAGCGTATACGCTTCTCGACCCATGAGATGGGCGATGGATGATCCCATATCCATTGGTATTTGACATCAGAGATGGTATACGGGTGCTCAGTGGAGACTGAGTACACTGGATGGACTCGCCGAGAACTCCCAGATGGTATTATACCTCACGTCAGATGGCAGTTCTCCGGTGACACTTGTGCAGGTTAGTCTGTAGACCCGGGATCGTCAAAGAGTCTTGTGTGATTCTCACTGTGCTTTGATTTCCACCTTACCACGTCCAAGAGGGCGTGCAAAACGGTGGTTTTTTGGTACAGTCCCGGGGCACATGGAGGCAATGAGCGATAGGAGGGGTTTCGTCTCTCCCAGTAATGGGGGTTGATGTTGCGCTGTGCTCGATTGGCCGTAACAGGGAAGTCCCTGGCCAAGGCTGATTTAGAGATTTACTGGTAAGTGTTACCGGTAGTTTCTCGACCCGTTATGAGCCTCACATTGGCACGACTTATCAGTTATTGTGGTCTGACGTTTACCACCCATATACTTGATATGCGACATATCAGACGAGGAGACCGGACTGTACGGGATGTGTTACCGGCAGGCTTTTACAGGAGTTGGAGCGGGCTTTCTTGCTGATCTTCTGATCGCTCAATACCCGGGTAGCCGTTACGTACAGCTAGTACTGCTGACGGCTTATGGGTGCTTGATGTGATCATCACCTACTGCCGGCGTATTGACGAGTCTTTAGAGTCCTACATAGAGATTTTACTGGCTCAGGCAAAACGAAATAGGAGCACGTATGTGATATGTGCGGGACCGAGAATAATGCGTGTATGTGATACCGCATTCTATTCTCGCGACTTTATGTATCGGTCAGTTATATATGATATAGCCGGGTTATCGAATCAAGTGTTGATTCGATAAGTCGATACAATAGATGTTAGTCGGTTATATGAGATATGACCGTATTATTAAGTCAAGTGTTGATTTAATAATTTAGTGTATAATTGTATATTAGATATACTAGTTTACATTAACTAACACTTATTCACTTGAGAATTTTTCTCACATGTGCACAACTTTAATATATATGTGATATATATTAAAAATGTGTTTTCTTTTTGTATCATGGTTGATGATACACATGACATGGGTGTATGAGACTTACACCATGCTATTTATTATGTTGGGTTTTATTATTTAAAGTAATTATAAAATTAGTGAAGGATTAGAAAAATGCATGAAGCTTGTGGAAGCTTGTGGATGCATTGACTAAGTCCACTAAGTTTGTTTTTACTATGGATATTTGTTAACCCAACCATAAGGATTAGCCATGGTTATGTCTCTACATGAGTTAGTATATGATACTCACTCACCATGGTTAGCTTTCTCACTTGATCATTATTTTTTCTCTCTTTATTTCTTCATCTTCTTCCTTGAGCAAAAGAGCTCTCTAGGGTTTGATCCAAAGTGAGAAACATTGTGAGAAAATAAATTCTAAAGTGAACCCACTTCCTATTTCTCCATCCTATACTAGACTAGCACTTTAGTTTAGGGTGTTTGCTTCACTAATTCTCTAGTTAGTGAAGTAGAAGCTTGAGTTGGCATGCCCTCGACGTAGATCATCTTAGGCCTCAAAGACTTCAAGCAAGGACGCTCCTTTAGCCTCGTGAAGCCATGCAAGAGTCCGGGAGAACCACGATCGCAGCGAAGGGAATTCAACAAGGAGATAAAGAAGTGAAGGACCGATCCACAAAGATTGTATTTCGTATTCACTTTGTTGTAGATGCTATTTACTTGCATGTGAAACCCTAATTTTCTAGCAAAGATCTTGTTTAGGGTTGTTAGGCACTGCTAAAATTTTAATCGGGCATGGTTGATGATTTCATAACCCTTGTTAGAATGCGTAGTAACCCTACAGTGGTATCAGAGCCTAGCTAGAGCATTAGGCGACGTGTATACGAAGTTAAAACTCCGAACGAACTCTGAATGACGAAAAAAAACCCTCTCTGGTCAATTTTTAAAAACTGTGATTTTTCTGAATTAAAAATTCCTAAAAATTCAGCAGGTGATTATAGGAATTACTGTACAAAACGATGATGTAATACGTACGGAACGCCGCGGAACCGCGGCCATACCTTGCTTGGGCCGCGGATCCGCGATCGTACAGTGAGTGTTACTGTTCTTTTGGCACAGTAATGCCCGTAGGTGCTAGTTATATTTTCTGGGTATTTTTAACCTGACTCAAGTGTTGAGTGTTCTGGGGTTTATTTTGTATTCGTTGATTCGATCGGAAAATTTAATTTCGTTATGTTTTCCGGATATTTAGAAACTATTAAAATGTTCGAACGGATATCATTAACTCAATTTTTCCTGGCATGAAAACCTTTCATGTGTTGAATTTTTCTTGAGTTTAAATCTTTCGGAAAAACGTGCATGTAACGCGATGGACCCTCTAGAAGATAACAAACCATAACTCGATTATGTGACCATCTTGAACTGCCTTTTGAACCTTAGGGTTTAGGGGAGTACGGCGTTGCCACATGTGAGGCGTTGGCTTGACCCTTCTACGGCTGGACCGTTGGTACTGTGACATATTCTGGAATTTTTGAACTCCGCTCAAGTGTTGAGCTATTTAGGAAATCCTGGGTATTTGATTATTCGATCGGAAAGTTTAATACTGTCTTTTTATCTGGAAAGTGATACAATATGTGGAATTCATATAGTTAGGCATGAAATACGAAGTATGTGATATTTCGGATTTACGATGTCTAAAGAGATTGTGGATTTCAAATGTTGTAGTTTTACACTTTATATTCTGCGACCATAAGTGTAATATGTGTTATCGCCGGTTTCGTTGCTATATGTCAACGACAATTGGAATGCGCATATTTACTTACGTTGATGATATGTGATGTTATGTGTTGCTGGATATGTTATATTGGATCGTCGCGTTTCTGAATAGCCGGGGGTTTTATGTGAGATGAGGGTTTTTATTTTCATTCATGTAAATTTAAATGTATGTAATATTCTTTTATTGAGACACTTCCGGGATGAGGTTGATGTCACCATTTGTATATTATTTACTTTTCCGCACTAGGATAGACCCAAGGAGGAGAGCACAAGTAACCGGGTTCTGGAGTCCAGTGGGAGACCAACTCGAGGAGTCGAGTCCGGGTCTCCTAACTCTAGAATTGGAAGGGTTGCTTGTCGCTCTCGTAGGGGTCTAGGGGTGTGGGTTTGGCTATTAATTGCGACCGTAGAATCCGTGTTTTATAGAGGCTCAAAATAAAACACGGACGTCCTAGTATATCCAATGTTTCATATGTTTCTTCTGCTGCGATATCTGTGATGTGATCATTTGATATGTGATGATAGATACTGTATATAGTATATATGATATATTATATAGATGTTACTTATGTTTTACACCCGCGCTAGCCCTGCCCCGCTCTGCCGTTAGTTACCTAACCTAACGGTGCACGAGGGAACATCGAGGCGAATACGGATGGCATAAGTGTACGTTGTATTTATCTGTGATGTTTAGGTGACTTAAATGATGGGACTTCATTAATATGATTAATGAAAGAAAAGAAACCTAAAAGATGTTGTAGAATCAAATTTTCAAAAAGGGTAGCTATAGTTTTTGCTTTGCATAGTGATATATATGATATATCCCGCACCTTATTCGATGAGGAAAGAGCCGAGATCCCTTCACCGGGAGTGACCTCTTTAGCAAAACTGGCATATGCTACAACACTCGGTTTGTTTTTGATTGCTTTTAGAGTTTTTGCTTTGCATAGCGATATATGTGATATATCCTACACCTTATTCCATAAAGAAAGAGCCGAGATCCCTTCACCGGGAGTGACCTCTTTAGCAAAACCAATAAAAGCCTCAAAATCACTCCATTTCAAAATTCACTCGATTCTACGACGATATCAAGTTCATTACTCTCATGGTTTTCTGAAAAACCTGCGTAGCCCTCCGTCAATTCAGATAAGTAATATTTAGTATTCGTGCTGCGGTAGTTTGTCATGCGTCAAGGCGTAGTGTACGGTAGCTGATTATTACTTATCTGTATCATGAGATGCGATTGGATTAGGGTATTCGTACGGCATTGTTTGGCATGTATCAAGAGTCGTACGGGTGGGTTTAATTCAATCATGAATTGTACGGGTTGAACATTACTAGCGGACTATGGGTTGTTTGGCATGCGTCAAGGTCATAGCACGCTAGGGGTAAAAACATTATCGGGAATTTCAAGTGTTGAAATTTGTAATGAGATTTCATACCTTCTATGAGATAGTTGGATCCCGATACCCACTGCGAGTAATTGTTACTCCTGGGAGAGTTTTACACAGGATAATTAGCCGATCAAGTAGGTGTCTAGAAAGGTGTCAACGGGGTGACGCCTCTGGGAAAACGAGGTTTAATTTAATTAGGTCCGTGTGAAAGCACGGGGAACCTCCCTCAAAGTACCGACACTGGCCTGGCTGAAAGATTGGTGAAATTGTAGGGTGTAATTAATCCCGGCTAGTCTTTCCTTTTAGGGTTTGAAGGAAGATTTGATAAAAATAGTGGGAGCCATCCTGATTAGATAAAATAATAACCAATCTGATCTTGCAAGAACATACGCTAAAGTGTTTTCTTCTCTCTCTCTCCAGGTAGCGACCATATCATGCCTTAATAAAGATAATAATATGGATGTATTGACCGAACCCGCATGTTAAACTGTGCAGGGGAACGTTGGACCCGTTCTATCTTATAAGTGTTATAAGACTGAACAGGAAACAAGAGAATATCTGGATTCTCACGCCGCCCAAACGGAGAACATGCATGTTGATGCACCTTCTTCGGGTGTGTTAGTCATTGAGAACTGTTTCTCAGTTCACCCTACGTCTTGGGTATTAGATACCGGATCAGGATCCCACATATGTAAACTGTTACATGGGCTACGGAAAGGTAGAGAACTGTGAAAAGGTGATCATTCCGTTCAAGTAGGGAATGGTGCAAGTATTGCAGCCAAAGCAGTTGGTGAATATCACCTTGTATTACCAAGTCGTAATACACTGATTCTGAATGAGTGCTATTATATACCGAACATGATGTGCAACATTATATCAGTTTCTTTACCGAGTAAAGAAGGATATAATTTTGTAGTACAGGATAATCTTATGAACATCTTCCTAGATCAAAAGTTGATTGCATCAGGCTCGTTACATAATGGCATATTCATTCTCAATCAAAATACAGTCCTCAATTTACAAAACACACACAAGAGGAAGAGTTCAGAAATGAACGAATCCTTCTTGTGGTATTGTAGACTTGGTCATATCAATGCAACACGACTAGCTAAGTTACATAAAGATGGATATTTGAATCCGTTCGAATTATCATCTTATGATACTTGTCATTCATGTCTCAAAGGAAAAATGACCAAAGCTCCGTTTAGTGGACACGGAGAAAGAGTTACAGAACTCTTAGGGCTGATACATAGTGATGTATGCGGTCCCATGTCTACACATGTCAGGAACGGTTCTTCCTACTTCATTACATTCACTGACGATCTCTCAAGATTCGGACATGTGTTTCTGATGAAACACAAGTCTGAAGCTTTTGATAAATTCAGAGAATATAAGCACGAAGTAGAGAACCAAACGGGAAAAAGTATTAAGATCCTTCGATCTGATCAAGGAGGAGAATACTTGAGCAATGATTTTCTGGATTATCTAAAAGAGAATCTAATTCTCTCTCAGCTTACTCCTCCTTATACAATACAGCACAACGGTGTGTCGGAACGGAGGAATCGCACCCTATTAGATATGGTACGCTCAATGATGAGTACAGCTGAGTTACCTATTTCCTTCTGGGGGTATGCGCTTGAGACAGCCATAGACCTATTGAATAGAGTTCCTACCAAATCTGTGCCTACCACTCCATATGAGATATGGAAAGGGAAGAGACCACATCTTAATTACATTAAGATATGGGGTTGTCCGGCCTATGTCAAAAGACAAAATCCGGACAAACTCGAGGCAAGATCTGTCTTATGTATGTTTATAGGATATCCCAAAAATTCACAAGCGTATATCTTCTACCACCCCGAGGAACAAAAGGTGTTTGTTTCTCGACATGCCACTTTCTTAGAAAAATGTTTTCTTATGAAACAGATTAGTGGCATTGAGGTAGAACTGGAAGAGGTTCCAGCGACACAAACTATAACATAAGACTCGGTAAAACCAGAGGATTCAGTAGTACCCGACGAACCGCAGCCTCTCCTCCGATCTAGTAGGGTTTCTCATCCACCTGAGAGATACTACGGTTTTCTCATTGATGGTGGTAGCGAGGATTGCATCATAGTTGATGATGACCCAACTAGCTTCGAGCAGGCCATCACGAGTGGGGACTCAGTGAAATGGCTGGATGTAATGCGGTCCGAGATGGAATCCATGTACACCAACAAAGTATGGACTTTGGAAGATGCTCCTGAAGTGGTAAAACCCATTGGGAGCAAGTGGATCTTCAAGAAAAAACTTGGTGTAGATGGGAAAGTGGAGACTTTCAAAGCTAGACTTGTTGCAAAGGGTTTTCGTCAAAGACCAGGTGTGGACTATGACGAAACCTTTTCTCCAGTGGCTATGCTTAAATCCATCAGGATCATGCTTGCTATCGCTGCATATCATGACTATGAAATCTGGCAAATGGATGTTAAGACAGCCTTTCTAAACGGTGATTTAGAAGAGAGCGTGTACATGACTCAGCCAGAGGGCTTCGTAGCTAGTGGGAGCAGCGGGAAGGTGAGCAAGCTGCTTAAATCCATTTATGGATTAATGCAAGCATCGCGGAGTTGGAACATCTGCTTTGACGTCATTATCAAAGAGTTTGATTTCGTCAAAAACGTAGATGAATCTTGTCTCTACAAGAAGGTGGCAGAGAGTAAGGTTGTCTTCCTTGTATTTTATGTGGACGACATACTCTTGATAGGAAATGACATTCCTATGAAGCAATCGGTCAAGCTATTCTTATCACAAAGATTCTCAATGAAAGATCTAGGTGATGCCTCCTGCATACTGGGAATTATGATCTATAGAGATAGATCTAAAAGGATATTGGGATTGTCCTAATCCAGGTACATTGACATGATACTAAAGAGGTTTAGTATGGAAGAATCCAAGCGTGGGAACTTACCCACGATCTCTGGACTTACTCTCTCCAAAGAGATGTCTCCCAAGACTGATTTGGAGAGAGCTCGCATGCAAGGGATACCCTACTTACTAAGTGTAGTGAGTAGGTATCAAGCTGATCCTGGAGAGAGTCACTGGACAGCTGTGAAGAGCATTCTCAAGTACTTACGAAGGACTAAAGAGATGCTCTTGGTGTATGGTAACGGAGAACTCCAAGTGGAGTCCTTTACCGATTCGAGCTTCGAGAGTAATTAGGATGATGATTGAATGTCTTTCCGGTGTGTATAGAGAAAATTATGTAGAAATCACAACCAAAAATATTTGACCGCAATCAATAACGGTGTCGAATGTAGCGCGTTAGTAAGTGCGGATCGTCCACAAGAATTGTGCGATTCGTTTGTATTTTGTTTTGTTCGAATTGAAGATTAATAGAAAAGAAAAGAAAAAACAATTCAAGATTTTTATCGATGAATTTCAAGAATCAACTAAATCAAATCAAGAATCATTAAAGAGTTAAACATCAAGAATCAAGAAAGATAGAATTCCAATCGATTAGATTTCAAGATTTGAAGTAAAGCTCGTAGGAATCGATTAGGTCGTAGATGTGAAGAAGATTCGAAATGACGATTTCTTATCCATTAACAAATTGATGCTAAATCGATGTAGATTCATCGAGGATCAAGGATCTTGCGATGAATTAGGGTTCCTCATCCTATCCTTTGTCATTTCGATGAATCACATTCACTAGATAGCTTCTTGAAAATTGTATAATCGATCGTTGATCTCTAGATCGTGCGAAAAGAATCAAGAATGCATTTCGCATCGATCTAGATCATCGATCACTCAATTTCAAGAATTTACAATCGTTTTAAGAATTAAGAAAACGTTTAAAGATTCGTCAACATCATCATTCTACAATCGTTTCGATTCCTCCATGAGCGGAGTTTTACTCAAGCATCATCATGAAGAATACATTCAAGAATTGAATATGAATCATATTGCTCGAATTGAAATATAAGCAAGTTTAAAGAATTTTCACCTTTATTATATCAACAATTAGCTACAACTCTCAAGAACTACAAGAGGAAGGAACTTTGATCGTCGAATCTAGCATCGCTTCGGCTCCTTGAGTCGTGGATCGGCTTGGATCTCGTGCTCCGTTGAAGTCCGGCTTCGCTTCTAAAGGTTGGTTGAAGACTTGCTTGCTAGAACTCAAAGGATCTTGAATTTGAGGTTTGGATTAGGGTTAGGGTTTGACACAAGTCTTGTCACTAAACTTGTGGGAGGATGAAGAACTAACTATTGATTGAAGATTAGTTCTAGATTAAGGAAGAAGTAAAGATTGATTAGCCATTTCAAGATAGGCCTAGGGACTTTTTATAGGTTTCCCAAACCCTAGGTCTAGGATTTGAATTTTGAATTTCCCTCCAAAAGTTAGTTATAGGGAGAGGCTTCTAGAAGTAGTTAGTTAGGAGGGAGCTTCTAGAAATAGTTTGTTAGGAGCTTAATCAAGATTAGCTTGCTTAATGATCTTTCCTGATTTGGCAGAAGCTTCGAGAGTCATCTGGAATTTGACATGTCTTGATGAGGTGTAGGGACTGCGGGAAACAATCTGCAGTAAAAATGGTCTGATGATGTGGCTATTCCACCGCGGATCCATGGCGCAAGCAGGCCCCCGCCGCGGATCCGCGGCGCTTTATGGGCCTTGGTGCCTGTTTCTTCTGGTGCTTGCTTGGGCTGACTTATGGACCTTTTTCTGATATGTTGAATTTAATATTTCCCTCTAGATCGCTACCAGTTCTCAGGTCTTTGAGTTGGCGTAATGTTTGATCAGCTCTTTTCCCATTTTGGCTCTGTTCCTCTGGAATTTCCTGCACAGACTTCGAAACATAAGTTGCGCAATATAGGAATGATGTGATGCCATAAAATACAGTCAATTTCCCTTAAAGTTCCGGTTTTAAAGTCTAACACATGCAATCTGATATTTTACGACTGTTTTTCTAATATGTGCAATATGACTGCCGAACACTTCTAGATGAGTGCAAATGATAGGAAAATTGCTGTGTTAAAAATGCAGTATTTTCGACTGATCAAATTCCCCCAAACTTATTTTCGATCGTCTCGAGCGAACAGTTTTATTAAAAAGAGAAGGAGAAAATTAAGAAAGAGAAAAACTAATTAGCACACTTTCGTAGGCAATACGGTTGCACTGAGCACGTGCAACAAGCCTTTAAACCTCTAGGTGTCCCTAGTAGGAGGAGTGTTGTATCCTGAGGGTTTTCAGTGGATTGAACCCACAAAATCCAATAATAAAAGGAAGATCATGAATATTACATTTAAAGACAAGAATTGTAAAAGAAAGACTTTGAAAATTAGGGTTTCCAACTAAGTTAGCTTTTCGGTTGTCATGAGCCCTATCTTAATAGTCATGAAAAGATGTCAGAAATCACGTCCTCCCTCAATAAAACATCGTCTTATTCTTCATTCCTATCTTTCTTCCAAACATCGATCATATAACCCTACGTGTGTGTAAAGGACATCCCTACACCTGGAGAATTCAATTCAAGCTATGATACTCTTGCTCATCAGCCTCAGTACTTTTTAATTAATGAATATTTAGATGAGATTGCTCACACACTTTCATGCGACCGTTAATACTTCTTGAGGTACTAACCGACCGATTACTCCTGTGCTTACTTATTTGGTGTATTTTCCTTGTCTTGCACCACCTAAAGCTTAGCAGTGACTCCTAGACCAGTTGGCCTTAGGGCACTAGGTGATGAGGCACCCTCGCTATATTTTTTTTATTGCTGCCTTGGCGATAACAAAACCAGTGTTCATTTTTCTCACCACTTTATATTTTATTCATCATTTTTTTTATTTCCTTCATACATCGGCTTTAAGACAAGAGCATTTCAAGGTATCCTCTACTATCCCAGGCTTCAAGACGTGTGTAAGTGCGAATAGTAGGGTATCAACGTTCAAAAATGTTTGGCTTCCAGAATAGAAACTATTTTTCAGACTTATTTTTATCCTCATATTAGTGACTTCCTTAATCTTACTAACCCTTGGGACATCGGCTCATAACTACTTATTACTAGTTCGTTTAAGAAAACTTCTAATTTTCTTGGAATTCTTAAATTTTTCTAATCTTATGAATGTAATTTTTCATTATCTAATCTTTTATTATCATATTTATGTACAAAAAATGTATTTTTATCTTTTGATTTTTTTTAAAATTTTATAGGTTTTGAAAATGTTTTGTGCTTATGCAAAGTATGATGCAAATGATGCGAAAATAAGCACAAACCTCCCCCAAACTTGTTTTCAACAGTGTCCTCACTGTTGCCATCCGTTATATCTACAAAAAAATCTGTAAGCTTGGGAGGAATTTATTAGTGGGGGCAAAATATTTAAGTGAAAAACCTCCCCCAAACTTATTCTTGACTCATCATTTCGTAAAAATTTTCTTTTCAAGAGCAAGAAAAAATGCCCCCCCAAAATTGAGTTATGCAATGTTAATCTTTTGAAAATCACATGAGGGGGTCAAAAATCATTGGTCGATGCCAAGCTTTGTAATGACCGAAAGTTAACACCAACCATTCAAAAATTTTATCAATGCAGAGCTCTGGTTGGTGGAAGAAGTGGGGAAATGTTAAGTGGTGGAATAGAATGTGTGTGCGTCTCATTTTGGAGAGACGATGAAGTGAATGTGATGGATTACTCGCATTCTTTTTATAGTTCAGAAGAAGGGGTGGAGGTTCAATTTTATTGATTGGGAGATGATTCATCTCAACACCCGTGTCATTCAAAAATGCGAGTTCATCAGCGAAGATCTCCTCAAAAGTTCCATCTATACCCCGATGAATAATGTCATCACAAAGTGCGGGGTGATCTTCAGACTCTAAAAACAGTTCATAATCGGTGTTAGTTGTTGACCCGGATAACTCGGTGGAAGAGTCCGTATGTGTATGATACATAATTGGGTCAAACAATAACGTATGAAAAGAGTCAAGACAGTATCATGAGGATCATCAAATTCGCTGCTGTCGACATCAATTAAGTCAACAGAACAGACCTGAGCAGTAGGTTCGGAGGGTACACTTCCCAACTTGTAAATGTTCAGCTCTATCGACCTATTCCCGAAGGATAGGGTCATAGAACTATTACGACAGTTGATGATAGCATTGGAAGTGGCCAAAAAGGGGCGACCTAAAATCACCGGAATTTGATTCCGTGGGTTCGCTACAGGCTGTGTATCAAGTACAATAAAGTCCACAGGGAATATAAATTCCCCGATTTTTATTAACACGTCCTCCAGTTCACCCCTAGGTTTTGTGATTGATCGGTCAGCCATCTGGAGAGTGCAATGGGCTGGTTTCAACTCTCCGATCCCTAACTGCTCATAGACTGAGAAAGGAAGCAGGTTAACACTTGCGCCAAGGTCTAGTAGAGCACGGTTAATGTGCTTTTCCCCAATAGAAATGGAAATGGTAGGATATCCAAGATCCTTACGTTTCCTCGGTAATTGCTGGGGGAAAGTTGTGTCTACTGTCTTTGCTATGAATATCTTCTTGGGCACTTGTTTTTTCCTCTTTCTAGTGCACAAGTCTTTAAGAACTTTCGCATACGCGGGGACTTGTTGGATAGCATCTAGAAGAGGGATGTTGATGTTAACCTGTTTAAACATTTTAGTGATCTTCTCCATCTGTGGACTCAGTGTGTTTGCCTTAACCGATTCGGATAAGGTGCTTGGGCAATAAGGTCGGGTTCCAACATTAGAGAAGATCGTGTGGGTGGACCCGATCCCAGAATAGAAGTGGGGATCGTCCGTGAAGAACTAGAAGAGATGGGCTGAGGTGGAGGGCCTTGTGGGAAACGAAGAATAGGCTCGCAAGAAGGTGGTGGGGTAGAAGAACTTGGGTCAGAATTAGAAGTAGAAGTGGAAGGAAAGGTCTCAGCCGGGGTATCATTGATAGATTTTTCTGGGTTATCAATCTCTTCCCCTACGTGATCGTCAAGCACTCTTCCAGATCTCAACGTGATTGCATTCACAAGATGTGAATAGCCAGGATTGGGCAAAGGTTGAGCTGGAAGTTTCCCTTTCTCTCTTGCACTCATTTCGGCTTTTAGTTGTGCAATTTGTGCTTCCATCGATTTGATATTCTCATTTTGAGAGACAATGATTTTCATCAAATTCTCGACGGAATATTGCAAACTTGCCGTCCCATGGATGGATTGTTTCATGAAAGTATCCAAGGTTTGTGCTAGTGCAGAGGTATTATCTGTACCGGTCAATTGCAAAGAGTTTTCATGTGGTGCAAAAGTGTTGGCCGGATTTTGGAAGGGGTGCTGACTCAATTGAAGTGGTTGCTGTTGTGATGGAGGGACCCTTTGGAAATTGTTTTGGGTTGGAACTGTGTTTTGAGATTGTGATTGGTTCCAAGCAAAGTTAGGGTGATTCCTCCAACCCTGATTATATGTGGAAGAAAATGGATCGTTCCTAGGTCTTTGAAATGCGGCATTGGTATGCTCATGACCTTGAAACGGACATTCTTCCGTCAAGTGAGAAGGATCAAAACAGCATTCACATACAGTTTTGGAGAGTGACATTTGACTTAGGGCGGCAGCTAAAAATTTGTTTTCCATATTGTCGAATTTCTTGTGTAAAGCTGAAATTTCAGCTCTAACTCCTATGGAAATATCATTGCCATCCCTAGACGATTGACTCACACCCTCCCACTGTAAATATTTTTCAGCGAAATCTTCTAGAAATTTCCAGGCTTCCCCATCATCTTTAGTCATGAAGTTGCCTTGACACATGGATTCAAGGGTCTGTCTTGTGTTAGGATTAATGCCCTCATAAATGATTCGGCATAGTTCCCATCTCGGGATTCCGTGATGTGGACATTGGACTAACAGATCCTTGAAGCGTTCAAGACATTTTGAAAATGGTTCATTTGGAAGCTGGGTGAATTGATTTATTTCGCTACGGACTCGAGCTGTCTTATAATGTGGGTAGAATTTCTTAAGGAATGCTTTGACGAATTCTCCCCAGTTTGAGATGGAATGTGCGATAGTGTTATACAGCCACTTCTCGGCTATATCGCACAGAGTGAATGGGAGAAGACATAGACGCATAGCATCCATAGAAAGCTGTGAGGTACCCATCATAGCGCATACATTTTCAAATTTGGTAATAAAGGCATATGCGTCTTCAGACTCGAGACCGTGAAATTTTGGTAGAAGGTTGATGTATTGGGGTTTAATTTCAAAATTTTCCCCGTTGGCTGGTGGGATGGAAAGACTGGCCGAAAGGGGACCTCGTGTAGGATAGCACCTCTCTTGGAGAGAGATGCGGGGTGGATTCTGCGCACCAACGGACGGCGGCAGAGTAGTGGTAAAGAAGTTCGATGGAGATGGATCCATCGGTGTGGGTGTGATGGTGGGTAAAGAAGAGGTAAATGTAGAAATACCGACTTTTGGGTCGATCGGGGGAAACCCGGACTAACGGGCACTAGAAACCTGTGTCCAACCTATCTTGCACTAAAAAGGGTTAGTACAAGTGGCAGCGTGACTTATAATTAGGGGAATGATGAATGAATGCGGTGTTTGTTTTGAAAATATACGGATTTTTGAAAAAATGATGCGATCACAACAAATGCAACACACAAAACCCTAATTCTAGTGGTCACCTAGGTCAAATCTCTAGACCGCTCCTAACTGCCAAAAGACAAGTCGCAGGATAAATCCTCCACTGCCTCTTTATCTCTCCTGTGGCCAGGTAAGTGCCAGGTAAGTGGGAGGTTCTCCACTACGTAAGTAGTGGGCCTAATTAAGTAACCACTAGCCTTCGACACACTTTCCTTAGACACCACAAAAGAAACGCGGATAAGCAATGAATTACCCATGGCCTTCTCTTGTCCTAAGTGAGCGCGACGGTCCTTAGAGTCATCTCTAGATTTCTTTTAGTTAATGAGGGTAATGCGGATGGAATTTTTGCGATTTTTTGGGGCTTAGGAAGGGTAATGAACTCCCCACCTAATCTGGATTTGGTCTTTGCCCCTTAATGTCCATATTAATTATGCAAACAACCACAAAATCAAAAACACGCACAATTTAATTTTTCTTTTAGCGGCGCTGCGAATTTTTGCAAAGAAACCTGCAGCAAATTGTTATTTGGAGCAGATTTGGAGGGAGATAAGAAAGATAGAGAGTTACTAAGCAATTTTGGTGGAGTGATGACGTCAGCACGTGGCGGAACCGCGGTGGGAGTCGCTTAATGCCGCGGGATCGCAGTCCTTTGAACTGTTCACCGCACGAAAATTTAACAGAGAGCTTCTGTTGATCCCCTTAGTCCTCTGGAATTCTCCAAAAATTATTCCAATTGCATATCAAGCTCCAGATTTCCTCGCAACAAATCACAACAACACGTATTAGTGTTTGTGCGAATTTTGATCTAAAAATTATAATGGAATAAATCTTTCAATTCAAATTTCAATATAGAACGAATTAGCGCGCGATCCCCGGCAACGGCGCCATTTGATTAAATGAAATTCCGATTGTGTAAGTAAATCAAATGGTCCACGTCAACAGCGCCATTTGATTGATTCGTTTTCGGATTGTGTATAGAGAAAATTGTAATGAAATCACAACCAAAAATATTTGACCTCAATCAATGACGGTGTCGAATGTAGCGCGTTAGTAAGTGCGGATCGTCCACAGGGATTGTGCGATTCGTTCGTATTTTGTTTTGTTTGAATTGAAAATTAATAGAAAAGAAAAGCAAAAACGATTCAAGATTTTTATCGATGAATTTCAAGAATCAACTAAATCAAATCAAGAATCATTAAAGCGTTAAACATCAAGAATCAAGAAAGATAGAATTCCAATAGATTAGGTTTCAAGATTTGAAGTAAAGCTCGTAGGAATTGATTAGATCGTAGATGTGAAGAAGATTCGAAATGACGATTTCTTATCCATTATCAAATTGATGCTAAATCGATGTAGATTCATCGAGTATCAAGGATCTTGCGAAGAATTAGGGTTCCTCATCCTATCCTTTGTCCTTTCGATGAATCACATTCACTAGATAGCTTCTTGAAAATTGAATAATCGATCGTTGATCTCTAGATCGTGCGAAAAGAATCAAGAATGCATTTCGCATCGATCTAGATCATTGATCACTCAATTTCAAGAATTTAAAATCGTTTTAAGATTTAAGAAAACGTTTAAAGATTCATCAACATCATCATTCTACAATCGTTTCGATTCCCCCACGAGCGGAGTTTTACTCAAGCATCATCACGAAGAATACATTCAAGAATTGAATATGAATCATAATGCTTGAATTGAAATATAAGCAAGTTTAAAGAATTTTCACCTTTATTATATCAACAAATAGTTACAACTCTCAAGAACTACAAGTGGAAGGAACTTTGATCGTCAAATCTAGCGTCGCTTCGGCTCCTTGAGTCGTGGATCGGCTTAGATCTCGTGCTCCGTTGAAGTCCGGCTTCGCTTCTAAAGGTTGGTTGAAGACTTGCTTGCTAGAACTCAAAAGATCTTGAATTTGAGGTTTGGATTAGGGTTAGGATTTGGCACAAGTCTTGTCACTAAACTTGTGGGAGGATGAAGAACTGACTATTGATTGAAGATTAGTTCTAGATTAAGGAAGAAGTAATGATTGATTAGCCATTTCAAGAGAGGCCTAGGGTCTTTTTATAGGTTTCCCAAACCCTAGATCTAGGATTTGAATTTTGAATTTCCCTCCAAAAGTTAGTTATAGGGAGAGGCTTCTAGAAGTAGTTAGTTAGGAGGGAGCTTCTAGAAATAGTTTGTTAGGAGCTTAATCAAGATTAGCTTGCTTAATGATCTTTCCTGATCTGGCAGAAGCTTCGAGGGTCATCTGGAATTTGACATGTCTTGATGAGGTGTAGGGACTGAGGGAAACAATCTGCAGTAAAAATGGTCTGATGATGTGGCTATTCCACGGCGGATCCGCGGCGCCAGCAGGCTCCCGCCGTGGATCCGCGGCGCTTTATGGGCCTTGGTGTCTGTTTCTTCTGGTACTCGCTTGGGCTGACTTATGGGCCTTTTTCTGATATGTTGAATTTAATATTTCCCTCTAGATTGCTACCAGTTCTCAGGTCTTTGAGTTGGTGTAATGTTTGATCAGCTCTTTTCCCATTTTTGCTCTGTTCCGCTGGAATTTCCTGCACAGACTTCGAAGCACAAGTTGCGCAATATAGGAATGATGTGATGCCATAAATACAGTCAATTTCCCTTAAAGTTCCGGTTTTAAAGTCTAACACATGCAATCTGATATTTTACGACTGTTTTGCTAATATGTGCAATATGACTGCCGAATACTTCTAGATGAGTGCAAATGATAGGGAATTTGCCGTGTTAAAAATGCAGTATTTTCGACTGATCAGACGACTCTAAGTCTCACTCGGGATTTGTCTTTACCCTTTACGGAGGGGCGGTTAGCTGGAAGAGTTCCAAGCAGGAAACAGTGGCAGACTCGATGATGGAGGCTGAATACATCGCTACCAACGATGCTGCCAAAGAGGCTGTCTGGATCAAGAAGTTCATTACTGAACTTGGAGTGGTTCCATCTATTGAGCATCCAATACCTTTGTATTGCGATAAAAATGGAGCAGTGGCTTTGGCCAAGGAACCCAGGTCCCATCAGCGATCCAGGCATATTCTGAGGCGGTATCACCTGATCCGGGAGATAGTTGATCGCCGGGAGATCGAGGTCAGGAGGGTTGACACGAAGAACAACACCGCGGATCCACTCACGAAAGCCATTCCCCAGATACAGTTTGAGAGACTCTTCGGGATGCTTGGTATGCGATACTACAGCAGCATGCTCTAGTGCTAGTGGGAGATTGTTAGTTTTATGTATGCCCTAGAGGCCAGTATTGTACAGATGATGTATATTATATTGGATTCTTAGACATATATAGAGATGACTTTTTTGCTCGATATGATAGTATACTATCTGGTTGCTCTTTATCTTAACATGTATACTTGTCTCTTGATACTGTCTTATAGTTACATGTTGGTAAAGCTTTTAGGATGTGTACTTGACTACCTGGACTATGATGCAGATCATACTAGTGGGGCCATGGTAGTCCATAAGTACACCCTTTAATGTTCCTAGTCGTAGGGGTATCGAGATAGGGCATCGAAATACCAGAGTAGACTAGCGTATACGCTTCTCGACCCATGAGATGGGCGATGGTTGATCCCATATCCATTGGTGTTTGACATCAAAGATGGTATACGGGTGCTCAGTGGAGACTGGGTACACTGGACGGACTCACCGAGAACTCCCAGATGATATTATACCTCACGTCAAATGGCAGTTCACTGGTGACACTTGTGCAGGTTAGTCTGTAGACCCGAGATCGTCATAGAGTCTTGTGTGATTCCCAATGTGTTTTGATTTCCACCTTACCAAGTCCAAGAGGGCGTGCAAAACGGTGGTTTTTGGGTACAGTCTCGAGTCACATAGAGGCAATGAGCGATAGGAGGGGTTTCGTCTCTTCCGGTATTAGGGGTTGATGTTGCGCTGTGCTCGATTGGCCGTAACAGGGAAGTCCGTAGCCAGGGCTGATTTAGAGATTTACTGGTAAGTGTTACCAATAGTTTCTTGACCCGTTATGAGCCTCACATCGGCACGACTTATCGGTTATTGGGGTCTGGCGTTTACCACCCCTAGACTTGATATGCGACATATCAGACGAGGAGACCGGACTATACGGGGTGTGTTACCGGCAGGCTTTTACAGGAGTTGGAGCGGGCTTGCTTGCTGATCTTCTGATCGCTCAATACCCGGGTAGCCGTTACGTCCAGCTAGTACCGCTGACGGCTTGTGGGTGCTTGATGTGATCATCACCTACTGCCGGCGTATTGACGAGTCTTTAGAGTCCTACATAGAGGTTTTACTGGCTCAGGCAAAACGAAATAGGAGCACGTATGTGATATGTGCGGGACCGAGAATAATGCATGTATGTGATACCGTATTCTATTCTCGCGACTTTATGTATTGGTCGGTTATATATGATATAGCCGGGTTATCGAATCAAGTGTTGATTCGATAAGTCGATACAATGGATGTTAGTCGGTTATAAGAGATTGTAGGGTTGCTAGGCACGCGCACAAGGGTCTACGAGGCATCAACCATGCCCGATTTAAAATTTAGCCGTGCCGAACAACCCGAATACGGAACTTTAAACTAGAGATTAGGCGAAAACAAGCATGCTAAACACTTTAACACTAAGTGAGAGAGATTACAACCTTTATAGATCCGGTCCTTCACTTCATATGCTCCGTGTTGTGGTCCCTTCGCTGCGATCATCGGGATCCGGACTCTCGAGAGGTTCCACGAAGAGAAAGACGCAACCTTTGCTTCCGATCGTCGATACTTTGATGATCTACCTTGAAGTTTCTTCAACACAAGCTAACACTCATGAAATGATGTGAACACCTTCATCTAAATGGCAAGGGAAGATGAGGATGATGAAGTAGGATTTTTGCTCTCTTTATTTATCTTTTTCTCATATTTATTCATCACCTTTGAAAAATCAAGCAACGTTTTTCATGGAAGAATGAAGGAGGAAGAAGATGAAATATGTTTTGTGATGAATAGAAAGAATGTTATCATAATCATTTATGCAACCATGGTTGTACTAACCATTGTAGAGAGTTTACTAGGGTTAGGGTTTGGGTTGGGTTAAGTGTGAGTCATGGATAAAGATCAACACAAATATCTTTATCATGACAAAGTAAAACCATCTAGAAACATCTAGAAGCCATTAACCCAAATCAAACCCTAATCTTGTTTAAACTCCTCTAATCATGTTGCATTAATAATTATAACATGTTACAATATTATATATCACATATACAATATTTATTGCAACATAATAAAATAATACAATTAACATATATCGCATATATATCAATGTATTACCCGAATGAGAAAAAGAATCTTTTAGTGAGCAAATATTAGTTAATGCAATTTAATATATCAAATATATTATTATACATTAAATTATCGAATCAACACTTGATCCGACAATCCGGCTATATCGCATATAACCGACTAATATTTATCCGTACCGATTCATCGAATCAACACTTGATCCGATGACCCGGCTGATATCAAATATCGCGAGAATATAATACGGTATCACATATCGCATTATCCTCGGTCCCGCACATATCGCATATGTGCTCCTACTTTGTTTTGCCTGAGTCAAGAAACCTCTGTGTAGGACTCTAAAGAATCGTCAATACGCCGGCAGTAGGTGATGATCATATCAAACACCCACAAGCTGCAAGCGGTCAGCTAAACGTAACAGCTACCCAGGTATTGAGCGCTCAGAAGATCAACAAGCAAGCCTGTAACTTCTCCTGTGAATCCAAACAGTAACACTCCCGTACGGTCCGGTCTTGTCGTCTGATATGTTGCATATCTCGCCTAGGGGTGGTAAACGTCAGACCCCAGTAGCTCGATAAGTCGTGTCGATATGAGGTCTATAACAGTTCGAGAAACTACTGATAACACTTACCAGTAAATCTCAACAACCCTGGCCAGGGATTTCCGGTTATAGCCAATCGAACACAGCACAACATCAACTCCCTATACCGGGAGAGACGAATCCCCTCCTATCGCTCATTGCCTCCATATGATTCGGGACTGTACCCAAAAGCCACCTTTTTGCACGCCCTCTTGGACGTGGTATGATGGAAATCAAAGCACAATGGAAACCACACAAGACTCTATGACGATCTCGGGTCAACAGACTACTCTGTACCAATGTCACCGGAGAACTGCCATCTGACGTATGGTATAATACCATCTGGGAGTTCTCGGCGAGTCCGTCCAGTGTACCCAGTCTTCACTGAGCACCCGTACACCATCCTTGATGTCAAACACCGATGGATATGGGATCATCCATCGCCCATCATATGGGTCAAGATGCGTATACGCTAGTCTACTCTGGTGCATCGATGCCCTGTCTCGATACACCCTCGACTAGGAACAGTTATAGGATGTACTCGTCGACTACCGTGGCCCCACTAGTATGATCTCATCATAGTCCCAGTAGTCGAGTACAGATCCTAAGGGCTTTATCAACATGTAATATACAGACAATCAGAGTACATGTTAAGATAAAGTACAACCAGATAGCATACTATCATGTCGAGCAAGAAAGTCTTCCCTATATATGTCCCAGCATCCACTACAATATACATCGTATGTACAGTAATGGCCTCTAGGGCATACATATAACTAACAATCTCCCACTTTCACTAGGGCCATTTGTTATGGTATCGCATACCCAACAATTAGCTGCGGTTGAAATATCTCATACTCAACCATCCCATAAAAGTCTCTACTGGGAAAAAAACCTTTATGAGTGGATCTGCGCTGTTGTCCTCTGTGTCTACTCTCCTAACCTTGATCTCCCTGGAGATCAACCATCTCCATGATCAGGTGATACTGCCTAAGAATTACATCTGGATTTCTGATGGGACGGCAGTTCCTTGGCTGAAGCCACAACTCCATTGTCACACAATGGTAGGAACGAAGTTCATCTTATGAACTTATAAATATCCAGACTGCCTCTTTGGTAGTATCCTTGGTAACGATGTATCTTGCCTTTAATCGTCTAGTATGTCACGGTATCTAGCTTGGAACTCTTCCAACATACCGTCCCTCCACTGAGGGTATAGACAATGCCTGCGACTGACATTCAATCGTCCTTATCACCCTGGAACCTTTCCAGTGATTCTCCCCAGGATCGATTGATACCATCTCACTACAACTAGTGAGAATCCTAACATCCAATTAGATCTATCTCATAGATCCAAAAACCCAGGATTTAGGAGGTATCACTTTGATCCTATATGGAGAATCCTTGTGATAAGCGGAGATTAACCGAGCGTAGCATAGGAAACTCCTTCCCTATCAAGAGTATGTCATCCACGTACTCTACGAGGATCACCACCATACTCTCTACTACCTTTTCGTATATACAAGGTTCATCTACCATTTTGATGAAGTCAAACTCTTTGACTACCACATCAAAACAGATGTTCCAACTCCGCGATGCCTGTTTTATCATATAAAACATCTTGCACACGTTTCTGCTGCTCCCACAGTCTACGAAGCCCTCTGGCTGTGTACTTATAGACGCTATCTTCTAAATCATCATTTAGAAAAGCAGTCATGACACCCAACCACCAGATATCGTAGTCATGGTATGTAGCCGTGGCAAGTAGGATCTGGATGGACTTAAGCATAGATCCTTAGAAAATGTTTCAACATAATCCATACCTGGTCTATGATGCAAACCTTTAACAAGTCTAGCTTTGAAAGTCTCAACTTTTTAATGTACACCAAGTAATCTTCTCAAGTTATACTTGCTCCTGATGGGGTTTTAACCTTTCAGATAAAGCAACCAAAGTCCATACTTTGTTGGTGTATAAGGATTCCATCTCAGATCGATAAGCATCCAGCCATTCTTACAGAGTCCCACTCCTGATGGCCAGCTCGAAACTAGTTAGGTCATCATCTCATGATGCAATCCTCGCTCCCACTGTCATAGAGAAACCGAAGTATCTCTTAGGTGGGTGAGAAACCGTACTAGATTGGCGGAGAGGCTGAGGTTCGTTGGAAACTATTGAATCCTTTGGTTCTACCAAATTATCAGCTGCAGTTTGTATAGCTGGAACCATTCCAGTTCTACATAACAGTCCTTGCCTCGACCTTGTCCGGATTTTGCTTTTAGACATAGTCCGAACAACCCCAAATCTTAACAAGCTTAAGATATGGGCTCTTCCCTTTCCATATCACATATGAAGTGGTAGGCAACTGATTTGATTTGAACCCTATTCAATAGGTATGCAGCTTCTCAAGTGCATAACTCCCAAAAGGAAATAGGCAACTCAGTAGTACTCATCATAGAGCACACCATATCACATAGGGTGCTATTGCTCCGCCCCGATATACCATCGTGCTATGGTGTATACGGAGGAGTAATGCTGAGAGAGAATCTCATTCTCCTTTAGAATAGTCCAGGAATTCCATGCTCAAGTATTCTCCTCCTTGATCTCATCAAAGGACATAATACTTATACCCGTATTTTGGTTCCCTACTTCTAACTTATATTCTGTGAATATCTCAAAAGGTTCGGACTTGTGTTTCAACAGGAACATATGTCTGAATCTTGAGAGATCAACAAAGAATGTAATGAAGTACAAAGAACCGGTCCTGGCATATGTAGACAAGGGACTTTCATACATCAGCATGTATCAATCCCAAGAGTTCACTAACTCTTTCTCTGTTTCCAACAAACAGAGTTGTGGTCATCTTATCTTTGTGACATGACCGGCAAGTTTCACAAGATGTAAATTCAAACTAATTTAAATATGCATCTATATGTAACTTCAGCCAGTCGGGTCGCATTGATATGACCTAGTCTACAATGCCTCAAGAAGGATTCGTTCATTTCTGAACTCTTCCTCTTGTGTGTGTTCCGTATACTAAGAACTGTAATTTGATTTAGAACGTCAATGTTTTTAGATAACGTGCCTGAACCGATCAACTCTTGATATAGGAAATGTTCAAAACATTATCCAACAATACAAAATTATATCCTTTCTTTACTAATAAAGAGACTGATATGATTTTGTATATCAGGTTCGGTATCTAATAACATTCGTTCAGAATCAATGTATTCAGGTAATGCAGGGTGATAGTGACCAACAGACTTGGCTGCAACACTTGCACCGTTTTCTGTCTCATGAAACTTATCACCCGTTCTCAGTTCTTTACCTATCTGTAGCCCATGTAACAGATTACATATGCGGGATCCTGATCCGGTATCACATACCCAAGACGTAAAGGATACTGAGAAACAGTTCTGTGTAATGAACACACCCGAAGATGATGCATCAACATGCACTTTCTTCGTTTGGGCGGCACGGGAAATCTGGTATTCCCCAATTTCCTGCTCTGTCTTATAACAATTATAAGTTGGAGCGGGACCAACGTTCCCCAGCTCAGTATAACAAGCGGGTTCGGTCAATATATCCGTTTTATTATCTTGATTAAGGCGTGATATGGTCGCTATCTGGAGAGAGAGAGAAGAAAACACTCAGCGTATGCTCTTGCAAGATTAGATTGGTTATATAATATATCTAATCAGGATGTCTCCCACTGTTTTTAGTCAAATCTTCCTTCAAACCCTAAAAGGAAAGACTAGCCGGGATTAATTACAAGCTACAAGTTCGCCAATCTTTCAGCCAGGCCAGTGTCGGTACTTTGAGGGAGGTCCCCCGTGCTTTCGCACGAACCTAATTAAGTAAACCTCGTTTTCCCAGAGGCGTAACCCCGTTAACACCTTTCTAGACACCTACTTGATCGGCTAATTGTAATGTGTAAAACTCTCCCAGGAGTAACTCTTACTCGCAGCGGGTATCGGGATCCAACTATCTTAGAGAAGGTATGCAATCTCATTGCAAATTTCAACACTTGAAATTCCCAATAATATTTTGCCCCTAGCGATCTATGACCTTAACTAAGTCAACAAATCATAAATCGCAAGTCAAGTTCAACCCGTACATTTCTCGATTGAATTAAACCCACCCGTACGACCCTTAACTAAGTCAACAAAGCCGTACGAATACCCTAATCCAATCACATCTCATGTTTTAGCAGATAAACATTACTTAGCTACCGTACACTATGCCTTAACTAAGTCAACAAACATAGCACGAATACTAAATAATATCTATCTGAAATGACGGAGGGGAATCGAGTGATTTTAAATGGAGTGTATTTGAGGCTTTTCTAGTTTTTCTAAAGGAGTCACTCCCGGTGAAGGGATCGTCGGTCCTTTCCTCGTCGAATGAGGTGCGGGATATATCATATATATCACTGTGCAAAGCTGAAACTATAGAAGCAATCAAAAGACAAACCGAGTTTGTAGCATCTGCCAGTTATTGCTAAAGGAGTCACTCTCGGTGAAGGGATCTCGGTCCTTTCCTTATCGAATAAGGTGCTGGATGTTCTACAAGGAACACCGCTATGCAAAGCAAGAACTAGAGCTACCGGTTTTTATAAACAAGTTTCTACAACATCTTAGGTTTCTTTTATTTCATTAATCTCATTAATGAAGTCCCATTTTAATATGCTTCATAAGCATCTCTTTTGAAACGAAAACTGCAATATAACATATATCTCATATATATAATATAAGCATTCGTCTCAGGCAGTAATATGATCTCATCACAGAACATTGCAGCAGAAGAACATATATGAAATATTGGATATACTAGGACGTCCGTGTTTTCAATACGAGCCTGTATAAAACACGGATTCCACGGTCGCGATGAATAGCCAAACCCACATCCCTAGACCCCTACGAGAGCGGCAAGTAACACTGCCAATTCTAGGGTTAGGAGACCCGGTCTCGACTCCTCGAGATGGTCTCCCACTGGACCCTAGAACCCGGTTACTTGTGCTCCCCGCCTTGGGTCTACCTAATGCGGAAAAGTAAATAATATACAACGGTGACATCTTCCGCTACGTGGAAGTGCCCCAATAAAAGAATATTACATACAAATGAATTTTACATGAATGAAAAAGAAAAAACTCTCATCTCACATAAAACCCCCGGCTATTCAAACGCGACGATCCAATATAACATATCACAGCAACACATAATAACTCATATCATCAACGTAAGCAAGTATGCGTATCCCGATTGTCGTTGATGTATAGCAACGAAGCCGGCGATACACCACATACTACGCTTACGGTCACAGAAAAGAAAGTGTAAAACTACAACAGTTGGAATCCGCAACCTCTTTAGACATCGCATGCCTAACCATATGAATTCCTTAGACATCGCATGCCTAACATTTATAAACCCCGCATTTTAGTCTCATTTATCGAAAACTCTTTTCAATACCAAGTCGGCCAATTCAACAAGATTCCCGACGTCCTGATCGAATGCTCGTCGCAAACTTTAGTAGACGGCCGCACCCCCGATACCGTCGACTAAGTGCACCAAGGCGGAACACCGCTACCGGGAGCACCCGAACGGATGCTTTCGGCGACGGGGTTCTCCTACAGTCACTTGGTCGGGGCTATGGAGTGAGGCTGTCTATTAAGTTTACCCGGCGAGTATTCGCGTACCCTACGTGATTGCGACGGACTTTTGATCACATCAAAATTCCGTGGCAACCGATCATCTGAGACTAAACTGCTATGTTTATAATATTCAAATTAGTTATCTCATAACTATCTGTGGATTCCAATTATTGTATCACATTCCAGATAAATAGAAAAAGTTAAACTTTCCGATCGAATCATCAAGCACCAAAGATTTCCCCAATATATCTCAACACTTGAAATCAGTTTAAAAACATCCATTACATGCCACAGTACCAATGGTCCAGCCGTAGAAGGGTCAAGCCAACGCTTCACATGTGGCACGCCGTACTGCCCCAAACCCTAAGGTTCAAAAGGCAGTTCAAGACGGTCACATAATCGAGTTAAGGTTTGTTGTCTTCTAGAGGGTCCATCGAGTTACTTGCACGACTTAGAACATTCTTAAACACGAGAAAAAATCCAACTTTTGAAAAATTTTCCGATAGGGGAAAAATTGAGTTATTGATATCCGTTCGAACTTTTTAACAGTTTCTAAAAATTATCCGGAAAACTACATAGACAAAATCTGATACTCCGATCGAAACACCGAATCCCCAAAACAACCCCAGAAAACTCAACTGTAGAATAAAAATTAAAAATTCCCAGAAAATCCAGCATAATTAAATAAGAATTACTGTGCAAAAAAGAATTGATGACGTCACCTTTGCGCCGCGGAACCGCCGCAGAAGGCATGCTTCTGCCGCGGTTCCGCCGCGATTATTACTGTTCATCTGAAAAATTTTGCGCCGTAATTCTTAGAATTCCCTGCTGAATTTTTTACGCATTTTTAATTTGGAAAAATCCGACTTTTTAGAAAAAGTCCAGAGAGCATGTTTCGGGTTATCTTTTTGGTTCGATCGGACTTCAAACTCCGTCTAGACTTCGCCTAAAGCTCTAGCTTGGCTCTGATACCACTGTAGGGTTGCTAGGCACGCGCACAAGGGTCTACGAGGCATCAACCATGCCCGATTTAAAATTTAGCCGTGCCGAACAACCCGAATACGGAACTTTAAACTAGAGATTAGGCGAAAACAAGCATGCTAAACACTTTAACACTAAGTGAGAGGGATTACAATCTTTGTAGATCCGGTCCTTCACTTCATATGCTCCGTGTTATGGTCCCTTCGCTGCGATCATCGGGATCCGGACTCTCGAGAGGTTCCACGAAGAGAAAGACGCAACCTTTGCTTCCGATCTTCGATACTTTGATGATCTACCTTGAAGTTTCTTCAACACAAGCTAACACTCATGAAATGATGTGAACACCCTCATCTAAATGGCAAGGGAAGATGAGGATGATGAAGTAGGATTTTTGCTCTCTTTATTTATCTTTTTCTCATATTTATTCATCACCTTTGAAAAATCAAGCAAGGTTTTTCATGGAAGAATGAAGGAGGAAGAAGATGAAATATGTTTTGTGATGAATAGAAAGAATGTTATCATAATCATTTATGCAACCATGGTTGTACTAACCATTGTAGAGAGTTTACTAGGGTTAGGGTTTGGGTTGGGTTAAGTGTGAGTCATGGATAAAGATCAACACAAATATCTTTATCATGACAAAGTAAAACCATCTAGAAACATCTAGAAGCCATTAACCCAAATCAAACCCTAATCTTGTTTAAACTCCTCTAATCATGTTGCATTAATAATTATAACATGTTACAATATTATATATCACATATACAATATTTATTGCAACATAATAAAATAATACAATTAACATATATCGCATATATATCAATGTATTACCCGAATGAGAAAAAGAATCTTTTAGTGAGCAAATATTAGTTAATGCAATTTAATATATCAAATATATTATTATACATTAAATTATCGAATCAACACTTGATCCGACAATCCGGCTATATCGCATATAACCGACTAATATTTATCCGTACCGATTCATCGAATCAACACTTGATCCGATGACCCGGCTGATATCAAATATCGCGAGAATATAATACGGTATCACATATCGCATTATCCTCGGTCCCGCACATATCGCATATGTGCTCCTACTTCGTTTTGCCTGAGTCAAGAAACCTCTGTGTAGGACTCTAAAGAATGGTCAATACGCCGGCAGTAGGTGATGATCATATCAAACACCCACAAGCTGCAAGCGGTCAGCTAAACGTAACAGCTACCCAGGTATTGAGCGCTCAGAAGATCAACAAGCAAGCCTGTAACTTCTCCTGTGAATCCAAACAGTAACACTCCCGTACAGTCCGGTCTCGTCGTCTGATATGTTGCATATCTCGCCTAGGGGTGGTAAACGTCAGACCCCAGTAGCTCGATAAGTCGTGTCGATATGAGGTCTATAACAGTTCGAGAAACTACTGATAACACTTACCAGTAAATCTCAACAACCCTGGCCAGGGATTTCCGGTTATAGCCAATCGAACACAGCACAACATCAACTCCCTATACCGGGAGAGACGAATCCCCTCCTATCGCTCATTGCCTCCATATGATTCGGGACTGTACCCAAAAGCCACCTTTTTGCACGCCCTCTTGGACGTGGTATGATGGAAATCAAAGCACAGTGGGAACCACACAAGACTCTATGACGATCTCGGGTCAACAGACTACTCTGTACCAGTGTCACCGGAGAACTGCCATCTGACGTATGGTATAATACCATCTGGGAGTTCTCGGCGAGTCCGTCCAGTGTACCCAGTCTTCACTGAGCACCCGTACACCATCCTTGATGTCAAACACCGATGGATATGGGATCATCCATCGCCCATCATATGGGTCAAGATGCGTATACGCTAGTCTACTCTGGTGCATCGATGCCCTGTCTCGATACACCCGCGACTAGGAACAGCTTTATAGGATGTACTCGTCGACTACCGTGGCCCCACTAGTATGATCTCATCATAGTCCCAGTAGTCGAGTACAGATCCTAAGGGCTTTATCAACATGTAATATAGAGACAATCAGAGTACATGTTAAGATAAAGTACAACCAGATAGCATACTATCATGTCGAGCAAGAAAGTCTTCCCTATATATGTCCCAGCATCCACTACAATATACATCGTATGTACAGTAATGGCCTCTAGGGCATACATATAACTAACAGAGATATGACCGGATTATTAAGTCAAGTGTTGATTTAATAATTTAGTGTATAATTGTATATTAGATATAGTAGTTTACATTAACTAACACTTGTTCACTTGAGGATTTTTCTCACATGTGCACAACTTTAATATATATATGATATATATTAAAATGTGTTTTCTTTTTATATCATGATTGATGATACACATGATATTGGTGTATGAGACTTACACCATGCTATTTATTATGTTGGGTTTTAATATTTAATGTAATTACAAAATTATTGGAGGATTAGAAAAATGCATGAAGCTTGTGGAAGCTTGTGGATGCATTGACTAAGTCTACTAAGTTTGTTTTTACTATGGATATTTGTTAACCCAACCATAAGGATTAGCCATGGTTATGTCTCTACATGAGTTAGTATATGATACTCACTCACCATGGTTTGCTTTCTCACTTGATCATTATCTTTTCTCTCTTTATTTCTTCATATTCTTCCTTGAGCAAAAGAGCTCTCTAGGGTTTGATCCAAAGTGAGAAACATTGTCAGAAAATAAATTCTAAAGTGAACCCACTTCCTATTTCTCCATCCTCTACTAGACTAGCACTTTAGTTTAGGGTGTTTGCTTCACTAATTCTCTAGTTTGTGAAGTAGAATCTTGAGTTGGCATCCCCTCGACGTAGATCATCTTCGGCCTCGAAGACTTCAAGCAAGGACGCTCCTTTAGCCTCGTGAATCCATGCAAGAGTCCGGGAGAACCACGATCGCAGCGAAGGGACTTCAACAAGGAGCTAAAGAAGTGAAGGACCGATCTACAAAGGTTGTATTTCGTATTCACTTAGTTGTAGATGCTATTTACTTGCATGTGAAACCCTAATTTTCTAGCAAAGATCTTGTTTAGGGTTGTTAGGCACGGCTAAAATTTTAATCGGGCATGGTTGATGCTTTCTTAACCCTTGTTAGAGTGCCTAGTAACCCTACAACGCGATACTCCACTTAAGAAACCTTAGGATGTACATATTTTGAGATCTATGATTCTCTTCGTATCCTTGATTATATATCCATTTGAGATCCTCGAATCTATTTGTTTCCATGATCATACTCGCATTGATGCTGTTCCTTTTTATGATCATGTATCCATTCTGGATCCGTCGTTTCCTTTCATGCCGTTGATCTGCTTTCTTCGATACTCGATTGAGGTTCCTATCACCATGGTTTGAGCGCAGTTTGAGCTACTGCTAGTGATGCGGTCAGGGCGAGCCCGTCATGGACGAGGACTGACCATTGTATTTTCTGGTGACACGGGAACGTCTCGAGTTAGCGTTTGTGTCGTGACCTCTTATCTGAGGCGAGTGTTTGGCGTTGCACCGGATGATCGGGCCATCGAAAAAGGCTGCCGGTTGCTAGAGGACTGTTGATGTATAGCCTACCTTAGAGATTGTGATGTCTCCTACCGTGCAGACAGACGACCCAGCTGTTGCTGAGATTGATAGGATGTCGCTTCCAGAGCTTACGAGCTGAGATCTCCATAGCTTCCAGGCAGCAATGCGACAGATGATAGCTAGTCTACCCCGAGTTGAGAGACGAAGGTGATTCGTCAGATTGATGCACCGACGTAGGCCCAGTTGAGTTGAAGATTTTCAGTGTAGAGAGTCTTACTCAGATCTAGAGCAGACCGATCCAGAGATGACCGTTGATGTATCGTCTTTCCTAGAAGATTGAGGCATTGTGTAGCATGCGGCGAAGGGTATTCACATGTTGTATAGGCGAAGTTAAAATGTTCGAATGAATGTCAGAAATCCATTTTTCCAAGTTTAAAGTGTTCGGAGGAACATGCAAGTAATTATGTGGACCCTCTAGAAGAATAAACCCCTAACTCGACATGATGACCATGGAACCGCTTTTCAACCTTAGGGTTTGCGGCAGTTTCACGGTGCCATCAGTGAGGCTTGGGTTTGCCCTTCTACGGCTGCTCCAAAGGTACTGTGGTATGTACCAGATATTTTTTAGACTGTTCTCTGGTGTTGAGCTTTCGGAAATTATGGGACTTTGATGACTCGATTGAAAGGTTTGTCGTCGTCTGGATATCATGTGATAAGAGACCAGAAAGCTAACTAGCTTCAGATAGAGGACCACACCCAGATGCGTTGTGAGTTGATCGAGGACGGAGGAGTATTGACTATTCCTCCGACGGTTAGGACGAGTTCCCGAGGACGTGTTCGGCCAGATATCTTCTACAGAGTGATGAAGATACCGAGTTCGTGACTTCAAGTCCGTGTGAGAGAATTCGAATTGACCGTGGCCGAGAACAGTTACAGTGCGCAGATAGCATGACGTGACGTCAAAGTGGACGATGATACGGACGAGTGGAACCAGAGGTTCGCGCGAGATGCTAGCGAGCTGTATTTACTCCTCGTCGAGATCAGAGATTTGATACGCATACATAGGCGTTGGGATACGGCCAGTTCCCAAGGAAATGTTGTGCTGAGAACGCAGATGTCCCAAAAACGAGAACAGATTATGTAAAAGTACCAGCCTCCGTACAGTTTGGCATAGGCGAGATCGGAAGAGCCTTGAGCAGGATTCCTTCGAGGACACTACTGCAATGAGATTTGCACCCAGGATCAGTTGTGTTGCGAGTATTCAGAGGGCCAGAAGCCGACGCCGGTGACATGCAGCTTTACGATTGGTCGTGATGATTGACCGAGAGATGACCAGAGAAGTGCCAGGACGGAATCGTCCCCGTTAGCACACCTGACTGGGCCGATGAGCTGATGGATTGCGAGATTGGTAAATCCACAAAGAAGATAAGGACCCAAAGACCGAGGACGCCAGACCGTGAGCAGGAGGCAAGCGGATGTTCTTGTTCTGCCGGTTTTAGGCGCACCGATTTATTCTTCGACATTGTTGGAGGCGTACCTGATCAGTCAAAAATATTGCATTTTTAACACATCAATTTCCCTACTATTTGCAATCATCTAAAGGTGTTCGGTATGAATATAGCACATATTAGCAAAACATCGGTAAAATACCAAATAACTTGTGTTATGTATTTTAATCGACACTTTGAGGGAAATTGAGTGTTTATCATTGCATGCATAATCTTTGTGTAGCGCAACACTTGTCTCGAGAATCTGTGCAGGAAATTCCAGGAAAAGAGCCGAAACTGTCAAAAGTGCTGATAAAAATACGCCAAGTCCAAGACTTGTAATCTTGCAGTGAACAAGAAAGAAAAATAAGATTCCACATATCAGAAACATACCTAAAGGCCAGCATAAGGCGGCACAGTAAATTGGATACACAGATGCCTTCAATGGGCCGCGGATCCGCGGCCAAAGGGCCCTTCCCGCGGCGGATCCTCAGCCACTTGATGATGACTTCAGCATCTCTTCGATTCAGAATTCTTCTTTCAAGGCCCACACCTCTTCAAGCCAATGCAAATTCGAGAGAACTCCAGAAATTTCTGTCCGAACAGCAAAGTTCTTTGTTCAAGCTAAACACTTCCAAGCTTCTTAAGCAAGCCACTTAACTACCTAAGCCTAGAAGCTTCTCCCTAACCTCCAAGCTTATCAAAGAAGCTAGCTCTAACTAACTAACTCTAGAACCTTCTACCTAACTACCAAGCTTGCAAGTGAAGCTAAACTAAACCTAGCTTCTAAAGGAAACTAATCCTAATCAAGCTTCTAGGGGAAGCTAAAGGAGAGGGCTATAAAAGGATACCAAAGGCTTCATCTAAAAAGTTGTTGAAGGGTTGTTGAAAATTGAGCCAAAATTCCATAAGTTGAGTGACACAACTTGTGTACCCTAACCCTAATCTAATCACCGAAGCCAAAATTCAAGATCTTTGAGTACAAATCAAGCAAGAAGCCTTCAACCTTCTAGAAGCGACGCCGATCATCAACTGAGCAAGTGATCCTCAAGACGATCCACGACTCACGGAGACGATGCGGAGCTAAATCGACGATCAAGTTCTTTCCTCTTGTAGATCTTGAGAGAATTGTAACAAAATTGTTGATAAATAAAAGGTGAAATTTCTTTATCTTGCTTTTAAATTTGAGCATTTTGATTTGATCTCGATTCTTGATAGTGTTCTTTGATATGATGCTTGAGTAAAAACTTCGCTCGTAGAGGAGTCGAGAGAATCAATAAGATGATGATTAAATATTGAAACGATTCTTAATTCCTATAAGTTTTGTAAACTCTAGTAAATTGAATCATCGACGACCTAGTTTCGAGCGAGATGCTTTCTTGAATGTTTTCGCTCTTAATTAGAGATCAACGATCGGTAATTCAATTTATTATAGGCTAGCATTTGAATGATCATTAATGAAAGGACAAAGGATGAAATGAAGAAACCCTGGTTCCTTCAAAAGATCCTTAAACCTCGTCGATCGTCGTCGATCTAGCAACAAATCATTAATGGATAAGAAAACGTAATCACAAGTCTTCATCTTCACTATCGATTCGATCGATTCCTATAAGCCTCATTACAAATCTTGATAACTAATTCAATTTGGATATCATCAATTCTTGATTCTTGATTTTTAGTATTTTTTGATATTAGATCTAGATTTTGATAATTCTTGAAATTCACTTTTAAATCTTGAATTGAATTGTCTTTTCTTATCCTTTTAATTTTTGACTCAACTAAAACAAATACGAGCAAATCTCACTTTCCCTGTGGACGATCCGCACTCGCTAACGAACCTACAATTGACACCGTTATTGATTGCGATTTACAAATTTTTTTGGTTATGATTTCTATACATTTTCTACCTACACACCGAAAATTCATATCAATCAAATGGCGCCATTGCCGGGGATCGTGTGCTAATTTGTTCATCTTTGAAATTTGAGTTGCGAGATTTCATATGAATCAAATGGCGCCGTTGCCGGGGATCGTGTGCTAATTTGTTCGTTTTTGAAATTTGAGTTGAAAAATTTATTCCATCAGAATTTTTAGATCTAAATTCGCACAAACACTAAACGATTTGTTGTGATTTGTTGCGAGGAAATATGGAATCTGTAGAGCGCGTGGAAAAATTTTCTAAACATTCCAGGGAGCTCAGCGAGGCAACAGAAGCAGTTGTCTAAATTTTTGAGCAGTGATCTAATCAAACCACCGCGTTTCCGCGGCATTAAGGAGCATCTGCGGCGGATCCGCCGTGTGTCAGAGGCTTCAGTGCACGAAACTTCTCTAGTATCTTTCTAACTTTCTTATCTCATTCTCGACCTTCTCCAATAACAAATTTCTGCAGGTTTCTTTGCAAAAATTCGCAGCGCCGCAAAAATAAAAGTTGTGCGTGTTTGATCTTGGTTGTTTCCATTTTTAATACGGAAATTAAGGGGAAAGACCAAATTCAGATTAGGTGGGAAGTTCATTACCCTTCCTAAGCCCCAAAAATCACAAAACTGCATCCGCATTACCCTCATTAACTAAAAGAAATCTAGACAAGACTCTAAGGACCGTCGCGCTCAATTAGGACAAAAGAAGGTCGTGGGTAATCTATTGCTTATCCGCGTTTCTTTTGTGGTGTCTAAGGCAAGTGGTTACTTAATTAGGCCCACTACTTACGTAGTGGAGAACCTCCCACTTACCTGGCACTTACCTGGCCACAGAAGGGGCAAAGAGGCAGTAGCGGATCTATCTTGCGACTTGTCTTCTGGAAGTCTAGGAGCGGTCTAGTGACTTGACCTAGGTGACTATTAGATCTAGGGTGGTGTGTGCATTTTTTGTGATTTGATTTTTCAAAAACCGTATTTTTCAAAACAAACACTAAACCATTTTTCCCCTAATTATCACAACGCTGCCACTTGTGCTAAACCATTAGTGCAAGATCGGCTGGACACGAGATTCTAGTGCCCATCTTGTCCGCGTTTTCCCCCATCGACCCCAAAGTTAGTATTTATACATTTTCTTTTTCCCACCACCACCGCGATGGACGGATATCCATCACACTTTAACACCACTCTGCCACCGCCCGCAGGTGCGTAGAATCCTCCACGCATTTCTCTCCAAGAGAGATGCTATCCTTCACGTGTTCCCCTTCCCACCTGTTTTTCTATACCACCAGCCAATGGGGACAATTTTGAAATCAACCCCCAATTCATCAAATTGTTACCCAAATTTCACGGTCTTGATTCTGAAGACGCATACGTTTTTATCTCCAAATTTGAAAACGTATGCGCAACGATTGGAACGTCACAACTGTCTATGGATGCTCTGCGTTTACGTTTTCTCCCATTCACTTTGTGCGATTTAGTCGAGAAGTGGATTTGTAATACAACCGCACATTCTATTTCAAAATGGGATGAATTTGTTGCAGCATTCCTTAAGAAATTTTATCCCAATCACAAGACCAGCTTTGTTCGAAGCGAAATCTTCAAATTTACCCAACTTCCCAATGAGCCATTTTGGAAATGCTTTAAACGGTTCAAGGATCTTCTTATCCAATGTCCTCATCACGAAATCTCCAGATGGGATTTGTGTCGAATTCTCTATGAGGGTATTGATATCACTACTAGACAGATGCTTGAAACCATGTGTAATTGCCAATTCCAATCAAAAGATGATGGTGAAGCTTGGAAATACCTAGAAGATTTAGCTCAAAACACATTACAATGGGAAAGTGTTAGACCACCACCGCCTAGGAAAGATGTCAATCAACTAAATGTTTCCGTCATAATGAGAGCCGAAATGGCCGCAATATAAAGGAAGCTCGACACTATAGAAAACAAAATCGCTTCAGCCTCCCTAACCCAATACACACTTTCCAAAACCGTGTGTGGCTGCTGTTCAAACACTTCACATTTGATGGAAGAATGTTCTTTGAATGTACCGTTTCAAGGTCACACTAATACTGCATTTCAGCAAAGACCTGGAAACGACCCTTCTTCTTCCTCATATAATCAAGATTGGAGGAATCACCCTAATCTTTCTTGGATCCAACACCAAACTTAATACACGGATCTAAACCAGAATAACTTTCAATGGGTCCCTCCACCACAAAAGCAACCACCACAATTGAGTCAGCATCCTTTTCAATCGCAACCTTTTCAAAACCCGGCCAACAACTTTGATCCTTTTTCTGCCGGTACCAATAACACCTCTGCACTTGAACAAACCATGAGTTTGCTTCTGACAAATTCTATTCAAATGTCGGCTAATTTGAAGTCTTCTATCGATGATATAAAGAAAACCACCGCTTCCTAAGGTTAGATTATTAAATCGATGAAAGCACAAATTGCATAGTTAACAGCCGAATTGAGTGCTAGAGAGAAAGGGAATCTTCCATCTCAACCCCGACCTGATCCTGGACCTTCACATTACACTAATGTGGATGCACTTACCACATTGAGATCTGGAAGAGTGCTAGACAATCATGTGTGTGAAAAAATTGATAATGAAGAATTGATCATTAACACCCCGTCTTCCACTTCCACTTCCTCTTCCACTCCCACTTCTACTTCTTACCCTATTTTGTCTAATTTACCGTCTTCTACCGAGCCTATTCTCCGTTTTCCCAAAGGTTCTAACCCTCCACCCACTTCATCCTTCCCACCCCCATAAACTTCTCTACAAATGTTGGACCCAACACTTATTGATAGAGCTCTATTTCCAAATAGGTTGAGGCCAAACAAACCCAATGCCCAAATGGAGAAGCTTGTAGACATGTTTAAGCAAGTTAACATCAACATTCTCTCCTAGATGCTATCCAACAAGTTCCGTCCTATGCGAAAATTCTTAAGAACTTGTGTACAAGGAAGAGGAAGACTCAAGTGCCGAAAAAAGTGTTCATGTCAAGCACTGTAGACACGGTTTTTCCCCAACAATTACCAAGGAAAAGTAAGGACCCTGGTTGTCCTACTATTTCTATTTCTATTGGGGATAAACACATTAACCGTGCTTTACTTGACCTTGGCGCTAGTGTTAACTTGCTTTCATATTCAGTCTATGAGCAACTAGGTATCGGAGTGTTAAAGCCCTCGAATATAACTCTTCAGATGGCCGACCGATCAATCACCAAACCTAGGGGTGAACTGGTGGATGTGTTGATAAAAATCGGGGAATTTGTATTCCCTGTAGATTTTATTGTAATTGATACATAGCCAGTAGAAAACCCACAGAATCAAATTCCGGTGATTCTTGGTCACCCTTTTTGGCTACTTCCAACGCTGTAATCAACTGTAGAAATGGCTCTATGAACCTATCTTTCGGGAATATGTCAATTGAGCTGAACATTTACAAGTTGGGAAGTGTACCCTCCGAACCTACTGCTCAGGTCTGTTTTTTCGAATTAATGGAAGTCGACAGCATCGAATTTTACGATCCTCATGATACTAATCTAGACTCTTTTCATATGTTGTTTGACCCAACTATGTATCATACACATACGGACTCTTCCACCGAGTTGTACGGGTCAACAACTACCACTGATTATGAACTGTTTTTGGAGTCTGAAAATCACCCCGTGCCTTGTGATAACATTATTCTTCGGGGTATTGATGAAACTTTTGAGGAGATCTTCGCTGATGAACTCGCATTTTTGAAAATCACGGGTGTTGAGATGAATCCACATCAATACAAAGAAATTGAACCTCCACCCCTTCTTCTGGACTGTAAAAAGGATGAGAGCAATCCATAACAATCACTGAGTCGTCTCTCCAAAATGAGACGCAAACACATTTTATTCCCCCACTTACTTTTTCCCCACTTCTTTCTGGCTCTATATAACATGTCCTTCCACCAACCCGAGCACTACATTGATAAAATTTTTGAATGGTTGGTGTTGACCTTCGGTCTTTGCAAAGCTTGGCATCGACCAATAAATTTTGACCCCCTCATGTGATTTTCAAAGATTAACATGGCTTAACTCAAGTTTGGGGGGGGGGGTATAGTCTGGCAACTAAAAAAAAATTTTACTGAAAATGATGAGCCAAAAATAAGTTTGGGGGAGGATTTTCACGATCTTATATATTGCCCCCATTAATAAATTTCCTCCCAGGCTTACAGGTTTTTTTGAGATCTAGCGGATGACAACAGTGAGGAAACTGTTGAAAACAAGTTTGGGGGAGGTTTGTGCTTATTTACGCATCGTTTGCATCATACTTTGCATAAGCACAAAAAATTTCAAAACCTATAAAAATTTAAAAATTTTAAAAAAATTTAAAATTTTTGTACATAAATAAGATAATAAAAGATTAGATAGTGAAAAATTACATCCAAAATATTGGAAAAATTTAAGAAAACCTAGAAAATTAGATGTTTTCTTAAACGAACTAGTAATAAATAGTTATGAGCCGTTGTCCCAAGGGTTAGTAAGATGAAGGAAGTCACTAATCTGAGGATAAAAATAAGTCTGAAAAATAGTTCCTATTCTGGAAGCCAAATATTTGAACGTTGATATCCTACTATTCGCACTTACACACGTCTTGAAACTCGGGATAGTAGAGGATACCTTGAAATGCTCTTGTCTAAAAGCCAAAGTATGAAGGAAATAAAAATTGAATAAAATATAAAAATGGTGAAGAAAAAAATGAACACTGGTTTTGTTATCGCCAAGGCAGCAATAAAAAAATATAGCGAGGGCGCTTCATCACCTAGAGCCTTAGACCAACTGGTCTGGTAGTCACTGCTAAGCCTTAGGTGGTGCAAGACAAGGAAAAACACCGTATAAGCAAGCACATGAGTAATCGGTTGGTTAGTACCTCAAGAAGTATTAACGGTTGCATGAAAATGTGTAAGCAAATCCATCTAAATATTCATAAATTAAAAATTACTGAGGCAGATGGACAAGAGTATGATAGCTTGAATTGAATTCTCCGGGTGTAGGGATGTTCTTTACACACACATAGGGTTATATGATCGATATTTGGAAGAAAGATAGGAATGAAGAATAAAGACGATGTTTTATTGAGGGATGATGTGATTTCCAACATCTTTTCATGACTATTAAGATAGGGCTCATGACAACCGAAAAGCTAGCATAGTTGGAAACTCTAATTTTCAAAGTCTTTCTTTTATAATTATTATCTTTATATGTAACTTTCACGGTCTTCCTTTTATTATTGGATTTTGTGGGTGCAATCCGCTGAAAACCCTCAAGAGACAACACTCCTCCTACTAGGGACACCTAGAGGTTTAAAAGCTTGTTGCACGTGCACAGTGCAATCGTGTTTCCTACGTAAGTGCACCAGTTAGTTTTTCTCTTTCTTTATTTTCTCCATCTATGTAATAGAACAAGTTTGCTCGAGACGACCAAAAATAAGTTTGGGGGAATTTGATCAGTCAAAAATATTGCATTTTTAACACATCAATTTCCCTACTACTTGCAATCATCTAAAGGTGTTCGGTATGAATATAGCACATATTAGCAAAACATCTGTAAAAATACCAAATAACTTGTGTTATGTATTTTAGCCGACACTTTGAGGGAAATTGAGTGTTTATCATTGCATGCATAATCTTTGTGTAGCGCAACACTTGTCTCGAGAATCTGTGCAGGAAATTCCAGGAAAAGAGCCGAAACTGTCAAAAGTGCTGATAAAAATACGCCAAGTCCAAAACTTGTGATCTGGCAGTGAACAAGAAAGAAATATAAGATTCTACATATCAGAAACATACCAAAAGGCCAGAACAAGGCAGCACAGTAAATTGGATCCACAGACGCCTTCAATGGGCCGCGGATCCGCGGCCAAAGGGCCCTTCCCGCGGCGGATCCTCAGCCACTTGATGATGACTTCAGCATCTCTTCGATTCAGAATTCTTCTTTCAAGGCCCACACCTCTTCAAGCCAATGCAAATTCGAGAGATCTCCAGAAATTTCTGTCCGAACAGCAAAGTTCTTTGTTCAAGCTAAACACTTCCAAGCTTCTTAAGCAAGCCACTTAACTACCTAAGCCTAGAAGCTTCTCCCTAACCTCCAAGCTTATCAAAGAAGCTAGCTCTAACTAACTAACTCTAGAACCTTCTACCTAACTACCAAGCTTGCAAGTGAAGCTAAACTAAACCTAGCTTCTAAAGGAAACTAATCCTAATCAAGCTTCTAGGGGAAGCTAAAGGAGAGGGCTATAAAAGGATACCAAAGGCTTCATCTAAAAAGTTGTTGAAGGGTTGTTGAAAATTGAGCCAAAATTCCATAAGTTGAGTGACACAACTTGTGCACCCTAACCCTAATCCAATCACCAAAGCCAAAATTCAAGATCTTTGAGTACAAATCAAGTAAGAAGCCTTCAACCTTTAAGAAGCGACGCCGATCTTCAACCGAGCAGGTGATCCTCAAGACGATCCGCGACTTACGGAGACGATGCGGAGCTAAATCGACTATCGAGTTCTTTCCTCTTGTAGATCTTAAGAGAATTGTAACAAAATTGTTGATAAATAAAAGGTGAAATTTCTTTATCTTGCTTACTTTTATATTTGAGCATTATGATTAGATCTCGATTCTTGATTGTGTTCTTTGATATGATGCTTGAGTAAAAACTCCGCTCGTGGAGGAGTCGAGAGAATCAATAGATGATGATGATTAAATCTTGAAACGATTCTTAATTCCTATAAGTTTTGTAAATTCTAGTAAATTGAATCATCGACAGCCTAGTTTCGAGCGAGATGCTTTCTTGAATGTTTTCGCTCTTAATTAGAGATCAACGATCGGTAATTCAATTTATTAGAGGCTAGCATTTGAATGATCATCAACGAAAGGACAAAGGATGAGATGAAGAAACCCTAGTTCCTTCAAAAGATCCTTAAACCCCGTCGATCATCATCGATCTAGCAACAAATCATTAATGGATAAGAAAACGTAATCACAAGTCTTCATCCTCACTATCGATTCGATCGATTCCTATGAGCCTCATTACAAATCTTGATAACTAATTCAATTTGGATATCATCAATTCTTGATTCTTAATTTTTAGTATTTTTTGATATTAGATCTAGATTTTGATAATTCTTGAAATTCACTTTTAAATCTTGAATTGAATTGTCTTTTCTTTTCTCTTTAATTTTCGACTCAACTAAAACAAATACGAGCAAATCTCTCTTTCCCTGTGGACGATCCGTACTCGCTAACGAACCTACAATTGACACTGTTATTGATTGCGGTCAAAAATTTCTCTGGTTGTGATTTCTATACATTTTCTACCGACACACTGAGATTTCATTCAATCAGTACCTCAATGTCATTTGTTGCGATTTGCGTTTGTGATATGAGTATCACGCTTATATCGCTTGGATTTTAGTTTTGATGATGAGTTTCTTGATATTGATTTCATGCACCATGGCTACACCTACTGGGTATTTACATTTTGTGCATAGTTATTGCACTTGAGATATGTTTTTATACACCGTTGTATTGGTTTTGATTTGTGCATATTTATTGCACTTGATATCGGTTTTGTGCCTTGGCTGCACATGTTTATGATTTCAAGGATTCTATACAGTTGATTTGATTTTTGTGCGTGTGGTACGCACTCGATTTGATTTTTGCACTCGGTATAGCTTATATGTGCTTGTAGTGCATTGATATGTGTTTTGTGCACGCAGTTGCACACGTTTATAATTTTATACACCTTGGTACACTCGGTATTGCTGTTTACGCATTTGAGTTATTGATCGGTATTTTGTGCACATGATGCACTGTATTATTATTTCGTACACTGGATGCACCGTTTTTGTATTTCGTGCACTTGATGCACCAGATTTGTATTTATGCATTTATGCACTGTATTTCGTGCCCTGGATGCACCATATTTGTGTTTCATGCATTTGTTGCACTAGATTTTCTTTTCGTGCATTTGTTGCACTGGATTTATGTATTGTGCATTGGTTGCGCCAGATCAGAATTTTGTGCATTTGTTGCGCTAGATTTATACTCCGTACATTACTGCACCGATTTATGTCTTTGAGCATTTGTGTTATCCGATTTGTGTTTTCTTGCGCGTTGGCACTTTCCGTTCGTTTTCGTGCATGCTACTGCACTATATGCTTTTACGGACCCGACGCGCTTGGGTTGGATTTTCGCGCATGTTGGGCGCATGATATGAGACGTGATTTTGTGCACACCAGATGCACTCGAGTTGGGAATTTTATTCCTGCACGTTAGTTACACTGGATTGAGATTTTCGTGCACTCTAGGTGCACTTGATATTATTGTCGTGCACACCCGTTGCACTGAACAGATGTTTTCGTGCACACCCGTTGCACTTAGTTGTGCTTTTGAGCATGTTGTGGCACGTGTATTTGGATTTGATTTCCGTGCGCACTAGACACATGTGATAGTTAGATACGCCTTTTGAGGCCAATTTTGCTTTTGAGCACTTGGTTTTCAGGATGGGCACTATGTTATGTAGTAGCGGAACAGGACTGGTCCATGGACAATACCTGAGTACTTTGCATGCATTAAAAGTTTACCAAGAGTTTTTGAAAAAGAGCTATAGTCTCGCTATTTCCTACGTGTCCGTGAGCGACACGAATGTTTATAAAGGAAAACCTTTTGGGTTATTTTGAAAACGACAGAACGTGTATTTAGGAAAACATATATGGACATATATTATTATTTTAAAATGAGCGTCCGTCAATTATGCCGTGAGTTACGCATTCACGCGGCGATTCAGAAAAGATTTTTGCATGAGTTTTATTTAGTTCTTGAAAGTTTTCCAAAGAAGCGTACTATACACGTATTATAGTAATTGACTAGTGTATATTGGATTTCAGTAGTGGATTTCGAGATCTGTATCTCTATTGTAACTCCGAGGATATGCGTGCAAATCCTATGATTTGCATGACGCTTGACAGAGTTCGATTTTGAGTTTTGTATTCGTTTTCATGCGCACTTGACGCGCTGTGTTTTTTCTGCATCTTCCGTGATTTCGGAGCCCCGTTGATTTGAGCTGATTATTGAAATATTTCAGATTTTGGGGGCTTAAATTTAAATTCAGGGACCAAATTTCTTTAGGTGGGAAGATTGTAACATTTCAGAAAATATAAAATATTATTTTTTCGAATTTAATAGTAAAATAATATATTTCCCGAAAACTGCCGATTTATGAAATTGGGGTTTTCGAAAAAGGGTATAAATATATACCAATAATTGTGAAATAAATGGAAATTAAAATGATTTATTCATTTAAAAATATATTTAAAGGATTTGGCATTTTTAAAATATTATATGCAGTTTGTATAAAAACCCGATTAGTGCACAGCTAATCGGGATTAGGCCAAATCCATGTTTCTATAGTTTTCCATGGTTAGTGCACCATGACATGTTACTTGTTGTTTCATTTTTGTTTTTTATTGGTTTTATATGTTTGTGAGTGAGAAATGAAAAGTGGAAAAGGTGTCATGATGACTTGAGGAGAGAGAGGGGACATAATGATGTTGATGCCATGCTAGGAGAGAGAATGAGTGTGAGAAAGAGAGAGAGGGAGGGAGAGTGCTGCCCCTTTCATTTCCCCTCACAATTTTTTTTATCTTCTTCTTCATCTTCAAGCTCCATCATCTACCCTCATGACCCATCTCAAACCCTTTCTCAAAACCTTATACCCTTTTCACAAAAAATGATCACCTCTTCACCCTCATCAAATTAGACCTAGCAAAATGGGATTTTGACAAACTTTGAGGAGCTAGGGTTTTCTTGAGTGGCCTAAATGAGATATAATTTCTACCATTTAGTTAGTTTCAAGTCTCTTTATATTCTAGTTAGTTAGAAATGGGGTTAAGATGTGGATTTGTGAGCATGGAAACTTCAAGAGGTGGATTAGGGTTTGAGTTGTGTTGTGGTGATGAGTAGTGGCTATTACTAAGCTTTAGTGTTAGAATTCTTGACCTGGACTAGTGACCAAACACCAAAATATGAACTTTAGATTCGTCGATATCGGAAAATTGTGAGAATTGTGATGGTATTTAGGAATCTGGAGTGACTCGGGGACCTGGAAAATTATTTGGCAAAGACAGTGAGATGAGCAGGTGATTCTGAGTGTATCCTAGAGACCCGGGACCCCAACTCCAAACCCAGGCCATAGATTAAACCATTCTGGCCGCAATTTGCGTCCAGAGCAGGGAGGTATGGCATCGTGTTTGGTCCATGGCTTTGTTACCTGTAAACTAGACCCTCCACATATGCAAAATTGGCTAATTTCACCTAGGCTAAAATCTGGGAGTGTTTTACATGGTTTCTGAAATTGTTTTGAGGCTTTTAATGAATTTGAATTTGGTGTTTGGTATTGTGTTTCCGTTGTGTGGCGTTTGAACGTCAACGACCTGGGTTATTGGTTGTGTTTTGCATGCAAGGCTGTAGGTTTTAAACTATGAGCGAAGAATGTGCCGTTTTGGTTTTCCGCCTTGATTTTAATAGCATTTGCGTTATGTGTTGATATTGTAGGTACCTTCGCGTGGATTCCGAGATGACGGAGCGTGGCGTCATCGACTTCGACAGGCAAGGAGCAAGGTGAGTAGATCTATATCTACGAGGGAAGTCGGGTGGATGGCGTATAACACCCCCGCAAAGTTTTGGTGGAACCGATTTTTAGCATATGGTTAAGAAAACCTAGATTAGGAAACTAGGGTTTGAGTTAAAAGATTTTTTGTGAAACCATATTAGAAACTAAGGAATAGTTAGAAGTGATATGATACGGCTAATATGTGATAACGGGATTTGAGGATGATGTTTGACGATATTGCCGTTTAGGGCACTATAGGACTAGATAGCCGACGTAGATGTGTCATCTGAACCATACGTATTTCTAAACTGAAGAATCGTATGCATCTTTTAAACAAATACCTTGAGGGGCGTTACGGTTTTTCAAATGATATCTTTTCCATAAAAACACCGTAACCCCTACTTTCAAAACTACGATTCGCATCTTTCAAAAACTGTTTGTATGGTTCGGGTGTGTATGTTAGATTAGATACTTAGGCTTATAGTAAAGGTAGAATGTATATGTAACATTTGATTCGATGTGAGATATAAATGTGATGAAAAGAATGTACGATGCGATATGATGAATTTGGTGATATGTTGGTGTACGGATGAGACTCGAATGAGATGATTGATACCTTGCCGGTCTCCTGATATGAGATTGTTGTGGATGTGACCTGGGACATATGTACATGGACATATAAATTTATATATGTGGTGAATCATGTGTGATTGTCGTACAAGACGTTAGGTCTGTACCCCTCATTGTCGCATAGGATGATAGGATCCCTATTGGTTTGATGCCGCCGTAGGATGATTTTCCGTACGTGATGAGTTTGACTTGATGTTTGATCCAAACCCTTGACTAGAGAATGCCGTACGATGGATTATACCGTACGTGATGTTGTGTGGCTAGATGCCGATTGATTGATTCACCGACTCGGTCATGTTAGATACGTATACCTTGTAGCTTTTAGCTGACGTTTTACCTTATGTTGCATTTCTTGCTATTCTCATTGCATCATATATATTTATCTGTGCTAGTACACCTACACCATTATCGATGATGTGTATGTTACACTTACACAAGTTAGTCGGCTCACACACCTCATCATCGATAATTGCCATGCCACTACACAGTATGATTTCTGCATCATGATATGACTCCCTGCATATTATACTTGCGTATATACTCACTTGTACACGCATACTTGCGTACATATATCTTTGTGCATCCATGCCTACGTACATACTTAGTGCATAGACGGTGTTGCATTTGACTTTGGAGAAATTGGGAACCGCAGGATATATTTAAAAACTGGAATCATTTTAAAAGAGCGGTTTTCCCTTAATATGTCATATTACTGTTCCATGTTGCTTGATATACGGATATGCTTACATTTCTATCTTAGGTCGCATATATCATGCTTTATGATACTACGCATTGAGATATGCCGTTTTCATGAGATTTCTGGAATTGAGAACCGTGGCTATTTCGAAAGAAAGCATGTACTGTTTTAAAATCCCGGTTTATCTTGGTATGATATTTCAGTGCGTCCACCATGTGTTTTCTCGGTTCTGAGTGTGACAAGTGAAACCCGATTCGAGGAGCTGGATGATGTCGATTGCGGGTACATGGTTGACCCGGTATGGTACCCCGGGGTAAGAAAGGGATGCTGCGCAGTAGACAGTGAGCGTGGCAATGGACTACTACCTACCGGTGATTGGTTGGGCCTGGCGGATATCCGGGGGATACCGACCGGAGTCGAGAGATGATATAGGCCGATCCGTACTGACGGAGCCTGTGGGCCGATCCGGACTGACGGAGCCCGAGAGATATGAGGATTTACGTGTCGATGCTGGACACGGGTTTCATGATGTTTTCAGGTGTCGATGTATACATTTATTATGGTTGGATGAGATCCACATGCATACTTACACTGATTATATGGTTGGACGAGATCCACATGCATACATACATTGATTATATGGTTGGACGAGATCCACATGCATACATACATTGATTATATGGTTGGACGAGATCCACATGCATACATACATTGATTATATGATTGGATGATATCAGCATACTTATAGACTTTGTGTATTGTTGGCACATTTGATGACCCGGTCAACCTAGATATCATAGTTTTACCTTTATGATATAGTTGACCTAAGAGTCGTTGTTTATTCGATTTCTACTTATAGATGTTTTTCTACTCACGAGTTGGCAACTCACCCCCGTTGTGCCACAGTTCTTGCAGGTTGACCGCATGGATCAGTAGCGGCTTCGCTGGCACACAGTAGCATTCGGGTGTTTTGCATTGTTAGGTAGGAAATTTGTATCGTACCCACTCTTGTATTTATATTTCATATTGTATCTAGCAAACTCCATCAATCGAAACTAGTATTTGTATAAGAAATGAGACTTAGCAAGACTTGTAGTGCGGACTTGAGCGATGGGTTTTATGTTCGCTTTTTGGGGATTTTTGTCTTTCTTATTTCTTTATGTTTTTTGGTGATCTTCGCCATTTGGCGTCGTATACTTATATATACTGTCTTGCGTGGTTGTGATCCGCCGGTGGGCGAAGAGCTAGCTCCCGCTTAGGGATGCCTTTATCATTATCTTGTATTTATGTTTTGGATCAAAATATACAAAGGAGGTGCTGCCCAAAATTTTAAAAGACGAAATATGTTTTCAAACTAGTAAATTTTCACTTGCATTTTTATGTCCCTTTTTCTATGCTTTAAGGAAACTTGATTTCCTTATACCTTTATTTCAAAACTTCACTCTTCTATTTTCTTAAAAAGGTTTAGATTTCTGGTTTCAGCTTACTTGAATTCCGTCACGCCTTTAAACGTTGCGTGATTCAAGTGCTGATCACGAGCTTTTATTTCGGGCCGTGACAGTTGTATATCAGGTTCGGTATGTAATAACATTTGTTCAGAATCAATGTATTAATTCAAGGTGATATCTGCCAACAGACTTGGCTGCAACAATTGCACCATTCTCTAACACTTAGAGTCATATCACCCATTCTCAGTTCTCTACCTTTCTGTAGCCTATGTAACATATTACATATGCGGGATCCTGATCCGGTATCACATACCTAGGACGTAGAGTATATTGAGAAATAGTTCTCGGTAACGAACACACCCGAAGAATATGCATCAACATGCTTAATCCTCGATTGGGAAGCATGGGAATCCGGATATTCCTCTATTCCCTACTTAGACTTATAAAAATTATAAGAAAGAACGGAACCAACGTTCCCTAGCTCAGTATAATAAGCAGGTTCGGTCAATGCATCCATATTATTATCTTGATTAAGACATGACATGGTCTCTACAAGGAGAGAGAGAGAAGAAAACACTCTGCTTGTGATCTTGCAAGATTAGATTGGTTATTATTTTATCTAATCAGGATGGCTCCCACTGTTTTAGTAAAATCTTCCTTCAAACCCTAAAAGGTAAGACTGGCCGGGATTAATTACACTCTACAAGTTCGCCAATCTTTCGGCCAGGCCAGTGTCGGTACTTTGAGAGAGGTTCCCCGTGCTTTCGCAAGGACCTAATTAAAATAAACCTCGTTTTCCCATGGGTGTAACCCTGTTAACACCTTTCTAGACACCTACTTGATCGGCTAATTGTAATGTGTAAAACTCTCTTAGGAGTAACTCTTACTCGCAGTGGGTATCGGGATCCAACTATCTCATAGAAGGTATGCAATCTCATTGCAAATTTCAACACTTGAAATTCCCGATATTGTTTTTCCCCAAGCCTCCTATGACCTTGACAGAGGTCAACAAATAATAGGCTGCTAGTCAAGTTCAACCCGTCATTTCCTGATTGAATTAAATCCACCCGCACGACCCTTGACAGAGGTCAACAAGGTCGTACGACCACCCTAATCCAATCGCATCATATGCTAGCAGAAAAGCACAATCAGCTACCGCACACTACGCCTTGACAGAGGTCAACAAACACAGCACGAATACTAAATACTACTTATCTGAAATGACGGAGGGCTACACAGGTTTTTAAGAAAACCATGAGCGTAATTAACTTGATATCGTTGTAGAATCGAGTAATTTTGAAAAGGAGTGTTTTTGTGGCATTTAATAGTTTTGCTAAAGAGGTCACTCCTAGTGAAGGGATCTCAGCTCTTTCCTTATCAAATAAGGTGCAGGATATTACACAAATACAACTATGCAAAGCAAAACTATAGAAGCAATCAAAAGACAATATGAGTTTGTAGCATTTGCTAGTTTCGCTAAAGAGGTCACTCCCGATGAAGGGGTCTCGGCTCTTTCCTTATCGAATAAGATGCTGGATATTCTACAAGGAATACCGCTATGCAAAGCAAGAACTAGAGCTACCAGTTTTTAAAACAAGTTTCTACAACATCTTTTAGGTCTCTTTTAGTTTCATTAATCTCATTAATGAAGTCCCATCATTTATGCTTCCCAAGCATCACATAAGAAACGAAAGTAGCAATATTTATTATATCTCATATATATAATATAGGCATTCGTCTCAGAACATATCAAGTGATCACATCACAGAATATCAACAGCAGAAGAATCACATATGAAATATTGGATATGCTAGGAATTCCGTGTTTTAAATTAAGCTTTTATAAAACACGGATTCCATGGTCGCGATGAATAGCCAAACCCACAACCCTAGACCACTACGAGAGCGGCAAGCAACCCTCCCAATTCTAGAGTTTGGAGACCCGGTCTCGATTCCTCGAGATGGAATCCCACTGCAGCCTAGAACCCGGTTACTTGTGCTTCCCACCTTGGGTCTATCCTAATGCGGAAAAGTAAATAATATACATCAAAGGTGACATCATCCTCAACCCGGAAGTGCCCCAATAAAAGAATATTACATATAATGAATATTACATGCATGAAAATAAAAACCCTCATCTCACATAAAAACCCCAGCTATTCAAAACACGACGATCCAATAGAACATATCACAGCAACACATAATATCACATGTCATCAACGTAAGTAAATATGCGTATCCCAATTGTCGTTGACATATAGCACCGAAACCGGCGATACACCATATATTACACTTACTGTCACAGAAAAGAAAGTGAAAAACTACAACAGTTGGAATCCGCAACCACCTCAAACATCATTAACCCAACGTATCGCATACTTTGGATTTCATGCCCAACCAAAAGAATTCCTAAGACATCACATGCCTAACAATTATAAACCCCGCATTTTAGTCTCGATATTGAAAACACTTTCCAATAACCTGTCGGGTAATTCAACAAGATTCCAGATAATCTAATCGAATGCTCGTTGGAAACTTTAGTAGACGGCTGAACCACCCGATGCCGTCGACGAAGTGCACCAAGGAGTAACACCGCGTCCGCGAGCACCTGAACGAATGCTTTTGGCGACGAGGTTCTCCTACAGTCACTTGGTCGGGGCTTTAGGGCATGGCTCGCTAGTAAGGTTACCCGGCAAGTATCCGCGTACACTACGTAATTGTAACATTTCAGAAAAATAAAATATTATTTTGGGAATTTTTTTAATTAAAAATTAAATATAATGAATATTTTAATATTGTATTATAATTAAATACCGATAAATGGGGAAAATTTGAAAATTTTTGGAAATTACTAAAAAGAGAGTGATTTATGGGAATTATGCAAATTATGAGAACTTATGATTTATTTCACACTATTTTAGTGCTAATCGCGATTAAAAATCGCTAATCGGGCTTTAAGCGTATTTTGTGCAAAACATGCACCATATCATTTTTACACTTGTGGTACATTTTTCCTACAAGGCTTTCTCTTCATTTTTCATTCTTGGTTTTGGGTTTGAAGTGAGAAGAGAAAAGAAAAGAAAACAAAAGAGAAATGGAATAAAGAATAGAATAGTGAAGCATAGGCATGAGAGAGAGAGAGAGGGTGAAGGGTCAAACCTAGGTCTTGGCCATTCCCTCATCATCTTTTTTCTTCATCTTCTTTCCTTCTCCCTCTCACATGGCAGCACCCCTCTCCTCTTCACTTCAAACCCTCACCTCATCATAAAAAACACACAAAAAGTCCATCCCCGCTTCACAAAAATTGTGCACAAGCTCACAAGCTACACTTTGGACCAAGAAAGTTTGCATTTTGGCGATGTAGAGGATTCATGGGTGCTAAATGAGCTGATCCCTTCACACATAGTGTAGTTTTTCATTCACTTTAAACCATTATGTGTTTAGTTGTGATTTGGTGCGATTTGGTGAACTTTGGAAATTTCTAGGGAGGGTTAGGGCTTGATTTGAGTTGTGATTGTGAATTGAGGCCTAGTGGTGACCTTAAACCCCTCTCAATTGGTAGAAACCCAGACCAACCCAACTGAAACCTAAAAATACGGATTTACAGAACTTTGCAATGTCGGTTTGTGAACTTAGAGTGTGCAGGGAAATCTGGAATGACCTGAGTAAATTACGAGATGAGCAAACAACCCCAGTACACTAGAATTGACCCTAGGAACCCCTATAGCAAGACGAACCCCATGGGAACACCCAGGGCCGGCGAGCTCGGAAATTAGGGGGTGGGGCTCGGCCACTTGGTGAGGGAGTGGGTCCAGGTTTCTTCTGTAGGTCACACACTCCCTATACTACACCCTAGACTTGTTTGCTTACCTTGTTCTCACCTAAGACAAAATCGGGGACCACTTTTCTAGGTTGCTGCCATGTGTTTCATGAAGTATATGGATTTAAGTTTTTGTATTTGTGTTTAGCATCGATCACTTGACGTTTGTACGTCTCTATCGGGTGTTATTTTGTTAAGTTGCGAGGGCAAATCATAGGTTTTGACCTATGTGAGTTCCACATGTCGTTTTGGCTTTGAATTGGATTTTAGTGCGGCACGATACGTTATGATTTGTAGGCACCCTCGCGAAGTCTTCGATATGACAAGCAAGCACGTGGAGATATCGGCATCGGCAAACGAAGATCAATGTGAGTAGATATATATCTACGGGGGAAGTCGGGTGGATGTCGTATAGCACTCCCGCAGTTCGATGTATAGTATGTTATACATATATACTATATATATGATATCTTTTATGTTTTACATGGATATACAAGATATGTTTATGTGCTTATGGTTTAGCTTAGGGTAGTTAGAAGTAAGTTAGTTTAGCTTCTTAGTCGCGAACCCTAGAATAGTTGTTACACCCACACGCACGCACACACTTGCATGCATTCATTTTATTACGTGTGCGTATATGAGGATACACACACACACATGGGTATGGGACTATGTATGTATATATGTATATATATATATATATAAATATATATATACGTACACATATACACGGATTGTGAGGATAGTACTTGTGATTTGAGATGAGTCGATGAGATTTGGGCTTGAGGCCGTGAGATCGGTGATGTAACATGGTTCGTATTTGAGATACGACTTGATATGTTTGGCGGGTCCCTTGGGCGTGGTGTTTTCATACAAACGCATGTATACATAGATGGTATCAGTAGTGTACTAGACGTAGACCAGTACCCCCAGATCATGATATTTGATAAAGAGGATACCATAGGATAGTGTGATAAATGTGATATTTGACCCGTACCCAGATTTGGGATACCGTACGATGGATTTACCGTACGAGCTATATTGATGATAGATCCGTACTCTTGACTTGAGGATGTCATATTATAGATATTATATCGTATGCGATACTATTGAGGCGAGATCACCGACTATTATATATATAGGTATCGACTCAGATGTTATGCGATTTCCTTACCTTTCGATCAGCCTGTTTAGTTTGGTCCTGTAGTGTACTTGCAAATGATAGATTATATTCGACTCATATCTATTTCAAAAACTAATGAATCATGTGTATTTTAAAGACGGGACAAAGGATTCTACGGATATTTCAAAGGACGCATCTTTTCTTAAAAACACCGTAGCCCTTATTTTCAAAACACCACGATTTGTGTTATTTCAAATGGCACCACTGTATGACTCATATTTTTATAAATGCAGATTAGATGTCATTGTGTTTATCATTCAGCTCCCACGTATTATTACTGTTCGCATCGCATTTGCATGTTTGTGATGTATTTCCATATGCCATTAGTGAGATCATGCTGTCAGGACACCAACACCATTACCGATGATGCGTAAGTTCCACATGCACTTACTTGCCGGCTCACACACATCATCATTGGTAATTGCCATGTCACTTACACTTTAGAGAATATTATTTCATTGACATAGCTTGTTAGCTGATAGATTCCATATGATATTAGTATACTTGCTTTATATGCTAGTTTAGACATTGCAGTTATTACTTGCAAAATTCATGCATATTATTATTCACTGTTATGTAGTATTATGGAGTTTTATGTAGATATTCACTATTTACTTGCTATTGATGATTGGATTTCGGATTTTTATGAGATTTCCTGGATTTGGGGGAAAACCGCAAGAATATATATACACTTCTCTCTCTTTTTTTTTAAAATGAAAAGTGCGGTTTTCCCGTGATGCATGAGTCGTCCACAATGAGTTTTCAGGATTGCTGTTGGATTTTGAGACCCGATTCGAGGAGTTGGATGAACCGTCTCGGGTAAATGGTAGGCCCGGTATGGTACCCCGGGGCAAGAAGCTCGAGTTGTATTCGATGAGCCTGGCAGGGGAGCACTACCTACCGGTGATTTTACTTCGCGCGTCGGATATCCGGAGGATACCGTTCGTGGTCGTGTGATTGATGTTATGGGCCGATCCGGACTGACGGAGCCCTAGATATTTAGATTTAAGACATTGAGATTTTGAGATTTGAGACTTTGAGGTATTGAGATTTGATGATACAGGCCAGTCCGGATAGCCGGAGCTTAAGATATTGGATATTAAGATTTATGTTTTGTGTCGATGCTAGACACTGATTTATATTGACTTATTGATGATACCTCATTTTATATTACAGAAAATCTCACTAAAGAAAGAAAACAGTTTCTTCATTTACATGTATTATGTTTTCATTACATTACATTCGTACCTCATACATATGATACATTGCTACCTGAGGCATTGACACGAGCACATGGGATTACACTTATGTATAGATGTTTACCCTTGCCACCTTTTCATGCTTCAGACTTATCATTTTGAGGTTTATATATTATTGATCGTATTGACATAGGATTGTGTCATGCATACGATTTTTGCTCGGTCATGTTTTTTACTCACGAGTTGGAAACTCACCACCATTGTGCTACAGTTTCTTGCAGTTTTTGCCGTACAGGTTTCGTTATGGCTTTGCTGGCACACTGCTTCCATTCCTGGTGATTTTCTTGGTGGGTGGGTTCACTTGTATCGTGACCACCATTTTACTTTATTTATTCATTGTATCTAGTAAGCTCCATCAACCAGACATGTATATTTATTTCAGACATAGAGACCAGTGTTGTTTATTATTTCGACCTTAGAGTCGCGCGTTGTATTATTATGGTTTTCATTGATGTTTTGAGTTTCCTTTTGAGTTTTGTTTCTCGCCCTTCGGCGTTGTATATTGTTTTGCTTGCGTGGTTGTGACCGTCGATTGACGAAGAGCTAGCTCCCGCTTGGGGATGCGTTTTATCATTTCGAAAACTATTCATGTTGTACCCCGTTCGGGGCCAATTTTTACAAAGGAAACTCTGCCAAAATTTTCAGAAAGGATTTGCGACTTTAAAAAATGCATATTCGGCTTATGCTATTAAAACCACCCATTTTAAATAAGTTTCTTCTTACCTAAAATGGTTTTAGATTTCTGGGCTTTTGGCTTACCTGAATTAGATGGGGTCCTATAGACTTCATATGATTCAAGGGCCAGTCACGTGCTATTTCAGGTCGTGACAAAATTGGTATCAGAGTGCTAGGTTAACCTTGGTTCAAGTCTAGGTTTGACTATGCAGAGCCTAGGGCGTTTGTTTATATACGGAATCTAGGCTTGACCTTACGGAACCTAGACTTAGTCGAGGGGTTATTAGACCCGAACTTTCGTCGCGTAGGTTGACATTGGTTGATAGAGTAGGTGACTTCAGTAGAGTGATGTACCGTGTGTATGTTCCGCGGCATACTTACGATACGCTACTCCGCTTAAGAAGCCTTAGAATGTACATTTCTTTGCATAGTATTATATTCATTCATGATCTATCCTCATCGAGATTGGTATATGGTTTTGCTGCCACGATTACACGGGCAGAGAGAGCTACGGCTAGAGTTGCGGTCAGCATGAGCTCGTCACGGACGAGGACTGACCAGGGAGTGATCCAAGGATACGATTGCATAGAGAGGCGTCGTTTTATTGTGTTTTCGCGCTATGAGCGTTTGATGGATCGCTTTTACGAGATTTCTCGGACGTGCAGATCAGCACCAGAGGATTGAGCCACTAATAGAGGCCTGCCAGAATGTGATGACCATTGATGTATTGCGTATTGATGATGATCGAGGCACTGTTTAGCGTGCAGACGAATGAGCCAGTTGTTGCTGCTAATGACGAGATATCGCCTCAGATGTTGGAGCTATTGCAGTACGAGTTGTACTCAGAGATATTATAGATGGTCGCTAGTCACACGAGGATGAATGACTAGGACATGTGATTTGTTCGCTTACCCCGATGCGAGGTCATCAGATTGATTGATTCCAACTTGAGGAGAATTCACACGGATACGTTGGGACTCGATAGAGATGATCGAATGTCAGAAAACCCATTTTCCAAGTTTAATGTATTTGAAGAAAACATGCAAGTAACTGTACGGACCCACTAGAAGAATGAAACCCTAACTCGATATAATGACCATGTGAAAGCCTTTGAACCTTCGGGTTTGCGGCAGTTCCGTGGTGCCATTAACAAGGCTTGGGTTTGCCCTTCTACGGTAGGTCCATAGGTGCTGTGGCATGTACTCGATATTTTTAAACTGTACCGAAGATGTTGATCTTGTAAGTCCACGTTGCGACCCCCGGTTCTTACGGGGAGGCGGAAACGGTATAAAAATCAAATTTTTAGCGCAAGGGGCAACATGGACTAAGCAAAGTCGGGATCTTTAACTAAACTAAAACTAGCATACTTTGCTAAAGAGAGTTAGCTACTCGGATGAAGATGGTTATACCTAAACTTGAACTCCTTCTTCTTCAAACTTTGTAGAGGTTGATGGTTCTCTTCTTGTCGCCTTCTTCCGTCGAAGATGGATCCACCTCGAGGGTTCAACCTTTGGGCTCTTCCTCGTGCTTTGAGAGAACTAGGGTTTCCCGGCTTGCTAAACCTTGAACCTAGAATGAGTAGAGAGTGTCTAAGGGGTGCTTTTCTTTTTAAAGAGAAGGATTCTCAACACATGAGAAGGGTTCTCTTTAGCTAGAGGAAGAAGAAGATGAAGTGAAGAGAGAGAATGAATATGATAGAATGAGCTATCTTTTTCTTTCTTGCAACCATAATGCAAAAGAAAAAGAATTATCAAATAATAATAATAATGAAAATGAAAAGGTTGATGGAAAGTTTTAGAATGACCATTATCATTTCAAACATTAAATGAATTTGCTAGAATCAAAGAGCATCTTTCTTTTGTAATGATGATGGTCAAAACTTCAACCATGGTCAACAAGTCAACAAAAACCAACCATAACACAATTTCATTTTATTATATATTATTAATTGATATAATACAAATCCATTAGGGTTTGGAAAAAGACGACTGTCAACTGTGCATACGCACCCGTTCCGAAACCCTAATGAAAGTCATCTTCCTCCTCCTCAAATAACTGTGCATACACACCTGCATTCTTGTTCCGAGGAACATGAATACTGAGAGATAAAAGCAACCCCAAAACATATACCGGTATCTGACTCAAACCAGAGCCAGCCAGTAATATCCGTCCGGACTCCAAACGTGCACAAGTGCGCGGATGAGAACGAACCCTGTCGCAAAGCCATGCGACCTCTACTCTGTTTTGCCCAGAGGCGAATACCCTCTGTGTGGGACTCTAAAGACTCGACACTATGCTGGCAGTGGGTTTAACCACAGACCGCAAGCGGCACTAGCTGTGCGTAACGGTCCCCAGGTAGATGTCGACAAGAAGGCTGACGGGGTGAAGCCCCATCGGTACTCCTACTGAGTCTGAATGTGACAGTCTCCGTACAGTCCGGTCTGTTCGTCTAATACATCGCATGTCGGGCCTAGGGGGCGGTAAAACGTCAGTCCCCTAATAGCGGTACAAGTCGTGCCGGAGTGAAGCCCAAAACACCCTGAGATAACACTGGAACCTACCAGTATATCTCGCTTGCCCTGGCCAGGGACTACTCGTGTAATGGCTCTCCTAGACACAGCGCGATGTCAACCCCCAATACCGGGAGAGACGAATCCTGTCTAACCGTCACTGCCTCCAAGTGCTTCGGGACTGCACCCAACCACCACCTGTTTGCACGACTCCTTTGAGCCGTGGTAGGGTAGTGATCAAAGTGCAGTGGGAACACACTTGAGGAGAAGTTCCAGTGTCAAGTCAGCGGACTAAGCTGTACTCATGTCACCTGGGAACTGATAACTGACGATAGGTATAATACCAACCTGTCAGTTCCCGACGAGTCCTGTCCAGTGTACTCGTAACCCAACAAGCACCCGTATACTATCTCCAGTACGACGTACTGATGGCTGTGGGACAGACCATCTCCCACACTGGGATGAGAAGCGCATACGCTAGTCTACTCCGGAGTATCGATGCCCTGTCTCGATAGTCCTGCGACTAGGGACCTGTATAAGGATGTGCTTATAGATTACCCAGCCCCCACTAGTGTGACTGCCATCACAACGCTGGTAATCAAGCAAAGATCCTAAGGGCTCCACTAATGCGTATAAGTGATATACTAAAATAAACACAAGTACACATTGAAGTAGAGACAAACCAAGTAGCATACTACTATATTGAGCAAGATTGTTTATACAAGGTGAATATCCCAAGCTTCCATTAAGTAATATACAAGCCAGTATGATACAGTAATGGCCTCTAGGGCATATACACTAACAATCTCCCACTTGCACTAAGGCCATGTACTGGCGTATCGAAGACCTATCATCTCGATCAGCCGCTCGAACTGAGTCTGGGGTAGGGCCTTGGTGAATGGATCTGCAGTGTTCTCTTCTGAAGCAACCCTCCGAACCTCGATCTCCTTGCGATCCACGATCTCCCTGATCCGGTGATACCGCCTTAAGATGTGCCTGGATCTCTGATGGGACCTGGGTTCCTTCGCTAAAGCTATAGCCCCGTTGTTGTAGCAATACAGAGGTATTGGGTCAACAATGGACGGAACCACCTGAAGTTCTTTCAAGAACTTCCTCATCCAGACAGCTTCTTTTGCGGCATCAGATGCAGCGATATATTCCGCTTCCATAGTCGAGTCTGCAACGGTTTCCTGTTTGGAGCTCTTCTAACACACCGCCCCTCCATTGAGGGTAAAGACAAAACCCGACATGGACTTGGAATCATCCTTGTCACTCTGGAAGCTGGAGTCAGCAAAGGCCTCGATCTGGAGGTCTTTTCCGCCATACACCAAAAACATCTCCTTAGTCCTTCTCAGGTACTTGAGAATGTTCTTTACCGCTATCCAGTGTTTCTCCCCAGGGTTTGACTGATACCGGCTTACCACACTCAGTGCATAAGCTACATCCGGTCTGGTACACAACATCGCATACATTATAGAGCCTACCGCAGAAGCGTAGGGTATAATAGACATGCGATCCCTCTCCAAATCAGTCTTGGGAGACATCTCTTTAGAGAGGGTGATCCCGTGACAAGCCGGTAGGTTACCGCGCTTGGAATCTTCCATACTGAATCTCTTCACTATGGTGTCGATGTACCTGGACTGAGAAAGTCCCAATATCCTCTTGGATCTATCACGATGGATCCGGATCCCCAGGATGTATGAGGCATCACCCAGGTCTTTCATGGAGAACCTGTGTGACAAGAACCCCTTGACAGATTGTAGCATAGGATTGTCATTTCCTATTAAGAGAATGTCATCCACGTATAAAACGAGGAATACTACAGTTCTCGCTACAAATCTACTATAGATGCATGGTTCATCTGGATTTTTGATAAAGCCAAATTCCTTGACCGTCTCATCAAAAAAGATGTTCCAACTCCGCGATGCCTGCTTTAGTCCATAGATGGACTTAAGCAACTTGCACACCTTTCCGCTGCTCCCACTCTGAATGAAACCCTCTGGCTGATCCATATAGACACACTCCTCTAAATTTCCATTTAGAAAAGCGGTCTTTACGTCCATCTTCCAAATCTCATAATCGTGGAAGGCAGCAATGGCAAGAAGGATCCGAATGGATTTCAGCATAGCCACTGGAGAAAAGGTTTCGTCATAGTCCAAGCCAGGTCTTTGACGGAAACCCTTTGCTACAAGTCTAGCTTTATAGGTCTCAACCTGTCCATCTACACCAATCTTCCTTTTGAAGATCCACTTGCATCCTACGGGTTTTATCCCGTCTGGAGCAATGTCCAACGTCCATACTTTGTTGGTGTACATGGACTCCATTTCGGTCCGCATTGCATCCAGCCATTTTACCGAGTCAACGCTCTGAACGGCCTGCTGGAAGCTAGTAGGCTCATCATAATCTATGATGCAATCCTCTCTATCCCCGTCTATGAGAAAACCGTAGTATCTCTCGGGCGGATGAGACTGCCTACTACTCCTGCGGAGCGGCGTAGGAATGTCCTGTTCTTTCGAACCCTCTGGTTCCTCTAAGCTTTCAGTAATAGTCTGTGGTTCTGGAATTTCTTCCAGTTCTACTGCGCTCCCACTTATTTCTTTTTCTAAGAACTGGTGTTCTAGAAAGTGGGCATTACGAGAAACAAGGACTTTTTGTTCCTCTGCGTAGTAGAAAAGATACCCCCTGGTGTTCTTTGGGTATCCCACAAACTTGCACAGTACTGAGCGTGCCTCGAGCTTGTCTGTATGCTGCTTTTTGACATAAGCTGGACATCCCCAAATCTTCAGGTACTGAAGATAGGGTTTCTTCCCACTCCATAACTCATATGGTGTGGTAGGCACAGTCTTAGTAGGAACTCGGTTCAAAAGGTACGCAGCTGATTCTAGCGCATACCCCCAGAATGATCGCGGTAACTCAGCGTTACTCATCATGGACCGTACCATATCCAATAGGGTTCGGTTCCGTCTCTCCGATACACCGTTATGTTGCGGAGTGTATGGAGGAGTAAGCTTAGAGAGAATTCCATTCTCTTTTAAGTAGTTCAGGAACTCGGCACTCAAGTATTCTCCACCTCGATCCGATCTTAGAATCTTGATACTTTTGCCGGTTTGTTTTTCTACCTCATTCTTATATTCCTGGAATTTTCCAAAAGCTTCAGATTTATGTTTCATTAAGAAGACATGTCCGAACCTTGAAAAATCATCCGTAAAAGTAATGAAGTAAGAAAAACCGCTTCGCGCAAGTGTAGACATTGGACCGCACACGTCGCTGTGTACGAGCCCCAAGAGCTCGCTCGCTCTTACTCCGTGTCCAGTGAACGGAGTCTTTGTCATCTTTCCTTTGAGACAGGATTGACAAGTGGCATATGATTGATATTCGAACGGATTCAAATACCCTTCTGTATGTAACTTAGTCAACCTTCTCTCATTGATGTGACCCAGTCTACAATGCCATAAGAAAGCCTGATTGATATCAGGAGACTTTCTTTTGTGTGTATTCTGGACATTGAAAATCTGTGGTTGGTTTAACACGTATATACCATTGCTCAGTGTACCTGACCCAATCAGAACTTGATTAAGGTGAATGTTTACAACATTACTTACAAACGCAAATTCATAACCTTCTTTAGAAACCAAAGATACAGAAATGATATTACAAGTTGCGTTGGGTACAAAAAAGCAATTACGCAAAACCAAAACATGCCCATCTGACATTCCCAGGTGATAGTCCCCCACGGCTTTAGCATCTATGCTAGCTCCGTTCGCAACTCTGAGGGTCATGTCACCTGCCTTCAAAACCCTACGGTTTCTCAACGCCTGCAAAGAATTACAGATATGAGATCCTGATCCGGTATCCAATACCCAGGAAGTAGAGTTTATAGAAAGACAGTTTTCAATAACATACACACCTGAAGCTGAAGCCGCAACCTGCTTCAGTTCCTGTGTCTTGGCCATCCAAGCCCTGCAATCTTTCTTCCAGTGTCCACTCTTATGACAATAGAAGCATTCTTCCTTTCCAATAAGCTTCCCCGCAATCTTTGTTGCCTTTTCCTTTCCCTTCGTACCCACTTTACTAACACCGCCTCTTGGTTTGGCGGGGGCTTTCTTCCTCTTTCCCTTGGCTTTCGCCTTGGACCTAGAGGAAGAAGATCCTCCTACAAACAAAGCGGGTGTTTCCCTACCTTTCTGTAGGGTGCCCTCTGCGCTCCTCAGCAAGTTGAGGAGTTCTGAAAGTTCAACTTCCTTTTCTTGTAAGTTGAAGTTCAGTATAAACTGGGCGTAAGTGGATGGAAGGGACTGGAGGATTAAATCCGTATAGAGTTCACTTTCCAACATGGTCCCAAGTTCTGCGAGCTCCTCAATGTCGCCAATCATCTTAAGCACGTGGTCCGCTACCGATGATCCGACGGCCAACCTTGCCGAAAATAACTTCTTCGACAATTCGTATCTTGCGATACGAGACTGCTCTCCATACAGTTCTTTTGTATGAAGAAATATGGATTCCAAATCCATATTCTCGTGCCTCCTCTGGTGATCGTTGTCCATAGAGGCAAGCACGAGGCATTTGGCCTTCGCGCAATCAATCTCCCAAGTCTTACGGATTTCCTTATCCGCGACGCTGGAGGTGGGACCTGGGACGGGGGGAGCTTTGGTGGTAAGAAGATACCCCAGCTTGTCATAAGTGATTGCCATTTTGACCTTCCTGAGCCAATCTTTGTAGTTTGGCCCTGTCAGTATATTTTTATCTAGAAGTAACTTAAGTCCAGTCATGTTGAATGGTCGCTGCAATTAGGAGAGAGAGAGAAGAAACACTTTAGCACGATGCTCTTGCAAGTTTAGAATGGTTTTTAGTTTTTCTAAACAGGATGGCTCCCACTGTCTCTCGAATCCCTCCTCAAACCATAAAGGAAGAATTAGTCGGGATCAATCCCACCGCACAATACTTGCTTAACCGTTCAGCCAGGCCAGTGTCGGTACTTCGAGGGAGGTTTTCCAACGCTTTCGCGAAGTTCCTTAATTAAATAACCTCTTTTTCCTGGGGGGCGTAGCCCCGCTAACACCTTTCTAGGCACCTACTAGGTTTATAGCATTGATCGTTTAGTGAGAAATTTCCCGAGGAGTAGCATATACTCACAGTAGGATCGGGATCCAAATATCATCGCGTGATGAAACTGAAGGAATCCTACCAGAATCACCACACTCCAAATGGTATGCAAATCTAGCAAGTTTCAGTACTTATGAAACTCCCGATGTGGATTTTTGCCCCATGCTCTTATGACCTTGGCGTGAGGTCAAAATGTCATAAGTCACATGTCAAGTTCTTCCCATCATTATCCTGGTTGATTTGAACCCAGCCGTACCTACCCTTGACGTAGGTCAAAATGGTGATACGGTTGCCCCAAAACAACGCATTCTATCTATGCAACAGATAAATATCCGGCAGCTACCAATCACTATGCCTTGGCGTGAGGTCAAAATACATAGCTTGAATACTACCGTATATTTAACTGAAATGATGGAGGGCTACGAATGGTTTTGGCGAAACCGTGAACGTAGTGAACTTGATATAATCGATGGAACGAGATAGCTTTTAGAAGGAGTGGCTCAAGCTCCGCATTTAAAAGTTAGTTTTGAAAAGAACCGAGTGGTTTTTCGAAAGTGTTCCAATGACTTTAACTTGGTTTATTATCTTGCATTAGTTCTTTTAATGCGTGATATTCTTGCATTAGTACTTTTAATGCGTCCCACCATTTAATCCTACCATTGCAGAAAACAACCAAAATATGACGTACGCTTATGCCATATGCATTCGCCACGGGGCCCCGTCATCACCCGTTAGGTTACTTAACTAACGACAGAGCGGGGGCTGGGCTAGCGCGGCTGTAAAACATAAGCAACGCCTAAATAGAAAGCAATGATAGACATTACAGATCACAGATGAATACATTGGATATACTAGCAATCCGCAATCCTTTCGAGCCTGCAACGAAAAGCGGATTACACGGTCGCGGTGAATAGCCAAATACCCCACCCAAGACCCCTACGGGTGCGGCAAACTACCCGCCAAGTACTCGGCAGTTTGTGCACCCCTCCATGGGTCTATCCTAGGAGCAAAAACAGTAAAAAGAATTATACAATGACGGCTACAACCCCGACCCGGTTGTGCGGCCAAACAAATAATATTATTACATCAATTTACATTTACAATGAATGAAAGAAAAACAAAAGCTCATCTCACATCCACCCCGGCTATTCACCCGCGACAGTCCAACACATTCATTTACACATTCCAATATCAAACACAGATCATGTATAACCCCGACTAATCGACTTATAGCGATTAGCCGACGTTCAATACATGCAAACATCACAGATATAACCATCATAGTCAAAGTGTAGTGAAGTTCGGAAAAAATACGGAATTATAGGCCCCCAAAAGTAAATTTCTGTTCTGGAGAATCTGGGCACATATAACATATTTTAAAAATCCCAAAACCAACACAGACACACACTGCACGAAAAACGATGCACAGAAGACGACAAACGGCGGCGGATCCGCGGCTCAATAAATAGGTGAGGCGGCGGATCCGCGGCGGTTTGAACGAATTAGGGGATCGTTTTTCTTGGGTGTTCACACAAAACCCTGAGCCGAATTTAGGTGTATAACAAATCTTGTTTTGACCAGAAAAAGTTTTAACAGAAACTTGGATTTTGAAAAAGTTTGGTTTTTGGATTTTTTCGGTTCCGAACTTCGTTAAACTTCACTACCAAGCTAGTTTAAGTTTAGTTAGGCTCTGATACCACTGTAAGTCCACGTTGCGACCCCCGGTTCTTACGGGGAGGCGGAAACGGTATAAAAATCAAATTTTTAGCGCAAGGGGCAACATGGACTAAGCAAAGTCGGGATCTTTAACTAAACTAAAACTAGCATACTTTGCTAAAGAGAGTTAGCTACTCGGATGAAGATGGTTATACCTAAACTTGAACTCCTTCTTCTTCAAACTTTGTAGAGGTTGATGGTTCTCTTCTTGTCGCCTTCTTCCGTCGAAGATGGATCCACCTCGAGGGTTCAACCTTTGGGCTCTTCCTCGTGCTTTGAGTGAACTAGGGTTTCCCGGCTTGCTAAACCTTGAACCTAGAATGAGTAGAGAGTGTCTAAGGGGTGCTTTTCTTTTTAAAGAGAAGGATTCTCAACACATGAGAAGGGTTCTCTTTAGCTAGAGGAAGAAGAAGATGAAGTGAAGAGAGAGAATGAATATGATAGAATGAGCTATCTTTTTCTTTCTTGCAACCATAATGCAAAAGAAAAAGAATTATCAAATAATAATAATAATGAAAATGAAAAGGTTGATGGAAAGTTTTAGAATGACCATTATCATTTCAAACATTAAATGAATTTGCTAGAATCAAAGAGCATCTTTCTTTTGTAATGATGATGGTCAAAACTTCAACCATGGTCAACAAGTCAACCATGGTCAACAAGTCAACAAAAACCAACCATAACACAATTTCATTTTATTATATATTATTAATTGATATAATACAAATCCATTAGGGTTTGGAAAAAGACGACTGTCAACTGTGCATACGCACCCGTTCCGAAACCCTAATGAAAGTCATCTTCCTCCTCCTCAAATAACTGTGCATACACACCTGCATTCTTGTTCCGAGGAACATGAATACTGAGAGATAAAAGCAACCCCAAAACATATACCGGTATCTGACTCAAACCAGAGCCAGCCAGTAATATCCGTCCGGACTCCAAACGTGCACAAGTGCGCGGATGAGAACGAACCCTGTCGCAAAGCCATGCGACCTCTACTCTGTTTTGCCCAGAGGCGAATACCCTCTGTGTGGGACTCTAAAGACTCGACACTACGCTGGCAGTGGGTTTAACCACAGACCGCAAGCGGCACTAGCTGTGCGTAACGGTCCCCAGGTAGATGTCGACAAGAAGGCTGACGAGGTGAAACCCCATCGGTACTCCTACTGAGTCTGAATGTGACAGTCTCCGTACAGTCCGGTCTGTTCGTCTAATACATCGCATGTCGGGCCTAGGGGGCGGTAAAACGTCAGTCCCCTAATAGCGGTACAAGTCGTGCCGGAGTGAAGCCCAAAACACCCTGAGATAACATTGGAACCTACCAGTATATCTCGCTTGCCCTGGCCAGGGACTACTCGTGTAATGGCTATCCTAGACACAGCGCGATGTCAAACCCCAATACCGGGAGAGACGAATCCTATCTAACCGTCACTGCCTCCAAGTGCTTCGGGACTGCACCCAACCACCACCTGCTTGCACGACTCCTTTGAGCCGTGGTAGGGTAGTGATCAAAGTGCAGTGGGAACACACTTGAGGCGAAGTGCCAGTGTCAAGTCAGCGGACTAAGCTGTACTCATGTCACCTGGGAACTGATAACTGACGATAGGTATAATACCAACCTGTCAGTTCCCGACGAGTCCTGTCCAGTGTACTCGTAACCCAACGAGCACCCGTATACTATCTCCAGTACGACGTACTGATGGCTGTGGGACAGACCATCTCCCACACTGGGATGAGAAGCGCATACGCTAGTCTACTCCGGAGTATCGATGCCCTGTCTCGATAGTCCTGCGACTAGGGACCTGTATAAGGATGTGCTTATAGATTACCCAGCCCCCACTAGTGTGACTGCCATCACAACGCTGGTAATCAAGCAAAGATCCTAAGGGCTCCACTAATGCGTATAAGTGATATACTAAAATAAACACAAGTACACATTGAAGTAGAGACAAACCAAGTAGCATACTACTATATTGAGCAAGATTGTTTATACAAGGTGAATATCCCAAGCTTCCATTAAGTAATATACAAGCCAGTATGATACAGTAATGGCCTCTAGGGCATATACACTAACAGATCTCTTGTGGGATTATGAGGTTTTGACGAGTCGATCGAATGGTTCGACATCTTTCGGATATCATGTGATGGGATGCATTGCTTGGGAGACTCCAGATACGAGTATAGTCGTTGGAGCACAGTCCATGCAGCCACGTGGAGATGAGTCCGAAGCAGTCGACATTTGAGAAGAGTGGAGTAAGAGGTTCGTACGAGATCTTGAGGAGATGACGTTCCACTCCGCCGACATCAGAGTTGTGACACGCATGCAGAGGAGTTATTTATGGATATATCTTCCAGAAGGAGTCGCGATGAGTATACAGCCGTTCCGGAACAAGAAACAGATATAGTAAAAGGGTGATAACCTAAGGACAGTTCGGCAGAAACGAGATTTGGGAGAGGCCTCGACAGGACCTTTCTGGAACAATTTACAAGAAGACTTGGACCCAGGAGTGGTCATTTTACGCACACCCAGCAGACCAGAGTTCGGCATCGTCGACGAGACTTGTTATGAGTGACCATGACAGTTGGCCAGAGATTCTTAGAGCATGTACTTGAGCGGGACTATTCCGCCATACTTGATTTCGGTATTTTGGGCGATCTATTCACATGATTGAGTTTTGATGACCGAGTTTCATGATATTTGTTTTCGTGCAACGTGGTTGTACTTACTGGGTATTTATATTTTGCGCACAGATATTGCACTTGATACCGTTTTTGTGCCCTGGCTGCACATGTTTATGATTTTATGGATTTCATACAGTTGAGTTGATTCTGTGCTTATGGTACGCACACGATTCGGTTGTTGCACTCGGTATAGTTCACATATACTTGCAGTGCTTTGATACGTATTTTGTGCACTACAGTTGCACAGGACTTTGATTTGATGTTATTTGAGATATTAATTTTGATTTCATGCCTAGGGCATGCATATGATTTGACTTATGATTACGGCATAGTTTTCATGCACATTTAGTGTTTGATTTGATTTTGTGCACGCTGATCCACATGGTTGTGAGATTAGATACCACCGTATATCCGAGTTGGATTTGGTTTGAGATGTGTTGTATACCGTCGATTTCGATTATGATACTCGATGTTTGTTTTGTGCACCTTGTGCACCTGATTGGAGTCTTACGCATATTTGACGCGCTTGGATTGGATTTGCGCATGTTCGGCGCTTGATATTGGATTTCGTGATTTCGTGCATGATGGATGCACTTGATTTGGATTTTCGCGCATGTTGGACGCATGTTATGAGATGTGATTTAGGTGCACACCGGATGCACTAAATCGGGATTCTTTGTGCATATCAAATGCACCTGATATTGCTGTCAGGCACACCGTTGCCTATGACAGGTGTTTTGTGCACACCCGTTGCACATAGATGTTGTTTTTGTGCACAAGTATGGCACATTCAAGGATTTTGATTTCCGTGCGCACCAGACGCACGTAGCATTCATATACACATGTTGGGATTGATTTATGGAGCAGTACGTTTTTATGATATTTACTATCGGTTTTCGTACTGAGCAGGACTAGTCAGAGGACAGTACCTGGATATATTTTGCATGCATTGATAGTTATTGAAGGGATTTCCAAAAGAGGGGCTAAAGTCTCAGTATTCACATACGTGTCTGATTTGACACGAAACATTTAAAACAAGGAAACCCTTCTAAATTGTTTTCAAAACGGCGGTACGTGCATATTAAACAAAGGATGTATATAAAGAGAGTTATTTTCTTACACTAGACGTCCGCCACTGTGCCACGATACACGCATCGCACAACAACATGAAAGATTTGGCATGCATTTCCTTCAGATGTTTACATGTATAGTTTTGATGTATATCATGTTGGTTTTCTTATTGGATTTGACAATGGTGTTTTCACCATGACTCCGATGATTGCGGGATGCTTGACGGAGTTTTGATTTTGAGTTATCTGCTCATCTTTCAAGCGCACGCATCGCGCTATGATGTGTTTTATATATTTGTGATTTCGGAGCCCCGACGACTTGATCTTTTTACTGAAATGTTTTAGTATTGAGAGGTTTAAATTTAAATTCGGGGACTGAATTTCTTTAAGGGGTAAGATTGTAACATTTCAGAAAAATAAAATATTATTTTGGGATTTTTTTTAATTAAATATTAAATATAATGAATATTTTAATATCGTGGTATAATTAAATACAGATAAATAGGGAAAAATTTGAAAATTTTTGAAAATTACTAAAAAGAGAGTGCTTTATGGGAATTATGCAAATTATGAGAATTTATGATTTATTTGATACTATTTTTGTGCTAATCGCGATTAAAAATCGCTAATCGGGCTTTAAGCGTGTTTTGTGCAAAACATGCACCATATCATTTATACACTTGTGTTACATTTTTCCTACATGGCTTTCTCTTCATTTTTCATTCTTGGTTTTGGGTTTTAAGTGAGAAGAGAAAAGAAAAAGAAAACAAAAGAGTAATGGAATAAAGAATAGAATAGTGAAGCATGGGCATGAGAGAGAGAGGATGAGGGGTCAAACCTAGGTCTTGGCCATTCCCTCTTCATCTTCTTTCCTTCTCCCTCTTACATGGCAGCACCCTCTCTCCTCTTCACTTCAAACCCTCACCTCATCATCAAAAACTCACAAAAATTCCATCCCCACTTCACAAAAATTGTGCACAAGCTCACAAGCTACACTTTGGACCAAGAAAGTTTGCATTTTGCAGCTGTAGAGGATTCAAGGGTGCTAAACGAGGTAATCCCTTCACATTTAGTGTAGTTTTTCATTCACTTTAAACCATTTAAGTGTTTAGTTATGATTTGGTGCAATTTGGTGAACTTTGGAGATTTCTAGAGAAGGTTAGGGTTTGATTTGAGTTGTGATTGTGAATTGAGGTCTAGTGGTTACCTTAAACCCTTCCCAATTGATAGAAACCCAGACCAACCCAACCGAAACCCAAAAAAACGGATTTACAGAACTTTGCAATGTCGGTTTGTGAACTTAGAGTGTGCAGGGAAATCTGGAATGACCTGAGTAAATTACGAGATGAGCAAACAATCCCGGTACACTAGAATTGACCCTAGGAACCCCCTGTAGCAAGACAAACCCCATGGGAACACACAGGGCCGGCGAGCTCGGAAATTAGGTGGTGGGGCTCGGCCACTTGGTGAGGGAGTGGGTCCAGGTTTCTTCTGTAGGTCACACACTCCCTATACTACACCCTAGACTTGTTTGCTTACCTTGTTCTCACCTGAGACAAAATCTGGGACCACTTTTCTAGGTTGCTTCCATGTGTTTCATGATATTTATGGATTTAAGTTTTGGTATTTGTGTATAACATCGATCACTTGACGTTTGTACGTCTCTATCGGGTGTTATTTGGTTAAGTTGCGAGGGCAAACCATAGGTTTTGACCTATGTGAGTTCCGCGTGTCGTTTTTGCTTTGAATTGGATTTTAATGCTGTACAATACGTTATAATGTGTAGGTATCCTGGTGAAGACTTCGAGACGACAAGCAAGCACGTGGCGATATCGGCATCGGCAAACGAAGATCAATGTGAGTAGATATATATCTACGGGTGAAGTGGAGTGGATGGCGTATAGCACCCCTGCAGTTCGATGTATAGTATGTTATACATATATACTATATATATATATGATATCTTTTATGTGTGACATGGATATAAAAGATATGGTTATGTGCTTATGGTTTAGCTTAGGGTAGTTAGAAGTAACTTAGTTTAGCTTCTTAGTCGCGAACCCTAGAATAGTTGTTACACCCATACGCACACACACACTTGCATGCATTCATTTTATTACGTGTGCGTATATGGGGATATATATATATATACACACATGGGTATGTGACTCTGTATATATATATATATATATATATATATATATATATATATATATATATGTATGTATGTATGTATATATATACGTACACATATACACGAATTAGGAGGATAGTACTTAGGATTTGAGATGAGTCGATGAGATTTGGGCTTGAGGCTGTGAGATCGGTGATGTAACATGGTTCATATTTGAGATACGACTTGATATGTCTGGCGGGTCCCTTGGGCGTGGTGTTTTGATACACACACATGTATACATAGATGGTATCAGTAGTGTACTAGACGTAGATCAGTACCCCCAGATTATGATATTTAATAAAGAGGATACTAGAGGAATAGTGTTATAAATGTGATATTTGACCCGTACCCAGATTTGGGATGTCGTACGATGGATTTACCGTACGCGCTATATTGATGATGGATCCGCACTCTTGACTTGAGAATGTCATATTATAGATATTGTATCGTATGCGATACTATTGAGGCGGGATCACCGACTATTATATATATGTATATATATATATATATATATATATGTATCGACTCAGATATTATGCGGTTTCCTTACCTTTCGATCAGCCTGTTTAGTTTGGCCCTGTAGTGTACTTGTAAATGATAGATTAGATTCGACTCATATCTATTTCAAAAACTAACGAATCGTTTGTATTTTAAAGACGGGACAAGGGATTTTACGGATATTTCAAAGTACGTATCTTTTCTTAAAAACACCGTAGCCCTTATTTTCACAACACCACGATTTGTGTTATTTCAAATAGCACCACTGTATGACTCATATTTATATAAATGCAGATTAGTTATCATTGTGTTTATCATTCAGCTCCCGCATATTATTACTGTTCGCATCGCATTTGCATGTTTATATTGTATTTCCATATGCCATTATTGAGATCATGTTGTCAGGACACCAACACCATTACCGATGATGCGTATATTCTACATGCACTTACTTGCCGGCTCACACACATCATCATCTGTAATTGCCATGTCACTTACACTTTAGAGAATATTATTTCATTGACATAGCTTGTTAGCTGATAGATTCAATATGATATTAGTGTACTTGCTTTATATGCTAGTTTAGACATTGCAGTTATTACTTGAAAAATTCATGCATATTATTATTCACTGTTATGCAGTATTATGGAGTTTTATGTAGATATTCACTGTTTACTTACTATTGATGATTGGATTTCGGATTTTTATGAGATTTCCTGGATTTAGGGGAAAACCACAAGAATATATATAAACTTCTCTCTCTTTTTTTTAAAAAGAAAAGTGCGGTTTTCCCGTGATGTATGAGTCGTCCACCATGAGTTTTCAGGATTGCTGTTGGATTTCGAGACCCGATTCGAGTAGTTGGATGAACCGTCTCGGGTACATGGTGGGCCCAGTATGGTACCCGGGGAAAGTGTCAGTGTATATGCCCTAGAGGCCATTACTGTATCATACTAGTTTGTATATTACTTAATGGAAGCTTGGGATATTCACCTTGTATAAACGATCTTGCTCAATATAGTTGTATGCTACTTGGTTTGTTTCTACTTCAATGTGTACATGTGTTTATTTTAGTATATCACCTATACACATTAGTGGAGCCCTTAGGATCTTTGCTTGATTACCAGCGTTGTGATGGCAGTCACACTAGTGGGGGTTGGGTAATCTATAAGCACATCCTTAGGCAGGTCCCTAGTCGCAGGACTATCGAGACAGGGCATCGATACTCCGGAGTAGACTAGCGTATGCGCTTCTCATCCCAGAGTGGGAGATGGTCTGTCCCACAGCCATCAGTACGTCGTACTGGAGATAGTATGCGGGTGCTCGTTAGGTTACGAGTACACTGGACATGACTCGTCGGGAACTGACCGGTTGGTATTATACCTATCGTCAGTTATCAGTTCCCAGGTGACATGAGTACAGCTTAGTCCGCTGACTTGACACTGTCACTTCGCCTCGAGTGTGTTCCCACTGTACTTTGATTACTATCCTACCACGGCTCAAAGGAGTCGTGCAAACAGGTAGTAGTTGGGTGCAATCCCGAAGCACTTGGAGGCAGTGACGGTTAGACAGGATTCGTCTCTCCCGGTATTGTGGGTTGACATCGCGCTGTGTCTAGGAGAGCCATTATACGAGTAGTCCCTGGCCAGGGCAATAGAGATATACTGGTAGGCTTCCAGTGTTATCTCAGAGTGTTTTGGGCTTCACTCCGACACGACTTGTACCGCTATTAGGGGACTGACTTTTACCACCCCCCTAGGCCCGCCATGCGATGTATCAGACGAACAGACCGGACTGTACGGAGATTGTCACAGTCAGACTCAGCAGGAGTTCAGATGGGTTTCACCTCGTCAGTCTTCTTATCGGCATCTACCTGGGGACCGCTACGCACAGCTAGTGCCGCTTGCGGTCTGTGGTTAAACCCACTGCAAGCGTAGTGTCGAGTCTTTAGAGTCCCACACAGAAAGCTATTCGCCTTTAGGCAAAAGAGTAGAGGTCGCATGGTTTTGCGACAGGGTTCGGTCACATCCGTGCACTTGTGCACGTACAATGTCCGGACAGTTAACACTAGCGGGCTTTGGTTTAAGCCAGATCCTAGTATAAGTTTTGGGAATGGTTTTATCCAGTATGTATTCGAGTTCCTCGGAACGCGGATGCGGGTGCGTATGCACAGTTGACGGAGAGACAGAGGCAGAGGATTCTCATTAGGGTTGTTGACTGTTGACAGTTGACTATTGACTTTTTGCTCAACCCCAATGAGAATATGATATATATATATATAATTAGCAATAATATTAATTAAGTATTATAGTGACATGGTTGTTGAGGGGTTGACTTTGTTGACTTGTTGACTTTGTTGACCGGTTGACTAGGTTGGACTAGTTGACCATCATCATCACAATGGTTGTCATTTTCATGCAAAGACTTTTGCTTGCTTGTTGTGGTTTGCATAATGAGTGCATGAAAATGATATTGCCTTTGACATGATATGAACCATCACATAATACTTGATTGACATTATGGCTAATGATGCTTTTGGATTATGAGGGGGAGATAGAGAAAAGAGAGGCTCATTCTTTCATTGTCTTTCTCTCTCTTGATTTTGAGCTCTCTCATTCTCTTGCTCTCACCCTCTTCCTCTTGCTCTCTCTTTTGTCTATGGTTCACTTGTCTCATGTGTTGAGAAGCGAGAACCATAGAGAAAATCCCATCACACTCTCCTCTACTCACCCTAGTTCACAAGGTTTAGCAAACCTAGTGAACTAGTTTCTTCAAAGTTCGAAGAAGAAGCCAAAGGTAGAAGCTTTCGGGTGGATCGATCTTCGGCGCAAAGAGACGACGGGGTGAAGCCAATCCATACACCATCAAGAGATGAAGACGAAGGAGTTCAAGAAAGAAAGGTATAACCCCCTAACCGAGTAGTTAACAACTCCTAGTTAGGTTGTTAGTTAGATGTTTAACAAAGATCCGGTTTTGAGTCCATGTTACCGTCTCTAGAAAATTGTTTTTCACCAAATTTCGCATGCCCGAAAGTACCGGGAGAGGTAGCATGGACTTACAGTGGTATCAGAGCCTAGTTAAACTCTATCTAACATGTTAGCAAAGTAACTAGAAGATCGATCAAAGAAAAAGTCACGAAACAAACCCGATATGTCAAGTTTCTGCCGATTTTTTTTCTGTTCAAAAATTGATAAATTTCATCTTAAAAATCGGCTCAGGCTTTTTATAGAATAACCACAAAATTTGGTCCCACGAACCGATCAAAGCGCCGCGGAAACGCGGCGGGAGCACGCACCCGCCGCGGTTCCGCGGCCGAGTTGACTCGGCCGAGGTCCAAATTTAGTGCAGTGTATTTCTGGGGTTGTTTTGGGATTTTTGGAATATGTCTTTTCAGCCCAGATTTTCCAGAATGAAAATTGTCTTTGGGGCCTAAAAATCCGTATTTTTTGATCGAACTTCTAAAGACTTAAGCTGACGGGTTTTTCTGTGATGTGATATTTGTATTGAACGTCAGCTAATCGCTATATGTCGATTAGTGGGGGTTATACAAATCTGTGATCTGTAATGTTATTGGTTTGTGTATATGAATTCATTGGATTGTCGCGGGTGAATAGCCGGGGGTTGTGAGACGAGAGTTTTCTTTTCTTTCAATTCATGTAAATTTGTAAATTGATGTAATAATTATTTGTATGGCCGCACAACCGGGTCGGGGTTGTAGCCGTCATTGTATAATTTCTTTTTACTGTTTTTGCTCCTAGGATAGACCCATGGAGGGGGTGCATAAACTACCGGGTATGCCGAAGTGCCGAGTGGCCTACTCACGGAGTTGAGGGAGGTTGCTTCGCTTCGGGTACTTGGCGGGTAGTTTGCCGCACCCGTAGGGGTCTTGGGTGGGGTATTGGCTATTCACCGCGACCGTGTAATCTGCTCTTCGTTAAAGGCTCGTATGAATTGCGGGTTCCTAGTATATCCAATGTGTTCATCTGTGATCTGAAATGGCTATCATTGCAATATATCTATATATGATATTATTTAGGCGTTGCTTATGTTTTACAGCCGCGCTAGCCCAGCCCCCGCTCTGTCGTTAGTTAAGTAACTTAACGGGTAATGACGGGGCCCCGTGGCGAATGCGAATGGCATAAGCGTACGTCATATTTTGGTTGTTTTCTGCAATGGTAGGATTAAATGATGGGACGAATTAAAAGAACTAATGCAAGAATAACACGCATTAAAAGAACTAATGCAAGAAAATAAACCAAGTAAAAGTCGTTGGAACACTTTCGAAAAACCACTCGGTTCTTTTCAAAACTAACTTTTAAATGCGGAGCTTGAGCCACTCCTTTTAAAAGCTATTTCGTTCCTTCGATTATATCAAGTTCACTACGTTCAAGGTTTCGCCAAAACCATTCGTAGCCCTCCGTCGTTTCGTATGAATATTCAATAGTATTCAAGCTATGTTTGTTGACCTTCGTCAAGGCATAGTGATTGGTAGCTGTTGGGTGTTCATATGTAGCATAGATAGATGCGTTGGTTTGGGACAGTCGTATTACCTTGTTGACCTTCGTCAAGGGTATATACGGGTGGGTTCAAATTAACCTGGATAATGACGGGTAGAACTTGACATGTGACTTATGATTTGTTGACCTTCGTCAAGGTCATAAGAGCATGGGGCAAAAATCCACATCGGGAGTTTCAAAAGAACTGAAACTTGCTAGCACTGCATACCATTTGGAGTGTGATGATTCTGGTAGGATTCGTTCAGTTTTGTCACGCAATGATATTTGGATCCCGATCCTACTGTGAGTATATGCTACTCCTCGGGAAATTTCTCACTTAACGATCAATGCTATAAACCAAGTAGGTGTCTAGAAAGGTGTTAGCGGGGCTACACCCCCAGGGAAAAGAGGTTATTAAATTAAGGAACTTCGCGAAAGCGTTGGAAAACCTCCCTCGAAGTACCGACACCAGCCTGGCTGAACGGTTAAGCAAGAATTGTACGGTGAGATTGATCCTGACTAATTCTTCATTTTTGGTTTGAGGAGTGATTCGAGAGACAGTGGGAGCCATCCTGTTTAGACAAATTAAAAACCAATCTAAACTTGCAAGAGCATCATGCTGAGTGTATTCTTCTCTCTCTCTTAATTGCAGCGACCCTGTGACCACACCTAGGTTACATCTAGATAATAAGATGACTAAACCTGACTGTTATGACTGGCAAAGGTCTGTCCAGATGTCCATTGCCCATGACAAGCTGGGACACCTCTTAACTAATCAAACCCCTGCCGTCTCAGGTCCAGTTTTCCCTGTCACGGATGTTTACATCCGCAGGACATCGGAAAAGGATTGTGCGAAAGCCAAGTGCCTCGTGTTAGCCTCAGTTGATGGTGCAAACCAGAGGCAGCACGAGAAGATGGACTCTGTTTCTATCTTCCTCCATAACAAAGTTTTATATGGAGAGCAATCTCGTATCGCAAGATAGGAGAGCAATCTCGTCGAACGAATTGCTTCAAGCGCGGTTGGTTGTCGGGTCATCTGTAGGGGGCGACGTCCTTACAGAGACTAGCTATCTTGAGCTCACGGACCTGGAGACCACATTGGAGAATGGGTCAAGTACTGACTTAATTCTACAGTCCCTGCCCTCTGCTTATAGCCTGAAGGAAACCAGGGAAGAAGAAGGAAAAAGAAGGGCAAAAGTTTCGGGACTGGATATGGTTAAAGAGGGACGTTCCTATTGTAACGGGAATGAACATTGGCAGAAGGATTGCAGGGCTTACAAAGCCAGTAGCCAGAATTTGAAGCATGTTGTGGCTTCGGCTTGGAGTGTGTTTGTAATTGAGAACTGTATGTCAGTTAACCCTACTTCCTGGGTATTGGATACCGGATAAGGATCTCATATCTGTAATTCGTTACAGGCTTTGAGAAACCGTAGGGTTATCAGGAAAGGTGATATGACTCTCAGGGTTGCTAACGGAATGAGCATGGATGCTGAATCCGTAGGGGAATATCATCTTGGACTGACAACTGGGCAGATATTGATTTTGCGTAACTGTTTGTATATACCAGATGCGACTTGTAATATCATATCTGTATCCTTACTTTCTAAGGAAGGATATGAATTTACTTTTGTAAGCGATGTAGTACACATCCACCTAAATCAAGTTCTGATTAGGTCAGGTACATTACAGAACGGAATATACGTGTTAAATCAAGCTCAGATTTTCAGTGTCCAGAACACACTTAAAAGAAAGTCTCCGGAAACAAATCAGGCTTTCTTATGGCATTGTAGAATGGGTCACATTAATGAGACACGATTAACTAAGTTACATAAAGAAGGGAACTTGAATCCGTTCGAGTATCAGTCTTATGCCACTTGTGAATCTTGTCTCATGGGAAAGATGACAAAGACTCCGTTCACTGGACGCGGAGAAAGAGCGAGCGAGCTCTTTGGACTCATACACAGTGATGTGTGTGTTCTAATGTCTACACATGCACGAAGTGGTTATTCATACTTCATTACTTTCACAGATGATTTCTCTAGGTATGGACATGTCTTCTTAATGAAGCACAAATCCGAGGACTTTGGGAAATTTAGAGAATACAAGAATGAAGTTGAAAAACAAACTGGCAAAAGTATCAAGATTCTAAGATCAGATTGAGGTGGAGAATACTTGAGTGCCGAGTTTCTGGGCTACTTAAAAGAGAATGGAATTCTCTCTCTACTTACTCCTCCATACACACCACAACACAACGGTGTATCGAAAAGGCGGAATCGGACCCTATTAGATATGGTTTGTTCCATGATGAGTAAGGCTGAGTTACCGCGATCTTTCTGGGGTTATGCACTAGAAGCAGCTGCATATCTCTTGAACAAGACTCCAACCAAGACTGTGCCTACCACCCCATATCAGATGTAGAGTGGGAAGAAACCCTTTCTTAAGTATCTTAAGGCATGGGGATGTCCAGCTTTTGTAAAAAAGCAGCATGCGGACAAGCTCGAGGCACGCTCAGTACTGTGTAAGTTTGTGGGATACCCAAAGAACTCCAGAGGGTATCTTTTCTATTCCGCAGAAGAACAAAAAGTTTTTGTTTCTCCGCATGCCCACTTCTTGGAAACTGAATTTTTGGAAAATCAGATAAGTGGGGGCGCAATAGAACTGGAAGAAATTCCAGAACCACAAGCTGTTACTGAAAGCTTGGATGAACCAGACGTTTCAGGAGAACCGGACATTCCTACGCCGCTCCGCAGAAGTAGTAGGCAGTCTCATCCGCCCGAGAGATACTTCGGTTTTCTCATAGACGGGGATAGAGAGGATTGCACAGTTGATTATGATGAGCCTACTAGCTTCCAGCAAGCCATTCAGAGCGGTGACTCGGTAAAATGGCTGGATGCAATGCGGACCGAGATGGAGTCCATGTACACCAACAAAGTTTGGACTTTGGACTTTGCTCCAGAAGTGGTAAAACCCGTAGGCTGCAAATGGATCTTCAGAAAGAAGATTGGTGTAGATGGGCAGGTTGAAACCTATAAAGCTAGGCTCGTTGCAAAGTTTCGTCAAAGACCTGGGTTGGACTATGACGAGACCTTTTCTCCGGTAGCCATGCTTAAATCCATTCGGATCCTTCTTGCCATTGCTGCCTTCCACGATTATGAGATCTGGCAGATGGACGTAAAGACGGCTTTCCTAAATGGAAATTTGGAAGAGTGCGTCTATATGGATCAGCCAGAGGGATTCATTCAGAGTGGGAGCAGAGGTAAAGTGTGCAAGTTGCTCAAGTCCATCTATGGACTTAAGCAGGCATCGCGGAGTTGGAACATCTGCTTTGATGATACTGTCAAAAAATTCGACTTTGTCAAAAACCCAGATGAACCATGCATTTACAGTAAGATTTTAGGGAGAAATGTGGTATTCCTCGTCTTATACGTCGATGACATTCTCCTAATAGGAAATGATATTCCTATGCTGCAGTCAGTCAAAGGATTCTTGTCGCAGAGGTTCTCCATGAAGGACCTGGGCGATGCCAACTACATTCTGGGGATCCAGATCTATCGTGATAGATCTAAGAGGATGTTGGGACTTTCACAGTCAAGGTACATCGACACCATACTGAAACGATTCAGTATGGAAGATTCCAAGCGCGGTAATCTACCGGCTTGTCACGGAATCACCCTCTCCAAAGAGATGTCTCCCAAGACTGATTTGGAAAGGGCTCGCATGTTATCAATACCCTACGCATCTGTGGTAGGCTCTATTATGTATGTGATGTTATGTACCAGACCAGATGTAGCATACGCATTGAGCGTTGTAAGCCGGTATCAGTCGAACCCAGGGGAGAAACACTGGATAGCAGTAAAGAACATTCTCAAAAACCTGAGAAGGACTAAGGAGATGTTCTTGGTGTATGGCGGAAAAGACCTCCAGATTGAGGCCTTTGCTGACTCCAGCTTCCAGAGTGATAAGGATGACTCCAAGTCCATGTCGGGTTATGTCTTTACCCTCAATGGAGGGGCGGTTTGCTGGAAGAGTTCCAAGCAGGAAACCGTTGCTGACTCAACCATGGAAGAGAAGTACATAGCTGCTTGCGATGCCGCAAAGGAAGCTGTCTGGATAAAGAAGTTCCTCACGAAACTTCAGGTGGTTCCTACCAGTGTTGATGCAATACCGCTGTATTGTGACAACAACGGTGCTATAGATTTAGCGAAGGAACCCAGGTCCCATCAGAAGTCCAGGCACATTTTGAGGCGGTTCCACCTGATCAGGGAGATCATTGATCGCCGGAAGATCGAGGTAAAGAGAGTAAATTCAGAAGATAACACTGCAGATCCACTCACGAAAGCCCTACCCCAGACTCAGTTCGAGCGGCTGATCGAGATGATAGGTCTTCGATATGCCAGTACATGGCCTTAGTGCAAGTGGGAGATTGTTAGTGTATATGCCCTAGAGGCCATTACTGTATCATACTAGTTTGTATATTACTTAATGGAAGCTTGGGATATTCACCTTGTATAAACGATCTTGCTCAATATAGTAGTATGCTACTTGGTTTGTTTCTACTTCAATGTGTACATGTGTTTATTTTAGTATATCACCTATACACATTAGTGGAGCCCTTAGGATCTTTGCTTGATTACCAGCGTTGTGATGGCAGTCACACTAGTGGGGGCTGGGTAATCTATAAGCACATCCTTATGCAGGTCCCTAGTCGCAGGACTATCGAGACAGGGCATCGATACTCCGGAGTAGACTAGCGTATGCGCTTCTCATCCCAGAGTGGGAGATGGTCTGTCCCACAGCCATCAGTATGTCGTACTGGAGATAGTATGCGAGTGCTCGTTAGGTTACGAGTACACTGGACAGGACTCGTCGGGAACTAACCGGTTGGTATTATACCTATCGTCAGTTATCAGTTCCCAGGTGACATGAGTACAGCTTAGTCTGCTGACTTGACACTGTCACTTCGCCTCAAGTGTGTTCCCACTGTACTTTGATTACTACCCTACCACGACTCAAAGGAGTCGTGCAAACAGGTAGTAGTTGGGTGCAGTCCCGAAGCACTTGGGGGCAGTGACGGTTAGACAGGATTCGTCTCTCCCGGTATTGGGGGTTGACATCGCGCTGTGTCTAGGAGAGCCATTACACGAGTAGTCCCTGGCCAGGGCAATCGAGATATACTGGTAGGCTTCCAGTGTTATCTCAGGGTGTTTTGGGCTTAACTCCGACACGACTTGTACCGCTATTAGGGGACTGACGTTACCGCCCCCCCTAGGCCCGCCATGCGATATATCAGACGAGCAGACCGGACTGTACGGAGATTGTCACAGTCAGACTCAGTAGGAGTTCAGATGGGTTTCACCTCGTCAGTCTTCTTGTCGGCATCTACCTGGGGACCGCTACGCACGGCTAGTGCCGCTTGTGGTCTGTAGTTAAACCCACTGCCAGCATAGTGTCGAGTCTTTAGAGTCCCACATAGAAAGCTATTCGCCTTTAGGTAAAAGAGTAGAGGTCGCATGGTTTTGCGACAGGTCGCATGGTTTTGCGACAGGGTTCGGTCACATCCGTGCACTTGTGCACGTACAGTGTCCGGACAGTTAACACTAGCGGGCTTTGGTTTAAGCCAAATCCTAGTGTACGTTTTGGGATTTGTTTTATCCAGTATGTATTCGTGTTTCTCGGAACGCGGATGCGGGTGTGTATGCACAGTTGACGGAGAGACAGAGGCAGAGGATTCTCATTAGGGTTGTTGACTGTTGACTGTTGACTATTGACTTTTTTCTCAACCTCAATGAGAATATGATATATATATATATAATTAGCAATAATATTAATTAAGTATTATAGTGACATGGTTGTTGAGGGGTTGACTTTGTTGACCGGTGGACTAGGTTGGACTAGTTGACCATCATCATCACAATGGTTGTCATTTTCATGCAAAGACTTTTGCTTGCTTGTTGTGGTTTGCATAATGAGTGCATGAAAATGATATTGCCTATGGCATGATATGAACCATCACATAATACTTGATTGACATTATGGCTAATGATGCTTTTGGATTATGAGGGGGAGATAGAGAAAAGAGAGGCTCATTCTTTCATTGTCTTTCTCTCTCTTGGTTTTGAGCTCTCTCATTCTCTTGCTCTCACCCTCTTCCTCTTGCTCTCTCTCTTGTCTATGGTTCACTTGTCTCATGTGTTGAGAAGCAAGAACCATAGAGAAAATCCCATCACACTCTCCTCTACTCACCCTAGTTCACAAGATTTAGCAAACCTAGTGAACTAGTTTCTTCAAAGTTCGAAGAAGAAGCCAAAGGTAGAAGCTTTCGGGTGGATCGATCTTCGGCGCAAGGAGACGACGGGGTGAAGCCAATCCGTACACCATCAAGAGATGAAGACGAAGGAGTTCAAGAAAGAAAGGTATAACCCCCTAACCGAGTAGTTAACAACTCCTAGTTAGGTTGTTAGTTAGATGTTTAACAAAGATCCGGTTTTGAGTCCATGTTACCGTCTCTAGAAAATTGTTTTTCACCAAATTCCGCATGCCCGAAAGTACCGGGAGAGGTAGCATAGACTTACAGAAAGAAGCTCGAGTTGTATTCGATGAGCCTGGCAGGGGAGTATTACCTACCGGTGATTTTACTTGGCGCATCGGATATCCGGAGGATACAGTTCGTGGTCGTGTAATTGATATTATGGGCCGATCCGGATAGACGGTGCCTTAGATATTGAGATTTGAGACACTGAGATTTTGAGATTTGAGACTTTAAGGTATTGAGATTTGATGATACAGGCCAGTCCGGATAGCCGGAGCCTGAGCTATTGTATATTGAGATTTATGTTTTGTTTTGATGCTAGACACTGATTTATATTGACTTATTGATGATACCTCATTTTAAATTACAGAAAATCTCACTAAAGAAAGAAACCAGTTTCTTCATTTACATGTATTCTGTTTTCATTACATTACATTCGTACCTCATACATATGATACATTGCTACCTGAGGCACTGACACAAGCACATGGGATTACACCTAAGTATAGATGTTTACCCTTGCCACCTTTTCATGCTTCAGACTTATCATTTAGAGGTTTATATATTATTGATCATATTGACCTAGTTTTGTGTCATACATACGATTTCTGCTCGGTGATGTTTTCTACTCACGAGTTGGCAACTTACCCCCATTGTGCAACAGTTTCTTGCAGGTTTTGCCGTACAGGTTTCGTTATGGCTTTGCTGGCACAATGCTTCCATTCCGGGTGATTTTCTTGGTGGGTGGGTTCACTTGTATCGTGACCACCATTGTACTTTATTTATTCATGGTATCTAGTAAACTCCATCAACCAGACTTGTATATTTATTTCAGACTTAGAGACCAGTGTTGTTTATTATTTCGACCTTAGAGTCGCGCGTTGTATTATTATAGTTTTCAATGATGTTTTGATTTTCCTTTTGAGTTTTGATCCTCACCCTTCGGCGTTGTATATTGTATTGCTTGGGTGGTTGTGACCATCGATTGACGAAGAGCTATATTCTGCTCGGGGATGCCTTTTATCATTTCGTATACCATTCATGTTGTACCCCGTTCGGGGCCAGTTTTTACAAAGGAAACTCTACCAAAATTTTCAGAAAGGATTTGCAACTTTAAAAAATGCATATTCGGCAAATGCTATTAAAACCACTCGTTTTAAATAAGTTTCTTCTTACCTAAAATGGTTTTAGATTTCTGGGTTTTTGGCTTACTTGAATTAGATGGGGTCCTATAGACTTCATATGATTCAAGGGCCAGTCACGTGCTATTTCGGGTCGTGACAGTAATTGCGACGGACTTTTGATCCACATCAAAATTCCATGGCAACCGATCAAATGAGACTAAACTGCTAGATTTATAAAATTCAAACTAGTTATCTCATAACTATTTGTGGATTCCATATATTGTATCACAATCGCAGATAGTTAGACGAAGTTAAACTTTTCGATCGAATAAGCAAGCACCTAAAATTTCCCATCAAGCTCAACACTTGAGCGGAGTTAAAAAATTACTAAGAAACTGCCACAGCTCCTATGAACCAGCCGTAGAAGGGTCAACCAATGCCTCACATGTGGCACCGCTGAACTACCACAAACCCTAGGGTTTGATGGCGGTTCTGACGGTCACATAATCAAGTTAGGGATTCATTGTTCTAGAGGGTCCACAGATTCTCTTGCAAGATTTTCTGAAAATTTTAAACTCGGAAAAAATCCAACTATTGAAAAAATTTCCAGCGGGGGAAAAATTGGGTTATTGATATCCGTTCAAACTTTTTAACACCGTCTAAATAACCCGAATACATGTTAGAATTACGATTACGAAACACTCCGAGTTGCTTTAGCAGAAAATTAACATCACATGAAAATTTAGCAAAAACAAACAACACCTGAAACCCTAAAACCCAATGATTGGAACACCCTGAAAATTTGAAGCCCAAAATCCAAATTTGACCCGAGGTGGCCGGTTTTGGAGCCTATGTGGCTGGCTATGTCATGCCCAAATTGTCTCAAATTTTCACGGTGTTCATGTCATATCACATACAACATTATGCAGTTGTTTTAAAAAAATTTTGAAGACCATTTAAATTCGACAGAAACCAAGTTTTCGTATTGGGTGTTTCGGAGTAGTTTCGGGTTCGTAATCCTAGCAAACATCGTCTAATTTTCTAGCATGGCTCTGATACCACTTTAGGGTTGTCTAGCATGGCATCATGTTTTCGGGAGGCATCGTCAATGCTAATTTTAAAAATTTGCCGTATTAGCTAACCCTAACCCTAGAATCGATACTAGAAAATCCGACGAAACATAATGTAAACACTTTACATCTAAGTGAATGAGGGAATACAACCTTTGTAGACCAGTCCTTCACTTCTAAAGCTCCGTGTAGTAGTCCCTTCGCTGCGAGTTATGAAGACCCGGACTCTTGTGAGGGTTCACATGACGAAATGAACACACTTGCTCAATGTCTTCGAGGCCGATGAAGACATACGTCGAGGAGACTCAAGCTCATGCCACCTCTTCACTAATGGTGAGATTAGTGAAGCAAACACCCTAAACTAAATGGGTAATAGTAGAGGATGATGAAGTAGAAAATGAGCTCTCTTTAGTTTTCTTTCTCTCACAATATTTTCTCACCTTGGAAAAAGCTAGCAAGCTTTTCATGAGGAAGAAGAAGCTCAAGTGAAGAAAAATGAGAATGAAATCATTAGAGAGTGAGAATAGAAACCATGGGTGAGTTAGTGTCATTCACTAACCCATGTAGAGACTTAACTAGGGTTGAGGATAATAGTTAGGTTTATAAATATCTCAAGAAAAACAACAGGAGTGGACTTGGTCAAGGGTTATCCAAAGCTTTCTCAAAGCTTCTACCATGACAAAATACCACCATTTTAGAATTACTTAGATAAATATAAACCCTAGGATTATCCTAACTATAGTGTAAGTCTCATACACCCATGAAGCATGTATCATCAAGCATGACAAAATAAAATGTACATTGATATATATCACATATATACTTTGTGCACAATCAAGTGAGAAAAGAAATCATAAGTGAGCTAATATTAGTTAATGCACATTAATATATCAAATATATAATTATACATTATATTATTAAACCAACACTTGATTTAATAATCCGTCTATATCCTGTATAACAGACAAATATCAAATGCAACAACTTATCGAATCAACACTTGATCCGATAACACGGCTATATCATATATAACCGACCAATGTCACAAGTCGCAAGAATAAAATGCGGTATCACATACACGCATTAAACTCAGTCCAGCGCATATCACATATGTGCTCCTACTCCTTTTCGCACGAACCAGAAAACTTCTATGTAGGATTCTAAAGACTCGTCAATACGCCGGCAGTAGGTGATAATCATATCAAACACCCACAAGCCACAAGCGGTCTACTAAACGTAACGTCCACCCGGGTATTGAGCGATCAGAATATCAACAAGCAAGCCTGCTCATACTCCTGTGAATCCAATAAGTAACACTACCGTACAGTCCGGTTTCTTCGTATGATATGTCGCATATCACAGCCTAGGGGTGGTATAACGTCAGACCCCAATATCCTGATAAGTCATGCCGATGCAAGGTCCATAACGGTTCAAGAAACTACTGGTAACACTTACAAGTAAATCTCAGCAACTCTGGCCAGGGATTTCATGTTATGGCCAATCGAGCATAGCGCAACATCAACTCCCAATACCGGGAGAGAAGAAACCCCTCCGATCGCTCATTGCCTCCATGTGACTCGGGACTGTACCCAAAAACCACCTTTTTGCATGATCTCTTGACCGTGGTATGGTGGAAATCAAAGCACAGTGGGAATCACAAAAGACTTTATGATGATCTCTTGTCTACAGACTAACCTGTACCAGTGTCACCAGAGAACTGCTATCCGACGATAGGTATAATACCATCTAGGATTCTCGGCGAGTCCATTCAGTGTACCTAGTCTCCACTGAGCACCTGTGTACCATTTCTGATGTCAAACACCAATGGATATGGGATCATCCATCGCCCATCACATGGGTCGAGAAGCGTATACGCTAGTCTACTCTGGAGTATCGATGCCCTGTCTCGATACTCCCACGACTAGAAACATTTGAAGGATGTACTTGTCGGCTACCCATGTCCCCAATAGTATGATCTGCATCATAGTCCTGGTAGTCAAGTAATCATCCTAAGAGCTTTATCAACATGTAATAGAGAGACAATAAGTGTACATGTTAAGATAAAGAGAAACCAGATAGCATGTTATCACGTCGAGCAAGAAAATCCTCCCTATATATGTCCAAGCATCCACTACAATATACATCACATGTACAGTAATGGCCTCTAGGGCATATATATAACTAACATAAATGTCAGACCCCAATAACTTGATAAGTCATGCCGATGTGAGGCTCATAACGGGTCGAGAAACTACTGATAACACTTACTGGTAAATCTCAGTATCAGCCCTGGTCAGGGACTTCCAGTTATGGTCAATCGAGCATAGCGCAACATCAACCCCCAATCCCGGGAGAGTCGAAACCCCTCCTATCGCTCATTTCCTCCATGTGACTCGAGACTGTACCCAAAAACCACCGTTTTTGCACGCTCTCTTGAACTTGGTACGGTGGAAATCAAAGCATAATGGGAATCATACAAGACTCAATAACGATCTCGGGTCTAAAGACTAACATGTACCAGTGTCACCAGAGAACTGCTATCTGACGTTAGGTATAATACCATCTAGGAGTTCTCGGCGAGTCCTGTTCAGTATACCCATTCTCCAATAAGCACCTGTACACATTCTCTAATGTCAAACACCAATGGTTATGGGATCAACCATCGCCCTATACAGTGTTAAGAATCGTACATACTAGTCTACTCTGGAATATCGATGACTCGTCTCGATACTCCCTCGACTAAGAACAATTAAAGGATGAACTTGTAGACTACCCTGGGCCCACTAGTATGATCTGCATCATAATCATGGTAGTCAAGTCCATATCCTAAGGGCTTTATCAACATGTAATAGAGAGACAGTACAAGTATACATATTAAGATAAAGAGTAACCAGATAGCATAGTATCATGTCGAGCAAGAAAGTCCTCCCTATATATGTCCAAGCATCCATAATAATATACAATCATGTATAATAATGGCCTCTAGGGCATATATACAACTAACAAATTAGGTTACGTTACAGTTGAACAATATTTAGGTTTCCAAAGCGCCAGACAGATCGACAATATCCGTTGTGTGCTAGGAGTTATACATTATTTAAGATCGGGATATATGTTCTGTCCCTGCTTGGGACGACAGTATGTATTGATGATTTAAAATATGATTAAAATAGCAAACGACTGTAAATACTAATTAAACCACCTCCAATAATTAGCTGACATATTAAACTTCACAACGGTATAGGGTTTCGTATAATATCATTTTCACCAAGAGTTGTAAAAGCATTTTATTTTAAGTGTCGACAAGCAGTGCTGCTGTGGACTGCAGTCCAAAGCCGCATTCCCGAATAGTTTACCCCATCGTTTTAAAATAGAAACAAAATATAGATTATATGGGGTTCTAGGTTGTTGAGTCGGCTTCGATACAAGCCCTTGAACACAATATTCCGGTGTGTATCCAATTTACTATGATTTTCACAAATAACATGTACGGAAAGTTTCAAATTTGGCAGATCTAAATGGGGATGGCATTTCACAGTGTTAGGGTCCGTATTTTCGACCCAACTCTTTACATAGTATTCATTATCACTAAATTAATCCATTACACTTAAGTTCCGCCGTTTTAAGATGGTTTTTAGCTTAGGGTTTGCATCGATCATCTATGATAAACATTTGATTCGCAACTGAAACGCTCATTTGTTTCGACCAATAAACGGTATTTGATTCTACAATTTTCTCACAACGTTATCACTAGCTTCTAGAATTGATTATATCTCAAAAAATAGTTATAAGATTAAGATACGGCTCATTATTAAATCGCAATAGTAATTTTCAATACAGTTCGTACGCAATCGAAATAAACATAGTATAGCATGAAAGCAAGTATTTGAACTTATCTGACGACGATCGACGGTCACGAAGGTGATGATGGCGGTGACCTACAACAATGGCACGGTTAGCACAACGACACGCACATGGCTACACATGGCTAGGTTTGGCTTAGTCTCGGTTGGATATTGTGGAGTGCCGGCGATGGGCCCGGCAATGGTGACGGGGCTTGGTAGCCTAGAGTTCATCAACAGCGCTGGGTCATGGTCGTAGTTGCAGCGGATCGACAGTGGGGAATGAGGCTCTGGAGTAATGGAAGCTCGAGATAGACGTTGGTGTTGAAGGTTGAAGGAGGAGCTGGGTCAGGGCTAGGTGCTCGGCGTTGAGGTCGTAAGACTTGTGGAGGTGTGGCAGGAGGAGGAAGTCGATGGCAGCAATGGTTTGGGGAGCCGGATCTGGGCTGATGGAGGAGATGGCGATGGTGAGAGGAGACTTGTGTGAGGGTGATGGAGGTGCAGTAGTGAGCTGTTATCAGTTGGGGGGAAAGTCGACGGTGGTGGTGAGAGGCTCCGACGAGGTTGCTGATGGTGGTCGTCGGCTAAGCTTAGAGGTTAGGGTTGCCGGTGGCTTCACGGGCACGTTGGTCGGTGAGGAGCTCAGAGGAGGTAGGGTTAGAAACAGGGCAGCGGGTGGTTCGAGGGGCTCGTTGGTGGAGGTAGTGCGGGGGAGGGCGTCGGAGATTGGAGTGGGATGGTCGGAAGAGAAGGGTCGATGCACGGGGAGGAGGTTTCCGGCGTGATGGGGTCGGCCGTAGCTCGATGGGCTTACGAAATGGGTTTTGTTGAGGAGGCAGTGGGCTCGAGCTTGGGATGAGAGAAGGAGAGAGAGAGAGGGAGTGAGTGGAAAATTATTAGTATTTAGAGTAATTAATAGGATATAATGAGGAGATTGATTTTGATTAATAAGGAATAAATGAGAGTAATGGGGAAATCAATTGGGGTTTAATGGGAGATTTTTTTTGAATTTGAAAGGAGTGAAAGGAGTTGTTGGGGAAAAGAGAGTGGAAGGTTTGGGCTAATGGATTTGGGTCTTGTGTTAGGTTGTAAGAAACAAAATAATTAGAATAACTAGGTATAGGGAAGAAAGAAAATATATGTAGAAAAATATAAAATGGGTAAACTATTTATATTAACATTTTATTTAAGTACCGGTATTGGCGTACAAAAGGGGACTGGGTATTACATCATACCAACCTTACAAAAATTTCGTCCTCGAAATTAAATGAACGAAAAATAAGAAAGTTACGATACAAATAGCTACCCAAAAAGATGTGGGAACCGCGAACGGATATCCTCCTCACGTTGCTAGGTAGATTCCCAAGGTGAACGACCGCACCACGACACTCGGACTAACGGAATGACTTTATTCTTCAGTGCCTTCTCTCTACGGTCGAGTATAGTAGTAGGCTGCTTCACATAATATAAATCGGTACCCAAAGTCAGTTCTGAATGATCGAGAACGTGACTGTCGTCTCGAAGGTAGCGCCGCAACTACGACACATGAAACATGTTGTGTATGCCAGCTAACGATAAGGGTAAGGCAAGACGGTAAGCCACTTCCCCTACTCGCTCTAATATCTCGAATGGTCCGATGAATCGGGGACTAATTTTCCCACGACTCCCATGTAAGTCTACGGTAGTGCCCCGGCTGTCAATCTGACGCCAAACGCGGAACAAAAACTTTTATAACTGGCGCTATCGCATAGTATAACCTGGAACTTGCTATTAATGCTAAACTAACAAACTGTAAAGAGGTAGAAAGGCTATACCGATCGATCCGAGTCCTTTGGTCTTTAGCCATCATCCCACGCTCCTCGCGGTAACTCCGATCTCCTGTTTCCTCATCGAGGTGGCAACACATCAACGGATCTTTAAACGGGCTCCTGCCTCTATACCGAGGCAACTCGGTTATCAAGTCTGCTAAAAGAGATGACCAAGATGAAGTAGAGAATGAGTGGAATACTTTGTCTCAAACACCCTACAGTTCTCATCACATGAGAGGGTTAGGGTGGAGGTTGAAGAAGAAGCAAATAGTTGGAAATTGTGAGCTCAAGAAACTATCTCAAGAGAGCAAAAACCAAGCATACAAAAATCACCCTTTGTCTGCCCAAAAACTTTTGGGTGTGATATATATATGGTTTTGTTTTGGAGAAACAAAGAAAATATCTTACACAAATATCTCCAACTCAACCCTAAAATATCTCACCCAAAACAAACTCAAATAATTCTTTAATGACTCATTAGATGACTCATTACATGAGTCATTAGTGAATATTCTAGAATCAATGAGTCACACTAATGAGTCACACTTTCCAAAATCCATATAATCATTTAAACTAAAATGATTAACCAAAAAGAAATGCATCTTCTAAAGTATTCTCGTAACGGATTACGAGAATACCCCTCACTTGTATATAAATACATGTATCCGTATTTCGACCGAATATGAATACGAGAGACTAAAATATTCCGACTCAAAATAATACTTGGATCCGGCTTAAACCAAAGTCCACCAGTATTATCTGTCCGAAATATGACACGTGCACAAGTGTACTTGCATTTTCGAACCCTTCCATAAAACCATGCGGCCTCTACAATGTTTCGCCCGAACTTGGGAAACTATCTGTGGGGGACTCTAAAAACTCGTCAGTACCCTGGCAGTGGGTTTAACCACAAGCACGTCAGCGGCACTAGCTGTGCGTAACGGCAGCCCATGTACTGACCGAAAGGGAATACGATGAGCAAACTCATCCTGGAACCCTACTGAGCCTATCAGTGACAATATACATACAGTCTGGTCCGTTCGTATATGAGCATCGCATATCGGGCCTAGGGGGCTGGTAACGTCAGACCCCCAATAGCGGTATAAGTCGTGTCGGAGAGTAGCCCTGAACACCCTGAGAAACTACTGGAATACTTACCGGTAATTCTCACCTGTCTTGGCCAAGAACTTGGTGTAATGGCTCTCCTAGACACAACGCGATCTCACCCCCAATACCGGGAGAGACGAATCCCCTGCCGATCCGCTCACATGCCTCCATGTGGCTCGGGACTGTACCCAACTAAAACCTGTTTGCACGACTCCTTTGAGCCGTGGTAGGGTAGTAATCAAAGCACAGTGGGAACTCACAAGAGACAAATGATGACCTCAGGTCGATGAACTAACCTATACACATGTCACCAGGGAACTGCTATATGACGCTAGGTATAAAACCAACTAGCAGGTTCCCGGCGAGTCTTGTCCGGTGTACTCATAACCTAATGAGCACCTGTATACATCTTAGGTGATCCAACAGACACTAATGGCTTGTGAGACCGGCCATACCCCTTGTCGGGGTCTCGACTGTATACACTAGTCTACTCCGGAGTATCGATGCCCTGTCTCGAAACTCCCACGACTAGGGACCACTTTTAAGGATGTGCTTATGGACTACCCAACTCTCACGTATATGATCGCCATCATACTGTTGGTAGTCAAGAAGGATCCTAAGGGCTCTATCAACGTGTAATAGTGATCATGTCACCTAAAGCTGTACACGATGATAAAGGCAAACCAGATAGCATACTATCATCTCGAGTAAGACTGTCCTACCGGTATAGGTCCTCCCTCAATCATTGCAATCATGTACCTGTGATCCAATAATTGACTTTGAGGTCACTACATCCAACAATCTCCCACTTGCACTTAAGGCTAATTATTGCGATGTTGCATACTCACAGCCCGTGTGATACCGAACACCCAACTCCTCTACTAAACAGTTTCACAAAGCTCGTTTGTAAAAACTCTTGTGTTCGAGAAATAGCCATAGTGAGTGGATCGTCCCTGATGTATCTTTCTATGTCTCTCTTAATCTCAAGTTCGCGGAGAAAGCCATCTCCCGAATTGAGTAATACCTGTCTTAGAATATGTCTGGATATCTGATGGGACCTAGTTAATAAATGAACTCCAAATCCAAACCTCTTAAACTGTATCGACAACTAAACCTAATCAGTATCCTGCACCATGCCTCCCACAGTATCCACTTGGACCACATGTCCATAATACTGCCCCCTTCGTCATAGGGAAAACTATAACTCTGACAATCACTCTGTCATCCATGTCACCTTTGGAAGCCTGGAATGATAACCGTCTCCCGAAGGAGTCTGCCGTTATCAAATCCGTAGAACATTTACTTATGTTCTAAAACTGCCTCCGAATGTTTCTCCAGTATTAGATTAATATCTCAACTTATTGCATCAAGTGCAAAAACAACATCTGGTGTGGTGATTGGTTCGAAAGAGTGTGTGTTTTTGTAATTTAACCGCAATCAGAACAGTGTCGCGCGTAGCTAGACCGAGGTGAGTACGGGTCCTCCTCATGGAAACGTGGAACCTTTTACTTTTTTACTTTAGATGTGTTGAAAGAGAGGAGGAAATAAGAATTTTATAGATTGGTTTCTAGATCTACGTTAAACAAGAATGTAAAATATAGATCTAGATTATTTTAAAGATGTAGATAATATAATAAGAAGGCTTGTAAGGTTCGTTAGGATTTAGTAGTTATGGACGATTAATTAAAAGTTATCCTTTTTATCCTTTAATAGATTTAAAACTAGAACGACGGTGATGCGTGTAGATTAGGGTTTCTGGAGGGAAAAGGAATCCCACTCTTAACCCTTATCTCGACACGGAACTCCGTTCATATCTAGCCTTTACCAAAACAATCATTAATCTAATCTCTAATCACGGTCGGAACTCGCAAAGAATTGCTAGCGCGCCCGATTAGGATGTTAATGATTCTTTTGATAAAGTTCATAAACTTTATAGGACTTAAAAAGTGTTTAGGGATGTTCATCATCCATTAACCTACCCTAATCCTACGAACCCTAACAAGCGGAGAATTACTCGCGCGTGTTGGGAGAAAAAGAGATGGAGAGAAAATGCATAATTAAACTACAAAGAAATAGAATAAGAAAAAGAACTACCTTTATTAATCAACAAGATCAAGTACACTTTGATTTCTTAGAAAATGATTACAAAAACCTAATTTGCTTCTCGATCTCTTCTAAGGAGGTAGATGAACCGTTGATGATCAGCCTGGATGCGTGAGCCGTCTTGGACTTCGTGATCTCGTCGGCTTGATGACTTTTCCAAGAGGCTCTCGGTGCTCTTTTATAGTGCAAAGCCAGAATCTTCTTGTTGAAAACTTGGTAAAATTTATCATAGATTTATGCCAAAAAATCTCATTCTCTAACTCCCTGGAATTGCGGCGGATCCGCGGCCCAAGGGGGGGTTTGGCCGCGGATCCGCGCTTGATGGTTGAGATCTCGTGACTGAAATTTTTGGGCTTGCATCTTTTGACATGTGGCAATCCTAGGCACCTTCAGAATCTGAAAATCTTTTCTCGGTTGCTTCCAGACTTGGTCTCCAAGTTTTGCTTCTTAATTTGGCAAGATTTCTTCAACAACTTGATTTGTTTGATAAATTTTGCATAACAACTTGGAAAATTCTGCACAATAATCTCAAATAATATTTAGTAGGCTTATTTCTACTAGGATTTGGTCAATAAATTTATTTGCATACATTTTCCTACCAAATGCTAATTATAATATATCAACACATGGAAAATAGTATTTTTACACATAAACCCTCATATGTATGATATATTATAATAAAGTCCTTTTTAATATGAAAATGGTAGGAAAAATGTAATAACAAATGTGCAGTTTTATCAACTGAACAAATACCCCCAAACTTATCTTTGATCGTCCCGAGCAAACTAGTTTATTCAAGAGGAGAAAAAGAAAGGAGAAAACTAAGCACATTTTCGTAGGCAGACACGATTGCACTGAGCACGTGCAACAAGCCGTTAAACCTCCAGGTGTCCCTAGTAGGAGGAGTGTTGTCTCCTGAGGGTTTTCAGCGGATTACACCCACAAAATCCAATAACAAAAGAAAGATAGTGAAATTTACATATAAAGATAAGAACCATAAAAGAAAGGCCTTGAAAAGAAGAGTTTCCAACTATACTAGCTTTTCAGTTGTCATGAGCCCTATCTTAATAGTCATGAAAAAATGTTAGAAATCACGTCATCCCTCAATAAAACATCGTCTTTATTCTTCATTCCCACCTTTCATCCAAACATTGATCATATAACCCCACGTGTGTGAAATGGACATCCCTTCACTCGGAGAATTCAATTCAAGCTATCATACTCTTGTCCATCTACCTTAGTACTTTTTAATTTGATGAATATTAAGATTCGCTCACACATTTTCATGCGACCGTTAATACTTCTTGAGGTACTAACCAACCGATTACTCCTGTGCTTTCTGATTAGGTGATAATATTTTCCTTGTCTTGCACCACCTAAGGCTTAGCAGTGACTCCCAGACCAGTTGGCCTTAGGGAACTAGGTGAAGAGGCACCCTCTCTATATTTTTTTATTGCTTCCTTGGTGATACAAAACCAGTGTTCATTTTTTTCTTTTCACCATTTTTATATTTTCTTCATTTTTTTCTCTTCCTTCATACTTTGGCTTTTAGACAAGAGCATTTCAAGGTATCCTCTACTATCCCGAGTTTCAAGACGTGTGTAAGTGCATATAGTAGGGTATCAACATTCAAATGTTCGGCTTCGAGAATAGAAACTATTTTTCAGATTAGTGACTTCCTTCATCTTACTAACCCTTGGGACAACAGCTCATAACTACTTATTACTAGTTCGTTTAAGAAAACTTCTAATTTTCTTGGTTTTCTTAAATTATTCCTATCTTTTGGATGTAATTTTTCACTTTCTACTCTTTTGTTATAAAAGATTTTTTTTTAAATTTTTTGAAAATGTTGTGCTTATGCAAAATATGATGCAAATTGATGTGTAAATAAGCACAAACCTCCCCCAAACCTGTTTATAGCAGTGTCCTCACTGATGTCATCTGTTAAGCTCAAAAACCTGTAGACTTGGAAGGAAATTATTAATGGGGGCAAGAATATATGAAAGTGAAAATCCTTCCCCAAACTTATTTTTGGCTCACAAATTTGAGGACAAAAGTTATGATCAAGAGCCAAAAATATATCCCCCCTCAAACATGAGTTAGACAATACGAAGCATTTTAAGAGGGGGTAAGTCATTTGGTCAATGTAAGACTTTACAAAGACCAAAAGTCAACACCAACCATTCAAAGATTTTATCAGTATATCGTATAGGTTGGTGGAAGAATGTGTTGTATCGAGTCAAGAAAAAGTGGGGAAGGGATAAGAGGTGGTCAGGAAAGGGTTTGAATTTAGAGAAAAGAAAGAATGAGGAGGAATGTGAATGATTAGGAAGAAGGAATGGTGACGGTTCAACCTCTATAGGTGGAGATTGATCAATCACAAAATCCGTATTGTTTAAAAATTCATGTTCGTCAGCAAAAAGTTCTTCAAAACTTTTATCAATGGTGTGATTGAACATTTTGCTGTCAAAGAGTTATATCCCAGAATTTTTTCTACATGATTCATAAAAAATCACTGAGGTAGAGGACTCGAAAAACTCATCTACCTCTTTTTCAAAAATATCGAAATCAAGTTGAATTTCTGGTATTACTGAACTTGAATTAACGGATTGTGATTTATCAAAACTCACTGAAACTATAGGAACAGAAGAAGAACCGGAGAAAGTAGAAGGTGAAATGGGTAAACAAATTGGTGTGTCGAGTGTTGCTGAACCAGATGTGGAAGATGGAGGCTGTATTTCGATCTGATCTTCGGGTATACCTTTATCATCAACTTCAAGACATATTTGGGGTTCGGGAAGAATTAAAGGCTCAAGATGATGACCACAAGGAAGTGAAAGGATTTGATGAATTGGTGGGACAAAATCATCCAAAATTTCGGGTTCATCAATCAATATATCCCCAATGTCAATTACCTCATTCAAGTGAAGGTTAAAATTCTCAAACTCCTCATCAAAAGTATGGTTTTCAATCAATTTTGGTTCAAGAGTGGAGGTGTAGAGATCACAAGGGTTGGGTATGGTTTCACTTGAAAGGGACCCTTCACAGTTGGGTAAATCAAACACTACAAAGTCACACAACTTATCAGTCATTATATTTGGTGTAGTTGATGAATCTATGAAACTGGAGTTGTGGATTTCAGTTTGGAAAGGGGAGGTTTGATTAGGAAGGGTGTACAGTTCTGTCTTACTACGCAAATCCTTCATAATTTGATTCGTCAGTTCCATATATTTTTCTAATGTCTGCTCCAGACTAGTCTTGGGTTGATAAGGGGTTTCAGTATAAGATTGAAATTCCTGTGGATAATTAAAACTCCCAAATGACTGATTAGAAGAACTGTCTAGAGTAGGTGGAAAAGTCGGATTGGATTGATAGGAACAGAATGGTTGCTGAACTTGGTTAGGAGTAGGATCAATATTATGATAAGAAGAATATTGATATGGGTTGGTTGGTTGGCTATATACAAGCCGCATATCAAACTCATCTCCGGACAGTGGTGGTGATGGTTGATATTGGTCCGGGTTGAAACTTTGGCCTCTAGACATAGCTATGTGCTCAGCAATGGACATTCGTCTAGGGGCTTCCTCACTCTGGGTATGAACTGAAACAGGTGTAGGATTAGGATACGGTTGATAAGAATTAGACTGAGGTGGCCAACTGTTTCTTCCTGCTTGTTCTATATGATCTCTTAAGGACATGGAAGAGCCGGACGGTATACCGAAGTGATTTCGAAAACAAGAGATATCTGGTTGTGGACAGCAAAGCTCGGCAAGTGTTATTCTGTTTAGGTCACCCATTATAAGAAGAGAAGAAGGGGGAAGGGGTAAAAAGAAGAGAAAGTAATTGGTTTGTTTTAAAAAAAGGACGGATTTAGACAAATCACAAAAAATGCACAACCCTAGAACTATGGTTACCTAGGTCCAGTCTCTAGACCGCTCCTAGACTTCCAAAGGACAAGCCGCAGGATAAATCCTCTACCGCCTCCGTACTACCCTTGTAGCCAGGTAAGTGCCAGGTAAGTGGGAAGGAACCACGTCGTGGGCCTAATTAAAAACCACTAGCCTTCGACACACTTGCCTAGGCACTACAAAAATAATGCGGATAAACGATAGATTACCCACGACCTTCCTCTGTCCTTATTGAGCGCGACAGTCCTTAGAGTCTGGTCTAGATATTTTTTAAATTAATGAAGGGTTGATCTATATGCTTGGTTTGTGATTTGTGGGGCTTAGGAAGGGTGATGAAATCCCCACCTAATCTTGATTTGGTCCTTGCCCTTTAAAGATCCGTATTAAAATATGCAAAAACAAACCGAAAAACAAAACTTTGCAAAAAGATTTTTGAGCGGCGATATTTTTGCAAAGAATCCTGCAGAAAATAGATTTTATTGGATTTTAGAGGAGAGAGAAGGGAGTTAGAATCTTACCAGAGAAGTGTGAACCATAGATCTCCTGTTTCCTCAAGTCCGTGACTCCAGATTTCCTCGCAAAAATTCACACAATAATCGTTAAATATACAATTTGCAGTTTTGTTTTAATAATGATATGACTCGTCTAAGAATTCAACACAAATAGTAAAAATAAAAAATTACGCACGTTTCCCCGGCAACGGCGCCATTTGATTTGTTTGAAAGAGTGTGTGTTTTTGTAGTTTAACCGCAATCAGAACGGTGTCGCGCGTAGCTAAACCGAGGTGAGTACGGGTCGTCCTCAGGGAAACGTGGAACCTTTTACTTTTACTTTAGATGTGTTGAAAGAGAGGAGGAAATAAGAATTTTATAGATTGGTTTCTAGATCTACGTTAAACAAGAATGTAAAATATAGATCTAGATTATTTTAAAGATGTAGATAATATAATAAGAAGGCTTGTAAGGTTCGTTAGGATTTAGTAGTTATGGACGATTAATTAAAAGTTATCCTTTTTATCCTTTAATAGATTTAAAACTAGAACGACGGTGATGCGTGTAGATTAGGCTTTCTGGAGGGAAAAGGAATCCCACTCTTAACCCTTATCTCGACACGGAACTCTGTTCATATCTAGCCTTTACCAAAACAATCATTAATCTAATCTCTAATCGCGGTCGGAAATAGCAAAGAATTGCTAGCGCGCCCGATTAGGATGTTAATGATTCTTTTGATAAAGTTCATAAACTTTATAGGACTTAAAAAGTGTTTAGGGATGTTCATCATCCATTAACCTACCCTAATCCTACGAACCCTACCAAACGGAGAATTACTCGCGCATGTTGGAAGAAAAAGAGATGGAGAGAAAATGCATAATTAAACTACAAAGAAATAGAATAAGAAAAAGAACTACCTTTATTAATCAACAAGATCAAGTACACATTGATTCCTTAGAAAATGATTACAAAAACCTAGTTTGCTTCTCGATCTCTTCTAAGGAGGTAGATGAACCGTTGATGATCAGCCTGGATGCGTGAGCCGTCTTGGACTTTGTGATCTCGTCGGCTTGATGTCTTTTCCAAGAGGCTCTCGGTGCTCTTTTATATTGCAAAGCCAGAATCTTCTTGTTGAAAACTTGGTAAAATTTATCATAGATTTATGCCAAAAAATCTCATTCTCTAACTCCCTGGAATCGCGGCAGATCCGCGGCCCAAGGGGGGTTTAGCCGCGGATCCGCGCTTGATGGTTGAGATCTCGTGACTGAAATTTTTGGGCTTGCATCTTTTGACATGTGGCAATCCTAGGCACCTTCAGAATCAGAAAATCTTTTCTCGGTTGCTTCCAGACTTGGTCTCCAAGTTTTGCTTCTTAATTTGGCAAGATTTCTTCAACAACTTGATTTGTTTGATAAATTTTGCATAACAACTTGGAAAATTCTGCACAATAATCTCAAATAATATTTAGTAGGCTTATTTCTACTAGGATTTGGTCAATAAATTTATTTGCATACATTTTCCTACCAAATGCTAATTATAATATATCAACACATGGAAAATAGTATTTTTACACATAAACCCTCATATGTATGATATTATTATAATAAAGTCCTTTTTAATATGAAAATGGTAGGAAAAATGTAATAACAAATGTGCAGTTTTATCAACTGAACATGTGGTACTTGACATCTCATGATTGACTCAATTGCCTAAGCAAGTGATCTCCCAATCATGCACATCCCTCTCCCCTTTAGTCTGTAAGACACCTTTAGAGAGGGTGACTCCATCACCTGCAGGTACACCACCATGCCAGGAGTTATCTATTCTAAAATACTATTAGAATACTATCAAAATACCCACATTGGGAAACTACCCAAATCTAGATCTAAAACCATAGATCTAGTAACCAGAATGTCAGATATTATATCCATATCCTTTGTGGAGAAACAACTGTGTGACAACCACAGTATAACCGATCGTAGTATAGGATTTTTACTTCCTACTCTGTGTATGTCATCCAAATACCAGGACATCACACCCTACTACCTTCTTAACAGATCCATACCCTATTCTGATGAAGTCATAGCCATGACTGTCACATCAAAATTAGATGATCTATCTCCGTTGTATCTGCTCTAGTCTATAAATAGACATAAGCTACTTGCCCACTATGCATCCACTACTCCCACTGACCACAACAACCCTCTGGCAGAATAATATATACGTGCACTTCTAAAGCTAGTTTAGAACGACGCTATACTTAACCTCCTGCCGGATCTTATAGCCTTGAACAACAGTAGTGTCAAGTCTGGGTAAACAAGAACCTCCCTGTCACCGTCCTTGAGGCTACCGGAGTACCTCTCGGGTGCCTGAGGTTACTCACCATATCTGCGGAGTGGCTATTGGAATGTCAAACCTGATTGAATCTTTAGGTCCTATTAAATTTTCCGTAATCGTTTGCGGTTCTGGAATTACTTCCAGTTCTACCATACTCGCACTACTGTTTTGTGAAAAAATCAATTTTATTAAAACTGTGGCGAGTCAAGAACAATATCACCATTGATCTTCCAGATGGTAGAAAGTCAACCCTCGTCATAGCCTGGGCCAACCCACAAACTGCCATTAAAGAAACGTGCCTTGAGTTATCCAGAGTCTGGTTTTAATCATAAGCCGGACAACTCCCCGTACCTTAACATCGTTAAGATATGAATCATTCTATATCCAATATAGAAACTTTAGCACTTATTTAATTGGAACCAGATTCAAATCATGCAGCTGTCTCCAGTGCATATCAACTTAATGGAAAGAGGCTGATCTACATTACTCAACTTTGGAATGCGTCCAATTATGAGTAACCTGAAAGAGAAACAAGTTTCTCAAAACTATCACTATCAACTGAATACCAATCACAAGTATCTACATCTTCGATCTTTTTGAAGAATCCCGATACTTGCGATACCTGGTTCTCTACTTTATTCCTATACCAATAACTTCTCAAAACTTAGACATTGTATTTCTACGAAACACTTTTCTAAAAACTAGAGAAGTCACAAGTAACAGAACATAGTACGAGGACCAACCCCTTTGTCCTGATGGACACTGGACAACATACAATACTCTGTATAAGTCCGCTGAGTTGAAAAACTCAAAACCTGTGCATCGTAGTTTGAAAACTGTACTTATGGTTAAGAACTACTCTGCTGTTCAATTCTCCTTACCCAATCGTCAACTGGTATAGGTAAATGTCACGGAAATAATTTCAAAAAGTTATATCTCACTTTATAAAAATAAACGTACAGATATATCAATTTTTAGTGTACAACAACGGACACTCAAAACCAAATACTTGTCGTCCGGCAAAAACCCAGGCGACTTCCTCAAATATCACCAATTACAACGAATTCCGATATAATGAGGATGATCGCCTTATTCCCAATAAGTTACTCCTCTCATCATCTGTAAAACCATACAGATGTGAGAACCATACCTGCTAAATACATACCCTGGAGTAAGTATCTAATCGGGAAATCAGTTTTCCTTTAACAATGCACAGTGAAACTGAAACTTGAAAATTTTTCGTAGGGGTATCCTGGTATTCCTAGTAATGCCTCTTCCATAATCCTATTCATGACTGTAACCGTATATTTCTTTGCCATCTCTCAAAATCCCTTTATTTGTCTTTATTCATTACCTTCTGTACACCCCTTTAGGCTAAGTAGTTTTCTTCCTTTCCCACCGTTCGGCACCAGCCTATGGTTTGGAAGAAGACTATCTAGTAAGCATAATAGGTGTACTCTCCTAATCTTAGGAGTACTCGCAACCTGAGAGAAGGTGATGATAAAAGATAACTGAATAATACCTTATTCTATTTCTCCCGAACTGGGAAAAAAGCAAAGGTGAAGTAGGAGTGGCGATGAAGTACGCGGTTTGGTCGTGAATGATAGCAGTCGCAATTTACTTTGCCCTCTTTCTAATCCCTTTATTTTGTATTTACTTATTACCTTCTGTACACCCTACTTAGGCTAATTGGTTTTCTTCATTCCCTACCTTTCGGCACCAGCCTATGGTTCGGAAGAAGACTATCCAATAAGCGTAATAGGTGTACTCTCCTAAACCAAGGAGCTCTCGCAACCTGAGAGAAGGTGATGATAAAAGACAACTGAATAAACCAATTAAATTTCTCTTGAACCTGAATCCATCCCCTAAGAAGTCCCTTCGAGTTCGTATATAACCATACGATGAATATATCCAATGGAAGTGGATGTTCGTAGTGATACGAGGTATTCTGAGAAATGCAAAGGGTAAAAGAATGAGCGGCAATGATTTATGCAACTTAGACAATCCAAAAGCCAGTATTTTAAGAAGGTTCGGTCAACTTGGTCACTGAGTCATAGTCTAGGGTCGGTTAATGGTCGCTGCCAAAGAGAGAGAGAAAAGAAACACTCTACGTGCACTCTAACCTAGATCAAAATGGTTATCACTTTATCTAATCAGGAAACCTTCCACTGTACTGTCAAATTCTCTTCCAAACCTGAAAGAAGAATCAATCGGGATCACCCGAAGAGTAAACTAACTCATCAGTGGGAATCGGGATCCAACTATCATCGCATGATAACGTGAAGGAGTCCACTCACGTTATCACACTCCAGAAGGTATGCGCATACTTGGCAAGTTTCAGTTTCTTTAGAAACTCCCGATGTGGATTTTTGCCCCATGCTCTTATGACCCTGACGTTGGCCAAATGCCATAAGTCACATGCCAAGTTCTACCTATCATTATCTTGTCAATTTGAACCCACCCGTACATGCCCCTGACGTTGGCCAAATGGCAGAACGACTGTCCCAAACCAACTCATCTATCTATACAACAGATGAATACCCAGTAGCTACCAAACACTATGCCTTGGCGTTGGTCAAAATATATAGCTTGAATACTACTGAATACCCAACTGAAATGACGGAGGGCTACGACTGGTTTTTGGCGAAAAACCTTTAACGCAACGAACTTGATATCGCTGAAGGAACCTGATAGATTTTTACAAAATATAGTGGCGAAAACCTTCGCTAAAGGGGTCACTCCCAGTGAAGGGATATCGGCTCTTTACTCGTGGAATGAGGTGCAGGATATTCCAACTGAATACCATGATGCAAAGCAACAAGTAATCGACTATAGTGAAGTTATTACCCTGATGCAAACTTCTGCCCAAGGGGTCACTCCCGGTGAAGGGATCTCGGCCCTTGCCTCGTCGAATGAGGTGCAAGATATTCCAACTGAATACCACCTTGCAAAACAAGAGAAAATGACCTTGTAATAACACTTTTTAAAACTGTTCCAACAACGTCCAAACATGTTTGTTTTCCTTTGAATTGATCAGAATCAACGCAGTCCCATCAATTAATCACACCAGAAAAGAACGAAAATAAAATGTACGTATATGCCATCCGCATTCGCCACTGGGTCCCGTCATCACCCGTTAGGTTACTTAACTAACGACAGAGCTGGGACTGGACTAGCGCGGGTGTAAAATATATACAACATCTACTAGTATATATACCAATTTACAATAATCGCTCCAGGCATGATAATTGCAACATTACAGAAAAGTAATAAGCATCACAGAACAATACAGATAATCTGGGATCCCCAGGTTACACAGAGCCGCTACTGAAACCCGACGTTCCCCTGGTCGTGTGGATAGCCTGTGCAATGAAACCTAGACCCCTACGGGTGCGGCAAGTTACCTGCCAAAACCTGAAGCGAGGCAGCCCCCTACAGCAAAGTGAATGGACCACCCTGCACTTCACGGAATCCGGTAACTTGAGCACCCCTCCTTGGTCAACCTGTACCCCCTATGAGTGCGGCGAATCGTCTGCCAATTCTAGAGTGAAGCCCTCTGCCTCTCAAAGACATGAGACGCGGACCCGTTTCCCTCCAGAACCTGGCTATCTGTGCACTCCATCGCGGGGTAAACCTAGTACAGAAATGAAAAATAAGTACAACGCGTACATCGACCTCAGCACGGTCGTGCCCCAAAAGAATATTATACAAACAGGCAGTAACGGCAGTCCACATGTTGGACGCTCGCCCCGCAATATCAAATGTACAAATAAATCCAAACCGCACTACCATTGCACATAGCTATCCACCACGAAAAATCCGCAACATCACAGCACAACACAGAACATCAACGTGAATTTCACGTTCGCAAACCCGTCTAAAAGGACTATAGCAATTAGACACGATTTACCGCTCGAATGACATTCACGGTCGGAGATATAATGTAAGTACTGTAAACTAACAAGTTTAAAATTCCTATCGACAAAACTTCCCGAAGTGGGCCACACGTACAAATGCAGTACTCAAATAAAAATCTGGGCCCCAATAAAATATTCCAGAAACCACAATTCCACATGAAAAACACCCAGAAGAAAAATGGTGCACTGTTGCTCCAAAACGGCGGTGGAACCGCGGCCAATACATGGCTTGTGCGGCGGTTCCGCGGCGTTCTAGAATCTTCAGTTGACCAAATTTCTTCCAGAGTCTTAGAAAAACCTGCTGGATTTTCTGAGATACTCAAAATGATTTTTAGACCAGTTTAAAAATTCGACAGAAACTTTGACATGAAAAGTGCGATTTTGGAAATTTCGTTCGATCGATATTTTAAACACGTTAGAACAAGTTAGTAAATGTTAATGGCGTGGCTCTGATACTATGTAAGTCTACGGTAGCGCCCCGGCCGTCAATCTGATGCCAAACGCGGAACAAAAACTTTTATAACTGGCGCCATCGCATACTATAACCCGGATCTTGCCATTAACGCTAAACTAACAAGCTGTAAAGAGGTAGAAAGGCTATACCGATCGATGCGAGTCCTTCGGTCTTTATCCATCATCCCACGCTCCTCGCGGCAACTCCGATCTCCTGTCTCCTCATCGAGGTGGCACCACGTCAACGGATCTTTAAACGGGCTCCCGCCTCTATAACGAGGCAACTCGGTCATCAAGTCTGCTAAAAGAGATGACCAAGATGAAGTAGAGAATGAGTGGAATACTATGTCTCAAAAACCCTAGGGTTCTCATAACATGAGAGGGTTAGGGTGGAGGTTGAAGAAGATGCAAAGAGTTGGAAATTGTGAGCTCAAGAAACTATCTCAAGAGAGCAAAAACCAAGTACACAAAAATCACCCGTTGTCTGCCCTAAACTTTTGGGTGTGATATATATATGGGTTTGTTTTGGAGAAACAAAGAAAATATCTTACACAAATATCTCCAACTCAACCCTAAAATATCTCACCCAAAACAAACTCAATTAATTCTTTAATTACTCACTAGATAACTCATTACATGAGTCATTAGTGAACATTCTAGAATCAAAGAGTCACACTAATGAGTCACACTTTCCAAAATCCATATAATCATTTAAACTAAAATGATTAACCAAAAATAAATGCATCTTCTAAAGTATTCTTGTAACAGATTACGAGAATGCCCCTCACCTGTATATACATACTTGTATCCGTATTCCGACCGAATACGAATACGAGAGACTAAAATATTCCGACTCAATATAATACTTAGATCCGGCTTAAACTAAAGACCACCAGTATTATCTGTCCGAAATATGACACGTGCACAAGTGCACGTGCATTTTCGAACCCTGCCATAAAACCATACGGCCTCTACAACGTTTCGCCCGAACTTGGGAAACTGTCTGTGGGGGACTATAAAGACTCTTCAGTACCCTGGCAGTGGGTTTAACCACAAGCACGTTAGCGGCACTAGCTGTGCGTAACGGCAGCCCATGTACTGACCGAAAGGGAAGCCGATGAGCGAACTCATCATGGAACCCTACCGAGCCTATCAGAGACAATATACATACAGTCCGGTCCGTTCGTCTATGAGCATCGCATATCGGGTCTAGGGGGCTAGTAAGGTCAGACCCCCAATAGCGGTATAAGTCGTGTCGGAGAGTAGCCTTGAACACCTTGAGAAACTACTGGAATACTTACCAGTAATTCTCACCTGCCTTGGCCAAGGACTTGGTGTAATGGCTCTCCTAGACACAGCGCGATCTCACCCCCAATATCGGGAGAAACGAATCCCCTGCCGATCAGCTCACTTGCCTCCATGTGGCTCGGGACTGTACCCAACTAAAACCTGTTTGCACGACTCCTTTGAGCCGTGGTAGGGTAGTAATCAAAGCACAGTAGGAACTCACTCGAGACAAATGATGACCTCAGGTCGATGAACTAACCTGTACACATGTCACCAAGGAACTGCTATCTGACGCTAGGCATAAAACCAACTAGCAGGTTCCCGGCGAGTCCTGTCCGGTGTACTCAGAACCCAATGAGCACCTGTATACATCTTAGGTGATCGAACTAAAACCAATAGATTGTGAGACCGGCCACCGCCCCTCGTCGGGGTCTCGACTGTATACACTAGTCTACTCCGGAGTATCGATGCCCTGTCTCGAAACTCCCACGACTAGGGACCACTTTTAAGGATGTGCTTATGGACTACCCAACTCTCACGTATATGATCGCCATCATACTGTTGGTAGTCAAGCAGGATCCTAAGGGCTCTATCAACGTGTAATAGTGATCATGTCACCTAAAGCTGTACATGATGATAAAGGCAAACCAGATAGCATAATATCATCTCGAGTAAGACTGTCCTACCGGTATAGGTCCTCCCTCAATCATTGCTATCACGTACCTGCAATCCAATAATTGACTTTGAGGGCACTACATCCAACATCCCAAACCTGATAACACCGCGGGTAGGTGAAATCTTCAGAAACAAATGATCACCAACTTCGAATTCTAGGATCTCCTGTTGGCATCCGCCCAACATTTCTGTCGGTCCTAAGCCGTCTTAATGCGTTGTCTGATCATCTGGACCTTGTCTACCGTCTGAACTATAAGTTCGGGGCCCAGTAATCTTCGCTCAGCAACGTCATCCCAACAAATAGGGGATCGACATTTCCACCCGTAATGTGCTTCGAATGGAGCCATCTGGATGCTAGCTTGGAAACTGTTGTTATACGAAAACTCCACTAGATGGAGGTGATCTTCCCAAGAACCCTGAAAGTCTAGCATGCATGCCCTCAACATGGCCTCGAGCGTCTGAATAGTATGCTTGGACTGTCCGTCCGTTTGTGGATGGTAAGCCGTGCTGAACTTGAGACGTGTACCAAGACTCTCCTGTAAGCTCATCCAAAAATATGAAACGAACCTAGTGTCTCGATCTGATACTATACTGACCGGAACTCCGTGAATTCACACTACTTCTTGCATGCATTTCTCCGCAAGCGACTTTGTCAACTGTCCCACTCGGAAGGGTATAAAGTGTGCTGCTTTCATAAGACGGACGACGATAACCCAAACAGAGTTGTTGCCTCTTGGACTCCGTGGTAAAGCAGTTACAAAATCCATAGTGATGTGCTCCCATTTCTATTCGGGTATCGGAAGCGGTTGCAACAGTCCGGCTGTTCACTGGTGTTCTGTCTTTACTTGCTGGCATACTAAGCACTTGGATACAAACCGTGCAATCTCTCGCTTCATCCCGTTCCACCAATAGTGCTGCCTCAAATCTCGATACATTTCGTGCCTCCCGGATGCACAGAATAAGCTGAACTATGAGCCTCAGCTACTACTTCTTCTCTAACATCCCCCTTAGGAACGTAGAGTCGCTACCTCAAAGAACCGTTTCGATGTATGAGCAAGTCTGTACCTAGTCCGGCTTCCACCTTCTCTCTAAACTTCTACAATCGAGGATCATCAGCTTTTGCAGCCTTAATGTGATTTACAAGTTAAGACTGCACCTGTAACTGCCAAAACTTCCCGATTGCACTCGGTGTAACAACCTCTAGTTTGAGCTTCTGAAAGTCCTCAATAATGCTTCTCTGACTGGTCAACATCATAACCGCTGGCTTGCGACTGAGAGCGACGGGTACGACATTTACTTTTCCCGGATGGTACTGTAAGTCCAAGTCATAGTCCGCCATTAGTTCTAGCCATCGGCGTTGTCTCATATTCAATTCTCTCTGAGTGAACACGTATTTTAGATTATTGTGATCTGTGTACACTTCTACTATTTCTCCTAATAGGTAATGTCTCTAGATCTACAATGCGAAAACCACTGCAGCTAACTCCAAGTCATGTGTTGGGTAGTTCCTCTTGTGATTGTTCAGCTGCCGTGAGGCATAAGCAACTACCCGACCGTGCTGCATCAGAACGCAGCCTAAACTTTTCCTTGAAGCATCGCTGTGTAACACCAAACCACTTGAATTATCTGGCACTATAAGAATAGGGGACTCAGTCAACTTTTGTTTCAGTATCTCAAAAGCCTGAGTACATTCCTCTATCCATACGTAAAGAACTTCCTTCCATGTCAGCTTTTTCAAAGGTTCAGCGACTCGCATAAAGTCTTGAACGAAACGACGATAATATCCTACCAATCCCAGGAAGTTTCTGATCTCCGCCACTGACTTCGGTGTCGGCCAATCCCTGACAGATTCTTTCTTTGCCGTGTCCACTGAGATGCCTTTGCCCGAAACAATGTGTCCTAAGAACTGCACTTTGTCGAGCTAGAACTCACACTTGCTCAATTTTGTGTATAGCTTCTTTTCCTGAAGAATTTGTAGTACGGTTCGTAAGTGTTCGGCATGCTCCTCTCGAGTCTTAGAGTGACTAGTATGTCTTCGATGAAAATAACGACAAACGTGTCCAAGTATTTTCCCAATACTCTACTCATCAGATCCATAAATATAGCTGGAGCATTGGTAACGCCAAACGGCATCCCAAGAAACTCATAATGCCCGTATTGGGTCCTGAAAGCCGTCTTGCATATATCTTCAGCTGTCACTCTAATCTGGTGATAACTTGAACGAAGATCCAGCTTCGAAAATGCCTTGGCACTACCCAATTGATCAAATAAGTCGTCGACACGCGGAATGGGGTATTTGTTCTTTATTGTTACCCTGTTCAGCTCACGGTAGTCTACGCACATCTGTAGTGATGCATCCTTTTTCTTCACTAACAAGACTGGTGCACCCCACGGCGAAGCGCTTGGGCGAATAAATCTCTTCTCCAGAAGTTCTCCAATTTGCTTCTTCAATTCTGCCAACTCAACTGGTGCCATTCTGTACGGTGCCTTAGAAACTGGTGATGTACCTGGAATCAAATCTATCAAGAATCCAAAGACGCGTGTAGGTGGTAGACCTGGTAAATCTTGAGGGAACATGTCAAGAAAATCCTGAACAATTTCTCGTGCGGGGTTTTCATCATCCTCCAAAGCCGTCAATACTTTCGGTTTGGCTCTATACTTGGCTGGCTCCAAAGACTCGCTTCCGCCTTCAAAAACAAACTCATGGTGATTAGAAATGCGGAAAGTCACATTCCTAGTTCGGCAATCAATAATCATATGGAATGTACTCATCCAATCTATCCCGAGAATTGCGTCATAGCTTTCTGTTCCGATTAAAAGGAAATTCGCATAGAATTACTTGCCACACACTACGACTGGACAAGATCTACATTCTTGACTAGATACTATAACACCATTACCCATATGTATTTCCCATCCCTTAGTTAATGGTTCATGTGGTATGGAGTGTGTATCGACAAAATGTGCCGATATGAAACAATGTGATGCTTCAGAATTAAATAGTACTCTAGCTGGCATAGAATGAATGAGTATAATACCTGTAACAACTTCACCTAAGACCTCTGCCTTCTCGGAGGTCAAGGTGAAAGCCTGCCCTTGACCGTGGCCTGTGTTGGTTTGCCTCTGTTTTAGTAACCTCTGCTGCTGCGGTCCAGACCCTCCCTGTAACTCTGTTCGCTGAGGGCAACCACTAACCCGGTGATGGTTAAATCCGCAAATCAAACACTGTCCCTTCGCATGGCGACAGTCCTTCTGGGTGTGCCCGTCCCTGTGATAGTAGCCGCAGACTAAAGCTTTCCTCTGAGGGTGCTGCTGTGGCACGAAGGGACGCTTCATCTGCATCGTCCCTAGCCTGTGAACTGGTATGACCCCTCGGGACGATGTGTGAGAACACGTCGGGACAACTGGCGGCCTCATGTCACTCGAGCTAGGGCCCCTGAATTTATTGATTAGCTTTACCTAAATTCGTGCAGCGTTGAGCACCTGCGCGAAAGTCTGCAACTCGAGTGACGCAATCAACTGTTGTAGCTCAAAGTCAAGTCCTTGCATGAAACTTCTGGCCGTGGTGGCCTCTGAAGTGACCATATATGAAGCGAATCGTCTTAGACGGTTGAATTCTTCCACATACACGTCAACGGGACGACCGTTTTGCTTCAGTAAGATAAATCTTTCTTCTATTTCTGCCTTGGCGGTGGGGTGAAATTGTTAGTGTATATGCCCTAGAGGCCATTACTGTATCATACTAGTTTGTATATTACTTAATGGAAGCTTGGGATATTCACCTTATATTGACAATCTTGCTCAAAATAGTAGTATGCTACTTTGTTTGTTTCTACTTTAATGTGTACATGTGTTTGTTTTAGTATATCATCTATACACATTAGTGGAGCCCTTAGGATCTTTGCTTGATTACCAGCGTTGTGATGGCAGTCACACTTGTGGGGGATGGGTAATCCACAAGCACATCCTTATGCAGGTCCGTAGTCGTAGGACTATCGAGACATGGCATCGATACTCCGGAGTAGACTAGCGTATGCGCTTCTCATCCCAGTGTGGGAGACGGTCTGTCCTACAGCTGTCAGTACGTCGTACTTGAGATAGTATGCGGGTGCTCATTAGGTTATGAGTACACTGGACAGGACTCGTCGGGAACTGTTGGTTTGTACTATACCTGTCGTCAGTTATCAGTTCCATGGTGACATGAGTACAGCTTAATCCGCTGACTTGACACTATCACTTCGCCTCGAGTGTGTTCCCACTGTACTTAGATTACTACCCTACCACGGCTCAACGGAGTCGTGCAAACAGGTAGTAGTTGGGTGCAATCCCGAATCACTTAGAGGCAGTGAAGGTTAGACAGGATTCGTCTCTCCCGGTATTATGGGTTGATATCGCGCTGTGTCTAGGAGAGCCATTACACAAAGTCCCTGGCCAGGGCAAGCGAGATATGCTGGTAAGTTTCCAGTGTTATCTCAGGGTGTTCTGGGCTACACTCTGACACAACTTGTACCGCTATTAGGGGACTGACGTTTACCGCCCCGTAGGCCCGCCATGCGGTATTCTCAGACGAACAGACCGGACTGTACGCAGATTGTCACATTCAGGCTCAGTAGGAGTTCAGATGGGTTTCACCACGTCCGTCTTCTTATCGGCATCTACCTGGGGGGGGCGTTACGCACAGTTAGTGCCGCTTGCGGTCTGTGGTTAAAACCACTGCCAGCGTAGTGTCGAGTCTTTAGAGTCCTAGACAGAAAGCAATTCGACTTTAGGCAAAAGAGTAGAGATCGCACGGTTTTGCGACAGGGTTCGGTCACATCCGTGCACTTGTGTCACGCCCCGCTTCCCAGAGTACGCAAGATTGGGCACGTGACATAGCCAACCATGCTACCTGTGGGTAGGAAGTATCCATCCACAGTCACATTACGGCTGTAGAGATATCAAGAACAAGATAAATAAACTAATCTAACATGTCCAAATCCATAATAACAAGAGTCAATAAACAATAAGTGCGGAAGCAAATGATCCAATACAATAAATAACAGTACGTCCCATAATGCGGGCTCACATCTGGAAATGAAATGAAATAAATAAACTAATCACTAAGGAACTCACAGATCAGCCTGCTGGCTGAAGTACTCCTGCTCGGTCGTCGATAGTGGTAAGGAATCTGGGCCATGCAAAACCCAGACGTCAGCGCGTCATGTCAACCAATAATATAAAATGAACATGATAATAAGCAATGCAGGGATGAACATGAATAAAGCAGTACTATGAAATAACAGTGCAGGGTAATGTGCAGTGGTAACTAAACTGTCCTATCAGGTTTCTACTCTAAAGTCTTTGAAATCAATTGGTGACTCGTCGATGTAACTCAATAGTATCCCGTGCGTGCCCGGGACCACGGTCAAGATTCTCGGGGCTGAATCCGAGACGTGCCGCTAGGCAGTAATAGGTAGCAGGATGGGCGAGTGATGTCAGCATCATCACTCCGGGGCTGGCCAAGCCCGTAAGACTGATCAGAACAGGTATCGAACTGTTGAGTTACAAGTCGGTTTCACCTTTGATTTCCCCATACCCCCAAGTTATGTATGTCAGGTCAGGTATTCAGTAATCAAGGACTAATGCCAACACAGGATCAGGTAACAGGTCAGGTTTGTCTAGATAGACAACAGGAATGGTCCATGAGGACCCCAAGTCAGGTTTGTTGGCATTAGGCATGAGATCAGGTAACAAGTCATGCATGGTACAACAGGATGAGTCGGTATGTATAGGGTACCATGTCCGGTGCATCGGTATGTATGTATATGTCATATGTAGCAGGGTCGGGTCAATATGTAATGTAATCGAGTATGTGCTCTCAACAGGTATACAATCGAATAAGTAACAGCAGCAAGAATTTAAAGTAAACAGCAATAATAGTCACTTAATCACAATGGTGATTTGTATTATCTTTATTAACAGGTTCAAGCACCCTTGGGGTGCAATAGTCACAGGGTAAAGCAATATCAATAACGTAAAGCAATGAAGCTATATGAAATTAAAACTAAAGCATAAATAATTGTCACATGGATGATCTAACAAATAAAGCAAGGACGATCTAACTGGTTTAGTTTGTTAAAGCATGGATTGATAGCAGACCAATTAATTACAAGAAGCTACTATAATGATTCTATGTTAAAGATAATTGCAACCGTCAATTCTAAGTTATACTAAAATATCGATATTACCATCAACTGTGTGGTTATACTAAATAATATGATAATTAAATGTATAGCAAGACTTGATCTTGTATTAGCATGTTAGAGCAAGTATTCGGATACTTGCCTCGACGGTTTCGCATACCGGAAAACACGAATGCAACGTCGGCGGAAAACACGAGACGGATGCACGGGCCACGGATCGAGTCCAAACAGCGAACAGCGGGACCACACGGACCAGAGTACTTCGCTGGAGAGTCGGGTCCAGACGTCGGCACGGCCGGAATACGGCGAAAAGTCAAAATGGCGACGAATTAGTAAAATACGACATACGTACACTAGGACCAGCGGGGGTTTAACAAGAATGGAAAGGTAGAGATATGCTTACAGGGAAGAACCAGGGGGCAACCACGACGAGTTCGACGGCGATGGAGCGCCGGCGAGGCAGCGACGGCGAACAGCGAAGGCTGGAAAATTCCTGGGTTCGCTGGAAGGGGTGGTGCGGTGAGTAGAGGGGTTGCTGGCCTGCTCTGGTGATCAAGGGGAGAAGGAGGTGGTCGGAGGTGGCTCTGGCAACGACGGAGAGGTTCGACGGCAAGTTTCCCGGCGACTAGGGTTGGTGATAGGGTTAGGTCTGTTGCAGTTGCAACTCCGGCGAGGGAAGGAGGAGGAAGACGAGGAGGTCGGGACGAGGGTGAAGAGAGGGAGTCTCAGGCGTCGTCGGCGACGGGAGGCGGCGGCGACGGCGGGCACCGCGTTCAGGAGGTGGCGTCGGGGTTGGGTTCGCAGGCTCGGGAAGGGGGGAGGAGAGGAGGTAGGGGGTGCGGCTAGGCTGTGGAGGCGAGGACGGTGACGGCGAGGTCGCGGGGAGGTCGACGGCGACGGCAGGAGGTGGCTAGGGTTAGGGTTCGGGGGTTCTCGTGGGGTTTTTCTCGAGATGGAGAGAAGAAGAAGACGGCTGCGTATAAATATAGGATGAGAGAGAGAGAGATTGTAGGAAGTGAGAGAGAGAGAGAGATTGGAGAGAGGGTGTGAGAGCTAAGGGCGGGCCCACGAGGGATTAATCCCCTCGTGATTGGCTGCGCCAGAATTTTAGAGGATAAAAATTTTGAGGGATTTAATAACAGTAAGATTCGTGTAAATATTATGGTTTTAAAATATATTATTAAATCGGGATTTTGGCGCAAAATGAAACATTTCCAAATCGCGCCCGGGTTGCGCCCAAATGTTTCAAATTCAAATTATAGGATTTTAAGGGGGTTCCAAATTTTGAAAAGAGCTGTTTAATGATTAAAATGCATGCCCCCAAGTCGGACACTTGCACGCGCGCGTAGCCGCCCAAACTTGCCCGTTTCGCCGAACGGGATGAAATCTCGATGCGCTGACGCTACCACGCGACTAGTGGCGACGAGTAGGCCAACATGGAAATTTTTAATTTCACTTTAGGTGTTAAAATTTGTTATGTGCCAAAATGACTTAACCGGTTAAAATTTAGCAAAAAGCACCAAACAATCAGGATAATTGAAATGAGCAATGTATAACACTCAACTAGTAATAGAAATAGTATTATTGGGCTCGGGTGTTACATCATACCCAACTACAAAAAGAATTTCGTCCTCGAAATTCCAAGAATACAAGATAGCCAACTACGGGAAAAGGTGAGGAAACTTCTGCCGGATCTCGTCTTCTCGCTCCCAAGTGGATTCTCCATGCAATCGATTACCCCAAGAAACTAGCACAAGAGGGATAATCTTGTTCTTAAGAACCTTTTCTCTTCGATCCTTGATTTCCACCGGTCGCTCCTCAAAAGTCCGGTCCTCCCGTACAGTCAACTCCGAATGATCCAAGACGTGAGTTTCATCGCGAACATACCTCCGTAGTTGAGACACATGAAACACATCGTGCACTCCTGCCAATGACTGTGGTAACGCCAAACGGTACGCTACCTCTCCAACACGCTCCAATATCTCGAAGGGTCCAACGAATCGAGGACTAAGCTTTCCCCGACTCCCAAAGCGAATCACCCCTCTAGTCGGTGATATCTCCAGGAATACCAAATCACCCACGGCGAACTCTAGAGGTCTTCTTGACGTGTCAGCCCAACTTTTCTGTCTGTCTTGAGCTGCCTTCATATGCTTCCTGATTGTATTCACCTTCTCGACTGTTTGTACCACCAAATCTGGTCCTAGTAACCTTCGTTCACCAACGTCATCCCAACAAACAGGCGAACGGCACTTACGACCATACAACGCTTCAAACGGAGCCATCTGAATAGTCGCTTGGAAGCTATTGTTGTACGAAAACTCCACCAGGTGTAGATGATCCTCCCAAGAACCTTTGAAGTCCAACATGCAAGCCCTCAACATATCTTCAAGGGTCTGGATCGTTCTCTCCGATTGTCCATCAGTCTGAGGATGATAAGCTGTGCTAAACTTCTATCGAGTCCCCAAACTTTCTTGTAAACTCCTCCAAAAGTGCGACAAGAACCGAGTGTCCCGATCGGACACGATGCTCAACGGTACTCCATGCAATCTTACAATCTCCTGCATGTACCGCTCTGCCAAGGTCTCCGTCGATTGACCAACCCGAAAAGGAATAAAGTGAGCCGCCTTGGTCAACCGATCGACAATCACCCATACTGCATTGTTGCCCTTTGGACTCCGCGGTAAAGCCGTCACAAAATCCATGGTTATATGTTCCCACTTCCACTGAGGAATCGGAAATGGTTGCAACAAACCAGCAACCCTTTGGTGTTCAGCCTTGACTTGCTGACACACCAAGCCCTTAGCCACGAAGCGAGCAATCTCCCGCTTCATACCTTCCCACCAGAAGTGCTGTCGAATATCTTGGTACATCTTTGTCCCTCCTGGATGTATAGAGTAAGCTGAACTGTGTGCCTCCTTCATAAGCTCTTCACGCACATCTCCCTTTGGCACACATACACGGCTACCATACCTTAACGAACCGTCTTCATGGATCAGTAAATCGGTTCGCAGTCCGGCTTCAACCTGCTCTCGAAACTTTTGCAGTCTAGGATCCTGTGATTGTGACGCTTTAATCTTCTCAACTAAGGACGACTGTACTTGCAACTGCATCAACTGTCCCGTAGCATGTGGTAGCACAACCTCCAAATCAAATCTCCAAAAATCCGCAATGATCTCCCTTTGTGCGGTCAATACCTGAATTGCTGGTAACCGACTTAGCGCATCTGGCACGACGTTAACTTTTCCCGGATGGTACTTAAGATCAAGGTCGTAGTCGGCCATCAGCTCCAACCATCTGCGTTGCCTCATGTTCAACTCCTTCTGAGTGAACACATACTTCAAACTCTTATGATCTGTAAAGACTTCGACTCTCTCGCCCAAAAGGTAGTGTCTCCAAATCTTCAAGGCGAAGATCACGGCTGCAAGCTCCAAGTCGTGAGTCGGATAATTCTTCTCATGAGTCTTCAGTTGTCTCGATGCGTAAGCTACGACCTTTCCATTCTGCATCAAAACACATCCCAATCCTTTCCCAGATGCGTCGCTGTGAATCACCAGTCCTCCTGAATTATCTGGTACGGTCAGGATAGGGGCGGTTATCAACTTCTGCTTCAACGTCTCGAAGGCCAGTGCACATCCATCCGTCCAAACAAACGGTACCTCCTTGCGCGTGAGCTTGGTTAACGGCTCTGCCAAACGAGCGAAGTTCTCCACAAATCTCCTGTAGTATCCGGCGAGTCCAAGAAAACTTCTTATCTCCGCAACATTCTTGGGAATAGGCCAATCTCGAACTACTGCAATCTTCTCGGGATCAACGGCGATTCCATCGCCCGACACGACATGTCCCAGAAATTTCACTTCTTCCAGCCAGAATTCACACTTACTCATCTTCGCATACAATTTCTCCTGTCTCAGCGTCTGCAGTGCGATCTTTAAATGCTCAGCATGCTCCTCCGGACTCTTCGAGTACACCAGAATATCGTCAATGAATACCACAATAAACTGGTCCAAGAATGGTGAAAAGATTCTGTTCATCAAATCCATGAATATTGCCGGCGCATTAGTCACTCCGAAGGGCATCACCAAATACTCGAAATGTCCATATCGAGTTCGAAACGCCGTCTTGCAAATGTCTTCTGCTTTTACTCGGACCTGATGATATCCGGATCGTAAATCCAGTTTCGAGAATACTCTCGCGCCACTAAGCTGCTCAAAAAGTTCTCCAATGCGAGGGATCGGGTACTTGTTCTTAATAGTCACCCGGTTCAATTCTCGATAATCAATGCACATCCTTCTCGTGCCATCCTTCTTCTTTACTAAAAGAACTGGAGCTCCCCAAGGCGAGTTGCTTCTTCGAATCCATCCCTTCTCAAGTAATTCACCAACTTGTTTCTTAACTTCTTCCAATTCCACTGGTGCCATCGGATAATAAGATTTTGATACTGGCGCTGCACCAGGAATAAGGTCAATCGCGAACTCCACATCTCGCTTTGGCGGTAAGCCCGATATATATGCAAATACATCCATAAAGTCGCGAACAACTTCCGGCTCTTCCTTACTATCAACTTCCATTGCTGCAAGAACACTGCGTGTCGGCCTAGCCCTGAACTCGACTGGCCCGACAGAACTGCTTCCCCCAGTGAAGGTAAACTCAGGGTGTCCGGGAATCTGGAAAATTACCTTCCTTGTCCTACAGTCGATGTGGGCGTGGAAAGTGCTAAGAAAATCCATTCCCAAGACAACTTCATAGCTGCCCGTATCAATCACCAAGAAATCTGTAAAGAGCTCCCGTCCGCATACAACAACTGTACAATCTCTACATTCCTTACTAGCTATGATTTTCCCATTCCCAGTGTGTATGTCCCAAAAACTAGACAGGGTCGTGCAGGTAATCGAGTGTGTAGTTATAAATTTGGATGACATAAAACAGTGGGATGCTCCGGAATCAAATAATGCCAATGCGGGAAAACCATGAACGAGTAAAGTACCTGAAACCACTTCTCCTGATGCCTTAGCTTCTTCAGCTGTCAACGTGAAAGCTCGAGCCTGATTAGGACCTTGAGTCAGCTGTTTCTGCCCTTGGAACAGTCTCTGCGGAGGCTTCTGTAAATCATCTCTCGTGCGAAGCTTCGATGGACAGGCCCCGACTGCGTGATCGGCCGCTCCACAAACCAGGCAAAGTCCCAGTCTCCTTCGACAATCCTTCTGCACGTGTCCAGGTAAACGGCAGTAGTCGCAAATCACGCTCTTCCTTCGATCAACGATCACAGGCTTCTTCATGGGTGCTACGCCTCGACGGTCCACCGGAATACCTCTGCGCCCATGATCTCGGTTAGGTACAAATGCGGGCTTTCTGGCCGCAACTGCTGTCTGCTGTAGGTTCCCTTTCATTCCCGACAAACTCTGCTGCTCTCTGGCTGCCGTAAGAACCTGCGAGAAAGTGGTCAAACCCAGGGAGACAATCTGCCTCTGGATGTCCACATCCAAACTGCGCAAGAACCTTCGCGCCCTGTCTGCCTCCTTGGCGACTAAGGGTCCAGCGAAGCGGCTGAGTCTCGTCCATTCCGCTGCATGTACGTCCACAGATGCTCCATTTTGCCTCAGCCCAATAAATTTCTCTTCCATTTCCTCCCGTGCAGTCCGCGGGAAGAACTTCTCCAGGAAACTTTTAGAGAAATCCGCCCAACTGATTGGCTTGGGCAAGCGGGTCTCCTCCACAAGCCACCACTCTCGGGCGTAATCCACCAGCTGAATGCGCACCACATCAACTCTCTTGTCTTCAGGGATCTGTGCCGCAATCAGTAAATTCTCCGTGTCCACTAGCCACTGCTCGGCTGGCAACGGCTCCTCCAGACCAGTGAAAGTAGTAGGACCCAACCGTCTGAAATATGCCACGGTTCCTACTCGGTCAGCTGGCTTTGCTACAGCGGTGTTTATAGACTGCCGAATAGCCTGCATACCCTCCTGAAATGAATCTGCTTGCTGCTGGATCAGCTCAGTTTGCCTTTTCTGATTCTCCAACATCCCACGTATCACTCCTAACATGGCGGCTTCATCCACGCGCCTCTGATACGTCTTGAAATTCTTATCTGCCATGGTCCTGAAATCAAAACAAACAACATTAGCATGATGATAGATTCAATATATAAATCAAGGCTAGAACTCCAAGATACTTAAATAGAGTACTGCATTGTAGCTATGCCGCGGTATCATAGCCGCAATTACTTAACTCCACCCAAGTCGCCTAAGTCCTAGAGATAACAAGAAATTAGGTTTTCGAGTTGACAAATGCAAAGTAAGTTTGCATGTCGACATGATCCGGAAGAATGATTCAAGGATGGTAAAACTGTCAAGGTGGCAGGACATGTTTCCTAATTACGGGTATTCTGATTCGTGCATCGGGTACAATACTCAACTACAAAGAATCAACCCAACTAACCTATGGCTCTGATACCAAAAGAACCATGTCACGCCCCGCTTCCCAGAGTACGCAAGATTGGGCACGTGACATAGCCAACTATGCTACCTGTGGGTAGGAAGTATCCATCCACAGTCACATTACGGCTGTAGAGATATCAAGAAAAAGATAAATAAACTAATCTAACATGTCCAAATCCATAATAACAAGAGTCAATAAACAATAAGTGCTGAAGCAAATGATCCAATACAATAAATAACAGTACGTCCCATAATGCGGGCTCACATCTGGAAAGGAAATGAAATAAATAAACTAATCACTAAGGAACTCACAGATCAGCCTGCTGGCTGAAGTACTCCTGCTCGGTCGTCGATAGTGGTAAGGAATCTGGGCCATGCAAAACCCAGACGTCAGCGCGTCATGTCAACCAATAATATAATATGAACATGGTAATAAGCAATGCAGGGATGAACATGAATAAAGCAGTACTATGAAATAACAGTGCAGGGTAATGTGCAGTGGTAACTAAACTGTCCTATCAGGTTTCTACTCTAAAGTCTTTGAAATCAATTGGTGACTCGTCGATGTAACTCAATAGTATCCCGTGCGTGCCCGGGACTACGGTCAAGATTCTCGGGGCTGAATCCGAGACGTGCCGCTAGGCAGTAATAGGTAGCAGGATGGGCGAGTGATGTCAGCATCATCACTCCGGGGCTGGCCAAGCCCGTAAGACTGATCAGAACAGGTATCGAACTGTTGAGTTACAAGTCGGTTTCACCTTTGATTTCCTCATACCCCCAAGTTATGTATGTCAGGTCAGGTATTCAGTAATCAAGGACTAATGCCAACACAGGATCAGGTAACAGGTCAGGTTTGTCTGGATAGACAACAGGAATGGTCCATGAGGACCCCAAGTCAGGTTTGTTGGCATTAGGCATGAGATCAGGTAACAAGTCATGTCATGGTACAACAGGATGAGTCGGTATGTATAGGGTACCATGTCCGGTGCATCGGTATGTATGTATATGTCATATGTAGCAGGGTCGGGTCAATATGTAATGTAATCGAGTATGTGCTCTCAACAGGTATACAATCGAATAAGTATCAGCAACAAGAATTTAACGTAAACAGCAATAATAGTCACTTAATTACAATGGTGCTTTGTATTATCTTTATTAACAGGTTCAAGCACCCTTGGGGTGCAATAGTCACAGGGTAAAGCAATATCAATAACGTAAAGCAATGAAGCTATATGAAATTAAAACTAAAGCATAAATAATTGTCACATGGATGATCTAACAAATAAAGCAAGGACGATCTAACTGGTTTAGTTTGTTAAAGCATGGATTGATAGCAGACCAATTAATTACAAGAAGCTACTACAATGATTCAATGTTAAAGATAATTGCAACCGTCAATTCTAAGTTATACTAAAATATCGATATTACCATCAACTGTGTGGTTATACTAAATAATATGATAATTAAATGTATAGCAAGACTTGATCTTGTATTAGCATATTAGAGCAAGTATTCGGATACTTGCCTCGACGGTTTCGCAAACCGGAAAACACGAATGCAACGTCGGCGGAAAACACGAGACGGATGCACGGGCCACGGATCGAGTCCAAACAGCGAACAGCGGGACCACACGGACCAGAGTACTTCGCTGGAGAGTCGGGTCCAGACGTCGGCACAGCCGGAATCCGGCGAAAAGTCAAAATGGCAACGAATTAGTAAAATACGACATACGTACACTAGGACCAGCGGGGGTTTAACAAGAATGGAAAGGTAGAGATATGCTTACAGGGAAGAACCAGGGGGCAACCACGACGAGTTCGACGGCGATGGGGCGCCGGCGAGGCAGCGACGGCGAACAGCGAAGGCTGGAAAATTCCTGGGTTCGCTGGAAGGGGTGGTGCGGTGAGTAGAGGGGTTGCTGGCCTGCTCTGGTGATCAAGGGGAGAAGGAGGTGGTCGGAGGTGGCTCTGGCAACGACGGAGAGGATCGACGGCAAGTTTCCCGGCGACTAGGGTTGGTGATAGGGTTAGGTCTGTTGCAGTTGCAACTCCGGCGAGGGAAGGAGGAGGAAGACGAGGAGGTCGGGACGAGGGTGAAGAGAGGGAGTCTCAGGCGTCGTCGGCGACGGGAGGCGGCGGCGACGGCGGGCACCGCGTGCAGGAGGTGGCGTCGGGGTTGGGTTCGCAGGCTCGGGAAGGAGGGAGGAGAGGAGGTAGGGGGTGCGGCTAGGCTGTGGAGGCGAGGACGGTGACGGCGAGGTCGCGGGGAGGTCGACGGCGACGGCAGGAGGTGGCTAGGGTTAGGGTTCGGGGGTTCTCGTGGGGTTTTTCTCGAGATGGAGAGAAGAAGAATACGGCTGCGTATAAATATAGGAAGAGAGAGAGAGATTGTAGGAAGAGAGAGAGAGAGATTGGAGAGATGGTGTGAGAGCTAAGGGCGGGCCCACGAGGGATTAATCCCCTCGTGATTGGCTGCGCCAGAATTTTAGAGGATAAAAATTTTGAGGGATTTAATAACAGTAAGATTCGTGTAAATATTATGGTTTTAAAATATATTATTAAATCGGGATTTTGGCGCAAAATGAAACATTTCCAAATCGCGCCCGGGTTGCGCCCAAATGTTTCAAATTCAAATTATAGGATTTTAAGCGGGTTCCAAATTTTGAAAAGAGCTGTTTAATGATTAAAATGCATGCCCCCAAGTCGGACACTTGCACGCGCGCGTAGCCGTCCAAACTTGCCCGTTTCGCCGAACGGGATGAAATCTCGATGCGCGGACGCTACCACGCGACTAGTGGCGACGAGTAGGCCAACATGGATATTTTTAATTTCACTTTAGGTGTTAAAATTTGTTATGTGCCAAAATGACTTAACCGGTTAAAATTTAGCAAAAAGCACCAAACAATCAGGATAATTGAAATGAGCAATGTATAACACTCAACTAGTAATAGAAATAGTATTATTGGGCTCGGGTGTTACAACTTGTGCACGTTTAGTGTCCGGACAGTTAACACTAGCGGGCTTTGGTTTAAGCCAGATCCTAGTGTACGTTTTGGGATTGGTTTTATCTCGTTTGTATTCGTGTTCCTCGGAACGCGGATGCGGGTGTGTATGCACAGTTGACAGAGAGACAGAGGCAGAGGATTCTCATTGGGGTTGTTGACTGTTGACTTTTGTTAAAACCGTAATGAGAATATGAAATAAGATTAACAATAATATTAATTAAGTATTATAGTGACATGGTTGTTGAGGGGTTGACTTGTTGACTTTGTGACTAGGTTGGACTAGTTGACCATCATCATTACAATGGCTATCATTTCATGGCAAAGGCTTTTGTTTGCTTGTTTCTTTTTGCAAAATCAGTGCATGAAATGATATGGCCATTTTGACTTGAACCATCACATAATACTCAATTACTATTATGAGTTATCATGATTTTGGATTATGAGAGCTTGGATGGCAAAAGGCTTGCTCATTCTCTCATTTTCTTTCTCTCTCTTGCTTGAGCTCTCCCTCTTCCTCTTGCTCTCTCTCTAGTCTATGGTTCACTTGTCTCATGTGTTGAGAAGCAAGAACCATAGAGATAAAACCCAACACACTCCTCTACTTATCCTAGTTCATAAGGTTTAGCAAACCAAGTGTTCTAGTTTCTTCTAGTTTGAAGTGAAGCCAAAGGTAGAAGCTTTCAGGTGGATCCATCTTCGGCGCAAGGAGACGATGAGGTGAGGCCGATCCGACCACCGCAAGGAGTTGAAGATGAAGGAGTTCAAGTTAAGGTATAACCACCTAACTGAGTAGGTAAAACTCTTGTTAGGATTGTTAGATAGTTGTTTAACAAAGATCCGTATTTTGAGTCCATGTTACCACCTCTAGAAAAATTGTTTTTCATCATTTCCGTAAGGCCGTAAGTACCGGGAGAGGTAACGTAGACTTACAGTGGTATCAGATTCAGGTTAAACACTATCTAACATGTTAGCAAAGTAACTAGAAGTTCGATCGGAGAAAAAGTCACGAAACACGCCCGAAAAGTATAGTTTCTGCCGATTTTTTTTCTTGTTAAAAAAATAATAATCTGACACTAAAATCGGCTCAGGCTTTTTAAAACCCACTCAAGAAATTTGGTCCACCGAGCGCCGCGGAAACACGGCGGGAGCATGCTCCCGCAGCGGTTCCGCGGCCGAGTTGACTCGGCCGTGGCACAATTTTCATGCAGCGTGTTTCTGGGGTTGTTTTGGGATTTCTACAATATGTTTTTTCTGCCCAGATTTTCCAGAAAGAAAAATTTGTTTTTGGGTCATAAAAATCCGTATTTTGATCTAACTTCTAAAGACTTAAGCTAACGGGTTATATCTGTGATGTGATATATGTATTGAACGTCTGCAAATCGCTATACGTCGATTAGTGGGGGTTATACATATTTGTGATCTGTAATGTTGATGGTATGTGTATATGAATTCATTGGATTGTCGCGGATGAATAGCCGGGGGGTTGTGAGATGAGAGTTTTCTTTTTCTTTCAATTCATGTAATATGTAAATTGATGTAATATTATTTATATGGCCGCACAACCGGGATGGGGTTGTAGCCGTCATTGTATAATTTCTTTTACTGTTTTTGCTCCTAGGATAGACCCAAGGTGGAGTGCACAAACTACCGGGTATCTCGAAGTGCCGAGTGGCCTACTCACGGCGTTGAGGGAGGTTGCTTCGCTTCGGGTACTTGGCTGGTAGTTTGCCGCACCCGTAGGGGTCTAGGGTGGTGTGTTGGCTATTCATCGCGACCGTGTAATCCGCTCTTCGTTACAGGCTCGTACGGATTGCGGATTCCTAGTATATCCAATGTGTTCATCTAAGATCTGGAATGGCTATCATTGCATGTGACGAATGTGTATATCTATATATGATATCTATTTAGGTGTTGCTTATGTTTTGCATCCGCGCTAGTCCAGCTCCCGCTCTGTCGTTAGTTAAGTAACCTAACGGGTAATGACGGGGCCCCGTGGCGAATGCTGATGGCATAAGCGTACGTCATATTTTCGTTGTTTTCTGCAATGGTAGGATTAAATGATGGGACGCATTAAATTAATGCAAGAAAATAAACCAAAGTTGAGTCGTTGGAACACTTTAAAAAACCACTCGGTTTCTTTTCAAAAATAACTTTTAAACGCGGAGCTTAAGCCACTCCTTTTAAAAGCTATCTCGTTCCATCGATTATATCAAGTTCACTACGTTCACGGTTTCGCCAAAACTATTCGTAGCCCTCCGTCGTTTCACATGGATGGTCAATAGTATTCAAGCTATGTTTGTTGGCCAAAGTCAAGGCATAGTGATTGGTAGCTATTGGGTATTCATGTGCAGCATAGATAGATGTGTTGGTTTGGGACAGTCGTATTGCCTTGTTGGCCAAAGTCAAGGGTAGGTACGGGTGGGTTCAAATTAACCTCGAGAATGACGGGTAGAACTTGACATGTGACTTATGATTTGTTGGCCAAAGTCAAGGTCATAAGAGCATGGGGCAAAAATCCACATCGGGAGTTTCAAAAGAACTGAAACTTGCTAGCGCTGCATACCATTTGGAGTGTGATTATTCTGGTAAGATTCCTTCAGTTTTGTCATGCAATGATATTTGGATCCCGATCCTACTGTGAGTATTTGCTACTCCTCGGGAAATTTCTCACTTAACGATCAATGCTATAAGCCAAGTAGGTGTCTAGAAAGGTGTTAGCGGGGCTACGCCCACAGGGAAAAGAGGTTATTTAATTAAGGAACTTTGCGAAATCGTTGGAAAACCTCCATCGAAGTACCGACACCAGTCTGGCTGAATGGTTAAGCAAGAATTGTACGGTGAGATTGATCCTGACTAATTCATCCTTTTTGGTTTAAGGAGGGATTCGAGAGACAGTGGGAGCCATCCTGTTTAGACAAATTAAAAACCACTCTAAACTTGCAAGAGCATCATGCTAAAGTGTTTCTTCTCTCTCTCTCCTAATTGCAGCGACCAAACATCATGACTGGACTTAAGTTACTACTAGATAAAAACATACTGATAGGGCCAAACTACAAAGATTGGCTCAGGAATGTCAAAATGGTAATCACTTATGACAAGTTGGGGTATCTCCTTACCACCAAAGCTCCCCCTGTCCCAGGTCCCAAAACCAGCGTCGCGGATAGGGAAATCCGTAAGACCTGGGAAATCGATTGCGCGAAGGCCAAGTGCCTCGTGCTTGCCTCTATGGACAATGAACATCATAGGAGGCACGAGAATATGGACCTTGAATCCATATTTCTCCATACAAAAGAACTGTATGAAGAGCAATCTCGTATCGCCAGATACGAAGTCTCGAAAAAGCTGTTTTCGGCGAGATTGCCCATCGGATCATCGGTAGCGGAACACATGCTTAAGATGATTGGCTTCATTGAGGAGCTCGCGGACCTTGGGACCACGTTAGAGGACGAGCTCTATACGGACTTGATTCTCCAGTCCCTTCCTTCCACTTACGCCCTGTTTATCCTGAACTTCAACGTGCAAGAAAAAGAAGTTGAACTTTCAGAACTCCTCAACATGCTGAGGAGTGCAGAGGGCACCCTACAGAAAGGTAGGGAAACATCCACTTTGTTTGTAGGAGGATCTTCCTCTTCTAGGTCCAAGGCGAAAGCCAAGGGAAAGAAGAAGAAAGCCCATGCCAAACCAAGGGGCGGTGTTAGTAAAGTGGATACGAAGGGAAAGAAAAAGGCAACAAAGGTAGCGGGAAAGCTTGTGGGAAAGGAAGAATGCTTTTACTGTCACAAGAGTGGACACTGGAAAAAGGATTGCAGGGCATGGAAAGCCAGAACCCAGGATCTGAAGCAAGTTGCGGCTTCAGCTTCAGGTGTGTATGTTATTGAAAACTGTCTATCAATAAACTATACATCCTGGGTATTGGATACCGGATCAGGATCTCATATCTGTAATTCTTTACAGGCACTGAGAAGGCGTAGGGTTTTGAAGGCAGGTGATATGACCCTCAGAGTTGCAAACGGAGCTGGCATGGATGCTGAGTCCGTGGGGGACTATCACCTGGGTTGTCAGATGGACACGTTTTGGTTTTGCGTAATTGCTATTTTATACCCAATGCAACTTGTAATATCATTTTTGTATCTTTATTATCTAAAGAAGGTTATGAATTTGCATTTGTAAGCAATGTTGTAAACATTCACCTTAATCAAGTTCTGATTGGGTCAGGTACATTAAGCAATGGTATATACGTATTAAACCAACAACAGATTTTCAATGTTCAGAATACACACAAAAGAATGTCTCAGGAAACAAACCAGTCTTTCTTATGGCATTGTAGACTGGGTCACATCAATGAGAGAAGGTTGACGAAGTTACATACAGAAGGATATTTGTATCCGTTCGAATATCAATCGTATGCAACTTGTCAATCCTGTCTCAAAGGAAAGATGACAAAGACTCCGTTCACCGGACACAGAGTAAGAGCGAGCGAGCTCTTGGGACTCGTACACAGCGACGTGTGCGGTCCAATGTCTACGCATGCACGAAGCGGTTATTCTTACATCATTACTTTTACGGATGATTTTTCAAGGTACGGATATGTTTTCTTAATGAAACATAAATCCGAAGCCTTTGGAAAATTCCTGGAATATAAGAATGAAGTAGAAAAACAAATGGGCAAAAGTATCAAGACACTGAGATCTGATTGAGGTGGTGAATACTTGAGTGCCGAGTTCCTGGATTACTTAAAAGAGAATGAAATTCTCTCTCAGCTTACTCCTCCATACACTCCGCAACATAACGGTGTATCGGAAAGACAGAACCGGACCCTATTGGATATGGTACGTTCCATGCTGAGTAACGCCGAGTTACCGTGTAACACCCGAGCCCAGTAATACTATTCATATTTCTAGTTGAGTGTCATATATTGCTCATTTCCAATTATTCTGATTTTCTGGTGTTTATTGCTAAATTTTAACCGGTTAAGTCATTTTGGCACATAACAAATTTTAACTCCTAAAATGAAATTTAAAGTGTCCATGTTGGCCTACTCGTCGCCACTAGTCGCGTGGTAGCGTCCGCGTGTCGAGATTCCGTCCCGTTCGGCTAAACGGGCAAACTTGGACGACTACGCGCGCGTGCAAGTGTCCGACTTGGGGGCATGCATTTTAATCATTAAACACCACTTTTCAAAATTTGGAAACCGCTTAAAATCCTATAATTTGAATTTGGAACATTTGGGCGTAACCCGGGCGCGATTTGGAAATGTTTCGTTTAGCGCCAAAAAGGCCCATTTAATTTAATATCTTAAACTATATATATACGATTATATATTTTCCTTAACAGTAAAATCCCTTCAAATCATCACTTTAACAATTCATTACCTTGCCTCAGCCAATCAGCGCGAGGAAATGTTCACTCGTGGGCCCCCTTTCCCTCTCTCTCTCTCCGCCTCTCTCTGTCTCACTCTATTCTCTATTCTCTATTCTCTCTCTCCCTCTAACAACTCTCTCTCTCTCCTCCTATTTATATCCTCCATGCAGCCGCCCCCTATTCACCTTCCTCCCATCACGAGAACCATCAGAATCCTAACCCTAGCTCCTCGTGACCTCGCCGCCGACCCCACCGCGACCTCGCCGTCGCCGCCCTCGCCACCACGAGACTAGCCGCACCCACCTACCTCCCTCCTTCGCCTCTTCCCGCACCTGCACCCAACCCCGACAACGCCTCCACTCGGCCGCAGAGCCCGACGTCGACGCCGCCTCCCGTCGCCGACGACGCCCGCAACTCCCTCTCACCCTCCTCGTCCCGACCTCGTCGTCTCTTCCCTCCTCCCCTCGCCGGGCCACCACCAACCCGAGACCATAACCCCATCACCTACCCTCTGCAGCTCGCCGGAGAACGTGCCGTCGACCCTCGTCGACGTCACCCGCGCCACCTCCTTTCCCCCTCGATCACCAGGGCCGACCACCACCCTCCTCGACTCGTCGCACCCCGTCTCCAGCGAACCCGAGGCTGTTCAAGCCTTCACAGCCGCCGGCGCTGCCTCGCCGGCGTTCCAGCGCCGTCGAGCCCGCCGGGGTTACCCCCTGGTGTCTCCCGGTAAGCCTTCCTCATCGTTCCTTTGAGCTAGATCCCTGTCCCCACTGATCTTGAATGTTTATCGTGTTGCTAACTTCGTTGCCGTGACTTTTGCCGGAACCCGACCGTGCCGTCTCGTGAACCCGACGCTCCAGCGAAGTACCCTGGTCCGTGTGATCCCGTTGTTCTCTGTTGGGACTCGATCCGTGGCCCGTGCACCCATCTCGTGTTTTCTGCCGACTGTGCATCCGTGCTTTCCGGTTTGCGAAACCGTCGAGGCAAGTATCTGAATACTTGCTTTAACATGCTAGCGTGCGAGATCTAGCCTTGCCATGCAGTTGAATATCATACTATATAATACTACAACTTAATGATGGTAATTGATATTATATTATAAGTTAGAATTGACAGTTGCAGTTATCTTTAACATGGGATCGTTATAATAGTTTCTCGTAATTAATCGACCCACTATCAATCCATATTTCAACTGAATAAAACAATTGGATCATATCTGCTTTAATTGTTAAATCATTCACGAGACAATTATTATACTTAGTGTAAATTCATGTAGCTTCATTACTTTATGATTGTGGATATTGCTTCACCTTGTGGCTATTGCACCCCAAAGGTGCCTGAACCTGTTAATAAGAGAATACAAAACATCATTGTGTCTACATGGAATATGTTAGTGTTTATGCCCTAGAAGGCCATTACTGTATCATACTAGCTTGTATATTACTTAATGGAAGCTTGGGATATTCACATGTATATAACAGTCTTGCTAAACATGGTAGTATGCTACTTGGTTTTTCTATCTTAATATGTGAGTATACGTATTGATAGAGCTCTTAGGATCTTGCTTGTCTACCAGCGTTGTGATGGCAGTCACACTAGTGGGGGCTGGGTAGACTACAAGCACATCCTTATTCAGGTCCCTGGTCGTTGGATTATCGAGACAGAGCATCGATACTCCGGAGTAGACTAGTGTGTACGCTTCTCGTCCCAGTTGGGGAGATGGTCTGTCCCACAGCCATCAGTACGTCGTACTGGAGATAGTATACAGGTGCTCGTTAGGTTACGGGTACACCGGACAGGACTCACAGGGAACTGTTGGTTGGTTTGATACCAGTCGTCAGTGAACAGTTCCCAGGTGACATGAGTACAGCGTAGTCCGCAGACTTGACACTGCTACTTCGCCTCGAGTGTGTCCCACTGTTCTTAGATTGCTACCCTACCACGGCTCAAAGGAGTCGTGCAAACAGGTAGCAGTTGGGTGCAGTCCCGAGCACTTGGAGGCAGTGGCGGTTAGACAGGATTCGTCCCTCCCGGTATTGGGAGTAGATATCGTGCTGTGTCAGAGAGCCATTACGCAAAGTCCCTGGCCAGGGCAAGCGAGATTTGCTGGTAGGTTCCAGCAGTTTCTCAGGGTGTAATGGGCTTCACTCCGACACGACTTATACCGCTATTAGGGGACTGACGCTTGCCGCCCCCCTAGGCCCGATATGCGATAGTCATGGACGAACGGACCGGACTGTATGGAGATTGTCACATCAGACTCAGTAGGAGTTCGGATGGGTTTACTCATCGGCCTTCTTATCGACAACTACCTGGGGACCGTTACGTACAGCTAGTGCCGCTTGCGGTCTGTGGTTAAACCCACTGCCAGCGTAGTAGTCGAGTCTCTAGAGTCCCACACAGAGAGTTTCCTACTCCAGGCGAAACGATATAGAGGTTGCATGGTTTTGCGACAAAGGGTTCGGACGCATACGTGCGTTTACGCGCGTACGACTTTCGGACAGATTTTACCAGTCGGCTTTGGTTTAAGCCAGTTACTGGTATCCGGTTATTGGATTTTTACAGTCTAAAGATTTTCCGTATTTTTACGGATCGGAGGGGCGTTCTCGTAATTACTCGAGAAGCTTCTAGAAGATGTGACTAAGGAGGTTTGTTTTGGAAAGAGAGTGAGTCATAGTGGTGATTCATTCACTTCATTAATGCTCATTTATTGCTTAATGACTCATGTTAATGAATCATCACAAGATATTTTGTGAAGCATGCTTATTCATTTCCTTTATTGATTTATTGAAAATAAGAATGCTTCATAATATTATGATACACTCTCTCTCTTCTCTCATTATCATAACACACATTCTCTCTCCTCAAGCTCTCATCTTCTAACCCTAATCCTTAATCCTCATGTGTTGAGATCAAAGGATTAGTTAGACTAAACAATCCATAACCTTCACTCTTTATCATTCTATCATCTTTGATTAGCAATCAAAGTTGGTTAGTTACCTCAAGTTAGAGGTTTAGCTTGGAGTTTCGCTCTCGGGTGGATCGTCTACTACCTAGAGAAGGCCGAGGAGAACCAAGGAGGACATAAAGAAGAAGGACCGGTTCATTAGGTATAATCCCTAATCTCTTATGTAAAGAAACTCATAAGAATACGGTTTTTAGGGTTTAGCTTCGATTCATGCGGTTAGTCGATGTTCGTTGTTTGAACTTGATAGTTTTTTGTAAATTCCGCCTCCCCATAAGTACTGGGGTGTACTACATCGACTTACAGTGGTATCAGAGCCTCGCTAAACACTAAATAACTTAATCGCAAATTTGTACGAATTTCGAACGAAAAAACGAACCCGGAAAACCCTAATTCTGTATAGTTTCTGTCGAACTTAAAATCAAGTCCTAAAATTTTTTTGGAGTGTTCAGAGAGCTAGAAAGGAGTCCAGGAGAACACCCAAGAAATTCGAGCCCATGACTCGGCAACTCGGCCGCGGAAGCGCGGCGGATCGGTGGGATCTGCCGCGCATCCGCGGCGCTTTGGTCGAGTCATGGACTCGTCTTTCTTGTGTGGGTCCCCTGTGACATTTAGGGTTTTCTGGAATATTTAATTATTGCTCAGGTTACTGTTTAACAGAGCAGATTTTGGAGCAATTTTGAAGTTGTTTATTCGATCGAAAAATACAGTATTTGCGTATTGGATTATATCTGTGATTGTTTGATGTGTTCGTTAACCTTCCCCAACTGCTAGTATGTCGGTTGGCAGGGGGTTGCACATTTCTGAAATGGTTATATCTGTTTGTGCATATAAACTGTATTGGACTGTTGTGGTGTATAGCCGGGGTTAGCAAAGGGTTATTGTATAATTCATTTGTTGTAAATGTAATTTGTTGTAATATTATTTTCGCGGGGCACTTCCAGGTTGCGGTTGTAGCCACCGTTGTATTATTTCATTTTACTGTTTTTGCTCCTAGGACTGACCCAAGGTGGGGTACACAGACTGCCAGGTGGGTAGTTTGCTGTACCCGTAGGGGTCGAGGGTGGGGTAAACGGCTATTCATCACAACTGTGTAATCTGTCGTTTCTTGCAGGCTCAAAAGAAATACAGATTGCTTGCAAATCCAATATTGTTTATCTGTGTTCTGGAATGAATATCATTGCGTCAGACGAATGTAAAATATCTATATTTATTATAGCTATTTAGACGTCACTTATGTTTTACACCCGCGCTAGCCCAGCCCCCGCTCTGTCGTTAGTTAAGTAACCTAACGGGTGATGACGGGACCCCGTGGCGAATGCGGATGGCATAAGAGGACGTTATATTTTCGTTGTTTTCTGCAATGATAGGTTAATGATGGGACGCATTATCTATAATGCAAAGTAAAACAAACCAAAGTTACAATCGTTGGAACAATTTAAAAGAAACCACTCGGTTATTTTTAAAACAGATAATTTTAAATGCGGAGATTTAACCACTCCTTTTAAAAGCTATCAGGTTCCTTCGGTTATATCAAGTTCACTACGTTCACGGTTTCGCCAAAACCATTCGTAGCCCTCCGTCATTTCATCTGGGTAGTCAGTGGTATTCAAGCTATGTTTGTTTGGCCCTTAGTCAAGACATAGTGATTGGTAGCTGCTGGGGTATTCATTTGTTGCATAGATAGATGAGTTGGTTTGGGACAGTCGTATTACTTTGTTGGCCCTTAGTCAAGAGTATACGGATGGGTTCAAATCAACAGGATAATGATGGGCAGAACTTGACATGTGACTTATGATTTGTTGGCCCTTAGTCAAGGTCATAAGAGCATGGGGCAAAAACTTATATCGGGAATTTCTAAAGAAACTGAAATTTGCAAAGAGATGCATACCATTTGGAGTTTGATGAATGTTGGTAGGATTCCTTCAACATTATCATACGATGATATTTGGATCCCGATCCTACTGTGAGTATATGCTACTTATCAGGATATTCGTCGCTTAACGATCAATGCTATAAACCTAGTAGGTGTCCAGAAAAGTGTCAGCGGGGTTACGCCCCCAGAGAAAAGAGGTTCTTTAATTAAGGAACTTCGCGAAAGCGTTGGAAAACCTCCCTCGAAGTATCGACACCAGCCTGACTGAACGGTTAAGCAAGTATTGTACGGTGGGAATAGTCTTGGCTAATTCTTCTTTTATGGTTTGAGGAAGGATTCGAGAAACAGTGGGAGCCATCCAGTTTAGATAAACTAAAAACCACTCTAAACTTGCAAGAGCATCATGCTAAAGAGTTTTCTTCTCTCTCTCCTAATTGCAGCGACCCTGAAAATGACTGGACTTAAGTTACTTTTAGAGAAAAATATACTGACGGGGCCAAACTATAAAGATTGGCTGCGGAATGTCAAGATGGCTTTGACCTATGACAAACTGGGGTACGTCCTCACCGCTACGGCACCTGCTGTCCTTGGTCCCAAATCCAGCAATGCGGATAAGGAAATCCGTAAAACCTGGGATTTAGATTGCGCGAGAGCCAAGTGCATCGTGCTTGCCTCGATGAACAATGAACATCAGAGGAGGCACGAGGATATGTCCTTAGATGGCATATTTCTCCATACAAAGGAACTTTATGGAGAGCAATCTCGTATAGCAAGATACGAGACCTCTAAGAAATTATTTCGAGCGAGGTTGGCTGTCGGGTCATCGGTAGGTGAACATGTCCTACAGATGATTGGCTATATAGAAGAGCTCGCAGACCTTGGGACGACTTTGGATAATGAGCTCTATACAGACCTTGTTCTCCAGTCCCTTCCTCCCACCTACGCCCAGTTTATCCTCAACTTCAATCTTCAAGGAAAAGAAGTTGAACTTGCGGAACTCCTGAACATGTTAAGGAGTGCGGAGGGCACCTTGCAGAAGGCAAAGGAAACACCCGCTATGTTTGTTGGCGGTTCATCTTCTTCCGGGTCCAAGGCTAGGGCCAAAGGAAGGAAGAAGAAGGCCGCACCCAGACCTAGAGGAGGTGTTAGTAAGGTGGGAGGGAAGGGAAAGAAAAAGAAAGCAGTACCGATAGTTGGTCAGGATGAGTGCTTCCATTGTCACAGGAAAGGGCACTGGAAGAAGGATTGCAAGGCGTGGAACGCCAAGAACCAGGAACCGAAGCAGGCTGTGGCTTCGACTTCAGGTGTGTTTGTAATTGAGAATTGTCTGTCGATCAACTCTACTTCCTGGGTATTGGATACCGGGTCAGGATCTCATATTTGCAATTCATTGCAGGCACTGAGAAACCGTAGAGTGTTGGAGGAAGGTGATATGATCCTCAGGGTTGCTAACGGAGCTAGCGTGGGAGCTGCGTCCGTCGGGGATTATCACCTAGGATTGACGAGTGGACACATTTTGGTTTTACATAACTGTTATTTTGTACCCAGCTTAACGTGTAATATCATATCAGTTTCCTTGTTATCAAATAAAGGTTATGATTTCACGTTTGTAAGAGATGTTGTCAACATCCACCTTAATCATGGTTTGATTGGGTCCGGTACTCTAAATAACGGCATATATGTGTTAAACCAACTCCAAATTTTCAATGTCCAGAACACACTAAAAAGAAAGTCTCCAGATTTAAATAAAGCTTTCTTATGGCATTGTAGACTGGGTCACATCAATGAGAGAAGGTTGACTAAGTTGCATAGAGAGGGATATTTGGACACGTTCGAATATCAAACTTATGACACTTGTCAATCTTGTCTCAAAGGAAAGATGACAAAGACTCCATTCACTGGACAAGGAGTAAGAGCGAGCGAGCTCTTAGGACTCATACACAGTGATGTATGTGGTCCAATGTCTACACATGCGAGAGGTGGTTATTCCTATTTCATTACTTTCACGGATGATTACTCAAGATACGGATTCATTTATCTGATGAAACATAAATCCGAGGCTTTTGAGAAATTCCAGGAGTATAAGAATGAAGTAGAAAACCAAACCGGCAAAAGTATTAAGACACTAAGATCTGATCGAGGTGGTGAATACTTGAGTGCCGAGTTCCTAGGTTACCTAAAAGAGAAAGGAATTCTCTCTCAGCTTACTCCTCCGTACACTCCACAGCATAATGGTGTATCGGAGAGACGGAATCGAACCCTATTGGATATGGTACGATCCATGATGAGTAATACTGAGTTACCGCGATCTTTCTGGGGTTATGCGCTAGAATCAGCGGCATATCTTTTGAACATGGTACCTACCAAGACTGTGCCTACCACTCCATATCAGATGTGGAGTGGGAAGAAACCCCATCTACAGTATGTAAAGATTTGGGGATGTCCAGCTTTTGTTAAAAAGCAGCATGTGGACAAGCTCGAGGCACGATCAGTAAAATGTTTGTTTGTGGGATATCCAAAGCACTCCAGGGGATATCTATTCTATTACGCAGAGGAACAGAAGGTATTTGTTTCTCGTCATGCCACCTTCTTAGAAACTGAATTTTTAGAAAATCAGAAGAGTGGGAGCGAAATAGAACTGGAAGAAATTCCAGAACCACAAACTGCTACTGAAAGTTTAGTAGAACCAGAGGTTCAAGAAGAACAGAACATTCCCGCACCCCTCCGCAGGAGTAATAGGCCGTCTCGTCCGCCTGAGAGATACTACGGTTTTCTCATAGATGGGGATAGAGAGGATTGCATCATAGATGATGATGAACCTACTGACTTCAGGCAGGCCATCCAGAGCGGCGACTCGGTACGATGGCTAGATGCAATGCGGACCGAAATGGAGTCCATGTACACCAACAAAGTATGGACTTTGGACTTTGCTCCAGATGGGGTAAAACCCATAGGATGCAAATGGATCTTCAAGAAAAAGATTGGTGTAGATGGACAGGTGGAAACCTATAAGGCTAGACTTGTTGCAAAGGGTTTTCGTCAAAGACCTGGTTTGGACTATGACGAAACTTTTTCTCCAGTGGCTATGCTCAAATCCATTCGGGTCCTTCTTGCTATTGCTGCCTTCCATGATTATGAAATCTGGCAGATGGACGTAAAGACGGCTTTTCTGAATGGAAATTTAGAAGAGAGCGTCTATATGGATCAGCCAGAGGGTTTCAATCAGAGTGGGAGCAGCGGGAATGTATGCAAGCTGCTTAAGTCCATTTATGGACTAAAGCAGGCATCGCGGAGTTGGAACATCTGTTTTGATGAGACAGTCAAAGAATATGACTTTATCAAAAATCCAGATGAACCGTGCATATATAGTAAAGTTGTGGCCAGAAGTGTCGTATTCCTCGTCTTGTACGTGGATGACATTCTATTGATAGGAAATGAAATTCCTATGCTACAATCTGTCAAAGGATTCTTGTCACACAGGTTCTCCATGAAAGACCTGGGTGATGCCTCTTACATTCTGGGGATCCGGATCTATCGTGATAGATCCAAGAGGATGTTGGGACTTTCGCAGTCCAGGTATATCGACACTGTACTGAAAAGATTTAGTATGGAAGATTCAAAGCGCGGTAATCTACCGGCGTGTCACGGAATCACCCTCTCCAAAGAGATGTCTCCCAAGACTGATTTGGAAAGGGAACGCATGTCTATTATACCCTACGCTTCTGCGGTAGGCTCTATAATGTATGCGATGTTGTGTACCAGACCAGATGTAGCTTACGCACTAAGCGTGGTAAGCCGGTATCAGTCAGACCCAGGGGAGAAGCACTGGATAGCAGTAAAGAACATTCTCAAGTACCTGAGGAGGACTAAGGAGATGTTCTTGGTTTACGGCGGAAAAGACCTCAGGTTGGAGGCCTTTGCTGATTCCGGCTTCCAGAGTGATAAGGACGATTCCAAGTCCATGTCGGGTTATGTCTTTACCCTCAATGGAGGGGCGGTGTGCTGGAAGAGCTCCAAGCAGGACACCGTTGCTGACTCGACGATGGAAGCGGAGTATATAGCTGCTTGCGATGCCGCAAAAGAAGCAGTCTGGATGAAGAAGTTCCTAACAGAACTTCAGGTGGTTCCTACCATAGTTGATCCAATACCTCTGTATTGCGACAACAACGGAGCTATAGCTTTAGCGAAGGAACCAAGGTCCCATCAGAAGTCCAGACACATCTTGAGGCGGTATCACCTGATCAGGGAGATCATTGATCTTCAGGAGATCGAGGTTCGGAGAGTTGCTTCAGAAGAGAACATTGCTGATCCATTCACGAAGGCCCTTCCTCAGATTCAGTTCGAGAGGCTACTCGAGATCATTGGTCTGCGATATGCCAGCACATGGCCCTAGTGCAAGTGGGAGATTGTTAGTGTTTATGCCCTAGAAGGCCATTACTGTATCATACTAGCTTGTATATTACTTAATGGAAGCTTGGGATATTCACATGTATATAACAGTCTTGCTAAACATGGTAGTATGCTACTTGGTTTTTCTATCTTAATATGTGAGTATACGTATTGATAGAGCTCTTAGGATCTTGCTTGTCTACCAGCGTTGTGATGGCAGTCACACTAGTGGAGGCTGGGTAGACTACAAGCACATCCTTATTCAGGTCCCTGGTCGTTGGATTATCGAGACAGAGCATCGATACTCCGGAGTAGACTAGTGTGTACGCTTCTCGTCCCAGTTGGGGAGATGGTCTGTCCCACAGCCATCAGTACGTCGTACTGGAGATAGTATACAGGTGCTCGTTAGGTTACGGGTACACCGGACAGGACTCACAGGGAACTGTTGGTTGGTTTGATACCAGTCGTCAGTGAACAGTTCCCAGGTGACATGAGTACAGCGTAGTCCGCAGACTTGACACTGCTACTTCGCCTCGAGTGTGTCCCACTGTTCTTAGATTGCTACCCTACCACGGCTCAAAGGAGTCGTGCAAACAGGTAGCAGTTGGGTGCAGTCCCGAGCACTTGGAGGCAGTGGCGGTTAGACAGGATTCATCCCTCCCGGTATTGGGAGTAGATATCGTGCTGTGTCAGAGAGCCATTACGCAAAGTCCCTGGCCAGGGCAAGCGAGATTTGCTGGTAGGTTCCAGCAGTTTCTCAGGGTGTAATGGGCTTCACTCCGACACGACTTATACCGCTATTAGGGGACTGACGCTTGCCGCCCCCCTAGGCCCGATATGCGATAGTCATGGACGAACGGACCGGACTGTATGGAGATTGTCACATCAGACTCAGTAGGAGTTCGGATGGGTTTACTCATCGGCCTTCTTATCGACAACTACCTGGGGACCGTTACGTACAGCTAGTGCCGCTTGCGGTCTGTGGTTAAACCCACTGCCAGCGTAGTAGTCGAGTCTCTAGAGTCCCACACAGAGAGTTTCCTACTCCAGGCGAAACGATATAGAGGTTGCATGGTTTTGCGACAAAGGGTTCGGACGCATACGTGCGTTTACGCGCGTACGACTTTCGGACAGATTTTACCAGTCGGCTTTGGTTTAAGCCAGTTACTGGTATCCGGTTATTGGATTTTTACAGTCTAAAGATTTTCCGTATTTTTACGGATCGGAGGGGCGTTCTCGTAATTACTCGAGAAGCTTCTAGAAGATGTGACTAAGGAGGTTTGTTTTGGAAAGAGAGTGAGTCATAGTGGTGATTCATTCACTTCATTAATGCTCATTTATTGCTTAATGACTCATGTTAATGAATCATCACAAGATATTTTGTGAAGCATGCTTATTCATTTCCTTTATTGATTTATTGAAAATAAGAATGCTTCATAATATTATGATACACTCTCTCTCTTCTCTCATTATCATAACACACATTCTCTCTCCTCAAGCTCTCATCTTCTAACCCTAATCCTTAATCCTCATGTGTTGAGATCAAAGGATTAGTTAGACTAAACAATCCATAACCTTCACTCTTTATCATTCTATCATCTTTGATTAGCAATCAAAGTTGGTTAGTTACCTCAAGTTAGAGGTTTAGCTTGGAGTTTCGCTCTCGGGTGGATCGTCTACTACCTAGAGAAGGCCGAGGAGAACCAAGGAGGACATAAAGAAGAAGGACCGGTTCATTAGGTATAATCCCTAATCTCTTATGTAAAGAAACTCATAAGAATACGGTTTTTAGGGTTTAGCTTCGATTCATGCGGTTAGTCGATGTTCGTTGTTTGAACTTGATAGTTTTTTGTAAATTCCGCCTCCCCATAAGTACTGGGGTGTACTACATCGACTTACAGAATAATATTGTTATTTACTGTTTCCTGCTGCTGTTCATTATTTGATTGTATTCCTGTTGTGAGCACATACTCGATTGCACTACATATTGGCCTGACCCTGCTACACGTGACATATACCTACATACCGACTCATCCTGTTGTACCATGACATGACTTGTTTCATGATCTTGCCTAATGCCAACAAACCTAACCATTCCTGCTGTCTATCCAGCCAGACCTACTTTTACCTGATTTTCTGTTGGCATTAGTCCTTGACTACTGAATACCTGACCTGACATACATAGCTTGGGGGTATGGGGAAATCAAAGGTGAAACCGACTTGTAACTCAACAGTTCAATACTTGTTCTGATCAGTCTTACGGGCTTGGCCAGTCCGGGAGTGATGATGCTGACATCACTCATCCATCCTACTACCTATTACTGCTTAGCGGCACGTCTCGGATTCAGCCCCGAGGACCTTGACCGTGGTCCCGGGCACGCACGGGATACTATTGAGTTACATCGACGATTCATCAATTGATTTCAAAGACTATAAGGTAGAAATCTGATAGGACAGTTTAGCCACCCGTGCACTTTACCCTGCTCTGTTATTGTACTGCTTTATCCATGTTCATACTTGCACTGCTTATTACCATGTTATATTATATACTTGATGTCTTGACGCGCTGACGTCTGGGTTTTGCATGGCCCAGATTCCGTACCACTGTCGACGACCGAGCAGGAGTACTTCAGCCAGCAGGCTGAACTGTGAGTTCCTTAGGGTTTAGTTTATTTATTTCATTTCTTTTCCAGATGTGAGCCCGCATTATGGGACGTACTGTTTATTCATTGTATTGGATCATTAGCTTCCGCACTTATTGTTTATTGATTCTTGTTATTATGGATTTGGACATGTATTAGATTAGCTTATTATCTTGTCTTGATATCCTTACAACCGTAATGTGACTGTGGATGGATACTTCCTACCCACAGGTAGCATGGTTGGCTATGTCACGTGCCCAATCTCGCGTACTCTGGGAAGCGGGGCGTGACATGGTTCTTTTGGTATCAAAGCCATAGGTTAATTGGGTTGATTCCTTGTAGTTGGGTATTGCACCCGATACACGAATCATAATACCCGTGATTATGAAATATGTCCTGCCACCTTGACCGCTTTACCGTCCTTGAATCATTCTTCCGGATCATGTCGACTTGCAAACTTACTTTGCATTGTCAAATCGAAAACCTAACTTCTTGTTATCTCTAGGACTTAGGCGACTTGGGTGGAGTTTAGTAATTGCGGCTATGATACCGCGGCATAGCTACAATGCAGCACTCTATTTAAGTATCTTGGAGTTCTAGCCTTGATTTATATATTGAATCTATCATCATGCTAATGTTGGTTGTTTTGATTTCAGGACCATGGCAGATAAGAATTTCAAGACGTATCAGAGGCGTGTGGATGAAGCCGCCATGTTAGGAGTGATACGTGGGATGTTGGAAAATCAGAAGAGGCAAACTGAGCTGATCCAGCAGCAAGCAGATTCATTTCAGGAGGGTTTGCAGGCTATTCAGCAGTCTGTAAACACCGCTGTAGCGAAGCCAGTTGACCGAGTAGGGACCGTGGCAGATTTCAGACGTTTGGGTCCTACTACTTTCACTGGTCTGGAGGAGCCGTTGCCAGCCGAGCAGTGGCTAGTAGACACGGAGAATTTACTGATTGCGGCCCAGATCCCAGAAGACAAGAGAGTTGATATGGTACGCATTCAGCTGGTGGATTACGCCCGAGAGTGGTGGCTTGTGGAGGAGACCCGCTTGTCCAAGCCAATCAGTTGGGCGGATTTCTCCAAAAGTTTCTTGGAAAAGTTCTTCCCGCGGACTGCACGGGAGGAAATGGAGGAGAAATTTATTGGGCTGAGACAAAATGGAGCAGCTGTGGATGTACATGCAGCGGAATGGACGAGACTCAGCCGTTTCGCTGGACCCTTAGTCGCCAAGGAGGCAGACAGGGCGCGAAGGTTCTTGCGCAGTTTGGATGTGGACATCCAGAGGCAGATTGTCTCCCTGGGTTTGACCACTTTCTCGCAGGTTCTTACGGCAGCCAGAGAGCAGCAGAGTTTATCAGGATCGAAAGGAAACCTTCACCAGACAGCAGTTGCGGCCAGGAAGCCTGCATTTGTACCTAACCGAGATCATGGGCGCAGAGGTATTCCAGTGGACCGTCGAGGCGTAGCACCCATGAAGAAGCCTGTGATCGTTGACCGAAGGAAGAGCGTGACCTGTGCCTACTGCCACTTACCTGGGCACGTGCATAAGGATTGTAGAAGAAGACTGGGACTTTGTCTGGTTTGCGAGGCAGCCGATCACGCAGTTGGTGCCTGTCCGTCGAAGCTTCGCACGAGAGATGATTTACAGAAGCCTCCGCAGAGACCGTTCCAAGGGCAGAAGCAGCTGACACAAGGACCCAACCAGGGTCGAGCTTTCACATTGACAGCTGAGGAAGCCAAGGCATCAGGAGAAGTAGTTTCAGGTACTGTACTCGTTCATGGTTTTCCCGCATTGGCATTATTTGATTCCGGAGCGTCCCACTGTTTTATGTCATCCAAATTTTTAACTACACACTCGATTACCTGCACGACCCTGTCTATTTTTTGGGACATACACACTGGGAATGGGAAAATCATGGCTAGTAAGGAATGTAGAGAGTGTACAGTTGTTGTTTGCGGACGGGAGCTTTTTGCAGATTTCTTGGTGATTGATACGGGCAGCTATGAAGTTGTCTTGGGAATGGATTTTCTTGGCACTTTCCACGCACACATTGATTGTAGGGCAAGGAAAGTAATTTTCCAGATTCCCGGACACCATGAGTTCACGTTCATTGGGGGAAGCAGTTCTGTCGGGCCAGTCGAGTTTAGGGCTAGGCCGACAACCAGTGTTCTTGCGACAATGGAAGCGGATAGTAATGAAGGACCGGCAGTTGTTCGCGACTTTATGGATGTGTTTGAAGATATATCAGGCTTACCTCCAAAGCGAGATATGGAGTTTGCGATTGACCTTATTCCTGGTGCAGCGCCAGTATCAAAATCTTATTATCCGATGGCACCGGTAGAATTGGAAGAAGTTAAGAAACAAGTTGGCGAATTACTCGAGAAGGGATGGATTCGAAGCAGCAACTCACCTTGGGGAGCTCCAGTCCTTTTAGTAAAGAAGAAGGATGGCACGAGAAGGATGTGCATTGATTATCGAGAATTGAACCGGGTGACTATTAAGAACAAGTACCCGATCCCTCGCATTGGAGAACTTTTTGAGCAGCTTAGTGGCGCGAGGGTATTCTCGAAACTGGACTTGCAGTCAGGATATCATCAGGTCCGAGTGAAAGCAGAAGACATTTGCAAGACGGCGTTTCGAACTCGATATGGACATTTCGAGTATCTAGTGATGCCCTTCGGAGTGACTAATGCGCCAGCAATATTTATGGATTTGATGAACAGGATCTTTTCACCGTTCTTGGACCAGTTTATTGTGGTATTCATTGACGATATTCTGGTGTACTCGAAGAGTCCGGAGGAGCATGCTGAGCACTTAAGGATCGCACTGCAGACGCTGAGACAAGAGAAGTTATTTGCGAAGATGAGTAAGTGTGAATTCTGGCTGGAAGAAGTGAAGTTTCTGGGGCATGTCGTGTCGGGCGATGGAATCGCCGTCGATCCCGAAAAGATTGCAGCAGTTCGAGATTGGCCTATTCCAAAGAATGTTGCAGAGATAAGAAGTTTTCTTGGACTCGCTGGATACTACAGAAGATTTGTGGAGAACTTCGCTCGTTTTTAGCTGAGCCGCTAACCAAGCTTACGCGTAAGGAGGTACCGTTTGTTTGGACGGATGGATGTGCATTGGCCTTCGAGACGTTGAAGCAGAAGTTGATAACCGCCCCTATCCTAAACGTACCGGATGATTCAGGAGGACTGGTGATTCATAGCGACGCATCCGGAAAGGGATTCGGATGTGTTTTGATGCAGAATGGGAAAGTCGTCGCTTACGCATCGAGACAACTGAAGACTCATGAGAAGAATTATCCGACTCACGACTTAGAGCTTGCAGCCGTGATCTTCGCCCTGAAGATTTGGAGACACTACCTTTTGGGCGAGAGAGTCGAAGTCTTTACAGATCACAAGAGTTTAAAGTATGTGTTCACTCAGAAGGAGTTGAACATGAGGCAACGCAGATGGTTGGAGCTGATGGCCGACTATGACCTTGATCTTAAGTACCATCCGGGAAAAGTCAACGTCGTGCCGGATGCGCTGAGTCGGTTACCAGCAATTCAGATATTGACTGCACAGAGAGAGATCATTGCGGATTTTCGGAGATTTGACTTGGAGGTTGTGCTACCACATGCTACAGGACAGTTGATGCAGTTGCAAGTACATTCGTCCTTAGTTGAGAAGATTAAAACGGCACAATCGCAGGATCCTAGACTGCAAAAGTTTCGAGAGCAGGTTGGAGCCGGACTACGAACCGATTTACTGATCCATGAAGACGGTTCGTTGAGATATGGTAGCCGTGTGTGTGTGAGATGTGCGTGAAGAGCTTATGAAGGAGGCACACAGTTCAGCTTACTCTGTACATCCAGGAGGGACAAAGATGTACCGAGATATTTGACAGCATTTCTGGTGGGAAGGTATGAAACGGGAAATTGCTCGCTTCGTGGCTAAGTGCTTGGTGTGTCAGCAAGTCAAGGCTGAACACCAAAGGGTTGCTGGTTTGTTGCAACCACTTCCGATTCCTCAGTGGAAGTGGGAACATATAACCATGGATTTCGTGACGGCTTTACCGCGGAGTCCAAAGGGCAACCATGCCGTATGGGTGATTGTCGATCGGTTGACCAAGGCAGCTCACTTTATTCCGTTTCGGGTTGGTCAATCGACAGAGACTTTGGCAGAGCGGTACATGCAGGAGATTGTCAGATTGCATGGAGTACCGGTAAGCATCGTGTCCGACCGGGACACTCGGTTCTTGTCGCACTTTTGGAGGAGTTTACAAGAAAGTTTGGGGACTCAATTGAAGTTTAGCACAGCCTATCATCCTCAAACTGATGGACAATCGGAGAGAACGATCCAGACCCTTGAAGATATGTTGAGGGCTTGCATGTTAGACTTCAAAGGTTCTTGGGAGGATCATCTACACCTGGAGGAGTTTTCGTACAACAATAGCTTCCAAGCGACAATTCAGATGGCTCCGTTTGAAGCGTTGTATGATCGTAAGTGCCGTTCACCGGTTTGTTGGGATGATGTTGGTGAACGAAGGTTACTAGGACCAGATTTGGTGGTACAGACAGTCGAGAAGGTGAATACAATCAGGAAGCATATGAAGGCAGCTCAAGACAGACAGAAAAGTTGGGCCGACACGTCAAGAAGACCTCTAGAGTTCGCCGTGGGTGATTTGGTATTCCTGAAGATATCACCGACTAGAGGGGTGATTCGCTTTGGAAGTCGGGGAAAGCTTAGTCCTCGATTCGTTGGACCCTTCGAGATATTGGAGCGTGTTGGAGAGGTATCGTACCGGTTGGCGTTACCACAGTCATTAGCAGGAGTTCACGATGTGTTTCATGTGTCTCAACTACGGAGGTATGTTCGTGATGAGACTCATGTCTTGGATCATTCGGAGTTGATCGTACTGGAGGACCTGACTTTTGAAGAGCGACCAGTGGAAATCAAGGATCGAAGAGAAAAGGTTCTTAAGAACAAGGTTATCCCTCTTGTGCTAGTTTCTTGGGGTAATCGATCGCATGGAGAATCCACTTGGGAGCGAGAAGACGAGATCCGGCAGAATTTTCCTCACCTTTTCCAGTAGTTAGCTATCTTGTATTCTTGGAATTTCGAGGACGAAATTCTTTTGTAGTTGGGTATGATGTAACACCCGAGCCCAGTAATACTATTCATATTTCTAGTTGAGTGTCATATATTGCTCATTTCCAATTATTCTGATTTTCTGGTCTTTATTGCTAAATTTTAACCGGTTAAGTCATTTTGGCACATAACAAATTTTAACTCCTAAAATGAAATTTAAAGTGTCCATGTTGGCCTACTCGTCGCCACTAGTCGCGTGGTAGCGTCCGCGTGTCGAGATTCCGTCCCGTTCGGCTAAACGGGCAAACTTGGACGACTACGCGCGCGTGCAAGTGTCCGACTTGGGGGCATGCATTTTAATCATTAAACACCTCTTTTCAAAATTTGGAAACCGCTTAAAATCCTATAATTTGAATTTGGAACATTTGGGCATAACCCGGGCGCGATTTGGAAATGTTTCGTTTAGCGCCAAAAAGGCCCATTTAATTTAATATCTTAAACTATATATATACGATTATATATTTTCCTTAACAGTAAAATCCCTTCAAATCTTCACTTTAACAATTCATTACCTTGCCTCAGCCAATCAGCGCGAGGAAATGTTCACTCGTGGGCCCCCTTTCCCTCTCTCTCTCTCCGCCTCTCTCTGTCTCTCTCTATTCTCTATTCTCATTCTCTCTCTCCCTCTAACAACTCTCTCTCTCTCCTCCTATTTATATCCTCCATGCAGCCGCCCCCTATTCACCTTTCTCCCATCACGAGAACCATCAGAACCCTAACCCTAGCTCCTCGTGACCTCGCCGCCGACCCCACCGCGACCTCGCCGTCGCCGCCCTCGCCACCACGAGACTAGCCGCACCCACCTACCTCCCTCCTTCGCCTCTTCCCGCACCTGCACCCAACCCCGACAACGCCTCCACTCGGCCGCAGAGCCCGACGTCGACGTCGACGCCGCCTCCCGTCGCCGACGACGCCCGCAACTCCCTCTCACCCTCCTCGTCCCGACCTCGTCGTCACTTCCCTCCTCCCCTCGCCGGACCACCACCAACCCGAGACCATAACCCCATCACCTACCCTCTGCAGCTCGCCGGAGAACGTGCCGTCGACCCTCGTCGACGTCACCCGCGCCACCTCCTTTCCCCCTCGATCACCAGGGCCGACCACCACCCTCCTCGACTCGTCGCACCCCGTCTCCAGCGAACCCGAGGCTGTTCAAGCCTTCACAGCCGCCGGCGCTGCCTCGCCGGCGTTCCAGCGCCGTCGAGCCCGCCGGGGTTACCCCCTGGTGTCTCCCGGTAAGCCTTCCTCATCGTTCCTTTGAGCTAGATCCCTGTCCCCACTGATCTTGAATGTTTATCGTGTTGCTAACTTCGTTGCCGTGACTTTTGCCGGAACCCGACCGTGCCGTCTCGTGAACCCGACGCTCCAGCGAAGTACCCTGGTCCGTGTGATCCCGTTGTTCTCTGTTGGGACTCGATCCGTGGCCCGTGCACCCATCTCGTGTTTTCTGCCGACTGTGCATCCGTGCTTTCCGGTTTGCGAAACCGTCGAGGCAAGTATCTGAATACTTGCTTTAACATGCTAGCGTGCGAGATCTAGTCTTGCCATGCAGTTGAATATCATACTATATAATACTACAACTTAATGATGGTAATTTATATTATATTATAAGTTAGAATTGACAGTTGCAGTTATCTTTAACATGGGATCGTTATAATAGTTTCTCGTAATTAATCGACCCACTATCAATCCATATTTCAACTGAATAAAACAATTGGATCATATCTGCTTTAATTGTTAAATCATTCACGAGACAATTATTATACTTAGTGTAAATTCATGTAGCTTCATTACTTTATGATTGTGGATATTGCTTCACCTTGTGGCTATTGCACCCCAAAGGTGCCTGAACCTGTTAATAAGAGAATACAAAACATCATTGTGTCTACATGGAATAATATTGTTATTTACTGTTTCCTGCTGCTGTTCATTATTTGATTGTATACCTGTTGTGAGCACATACTCGATTGCACTACATATTGGCCTGACCCTGCTACACGTGACATATACCTACATACCGACTCATCCTGTTGTACCATGACATGACTTGTTTCATGATCTTGCCTAATGCCGACAAACCTAACCATTCCTGCTGTCTATCCAGACAGACCTACTTTTACCTGATTTTCTGTTGGCATTAGTCCTTGACTACTGAATACCTGACCTGACATACATAGCTTGGGGGTATGGGGAAATCAAAGGTGAAACCGACTTGTAACTCAACAGTTCGATACTTGTTCTGATCAGTCTTATGGGCTTGGCCAGTCCGGGAGTGATGATGCTGACATCACTCATCCATCCTACTACCTATTACTGCTTAGCGGCACGTCTCGGATTCAGCCCCGAGGACCTTGACCGTGGTCCCGGGCACGCACGGGATACTATTGAGTTACATCGACGATTCATCAATTGATTTCAAAGACTATAGAGTAGAAATCTGATAGGACAGTTTAGCCACCCGTGCACTTTACCCTGCTCTGTTATTATACTGCTTTATCTATGTTCATACTTGCACTGCTTATTACCATGTTATATTATATACTTGATGTCTTGACGCGCTGACGTCTGGGTTTTGCATGGCCCAGATTCCGTACCACTGTCGACGACCGAGCAGGAGTACTTCAGCCAGCAGGCTGAACTGTGAGTTCCTTAGGGTTTAGTTTATTTATTTCATTTCTTTTCCAGATGTGAGCCCGCATTATGGGACGTACTGTTTATTCATTGTATTGGATCATTAGCTTCCGCACTTATTGTTTATTGATTCTTGTTATTATGGATTTGGACATGTATTAGATTAGCTTATTATCTTGTCTTGATATCCTTACAACCGTAATGTGACTGTGGATGGATACATCCTACCCACAGGTAGCATGGTTGGCTATGTCACGTGCCCAATCTCGCGTACTCTGGGAAGCGGGGCGTGACATACCGTTATCATTCTGGGGATATGCACAAGAATCAGCTGCATACCTTTTGAACCGAGTTCCAACTAAGACTGTGCCTACCACACCATATCAGATGTGGTATGGGAAGAAACCCTATCTTAAGCATATTAAGACATGGGGATGTCCAGCTTTTGTCAAAAAGCAGCATGCAGATAAGCTCGAGGCACGCTCAGTACAGTGCCAGTTTGTGGGATATCCAAAGAACTCCAAGGGATATTTCTTCTATTGCGAAGAGGAACAAAAGATTTTTGTTTCTCGTCATGCCCACTTCTTGGAAACTGAGTTTTTAGAAAATCAGATAAGTGGGAGCGCAATAGAACTGGAAGAAATTCCAGAACAACGAGCTATTACTGAAAGCTTAGTAGAACCAGAGGGTTCGAAAGATCAGGACATTCCTGCGCCGCTCCGCAGGAGTAGTAGGCAGTCTCATCCTCCCGAGAGATACTACGGTTTTCTTATAGACAGGGATAGAGAGGATTGCATCATTGATAGTGATGAGCCGACTAGCTTTCAGCAAGCCATTCAAAGCGTTGACTCGGTAAAATGGCTGGATGCAATGCGGACCGAAATGGAGTCCATGTACACCAACAAAGTATGGACGTTGGACGTTGCTCCAGATGGGGTAAAACCCGTAGGATGCAAGTGGATCTTCAAAAGAAAGATTGGTGTAGATGGACAGGTTGAGACCTATAAAACTAGACTTGTTGCAAAGGGTTTTCGTCAAAGACCTGGTTTGGACTATGGCGAAACCTTTTCTCCAGTGGCTATGCTGAAATCCATTCAGATCCTTCTTTCCATTGCTTCCTTCCACGATTATGAGATTTGGCAGATGGACGTAAAGACCACTTTTCTAAATGGAAATTTAGAGGAGTGTGTCTGTATGGACCAGCCAGAGGGTTTCATTGAGAGTGGGAGCAGCGGAAAGGTATGCAAGTTGCTTAAGTCCATCTATGGACTAAAGCAGGCATCGCGGAGTTGGAACATCTGTTTTGATGAGACGGTCAAAGAATTTGGCTTTATCAAAAATCCAGATGAACCATGCATCTATAGTAGATTTGTAGCAAGAACTGTCATATTCCTCGTATTGTACGTGGATGACATTCTTTTGATAGGAAATGGCATTCCTATGCTACAATTTGTCAAGGGATTCTTGTCACACAGGTTCTCCATGAAAGACCTGGGTGATGCCTCTTACATTCTGGGGATCCGGATCTACCGTGACAGATCCAAGAGGATATTAGGACTTTCACAGTCCAGGTACTTCGACACCATACTGAGAAGATTTAGTATGGAAGATTCCAAGCGCGGTAATCTACCGGCTTGTCACGAGATCACCCTCTCCAAGGAGATGTCTCCCAAGACTGATTTGGAAAGGGATCGCATGTCTATTATACCCTACGCTTCTGCGGTAGGCTCTATAATGTATGTGATGTTGTGTACCAGACCAGATGTAGCTTATACACTGAGTGTGGTAAGCCGGTATCAGTCAAACCCTGGGGAGAAACACTGGATTGCGGTAAAGAACATTCTCAAGTACTTGATAAGGACTAAGGAGATGTTCTTGGTGTATGGCGGAAAAGACCTCCCGATCGAGGCCTTTGCGGACTCCAGCTTCTAGAGTGACAAGGATGATTCCAAGTCCATGTTGGGTTATGTCTTTACCCTCAATGGAGGGGCGGTGTGGTGGAAGAGTTCCAAACAGCAAACCGTTGCTGACTCGACGATGAAAGCGGAATATATCGCTGCTGCAGATGCCGCAAAAGAAGCCGTCTGGATAAGGAAGTTCTTGACATAACTTCAGGTGGTTCCGTCCATTGTTGATCCAATACCTCTGTATTGCGACAACAACGGGGCTATAGCTTTAGCGAAGGAACCCAGGTCCCATCAGAAGTCCAGACACATCTTGACGCGGTATCACCTGATCAGGGAGATCGTGGGTCTCCAGGAGATCGAGGTTCGGAGAGTTTCTACGGAAGATAACACTGCTGATCTACTCACGAAGGCCTTACCCCAGACTCAGTTCGAGCGGCTGATCGAGATGATAGGTCTTCGATACGCCAGGACATGGCCTTAGTTCAAGTGGGAGATTGTTAGTGTATATGCCCTAGAGGCCATTACTGTATCATACTGTTTGTATATTACTTAATGGAAGCTTGGGATATTCACCTTGTATTGAAAATCTTGCTCAAAATAGTAGTATGCTACTTGGTTTGTTTTTCTACTTTAATGTGTACATGTGTTTATTTTATTATATCACCTATACACATTAGTGGAGCCCTTAGGATCTTTGCTTGATTACCAGCGTTGTGATGGCAGTCACACTCGTGGGGGCTGGTTAATCCACAAGCACATCCTTATGTAGGTCCCTAGTCGTAGGACTATCGAGACAGGGCATCGATACTCCGGAGTAGACTAGCGTATGCGCTTCTCATCCCAATGTGGGAGACGGTCTGTCCCACAGCTGTCAGTACGCCGTACTTGAGATAGTATGCGGGTGCTCGTTAGGTTACGAGTACACTGGACAGGACTCGTCGGGAACTGTTGGTTGGTACTATACCTATCGTCAGTTATCAGTTCCCAGGTGACATGAGTACAGCTTAGTCCGCTAACTTGACACTGTCACTTCGCCTCGAGTGTGTTCCCACTGTACTTAGATTACCACCCTACCACGGCTCAAAGGAGTCGTGCAAACAGGTAGTAGTTGGGTGCCGTCCCGAAGCACTTGGAGGCAGTGACGGTTAGAAAGGATTCCTCTCTCTCTGTATTGGGGGTTGATATCGCGCTGTGTCTAGGAGAGCCATTACACAAAGTCCCTGGCCAGGGCAAGCGAGATATGCTGGTAGGTTTCCAGTGTTATCTCAGGGTGTTTTGGGCTACACTCAGACATGACTTGTACCGCTATTAGGGGACTGACGTTTACCGCCCCCTAGGCCCGCCATCCGATATTCTCAGACGAACAGACCGGACTGTACGCAAATTGTCACATTCAGGCTCAGTAAGAGTTCAGATGGGTTTCACCTCGTTCGTCTTCTTATCGGCATCTACCTGGAGGCCGTTACGCACAGCTAGTGCCGCTTGCGGTCTGTGGTTAAACCCACTGCCAGCGTAGTGTCGAGTCTTTAGAGTCCCATACAGAAAGCTAATCGCCTTTAGGCAAAAGAGTAGAGATTGCATGGTTTTGCGACAGGGTTCGGTCACATCCGTGCACTTGTGCACGTTTAGTGTCCGGACAGTTAACACTAGCGGGCTTTGGATTAAGCCAGATCCTAGTGTACGTTTTAGGATTGGTTTTATCTCGTTTGTATTCGTGTTCCTCGGAACGTGGATGCGGGTGTGTATGCACAGTTGACAGAGAGACAGAGGCAGAGGATTCTCATTGGGGTTGTTGACTGTTGACTTTTGCTAAAACCCTAATGAGAATATGAAATATGATTAACAATAATATTAATTAAGTATTATAGTGACATGGTTGTTGAGGGGTTGACTTTGTTGACTTGTTGACTTTGTTGACCGGTTGACTAGGTTGGACTAGTTGACCATCATCATTACAATGGCTATTATTTCATGGCAAAGACTTTTGCTTGCTTGTTTATTTTTGCAAAATGAGTGCATGAAATGATATGGCCATTTTGACTTGAACCATCACATAATACTCAATTACTATTATGAGTTATCATAATTTTGGATTATGAGAGCTTGGATGGCAAAAGGCTTGCTCATTCTCTCATTTGCTTTCTCTCTCTTGCTTGAGCTCTCCCTCTTCCTCTTGCTCTCTCTCTAGTCTATGGTTCACTTGTCTCATGTGTTGAGAAGAAAGAACCATAGAGATAAAACCCAACACACTCCTCTACTCATCCTAGTTCACCAGGTTTAGCAAACTAAGTGTTCTAGTTTCTTCTAGTTTGAAGTGAAGCCAAAGGTAGAAGCTTTCAGGTGGATCCATCTTCGGCGCAAGGAGACGACGAGGTGAGGCCGATCCGACCACGGCAAGGAGTTGAAGACGAAGGAGTTCAATTTATGGTATAACCACCTAACCGAGTAGGTAAAACTCTTGTTATGATTGTTAGATGGTTGTTTAACAAAGATCCGTATTTTGAGTCCATGTTACCACCTCTAGAAAAATTGTTTTTCATCATTTTCGCAAGCCTGTAAGTACCGGGTGAGGTAACGTGGACTTACAGAAAATAGTGGTCCAAGAATCATTCTTTGAACTTGCTCCACTCGATCGGCCTATCAAGTCTTCTCTCTTCGACGGACCACCAAGTACGGGCTTCGTCCTCCAGCTGGATCTTTATCACATTCACCTTTTCTTCAACCGGGACCCATGTGGCCGTCAGTAGATTCTCCACATTGACCAGCCATCGTTCGGCCTCGAGTGGTTCGGCTAGTCCCGTAAACACAGCTGGGTGTAACCTCCGGAAATCCGACACCGTGCTAGTTCTGGCAGGTGTAGCTGGTGTAGTTGTGCCCTCGGGGGCGATAATGAGGGCGGTGGGTCCTCCTAATGCGGTAATTGCCGTGAGTCCCTCGGTATGTAGGTCCGCCTTTCTCTCTCGGGCTTTCGCGAGGGCTGTCAGTGCATTAAGGATCCTCTCTGTGCGATCCTGAGAACTAGAGTCCGAGGAGAGGTCGTTCGGGGAAGTCATGTCGCTGGAAAAATAGATGAACGGATATGATTAGATACAAGGATGAAGGGGAAAGACAGTGAAGTGAAAATAGTATAATAAAACATAGTTAATGTTATCCCTTAATACTAAAACCTGGCACTCTGATACCAACAAAAACATGTCACGCCCTGCTTACCAAAATACGGAATACGGGAGGCGACTAGGCCAGCCATGCTCCTACAGTCAGGGAACAATCCCGCCGTAGTCACACATCAGCTCCTAACATTACATGGTAATCAGTAAACATAACATAGAAGTAAAGGAAACACATCACTAGTTTATTACGCCAACTTTCATTGTTCACAGTTTACAATAGATTGAAAGAAAAAGAAACTACAAACCAAGTGCGAATACAAGGTTGATTTATGGAAAGCGGTAAAAGCACTGAAGGCACGACCGTCTAGATCTCTGCGAGCTCGAATGGTAGGTCTGACTCCTGAACTGGGTCCTCTCCAATGTCTGAGCATGCATACTCAGGTTGTCAGGGCGACGCAATAGAAATATTATGACAATAATAATGAGGCAAGAATATAAAGTAATGACGGTGGAGAAAATAAATGCAAATAATCGATATGTCAATAAACAATGCAATGTATGACCCGTGTCCCTATCGGTCTCTAATTCATATTTGAAATCGAGTTGTGGAAAGGAAAGATCATGTTTAATGAGGGTCTTGTACGTACCCGAGACTACGGCCCACTGTTTCCCGGGACATAACCCTGTCGGCCGGACCGCTAGGTCCAAACCTAACATATATAAGAGTCGTTGTTCGAATGATCATCATAAAAATCGCTAATCTCGCTAAACACAAGTTCCTTTCCACTTTGATTTCCCTATTTTCCCCAGGTTTCACTATCTATAAGTATGGGCTAGTTTTGTACAAGTACGCAACAATAACACTTCTTTATTCACAAATCATTGTGCTGTTCATTATCACGAATCGTTCACTTTTTACTGTCGTACTTGATACAACTAAACCGATACTATTCATGTCCTACAATGCATTATACACTGAAAATTTGTAAGGACGCTCACTATCGCTAGAGATAATGCAGTCGGCTAAAAAATGTGGATTATGCCGCTAAACAACTCATATGCAATACAAGTCATTACGCATATTATGAACTTAGAAAAATCACATCAAATCGTATATTCAGAATTAAGTAAAATGATACAAAAGGGGTAAAAAGTAGACTTAATCATAAATTCAAAAAAATTGGTTTTAAGTCCATCGGGTTTTGGGTTCGCGAATTACGGTCATTTCTTTTTAAGTGTTCTCTGCTGGAAATTCAGTTCCTGAACTGAAAGTCCATTTCGTAACACAGTTTTCACCCTGTTGGGATCATAATTAGGCGATGCTACAGTTGGATAATATTTAGCTTTATTAGTTAGGTTTCCAACGCACCCAAAGGATTGACAATATCAACTGTGTACTGGGAGTTATGCATTATTTAATATCGGGATATACATTCTGTCCCTGCTTGGGACCGCATTATGTATTGATGATTTAAAATAAGATTAAAATAGAAAACGACTGTAAAAACGAATGAAACCACCTCCAATAGTTAGATAACAGATTGAAATTTGCAAAGGTTTAGGGTTCCGCATAATACCATTATCACACAGAGTTGTAAAGGCATTTTATTTCAAGTGTCGACAATCAGTGCTGCTCTGGACTGGAGTCCAGAGCTGTATTCCCGAACAGTTTTCGTCATTGATTTAAAATAGAAACAAAATATAGATTATATATGGTTCTAGGTTGTCGAGTCATATTCGATACGAGCCCTCGAACACAATATTCCGGTGTGTATCCAATTTACTATGATTTTCACAAGTTACATGTACGGAAAGTTTCATATCTGGCGGATCTAAATGGGGATGGCATTTCACAGTGTTAGGGTCCGTATTTTTGACCCAACTCTTTACATAGTATTCATTATAACTAAAGTATTCCATTACACCTAAGATCCTCCATTTTAATATGGTTTTTAGCTTAGGGTTTGCATTGAGCACCTATGATAAACATTTGATTCGCAACCGAAACGCTCGTTTGTTTCAACCAATAAACGGTATTTGATTCTACAATTTTCTCACAATGTTATCACTAGCTTTTAAACCTGATTATATCTCAAACAATAGTAATAAGATTATGATACGGCTTATTATTAAATCACAATAGTAATTTTCGATATAGTTCATACGCAATCGAAATAAACATAGTATAGCATGTAAGAAAGTATTTGAGCTTGCTTGACGACGATCGACGGTCACGAAGGCGATGATAGCGGCGACCTACAACAACGGCACGGTTAGTACAATGACATGCACATGGCTACACATGGCTAGGTTTAGCTTGGTCTCGGCTGGATACTGTGGAGTGGTGGTGATGGGCCCGGCAATGGTGACGGGGCTTGGTAGCCCAGAGTTTGTCGGCGGTGCTAGGTCGTGGTCAGAGTTGCAGCGGATCGGCAGTGGGGGATGAGGATTTGGAGCAAAGGAAGCTCGGGGTGGATGTTGGTGTTGAAGGTTGAAGGAGGAGCTGGGGTTTGGACTAGGTGCTCAGCGTTGAGGTCGTAAGAGTTGCGGAGGTGTGGCAGGAGGAGCAAGTCGATGGCGGCGGTTTGGGGAGCTGGGTCTGAGCTGATAGAGGAGAAGGGGATGGTGAGAGGAGACTCGTGTGAGGGTGATAGAGGCGCAGAAGTGAGCTGTTGGCAGTCAGGGGGAAAGTCGACGGTAATTGTGAGAGGCTCCGACGAGGTTGTTGATGGTGGTCGTCGGCTAAGCTTGGAGGTTAGGGTTGCCGGTGGCTACAGGGCCACATTGGTTGGTGAGGAGCTCAGAGGAGGTAGGGATAGAAAGGAGGGCAACGGGTGGTTATAGGAGCTCGTTGGTGGAGGTAGTGCGGGGAGGGGGGGGCGTCGGAAGTTAGAGTGGGATGGTCGGAGGAGAAGGGTCGATGCACGGGGAGGAGGTTGTCGGCGTGATGGGGTCGGCCGGAGCTTGGTAGGCTTAAGAGATGGGTTTTGATGAGGAGGCAGTAGGCTCGAGTTTGTGATGAGAGAAGGAGAGGGAAAGAGAGAGAGAGAGAGAGAGGGAGTGAGTGAATAGGAGAGAGAGAGATAGAGTATAAACGGAGAGAAAGTGGAAAATTATTAGGATTTAGAGTAATTAATAGGAAATAATGAGGAGATTGATTTTGATTAATAAGGAATAAATGAGTGTAATGAGGAACTCAATTGGGGTTTAATGGGAGTAATTTTTTGAATTTAAAAGGGTTGAAAGGAGCTGTTGGGGAAAAGAGAGTGGATGTTTTAGGCTAATGGGTTTAGGCCTTGGGTTAGGTTGTAGGAAATAAAATAATTAGAATAAGTAGGTATAGGGAAGAAAGAAAATATAAGTAGAAAAATATTAAATGGATAAATTATTTATATTAACATTTTATTTAAATACTGGTATTGGCGTACAAAAGGGGACTGGGTATTACAGCAGTGTTCAGGACTTACGTCAGATGATCGGATCCTTGATAGAGATCAGTCGACCACAGAGATCGGATGTTGCCCCACCTATGGTTGTTCCGGGACCAAAGCGGATTCGTACTGATATATCAGCTCTTAGGCGGGTTCGCAGAGGCTGTAGCGGATTTTTTATCGGCCAATTATATGGCTCTTACCTATAGAGTCAGCAGCTGTCACCGGAATGTTTCAGGTGTGGCAGTCTAGATCACTGATCAGTCGAAAATATTGCATTCTCAACACGTCAATTTCCCTACTCTTATTGCTCATATATGGGTTTTTATTGTAAATATAACACAGTTTAAGAATTCATCTGGGAAATACCAAATACCCTGTGTTATAGTTATAATCGACATTCTAAAGGGAAATTAAGTGTTTATTACTATTCGCATGATTTTTATATCTCAATACTTCTCTCGAGATTTGTGCAGGAAATTCTCCAGGTAAAAGAGCCGGAACTGCTAAAAGTGCTGATAAAATACATCAAGTCTTTGACTTGAGATCTGGCAGTAAACAAGAAAGTATAATGAGATTACAGACATAAAATAAAACCCTAAGGATCAGCACCAAACCAACCTGAGACTTTCATGCAAAGATCACCACAGATGGCCGCGGATCCGCGGCCGAGTCAGGACGATCCGTCGCGGATCCGCGGCCGATCCGACTCGTCGGCGGCAAAAACTTTCCACGTGGCTTCTTTCCAACAGCAAAACCTCGTCAAGACGCTTCATTTTCTCGAATTCTCCAGAAGCTTCCCTTCAACAACAAGTTTTCTCTTGTATGCTAGCTAACTAGCTTAATCTTGAAACTTCTCTATAACTACCTAGCTTCCAAGGGAAGATTGACCTAGTTTCTAAAGGAAGCTTGAGGGAAAACTATAAAAAGGCACCTATGGCTTCATTGCAAGGTTGTTCATCAATTAGGGTAAAAATTCTGGCAAAATCAAAATCAATTCAAATCAAGTTGGGTGACACAATTTGAGCCAAATCAAGATTCACAACTCAAGCAAGCCTTCAACGAGCCTTTGAAGCAACGCCGATCTTCATCCGAGCAAGATATCCACGACGATCCGCGACTCAAGAAGACCGAAGCAAAGCTAATTTCGACGATTTAGTTCCTCCTCAAATCTTGTAATCTTTGAGTGAATTGTACCTAATCGTCGATTAATAAAGGTGAAAATTATAAATCTTGCTTTTCTTTACATTCTTGCATTATGAAAAGTTACCGATTCTTGATTCTTTCCTTTTTCATGATGTTTGAGTGAAATCTCCGCTTGTAGCGGAATCGAGAGAATTGGTAGATGATGATGATGAAATTCTTGAACGATTCTTAAGTCTTATGAGTTTTGTAAACTTTAGGAAATTGAATTATCGAAGACCTAATTTGAGTGAGATCGCTTTCTTGAATGTTTTCGCTTCAAATTAGAGATCAACGATCAGTGATTTAATTTGCTAGAGGCTAGAATTTGAATGATAATCAATGAAAGGACAAAGGATGATGAAGGGAAAACCCTAGTTTCTTCAATAGATCCCTAAACCTCGTTGATCGTTATCGATCTAGCAACAAATCTTCAATATATAAGAATTAGTAATCATTAGTATTCATCATCACTATCAATTGGATCGATTCCTACAAGCTACTTTACAAATCTTGATAATTCAATCGATTTGGACATTTTCTTGATCTTTAGAAATTATTGATTTTAGATCTATTTCTTTATGATTCTTGAAACTAAATTTCATAAATATTGAATCATTTTCTTTTATCTTTTAATTTTCAACTCAACTAAAATGATTTCGAACAAATCACACTTTCTGTGTGGACGATCCACACTCGCTAAACGAACCTACAAAAGACACCGATTATTGATTGTGGTTTACAAATTACTTTGGTTGTGATCTTTTACACTTTTCAAAACACGACATCGAAATCGATTTAATCAAATGGTGCCGTTGCTGGGGATCGTGTGCTAATTTGTTCGCTTTTTGTAATTTGAGTTTGAAAATTTATTATTCCATCAGAATTTTTAGATCAAAATTCGCAACAAGCGCTTAACGATTTGTTGTGATTTATTGCAAGGAGATCTGGAATCGCTGGAGTGAAAGGAAAAATTTTTAGAGCATCACAGAGAGTTCATAGAGGCCACAGGAGTCCCTGGAGATTTTTTTATGCAGGGATCTAATCACGAGACCGTGCATTCGCGGCCAAAGGAGGCATCTCGCGGCGGTTCCGCGGCGAGCTGAGTGATTCAGTGCTTCAAAATTTCTAAGTCAATATATGTCTTACTTATCTCCTCTCTGATCTGCTCCATTAACCAATTTTCTGCAGGTTTCTTTGCAAAAATTCGCAGCGCCGCAAAAAGAAAATTTGTTGCGTGTTTGATCTTGGTTGTTTGCATATTTTTAACACGGAAATTAAGGGGCACAACCAAAATTCAGATTAGGTCGGGATTTCATTACCCGTCCTAAGCCCCAAAAATCACAAACTTGCATCCGCATCACCTTCATTAATTAAAAGAAATCTAGACAAGACTCTAAGAACCGTCGCGCTCATTAAGGACAGACGAAGGTCATGGGCAATCTATTTCTTATCCGCGTTTCTTTTGTGGTGTCTAGGCAAGTGTGTCTATGGCAAGCGGTTACTTAATTAGGCCCTCTACTTACGTAGCGGAGAACATCCTACTTACCTGGCACTTACCTGGCCACAGAAGAAACAAAGAGGCGGTAGAGGATCTATCTTGCGACTTGTCTTCTGAAAGTCTAGGAGCGGTCTAGAGACTTGACCTAGGTGACCACTAGATTTAGGGTTGCTGTGCATTGTTTGTGTGAATTTTTCAGAAATCCGTATTTTTCAAACCAAACACCAACTCATCTTTTCCTTAATTATCACTTAACGCTGCCACTTGTGTTAAACCATTTAGTGCATGCTCGGATGGACACGGGATTTTAGTGCCCGTCTTGTCCGCGTTCCTCCTATCGACTCTAAAGTCGGTAATTCTACGTCTACTTTTTCTAAATCCACTACCGCACCCACTTCGATGGACGATTCTCCATCGAACTTCTTTAACACTACTCTGCCACCGTCCGCAGGTGCGCAGAATCCGCCCCGTATCTCTCTCTAAGAGAGATGCTACCTTTTGCGAGGTCTTCGACCTGTCTCACCATTCCACCAGCCAATGGGGACAATTTCAAAATCAAACCTCAATACATCAATCTTTTACCCAAATATCACGGTCTCGAGTCTGAAGACGCATACGTCTTTATTACCAAATTTGAAAATGTATGCGCTATGATGGGTACTTCACAGCTTTCTGTGGATGCTATGAGATTACGTCTTCTCCCGTTTACTTTGTGCGATATAGCCGAGAAGTGGCTTTATAACACAGTCGCACATTGTATTTCGAACTGGGGAGAATTCGTAAAAGCTTTCCTAAAGAAATTCTACCCTAATCATAAGACAGCTCGAGTCCGTAGCGAAATAAATCAATTTACCCAGCTTCCCAATGAACCATTTTCGAAGTGTTTTGAACGCTTGAAGGATCTGTTAGTTAAATTTCCACATCATGGAATCCCTAGATGGGATCTGTACAGAATCATATATGAGGGCATTAATCCTACAAAAAAACAGAATCTTGAATCCATGTGTCAAGGCACCTTCATGAATAAAGATGATGGTGAAGCCTGGAGATTTTTAGAAGATTTCGCTGAGAAAACTTTACAGTGGGAGAGTGTAAATCAACCATCGTCTATGGGTGGTAGTCACCAATCTGATGTTTCCATAGGAGTTAGAGCTGAAATGGCAGCAATGTAAAAGAAACTAGGAGCTATGGAACATAAATTTTTAGCAGCCTCCCTAAATCAGATGTCACTCTTCAAAACTGTCTGTGGATGTTGTTCTGATCCATCTCATCCTACGGAAGAATGTCCTTTAAATTCTCCGTTTCAAGGTCATGAGCATATCAATGCTACTTTTCAACAATGACCTAGAAACGATCCGTATTCTTCCACTTATAATCAGGGTTGGAGGAATCACCCTAACATTGCTTGGAACCAACAAACTCAAAACACGGTTCCAAACCAAAATAATTTCAAAGGGCTCCTCCACCACAACAGCAACCACTTCAGCTGAGTCAGCACCCCTACCAAACACAAAATTTTCAAAATCCGGCCATAAATTCTGTACCTGGGAATAATTCTTTTCAAACGATCGGTTCCGATAACTCCTCTTCACTCGAACAAACCATGAATTTGCTTATAGCAAATTTTTTGCAAGTTACGGCAAATTATCAGTCTTCCATCACTGACATAAAAAGGAACTCTGCCTCCCAAAATGAGAGTATTAAATCGATGGAAGCACAGATTGCACGAATAAATGCCGAGATGAGTACTAAAGAAGAAGGGAAAATTCCAGCTCAACCCGTACCAAATTCTGGCTATTCACATCATGTGAATGCTATCACCACGTTGAGATCTGGGAGAGTGCTTGACAACCATGTCGGTGAAGAGATTGACACTAATAATGATGAATCAATTGATGATAACCCGGCTGAGACTTTTCCTTCCACACACACTTATACTTCTGACCCCAGTTCGTCTACCCCACCACCTTCTTCCGAGCCTATTCTCCGTTTTTCCCAAGGCTCGAACCCTCAGCATCCTCCTTCTACTCCACCCAAGATGATCGTCACGACTATTCTGGGATCTTTCCTACCCACACGATCTTCTCCAATGTTGGACCCCACTATTATTGCTAAAGCACCTTTTCCTAATATGTTAAGGGGAAACAGACCAAGTCCGCAAATGGAGAAGATCACTGAAATGATTAAACAGGTTAATATCAACATCCCTCTCCTAGATGCTATACAACAAGTCCCCGCTTATGCGAAAATTCTCAAAGACTTGTGCACTAGGAAGAGAAAGACTCAAGTGCCAAAATAGGTGTTCATGTCAAAGACTGTAGACACAGCTTTTCCCCAACAATTACCTAGGAAACGTAAGGATCCTGGCTATCCTACTATTTCTATTTCTATTGGGGGTAAACACATTAACCGTGCTCTACTTGACATTGGCGCAAGTGTTAACCTGCTTCCTTACTCGGTTTATGAGCAGCTAGGGATCGGAGAGTTGAAACCAGCTCACTGCACTCTCCAGATAGCCGACCGATCAATCACCAAACCTAGGGATGAACTAGAGGATGTGTTGATAAAAATCGGGGAATTTGTATTCCCTGTGGACTTTATTGTACTCAATACACAGCCTGTAGAAAACCCACGGAATCAAATTCCGGTGATTCTTGGTCGCCCCTTTTGGGCCACTTCCAATGCTATAATCAACTGTCGTAATGGCTCTATGACCCTATCCTACGGGAAGATGTCAATAGAGCTTAACATATACAAGTTGGGAAGTGTACTCTCCGAACCTACTGCTCATGCATGTTCTTTCGAATTAATGGATGTCGACATCAGCGAATTTGATCAGCCTCATGATACTGATCTGGACTCTTTTCATTTGTTGTTGTTTGACCTAACTATGTATCATACACATACGGACTCTTCCACCAAGTTGTCCGGGTCAACATCCAGCACTGATTATGAACCGTTTTTAGAGTCTGAAGATCACCCCGTGCTTTTTGATGACATTATTCTTCGGGATATCGATGAAAGCTTTGAGAAAATTTTCGCTGATGAACTCGCATTTTTAGCAAACACGGGTGTTGAGATGAATCAACTCCAAGATGAAGAAATTGAACCTCCACCCCTTCTTCTTGACAATTACAAAATTGCGAGTAATCCATCATCACTATCACTGTGTCATCTCTCCAAATTGAGACGCAAACACATTCTTTCACACCACTTATCTCTTCCCCACTTCTTCCTGTCTCTCTACACCATGTTCTTCCACCAACCGGTGTGTTTCACTGATAAAATTTTTGAATGGTCGGTGTTGACTTTCGGTCTTTGCAAAGCTTGGCATTGACCAATAAACTTTGACCCCCCTTATGATTTTAAAAGGCTTAACATTGTTTAACTCAAGTTTGGGGGAGGTAGGTATATATTTTTGGCTCTTGAAAATAACATTTCTCCTCAAAATTGTGAGCCAAAAATACGTTTGGGGGAGATTTTCACTTTCATATATTTTCCACCCCGTTAATAAATTGTCCTCCCAAGCTTATAGGTTTTAAGCTTTAGCAGAAGACAACAGTGAGGACACTGTTGAAAACAAGTTTGGGGGAGGTTTGTGCTTATTTGCGCATCAATTTTGCATGATACTTTGCATAAGCACAAAACATATAAAATAAATAAATAAAAGTAAAAAAAAGTAAAAAAAATATTTTTGTACATAAATAAGATAATAAAAGATTGGATAGTGAAAAATTACATAGAAAAGATAAGAAAAATTTAAGAAAACCAAAAGAGTTAGAAGTTTTCTTAAACGAAACTAATAATAAGTAGTTATGAGTCGTTGCCCCAAGGGTTAGCAAGATGAAAGAAGTCACTAATCTGAGGATAAAAATAAGTCTGAAAAATAATTTCTATTCTGAAAACCAAACATTTGAATGTTGATACCCTACTATACGCACTTACACACGTCTTGAAACTCGGGATAGTAAAGGATACCTTGAAATGCTCTTGTCTAAAAGCCAAAGTATGAAGGAAATAATAAATGGAAAATAAAAGATAAAATGATGAAAAGAAAAATGAGCACTGGTTTTGTTATCACCAAGGCAGCAATAAAAAAAATAGTGAGGGTGCTTCATCACTTATTGCCTTAGACCAACTAGTTTGGGAGTCACTACAAAGCCTTAGGTGTTGCAAGACGAGGAAAATATTAAATACACCTAATCTGCAAGCACATGAGTAATCGGTCGGTTAGTACCTCAAGAAGTATTAACGGTCGCATGAAAATTGTGTGAGCAATTCCATCTAAATATTCTTTAATTAAAATGTACTGAGGTAGATGGACAAGAGTATGATAGCTTGAATTGAATTCTCCGAGTGTAGGGATGTTCTTTACACACACGTAGTGGTATACGATCAATGTTTGGAAGAAAAGTAGGAATGTAGAATAAAGAAGATGTTTTATTGAGGGATGACGTGATTTCAAACATCTTTTCATGACTTTTAAGATAGGGCTTATAGCAACTGAAAAGTTAGTTTTAGTTGGAAACTCTGATTTTCAAAGTCTTTCTTTTACAGTTCTTATCTTTAAATATAACTTTCACAATTTTCCTTTTATTATGGGATTTTGTTGGTGTAATTCGCTGAAAACCCTCAGGAGGCAACATTCCTCCTACTGGGGACACCTAGAGGTTTAAAGGCTTGTTGCACGTGCTCAGTGCAATCGTGTTGCCTACGAAAGTGTGCTAGTTAGTTATTCTTTTTCTTTATTTTCTCCTTCTCTTCAATTAAAAAAATAAAAGTAGTTTGCTCGAGACGACCAAAATTAAGTTTGGGTGAATTTGATCAGTCGAAAATAGTGCATTCTCAACACGTCAATTTTCCTTCTCTTATTGATCATATATAGGAGTTTATTGTAAATATAGCACAGATTACGAATTCATCTGGAAAATACCAAATACCCTGTGTTATAGTTATAATCGACATTCTAAAGGGAAATTAAGTGTTTATTACTATTTGCATGATTTTTATATCTCAACACTTGTCTCGAGATTGTGTGCAGGAAATTCTCCAGGTAAAAGAGCAGGAACTGCTAAAAGTGCTGATAAAATACATCAAGTCTTTGACCTGAGATCTGGCAGTAAACAAGAAAGTATAATGAGATTCCAGACATAAAATAAAGCCCTAAGGATCAGCATCAAACCAACCTGAGACTTTCATGCAGAGATCACCTCAGATGGCCGCGGATCCGCGGCCGAGTCAGGCCGATCCGCCGCGGATCCGCGGCCGATCCGACTCGTTGGCGGCAGAAACTTTCCACGTGGCTTCTTTCCAACGGCAAAACTTCTTCAAGATGCTTCAGTTCCTCGAATTCTCAGAAGCTTCCCTTCAACAGCAAGTCTTCTCTTGTAAGCTAGCTAACTAGCTTAATCTAGAAACTTCTCTACAACTACCTAGCTTCCAAGGGAAGATTGACCTAGCTTCTAAGAGAAGCTTGAGGGAAAACTATAAAAAGGCACATATGGCTTCATTACATGGTTCTTCATCAATTAGGGTAAAAATTCTAGAAAAATCCAAATCAATTCAAATCAAGTTGGGTGACACAATTTGAGCCAAATCAAGATTCATCGAGTACCAACTCAAGCAAGCCTTCAACGAGCCTTTGAAGCAACGCCGATCTTCATCCGAGCAAGAGATCCATGACGATCCGCGACTCAAGATGACCGAAGAGAAGCTAGTTTCGACGATTTAGTTCCTCCTCAAATCTTGTAATCTTTGAGTGAATTGTACCTAATCGTCGATTAATAAAGGTGAAAATTATAAATCTTGCTTTTCTTTACATTCTTGCATTATGAAAAGTTACCGATTCTTGATTCTTTCCTTTTTCATGATGTTTGAGTGAAATCTCTACTTGTAGCGGAATCGGGAGAATTGGTAGATGATGATGATGAAATTCTTGAATGATTCTTAAGTCTTATGAGTTTTGTAAACTTTAGGAAATTGAATCATCGAAGACCGAATTTGAGCGAGATCGCTTTCTTGAATGTTTTCGCTCCAAATTAGAGATCAACGATTGGTGATTTAATTTGCTAAAGGCTAGAATTTGAATGGTAATCAATGAAAGGACAAGGGATGATGAAGGGGAAACCCTAGTTTCTTCAATAGATCCCTAAACCCCGTTGATCTTCATCGATCTAGCAACAAATCCTCAATAGACAAGAATTAGTAATCATTAGTATTCATCATCACTATCAATTAGATCGATTCCTACAAGCTACTTTACAAATCTTGATAATTCAATCGATTTGGACATTTTCTTGATCTTTAGTTATTCTTGATTTTAGATCTATTTCATTATAATTCTTGAAACTAAATTTTACAAATATTGAATCATTTTCTTTTATCTTTTAATTTTGAACTCAACTAAAACGATTTCGAACAAATCACACTTTCTCTGTGGACAATCCACACTCGCTAAACGAACCTACAAAAGACACCGATTATTGATTGCGGTTTACAAATTTCTTTGGTTGTGATCTTTTACACTTTTCAAAACACGACATCGAAATCGATTCAATCAATCATCGCATCAGATTTTATATAGTGAGGCGCCAGGAGCAGTTCCACATCTTACTTCACCACCTCAGAGAGCATTGCCTCTTACGCTCGTTGTTGCTTCGTGCCAGACCTATTCTCAGAGTGGTCGTGGTTGCGGTGGTTTTGTTCATAGGGGACGTGGTGGCAGAGGCGGAGGACAACCGATTGCCGGTAGAGGACAGGCCCAAGTTTTTGCGTCGACCCCTTAGGATACACAGGCGTCGAATGCAGTCGTGACAGGTATTCTTTTAGCGTTTTCTTTCGATGCGTACTTTTTGTTTGACCCGGTATCTACGCATTCGTTTGTGTCTACACACACTTCGTACCAAGGTTGGGCCGGGGTTCGTCCTTGTTAGATGAGCCGCTTGTCATGATTACTCCCGTTGGAGAGTCTTTTGTTGCGCAACATGTGTTTCGGTCGTGTGCCGTTAGTATTGGAGATAGAGATTCGTCCGTCGATTTCATCCTTCTTGATATGTTGGAATTTGACGTTCTCCTTGGCATGGAATGGTTATTTACTTTCTATGTGTCTGTAGACTGCTGTAAGAAGGCAGTGAGGTTTTTTTTTCCGGGCGAGTCAGTTCTTGTTGTGCATGGGGACTATAGTGCCGTCCCTCACAATTTGATTTCTGCCCTTTGCGCTTGTCGGCTTTTAAGGAAAGGATGTCGGCGATTCTTAGCCTTTATTCGTGATACTGGAGCCACAGCAGATTCGTTGGACCATGTTCCTATTGTGAGAGAGTTTCCCGACGTATTTCCCGTTGAGTTACCTGGATTGCCGCCAGAGCGCGATATCGAGCTTTGCATTGATTTGATTCCCGGCACGAGGCCGATTTCTATACCGCCTTATCGGATGGCCTCGGCAGAGCTTAAAGAGCTTAAGGATCAGTTGCAAGAGTTGCGTGACAGGGGACATATTTTTCCGAGTGTTTCGCCTTGGGGAGCTCCAGTTCTGTTCGTCAAGAAGAAGGACGGCAGTATGAGATTATGTATTGATTATCGTCAATTGAACCGGGTTATGGTGCGGAATAGGTATCCTTTACCTCGCATTGACGATTTGTTTGATCAGCTCCAGGGTACGGGAAATTTTTCCAAGATTAATTTATGGTTGGGTTATCATCAGTTGCGGGTTTGGAATGATGACATTCCGAAGACTGCTTTTCGTACTCATTATGGGAATTATGACTTTTTGGTGATGTTGTTCGGGCTCACCAATGCCCCAGCAACGTTCATGGATTTGATGAACCGGATTTTCAGGTCGTTCCTCGACCAGTTCATTATTGTGTTTATTGATGACATTCTGGTCTACTCCAGAAGTCGAGAGGAGCATGAGCAGCACTTGAGGATTACCTTGCAGACATTGAGAGAGCACCAGCTGTTTGCTAAATTCTCAAAGTGCGCATTCTGGCTTGATATTGTTGACTTCTTAGGTTATGTGGTTATGGGAGACTATATATAAGTGGACCCAAAGAAGATCGAGGCCGTACAGCTTTGGCCCAGAATTGTATCAGTGACAAAGGTCCGCAGCTTCTCGGGCTTAGCTGGTTATTACCGCCGTTTCATGCATGATTCCACGAGTATCGCTGCAGCGCTAACCAGACTAACCTGGAAGGGAGTTCCTTTTCTTTGGACTGATGCATGTGAGTAGAGTTTCCAGCAGTTGAAGACTCGTTTGACGACTGCACCAGTTTTATCTTTACCTTTAGGATCAGGCGGCTATGTCGTTTTTTGTGATGCTTTTCGAGTGGGGCTAGGTTGTGTGTTGATGCAGCATGACAGAGTTATCGCTTATACTTCTCGGCAGTTGAAGAAGCACAAGCAAAACTATCCCACTCATGATCTTGAGATGGTTGCGGTGGTCTTTGCGCTCAGGATTTAGAGACACTACTTGTACGGAGAGTCATGTTAGACCTTCACGGACCACAAGAGCTTGAAGTACATCTTCCAGCAGCGGGATCTGAATTTGAGGCAGCGCTGTTGGATGGGACTTGTGAAGGATTATGATTGTGAAATCCTTTATCAGCCGGGTAAGGCGAATGTGGTAGCTAATGCTTTGAGTCGTAGGCCCGGAGGTAGCTTGTTCAATTTGAGCGCAGTTCAGAGACGGTCTTCTACAGATTGGCAAATCTTGTGCGATAGTAGAGTACAGTTCGAGTTCACTTCCGCTGGAGGGCAGCTTGCTCATGTCCGTGCTCGTCCACTTCTACTTGATCGTATTCATGAGGCGCAGCCCGACGATGCTTGTTTGTCAGAGATTTTAGAGCATGTTCGGCAGGGTAGAGAATCGGAGTTTGTGATTGATGACTAGGGTGTCCTCCATTATGGGACTCGTTTATGTGTACCAGATTCCGAGGGGCCGAGATGCGAGATCCTAGAGCAGCACATCAGTCAGCATACGGTGTTGATCCAGGTTCCACCAAGATGTATCGTGATTTGAGAGATATCTACTAGTGGGAAGGGATGAAGAGAGATGTTTCAGATTTCGTTTCGAGGTCCCTGAGTTGTCAGCAAGTCAAGGCTGAGCATTAGAGACCGGCAGGAGAGTTGTAGCCTTTACCCATTCCGGTGGGGAAATGGGAGCATATCTCCATGGATTTCGTTGTGGGTCTACCCAGGTCCAGTCGAGGGTATGACTCCATTTGGGTAATTATTGACCGGTTGACAAAAGCAGCTCACTTCCTTCACGTAAAGACCACTTTCGGTTTTTCTCAGTATGCTCAGCTGTACATTGATGAGATTGTCCATTTGCACGGCGTTTCTACATGCATTGTATCCGACAATGGCACCCAGTTTACCAGCCGTCTTTGGCAGAAACTTCAGGAAGCTTTGGGTACCCGATTAAGGTTTAGCACAGCTTTCCATCTGCAGACTGATGGTCAGTCAGAGCGGACTATACAGACTCTCAACGATATGATTCGTGTGTGCATGCTTGATTTAGGTGGCAGTTGGGATCATCACTTGCCATTGATAGAGTTCTCCTATAATAACAGTTTTCAGAATACAATTCAGATTGCATCTTTTATGGCTTTGTATGGGAGAAAATGTCGATCGACGGTTTATTAGACTGAACTCGGCGAGAGCAGGATTTTGTGACCACAGCTAGTTCAAGAGACTACGGAGAAGATCCAGTTGGTCCAGAACAGAATGAGAGCAGCCCAATGTAGGCAGAAGTCTTATGACGACCGTCATCGTCGCAGACTCGAGTTCACAGTCGGTGATCATGTATTCATACGGATTTCTCCGATGAAAGGCGTAATGAAATTTGGGAAGAAAGGGAAGCATAGTTCTAGATTTGTGGGTCCTTTTGAGATCCTTAAGCGAGTTGGTACCGTTGCCTATCGTTTGGCATTTCTTTCAAGTTTTCCGGATGTTCACCCCGTATTTCATGTATCGATAATTCGCAAGTACCTTCATGACCCTTCTCATATGATTCAGCACCAGACCATCCAGCTAGAGCGCGATCTTTCGTTCACCGAGCAGCCGGTAGTTATATTGGATCGGAAGGTGAAGAAACTTCGGTCAAAGTTCTTACCAACAGTGAAAGTTCTTTGGCATGGCCCGAATAGCGAAGTGATCACATGGAAAGCCGAGAGTGAGATGCGGAAGAAATTCCCTCATCTCTTTGAAGGTACGCATAGTAAGATTTTTAAATTCGGGGACCGAATTTCTTTAAAGGGGAAGATTGTAACACCTTAGAATGCGATTAGAGTTAATTAAGCGTTATAATGCGCGTTTTTAATGAAATTTAACCAATAATTGTTTTCACATATTTTATTATATTAATTAATATTTTATTTAATTATTTTTGTACTTGCACACACATGTACATGTTAATTTAGGGTTAAGGAGGTATTAAACATGCTTTACTAGCCATGGCACACTTAACCATTTTTCCATGTCATGTTACATATATGCTATATATGTTATATCTATTTTAATTATTAAAGGGTTTTATTTTTTTTGAAAATAATTGAAGAGAAGAGTTGAAAATCTGAAGGCATGATGAAGCATGGAGGGCATTTAATAAAGAGAGAGAGAGAGAGCATGGCCCATTCTCCCTCACACTCTCACTCTCTCATTCCTTCACCTCGCTCTCTCATTTCCTCACAACTCTTTCATTTTCTTCTTCTTCTCCTCCTTCACCAAATTCTTCACTTGATCCCTATTTTCCTTCACTTACCTTAAGCCTAAACCTTCATCAAACCTCACTAAACCCTTCACAACTCATGCTAAAGCCTTATTGTGATGACTTGGAGCTTGATGGCTAGGGTTACATTAAAGTTGTGGTGAGGTAATGATCTCAAACTGTTAACTAGGGAAGTTGTTTTGATTATTAGTTTCAGTTTAAAACCTTTAAGTTATAGTTTTGTGCAAATATCATATTTTTTGCTTGTTAGTGTCTCTGCTGAATCTGCTATTGTTATGATGATCCATGAATAAATCTAACAATGCAGTAGTTTAGTAAGTGAGCCCTAGAGATGCCCTAGAAACCCGGACCTACCAATCCACCTAAGGCCCGGCGACATTTCCCTTCTGGCCGGCGCCGCCGGTTTTTCTGAGGCTTGGGATGTTGAATTTTCATGGGTAGCTTTCTGTCGGGTATTTATGGTATTTGATACACTTTGTTTTTCCTATATTGTATGTAGGCAAAATCTGGAACTGTTTAGCTTTTTCGTGCGTTACGATATCGTGCGATATGGATTATCCGACTTTCTTTAAGTGCTTCGTGTAGCTTGCAGCCATAGGTTTGGTTTAGGGTGTCGCTGCACACGATAGACCGCTAAGCTAACACTTGATAGTTTGTGGGAGTCGATGCGTTGGTTTGGCGTTGTTTTCGTGTGTTATCGGAAGGTTTCTAATTTCACTTATTATGATTTTGTGTTATATTAGGATCGATTGCGGGGACTTCGGACGCTGCTAGGAAAGAGAATGTGGTGATTGGATTCACCTAGCTCGAGATCGTTCGGTGAGTAGATTTAACATCTACGGGGGAATCGCCTGTATGGCGCTAAGCGTCGAGGGCAAGATTCAGTTATATAACCCTATGCTTATACGCATATATATTGATTGTGCATGAGCACCATTTTGCATATCCCATTACCTGTTGTACGTTGACATAGTATTAATTGATCACTGCATTATTACTAACGGTTCATATTGCACGAGCACCGAATTGTATGGCACACACACACCGTTAGTAATTGCCATGACACGCACACTATAGAAATTTCCATGGAAAATATATTGTACCGCTTCCATTATTGTTAACAGTGTGATATTGGTTCTTGTTCTATTGCGCATATGAATTGCTTCATAAGTACATACATACATGCATACATACATACATTTCTATAGTCACATATTTACTCTCATATAATGTTGTATTTCGATTTCGTGGATTTGGGAAACCGCAAGATACTTTTGAAACTTGATATATTTAAAAAGAGTGGTTTTCCTTTGATATGATCACATTACCGTTCTATATTGCATACATCGTACTTCATGAATATAAGCATTGAGATACTGTTTCCATGAGATTTCTGGATTTGAGAACCGCAGATATATTTTTCAAAGGAAATTATAAACTGTTTTAAAAACGCGGTTTCTCATGATGTGATATCGAGGTGTCCACCATGAGTTTTCTTAGTTCTGAGCTTGTTTTCGAGACCCGATTCAAGGAGTTGGACGATCCATTTGCGGGTACATGATGGACCCGGTAAGGTACCTCGGCGCAAGAAAAGGATTTTTTTGGAGTAGACGATGAGCCTGGCAGAGGGTGTACTACCTACCGGTGATTGTATGGAAACTCAACGGATATCCGGAGGATACCATTTTGGAGTTATGAGATGAGATAGATATGAGGGTTAATCAGAGTGATGGCGCTTGAGATATTTGGATTTGGGTTGTCATTGATGGACACCGGCTTTCCATGACAATGATTCATTCATGAGGTTTTATGTTTTATCCCATACTCAGGATTTGTATGACATGCATTGTTTCATGTAGTTGTTGTACCCTGGTGGTGTACCTTGATCATGATTTTGCTGAATATCCGTACTGTTATACTTATGCCATCAGATTGCATATTTCAGTTTATCGCTTTTCGTGTATACTTGCGATTATATGTACGATATTATTTACTATTCATGAGTTGGCAACTCACACCCGTTGTGCCACAGTGTTTTGCAGGTTTGACCCTCAGGGTAGTCACGGCAGGGCTCTTTATTGCATCTACTTCTGCGGATACCGCTACTGTTGGGTGTGAGAACTTTTTGGTAGGTGGGTTTTGCGAGTATCCGTATGATTCCATTGTATATCTTATTTTGTATCTGGTACTCTCCATCAACCACTTATATATATTTGACTTAGAGAAAAGACTGAGAGGTTCGATATTTGCATATTTTATAACTCTGGTTGTCGCGCTCGTGTGAGACGGCTTTTATTTCATGTTGTGATGTTGTTTTACTTCCTTTTTGCTTATTTCTTCGCTATGGCGTCGTGTGTGTGTGTGTATATATATATCATGTTGTGGTTGTGTTCTGCCTTTAGGCGTGAGTTGCTCCCATTTGGGGATGCCTTTTATATAATTCTATTTCTTTTATTTTGATTTCCCATCTCAAGAAGTCATTAAGTCATTGATTGAACAATTAACGGATGATCCTATGTTTGTACCCGTTTTGGGCTAATTTTTACAAAGGAGATGCTGCTGAAATTATTAGGAAAATAAATTTAAGTTATGATTTTATAACTTGAGATTTTTAAATGTTTTTAACTACTGTTTATCACTTTACTTCTTTTCTTGGTTTAGATTTCTCGGTTTTTCGCTTTACTTGAATTGCGTTACGTCTTTTGACGTCGTGTGATTTAAGTGCCGGTCGCGTTCCAAAATTGGGTCGTGACAATGAATGCATCATCAAATGGGTGTGTCCAGCGTCGACACACAAAATCATGAGAAAATCTGAGTGTCCAGCATCGACACTCAAAAACATCATGAAAACCGTGTCCGTCAGCGACACATCATTCTCATATCTCGGGCTCCATCAGTCCAGATTGGCCCATATCATCTGATCTCACGACTACGGTCGGTATCCTCCGGATATCTACCGTGCCAACTGTCACCGGTCGGTAGTGCTCCCCTGCCGGGCTCAACGTCTTTCTATACGGCCTTCTTTCCCCGGGGTACCGCACCGAGTCCACCATGTACCCGCAGATGGTGCCTCTTCGCTCCTCGAATTGGGTAATCATATATCATATATGCTCTAGAACCGAGAAATCTCATGGTGGATGCCACACATCATATCAAGGAAATCCACATTTTCTTTTAAAAGGAGCATAAGTTTTCAATTTCACATGCGGTTTCCTAAATCCAGAAATCTCATGAAAATCGGAATCTCATAATCATGAGCTAATAATGAACAATGAATATCGGCATAGAGCCCAACTGCAGTACATAACCAGAATGTAGGTATACGAATGCATGTGGCCTCTAAGTAAGAAATGCAATATCTAAACTAGAATTTGAGAGCAAGAATACTAAAAATTTAATTAAACTACCAGCTATAAGGTTATACGAGTGAGATAACGGTTTCTAATGTGTACATGACATGAAAATTGCCGACGATGATGTGTGTGAGCCGGCCAGTAAGTGTACGTGCAACATACGCATCATCGGTAATGGTGCATGTGTCCAAGCAGACGAGATCGAAAGAGCTAATGAAAGCACATGTATATATATATATATATATATATATATATATATGCAATGCAATGGAATTAACATGAACAACGGAAAAGAAAATAGTAAACGCAGCATGATAAGATATACATATCTATATACGAGCCATACGGTTACCGTATTTAAAATAGTACGAATCGTTGTTTTTAGAAAAGTAGGGATTACAGTGTTTTTGAGAAAAGAAATACCTTTTGAAAATTCGTAGCATCCCTCGGTTTGCCCTTTGAAAATGCATACGATTCGTTAATTTTTGAAAGTAGGTATGACTCGAACTCAATTCTAACACCTACTTAAGTAATTAAGGCACTAAACTAAAACAGTTCCGAAAGTGAATATAATCTATATATGTCCGAGTCGATATATCTAGTAGTCGGCGATCCAGCCTCATAGCATTACGTACGGTATAATCCTTCGTATGGCATCCTCGAGTCAAGAGTGTGGATCAATCATCATATATACATCTCATACGGTATAGTCAGTCGTACGACATCCTCAAAATTGAGGGTATGGGCCAATATCAAACATCTAATAATTCGTACGGTATCATCCATCGTACTATGTCATGATCAAGGGTACGGATCTAAGGTCACGTACATTCTATTAACTTATCAAGTTACATGTTATTGCATGTTATGTGTACATCGCTTAATGATCCTTTAGTATATCATATCATATACGAGGTGTTAACTCGAATCACATATCAAAGTCTTTTGACATCCAGTTCGATCGTATCGACTCAAAATCATATAATATGTCATATCCTCATCATACACGTATATGTATAGTGTGTATAAATATATCACATACCCATATATATACATATACACACATACCATACCAAGTGTGTGCGTGTGTGTGTGCGCGACAATGTAAAACCGACGACTCATGACTAAGGAGCTAAACACTAAGAGTAACCTTCCTATGAGTACGCTTATTCTAATCCTACGGTCTCCTAGAACCCTATTTGCTACGTATCCATATCTCGCATCAACATATATATATAATATATATAAGAATATCCTATTCTACGGTTGCGGGGGTGCTATACGCTATCCTCCTGACATCCCCCGTAGATATACATCTACTCACCTACTATCTTTGCTTGTCAAAGTCGATGACGCCTTTCTCTCCCTTGTCTTCCTGAAAATCCATGCGAAGGTACCTACAGTTCAACGCATATTGTATCGACATCAAAATCATGTCCGTAAACCGATATGGCAAACGAAATATACATAGGTTAGAACCTATAGTCCACGCATGCAAGAACAACCAAAAAACTCCCGACGTTGATGTACAAACGTCAAACGACTGAGTTAAAAATAAAATACCCAAAAACCAAGTTTCAAAAGTTGCAAAACATCGCCAGAAATCAAGTAAAACGACTATAGATTTTTATTAACGTAAAATTAGACTTTTTTGTATACTGGGTAATCTAGTTATCTAAAAAGTGAGCTACAGACCACGTTTCAGACCCTAACTCAAAAATTGGACCGAATTGCGGCCAAATCGAATAAAACAACGGCCAAAATATGAAGGCTTGGGCTTGGGCTTCTCGGGTAGCTTCCTAGTGGTCTGCACATCTCACTATATCTGCAAAATATTTTTCAAGGTCATAGCAGATCCTAATAAGTCATCACAATTCCCACAAAAACCTGATATCGACAAATTCAATTTCAAGCCTTGGGGTTCTACACTAAGTTTGGTCCAGGTTTCTAGCACTAGAAGGGTTGTAGTCACTATCTAGTCCCCAAGTACACCTTCACAATTAATAAAATCCCCTAAATCTAATCTTGGAATTTTCAAACATCACTAAACCATAATAGTTTAACTCTAAACTACAATAGGAGGTAAGGAAACTCAATTTCTAAACTAGGGGTGTAGGATTTACCTCATATATCAACTGAAGAAAATTCTTGGGTTGCCCAAAATGTTCACAATATCCACTTGATCCTTGTTGCGCCACGGCAGCGCCCCGGCCGTCTATCCGAGGCCAAAATGCGGAATCAAAATTTTCTTAACTTTACACTGGCGCTACCGCGGACAATACACCCGGATCGTAACCATTAACCGATACTAGCAAACAAGAGAAGGGGTGAGAGATATACCGAGTGATCCGAGTCCTCCGGTCTTCTCGTCGTCGTCCCGATCTCCCGCGGAAACTCCGGTCGTCGCATCCTTGCCGGAAGGGCACCACATCGTCTGCATCTTTTACGGGCTCCCACCTCAATACCGAGGCAACTCGGGCGCAAAGTTGGCTGGACGACGCGTCCAAGATTTGCTGTAGAATGTGTAGGGTTGAAGCTATGTCTCATTTGGGGTTTGTTGCCTTTGAAGATGATGGAGGAATCAAGATAAGAAAAATGGTGCTTGCATTTTTCTTGACATGAAAAGAGATCAAAAACTACACTCTCAAAAATGAAGCTCTCATCTTCTTTCTTCTCTCAAATGTCTTCAACCATTTCATAATGAGAATGGTGGAGGAAGGAATTACATAAGCAAGAGGGAGGTGAGTGTAGGAAAAGAGAGAGGGTGACCATATCCTAACACCATCATAACAATCTCACATCATCTTTCAACTCATTTCTAATCTTAATAAAGCAAGAAATGATGAAGGAAAAGAATGGTATCTAAAGATGCTATCATAATTAACACATATGCAAGAAACCCGCTCCTCAAATGTAATTTGCAAAACTGCAAATTACCCCCTCCATCAGAAAAGTCCGGCCGGGAAAGAACAAAGGAAAACCGGCCGGAACGGAATGCAAACTGGCAACTCCAGAAAACTGGTCCCGTAATAAATTACAGGAAAACCCCGATACTGTGCATACACACCCGCATCTGTATTCCGTCCGGATACAAATGCAATGAGACAAAATCTACACTGTACTAAACTAGGATCCGGCGTAAACCAAAGCCGGCTAGTAATATCCGTTCGATCCTGATCCGTGCAATACCGCTCGTATCTGATCGAACCCTGCCATATAACCATACGGCCACTAGTACTAACCGTCCGATCCTGATCCGTGCAATACCGCACGTATCTGATCGGACCCTGCCATATCTCCATACGGCCTCTACAGCGTTTCGCCCGAAAGCTTGAGTAACTGAAAGTGTGGTGGACTCTAAAGACTCGTCAATACTATGGCTGTGGATTTAACCACTAGCACGTCAGAGGTATTAGCCAATACGTAACGGGCCACCAGCTATTGACCGAAAGGGACGTCGATGAGCGAACTCATCCTGACACCCTACTGAGCCTGTCAGTGACAATATCCGTACAGTCCGGTCCGTTCGTCTATGAGCATCGCATGTCGGGCCTAGGGGGTTGGTTAAAGTCAGACCCCCAAAAGCGGTACAAGTCGTGTCGGAGTGTAGCCCAGAACGCCCTGAGATACTACTGGAATACCTACCAGTAAACCTCCTGCCTCGGCCGAGGGCTTTGCGTAATGGCTCTCCTAGACACAGAGCGACCTCACCCCCAATACCGGGAGAGACGAACCCCTGAAGATCCGCTCACTGCCTCCATGTGGCTCGGGACTGTACCCAACTAAAACCTGTTTGCACGACTCCTTTGAGCCGTGGTAGGGTAGTAATCAAAGTACAGTGGGAACTCACACGAGACAAATGACGATCCTCAGGTCGATGAACTAACCTGTACACATGTCACCAGGGAACTGCTATCTGACGTCAGGTATAAGACCAACTAGCATGTTCCCGGCGAGTCCTGTCCGGTGTACTCATAACCCAATGAGCACCTGTATACATCTTTGGTGAACCAACTGACACCAGTGGCTTATGAGACCGGCCACCGCCCCTCGTCGGGGTCTCGACTGTATACACTAGTCTACTCTGGAGAATCGATGCCCTGTCTCGAAACTCCTACGACTAGGGACCTTTTAAGGATGTGCTTATAGACTACCAGCTCCCACGTATATGATCGCCATCATACTGCAGGCAGTCAAGCAAGAATCCTAGGGGCTCTATCAACGTGTAATAGCGACATGTCAGGTCACCTAAAGCAGTACACGATGATAAAGATAAACCGGATAGCATACTGTCATCTCGAGTAAGACTGTCCTACCGGGATAGGTCCTCCCTCAATCATTGCAATCACGTGCCTGTGATCCAATAATTGACTCTGAGGGCACTATCTCCAACAATCTCCCACTTGCACTCAAGGCTAATTATTGCGATGCCGCATACTCACAGCCCGTGTGATACCGAACACCCAACTCCTCTACTAGTCAGTCTCACAAAGCTCGTTTGCGAAACTATTGCGTTCGAGGTATAGCCTCAGTGAGTGGATCCGCTGTGATGTTTCTTTCTATGTCTCTCTATATCTCAAGTTCGCGGAGAAAGCCATCTCCCGAAATGAGCAATACCTGTCTTGGAACGTCTGGATGTCTAATGGGACCTAGTTCATAAATGAACTCCAAATCCAGACTTCTTAGACTGTATCGTCAACTGAACTTAATCAGTATCCTACGCCATGCCTTCCCTCAGTATCCACCTGGACCACATGTCCAATATACTGCCCCTCGTCAGAGGGAAAACTACAACTCTGACAGCCACTCTGCCATCCATGTCACATTGGAAGCCTGGAATGATAACCGTCTCCTAAAAGAGGCTGCCGTTATCATATCCCTAGAACATCAACTTATGTTCTAAAACTGCTTCCGACTGTTTCTCCAGGATTGGATTAATATCAACTTATTGCATCTACTGCAAGAACAACATCTGGTGTGGTACTTGACATCTTATGATTGACTCAATTGCCTAAGCAAGTGATCTGTCAATCATGCGTATCCCTCTCCCCTTTAGTCTGTAAGACACCTTTAGAGAGGGTGACTCCATCACCTGCAGGTACACTACCGTGCCAGGAGTCGTCCACTCTAAATACTCATAGAATGCTGTCAAGGTACCCAGATTAGGAAACCATCCAAATCTAGATCTAAAACCATAGATCTAGTAACCAGAATGTTTGATATAATATCCAAGTCCTGTGTGGAGAAACCGCTGTGTGACAACCAAAGTATAACCGATCGTAGTATAGGAGTTTCCTTTCCTACTCGGTGTATATCATCCAAAACCAGGACATCACACCCTACTACCTTCTTAACAGATCCATCCCCTGTTCTGATGACGTCAAACCTATGACTGTCACATCAGAAATAGATGATCTATCTCCGCTATATCTACTTTAGTCTATAAATAGACATAAGCCTGATGTCCACCAATGCTTCCGCTGTTCCCACTGACTACGACAACCCTCTGGCAGAGTCATATAGAAGTGCACTTCTAAAGCTAGTTTAGAACGACGCTATACTCATCCTCCTGCCGGGTCTCGCAGTCTGGAACAACAGCAATGGCAAGTGTGGGTAAACAAGAACTTCCCTGTCACCGTCCTTGAGGCTACCGGAGTACCTCTCGGGTGCCTGAAGTTACCTACCTTATCTGCAGAGTGGCCAATGGAATGTCAAGCCAGATTGAATCTTTAGGTTCCTTATCAAATCTTCAGTAATCGTTTGCGGTTCTGGAATCACTTCCAGTTCTACCATACTCCCACTACTGTTTTTGAAAAAAAACATTTTTTAATAAAACTGTGGCGAGTCTAGAACAATATTTCTATTGATCTGCCAGATGGTAGAAAGTCAACCCTCGTCATAGCCTGGGTCAACCCACAAACAGCCATTACAGAAACGTGCCTTGAGTTGTCCAGTGTCTGGTTTTAAGCATAAGCCGGACAACTCCCCGTACCTTAACATCGTTAAGATATGAACTGTTCTATATCCAATATAGAACCAGAGGCACTGATTTAATTGAACCAGATTCAAATCATGCAGCTGTCTCCAGTGCATGTCAACTAAATGGAAGGAGGCCGATCAGCGTTACTCAACTTAGGAATGCTTCCAATTATGAGTAACCTGAAAGAGAAGCAATTTCTCTTTATCATTACTATCAACTGAACACCATACACAAGTATCTACATCTTCGATCACTTTGAAGAATCCCGATACTTGCTACACCTGGTTCTCTACTCTATTCAAACACCTATAACTCCTCAAAACTTAGACCCTGTGTTCCTACGACTGTAAGTCTACGCTAGCGCCCCGGCAGTCTACAGACGCCAAATGCGGAACAAAAACTTTTAAACTGGCGCTATCGTATACTTTAACCCGGATCTGCCATTATTGCTAAACTAACAAACTGTAAAGAGTGTAGAATGGTTATACCGAACGATCCGAGTCCTTCGTTCTTCAACCATCATCCCACGCTCCGTTGCGGCTGCTCCGATCTCGTCGATCTCCGATATCTTCGTCGAGGTGGCACCACATGATCGATTCTTTAAACGGGCTCCCGCCTCTGACTCGAGGCAACTCGATCGTCAAATTTGCTAAAAGAGACGACCAAGATTGTTGTAGAGAATGAGTAGATGACTTTGTCTCACTTCGTCCAAATCCGTGGACGATCGGTTAATGAAGTTGCCGAAGGAATCGGGTGATGGAATGAAATGGACTGTGAAATTCCATACACCGATAAAACCTATCATAATATTTTCTAGCAAATGAAAAACTCAAGTGAGAGAGAGAATGAGGAGAGAGAGAGGGCAAGCCATATATAGCAAGAGGGAGGTGACCGTAGGAGAAGGGGGTGACCTTATGCATAAAGCTTATCATAAAGAAAATATCTTAAGGAAAACAAAAAGCTTTAATAACAAAGCATGAGTCATTATGCATTAATTGAACCATTAAAGCAACCAATGAAAATCCAGCACCAACTAATCCTAGTCACCTCATCTAGAAACTTCTAGAAGAATCCACACTCATCTCAAGAAAAGATAAATCCGTCTTTAACCGAATGTTAAAAGACGGCTGATAGAAAACTGGAAACTAGCAACTTCCAAAAGTGATCCTGAAACGACTTTCAGGATAACCCCGAAACTGTATAAATATACCCGCATTTGTATTACGACCGAATACAAATGCAACTGAGACAAAGATATTATACCTACTCAATATAATACTTGGATCCGGCTTAAACCAAAGTTGACCAGTATCACCTGTCCGAAAATCGATACGTGCGTAAACGCACGTGCATTTTCCGAACCCTGCCATAAAACCATACGGCCTCTACAACGTTTCGCCCGAACTTGGGAAACTGTCTGTGGGGGACTCCAATGACTCGTCAGTACCCTGACAGTGGGTTTAACCACAAACCGTCAGCGGCACTAGCTATGCGTAACGGCTGCACACGGACTGACCTCAAGGGAGGCCGATGAGCACACTCAAGGGAGGCCGATGAGTGAACTCATCCAGAAACCCTACTGAGCCTAACAGTGACAATGTATATACAGTCCGGTCCGTTCGTCAATGAGTATCGCATATCCGCCTAGGGGACTAGTAACGTCAGATCCCCAACAGCAGTATAAGTCGTGTCGGAGTGAAGCCTCAATACATCCTGAGATACTACTGGAGTACCTACCAGTAAATCTCCTACCATGGCCATGGATTTGTGTAATGGCTCTCCTAGACACAGCACGACCTCGCCCCCAATACCGGGAGAGACGAATCCCCTGCCGATCCGCTCACGTGCCTCCATATGGCTCGGGACTGTACCCAAAAGCTACCTGTTTGCACGACTCCTTTGAGCCGTGGTAGGGTAGAAATCAAAGCACAGTGGGAACTCACACGAGACAAATGACGACCTCAGGTCGATGAACTAACCTGTACACATGTCACCAGGGAACTGCTATCTGACGGTAGATATAATACTAACTAGCAGATTCCCGGCGAGTCCTGTCCGGTGTACTCATAACCCAATGAGCACCTGTATACATCTTAGGTGATCCAACTGACACCAGTGGCTTGTGAGACCGGCCACCGCCCCTCGTCGGGGTCTCGACTGTACACACTAGTCTACTCCGGAGTATCGATGCCCTGTCTCGAAACTCCCACGACTAGGGACCACAATTAAGGATATGCATATAAACTACCCAACTCTCACGTATATGATCGCCATCATACTGTTGGTAGTAAAGCAAGATCCTAAGGGCTCTATCAAAGTGTAACATGCAATCAGTCACCTGAACATGTACACGACTGATAAAGGCAAACCAGATAGCATACTATCATCTCGAGTAAGACTGTCCTACCGGTATAGGTCCTCCGCAATCATTGCAATCACGTACCTGCGATCCAATAATTGACTATGAGGGCACTATCTCCAACAATCTCCCACTTGCACTCAAGGCTAATATTGCGATGTCGACTACTCACAGCCCGTGTGAAACCGAACATCCAACTCCTCTACTAATCAGTTTCACAAAGCCCGTTTGTAAAACTATTGTGTTCGAGAAATAGCCTCAGTGAGTGGATCCGCCTAGAAGTATCTTTCTATATCTCTCTTAATCTCAAGTTCGCGGAGAAAACCATCTCCCGAATTGAGTAATACCTGTCTTAGAACATGTCTGGATATCTGATGGGACCTTAGTTCATAAATGAACTCCATATCCAAACTTCTTAGACAGAATCGATCACTGAACCTAATCAGTATCGGGCACCTTGCTTCCCACAGTATCCTCTTGGACCACCTGTCCATAATACTGTCCCTCTTCGTCAGAGGGAAAAACTAAAACTCTGACAGTCACTCTGTCATCCACGTCACCTTTGAAGCCTGGAATGATAATCGTCTTCCGAAGGAGGCTGCCGTCATCAAATCCGTAGAACATGTACTTATGTTCTAAAACCGCTTCCTTATGTTTCTCCAGGATTGGATTAATACAAACTTATTGCATCTAGTGCAAAAACAACATCTGGTGTGGTACTTGACATCTCATGATTGACTCAATTGCCTAAGCAAGTGATCTGCCAATCATGCATATCCCTCTCCCCTTTAGTCTGTAAGACACCTTTAGAGAGGGTGACTCCATCTCCTGCAGGTACACCACCATGCTAGGAGTCAACTATTCCAAAAACCATTAGAATATCTGTCAAAGTACCCACATTGGGAAACTACCCAAAACCAGATCTAAAACCATAGATCTAGAAACCAAAATGTTAAAAATTATATCCATATCCTGTCTGGAGAAACAACTGTGTGACGACCATAGTACAACCGATCGTAGTATAGGAATTTTACTTCCCACTCTGTGTATGTCATCCAGATACCATGACATCACACCCTACTACCTCCTTAACTGATCCATCTCCTATTCTGATTGAAGTCAAACCCATGACTGTCACATCAAAATTAGATGATCTATCTCCGCTATAACTGCTCTAGTCTATAAATAGACATAAGCTACTTGCCCACCATGCTTCCGTTGCTCCCACTGACTATGACAACCCTCCTACCGGGTCTCATAACTTGGGACAACAGTAGTGTCAAGTCTGGGTAGATAAGAACCTCCCTGTCACCGTCCTTGAGGATACCTGAGTACCTCTTGGGCGTCTTAGGTTACCTACCATACCTGCGGAGTGGCTATTGGAATGTCAAACCTGATTGAATGTATAGGTCCTATTAAATTTTCCGTAATCGTTCGCGGTTCTGGAATCACTTCCAGTTCTACCATACTCCCACTACTGTTTTCTGAAAAAGATCCATTTTTACTAAAACTGTGGCGAGTCAAGAACAATATCACTATTGATCTTCCAAATGGTAGAATATCAACCCTCGTCATAGCCAGGGTCAACCCACAAACAGCCACTACAGAAACGTGCCTTGAGTTATCCAGTGTCTGGTTTTAAGCATAAGCTGGACAACTCCCCGTACCTTAATATCTTTTAAGGTACGAACTATTCTATATCCAATATAGAAACTTTGGCACTAATTTAATTTGAACCAAGATTCAAATCATGCAGCTGTCTCCAGTGCATATCAACTTAATGGAAAAAGGCTAATCAGCATTACTCAACTTAGGAATCCATCCAATTATGAGCAACCTGAAAGAGAAACACGTTTCTCAAAACCATCACTATCATCTGAATACCAATCACAAGAATCTACATCTTCGATCTCTTTGAAGAATCCCGATACTTGTGATACCTGGTTCTCTACTTTATTCTTATACCCACAACTTCTCAAAACTTAGACCTTGTATTTCTACGAAACACTCGTCTAAATACTAGAGAAGTTATAAGTAAATAGAACATAGTACGAGGACCTACCCCTTTGTCCTGATGGACACTGGACAACATACAATACTCTGTATAAGTCCGCTGAGTTGAACAACTCATAACCTGTGCGTTGTAGGTGGAAAACTGTACCCTGGCGATTTCCTCAAATATCACCAATTACAACGAATTCCGATATAATGAGGATGATCACCTAATTCCCAATATCTTACTCCCACTCATCATCTGTAAAACCATACAGATATGAGAATGAAACCTGGTAAATACATACCCTTGGAGTAAGTGTCTAATCGGGAAAACAGTTTTTCTTTTAACAATGCACTGAAACATGAAAATGTTTCGTAGGGGTATCCTGGTATTCATAGCAATGCCTCTTCCATAATCCAATTCATGACTTCAACCGTATATTTTATTGCCGTCTCTCCAAATCCCTTTATTTGTCTTTAGTCGTTACCTTCTGTACACCATCGTTAGGCTAAATGGTTTTCTTCCTTCCCTACCGTTCAGCACCAGCCTATGGTTTGGAAGAAGACTATCCAGTAAGCATAATAGGTGTACCCTCCTAAACCAAGGAGTACTCGCATCTCGAGAGAAGGTGACGATAAAAGACAACTGAATAATACCTTATTCTTTTAAAGGTGAAATAGGAGTGGCGATGAAGTACGCGGTTTTGGTCGTGAATGATATCAGTCGCAATTTACTTTGCCCTCTTTCTAATCCCTTTATTTTGTCTTTACATATTACCTTCTTCACACCCTACTTAGGCTAATTGGTTTTCTTCATTCCCTACCTTTCGGCACCAGCCTATGGTTTGGAATAAGACTATCCAATAAGCGTAATAGGTGTACTCTCCTAAACCAAGGAGCTCTCGCAACCTGAGAGAAGGTGATAATAAAAGACAACTGAATAAACCAATTCTATTTCTCCTGAACCTGGATCCATCCTTGAAGAAGTCCCTTCGAGTTCGTATATAACCATACGATGGATCTATCCAATGGAAGTGGATATCCGTAGTAATACGGGTGTTCTGAGAAATGCAAAGGGTAAAAGAAGGAGTGGCAATGACTTATGCAACATAGACAATCCAAAAGCCAGTATTTTAAGAAGGTTCGGTCAACCTGGTCACTGAGTCATAGTCTAGGGTCGGTCAAAGGTCGCTGCCAAAGAGAGAGAGAGAAAAGAAACACTCTGCGTGCACTCTAACCTAGATCAGAATGGTCATCATTTTATCTAATCCGGAAACCTTCCACTGTCCTGTCAAATTCTCCTCCAAACCTAAAGAAGAATCAATCGGGATCACCCGAAGAGTAAACCAACTCATCAGTGGTAATCGGGATCCAACTCTCATCGCATGATAACGTGATGGAATGCATCCACGTTACTCATACTCCAGAAGGTATGCGAATACTTGGCAAGTTTCAGTTTCTTTAGAAACTCCCGATAAAGTTTTTGCCCCATGCTCTTATGATCGTGACTAAGGGCCAGCCCACCATAAGTCACATGTCAAGTTCTTCCCATCATTATCTTGTTAATTTGAACCCACCCGTACTCGCCCTTGACTAAGGGCCAACAAGGCTGTACGACTGTCCCAAACCAACTCATCTATCTATGCAACATGTGAACACCCCAGCAGCTACCAATCACTATGTCCTAGCTAAGGGCTAGACCAACATAGCTTGAATACTACTGACCATCCATATGGAATGACGGAGGGCTACGGCTGGTTTTTGGCGGAAAACCTTTAGCGTAGTGAACTTGATATCGCTGAAGGAACCTGATAGCTTATTAAAATATAGTGGCGAAAACCTTTTGCTAAAGAGGTCACTCCCGGTAAAGGGATCTCGGCTCTTTCCTCGTGGAATGAGGTGCAGGATATTCCACTGAATACCGCTATGCAAAGCAACTTGTAATCGACTATAGTGAAGTTATTACTCTGACGCAAACTTCTGCCCAAGGAGTCAGTCCCGGTGAAGGGATATCGGCCCTTGCCCCGTCGAATGAGGTGCAGGATATTCCACTGAATACCGCTATGCATAACAAAAGGAAACGTCTTTGCAATAACACTTTTTAAATTTGTTCCAACAACTGTATATAGGTTTGTTTTACTTTGCGTTGATCAGAATCAACGCAGTCCCATCATTCAATCACACCAGAAAAGAACGAAAATAAAATGTACGTATATGCCATCCGCATTCGTTACTGGGTCCCGTCATCACTCGTTAGGTTACTTAACTAACGACAGAGCGGGGACTGCACTAGCGCGGGTGTAAAACATATACAACATCTAATAGTATATAAACCAATATACAATAATCGCTCCAGGCGTGATAGTATGCAACATTACAGAAAAGTAATAAGCATCACAGAACAATACAGATATCTGGGATCCCCGGGTTTCACAGAGCCGCTGCTGAAACCCGACGTTCCCCTGTCGTGTGGATAGCCTGTGCAATGAAACCTAGACCCCTACGGGTGCGGCAAGTTACCCGCCAAAACCTGAAGCGAGGCAGCCCCCTACAGCATAGTGAATGGACCACCCTGCACTCCACGGAATCCGGTAATCTTGGGCACCCCTCCTTGGGTCAACCTGTACCCCCTACGAGTGCGGCGAATAGTCTGCCAATTCTAGAGTGGGACCCCTCTGCCTCTCAAAGCCATGAGATGCGGACCCGTTGCCCCCCAGAACCCGGCTATCCGTGCACTCCGTCGCGGGGCAAAACCTAGTACAGTAATGAAAAATAGTACAATAGGTACATCGACCGCAACCTGGTCGTGCCCCAAAAAGAATATTATACAACAGGCAGTGACGGCAGTCCACAAGTTGGACGCTCGCCCCGCAATATCAAATGTACAAATAAACACAAACTGTACTACCATTGCACACTGCTATCCACCACGACAAATCCGCAACATCACAGCACAACACAGAACATCAACGCGAATGTCACGTTCGCAAACCCGTCTAAAAGAACTATAGCAATCAGACGCGGTTTACCGATCAAATGACATTCCCGGTCGGAGATATAATGTAAGCACTGTAAACTAACATGTTTAAATTTCGATCGACCAAAGACCAAATATCAAAAAGTGGGCCCCACTGCTTACTGGTGAACAGTAACAAAACCTGGGCCAAAACGATATTTATCAAAAACCCCAAAATCCAACAGAGAACACACAGAAAAATTTTGGTGCACTGATCCCCTAGAACGGCCGCGGATGCGCGGCCAACCCATGGGTTTGGCCGCTAATCCGCGGCGATCTGGTGAGATTGCGTGCCCAAATTTTGTCCGTACGCTTAAAAAACCCTTCACGGATTTTTAAGATATGCAGAATTAATTTCTGAGACCATTTAAAAACAACAGAAACTGTCGAGCTAGGATTTTGCCGTTTTTGATTTTCGGTTCGATCGATGTTTTGAACACGTTAGCACAAGTTAGTATAGCAAAATGGTTAGTCTCTGATACCACTGTAAGTCTACGCTAGCGCCCCGGCAGTCTACAGACGCCAAATGCGGAACAAAAACTTTTAAACTGGCGCTATCGTATACTTTAACCCGGATCTGCCATTATTGCTAAACTAACAAACTGTAAAGAGTGTAGAATGGTTATACCGAACGATCCGAGTCCTTCGTTCTTCAACCATCATCCCACGCTCCGTTGCGGCTGCTCCGATCTCGTCGATCTCCGATATCTTCGTCGAGGTGGCACCACATGATCGATTCTTTAAACGGGCTCCCGCCTCTGACTCGAGGCAACTCGATCGTCAAATTTGCTAAAAGAGACGACCAAGATTGTTGTAGAGAATGAGTAGATGACTTTGTCTCACTTCGTCCAAATCCGTTGACGATCGGTTAATGAAGTTGCCGAAGGAATCGGGTGATGGAATGAAATGGACTGTGAAATTCCATACACCGATAAAACCTATCATAATATTTTCTAGCAAATGAAAAACTCAAGTCAGAGAGAGAATGAGGAGAGAGAGAGGGCAAGCCATATATAGCACGAGGGAGGTGACCGTAGGAGAAGGGGGTGACCTTAAGCATAAAGCTTATCATAAAGAAAATATCTTAAGGAAAACAAAAAGCTTTAATAACAAAGCATGAGTCATTATGCATTAATTGAACCATTAAAGCAACCAATGAAAATCCAACACCAACTAATCCTAGTCACCTCATCTAGAAACTTCTAAAAGAATCCACACTCATCTCAAGAAAAGATAAATCCGTCTTTAACCGAATGTTAAAAGACGGCTGATAGAAAACTGGAAACTGGGAACTTCCAAAAGTGATCCTGAAACGACTTTCAGGATAACCCCGAAACTGTATAAATATACCCGCATTTGTATTACGACCGAATACAAATGCAACTGAGACAAAGATATTATACCTACTCAATATAATACTTGGATCCGGCTTAAACCAAAGCCGACCAGTATCACCTGTCCGAAAATCGATACGTGCGTAAACGCACGTGCATTTTCCGAACCCTGCCATAAAACCATACGGCCTCTACAACGTTTCGCCCGAACTTGGGAAACTGTCTGTCGGGGACTCTAATGACTCGTCAGTACCCTGGCAGTGGGTTTAACCACAAACCGTCAGCGGCACTAGCTATGCGTAACGGCTGCCCACGGACTGACCTCAAGGGAGGCCGATGAGCACACTCAAGGGAGGCCGATGAGTGAACTCATCCAGAAACCCTACTGAGCCTAACAGTGACAATGTATATACAGTCCGGTCCGTTCGTCAATGAGTATCGCATATCCGCCTAGGGGGCTAGTAACGTCAGACCCCCAATAGCAGTATAAGTCGTGTCGGAGTGAAGCCTCAATACACCCTGAGATACTACTGGAGTACCTACCAGTAAATCTCCTACCATGGCCATGGATTTGTGTAATGGCTCTCCTAGACACAGCACGACCTCGCCCCCAATACCGGGAGAGACGAATCCCCTGCCGATCCGCTCACGTGCCTCCATATGGCTCGGGACTGTACCCAAAAGCTACCTGTTTGCACGACTCCTTTGAGCCATGGTAGGGTAGAAATCAAAGCACAGTGGGAACTCACACGAGACAAATGACGACCTCAGGTCGATGAACTAACCTGTACGCATGTCACCAGGGAACTGCTATCTGACGGTAGATATAATACTAACTAGCAGATTCCCGGCGAGTCCTGTCCGGTGTACTCATAACCCAATGAGCACCTGTATACATCTTAGGTGATCCAACTGACACCAGTGGCTTGTGAGACCGGCCACCGCCCCTCGTCGGGGTCTCGACTGTACACACTAGTCTACTCCGGAGTATCGATGCCCTGTCTCGAAACTCCCACGACTAGGGACCACAATTAAGGATATGCATATAAACTACCCAACTCTCACGTATATGATCGCCATCATACTGTTGGTAGTAAAGCAAGATCCTAAGGGCTCTATCAAAGTGTAACATGCAATCAGTCACCTGAACATGTACACGACTGATAAAGGCAAACCAGATAGCATACTATCATCTCGAGTAAGACTGTCCTACCGGTATAGGTCATCCGCAATCATTGCAATCACGTACCTGCGATCCAATAATTGACTATGAGGGCACTATCTCCAACAAAACACATGTCTAAGAACTAGAGAAGTTAAAAGTAAACAGAATATAGTATGAGGACCAACCCCTCTGTCCTAATGGACACTGGACAACATACAATACTCTGTATAAGTCCGCTGAGTCTAACAACTCTTTCACTGTGAGTCGTAGGTTGAAAACTGTACTTATGGTTAAGAAGAATTACACCGCTGTTTAATGCTCCTTACCTAACCATCCACTGATACAGGTAAATGTCATCGACATAATATCAAAAGGTATATCTCACTCTATGAAAATAGACGTACAGATATATCAATTTGAAATTGGTGCACAACAGCGGATATTCAAAACCAAATATTTGCCGACCGGCAAACAGCCCAGATGATCTCCTCAAATATCACCGATTACAATGAATACCGATATAATGAGGATGATTACCCTATTCCCAATAACTTACTCCCACTCATCATCTGTAAAACCATACAGATGTGAGAATCAAACCTGGTAAATACATACCCTGGAGCAAGTATCTAATCGGGAAATCAGTTTTCTTTTAACATTACACAGTGAAACTGAAACATTGAAATGTTTCGGTGGGGTATTCCGGTATTCTTAGTAATGCCTCTACCATTATCCAGATTCACAACTATAACCGTACAATTCTTTGCCACCTCTCCAAATCCCTTTATATGTCTTTAGTCATTACCTTCTGCACACCCCTTAGGCCAAATGGTTTTCTTCCTTCCCTACCGTTCGGCACCAGCCTATGGTTTGGAAGAAGACTATCCAATAAGCATAATGGGTGTACTGTCCTAGTCCTAGGAGCACTCGCAATGCGAGAGAAGGTGAAGATAAAAGACAACCGAATAAACCTTATTCCTATTTCTCCTGGACCAGAGTCCATCCCCGAACTGGAACAAGTTCCTTTCGAGTTTGTATATAACCATACGATGGAGTATCCAATAAACTGTGGATCTTCGTAGTGATACGGAGTGTCCTGGAGAAATACAAAGGTGATTTAGGATTGGCTAAGAAATACTTGGTTCGGTCGTGAATAGCAGTCGTAATTTACTTTGCCCTCTTACTAATCCCTTGCTTTGTCTTAATCTTAATACCTTCTGCACACCGTTTAGGCTAATTGGTTTTCTTCATTCCCTACCGGTCGGCACCAGCCTAAGGTTTGGAAGAAGACTATCCATTTGCGTAATAGGTGTACTATCTCCTAAACCAAGGAGTACTCGCAATGAGAGAAGGTGAAAAGAAAAGACAACTAAATAATCCTATTTGTTTTCTCCAGAACCAGAAACCATCCTCGAAGTCCTTCGAGTTCGTATATAACCATACGATGGTTTTGTCCAATGGAAGTGGACGTTCGTAGTAATACGGGGTGTCCTGGAGAAAAGGGTAAAAGTAGGAGTGGCAATGAGGTTTGCAACTCAGACAATCCAAAAGCCAGTGTTAAGAAGGTTCGGTCAACTTGGTCACTGAGTCATAGTCCAGGGTCGGGTCAATGGTCGCTGCCAGAGAGAGAGAAAAGAAACACTCAGCGTGCACTCTAACCTAGATCAGAATGGTTATCACTTTATCTAATCAGGAAACCTCCCACTGTACCTCAAATTCTCCTCCAAACCTGAAAGAAGAATTAGTCGGGGTCACCCGAGGAGTAAACTAACTCATCAGTGGGAATCGGGATCCAACTATCATCGCATGATAACTTGACGGAATCCACTCAAGTCACCACACTCCAAAAGGTATGCGCATGCCTGGCAAGTTTCAGTTCTTTTGAAACTCCCGATGTGATTTTTACCCCTAGGACTCAAGTGACCTTGACGGAGTCAACAAATCAAAGAGTCCTAGTCAAGTTCAACCCGTCATTATCTGGATTGCATTAAACCCACCCGTTCGTGCCCTTGACGGAGTCAACAAGGCCGCACGACTGTCCTAACCAATCCCATTTATGCAACAAACAAGCACCACTTAGCTACCGTACACTACGCCTTGACGGAGTCAACAAACGCAGCACGAATACTAAATAATACCCATAAGAAATGACGGAGGGCTACGAATGGTTTTTGGCGAAAAACCTTTAACGTAAAGAACTTGATATCGTTGAAGGAACTGCATAGCCTTTTTTTAGAAAATATAGTGACGAAAACCTTTACTAAAGAGGTCACTCCCGGTGAAGGGATCTCGGCTCTCTCCCCGTAGAATGAGGTGCAGGATATTCCAACTGAATACCACGATGCAAAGCAAAAGTAATCGGCTATAGTGAAGTTAATGCCCTGACGCAAACTTCTGTCCAAGGGGTCACTCCCGATGAAGGGATCTCGGCCCTTGCCTCGTCGACTGAGGAGCAGGATATTCCAAATGAATACCACGATGCAAAACAAAAGTGAACGTCCTTGCAATAACAGCTTTTTGAAAAAGTGTTCCAACAACATCAGAATAGGTTTGTTTATCTTGCATTGATCCGAATCAACGCAGTCCCATCAATTGATCACACCACAAAGAACGAAAATATACTGATGTACGTATATGCCATCCGCATTCGCCACTGGGTCCCGTCATCACCCGTTAGGTTACTTAACTAACGACAGAGCGGGGACTGGACTAGCGCGGATGCAAAACATCTACAACATCTACTAATATATATACTAATATATTATATTCGCTCAAGGCGTGATAACAATGCAACATCACAGAAATGTACAGCATCACAGAACAATACAGATATCTGGAAGCCCCGGGTTTCACAGAGCCGCTGCTGAAACCTGACGTTCCCCTGGTCGTGTGGATAGCCTGTGCAATGAAATACTAGACCCCTACGGGCGCGGCAAGTCACCCGCCAAAACCTGAAGCGAGGCAGCCCCCTTCAGCACCGTGAATGGACCACCCAGCACTTCACGGAATCTGGTAACTTGGGCACCCCTCCTGGGTCAACCTGTACCCCCTACGAGTGCGGCGAATAGCCCGCCAATCCTAGAGTGAAGCCCCCTCCGTCTCAATGCCAAGAGATGCAGGCCCGTTGCCCTCTAGAACCCGGCTATCCGTGCACCCCTCCGCGGGGTAATCCTAGTACAGAAAGTAAAAATATACATACAACGGGTACATCGACCGCAACCAGGCCGTGCCCCAAAAGAATAATACAAACAGGCAGTGACGGCTGTCCACATGTCTGACGCTCGCCCCGCAATATCAAATGTACATATAAAACAAAACTGTACTAGCATTGCATCCAGGCTATCCCCCACGACCGATCCGCAACAACACAGCATAAACATAGAACATCAACGTGAAAGTCACGTTCGCAAATCCGTCTAACCGGGCTATAGCAGTTAGACAGGATTTACCGATCAAGTGACATTCACGGTCGCAGATATAATGTAAATACTGTGAAATAATGTGTTTAAAATATCCAATCGATCAAAAATTAACAAGTGGGCCCCCAAGTAATACTGTAGCACTCACAGAAATTCTGGGCCCAATTTTAATATTCCAAAACCCCTATCTTAAGCCCAAAAGCCCACTGCAAAAAATTGGCAAATTGAAACCAATATACTGCGGCGGAACCGCGGCATACAAGGGGTCATTGCCGCGGTTCCGCGGTCCTATAAAGGGATCAGTGTACTAAATTTTCGCAGTTTGCTTAGAATTTCATGTACATCAGTTTTCTACAACCTGAAAAATTTTTCGAGCCCGGAAAAAATCGACAGAAAACTAATGCATGCAAAATGTGGTTTTTGGAATTTTGGTCGATCGGATAAGTAAAACACATTAGAACAAGTTAGGCAAGGTTAATGGCGTGTCTCTGATACCATGTTGCGCCACGGCAGCGCCCCGGCCGTCTATCCGAGGCCAAAATGCGGAATCAAAATTTTCATAACTTTTACACTGGCGCTACCGCGGACAATACACCCGGATCGTAACCATTAACCGATACTAGCAAACAAGAGAAGGGGTGAGAGATATACCGAGTGATCCGAGTCCTCCGGTCTTCTCGTCGTCGTCCCGATCTCCCGCGGAAACTCCGGTCTTCGCATCCTTGCCGGAAGGGCACCACATCGTCTGCATCTTTTACGGGCTCCCACCTCAATACCGAGGCAACTCGGGCGCGAAGTTGGCTGGCCGACGCGTCCAAGATTTGCTGTAGAATGTGTAGGGTTGAAGCTATGTCTCATTTGGGGTTTGTTGCCTTTGAAGATGATGGAGGAATCAAGATAAGAAAAATGGTGCTTGCATTTTTCTTGACATGAAAAGAGATCAAAAACTACACTCTCAAAAATGAAGCTCTCATCTTCTTTCTTCTCTCAAATGTCTTCAACCATTTCATAATCAGAATGGTGGAGAAAGGAATTACATAAGCAAGAGGGAGGTGAGTGTAAGAAAAGAGAGAGGGTGACCATATCCTAACACCATCATAACAATCTCACATCATCTTTCAACTCATTTCTAATCTTAATAAAGCAAGAGATGATGAAGGAAAAGAATGGTATCTAAAGATGCTATCATAATTAACACATATGCAAGAAACCCCCTCCTCAAATGTAATTTGCAAAACTGCAAATTACCCCCTCCATCAGAAAAGTCCGGCCGGGAAAGAACAAAGGAAAACCGGCCGGAACGGAATGCAAACTGGCAACTCCAGAAAACTGGTCCCGTAATAAATTACAGGAAAACCCCGATACTGTGCATACACACCCGCATCTGTATTCCGTCCGGATACAAATGCAATGAGACAAAATCTACACTGTACTAAACTAGGATCCGGCTTAAACCAAAGACGGCTAGTAATATCCGTTCGATCCTGATCCGTGCAATACCGCTCGTATCTGATCGAACCCTGCCATATAACCATACGGCCACTAGTACTAACCGTCCGATCTTGATCCGTGCAATACCACACGTATCTGATCGGACCCTGCCATATCTCCATACGGCCTCTACAGCGTTTCGCCCGAAAGATTGAGTAACTGAAAATGTGGTGGACTCTAAAGACTCGTCAATACTATGGCTGTGGATTTAACCACTAGCACGTCAGAGGTATTAGCCAATACGTGACGGGCCACCAGCTATTGACCGAAAGGGACGTCGATGAGCGAACTCATCCTGACACCCTACTGAGCCTGTCAGTGACAATATCCGTACAGTCCGGTCCGTTCGTCTATGAGCATCGCATGTCGGGCCTAGGGGGTTGGTAAAAGTCAGACCCCCAAAAGCGGTACAAGTCGTGTCGGAGTGTAGCCCAGAACGCCCTGAGATACTACTGGAATACCTACCAGTAAACCTCCTGCCTCGGCCGAGGGCTTTGCGTAATGGCTCCCCTAGACACAGCGCGACCTCACCCCCAATACCGGGAGAGACGAACCCCTGAAGATCCGCTCATTGCCTCCATGTGGCTCGGGACTGTACCCAACTAAAACCTGTTTGCACGACTCCTTTGAGCCGTGGTAGGGTAGTAATCAAAGTACAGTGGGAACTCACACGAGACAAATGACGATCCTCAGGTCGATGAACTAACCTGTACACATGTCACTAGGGAACTGCTATCTGACGTCAGGTATAAGACCAACTAGCATGTTCCCGGCGAGTCCTGTCCGGTGTACTCATAACCCAATGAGCACCTGTATACATCTTAGGTGAACCAACTGACACCAGTGGCTTATGAGACCGGCCACCGCCCCTCGTCGGGGTCTCGACTGTATACACTAGTCTACTCTGGAGAATCGATGCCCTGTCTCGAAACTCCTACGACTAGGGACCTTTTAAGGATGTGCTTATAGACTACCAGCTCCAACGTATATGATCGCCATCATACTGCAGGTAGTCAAGCAAGAATCCTAGGGGCTCTATCAACGTGTAATAGCGACATGTCAGGTCACCTAAAGCAGTACACGATGATAAAGATAAACCGGATAGCATACTATCATCTCGAGTAAGACTGTCCTACCGGGATAGGTCCTCCCTCAATCATTGCAATCACGTGCCTGTGATCCAATAATTGACTCTGAGAGCACTATCTCCAACAATCCTACCATGGGGTTTAGGATGAGGTTGGGGTCACTTTTTGTGATGGGAGTATGAGGTTTGGTTGTGGTTTTTAGGTTGGCCATGGGTGGTAGAGGAGGTGGAGGGATGAGGATGAAGGAGATGAGAAGAATAAAGAAGAGGAATGAAGTGAAAGAAAAAGATAATGAGCCATGAGTGTGTAGAAACTTCTCTCGCCCTCTCTCTTTCCCTCTCTCTCATCAAAATATCTTTTCTTTTCTTTTCTTTTTATTTTTAAAACAAAACCAAAAACCATATAATTACAAATGAAGACATGGTTCAAATAATATGTAACAAGTGTTTCAACATGTCATGTTGCATGATATAATACATAAACAAAATTAATGCATAATTAGTAAAATATTAATCAAGTTTAATATTAACTTGCATACAATTAATTTTATAATAATTTATAAAATGTCCAAATCAGATAAATTATTTCAAAATCAATAAGTCATATTAATTTTCCAAACTATCGGTATTAATTATACCATTTCATTAAAACTAATTCCCATACTTTAATAATATTCATGAAATTCATTATTTTAATTATTTAAATTCCCCAAAAATAATATTTTATTTTCTGAAATGTTACAATCTTCCCCCCTTAAATAAATTCTGTCTCCGAATTTAAATTTAAACCCCCAAATACTAGAACATTTCTGCAAGACAATCAAGTCGTCGGGACTCCGAAATCACGAATACATAAAACGTATCATAGCGCAATGCAAGCGCATGAAAACGAGTGCAAAACTCAAATTCAAACTCCGTCAAGCACACGCAGTAATCGGAGTTATGACGAAAATACAAATGTCAAAATCCATTACGAAAATCAAATACGATATAATTTGGACTTTAACATATATATATTACGCATCTTCGTGAAATCGTCAAAACAACTGAATAATAGTGCATGCCAAATCCTTGTCAAATCGCCGTACGATGCGCAAATCACGGCACAAATAGCGGACGTGCATTATAAAGAAAATAGCTATATATATATATATATATCCTTTATTTAACATATACATCCCGCCTTTTTGAAACTGATTTTAGAATGGTTTTCTTTTAAAGTTTCGTATCACCATGGACAGGTAGGAAAATATTGAGCCTATAGCTCTTTTGAAATCCCTTCCGTAAATATCGATGCATGCAAAATACTCAGATACTGTCCTCAGACTAGTCCTTCTCGGTTCTTAAACCATGTAGTATATATCATAAAAACATGCTGCTAAAAAAGAAATCAATCCTAAAAATGTATACAAAGAATGCCATGTGCGTTTGGTGCGTACGGAAATCGAAATCAAATGCGGGTGCCACGGATGTGCACAGAAACAAAACTAAGTACAACGTGTGTGCACGAAAATATTTGTCAAGTGCAACAGGTGTGCATGACAACAATATCAGGTGCATCTGATATGCACGAAGAATCTCGATTTAGTGCATCTGGTGTGCGCAAAATCACATCTAGTGCGCCAAGTGTGCGCAAATATCTCAATCAAGTGCACGAGGTGCACAAAACATAAATCCAGTGGACTAGGGTGCACGAAAACAAATATTGAATATCAAAATCGAAGTCAACGGTATACGACATACGCCAAATCAAATCAAGTATACCGCGGTATATAAGCTCATAAACATGTGCATCTGTGCGCACAAAACCATATAAAATTACTGAAAGTGGGTGTAAACTACACCGAATGCATAGGTCGAATCATGTGCATAGTATATGCATGAAATCAAATCAACATCTCGGAATGCGTAAAAATCAAAATCAAGTGCAATGGGTATGCACAAAAACGAATATCAGTACAACTGATACATGAAATACGAATCAAGTGCAACTGTGGTGCACATAGGAAATATCAATCATGAAACAAATCACCAAAATACCGAAATCAAAATGATGAAAATGTGATATCCGAATCACCATTGCGCAATTTACAATAACCGCCGTCGAGGTGCCCTTCCTTCAATGTCGAAGGGTGCCGGTGCATCCAAGCTGCCAGATAAAGAATATCTACTTGCCTCATGCCTATGGTCTAGTGTCCTCTGCTCTTAGATCCTCGTTTCGCTCTGCGGATTACCAGTTACATGACTCCTCGGCTCGAAAGCCCGATTCAGAGTAATGACAGAAACAATTCCGCTCCGGTGCTTCTCTGAAGATCTCCTGACCAATTAACATGGTCACTCGTAATGTATCACGTCAATGACGGCAATCTCTGGCTAACTGAGTGAGCACGATAAACTCGATCCTAGTCATAGTCATTATCGTGAAGTACTCCCGAATGATCCTGTCAGGGTCTGTTCCCAATCTCATCTCTGCAGGACTGCCCGGAAGTTGTCACTCTTTACTTAATCTGTTTCTCGTTCTGAGACAGTTGCATTCTCATCATGATCTTTCTCTAGAAAGGTGTCAGTATTCAACTCCTCTGCATACGTATTAAGTCTCTAACATCAACGGAGAGGAACAACAACTCGCTAAGATCTTGCACGAACCTCTTACTCCGCTTCCCTTCAATATGGACCAATTCGGAATCATCCTTTTGTAGTTGTATGGATTGCGCTCCAATTGGCTATAGTCATATCCAGAGTCTCTTTCGAAGCTACGAACTCGGCATCTCCAATATCCTGTAGAAGGAATCTGGCCAATACGTCATCGGGGACTCGTCCAAGTCATCAAAGTATTGTGCTTTCTCTCGTCCTTTCTCGATCGACTCACAACACGCCTTTGTGAGGTCCTCTTATAGCCGAAGATAGTCAAGTTGATGACCTCGCATCGGAGCATCAAAATGAACAAACTGTCCTAGCCATTCATCCAAGGGTGACTAGCGGTCTTCTATCACATCTCCGTATATAAACTCATGCTGCATTAGCTTCTGAAGTCTAGGGGCGATATTTATCAAACTCAGCAATAGCTGACTCATCTGTCCGCACGGTAGACAACACACAAATCTTCTGGAGTAGACGGTACATTAACAGTCTTCACAATCTGGCTGACCTCTAGCAATGGCCCGATCATCTGGTGTAGATCTCGAACGCTCGTGTCAACAGGAAATCATAGTAAAACAATATATCAATGCGTTCGTGTGTCACCGGAATACATCTTGATCATTCCTCGTTCCTGACGAGCTCGCTCTGACCGCAGCTCTTTCTGCTCTTATAACCAATGTAACAGAAATCACAATCCGATATCAATGAGGATAGATCATAGGAACGAATGGAAATACAGTGCATAAGAAAAGTACATCCTAAGGCTACTTAAGAGAAGTAGCGTATCATAAGTATGCTGCGGAACATACATATGGTACATCACTCTACTTAAGTCACCAACTCCATCAACCAAGGTCAACCTACACGATGAAAGTTCGGGTTTAATACCCCCTCAATCAAGTCTAAGTTCCGTAAGGTCAAGCATAGGTTCCGAAATATATATACGCCTTAGACTCCGCATAGTCAAACCTAGACTCCGCATAGTCAAACCTAGATTCGAACCAAGGTTAAACCTAACGCTCTGATACCAACTTTTTCATGACCCGAAAAAGGCACGTGACTGGCACTTGAATCATGTGAAGTCTACAGTACCCCACCTAATTCAAGTAAGCCAAAAGCCCAGAAATCTAAATCTTTTTAGGGAAAATAGTGGAGGTGAAGTTTTGAAATAAAGGTTTATGAAATCAGGTTCTATCTTTAAAACATAAGTAATATCATATGAAAAACAATGTTTTGTAACTATCTTGAAAACATGTTTCGTCGTTTGAAATTTTGGCAGCACCTCCTTTGTATATTTTAAACCGAAAAAATACAAGCAATAATAATAATAGTCATCCCCAAGCGGGAGTTAGCTCTTCGTCAATTGGCGGAAACAACCACGCAATGATATAAATATACAACGCCGAAAGCGAGGATCAAAACACAGAAAGAAAGCAAAGAAACTAAAGCATCAACAAGAAACCAAAACAATAATGAATACATAAGCGTGGCTCTAAGGCCGAAAGAATATACAACAGCGTTTTCTAAGTCAACAAATATACTTAGTCTGGTTGATGGAGCTTTTAGCTAGATACAACTGAAATAAAAGCACAAGTACAGTAGTGCTCACGATGCAATTGTATCCCACCTAAAACAATGCAATCACCCAGAAGAAAGCAGTGTGCCAGCAAGTCGCAACGAAACCTGTACGGTCAAAACTGCATGAAAACTGTGGCACAACGGGGGTGAGTTGCCAACTCATGAGTAAAAGACATCACCGAGTAGAAACCGAATATATGACTATCTCCTAAGTCATACAGTAATATAATAAAAAATAGTAACACGATAACATCGAGTAGTAGCAAAAGTAATAATATAAGCATATGTGTAAAGACAAGTACTCATGTCCATGTCACAAAGTAACTATATGTCGTGTATATTATGTATGAATGCAACATAAAATGGGTGTCCAGCATCGACACACAAAATCATGAGAAAATCCGAGTGCCCAGCATCGACACTCGAAAACATCATGAAAACCATGTCCGTCAGCGATACATCATCCTCATATATCGGGCTCCGGAAGTCTGGATCGGCCTATATCATCTGATCTCACGACTACGGTTGGTATCTTCCGGATATCCTCCATGCCAACTATCACCGGTCGGTAGTGCTCCCCTGCCGGGCTCAACGTCTCTCTATACGGCCTTCTTGCCCCGGGATACCGCACCGGGTCCACCATGTACCTGTAGACGGTGTCTCCTCGCTCCTCGAACCGGGTAATCATATATCATATATGCTCCAGAACCAAGAAATATCATGGTGGACGCCACACATCATATTAAGGAAAACCCCATTTTTCTATTAAAAGGAGTATAAGTTTTCAATTTCATATGCGGTTTCCTAAATCCAGAAATCTCATGAAACTCGGAATCTCATAATCATGGGTTAATAATGAATAATGAATATCGGCATAGAGCCTAACTGCAGTACATAACCAGAATGTAGGTATACAAATGCATATGGCCTTTAAGTAAAAAATGCAATATCTAAACTAGCATGTGGGAGCAAGAATACTAACAATTTAATTAAACTACCAGCTATAAGGTTATACGAGTGAGATAACGGTTTCTAATGTGTACGTGACATGGCAATTACCGATGATGATGTGTTTGAGCCGTCTAGTAAGTGTATGTGCAACATACGCATCATCGGTAATGGTGCATATGTCGTAGCAGACGAGATCGTAACAGCTAATGAAAGCACATGTATATATATGCAATGCATGGAATTAACATGAACAACGGAAAATAAAATAGTAAATGCAACAAGATAAGATATACATATCTATATACGAGCCATACGGTTACCATATTTAAAATAGTACGAATCGTTGCTTGTGGAAAAATATGGATTATGGTGTTTTTGAGAAAAGAAATACCTTTTGAAAATTCGTAGCATCCCTGGTTTGCCCTTTAAAAATGCATATTGATCGTTAGTTTTTGAAAATAGGTATTACTCGAACACTGTTCTAACACCTACTTAAGTAATTAAGGGACTAAACTAAAACAATGCCGAAAGTGAATAGAATCTATACATGTCCGAGTCGATATATCTAGTAGTCGGCGATCCTGCCTCATAGCATTACGTTCGGTATAATCCATCGTACGGCATCCTCGAGTCAAGAGTGCGAATCAATCATCATATATACATCTCTATCACGACCCGTAATTTAGCACGTGATCGGCACTTAAATCACGCAACGTCTAAAGGCGCAACGTAAATCAAGTAAGCCGATGCCCATAAAATCTAAACCTTTTGCGGAAAATATTGGGAGGTGAAGTTTTGAAATAAAGGTATAATGAAATCAAGTTTTTCATTTAAAAGTATATGTCATATAATATAAAATGGGCACTGAATGTATACAATCTTGAAAACATTTTCGTCCTTGAAATTTTAGGCAACACCTCCCTTGTATATTTTGATCCAAAACATCATATATACAAAAATGGCATCCCCAAGCGGGAGCTAGCTCTTCGCCAACTGGCGGAATCACAACCACGCAATATACATATATACGACACCCTACGGTGAACATCAACCCGAAAAGAACAATAAATAAGAAAGACATCAAAACCTCAAAGTAAACGAACATACACCCATCGCTCTAAATCTCGCAAAAACAAGTCTGTCTAAGTCTACCATTATACAAAGTCTAATTTCTGATTGTTGGAGTTTATCTAGATACAACAGAATATAAGTACAAGAGTGGGCACGATCCAACATGTGTCCCACCTACCAAAGCAAAACACTCTGGATGAAACTGTGTGCTAGCGATACAGCTACTGATCCGAAGCGGTCAAACCTGCAAGAACTGTGGCACAACGGGGGTAAGTTACCAACTCGTAAGTAGAAAACATCAGCAGGTAGAAATCGAAATAAACAATGATTTTGTAACATTTCAGAAAAATAAAATATTATTTTTGGGAATTTCTATAATTAAATAATAAAATATTGAATATTTTAATAGTGCGGTATAATTAAATAACGATAAATGGGGTAAAATTTTGAAAATTTTGGAAATTACTAAAATGAGGGTGCTTTATGTGAATTATGCAAATTATGAGAATTTATGAGTTATTTGACGCTATTTTAGTGCTAATTGCGATTAAAAATCGCTAATCGGGCTTTAAGCGTGTTTCATTGCCTTCTCTTCATTTTTACACTTGTGTTACATTTGTTTCATTGCCTTCTCTTCATTTTTAGCATGGTTGTTGTTTTTAAAAGAGAAGAGAAAAGAAAACAAAAATAAAAGAAAATGATTAGAATAATGAGGGATGTACAAGAGAGAGAAGATAGGAGAGAGGGTGGGGGGTCAACTTGACCTTAGCCTTTGTGTCCCATTCATTTTCCCTTCATCATTTCAGCCCCTCTCCTCACCATGGCAGCACCCCCTTCCTCTCCACTTCAAACCCCCACTTCATCACTAAAAACTCACAAAAACATCATCCTCACTTCTCAAAAATTGTACACAAGCCCACAAGCTACACTTTCGACCAAGAAAGTTTGCGTTTTGGCGCTGTAGAGGCTTCATGGGTGCTAAATGAGGTAATCCCTTCACACTTAGTGTAGTTTTTCATTCACTTTAAACCATTTATGTGTTTAGTTGTGATTTGGTGCGATTTGGTGAACTTTGGAAAACCCTAGAGAGGGTTAGGGTTAATTTGAGTTGAGATTATGTAATTGGACTTTAGTGATGACCTTAAACCCTCCAATTACCAGAAACCCAGACCTAACAAACCTGAAAACCAAAAATACGGGAAAACAGAACTTTCATGTCGGTTTGTGAGAACTTAGTGGGTGCAGGGAAATCTGGAGTCACCCGAGACCAAAACTTGAAAAGTAAACAACTTCAGAGACCTATTTAGAGCACAACGAGACCACCCAACCAAAACGAGCCAAATCCATGACACCAAAACCGAGGAGGCCGGAATTATGGGTGGTGTGGCCGGCCATAGGGTGGGGGAATGGGTCTAGGTTGCTTCAGTAGGTCACATACACCCTAGTGTTGTTTGCTTACCTTGTTTTCACCTGAAAAAAAATCTGGGACTAAATACATGCGTTGCTGCTTTGATTCGAGTTTTGGTTTTGCGTATTTTAAATGCTGGATTTTAGTGTTTCTGCTTTATCTCGATCATGTGACATTTGTACGACGATATTGAGGGTTGTTTGGTGGTTTTGAAGGCGTGGTCCATAGGTTCTAACCTATAGGCGTTCAGTGTGTCGTTTTGGTTTTTCGATGTGATTTTAATACGCAATTGCGATTGTGTTATATATGTAGGTACCCCGACATGGGTGTCAAGATGTTGAAGAAGAAGATGGCGACATCAGCATCGACACACAAGACGCAAGGTGAGTTGATAAATATCTACGGGGGAAGTCGGGTGGATGTCGTATAGCACTCCCGCAGTTCGATGTATAGTATGTTATACATATATACTATATATATATGATATCTTTTATGTGTTACATGGATATACAAGAAATGGTTATGTGCTTATGGTTTAGCTTAGGGTAGTTAGAAGTAACTTAGTTTAGCTTCTTAGTCATGAACCCTTGAATAGTTGTTACACCCACACGCACACACACACTTGCATGCATTCATTTTATTATGTGTGCGTATATGGGGATATGTATATATATATATATATATATATATATATATACACACACATGGGTATGGGACTATGTATATATATATATACACACACACACGTACACATATACACGGATTATGAGGATAGTACTTGGGATTTGAGATAAGTCGATGAGATTTGGGCTTGAGGCCGTGAGATCGGTGATGTAGCATGGTTCGTATTTGAGATACGACTTGATATGTTTAGCGGGTCCTTTAGACGTGGTGTTTTCATACACACGCGTGCATACTTAGATTGGTATCAGTATTGTACTAGACTTAGATCAGTAACCCGGATCATGATATTTGATAAAGAGGATACCAGATGAATAATGTGATAGATGTGACTTTGACCTGTACCCAGATTTGGGAAGCGTACGACGGATTTACCATACGAGCTATATATTGATGATAGATACGCACTCTTGACTTGAGGATGTCATGTTATAGATATTGTATCGTATGGGATACTATCGAGGCGGGATCACCGACTGTTATATTTATATATACTTATGTATCGACTCAGATGTTAAGAGGTTTCCTTACTTTTCGATTAGCCTTTTAGTTTATTCCTGCAGTTTACTTAAATAATAGATTAGCCTCGAGTCATACCTATTTCAAAACTAAAGAATCGTGTGTATTTTAAAGACAGGCCAAGGGATTCTACGGATATTTCAAAGGATATATCTTTTCTTAAAAACACTGTAGCCCTTGTTTTCAAAACACCACGATTCGTATTATTTTAAATGCCAAAACTGTACGACTCATAATTATGCATTGCAGATTCGTTATCATTGTATTTGATATTCAGCTCCGGCATATTCTTGCTGCTCGCATCGCATTGCATGCTTATAGTATGTTTTCATTTGTTAATATTGAAATCATGTTGTCCGGACACCAGCACAATTACCGATGATGCGTATGTTCCACATACACTTACTTGGGGCTCACACACATCATCATCGGTAATTGCCATGTCACGTACACTTTAGAGAATATTAATTGATTGATATCGCCAGTTAGCTGATAGTCTCGACTTACCGTTTATATGCTAGTTTAGACATTGCAGTTATTACTTGCAAAATTCATGTATATTATTATTTACTGTTATGCAGTATTATGGAGTTTTATGTCGATATTCACTGTTTACTTACTATTGATGATTGGATTTCGGATTTTCATGAGATTTCCTGGATTTGGGGGAAAACCGCAAGAATATATATAAACTTCTCTCTCTCTTTTTAAAATGTAAAGTACGGTTTTCTCATGATGTATGAGTCGTCCAACATGATGTTTTCTCGGTTATGAGATGGATTTCGAACCCGATTCGTGGAGTCGGATGTACCATCTGCGGGTACATGGTGGACCCAGTTTGGTACCCCGGGGCAAGAAGCTCGAGTTGTATTCGATGAGCCCGGCAGGGGCAGACTGCCTACCGGTGATTTTACCTGGCGCGTTGGATATCCGGAGGATACCGTTCGTGGTCGTGTGATTTATGATACGGGCCGATCCGGAGTGACGGAGCCCGAGGTATTGAGACACTGAGATATTGAGATTTGGTGATACAGGCCAGTCCGGGTAGCCGGAGCCTGAGATGTTGAGATATTGGGATTTATGTTTTGTGTCGATACTTGACACTCTGTTCATTTCATTGATGATACTCGATATATGTATATACAGAAATTCTCATTAAATAAAGAAAACAGTTGTCTCACTCATTTCATTACATTACATTCCATTCATACCTCATACATTATGATACAATTACCCGAGGCATTGACACGAGCACATGGGATTACACTATGTATAGATGTTTACCCTTGCCACCTTTTCATGCTTCAGACCTTATCATTTGAGGATATTTAGATTACTGATCGTATTGACCCAGGAGTCGTTGTTTGTTCGATTTCTACTTGTCGATGTATTTTCTACTCACGAGTTGGCAACTCACCGCCGTTGTGCCACAGTTTCTTGCAGGTTTTGCCGTACAGGTTTCGTTACGGCTTTGCTGGCACACTGCTTCCATTCCGGGTGATTTGCTTGGTAGGTGGGTTCACTTGTATCGTGACCACCATTGTACTTTATTTATTCATTGTATCTAGTAAACTCCATCAACCATACATGTGTATTTATTTAAGACTTAGAGACGAATTGTACTATTCTATCGACCTTAGAGTCGCGTGTTGTATTACTATTGGTTTCATTGTTGATTTGAGTTTCCTTTTGAATTTTGATCCTCGCCCTTCGGCGTTGTATATTATATTGCTTGAGTGGTTGTGACCGTCAATTGACGAAGAGCTAGCTCGCGCTTCGGGATGCTTTTTTCAATATATATGCTACTATTCATGTTGTACCCCGTTCAGGGCCAGTATTTACAAAGGAAACTCTGCCGAAATTTTCAGAAAAGACTTGCGATTTTAAAAATGCATAATCAGCTTATTTTAATAAAAAATTCTTCAAAATGGTTTTAGATTTCTGGGCTTTTGGCTTACTTGAATTAGATGGGGTCCTATAGACTTCATATGATTCAAGGGCCAGTCACGAGTATTTCGGGTCGTGACAGATTTCCTAGGTCACTATATCATGAAGGTAATATTATGATATCTATGGTGACCATATATGCATATATTTCAACAATCGATTCAATTTAATGACATATAGAAATAAACATTTGACATCATATGGATATCATCCACGTGTCCATCAATGACACAATCAATATCATGGAACCTGGGTGTTCAGCGTGTATGAGGATATCAACCTCGTGTGTCCATCAACGACACATCAAAATCATGGAACCTGAGTATCCAACACCGACACTCAAAACATCATGAAACCCGTGTCCAGCATCGACACGTAAATCCTCATATCTTAGGCCCCGCATACTCAGATCGGCCCTCATATCCATCTCATATCATAACTCCAAAACGGTATCCTCTCGATATCCGCCGAGTTCTATACAATCACCGGTAGGTAGTGCTCACTCTGCCAGGCTCATCGTCTACACCACAAAAATCATTTCTTGCCCCGTGGTACCATACCGGGTCCACCATGTACCCGCAGACGGTGCCTCCCGCTCCTCGAATCGGGTATGCTCACAACTCAGAAACGAGAAAACTCATGGTGGACACCTCGAAATATCATATCTAGAGAAACCACGTTTTTAAAACAATGCACAATTTCTTTTGAAATATAACCACGGTTCTCAAATCCAGAGATATCATAAAAACAGCATTTCAATGCTTATAACCATAAAGTACGATGTATGCAACATAGAACAGTAATGTCAGCATATCAAGTATATCATGTAATTGTACTAAACAAATAAAGAATGACATCATGATATAGCGGTTCTACTATGCAAGTGGCATGGTAATTACCGATGAAGAATGTGTGAGAGCTGGCAAATCTGTGTAAGTGTAACATGCACATCAACGGTAATTATGCAGGTGTACTATTAGCTGATATCATATAACAATAAATACCAGAAACATGATAGGTATCACACGAGGTATAATCCTATACAAATATGAACAGTAAACAGGTATATTTATCTACACATGAACCATACGGTCAGTTTTAAAAGTTATGAATCATAGTTTTGAAAGTGGGGGCTACGGTGTTTTAAGGAAATGACACCATTTGAAAATCCGTTGCATTCCCTTGAGTTTTCCATTTAAAAGATGCATACGATTCGTCAGTTTTGGAAATAGGTATGGTTCAGGTGGCATCTTTACGTCGGCGATCCCGCCTCATAACATCCCATATGGCAATATCCTCGATTATCATCCACAAATCACGAGCACGGATCAATCATCCGGTATATCTCATCGCTTATGGTAATCCATCCTACGGTGATATCAAACAGAATAGAGATTCTATCATCCTATTCATCAATAGGGGTACGGATCAATAGTCTCGTACGGCATATTACTCTTTATTCTCTTAAATATATATATGTATATATATACATATATATCTTAAGTCACATCTGTATCAATCTTATATCATACCACTATCAACTCATACTTGTCCTCTTTCAATTCTATATATCATGCTTCACATACTCATATCATATCCTCATATATTAATCTGAATCATCCGTAGCAATCATATCCGTGAGTTTATACAAAGGTTTTCTCCAAACTATAGTTTATATATCACTTATCCATATCAATTGTTGCGGGGGTGCTATACGCCATCCACCCGACTTCCCCCATAGATATAAATCTACTCACCTGCAATTCTCCTCGCGTAGTCCAAGTCGATGTGCTTCGTCGTCTCGAAAGTTCATACGAAAGTACCAACAATCAAAACACATCGAAATGCAATTAAAACCAAGTCCGGAAAACCGATACGGCACACGAATTGCTTATAGGTTAGAACCTATAGCTTACGCATGCAAGATCAACCAAATAACCCTCATCATTGACGTACAAAAATCCAATGAAGGAAATCTAAACTCAAATACCAAAACCAAATCTCAGATATCGAAAAACCCGAAATCAGCAACTAAGGAAATCTACCCCAGATTTTACCCTAGGTCAAACTAGAATATTTTGCATATAGGGTTGCTCTAGATATCAGATAAGGAATCCATGGACCAAAAATCAACACTTTTCACCCCGACTTGGCCGCAATTTGCGGCCCTAGGCAACAAATCTGCGGCCTGGACATAGGCTACAGGGCTCGGGTTCCAGGTGGTGCTTCTAGGTTGCCTACTCGTCTCACAGTGAAGGGAACTTAATTTATGGGGGTCTCGGGTCATAGCAGATCCTACAGAGAAGTCACAATTCTCCAAAAACCGATATCATGGAAATTCTAATTTCGTGTTTTGGGTTCTAGTCTCAGTTCTTGGCCAGTAAAAACACCACTAAAACCTTACAAACACTCACTACACCTCAATTTACAATTTACGAATCCATACATCCACTAAATATCAACCTAGAAAATTCCAAGATCACAAACTACACTAAAAAAAGTTCTAAACTAAACTACGATATACTAAACACAAACACTTAACTAAAAGTGTAGGGATTACCTCATTTGGCAACTCAAGAAAATTCTTGGGTTTCCCAAAGTCTTCAAAATCCAAACTTGAATGGTCCAAAGGGTTTAGGATGGGGTTGTGCTTTTTTTTAATGAAGGTGGCATGAGGTTTTGGTGAAGAATTGGAGATGATACATGAAGGTAGAGGAGGTGGAGGAAGCATGAAAGAGAAGATGAAGAAAAACATTGGGGAAAAGAAAGAGGCAACCAAATCTCTCTCTCTCTCTCTTATCCTCACTCTCTCTTATGCTCACTCTCTCTCTTAAATATCTCTTTTGTCTCCTCTCTCTCTCTCTCTACTGACTCATGGCATCTATTTTCTTTTCTTCTCTCATTTTCTTCTCACAATAAATAACACCAAATGCAATGAACAAACATGTAACAAAATGCAACATGACATGGTGCACTAGCCATGGACAAATTTAAAAATACGGATTTTGCTTAATCGTGATTAGCAATGCACTAATCAAGTTTTACTTAAACTTGCATATAATTAATTATAAAAATTCCAAAATACGATAAATATATTTATTATAAATAAATCATTTTAATCTCCACTTATATTCTAAATATTGGTATATAATTATACCATTTTACGAAAAACCTCTATTCACTAATCGAATAGTTTTCGCGAAATATATTATTTTAATATTTAAATTTCAAAAATAATATTTATATTTCTGAAATGTTACAATCTTCCACCCTTAAATAAATTCGGTCCCCGAATTTAAATTTAAAACCCTAAATACTAAAACATTTCAATAATCTTTTCAAAACAACGGGGCTCCAAAATCACGGAATACACAGAAATATCACAGCGCATCGAGTGCGCATAAAAACGAGTGCAAAACTCAACATCGAAACTCCATCAAGCATCACACAATCATATGAGTTATAAAGGAGATGCAAATCTCGAAATCCAATGCCCATTCAATACATTATTATCAAAATCATAATACGTATATAGCACGACTCCTTATAAAATTCTCTAAAAACCGAATAAAACACACGTAAAATCTTTTCTGAATCGGCGTGCGATAAGTAGCTCATGACAGAAGTGGCGGACGATCATTTGTAAAGTAGTAAATATATACCTATATATGTTTTGCTCAAATTATACATTCCGCCTTTTTGAAATATCCCAGATGGTTTTCCTTGTAAAATTTTGTGTCACTCGCGGCACGTAGGAAATAGCGAGACTATAGCTCCTTTTTGAAAAGCGCTTGATAAACTTTTGATGCATGCAAAAGTACTCAGGTACTGTCCTTAGATCAGTCCTGCTCGGCTACTATATAATATAGTACCCATCATCAAAACGCGATACTCATAAATAAAATCAGCCTCAAAAAGCGTATCCAATATCACGTGCGTCTGGTGCGCACGGAAAACCAAATCCAAATACAAGTGCCACGAATGTGCACAAAAGCAAAACTAATTGCAACAGGTGTACACGAAAGCATCTATCCAGTGCAATGGATGTGCATGACAACAATATCATGTGCATCTAGAATGCACGAAAATCTCAATCAAGCGCAACAATCATGCACGAATAAAGTCCCCGTCAAGTGCATCCAACATGCGCGAATAAAAATCTCAATCTAGTGCACCCAGTGTGGACAAAAACACATCTCATACGTCCAGTGTGCGCAAAAATCTAAATCAAATACGTCAGGCCCGTATGAAACGTCTAGTGCAATAGTGTGCACGATAACGAACGTCAAGTGTAGACGTGTAAAGAAACATAAATCTGGTGCAACAAATGCACGAAATACAAATCTGGTGCAACCAATACACGAAATACAAATCTGGTGCAATAAATGCACGAAATACAATCAATATCTCAAATGCATACCGAACAACACCGAGCATGCCAAGGTGTATAAAAATCATAAACGTGTGCAACTGTATGCACAAAACATGTATCAATGCACTGCAAGCACATGTAAGCTATACCGAGTGCATAAATCAAGGCAAGTGCATACACCATGCACGAAATCAAATCGACAATATCGAATCCACGGAACCATAATTACATGCAACAAAGGCATAAAGTCTATATCAAGTGCAATAGATATGGACAAAACATAAACCAATGTAGCGGTGTATAAAAGATAAATCAAGTGCAATAACTGTGGACAAATAAAAATATCCAATAGGTGCAGCCATGGTGCACGAAAACATAAATCACGAAACTCAATCATCGAAAATCAAATCCAAGCGATAAAAGTGTGATACTCGGATCACAAAACGCAATCACAATAAATGACATTGAGGTACACCTCCTACAATGTCGAAAAATGCCGGTGCGCCCAAGCTGGAAGAGCAAGATCATCTACTTGCTCCTGCTCACGGTATGGCGTCCTAGATTTCAGGGTCCTTGTTTTCTCTGTGGATTACCAATCTTACGATCCTTCTGCTCGTCGGCCCGGTCATGTGTACTAACGGAACAGTTCCGCTCCGGCACTCCATTGACCCTCTCTTCGCCAACCAACATGACCACTCGCAAACGGCACGTTACTGACGGCGGCATCTGGCACTTTGTATGCTTGATATAACTGATCGTGGGTGCAAATCTTTATCGCGAAAGAACCTACTCAAGGTCTCTTCCTATCTCACCCATGCAGAACTATATGAAGCTTGGCACTCTTGCTTAACTCTTTTCTCATTACCGAACAACTGCTTCCTCATCACGGCTTTCCTCTGAAATTTGGCTATATCTAACGCCACTGCACACATATCAATCCTCTGGCAACAACGGAGAGTAACAACTGCTCGTTAACATCTCGCACGAACCTTTTGTTCCACTCGTCTTTATTATCGTCCACTTCGACGTCATCTCTTGCTGTCTTCGTATTCCAATTCGTTCTCGGCTACAGTCAATCCGGAGTCTCTCACACGGACTCGAAATTACGAACTCGGTATCTTCACCACTCCGTGTAAGATATTTAGCCGAACACGTCCTCGGGAACTCGTCCAAAACATCGGAGGAATACACTTTATCCGTCCTTTCTTGATCAACTCACAACGCATCTTGGTGAGGTCCTTCTATCCGAAACTGGTCAACTTACCGATTCCACATCGGAGGATCCGACGAACAACGTCTTCTCTTGATCGATCTACTCTAGATTTGAGTAAGATCCTTCAATTGGAATTCTTCAACTCAACTGAGCCTGCGTCGGCGCATAAAATCAGACGAATCATCTCAGTCGCTCAACTCAAGATAGACTAGCTATCTTCTGTCACATCTCTACCTGAAAGCTCCAGCGGTTTCATCTCATAAGCTCTGGAAGACATCCCATCAATCTCAGCAACAACTGGGTCATCTGTCTGTACGATAGAAAACATCGCGATCTCTGAGGTGAGTTGTACATCAACAGTCTTCTCAATCTGGCAGCCACTATCAATGGCCCGATCATCCGGTGCAAAACTGAACACTCATCTCAAGCGAGGGATCTCAATATAAACACTATACCTACACGTTCCTATGTCACCCGAAAACATCATGGTCAGCCCTCGTCCGTGACGAGCTCGCCCTGACCGCATCCCTAGCAGCAGCTCTCTCTGCGCTCAAACCATGGCGACAGGAACCTCAAGTAGGTATCGATGAAGATAGATCAAGGAACGAAAGAAATAAACAGATCCCAATGGATATATGATCATTGGAACGAATAAAATCATAGATCTCAAGATATGTACATCCTAAGGTTACTTAAATAGAGTATTGTATCATAAGTATGCCGCGGAACATACGCACGGTACGTCACTCTACTCAAGCTACCTACTCCATCAATCAAGGTCAACCTTTGAAACGAAAGTTCGGGTCTAATACCCCCTCCCCCCCCGTCAAGTCTAAGTTTCGTAAGGTCAAGCCTAGGTTCCGAAATATATATTACGTCCCAGACTCCGCATAGTCAAACCTAGACTCAAACTAAGGTTAAACCTAACGCTCTGATACCAACTTTTCACGGCCCATAATTTAGCACTTGACCGGCACTTAAATCACGCAACGTCTAAATGCGTAACGTAAATCAAGTAAGCTGAAGCCCAAAAAATCTTAACCTTTTTGCGGAAAATAATGGGGGTGCAGTTTTGAAATAAAGGTATAATGAAATCAAGATTTTCTTTTTAAAGTATAAGTCATATAATATAAAAAGGGCAATGAATGAATACTATCTTGAAAGCATTTTCGTCCTTGAAATTTTTGGCAGCACCACCCCTGTATATTTTGATCCAAAACCACATATATACAAAAACGGCATCCCCAAGCGGGAGCTAGCTCTTCGCCAACTGGCGGAATCACAACCACACAATTCACATATATACGATGCCCTACGACAAATATCAACCCGGAAAGAACAATAAATAAGCAAGAAATCAAAACCTCAAAGAAAGCGAACATACACCCATCGCTCTAAGTCACGCAAAAACTAGTCTGTCTAAGTCTACCAATATACAAAGTCTAGTTTCTGATTGATGGAGTTTATCTAGATACAACATAATATAAGTACGAGAGTGGGCACGATCCAACATGTGTTCTACCTACCAAAGCAAAACACGCTAGAAGAAGCTGTGTGCCAGCGATACCGCTACTGATCCCAAGCGGTCAAACCTTCGAGAACCGTGGCACAACGGGAGTGAGTTGGCAACTCATGAGTAGAAAACATTAGCAGGTAGAAATCGAAATAAACAATGATTTCCACGGTCACTATATCAAGAAGGTAATACTATGATATCTAGGGTGACCATATATGCATATATGTCAACAATCGAGTCAATGCAATGACATATAGAAATAAACAACTGACATCATATGCCTACATGCATGTGGAAATCATCCACATGTCCACCAACGACACAATCAATATCATGTAACCAGAGTGTCCAGCATGTAAGAGGATATCAACCATGTGTGTCCATCAACGACACATCAAAATCATAGAAACTGAGTGTCCAACACCGACACTCAAAACATCATGAAACCCATGTCCAGCATCGACACGTAAATCCTCATATCTCAGGCGCCGCATAGTCAGATCGGACCGCATATCTATCTCATCTCAAGCGCCGCATACTCAGATCGGCCCTCATATCCATCTCATATCATAACTCCAAAACGGTATCCTCCGGATATCCGACGAGTTCTATACAATCACCGGTAGGTAGTGCTCCCTCTGCCAGGCTCATCGTCTACGCCACAAAAATCATTTCTTGCCCTGGGGTACCATACCAGGTCCACCATGTACCCGCAGACGGTGCCTCCCACTCCTCGAATCGGGTATGCTCACAACTCAGAACCGAGATAACTTATTCTGGACACCTCAAAATATCATATCAAGAGGAACCGCGTTTTTAAAACAATGCACAATTTTCTTTGAAATATAACCACGATTCTCAAATCCAGAGATCTCATAAAAACAACATTTCAATGCTTATAACTATAAAGTACGATGTATGGAACTTAGAAAAGTAATGTGAGCATATCAAGTATATCATGAAAGCTTGTCATGTAATAGTACTGAACAAATAAGAAGTGACATCATGATATAGCAGTTCTACTTTGCTAGTGGCATGGCAATTACCGATGAAGAATGTGTGTGAGCCGTAAGATCTGTGTTAGTGTAACATGCGCATCAACGGTAATTGTGCAGGTGTACTAGTAGCTGATATCATATAACAATAAATACCAAAAACATGATAGGTATCACACGAGGAATAATCCTACACAAATATGAATAGTAAATAGGTATATCTATCTACACATGAACCATATGGTCAGTTTTAAAAGATACGAATCTGTTAGTTATATGTATACCCTAAAGGCCATTACTGTACATGAGATGTATATTGTAGTGGATGCTGGGACATATATAGGTAGGACTTTCTTGCTCGACATGATAGTACGCTATCTGGTTGCTCTTTACCTTAACGTGTACACTGATTGTCTCTCTGTTACATGTTGGTAAAGCCCTTAAGATATGTACTCGACTACTGGGACTATGAGGAGATCATACTAGTGGGGCCACGGTAGTCGACGAGTACATCCTATAATGGTTCCTAGTCGAGGGTGTATCGAGAAAGGGCATCGATGCACCGGAATAGACTAGCGTATACGCATCTTGAACCATATGATGGGCGATGGATGATCCCATATCCATCGGTGTTTGACATCAAGGATGGTGTACGGGTGCTCAGTGGAGACTGGGTACACTGGACGGACACGCCGAGAACTCCCAGATGGTATTATATCTCACGTCAGATGGCTGTTCTCTAGTGACACTGGTACAGCTTATTCTGTTGACCCGAGATCGTCATAGAGTCTTGTGTTTCTCCCACTGTGCATTTATTTCCACCCTACCTCGGCTCCCACAGTCCTGATTCACATGGAGGCAATGAGCGATAGGAGGGGATTCGTCTCTCCCGGTATTGGGGGTTGATGTTGCGCTATGCTTGACTGGCCATAACTGGAAATCCCTGGCCAGGGTTGCACTGATTTACTGGTAAGTGTTATCAGTAGTTTCATGCTTCTTATGGACCTTACATCGGCATGACTTAACGAGCTACTGCGGTCTAACGTTTACCACCCCTAGGCGAAATATGCAACATATCAGACGAACAGACTGGAGTGTGCGGTAAGTGTTACTGGTTGGATTCACAAGAGTGTGAGCAGGCTTGGTCGTTGATCTTCTGATCGCTCAATACCCGGATGGCCGTTACGTTTAGCAGACCGCTTGCGGCTTGTAGGTGTTTGATATGATCATCACCTACTGCCGGCGTATTGACGAGTCTTTGGAGTCCTACACAGGGGATTCCTGGCTCAAGCGAAACAAAATAGGAGAGCATATGAGATATGTGCGGGACCGAGAATAATACCAGTATGTGATACTGTATTCTATTCTCGCGATTTGTATCATTGGACGGTTATATGAGATATAGCCGGGTTACCGAATTAAGTGTTGATTCGATACATTGATATACTAGATATTAGTCGGTTATATGCAATATGACCGGATCGTTAAATCAGGTGTTGATTTAATAATTTAATGTATAATTATATATTTGATATATTACTTTACATTAACTAGTATTGGTTCACTTAAGATTGAATTTCTCACTAGATTGTGCACATTGTTTATATGTGATATATGCAAGTGTACATGTTTGTATCATGCTTGATGATACATACAAGTTGTATGTATGAGACTTGTATCAGGATTAGGTTTAAGATTAGGGTTATTGTTTTATCTAGAGATTTAACAAAAGAATTAAACTTGGTCAAAGTTATCAAGCTTGAAGAAGCTTGGAGAAACTTTGACAAAGTCCACTCTTTTGTCATTTCTCTTGATATTCTTTAACCTAATCCTTAACCTAATACCTTGGTCAATTCTCTACATGAGTTAAGCATGAGGGCTTAACTCAACCATGGTGCCATAATTAAAAGGATAAGTTTCATTTGGATTTATTATTCTTTATTCTTTCTTCTTCTTCTTCTTCATCAAGCTCCATCAAAAGCTTGCTAGCTCCAATGGTGCTATGAGAAAATGTGTGAGAAAAACAATTCTAAAGTGAGCCCACTTCCTATCTCTTCATCCTCTACCACTTGCCATGTAGTATAGGGTGTTCTCTTCACAAAGTTCTTGACCAAGTGAAGGAATAGCTTGAGTTTGAGTCTCCCCGGCGTAGATAATCTTCGGCCTCGAAGTCAACGACCTAGCCCGCTCATTTCTCCGAAGAAACCATCGCTAGGGTCCGGGATCCCGATGATCGCAGCGAAGGGACGTCAACACGGAGCATTAGAAGTGAAGGACCGGATCTACAAATGTTGTTATCCCTTTCACCTAGTAGCAAAACAGTTTGCTTGCTTTTTGTTTTTCCTATCCTTTAGTATACGATCTTGCATAGAGTTGTTAGGCACATAAAAAATTTGATTTTGGTATGGTTGATGCCTTGTAGAACCTCTTGAGTGTGCCTAGTAAACCTACAGTGGTATCAGAGCTACTAGGCATTGGATGTCGACCTATGGGGGGTTCTCACTGTGTGACAGTGTGGCGAAGCATAGGCTCTTACCCCCAGGGTGTCCCGAGACTGGAAGGTGTTCCGGCGGGTTGTAGTCCTCGCGAGGGGGCATGCGTAAAAAGTAGCTACTGAGGGACCCGTTGGTGCCACGGCGACCCCATTGGATGGGGTGGCTGCCTGACCTACAGTGGTATCAGAGCCTAGCTAGAGCTTTAGGCGATGTGTAGACGAAGTTAGAAACCCGATCGAAACCCTAAACTACACCCTTCTCTGTACATTTTTTAAAACAGTGGATTTTCTTAATTAAAAATCCTCAGAAAATAGAGCAGGAAATTCTAAGAAAAACCGGAGAAAACGACAACCCAACGCTACAGTGGCGCCGCGGAACCGCGGCCTTACCCTACTTCTGGCGGCGGTTCCGCGGCCGTATGTGATGATTAGGCGCTTCATTTTCTATAGTAATACCCATAGCAGTTTCCTGTTTCTTCTGGGAATTTTTAATCTGTATTCAACAGTTGAGTTTTCTGGTGTGTATTGGGGACTCGATGATTCGATCAGATTATTTAACTTTGTTTATTTTGTTTTTCCGGGTATTTTAGAACTTGTTAAAATGTTCGACCGGATATAAATAACTCACTTTTTCCCCTGCCGGGAAATTTCCAAGTGTTGGATTTTTCCGTAGTTTAAGAACGTCTAAGTAGTGCAAGTAACGCGATGGACCCTCTAGAAGACAACAAACCTTAACTCGATTATGTGACCGTCTTGAACTGCCTTTTGAACCTTAGGGTTTGGGGCAGTACGGCGTGCCACATGTGAGGCGTTGGCTTGACCCTTCTACGGCTGGACCGTTGGTACTGTGGCATGAAGTGGATGTTTTTAAACTTATTTCATGTGTTGAGATTTTCGGGAAAACTTGGGTGTTTGATTATTCGATCGGAAAGTTTAACATTGTCTATTTATCTGGAATGTGATATAATATTTGGAATCCACAAGTAGTTATGAGATAACTAATTTGAATGTTATAAATCTAGCAGTTTAGTCTCATTTGATCGGTTGCCACGGGATTTTGATGTGATCAAAAGTCCGTCGCAATCATGTTGCGTACGCGGATACTAGCCGGGTAAACTTAATAGATAGCCATGCCCCATAGCCTCGACCAAGTGACTGTAGGAGAACCCCGTCGCCAAAAGCATCCGTTCGGGTGCTCGCGGCAGCGGTGTTTCGCCTTAGTGTACTTCGTCGACGGTATCGGGGGTGCGGCTGATTGATGTGAAAAAGTGTTTGTTTTTAGTTTAACCGCAATCAATAACGGTGTCGCGTGTAGCTAGACCGAGATGAGTACGGGTCGTCCTCTTGGAAACGTGGAACCTTTTACTTTTACTTTAGATGTGTTGAGAAAGAGAGGAGGGATAAAGAATTTTATAGAAATATTTCTAGATCTACGTTAAACAAGAATGTAAAATATAGATCTAGATTATTTTAAAGATGTAATTAATATAATAAGAGGGCTTGTAGGGTTCGTTAGGATTTAGTAGTTATGGACGATTAATTAAAAGTTACCCTTTTTATCCATTAATAGATTTAGAACTAGAACGACGGTGATGCGTGTAGATTAGGGTTTCTGGAGGGAAAAAGGAATCCCACTCTTAACCCTTATCTCGACACGGAACTCCGTTCATATCTAGCCTTTACCAAAACAATCATTAATCTAATCTCTAATCGCGGTCGGAACTAGCAAAGAATTACTAGCGCGCCCGATTAGGATGTTAATGATTCTTTTGATAAAGTTCCTAAACTTTATAGGACTTAAAAAGGGTTTAATTATTTTCATCGTCCATTAGCCTACCCTAATCCTACGAACCCTAACAAGCGGAGAATTACTCGCGCATGTTGGGAGAAGAAGATGAAAAGAAAGAGAGGGAGAACATAATGTAAAAAAAAACAATTAAATAAAAAAAACTACCTTTATTAATCAACTCCTTCAAACAACACTTTTAATCCATAGAAAATGATTACAAAACTTGATTTGCTTCTCGATCTTTCCTAAGGAGGTAGTTGAACAGTCGATGATCAGCCTGGATGCGTGAGCGTCGGGAGTTTCGTGATCTCTTCGGCTTGATAACTTTTCCAAGAGGCTCTCGGTGCCATTTTTTATAATCACAGAGCCAGAACCCTAGTTTCCTAATATGGAAACTAGTTGTTAGGATCCTAACCACCACAATCCCATATCTCAACTCTTCAAATCCGCGGCGGAACCGCGACCATTGGATAGGTTTGGCCGCGGATCCACCCCCTTTTGGTGAGATCATGGCCTCTAATTTTTGTAGCTTCATATCTGTAACACTTGGTAATCTTTTGAGTATCTAGACTTTGAAAATCTTTTCTACATTTCTACCAGAATTAGTTTCTTGAATATCTTTGGTAGATTTGATTTGCCAACTTTGATTTCTTTGATTTTAGCCCTGCAAATTCTGCACAATATCTCAACAAATAATATTTAGTAGAGTTTGTTATATTGAGATATTAACTTAACCATTAAGAATTGGTCAAAGGTATTTAATAAGGTAAGCATATTTAAATGGGCCAAATGTTACATGGATATTATATGCTTACTTTTTCCTACAAAATGTTATTTATAATATATAAACACACGAAAATAGTATTTTTACTGGTAAACCCTCATATGTATCATATATTATAATAAACACCTTTTATTATATAATAATAGTAGGAAAAATGTCATATTAAATGTGCAGTTTTATCAACTGAACAGCGGCCGTCTACTAAAGTTTGCGACGAGCATTCGTTCAGGATGTCGGGAATCTTGTTGAATTGCCCGACTTGATATTGAAAAGAGTTTTCGATAATGAGACTAAAATGCGGGGTTTGTAATTGTTAGGCATGCGATGTCCAAGGAGGTTGCGGATTCCAACTGTTCTTGTTTTACACTTTCTTTTCTGCGACCGTAAGTGTAATATGTGTTATCGCCGGTTTCGTTGCTATATGTCAACGACATTTGGGATACACATATTTACTTACGTTGATGACATGTAATGTTATGTGTTGCTGGATATGTTATATTGGATCGTCGTGTTTGAATAGCCGGGTTTTTTTTTAATGTGAAATGAGTGTTTTTCATTTTCATTCATGTAAAAAACTTGTATGTAATATTCTTTTATTGGGGCACTTCCGGGTTGAGGATGATGTCACCATTGTATATTATTTACTTTTTGCACATTAGGATAGACCCAAGGCGGGGAGCACAAGTAACAGGGTTCTAGGGTCCAGTGGGAGACCATCTCGAGGAGTCGAGTCCGGGTCTCCTAACTCTAGAATTGGTAGTGTTGATTGCCGCTCTCGTAGGGGTCTAGGGTGTGGGATTGGCTACTCATCACGACCGTGGAATCCGTGTTTTATATAGGCTCAAAATAAAACACGGACGTACTAGTATATCCAATATTTCATATGATATTTTCTGCTGCGTTATCTGTGATGTGATCATGTGATTTGTTCAGATAGATACTGCATATAGTATATACGATATATTATATAGACGTTACTTATGTTTTACACCAGCGCTAGCCCTGCCCCGCTCTGCCGTTAGTTACCTAACCTAACGGTGCACGAGGGGACATCGAGGCGAATGCGGATGTCATAAGTGTACGTCGTATTTATCTGTGATGTTTAGGTGACTTCATTAATATGATTAATGAAAGAAAAGAAACCTAAAAGATGTTGTGGAATCAAATTTCAAAAATAAGGTAGCTCTAGTTGTTGCTTTGCATAGCGGTGTTCCTTGTAGAACATCCAGCACCTTATTCGATAAGGAAAGAGCCGACGATCCCTTCACCGGGAGTGACCTCTTTAGCAATAATTTTCAAATGCTACGACATTCAGTTTGTCTTTTGACTGCTTTTCTAGTTTTTGCTTTGCATAGTGGTATTGTGAATATCCTGCACATCATTCGACGAGGAAAGAGCCGAGATCCCTTCACCGGGAGTGACCCCTTTAGCGAAGCTAGTAAAAGCCTCAAAAGCACTCCATTTTTAAACCCATTTGATTCCGCAACCAGATCAAGTTCAAAGCGTTAAAGGTTTTCATAAAAACCATCCACAACCCTCCGTCATTTTAGGAAGTAGAGTACTTAGTATTCGTGCTGTGTTTGTTGACCATAGTCAAAGCACAGTGTACGGTAGCTAAGTGATGTCTTCCTACACCGCATATGATGCGATTAGTTAGGACAGTCACGTGACTTTGTTGACCTTAGTTAAAGGTTATGTGGGTGGGTCTAATTAATCATGAAATGACGGGTAGAACTTGACTAGTGCTTATGATTTGTTGACCGTAGTTAAGGTCATAAGTGCTAGGGGTAAAAACCTTTATCGGGAGTTTCAAGTGTTGAAATTTGCAATGAGATTGCATACCTTCTATATGATAGTTGGATCCCGATACCCACTGCGAGTAATTGTTACTCCTGGGAGAGTTTTGCACTTTGCAATTAGCCGATCAAGTAGGTGTCTAGAAAGGTGTCAACGGGGTTACGCCCCTGGGAAAACGAGGTTTACTTTAATTAGGTCCGTGCGAAAGCACGGGGAACCTCCCTCAAAGTACCGGCACTGGCCTGGCTGAAAGATTGGCGAACTTGTAGAGTGTGATTAATCCCGGCTAGTCTTTCCTTTTAGGGTTTGAAGGAAGATTTGATAAAAACAGTGGGAGCCATCCTGATTAGATTAAATATATAACCAATCTAATTGTGCAAGAGCGCACGCAGAGTGTTTTCTTCTCTCTCTCTCCAGGTAGCAACCATGTCACGTCTTAATCAAGATAATAATATGGATGTATTGACCGAACCCGCTTGTTATACTGAGCTGGGGAACGTTGGTCCCGCTCCAACTTATAATTGTAATAAGACCGAGCAGGAATTAGGGGAATACCAGATTTCCCGTGCCGCCCAAACGAAGAAAGTGCATGATGATGCATCTTCTTCGGGTGTGTTCATTACAAAGAACTGTTTCTCAGTATCCTCTACGTCCTGGGTATTAGAAACCGGATCAGGATCCCGCATATGTAATCTGTTACATGGGCTACAGAAAGGTAGAGAACTGAGAACGGGTGATAAGTTTCATGAAACAGAAAACGGTGCAAGGATTGCAGCCAAGTCTGTTGGTCACTATCACCCTGTATTACCAGAATACATTGATTCTGAAAGAATGTTATTAGATACCCAACCTGATATACAACATCATATCAGTCTCTTTATTAGTAAAGAAAGGATATAATTTTGTATTGTTGGATAATGTTTTGAACATTTCCTATATCAAGAGTTGATTGGTTCAGGCAAGTTATCTAAAAGCATTGACGTTCTAAATCAAACTACAGTTTTTAGTATACAGAACACACACGAGAGGAAGAGTTCAGAAATGAACGAATTCTTCTTGAGGCATTGTAGACTAGGTCATATCAATGCGACCCGACTAGCTAAGTTACATTTAGATGCATATTTAAATCAGTTTAAATTTCCATCTTATGAAACTTGCCAGTCATGTTATAAAGATAAGATGACCATAGCTCCGTTTACTGGAAACAGAGAAAGAGTTAGTGAACTCTTGGGACTGATACATAGTGATGTGTGAAGGTCCCTAGTCTACATATGCCAGGACCGGTTCTTTGTACTTCATTACATTCACTGATGATCTCTCTAGATTCAGAAATATGTTCCTGTTGAAACACAAGTCCGAAACTTTTGAGATAATCCCCGAATATAAGTCAGAAGTACAGAACCAAAAACGGGTATAAGTATTATGTCCTTTGATGTGATCAGGGAGGAGAATACTTGAGCACGGGATTCCTGGACTAATCTAAAGGAGAATGAGATTCTCTCTCAGCATTACTCCTCCGTATACACCACAGCACAACGGTGTATCGGGGTGGAGCAATCACACCCTATATGATATGGTGCGCTCTATGATAAGTACTGCTGAGTTACCTGTTTCCTTTTGGGGGTTATGCACTTAAGAAGCTGCATACCTATTGAATTAGGTTCCAATCAAATCAATGCCTACCACTCCATATGAGAGCCCATCTCTTAAGTAAATTAAGATTTGGAGTTGTCCGGCCTATGTCAAAAGCAAAATCCGAACAAGATCGAGGCATGGTCAGTTCTGTAGAACTGGAAGGAGTTCCAGCTATACAAACTACAGCTGATGATTTGACAGAACCAAAGGATTCTATAGTCCCCAACGAACCTCAGCCTCTCCGCCGATCTGGTAGGGTTTCTCATCCGCCTGAGAGATACTTCGGTTTCTCGATGACAGTGGGAGCGAGGAATGCATCATGAGATGATGACCCAACTAGTTTCGAGCAGGCCATCAAGAGTTGGGACTCTGTAAGAATGGCTGGATGCTTAGCGATCTGAGATGGAATCCATGTACACAAACAAAGTATGGATTTTGGCTGCTATATCTAAAGGGTTAAATCCCCATCAGGAGCAAGTATATCTTGAGAAGATTACTTGGTGTAGATGGAAAAGTTGAGACTTTCAAAGCTATACTTGTTAAAGGTTTTAGTCATCGACCAGGCGTGGATAAGGATAAAACCTTTTTCCAGTGCCTATGCTTATGTCCATCCGGATCCTACTTGCCATTGCTACATAACATGACTACGATATCTGGTTGTTGGGTGTCATGACTACTTTTCTAAATACTGATTTAATACAGAACGTCTATAAGTACACAGCCAGAGGGCTTCGTAAACAGTGGGAGCAGCGGAAACGTGTGCAAGTTGCTTTACAGATTAAAGCAGGCATCGCGGAGTTGGAACGTCTGTTTTGATGTGGTAGTCAAAGTGTTTGACTTCATCAAAATGGTAGATGAACCTTGTATATACAAAAAGGTAGTAGTGAGTAGGGTGGTGATCCTCGTAGAGTACGTGGATAACATACTCATGATAGGGAAAGAGTTTCCTATGCTACGCACGGTCAATCTCCTCTTATCATAAGAATTCTCCATATAGGATCAAAGTGATACCTCCTAAATCCTGGATTTTGGATCTATGAGATAGATCTAACTGGATGTTAGGATTCTAACTAGTTGTAGTGAGATGGTATCAGTTGATCCTGGGGAGAATCACTGGAAAAGTTCCAGGGTGATAAGGACGACTGAATGTCAGTCGCAGGCCTTTTCTTTACCCTCAGTGGAGAGACGGTATGTTGGAAGAGTTCCAAGCAGAGATACCGTGGCAAACTAGACGATAAAGGCTGGTGACATTGCTATCAAAGATACTACCAAAGAGGATGTTTGGGTGTATATAAGTTCATGAGATGAACTAGGTTCCTACCATTGTGTGACAATGGAAGTGTGGCTTTGGTCCAGGAACCCCGGTACCATCAGTGACCCAGACATATTCTGAGGCTGCATCACCTGATCATGGAGATAGTTGATCTCCAGGGTGATCCAGGTTAGGAGAGTAGACTCAAAGGACAACACGGCGGATCCACTCACAAAGGCCTTTTCCCAGAGAGAGACTTTTATGGGATGGTTGAGTATGAGATACTGCAACCACTGCTACAGATGGCCCTACTGCAAGTGGGAGATTGTTAGTTATATGTATTCCCTAGAGGCCATTACTGTACATTAGATGTATATTGTAGTGGATGCTGGGACATATATAGGTAGGACTTTCTTGCTCGACATGATAGTACGCTATCTGGTTGCTCTTTACCTTAACGTGTACACTGATTGTCTTTCTGTTACATGTTGGTAAAGCCCTTAGGATATGTACTCGACTACTAGGACTATGATGATATCATACTAGTGGGGCCACGGTAATCGACGAGTACATCCTATAATGGTTCCTAGTCGAGGGTGTATCGAGACAGGGTATCGATGCACCAGAGTAGACTAGCGTATACGCATCTTGACCCATATGATGGGCGATGGATGATCCTATATCCATCGGTCTTTGACATCAAGGATGGTGTACGGGTGCTCAGTGGAGACTGGGTACACTGGACGGACTCTCCGAGAACTCCCAGATGGTATTATACCTCACGTCAGATGGCAGTTCTCTGGTGACACTGGTACAACTTAGTCTATTGACCCGAGATTGTCATAGAGTATTATGTGTCTCCCACTGTGCTTTGATTTCCACCCTACCACGGCTCTATTGAGTCATGCAAACGGGTGGTTTTTGGGTACAGTCCCGATTCACACTGAGGCAATGAGCGATAGAAGGAGATCCGTCTCTCCCAGCATTGGGGGTTGATGTTGCGCTATGCTCGACTGGCTATAACTGGAAATCCCTGGACAGGGTTGCACTGATTTACTGGTAAGTGTTATCAGTAGTTTCATGCTTGTTATGGACCTTACATCGGCATGACTTATCGAGCTACTGGGGTCTGACGTTTACCACCCCTATGCGAGATATGCAACATATCAGACGAACAGACCGGACTGTGCGGTAAGTGTTACTGGTTGGATTCACAGGAGTGTGAGCAGGCTTGCTCGTTGATCTTCTGATCGCTCAATACCCGGATGGCCGTTACGTTTAGCAGACCGCTTGCGGTTTGTGGGTGTTTGATATGATCATCACCTACTGCCGGCGTATTGACGAGTCTTTAGAGTCTTACAGAGGGGTTACCTGGCTCAAGCGAAACGAAATAGGAGCGCATATGAGATATGTGCGGGACCGAGAATAATACCAGTATGTGATACTGTATTCTATTCTCGCGATTTGTATCATTGGACGGTTATATGAGATATAGCCGGGTTACCGAATCAAGTGTTGATTCGATACATTGATACACTAGATATTAGTCAGTTATATGCAATATGACCGGATAGTTAAATCAGGTGTTGATTTAATGATTTAATGTATAATTATATATTTGATATATTACTTTACATTAACTAGTATTGGTTCACTTAAGATTGATTTTCTCACTAGATTGTGCACATTGTTTATATGTGATATATGCAAGTGTACATGTTTGTATCATGCTTGATGATACATACAAGTTGTATGTATGAGACTTGTATCAAGATTAGGTTTAAGATTAGGGTTATTGTTTTATCAAGATATTTAACAAAAGAATTAAACTTGGTCAAAGTTATCAAGCTTGAAGAAGCTTGGAGAAACTTTGACAAAGTCCACTCTTTTGTCATTTCTCTTGATATTCTTTAACCTAACCCTTAACCTAATACCTTGGTCAATTCTCTACATGAGTTAAGCATGAGGGCTTAACTCAACCATAGTGCCATAATTAAAATGATAATTTTCATTTGGATTTATTATTCTTTATTCTTTCTTCTTCTTCTTCTTCATCAAGCTCCATCAAAAGCTTGCTAGCTCCAATGGTGCCATGAGAAAAAGAGTGAGAAAAACAATTCTAAAGTGAGCCCACTTCCTATTTCTTCATCCTCTACCACTTTCCATGTAGTATAGGGTGTTCTCTTCACAAAGTTCTTGACCAAGTGAAGGAATAGCTTGAGTTTGAGTCTCCCCGACGTAGATCATCTTCGGCCTCGAAGTCAACGACCTAGCCCGCTCATTTCTCCGAAGAAAACATCGCTAGGGTCCGGGATCCCGATGATCGCAGCGAAGGGACGTCAACACGGAGCATTAGAAGTGAAGGACCGGATCTACAAAGGTTGTTATCCTTTTCACTTAGTAGCAAAGCATTTTTCTTGCTTTTTGTTTCGCCTACCCTCTAGTATACGATCTTGCATACATTTGTTAAGCACATAAAAAATTTGATTTTGGCATGGTTGATGCCTTGTAGAACCTCATGAGTGTGCCTAGTAACCCAACAGAATCATAGTTTTGAAAGTGGGGGCTACAGTGTTTTAAGGAAAAGACACCATTTGAAAATCCGCAGCATTCCCTTGAGGTTTCCGTTTAAAAGATGCATACGATTCGTCAGTTTTGGAAATAGGTATGGTTCAGGTGGCATCTTTAAGTCGGCAATCCTGCCTCATAACATCTGATATGGCAATATCCTCGATTATCATCCTCAAATCACGAGCACGGATCTATCATACGGTACATCTCATCGCGTACGGTAATCTATCATACGGTGACATCAAACAGAATGGAGATTCTATCATCCTATTCATCAATAGGGGTACGGATCTATAGTCTCGTACGACATCTCTATTTATTCTTATATATATATATATATATATATATATATATATACACACACACACACGCATATATCTCAAGTCACATCTGTATCAATCTTATATCATACCACTATCAACTCATACTTGTCCTCTTTAAATTCTATATATCATGTTCGACCTCATATCATACCACTATCAACTCATACTTGTCCTATTTCAATTCTATATATCATGCTTCATATACTCATATCATATCCTCATATATTAAATCGAACCAACCTTAGCTATCATATCCGTGAGTTTATATATAGGTTTTCTCCAAACTATAGTTTATATATCACTTATCAATATCAATGGTTGCGGGGGTGCTATACGCAATCCACCAGACTTACCCCGTAGATATAAATCTACTCATCTGCAATTCTTCTCGTGTAGTCCAAGTCGATGTGCTTCGTTGTCTCGGAAGTCCATGCAAAGGTACCTACAATAAAAACACATCGAAATGCAATTAAAACCAAGTCCGGAAAACCAAGACGGTACACGAATTGCTTATAGGTTAGAACATATAGCTTACGCATGCAAGATCAACCAAATAAGCCTCGTCGTTGATGTACAAACGTCCAACGACGGAAATACGAATTCAAATACCAAAACCAAATCTCAGAAATCGCAAAACCCGAAATCAACAGCTAAGGAAATCTACCCCAGATTTTATCCTAGGTCAAACCAGAATATATTGCATATAGGCTTGCTCTAGATATCAGATAAGGAATCCATGGACCAAAAATCAACACTTTTCACCCCGACTTGGACGCAATTTGCGGCCCTAGGCAATAAATCTGCGGCCTGGACATGGGCTATAAGGCTCGGGTTTCAGGTGGTGCTTCTAGCTTGCCTTCTTGTCTCACAGTGTAGGGAACTTAATTTATGGTGTTCTAGGGTCATAGCAAATCCTTCAAGGAAGTCACAATTCTCCAAAAACCGATATTGGGAAAATTCTAACTTCGTGTTTTGGTTTCTAATCTCAAGTCTTGTCCAGTAAAAACACCACTAAAGCCTTACAAACACTCACTACACCTCAATTTACCATTTACGAATCCATACATCCACCAAACTTCAACCTAGAAAATTCCAAGATCACAAACTGCACTAAAACAAGTTCTAAACTAAACTAGGATATACTGAACATAATGTCACGACCTAACAATTTAGTTTGTGACCCGCACTTAAATCACGCCATGTCTACAGGCATAACGTAAATCAAGTAAGCCAAAACCCAGAAATCTAAACCTTTTTAAGAAAATAAAAGAGGTGAAGTTTTGAAATAAAGGTATGGTGAAATTAAAGGTTTGCATAGATGAGGGAACATGAAAATACAAGTGGATTATGCAAGTTGAAAAACATGTTTCGTCTTTTTAAAAATTTGGGCAGCTCCTCCTTTGTATATTTTGATCCAAAACCACATACATATGATAATATAAAAGGCATCCCCAAGCCGGAGCTAGCTCTTCACCAAACGGCGGAATCACAACCACGCAAGATAATCTATATGTATACGACGCCTAACGGCGAAGATCACCACAAAAGATAATGAAATAAGCAAGACATCAACCCAATAAGCGAACATAAACCCTCGCTCTAAGTCTGGCAACCACAAGTCTTTCTAAGTCCAACTACATATACAAATACTAGTTTCTGATTGATGGAGTAAACTAGATAAAACATGAATAATAAATACAATAGTGGCACGATTCAACAAGTACTACCTACCAAAGCAAATCACTCGAAAGCAACTGTATGCCAGCGATGCCGCTACTGATCCATGCGGTCAACCTGCATGAACTGTGGCACAGCGGGGTGAGTTGCCAATTCGTGAGTAGAAAACATCATCAGGTAGAAATCGAATAAAATAACGATTTCTTGGTCAACTATATCATAAAGAAAATACTATGATATCTAGGGTGACCATATCTACATCTGTGCTAACAATATAATCAACCATATAGGCATGTGGATCTCGCCCACGTGTCAACTAATGACACAGCAACATCATGCATGTAAATATCATAAAAGCATATGCATGGAAGTATGTGGATATAAATCAACGTGTGTCCCTCGCGACACGTCAAAATCATGGAACCTGAGTGTTCAGCATCGACACTCGAAACATCATGAAACCCGTGTCCAGCATTGACACGTAAATCCTCATATCTCTCGGGCTCCGTCAGTCCGGATCGGCCCACGGGCTCAGTCAGTCCGGATCGGCCCATATCATCTCATGACTCCGGTCGGTATCCTCCGGATAACCGCCGAGCCCAAATAATATCACCGGTCGGTAGTGCTCCCCTGCCAGGCTCACCGCCTAACAATACGAGTCTTCTTTCCCCGGGATACCTCACCATGTACCTGCAGACGGTACGGTACCTACCGCTCCTCGAATCGGGTTTCACATGCCACTCTCAGAACCGAGAAAACACATGGTGGAAGCACTGAAATATCATATCAAGAGAAACCGGGTTTTTAAAACAATACATACCTTCTTTTGAAATAACCACGGTCCTCAAATCCAGAAATTTCATGAAAACAGCATATCTCAATGCGTCTAATCATAAAGCATGATGTATGCGCCATATAACAGAAATGTAAGCATATCCGTATATCATGCAACATGGAACAATAATATGCACATATCGAGGGAAAACCGTTCTTTTAAATGAATCCAGTTTTAAAATATATCATGTGGTTCCCAATTTCTCCAAAGTCAAATGCAACATCGTATAAAGGTGCATATGTAACTATAGCAAGTAAATTATGCAAGGAGTCATATCATGATGCAGCAATCCTACTGTGTAGTGACATGTCAATTATCGATTATGAAGTGTGTGAGCCGGCCAATCTGTGTAAGTGTGACATACGCATCATCGATAATGGTGTAGGTGTACTGGCACTGGTATATGTAATTGAATGAGAGTGACATGAACGTAGAATAATGTAAATCATATGCGTAACGCTGCCGGGTATACGTATCTACAAAATATCCGAGTCGGGGAATCTAACAATCCGCATCTAGCCTCACAACATCATGTACGGTACAATACATCGTAAGGTATCCTCTAGTCAAGGGTATGGATCAATTATCATAAAACTCAATACGTACGGTAAGTCATCGTACTACTGCATTAAACCATTAGGGATCCTATCAACCTATATGACAATGAGGGTACGGACCTAACGTCTCGTACGGCATATCACTCAAGATTCACAACATTATATATATCTATATAACTATATCCCAGGTCGCATCCATAACAATCTCATATCAAAGAACCGGAAAAGGTATCAATTCTCTCACATCGACTCGCATCCGTATACCGACATATCAATCAAGTCATCATATCACATCATATAACCTTTTCATCACATTATGTCATCTTACATCAAGTCAATTATATATACATTCTACCTTATTAATCATGTGTCATGTTACTCAAAAACTCAGAATTATTATAGTGTAACTTGTTCATACCAGAATATTGCATTTTATACCGCCCATTCTTATGCTCGTTTGGTTATAGGCAGGTGCTTTTAGTCAGTGTTTGTTACATATTTACAGGATACTGGTTCTCAGCTCTAGACAGGGAAATTCATAGAAAAGTACGTCAAATTCCGGATTACTGCCAACAACAGATAAAACACGGGTCTCCGCTCTCTATCCGTATGTTGCCACACACCAGTTTAAGGAACAAAATGGCAAATCGATGTCATTTTCGTGCACAAAGCTCAATGTCAACACAAGATCCAACATATCTACGCGGAGCTCGAGAAAATCTTGGCAAAAGATCCACATCACATCACCTTTTGATCTACTGAAATTCTGGAAGAAATGGGAAAAGTTTCTGAGAAAAAGTCATATACCACACTGAAGAGTACTAAAAACTAGGGAAAACCACCAAATTTCATGGCCTAACTCCTCTAAACGGCCGTGGTTCCTCGGCATAAGCACGCTTAGGCCGCGCAACCGCGGCCACTTAGTCTCCTCTCGTTGTCATTTTTCAGGGGCATGTTGGTCTTTTCTTGTAGGGGCAGATTCTTGCCCTAGGTTTCCAGTTCCCTTCCTATAAATACCCCAGAACTTGCCAAGCTTTTGGTGTCAATTCTTTGTGCCTCTTTTTGCTAGTTTTAGTTTTCTTCGTCTTCTTCTTCATTCTTCCCTCCATGAAAATGTAGTGAGAGCATTGAGTGGATGTTAAATGAAGATGAGGGTTTTTGTATCATTCTTTTTTACTTAGCTTCCCCCTTGAGCTCTCTATCTTAACTTGATCTTGCAACCTCTTAAGTGAGCTTTCAAGTTTAAGCTTTTGTCATTGATCTCAAAGGGGTTGTATCATTTTGTTCTCTTTTGTGCTTCATTTCACATGAGTTCTTTACCCTTCCCTTGATCTTGCAACCTCTTGATTGAGCTTGCAAGTTTAAGGGTTGCCTATTGATCCCATGCTTGTCTTGAGTTCTATGTTCTTGTAATTACTTTCTTGCTCATTTCTTTCTTGCTTTTTATTACTTGCTTTACATTCATGCTTTACTTTCTTGCACTTAAATTCCATGCACTTACTTACTTGTAATCTTTTCTTTTCTTTTGCTCTTTTTGGTTCGTTTTTGTGAATGGTTGTAATTATCGTTGTTAAGAATAAATACGGTATTGTAAGTTAATATTTCTTTGCTCATTTTCTTTTCCCGTTATTTTCCATTGAACTCCGCCCAAACGTTACGCAAGCGCTCCGTTAGGCACCCTACCCTACCAAGGTAACGGTGATTCCTAACCGCGACCGGTTGCATTCGGTTTGGCCGGAGGCAAAAGCAAGAGACAAGAACGGAAGGACAAGGGTAAATAAGCCGGATTCCATGAATACCGTGCTTAAATCCCCTAATCCACGTTGTTGCCGATTGCTCTAGCTTCAATTGGTCAAGACTCGGCTCAAAGGTTTTGAGTACGGATTTCTTTAGCTTACACTCTCGTATCTTTTTCTTAACAACTTTATACTTGCATATAAAACACATAGGTTAGAATTGAACAAACATATACTCATTCTTGATTGACTCGTCTAAGACAAGAACGGACATACAACCGTCTCCCTGTGGATCGAGCCGTGCTCAACCGGCTAGCTGCATAGCGACACCGTCCTGATCGCGGTAAACTTTAGAACTTTGAACATCCGACACGCCAAAAGCGTGCGATCAAATGGCGCCGTTGCCGGGGAGACGGTAACGTATTTTCTTTCTTGTTATTCGGGTTAATATTCTTTTTGTATATATTTATAAATAAAAATAAAAAAAAATTCTTTTTGTTTTTTTTTTTTGATAATTTTTGTGAGCAAGTCTGCAGATTTTTGCGGATTTGCAAACGGCGATTGTGGGAGCAAAGTGTGCATTCAAGGCTAAGGTGATTGCAAAGTACAGTGCCAAAGATCCGGGTAGTTTGACCCGCGCAAGCGAACTTTTCAAGCTTACCGGATTTGATTCAACGGGGGTTTCCTAACCCAAAAACTTAACGGTACGTACTTTACTAACACCTTCTTCTCAAATCCGACGCATCCAATATACTATTCTTTGCAGGATTCTTTGCAAGTTCGCTAGCAAATGCTAGAAATTGACTAACCCGTATTTGTTGCAGTGCCGTGCTTAAACTAAAAAACGATTGTTTGATTCTTTATAGAATTTTTTGAATTGCGCATTGCATACATTAATACGGACTTAAGGGCAAGCGAACCCTACAACATACGGTAAAGGATTTCATCACCTTTTCCGTGGACCTCAAATCACGAACTTGAGCATAACGTTAACCCGCACAAATTTTAAAAGAAATTAGACTTTAAGCCTTAAGGACTTCGTGCTCATTAGGAGAAGTTAACCGTGTTTAGAACCTCGCTTAACGGTACATTGTTTACGGGGTGTCTAGAAAAGTGTTAACGGCGAAACCGCCAAAAGAGAAAGGGTTATTTAATTAAGGAACTTCGCGAAAGCGTTGGAAAACCTCCCCTTATCTCTGCACTTACCTGGCCTCGTGATCAGTGTATCTTAAGCCCGTTTCTCGACACAATTTTACTTCGACAATCAAGTTCTGGAGCAGGTCCAGTTGACCTAGGTGAACCCTAGAACGATTAGGTGTGTGGTATTTTTGTGTCGTGATTGTTTTTGTCCAGATTCTTTTTATGTGTATATTTCATTCTTTTGTTAATATCTAAAAAAAATCACATTCTTTTTCCCCTCCTTTTCTCTTCCTTTCTTTCTTTCTTCTTTTCATATCATGGGTACTCCACCTAGAAAAACTCTTGCCGAACTTTGGTACCCACAACCAGACATTACTTCTTACGGTTCTTACTTTGGCCGAACGTCGAACGATCCCTCCATGCCCAAAATCTCTTTGAAAGATCGGATAGAAGCGTCTAGGACTAACACTTGCACTCCGCATTCCACTTTGTATCAACCTTTTCAACCTCCCGCACCCGCTTATGTTGATACCCCTTTTGCAAGTCGTCCTTTGTCCATCGCTGAACATATTGAACAATCTCATAGCCGATCTTTCACTCCTTTCACCACTTCAAATTCTTGGGATCAACAATTCCATTCACCTTCATATCCGAGTGTTGATCCTACCACAGTCCAGCCATTCAATTCCTACCAGTCCTACCCGACTCTTGCACCTTCCCTAGACATTGCTTCTGAACCGCCAGTTAGGAGTTTTCAGTATCAAAACAACTTTGAATCTTTTACTGAAACCCCGTCACAACCCATGTCTAGTCTGGAACAGTCGTTGGAAGACTTTAGGGTAGCGTCATGCCAACAGATGATGGATTTGAATACGTCCATGGCCACCCTCATACAACCTACTGACCCGGTAACTAGTTTCCAACTAGCTCCTAATTTTCCAATGTATGATGAGGCGGTTGGACAGATTGAAAATTTGAGTGGAGAGAGTGAGCTGTACCCCCTTCCAAATCAAACCTACCGGTTTCAAATTGAATCCCACAACTCCTGTGTTGAAAGGCTATCAAGTGTCCCAACTGAATTATCAATTGAAGATAGAATGTTTGATGAGTTGTGCGACATTGCAGTGTTTGATTTACCCGATTGTGAAGGGACCTTGCCAAGTGAAACCACACTCAATCGGTTTGACCTCTACACATCCATCCTAGAACCAGAATCAATTGAAATACATGCTCTTGATGGGGTATTTGAGAAAACTGACTTTCACTTGATTGAGGATATTGACGCTGGGAATATTTTGGATGATGAACCCGCAGATTTGGCTGAGTTTTTCTCTCCAATTCATCATCCCGAGTCATTAAATGTTTTTCCCGAACCCCATATGCTTCTGGATATTGATGATAAATGCATGGATGAGATAACTTTTGAGGAGAATATTGAGGATAGTACTGAGGATGAAACAGCTTTAATTGATGAGTCGGATTTTCCAATTCATCCTATTCCTTTCATTGACTGGGTGCACCCTCCCGAACCCTTAACCGATACCCTTCCTCAATCACTTCCCCCCACCCTTTCCATCGTTCCGACCTAGCAAGAAACCATATCACTTTCATTCCTTATGTCCGGTTTACCAGGTTCGGCGTACCCATGGTTTCTCACGAATCTTGATGGATTTGACCCCATTTCTCGATGGGTTAATAGATTAGCACAAACTCTTCTTACACATCTGTTATCACAAATTGTGCTAATCTATTCACTCCATTTCCACCCTCAAGTTCGTATTCCACTTCTTTCTCCCTTCTGCCATTCTTCTTCTTCTGATATACCGAGACCGTATCCCGCTTCTATCTCTATACGGTCACGCGTATTCTCCATTTCTTTCCTCTTCACCCTCTTTCACCAACCCGCATATTACAGAGATAGAATTTTTGAATGGTTGGTGTTAACTTTTGGCCTGTGTAAGGCCTTGTATAGCTTGACACTGTTCTTTCCCCCCTAATCCTTAACTTCATCGCTTAACAGTGGAAACACTGTTTCACTTAAGTTTAGGGGGAACCCTTTTTGTGTATATATTTTTTGTTTTGTTTTCTTTGTTGTATATAATTTGTTTTTAGGGAGAGCCGGCAATTTTGACCCTCTTGGTATAGCCTGACAGTGAGGGCACTGTCAAGTTTAAGTTTGGGGGTGTGCTCGGTAAGCTTTCTTCCTTCGCATTCATTTGTATATTTTGCATTTGCATACCTTATTAAAAACCCACAAAAATCGAAAAATTTTCCAAAAATATAAAAACTTTGTCGTCAAGTTAGCTAATAGGATAACTTAGATCTTTATTCCGAAAGTTTAGTCGATATATTAGAAATAACTAAATTCTAGGCTTAGGAATTGAAAACCCTAAAAATAACCCTCATTCTGTCTAACTTTGGTAAGTATACGTTGAGTTCAGTTCTTGAGTTAAGTCAAGATGAAGGGAAAGTATTGAAGCTTTACTGGAGGATAAGTCTGAAAAATAGTTTCTTTTCTTGAGTTCAAATTTAGAAAGTACATACCCTACAAACTGCACTTACACGCACCCTGAAACTTGGGATAGTAGAGGATACCTAGAAATACTCTTGCCTGAAAGCCTAGTATGAAAGAAAAAACGGTATTTAATGCTAAACACCAAAAGAGCATATTGAAAAATATATCCGGTCTTGAAAAAGAAAAAAGAAAAAGAAAAAGAAAATGAAAAAATAGAATAAAGTCAAGACCTGGAAACTGCTATTTACGCTTTAAAGTTCACACATTCAGTAATCGGTCGTTAGTGCCTCAAGAAGCATTAATAGTCGCATGAAAGGTGTGTGAGCAAATCCGTCCATCTTTAATGAAAAGAAGTAGTATTAGGTATTAGGGCAAGGGTATTATAGCTTGAATTGAATTCTTGAGTGTCGGGGTGCAAATACACACACACGTAGGGGTATAAAATCGATGTTTGGATAAAAGATAGAAATAAAGAATAAGACTTGTGTTTTCTGTAAAGTTGATAAAAGTCCCTGATTTGAGGCCGCACTTTAGAAGGAAAACTCAGGAGTTCCAAGGTTAAATAGATAGGAGGTGTGAAAAATAAGGGTTGGATATTTCTAACTTAGGATGATAGAATTTATAACGTAAATACTAAACTGTAGGAGTAGAATCAATGTTAACTTATGACACTAGCTTGACGGGATTTTGTGGGTGTAATCCGCTGAAAACCCTCAGGAGACAACACTCCTCCTACTAGGGACACCTAGGGGTTTAACGGCTTGTTGCACGTGCTCAGTGCAATCGCGTTCCCTGCGAAAGTGCGGTTAGGACTTTTTTGTGAATAATTGGTTTTGCTCGGGACGAGCAAAAGTTAAGTTTAGGGGTATTTGTTCATACCAGAATATTGCATTTTATACCGTCCATTCTTACGCTCGTTTGGTTATAGGCAGGTGCTTTTAATCAGTGTTTGCTACATATTTACAGGATACTGGTTCTCAGCTCTAGACAGTGAAATTCATAGAAAAGTACGTCAAATTCCGGAATACTGCCAACAACAGATAAAACATGGGTCTCCGCTCTCTATCCGTATGTTGCCACACACCAGTTTAAGGAACAAAATGGCAAATCGATGTCATTTTCGTGCACAAAGCTCAATGTCAACACAAGATCCAACATATCTACGCGGAGCTCGAGGAAATCTTGGCAAAAGATCCACATCACATCACCTTTTGATCTACTGAAATTCTGGAAGAAATGGGAAAAGTTTCTGAGAAAAAGTCATATACCACACTGAAGAGTACTAAAAACTATGGAAAACCACCAAATTTCATGGCCTAACTCCTCTAAACGGCCGCGGTTCCTCGGCATAAGCACGCTTAGGCCGCGCAACCGCGGCCATTTAGTCTCCTCTCGTTGTCGTTTTTCAGGGGCATGTTGGTCTTTTCTTGTAGGGGCAGATTCTTGCCCTAGGTTTCCAGTTCCCTTCCTATAAATACCCCAGAACTTGCCAAGCTTTTGGTGTCAATTCTTTGTGCCTCTTTTTGCTAGTTTTAGTTTTCTTCGTCTTCTTCTTCATTCTTCCCTCCATGAAAATGTAGTGAGAGCATTGAGTGGATGTTAAATGAAGATGAGGGTTTTTGTATCATTCTTTTTTACTTAGCTTCCCCCTTGAGCTCTCTATCATAACTTGATCTTGCAACCTCTTAAGTGAGCTTGCAAGTTTAAGCTTTTGTCATTGATCTCAAAGGGGTTGTATCATTTTGTTCTCTTTTGTGCTTCATTTCACATGAGTTCTTTACCCTTTCCTTGATCTTGCAACCTCTTGATTGAGCTTGCAAGTTTAAGGGTTGCCTATTGATCCCCTGCTTGTCTTGGGTTCTATGTTCTTGTAATTACTTTCTTGCTTATTTCTTTCTTTCTTTTTATTACTTGCTTTACATTCATGCTTTACTTTCTTGCACTTAAATTCCATGCAATTACTTACTTGTAATCTTTTCTTTTCTTTTGCTCTTTTTGGTTCGTTTTTGTGAATGGTTGTAATTATCGTTGTTAAGAATAAATACGGTATTGTAAGTTAATATTTCTTTGCTCATTTCCTTTTCCCGTTATTTTCCATTGAACTCCGCCCAAACGTTACGCAAGCGCTCCGTTAGGCACCCTACCCTACCAAGGTAACGTTGATTCCTAACCGCGACCGGTTGCATTCGGTTTGGCCGGAGGCAAAAGCAAGAGACAAGAACGGAAGGACAAGGGTAAATAAGCCGGATTCCACGAATACCGTGCTTAAATCCCCTAATCCACGTTGTTGCCGATTGATCTAGCTTCAATTGGTAAAGACTCGGCTCAAAGGTTTTGAGTACGTATTTCTTTAGCTTACACTCTCGTATCTTTTTCTTAACAACTTTATACTTGCATTTAAAACACATAGGTTAGAATTGAACAAATATATACTCATTCTTGATTGACTCATCTAAGACAAGAACGGATATATAACCGTCTCCCTGTGGATCGAGCCGTGCTCAACCGGCTAGCTGCATAGCGACACCGTCCTGATCGCGGTAAACTTTAGAACTTTGAACATCCGACACGCCAAAAGCGTGCGATCAAATGGCGCCGTTGCCGGGGAGACGGTAACGTATTTTCTTTCTTGTTATTCGGGTTAATATTCTTTTTGTATATATTTATAAATAAAAATAAAAAAAATTCTTTTTGTTTTTTTTTTTGATAATTTTTGTGAGCAAGTCAGCAGATTTTTGCGGATTTGCAAACGGCGATTGTGGGAACAAAGTGTGCATTCAAGGCTAAGGTGATTGCAAAGTACAGTGCCAAAGATCCGGGTAGTTTGACCCGCGCAAGCGAACTTTTCAAGCTTACCGGATTTGATTCAACGGGGGTTTCCTAACCCAAAAACTTAACGGTACGTACTTTACTAACACCTTCTTCTCAAATCCGACGCATCCAATATACTATTCTTTGCAGGATTCTTTGCAAGTTCGCTAGCAAATGCTAGAAATTGACTAACCCGTATTTGTTGCAGTGCCGTGCTTAAACCAAAAAACGATTGTTTGATTCTTTATAAAAATTTTTGAATTGCGCATTGCATACATTAATACGGACTTAAGGGCAAGCGAACCCCACAACATACGGTAAAGGATTTCATCACCTTTTCCGTGGCCCTCAAATCACGAACTTGAGCATAACGTTTACCCGCACAAATTTTAAAAGAAATTAGATTTTAAGCCTTAAAGACTTCGCGCTCATTAGGAGAAGTTAACCGTGTTTAGAACCTCGCTTAACGGTACATTGTTTACGGGGTGTCTAGGAAAGTGTTAACGGCGAAACCGCCAAAAGAGAAAGGGTTATTTAATTAAGGAACTTCGCGAAAGCGTTGGAAAACATCCCCTTATCTCTGCACTTACCTGGCCTCGTGATCAGTGTATCTTAAGCCCGTTTCTCGACACAGTTTTACTTCAACAATCAAGTTCTGGAGCAGGTCCAGTTGACCTAGGTGAACCCTAGAACGATTAGGTGTGTGGTATTTTTGTGTCGTGATTGTTTTTGTCCAGATTCTTTTTATGTGTATATTTCATTCTTTTGTTAATATCTAAAAAAAAATTCACATTCTTTTTCCCCTCCTTTTCTCTTCCTTTCATTCTTTCTTCTTTTCATATCATGGGTACTCCACCTAGAAAAACTCTTGCCGAACTTTGGTACCCACAACCAGACATTACTTCTTACGGTTCTTGCTTTGGCCGAACGTCGAACGATCCCTCCATGCCCAAAATCTCTTTGAAAGATCGGATAGAAGCGTCTAGGACTAACACTTGCACTCCGCATTCCACTTTGTATCAACCTTTTCAACCTCCCGCACCCGCTTATGTTGATACCCCTTTTGCAAGTCGTCCTTTGTCCATCGCTGAACATATTGAACAATCTCATAGCCGATCTTTCACTCCTTTCACCACTTCAAATTCTTAGGATCAACAATTCCATTCACCTTCGTATCCGAGTGTTGATCCTACCACAGTCCAGCCATTCAATTCCTACCGGTCCTACCCGACTCTTGCACCTTTCCTAGACATTGCTTCTGAACCGCCAGTTAGGAGTTTTCAGTATCAAAACAACTTTGAATCTTTTACTGAAACCCCGTCACAACCCATGTCTAGTCTGGAACAGTCGTTGGAAGACTTTAGGGTAACGTCATGCCAACAGATGATGGATTTGAATACGTCCATGGCCACCCTCATACAACCTACTGACCCGGTAGCTAGTTTCCAACTAGCTCCTAATTTTCCAATGTATGATGAGGCGGTTGGACAGATTGAAAATTTGAGTGGAGAGAGTGAGCTGTACCCCCTTCCAAATCAAACCTACCGGTTTCAAATTGAATCCCACAACTCCTGTGTTGAAAGGCTATCAAGTGTCCCAACTGAATTATCAATTGAAGATAGAATGTTTGATGAGTTGTGCGACTTTGCAGTGTTTGATTTACCCGATTGTGAAGGGACCTTGCCAAGTGAAACCACAATCAATCGGTTTGACCTCTACACATCCATCCTAGAACCAGAATCGATTGAAATCCATGCTCTTGATGAGGTATTTGAGAAAATTGACTTTCACTTGATTGAGGATATTGACGCTGGGAATATTTTGGATGATGAACCCGCAGATTTGGCTGAGTTTTTCTCTCCAATTCATCATCCCGAGTCATTAAATGTTTTTCCCGAACCCCATATGCTTCTGGATATTGATGATAAATGCATGGATGAGATAACTTTTGAGGAGAATATTGAGGATAGTACTGAGGATGAAACAGCTTTAATTGATGAGTCGGATTTTCCAATTCATGCTATTCCTTTCATTGACTGGGTGCACCCTCCCGAACCCTTAACCGATACCCTTCCTCAATCACTTCCCCCCACCCTTTCCATCGTTCCGATCTAGCAAGAAACCATATCACTTTCATTCCTTATGTCCGGTTTACCAGGTTCGGCGTATCCATGGTTTCTCACGAATCTTGAGGGATTTGACCCCATTTCTCGATGGGTTAATAGATTAGCACAAACTCTTCTTACACATCAGTTATCACAAATTGTGCTAATCTATTCACTCCATTTCCACCCTCAAGTTCGTATTCCACTTCTTTCTCCTTTCTGCCATTCTTCTTCTTCTGATATACCGAGACCGTATCCCGCTTCTATCTCCATACGGTCACGCGTATTCTCCATTTCTTTCCTCTTCACCTTCTTTCACCAACCCGCATATTACAGAGATAGAATTTTTGAATGGTTGGTGTTAACTTTTGGCCTGTGTAAGGCCTTGTATAGCTTGACACTGTTCTTTCCCCCCTAATCCTGAACTTCATCGCTTAACAGTGGAAACACTGTTTCACTTAAGTTTAGGGGGAACCCTTTTTGTGTATATATTTTTTGTTTTGTTTTCTTTGTTGTATATAATTTGTTTTTAGGGAGAGCCGGAAATTTTGACCCTCTTGGTATAGCCTGACAGTGAGGGCACTGTCAAGTTTAAGTTTCAGGGGCATGTTGGTATTTTCTTGTAGGGGCAGATTCTTGCCCTAGGTTTCCAGTTCCCTTCCTATAAATACCCCAGAACTTGCCAAGCTTTTGGTGTCCATTCTTTGTGCCTCTTTTTGCTAGTTTTAGTTTTCTTCTTCTTCTTCTTCATTCTTCCCTCCATGAAAATGTAGTGAGAGCATTGAGTGGATGTTAAATGAAGATGAGGGTTTTTGTATCATTCTTTTTTGCTTAGCTTCCCCCTTGAGCTCTCTACCTTAACTTGATCTTGCAACCTCTTAAGTGAGCTTGCAAGTTTAAGCTTTGGTCATTGATCTCAAAGGGGTTGTATCATTTTGTTCTCTTTTGTGCTTCATTTCACATGAGTTCTTTACCCTTCCCTTGATCTTGCAACCTCTTGATTGAGCTTGCAAGTTTAAGGGTTGCCTATTGATCCCATGCTTGTCTTGAGTTCTATGTTCTTGTAATTACTTTCTTGCTTATTTCTTTCTTGCTTTTTATTACTTGCTTTACATTCATGCTTTAATTTCTTGCACTTAAATTCCATGCACTTACTTACTTGTAATCTTTTCTTTTCTTTTGCTCTTTTTGGTTCGTTTTTGTGAATGGTTGTAATTATCGTTGTTAAGAATAAATACGGTATTGTAAGTTAATATTTCTTTGCTCATTTCCTTTTCCCGTTATTTTCCATTGAACTCCGCCCAATCGTTACGCAAGCGCTCCATTAGGCACCCTACCCTACCAAGGTAACGGTGATTCCTGACCGCGACCGGTTGCGTTCGGTTTGGTCGGAGGCAAAAGCAAGAGACAAGAACGGAAGGACAAGGGTAAATAAGCCGGATTCCACGAATACCATGCTTAAATCCCCTAATCCATGTTGTTGCCGATTGCTCTAGCTTCAATTGGTCAAGACTCGGCTCAAAGGTTTTGAGTACGGATTTCTTTAGCTTACACTCTCGTATCTTTTTCTTAACAACTTTATACTTGCATATAAAACACATAGCTTAGAATTGAACAAACATATTCTCATTCTTTATTGACTCGTCTAAGACAAGAACGGACATACAACCGTCTCCCTGTGGATCGACCCGTGCTCAACCGGCTAGCTGCATAGCGACACCGTCCTGATCGCGGTAAACTTTAGAACTTTGAACATCCTACACGCCAAAAGCGTGCGATCATAACTACATATCTATGAGTCGTGATTCACATTCACTTTTCATATCCTTATAGCTTTCATCTCATATCTCAATACATATATGTTGGATATAGTGCCCTCAAAGTCAATTATTGGATCGCAGGCACGTGATTGCAATTATTGAGGGATGACCTATACCGGTAGGACAGTCTTACTCGAGATGATAGTATGCTATCTGGTTTGTCTTTATCATCATGTACATGCTTTAGGTGACATTACAGATCACTATTACATGTTGAAAGATCCCTTAGGATTCTTGCTTGAGTACCGGCAGTATGATGGCGATCATATACGTGAGAGTTGGGTAGTCTATAAGCACATCCTTAAAAGTGTCCCTAGTCGAGGGAGTTTCGAGACTGGGCATCGATACTCCAGAGTATATTAGTGTATACAGTCGAGACCTCGACGAGGGGCGGTGGCCGGTCTCACAAGCCATTGGTGTTAGTTGGTTCACCTAAGATGTATACAGGTGCTCATTGGGTTATGAGTACACTGGACGGACTCGCCAGGAACATGCTAATTAGTATTATACCTATCGTCAGATAGCAGTTCCCTGGTGACATGTGTACAGTTTAGTCTATCGACCTAAGATCGTCATTTGTCTCATGTGGGTTCCCAATATGCTTTGATTACTACCCTACCACAGCTCAAAGGATTCGTGCAAACATGTATTAGTTGGGTACAGTCTCGAGCCACATGGAGGCAGTGAGCGGATCGGCAGGGGATTCGTCTCTCCCGGTATTGGGGGTGAGATCGCGGTGTGTTTAGGAGAGCCATTACACAAAGTCCCTGGCCAGGGTAAGCGAGATTTACTGGTAGGTATTCCAGTAGTTTCTCAGGGTGTTCTGGGCTACACTCCGACATGACTTATACCGTTATTGGGGGTCTGACGTTAACCAGCCCCATAGGCCCGATATTCGATATTCATAGACGACCGGACCGGACTGTGTAAGTCCACGGTAGCGGCCCGGCCGTCTAACAGACGCCAAATGCGGAACAAAAACTTTTAACGAAACTGGCGCTATCGTGTACCGTAACCCGGATATGCCATTAAAGCTAAACTAACAAATTGCAAAGGGGTAGAAACGTTATACCGAATGATCCGAGTCCTTCGGTCTTCAACCATCATCCCACGCTTGTTGCGGCTGTTCCGATCTCCTGAATCTCCAGTCTTCTCGTCCAGGTGGCACCACGTCGACGGATCTTTAAACGGGATCCCGCCTCTGAACCGAGGCAACTCGATCGTCAAGTTTGCTAAAAGAGACGACCAAGATGAAGTAGAGAATGAGTAGAACACTTTGTCTCGTTACGTCCAAGGCTATGGACGAAATGTTATGGAAGTTGCCTTTTGGAACGGGTGGAAATGTGAAATGAGTATGCTTAATTTCCATGAACCAAAAATAACTATATTTTTTTTCCTAGCAACCATAATCATCACCAAAGGTGAGGCCGGCCACTTAAAATGAGGAGAGGGGTGAGTGTAGGAGATAGAATGGTGACCATAAGGAAATGAAGCTTATCATAACCTAAACACAAAGAATGAGTCACACAATACATTATATGCTATCAATGAATATTAACCTAGTCACAAAAAGCATTTAATGCATCATTAAAAACCTAATGACTCACAAGCCTTTTCACCCTCTCTAGAACCTTCTAGAACACTGACTCACCCTAATCCGAGAAAAGATAAATCCGTTTTTAACCGAATGTTAAAAGACGGCTGATAGAAAACTGGAAACTGGCAATTCCAAAAGTGATCCTGAAACGAATTTCAGGATAACCCCGTATCAGTATAAACATACCCGCATTTGTATTACGACCGAATACAAATGCTTCTGAGACAAAGATATTATATCTACACAGTATAATACTGGGTTCCGGCTTAAACCAAAGCCTACCAGTATTATCTGCCCGAAAAACGACACGTGCGAAAACGCACGTGCCTTTTCCGAACCTTGCCATATCACTATACGGCCTCTACAACGTTTCTCCCAAACTTGAGAAAGTGTCTGTGGGGGACTCTAATGACTCATCGACACACTGGCACTGGGTATAACCCCTAGCACGTCAGAGGTACAAGCTGCACGTAACGTTTTGCCTATGTATTGATTGGAAAGGAAGCTGACGAGCGAACTCATCTATAAACCCTACTGAGCCTGACAGTGACAATGTATATACAGTCCGGTTCATTCATCTAAAGAGTATCACATATCGAGTCTAGGGGGGTGGATAAAGTCAGACCCCTAATAACGCGATAAGTCGTGTCGGCATGAAGCGCATCACCACCTGAGAAACTACTGATCCAAATCAGTAATTCTCCACTATCTCGGCCGAGGATTCCTAGTGATGGCCACCCGTGCACTGTGCGACATCAACCCCTAATACCGGGAGAGGCGAATCCCCGAGATCCGCTCACTTTCCTCCAATGTGGCTCGGGACTGTACCCAACTAAAACCTATTTGCACAACTCCTTCGAGCGTGGTAGGGTATTAATCTAAGCACAGTGGGAACTCACATGAGACAAACGACGATCTCAGGTCGATGAACTAACCTGTACACATGTCACCAGGGAATTCCTATCCGACGATATGTATAATACCAACTAGCAGATTCCCGGCGAGTCAAGTCCGGTGTACTCATAACCTAATGAGCACCTGTATACATCTTAGGTGATCCAACTGACACCAGTGGCTTGTGAGACCGGCCACCGCCCCTCGTCGGGGTCTCGACTGTATACACTAGTCTACTCTGGAGTATCGATGCCCTGTCTCGAAAACTCCCACGACTAGGGACACTTTAAGGATTTGCTTATAGACCCCAGCTCCCACGTATATGATCACCATCATACTGCTGGCTGTCAAGCAGAATCCTGTGGGCTCTATCAATCATTCAATAGCGAACTAAAGCATGTATACGATGATAAAGACAAACCAGATAGCATACTATCATCTGGAGAAAGACTGTCATATCGGTATAGGTCCTTCCTCAATCATTGCAATCATATACCTGCGATCCAATAATTGACTTTGAGGGCACTATCTCCAATAATCTCCCACTTGCACTCAAGGCTAATTATTGTGATGTCGCATACTCACAGCCCGTGTGATACCGAACATCCAACTCCTCTACTAATCATTTTCACAAAACTAGTTTGTAAAACTCTTGTGTTCAAGAAATAGCCTCAGTGAGTGGATCCGCCCTGATGTTTCTTTCTGTATCTCTCTTAATCTCAAATTCGCGGAGAAAACCATCTCCCGAATCGAGTAATACCTGTCTTAGAATATGTCTGGATATCTGATGGGACCTAGTTCATAAATGAACTTCAAATCCAAACTTCGTAGACTGTATCGATAACTGAACCTAATCAGTATCCATCACCATACCTCCCACAGTATCCTCTTCGACCATCTGTCCATAATACTGTCCTTTGTCAGAGGGAAAGCTATAACTCTAACAATCACTCTGTCATTCATGTCACCTTGGAAGCCTGGAATGATAACCGTCTCCCTATGGAGGCTGTCGTCATCAAATCCGTAGAACAAGCACTTATGTTCTAAATCTGCTTCCTTATGTTTCTTCAGGATTGGATTAATATAAACTTATCGCATCAAGTGAAAAAAACAATATCTGGTGTGGTACTTGACATCTCATGATTTGACTCAATTGCTTAAGCAAGTGAACTGCCAATCATGCACTTCCCTCTCTTCTTTAGTCCGTAAGACACCTTTAAAGAGGGTGACTCCATCACCTGCAGGTACACCACCATGCCAGGAGTCATCTATTCTAAAATACTATTAGAATACTGTGAAAGTACCCTGATTGGGAAACTACCTAAATCTAGATCTAAACCATAGATCTAGTAACCAGAATGTCAGATATTATATCCATGTCCTGTCTGGAGAAACAACTGTGTGACGACCACAGTACAACCGATCGTAGTATAGGAATTTTACTTCCTACTCTGTGTATGTCATCCAAATACTAGGACATCACACCCTACTACCTTCTCAATAGATCCATCCCCTATTCTGATGAAGTCAAAGCCATGACTGTCACATCAAAATTAGATGATCTATCTCCGCTATAACTGCTGAAGTCTATAAATAGACATAAGCTACTTGCCTACTACGTTTCCGCTTCTCCCACTGACTACGACAACCCTCTGGCAGAATAATATATACGTGTACTTCTAAAACTAGTTTAGAACGACGTTATACTTATCCTTCTGCCGGGTTTCATAGTGTGGAACAACAGTAGTGTCAAGTCTGGGTAAACAAGAACCTCTCTGTCACCGTCCTTGAGGCTACCGGAGTACCTCTCGGGTGTCTGAGGTTACCCACCATATCTGCGGAGTGGCTATTGGAATGTCAAAACCTGATTGTATATATAGGTCCTATTAAATTTTCCGTAATCGTTTGCGGTTCTGGAATCACTTCCAGTTCTACCATACTCCCACTACTGTTTTCTGAAAAAGTCCATTTTTAATAAAACTGTGGCGAGTGAAGAACAATATCACTATTGATCTTCCAGATGGTAGAAATGTCAACCTTCATCAAAGCCAGGGTCAACCTACAAACAGCCATTATAGAAACGTTCCTTGAGTTATCCAGTGTTTGGTTTTAAGCATAAGCTGGACAACTCCCCGTATCTTAACATAGTTAAGATATGAACCATTCTATATCTAATATAGAAACATAGGCACTAATTTAATTGGAACCAGATTCAAATTATGCAGCTGTCTCCAGTGCATATCAACTTAATGAAGAGAGGCTAATCAACATTACTCAACTTAGGAATCCATCCAATTATGAGTAACCTGAAAGAGAAACAAGTTTCTCAAAACCATTACTATCAACTGAATACCAATCACAAGAATCTACTTCTTCGATCTCTTTGAAGAATCCCGATACTTTCGATACCTGGTTCTCTACTTTATTCCTATACCCACAACTTCTCAAAACTTAGACATTGTATTTCTACGAAACACTTGTCTAAAAACTAGAGAAGTCATAAGTAAACATAACATAGTATGAGGACCTACCCCTTTGTCCTTACGGACACTGGACAATATACAATACTCTGTATAAGTCCGCTGAGTTTGAATTACTCAAAACCTGTGCATCGTAGGTTGAAAACTGTACCCAGGCGATTTCCTCAAATATCACCAATTACAACGAATTCCGATATAATGAGGATGATCACCTAATTCCCAATAACTTACTCCCACTCATCATCCGTAAAACCATACAGATATGAGAATGAAACCTGGTAAATACATACCTTGGAGTAAATATCTAATTGGGAAATCAGTTTTACAATTAACAATGCGCAGTGAAACTGAAACATTAAAATGTTTCGTAGGGATTTTCTGGTATTCCTAGTAATGCCTCTTCCATAATCCAATTCATGACTTTAACCGTATATCTCTTTACCATCTTCCAAATCCCTTTATTTGTCTTTATTCAGTACCTTCTGTACACCCCTTAGGCTAAGTGGTTTTCTTCCTTCCCTACCGTTCGGCACCAGCCTATGGTTTGGAAGAAGACTATCCAGTAAGCATAATAGGTGTACTTTCCTAAATCTAGGAGTACTCGCAACTTGAGAGAAGGTGATGATTAAAGACAACTGAATAATACCTTATTCTATTTCTCCCGAACTGGGAAAAAAGCAAAGGTTAAATAGGAGTGGCGATGAATTACGCGGTTTGCTCGTGAATGATAACAGTCGCAATTTACTTTGCCCTCTTTCTAATCCCTTTATTTGTCTTTTTGCCATTACCTTCTGCACACCATACTTAGGCTAATTGGTTTTCTTCATTCCCTACCTTTCGGCACCTGCTTATGGTTTGGAATAAGACTATCCAATAAGCGTAATAGGTGTACTCTCCTAAACTAAGGAGCTCTCGCAACCTGAGAGAAGGTGATAATAAAAGACAACTGAATAAACCAATTCTATTTCTCCTGAACCTGGATCCATCCTCGAAGAAGTCCCTCCGAGTTCGTATATAACCATACGATGGATCTATCCAATGGAAGTGGATGTCCGTAGTAATACGGGGTGTTCTGAGAAATACAAAGGGTAAAAGAAGGAGCGGCAATGACTTTATGCAACTTTAGACAATCCAAAAGTCAGAATTTTAAGAAGGTTCGGTCAACTTTGGTCACTGAGTCATAGTCTAGGGTCGGTCAAAGGTCGCTGCCAAAGAGAGAGAGAAAAGAAACACTCTGCGTGCACTCTAACCTAGATCAGAATGGTTATCACTTTATCTAATCAGGAAACCTCCCACTGTAATCTCAAATTCTCCTCCAAACCTAAAGAAGAATTAGTCGGGATCACCCGAAGAGTAAACCAACTCATCAGTGAGAATCGGGATCCAACTATCATCGCATGATAACTTGATGGAAGCCACTCAAATTATCACACTCCAGAAGGTATGCGCATATCTGGCAAGTTTCATTTTCTTTAGAAACTCCCGATGTAATTTTTGCCTCATGCTCTTATGACCTTGACTTTAGTCAACAAATCATAAGTCACATGTCAAGTTCTACCCGTCATTATCCGGGTTGATTTGAACCCACCCGTACATACCCTTGACTTTAGTCAACAAGGTAATACGACTGTCCCAAACCAACACATCTATCAATGCAACATACGAATACCCAGCAACTACCAAACACTATGTCTTGACTTTAGTCAACAAACATAGCTTGAATACTACTGACCACCCATAAGAAATGACGGAGGGCTATGGCTGGTTTTTGGCGAAAAACCTTTAACGTAATGAACTTGATATTGCTGAAGGAACCTGATTGCCTATAATAAAATATAGTGACGAAAACGTTTTGCTAAAGAGGTCACTCCCGGTGAAGGGATCTCGGCTCTTTCCTCGTGGAATGGGGTGCAGGATATTCCATCTGAATACCGCGATGCAAAGCAACTTGTAATCGACTATATTGAAGTTATCACCCTGACATAAACTTCTGCCCAAAGGGTTTTTCCCGGTGAAGGGATATCAGCCCTTGCCTCGTCGAATGAGGTGCAGGATATTCCAACTGAATATCACTATGCAAAACAAAAGGAAACATCTTTGTAATAACACCTTTTTAAAATTTGTTCCAACAACATCAAATTTAGGTTTGTTTTATCCTTGCATTGATAAGAATCAATGCAGTCCCATCAATCAATCACACCAGAAAAGAACGAAAATATAATGTACGTATATGCCATCCGCATTCGCCACTGGGTCCCGTCATCACCCGTTAGGTTACTTAACTAACGACAGAGCGGGGGCTGGACTAGCGCGGGTGTAAAACATATACAACATCTAATAGTATATATACCAATATACAATAATCGCTCCAGGCGTGATAATATGCAACATTACAGAAAAGTAATAAGCATCACAGAACAATACAGATAATCTGGGATCCCCGGGTTTCACAGAGCCGCTACTGAAACCCGACGTTCCCCTGGTCGTGTGGATAGCCTGTGCAATGAAACCTAGACCCCTACGGGTGCGGCAAGTTACCCGCAAAAACCTGAAGCGAGGTGGTCCCCACAGCATAGTGAATGGAACACCCGGCACTTCACGGAATCCGGTAAATTGAGCACCCCTCCTTAGGTCAACCTGTACCCCCTACGAATGTGGCGAATAGTCTGCCATTTCTAGAGTGAGGTCCATTTGCCTCTCAATACCATGAGATACGGACACGTTGCCCTCCAGAACCCGACTATCCATGCACTCCTTCGCGGGATAAATCTAGTACAGAAATGAAAAATATACAACGGGTACATCGACCTCGACCCGGTCGTGCCCCAAAAGAATATTATACAACAGGCAGTGACGGCAGTCCACATGTTGGACGCTCGCCCCACAATATCAAATGTACAAATAAATCCAAACTGCACTATCATTGCACCCTGCTATCCAACAGGACATATCCGCAACAATACAGCACAACACAGAACATTAACGCGAATGTCACGTTCGCAAACACGTCAAAAAGAACTATAGCAATCAGACGCGGATTACCGATCAAATGACATTCCCGGTCGGAGATATAATGTAAATACTGTAAACAAAAAGGTTTAAAATTTCGATCGACTAAATATCACGAAGTGGGCCCCACGTACATCTGGTGTACAGTAACAAAATTTGGGCCCAAAAACATATACCAAAAACCACATTTTCCCATGGTAAACTCACTGGAAAAATTTGGGGCACTGTTCCTACAAAAGCGCGGCGGAACAGCGGCCAAACCCTGGTTTGGGCTGCGGTTCCGCGGCCGTTCTGTGGGATCAAGTGACCAAATTTCACCAGTTTGCTTAGAAAACCCTGCACAACTTTCTGTGATATGTAGAATTATTTTTAGAACCCTTTAAAAATCGACAGAAACTAGTGGCCTGAAAAATGTAGTTTTGCGAAATCCGTTCGATCGATCTTTTAAACGTGTTAGCACAAGGTAAGTATAGCTTAATGGTGAAGCTCTGATACCACTGTAAGTCCACGGTAGCGCCCCGGCCGTCTAACAGACGCCAAATGCGGAACAAAAACTTTTAACGAAACTGCGCTATCGTGTACCGTAACCCGGATCTGCCATTAAAGCTAAACTAACAAATTGCAAACGGGTAGAAACGTTATATCGAATGATCCGAGTCCTTCGGTCTTCAACCATCATCCCACGCTTGTTGCGGCTGTTCCGATCTCCTGAATCTCCAGTCTTCTCGTCCAGGTGGCACTACGTCGACGGATCTTTAAACGGGCTCCTGCCTCTGAACCGAGGCAACTCGATCGTCAAGTTTGCTAAAAAAGACGACCAAGATTAAGTAGAGAATGAGTAGAACACTTTGTCTCGTTACGTCCAAGGCTATGGACGAACGGTTATGGAAGTTGCCTTTTGGAACGGGTGGAAATGTGAAATGAGTATGCTTAATTTCCATGAACCAAAAATAACTATATCTTTTTTCCTAGCAACAATAATCATCACCAAAGGTGAGGCCGGCCACTTAAAAGGAGGAGAGAGGGTGAGTGTAGGAGATAGAATGGTGACCATAAGGAAATGAAGCTTATCATAACCTAAACACAAAGAATGAGTCACACAATACATTAAATGCTAACCAATGAATATTAACCTAGTCACAAAAAGCATTTAATGCATCATTAAAAACCTAATGACTCACAAGCCTTGTCACCCTGTCTAGAACCTTCTAGAACACTGACTCACCCTAATCCGAGAAAAGATAAATCCGTTTTTAACCGAATGTTAAAAGACGGCTGATAGAAAACTGGAAACTGGCAACTTCCAAAAGTGATCCTGAAACGAATTTCAGGATAACCCCGTATCAGTATAAACATACCCGCATTTGTATTACGACCGAATACAAATGCATCTGAGACAAAGATATTATATCTACACAGTATAATACTGGGTTCCGGCTTAAACCAAAGCCTACCAGTATTATCTGCCCGAAAAACAACACGTGCGAAAACGCACGTGCTTTTTCCGAACCTTGCCATATCACCATACGGCCTCTACAACGTTTCGCCCGAACTTGGGAAAATGTCTATGGGGGACTCTAATGACTCATCAACACACTGGCACTGGGTATAACCCCTAGCACGTCAGAGGTACAAGCTGCAAGTAACGTTTTGCCTATGTATTGATTGGAAGGGAAGCTGACGAGCGAACTCATCTATAAACCCTACTGAGCCTGACAGTGACAATGTATATACAGTCCGGTTCATTCGTCTAAAGAGTATCGCATATCGAGTCTAGGGGGGTGGACAAAGTCAGACCCCTAATAACGCGATAAGTCATGTCGGCATGAAGCGCATCACCACCTGAGAAACTACTGATCCAAATCAGTAATTCTCCACTACCTCGGCCGAGGATTCCTAGTTATAGCCACCCGTGCACTGTGCGACATCAACCCCCAATACCGGGAGAGACGAATCCCCGAGATCCTCTCACTTGCCTCCAATATGGCTCGGGACTGTACCCAACTAAAACCTGTTTGCACAACTCTTTTGAGCGTGGTAGGGTAGTAATCTAAGCACAGTAGGAACTCACATGAGACAAACGACGATCTCAGGTCGATGAACTAACATGTACACATGTCACGAGGGAATTGCTATCTGACGATATGTATAATACCAACTAGCAGATTCCCGGCGAGTCCTGTCCGGTGTACTCATAACCTAATGAGCACCTGTATATATCTTAGGTGATCCAACTGACACCAGTGGCTTGTGAGACCGGACACCGCCCCTCGTCGGGGTCTCGACTGTATACACTAGTTTACTCTGGAGTATCGATGCCCTGTCTCGAAAACTCCCACGACTAGGTACACTTTAAGGATGTGCTTATAGACCCCAGCTCCCACGTATATGATCACCATCATACTGCTGGCTGTCAAGCAGAATCCTATGGGCTCTATCAATCATGCAATAGCGAACTAAAGCATGTATACGATGATAAAGACAAACCAGATAGCATACTATCATCTTGAGAAAGACTGTCATATCGGTATAGGTCCTTCCTCAATCATTGCAATCATATACCTGCGATCCAATAATTGACTTTGAGGGCACTATCTCCAACAGACTGCACGAATATTGTCACTGACTGGCTCGGTAGGGTTTCAGGATGAGTTCGGTCATCGGCCTCCCTTTTGCTCAATACCAGGGTAGCCGTTACGTACATCTAGTGCCACTGACGTGCTTGTGGTTAAACCCACTACCAGCGTATTGACAAGTCTTAAGAGTCCCCCATGGAAGGTTTCCCAAGTTCGGACGAAACGTTGTAGAGGCCGTATGGTTTTATGGCAGGGATCGATCATATACGTGCACTCGTGCACGGATCATGATCGGACAGATCATACTAGTGGGCTTTGGTTTAAGCCGGATCCTAATATTAGATTGTTGGATTACTTTCATCTCTTTGTATTTGTATTTACTCGGAATACGGATGCAAGTATGTATATACAGATGAGGGGTATTCTTGTAATCCGTTACGAGTTTACTTTAGGGTTGCCATTTCATTTGGATTAAAACATTTAGTTTTAAATGTTTTATTATGTGAGAAAATTGTGACACATTTCTTTTTGGCATGGTGCATTGATGAGGCATGAGCACACTTGGTGACTCATGGTTTTGGGGCTAGCATTGATTTTGTTTTGTGCTAGATATTTTGCGTGTGTGTGGTGAGATATTTTGAGGGGGCTGCTGGGATTTTCCAGTGAGGGAATTCTTGGGTTGCCACTTACAAAATATAACACACAACACTCACAACAAAAACCTAGCCAACATAAATTCATCACTTGCTCATTTCTTTTCTTCTGCTCACAACTTCCACACTTCATGGCAACTCTTTAATCTCCTCTCTATCCCTATCATGTGTTGAGAATCCTAGAGTGTATTGAGACAATGTAATCACACACTATCTCTACTTCACCTTGGACATCTCGGCTAGCAAACTTGATGTCCGAGTTGCTTCGGTTTGAAGCGGGAGCCCGTATAAAGAATCCTCGACGTGGAGCCACTTCGACGAGCGAGATCGGAGAGTGAACTTCGTTGGGGAAACCGCGAGGAGCTTGGCGCAGAGATTGAAGACGGAAGGACACGGATCGATCGGTATAATCTCTCCAAACTCTTTTACGGTATACTAGTATAGGGTTATTGGTACGATCCGGGTTTTAGGGTTACGTTAGCGCCGGTTTGTAAAAGTTTTTATTCCGCATTTTGCTTCGGATTGACGGCCGGGACACTGCCGTAGCCTTACAATATATTCAATCATTCATATCATCTCTAACTATCTTTTTAACCATGACCCTAGTTCCTAATCTAGGTTTCTACGACTGTATCCTATAGATCGGTTTCCATTTATAATTTGCGGGGGTGCTATACGCCATCCACCCGACTTCCCCCGTAGATATAGATCTACTCACCTTGATTCTTGCTTGCCGAAGTCGATGACGCCATGCTCCGTCGTCTCGGAATCCACACAATGGTACCTACAATAAATATATAGTCGCAATGCTATTAAAATCGTATCCGGAAAACTAATACGGCACACGGTGTGCTCATAGGTTAAAACTAATAGCCTACGCATACAAAAACAACCAAACAACCCTCGTCGTTGATGTACAAACATCCAACGACCCAATACAATATCAAATACCAAAACCCAAGTTTCAGAAACGCAAAACACGAAAACAGCAACCTAGGAAAACCACTTCCAGATTTCACTATAGGACAAACTGGGGAATTTTGCATACTGGGTTAGTCTAATTAGAACATATAGGAGATATGGACCAAGCAAGAGGCCATTCCATCGCACCAAGGCCGACAATTGCGGCCAGAATGAGATAATTTGCGGCCAGGACAATGAATTTGGGGCTCGGGGCTCTAGCGTAACTTCAAGGTTGCCTGCATGACTCACTGTAATCGCCATATGATTTTTAGGGTCTCATGGTAGGAGCAGATCTCCAAATACCGTCACCAAATTCATAAAAACCCGATATCGGAATATCTAATGTTCGTATCTTGGTGTCTAGTCTCTGGTTTTGTCCAGAATTCTAACACTAAGGTCTTGTAACAACCACTATATGTCACCACACCACAACTCATACCCTAATCCTTCTTTTGAAATTTCCAAACATCACAATCTAAATCGATTTAACTCTAAACTACTATAGGATGCTAAGAAACTAAAACTAAACTAAATGAAAGGAATTACACCTCATTTGGGCAACTCAAGAAAAACCCTAGCTTCTCGAAGTCTCCAAAATCCAAGCTTGAAAGGTCCAAAGTGTTGAGGATGAGGTTGTGCATCTTTTTAATGAAGCGAGCCATGGGTTTTGATTAGGTTTTAGGGATGTTTCCCATGGGTAGAGGAGGGTGAAGGAGGAGGAGAAGAAGATGAAGGACAAATAATGGGGAGGAAAATAATGGACGGCCCTCTCTCTCTCTTCTTATTCTCACCCTCTCACACTCATGTCTCACTCTCTCTATCCCTCCAATCATTCTCTTTTTGTAACTATTGTCTTTACTTTTCTTTCCAAATCACATAATACCAAAAAACTATAAGTCTACGGTAGCGCCCCGGCCGTCAATCTAATGCCAAATGCGGAACAAAAACCTTTATAACTGGCGCTATCGCATACTATAACCCGGATCTGCCATTAACGCTAAACTAACAAACTGTAAAGAGGGTAAAAAGGTTATACCGAACGATCCGAGTCCTTCGTTCTTTAACCATCATCCCACGCTCCTGTTGCGACTGCTCCGATCTCGTCGATCTCCGATCTGCTCGTCCAGGTGGCACCACGTCATCAGATCTTTAAACGGGCTCCCGCTTCTGACCCGAAGCAACTCGGTCATCAAGTTTGCCAAAAGAGATGACCAAGATTGATGTAGAGAATGAGTAGAACACTTTGTCTCACTTTGTCCAAAGCCATGGATGAACGGTTAATGAAGTTGCCTTTTGGAATGATATGAAATGAGAAATGAGCTATGAAATTTCCATACACCAAATCACATAAAAATTTTAATCAACAACCCTCTCTCTCTCTAAGAATGGGCCGGTCACATATATAGAAGGAGGGAGGTGAGTGTAGGAGCAAGTAATGACCATTACAAAAGCTTCTCACAAAAGATCAAGAAGAAATATCTTAGCAAGAACAAGAAACATTAATGCAAAAGAATGAGTCACATAATACACCTCATCAACTTATTAAAGCAAACAATGAGTCACTAACCTAGTCACCTCTTCTAGAACCTTCCACACTCATGACTCACCTCATGACCCACCCAATGATGAAAAGATAAATCCGTATTTAACCGAATATTAAATACGGGTGATAGAAAATTGGAAACTTCCAAAAGTGATCCCGAAACGAATTTCACGATAACCCCGTAACAGTATAAACTGTTAGTGTATATGCCCTAGAGGCCATTACTGTATCATACTAGCTTGTATATTACTTGATGGAAGCTTGGGATATTCACAGTTGTATAGACAATCTTTCTCAAAATGGTAGTATGCTACTTGGTTTTGTTTCTACTTTAAATGTGTTGTGTTTCTTTTAGCATATCGCTTATACATATTAGTAGAGCCCTTAGGATCATTGCTTGATTACCAGCGTTGTGATGGCAGTCACACTTATGGGGGCTGGGTAATCTATAAGCACATCCTTATACCGGTCCCTAGTCGCAGGACTATCGAGACAGGGCATCGATACTCCAGAGTAGACTAGCGTATGCGCTTCTTATCCCAGCAGGGGAGATGGTCTGTCCCACAGTCATCAGTACGTCGTACTGGAGATAGTATGCGGGTGCTCGTTAGGTTATGAGTACACTGGACAGGACTCGTCGGGAACTGTTGGTTGGTATTATACCTATCGTCAGTTATCAGTTCCCAGGTGACATGAGTACAGCTTAGTCCGTTGACTTGACACTGTCACTTCGCCTCGAGTGTTTTCCCACTGTACTTTGATTACTACCCTACCATGGCTCAAAGGAGTCGTGCAAACTGGTAGTTTTTGGGTGCAGTCCCGAAGCACTTGGAGGCAGTGACGGTTAGACAGGATTCGTCTCTCCCGGTATTAGGGGTTGATATCGCGCTGTGTCTAGGAGAGCGATTACACAAAGTCCTTAGCCAGGGCAAGCGAGATAGACTGGTAGGTTTCCAGTGTTATCTCTGGTGTTCTGGGCTACACTCCGACACGACTTGTACCGCTAGTAGGGAACTGACGTTTACCGCCCTTTAGGCCCGCCATGCGATGTTCTTAGACGAACAGACCGGACTGTACGGAGACTGTCACATTCAGGCTCAGTAGGAGTTCAGATGAGTTTACCTCATCAGTCTTCTTATCGGTATCTACTTGGGGACCGTTACATACAGCTAGTGCCGCTTGTGGTCTGTGGTTAAACCCACTGCCAGCGTAGTGTCGAGTCTTTAGAGTCCCACACAGAGGGTTATTCGCCTTTAGGCAAAATGAGTAGAGGTCGCATGGTTTTGCGACAGGGTTCGTTCACATCCTTGCACTTGTGCACGTTTGGTGTCCGGACAGCTTATACTAGCGGGCTTTGGTTTAAGCCGGATCCTAGTATATGATTTGGGATTGGTTTTATCTCGTTGTATTCGTGTTCCTAGGAACGCGAATATGGGTGTGTATGCACAGTTGACTGAGACAGAGGCAGAGGACTTTCATTAGGGTTGATGACCATTGTCATTTTCTTAACCCTAATGTTTATGTGTGAAATATGATTTATTAATATTAGTTAATTATAATTGTGCATGGTTAGGGTTGTTGACCATTTGACTATACTTGACTTGTTGACCTAGGTTGACAAGTTGACCATCATCATTCCATATGAAAGATACTCTTTGATCCTTGCAAAAGCATTTTATGTAAAATGATAATGGTCATTTCTTGATTAACCATCACAATTATCTTTAGCTAATTATCTATTTTTCATAATTCACATATATGTGAGAAGGTTGGATTATTCTTCTCATTCTATCATTTTCATTCTCTCTCCTCCTCTTCCTCTCTCTCTAGCTCTCCCCTCTCATGAGTTGAGAACCCTTTGAGCTTGAGATAAATCCCTTAAAAATACTCTCTACTCTTTCTAAGGTCCTAGGTTTAGCACACCAAGCACCTTAGTTACTTCTAATTTGGGGTTGGAGCCAAAGGTAGAGGCTCTCGGGTGGATCTTTCTTCGGCAAGAGAAGGCGACGATGAGAGCCGTTCTTCCACTCCAAGGAGCAAGAAGAGAAAGACTTCAAGACTTAGGTATAACCCCCTTTCCGAGTAGCTAACCTTTTTAGCTTTGTAGTTAGTTTTTGTTTTGCAAAGATCCCTCCTTTACATAGTCCATGTTGCCTAGTGTTGTAAAAATCCGATTTTCATAACGTTTCCGCCTCGCCGGAAGCACCGGGGTGGGTAACCTGGACTTACAGTGGTATAAGAGCCTAGCTAAACACAAACTAACTAGTTAGCAAAGTATCTAGAACTTCGATCGGAAAAAATCGCAAAACTTTTTTTTCAAAACCCTAGTTTCTGCCGATTTTCATTTCTGCTCTAAAAATAATAAATCTTACATGAAAAATCGGCTCAGGGTTTTCTAAAGACACCCACCAAAAACGATCCACTGAACCGGTCAAAGAGCCGCGGCTCCGCGGCAAGAACATGCTTCTTGCCGCGGATCCGCGGCCGAGTTGACTCGGCCGTGGACCGAGTTTGGTGCAATGTACTTATTTGGAGGTTTTAGGATTTTTAATATAGTATGTTTCTACCCAGATTTTCTAGAGAACAAGTTAGTTTTTGGGGTGGTCACAAATCCATATTTTGATCGAATTTCTTTACACTTTGGCTAATGGGTTATATCTGTGATATGATATATGTATTGAACGTCTGCTAATCTCTATACGTCGATTAGTGGGGGTTATACATATCTGTGATCTGTAATGTTGATGGTTTGTGTATATGAATTCGTTGGATTGTCGCGGATGAATAGCCGGGGGGTTGTGAGATGAGAGTTTTCTTATTCTTTCAATTCTTGTAATATGTAAATTGATGTAATATTATTTGTATGGCCGTACAACCGGGTCGGGGTTGTAACCGTCATTGTATAATTTCTTTTTACTGTTTTTGCTCCTATGATAGACCCAAGCTGGGGTGCACAAACTACCGGGTACCTCGAAGTGCCGAGTGGCCTACTCACATTGTTGAGGGAGGTTGCTTCACTTCGGATACTTGGCGGGTAGTCTTCCGCACCCGTAAGGGTCTAGGGTGGGGTTTGGCTATTCATCGCGACCGTGTAATCCGCTCTTCGTTATAGGCTCGTATGAAATGCGGATTCCTAGTATATCCAATGTATTCATCTGTGATCTGGAATGGCTATCATTGCATGTGACGAATGTTTATATATATCTATATGATATCTATTTAGGCGTTGCTTATGTTTTGCATCCGTGCTAGTCCAGACCCCGCTCTGTCGTTAGTTAAGTAACCTAACGGGTGATGACGGGACCCCGTGGCGAATGCCGATGGCATAAGCGTACGTCATATTTTCGTTGTTTTCTGCAATGGTAGGATTAAATGATGGGACGCATTGGAATTAATGCAAGAAAATAAACCAAGTAAAAGTCGTTGGAACACTTTCAAAACCACTCGGTTCTTTTCAAAAACCAAATTTTAAAATGCGGAGCTTGAGCCACTCCTTTTGAAACCTATCTCGTTCCATCGATTATATCAAGTTCACTACGTTCACGGTTTTGCCAAAACCATTCATAGCCCTCCGACATTTCAGTTAAATAGTCAGTAGTATTCAAGCTATGTATTTTGACCTTCACCAAGGCATAGTGATTGGTAGCTGCTGAATATTTATCTGTAGCATAGATAGATGCGTTAGTTTGGAACAGTCGTACTACTATTTAGGCCTTCGTCAAGGGTATGTACGGGTGGGTTCAAATTAACCTGGATAATGACGGGTAGAACTTGACATGTGACTTATGATATGTTGGCCTTCGTCAAGGTCATAAGAGCACGGGGCAAAAATCCACATCGGGAGTTTCAAAAGAACTGAAATTTGCTAGCGCTGCATACCATTTGGAGTGTGATGATTCTGGTAGGATTCCTTCAGTTTTATCGCACGATGATATTTGGATCCCGATCCTACTGTGAGTATATGCTACTCCTCGGGAACTTTCTCGCTTAACGATCAATGCTATAAACCAAGTAGGTGTCTAGAAAGGTGTTAGCGGGGCTATGCCCACAGGGAAAAGAGGTTACTTAATTAAGGAACTTCGCGAAAGCGTTGGAAAACCTCCCTCGAAGTACCGACACTGGCCTGGCTGAACGGTTAAGCAAGAATTGTACGGTGAGATTGATCCTGACTAACTCTTCCTTTATGGTTTGAGGAGGGATTCGAGAGATAGTGGGAGCCATCCTGTTTAGATAAATTAAAAACCAATCTAAACTTGCAAGAGCATCATGCTATAGTGTTTTCTTCTCTCTCTCTCTTAATTGCAGCGACCCAGTGACCAGACATAGGTTACATCTAGATAATAAAATGACTGAATCTGACTGTTATGACTGGCAAAGGTCTGTCCAGATGTCCATTGCCCATGACAAGCTGGGACACCTCTTGACTGATCCAACCCCTACCGTCTCAGGTCCAGTTTCCCCTGTTACGGATATTCATATCCGCAAGACATCGGAAAAATACTGTGTGAAAGCCAAGTGCCTTGTATTAGCCTCAGTTGATGGTGCATACCAGAGGCAGCACGAGAAGATGGACTTAGTCTCTATCTTCCTCCATAACAAAGATTTATATGGAGAGCAATCTCGTATCGCAAGATATGAGACCTTGAACGAATTGCTTCCAGCGAGGTTGGCTATCGGGTCATCTGTAAGGGGCAACGTCCTTACAGAGACCAGCTATTTTGAGCTCACGGACCTGAAGACCGCGTTGAAGAACGAGTCAGATGCTGACTTGGTTCTACAATCTCTACCTTCTACCCTGAAGGAAACCGGGGAAGTAGAAGGAAAGGGAAGGGTAGATGTTTCGGGACTGGATGTAGTAAAAGAGGGATGTTCCTATTGTTACAGGAATGAACATTGGCAGAAGGATTGTAGGGCTTGTAAAGCCAGTAGCCAAGATTCGAAGCATGTTGTGGCTTCGGCTTCGGGTGTGTTTGTGATTGAGAACTGTATGTTATTTAACCCTACCTCCTGGGTATTGGATACCGGATCAGGATCTCATATCTGTAATTCGTTACAATCTTTGAGAAACCGTAGGGTTATCAAAATAGGGGATATGACTCTCAGGGTTGCTAACGGAATGAGCATGTACGATGAATCCGTAGGGGAGTATCATCTTGGACTGACAACTGGGCAGATATTGATTCTGCGTGACTGTTTTTATGTACCAGGTGCGACAAGTAATATCATATCTGTATCCTTACTTTCTAAGGAAGGATATGATTTTCCTTTTGTAAGCGATGTGGTCAACATCCACCTAAATCATGTTCTGATTGGGTCAGGTACATTAAAAAATGGGATATACGTATTAAATCAAGCTCGGATTATCAGTGTCCAGAACACACTTAAAAGAAAGTCTCCGGAAACAAATCATGCTTTCTTATGGCATTGTAGACTGGGTCATATTAATGACACATGGTTAACTAAGTTACATAAAGAGGGATACTTGAATCCGTTCGAGCATCAGTCTTATGCCACTTGTGAATCTTGTCTCATGGGAAAGATGACAAAGACTCCGATCACTGGACACGGAGAAAGAGCAAGCGAGCTCTTGGGACTCATACACAGTGATGTGCGTGGTCCAATGTCTACACATGCGCGAAGTGGTTATTCATACTTCAGTACTTTCACGGATGATTTCTCTAGGTATGGACATGTCTTCTTGATGAAGCATAAATCCGAGGACTTTGAGAAATTTTAGGAATACAAGAATGAAGTTGAAAAACAAACAGGCAAAAGTATCAAGACACTGAGATCTGATCGAGGTGGTGAATACTTGAGTGCCGAGTTTCTGGGCTACTTAAAAGAGAATGGAATTCTCTCTCAGCTTACTCCTCCATACACACCACAGCACAACGGTGTATCGGAAAGGAGGAATCGAACCCTATTGGATATGGTTCGTTCCATGATGAGTAAGGCTGAGTTGCCGCGATCCTTCTAGGGTTATGCACTAGAATCAGCTGCATATCTTTTGAACAAGGTTCCCTCCAAGACTATGCCTACCACACCATATCAGATGTGGTGTGGGAAGAAACCCCATCTTCAATATCTGAAGATATGGGGATGTCCAGCTTTAGTAAAAAAGCAGCATGCGGACAAGCTCGAGGCACGCTCAGTACTGTGTAAGTTTGTGGGATACCGAAAGAACTCCAGGGGGTATTTTTTGTATTACGCAGAGGAACAAAAGGTTTTGTTTCTCGTCATGCCCACTTTCTGGAACATCAGTTTTTAGAAAAAGGTGAAAGTGGGAGCGTAGTAGAACTGGAAGAAATTCCAGAACCACAAGCTATTACTGAAGGTTCAGGAGAACCAGAAGGTTCAGGAGAACCGGACATCCCAGCGCCACTCCACAGGAGTAGTAGGAAGTCTCATCCGCCCGAGAGATACTACCGTTTTCTCATAGATGGGGATAGAGAGGATTGCACCATTGACTATGGTGAGCCTACTAGCTTCCAGCAAGCCATTCAGAGCGGTGACTCGGTAAAATGGCTGGATGCAATGCGCACCGAGATGGAGTCCATGTACACCAACAAAGTTTGGACTTTGGACTTTGCTCCAGAAGGGGTAAAACCCGTAAGCTGCAAATGGATCTTCAGAAAGAAGATTGGTGTAGATGGGCAGGTTGAAACCTATAAAGCTAGACTTGTAGCAAAGGGTTTTCATCAAAGACCTGGTTTGGACTATGACGAGACTTTTTCTCCCGTGGCTATGCTCAAATCCATTCGGATCCTTCTTGCCATTGTTTCCTTCCACGATTATGAGATCTGGCAGATGAACGTAAAGACGGCTTTCCTAAATGGAAATTTGGAAGAGTGCGTCTATATGGATCAGCCCGAGGAATTCATTCAGAGTGGGAGCAGCGGTAAAGTGTGCAAGTTGCTCAAGTCCATCTATGGACTGAAGCAGGCATCGCGGAGTTGGAACATCTGCTTCGATGATACTGTCAAAGAATTCGACTTTATCAAAAAAGCCAGATGAACCATGCATTTACAGCAAGATTGTAGGGAGAACTGTGGTATTCCTCGTCTTGTACGTGGATGACATTCTCCTAATAGGAAATGATATTCCTATGCCACAGTCAGTCAAAGGATTCTTGTCACAGAGGTTCTCCATGAAAGACCTGGGCGATGCCAACTACATTCTGGGGATCCAGATATATCGTGATAGATATAAGAGGATGTTGGGACTTTCACAGTCGAGGTACATAACACCATACTAAAACGATTCAGAATGGAAGATTCCAAGCGCGGTAATCAACCGGCTTGTCACGGAATCACCCTCTCCAAATAGATGTCTCCCAAGACTGATTTGGAAAGGGCTCGCATGTCATCTATACCCTACGCATCTGCGTTAGGCTCTATAATGTATGAGATGTTATGTACCAGACCAGATGTAGCATACACATTGAGCGTTGTAAGCAGTTATCAGTCGGACCCAGGGGAGAAACACTGGATAGCAGTAAAGAACATTCTCAAGTACCTGAGAAGGACTAAGGAGATGTTCTTTGTGTATGGCGGAAAAGACCTCCAGATCGAGGCCTTTGCTGACTCCAGCTTCCAGAGTGACAAGGATGACTATAAGTCCATGTCGGGTTATGTCTTTACCCTCAATGGAGTGGCGGTTTGCTGGAAGAGTTCCATGCAGGAAATCGTTGCTGACTCAACTATGGAAGCGGAGTACATAGCTGCTTGCGATGCCGCAAAGGAAGCTGTCTAGATGAAGAAGTTCCTCATGGAACTTCAGGTGGTTCCTACCAGTGTTGATCCAATACCGCTGTATTGTGACAACAACGGAGCTATAGCATTAGCCAAGGAACCCAGGTCCCATCAGAAGTCCAGGAACATTTTGAGGCGGTACCACCTGATTAGGGAGATCGAGGTGAAGAGAGTAAATTCGGAAGATAACACTGCAGATCTGTAAGTCTACGTTACCTCTCCCGGTACTTACGGGCTTGCGGAAATGATGAAAAACGATTTTTCAAGAGGTGGTAACATGGACTCAAAATACGGATCTTTGTTAAACAACTACCTAACAACCTAACTAGGAGTTTTACCTACTCGGTTAGGGGGCTCTACCTTTCTTGAACTCCTTCGTCTTCAACTCTTTGCGGTGTACGGATCGGCCTCACCTCATCGTCTCCTTGCGCCGAAGATTGATCCACCTGAAAGCTTCTACCTTTGGCTTCTTCTTCGAACTTGAAGAAACTAGAACACTTGGTTTCCTAAACCTTGTGAACTAAGATGAGTAGAGAAGTGATATGGGTTTTTTTATCTCTAAGGCAATGTTTCTCAACTCATGAGAGGGAGTTGCCTTGAGCTAGAGAGAGAGCAAGAGGAAGAGCAAGAGGGAAAGCTCAAGCAAGAGAGAGAAAGCAAATGAGAGAGTGAGTAAGTCTTTTGCCATCCAAGCTCTCATAATCTAAAAACATCATAACAAATAATAGTAATCAAGTATTATGTGATGGTTCAAGTCAAAATGGCCATATCATTTCATGCACTCATTTTGCAAGATGAAACAAGGAAGCAAAAGTCTTTGCCATGAAATGATAGCCATTGTCATGATGATGGTCAACTAGTCCAACCTAGCCAACCGGTCAACAAAGTCAACAAGTCAACAAAGTCAACCCCTCATCTCAACCATGACACAATAATACTTAATTAATATTATCATTAATCATATTTCTTATTCTCATTAGGTTTTAGCAAAAGTCAATGGTCAACAGTGAACAGTCAACAGTCAACAACCCCAATAAGAATCCTCTACCTCTGTCTCTCTGTCAACTGTGCATACACACCCGCATCCGCGTTCCGAGGAACACGAATACAAACTAGATAAAACCAATCCCAAAATGTACACTAGGATCTGGCTTAAACCAAAGCCCGCTAGTGTTAACTGTCCGAACACCAAACGTGCACAAGTGCACGGATGTGACCAAACCCTGTCGCAAAACAATGCGACCTGTCGCAAAACCATGCGACCTCCACTCTTTTGGTTAAAAGTGAACAGATTTCTGTGTGGGACTCTAAAGACTCGACACTACGTTGGCAGTGGGTTTAACCACAGACTGCAAGCGGCACTAGCTGTGCGTAACGGTCCCCAGGTAGATGCCGACAAGAAGACTGACGAGGTGAAACCCATCTGAGCTCCTACTGAGCCTGAATGTGACAATCTCCGTACAGTCCGGTCTGTTCGTCTGATACATCGCATGGCGGGCCTAGGGGGGCGGTAAACGTCAGTCCCCTACTAGCGGTACAAGTCGTGTCGGAGTGTAGCCCAGAACACCCTGAGATAACACTGGAAACCAACCTGAATATCTCGCTTGCCCTGGCCAGGGACTACTCGTGTAATGGCGACACAGCGCGATGTCAACCTCCAATACCGGGAGAGACAAATCCTGTCTAACCGTCACTGCCTCCAAGTGCTTCAGGACTGCACCCAACTACTACCTGTTTTCATGACTCCTTTGAGCCGTGGTAGGGTAGTAATCTAAGTACAGTAGGAACACACTCGAGGCGAAGTGACAGTGTCAAGTCAGCGGACTAAGCTGTACTCATGTCACCTGGGAACTAATAACTGACGATATGTATAGTACCAACCAACAGTTCCCGACGAGTCCTGTCCAGTGTACTCGTAACCTAACGAGCACCCGCATACTATCTCAAGTACGACGTACTGACGGCTGTGGGACAGACCGTCTCCCACACTGGGATGAGAAGAGCATACGCTAGTCTACTCCGGAGTATCGATGCCCTGTCTCGATAGTCATACGACTAGGGACCTGCATAAGGATGTGCTTGTCGATTACCCAGCCCCCACTAGTGTGACTGCCATCACAACGCTGGTAATCAAGCAAATATCCTAAGGGCTCCACAAATGTGTATAGGTGATATACTAAAATAAACACATGTACACATTAAAGCAGAAACAAACCAAGTAGCATACTACTATATTGAGCAAGATTGTCTATACAAGGTGAATATCCCAAGCTTCCATTAAGTAATATACAAACTAGTATGATACAGTAATGGCCTCTAGGGCATATACAATAACAATCTCCCACTTGCACTAAAGCCATGTACTGGCGTATCGAAGACCTATCATCTCGATCAGCCGCTCGAACTGAGTCTAGGGTAAGGCTTTTGTGAGTGGATCAGCAGTGAAATCTTCCGTAGAAACTCTCCGAACCTCGATCTCCTGGCGACCAACAATCTCCCTGATCAGGTGATACCGCCTCAAGATGTGTCTGGACTTCTGATGGGACCTGGGTTCCTTCGCTAGAGCTATAGCTCCGTTGTTGTCGCAATACAGAGGTATTGGATCAACAATGGACGGAACCACCTGAAGTTCAGTTAAGAACTTCCTTATCCAGACGGCTTCTTTTGCGGCATCGGCAGCAGCGATATATTCCGCTTCCATCGTCGAGTCAGCAACGGTTTCCTGTTTGGAACTCTTCCAACACACCGCCAGTCCATTGAGGGTAAAGACATAACCCGACATGGACTTGGAATCATCCTTGTCACTCTGGAAGTTGGAGTCATTAAAGGCCTCGATCTGGAGGTCTTTTCCGCCATACACCAAGAACATCTCCTTAGTCCTTCTCAGGTACTTGAGAATGTTCTTTACAGCTATCCAGTGTTTCTCCCCAGGGTTTGACTGATACCGGCTTACCACACTCAGTGCATAAGCTACATCTGGTCTGGTACACAACATCACATACATTATAGAGCCTACCTCAGAAGCGTAGGGTATAATAGACATGCGATCCCTTTCCAAATCTGTCTTGGGAGACATCTCTTTAGAGAGGGTGATCCCGTGACAAGCCGGTAGATTACCGCGCTTGGAATCTTCCATACTGAATCTTTTCAGTATAGTGTCGATGTACCTGGACTGTAAGAGTCCCTGTATCCTTTTGGATCTGTCACGATAGATCCGGATCCTCAGAATGTATGAGGCATCACCCAGGTCTTTCATGGAGAACCTGTGTGACAAGAACCCTTTGACAGATTGTAGCATAGGAATGTCATTTCCTATTAAGAGAATGTCATCCACGTATAAAATGAGGAATACTAAAGTTCTCGCTACAAATCTACTATAGATGAATGGTTCATCTGGATTTTTGATAAAGCCAAATTCTTTGACCGTCTCATCAAAACAGATGTTCCAACTCCGCGATGCCAGCTTTAGTCCATAGATGGACTTAAGCAACTTGCACACCTTTCCGCTGCTCCCACTCTGAATGAAACCCTCTGGCTGGTCTATATAAACACACTCCTCTAAATTTCCATTTAGAATAGCGGTCTTTACGTCTATCTGCCAAATCTCAAAAACATGGAAGGCAGCAATGGCAAGAAGGATCCGAATGGATTTCTGCATAGCTACTGGAGAAAAGGTCTCGTCATAGTCCAAACCAGGTCTTTGACGAAAACCCTTTGCAACTAGTATAGCTTTATAGGTCTCAACCTGTCCATCTACACCAATCTTCCTTTTGAAGATCCACTTGCATCCTACGGGTTTTACCCCATCTGGAGCAACGTCCAACGTCCATACTTTGTTGGTGTACATGGACTCCATTTCGGTCCGGATTGCATCAAGCCATTTTACCGAGTCAACGCTCTTAATGGCCTGCTGGAAGCTAGTCGGCTCATCATAATCAATGATGCAATCCTCTCTATCCCCGACTATGAGAAAACCGTAGTATCTCTCGGGTGGATGAGATTGCCTACTACTCCTGCGGAGCGGCGTAGGAATGTCATGATCTTTCGAACCCTCTGGTTCTACTAAGCTTTCAGTAATAGCTCATGGTTCTGGAATTTCTTCCAGTTCTATTGCGCTCCCACTTATCTGATTTTCCAAAAACTCAGTTTCCAAGAAGTGGGCATGACGAGAAACATAAATCTTTTATTCCTCTTCGCAATAGAAGAAATATCCCTTGGAATTCTTTGGATATCCCACAAACTTGCACTGTACTGAGCGTGCCTCGAGTTTGTCCGCATGCTGCTTTTTGACAAAAGCTGGACATCCTCATGTCTTAATGTGATTAAGATAGGGTCTCTTCCCGCACCACATCTGATATGGTGTAGTAGGCACAGTCTTAGTTGGAACTCGGATCAAAAGGTATGCAGCTGATTCTAGTGCATATCCCCAGAATGATCGCGATAACTCAACGTTACTCATCATGGACCGTAACATATCCAATAGGGTTCGGTTCCGTCTCTCCGATACACCGTTATGTTGCGGAGTGTATGGAGGAGTAAGCTGAGAGATAATTCCATTCTCTTTTAAGTAATCCAGGAACTCGGCACTCAAGTATTCACCACCTCGATCAGATCTTAGTGTCTTGATACTTTTTCCGGTTTGTTTTTCTACTTCATTCTTATATTCCTGGAATTTTCCAAAGGCTTCGGATTTATGTTTCATTAAGAAGACATAACCGTACCTTGAAAAGTCATCCGTAAAAGTAATGAAGTAAGAATAACCGCTTCGCACATGTATAGACATTGGACCGCACACGTCGCTGTGTACGAGTCCCAAGAGCTCGCTCGCTCTTACTCCTTGTCCAGTGAACGGAGTCTTTGTCATCTTTCCTTTGAGACAGGATTGACAAGTGGCATACGATTGATATTCGAACGGATCCAAATAACCTTCTGTATGTAACTTCGTCAACCTTCTCTCATTGATGTGCCCCAGTCTACAATGTCATAAGAAAGACTGATTTATTTCCGGAGACTTTCTTTTGTGTGTATTGATTTATGAATTTTCTTGATTTGTGTCGTATTAGAAAATAGATTTTAGAAATCACAACGAAAAAAATATTTTGACCGCAATCAATAACGGTGTCGAATGTAGCGCGTTAGTAAGTGCGGATCGTCCACAGGGAAAGTGAGTTCCGTTCAATTTTCGAATTAGATGAGTTGAAAATTTAAGGCAAAGGAAAGAAAAAAATTCATGATTTGTAATTGTAGATCAAAAGTAAGAAAAAACTAGATCTAAAAGAAACATTAAAACAAGAAGAGAGATGAAAGATAATTTCCAATCAACACTCAAGATTATAAGGATAGCTCATAGGAGTAAATCGGATCTATAGATGTGATGAGATCTAATGATTACTCATTCTTATCCTTTAACGAATTGGTACTAGATCGATGCGAATTCATCGAGGTTTAAGGATCTTGCTAGGGAATTAGGAATTTCGCAACTCATCCTTTGTCCTTTCGATGAATCGCATTCAAATTCTAGTTTCTAGTTAATCAAATGTTTAATAGTAGTTCCCTAGTTTCGAGTGAACACGATCAAGAAAGCATCATCTCAAAACTAGGTTATTAATCATTTGATTCACTAGAATTTCCAAACATTATAGGATTTAAGAATTGTAAAAATATCTAAATCATCATCATCTAAAGATCGTCACAACTCCTACACGAGCGGAGATTACTCAAACATCATGATCACAAACACAATCACAAATTGAGATCTAATCATTATGCTTGAATTAAAAGATAAGCAAGAATATAGAAAATTCACCTTTATTTATCGACAAATTTCGTTACAACTCTCTTGAATTTTCAAAAGGTAGGAACTAGATCGTCGATTTCGGCTTCGCTCGGCTCCTTGAGTCGCGGATCGGCGTGGATCTCTTGTTCCGTTGGAAATCCGGCGTTGCTTCTAAAGGTTGGAGGAATTCTTGCTTGGATTGATCTCGGGAATTTGATCTTGAGGTTGAATTGGGGATTGGGCACAAGTTTTGTCACTAAACTTGTGGAGGGAAGATGGAGATGAATGAATTCTTGAACCTTTTTCACCCTAGCTCTAGGCTCCTTTTTATAGGCCTCACAAATCTAGATCTAGAATTAAAATTTGAATTCCCCCCCACAAGTTAGTTATCCAAATGATTTAAATTTTCCTCCAAAAGTTAGTTAAGCCAAAACTTGAATTTCCCTCCAAGAGTTTGTTAAGCCGAGCCTTCTAGAAGTGCCACGTGGAGCTTCTGGGGTCTTCTGGAAGCTTGGGCCGTTACAGGTGACATGTGGAGGAAAACTGGAGCTTTGATCACATTATACCACCGCGGATCCGTGGCGCCAAGGGGGTTTGGGCCGCGGATCCGCGGTCCTTTATGGGCCTTGGTGATTTATTATTTTATGGTAATTCTTGGAATTCCTGGTGGGCCTTTATACAATATGTGAAATCTTATTTGACCTTCTGTGTCACTGCCAGATCTTGCATCTTTGAGTTGGCGTATCTTTTATCAGATCTTTTCTCAATTTTGGGCTTTTGCTTCTGGAATTTCCTGCATTAGACCTCAGACAAGAGTTGCGCAATACAAGGATGATGCGATGCCATGAAAAACACACAATTTCCCTAAAAGTGCCAGTTTTAGTATACAGTACAAGTAATCCAGTATTTTACATGTGTTTTGCTAATATGTGCGATATGAATACCGGATACATATACATGAATGCAAAAGGTAGGGAAATTGCCGTGTTAGAAATGCAGTATTTTCGACTGATCAAATTCCTCCAACCTTATTTTCGATCGTCTCGATCGAACTGTTTTATTAAAAAGAGAAGGAGAAAATAAAGAAAGAGAAAAGCACACTTTCGTAGGCAACACGATTGCACTGAGCACGTGCAACAAGCCTTTAAACCTCTAGGTGTCCCTAGTAGGAGGAGTGTTGTCTCCTGAGGGTTTTCAGCGGATTGCACCCAGAAAATCCAATAAAAGGAAGATCATGAATATTACATTTAAAGAAAAGAATTGTAAAAGAAAAGCCTTGAAAATTAGGGTTTCCAACTAAGCTAGCTTTTCGGTTTTCATGAGCCCTATCTTAATGGTCATGAAAAGATGTCAGAAATCACGTCCTCCCTCAATAAAACATCGTTTTATTCTTCATTCCTATCTTTATTCCAAATATCGATCATATCACCCTGCGTGTGTGTAAAGGACATCCCTACACCCGGAGAATTCAATTCAAGCTATCATACTCTTGCCCATCAGCCTCAGTACTTTTTAATTAGATGTACTTACACACTTTCATGCGACCGTTAATACTTCTTGAGGTACTAACCGACCGATTACTCATGTGCTTGCTTATTTGGTGTATTTTCCTCGTCTTGCACCACCTCAGGTATAGCAGTGACTCCCAGACCAGTTTGCCTTAGGGCACTAGGTGAAAAGGCACCATTGCTATAGATTTTTTTTATTATTGCCCTTGGTGATAACAAAACCAGTGTCCATTTTTTTCTCACCACTTTCTTCATTTTTTTTCCTTCATACATCGGCTTTAAGACAAGAGCATTTCAAGGTATCCTCTACTATCCCGGGCTTTAAGACGTGTGTAAGTGTGAATAGCAGGGTATCAACGTTCAAAATGTTTGGCTTTCCAGAATAGAAACTATTTTTCAGACTTATTTTTATCCTCAGATTAGTGACTTCCTTCATCTTACTAACCCTTGGGACAACGGCTCATAACTACTTATTACTAGTTCGTATAAGAAAACTTCTAATTTTCTTCGTTTTCTTAAATTTTTTCTAATCTTATGGATGTAATTGTTCACTATCTAATCTTTTATTATCATAAATATTAAATATTTTTATATTTTGAAAATTTTTAAGTTTTTATATTTTGAAAATTTTTATAGATTTTGAAATTTTTTTAAAAATTTTTATAGGTTTTTATGGGTTTTGAAAAACTATTTACAAAAAAAATGAAGAACCAAAAGAAAAATATTTACACAAAATTTTTATGGGTTTTGAAATTTTTTGAATTTTTATGGTTTTTTTAAAGAAATGTTTTGTGTTTATGCAAATGATATGCACATGATGCAAAACTAAGTACAAACCTCCCCCAAACTTGTTTTCAACAGTGTCCTCACTGTTGCCATCCGCTATATCTACAAAAACCTATAAGCTTGGGAGGAATTTATTAGTGGAGGCAAAATATTTAAGTGAAGACCCTCCCCCAAACTTATTTTTGACTCGCAATTTTTGTAAAAATTTTCTTTTCAAGAGCCAGAAAAATTGTTCCCCCCCAAACGTGAGTTATGCAATGTTAAGCTTTGAAAATCATATGAGGGGGTCAAGAATCATTGGTCGATGCCAAGCTTTGCAAAGACTGAAGATCAACACCAACCATTCGAAGATTTTATCAATGCAGTGCTCGGGTTGGTGGAAGAGGAAGTGGGGAAAGGGTAAGGTGTGGAAGAGAGTGTGTGTGCGTCTCATTTTGGAGAGACGAAGCAGTGAATGTGATGGATTACTCGCATTCTTTTTACAGTTCAGAAGAAGGGGTGGAGGTTCAATTTCAATGATTGGGACATGATTCATCTCAACACCCGTGTTATTCAGAAATGCGAGTTCATCAACGAAGATCTCCTCAAAAGTTTCATCAATACCCCGAAAAATAATGTCATCACAAAGTGCGGGGTGATCTTCAGACTATAAGAACGGTTCAATATCAGTGTTAATTGTTGACCCGGACATCTCGGTGGAAGAGTCCGTATGTGTATGATACATAGTTGGGTCAAACAATAACGTATGAAAAGAGTCAAGATCGGTATCAGGAGGATCATCAAATTCGCTGCTGTCAACATCCATTAAGTCGACAGAACAGACCTGAGCAGTAGGTTCGGAGGGTACACTTCCCAACTTATAAATGTTCAGCTCTATTGACCTATTCCCGAAGGATAGGGTCATAGAGCCATTACGACAGTTGATGATAGCGTTGGAAGTGGCCAAAAAGGGGCGACCTAAAATCACCGGAATTTGATTCCGGGGGTTCGCTACAGGCTGTGTATCAAGTACAATAAAATCCACAGGGAATACAAATTCCCCGATTTTTATTAACACATCCTCCAGTTCACCCCTAGGTTTGGTGATTGATCGGTCGGCCATCTGGAGAGTGCAATGGGCTGGCTTCAACTCTCCGATACCTAGTTGCTCATAAACCGAGTATGGAAGCAGGTTAACACTTGCGCCAAGGTCTAAAAGAGCACGATTGATGTGTTTATCTCCAATAGAAATCGATATCGTAGGACATCCTGGGTCCTTACGTTTCTTCGGTAGCGGAAGGATAAAAGCAGTGCTAATGCTATTGGACATGAAGACCTTCTTTGGCACTTGAGTCTTCCTCTTCCTAGTGCACAAGTCCTTAAGAATTTTCGCATAAGCGGGGACTTGTTGAATCGCATCTAGGAGAGGGATGTTGATGTTAACATGTTTGAACATTTCCATGATCTTCTCCATATGTGGACTCGATGTGTTAGCCCTTAACCGGTTCGGGTAAGGTGCTTTAGCAATGAGCGCTGGGTCCATCATAGGAGAAGGAAGTGTGTGTGGCCCCGATGCCAAAATAGAAGTGGGGATCGTCTGTAGAGGAGTAAAAGAGGTGGGCTGAGGTGTCGAGCCTAGAGGGAAATGGAGAATAGGCTCGCGAGAAGACGGTGGGGTAGGAGAACAAGAATCAGAAGCAGAAGCGTGTGTGTGAGGAAAGGTCTTAGCCGGGGCGTTGATAGGATTTTTGGTATCATCAACTTCTTCCCCAACATGGTTATCCAGCACTCTCCCAGATCTCAACGTGGTGATTGCATTCACATGATGTGAATAGCCAGGATTGGGTAAAGGTTGAGCTGGGAGTTTCCCTTTTTCTCTCGCACTCATTTCGGCCTTAAGTCGTGCAATCTCAGCTTCCATCGTTTTGGTACTCTCAGCTTGGGACGCTGAGTTTTTCTTTATCTCACCGACAGAAGACTTAACCTCGGCCGACACATCCATGAAGTTTGACAAGAGTGATTTCATGGTTTGAGCGAATTGAGAGAATTCGTCAAAACAGGTCGACTGCATAGGATTAGACGGTGCAGGAGTGTTGACCTGGTTTTGGAAATTTTGTGACTGGTAGGGGTGCTGGGTGAGTTGAAGTGGTTGCTGTTGTGGAGGAAGGGCCCTTTGGAATTGATTCGGGTTTGGAACCGTGTTTTGGGATTGGTTCCAAGCAAAATTCGGGTGATTCCTCCAACCCTGATTGTATGTGGAAGAAAAAGGGTCGTTTCTAGGTCCTTGAAATGCGGCATTGGTATGCTCGAGACCTCGAAACTGAGAGTTTAATGGACATTCTTCCGTCAAGTGAGAAGGATCAGAACAGCACCCACAAACAGTTTTGGGGAGCGACATTGGATTCAGGGAGGCTGCTAAGAATTTGTGTTCCATAGCGTCGAGCTTCTTTTGCATTGCTGCCATCTCAGCTCGAACCCCTATGGACACATCTATTTGGTGTACGCCACCCCTACTCGATGGCTGGGTTCCAGTCTCCCACTGTTGTGACTTTTCAGCGAACTCTTCTAAAAATTTCCACGCTTCCCCATCATCCTTGGTCATAACGGTGCCTTGACACATGTTTTCAAGGTTTTGTTTAGTGGTAGGGTTACTGCCCTCATACATGATTCGGCAAAGTTCCCATCTCGGGATGCCGTGATGTGAGCATTGAACCAAAAGATCCGTGAATCGGTCAAAGTATTTTGTAAATGGTTCAGCCGGAAGCTGGGAGAATTGATAGAGTTCGCTGCGGATTCGAGTTGTCTTTTGCATATGGTAGAATTTCTTAAGGAATGCCGCGACAAATTCTTCCCAATTCGTGATGGAATGTGCGGTGGTGTTATACAGCCACTTCTCGGCTATATCGCACAGGGTAAATGGAAGAAGTCGTAGACGCATGGCATCCACAGAATGTTGTGATGTACCCATAATTGCGCATACGTTTTCAAATTTGGTAATAAAAACGTACGCGTCTTCCGTCTCGAGACCGTGGAATTTGGGTAGAAGGTTGATGTACTGGGGCTTAATCTCAAAGTTATCCCTGTTGGCTGGTGGAATGGATAAGCAGGTCGAGAGAGGACCTCGCAAAGGGTAACACCTCTCTTGGAGAGAGATGCGGGGAGGATTCTGCGCACCAACGGACGGCGGCAGAGTAGCGGTAAAGAGGTTTGATGGAGACTGATCCATCGGTGTGGGTGTGGTGGGGGGTAAAAGAAAGGTGAATGGAGAAATACCGACTTCGGAGTCGATCGAGGGGACGCGGACAAGTCGGGCACTAGAATCCCGTGTCCAGCCTATCTTGCACTAAAAGGGGTTAGTACAAGTGGCAGCGTGATTTATAATTAGGGGAATGAAGTGAGTGTGGTGTTTGTTTTGAAAAATGATACGGATTTTGAAAAAATGATGCGAATCCCAAAATGCAACACACAAAACCCTAATTCTAGTGGTCACCTAGGTCCGGCTCTAGACCGCTCCTAACTTCCAAAAGACAAGTCGCAGGATAAAATCCTCCATTGCCTCTTTGTCCCCCTGTGGCCAGGTAAGTGCCAGGTAAGTGCGAAGGTACTCCACTACGTAAGTAGTGGGCCTAATTAATAACCACTAGCCTTCGACACACTTGCCTTAGACACCACAAGAAAACGCAGATAAGCAATGAATTACCCACGGCCTTCTTCTATCCTAAGTGAGCGCGACGGTCCTTAGAGTCATCTCTAGATATTTTTTTAATTAATGAGGGTAATGCGGACGCAGGTTTGTGATTTTTGGGGCCTAGGAAGGGTAATGAACTCCCCACCTAATCTGGATTTGGCCGTGCTCCTTAATATCCGTATTAATTATGCAAACAACCACAAAGTCAAAACAAGCACAATTTAATTTTTGCAATTTGCGCGCTGCGAATATTTGCAAAGAAACCTGCAACAAATTGTTAATTGGAGCAGATTTTAGGAAGGAGATAAGAAAGCTAGAGATTACCTGATAAAATTTTTCCAGAGAACCCCTTAAACTGCCGCGCTTCCGCCGCACAAGTCGCCTAAAGCCGCGGTTCCGCCGCACAAGTCGCCTAAAGCCGCGGTTTCGCCGCGCCTTGAGCTGATCTTTGCACAATTTTTTTTTCCAGAGCACTCCTGATCATTTCCCTAGCTCTCTGGAATTCTCCAAATAATTTTCCAATTTCATAGCTAGCTCCAGATCTCCTTGCAATTAACCACAACAATACGTATTAGTAATTTGCGCGAGTTTTGATCTAAAAAATATTGATGGAATAAACTTTTCAACTCAAATTTCAAAAAATGAACAAATAGCACACGATCCCCGGCAACGGCGCCATTTTGATTTATGAATTTTCTTGATTTGTGTCGTATTAGAAAATAGATTTTAGAAATCACAACCAAAAAAATATTTTGACCGCAATCAATAACGGTGTCGAATGTAGCGCGTTAGTAAGTGCGGATCGTCCACAGGGAAAGTGAGTTCCGTTCAATTTTCGAATTAGATGAGTTGAAAATTTAAGGCAAAGCAAAGAAAACAATTCATGATTTGTAATTGTAGATCAAAAGTAAGAAAAATCTAGATCTAAAAGAAACATTAAAACAAGAAGAGAGATGAGAGATAATTTCCAATCAACACTAAAGATTATAAGGATAGCTCGTAGGAGTAAATCGGATCTATAGATGTGATGAGATCTAATGATTACTCATTCTTATCCTTTAACGAATTGGTACTAGATCGATGCGAATTCATCGAGGTTTAAGGATCTTGCGAGGGAATTAGGAATTTCGCAACTCATCCTTTGTCCTTTCGATGAATCGCATTCAAATTCTAGTTTCTAGTTAATCAAATGTTTAATAGTAGTTCCCTAGTTTCGAGTGAACACGATCAAGAAAGCATCATCTCAAAACTAGGTTATTAATCATTTGATTCACAAGAATTTCCAAACATTATAGGATTTAAGAACTGTAAAAACATCTAAATCGTCATCATCTAAAGATCGTCACAACTCCTACACGAGCGGAGATTACTCAAATATCATGATCACAAACACAATCACAAATTGAGATCTAATCATTATGGTTGAATTAAAAGATAAGCAAGAATATAGAAAATTCACCTTTATTTATCGACAAATTTCGTTACAACTCTTTTGAATTTACAAAAGGTAGGAACTAGATTGTCGATTTCGGCTTCGCTCCAGCGTTGCTTCTAAAGGTTGGAGGAATTCTTGCTTGGATTGATCTCGGGAATTTGATCTTGAGGTTGAATTGGGGATTGGGCATAAGTTTTGTCACTAAACTTGTGGAGGGAAGAGGGAGATGAATGAATTCTTGAACCTTTTTCACCCTAGCTCTAGGCTCCTTTTTATAGGCCTCACAAATCTAGATCTAGAATTAAAATTTGAATTTCCCCCCACAAGTTAGTTATCCAAATGATTTAAATTTCCCTCCAAAAGTTAGTTAAGCCAAAATTTGAATTTCCCTCCAAGAGTTTGTTAAGCCGAGCCTTCTAGAAGTGCCACGTGGAGCTTCTGGGGTCTTCTGGAAGCTTGGGTCGTTAGAGGTGACACGTGGAGGAAAACTGGAGCTTTGATCACATTATACCACCGCGGATCCGCGGCTCCAAGGGGGTTTGGGCCGCGGATCCGCGGTCCTTTATGGGCCTTGGTGATTTATTTTTTTATGGTAATTCTTGGAATTCCTGGTGGGCCTTTATACAATATGTGAAATCTTATTTGACCTTCTGTGTCACTGCCAGATCTTGCATCTTTGAGTTGGCGTATCTTTTATCAGATCTTTTCTCAATTTTGGGCTTTTGCTTCTGGAATTTCCTGCATTAGACCTCAGACAAGAGTTGCGCAATACAAGGATGATGCGATGCCATGAAAAACACACAATTTCCCTAAAAGTGCCAGTTTTAGTATACAGTACAAGTAATCCAGTATTTTACATGTGTTTTGCTAATATGTGCGATATGAATACCGGATACCTATACATGAATGCAAAAGGTAGGGAAATTGCCGTGTTAGAAATGCAGTATTTTCGACTGATCATGTATTCTGGACATTGAAAATCTGTGGTTGGTTTAGTACGTATATACCATTGCTTAATGTACCTGACCCAATCAGAACTTGATTAAGGTGAATGTTTACAATATTACTTACAAACGCAAATTCATAACCTTCTTTAGAAATCAAAGATACAGAAATGATATTACAAGTTGCCTTGGGTACAAAAAACCAATTACGTAAAACCAAAACATGTCCATCTAACATTCCCTGGTGATAGTCCCCCATGGCCTTAGCATCCATGCTAGCCCCGTTTGCAACTTTGAGGGTCATGTCACTTGCCTTCAAAAACCTACGGTTTTTCAACGCCTGCAAAGAATTACAGATATGAGATCCTGATCCGGTATCCAATACCCAGGAAGTAGAGTTTATTGATAGACAGTTTTCAATAACATACACACCTGAAGCTGAAGCCGCAACTTGCTTCAGATCCTGTGTTCTGGCTTTCCAAGCCCTGCAATCTTTCTTCCAGTGCCCACTCTTATGAAAGTAAAAGCACTCTTCCTTCCCCATAAGTTTCCCCGCTATCTTTGTTGCTTTTGTCTTTCCCTTCGTATCCACTTTACTAACACCGCCCCTTGGTTTGGCGGGGGTTTTCTTCTTCTTTCCCTTGGCTTTCGCCTTGGACCTAGAAAAGGAAGATCCTCCTACAAACAAAGTGGATGTTTCCCTACCTTTCTGTAGGGTGCCCTCTGCACTCCTCAGCATGTTGAGGAGTTCTGAAAGTTCAACTTCTTTTTCTTGCAAGTTGAAGTTCAGGATAAACTGGGCGTAAGCGGAAGGAAGGGACTGAAGAATCAAGTCCGTATAGAGCTCATTCTCCAACGTGGTCCCAAGGTCCGCGAGCTCCTCAATGAAGCCAATCATCTTAAGCACGTGTTCCGCTACCGATGATCCGACGGCCAACCTTGCCGAAAACAGCTTTTTCGACACTTCGTATCTTGCGATACGAGATTGCTCTCGATACAGTTCTTTTGTGTGGAGAAATATGGATTCGAGTTCCATATTCTCGTGCCTCCTCAGATGTTCGTTGTCCATAGAGGCAAGCACGAGGCACTTGGCCTTCGTGCAATCGATTTCCCAGGTCTTATGGATTTCCCTATCCGCGACGCTGGTTTTGGGACCTGGGACAGGGGGAGCTTTGGTGGTAAGGAGATACCCCAACTTGCTATAAGTGATTGCCATTTTGACATTCCTGAGCCAATCTTTATAGTTTGGCCCTGTCAGTATGTTTTTATCTAGTAGTAACTTAAGTCCGGTCATGATGTTTGGTCGCTGCAATTAGGAGAGAGAGAAGAAACACTTTAACATGATGCTCTTGCAAGTTTAGAGTGGTTTTTAATTTGTCAAAACAGGATGGCTCCCACTGTCTCTCGAATCCCTCTTCAAACCAAAAAGGAAGAATTAGTCAGGATCAATCTCACCGTACAATACTTGCTTAACTGTTCGGCCAGGCTGGTGTCGGTACTTTGAGGGAGGTTTTCCAACGCTTTCGCGAAGTTCCTTAATTAAATAACCTCTTTTCCCGGGGGGCGTAGCCCCGCTAACACCTTTCTAGACACCTACTTGGTTTATAGCATTGATCGTTAAGTGAGAAATTTCCCGAGGAGTAGCATATACTCACAGTAGGATCGGGATCAAAATATCATCACGTGACAAAACTGAAGGAATCCTACCAGAATTATCACACTCCAAATGGTATGCAGCGCTAGCAAGTTTCAGTTCTTTTGAAACTCCAGATGTGGATTTTTTCCCCATGCTCTTATGACCTTGACTTTCGCCAAAAAATCATGAGTCACATGTCAAGTTCTACCCGTCATTCTTAGGGTTAATTTGAGCCCACCCGCACATACCTTTGACTTTGGCCAACAAGGTAGAACGACTGCCCCAAACCAACACATCTATCTATGCTGCACATGAATACCCAATAGCTACCAATCACTATGCCTTGACTTTGGCCAACAAACATAGCTTGAATACTTATTGACCATTCGTGTGAAACGACGGAGGGCTACGAATGGTTTTGGCGAAACCGTGAACGTAGTGAACTTGATATAATCGATGGAACGAGATAGCTTTCAAAAAGGAGTGGTTCATGCTCCGCATTTAAAAGTTTGGTTTTGAAAAGAACCGAGTGGTTTTCAAAGTGTTCCAACGACTTTTACTTGGTTTATTTTTCTTGCATTAATTCCAATGCGTCCCATCATTTAATCCTACCATTGCAGAAAACAACCAAAATATGACGTACGCTTATGCCATCCGCATTCGCCACGGGGCCCCGTCATTACCCGTTAGGTTACTTAACTAACAACAGAGCGGGGGCTGGACTAGCGCAGATGCAAAACATAAGCAACGCCTAAATAATATCATATATAGATATATTGCAATGATAGCCACTTCAGATCACAGATGAACACATTGGATATACTAGGAATCCGCAATTCGTACGAGACTGTAACGAAAAGCGGATTACATGTTCGCGATGAATAGCCAATACCCCACCCTAGACCCCTACGGGTGCGGCAAACTACCCGCCAAATATCCGAAGCGGAGCAACCTCCCTCGACGATGTGAGTAGGCCACTCGGCACTTCGAGATACCCGGTAGTTTGTGCACCCCACCTTGGGTCTATCCTAGGAGCAAAAACAGTAAAAGAAATTATACAATGACGGATACAATCCCGACCCGGTTGTGCGGCCAAACAAATAATATTACATCAATTTACATATTACATGAATTGAAAGATAAAAGGAAAAACTCTCATCTCACAACCCCAGGCTATTCATTCGCGACAATCCAATGAATTCATATACACATACCATCAACATTACAGATCACAGATATGTATAACCCCCACTAATCGACGTATAGCGATTAGCGGACGTTCAATACATATAACACATCACAGATATATACACGTTAGCTTAAGTCTTTTGAAGTTCGATCAAAATACGGATTTTCAAGCCCCAAAAACTAATTTTGCTTTCTGGAAAATCTGGGCAGAAAAATCATATTCCAAAATCCCAAAACACCCAAATAAACAAACTGTGAGAAAAATCGCCCACGGCCGAGTCAACTTGGTCGCGGATCCGCGGCCGGAGCAAGCTCCTGCCGCTGTTCCGCGGCGTGTTGATCGACTCTCTGGAAAATTTTTCTACAGTGAGTTTTAAAAACCCTGAACCGAATTTTAAGGTAAGATTTATCATTTTTTGGACAGAAAAAAAATTCGGCAGAAAGTATACTTTTCGGGCGTGTTTCGCGACTTTTTCTCCGATCGAATTTCTAGTTACTTTGCTAACATGTTAGATAGTGTTTAACTAGGCTCTGATACCACTGTAAGTCCACATTACCTCTCCCGGTACTTACGGGCTTGCGGAAATGATGAAAAACAATTTTTCAAGAGGTAGTAACATGGACTCAAAATACGGATCTTTGTTAAACAACTACCGAACAACCTAAATAGAGTTTTATCTACTCGGTTTGGGGGCTATACCTTTCTTGAACTCCTTCGTCTTCAACTCTTTCTGGTGTACGGATCGGCCACACCTCGTCGTCTCCTTGCGCCGAAGATGGATCCACCTGAAAGCTTCTACCTTTGGCTTCTTCTTCGAACTTAAAGAAACTAGAGCACTTGGTTTGCTAAACCTTGTGAACTAGGATGAGTAGATAAGTGATATGGGTTTTCTTTTATCTCTAAAGCAATGTTTCTCAACTCATGAGAGGGTGTTGCCTTGAGCTAGAGAGAGAGCAAGAGGAAGAGCAAGAGGGAGAGCTCAAGCAAGAGAGAGAAATGAAATGAGAGAATGAGTAACTCTTTTGCCATCCAAGCTATCATAATCCAAAACCATGATTACTCATAATAGTAATTGAGTATTATGTGATGGTTCAAGTCAAAATGGCCATATCATTTCATGCACTCATTTTGCAAAAACAAACAAGCAAGCAAAAGTCTTTGCCATGAAATGATAGCCATTGGAATGATGATGGTCAACTAGTCCAACCAAGTCATCCGGTCAATAAAGTCAACAAGTCAACAAAGTCAACCCCTCATCTCAACCATGACACAATAATACTTAATTAATATTATCATTAATCATATTTCTTATTCTCATTAGGGTTTAGCAAAAGTCAATGGTCAACAGTGAATAGTCAACAGTCAACAACCCCAATGAGAATTCTCTGCCTCTGTCTCTCCGTCAACTGTGCATACACACCCGCATCCGCGTTCCGAGGAACATGAATACAAACGAGATAAAACCAATCCCAAATTGTACACTAGGATCTGGCTTAAACCAAAGCCCGCTAGTGTTAACTGTCCGGACACCAAACGTGCACAAGTGCACGGATGTGACCGAACCTTGTCGCAAAACCATGCGACCTGTTGCAAAACCATGCGACCTCTACTCTTTTGCCTAAAGGCGAATAGCTTTCTGTGTGGGACTCTAAAGACTCGACACTACGCTGGTAGTGGGTTTAACCACAGACCGCAAGCGGCACTAGCTGTGCTTAACGGCCCCCAGGTAGATGCCGACAAGAAGACTGACGAGGTGAAACCCATCTGAACTCTTACTGCGCCTGAATGTGGCAATCTCCGTATAGTCCGGTCTGTTCGTCTGATACATCGCATGGCGGGCCTAGGGGGATGGTAAACGTTAGTCCCCTACTAGCGGTACAAGTCGTGTCGGAGTGTAGCCCAGAACACCCTGAGATAACACTGGAAACCAACCAGTATATCTCGATTGCCCTGGCTAGGGACTACTCATGTTATGGCTCTCCTAGACACAGCGCGATGTCAACCCCCAATACCGAGAGTGACGAATCCTTTCTAACCGTCACTGCCTCCAAGTGCTTCGGGACAGCACCCAACTACTACCTTTTTGCACGACTTCTTTGAGCCGTGGTAGGGTAGTAATCTAAGTACAGTGGGAACACACTCGAGTCGATGTGACAGTGTCAAGTCAGCGGACTAAGCTGTACTCATGTCACCTGGGAACTGATAACTGACGATAGGTATAGTACCAACCAACAGTTCCCGACGATTCCTGTTCAGTTTACTCGTAACCTAACGAGCACCCGCATACTATCTCAAGTACGACGTACTGACGGCTGTGGGACAGACCGTCTCCCACACTGGGATGAGAAGCGCATACGCTAGTCTACTCCGGAGTATCGATGCCCCGTCTCGATAGTCCTACGACTAAGGACCTGCATAAGGATGTACGGGTCGATTACCCAGCCCCCACTAGTGTGACTTCCATCACAACGCTGGTAATCAAGCAAAGATCCTAAGGGCTCCACTAATGTGTATAGGTGATATACTAAAATAAACACATGTACACATTAAAGTACAGACAAACTAAGTAGCATACTACTATATTGAGCAAGATTGTCTATACAAGGTGACTATCCCAAGCTTCCATTAAGTAATATACAAACTAGTATGATACAGTAATGGCCTCTAGGGCATATACACTAACAAGATCCATTCACGAAGGCCATACCCAGACTCAGTTCGAGCGGCTGATCGAGATGATAGGTCTTCGATATGCCAGTACATGGCCCTAGTGCAAGTGGGAGATTGTTAGTGTATATGCCCTAGAGGCCATTACTGTATCATACTAGCTTGTATATTACTTGATAGAAGCTTGGGATATTCACAGTTGTATAGACAGTCTTGCTCAAAATGGTAGTATGCTACTTGGTTTTGTTTCTACTTTAATATGTGCTGTGTTTCTTTAAGCATATCGCTTATACATATTAGTAGAGCCCTTAGGATCTTTGCTTGATTACCAGCGTTGTGATGGCAGTCACACTTGTGGGGGCTGGGTAATCTATAAGCACATCCTTATACAGGTCCCTAGTCGCAGGACTATCGAGACAGGGCATCGATACTCCGGAGTAGACTAGCGTATGTGCTTCTCATCCCAGCAGGGGAGATGGTCTGTCCCACAGCCATCAGTACGTCGTACTGGAGATAGTATGCGGGTGCTCTTTAGGTTACGAGTACACTGGATAGGACTCGTCGGGAACAGTTTGTTGGTAATATACCTATCGTCAGTTATCAGTTCCCAGGTGACATGAGTACAGCTTAGTCCGTTGATTTGACACTGTCACTTCGCCTCGAGTGTTTTCCCACTGTACTTTGATTACTACCCTACCACGGCTCAAAGGAGTCATGCAAACAGGTAGTTTTTGGGGGCAGTCCCGAAGCACTTGGAGGCAGTGACGGTTAGACATGATTCGTCTCTCCCGGTATAAGGGGTTGATATAGCGCTGTATCTAGGAGAGCCATTACACAAAGTCCCTGGCCAGGGCAAGCGAGATAGACAGGTAGGTTTCCAGTGTTATCTCGGGTGTTCTGGGCTACACTCCGACACCACTTGTACCGCTAGTAGGGGACTGACATTTACCGCCCCCTAAGCCAGCCATGCGATGCTCTTAGAGGAACACACCCGACTGTACGGAGACTGTCACATTCAGGCTCAGTAGGAGTTCAGATGGGTTTACCTCGTCAGTCTTCTTATCGGCATCTACCTGGGGACCGTTATGTACAGCTAGTGCCGCTTGCGGTCTGTGGTTAAACCCACTGCCAGCGTAGTGTCGAGTCTTTAGAGTCCCACACAGAGGGTTATTCGCCTTTAGGCAAAATGAGTAGAGGTCGCATGGTTTTGCGACAGGGTTCTTTCACATCTGGGCACTTGTGAACGTTTGGTGTCCGGACAGCTTATACTAGCGGTATTTGGTTTAAGCCGGATCCTAGTATATGATTTGGGATTGGTTTTATCTCGTTGTATTCGTGTTCCTCGGAACACGGATACGGGTGTGTATGCACAGTTGACTGAGACAGAGGCAGAGGACTTTCATTAGGGTTGATGAACATTGTCATTTTCTTAACCCTAATGTTTATGTGTGAAATATGATTTATTAATATTAGTTAATTATAATTGTGCATGGTTAGGGTTGTTGACCATTTGACTATACTTGACTTGTTGACCTAGGATGACAAGTTGACCATCATCATTCCATATGAAAGATGCTCTTTGATCCTTGCAAAAGCATTTAATGTGAAATGATAATGGTCATTTCTTGATTAACCATCACAATTATCTTTAGCTAATTATCTATTTTTCATAATTCACTTATATGTGATAAGGTTGGATTATTCTTCTCATTCTATAATTTTCATTCTCTCTCCTCCTCTTCCTCTCTCTCTAGATCTCCCTTCTTATGAGTTGAGAACCCTTTGAGCTTGAGATAAATCCCTTAAAATTACTCTCTACTCTTTCTAAGGTCCTAGGTTTAGCACACCAAGCACCTTAGTTACTTCTAGTTTGAGGTTGGAGCCAAAGGTAGAGGCCCTCGGGTGGATATTTCTTCGTCAAGAGAAGGCGACGATGAGAACCCGCTTTTCCACTCCAAGGAGCAAGAAGAGATGGACTTCAAGACTTAGGTATAACCCTCTTTCCGAGTAGCTAACCTTTTTAGCTTTGTAGTTAGTTTTTGTTTAGCAAAGATCCCTCCTTTACATAGTTCATGTTGCCTAGTGTTGTAAAAATCCGATTTTTCATAACGTTTTCGCCTCCCTGCAAGCACCGGGGTGGGCAACGTGGACTTACAGTGGTATCAGAGCCTAGCTAAACACAAACTAACTAGTTAGCAAAGTATCTAGAACTTCGATCGGAAAAAATCGCAAAACTTTTTTTTCAAAACCCTAGTTTCTGCCGATTTTCATTTCTGCTCTAAAAATAATAAATCTTACATGAAAAATCGGCTCATGGTTTTCTAAAGACACCCACCAAAAACGATCCACTGAACCGGTCTAAGCGCCGCTGTTCCGCGGCCGAGTTGACTCGGCCGTGGACCGAGTTTGGTGCAGTGTGCTTATTTGGAGGTTTTGGGATTTTTAATATAGTTTGTTTCTACCCAGATTTTCCAGAGAACAAGTTAGTTTTTGGGGTGGTAACAAATCCGTATTTTGATCGAATTTCTTTACACTTTGGCTAATGGGTTATATCTGTGATGTGATATATGTATTGAACGTCTGCTAATCGCTATACGTCGATTAGTGGGGGTTATACATATCTGTGATCTGTAATGTTGATGGTTTGTGTATATGAATTCGTTGGATTGTCGCGGATGGATAGCCGGGGGGTTGTGAGATGAGAGTTTTCTTATTCTTTCAATTCTTGTAATATGTAAATTGATGTAATATTATTTGTATGGCCGTACAACCGGGTCGGGGTTGTAGCCGTCATTGTATAATTTCTTTTTACTTTTTTGCTCCTATGATAGACCCAAGGTGGGGTGCACAAAATATCGGGTACCTCGAAGTGCCGAGTGGCCTACTCACGTTGTTGAGGGAGGTTGCTTCACTTCGGATACTTGGCGGGTAGTTTGCTGCACCCGTAGGGGTCTAGGGTGGGGTTTGGCTATTCATCGCGACCGTGTAATCCGCTCTTCGTTACAGGCTCGTACGAAATGCGGATTCCTAGTATATCCAATGTGTTCATCTGTGATCTGGAATGGCTATCATTGCATGTGACGAATGTTTATGTATATCTATATGATATCTATTTCGGCGTTGCTTATGTTTTGCATCCGCGCTAGTCCAGCCCCCGCTCTGTCGTTAATTAAGTAACCTAACGGGTGATGACGGGACCCCGTGGCGAATGCGGATGGCATAAGCGTACGTCATATTTTCGTTGTTTTCTGCAATGGTAGGATTAAATGATAGGACGCATTAGAATTAATGCAAGAAAATAAACCAAGTAAAAGTCGTTGGAACACTTTCAAAACCACTCGGTTCTTTTCAAAAACCAAATTTTAAAATGCGGAGCTTGGGCCACTCCTTTTGAAAGCTATCTCGTTCAATCGATTATATCAAGTTCACTACGTTCACGGTTTCGCCAAAACCATTCTTAGCCCTCCGTCATTTCAGTTAAATAGTCAGTAGTATTCAAGCTATGTATTTTGACCTTCGCCAAGGCATAGTGATTGGTAGCTGCTGAATATTTATTTGTAGCATAGATAGATGCGTTGGTTTGGGACAGTCGTACTACTATTTTGGCCTTCGTCAAGGGTATGTACGGGTGGGTTCAAATTAACCTGGATAATGACTGGTAGAACTTGACATATGACTTATGATATGTTGGCCTTCATCAAGGTCATAAGAGCATGGGGCAAAAATGTAGGGTTCCAAGGCACACTAAGGAGGTTCCACAAGGCATCAACCATGCCAAATTCAAAAATTTCCGGTGCCGAGAAACCCTAATGCGATCGTTAACTAGAGAAAAGGCGATAACAAATGCGAGCAAACAACTTTACTCTAAAGTGAATGGAAATACAACCTTTGTAGATCCGGTCCTCCACTTCTTTGGCTCCGTGATGATGTCCCTCCGCTGCGATCATCGGATCCCGGACTCTCACGGTGGTTTCATCAAAGAAATGATCGGGCTAGGTCGATGACTTCGATGCCGAAGATGATCTACGTCAAGGCGACTCTAACTCGAGCTCTAACTTCACCAAGTCATGAAACTTGTGAAGAAAACACCCTTTACTACATGGCAAGTGGTAGAGGATGAAGAAATAGGAAGTGGGTTCACTTTGGATTTGGATTTCTCACTTGATTTCATCACTTAAGAATTTTCAAGAATGGTTTTCTTTTTCTTCATGAAGAAGAAGAGGAAGAGAATGAAAAAGAATTGTCAATTAAATTAAATCAAGTGATGGTTATCATAATGCAACCATGGGTGAGGCTAACTCATGTAGAGAATGAACTAGGGTTTAGGTAAATGGTTAGGGTTAAGGAAAGAAACAAAATGGTCAAGCTTTCTAAAAGCTTCATGAAGCTTCAACAAAATCCAAACAAAGCCACCATTTTATTTCTAGCCTAAATGAATAGATAAATAAATGAATAAATAAATAATTCAAATGAAACCCTAACCATTTACTAAACATGGTTTAAATCAAGCATACACCCAAGTTTGCATGTATCATCAAACATGATACAAACAAGTGCACAAAAATATATCACATATATAACTTATGCACATCAAGTGAGAAAGTTAATCTTAAGTGAACAAATACTAGTTAATGTAAAGTAATATATCAAATATATAATTATACATTAAATCATTAAATCAACATTTGATTTAACGATCCGGACATATCGCATATGACCGACTAATATCCAATGTATCGACTTATCGAATCTATCCTCGATTCGATAACTAGGTTATATCGCATACAACCAATCGATACATTCATCACGAGAATAAAATACGGTATCACATGCACGCATTATTCTCGGTCCCGCACATATCTCATATGCGCTCCTATTTCGTTTCGCTTGAGCTATGAAACCTCTGTGTAGGACTCTAATGACTCGTCAATACTCCGGCAGCAGGTGATGATCATATCAAACACCCACAAGCCGCAAGCGGTCTGCTAAACGTAACGGCCACCCGGGTATTGAGCGATCAGAAGATCAACGAGCAAGCCCGCTCACACTCCTGTGAATCCAACCAGTAACACTTACCGTACAGTCCGGTCTCGTCGTCTGATATGTCGCATATCTTGCCTAGGGGTGGTAAACGTCAGACCCCAATAGCTCGATAAGTCGTGTCGATATGAGGTCTATAACAGTTCGAGAAACTACTGATAACACTTACTAGTAAATCTCAGCAACCCTGGTAGGGATTTTCGGTTATAGCCAATCGAACACAGTGCAACATCAACTCACTATACCGGGAGAGACGAATCCCCTCCTATCGCTCAAAATGAGGTCGGCTTGCCTAGGACTCGATCTTGGTGCCTCCATGTGATTCGGGACTGTACCAAAAAACCACCGTTTTGCACGACCTCTTGGACGTGGTAAGGTGGAAATCAAAGCACAGTGGGAATCACACAAGACTCTATGACGATCTCGGGTCTACAGACTAACCTGTACCAGTGTCACCAGAGAACTGCCATCTGACGTAAGGTATAATACCATCTGGGAGTTCTCGGCGAGTCCGTCCAGTGTACCCAGTCTCCACTGAGCACCCGTATATCATCTCTGATGTCAAACACCAATGGATATGGGATCATCCATCGCCCATTTGTATGGGTTGAGAAGGTATACGCTAGTCTACTCTGGTATATCGATGCCCTGTCTCGATACACCCATGACTAGGGACCTTGAAGGATATACTTATGGACTACCATGTCCCCACTAGTATGATCCGCATCATAGTCCAGGTAGTCAAGTACACATCCTAAGGGTTTTACCAACATGTAACAGAGAGACAATCAGCATACACGTTAAGATAAAGAGTAACCAGATAGCATACTATCATGTCGAGCAAGAAAGTCCTCCCTATATATGTCCAAGCATCCACTACAATATACATCCAATGTATAGTAATGGCCTCTAGGGCATACATATAACTAACAAAAAATCCACATCGGGAGTTTCAAAAGAACTGAAACTTGCTAGCGCTGCATACCATTTGGAGTGTGATGATTCTGGTAGGATTCCTTCTGTTTTATCGCACGATGATATTTGGATCCCGATCCTACTGTGAGTATATGCTACTCCTCGGGAACTTTCTCGCTTAACGATCAATGCTATGAACCAAGTAGGTGTCTAGAAAGGTGTTAGCGGGGCTACGCCCACAGGGAAAAGAGGTTACTTAATTAAGGAACCTCGCGAAAGCGTTGGAAAACCTCCTTCGAAGTACCGACACTGGCCTGGCTGAACGGTTAAGCAATAATTGTACGGTGAGATTGATCCTGACTAATTCTTCCTTTATGGTTTGAGGAGGGATTCGAGAGACGGTGGGAGCCATCCTGTTTAGATTAATTAAAAACCAATCTAAACTTGCAAGAGCATCATGCTAAAGTGTTTTCTTCTTTCTCTCTCTTAATTGCAGCGACCCAGTGACCAGACATAGGTTACATCTAGATAATAAAATGACTGAATCTGACTATTATGACTGGAAAAGGTCTGTCCAGATGTCCATTGCCCTTGACAAGCTGGGACACCTCTTGACTGATCCAACCTCTGCCGTCTCAGGTCCAGTTTCGCCTGTCACGGATATTCATATCCGCAAGACATCGGAAAAAGACTGTGCGAAAGCCAAGTGCATCGTGTTAGCCTCAGTTGATGGTGCGTACCAGAGGCAGCACGAGAAGATGGACTTAGTCTCTATCTTCCTCCATAACAAAGATTTATAGGGAGAGCAGTCTCGTATCGCAAGATATAAGACCTCGAACGAATTGCTTCCAGCGAGGTTGGCTATCGGGTCATCTGTAAGGGGCAACGTCCTTACAGAGACCAGCTATTTTGAGCTCACGGACCTGAAGACCACGTGGAAGAACGGGTCAGATGCTGACTTGGTTCAACATTCTCTACCTTCTACCCTGAAGGAAACCAGGGAAGTAGAAGGAAAGGGAAGGGCAGAAGTTTCGGGACTGGATGTAGTAAAAGAGGGATGTTCCTATTGTTACAGGAATGAACATTGGCAGAAGGATTGCAGGGCTTGTAAAGCCAGTAGCTAGGATTCGAAGCATGTTGTGGCTTCGGCTTCGGGTGTGTTTGCGATTGAGAACTGTATGTCAGTTAACCCTACCTCCTGGGTATTGGATAGCGGATCTGGATCTCATATCTGTAATTCGTTACAGGCTCTGGGAAACCGTAGGGTTATCAGGATAGGTGATATGACTCTCAGGGTTGCTAACGGAATGAGCATTTACAATGAATCCGTACGGGAGTATCATCTTGGACTGACAACTAGGCAGATATTGATTTTGCGTGACTGTTTTTATGTACCAGGTGCGACATGTAATATCATATCTGTATCCTTACTTTCTAAGGAAGGATATGATTTTACTTTTGTAAGCGATGTGGTCAACATCCACCTAAATCAAGTTCTGATTGGGTCAGGTACATTAAAAAACGGAATATACGTAATAAATCAAGCTCAGATTTTCAGTGTCCAGAACACACTTAAAAGAAAGTCTCCGGAAACAAATCAGGCTTTCTTATGGTATTGTAGACTGGGTCACATTAATGAGACACGGTTAACTATGTTACATAAAGAGGGATACTTGAATCCGTTCGAGTATCAGTCTTATGCCACCTGTAAATCTTGTCTTATGGGAAAGATGACAAAGACTCCGTTCACTGGACACGGAGAAAGAGCAAGCGAGCTCTTGGGACTCATACACAGTGATGTGTGTGGTCCAATGTCTACACATGCGCGAAGTGGTTATTCATACTTCATTACTTTCACGGATGATTTCTCTAGGTATGGACATGTTTTCTTGATGAAGTATAAATCCAAGGCCTTTGAGAAATTTCGGGAATACAAGAATGAAGTTGAAAAACAAACAGGCAAAAGTATCAAGACACTGAGATCTGATCGAGGTGGTGAATACTTAAGTGCCGAGTTTCTGGGCTACTTAAAAGACAATGGAATTCTCTCTCAGCTTACTCCTCCATACACACCATAACACAACGGTGTATCGGAAAGGAGGAATCGAACCCTATTGGATATGGTTCGTTCCATGATGAGTAAGGCTGAGTTGTCGCGATCCTTCTGGGGTTATGCACTAGAATCAGCTGCATATCTTTTGAACATGGTTCCCTCCAAGACTGTGCCTACCACACCATATCAGATGTGGTGTGGGAAGAAACCCCATCTTCAATATCTGAAGATATGGGGATGTCCAGCTTTTGTAAAAAAGCAGCATGCGGACAAGCTCGAGGCACGCTCAGTACTGTGTAAGTTTGTGGGATACCCAAAGAACTCCAGTGGGTATTTTTTCTATTACGCAGAGGAACAAAAGGTTTTTGTTTCTCGTCAGGCCCACTTTCTGAAACATCAGTTTTTAGAAAAAGGTGAAATTGGGAGCATAGTAGAACTGGAAGAAATTCCAGAACCACAAGCTATTACTGAAAGCTTGGAAGAACCAGAAGGTTCAGGAGAACCGGACATCCCAGCGCCACTCCGCGGGAGGAGAAGGCAGTCTCATCCGCCCGAGAGATACTACGGTTTTCTCATAGACGGGGATAGAGAGGATTGCACCATTTACTATGGTGAGCCTACTAGCTTCCTGCAAGCCATTCAGAGCGGTGACTCGGTAAAATGGCTGGATGCAATGCGGACCGAGATGGTGTCCATGTAAACCAACAAAGTTTGGACTTTGGAATTTGCTCCAGAAGGGGTAAAACCCGTAGGGTGCAAATGGATCTTCAGAAAGAAGATTGGTGTAGATGGGCAGGTTGAAACCTATAAAGCTAGACTTGTAGCAAAGGGTTTTCGTCAAAGACCTGGTTTGGACTATGACGAGACCTTTTCTCCAGTGGCTATGCTCAAATCCATTCGGATCCTTCTTGCCATTACTGCCTTCCACGATTATGAGATCTGGCAGATGGACGTAAAGACGGCTTTCCTAAATGGAAATTTGGAAGAGTGCGTCTATATGGATCAGCCGGAGGGATTCATTAAGAGTGGGAGCAGCGGTAAAGTGTGCTAGTTGCTCAGGTCCATCTATGGACTGAAGCAGGCATCGCGGAGTTGGACCATCTGCTTCGATGATACTGTCAAAGAATTCGACTTTATCAAAAACCCAGATGAACCATGCATTTACAGCAAGATTGTAGGGAGAACTGTGGTATTCCTCGTCTTATACGTGGATGACATTCTCCTAATAGAAAATGATATTCCTATTCTACAGTCAGTCAAAGGATTCTTGTCACAGAGGTTATCCATGAAAGACCTAGGCGATGCCAACTACATTCTGGGGATCCAGATCTATCGTGATAGATCTAAGAGGATGTTGGGACTTTCACAGTCGAGGTACATACACACCATACTAAAACGATTCAGTATGGAAGATTCCAAGCGCGGTAATCTACCGGCTTGTCACGGAATCACCCTCTCCAAAGTGATGTCTCCCAAGACTGATTTGGAAAAGGCTCGCATGTCATCTATACCCTACGCATCTGCGGCAGGCTTTATAATGTATGCGATGTTATGTACCAGACCAGATGTAGCATACGCATTGAGCGTTGTAAGCCGGTATCAGTCGGACCCAGGGGAGAAACACTTGATAGTAGTAAAGAACATTCTCAAGTACCTAAGAAGGACTAAGGAGATGTTCTTGGTCTATGGCGGAAAAGACCTCCAGATCAAGGCCTTTGCTGACTCCAGCTTCCAGAGTGACAAGGATGACTCTAAGTCCATGTCGGGTTATGTCTTCACCCTCAATGGAGGGACGGTTTGCTGGAAGAGTTCCAAGCAGGAAACCGTTACTGACTCAACAATGGAAGCGGAGTACATAGCTGCTTGCGATGCCGCAAAGGAAGCTGTCTGGATGAAGATGTTCCTTAGGGAACTTCAGGTGGTTCCTACCAGTGTTGATCCAATACCGCTGTATTGTGACAACAACGGAGCTATAGCTTTAGCGAAGGAACCCAGGTCCTATCAGAAGTCCAGGCACATTTTGAGGCGGTACCACCTGATCAGGGAGATCGCAGATCGCCAGGATATCGAGATGAAGAGAGTAAATTCGGAAGATAACACTGCAGATCCATTCATGAAGGTCATACCCCAGACTCAGTTCGAGCGGCTGATCGAGATGATAGGTCTTCAATATGCCAGTACATGGCCTTAGTGCAAGTGGGAGATTGTTTGTATATATGGCCTAGAGGCCATTACTGTATCATACTAGCTTGTATATTACTTGATGGAAGCTTGGGATATTCACAATTGTATAGACAATCATGCTCAAAATGGTAGTATTCTACTTGGTTTTGTTTCTACTTTAATATGTGATGTGTTTCTTTTAGCATATCGCTTATACATATTAGTAGAGCCCTTAGGATCTTTGCTTGATTACCAGCGTTATGATGGTAGTCACACTTGTGGGGGCTGGGTAATCTATAAGCACATCCTTATACAGGTCCCTAGTCGTAGGACTATCGAGACAGGGCATCGATACTCCGGAGTAGACTAGCGTATGCGCTTCTCATCCCAGCAGGGGAGATGGTCTGTCCCACAGCCATCAGTACGTCGTACTAGAGATATTATGCGGGTGCTCGTTAGGTTACGAGTACACTGGACAGGACTCATCGGGAACTGTTGGTTGGTATTATACCTATTTTCAGTTATCAGTTCCCAGGTGACATGAGTACAGCTTAGTCCGTTGACTTGACACTGTCACTTCGCCTCGAGTGTTTTCCCATTGTACTTTGATTACTACCCTACCACGACTCAAAGGAGTCGTGCAAACAGGTAGTTTTTGGGTGCGGTCCCGAAGCACTTGGAGGCAGTGACGGTTAGACAGGATTCGTCTCTCCCGGTATTGGGGGTTGATATCGCGCTGTGTCTAGGAGAGCCATTACACAAAGTCCCTGGCCAGGGCAAGCGAGATAGACTGGTAGGTTTCCAATGTTATCTCAGGTGTTCTGGGCTACACTCCGACACGACTTGTACCGCAAGTAGGGGACTGACGTTTACCACCCCCCTAGGCCCGCCATGCGATGTTCTTTGACGAACAGACCCGACTGTACGGAGACTGTCACATTCAGGCTCAGTAGGAGTTCAGATGGGTTTACCTCGTCAGTCTTCTTATCGGCATCTACCTGGGGACCGTTATGTACAGCTAGTGCCGCTTGCGGTCTGTGGTTAAACCCACTGCCAGCATAGTGTCGAGTCTTTAGAGTCCCACACAGAGGGTTATTCGCCTTTAGGCAAAATGAGTAGAGGTCGCATGGTTTTGCGACAGGGTTCTTTCACATCTGGGCACTTGTGAACGTTTGGTGTCCGGACAGCTTATACTAGCGGTATTTGGTTTAAGCCCGATCCTAGTATATGATTTGGGATTGGTTTTATCTCGTTGTATTCGTGTTCCTCGGAACACGAATACGGGTGTGTATGCACAGTTTACTGAGACAGAGGCATAGGACTTTCATTAGGGTATATGACCATTGTCATTTTCTTAACCCTAATGTTTATGTGTGAAATATGATTTATTAATATTAGTTAATTATAATTGTGCATGGTTAGGGTTGTTGACCATTTGACTATACTTGACTTGTTGACCTAGGTTGACAAGTTGACCATCATCATTCCATATGAAAGATACTCTTTGATCCTTGCAAAAGCATTTAATGTGAAATGATAATGGTCATTTCTTGATTAACCATCACAATTATCTTTAGCTAATTATCTATTTTTCATAATTCACATATATGTGAGAAGGTTGGATTATTCTTCTCATTCTATCATTTTCATTCTCTCTCTTCCTCTTCCTCTCTCTCTAGCTCTCCCCTCTCATGAGTTGAGAACCCTTTGAGCTTGAGATAAATCCCTTAAAAATACTCTCTACTCTTTCTAAGGTCCTAGGTTTAGCATACCAAGCACGCTAATTACTTCTAGTTTGAGGTTGGATCCAAAGGTAGAGGCCCTCGGGTGGATCTTTCTTCGGCAAGAGAAGGCAACGATGAGAACCCGTTCTTCCACTCCAAGGAGCAAGAAGAGAAGGACTTCAAGACTTAGGTATAACCCCCTTTCCGAGTAGAAAACTTTTTTAGCTTTGTAGTAAGTTTTTGTATAACAAAGATCCCTCCTTTACATAGTCCATGTTGCCTAGTGTTGTAAAAATCCGATTTTTCATAACGTTTCCGCCTCCCCTCAAGCACCGGGGTGGGCAACGTGGACTTACATAAACATACCCGTATTTGTATTACGACCGAATACAAATGTAACTAAGACAAAGATATTATATCTACACAGTATAATACTCGGATCCGGCTTAAACCAAAGCCCACCAGTATTATCTGCCTGAAATATGACACGTGCGTAAACGCACGTGCATTTTCCGAACCCTGCCATAAAACCATACGTCCTCTACAACGTTTCTCCCGAACTTGGGAAACTATCTGTGGGGGACTCTAATGACTCGTCAGTACCCTGGCAGTGGGTTTAACCACAAGCCGTCTGTGGCACCAGCTGTGCGTATCGGCTGCCCATGTACTGACCTCAAGGGTGGCCGATGAGCGAACTCATCCGGAAACCCTACTGAGCCTAACAGTGACAATCTATATACAATCTGGTCCGTTCGTCTATGAGTATCGCATATCCGTCCTACGGGGCTCTTAGTTATATGTATGCCCTAGAGGCCATTACTATGCATGAGATGTATATTGTAGTGGATGCTTGGACATATATAGGGTGGACTTTCTTGATCGACATGATAGTATGCTATATGGTTACTCTTTACCTTAACGTGTACACTGATTGTCTCTCTGTTACATGTTGGTAAAGCCCTTAGGATGTGTACTTGACTACCTGGACTATGATGCGGATCATACTAGTGGGGACATGGTAGTCCATAAGTACATCCTTCAAGGTCCCTAGTTGTGGGTGTATCGAGACGGGGCATTGATTTACCAGAGTAGACTAGCGTATACCTTCTCGACCCATACAGATGGGCGATGGATGATCCCATATCCAATGGTCTTTGACATCAGAGATGATATACGGGTGCTCAGTGTAGACTGGGTACACTGGACGTACTCACCGAGAACTCCCAGAAGGTATTATACCTTACGTCAGATGGCAGTTCTCTTGTGACACTGGTACAGGTTAGTCTGTAGACCCGAGATCGTCATAGAGTCTTCTGTGATTCCCACTGTGCTTTGATTTCCACCTTACCACGTCCAAGAGGGCGTGCAAAACGGTGGTTTTTGGGTACAGTCCCGAGTCACATGGAGGCAATGAGCGATAGGAGGGGTTTCGTCTCTCCCGGTAGTGGGGGTTGATGTTGCGCTATGCTCGTTTGGCCATAACAGGGATGTCCCTGGCCAGGGCTGGTTTAGAGATTTACTGATAAGTGTTACCAGTAGTTTCTCGACCCGTTATGAGCCTCATATCGGCATGACTTATCGGTTATTGGGGTCTAACGTTTACCACCCCTAGACTTGATATGCGACATATTAGACGAGGAGACCGGACTGTACGGTAGTGTCACTGTCAGGCTTTTTGCAGGAGTTGGAGCGGGCTTGCTTGCTGATCTTCTGATCGCTCAATACCCGGGTAGCCGTTACGTCCAGCTAGTACCGCTGACGGCTTATGGGTGCTTGATATGATCATCACCTACTGCCGGCGTATTGACGAGTCTTTAGAGTCCTACATAGAGGTTATACTGGCTTAGGAAAAACGAAATTGGAGCGCATATGTGATATGTGCTGGACCGAGAGTAATGCGAGTATGCGATACCGTATTCTATTCTCGCGATGTTTGTATTGATCGGTTATATGCGATATAGCCGGGATATCGAATCAAGTTTTGATTCGATAACTCGATACGTTGGATGTTAGTCGGTTATATGTGATATAACCGGATTATTAAGTCAAGTGTTGATTTAATAATTTAGTGTATAATTGTATATGTGATATACTAATTTACATTAACTAGCATTGGTTCACTTAAGCATTTATATTTCTCACTTGTGCACAACTTATTATATATGTGATATATATTTAATAGTGTACAAATTGTATCATGGTTGTTGATACACTAGACATGGGTGTATGAGACATATACCATAACAATTATATTGGTAAGGTTTTTATATTTAAAGTAATTCTAAAACAAATGGATATTGAGCTCACATGCTTAAAGCTTCATGAAGCTTTTGTTTGCATTGACTTAGTCCACTAGTTTAGTTTTACTTAAGATATTAGTTAACCTAACCACTATAATTAGCCATGGTAATGTCTCTACATGAGTTAGTATATGATACTCACTCACCATGGTTAGCTCATTCTCTCTCTTGATAAGTTTCATTCTCATTTTGAGCTCATCTTCTTCCTCCTTGATTTTCTTTCTAGGGTTTGAAAGAGAGAGAGAAACAAAGTGAGAAAATAAAATCTAAAGTGTACCCATTTCCTCTTTCATCATCCTCTACTAGACTAGCACTTTAGTTTAGGGTGTTAAGCTTCACTAATTCTTTGGTCAGTGAAGTAGAAGCTTGAGTTTGTATTCCCTCGACGTAGATCATCTTCGGCCTCGAAGACTTCAAGCAATACCGTTGCCTCTTCTCGTGAAGCCATGCAAGAGTCCGGGAGAACCACGATCGCAGCGAAGGGACTTCAACAAGGAGCTAGAGAAGTGAAGGACCGATCTACAAAGGTTGTATTACGTATTCCCTTAGTAGTAACTGTAGTTTACTAGCTTGCGAAACCCTACTAATCTAGCGAAGATCTTGTTTAGAGTTATTCGGCACGGCTAAAATTTTAATCCGGCATGGTTGATGCCTTGTAGAACCTTATTAGAGTGCCTAGTAACCCTACAGGGGCTAGTAACGTCAGACCCCCAATAGCGGTATAAGTCGTGTCGGAGACAAGCCCTGAACACCCTGAGAAACTACCGGAGTAACCACCAGTAATTATAACCTGCCATGGCCAAGGACTTTGTGTAATGGCTTTCCTAGACACAGCGCGATCTCCACCCCCAATATCGGGAGAGACGAATCCCCTGCCGATCCGCTCACTTGCCTCCATATGGCTCGGGACTGTACCCAAAAACTACCTGTTTGCACGACTCCTTTGAGCCGTGGTAGGGTAGAAATCAAAGCACAGTGGGAACTCACACGAGAAAAATGATGACCTCAGGTCAATGAACTAACCTGTACACATGTCACCAGGGAACTGCTATCTGACGATATGTATAATACCAACTAGCAGGTTCCCGGCGAGTCCTGTCCGGTGTACTCATAACCCAATGAGCACCTGTATACATCTTAGGTGATCCAACTGACACCAGTGGCTTGTGAGACCGGCCACCGCCCCTCGTCGGGGTCTCGACTATATACACTAGTCTACTCCGGAGTATCGATGCCCTGTCTCGAAACTCCCATGACTAGGGGCTATTATTAAGGATGTGATTATGGACTACCCAACTCTCACGTATATGATCGCCATCATACTGTTGGTAGTTTAGCAAGATCTTAAGGTCTCTATCAACGTGTAATCGTGATCAGTTACCTGAACCTATACACGACTGATAAAGGCAAACCAGATAGCATACTATCATCTCGAGTAAGACTGTCCTACCGGTATAGGTCCTCCTCAATCTTTGCAATCACATACCTGCGATTCAATAATTGACTTTGAGGGCAATATATCCAACAAAAACAACACAAGGAAACTTATAACCAAATGGAACATGTCATGGTGCACTAACCATGGAAAAATGTAGAAATACGGATTTGGCTTAATCGCGATTAGTAGTGCACTAATCAATTTTTATTCAAACTGCATATAATTAATTATAAAAATACCAAATCCAATAATATATTTTTAAATGAATAAATCATTTTAAAGTCCAATTATTTCATAAATATTGGTATATATTTATACCATTTTATGAAAAACCTAATTTCGCAAATCGGGTAGTTTTCGCGAAATATATTATTTTAATATTAAATTCCAAAAATAATATTTTATATTTTCTGAAATGTTACAATCTTCCCCCTTAAATAAATTCGGTTCCCGAATTTAAATTTAAACCCTCAAATGCTAAAACATTTAAATAATCAACTCAAATAAACGGGGCTCCGAAATCACGGAAGATATAGAAACAACACAGCGCATCGCGTGCGCCTGCAAACGAGTATGAAACTCAAAGTCGAACTCCGTCAAGCATCACACAAATCATCGGACTTGCACGCATATCATCGGAGTTATAATGGAGATACAGATCTCGAAATTCACAACTGTAATCCAATATACACTAGTCAAGTACTATTATACATATATAGTACGCATCCTTGAAAATCTTCTAAAACTTACTAAAACACATGCAAAATCTTTTTCTGAACCGCCGTGTGATGCGTAACTCACGGCACAAGTGACGGACGCTCATTTGTAAAGTAATAAATATACATTCATATATGTTTTGCTAAACATACGTTCCGCCGTTTCAAAAATGTCCTAAAAGGTTTTCTTTTATAAACGTTCGTGTTGCCCGCGGACACGTAAGAAATAGCGAGACTATAGCTCCTTTTTGAAAACCTCTTGGTTAACTTTTAATGCATGCAAAGTACTCAGATACTGTCCTCAGATCAGTCATGTTCGGCTACTACATAAAATAATGCCCATCATGAAAACAAAATGCTCACGAGCAAGATCATCCACAAAAGGCGTATTCAATAATCACGTGCGTCTGGTGCTCACGGAAATCAAATCCAAATACAAGTGCCATAATATGCACAAAAGCAAAACTAAGTGCAACGGGTGTGCACGAAAACTTCTGTCCAGTGCAACGGGTGTGCACGACAATAACATCAAGTGCACCTAGAGTCTACGAAAATCTTAATCCAGTGCAACTAACATGCACGAATGAAAATCCCAATCGAGTGCATCCGGTGTGAACAAAATCACATCTCATATCATGCGCCCAACATGCGTGAAATCCAAATCAAGTGCATCCTTCATGCACAAATGAAATCTAAATCAAGTGCATCCAATATGCACGAATAAAATCACATCCAATACGCACGGAAAAATCTAAATCAAGGGCATCCAACATGCACGAGTAAAATCTCACTCAAGTGCATCCGATGCGCACAAAATCCAATATCAAGCGCTTAACGCGCGCAAAAATCAAATACCAAACGCGTCAGGTCCGTAAAAAGCATCTAGTGCAGTAGCATGCACGAAAAGGAATGTCAAGTGCAAACGCGCACAAAAACACAAATCTGGTAACACAAATGCTCAAATACATAAATCGGATGCAACCAATCTACAGAGTATATGTCTAGTGCAACCAATGCACGAAATACCCACCTGGTGCAACAAACGCATGAAATGCAAATCTAGTACAACGAATGCACGAAATACGAATCTGGTGCAACAAATGCACAAAATACAAATCAAGTGCAACAATGCATGAAAACTCATCAATAACTCAAATGCGTATAAAAACTACACCGAGTGTACCAAGGTGTATAAAAATCATAATCGTGTGCATCTGCATGCACAAAAATATGTATCAATGCACTGCAAGCATATGTGAGCTATACTGAGTGCAAGAATCCAACTGAGTGCGTACCACACGCACAAAATCAAATCGACCGTATGAAACCCACGAAATCATAAACACGTGCTACCAAGGGAAAAAATCGACATCAAGTGCAATAGATATGCATAAATCACAAATCAACACAACGGTGTATAAAATATATATCAAGTGAAATAACTATGCACAAAATGTAAATACCCAGTAGGTGAAGCCATGACTCACGAAAACAATATCATAAAACTCAATCATCAAAACTCAAATTCAAGCGATATAAGCGTGATACTCGGATCACAAACACAAATCGCAATAAATGATATTGAGGTACACCTCCTACAATGTCGAAAAATGTCGGTGCGCCCAAAACTGGCAGAGCAAGAACATCCGCTTTCCTCGTGCTCACTGTCTGGTGTCCTCTGTCTCTGGGTCCTCATTTTCTTTGTGGATTACCAATCTCGCAATCCATCAGCTCATCGGCCCGGTCAGGTGTGCTAACAGAAACAATTCCGCTCTGCACTTCTCTGGTCATCTTTCGCCCAATTTGGATGACCACTCGTAAAGCAGCATGTCACTGGCGTCGACCTCTGGCCCTCTGAATACACGTGACACAACCGATCCTTGGTGCAAATCTTACCGCAGCAGTGTCCTGGGAGGAACCTGCTCTGGGTCTCTTCCGATCTCGCCTATGCCGAACTATACGGAGGCTGGTACTCTTGCATAATCTTTTCTCGCTTTCTGGACATCTGCGTTCTCAGCACAGCATTTCCTCAGGAACTGGTCGTATCTCACGCCTCTGTATACATATCAGATCTCCAATCTCAACAGGGAGTAACAACAGCTCGTTATCATCTCGCACGAACCTCTTGTTCCACTCTTCTTTATTATCGTCCGCTTCGACGTCACGTCATGCTATCTGCGTACTGCAAATGTTCTCGGCTACATTCATTCCGGAATCTCTCACACGGGCTCGAAATTATGATCTGGGTATCTTCATCACTCTGTAGAAAATATCTAGCCGAACACGTCCTCGAGAACTCGTCCATATCATCGGAGGAATACTCTATATTCGTCCGTTCTTGATCAACTCACAACGCATCTGGTGAGGCCCTTTATCTGATGCTGGTCCACTTACTGATCTCCTATTGGATCATCCGACGAACAACATCCTCTCTGGGTCGATCTACTCTAGATCTGAATAAGATTCTCCAGACTGGAAATCATAAAATCTATTGGGCCTGCGTCGGTGCATAAAATCTGACGAATCACTTTCGTCTCTCAACTCAGGATAGACTAGCTATCATCTGTCGCATCTCTGCCTGGATGCTCCGGCGATCTCAGCTCGTAAGCACTTGTAGCATTTCAAAAAAATAAAATATTATGTTTGGGAATTTTTAGAATTTAATATTATTTTATTGAATATTTTAATATTTTGGTATTATTAAATACAAATAAATGGGAAAAATTTTAGAAAAATTATGGAAAATTCTAAAATAGGGTAATTTATAGAATTTTGCCATTTTAAAGTTTTTATGATTAGTTATATGCTAATTTAGTGATAATCGCGATTAAAAATTGCTAATCGGTTTTTTAGCAATTTTGTGGAAAACATGCACATATCACTTTTTTCACACTTGTGCATTTTCTATCATGTTATTTGGGGTTACTATTCTAGTGAGAAGGTTTTGGAGAAAAGGGAAAAAAGAAAAGGAAAAGAAAATGGAAAAGGGAATAAAATATGAAGCATGGTGTGAGAGAGAGAGAGGTATGGCCTTCTTTGACCTTGGACTTAGCCATCTCTTCATTTTTCCTCTCAACTTCTCTCTCCCGCCATCTCCTGCTGAAGCTGCTGCCCCTCTTCATCCTCCCCTCTTCAAGCCCTAAATCATCTCACAAACTTCACTAAAACCCCACACTCATTTCACAAAAAAATGTGCACAAGCTTGCAAGCTATAGGATGGACCAAGAAAGTTTTCATTTTGGCGCTGTTGAGGATTCATGTGGGTCTTATGAGGTAATTCCTCCACAATTAGAGTGGTATTTCTTGTGCTTAAGCTTCGATTCAAGTTTCATATCGATATTGTGTGTTTTTATGGATTTGAGGATAACCTAGTTAGGGTTTGAGGAAAAATTGAGTTGTGAAGTGAAACTAAGACTTGTTGTGACCTTAGAATCTTGGTGTGATGTTATATTGGACCCTAACCTGAAGCTTTAACCCAGAATACGGATTTATGAGACGATGTCGGGAAAAACTGCAATTCTGGGATTGTATTTGGGAATCTGCTACCACCCGAGACATCCTAAAATAAGATTGATTGGACAGTGAGATGTGAAGGCACCTAGAAACCACCACACAAGACGCCAACCCCTAACTCCATAACCCGGCCGCAGATTTATTCTGTTTGTCCGCAATTTGCGGCCTGGACCCCACCAAACTTGCTCGTTTTGGTTTTGGTGTTCCCTTATTTGTAGATTAGGCCCCTGGTATGTATAGATTTGTCTAGTTTGACCTAGGGTGAAATCTGGAGCCTATTTCCTAAGTTGCTGTTTTGGATTCGTGTTTCCGTATTCCGTATTTTTAATTCTGAAATTGTGTAGGGTGTTTTGCCTCGACTAATTGGCGTTTATACGACCATATCGAGGATTGATTGATGGTTTTGAAGGCGTGCCCATGGGTTCTAACCTATAGGCCCATTATCGTATCGTTTTGGGTTTCGCGTGCCGTTTTAGTTTTGATTTGGTTTTGATACGCATTTGTGATACGTTAATGTGTAGGTACCCCATAAAGACTTCGGGGCGCGTGGCGACATCGACAAATAAAGACACAAGGTGAGTAGATTATATCTACAGGGGGAAGTCGGGTGGATGGCGTATAGCACCCCCGCAGTCCGTAGTTGGTATACCTTATGTGTTTATATATGATAGTATAGTGTCGTGGATTATTTGAGATGGGTTAGATGTGATAAGGTTAGAAGTAAGCTAGAATATTTCCTAGTCGCGAACCCTAGGATAGGTTTACACCCATACGCACACACTTGCATATTCCTTATATTTACACTGTGTTGATGAGGATATTGGATGACATTGGAGATGAGTCGATGGTTTTTGGCATTGTGCCGTGAGATCGGTGATTTGATATGATTCGTATTTGGGATACGACATATGATTCTTGCGGGCTTTGGATGTATGTTTACCCCCGCATTCATACTTTATAGATGGTATCGATTTCTACTAGACTTAGATCAGTACCCCAGATTATGTGATATGATGATAATGATACATAATATTTGATGAGAGGAATGTGTGCTGTACCCAGCTATTGGGATGTCGTACGGCGATTTACCGTACGAGCTTTATATTGATGATAGATCCGCACTCATGACTTGAAGATGTCATATGATTTACTGTATCGTACGCGATACTACTGAGGCGGGATCACTGACTACTATATATATATACATATCGACTCAGATTTAGGTGGTTTCCATACCCCTCCCGGTTTACTGGATACTTAGGTCTGTAGTTTGCATAGTAGATGTTAGACTAGACCCGAGTCATACCTATTTCATAACTAACGAATCGGGAATATCTTAAGGATAAGTAAATGGATTCTACGGGTATTTTCAAAAGACGTATCTATTCTTAAAAACACCGTAACCCTTATTTTACCAAAACCCCGATTCGTCTTATTTCAAATGGCATAACTGCATGACATATACACATGGATGTAGATTCTTTACTGTTGCGTTGATTATTCGATTTTCGCCTATTCATGCTATTCACATCGCTTTGCATGTGTTTATTGCGATATTATCATCATGCTGTTAGGACACCAGCACCATTATCGATGATGCATATGTTCCACGTACACTGCTTGCCGGCTCACACACTTCATCATCAATAATTTCCATATCACTACACAGTAGTATTATTGCATCAGGATATGACCTGGTATGTGCATACCATTATTCTATGATTGCATGATATGCTGTTATACTTGCATTTCATCTATATGTCACATACATCATGCTTTCTGATTATGCGCATTGGGATATTTGTTTTCATGATATTTCTGGATTTGGGGAACAGTGGGTATTTCAAGAGATTATGTAAATGTTTTAAAACCCGGTTACCCTTTATATGATATTTCAGCTTCCACCATGAGTTTTATCGGTTCTGATTTATATACTCCTACGAGGAGGTGTCGAGGCCGTATGAGGGTACATGGTGGGGCCCGGAGTACCCCGGGGCAAGAAAGGGATGTCGATGTGCTATGAGCCGATGAGCCCGGCTGGGGAACCATACAGTCCAGTGATATTACCTTTTACTCGGCGGTTATCTTGGGGATACCGAACGGAGCTTGTACGTATGCATACGTCGCAATTCGAGGGTCGAAGCTGGGCACTCGGGTTTCGATATAGCGTATGATACGTACCTATCAAGGCTAGTCTTGGTGACAGTGCCTGATAGATGAGGATTTTCGTGCCGATGCTAGGCACAGGTTTCGTGATGTTTTCCATGATTTTGTTTATATCCTCATATTTACATACATGATATTTATTGTCATTGGGTGACGGGTGGACGGGTTCCACGTTTATTGTCATTGGATGACGGGTAGACGGGTTCCACGATTTTACAGACTTGATCACATACAGACTGGATTTACATAGAGCATACTTCATTTGTATATATAACAGGGTATGAGGGAGCTGTTATACATACCCTTACACCAATATTAGTGGAATGGGACGCTAATATATGTGTATTGATATCCATTTGATACTTCTTCATATTTACTTCATGCAGACATACCTTATACTGATGACATGTTATTACCTGAGTACTTGGCACTACATACATGTTTAGATGTTACATTGCCACCTTATCATGCTTCAGACGTACTCTTGTGGTTTATATTATACTGATCGTATTGACCTAGGATTATGTCTTGCATTCGGTTTCTGCTTGTAGATATTTCTATTCACGAGTTGGAAACTCACTCCCGTTGTGCCACAGTTCTTGCAGGTTTTGCCGTACAGGTTCCATTGCGGCATTTCTGTCACACTGCTTCCTTGCGGGTGAATTGCATTTGGTTGGTGGGTTCTTTTGCATCAAGAACCACCATTGTACTTGTACTATTCATTGTATCTAGAATTCCATCAACCAAAACTTGTATATTGTTTCAGACTTAGAAACTAGTGATGTATTATTCGACCTTAGAGTCGCGCTTAGAAATATTACGGTTTTCATGCTTTTTGGGTTTCTGTTGAGTTTTGATCCTCGCCATTCGGCGTTGTATATTATATTGCTTGCGTGGTTGTGACCGTCGATTGACGAAGAGCTAGCTCCCGCTTGGGGATGCCTTTTATCATTGCATATATATATTGTTCTTGTTGTACCCCGTTCGGGGCCAGTATTTACAAAAGAAACTCTGCCGAAATTTTTAGAAAAGACCGTACATTTTTAAAATGCATATTCGGCTTAGTTATTTAAAAACCTTGACTTTTAAACATGTTTTTCTTCACTTCTTTAAACCAGTTTTCTTTATTTACTCTTAAAATGGTTTTAGATTGCCGGGCTTCTGGCTTACTTGGATCAGATGGAGTCCTATAGACTTCATATGGTTCAAGGGCCGGTCACGTGCTCTTTCGGGTCGTGACAAAGTTGGTATCAAAGCGCTTGGTTGACCATGGTTCGAGTCTAAGTTTGACTATGTGGAGCCTAGGGCGTCTATATATATACGGAACTTAGGCTTGACCTTATGGAACTTAGACTTAGTCGAGGGGGTATTAGACCCAAACTTTCGTCGCGTAGGATGACCCTTGGTTGATGGAGTAGGTGACTGCAGTAGAGTGACGTACCGTGTGGATGTTCCGCTGCATACTAACGATACGCTACTCCGCTTAAGGAGCCTTAGGATGTACATTTCCTTGCACAGTATTATATTCATTCCTGATCTATCTTCATCGATACTGGTTATGATTTTGCTGCTGCGATTGCACGGGCAGAGAGAGCTACGGCTCGAGTTGCGTCAACATGAGCTCGTCGTGGACGAGGACTGACCAGGATGTGATTCCAGAGACTTACGATCGCATTGAGGGGCATCGTATTTTTGTGTTTTCGTGCCATGAGCGTTTGACAGATCGCTTTCATGAGATTTGTCGGACGTACCGATGGGTACAAGTGGAGCAGGCTACTGCTAGAGGCCAGCCAGGATGTGATGGCCATTGATATATCGCTTATTCAGAATGATTGAGGCGCTGTTCGGCGTACAGACGAATGAGCCAGTTGTTGCTTCCAATAAAGAGATATTTCCCAGAAGATTGGAGCTACTGCAGCATGAGTACATACTTGGAGATATGATAGACGGTCGCTAGTCACCGAGGGTGGATGACTAGGGCGTGTGGTTCGTTCGCTTACCGATGCGAGGTCATCAGATAGATTTCTTCCAGCTAGAGACGACTTCACGCGGAGACGTTGAGAGTCGACAGAGACGATCGAATGTCAGGAGCCCATTTTCCAAGTTTAAAGTATACGGAAAGACATGCAGGCGATTCCATGGACCCTGTAGAAGAATGAAACGCTAACTCGACTTAATGACAGTGTGAAAGCCTTTGAACCTTAGGGTTTGCGGCAGTTCCACGGCGCCATTAGTGAGGCTTGGGTTTGCCCTTCTACGGCTGGACCACCGACGCTGTGGCATGTACTCGATACTATTAAATTGTACTCAAGATGTTGATCTCTTGGGGGATTATGAGGTTCTGACGAGTCGATCGAATGTTTCGACATCATTCGGATATCATGTGATGGGATGCTTTGCTTGGAAGACTCCAGATACGAGTAAAGCCGTTGGAGCACAGTCCATGCATGCATGATGAGACGAGTCCGAATGAGTCGACATTGAAGAAGAGTGAAGTAAAGAGTTCGCTAGAGATTTCGACGAGATGACGTCACACTCCGTCGACATCAATGATGCGATACGCACGCAGAGGCATGGTATATAGACATAGCTTCCAGAAAGAGGCGCGATGAGTATGTAGCCATTCCGGAACAAGAATTAGCTTCGGCAAAGGACGATGACTTCCGGGCAGTTCGGCAGAAAAGAGATATGCGAGAGATTTTGGATGGACCGTAGCCAAGAACTTTGCGGTGCGCAGATAGAGACGTGACGTCGAAGTGGACAATGATACAAAAAAGTGGAACCAGAGGTTCGTGCGAGACGCTGACGAGTTGTCATTACTTTCCGTCGAGACCAGAGCCCTGATATGCTTACAACGGCGTTGGGATGCGACCAATTTCCGAGAAATGCTGTGCTGAGGACGCAGATGTCCATTGAGCGAGAAGAGATTTTGCAAGAATACCAGCCTCCGTACAGATCGGCATAGGCAAGATCGGCAGAGACCTTGAACAGGATTCCTTCCAGGACATTGCTGCAATGATGTTTGCACCCAAGATCAGATGTGTGATATGCATTCAGAGAGCCAGAGGCCAACGTCAGTGATATGCTGCTTTATGAGTGGTCGTGAGGATTGATCGAGACATGACCAGAGAAGTGCCAGAACGGAATCGTCCCCGTTAGCACACCTGACAGGGCCGATGAGCCGATTGATTATGAGATTGGTAATCCACAGAGAAGATAAGGTCCCAGAGGCAGAGGACGCCAGACCGTGAGCAAGAGGCAAGTAGATATCTTGCGCTGCTAGCTTTGGATGCATCGACTCCTTCTCGACTTTGAAGGAGGAACTACCGACGACGGTATTTATGATTTGTGATTTTGTGATTCGATTATCACGTATCCGTCATCTTGGATTTTGGTATTTTGGGCGTTCTATTGCATGATTTAGTTTTGATGACTGAGTTTCATGATATTTGTTTTATGCACCCACTGGGTATTTATATTTTGCGCATAATTATTACATTTGAGCTATTGATTGTGATTTCATGCCTATCTTATGAAGTGATTTGATTTACACTTCCAGCATAGCTTTCATGCACCTTTTGTAGGGTTACTAGGCACACTAAGGAGGCTCTACAAGGCATCGACCATGCCGGATTAAAATTTTTAGGTGCTTAACAACCCTAAGCCAGATCGTTAACTAGGTATTAGGCGAATCAAAAGCAAGTAAAACACATTTACCGCTAAGTGAAAGGGACTACAACCTTTGTAGATCCGCTACACCATTTCTTTAGCTCCGTGTTGACGTCCCTCCGCTGCGATCATCGGAATCCCGGACTCTAGCGATGGTTTTGTCGGAGAAATAATCGGTCTAGGTCGTTGACTTCGATGCCGAAGATGATCTACGTCGAGGCGACTCAAACTCAAGCTCCATTTTCACTAGGTCAAGAAATTTGTGAAGAAAACACCCTCTACTACATGGCAAGTGATAGAGGATGAAGAAATAGGAAGTGGGTTCACATTGGATTTGGATTTCTCACTTGGAATCATCACTTAGAATTTTCTAGCAAGCTTTTTCTTTCTTCATGAAAAAGATGAAGAAGAAGGAAAAGAATTAACTTCAAAGAAAATTCAAGTGATTCTTATTATATAGAAACCATGGGTTAGTATAACTCATGTAGAGAATAAACTAGGGTTTAGATAATGGTTAGGTTTAAGAATAAAAACAAAATAGTGAAGCTTCATGAAACTCCAAGAATAAAACAAAGAAAGCTACCATATTTGTTTTTGCCCAAAAAAAGAAATGAATAAATAAATGAGTAAATCAAACCCTAACCATTAACCTAATCATAGTTTAAAGCATACACACACCCAAGTTTGCATGTATCATCAATCATGATACAAACAAGTGCACAAAAATATATCATATATACAATGTGCACAATCTAGTGAGAAAATAATCTTAAGTGAACCAATACTAGTTAATGTAAAGTAATATATCAAATATATAATTATACATTAAATAACTAAATCAACACTTGATTTAATGATCCGGTCATGCTGCATATAACCGACTAATATCAAGTGTATCAATGTATCGAATCAACACTTGATTCGGTAACCCGGCTATATCTCATATAACTGTCCAATGATACAAATCGCGATAATAGAATACAGTATCACATACTGGTATTATTCTCGGTCCCGCACATATCTCATATGCGCTCCTATTTCGTTTCGCTTGAGCCAGGAAACCCCTGTTTAGGACTCTAAAGACTCGTCAATACGCCGGCAGCAGGTGATGATCATATCAAACACCCACAAGCCGCAAGCGGTCTGCTAAACGTAACGGCCACCCGGGTATTGAGCGATCAGAAGATTAACGAGCAAGCCCGCTCACACTCCTGTGAATCCAACAAGTAACACTACCGTACAATCCGGTCTGTTCGTCTGATATGTCGCATATCTTGTCTAGGGGTGGTAAACGTCAGACCCCAATAACTCGATATGTCGTGTCGATATGAGGATCATAACGGGTCGAGAAACTACTGGTAACACTTACCAGTAAATCCCTAAAGCAGCCTTGGCCAAGGACTTCCTGTTATAGCCAATCGAGCACAGCGCAACATCAACTCCCTATACCGGGAGAGATGAAACACCTCCTATCGCTCATTGCCTCCATGTGATTCGGGACTGTACCCAAAAACCACCGTTTTGCACGCACTCTTGGACGTGGTAAGGTGGAAATCAAAGCATAGTGGGAATCACACAAGACACTATGACGATATCTGGTCTACAGACTAACCTGTACCAGTGTCACCAGAGAACTGCCATCTGACGTGAGGTATAATACCAACTGGGAGTTCTCGGCGAGTCCGTCCAGTGTACCCAGTCTGCACTGAGCACCCGTATATCATCTCTGATGTCAAACACCAATGGATATGGGATCATCCATCGCCCATCTGTATGGGTCGAGAAGGTATATGCTAGTCTACTCTGGTATATCGATGCCTCGTCTCGATACACCCACGACTAGGGACTTTGAAGGATGTACTTATGGACTACCACATCCCCACTAGTATCATCCGCATCATAGTCCAGGTAGTCAAGTATACATCCTAATGGCTTTACCAATATGTAACAGAGAGACAATCTGTGTACACGTTAAGGTAAAGAGTAACCAGATAGCTTACTATCATATCGAGCAAGAAAGTCATTCCTATATATGTCCAAGCATCCACTACAATAAACATCCTATGTATAGTAATGGCCTCTAGGGCATACATATAACTAACAATCTCCCACTTGCACTAGGGCCAACTGATAGCAGTGGTTGTAGTATCTCATACTCAACCATCCAATAAAAGTCTCTCTCTGGAAAAAGGCCTTTGTGAGTGGATCCGCCGTGTTGTCCTCTGAGTCTACTCTCCTAACCTCGATCCCCTGGAGATCAACCATCTTCACGATCAGGTGATACTGCCTAAGAATATGTTTGGATCACTGATGGGACGGGCATTCCTAGGCATAAGCCACAACTCCATTGTCACACAATGGGAGGAACGAAGTTCATCTCATGAACTAATATACACCCAGACTGCCTCTTTGGTAGCATCTTAAGTAGCGATGTATCCAGCCTTTATCGTCTAGTATGTCACGGTATCTAGCTTGGAACTCTTCCAACATACCGTCCATTTACTGAGGGTAAAGACAATGCCTGTGACTGACATTCAGTCATCCTTATCACCCTGGAACCATTCCAGTGATTCTCCCCAGGATCAATTGATACCATCTCACTACAGCTAGTGAGGATCCTAAGTTCTAATTAGATCTACCTCATAGATCCAAAACCCAGGATTTAGGAGGTATCACTTTGATCCTTTATGGAGAATCCTTGTGATAAGCGGAGATTGACCGAGCGTAGCATAGGAAACTTCTTCCCTATCATGAGTATGTCATCCACTTACTCTACGAGGATCACCACCATACTCCCAACTTCCTTTTGTATATACAGGGTTCATCTACCATTTTGATGAAGTCAAACTCTTTGACTACCACATCAAAACAGATGTTCCAACTCCGCGATGCCTGCTTTATCACATAAAACATCTTGCACACGTTTCCGCTGCTCCCACTGTCTACGAAGCCCTCTGACTGTGTACTTACAGACTCTCTCTTCTAAAACATCATTTAGAAAAGCAGTCATGACACCCAACCGCCGATATCGTAGTCATGGTACGTAGCCGTGGCAAATAGGATCTGGATGGACTTAAGCATAGGTACTTAGAAAAGGTTTCATCACAATCCATAGCTGGTCAAGGATGCAAACCTTTAACAAGACTAACTTTGAAAGTCTCAACTTTTCTATGTACACTAAGTAATCTTCTCAAGATATACTTGCTCCTGATGGGAATTTAACCCTTCAGATATAGCAACCAAAGTCCATACTTTGTTGGTGTATAAGGATTCCATCTCAGATCGATAAAAATCCAGCAATTCTTACAGAGTCTCACTCCTGTTGGCCAGCTCGAAACTAGTTGGGTCATCATCTCATGATGCAATCCTCGCTCCCACTGTCATAGAGAAACCGAAGTATCTCTCAGGTGGGTGAGGAAACCTACTAGATCAGCGGAGAGGCTGAGATTCGTTGGTTTCTATTGAATTCTTCGGTTCTACCAAATCATCAGCTGCAGTTTGTATAGCTAAAACTCTTTCCAGTTCTACCTCATGTCCACTAATTTCTTCACAAGAAATTTCCTTTCAAAAAGGTGGCATGCTGAGTAACAAAACATCTTTTGTTCCTCGGTTAGGTAGAAGATATTCCCTTGCGTATGCCTGGGATATCCAACAAACTTCTACAGAGTTGACTTTGCCTCGAGCTTGTCCGGATTTTGCTTTTTAAACATAGGCCGGACAACCCCAAATCTTAACAAACTTAAGATATGGGCTCTTCCCTTTCCATATCACATACGAAGTGGTAGGCAACTGATTCGATTGGAACCCTATTCAATAGGTATGCAACTTCATAAGTGCATAACTCCCTAAAAGTAAATAGGAAACTCAGTAGTACTCATCATAGAGCACACCATATCTAATAGGGTGTGATTTCTCCGCCCCGATATACCATCGTGCTATGGTGTATACGGAGGAGTAATGCTGAGAGAGAATCTTATTCTTAGAATAGTCCAGGAATCCCGTGCTCAAGTATTCTCCTCCTTGATCACATCAAAGGACATAATACTTATACCCGTATTTTGGTTCTCTACTTCTAACTTATATTCTGTGAATATCTCAAAAATTTCGGACTTGTGTTTCAACAGGAACATATGTCTGAATCTTAAGAGATTATCAGAGAATGTAATGAAGTACAAAGAACCGGTCATGGCATGTGTAGACAGGGGGCCTTACATACATCACTATGTATCATCCCAAGAGTTCACTAACACTTTCTCTGTTTCCAATAAACCGAGCTATGGTCATCTTATCTCTGTGACATGACTGGCAAGTTTCACAAGATGTAAATTCAAACTAATTTAAATATGCATCTTAATGTAACTTCAGCTAGTTGGGTCGCATTGATATGACCTAGTCTACAATGCCTCAAGAAGGATTGGTTCATTTCTGAACTCTTCCTCTTGTGTGTGTTCTGTATACTAAGAACTGTAGTTTGATTTAGAACATTAATGCTTTTAGATAACGTGCCTGAACCGATCAACTCTTGATATAGGAAATGTTCAAAACATTATCCAACAATACAAAATTATATCCTTTCTTTACTAATAAATAGACTGATATGATTTTGTATATCAGGTTCGGTATCTAATGACATTTGTTCAGAATCAATGTATTCAGGTAATACAGGGTGATAGTGACCAACAGACCTGGCTGCAACACTTGCACTGTTTTCTGTCTCACGAAACTTATCACCCGTTCTCAGTCCTCTACCTTTCTTTAGCCCATGTAATATATTACATATCTGGGATCCTGATCCGGTATCAGATACCCAGGACGCAGAGGATACTGAGAAACAGTTCTGTGTAATGAACACACCCGAAGATGATGCATCGGTATGCACTTTCTTCGTTTGGGCGGCACGGGAATTCTGGTAATCCCCAATTTCCTGCTCTGTCTTATAACAATTATAAGTTGGAGTGGGACCAACGTTCGCCAGCTCAGTATAACAAGCGGGTTCGGTCAATATATCCGTTTTATTATCTTGATTAAGGCGTGACATGGTCGCTACCTGGAGAGAGAGAGAGAAGAAAACACTCTGCGTGTGCTCTTGCAAGATCAGATTGATTATTATTTTATCTAATCAGGATGGCTCCCACTGTTTTTATCAAATCTTCCTTCAAACCCTAAAACGAAAGACTAGCCGGGATTAATTAAACGCTACAAGTTCGCCAATCTTTCAGCCAGGCCAGTGTCGGTACTTTGAGGGAGGTTCCCCGTGCTTTCGCACGGACCTAATTAAAGTAAACCTCATTTTCCCAGAGGCGTAACCCCGTTGACACCTTTCTAGACACCTACTTGATCGGCTAATTGTAATGTGTAAAACTCTCCCAGTAGTCTCTCTTACTCGCAACGGATATCGGGATCCAACTATCTCATAGAAGGTATGCAATCTCATTGCAAATTTCAACACTTGAAATTCCCGATAATATTTTGCCCCTAGCAGCTATATAACCATAACATAGTCAACAAATCATAAGTGCTAGTCAAGTTCAACCCGTCATTTCCCGATTGAATTAAACCCACCTGCACGACCTTTAACATAGTCAACAAAGTCGCACGACTACCCTAATCCAATCACATCATATGCTTATACAGATAAGCACTAATTAGCTACCGCACACTACGCCTTAACATAGTCAACAAACGTAACACGAATACTAACTAGTACTTATCTGAAATGACGGAGGGCTACGACAGGTTTTTAAGAAAACCTTTTGCGTAATGAACTTGATATCGTTGTAGAATCGAGTGATTTTTAAATGGAGTGTTTTTGAGGCTTTTCTAGTTTTGCTAAAGGGGTCACTCCCGGTGAAGGGATCGTCGGCCCTTTCCTCATCGAATAAGGTGCAGGATATATCATATATACCGCTGTGCAAAGCAAGAACTATAGGAGCAATCAAAAGACAAACCGAGGGGTGTAGCATCTGCCAGTTATTGCTAAAGGGGTCACTCCCGGTGAAGGGATCTCGGCCCTTTCCTTATCAAATAAGGTGCAGGATGTTCTACAAGGAACACCTCGATGCAAAGCAAGAACTGTAGCTACCTATTTTTGAAAATTCGATTCCACAACATCTTAGGTTTCTTTTATTTCATTAATCATATTAATGAAGTCCCATCATTTAAGTCACCTAAACATCACAGATAAATACGACGTACACTTATGCCATCCGCATTCTCCTCGATGTCCCCTCGTGCACCGTTAGGTTAGGTAACTAATGACAGAGCGGGGCAGGGCTAGCGCGGGTGTAAAACATAAGTAACGTCTACATAATATATCATATATTCTATATACTGTATCTATCACAACATATCAAATGATCACATCACAGATATCGCAGCAGAAGAAACATATGAAACATTGGACATACTCGGACGTCCGTGTTTTTAATACGAGCCAGTATAAAACACGGATTCCATGGTCGCGATGAATAGCCAAACCCACACCCCTAGACCCCTATGAGAGTGGCAAGCAACCCTACTAATTCTAGAGTTAGGAGACCCGGACTCGACTCCTCGAGTTGGTCTCCCAGTGGACTCCAGAACCCGGTTACTTGTGCTCTCCTCCTTGGGTCTATCCTAGTGCGGAAAAGTAAATAATATACAATGGGTGACATCTTCCGCAACCTGAAAGTGCCCCAATAAAAGAATATTACATACAACAAATTTTACATGAAAGAAAATGAAAAACTCTCATCTCACATAAAACCCCCGGCTATTCAAAACGCGACGATCCAATATAACATATCCAGCAACATATAACATCACATGTCATCAACGTAAGTAAATGTGCGCATCCCAATTGTCGTTGACATATAGCAACGAAACCGGCGATATCACATATTACACTTACGGTCGCAGAAAGAAAGTGTAAAACTACAACAGTTGGAATCCGCAACCTCCTTAGACATCGCATGCCTAACCAAATGAATTCCTTAGACATCGCATGCCTAACAATTATAAACCCCGCATTTTAGTCTCATTATCGAAAACTCTTTTCAATATCAAGTTGGGCAATTCAGCAAGATTCCCGACATCCTGATCGAATGCTCGTCGCAAACTTTAGTAAACGGCCGCGCACCCGGTTGCCGTCGACGAAGTGCACCAAGGCGGAACACCGCTACCGCGAGCACCCGAACGGATGCTTTCGGCGACGGGGTTCTCCTACAGTCACTTGGTCGGGGCTATGGGGCGTGGCTGTCTATTTAGTTTACCCGGTGAGTATCCGCGTACGCAACGTGATTGCGACAGACTTTTGATCACATCAAAATTCCGTGGCAACCGATCAAGTGAGGCTAAAGTGCTAGATTTATAACATTCATTCAGTTATCTCATAACTACTTGTGGATTCCAAATATTGTATCACATTCCAGATAAATAGACAATGTTAAACTTTCCGATCGAATAATCAAACACCCAAATTTTCCTGAAAAGCTCAACACATGAAATAAGTTTAAAAACATTCACTTCATGCCACAGTACCAACTGTCCAGCCGTAGAAGTGTCAAGCCAACGCCTCACATGTGGGATGCCGTACTGCCCCAAACCCTAAGGTTCAAAGGGCAGTTCAAGACGGTCACATAATCGGGTTAAGGTTTGTTGTCTTCTAGAGGGTGCATCGTGTTACTTGCACTACTTAGAACGTTCTTAAACAACGGAAAAATCCAACACTTGGAAATCCCGGCAGCGGAAAAAATGGGTATTTATATCCGGTCGAACTTTTTAATAGTTTCTAAAATATCCGGAAAACCCATAGACGCAGTTAAAATTCCCGATCGAATCATTGAATCCCCAATACAACCCAGAAAATTCAACTGTTGAATATAAGTTAAAAATTCCTATAAAACACAGCACTTACAGTGAGATATTACTGTGCAAACCACGTGTCACAATTCACTAATATGGCCGCGAAACCGCCGCGCAAGCCAGGGTGGGGCCGCGGTTCCGCGGCGCTTTAGTCGAGTTATGGTCACGTGCTTCATAGTAACTCCTATAAAACCCTTTTGAATTTTTTGACAATTTTTAATTTGGAAAAATCCACATTTTCAGAAAATGTACAGAGAAGGGTTTGAGTTGGGGTTTCAGGGTTCGATCGGATTTCTAACATCGTCTACACTTCGCCTAAAGCTCTAGCTAGGCTCTGATACCACTGTAGGGTTACTAGGCACACTAAGGAGGCTCTACAAGGCATCGACCATGCCGGATTAAAATATTTAGGTGCTTAACAACCCTAAGCAAGATCGTTAACTAGATATTAAGCGAATCAAAAGCAAGTAAAACACATTTACCGCTAAGTGAAAGGGACTACAACCTTTGTAGATCCGCTCCACCATTTCTTTAGCTCCGTGTTGACGGCCCTCTGCTGCGATCATCGGAATCCCGGACTCTAGCGATGGTTTCGTCGGAGAAATAATCGGGCTAGGTCGTTGACTTCGATGCCGAAGATGATCTACGTCGAGGCGACTCAAACTCAAGCTCCATCTTCACTAGGTCAAGAAACTTGTGAAGAAAACACCCTCTACTACATGGCAAGTGATAGAGGATGAAGAAATAGGAAGTGGGTTCACTTTGGATTTGGATTTCTTGCTTGGAATCATCACTTAGAATTTTCTAGCAAGCTTTTTCTTTCTTCATGAAAAAGACGAAGAAGAAGGAAAAGAATTAACTTCAAAGAAAATTCAAGTGATTCTTATCATATAGCAACCATGGGTTAGTATAACTCATGTAGAGAATAAACTAGGGTTTAGATAATTGTTAGGTTTAAGAATGAAAACAAAATGGTGAAGCTTCATGAAACTCCAAGAATAAAACAAAGAAAGCCACCATATTTGTTTTTGCCCAAAAAAATAAATGAATAAATATATGAGTTAATCAAACCCTAACCATTAACCTAATCATAGTTTAAAGCATACACACACCCAAGTTTGCATGTATCATCAATCATGATACAAACAAGTGCATTAAAATATATCATATATACAATGTGCACAATCTAGTGTGAAAATAATCTTAAGTGAACCAATACTAGTTAATGTAAAGTAATATATCAAATATATAATTATACATTAAATCACTAAATCAACACTTGATTTAATGATCCGGTCATACTGCATATAACCGACTAATATCAAGTGTATCAATGTATCGAATCAACACTTGATTCGGTAACCCGGCTATATCTCATATAACCGTCCAATGATACAAATCGCGAGATTAGAATACAGTATCAGATACTGGTATTATTCTCGGTCCCGCACATATCTCATATGCGCTCTTATTTCGTTTCGCTTCAGCGAGGAAACCCATGTGTAGGACTCTAAAGACTCGTCAATACGCCGGCAGCAGGTGATGATCATATCAAACACCCACAAGCAGCAAGCGGTCTGCTAAACGTAACGGCCACCCGGGTATTGAGCGATCAGAAGATCAACGAGCAAGCCCGCTCACACTCCTGTGAATCCAACCAGTATCACTACCGTACAGTCCGGTCTGTTCGTCTGATTTGTCGCATATCTTGTCTAGGGGTGGTAAACGTCACACCCCAATAACTCGATAAGTCGTGTCGATATGAGGCTCATAACGGGTCGAGAAACTACTTGTAACACTTACCAGTAAATCCCTAAAGCAGCCTTGGCCAAGGACTTCCTATTATAGCAAATCGAGAATAGCGCAACATCAACTCCCTATACCGGGAGAGACGAAACCCCTCCTATCGCTCATTGCCTCCATGTGATTCGGGACTGTACCTAAAAACCACCGTTTTGCATGCCCTCTTGGACGTGGTAAGGTGGAAATCAAAGCACAGTGGGAATCACACAAGACTCTATGACGATCTCGGGTCTACAGACTAACCTGTACCAGTGTCACCAGAGAACTGCCATCTGACGTGAGGTATAATACCAACTGGGAGTTTTCGGCGAGTCCGTCCAGTGTACCCAGTCTGCACTGAGCACCCGTATATCATCTCTGATGTCAAGCACCAATGGATATGGGATCATCCATCGCCCATCTGTATGGGTCGAGAAGGTATACGCTAGTCTACTTTGGTATATCGATGTCCCGTCTCGATACACCCACGACTAGGGACTTTGAAGGATGTACTTATGGACTACCACGTCCCTACTAGTATGATCCGCATCATAGTCCATGTAGTCAAGTACACATCCTAAGGGCTTTACCAACATGTAACAGAGAGACAATCAGTGTACACGTTAAGGTAAAGAGTAACCAGATAGCATACTATCATATCAAGCAAGAAAGTCATCCCTATATATGTCCAAGCATCCACTACAATATACATCCTATGTATAGTAATGGCCTCTAAGGAATACATATAACTAACACCTTTAGTGTTTTGATATACGATTTTGGTGCACACCAGATCCACTAAATCGAAATTCTTCGTGCATGTCAAATGCGCCTGATTTTGCTGTCAGGCACACACGTTGCCTATGACAGATGTTTCGTGCACACCAGTTGCACCTAGATGTTGTTTTGTACACCTATAGGACACATATATGGATTTTGATTCCATGCGCACCAGAAGCACTGGATATTATTGTATACATTTTTGGGGATTGATTTCTTATAGAGCAGTACATTTTTTTTATGATATTCGCTACGTATTGATGTTTTCGGAACCCCGACAATTTGGATTTTTACTGAAATGTTTTGGTATTTAGGGGTTTAAATTTAAATTCGGGGACCGAATTTATTTAAGGGGAGTAGATTTTAACATTTCAAAAAAATAAAATATTATTTTTCGGAATTTTTATAATTTAATATTATTTTATTGAATATTTTAATATTTTGGTATTATTAAATACAAATAAATAGGAAAAATTTTAGAAAAATTATGGAAAATTATAAAATAGGGTAATTTATAGAATTAAGCCATTTTAAAGTTTTTATGATTAGTTATATGCTAATTTAGTGCTAATCGCGATTAAAAATAACTAATCGGTTTTTTAGTAATTTTGTGCAAAACATGCACCTATCACTTTTTTCACACTTGTGTATTTTCTATCATGTTATTTCGGGTTACTATTCTAGTGAGAAGGTTTTGGAGAAAAGAGAAAAAAGAAAAGGAAAAGAAAATGGAAAAGGGAATAAAATTTGAAGCATGGTGTGAGAGAGAGAGGTATGGCCTTCTTTGACCTTGGACTTAGCCATCTCTTCATTTTTCCTCTCATCTTCTCTCTCCCTCTTCCTCCATCTCCTGCTGAAGCTTCTGCCCCTCTTCATCCTCCCCTCTTCAAGCCCCAAATCATCTCACAAACTTCACTAAAACCCTACTCTCATTTCACAAAAAAATGTGCACAAGCTTGCAAGTTATAGGATGGACCAAGAAAGTTTTCATTTGGGCACTGATGAGGATTCATGTCGGTCTTATGAGGTAATTCCTCCACAATTAGAGTGGTATTTCTTGTGCTTAAGCTTCGATTCAAGTTTCATATCGATATTGTGTGTTTTTGTGGATTTGAGGATAACCTAGTTAGGGTTTGAGGAAAAATTGAGTTGTGAAGTGAAACTAAGATTTGTTGTGACCTTAGAATCTTGGTGTGATGTTATATTGGACCATAACCCGAAGCTTTAGCCCAGAATACGGATTTATGAGACGATGTCGGGAAAAACTGCAATTCTGGGATTGTATTTGGGAATCTGCTATCACCCGAGACATCCTAAAATAAAATTGATTGGACTGTGAGATGTGTAGGAACCTAGAAACCACCACACATGACCCCAACCCCTAACACCATGACCCGGCCGCAGATTTATTCTGTTTGGCCGCAATTTGCGGCCTGGACCCCACTAAACTTGCTCGTTTTGGTTTTGGTGTTCCCCTATCTGAAGATTAGGCCCCTGGTATGTATAGATTTGTCTAGTTTGACCTAGGGTGAAATCTGGAGCCTATTTCCTAAGTTGCTGTTTTGGATTCGTGTTTCCGTATTCCGTATTTTTAATTCTGAAATTGTGTAGGATGTTTTACCTCGGCTAATTGGCGTTTATACGACGATATCGAGGATTGATTGATGGTTTTGAAGGCGTGCCCATAGGTTCTAACCTATAGGCCCCTTACCGTATCATTTTGGGTTTCGCATGCCGTTTTAGTTTTGATTCGGTTTTGATACGCATTTGCAATACGTTAATGTGTAGGTACCCCATGAAGACTTCGGGACTACAAGAAAGCGCGTGGCGACGTCGACAAATAAAGACACAAGGTGAGTAGATTATATCTACAGGGGGAAGTCGGGTGGATGGCGTATAGCACCCCCGCAGTCCGTACTTGGCACACCTTATGTGTTTATATATGATAGTATAGTGTCGTGGATTATTTGAGATGGGTTAGATGTGATAGGGTTAGAAGTAAGCAAGAATATTTCCTAGTTGCGAACCCTAGGATAGGTTTACACCCATACGCACACACTTGCATATTCCTTATATTTACACTGTGTTGATGAGGATATTGGATGACATTGGAGATGACTCGATGGTTTTGGGCATTTTGCCGTGAGATCGGTGATTTGATATGATTCGTATTTGGTATGCGACATGTGATTCTTGCGGGCTTTGGATGTGTGTTTACCCCTGCATTCATACTTTATAAATGGTATCGATTTGTACTAGACTTAGATCAGTACCCCAGATTATGTGATATGATGATAATGATACCTAATATTTGATGAGAGGAATGTGATATTGACCCGTACCCAGTTATTGGGATGCCGTACGACGATTTACCGTATGAGCTTTATATTGATGATAGATCCGCACTCATGACTTGAGGATGTCATATGATTTACTGTATCGTACGCGATACTACTGAGGCGGGATCACCGACAACTATATATATATACATATCGACTCAGATTTAGGTGGTTTCCATACCCCTCCCGGTTTACTGGATACTTAGGTCTGTAGTTTGCATAGTAGATGTTAGACTAGACCCGAGTCATACCTATTTCATAACTAACGAATCGGGAATATCTTAAGGATAAGTAAAGGGATTCTACGGGTATTTTCAAAAGACGTATCTATTCTTAAAACACCGTAACCCTTATTTTACCAAAACCCCGATTCGTCTTATTTCAAATGGCATAATTGCATGACATATACACATGGATGTAGATTCTTTACTGTTGCGTTGATTATTCGATTTCCGCATATTCATGCTATTCACATCGCTTTGCATGTGTTTATTGCTATATTACCATCATGCTGTTAGGACACCAGCACCATTATCGATGATGCATATGTTCCACATACACTGCTTGCCGGCTCACACACTTCATCATCGATAATTACCCTGTCACTACACAGTAGTATTATTGCATCAGGATATGACCTGGTATATGCATACCATTATTCTATGATTGCATGATATGCTGTTATACTTGCATTTCATCTATATATCACATACATCATGCTTTCTGATTATGCGCATTGGGATATTTGTTTTCATGATATTTCTGATTTGGGGAACCGTGGGTATTTCTGGATTTGGGAAACCGTGGGTATTTCAAGAGATTATGTAAATGTTTTAAAAGCCGGTTACCCTTGATATGATATTTCAGCTTCCAACATGAGTTTTATCGGTTCTGATTTATATACCCCTACGAGGAGGCGTCGAGGCCGTATGAGGGTACATGGTGGGGCCCGGAGTACCTCGGGGCAAGAAAGGGATGTCGATGTGCTATGAGCCGATGAGCCCGTCTGGGAAACCATACTGTCCGGTGATATAACCTTTTACTCGGCGTTTATCTTGGGGATACCGACCGGAGCTTGTACGTATGCATACGTCGCAATTCGAGGGTCGAAGCTGGGCACTCGGGTTTTGATATAGCGTATGATACGTACCTATCAGGGCTAGTCTTGGTGACAGTGCCTGATAGATGAGGATTTTCGTGCCGATGCTAGGCACAGGTTTCGTGATGTTTTCCATGATTTTGTTTATATCCTCATATTTACATACATGATGTTTATTGTTATTGGGTGACGGGTGGATGGGTTCCACGTTTATTGTCATTGGGTGACGGGTGGACGGGTTCCACGTTTTTACAGACTTGATCACATACAGACTGGATTTACATTTATCATACTTCATTTGTATATATAACAGGGTATGAGGGCGCTGTTATATATACCCTTACACCAATATTAGTGGAATGGGACGCTAATATATATGAATTGATATCCATTTGATACTTCTTCATATTTACTTCATGCAGACATACCTTATACTGATGACATGTTATTACCTGAGTACTTGGCACTACATACATGTTTAGATGTTACATTTCCACCTTATCATGCTTCAGACGTACTCTTGTGGTTTATATTATACTGATCGTATTGACCTAGGATTATGTCTTGCATTCGGTTTCTGCTTGTAGATATTTCTATTCACGAGTTGGCAACTCACCCCCGTTGTGCCACAGTTCTTACAGGTTTTGCCGTACAGGTTCCATTGCGGGATTTCTGTCACACTGCTTCCTTACGGGTGAATTGCATTTGGTAGGTGGGTTCTTTTGCTTCAAGAACCACCATTGTACTTGTATTATTCATTGTATCTAGAATTCCATCAACCAAAACTTGTATATTGTTTCAGACTTAGACACAAGTGATGTATTATTCGACCTTAGAGTCGCGCTTAGAAATATTACGGTTTTCATGCTTATTGGGTTTCTGTTGAGTTTTGATTCTCGCCATTCGGCGTTGTATATTATATTGCTTGCGTGATTGTGACCGTCGATTGACGAAGAGCTAGCTCCCGCTTGCGGATGCCTTTTATCATTGCATATATATATTGTTCTTGTTGTACCCCGCTCGGGGCCAGTATTTACAAAAGAAACTCTGCCGAAATTTTTAGAAAAAACCGTACATTTTTAAAATGCATATTCGGCTTAGTTATTTAAAAACCTTGATTTTAAAACATGTTTTTCTTCACTTCCTTAAACCAGTTTTCTTTATTTACTCTTAAAATGGTTTTAGATTGCTGGGCTTTTGGCTTACTTGGATCAGATGGAGTCCTATAGACTTCATATGGTTCAAGCGCCAGTCACGTGCTATTTCGGGTCGTGACAGCTCTAGAAGCGACATCCCATCAATCTCAGCAACAGTTGGTCATCTGTCTGTACGGTAGACGACATCACAAATTCTGAGGTAGGCTATCCACCAACAGTCCACTAACAATCCGGCAACCTCTATCAGTGGCCTGATCATAAGGTGCAAAACCGAACACTCGCCTCAAACAAGAGGTTACGACACCAATACAAAATCGAGATGTTCTCGTGTTACCAGAAAACTCGATGGTCAGTCCTCATCCATGACGAGCTCGCCCTGACCGCATCACTAGCAGCAGCTCAATCTGCGCTCAAACCATCGTGACAGGAACCACAATCATGTATCGAAGAAAGCAGATCAAAGGAATGAAAGGAATCAACAGATCCAGAATGGATACATGATCATTAGTAGGAACGGAATCAATGATAGTATGATCATGGAAACGAATAGAATCAACGACCTCAAATGGATGTATAATCATGGGGACGAACAGAATCACAGATCTCAAAATATGTACATCCTAAGGTTTCTTAAGTGGAGTACTGTATCGTAAATATGCCGCGGAACATACGTACGGTATGTCACTCTACTCAAGCTACTTACTCCATCAATCAGGGTCAACCTATGTATCGAAAGTTCGGGTCTAATACCCCCCTGTTCAAGTCTAAGTTCCGTAAGGTCAAGCCTAGGTTTCGAAATATATATATACGCCCTAGACTACACATAGTCAAACCTAGAATCGAACCAAGGTTAAACCTAGCGCTCTGATAGCAACTTTGTCATGACCCAAAAATTTAGTTCGTGACCGGCACTTAAATCATGCCACGTCTACAGGCGTAACGTAATTCAAGTAAGCTGAAACCCAGAAATCAAAAACTTTTTAAGAAAATAAAAGAGGTGAAGTTTTGAAATAAAGGTATGGTGAAATTAAAGGTTTTCTTAAATGCATAGATGAGGGAACATGAAAATACAAGTGGATTATACAAGTTGAAAAACATGTTTCTTCTTTTTAAAAATTTGGGCAACACCTCCTTTGTATATTTTGATCCAAAACTGTAAGTCTACGGTAGCGCCCCGGCCGTCTGTCCGAGGCCAAAATGCGGAAACGAAAACTTTTTCAAACTAGAAACCGGCGCTATCATATGCTTAAATCCCGGATCGAACCATTAACCTACAACTAGCAACTAGAGAAAGGGTTGGAAAGCTATACCGATTGATCCGTGTCCTTCGGTCTTTGGCCACCATCCTAAACTCCTCGCGGCATCTCCGGTCTTGATCTTCACGTCCGAAATGGCACCACATCTTCGAGTCTTTTTACGGGCTCCCGCTTCATCCGAAGCAACTCGGGCATGAAGTTCGCTAGCCGACGTGTCCAAGGTGAAGTAGAGAATGTTTGTGATCACTTTGTCTCTTGCATCCATTGTATGGATGGAGTTTAGAGATGATGCCATTAATGGAGGTTGTGAGCTAAAGGAAGAAGAAGAAGAAGGAGCTTTTCTTTCTTATCTTTTGTGTGATAAAATGAGAGAGAGTATTATGAAAAATACAAGAGCAAAAGACTCATATAGCTGCCCTTCCTCTCTCCTCCTCTCATTTCATCCACAAATAAATCACAATATGTGACACATGCACAAAGAAAGAGACCATGAGTCAGCACTTGTGCATGTGTCATAATTAATGCTCCTAATCATGATTTCTTTCTCATAATTTCCATATGCAAACAATAATCAAAATATTTTCAATAATAAAATGATAAGGTAACATCTAAAGTAAACTCGTGACAGATCACAAGGATACCCCTCACCTGTATATACATACCTCCATCCGCATTCCGACTGAATGCGAACACGACGAGACTAAAGTAATCCAACAAATCTAATAATAGTATCCGGCTTAAATCAAAGCCCACTAGTATGATCCGTCCGATCATGATCCGTGCACTACCGCACGTATATGATCGAACCCTGCCATATATCATAAGGCCTCAACAACGTTTCGCCCGAAACATGAAAACTGTCTGTGGGGGACTCTAAGGACTCGTCAATACTTTGGCTGTGGATTTAACCACTAGCACGTAAGAGGTACTAGTTGTACGTAACGGGCTACCAGGTATTGACCAAAAGGGAGGTCGATGAGCGAACTCATCCTGACACCCTACTGAGCCTGTCAGTGACAATATCCGTACAGTCTGGTCCATTCGTCTATGAGCATCGCATGGCGGGCCTAGGGGTTGGTAAAAGTCAGACCCCCAAAAGCGGTACAAGTCGTGTCGGAGTGTAGCCAGAACACCCTGAGATAGTACTGGAATACCTACGAGTAAATCTCCTGCCTTGGCCAAGGACTTCGTGTAATGGCTCTCCTAGACACAGCGCGATCTCACCCCCAATACCGGGAGAGATGAAACCCCTGTCGATCCGCTCACTGCCTCCATGTGGCTCGGGACTGTACCCAACTAAAACCTGTTTTCACGACTCCTTTGAGCCGTGGTAGGGTAATAATCAAAGCACAGTGGGAACTCACACGAGACAAAAGACGATCTCAGGTCAATGAACTAACCTATACACATGTCACCAGGGAACTTCCATCTGACGTTAGGTATAATACCAACTAGCATGTTCCCGGCGAGTCCTGTCCGGTGTACTCATAACCCAATGAGCACCTGTATACATCTTAGGTAATCCAACTAACACCAATGGCTTGTGAGACCGGCCACCGCCCCTCGTCGTGGTCTCGACTGTATACACTAGTCTACTAATGAAGTAGCGATGCCCATTCTCGAAACTTCCACGACTAGGGACCTCTTAAGGATGTGCTTATAGACCCCAGCTCCCACGTATATGATCGCCATCATACTACTGGTAGTCAAGCAAGAATCCTAAGGGCTTTATCAATGTGTAATAGCGACCTATAAGGTCACCTAAAGCAGTACACGATGATAAAGATAAACCCGATAGCATACTATCATCTTGAGTAAGACTGTCCTACCGGTATAGGTCCTCCCTCAATCATTGCAATCACGTGCCTGTGATCCAATAATTGACTCTGAGGGCAATATATCCAACAATCTCCCACTTAAACTCAAGGCTAATTATTGCGATGTCGCATACTCACAGCCCGTGTGATACCGAACACCCAACTCCTCTACTAATCAGTCTCACAAAGCCCGTTTGCGAAACTATTGCGTTCGAGGAATAGCCTCAGTGAGTGGATCCGCTCTGATGTTTCTTTCTATGTCTATCTTTTTATCAAGTTCGCGGAGAAATCCATCTCCCGAAATGAGCAATACCTATCTTAGAATATGTTTGGATGTCTGATGGGGCCTAGTTCATAAATGAACTCCGAATCCAAACTTCGTAGACTGTACCGTCAACTGAACTTAATCAGTGTCATGCGCTATGCCTCCCTCTATATCCGCTTGGACCACCTGTCCAAACTACTGCCCCCTCGTCAGAGGGAAAACTATAACTCAGACAGCCACTCTGTCATCTAGGTCACCTTGGAAGCCTGGAATGATAACCGTCTCCTCAAAAAAGGGTGTTGTTATCATATCCCTAGAACATCCACTTATGTTCTAAAACTGCTTCCGAATGTTTCTCCAGAATTGGATCAATATCAACTTATTGCATCTAATGGAAAAACAACATCTGGTGTGGTACTTGACATCTTATGATCAACTCAATTGCCTAAGCAAGTGATCTGCCAATCATGCACATCCCTCTCCCCTTTAGTCTGTAAGACACACCTTTAGAGAGGGTGACTCCATCACCTGCAGGTACACCACCATGCCAGGAGTCGTCGATTCTAAAACACCTTTAGAACTCTGTCTAAGTACCCAGATTGGGAAACTACCCAAATCTAGATCTAAAACCATAGATCTAGTAACCAGAATGTCTGATATAATATCCAAGTCCTTTGTGGAGAAACCGCTGTGTGACAACCAAAGTATAACCGATCGTAGTATAGGAATTTCACTTCCTACTCTGTGTATGTCATCCAAATACCAGGACATCACACCCTACTACCTTGTTAACAGATCCATCCCCAATTCTGTTGAAGTCAAACCTATGACTGTCACATCAGAAACAGATGATCTCTCTCCGCAATATCTGCTTTAGTCCATAATTAGACATAAGCTACTTGTCAACTATGCTTCCGCTGCTCCCACTAACTACGACAACCCTCTGGCAGAGTCATATACACGTAGACTTCTAAAGCTAGTATAGAACGACGCTATACTCATCCTCCTGCCGGGTCTCACAGTCTAGAACAACAGCAATGGCAAGCCTGGGTAAACAAGAACCTCCCTATCACCGTCCTTGAAGCTACCGGAGTACCTCTCGGGTGCCTGAGGTTACCCACCATATCTGCGGAGTGGCCAATGGAATGTCAAACCAGATTGAATCTTTAGGTTCTTATCAAATTTCCAGTAATCGTTTGCGGTTCTGGAATCACATCCAGTTCTACCATACTCCCACTGCTGTTTTCTGAAAAAATCCATTTTTATCAAAACTGTGGCGAGTCAAGAACAATATCACTATTGGTCTTCCAGATGGTAGAAAGTCAACCCTCGTCATAGCCCGGGTCAACCCACAAACAGCCATTACAGAAATGTGCCTTGATTTATCCAGAGTCTGGTTTTATGTGTAAGCCGGACAACTCCCCGTACCTTAACAATGTTAAGATATGAACTATTCTATATCCAATATAGAAAAAGATGCACTGATTTAATTGGAACCAGATTCAAATCATGCAGCTGTCTCCAGTGCATGTCAACTAAATGGAGAGAGGCCGATCAGCATTACTCAACTTAGGAATACATCCAATTATGAGTAACCTGAAAGAGAAGAAAGTTCTCATAATCATTACTATCAACTGAATACCATACACAAGTATCTACATCTTCGATCATCTTGAAGAATCCTGATACTTGCAACGCCTGGTTCTCTACTTTATTCTTATACCTATAACTTCTCAAAACTTAGACATTGCATTTCTACGAAACACATGTCTAAGAACCAGAGAAGTCACAAGTAAACAGAATATAGTACGAGTACCAACCCCTCTGTCCTCATGGACACTGGACAACATACAATACTCTGTATAAGTCCCCTGAGTCTAATAACTCATTCTCTGTGTGTCGTAGGCTGAAAACTGTACTTATGGTTAAGATTAATTACACCGCTGTTTAATGCTCCTTACCTAACCATCCACTGATATAGGTAAATGTCATGGACATAATTTCAAAAAGTTATATCTCACTTTATAAAAATAAACATACAAATATATCAATTTGAAATTGGTGCATTATAACCGATATTCAAAACCAAATATTTGTCGTCCGGCAAACAACCCAGGTGATTTCCTCAAATATCACCAATTACAACGAATCCCGATGTAATGAGGATGATCACCTAATTCCCAATAACTTACTCTCACTCATCATCTGTAAAACTATACAGATGTGAGAATCAAACCTGGTAAATACATACCCTGGAGCAAGGACTAATTAGAAAATCAGTTTTCTTTTAACAATACACAGTGAAACTGAAACATGTAAATGTTTCGAAGGGGTATTTGGGTATTCCTAGTAATGCCTCTTCCATTATCAGATTCACAACTGTAACCGTATATTTCTTTGACATGTCTCCAAATCCCTTTATATGTCTTTAGTCATTTCCTTCTGTACACCCCTTTCGGCTAAATGGATTTCTTCCTTCCCTACCGTTCGACACCAGCCTATGGTTTGGAAGAGGACTATCCAATAAGCATAATGGGTGTACTGTCCTAATCCTAGGAGCACTCGCAACCTGAGAGAAGGTGAAGTTAAAAGACAACTGAATAAACCTTATTCCTATTTCTCCTAAACTAGAATCCATCCCGAACTGGAACAAGTTCCTTCGAGTTCGTATATAACCATACGATGGAGTATCCAAATAACTGTGGATCTTCGTAGTGATACGGAGTGTCCTGGAGAAATACAATGGTGAATTAGGAGTGGCGATGAAATACTTGGTTTGGTCGTGAATAGTAATCGCAATTTACTTTGCCCTCTTACTAATCCCTTTATTTGTCTTAACTTATTACCTTCTGTACACCATCGTTAGGCTAATTGGTTTTCTTCATTCCCTACCTATCGGCACCTGCCTATGGTTTGGAAGAAGACTATCTAATTAGCATAATAGGTGTACCGTCCTAATCCAAGGAGCACTCACAACCGGAGAGAAGGTAAAATGAAAAGACAACTGAATAGTCCTATTCGTTTTCTCCAGAACCAGAAACCATCCTCGAATATGGAACAAGTTCTTCGAGTTCGTATATAAGCATACGATGGTTTTATCCAATGGAAGTGGATGTTCGTAGTAATACGGGGTGTTCTGGAGAAAATGGTAAAAGTAGGAGTGGCAATGAGGTATGCAACTCAGACAATCCAAAAGCCAGTGTTTTAAGAAGGTTCGGTTAACTTGGTCACTGAGTCATAGTCAAGGGTCAGGTCATGGTCGCTGCCAAAGAGAGAGAGAAAAGAAACACTCAGCGTGCACACTAACCTAGATCAGAATGGTTATCACTTTATCTAATCAGGAAACCTCCCACTGTAACCTCAAATTCTCCTCCAAATCTGAAAGAAGAATTAGTCGGGATCACCCGAGGAGTAAAACAACTCATCAGTGGGAATCAGGATCCAACTATTATTGCATGATAACGTGATGGAATCCACTCACGTTATCACACTCCAGAAGGTATGCGCATATCTGGCAAGTTTCAGTTTCTTTAAAAACTCACGATGTTATTTTTACCCCATGCTCTTATGACCTTGACGAAGGCCAACATATCATAAGTCACATGTCAAGTTCTACCCATCATTATCCAGGTTAATTTGAACCCACCCGTACATACCTTTGACGAAGGCCAAAATAGTAGTACGACTGTCCCAAACCAACGCATCTATCTATGCAGCAGAAAAGTAACAAATAGCTACCATACACTATGCCTTGATGAAGGCCAACATACATAGCATGAATGCTAAGTGCTACCTTTCTGAAATGACGGAGGGCTACGAATGGTTTTTGGCGAAAAATCTTTAACGTAATGAACTTGATATCGTTGAAGGAACCGGATAGCTTTTTATAAAAATATAGTGGCGAAAACCTTTGCTAAAGAGGTCACTCCCGGTGAAGGGATCTCGGCTCTTTCCCCGTAGAATGAGGTGTAGGATATTCCAACGGAATACCACGATGCAAAGCAAAAAGTAATCGGCTATATTGAAGTTATTACCCTGACGCAAACTTCTGTCCAAGGGGTCACTCCCGGTGAAGGGATCTCAGCCCTTGCCTCGTCGACTGAGGTGCTGGATATTCATAACCGAATACCACTATGCAAAACAAAAGAGAACGTCCTTGCAATAACAGCTTTTTGAAAAATGTTCCAACAACATCAGAATAGGTTTGTTTAGCTTACATTGATCCGAATCAATGCAGTCCCATCAATTAATCACACCACAAAAGAACGAAAATATGATGTACATATATGCCATCCGCATTTTCCACTTGGTCCTGTCATCACCCGTTAGGTTACTTAACTAACGACAGAGCGGGGACTGGACTAGCCCGGGTGTAAAACATATACAACATCTACTAGTATATATATCAATATATAATATTCGCTCAAGGCGTGATAAAATGCAACATCACAGAAATGTAATAAGCATCACAGAACAATACAGATAATCTGGAATCCTCGGGTTTCATAGAGCCGCTACTGAAACCCGACGTTCACCTGGTCGTGTGGTTAGCCTGTGCAATGAAATCCTAGACCCCTACGGGAGCGGCAAGTTACCCGCCAAAACCTGAAGCTAGGCAGCCCACTACAATAAAGTGAATGGACCACCCAGCACTTCATGGAATCCAGTAACTTGAGCACCCCTCCTTGGGTCAACCTGTACCCCCTACGAGTGCGGCGAATAGCCCGCCAATTCTAGAGTGAATCCCCCTCCGTCTCAAAGCGATGAGATGCGGGCCCGTATCCCTCTAGAACCCGGCTATCCGTGCATCCCACCGCGGGGTAATCCTAGTACAGAAAGTAAAATATATGTACAACGGGTACATCGACATCAGCCCGGTCGTGCCCCAAAAGAGTAATATACAAACATGCAGTGACGACAGTCCACATGTCGGACACTCGCCCCGCAATATCAAATGTACAAATACAACCAAACTGTACTACCATTGCATCCACGCTATCCACCACGACAAATCCGCAACATCACAGCACAACACAGAACATCAACGTGAATGTCACGTTCGCAAATCCGTCTAAAAGAACTATAGTAATTAGATATGATTTACCGATCAAATGACATTCACGGTCGCAGATATAATGTAAATACTGTGATCCAACATATTTAAAATTTTCTATCGACAAAATTTCCCGAAGTGGGCCCCAAGTACAATACCCAGTACTCAGACAAATCTGGGCCCAAACAAAAAATACCAGAAACCACATTTCCAAGTCAAAGACCACCTCAGAAAATTTCGTGCACTGTGGCTACAGTACGGCGGCAGATCCGCGGCCAAAACGTGGGTACGGCCGCGGTTCCGCCGCGCTACAGTGAAATCAGCATACAAAATTTCTGCAGTTTTCTTAGAAAAGCCTGCCTGATTTTCTGCAATACTCAAAATAATTTTTCGACGATAAAAGAAAATTCGACAGAAACTTCATGATTGGAAATGCAGTTTTTGGAAATTTCGTCCGATCAATGTTCTAAACACGTTAGAGCAAGCTAGTAAAGGTTAATGGCGTGGCTCTGATACCATGTAAGTCTACGGTAGCGCCCCGGTCGTCTGTTCGAGGCCAAAATGCCGAAACGAAAACTTTTTCAAACTAGAAACCGGCGCTATCGTATTCTTAAATCCCGGATCGAACGATTAACCTACAACTAGCAACTAGAGAAAGGGTTGGAAAGCTATACCGATCGATCCGTATCCTTCGGTCTTTGGCCACCATCCCAAGCTCCTCGCGGCATCTCCGGTCTTGATCTCCTCGTCGGAAAGGGCACCACGTCTTCGAGTCTTTTTACGGGCTCCCACTTCATCCGAAGTAACTCGGGTACGAAGTTCGCTAGCCGACGTGTCCAAGGTGAAGTAGAGAATGTTTGTGATCACTTTGTCTCTTGCATCCATTGTATGGATGGAGGTTAGAGATGATGCCATTAATGGAGGTTGTGAGCTAGAGGAAGAAGAAGAAGAAGGAGCTTTTCTTTCTTATCTTTTGTGTGATAAAATGAGAGAGAGAGTGTTGTGAAAAATACAAGAGCAAAAGACTCATATGGCCGCCCTTCCTCTCTCCTCCTCTCATTTCATCCACAAATCAATCACAATATGTGACACATGCACAAAGAAAGAGACCATGAGTCACCACTTGTGCATGTGTCACAATTAATGCTCATAATCATGATTTCTAGCTCATAATTTCCATATTCAAACATTAATCCAAATGTTTGCAACAATAAAATGATAAGGCAACATCTAAAGTAAACTCGTGACGGATCATAAGGATACCCCTCACCTGTATATACATACCTGCATCCGCATTCCGACTGAATGCGAATACGACGAGACTAAAGTAATCCAAAAAATATAATACTAGGATCCGGCTTAAACCAAAGCCCACTAGTATGATCCGTCCGATCATGATATGATCGAACCCTGCCATATATCATACGGCCTCTACAACGTTTCGCCCGAAACTTGATAACTGTCTGTGGGGGACTCTAAAGACTCGTCAATACTTTGGCTGTGGATTTAACCACTAGCACGTCTGAGGTACTAGCTGTACGTAACGGGCTAGCAGGTATTGACCAGAAGGGCGGTCAATGAGCGAACTCATCCTGACACCCTACTGAGCCTGTCAGTGACAATATCCGTACAGTCCGGTCCGTTCGTCTATGAGCATCGCAAGGCGGGCCTAGGGGGTTGGTAAAAGTCAGACCCCCAAAAGCGGTACAAGTCGTGTCGGAGTGTAGCCCAGAACACCCTGAGATACTACTGGAATATCTACCAGTAAATCTCCTGCCTTGGCCAAGGACTTCGTGTAATGGCTCTCCTAGACACAGCGTGATCTCACCCCCAATACCGGGATAGACGAAACCCTGCCGATCCGCTCACTGCCTCCATGTGGCTCGGGACTGTACCCAACTAAAACCTGTTTGCATGACTCCTTTAAGCCGTGGTAGGGTAATAATCAAAGCACAGTGGGAACTCAGACGAGACAAATGATGATCTTAGGTCGATGAACTGTAGGGTTCCTAGGCAGTCTAACAAGGTTCTATAAGGCATCTACCATGCCCGATTCAAAAAATAGCCGTGCCGGACAACCCTAACCAAGATCGTATACTAAAGATTATGCGAAAACTAGCCAGTTAAACTCTTTAACTACAAGTGAAAGAGATTACAACCTTTGAAGATCCAGTCTTTCATTTCTAAATCTCCGTGTTGACGTCCCTTCGCTGCGATCATCGGGATCCCGGACTCAAGCGATGGTTTCTTCGGAGAAATGAGCGGGCTAGGTCATTGACTTCGAGGCCGAAGATGATCTACGTCGAGGAGACTCAAACTCAAGCTCCATCTTCACTTCGTCATGAACTTTGTGAAGAGAACACCCTATACTACATGGCAAGTGGTAGAGGACGAAGAAGTAGGAAGTGGGCTCACTTTAGAATTGTTTTTCTCACAATTTTTCTCATGGCACCATTAGAGCTTGCAAGCTTTTCATGGAGCTTGATGAAGAAGAAGAAGAAGAAAGAATAATCATCATATGAATTAATTCCCTCAATAATGTAACCATGGGTGAGTTAAGCTATCATGCTTAACTCATGTAGATAATTGACCAAGGTATGAGGTTAAGGGTTAGGTTAAAGAATATCAAGAGAAATGACAAAAGAGTGGACTTTGTCAAAGTTTCTCCAAGCTTCTTCAAGCTTGATAACTTTGACTACGTTCAACTCTTTTGTTAAATCTTAAGATAAAACAATAACCCTAATCTTAAACCTAATCTTGGTATAAGTCTCATACACCCATCTTGTGTGTATCATCAAGTATGACACAAACATATGTACACAAATATATATCACATATACACTTATGCACAAACTAGTGAGAAAATAAATCTTAAGTGAGCTAATACTAGTTAAGGTAATGTAATATACCAAATATATAATTATACATTAAATTATTAAATCAACTCTTGATTTAATAATCCGGCTATAACCGACTAATATCAAAAGTAACAACTTATCGAATCAACACTTGATCCGATAACCCGGTTCTATCGCATACAACCGATCAATGTCACAAATCGTGAGAATAGAATACAGTATCACATACTAGTATTATTCTCGGTCCCGCACATATCTCATATGCGCTGCTACTCCGTTTCGCTTGAGCTAGGAAACCCCTGTGTAGGACTCTAAAGACTTGTCAATACGCCGGCAGTAGGTGATGATCATATCAAACACCCACAAGCCGCAAGCGGTCTGCTAAACGTAACGGCCACCCGGGTATTGAGCGATCAGAAGATCAACGAGCAAGCCTGCTCACACTCCTGTGAATCCAATCAGTAACACTTACCGCACAGTCCGGTCTGTTCGTCTGATATGTCGCATATCTCGCCTAGGGGTGGTAAAATTCAGACCCCAGCAGCTTGATAAGTCATGCCGATGTAAGGTCCATAACAAGCATGAAACTACTGATAACACTTACCAGTAAATCAGTGCAACCCTTGCCAGGGATTTCCAGTTATGGCCAGTCGAGCATAGCGCAACATCAACCCCCAATACCGGGAGAGACGAATCCCCTCCTATCGCTCATTGCCTCCATGTGAATCGGGACTGTACCCAAAAACCACCTGTTTGCACGACTCAGTAAAGCTGTGGTAGGGTGGAAATCAAAGCACAGTGGGAGACACACAAGACTCTATGACGGTCTCGGGTCAACAGACTAAGCTGTACCAGTGTCACCAGAGAACTGCCATCTGACGTGATCTATAATACCATCTGGGAGTTATCGGCGAGTCCGTTTAGTGTACCCAGTCTCCACTGAGCACCCGCATACCGTCTTTGATTTCAAACACCAATGGATATGGGATTATCCATCGCCCATCATATGGGTCGAGAAGATATACGCTAGTCTACTCTGGAATATCGATGCCCCATCTCGATATTCCCACGACTAGGAACTTTGAAGGATGTACTCACAGACTACCCAGGCCCCCCTAGTATGATCTACATCATAGTCCTGGAAGTCGAGTACACATCCTAAGGGCTTTATCAACATGTAACGGAGAGACAATAAGTATACATGTTAAGATAAAGAGCAACCAGATAGCGTACTATCATGTCGAGCATGAAAGTCCTACCTATATATGTCCCAGCATCCACTACAATATACATCTCATGTACAGTAATGGCCTCTAGGGCATACATATAACTAACAATCTCCCACTTGCACTAGGGCCATCTATAGCAGTGGTTGCAGTATCTCATACTCAACCATCCCAGTATAAGTCTCTCTCTGGGAAAAGGCCTTTGTGAGTGGATCCGCCTTGTTGTCCTCTGAGTCTACTCTCCTAACCTTGATCACCCTGGAGATCAACTATCTCCATGATCAGGTGATGCTGCCTCAGAATATGTCTGGGTCACTGATGGGACCGTGGTTCCAGGGCCAAAGCCACACTTCCATTGTCACACAATGGTAGGAACCTAGTTCATCTCATGAACCAATATACACCCAAACTGACTCTTTGGTAGTATCTTTGATAGCGATGTCACCAGCCTTTATCGTCTAGTATAACACGGTATCTAGCTTGGAACTCTTCCAACATACCGTCCCTCTACTGAGGGTAAAGACAATGCCTGTGACTGACATTCAGTCAACCTTACCACCCTGGAAGATGTCTAGTGATTCTCCCCAGGATCTATCGATACCATCTCACTACACCTAGTGAGAATCCTAATATCCATTTAGATCTATCTCATAGATCCAAAACCCAGGATTTAGGAGGTATCACCTTTATCCTATTTGGAGAATCCTTATGATAAGAAAAGATTGACCGTGCGTAGTATAGGAAACTCTTTTCCTATCAAGAGTATGTTGTCCACGTATAATACGAGGATGACCACTTTACTCTCTACTACCTTTTTGTATGTACAAGGTTCATCTACTATTTTGATGAAGTCAAACTCTTTGACTACCACATCAAAACAGATGTTCCAACTCCGCGATGCCTTCTTTATCAAACAAAGCATCTTGCACACGTTTCCGCTGCTCCCACTGTTTACGAAGCCCTCTGGCTGTGTTCTTATAAGCGTTCTCTTCTAAATCAATATTTAGCAAAGTAGTCATGACACCCAACCGCCAGATATCGTAGTCATGGTATGTAGCCGTGGCAAGTAGGATCTGGATGGACTTAAGCACAGGCACTGGAAAAAGGTTTCATCATTATCCACGCCTGGTCGATGACGAAAACCTTTAACAAGTCTAGCTTCGAAAATCTTAACTTTTCCATCTACACCAAATAATCTTCTCAAGATATACTTGCTCCTGATGGGGATTTCACCCTTCAGATATAGCAACCAAAGTCCATACTCTGTTGGTGTACATGGATTCCATCTCAGATCGCTAAGCATCCAGCCATTCTTACAGAGTCATCACTCTCGATGGCCTGCTCGAAACTAGTTGGGTCATCATCACATGATGCAATCCTCGCTCCCACTGTCATCGAGAAACCGAAGTATCTCTCAGGCGGATGAGGAACCCTGCTAGATCGGTGGAGAGGCTGAGGTTCGTCGGAATCTATTGAATCATTTGGTTCTACCAAATCATCTGCTGTAGTTTGTATAGATGGAACTCCTTCCAGTTCTACCTCATGACCACTAATTTCTTCATAAGAAATTCCCTTTCATAAAGGTGGCATATTGAGAAAGAAAACATCTTTTGTTCCTCGGTTTGGTAGAAGATATTCCCTTGTACATGCTTGGGTTATCCAATAAACTTCTACAGAACTGACTTTGCCTCGAGCTTGTCCGGATTATGCTTTTAGACATAGGCTGGACAACCCCAAATCTTAACAAACTTAAGATATGGGCTCTTTCCTTTCCATATCTTATATGAAGTGGTAGGCAACAGATTTGATCGGAACCCTATTCAATAGGTATGCAACTTCACAAGTGCATAACTCCCTAAAAGGAAATAGGAAACTCAGCAGTACTCATCATAGAGCGCACCATATCAAATAGGGTGTGATTGCTCCGCCCCGATACGCCGACGTGCTATGGTGTTTGCGGAGGAATAATGCTGAGAGAGAATCTCATTCTCCTTTAGAATAATCCAGGAATTCCGTGCTCAAGTATTCTCCTCCTTGATCACATCAAAGGACATAATACTTCTACCCGGTTTTGGTTCTCTACTTCTATCTTACATTCTTTGAATTTCTCAAAAGTTTCAGACATTTGTTTCAACAGAAACATGTGTCCGAATCTTGAGAGATTCTCATTGAATGTAAGGAAGTAAAAGGAACCAGTACTGGCATCTGCAGACAGGGGACCTTCATACATCCCTATGTATCAGTCCCAAGAGTTCACTAACTCTTTCTCTGTTTCCAATAAACGGAGCTGTGGTCATCTTATCTCTGTGACATGACTGGAAAGTTTCACAAGATGTAAATTCAAACTGATTTAAATATACATCTTAATGTAACTTAGCTAGTCGGGTCGCATTGATATGACCTAGTCTACAATGCCTCAAGAAGAATTCGTTCATTTCTGAACTCTTCCTCTTGTCTGTGTTCTGTACGTAAGGAACCGTGGTTTGATTTAGAATGTATATGCTTTTAGATAACGTGCCTGAACCGATCAACTTTTGATATAGGAAATGTTCAAAACATTATCCAACAATACAAAATTATATCCTTCTTTAATAAAAAGAGACTGATATGATGTTGTATATCAGATTCGGTATCTAATAACATTCGTCCAGAATCAATGTATTCTAGTAATACAGGGTGATAACTATCAACAGACTTAGCTGCAACACTTGCACTGTTTCTATCTGATGAAATTTATCACCCATTCTCAGTTCTCTACCTATCTGTAGCCCATGTAACAGATTACATTTGCGGGATCCTGATCCGGTATCTAATACCCAGGACGTAGAGGATATAGAGAAACGGTTCTTTGTAATGAACACACCCGAAGAAGATGCATCATCATGCACTTTCTACGTTTGGGCGGCACGGGAATTCTGGTAATCCCCAATTCCTGCTCTGTCTTATAACAATTATAAGTTGGAGTGGGACCAACGTTCCCCAGCTCAGTATAACAAGCGGGTTCGGTCAATACATCCATATTATTATGTTGATTAAGGCGTGACATGGTCGCTATCTGGAGAGAGAGAGAAGAAAACACTCTGCGTGCGCTCTTGCAAGATTAGATTGGTTATATATTTTATCTAATCAGGATGGCTCCCACTGTTTCTATCAAATCTTCCTTCAAACCCTAAAAGGAAAGACTAGCCGGGATTAATTACACTCTACAAGTTCGCCAATCTTTCATCCTGGCCAGTGCCGGTACTTTGAGGGAGGTTCCCCGTGCTTTCGCACGGACCTAATTAAAATAAACCTCGTTTTCCCAAGGGCGTAACCCCGTTGACACCTTTCTAGACACCTACTTGATCGGCTAATTGCAAAGTGCAAAACTCTCCCAGGAGTAACAGTTACTCGCAGTGGGTATCAGGATCCAACTATCTCATAGAAGGTATGCAATTTCATTGCAAATTTCAACACTTGAAACTCCCGATAAAGGTTTTTACCCCTAGCACTTATGACCTTAACTATGGTCAACAAATCATAAGCACTAGTCAAGCTCTACCCATCATTTCGTGATTAATTAGACCCACCCACATGACCCTTAACTAAGGTCAACAAAGTCACATGACTGTCCTAACTAATCGTATCATATGCTGTGTAGGAAGACATCGCATAGCTACCGTACACTGTGCTTTGACTATGGTCAACAAACACAGCACGAATACTAAGTACTCTACTTCCTAAAATGACGGAGGGTTGCAGATGGTTTTTAAGAAAACCTTTAACGCTTTGAACTTGATCTCGTTGCGGAATCAAACGGTTTAAAATGGAGTGTTTTTGAGGCTTTTGCTAGTTTCGCTAAAGAGGTCACTCCCGGTGAAGGGATCTCGGCTCTTTCATCGTCGAATGAGGTGCAGGATATTCACAATACCACTATACAAAGCAAAAACTAGAAAAGCAGTCAAAAGACAAACCGAAGGTTGTAGCATCTGCTAAATATTTCTAAAGAGGTCACTCCCGGTGAAGGGATCTCGGCTCTTTCCTTATCGAATAAGGTGTTGGATGTTCTACAAGAAACACCGCTATGCAAAGCAACAACTAGAGCTACCTAATTTTTTTGAAATTCGATTCCACAACATCTTTTAGATTTATTTTCTTTCATTAATCTCATTAATGAATGTCCCATCATTTAAGTCCACCTGAACATCGCAGATAAATACAACGTACACTTATGCCATCCGCATTCGCCTCGATGTCCCGTCTGCACCGTTAGGTTAGGTAACTAACAGCAGAGCGGGGCAGGGCTAGTGGGGGTGTAAAACATAAGCAACGTCTATACAATATATCATATATACTATATACAATATCTATCTGAACATATCATATGATCACATCACAGATAACGCAACAGAAAATATCATATGAAATATTGGATATACTAGGACGTCCGTGTTTTATTTTGAGCCTGTATAAAACACGGATTCCATGGTCGTGATGAATAGCCAATCCCATATCCCTATACCCATACGAGAGCGGCAAGCAACCCGACCAATTCTAGAGTTAGGAGACCCGGACTCGACTCTTCGAGATGGTCTCCCACTGGACCCTAGAACCCGGTTACATGTGCTCCCCTCCTTGGGACTATCCTAATGCGGAAAAGTAAATAATATACAATGGTGACATCATCCTCAGCCCGAAAGTGCCCCAATAAAAGAATATTACATACAAGTTTTTACATGAATGAAAAATGAAAAAAACTCATTTCACATAAAAAAAAAAACCCGGCTATTCAAACACGACGATCCAATATAACATATCCAGCAACACATAACATCACATGTCATCAACGTAAGTAAATATGCGTATCCCAATTGTCATTGATGTATAGCAACGAAACCGGCGATACTCCACATATTACACTTACGGTCGCAGAAAAGAAAGTGTAAAACTACAATAGTTTGAATCCGCAACCTCCTTAGACATCGCATGCCTAACCAAATGAATTCCTTAGACATCGCATGCCTACCAATTATAAACCCCGCATTTTAGTCTCATTATCGAAAACACTTTTCAATATCAAGTCGGGCAATTAACCAAGATTCCCGACATCCTGATCGAATGCTCGTCGCAAACTTTAGTAGACGGCCGCACCCCCGTATGCCGTCGACGAAGTACACTAAGGCGGAACACCGCTACCGCGAGCACCCGAACGGATGCTTTTGGCTACGGGGTTCTCCTTCAGTCACTTGGTCGGGGCTATGGGGCGTGGCTGTCTATTAAGTTTACCCGGCGAGTATCCGCGTACGCTACGTGATTGCGATGGACTTTTGATCACATCAAAATCCCGTGGCAACCGATCAAATGAGACTAAAGTGCAAGATTTATAACATTCAAATTAGTTATCTCATAACTACATGTGGATTCCAAATATTGTATCACATTCCAGATAAATAGACAATGTTAAACTTTCCGATCGAATAAACAAACACCCAAGATTTCCTAAATAGCTCAACTCTTGAGGGGAGTTTAAAAACATCCATCACATGCCATAGTACCAACGGTCCAGCCGTAGAAGGATCAAGCCAACGCCTCACATGTATCACGCCGTACTGCCCCAAACCCTAAAGTTCAAAAGGCAGTTCAAGACGGTCACATAATCGAGTTAAGGTTTGTTGTCTTCTAGAGGGTCCATCGCGTTACTTGCACGACTTAGAACGTTCTTAAACTACGGAAAAATCCAACGCTTGGAAATTTTCCGGCAGGGGAAAAAGTGAGTTATTGATATCCGGTCGAACTTTTTAACACGGTCTAAAAATTACCCGGGCAAACGAAAAAAGGTTAAATTATCCGATCGAATCAACGAGTCCCTAATACAACCCTAAGAAAACTCAACACTTGACTGGAATTAAAAATTCCCAGAAAAAATTGACAAGAAAGGACTTAAGAATAAATATATGAAGTATGAGGGACTATGTCATAATTTGGGCCGCGAAACCGCCGCCAAACCTTTGGTTTGGCCGCGGTTCCGCGGTCATATAGAAGAATCAGTGGGCCGTATTTCACAGTAATTCTTAGTTTTTCCGGCTTAATTTTCTGAGCATTTTTAATTCATAAAAAATCACATTTTTAAAAAATATCCAGAAAAGGGTATTCGTCGGGGTATCCGGGTTCGATCGGACTTTAAACTTCGTCTAGACTTCGTCTAAAGCTCTAGCTTGGCTCTGATACCATTGTAGTGTTCCTAGGCACTCTAACAAGGTTCTATAAGGCATCTACCAAGCCCGATTCAAAAAATAGCCGTGCGGAACAACCCTAACCAAGATCGTATACTAGAGATTATGCGAAAACTAGCAAGTTAAACTATTTAACTACAAGTGAAAGGGATTACAACCTTTGTAGATCCGGTCCTTCACTTCTAAACCTCCGTGTTGACGTCCCTTCACTGCGATCATCGAGATCACGGACTCAAGCGTTGGTTTCTTCGGAGAAATGAGCGGGCTAGGACGTTGACTTCGAGGCCGAAGATGATCTACGTCGAGGAGACTCAAGCTTAAGCTCCATCTTCACTTGGTCATGAACTTTGTGAAGAGAACACCCTATACTACATGGCAAGTGGTAGAGGATGAAGAAGTAGGAAGTGGGCTCACTTTAGAAATTGTTTTTCACACACTTTTTCTCATGGCACCATTAGAGCTTGCAAGCTTTTCATGGAGCTTGATGAAGAAGAAGAAGAAGAAGAAGAAGAAAGAATAATCATCATATGAATTAATTCCCTCAATAATGTAACCATGGGTGAGTTAAGCTATCATGCTTAACACATGTAGAGAATTGACCAAGGTATGAGGTTAAGGGTTAGGTTAAATAATATCAAGAGAAATAAGAAAAGAGTAGACTTTGTCAAAGTTTCTCCAAGCTTCTTCAAGCTTGATAACTTTGACTAAGTTCAACTCTTTTGTTAAATCTTAAGATAAAACAATAACCCTAATCTTAAACCTAATCTTGGTATAAGTCTCATACACCCATCTTGTGTGTATCATCAAGTATGACACAAACATATGTACACAAATATATATCACATATACACTTATGCACAAACTAGTGAGAAAATAAATCTTAAGTGAGCTAATACTAGTTAATGTAATGTAATATATCAAATATATAATTATACATTAAATTATTAAATCAACTCTTGATTTAATAATCCGGCTATAACCGACTAATATCAAAAGTAACAACTTATCGAATCAACACTAGATCCGATAACCCGGCTATATCGCATACAACCGATCAATGTCACAAATCGCGAGAATAGAATACAGTATCACATACTGGTATTATTCTCGGTCCCGCACATATCTCATATGCTCTCCTACTCCGTTTCGCTTGAGCCAGGAAACCCCTGTGTAGGACTCTAAAGACTTGTCAATACGCCGGCAGTAGGTGATGATCATATCAAACACCCATAAGCCGCAAGCGGTCTGCTAAACGTAACGGCCACCCGGGTATTGAGCGATCAGAAGATCAACGAGCAAGCCTGCTCACACTCCTGTGAATCCAATCAGTAACACTTACCGCACAGTCCGGTCTGTTCGTCTGATATGTCGCAAATCTCGCCTAGGGGTTGTAAACGTCAGACCCCAGCAGCTTGATAAGTCATGCCGATGTAAGGTCCATAACAAGAATGAAACTACTGATAACACTTACCAGTAAATCAGTGCAACCCTGGCCAGGGATTTCCAGTTATGGCCAGTCGAGCATAGCGCAACATCAACCCCCAATACTGGGAGAGACGAATCCCCTCCTATCGCTCATTGCCTCCATGTGAATCGGGACTGTACCCAAAAACCACCTGTTTGCACGACTCAGTAGAGCCGTGGTAGGGTGGAAATCAAAGCACAGTAGGAGACACACAAGACTCTATGATGATCTCGGGTCAACAGACTAAGCTGTACCAGTGTCACCAGAGAACTGCCATCTGACGTGAGGTATAATACCATTTGGGAGTTCTTGGCGAGTCCGTTCAGTGTACCCAGTCTCCTATGATCACCCGCATACCGTCTCTGATGTCAAACACCAATGGATATGGGATCATCCATCGCCCATCACATGGGTCGAGAAGATATACGCTAGTCTACTGTGGAATATCGATGCCCCGTCTCGATATTCCCACGACTAGGAACATTGAAGGATGTACTCATAGACTACCCAGGCCCCACTAGTATGATCTACATCATAGTCCAGGAAGTCGAGTACACATCCTAAGGGCTTTATCAACATGTAACAGAGAGACAATAAGTATACATGTTAAGATAAAGAGCAACCAGATAGCGTACTATCATGTCGAGCAAGAAAGTCCTACCTATATATGTCCTAGCATTCACTACAATATACCTCTCATGTACAGTAATGGCCTCTAGGGCATACATATAACTAACATGAACTAACCTGTACACATGTCACCAGGGAACCGCCATCTGACGTCGGGTATAATACCAACTAGCATATTCCCGGTGAGTCCTGTCCGGTGTACTCATAGCCCAATGAGCACCTGTATAGATCTTAGGTGATCCAACTGACACCAATGGCTTGTGAGACCGGCCGCCGCCCCTCGTCGGGGTTTCGACTGTATACACTAGTGTACTAATGGAGTATCGATGCCCAGTCTCCAAACTCACACGACTAGGGACCTTTTAAGGATGTGCTTATAGACCCCAGCTCCCACGTATATGATCGCCATCATACTGCTTGTAGTCAAGCAAGAATCCTAAGGGCTCTATCAATGTGTAATAGCGACCTATAAGTTCACCTAAAGCAGTACACGATGATAAAGATAAACCAGATAGCATACTATCATCTTGAGTAAGACTGTCCTACCGGTATAGGTCCTCCCTCAATCATTGCAATCACATGCCTGTGATCCAATAATTGACTCTGAGGGCAATATATCCAGCAAAAACCACATACATATGATAATATAAAAGGCATCCCCAAGCGGGAGCTAGCTCTTCGCCAAACGGCGGAATCACAACCACGCAAGATAATCTATATGTATACGAGGCCCAACGGCGAAGATCACCACAAAAGATAATGAAATAAGCAAGACATGAACCCAATAAGCGAACATAAACCCTCGCTCAAAGTCTCGCAACCACAAGTCTTTCTAAGTCCAACTATATATACAAATACTAGTTTCTGATTGATGAAGTTAACTAGATAAAACAGGAATAATAAATACAATAGTGGTATGATTCAACAAGTACCACCTACCAAAGAAAATCACCCGAAAGTAACTGTATGCCAGCGATGCCGCAACTGATCCATGCTGTCAACCTGCAAGAACTGTGGCACAACGGGGGTGAGTTGCCAACTCGTGAGTCGAAAACATCATCAGATAGAAATCGAATAAAATAACGATTTCCTAGGTCAACAATATCATAAAGGAAATACTATGATATCTAGGGTGACCGTATCTATATCTGTGCCAACAATATAATAAAGCCTATATGCATATGGATCTCGCCCACGTGTCGACCAATGACACAACAACATCATCCATGTTAATAACATAAAAGCATATGCATGGAAGTATGTGGATATAAATCAACGTGTGTCCCTCGTGACACATCAAAATCAAGGAACCTGAGTGTCCAGCATCGACACTCGAAACATCATGAAACCCGTGTCCAGCATCGACACGTAAATCCTCATATCTCTCGGGCTCCATCAGTCCGGATCGGCCGACGGGTTCCATCAGTCCGTATCGGCCCATATCATCTCACGACTCCGGTCGGTATCCTCCGGATTACCGCCGAGCCAAAAATAATGTCACCGGTAGGTTGTGCTCCCCTGCCAGGCTCACCGCCTAACAATACGAGTGTTCTTACCCTGGGGTACCTCACCAGGTCCACTATGTACCCGCAGACGGTGCCTGCCGCTCTTCGAATCGGGTTTCACATGCCACTCTCAGAACCGAGAAAACACATGATGGACGCACTGAAATATTATATCAAGAGAAACCGGGTTTTCAAAATAATACATACATTCTTTTGAAATAATCAAGGTCCTCAAATCCAGAAATCTCATGAAAACAACATATCTCAATGCGTCTAATCATAAAGCATGATGTATGCGACATATAACAGAAATGTAAGCATATCCGTATATCATGCAATACGGAACATTAATATGCACATATCGAGGGAAAACTGTTGTTTTAAATGAATCCAGTTTTAAAATATATCCTGCGGTTCCCAATTTCTCCAAAGCAAAATGCAACATCGTATAAAGGTGCATATGTAACTATAGCAACTAAATTATGCAAGGAGTCATATCATGATGCAGCAATCCTATTGTGTAGTGACATGGCAATTATCGATGATGAAGTGTGTGAGCCGGCCAATCTGTGTAAGCGTGACATATGGATCATCGATAATGGTGTAGGTGTACTGGCATAGGTATATGTAATGTAATGAGAATGACATGAACGTAGCATAATGTAAATCGTATGCGAAACGCTGCCAGTATATGTATCTACAATATATCCGAGTCGGTGAATCTAACAATCGGCATCTAGCCTCACAACATCACGTACAGTACAATACATCGTACGTTATCCTCAAGTCAAGGGTATGGATCAATCATCATAAAACTCATCACGTACGGTAAGTCATCGTACGGCGGCATTAAATCATTAGGGATCCTATCAACCTATATGACAATGAGGGTACAGACCTAACGTCTCGTACGGCATATCACTCAAGATTCATAACATTATATATATCTATATAACTATTGTAAGTCCACGTTGCCCACCCCGGTGCTTGCGGGGAGGCGGAAAACGGAATAAAAATCGGATTTTTACTTCTCTAGGCAACATGGACTAGACAAAGGAGGATCTTTGCTAAACAAAAACTAGCTAAAGCTAACTAGAAATTAGCTACAAGTAAGAATGGTTATACCTAGGGCTTTATGTCCTTCTCTCCTTGCTCCATGGAGTAATAGAAAGGGATCACCTTTGTCATCTTCTCACGTCGAAGAAGGATCCACCCGAAAGCCTCAACCTTTGGCTTCAACTTCAAGCTAGAAGTAACTAGGGTGCTAGAAGTGCTAATCCTAGAACCCTAGAAGAGAGTAGAGATTATCAAGAAGAGGTTTTTCTCAAGCTCAAGTGTTTCTCAATACATGAGAGGGGAGAGCTTGAGGAAAAGGAAGAGCAAGAGAGACAAAGTATATGATAGAATGAGAGAATTATGAAGCATTCTCACATATATGTGTGAATTACTGTAAATTGATAATTAGTGAGATAATTGTCATGTCTTAATCAAGACATGACCATTATCATTTCATTTTTAATGCAAATTGCAAGGATCAAAGAGCATCTTCCAAATGAAATGATGATGGTCAAAGTGTCAACCTAGGTCAACAAGTCAAGAATGTCAAATGGTCAACAACCCTGACCATGCACAATTATATTAAACTAATATCAATTAACCATAATACACACATAAGCATTAGGGTTAATAAAATGACAATGGTTATTAACCCTAATCAAAGTCCTCTTCCTCTGACTCAATCAACTGTGCATACGCACCCACATTCGTGATCCGAGGAACACGAATACAAAGATATAAAACTAATCCCAAATCATATACTAGGATCTGGCTTAAACCAAAGCCCGCTAGTATAAGCTGTCCGGACAGAAAACGTGCACAAGTGCGCGGATGTGAACTAACCCTGTCGCAAAAGCATGCGACCACTACTCATTTTTCCTAAAGGCGAATAGCTCTCTGTGTGGGACTCTAAAGACTCGACACTACGCTGGCAGTGGGTTTAACCACAGACCGCAAGCGGCATTAGCTGTACGTAACGGTCCCCAGGTAGATGCCGATAAGAAGACTGACGAGGTGACCCCATCTGAACTCCAACTGAGCCTGTATGTGACAGTCTCCGTACAGTCCGGTCTGTTCGTCTGATACATTGCATGGCGGACCTAGGGGGCGGTGAATGTCAGTCCCCTAATAGTGGTACAAGTAGTGTCGGAGTGTAGCCCAGAACACCCTGAGATAACACTGAAAACCTACTAGTATATCTCGCTTGCCCTTGCCAGGGACTACTTGGGTAATGGCTCTCCTGGACACAGCGCGATGTCAACCCCCAATACCGGGAGAGACGAATCCTATCTAACCGTCACTGCCTCCAAGTGCTTCGGGACTGCACCCAAAAACTACCTGTTTGCACGACTCCTTTGAGCCGTGGTAGGGTAGTAATCAAAGTGCAGTGGGAACACACTCGAGGCGAAGTGACAGTGTCAAGTCAGCAGACTAAGCTGTACTCATGTCACCTGGGAACTGATAAATGACGATAGGTATAATACCAACCAACAGTTCCCGACGAGTCTTGTCCAGTGTACTCGTAACCTAACGAGCACCCGCATACTATCTCAAGTACGACGTACTGACGGCTGTGGGACAGACCGTCTCCCACACTGGGATGAGAAGCGCATACGCTAGTCTACTCCGGAGTATCGATGCCCTGTCTCGATAGTCCAACGACCAAGGACCTGTATAAGGATGTGCTTATGGATTACCCAGCCCCCATGAGTGTGAGCGCCATCACAACGCTGGTAATCAAGCAAAGATCCTAAGGGCTCTACTAATATGTATATCAGCGATATGCTAAAAGAAACACATGCACATATTAAAGCAGAGACAAACCAAGTAGCATACTACCAATTCGAGCAAGATTGTATATACAACTGTGAATATCCCAAGCTTCCATCAAGTCATATACAAACTAGCATGATACAGTAATGGCCTCTAGGGCATATACACTAACAATCTCCCACTTGCACTAAGGCCATGTACTGGCGTATCGAAGACCTATCATCTCGATCAGCCGCTCGAACTGAGTCTGGGGCAAGGCCTTGGTGAATGGATCTGCAGTGTTATCTTCTGAAGCAACCCTCCGAACCTCGATCCCCTGGCGATCCACGATCTCCCTGATCAGGTGATACCGCCTCAAGATGTGTCTGGATTTCTGATGGGATCTGGGTTCCTTCGCTAAAGCTATAGCCCCATTGCTGTCGCAATACAGAGGTATTGGGTCAACAATGGACGGAACCACCTGATGTTCTTTCAAGAACTTCCTTATCCAGACAGCTTCTTTTGCGGCATCAGATGCAGCGATGTATTCCGCTTCCATAGTCGAGTCAGCAACGGTTTCCTGTTTGGAGCTCTTCCAACACACCGCCCATCCATTGAGGGTAAAGACAAAACCCGACATGGACTTGGAATCATCCTTGTCACTCTGGAAGCTGGAGTCAGCAAAGGCCTCAATCTGGAGGTCTTTTCCGCCATACACCAAGAACATCTCCTTAGTCCTTCTCAGGTACTTGAGAATGTTCTTTACCGCTATCCAATGTTTCTCGCCAGGGTTTGACTGATACCTGCTTACCACACTCAGTGCATAAGCCACATCTGGTCTGGTACACAACATCGCATACATTATAGAGCCTACCGCAGAAGCGTAGGGTATAATAGACATGCGATCCCTCTCCAAATCAGTCTTGGGAGACATCTCTTTGGAGAGGGTGATCCCGTGACAAGCCGGTAGATTACCGCGCTTGGAATCTTCCATACTGAATCTCTTCAGTATGGTGTCGATGTACCTAGACTGTGAAAGTCCTAATATCCTCTTGGATCTGTCACGGTAGATCCGGATACCCAGAATGTATGAGGCATCACCCAGGTCTTTCATGGAGAACCTGTGTGACAAGAACCCCTTGACAGATTGTAGCATAGGAATGTCATTTCCTATTAAGAGAATGTCATCCACGTATAAAACGAGGAATACTATAGTTCTCGCTACAAATCTACAATAGATGCATGGTTCATCTGGATTTTTGATAAAGCCAAATTCCTTGACCGTCTCATAAAAACAGATGTTCCAACTCCGCGATGCCTGCTTTAGTCCATAAATGGACTTAAGCAACTTGCACACCTTTCCGCTGCTTCCACTCTGAATGAAACCCCCTGGCTGGTCCATATAGACACACTCCTCTAAATGTCCATTTAGAAAAGCGGTCTTTACGTCCATCTGCCAAATCTCATATTCGTGGAAGGCAGCAATGGCAAGAAGGATCCGAATGGATTTCAGTATAGCTACCGGAGAAAAGGTTTCGTCATAGTCCAAACCAGGTCCCTGACGAAAACCCTTTGCAACCAATCTAGCTTTATAGGTCCCAACCTGTCCATCTACACCAATCTTCCTTTTGAAGATCCACTTGCATCCTACGGGTTTCACCCCATCTGGAGCAAAGTCCAACGTCCATACTTTGTTGGTGTACATGCACTCCATTTCGGTCCGCATTGCATCCAGCCATTTTACCGAGTCGACGCTCTGAATGGCTTGCTGGAAGCTAGTAGGCTCATCACAATCTATGATGCAATCCTCTCTATCCCCGTCAATGAGAAAACCATAGTATCTCTCGGGCGGATGAGACTGCCTACTACTCCTGCGGAGTGGCGTGGGAATGTCCTGATCTTTCGAACCCTCTGGTTCTACTAAGCTTTCAGTAATAGCTCGTGGTTCCGGAATTTCTTCCAGTTCTATTGCGCTCCCACTTATTTCTTTTTCTATGAACTGGTGTTCTAGAAAGTGGGCATGGCGAGGAACAAAGACCTTTTGTTCCTCTTCGCAATAGAAGAAATATCTCTTGGAGTTCTTTGGATATCCCACAAACTTGCACTGTACTGAGCGTGCCTCGAGCTTGTCCGCTTGCTGCTTTTTTGCAAAAGCTGGACATCCCCATGTCTTAATGTGATTAAGATAGGGTCTCTTCCCACACCACATCTGATATGGTGTAGTAGGCACAGTCTTTGTTGGAACTCGGTTCAAAAGGTATGCAGCTGATTCTAGCACATATCCCCAGAACGATCGCGGCAACTCAGCCTTACTCATCATGGACCGTACCATATCCAATAGGGTTCGGTTCCGTCTCTCCGATACACCGTTATGTTGCGGAGTGTATGGAGGAGTAAGTTGAGAGAGAATTCCATTCTCTTTTAAGTAACCCAGGAACTCGGCACTCAAGTATTCACCACCTCGATCAGATCTCAGTGCCTTAATACTTTTGTCTGTTTGTTTTTCTACTTCATTCTTATATTCCTGGAATTTTTCAAAAGCCTCGGATTTATGTTTCATTTAGAAGACATAACCGTACCTTGAAAAGTCATCCGTAAAAGTAATGAAGTAAGAATAACCGTTTCATGCATGTGTAGACATTGAACCGCACACGTCTCCGTGTACGAGTCCCAAGAGCTCACTCGCTCTTACTCCGTATCCAGTGAACGGAGTTTTTGTCATCTTTCCTTTGAGACATGATTGACAAGTTGCGTACGATTGATATTCGAACGGATCCAAATATCCTTCTGTATGTAACTTAGTCAACCTTCTCTCATTGATGTGACCCTGTCTACAATGCCATAAGAAAGTTTTATTGATTTCTGGAGACTTTCTTTTGTGTGTATTCTGGACATTGAAAATCTGTGGTTGGTTTAATACGTATATACCGTTGTTCAATGTACCTGACCTAATCAAAACTTGATTAAGATGAATGTTCACTACATTACTTACAAATGCAAATTCATAACCTTCTTTAGATAATAAAGATACAGAAATGATATTACAGGTTACATTTGGTACATAATAAAAACTGCGCAAAACCAAAAAGTGTCCATCCGACAATCCCAGGTGATAGTCCCCCACGGCCTCAGCATCCATGCTAGCACCGTTTGCAACTCTGAGGGTCATGTCACCTGCCTTCAAAACTCAACGCTTTCTCAACGCCTGCAAAGAATTACAGATATGAGATCCTGATCCGGTATCCAATACCCAGGATGTAGAGTTTATTGATAGACAGTTTTCAATAACATACACCTGAAGCTGAAGCCGCAACTCGTTTCAAATCCTGTGTTCTGGCCTTCCAAGCCTTGCAATCCTGTTTCCAGTGACCACTTTTGTGACAGTAGAAGCATTCTTCCTTCCCCACTAGCTTTCCCGCTACGTTTGTTGCCTTTCCTTTTCCCTTCGTATCCACTTTACTGACACCGCCTCTTGGTTTGGCGGGGGCTTTCTTCTTCTTACCCTTGGCTTTCGCCCTGGATTTAGAAGATGAAGATCCTCCTACAAACAAAGTGGATGTCTCCCTACCCTTCTGTAGGGTGCCCTCAGCACTCCCCAACATGCTCAGAAGTTCGGAAAGTTCAACCTCCTTTCCTTGATGTTGAAGTTTAGGATAAACTGGGCGTAAATGGAAGGAAGGGACTGGAGAATCAAATCAGTATAGAGTTCATTCTGCAACGTGGTCCCAAGGTCCGCGAGCTCCTCTATGTAGCCAATCATCTTAAGCACGTGTTCCGCTATCTATGATCCGACGGCCAATCTTGCCGAAAATAGCTTCTTCGACACTTCGTATCTTGCGATACGAGACTGCTCTCCATACAGTTCTTTTGTATGGAGAAATATGGACTCTAGGTCTATATTCTCATGCCTCCTCTGATGTTCGTTGTCCATCGAGGCAAGCACGAGGCATTTGGCCTTCGCGCAATCGATCTCCCATGTCTTACGGATTTCTTTATCCGCGACGCTGGAGGTGGGACCTGGGACAGGGGGAGCTTTGGTGGTAAGGACATACCCCAACTTGTCGTAAGTGATTGCCATCTTGACATTCCTGAGCCAATCTTTGTAGTTTAGCCCTGTCAGTATGTTTTTATCTAGTAATAACTTAAGTCCGGTCATGTTGAATGGTCGGTGCAATTAGGAGAGAGAAAAGAAACACTTTAGCATGATGCTCTTGCAAGTTTAAAGTCGTTTTTAGTTTGTCTAAACTGGATGGCTCCCACTGTCTCTCGAATCCTTTCTCAAACCGTAAAGAAAGAATTTGTCGGGATCAATCTCACCGTACAATACTTGCTTAACCGTTCAGCCAGGCCAGTGTCGGTACTTCGAGGGAGGTTTTCCAACGCTTTCGCGAAGTTCCTTAATTAAGTAACCTCTTTTCCCTATGGGCGTAGCCCCGCTAACTCCTTTCTAGACTCCTACTAGGTTTATAGCATTAATCGTTAAGTGAGAGTTTTCCCGAGGAGTAGCATATACTCACAGTAGGATCGGGATCCAAATATCATCACGTGATAAAACCGAATGAATCCTACCAGAATTATCACACTCCAAATGGTATGCAATGCTAGCAAGTTTCAGTGCTTATGAAACTCCCGATGTGGATTTTTGCCCCATGCTCTTTTGACCTTGACTTTGGCCAAAATATCATAAGTCACATGTCAAGTTCTACCCGTCATTCTCCTGGTTAATTTGGACCCACCCGTACCTACCTTTGACTTTGGCCAAAATGGCAGCACGACTGTCCCAAACCAACGCATCTATCTATGCTGCACATGAATACCTAATAGCTACCAATCACTATGCCTTGACTTTGGCCAAAATACATAGCTTGAATACTTTTTGACCATTCATGTGGAATGACGGAGAGCTACAAATGGTTTTGGCGAAACCGTGAACGTAGTGAACTTGATATAATCGATGGAACGAGATAGCTTTTAAAAGGAGTGGTTCAAGCTCCGCGTTTAAAAGTTTAGTTTTGAAAAGAACCGAGTGGTTTTCAAAGTGTTCCAATCGACTTTTACTTGGTTTATTTTCTTGCATTAGTTCTTTTAATGCGCCCCATCATTTAATCATACCATTGCAGAAAACAACCAAAATATGACGTACGCTTATGCCATTCGCATTCGCCACGGGGCCCCGTCATTTCCCGTTAGGTTACTTAACTAACGACAGAGCGGGGGCTGGGCTAGCGCGGCTGTAAAACATAAGCAACGCCTAAATAGTTATAGTATATAGATATAAAGCAATGATAGACATTACAGATCATAGATGAATACATTGGATATACTAGGAATCCGCAATCCGTTCGAACCTGCAACGAAAAGCGGATTACAAGGTCGCGGTGAATAGCCAATACCCCAACCAAGACCCCTACGGGTGCGGCAAACTAGCCGCCAAGTACCCGAAGCGAAGCAACCTCCCTCAACATCGTGAGTAGGCCACTCGGCACTTCGAGATACCCGGTAGTTTGTGCACTCCCTCCATGGGTCTATCCTAGGAGCAAAAACAGTAAAAAGAATTATACAATGATGGCTACAACCCTGACCCGGTTGTGCGGCCAAACAAATAATATTACATCAATTTACATATTACATGAATGAATGAAAAAGAAACACTCAACTCACATCCACCCCGGCTATTCACCCGCGATAATCCAACGCATTCATATACCATACCAGCATCAAACACAGATCACAGATATGTATAACCCCCACTAATCGACATATAGCGATTAGCCGACGTTGAATACATATAAACACCACAGATATAACCGATTAGTGAAAGTATAGTGAAGTTCGATCAAAAATACGGATTTATAGGCTCCCAAATACAAATTTCTTTTCTGGAAAATCTGGGCTAAAATAAACCATCTTAAAAATCCCAAAACCACAACCTAAGAACACTGCACCAAACTCGGTCATGAACCGAGTCAAAACGGCCGCGGTTCCGCGGCAATGGGTATACTTTTGCCGCAGAACCGCCGCGCTTTGAAGGGATCACTCGACCGCTTTTGGTGGGCTTCTTCACAAAACCCTGATATGATTTTTGGAGTATGACGTTTTATTTTTAGAGCAGAAAAAATTTTAACAGAAACTTAGGGTTTTGCATGTCGTAGTTTTGCGATTTTTCCGATTGAACTTCCATACACTTTACTACCTAGCTAGTTTAAGTTTAGTTAGGCTCTGATACCACTGTAAGTCCACATTGCCCACCCCGGTGCTTGCGGGGAGGCAGAAAACGGAATAAAAATCGGATTTTTACTTCTCTAGGCAACATGGACTAGACAAAGGAGGATCTTTGCTAAACAAAAACTAACTAAAGCTAACTAGAAATTAGCTACAAGTAAGAATGGTTATACCTAGGGCTTTATGTCCTTCTCTCCTTGCTCCTTGGAGTAGTAGAAAGGGATCACCTTTGTCGTCTTCTCACGTCGAAGAAGGATCCACCCGAAAGCCTCAACCTTTGGCTTCAACTTCAAGCTAGAAGTAACTAGGGTGCTAGAGGTGCTAATTCTAGAACCCTAGAAGAGAGTAGAGATTATCAAGAAGAGGTTTTTCTCAATCTCAAGTGTTTCTCAACACATGAGAGGGGAGAGCTTGAGGAAGAGGAAGAGCAAGAGAGAGAAAGTATATGATAGAATGAGAGAATTATGAAGCATTCTCACATATATGTGTGAATTATTATAAATTGATAATTAGTGAGATAATTGTCATGGCTTAATCAAGACATGACCATTATCATTTCATTTTTAATGCAAATTGCAAGGATCAAAGTGCATCTTCCAAATGAAATGATGATGGTCAATGTGTCAACCTAGGTCAACAAGTCAAGAATGTCAAATGGTCAACAAGCCTAACCATGCACAATTATATTAAACTAATATCAATTAACCATAATACACACATAAGCATTAGGGTTAATAAAATGACAATGGTTATTAACCCTAATCAAAGTCCTCTTCTTCTGACTCAATCAACTGTGCATACGCACCCGCATTCGTGATCCGAGGAACACGAATACAAAGAGATAAAACCAATCCCAAATCATATACTAGGATCTGGCTTAAACCAAAGCCCGCTGGTATAAGCTGTCCGGACAGCAAACGTGCACAAGTGCGAGGATGTGAACGAACCCTGTCGCAAAACTATGCGACCTCTACTCATTTTGCCAAAAGGCGAATAGCTCATTTTGCCAAAAGGCGAATAGCTCTCCGTGTGGGACTCTAAAGACTCGACACTACGCCGGCAGTGGGTTTAACCACAGACTGCAAGCGGCATTAGCTGTACGTAACGGTCCCCAGGTAGATGCCGATAAGAAGACTGATGAGGTGACCCCATCTGAACTCCTGCTGAGCGTGTATGTGACAGTCTCCGTACAGTCCGGTCGGCTCGTCTGATACATCGCATGGCGGGCCTAAGGGGGCGGTGAACGTCAGTCCCCTAATAGCGGTACAAGTCGTGTCTGAGTGTAGCCCAGAACACCCTGAGATAACACTGGAAACCTACCAGTATATCTCGCTTGCCCTGGCCAGGGACTACTTGCGTAATGGCTCTCCTGGACACAGCGCGATGTCAACCCCCAATACCGGGAGAGACGAATCCTGTCTAACCGTCACTGCCTCCAAGTGCTTCGGGACTGCACCCCAAAACTACCTGTTTGCACGACTCCTTTGAGCCGTGGTAGGGTAGTAATCAAAGTGCAGTGGGAACACACTCGAGGCGAAGTGATAGTGTCAAGTCAGCGGACTAAGCTGTACTCATGTCACCTGGGAACTGATAACTGACGATAGGTATAATACCAACCAACAGTTCCCGACGAGTCTTGTCCAGTGTACTCGTAACCTAACGAGCACCCGCATACTATCTCAAGTACGACGTACTGACGGCTGTGGGACAGACCGTCTCCCACACTGGGATGAGAAGCGCATACGCTAGTCTACTCCGGAGTATCGATGCCCTGTCTCGATAGTCCAACGACCAGGGACCTGTATAAGGATGTGCTTATGGATTACCCAGCCCCCACGAGTGTGAGCGCCATCACAACGCTGGTAATCAAGAAAAGATCCTAAGGGCTCTACTAATATGTATATCAGCGATATGCTAAAAGAAACACATGCACATATTAAAGCAGAGACAAACCAAGTAGCATACTACCATTTTGAGCAAGATTGTATATACAACTGTGAATATCCCAAGCTTCCATCAAGTAATATACAAACTAGTATGATACAGTAATGGCCTCTAGGGCATATACACTAACAACTATATCCCAGGTCGCATCCATAACAATCTCATATCAGGGGACCGGCAAAGGTATCAATCCACTCATATTGACTTGCATCCGTATACCGACATATCAATCAAGTCATCATATCACATCATATAACTTTTTCATCACATTAAGTCATCTTACATCAAGTCAATTTATATATACATTCTACCTTATTAATCATGTGTCATGTTACTCTAAAACTGGGACTTATTCTAGTGTAACTACATATCTATGAGTCGTGATTCACGTTCACTTTTCATATCCTTACAGCTTTCATCTCATATCTCAATACATATATTCAATCATTCATATCATCTCTAACTATCTTTTTAACCATGACCCTAGTTCATAATCTAGGCTTTATGACTGTATCCTATAGATCGGTTTCCATTAATAATTTGCGGGGGTGCTATACGCCATCCAGTCGACTTCCCCTGTAGATATAGATCTACTCACCTTGATCTATGCTTGCCGAAGTCGAAGATGCCATCCTCCGTCGTATCAGAATCCACGCGAAGGTACCTACAATAAATATATAGTCGCAAAGCTATTAAAATCGAATCTGGAAAACCAATACGGCACACGGTGCGTTCATAGGTTAAAACCTATAGCCTACGCATGCAAAAACAACCAAACAACCCTCGTCGTTGATGTACAAACATCCAACGACCCAATACAATATCAAATACCAAAACCCAAGTTTCCGAATCGCAAAACACGAAAACAGCAACCTAGGAAAACCACTCCCAGATTTCACTATAGGACAAACTGGGGAATTTTGCATACTGGGTTGGTCTAATTAGAACATATAAAAGCTATGGGCTAAGCACGAGGCCATTCCATCGCACCAAGGCCGACAATTACGAATAGAATGAGATAACTTGCGGCCAGGACAATGAATTTGGGACTCGAGGCTCTAGGGTAGCTTCAAGGTTGCCTGCACGACTCACTATAATCGCTATATGATTTTTAAGGTCTCAGGGTAGTATGAGATCTCCAAATACTATCACCAAATCCATAAAAACCCGATATCGGAAAATCTAAAGTTCGTATCTTGGTGTCTAGTCTCTGATTTTGTCCAGAATTCTGACACTAAGGTCTTGTAACAACCACTACACGTCAGCACAACACAACTTAAACCCTAATCCTTTTCTTGAAATTTCCAAACATCACAATATAAATCGATTTAACTCTAAACTACTATAGGATGCTAAGAAACTAAAACTAAACTAAATAAAAGGAATTACACCTCATTTGGGCAACTCAAAAAAAACCCTAGCTTCTCGAAGTCTCCAAAATCCAAGCTCGAAAGGTCCAAAGTGTTGAGGATGAGGTTGTGCATCTTTTTAATGAAGGGAACCTTGGGTTTTGATTAGGTTTTGGGGATGATTCCCATGGGTATAGGAGGGTGAAGGAGGAGGAGAAGAAGATGAAGGAAAATAATGGGTAGCCCTCTCTCTTTCTCTCTTTTCTTATTCTCACCCTCTCACACTCATGTCTCGCTCTCTCTCTCTTCAATCATTCTCTTTTTTAACCCTTGTCTTTAATTTTATTTCCAAATCACATAATACCACAAAACGACACAAGGAAACATGTAACCAGATGAAACATGTCAAGGTGCACTAACCATGGAAAAATTTAGAAACACGGATTTGGCGTAATCGCGATTAGTAGTGTACTAATCAATTTTTATTCAAACTGCATATAATTAATTATAAAAAGGCCAAATCCAATAAATATATTTTTAAATGAATAAATCATTTTAATCTCCAATTATTTCATAAATATTGGTATATATTTAAACCATTTTACGAAAACCCCAATTTCGCAAATCGGGTAGTTTTCGCGAGATATATTATTTTAATATTAAATTCCAAAAATAATATTTTATAGTTTCTGAAATGTTACACACAAACACTTAACTAAAAGTGTAGGGATTACCTCATTTGGCAACTCAAGAAAATTCTTAGGTTTCCCAAAATCTTCAAAATCCAAACTTGAATGGTCCAAAGGGTTTAGGATGAGATTGTACATCTTTTTAATGAAGGTGGCATGGGGTTTTGGTGAAGAATTGGAGATGATACATTAAGGTATAGGAGGTGGAGGAAGCATGAAGGAGAAGATGAAGAAAAACAATAGGGAAATTAAAGAGGCAACCAAATCTCTCTCTCTCTCTTATCCTTACTCTCTCTTATGCTCACTCTCTCTTAAATATCTCTTTTGTCTCCTCTCTCTCTCTCTCTCTCTCATGACTCATGGCATCTATTTTCTTTTCTTCTCTCGTTTTCTTCTTACAATAAATAAAACCAAATGCAATGAACAAATAAGTAACAAAATGCAACATGACATGGTGCACCAGCCATTGTCATGACCAAATTTAGGAACGCTGCCGACACTTAAATCATGCAACGTCTAAAGGCGTAACGTAATTCAAGTAAGCCGAAAAACCCAAAAATCTAAATCATAAAAGATAGAATGGGAAACATTTAAAACATTTGTTAAAAACATTTAGAAATCTCAAGTTATAAAATTTTAGTTTTATTTATTTTCTTTAAAATTTCAGCAGCACCTCCTTTGTAAAAACTAGTCCTAAATGGATACAAGCATAGAATAAATATAAAGCATCCCTAAACGGGAGCAACTCACGCCAAAAGGCGGAACACAACCACAACATGTATATACGACACCGTAGCGAAGGAATAAAAAAGAACGAAGTGAAAACAATATCACAACATAAATTAAATAGCCGGCTCACACGAGCTCGACACCCAGAGTCACAAATAAAACAATATCGATCCTCACAAATCTCGTCTCTAAGTCAAATACAAGAAAGTGGTAGATGAAGAATACTAGATACAATAAGATATACAATGAGATCATACGGATACCCTCAAAACAACCGACCTATCCAAAACACGACCAACAGTAACGGTATCAGCAGAAGTAGATGCAATGAGAAGCCCTGCCGCGACTACACTGAGGGTCAAGCATGCAAAACACTGTAGCACAACGGGGGTGAGTTTCCAACTCGTGAATAACAAATAACATCATACAGATAATCGCACGTATGCACGAAAGCGATAGTCTGAAATATGTAATCTGACGACATAAATATAACAGTACGGATATGCAATAAAATCATGATCAAGGTACACCACTAGGGTACAACAACTATATGAAACAGTGCATGTCTATTAAATCCTGAGTATGGGATAACACATAAAACCTCATGTATGAATCATCATCATGGAAAACCGGTGTCCATCAACGACACCTAAATCCCAAATATCTCAGGCGCCGTCACTCTAATCGGCCCTCAATCTGTCACATCATGAAACCCGAGTGTCCAACATCGATACTCGAAATATCATTAAAACCTGTGTCCAGCATCGACACGTAAATACACATCTCTCAGGCGCCGCAAACTCAGATCGGCCCTTAATATATCCCATCTCAGGCGCCGCATACTCAGATCAGCCTTCATATCCATCTCATATCAAACTCCAAAATGGTATCCTCCGGATATCCGTCGACTTCTATAAAATCACCGATAGGTAGTACTCGCTCTGACAGGCTCATCGTCAACACCACAAAAATCATTTCTTGCCCCGGGGTACCATACCGGGTCCAGCATGTACCCGCAGACGGTGCCTCCCACTCCTCTAATCGGGTATGCTCACAACTCAGAACCGAGAAAACACATGGTGGACGCCTCGAAATATCATCTCAAGAGAAACCGCGTTTTAAAGCAATATATATATATATATATTCCCTTTATAATTATAACCGCGGTTTTCAAATCCAGAAATAGCATAAAAACAGTACATCAATGCATATGTCCATGAGATACAATGCATGCAACAATGGAACTGTAATGTGAGCATATCAAGGGAAAACCACTCTTTTAAATATATCAAGTTTTCAAAGGTATCTTGCGGTTTCCTAATTTTCACGAAATCGAAGTGCAACATCTTATGAAAACAACGGGTGACTATAACAATGTATGCATGTATGTATGATGCAGTTTATATGCCCAATCGAACAAGAATAAATATCTAACTATTAATGATAAAGAAAGCGATGCAACATATTATCCATGGTAATTCTATAATGTGAGTGTCATGGCAATTACTAACGGTGTGTGTATGGCATACAGTTTGGTGCTCGTGCAATATGAATCGTTAGTAATAGTGTAGTGTCTCATTAATACTATGTCCATATACAATAGGAAATGAGATATGCAACTAGGATACTCATGCATGATGGATGTATGTATGTATATACATATAAACAATAGTCATATCACTGAATCTAACCCTCGATTCCTAGCGCCATACGGGCAATTCCTCCGTAGATGTTAAATCTACTCACCTCGAGCTAGGTGAATCCAACCACCTACTTTCCTTTCCTTGTAGCATCTGAAGTCCTAGAAATCGACCCTAATATCATACATCAACATAACAAATGCAACTTAGAAACCGTCCAATAATACATGCAAACAACTCTTAAAATCAACACAACGACTCCCACAAGCTCTCAAGTGTTAGCTTAGTGTCTAACGTGTGTAGCGACACCCTAAACCAAATCCAAGTGCAGCAAGCTATGCTAAGCACAAAAACCGTGTCGGATACCATATCGTATGTTGCCGAAACACTAAAATCTAGCCAAGTGGTTCCAGATTTTTCCTACAGTCAATATAGGAAAATCAAACAGTAACAAACACCATGAAAAACCAACAGACAGCTACTCTAAAAAATACAACTTCCCAGTCCACCTAAAATCCGGCGGCGCCGGGGAAATTCCCAATTCTCGCCGGGCCAACTAGGTTGGGTAGGGTCCGGGTTTCAGGTGTACACTCAGGGCTTCTTACACTGCACTACTGCATTGCTAGATTTTACAGTAGACTAACGTATTGATAGAATATCACAGAGACACCAAGACGTAACCAAAAATACGATATTCCGCTAAAAATTAAAACTTTAAGGTTTAAAACAGAAACTAATAAGAAACCACACATCCTTAGAGCCTTTTTAACAGTTAGAGATCACTACTTCACTAAACTTTCTTGAAGACCCTAGCTTTCCAAGCTCCAAGTCATCTCAAGAGGCTTAACTTGATTTTGTGATGGGTTTTTGTGAGGGTTGATAGAGATTTTAGGCTTAGGATTTATGGTGATGGATTTCAAGTGAAGTGTTCAGTTGAAGCAGATGAAGAATAAGAGAAAGAGAGAGTGAGGTGAGAATGAAAGAGTGAGATAAGATTGAGAGAGTGAGAGTGTGATGGTGAGAGTAAGCCATGCCCCTATATCTCTCCTCCATAAATGCATCCCATGTAATGTCCCCTCATGTCCCCGAGTCTCATTATTCCCTCTCCTTTTCATTTCTCCAACAATTAGAAACCAAAAATTATTTGTTTAAAAGCTAAATAAATAAATACATATAACATAATAATAGAAGGGTTAAGGTGTCATGCTACAAAAATATGGTTAACATGCACAAGTTGTTTGCAAGTTCAAAAATAATAATAAAATATTAGTTTAAAATAATAAAATATATTAAAATAGTTATTGGTTAAATTTCATTAAAAATCCGCATTATCGTTTAATTAACACTAACCACATTCTAAAGTGTTACAATCTTCCCCCCTTAAAGAAATTCGGTCCCCGAATTTAAAAATCTTACTCTACGTACCTTCGAAGAGATGAGGGAATTTCTTCCGCACCTCGCTCTCGGCTTCCTATGTGACCTCTTCGCTGTTCGGGCCACGCCAGAGAACCTTTACTGAAGACAAGACCTTTGACCGAAGTTTCTTCACCTACCGATCCAATATAACTACCAGCTGCTCGGAGAACGAAAGGTCGTGCTCCAGCTGGATAGTCTGGTGCAGAATCATGTAGGAAGGGTCATGAAGGTACTTGCAATGTATCGATACATGAAATACGAGGTGAACATTCGGAAAACTGGGAGGAAGTGCCGAGCGATAGGCAATGGCACCAACTCGCTTAAGGATTTCAAAAGGACCCACAAATCTAGGACTAAGCTTTCCCTTCCTCCCAAATCTCATCATACCCTTCATTGGAGAAATCCGTAGAAATACATGATCACCCACTGCGAACTCAAGTCTGCGATGACGACGGTCGGCAAAAGACTTCTGCTTACACTGGGCTACTCTCATCCTGTCCTGAATCAACTAGATCTTCTCCGTAGTCTCCTGGACTAGCTGTGGCCCCAAAATCCTGCTCTCGTTGAGTTCGGTCCAACAGACTGGCGATCGACACTTTCTACATACAAAGCCTCAAAAGGTGCCTGTTCAGTTGATAAAACTGCACATTTGTATTACATTTTTCCTACCATTTGCATATTAAAAAAGAACTTTATTATAATATATTATACATATGAGGGTTTATGTGTAAAAACATTATTTTCCATGTGTTAATATATTTTAATTATCATTTGGTAGGAAAATGTATGCAAATATTATTGACCTAATCCTAGTAGAACAAAGTCTACTAAAATCTCATTTGAGTTGTTGTGCAGAATTTTCCAAGTTGTTATGCAGAATATATCAAAGAAATCAAGCTGTTGAAGAAATCTTGCCAAATTAAGAAGCAAAACTTGGAGACCAAGTCTGGAAGCAACCGAGAGAAGATTTCTGAATTATGAAGGTGGCAAGGATTGCCACATGTCACAAGATGCAAGCACAAGAATTTTGATCAAGAGATCTCACCCGTTGGCCGCGGATCCGCGGCCTTAGCCCCCATTTGCCGCGGATCCGCCGCAATATTATGGAATTAGAGAAAAAGATTTTTTGGGGTAAATATATGCTATATTTTAGCAAGTTTTCAACAATAAGATTCTGGCTTTGCACTATAAAAGGTAACCGAGAGGCTCTTGGAAAAGGTATCAAGCCGACGCGATCACGAAGCCCCAGACGCTTACGTATCCAGGCTGATCATCAACGGTTCATCTACCTCCTTGGAAGAGATCGAGAAGCAACTAGTTTTGTAATCATTTTCTAAGGAATCAAAGTGTAGATTATTCAAGTTGATTAATAAAGGTAGTTGTTTTATTTAATTCTTTTGCATTTTACATTATGTTTTCCCTCTCTTTCTTTTCATCTTCTTCTCCCAACATGCGTGAGTAATTCTCCGCTTGTTAGGGTTCGTAGGATTAGGGTAGGCTAATGTACGATGAAAATAATTAAACCCTTTTTAAGTTCTATAAAGTTTAGGAACTTTATCAAAAGAATCATTAACATCCTAATCGGGCGCGCTAGCAATTCTTTGCTAGTTCCGACCGCGATTAGAGATTAGATTAATGATTGTTTTGGTAAAGGCTAGATATGAACGGAGTTCCGTGTCGAGATAAGGGTTAAGAGTGGGATCCCTTTTCCCTCCAGAAACCCTAATCTACACGCATCATCGTCGATCTAGTTCTAAATCTATTAATGGATAAAAAGGGTAACTTTTAATTAATCGTCCATAACTACTAAATCCTAACGAACCCTACAAGCCCTCTTATTATATTTACTACATATTTAAAATAATCTAGATCTATATTTTACAATCTTGTTTAACGTAGATCTAGAAACCATTCTATTAAATTCTTTATCCCTCCTTTATTTCTCAACACATCTAAAGTAAAAGTAAAAAGTTCCACGTTTCCCAGAAGACGACCCGTACTCATCTCGGTCTAGCTATACGCGACACCGTTCTGATTGCGGTTAACTACAAACACTCATCTTTCCACTCAATCAAATGGCGCCGTTGCCGGGGATACGTGCGTAATTTTTTATTTTTACTATTTGTGTTGGATTCTTAGACGAGTCATATCATTATTAACACAAAACCGCAAATTGCATATTTAACGATTTGTGCGTGAATTTTTGCAAGGAGATCTGGAGTCACAGAATTAAGGAAAACAGGAAACAGAGACATTTTTAGAGATCCAGAGGAGCACAAAAGGATATACAAAAAATTTCATCAAGCAATCCCTCTGCCACGCGGCGGAACCGCGACAAAAGCACCCTTGGTGCGGCGGAACCGCGGTACAACAGAGGAATTAGGGCTACGGAATTCTCTGGTAAGATTCTCAACTCCTCTCTCCTCTCAGATCCAATAAAATCTATCTTCTGCAGGATTCTTTGCAAAATCGCGCCGCTAAAAAATCTTTTTGCAAAAGTTTTGTGATTGGTTTTATTTTGCATATTTTAATATGGATTCTAAGGGGAAAAGACCAAATCAAGATTATGTGGGGATTTCATCACCCTTCCTAAGCCCCACAAATCACAAACCGAGCATATAGATCAACCCTTCATTAATTTAAAAAATATCTAGACCAGATACTAAGGACTGTCAGCTCAATAAGGACAGAGAAAGGTCGTGGGTAATCTATCGTTTATCCGCATTACTTTTGTAGTGCCTAGGCAAGTGTGACAAAGGTTAGTGGTTTTTAATAAGGCCCACGACGTGGTTCCTTCCCACTTACCTGGCACTTATCTGGCTACAAGGGTAGTACGGAGGCGGTAGAGGATTGATCCTGCGGCTTGTCCTTTGGAAGTCTAGGAGCGGTCTAGAGACTGGACCTAGGTAACCTTAGTTCTAGGGTTGCTTATACATATTAGGGAGATTTGTCTTGAGTCCCACTTTTTCAAAACAAGCCAATTTTAAAATCACACACATGCTGCCACTTGCACTAAACCCGCTTAGTGTATGCTCGGCTGGACACGGGATCCTAGTGCCCGTCTTGTCCGCGTTTCTGCTATCGACACCGAAGTCGATACTTCTTCATCTTCTTTTCCCCCACCACACACCACATCGACCATGATGGACGGCACTCCATCTAATTATAACACCACGCTGCCACCACCCGCAGGTGAGCAGAATCCACCGTGCATCTCTCTCCAAGAGAGGTGCTATCCTATCCGTGGTCCCCTTCCTACTTGTCTATCTCTTCCACCACCTAACGGGGATAATTTCAAAATTAAACCCCACTACATCAATCTGCTGCCCAAATTTCACGGGCTTGAATCGGAAGACGCGTACGTTTTCATCACCAAATTCGAGAACGTATGCGCAATGATGGGTACTTCACAATTGAATTTAGATGCTATGCGCTTACGTCTTCTCCCATTCACACTGTGCGACTTGGCAGAAAAATGGCTTTATAATACTGCCACACACTCTATCACTAATTGGGATGAATTCGTCATAGCATTTCTTAAGAAGTTTTACCCAAACCATAAGACTGCCCGTGTTAGAAGCGAGATCAACCAGTTCACCCAGCTTCCCAACGAACCATTTTGGAAGTGCTTTGAACGTTTCAAGGATTTGCTTGTTCAATGTCCTCATCATGGAATCAATAGATGGGATTTATGTCGGATTATATATGAGGGCATTAATCCAGCGACAAAGCAGATGCTTGAAACAATGTGTCAATGCAATTTCATGTCTAAAGATGACGGTGAAGCATGGAAATATCTGGAAGACCTTGCTGAACACACGTTGTAGTGGGAAAGCGTAAGACCACCTTCAACTAAGGGAGGTATTCACCAGCTCGACGTTTCTATTGCAGTAAAAGCTGAAATGGCAGCGATACAGAAGAAACTCGACACTATTGAAAACAAGTTCTCATCTTTCTCCCTAAATCAGGTCATGCTTCCTAAGACCGTCTGTGGTTGCTGTTTGGATCCTTCACACTTAACGGAAGAATGTCCTTTGAATGCATCGTTTCAAGCTAATGCTGCTTTTCAGCAGCGACCTAGAAACGATCCTTATTCTTCCACATATAATCAAGGATGGAGGAATCATCCTAACTTTGCTTGGAATCAAAACCAACAAAGCAATTATCAAAGACCTCCTCCACAGCAACCACAACCACAGAATCAGCCCCCCTTTCAGTCACAGAATTTCCAAAATCCAGCCAACATTTCTAAACCACAAGTGGCCGGTACTGACAACTCACTTGCACAAACTTTGGATATGTTCATGAAACAATCCATGCAAATTTCGGCTGAGATGAGGTCTTCTATTGATACCCTAACGAAAAACTCTTCCTCCCATGGTGAGAGTATCAAATCAATAGAAAACCAAATCGCACAGTTAAACGCCGCAATGAGTGCGAGAGAGAAAGGGAAACTCCCATCTCAACCCATACCTAATCCTGGCCACTCACAAAGTTATAATGTGAGTGCTATTACCACGTTGATATCGGAGAGAGAGCTGAATAATCGTGTGGGTGAGCAGTTTGATGTTAGTGACACATGTGATACCCCATCTTCATCTTCTTCTTCCCCTAATTCGTCTAGTCCCCCACCTTCATCCGAGCCTATTCTCCGTTTTCCCCAAGGCTCGAACATTTTGCCAAATCTATCTAAGTCGATTCCCACTCCAATTTTGGGATCTAATCCATCCCCACAGTCTTCTCCACAAACGTTGGACCCAAAACTTATTGATCAAGCACCTTATCCAAACAGGTTAAGGGGCAACAGACCAAGTCCACAAATGGAGAAGATTGTGGAAATTTTTAAGCAAGTTAACATAAACATTCCTCTCCTAGATGCTATTCAACAAGTTCCGTCATATGCGAAAATCCTAAAGGACTTGTGCACTAGGAAGAGAAAAGTTCAAGTACCTAAAAAAGTTTTCCTTACGAGTAATGTGAGCACAGCTTTTACACAACAACTTCCCAAGAAACGAAAGGACCCCGGAAGTCCTACAATTTCAATTTCTATTGGGGGTAAAAATATCAATCGTGCTCTACTCGATCTTGGTGCTAGTGTTAACTTGCTTCCGTATTCTGTGTATGAGCAATTAGGGATCGGAGAGTTAAAACCTGCGCATTGCACTCTTCAGTTGGCCGATCGATCTATCACCCAACCAAGGGGTGAGCTAGAGGATGTGTTAATCAAAGTCAGAGAATTCATATTCCCTGTGGACTTTATCGTTATAGATACACAACCTGTAGCAAACCCACGCAATCAAATTCCGGTGATACTCGGTCGACCCTTTTTGGCCACTTCCAACGCAGTAATTAATTGTAGAAACGACTCTATGACCCTATCCTTTGGAAAGAAGTCAATTGAGCTTAACATTTACAAGTTGGGAAGTGAACCCTCCGAACCTTATGCTCATGTGTGTTCTGTCGAATTAATGGATGTCGACAGCAGCGAATTTGATCAACCTCTTGATACAGACTCTTTTCTTATATTGTTGTTTGACCCAACCATTTACTCTTCCACCGAGTTGTCCGGGTCAACATCTAATGAGGAAATTTATATTGAGTCTGACGATCACCCCATTTTTTCTGATGACATTATTTTTCGGGGTATCGATGAAAGCTTTGAGGAAATTTTCGCTGATGAACTCGCATTTTTACAAGACACGGGTGTTGAGATGAATCAACTCCAAGATGAAGAAATTGGACCTCCACCCCCTCTTTTGGACAATCATGACAATGCGAGTAATCCATCATTACTATCACTATGTCGTCTCTCCAAATTGAGACGCAATCCTTTTCCAATACACCTCTTGTCACCTCCCCACTTCTTCACGTCAATAGGTGACATGTTCTTCCACCAACCTTGGTGCTTCATCGATAAAATTTTTGAATGGTTGGTGTTGACCTTCGGTCTTTGCAAAACTTGGCATTGACCAATAACCTTGACCCCCTTATGTGATTTTAAAAGATTAAAAATGTTTAACTCAAGTTTGGGGGAGGGGTGGTATATTTTGGCTCTTGAAAGAAAATGATTTTTACAAAATTGTGAGCCTAAAATAAGTTTGGGGGAGGATTTTCACTTTCATATATTCTTGCCCCCATTAATAATTTCCTCCCAAGTCTACAGGTTTTTTGAGCTTAACGGATGATATCAGTGAGGACACTGTTGTAAACAGGTTTGGGGGAGGTTTGTGCTTATTTACACATCAATTTGCATCATATTTTGCATAAGCACAACATTTTCAAAAATTTAAATAAAAAAAATTTCTTTTATAACAAAAGAGTAAAAGGTGAAAAATTACATCCAAAAGATAGGAATAGTTTAAGAAAACCAAGAAAATTAGAAGTTTTCTTACACGAACTGGTAATAAGTAGTTATGAGCTGTTGTCCCAAGGGTTAGTAAAATGAAGGAAGTCACTAGTCTGAGAATAAAAATAAGTCTGAAAAATAGTTTCTATTCTGGAAGCCAAACATTTGAATGTTGAAATGCTCTTGTCTAAAAGCCAAAGTGTGAAGGAAATAAAAAAAATGATGAAGAAAATATAAAAATGGTGAAAAGAAAAAAATGAACACTGGTTTTGTATCGCCAAGGCAGCAATAAAAAAATATAGCGAGGGTGCCTCTTCATCTAGTGCCCTAAGCCCAACTGGTCTGGGAGTCACTGCTAAGCCTTAGGTGGTGCAAGACGAGGAAATATTATCACCTAATCAGCAAGCACATGAGTAATCGGTCGGTTAGTACCTCAAGAAGTATTAACGGTCGCATGAAAATGTGTGCGCAAATCTAAGTATTCATCAAATTAAAAAGTACTAAGGTAGATGGACAAGAGTATGATAGCTTGAATTGAATTCTCTGAGTGTAGGGATGACCATTTCACACACGTAGGGGTATATGATCAATGTTTGGATGAAAGATAGGAATGAAGAATAAAGAAGATGTTTTATTGAGGGATGATGTGATTTCTAACATTTTTTTCATGACTATTAAGATAGGGCTCATGACAACTGAAAAGTTACTATAGTTGGAAACTCTTTTTTTCAAGGCCTTTCTTTTATGGTTCTTGTCTTTATATGTAAATTTCACCATCTTTCTTTTGTTATTGGATTTTGTAGGTGTAATCCGCTGAAAACCCTCAGGAGACAACACTCCTCCTACTAGGGACACCTAGAGGTTTAACGGCTTGTTGCACGTGCTCAGTGCAATCGTGTCTGCCTACGAAAGTGTGCTTAGTTTTTTTCTTTTTCTTTTTCTCCTCTTAAATAAACTAGTTTGCTCGGGACAATCAAAGATAAGTTTGGGGGTATTTGTTCAGTTGATAAAACTTCACATTTGTATTACATTTTTCCTACCATTTTCATATTAAAAAAAGGACTTTATTATAATATATTATACATATGAGGGTTTATGTGTAAAAACATTATTTTCCATGTGTTAATATATTTTAATTATCATTTGGTAGGAAAATGTATGCAAATATTATTGACCTAATCCTAGTAGAACAAAGTCTACTAAAATCTTATTTAAGTTGTTGTGCAGAATTTTCCAAGTTGTTATGCAGAATATATCAAAGAATTCAAGTTGTTGAAGAAATCTTGCCAAATTAAGAAGCAAAACTTGGAGACCAAGTCTGGAAGCAACCGAGAGAAGATTTCTGAATTATGAAGGTGCCTAGGATTGCCACATGTCACAAGATGCAAGCACAAGAATTTAGATCAAGAGATCTCACCCGTTGGCCGCGGATCCGCGGCCTTAGCCCCCATTTGCCGCGGATCCGCCGTAATATTATAGAATTAGAGAAAAAGATTTTTTGGGGTAAATCTATGCTATATTTTAGCAAGTTTTCAACAATAAGATTCTGGCTTTGCACTATAAAAGGGCACCGAGAGCCTCTTGGAAAAGGTATCAAGCCGACGCGATCACGAAGCCCCAGACGCTCACGTATCCAGGCTGATCATCAACGGTTCATCTACCTCCTTGGAAGAGATCGAGAAGCAACTAGTTTTGTAATCATTTTCTAAGGAATCAAAGTGTAGATTGTTCAAGTTGATTAATAAAGGTAGTTGTTTTATTTAATTCTTTTGCATTTTACATTATGTTTTCCCTCTCTTTCTTTTCATCTTCTTCTCCCAACATGCGCTAGTAATTTTCCGCTTGTTAGGGTTCGTAGGATTAGGGTGGGCTAATGAACGATGAAAATAATTAAACGCTTTTTAAGTCCTATAAAGTTTAGGAACTTTATCAAAAGAATCATTAACATCCTAATCGGGCGCGCTAGCAATTCTTTGCTAGTTCCGACCGCGATTAGAGATTAGATTAATGATTGTTTTGGTAAAGGCTAGATATGAACGGAGTTCCGTGTCGAGATAAGGGTTAAGAGTGGGATTCCTTTTCCCTCCAGAAACCTTAATCTACACGCATCATCGTCGATCTAGTTCTAAATCTATTAATGGATAAAAAGGGTAACTTTTAATTAATCGTCCATAACTACTAAATCCTAACAAACCCTACAACCCCTCTTATTATATTTACTACATCTTTAAAATAATCTAGATCTATACTTTACAATCTTGTTTAACGTAGATCTAGAAACCATTCTATTAAATTCTTTATCCCTCCTTTCTTTCTCAACACATCTAAAGTAAAAGTAAAAAGTTCCACGTTTCCCAGAGGACGACCCGTACTCATCTCGGTCTAGCTATACGCGACACCGTTCTGATTGCGGTTAACTACAAACACTCATCTTTCCACTCAATCAGTGCCATCTGAATCGTCTCCTGGAAACTGTTATTGTAGGAGAACTCTATCAACGGCAACTGAAGATCCCAACTACCACCAAAATCAAGCATGCACGCACGAAGCATATCCTCAAGAGTCCGTATAGTCCGCTCTGACTGACCATCGGTCTGCGGATGGAAAGCGGTGCTAAAAATCAACTGGGTACCCAGAGCTTCCTGAAGTTTCTTCCAAAGACGGCTGGTAAACTGGGTTCCCTTGTCGGATACGATGCATGTATGAACGCCGTGCAAACGCGCAATCTCATCAATATACAACTGAGCATAATAAGCATATCCGAAAGTGGCCTTCAATGGAAGGAAGTGAGCCGCTTTCGTCAACCGGTCAACAATCACCCAAATGCAGTCATACCCTCGACTGGACCTGAGTAGACCCACAACGAAATCCATGAAGATCTGCTCCCATTTCCCCTCTGGAATGGGTAAAGGCTGCAACTCTTCTGCACATCTCTGATGCTCAGCCTTGACTTGCTAACAAGTCAGGCACCTCGAAACGAAGTACGAAACAACCCTCTTCATCACTGTTGGGTTATGCTAGCGCTCCGGCCATCAAACCGTGGCCATTGCGGAACAAAAATTTTCAAAAACCGGCGCGAACACAACCCTATAACCCGGATCGTTCCAAAAGCCCTAGATAACAAAACATACAAAGGAGTTAGAATTGTTATGCCGAATGATCCCTGTCCTTCGGTCTTGAACCATCTTCCCAACCTTCTAGAGGCCTCCTTGATCAAGCTTGATCTCCGGTCTCCCTTCATCGAAGATGATCAACCCGAGAGTCTATGAATCGAGCTCCAACCTCATATCCGTGGTAACTAGGGTACCTAGATCGCTACACTAGATACCGTAGGAGAAGTAGAGAGTGATGAAAGATTAATTTGTCTCAAGACACCCAAGGTTTCTCAACACAAGAGAAGGTTTTGGTGGAGAAGAAGAAGATGCCATGAGGATGAGAATGTTGTAGGAGAGAGAAATATAATAGCTTGGTCTTTTCTTTGTTGTGAGATTAGTAATAAATAATGGAGCCACCCAATAAAAAATCCCATGTCTCCAAAATATCTAGAGTCAACCAAAAATATCTCAAGTCAACAATAGTCTCACAACAAACAAAAACTTAAGCATGCTTAGTATAGTAACCATGGGTCATTACTAAGCCATGCCACAAAATATGCAATAAAAACCGCATTCTCCACCTCAATAACCTTTTAATCCAAAAAGTTTTAAACCATAATGAGGTGTAATCTTCTAAAAGTAATCTTATAAGAAATTACAAGAATACCCCTCATCCGTATATACATACCCGCAACCGTATTCCAAAGAATACGAATACAATAAGACGAAAATAATCCAACAATATAATACCAGGATACGGCTTAAACCAAAGCCCACTAGTATTATCCGTCCGAACATCATCCATGCACAAGTACACGAATGTGATCAGAACCCTGCCATAAAACCATACGGCCTCTACATTGTTTCGGCCGAAGCAAGGAAACCCTCTGTGTGGGACTCTAAAGACTCGTCACTATACTGGCAGTGGGTTTAACCACAAGCACGTCAGCGACACTAGCTGTACATAACGGCTACATTGAGCGAAAGGAAGGCCGACGAGCAAACTCATCCTGAAACCCCTACTGAGCCTAACAGTGACAATATCTGTACAGTCCGGTCCGTTCGTCTATGAGTATCACATATCGAGTCTAGGGGGTGGATAAAGTTAGACCCCTAATAACGCGACATTTAATGTCGGTATGAAGCCCATCACCCACTGAGAAACTACTGATCAGAATCAGTAATTCTCGACTACCTTGGCCAAGGATTTCTGGTGATGGCCACCCGTGCACAACGTGACATCAACCCCCAATACCGGGAGAGACGAAACCCCTGACGATCCGCTCACTGCCTCCGTGTAGCTCAAGACTGTACTCAACTAAAACCTGTTTGCACGACTCCTTTGAGCCTTGGTAGGGTAGTAATCAAAGGACTGTGGGAACTCACACGAGACAAATGATGATCTCAGGTCGATAGACTAACCTGTATACATGTCACCTGGGAACTGCTATCTCACAATAGGTATAATACCAATTAGCATGTTCCCGGCGAGTCCGTCCGGTGTACTCATAACCCAATGAGCACCTGTATACATCTTAGGTGAACAAACTGACAACAATGGCTTGTGAGACCTGTCACCGCCCCTCGTCGGGGTCTCGATCAGTATACACTAGTCTACTCTGGAGTATCGATGCCCAGTCTCGAAACTTTCACGACTAGGGACATTTAAGGATGTACTTATAAACTACCTAGCTTCCATGTATATGATCGCCATCATAATGCTGGTAGTCAAGCAAGAATCCTATGGGCTCTATCAACATGTAATAGTGATCTGTAATGCCACCTAATGCTGTACATGATGATAAAGACAAACCAGATAGCATACTATCATCTCGAGTAAGACTGTTCTGCCGGTATAGGTTCTCCCTCAATCATCATAATCACCTGCCTGCGACTATGATAATTGCCTTGAGGGCACTATAGCCAACAATCTCCCACTTGCACTTAAGGCTAATTATTGCGATGTCGCATACTCACAGCCCATGTGATCCCAAACAACCAACTCCTCTACTAATCAGTCTCGTAAAGCTCGTTTGCGAAACTATTGTGTTCAAAAAATAGCCTCATTGAGTGGATCCGCTCCAATGTTTCTTTCTGTATCTCTTTATTGCTTAACTTCGCGGAGAAAGCTATCTCCCGAAATGTGCAATACCTATCTTAGAATATGTCTGGATATCTGATGGGATCCAGTTCACAAATGAACTCCAAATCCAGCAAACATCTTATACTGTATCGTCCACTGAATTAAATCAGTATCCTGCGCCATACCTTCCTCAGTATCCGCTTGGACCACCTGTCCAACATACTGTCCCTCAAAAGAGGGAAAACTAAAACTCTGACAGTCACTCTGTCATCCAGATCACCTTGGAAGCCTGAAATGATAACCGTCTCCTCAAGGAGGCAGCTATTACCATATCCAAAGAACATTCACTTATGTTCTTAACCGCTTCCCAATGTTTCTCCAGGATTGGATTAATATATATGCTTATAGCATCTAGTGTAAAAACAATATCTGGCGTGGTATCTGACATCACATGATTGACTCAATTGCCTAAGCAAGTGATATGCCAATCATGGAAATCCCTCTCCCTTTTAATCTAAAAGACATCCTTTAGAGAGGGTGACTCCATCACCTGCAAGTACACCACCATGCCAAGAGTCGTCCATTCTAAAACAGCTTTAGAATAGTGTCAAAGTACCCAAATTGGGAAACATCCCAAATCTAGATCTAAAATCAAAGATCTAGTAACCATAATTCCTGATATTATATCCATATCCTATGTGGAGAAACAACTGTGTGACAACCACAGTATAACCGATCGTAGTATAGGAATTTCACTTCCTATTAAGTGCATGTCATCCAAATACTAGGACATCACACCCTACTATCATCTCACTAGATCCATCTTCTATTCTGATGGAGTCAAAGCCTATGACTGTCACATCAAAAATAGATGATCTATCTCCGCCATACCTACTTTAGTCTATATATAGACATAAGCTACTTTTCCTCTAAGCTTCCGCTGCTCCCATCGACTACAATAACCCTCTGGCAGAGTCATATACACGTGCACTTCTAAAGCTAGTTTAGAACGACGTTATACTCATCCTCCTGCCGGGTCTCATAGTCTAGAATAGTAGCAATGGCAAGTCTGGGTAAACAAGAACCTCCCTGTCACCGTTTCTGAGAAGACCGAAGTACCTCTTCGGTGCCTGAGGTTACCCACCATATCTGCGGTGTGGCTAATGGAATGTCAAAATCAGTTGAATCTTTAGGTTCTATTAAATTTTCAGTAATCGTTTGTGGTTCTGGAATCACTTCCAGTTCTACCATACTCCCACTAATGTTTTCTGAAAAGAATCCATTTTACTAAAACTGTGACGAGTGAAGAATAATATATCTATTGATCTTCCAGATGGTAGAAAGTTAACCCTCGACATAGCCCAGGATAACCCACAAACAGCCATTACTGAAACGTGCCTTGAGTTTATCTAGAGTCTGGTTTTAAGCATAAGACGGATAACTCCATATATCTTAACATCATTAAGATATGAACCATTTTATATACAATATAGAAACAGAGACACTAATTTAATGGAATCAGATTCAAATCATGCAGATGTCTCCAGTGCATGTGAACTAAGTGGAATGAGGCCAAGCAGCATTACTCATCTAGGAGTGCATCCACATATGAGTAACCTGAAAGAGAAGTAAGTTCTCAAAACCATTCAATTAACGGAATACCTAGTACAAGTATCTACATCTTCAATCACCTTGAAGAATCCTGATACTTGCAACATGTGGTTCTCTACTTTATTCATATACCTATAACTTCTCAAAATTTGGACCTTGTATTTCTGTGAAACACATATCTAAAAACTAGAGAAGTCACAAGTAAACAGAATATAGTACGAGTACCAACCCCTTTGTCCTAGTGGACAGTAGACAACATACAATACATTGTATAAGTCCCCTGAGTTAAATAACTCATATCCTATGCATCGTAGGTTGAAAATTGTACTATGGTTAGAAGAATTACACCGTTGTTGAATGCTCCTTACCTAACCATCAACTGATATAGGTAAATATCATAGACATAATTTCAAAAAGTTATATCTCACTTTATAAAATAAACGTACAGATATATCAGTTTGAAATTGGTGCATAACAATCGGATATTGAAAACCAAATATTTGCCGTCGGGCAAAAACCCATGTGATTTCCTCAGATATCACCAATTACAACGAATTCTGATATAATGAGGATATAATCACCTAATTCCCAATATCTTACTTCCACTCACCATCTGTAACACTAAACAGATGTGAGAATCAAATCTGGTAATTACATACCCTGGAGGAAGGATCTAATAGGGAAATCAGTTTTCAATTAACAACACACAGTGAAACTGAAACATGAAAATGTTTCGAAAGGGTATCCGGGTATTCCTAGTAATACCTCTTACACTATCCATTTTCATGACTTTAACCGTATATTTCCTTGCCATCTCTCCAATCCCTTTATTTGTCTTTAAATATTACCTTCTGTACACCACCCTTAGGCTAAATGGTTCTTCCATCCCTACCGTCCGACACTAGACCATGGTTTGGAAGAAGACTATCTAATTAGCCTAATAGGTGTACACTCCTAATCCTAGGAGCCCTCGTAACCTGAGAGAAGGTAAAGATAAAAGAGAACTGAATAATCCTTATTCTGTTTCTCCTGAACCAGAATCCATCCTCGAACTAGAACAAGTTCCTTCGAGTTCGTATGTAACTATACGATGGCTTATCCAATAAATGTGGATCTTCAAAGTGATACGGAATGTTCAGGAGAAATGCAAAGGTGAAGTAGGAGTAGCGATGATATGCGCGGTTTCGTCGTGAATGGTAGCAGTCGCAATTTGCTTTGCCCTCTTTGTAATCCCTTTATTTGTCTTTACTTAATATCTTCTGTACACCAAACTTAGTCTAATTGGCTTTCTTCCTTCCCTAGCCTTCGGTACCAGCCCATGGTTTGGAATAAGACTTTCCAATAAGTATAATAGGTGTACTCTCCTAAATACCAGGAGCCCTGGAAACATGAGAGAAAGTAAAGGGAAAAGACAACTGAATAGTCCTATTCAATTTCTTCAGAATCGGAAACCATCCTCAAATCTGAAACAAGTTTCTTCGAGTTCGTATGCAACTATACGATGGTCATATCCAATAAATGTGGATCTTCGTAGTGATACGGAATGTTCCGGAGAAATGCAAAGGGTAAAAGCAGGAATGGCAATGATATATGCAACTATGACAATCCAAAAGCCAATGTGTTTTAAGAAAGTTCGGTTAACTTGGTTCATGAGTTTTAGTCTAGGGCGGGCCATGGTCGCCGCCAAAGAGAGAGAGAAAAGAAACACTCAGCGTGAACTCTAACCTAGATCAGAATGGTTAATCACTTTATCTAATGAAGATGGCTCCCAGTGTTTCCTCGAATTCTCCTCCAAACCCAAAAGGAGAACTAGTCGGGATCATCTAAATTCACCCGAGGAGTAATCCTACTCATCAGTGGGAATCGGGATCCAACTATCATCGCATGATAACTTGAAGGAATCCACTCAAGTTACCACACTCCAGAAGATTTGCGCAAGCCTGGCAAGTTTCATGTATGTTTGAAACTCCCGATGTGATTTTTACCCCTAGGACCAAAGTGACCTTGAATGAGCCAACATATCAAAGGATCCTAGTCAAGTTCAACCCGTCATTATCTTGACTGCATTAAACCCTCCCGCATGAGTCCTTGACTGAGCCAAAATGACCGTGCGACTGTCCTAAATAATCGCATATCCATGCAACAGAAAAGCACTACATAGCTACCGAATACCATGCCTCGGCTAAGTACGTAGCACGGATACTAAAAAATACTAATCTGAAATGACAGAGGGCTACGGATGGTTTTTGGCGAAAAACATTTAACGTAATGAACTTGATCTCGTTGAAGGAATCCAAGTGGTTTTACAAATATATAGTGGCGAAAACTTTTGCTAAAGAGATCACTCCGGGTGAAGGGGTCTCATCTCCTTCCTCATCGAATGAGGTGTAGGATATTCCAAACTGAATACCACGATGCAAAGCAAAATAATCGACTATAGTGACGCAAAATTCTACCCAAGGGGTCACTCCCGATGAAGGGATCTCGGCCCTTGCCTCGTCAAATGAGGTGCAAGATATTCCCAATCGAATAACACTGTGCAAAGTAAAAGGAAACTTCTGTAATGCCAGTTTTTAAAAACTTGGTTCCAACAACATCATATACAGGTTTGTTTTCCTTGCATTGATCAAAGTCAACGTAGTCCCATCAATTAATCACACCAGAAAAGAACAAAAAATATAATGTACGTATATGCCATTCGCATTCTCCACTGGGCCCCGTCATCACCCGTTAGGTTTCTTAACTAACGACAGAGCGGGGGGTGGACTAGCACGGGTGCAAAACATATACAACATCTACTAGTATATATATAAATATATATAACAATCGTCCCAGTCATGATATATGCAACATCCCAGAATAGCGATAAGCATCACAGAACAAACGGATAATTTGGGAGCCCTGGGTTTCCTTTGAGCCGCAAGTGAAACCCGACGTCCCCTTGGTCGTGTGGATAGCCTGTGCAATGAAAACCTAGACCCCTATGAGCACGAAAAGTTACCCGCCAATCCCAGAAGTGAGGCAACTCAATTAACAACGTGAATGGGCCACCCAGCACTCCACGGAATCCGGTAACTTGAGCACCCCTCCTTGGATCAACATATACCCCCTACGAGTGCGGCGAATAGCCCACCAATTCTAGAATGAGACCCCTTCCTTCTCACGGCCATGAGATGCGGGCTCATTGCCCTCTATAACCCGGCTATTCGTGCACTCCACCGCGGGGTAATCCTAGCACAGAAAAGAAAATAAGTACAAGGGTGACATCGACCTCAACCCGGTCTGCCCCAAACAAATAATATACAATGGGCAGTGACAACAGTACACATGTCGGATGCTCGCCCCGCAATATCAAATGTACAATTCAAACTAAACTGTACTACCATTGAACCTAAGTTATCCACCACGACGATCCAACCACAACCACAGCACAATACAAAACATCAACGTGAATGTCACGTTCGCAAACCCGTCTAAAAGTTATATAGAAATTAGACGAGTTGCACCGCTCTAATGACATTCATGGTCGTAGATAGAAATGTATATACTGAAAACTACGACATTAGAATTCCGCACGCAATTAGCAAACTAAACCAATTTCCAAAACCATGAAAAAAACAGTGAGCTAAAGTTCCAAAAACCGACTGTTTAAAGCCAATTCGGAAGTCCGAATCAAAACGAAACATGCCCGAACCTTCATGGGGTGTTAAAGCAAGAAATTAACTTCGAGTCAGAGTGCCTAGAGGGGGTACCCACCCCCGAGGCCACCCCAAGATGTCCAAGGTGTTAGGCAGACCCGAAACTGCCCAAGGTGAGGCAGTTTAGTGTCCTCACCGCCAAGACCACCTTGTGGTGGTCTTGGGGAGTGGACCCAGCCATTCGGTCCTCGCTGAGGATTCCCCGGGGTGCCCATGCACCACCCCACGGCTTCTCAGTTCAAACCGTAAGCCCGAGGGGTGTGCAAACATCTCAAACTTTCAGTTTTCGGAACTGTTTTTGTAGGCAGTTTTTGCACGACAAAAACGACGGATTTCTAATGTCGCAATGAGTTAATTAAGTCTTATGGAGTGGCTCTGAAACCATGTTGGGTTATGCTAGCACCCCGGCCATCAAACTATGGCCATTGCGGAACAAAATTTTTCAAAAACCGGCGCTAGCACAACCCTAAAACCCGGATCGTCCCATAGGCCCTAAATAAAAAAACATGAAAAAGAGTTAGAATGGTTATACTTGTTGGATATATATGCCCTAGAGGCCTTCATTGTATAGGATGCTAGGGATATGTATGTACATGACAATCTTGCTTAATATGATAGTACGCTATTTGGTTTGACTTTATCTTAACGTATGATATATTTTACTTTGTATTTATAAACATGTTGATAAAGCCCATAGGGTGTTTTCCTGACTACCGGCGTTGTGATGGCAGTCATACTTGTGGGAGCTGGATAGTCAATAGGCACATCCTTAGATGTCCCTAGTCGCAGGAGTATTGAGACTGGGCATCGATACTCCAGAGTATACTAGTGTATACATATGTAGACCCTGACGAGGGGCGATGGATTGGTCCCGCAGCCATTGGTGATGTGCACCTAAGATTGTATACAGATGCTCACTGGGTGTGAGTACACCGGAAAGGACTCGCCGAGAACTGACTGGATGGTATTTATACCTAACGTCAGATAGCAGTTCTCAGGTGACATGTGTGCAGATAGTCCGTTGACTTAAGGTCGTCATTTGTCTCGTGTGAGTTCCCGCTGTGCTTTGATTACTACCCTACCATGGTTCAAAGGAGTCGTGCAAACATGTTTTAGTTGGGCACAGTCCCGAGCCATGTGCAGGTAGTGAGCGACTGTTAGGGATTCGTCTCTCCCGGTATAGGGAGTTGATATCGCATAGTGATCGGTTGGTCATTACCATAAGTCCCTGGCCAGGGCTGATTGAGAATTACTGATGGACTGATCAGTAGATTCTCGGATGGTCTTGAGCCATGCCGGCACGACTTGTACGGTTATTAGGGGTCTGACGTTCACCCCCCTAGACCATACATGCGATACTCTTAGACGAACAGACCGGACTGCGCGGATATTGTCACGGACAGGCTTAGTAGGAGTTCGGATGGGTTTCCTCATCGGCCTTCTTATCGACATCTACCTGGGGACCGTTACGTACAGGTAGTGCCGCTTGCGGTCTATGGTTAATCCCACTGCCAGCGTAGTAGTCGAGCTTTTAGAGTCCCACACAGAGATTTCCCAACACCAGGCGAAACGATATAGAGGTCGTATGGTTTTACAACAAAGGGTTCGGACAAATACGTGTTTAAACGCACGTACGACATTCGGACGGTATTTACTAGACGACTTTGGTTTAAGCCAGATTCTAGTATCAGGTTATTGGATTTATACAGTCTAAAGTTTTTCCGTGTTTTCACGGATTTATACGGGAAGCTTCTATAAGCATGGTGACTTGAGGGTTTAGGTGGCATTATCATTAAATGATATTGTGACTCATTTTGTGTGATTCATCATGTCATTAATGCATTATTAAATGCTTAGTGACTCACATAGTGAATCACTCATAATGAATTAATGTAGCATGATGAATAATCACATTTATTTATTTATTTGTTTATTCATTATGCTTCATATATTCAAGTGAGAAACAATATCATTATCATTATCTTCTTCACCTTCTCTCTCCTCAAGCTCACTCTCTCTTCAAACTCTAATCCTACCACTCATGAGTTGAGATCAAGGATTAGAATAGACTAAACATTTCATAACCTAACTCTATATGATCTAAGTTCCTTTGATTAGCAACTAGAGAAACTTAGTTACCTCAAGTTTGGAGGTGAAGCTTGGATTAGGGTTCTCGGGTGGATCATCTATCACTTAGAGGAGGCCGAGGAGGACGTAGAGATCGAAAAAACGAAGGACACGATTCACTAGGTATAATCTCTTTACATAGCAGCTAAGAACTTCTATGGTTGTTGTTAATTATCGTTTAGCAAAGATCTTCAGTTAGTCGATGTATGCTTAAAGAACAAGATCGTGTTTCATATTTCCGCAACCCCGCAACTCGTGCGGTGTTGCACATCGACTTACAATACCGAATGATCCGTGTCCTTCTATATTGAACCATCTTCCCAAGCTCCTTGAGGCATCCTTGATCAAGCTTGATCTCCAGTCTCCCTTCATCGAAGATGATCAACCCGAGAGTCTATGAATCGAGCTCCAACCTCATATCCGTGGTAACTAGGGTACCTAGATCGCTACACTAGATACCGTAGAAGAAGTAGAGAGTGATGAAAGATTAATTTGTCTCAAGAAACCCAAGGTTTCTCAACACAAGAGAAGGTTTTGGTGGAGAAGAAGAAGATGCCATGAGGATGAGAATGTTGTTGGAGAGAGAAATATAATAGCTTGGTCTTTTCTTTGTTGTGAGATTAGTAATAAATAATGGAGCCACCCAATAAAAAATCCCATGTCTCCAAAATATCTAGAGTCAACCAAAAATATCTCAAGTCAACAATAGTCTCACAACAAACAAAAACTTAAGCATGCTTAGTATAGTAACCATGGGTCATTACTAAGCCATGCCACAAAATATGCAATAAACACCTCATCCTCCACCTCAATAACCTTTTAATCCAAAAAGGTTTAAACCATAATGCGGTGTAATCTTCTAAAAGTAAGCTTGTAAGAAATTAGAAGAATACCCCTCATCCGTATTCTGAAGAATACGAATACAATGAGACGAAAATAATCCAACAATATAATACTAGGATCCGGCTTAAACCAAATCCCACTAGTATTATCCGTCCGAACATCATCCGTTCACACGTACACGTATGTTATCGAATCCTTCCATAAAACCATACGGCCTCTACATCGTTTCGCTCGAAGCAGGGAAACCCTCTGTGTGGGACTCTAAAGACTCGTCAATACGCTGGCAGTGGGTTTAACCATAAGCACGTTAGCGGAACTAGCTGTACGTAACGGCTACCCAGGTATTGAGCAAAAGGGAGGCCGACAAGCAAACTCATCCAGAAACCCCTACTGATCCTGACAGTGACAATATTCGTACAGTCCGGTCCGTTCGTCTATGAGTATCGCATATCGAGTCTAGAGGGTGGATAAAGACAGACCCCTAATAACACGACATTTAGTATCGGTATGAAGCCCATCACCCACTGAGAAACTAATGATCCGAATCAGTAATTCTCGAATACCTTGGCCAAGGATTTCTGGTGATGGCCACCCGTGCACAACGCGACATCAACCCCTAATACTGAGAGAGACGAAACCCCTGACGTTACGCTTACTGCCTCCATGTGGCTCGAGACTGTACCCAACTAAAACCTGTTTGCACGACTCCTTTGAGCCGTTGTAGGGTAGTAATCAAAGCATAGTGGGAACTCACACGAGACAAATGAAGATCTCAGGTCTATAGACTAACCTGTACACATGTCACCTGGGAACTGCTATCTGATAATAGGTATAATACTAACTAGCATGTTCCCAGCGAGTCCGTCCACTGTACTCATAACCCAATGAGCACCTGTATACATTTTAGGTCAACAAACTGACACCAATGGCTTGTGAGACCGGCCACCGCCCCTCTTCGGGGTCTCGATCAGTATACATTAGTCTACTCTGGAGTATCGATGCCCGGTCTCAAAACTCCCACGACTAGGGACATTTAAGGATGTGCTTATAGACTACCCAGCTCCCACGTATATGATCACCATCATAATGCTGGTAATCAAGCAAGAATCCTATGGGCTCTATCAACATGTAATAGTGATCTGTAAAGCCACCTAATGCTGACATGATGATAAAGACAAACCAGATAGCATACTATCATCTCTAGTAAGACTGTTCTACCGGTATAGGTCCTCCCTCAATCATCATAATCACCTGCCTGTGACTATGATAATTGCCTTGAGGGCACTATAGCCAACAATCCCTTCCCACCAGTAGATATCTCTTAAGTCACGAAAAATCTTTGTGGAACCTGGATGAACACTATAAGCTGACTGATGTTCCTGCTCTAGGATCTCGCATCTCAACCTCCTGGCCTTCCAGTATCTGGTACACATAAACGAGTCCCAAAACATAGCGCACCCTGCTGTCACACATGATCTGCCAATCTGCAGAAGTCTACCTCTGAACTGCGCTCAACAGAGACAAGCTACCTCCGGGCCTACGACTCAAAACATCAGCTACCACATTCGCCTTTCTCGGGTGATAAAGGATCTCACAATTATAATCCTTCACAAGCTCCATCCAATGGTACTACCTCAGATTCAGATCCCGCTGCTGGAAGATGTACTTCAAGCTCTTGTGGTCCGTGAAGATCTTGTAGCGTTACTTAGCACAACAGCAAGGTTTCGGGGGGCATCGCCCTTGCCATTTTCAATTTTTTTCCATGCTAGTTAACCCTTACCCTAGAATCTTAACTAAAGATTTAGACAAAAGCATATGTAAACAACTTTATAACTAAGTGATTGCGGAATACAACCTTTGTAGATCGGTCCTTCACTTAAAATGCTCCAAGTAGTGGTCCCTTCGCTGCGATCAAAGCACTCCCGGACTTTTGAGAGGTTCCACAACGTGAATGGTGCATGCTAGCTTGAAGTCTTCAAAATCCAATATGATCTATTTCGAGGAGACACAAAACTAAGCTATCCCTTCACTAATATGGAACTAGTGAAGCTAACACCCTAAACTATATGGCTAGTATAGAAGAGGATGATGAAGTGTCATGACCCGAAATAGCACGTGACTGGCCCTTGAATCATATGAAGTCTATAGGACCTCATCTAATTCAAGTAAGCCAAAAGCCCAGAAATCTAAAACCATTTTAAATAATAAATAAAGGAAAACTAGTTTTAAAGAAGTGAAGAAAACATGTTTTGAAACAAGGGTTTTTAAATAACATAAGCCGAATATGCATTTTTAAAATCTCATGTATTTTCTGAAAATTTCGGCAGAGTTTTCTTTGTAAATATTGGCCCCAAACGGGGTACAACATGAATAATATATGCAATGATAAAAGGCATCCCCAAGCGGGAGCTAGCTCTTCGTCAATCGACGGTCACAACCACGTAAACAATATAATATACAACGTCGAAGGGCGAGGATCAAAACTCAAAAGGAAACTCAAAATCAACATGAAAACCATAATACTACAACGCGCGACTCTAAGGTCGAAATAATACACAACCGGTTTTCTAAGTCTGAAACAATATACAAGTTTGGTTGATGTCATTACTAGATACAACTGATTAAAATAAATACAAGGATGGTCACGATGCGAGTGAACCCACCTACCAGAGCAATCACCCAGAAATGAAGCAGTGTGCCAGAAAAGCCGCAATGAAACCTGTACGGCAAAACCTGCAAGAACTGTGGCACAACGGGGGTGAGTTGCCACCTCGTGAATTGAAAACATCGCAGAGCAGAAATCGTATGTAAGACATAATCCTAGGTCAATACGATTAGTGATAATAATATCCTCAATATGAATAAGTCTGAAGCATGAAAAGGTGGCCAGGGTAAACATCTATACATAAGTGTAATCCCACATGCTCGTGTCAGTGCCTCAGGTAACAACATATCATAAATATGTGGTATGATCAAGGTAATCAACACGAATCAATGTTAGCTATATCATGAAGTCTATAAGTGTGTGGATATCGTCCAACTGTCTAATCCATGTCTGTATGTAGGTGAATCTCGTCCACGTGTCACCCAATGACATAAAGCATCATGCATGTAAATATCATAAATCATATGCATGAAAGTATGAGGATATAATCAATATGAGTCCCTCGCGACATATCAAAATCATGGAACCTGAGTGTCTAGCATCGACACTCGAAAACATTATGAAACCTGTGCCCAACATCGGTACGTAAATCCTCATATATCGGGCTCCGTCAGTCCGGATCGGCACATATCATCTCTCGACTCCGGTCGGTATCCTCCGGATATCCGGCGGGCCCAAATACTATCACCGGTAGGTACTCGCCACCCTGCCAGGCTCATTGTCTGCTCCATGAAAAACATTTCTCGCCCCGGGGAACCATACCGGGTCCACCATGTACCCGCAATCGGCCTCATCCAGCTCCTCGATTCGGGTTCACATGTCACACATCTCAGAACCGAGAAAACGCATAGTGGACGCACTGAAATATCATATCAAGGGAAACCGGGTTTTTAAAACAATACATATTCTCTTTTGAAATAACCATGGTTCCCAAATCCAGAAATCTCATGAAAACAAATATCTCAATGCGTATAATCATAAGCATGATGTATGCGATATATGAATGAAATGTAAGCATATCAGTATATCAAGCAACATGGAATAATATTATGCACATATCGAGGGAAACCACTCTTTTAAAATGAATCCAGTTTTAAAATATATCTTGCGGTTTCCAAATCTCCAAATCAAGCCAGAATCATCTATGTATGTGCAAATACGTATGTATGCAAGTATGGGTGTACAATATGTGTGTACATAAGTATGTCACGCAAGGGTCATATCCTGATGCAACAATCCTACTGTGTTGTGACATGGCAATTATCGATGATGAAATGTGTGAGCCGGCAAGCAGGTGTACGTGAAACATACGCATCATCGATAATGGTGCTGGTGTCCTAACAGCATGGGTCTAATACAGCAATAAACACATTTACACATGCAATGCAATACGAATAGCATGAATATGCGGAAATCGAATAATCAACGCAATAGTGAAGAATCTACATCAATATGTAAATGTCATACAGTTTTGCCATTTGAAATAACACGAATCGTGGGGTTTAGAAAAAATAAGGGCTACGGTGTTTTTATGAAAAGATGCGTTTTTGAAAATATCCGTAGAATCCCTTTACCTATCTTAAAAATACTCACGATTCGTTGGTTTTGAAATAGGTATGACTTGAGTCTAGTTTAACATCTACTATGTAAACTACAAATCTAGCTAATAAGCTAATCGGAAGGGTATGTAAACCAACTAAATCTGAGTCGATATATATATACATATAATAGTCAGTGATCCTACCTCAATTGTATCATGTACGATACAATATAACATATGACATCCTCGAGTCAAGAGTGCGGATCTATCATCAATAAAGCTCGTACGGTAAATCATCGTACGGCATCCCAAATCTGGGTACGGGTCAATATGACATTTATCTCATCAAATAACCGGTATCTTTATCATCATATCTCATGAACTGGGGTACTGATCTAAATCTAGTACAAACCGATACCATCTATGTAAATATAAATGCGTGTGTAGAACACACGTCCAAAGGCCCGCCAAAATCTCATGTTGTATCCCAAATACGAACCACATCATATCACCGATCTCATGGCACTATGCCTAATCTCATCGACTCATCTCCAAATATCATCCACTATCCTCATCACCCAGGTATAAGTATAACAAGTATTCTTGTGTGTGCGTGTGGGTGTTAACCTATTCTAGGGTTCGCAACTAGGAAACTATACTAGTTTACCTCTAACCCTAATTTAACCATAGTACACCTAATCACATCTAAAATATCCATGTCACGCATAAAGCTATCATATATAATATATATATTATACTAAACATCGAACTGCGGGGGTGCTATACGCCATCCACCCGACTTCCCCCATAGATATAATCTACACACCTTGCATCTTGCGTGTCGGTGTCGGTGTCGCCTTCATCTTCTTCATCATATGAAACCCTCGTGAAGGTACCTACAAAGATAACACAATCGCAAATGCACATTAAAATCACATCGGAAACAAAACGACACGCTAAGGCCTATAGGTTAGAACCTATGGGCTACGCTTTCAAAACAACCAAATAATACAAGATTTCGACGTACAAACGTCAAGTGATCGAATACGACACAAATCTCAAAAATCCAAAAAGCAAAATACGCAAAACGAAACCACGAATCAAAATAGCAACTCTTGTAAATGGTCCCAGATTTTACCCTAGGTCAAATTGGTCAATTTTGCATTTGCCAGGGGTCTAGTTTACAGATGAAGGAACCACAAAACAAACATGAACCCAATTGGACCAGGTCTGGCCGCAATTTGCGGCCAGAAAGATTAAATTTGCGGCCGTAGTGTGGAGTCAGGGGCTGGGGTCTTGGGGTTAGCTTCCTGGGTGCCTGCATGTATCTCTGTGTATGCAAAAAAAAATTCAGAGGCTCCGGGTGTTAGCAGATTTCATAATACACTCACAGAATCCACAATTCTTCCGATATCGGGTTTGTAAATCCGTATTCCGGGGTTCTAGTCTCTGGTTTAGGTCTGAATTCTAGCACTAGAGGGTTTGTGTGGACTCAACTGAGCTCAATTGCACATCACAACTCTCAATTTCCATAAAGCCTAAATAGAATTTTCTAAGTCCACAAAACCACTCAATATCAACATGAAACATGTATGGATGCATAAGGATTTAAAACACTACACTAATGGTGCAGAAATTACCACCCTTGGCAACTCAAGAAAATTCTTGAGCTACCCCATGTGTCCAAAATGCAAGCTTTCTTGGTCCAATGTGTTGCTAGTGAGCTCATGCACAATTTTAGTGAAATGGAGATAGGGTTTTGAGGTTGTTTTGAGGTTGTTTTGATTGTGTTTTGAGGAAGTGAAGAGGGGGAGGGAGAGAAGGATGCAGCAGCAGCAGCAAGGGTGTTTAGGGGGGAAGATGATAAGGGTGAAGGAATGAAGGAGGAAATGCCAAAGTCAATGTTAACCCCTCACCTTTCTCTCTCTCACCCATACCCCATTCTTTATTCTTATTCCTTTTTCATTTCTATTCTTTTCTTCTCTTTCTCATTCTATTAGAAATGAATAGGAAACCCAAATGAAACCATGGTAGAAAAATGCACAAGTGTGGAAAAAGACTTTGTGCATGCTATGTGCCCAAAACACGCTTAATCCGCGATTAGCGATTTTTAATTGCGATTAGCACTAAAATAGTGTCAAATAAGTCATAAAAACTTAAAATTTGCATAATTCACATGAAACACCCGCTTTTAGTAATTTCCCTAATTTTCAAAAAAAATTCCCAATTTATCGGTATTTAATTGTACCGCCTTATTAAAATATTTAATATAATATTATTTAATTATAAAAATTCCCAATAAAAAATATTTTATTTTTCTGAAATGTTACATGAAGTAGGAATTTTTCTCACTATAGAATTTAGTTTCTCATTATATTTCTTTTTCTCTCAAAAACCTAGAGAGCTCTCTCTTTTGAGCTTGAGGAAAGAAGATGAAGAAAATGAAAAATGAGAGAGAGTGACGTTAGAAATGCAACCATGGTTAGTATATGTCATGGCAAACTATTGTCGAGAATAAACCATAGTTAAAGATAATGGTTAGGTCTAAAAATATCTAAGGTAAAACAAAAATGGTGGACTAAGTCAATGGTTATCCATTGCTAGCAACCATGACAAAATCCATTCATTTTTGAATTTCATAAATAATTAAAAACCTTAATATTTTCTTTTATATGGTGTAAGTCTCTTACACCCATGTTGCATATATAACCTAGCATGTCAAAATAATATATATCACATATATATTATTTATGTAACAAAAGAAAACAATACAATAAACATATATCACATATATGTTAAATGTATCAAAAGTGAGAAATAGAAATACTTAAGTGAGCATATATTAGTTAATGTAATTTAATATATCAAATATATAATTATACATTAAATCATTAAATCAACACTTGAATTAATAATACGGTTATATCACACATAACCGACTAATATAAAATGTATCATTTCATCGAATCAACACTTGATCCGATGACCCGGCTATATCACATATAACCAGCCGATATCACATATCGCGAGAATAGAATACGGTATCACATACACGTATTAATCTCGTTCCCGCACATATCATATATGTGCTCCTACTCCTTTTTGCCTGAGCCAGGAAATCTCTGTGTAGGACTCTAAAGACTCGTCAATACGCCGGCAGTAGGTGATGATCATATCAACCAACCACAAGCCGTCAGCGGTCAGCTAAACGTAAAGGCCAACCGGGTATTGAGCGATCAGAAGATCAACAAGAAAGCCTGCTCATACTCCTGTAAGCCTGTGAGTAACACTACCGTACAGTCCGGTCTCTTCATCTGATATGTCACATATCCAGTTTAGGGGTGGTAAACGTCAGACCCCAGTAACCGATAAGTCGTGCCGATGTGAGGCTCATAACAGGTCGAGAAACTACTGATAACACTTACCAGTAGATCTCCAAAGCAGCCCTGGCCAGAGACTTCCAGTTATAGCCAATCGAGCACAGCGCAACATCAACCCCCAATACCGGGAGAGACGAAACCCCTCCTATCGCTCATTGCCTCCATGTGATTCGGGACTGTACCCAAAAGCCACCATTTTGCACGTTCTATTGAACGTGGTAAGGTAGAAATCAAAGCACAGTGGGAATCACACAATACTCTATGACGATCTCGGGTCTACAGAATAACCTGTACCAGTGTCACCAGAGAACTGCTATCTGATGATAGGTATAATACCAACTAGAAGTTCTCGGCGAGTCCGTTCAGTGTACCCAGTCTCCACTGAGCACCCGTATACCTCCTTTGATGTCAAACACCAATGGATGTGGGATCATCCATCGTCCATCATATGGGTCAAGAAGCGTATATGTTGGTCTACTCTGGAGTATCGATGCCTTGTCTCGATTCACCCTCGACTAGGAACAATTATAGGATGTACTTGTGGACTACCCTGGCCCCACTATTATGATATCCATCATAGTCCTAGTTTTCAAGTACACATGCTAAGGGCTTCGTCAACATGTGAGAGCAAGACAGTATCACAATACAAGTGAACATGTTAAGACAAAGAGCAACCAGATAGAATACTATCATGTCGAGCAAGAAAGACCTCTCTATATATGTCCAAGCATCCACTATAATATACATCATATGTACAATAATGGCGTCTATGGCATACACATAACTAACAATCTCGCACTTTTACTAAGGCCAGTTGTTGTAGTATCTCATACCCAACATTCCGAAGAGTCTCTCAAATTGTATCTGGTGTATGGCCTTCGTGAATGGATCCGCTGTGTTGTCCTTCGTGTTAACTCTCCTGACCTCGATCTCCCGACGATCAACTATCTCCCGGATCAGGTGATACCGCCTCAGAATATGCCTGGATCGCTGATGAGACCTGGGTTCCTTGGCCAATGCCATTGCCCTATTGTTATCGCAATACAATAGTATTGGATGATCAATGGACGGAACCACTCCAAGTTCAGTTATGAACTTCTTTATCTAGACAGCCTCTTTGGCTGTATCGTTGGCAGCGATGTATTCAGCCTCCAACGTCGAGTCTGCCACGGTTTCCTTTTTGGAACTCTTCCAACGAACCGCCCATCCATTGAGGGTAAAGACAAATCCCGAGTGCGACTTACAATCTTCCTTAACACTCTGGAAGCTCGAATCGGTAAAGGACTCTATTTGGAGTTGACCGTTACCATACACCAAGAACAACTCTTTAGTTCTTCTCAAGTACTTGAGAATGTTCTTCACAGTTGTCTAGTGACTCTCTCCTTGATCTGCATGATACCTACTCACTACACTTAGTGTGTATGCTACATCGGGTCTGGTACATAGCATCGCGTACATGATAGAGCCAACTGCCTAAGCATAGGGTATCCCTTGCATGTGAGCTCTCTCCAAATCAGTCTTGGGAGACATCTCTTTGGAGAGAGTGAGTCCACAGATCTTAGATAAATTCCCACGCTTGGATTCTTCCATACTAAACCTCTTTAGTATGCTTTCAATGTACCTGGTTTGGGACAATCCTAGTATCCGTTTAGATCTATCTCTATAGATCTTAATTCCCAAGATGTAGGAGGCATCACCTAGATCTTTCATTGAGAATCTTTGTGATAAGAAGAGCTTGACCGAATGCAGCATAGGAATATCATTTCCTATCAAGAGTATGTCATCTACGTACAATACGAGGAAGACAACCTTACTCTCTGTCACCTTCTTGTATATACAAGGTTCATCTACGTTCTTGATGAAGTCAAACTCTTTGACTACTACATCAAAATAGATGTTCCAACTCCGCGATGCTTGCTTTAACCCATAGATGGATTTAAGCATCTTGCACACCTTCCCGCTGCTCCCACTGTCTACGAAGCCCTCTGGTTGAGTCATGTACACGCTCTCTTCTAAATCACCATTTATAATAGCGGTCTTAACATCCATCTGCCAGATTTCGTAGTCATGGTATGCAGCAATGGCAAGTAGGATCTGGATGGACTTAAGCATAGCCACTGGAGAAAAGGTTTCATCATAATCCACACCTGGTCATTGACGAAAACCTTTTGCGACAAGTCTAGCTTTGAATGGCTCAACTTTTCCATCTACACCAAGTTTCTTCTTAAAGATCCATTTGCTCCCAATGGGTTTTACCCCTTCAGGAGCAACTTACAAAGTCCATACTTTGTTGGTGTACATGGATTCCATCTCAGATCGCATTTCATCCAGCCATTTCATAAAGTCCCCACTCGTGATGGCCTGCTCGAAGCTAGTTGGGTCATCATCTTCCATGATGCAATCCTCGCTCCCACCATCAATGAGAAAACCGTAGTATCTCTCAGATGGATGAGGTACCCTACTAGATCGGCGGAGAGGCTGCGGTTCTTTAGGAGCAATCGAATCCTCTGGTTCTACTAAATCTTCGGTTGTAGTTTGTGTAGCCGGAATTTCTTCCAATTCTACCTCGTTGCCACTAATTTCCTTTGCAAGAAATTCCTTTTCTAAAAAGGTGGCATGTCTAGAAACAAACACCTTTTGTTCCTCGCCGTGGTAGAAAAGATATCCATGTGAATGTTTGGGATATCCCACAAACTTGCAAAGAACTGACTGTGCCTTTAGTTTGTCCGGATTTTGCTTTTTGACATAGGCCGGACAACCTCATATCTTAACTCGTTTAAGACATGGTCTCTTCCCACTCCATATCTCATATGGTGTGGTAGGTACAGATTTAGATGGAACTTGATTTAATAGGTATGCTGCTGTCTCAAGTGCATAACCCCAAAAGGAAATAGGCAACTTAGTGGTGCTCATCATAGAGTGCACCATATCTAATAGGGTGCGATTCCTCCGTTCTGATATACCGTTGTGCTGTGGTGTATACGGAGGAGTAACTTGAGAGAGAATCCCATTCTCTTTTAGATAGTCTAGGAACTCATTGCTCAAGTGTTCTTCTCCTCGATCAGATCGTAGGATCTTAATACTTTTACACGTTTGGTTCTCGACTTCGTGCTTATATTCTTTGAATTTCTCAAAAGATTCAAACTTGTGTTTCAACAGGAAAACATGTCCGTATCTTAAGAGATCGCCAGTGAATGTTATGAAGTACGAGGAAACATTCCTGGCATGTGTAGACATGGGACCACATACATCACTATGTATCAGCCCCAAGAGTTCTATAACTCATTCTTCGTGTCTTGTAAACGGAGTTTTGGTCATCTTGCCTTTGAGACATGATTGGCAGGTGTCATAAGATGAAAATTCGAACAGATTCAAATATTCATCCTTATGTAACTTAGCGAGTCATGTCGCATTGATATAACCTAGTCAACAATGCCACAAGAAGGATTCGTTTATTTCTGAACTCTTGCTCTTATGTGTGTTTTGTATGTTAAGAACTATGGTTTGATTTAGAATGTATATGCTATTATTTAACGAGCCTGATCCAATCAACTTTTGATTCAGGAAGATGTTCATAACATCATCCTGTATTACAAAATTATATCCTTCTTTACTTAACAAAGAAACTGATATAAGATTGCATATCAGGTTCGCTATGTAATAGCATTCGTTCAGAACCAATGTATTACCACTTGGTAGTACAAGGTGATATTCGCCAACTGCTTTGGCTAAAACATTTGCACCATTCCCTACTCTTACGGAATGATCACCTATTCCCAGTTCTCTACCTTTCCTTAGCCCATGAAAAATATTTCATATGTGGGATCCTGATCCGGTATCTAATGCCCATGACGTAGAGTGAATTGAGAAACAGTTCTCGATAACTAACACATCCGAAGAAGATGCATCAACATGCTTATTCTCAGTTTAGGCGGCGTGGGAATCCAGATATTCCCCTTTTTCCTGCTCAGTCTTATAACAATTATAAAAAGAACGGAACCAACGTTCCCCTGCTCAGTGTAACAAGCGGGTTCGGTCAATACATCCATATTATTATCTTGATTAAGGCCGGACATGGTCGCTACCTGGAGAGAGAAAGAAGAAAACACTTTACGTATGCTCTTGCAAGATTAGATTGGTTATTATCTTATCTAATCAGGATGGCTCCCACTGTTTTCATCAAATCTTCTTTCAAACCCTAAAAGGTAAGACTAGCCGGGATTAATTACACCTTACAAGTTCGCCAATCTTTCAGCCAAGCCAGTGTTGGTACTTTGAGGGAGGTTCCCCGTTCTTTCCCACCGACCTAATTAAAATAAACCCCGTTTTCCCATAGGCATAACCTCGTTAACACCTTTCTAAACACCTACTTGATCGGCTAATTGTCATGTGTAAAACTCTCCTAGGAGTAACTCTTACTCGCAGTGGGTATCGGTATCCAACTATCTCATAGAAGGTATGCAAGCTCATTGCAAATTTCAACACTTGAAATACCCGATAATCTTTTGCCCTTAACCTCCTATGAACTTGACAAAGGACAACAAACCATAGGATGCTAGTCAAGTTCAACCCGTCATTTCCTGATTGAATTAAACCCACCCGTATGACCCTTGACAAAGGACAACAAGGTCGTACGACTACCCTAATCCAATCGCATCAAATGCATAAGCAGATAAATACTAGTCAGCTACCGCACACTACGTCTTGACAAAGGCCAACAAACGCAGCACGAATACTAAATAGTCTTTATCTGAAATGACGGAGGGCTACGACAGGTTTTTATGAAAACCTTTTGCGTAATGAACTTGATATCGTTGTAGAAACAAGTTATTTTGAAAACGAGTGTTTTTGAGGATTTTACTAGTTTCGCTAAAGAGATCACTCCCCGTGAAGGGATCTCGGCTCTTTTCTTATCGAATAAGGTGCAGGATATTTCACAAATACCATTATGCAAAGCAAGAACTATAGAAGCAATCAAAAACTAAACCGAGTGAGTTGTAGCATCTGCTAGTTTCTCTAAAGAGGTCACTCCCGGTGAAGGGATCTCGGCTCTTTCATTATCGAATAAGGTGCTGGATATTCTACAAGGAATACCGCTATGCAAAGCAAAATCTAGAGCTACAATTTATGAAAATTTGATTCTAAAACATCTTTTAGGTTTCTTTTCTTTCATAAATCTCATTCATGAAGTCCCATCATTTATGCTTCCTAAGCATCACAGAAGAAACGAAAATACAACTTACGCTTATGCCATCCGCATTCGCCACAGTGTCCTGTTATGCACCGTTAGGATACTTAACTAACGGCATAGCGGGGCGGGAGTAGCGCGGGTGTAAAACATAAGCAACGTTTATTATATATCATGTTTCTAATAATAAAGCATTCTTCTCGGCATATAAAAAGATCGCATCACAGAATATCAGCAGCAGAAGATAACATATGAAATATTGGATATAGTAGGAGGTCCATATTTTGTATTTAGACAAAAATAGAAAATACGGATTCCACGGTCGCGATGAATAGCCAAACCCACATCCCTAGACCCCTATGGGAGTGGCAAGCAACCCTACCAATTCTAGAGTTAGGAGACCCAGACTCAACTCCTCGAGATGGTCTCCCACTGGACTCTAGAACCCGGGTACTTGTGCTCCCCTCCTTAGGTCTATCCTAATGTGGAAAAGTAAATAATATACAATAATGGTGACATCATCCTCAACCCGGAAGTGCCCCAATAAAAGAATATTACATACAATGAAATTTACATGAATGAAAATAAAAACTCTCATCTCACATAAAGCCCCCGGCTATTAAAAACACGATGATCCAATATACCATATCACAGCAACACATAACATCACATGTCATCAACGTAAGTAAATATGCGTATCCCAATTGTCGTTGATGTATAGCAACGAAACCATCAATACACCAGATATTACACTTACGGTCGCAGAAAAGAAAATATCAAACTACAACATTACGAATCCATAATCACCTTTGACATCATAAACCCGAAATATCACATACTTCGGATTTCATGCCTAAGTATATGAATTCCACATATTGTATCACATTCTACAAATAGTTAGACGATGTTAAACATTCCGATCGAATCAACGAACACCCAAAATTACCCAAAAAGCTCATCACTTGAGCGTAGTTTAAAAGTATCCATCACATGCCACAGTACCTATGGACCAACCGTAGAAGGGTCAACCCTTGCCTCACCTATGGCGCCGCGGAACTACCGCAAACCCTAAGGTTTAGCGGTGGTTCTTACGGTCATAGAATCGAGTTAGGGTTTTGTTCTTTTAGAGGGTCCATTGAATCACTTGTACGATATTTGAATATTTCAAACTTGGAAAAAATCAAACTCTTGAATAAATTTCCAGCGAGGGTTAAACTGGGTATCTGATATCCGTTCGAACTTTTTAACTCCGTCTAAATAATCCAAAAAACAGTTAGAATTATGACTACGAAACACTCCGAATTGCCTTTATAGTAAATCACCATCTCATGCAAATTTAGCAAAAACAAACAACACCTGAAACACCAAAACCCAGAGACTGAAACAAACAAAAAATTTGAAACCCAGAATTCTTCATGGGGCCGGCCGGCTCGGATTTTCCCCTCATGTGCTCGGCCAAATTCCGAGCAAGTGGGTTCAAATTTCTCTTGTGTTCATGTCTTATCTCATACAACATTCTGCAGTTGTTAAAAAAAATTTTAGAGCACTTTTAAAAATCGACAGAAACTAGTTTTCCGTTTTTCATGTTTCAGAGTCGTTTCGGTTTCCTAATCCGACATAATCCGTCTAAATCTCTAGCTTGGATCTGATACCACTGTAGGGTTACTTAGCACAACAGCAAGGTTTCGGGGGGCATCGCCCATGCCATTTTCAAATTTTTGCCATGCTAGTTAACCCGAACCCTAGAATCTTAACTAAAGACAAAAGCATATGTAAACAACTTTACAACTAAGTGATTACGGAATACAACCTTTGTAGATCGGTCCTTCACTTCAAATTTTACAAGTAGTGGTCCCTTTGCTGCGATCAAAGAACTCTCGGACTCTTGAGAGGCTCCACAAGGTGAATGGTGCATGCTTGCTTGAAGTCTTCAAAATCCAAGATGATCTACTTCCAGGAGACACAAACCCAAGCTATCCCTTCACTAATATGGACCTAGTGAAGCTAACACCCTAAACTATATGGCTAGTGTAGAAGAGGATGATGAAGTAGGAATTTTGCTCACTTTAGAATTTAGTTTCTCACTATATTTCTTTTTCTCTCAAAAACCTAGAGAGCTCTCTCTCTTGAGCTTGAGGAAGAAAATGAAGCAAATAGAAAAATGAGAGAGAGTGAGGTTAGAAATGCAACCATGGTGATTATATGTCATGGCTAACTCTTGTAGAGAATAAACCATAGTTAAAGATAATGGTTAGGTCTAAAAATATCTAAGATAAAACAAAAATGGTGGACTAAGTCAATGGTTATCCATTGCTAGCAACCATGAAAAAATCCATTCATTTTTGAATTTCATAAATAAATAAAAACCTTAATATTATCTTTTATATGGTGTAAGTCTCATACACCCATGTTGCATATATAACCTAGCATGTCACAATAATATATATCATATATATATTATTTATGTAACAAAAGAAAACAATACAGTAAACATATATCACATATATGTTAAATGTATGAAAAGTGAGAAATAGAAATACTTAAGTGAGCATATATTAGTTAATGTAATTTAATATATCAAATATATAATTATACATTAAATCATTAAATCAACACTTGATTTAATAATCTGGCTATATCACACATAACCGACTAATATAAAATGTATCATTTCATCGAATCAATACTTGATCCGATGACCAGGCTATATCACATATAACCATCCGATATCACATATCGCGAGAATAGAATGCGGTATCACATACATGTATTAATCTCATTCCCGCACATATCGTATATGTGATCCAACTCCGTTTTTCCTGAGCCAGGAAACCTCTGTGTAGGACTCTAAAGACTCGTCAATACGCCGGCAGTAGGTGATGATCACATCAAGCACCCACAAGCTGTCAGCGGTCAGCTAAACGTAATGCCCACCCAGGTATTGAGCGATCAGAAGAGCAACAAGAAAGCCTGCTCATACTCCTGTAAAGCCTGTGAGTAACACTACCGTACAGTCCGGTCTCTTCGTCTGTTATGTCGCATATCCAGTCTTGGGGTGGTAAACGTCAGACCCAGTAACCGATAAGTCGTGCCGATGTGAGGCTCATAACGGGTCGAGAAACTACTGATAACACTTACCAATAGATCTCCATAGCAGCCCTTGCCAGGGACTTCCAGTTATAGCCAATCGAGCACAGCGCAACATCAACCCCCAATAACGGGAGACTCCATGTGATTCGGGACTGTACCCAAAAGCCACCGTTTTACACGTTCTCTTGAACGTGGTAAGGTGGAAATCAAAGCATAGTAGGAATCACACCAGACTCTATGACGATCTCTGGTCTACAGACTAACCTGTACCAGTATCACCAGAGAACTGCTATCTGACGATAGGTATAATACCAACAAGGAGTTCTCGGCGAGTCCGTTCAGTGTGCCCAGTCTCCACTGAGCACCCGTATACCTCAATTGATGTCAAACAACAATGGATGTGGGAGCATCCATCGCCCATCATATGGGTCAAGAAGCGTATACGCTCGTCTACTCTGGAGTATCGATGCCCTGTCTCGATACACCCTCGAATAGGAACAATTATAAGATGTACTTGTGGACTACCCTGGCCCCACTAGTATGATCTCCATCATAGTCCTAGTAGTCAAGTACACATCCTAAGGGCTTCGTCAACATGTGAGAGGAAGACAGTATCACAATTCAAGTCAACATGTTAAGACAAAGAGCAACCAGATAGCATACTATCATGTCAAGCAAGAAATCCCTCTCTATATATGTCCAAGCATCCACTATAATATACATCACATGTACAATAATGGCCTCTAGGGCATGAACATAACTAACTGATCTGACACGACTCTCCTTACAAGTAGTGTCTCCAAATCTTAAGCGTAAAGACTACCGCGGCCATCTCAAGATCATGAGTTGGATAGTTCTGCTCGTGCTTCTTCAGCTGCCGAGGAGCATAAGCGATAACTCTATCATGCTGCATCAATACACAACCGAGCCCCACTTGAGAAGCATCACTCTAAACGACATAGCCTTCCTATCCAGAAGGTAAAGGCAGAACTGGTGCAGTCGTCAACCGAGTCTTCAACTGCTGAAAACTCTGCTCGCATGCCTCAGTACAAAGAAAAGTTACCCCCTTCTGGGTCCGTCCAGTCAGCGGTGCAGCAATACTCGAGAAATCCTCCACGAAATGGCGGTAATAACCGGCTGAGCCCAAGAAGCTGCAGACCTCAGTCACAGATACAGGTCTGGGCCAAAGTTGTACGGCCTCGATCTTCTTCGGGTCCTCACGAATACCGTCTCCCGTAACCACATAACCCAAGAAGTCAACACTATCAATCCAGAATGCACACTTCGAGAATTTAACAAACAGTTGGTGCTCTCTTAATGTCTGCAAAGCAATCTTCAAGTGTTGCTCATGCTCCTCTCGACTTCTGGAATAGACCAGAATGTTATCAATAAACACAATAATGAACTGGTCGAGGAACGACCTGAAAATCCGGTTCATCAAATCCATGAACGCTGCTAGGGCATTGGTGAGTCCGAACGACAGCACCAAAAACTCATAATGCCCGTAGCGCGTATGAAAAGCAGTCTTCGAAATGTCATCATTCCGAACCCGCAACTGATGATAACCCGACCTCAAATCAATCTTGGAAAAATATCCCGCACCCTGGAACTGATCAAACAAATCGTAAATGCGAGGTAATGGGTACCTATTCCATACTGTAACTCGGTTCAATCGACGATAATCATTACACAACCTCAAAATGTCGTCCTTCTTTTTGACGAACAAAACAGGAGCTCCCCATGGCGAAACACTCGGACGCACAAGTCCCCTATCAAGCAACTCTTGCAACTGATCCTTAAGCTCTTTAAGCTCCGCCAGGGCCATCTAATAAGGCGGTATAGAATAGGCCCCGCGCCGGGAATCAAATCAATGCAAAACTCGATATCGCGCTCTGGCGGCAATCCAGGTAACTCATCGGGAAATACGTCGGGAAACTCTTTCACAATATGAACCCAGTCCAACGAATCTACTGTGGCTCCGGTATCACGAATAAATGCTAAGAATCCCAGACATCGTCTCCTCAAGAGCCGACTAGCGCAAAGGATGGAAATCAAACCGTGAAAGACGACACTACGGTCCCCCTGCACAACAAGAACTGACTCGCCCGGAAAACAAAACCTGACTGCCTTCTCACGGCAGTCCATAGACGCATAGCAAGTAGCTAACTAGTCCATGCCAAGGAGAACGTCAAAGTCCAACATATCAAGAAGGATCAAGTCGACGGACGAATCTCTATCTCCAATACAAACGGCACACGACCGAATCACATGTCGCGCAATAAAAGTCTCTCCAACATGAGTAGTCACGACAAGCGGCTGATATAGAAAAAACGACTCTCGGCCCAATCTCGGCGCGAAGTGTGTGGAAACATATGAGTGTGTAGATCCCGGATCAAATAAAACGTGTGCATCGAAAGAACATACAGAAAAAGTACCTGTCACCATTGCATTCGACGCCTGCGCGTCGTGATGAGTCAAAGAAAATACTCGAGCCTGCCCTCTACCAGCGACTGGCTGTCTTCCACTTCTGCCACCCGTCCTTTCTGGAAGTGAGTGCCATGACCACGGCCTATCTGAGCATATGTCTGGTGTAGAGCAATAATGGGCGTAGGAGGCAATGCCTTCTGAGGTGCTTCAAGTAGGAAGGTGGCATAAGGAACCGCTGCCTTTGCCCTGGCGCCTCACGGTACAATCCGTGGCGAGGTGATGTGGACTGCCACACCGAAAACACCCAGACGACTACTGCTGACCCTATGGGTAAGAACTAAATAACTGGCCTCGTTCGAAGCCTCAACTACCCCCACGGCCTGAAAGGAATCTGTCGCGGCGTCTATATATCGGTCCTTGGGCTGGTACATCAGTACGAATTCTTTTCGGTCCTGGAACGACCGAAGTCTCGGAAAGACGCTCTAGTACCAGTAGGGCTGCATCCACCGCGGCTGCGTATGTATCAAAATGTTGGGCGTCTATAGAGAGGAACAACTGGGTAATCAGGCATCGCACAAATCTCTTGACCCGCCTCTCTTTAGTATCTACCAAATACATAGCATTTATGGATAGCTGGGTAAACTGAATGTCACACTCCGCCACATTCATATCCGGAGTCTGGCGCAACAAATCAAATCTGTGAGCTCGAGCATTGATTGTTCGATACTTTTTTTTGATTAAAAGAAAAGTAAAGAAAGTAAAGATGAGATGTTTTAGTAGTAATAACCTCAATCAATAACGGTGTCGTGTGTAGCTAGACCTTTAGTGAGTACGGGTCGTCCTCTGGGATCTGAGGAATTCGTAAATTCTTGCTTTAGATTGGTTGAAAGAAATAGTAAAGAAAATAAAGAAAATGGTTCAAGATTTAGTTGAAATAATAGTTTCAAGAAAATTGTTTCAAGATTGAGTTATCAAGAAAATGTTCAAGATCTAATTATCAAGAAAATATGAAAAAGGCTTGTAGGATTCGGTCGGATTTAGTAGCCATGAATGACTAATAAAGATGACTCATCTTATCTATTGATAGTTTAACACTAGATTGATGGCGATGAATGCGGATTAGGGTTTTTTTTTGGAAGAATCTAGGGTTTCTTCACTATCGACCCTTGTCCTTTCATTGATCACATTCATTATCTAGCCCTTCACAAAAATATAATCAATCTTATCTCAAATCGTGGTAAAGATTTCGCGCCCGATAAGGATGATGACGATTTTTTTGCGAAAGTTTGTAAACTTCATAAGACTTAAAAAGAGTATAGAATTTTCTCATCCATTGATCTACCCTAATCCTACGAATCCTATCAAGCGGAGATTTACTCGTGCATCATGAAAATCGAAGAAAGAACAGAGAAAGAATTCATAATGCGGAAATTAAAATAAGGCGAAATTGAAACTAATTATCACCTTTATTATTCAACTTCAAATTACAACTTCTTCAATCTGAGATTACAAGAAGAATTGCTCTCGATCACTCCCTTGAAGAGGTAATTTTTCCGTCGATCTTCACGTCGCTCGATTACCGTGAGTCTTGGACATGTCGTGGATCGTGTGCTCGTCGATGATGATCGGCTTCATGTAAAGGAGTGTTGAATGATGTCGCTCGATGAATTTCTCAATGATTCTTGATATTGAGTTTGATCTTGAGATTTGTTGGATTTGTTAGCTATTTTCTTAATTTGATTTGATCAAGAATTGGGATAAAATTGGGGGGAAAATCTAGAATCCTTGCATGTCAAGCCCTCAGTCCTTTTTATAGCCCCTAATCAAGCTTCCCCAACAAGCTAGGTTGTTATAAAGAAGCTTCCACAACAAGCTAGGTTGTTACAAAGAAGCTTCCACAACAAGCTAGGTTGTTACAAATTATCTTCCAGAGAACACCCGAACCCCAAGTCCCTGACTCGGCCGCGGTTCCGCGGCGACTCGGTCTGACTCGGCCGCGGTTCCGCGGCGGTTTGGTGAGTTCACGGTTCCAAATTTCTGGTGTCTTCTCCTGTTGGTATCTGGGTCTTTAATTGATGTCCGGAATCTTTTTATCACTTCTGTGTCTCTGCCTGTATTTAATTCCTCGATTTCTTGTATTTTGTCGGCAGATTCTTGATTCCCGATATCTGACCTGAGCTTAATCTTGCACAAGATCTCAATGAAGAATGTTAGTTATAGTTGAGATACAAAATATTATGCGTAAAATATTAAACATACAATTTTCTTCATAATGTTGATTATAATGTATAACACATAGTAAATGATATTTTGCAGATGAACTTCTAATATGTGTTATATTTATAACAAACACCTTTAGATTATTAGAAAATGTAATGAAATTGTTATGTTAAAAGTGCGATATTTTCGAATGAACAAATTCCCCCAAACTTGACTTCGATCGTCCCGAGCAAGCTATTTATTCAAGAGAAAGGAGAAAAAGAAAAAAAGAAAAGAAAAACTAACTAGCACACTTTCGTAGGCAACACGATTGCACTGAGCACGTGCAACAAGCCGTTAAACCTTTAGGTGTCTCTACTAGGAGGAGTGTTGTCTCCTGAGGGTTTTCAGCGGATTACACCAACAAAATCCCATAATAAAAGAAAGACGGTGAAAGTTACATTTAAAGATAAGAACTATAAACGAAAGAACTTGAAAATAAGAGTTTCCAACTACACTAGCTTTTCGGTTGTCAAGAGCCCTATCTTAATAGTCATGAAAAGATGTTAGAAATCACACCACCCATTAATAAAACATCGCCTTTAGTCTTCCTCCCTACCTTTCTTCCAAACACCGATCATATACCCCTATGTGTGTGTAAAAGACATCCCTACACTCAGAGAATTCAATTCAAGCTATCATACTCTTGTCAATCTACCTCAGTACTTTTTAGTCGGTGAATATTTTGGATGGAATTGCTCACACATTCTTCATACGACCATTAATACTTCTTGAGCTACTAACCGACCGTTAATACTTCTTGAGCTACTAACCGGCCAATTACTAATGTGCTCACTTATAGGCATAATTAGCAATTTTCTCATCTTACAACACCTAAGGCTTAGCAGTGACTCCCAAACCAGTTGGTCTAAGACACTAGGTGATGAAGCACCCTCGCTATATTTTTTTTATGCTGCCTTGGTGATTACAAAACCAGTGTTCATTTTTTTTCACCATTTTATACTTTTATGATTCATTTTATTTTCTTCATACTTTGGCTTTTAGACAAGAGCATTTTAAGGTATGCCCTACTATCCCGAGTTTCAAGACGTGTGTAAGTGCATATAGTAGGGTATCAATGTTCAAATGTTTGGCCTCAAGAATAGGGACAATGTTTCAAACTTATTTTTATCCTCATATTAGTGACTCCTTCATTTTACTAACCCTTGGGACAACGGCTCATAACTACTTATTACTAGTTTCATTTAAGAAAACATCTAACTTTCTTGTTTTTCTCAAACTCTTCCAATCTTTTAAATGTAATTTTTCACTTTCTAATCTTTCATTATCAAAGAAATAAATTTGTGCTTATGCAAGGTGTAAAGCGAAATAATGCGTAAATAAGCACAAACCTCCCCCAAACCAGTTTACAGCAGTGTCCTCACTGTTGTCATCTTTTAAATCTTAAAAACCTGTAGACTTGGGAGGAAAAGTTATTAACGGGGTACAAGAATAAATGAACGTGAAAACCTCCTCCAAACTTATTTTTGGCTCACAATTTGTGTACAAATTTTATTTTCAAGAGCCAAAATATTTTTCTCCCCCACAAACTTAAGTTAAACATGTAGGGTTACTATGCACTGTCACAAGGGTCTATAAGGTATCAACCATGCCCGATTTAAAATTTAGACGTGCCGAACAACCCAAAGCGAGGATCTTTGCTAGATAATTAGGGTTAAACAGGCAAGTAAACATATTTACAACTAAGAGAGAGGGATTACAACCTTTGTAGTCCGCTCCTTTGCTTCATAAGCTCCGAGTAGTAGTCTCTTTGCCACGATCCATGATCTCCCGGACTCAAGAGAAGCTCCACAACCCAAATGATCCATGCTTGCTTGAAGTCTTCCTTTTCAAAGATGATCTACCATGAAGTTTCTTTAACTCAAGCTCTCACTCACTAATCAACTATTAATGAAGTAAACACCCTAATCTAATTGGCTAGATTAGATGAGGATGATGAAGTAGGATTTATGCTCTCTTTTATTATCAAAATCTCACACTAATCCATCACAAAAGAAAAACCTAGAAAGCTTTTCAAGAGCTCAAGGAAGAAGAAGAAGAAGAATGAATGAATAAACCTTTTGTGATGAATAATGAATTCTTATTATCATTACAATTGCAAACATGGTTAAGTCAAGAAAGACTTAACCATTGTAGAGATTTAACTAGGGTAAAGGGTGTGGGTTGGGTTAGGAAAATATTTCCAAAATATCAACACATAATATCTTTGCAAGAAACAAAACAAAAGCTTCTAGAACCTTCATGAAAAGACTAACCCAAATCAAACCCTAACCATGTTTAACTCCACTAATCATGTTTCATTTGTAATCATAACTTGTTACAATATTATATATGACATATATAATATATTTTTGTAACAAAAGAAAATAATACAATTAATATATATCGCATATATATCAATGTATTATCCGGTGAGAAAATGAATCAATAAAGCGAGCCAATATTAGATAATGTAATGTAATATATCACATATATATTTATACATTAAATTATCGAATCAACACTTGATCCGACAATCCGGTTATATTGCATATAACCGACTAATATATCAATGTACCGATACATCGAATCAACACTTGATCCGATGACCCGGCTGATATCAAACATCGCGAGAATAGAATATGGTATCTCATATCGTATTATTCTCGGTCCCGCACATATCACATATGTGCTCCTACTCCGTTTTGCCTGAGTCAAGAAACCTCTGTGTAGGACTCTAAAGAATCGTCAATACGCCGGCAGTAGGTGATGATCATATCAAACACCCACAAGCTGTAAGCGGTCAGCTAAACGTAACAGCCACCCAGGTATTGAGCGATCAGAAGATCAACAAGCAAGCCTATGCATTCTCCTGTGAATCCAATCAGTAACACTCCCGTACAGTCCGGTCTCTTCGTCTGATATGTCGCATATCTGGTCTAGGGGTGGTAAACGTCAGACCCAGTAACCGATAAGTCGTGTCGATGTGAGGCTCATAACAGGTCGAGAACCTGCTGATAACACTTACCAGTAGTACTCAATATCCGCCCTTGCCAGGGACTTCCAGTTATAGCCAATCGAACACAGCACAACATCAACTCGCTATACCGGGAGAGACGAAACCCCTCCTATCGCTTATTGCCTCCATGCGATTCGGGACAATATCCAAAAGCCACCGTTTTGCACGCCCTCTTGGATGTAGTATGATTGAAACGAATTCTTGATGTGTAGTATGAAAATTGTAAAGAAATCACAACAAAAAATTATTTGACCGCAATCAACTACGGTGTCGGATGTAGATTGTTAGTGAGTGCGGATTGTTCACAAGTAAAGTGTAATAGTTCGTCTTTTGAATTAGAAGAGTCAAAACTTTAAAGAAAACAAAACAAAACAATTCATGATTTATATTTGAAGTTCAAGAATTAGAAAATATAGATCTAATAACAAGAAAAAAATAGAATCAAGAATTGATAGTTTGATGATTTTTCCAAACCAAATCTCAAGAATGGAAATGAGGCTCGTAGGAATCGATCGGATCTATAGATGTGATGCAATCTCAAGATGACGTATTCTTATCCTTCGATGAATTGATACTAGATCGATGATGATCGACAAGAATTAGGGATTTCTAGTGAAACTAGGGTTTCATCTTATCCCTTGTTCTTTCGTCGATATCATTCACATTCTAGCCTCTAGTAAATTCAAGAAACGATCGTAGATCCCTAATTTCGAGCGATAACAATCAAGAAAGTATCGCAACGAAACTAGGTTGTCGATTCTTGAACTTGGTAGGGTTTACAAAACTCGTAGGACTTAAAAATCGTATTAAGATTTGTTACATCATCTTTCTATTGATCGTCTCGACTCCTTAACGAGCGGAGTTTTACTCAAACATCACAACAAGAACAACAATTACAAATTGAGATCTAATCATGATGCAAGAATTAAAAGAAAGCAAGATTTCAAGAATTTCACCTTTTATTTATATCAACAATTTCGTTACATTCGCTCAAGAACTACAAGAGGAAGAACTCGATCGTCGATTTGTCTTCTTTCGTCTCCATGAGTCGCGGATCGGCTTGGATCACTTGCCCGATTGAAGATCGGCTCGGCTCCTAAAAGGTTGAAGGCTTCTCGCTTGATTGTTACTCAAGATCTTGAATTTGGAGTGGAATTCGGGTTAGGGTTTCGTACAAGCCTTGTCACTATACTTGTGGAAGAAGATGATGTAAGAGGGAAAGAATGAACTAATGAACTAAAGAACTAACTAATGATTGATTACCTAAAGATTGATTAGCGATTGATTAGCCTTTAACCCTAGGTCTAGGTTCCTATTTATAGACATCTAAACCCTAGATCTTGGATATCAAATTCTAAGTTTCCCTCCAAAAGTTTGTTGAGGAAATTTGAATTTCCTTCCAAAAGTTAGTTAGAGGAGAAGCTTCTAGATGTGATTAGTTAGGAGGGAGCTTCTAGATGTGATTAGTTAGGAGGGAGCTTCTAGAAGAGGTTAGTTAGGAGCTTAATTAGGATTAGCCTTGCTTAATGATCTTTGCTGATCTGGCAGTAGCTTCGTGAGAATTCTGGAATTTGACATATCAGAAAGGAATGTGGGACCAGAGCTGAGAATTTTGCACTAAAAATGAAGCGATGACGTGGCAGAAGAGCCGCGGTTCCGCGGCATAAGCTGGCTCCCCCCGCGGTTCCGCGGCTCTTTAGGGGCTTCATGGATTGAAACTTCAATGGTAATTCTTGGGTTGTCTTATAGGCCTTTATCTGATATGTTGAATTTGTTGGAGATAGTGCCCTCAGAGTCAATTATTGGATCACAGGCACGTGATTGCAATGATTGAGGGAGGACCTATCCCGGTAGGACAGTCTTACTCGAGATGATAGTATGCTATCTGGTTTACCTTTATCATCGTATACTGCTTCAGGTGACCTTACAGGTCACTATTACACGCTGATAGAGCCTCTAGGATTCTTGCTTGACTGCCGGCAGTATGATGGCGATCATATACGTGAGAGCTGGTGGTCCATAAGCACATCCTTAAAAGGTCTCTAGTCGTGGGAGTTTCGAGACAGGTCATCGATTCTCCAGAGTAGACTAGTGTATACCCCGACGAGGGGCGGTGGCCGGTCTCATAAACCACTGGTGTCAGTTGGTTCACCTAAGATGTATACAGGTGCTCATTGGGTTATGAGTACACCGGACAGGACTCGCCGGGAACATGCTAGTTGGTCTTATACCTGATGTCAGATAGCAGTTCCCTGGTGACATGTGTACAGGTTAGTTCATCGACCTGAGATCGTCATTTGTCTCGTGTGAGTTCCCACTGTGCTTTGATTACTACCCTACCACAGCTCAAAGGAGTCGTGCAAACAGGTTTTAGTTGGGTACAGTCCCGAGCCACATGGAGGCAGTGAGCGGATCTGCAGGGGTTCGTCTCTCCCGGTATTGGGGGTGAGGTCGCGCTGTGTCTAGGAGAGCCATTACGCAAAGCCCTCGGCCGAGGCAGGAGATTTACTGGTAGGTATTCCAGTAGTATCTCAGGGCGTTCTGGGCTACACTCCGACACGACTTATACCGCTTTTGGGGGTCTGACTTTTACCAACCCCTAGGCCCGACATGCGATGCTCATAGACGAACGGACCGGACTATACGGATATTGTCACTGACAGGCTCAGTAGGGTGTCAGGATGAGTTCGCTCATCGATGTCCCTTTTGGTCAATAGCTGGTGGCCCGTCACGTATTGGCTAATACCTCTGACGTGCTAGTGGTTAAATCCACAGCCATAGTATTGACGAGTCTTTAGAGTCCACCACACTTTCAGTTACTCAAGCTTTCGGGCGAAACGCTGTAGTGGCCGTATGGAGATATGGCAGGGTCCGATCAGATACATGCGGTATTGCACGGATCAGGATCGGACAGTTTTGTACTAGTGGCCGTATAGTTATATGGCAGGGTTCGATCTGATACGTGCGGTATTGCACGGATCAGGATCGAACGGATATTACTAGCCGGCTTTGGTTTAAGCCGGATCCTAGTTTAGTACAGTGTAGATTTTGTCTCATTGCATTTGTATCCGGTAGGAATACAGATGCGGGTGTGTATGCACAGTATCGGGGTTTTCCTGTAATTTATTACTGGACCAGTTTTCTGGAGTTGCCAGTTTGCATTCCGTTCCGGCCGGTTTTCCTTTGTTCTTTCCCGGCCGGACTTTTCGGATGGAGGGTGTTATTTGCAAATAACATATTGTGGACGGTTTATTTGTGAGATGAGAAATTATGATAGCATCTTTAGATTCCCTTTCCATCTTTTCTTTTCATGCATCATTACTTGTATTTATGAGATGAGATTGATTTGTGTTTAGATGTGAAGCTTGCTTTTGTGGATATGGTCACCATATGCTTTTACTACACTCACCCCTTTGTTAAATTCCTCCTTGTAATGGCCGGCCACATCTTGGAGTGAAAATGAGAGGAATTCATTTATGATGAGGGAATTATCTATGTCTCATTTGCATGCTTGCCACAAAAAGAAATCCTTCTCCTCTTCATGAGTTCATATTGATTCCTCCATCAAGGCAACATAACCCCAAAGAGACAAGCATCATCTACACTACATTCTACAGCACATCTTGGGCACGTCGACTTGCCGGCTTCGTGCCCGAGTTGCCTCGGCATTGAGGTGGGAGCCCGTAAAAGATACAGACGATGTGGTGCCCTTCCGGCAAGGAGGCGACGACCGGAGTTTCCGCGGGAGATCGGGACGATGACGAGAAGACCGGAGGACTCGGATCACTCGGTATATCTCTCACCCTTTCTCTTGATAGCTAGTGTTGGTTAATGCTTACGATCCGGGTATATTGTCCGCGGTAGCGCCAGTTTAAAGTTAAGAAAATTTTGATTCCGCATTTTGGCCTCGGATAGACGGCCGGGGCGCTGCCGTGGCGCAACATGGTATCAGAGCCACGCCATTAACCTTGTCTAGCTTTGTTTGATGTGTTTTTGCATTTCCGATCGACCAAAATTCCAAAATCTACATTTTTGTTCACATCAGTTTTCTGTTGAAAATTTTTGGTGTCTAAAAATTTTTCAGGTTGTAAAAAACTAATGTAATGGAAATTCTAAGACATATGTAAAAATTCGACACATTCAGTCGATCACTGTAGCGCGGAACCGGGGCCAAACCCCTCCTTGGGCCGCGGTTCCGCCGCACATTGGTGTCTTCACTGTGTCCAATTTTTCCAGTGGGCTTGTGGGCTAATTTTAGGGGTTTTGGGATATTAAATTTGGGCCCAGATTTTCTGTGACTGCTACAGTATTGCTTGGGGGCCCACTTGTTAATTGTTTGATCGATCGGATATTTTAAACACATTATTTCACAGTATTTACATTATATCTGCGACCGTGAATGTCACTTGATCGGTAAATCCCGTCTAACTGATATAGCCCGGTTAGACGGATTTGCGAACGTGACTTTCACGTTGATGTTCTATGTTTATGCTGTGTTGTTGCGGATCGGTCGTGGGGGATAGCCTGGATGCAATGCTAGTACTGTTTTGTTGTATTATGTACATTTGATATTGCGGGGCGAGCGTCCGACATGTGGACTGCCGTCACTGCCTGTTTGTATTATTCTTTTGGGGCACGACCTGGTTGCGGTCGATGTACCCGTTGTATGTATATTTTACTTTCTGTACTAGGATTACCCCGCGGAGGCGTGCACGGATAGCCGGGTTGTAGAGGGCAACGGGCCTGCATCTCATGGCATTGAGACGGAGGGGGCTTCACTTTAGGATTGGCAGGCTATTCGCCGCACTCGTAGGGGGTACAGGTTGACCCAGGAGGGGTGCCCAAGTTACCGGATTCCATGAAGTGCTGGGTGGTCCATTCACGGTGCTGAAGGGGGCTGCCTCGCTTCAGGTTTTGGCGGGTGACTTGCCGCGCCCGTAGGGGTCTAGGATTTCATTGCACAGGCTATCCACACGACCAGGGGAACGTCGGGTTTCAGCAGCGGCTCTGTGAAACCCGGGGATTCCAGATATCTGTATTGTTCTGTGATGCTGTACTTTTCTGTGATGTTGCATTCTTATCACGCCTTGAGCGAATATAATATATTGGTATATATATTAGTAGATGTTGTATATGTTTTGCATCCGCGCTAGTCCAGTCCCCGCTCTGTCATTAGTTAGCTAACCTAACGGGTAATGACGGGACCCAGTGGCGAATGCGGATGGCATATACGTACATCAGTATATTTTCGTTCTTTGTGGTGTGATCAATTGATGGGACTGCATTGATTCGGATCAATGCAAGCTAAACAAACCTATTCTGATGTTGTTGGAACATTTTTCAAAAAGCTGTTATTGCAAAGACGTTCACTTTTGTTTTGCATAGTGGTATTCATTTGGAATATCCTGCTCCTCAGTCGACGAGGCAAGGGCCGAGATCCCTTCACCGGGAGTGACCCCTTGGACAGAAGTTTGCGTCAGGGCATTAACTTCACTATAGCCGATTACTTTTGCTTTGCATCGTGGTATTCAGTTGGAATATCCTGCACCTCATTCTACGGGGAAAGAGCCGAGATCCCTTCACCGGAGTGACCTCTTTACTAAAGGTTTTCGTCACTATATTTTCTAAAAAGTTATCCAGTTCCTTCAACGATATCAAGTTCATTACGTTAAAGGTTTTTCGCCAAAAACCATTCGTAGCCCTCCGTCATTTCAGATTAGTATTACTTAGTATTCGTGCTGCGTATGTCGTGCTTAGCCGAGGCGTAGTGTTCGGTAGTTATGTAGTGCTTTTCTGTTGCATGGATATGAGATTGGTTAGGACAGTCGTGCGGTCATTTTGGCTCAGTCAAGGATTCGTGCGGGTGGGTCTAATGCAATCAAGATAATGACGGGTTGAACTTGACTAGGATCTTTTGATATGTTGGCTCAGTCAAGGTCACTTGGGTCCTATGGGTAAAAATCACATCGGGAGTTTCAAAAGAACTGAAACTTGCCAGGCATGCGCATACCTTCTGGAGTGTGGTGACTTGAGTGGATTCCGTCAAGTTATCATGCGAAGATAGTTGGATCCCGATTCCCACTGATGAGTTGGTTTACTCCTCGGGTGATCCCGACTAATTCTTCTTTCAGGTTTGGAGGAGAATTTGAGGTTACAGTGGGAGGTTTCCAGATTAGACAAAGTAATAACCATTCTGATCTAGGTTAGAGTGCACGCTGAGTGTTTCTTTTCTCTCTCTCTTTGGCAGCGACCATTGACCCGACCCTGGACTATGACTCAGTGACCAAGTTGACCGAACCTTCTTAACACAGGCTTTTGGATTGTCAGAGTTGTAGACCTCATTGCCACTCCTACTTTTACCCTTTTCTCCAGGACACCCCGTATTACTACGAACGTCCACTTCCATTGGACAAAACCATCGTATGGTTATATACGAACTCGAAGGACTTCGAGGATGGTTTCTGGTTCTGGAGAAAACGAATAGGATTATTCAGTTGTCTTTTCTTTTCACCTTCTCTCATTGCGAGTACTCCTTGGTTTAGGAGATAGCACACCTATTACGCAAATTGGATAGTCTTCTTCCAAACCTTAGGCTGGTGCCGACCAGTAGGGAATGAAGAAAACCAATTAGCCTAAACGGTGTGCAGAAGGTATTAAGATTAAGACAAAGCAAGGGATTAGTAAGAGGGCAAAGTAAATTGCGACTGCTATTCACAACCGAACCAAGTATTTCTTCGCCAATCCTAAATCACCTTTGTATTTCTCCAGGACACTCCGTATCACTACGAAGATCCACAGTTTATTTGGATACTCCATCGTATGGTTATATACGAACTCGAAAGGAACTTGTTCCAGTTCGGGGATGGATTCTGGTTCAGGAAAAATAGGAATAAGGTTTATTTGGTTGTCTTTTATCTTCACCTTCTCTCGCTTTGCGAGTGCTCCTAGGATTAGGACTGTACACCTTTTATGCTTATTGGATAGTCTTCTTCCAAACCATAGGCTGGTGCCGAACGGTAGGAAAGGAAGAAAACCATTTGGCCTAAAGGGGTGTGCAGACGGTACTGACTAAAGACATATAAAGGGATTTGGACAGATGGCAAAGAGATATACGGTTACAGTTGTGAATCTGGATAATGGAAGAGGCATTACTAAGAATACCGGAATACCCCACCGAAACATTTCAATGTTTCAGTTTCACTGTGTAATGTTAAAAGAAAACTGATTTCCCGATTAGATACTTACTCCAGGGTATGTATTTACCAGGTATGATTCTCACATCTGTCTGGTTTTACAGATGATGAGTGGGAGTAAGTTATTGGGAATAGGGTGATCATCCTCATTATATCGGGATTCGTTGTAATCGGTGATATTTGAGGAGATCATCTGGGCTGTTTGCCGGTCGGCAAATATTTGGTTTTGAATATCCGCTGTTGTGCACCAATTTCAAATTGATATATCTGTACGTCTATTTTCATAGAGTGAGATATACCTTTTGATATTATGTCGATGACATTTACCTATATCAGTGGATGGTTAGGTAAGGAGCATCAAACAGCGGTGTAATTCTTCTTAACCATAAGTACAGTTTTCAACCTACGACGCACAGTGAAAGAGTTGTTAGACTCAGCGGACTTATACAGAGTATTGTATATTGTCCAGTGTCCATTAGGACAGAGGGGTTGGTCCTCATACTATATTCTGTTTACTTTTAACTTCTCTAGTTCTTAGACATGTGTTTCGTAGGAACACAGGGTCTAAGTTTTGAGGAGTTATAGGTATTTGAATAGAGTAGAGAACCAGGTGTAGCAAGTATCGGGATTCATCAAAGTGATCGAAGATGTAGATACTTGTGTATGGTGTTCAGTTGATAGTAATGATTAAGAGAACTAGCTTCTCTTTCAGGTTACTCATAATTGGAAACATTCCTAAGTTGAGTAACGCTGATCGGCCTCCTTCCATTTAGTTGACATGCACTGGTGACAGTTGCATGATTTGAATCTGGTTCAATTAAATCAGTGCCTCTGTTTCTATATTGGATATAGAATAGTTCATATCTTGACATTGTTAAGGTACGAGGAGTTGTCCGGCTTATGCTTAAAACCAGACACTGGACAACTCAAGGCACGTTTCTGTAATGGCTGTTTGCGGGTTGACCCAGGCTATGACGAGGATTGACTTTCTACCATCTGGAAGATCAATAGAGATATTGTTCTTGACTCGCCACATTTTTAAAAGAAATGGATTTTTAGAAAACAGTAGTGGGAGTATGGTAGAACTGGAAGTGATTCCAGAACCGCAAACGATTACTGAAGATTTGATAAGGAACTTAAAGATTCAATCTGGTTTGACATTCCATTGGCCACTCCGCAGATACAGTGGGTAACTTCAGGCACCCGAGAGGTACTCCGGTAGCCTCAAAGACGGTGACAGGGAAGTTCTTGTTTACCCACACTTGTCATTGCTGTTGTTCTAGGCTGCGAGACCCGGCAGGAGGATGAGTATAGCGTCGTTCTGAACTAGCTTCAGATGTGTACGTGTATATGACTCTGCCAGAGGGTTGTCGTAGTCAGTGGGAGCAGCGGAAGCATTGGTGGACATCAGGCTTATATCTATTTATAGACTAAAGCAGATATAGCGGAGATAGATCATCAATTTCTGATGTGACAGTCATAGGTTTGACTTCATCAGAATAGGGGATGGATCAGTTGAGAAGGTAGTAGGGTGTGATGTCATGGTATTTGGATGACATACACAGAGTAGGAAGTGATATTCCTATACTACGATCGGTTATACTTTGGTTGTCACACAGTAGTTTCTCCATACAGGACTTGGATATTATATCAGACATTCTGGTTACTAGATCTATAGTTTTAGATCTAGATTTGGGTAGTTTCCCAATCTGGGTACTTTGACAACATTCTAAGAGTATTTAGAATAGACGACTCCTGGCACGGTAGTGTACCTGCAGGTGATGGAGTCACCCTCTCTAAAGGTGTCTTATAGACTAAAGTAGAGAGGGATGTGCATGATTGGCAGATCACTTACTTAGGCAATTGAGTCAATCATGAGATGTCAAGTACCATACCAGATGTTGTTCTTGCAGTAGGTGCAATAAGTTGACATTGATCCAATCCTGGAGAAACAGTCGGAAGCAGTTTTAGAACATAAGTGGATGTTCTAGGGATATGATAACGACAGCCTCATTTGGGAGAGAGTTATCATTCCAGGCTTGCAATGTGACATGGACGACAAGGAGGTTGTCAGAGTTATAGTTTTCCTTCTGACGAGGGGAAGTATTTTGGACAGGTGGTCCAAGGCAAAACTGAGGGTGGTATGGCGCAGGATACTGATTAAGTTCAGTTGACGATACAGTCTAAGAAGTTTGGATTTGGAGTTCATTTATGAGCTAGGTCCCATCAGACATCCAGACATTCTAAGACAGGTATTGCTCATTTCGGGAGATGGCTTTCTCCGCGAACTTGAGATATATAGAGACATAGAAAGAAACATCACAGCGGATCCACTCACTGAGGCTATTCCTCGAACGCAATAGTTTCGCAAACGAGCTTTGTGAGACTGACTAGTAGAGGAGTTGGGTGTTCGGTATCACACGGGCTGTGAGTATGCGGCATCGCAATAATTAGCCTTGAGTGCAAGTGGGAGATTGTAGGAGATAGTGCCCTCAGAGTCAATTATTGGATCACAGGCACGTGATTGCAATGATTGAGGGAGGACCTATCCCGGTAGGACAGTCTTACTCGAGATGATAGTATGCTATTTGGTTTACCTTTATCATCGTATACTGCTTCAGGTGACCTTACAGGTCACTGTTACACGCTGATAGTGCCCCTAGGATTCTTGCTTGACTGCCGGCAGTATGATGGCGATCATATACGTGAGAGCTGGTGGTCCATAAGCACATCCTAAAAAGGTCCCTAATCATGGGAGTTTCGAGACAGGGCATCGATTCTCCAGAGTAGACTAGTGTATACAGTCGAGACCCCGACGAGGGGCGGTGGCCGGTCTCATAAGCCACTGGTGTCAGTTGGTTCACCTAAGATGTATACAGGTGCTCATTGGGTTATGAGTACACCGGACAGGACTCGCCGGGAACATGCTAGTTGGTCTTATACCTGACGTCAGATAGCAGTTCCCTGGTGACATGTGTACAGGTTAGTTCATCGACCTGAGATCGTCATTTGTCTCGTGTGAGTTCCCACTGTGCTTTGATTACTACCCTACCACGGCTCAAAGGAGTCGTGCAAACAGGTTTTAGTTGGGTACAGTCCCGAGACACATGGAGGCAGTGAGCGGATCTTCAGGGGTTCGTCTCTCCCGGTATTGTGGGGGTGAGGTCGCGCTGTGTCTAGGAGAGCCATTACGCAAAGCCCTCGGCCGAGGCAGGAGATTTACTGGTAGGTATTCTAGTAGTATCTCAGGGCGTTCTGGGCTACACTCCGACACGACTTGTACCGCTTTTGGGGGTCTGACTTTTACCAACCCCCTAGGCCCGACATGCGATGCTCATAGACGAACGGACCGGACTGTACGGATATTGTCACTGACAGGCTCAGTAGGGTGTCAGGATGAGTTCGCTCATCGACGTCCCTTTTGGTCAATAGCTGGTGGCCCGTCACGTATTGGCTAATACCTCTGACGTGCTAGTGGTTAAATCCACAGCCATAGTATTGACGAGTCTTTAGAGTCCACCACACTTTCAGTTACTCAAGCTTTCGGGAGAAACGCTGTAGAGGCCGTATGGAGATATGGCAGGGTCCGATCAGATACGTGCGGTATTGCACGGATCAGGATCGGACAGTTTTGTACTAGTGGCCGTATAGTTATATGGCAGGGTTCGATCTGATACGTGCGGTATTGCACGGATCAGGATCGAACGGATATTACTAGCCGGCTTTGGTTTAAGCCGGATCCTAGTTTAGTACAGTGTAGATTTTGTCTCATTGCATTTGTATCCGGTAGGAATACAGATGCGGGTGTGTATGCACAGTATCGGGGTTTTCCTGTAATTTATTACGGGACCAGTTTTCTGGAGTTGCCAGTTTGCATTCCGTTCCAACCGGTTTTCCTTTGTTCTTTCCCGGCCGGACTTTTCGGATGGAGGGTGTTATTTGCAAGTTTGCAAATAACATATTGTGGACGGTTTATTTGTGAGATGAGAAATTATGATAGCATCTTTAGATTCCCTTTCCATCTTTTCTTTTCATGCATCATTACTTGTATTTATGAGATGAGATTGATTTGTGTTTAGATGTGAAGCTTGCTTTTGTGGATATGGTCACCATATGCTTTTACTACACTCACCCCTTTGTTAAATTCCTCCTTGTAATGGCCGGCCACATCTTGGAGTGAAAATGAGAGGAATTCATTTTTGATGAGGGAATTATCTATGTCTCATTTGCATGCTTGCCACAAAAAGAAATCCTTCTCCTCTTCATGAGTTCATATTGATTCCTCCATCAAGGCAACATAACCCCAAAGAGACAAGCATCATCTACACTACATTCTACAGCACATCTTGGGCACGTCGACTTGCCGGCTTCGTGCCCGAGTTGCCTCGGCATTGAGGTGGGAGCCCGTAAAAGATACAGACGATGTAGTGCCCTTCCGGCAAGGAGGCGACGACCGGAGTTTCCGTGGGAGATCGGGACGATGACGAGAAGACCGGAGGACTCGGATCACTCGGTATATCTCTCACCCTTTCTCTTGATAGCTAGTGTTGGTTAATGGTTACGATCCGGGTATATTGTCCGCGGTAGCGCCAGTTTAAAGTTAAGAAAATTTTGATTCCGCATTTTGGCCTCGGATAGACGGCCGGGGCGCTGCCGTGGCGCAACAGAATTGTATTTCTCCCTTTGGATTGCTACCATATCTGAAATCATGGAGTTGGTGTATTTTTGATCAGCTTCTTTTGACTTTGCTCCTGTAATTTCCTGCACAAATCTCGATACAAGTGTTGCGCAAATACAGAGATGAATGCGCTGCCATGAAATGCGGTCAATTTCCCTTAAAGTGCCGGTTTAAAAGTTTAACACATGCAATCTGTTATTTAACGACTGATTTGCTAATATGTGAAATATGAATACCGTACACTTCTAAATGAGTGCAAATGATAAGGAATTTGCCGTGTTAAAAGTGCAATATTTTCGACTGATCAAATACCCCCAAACTTATTTTCGATCGTCTCGAGCGAACTGTTTTATTAAAAAGAGAAGGAGAAAATAAAGAAAGAGAAAAACTAACTAGCACACTTTTGTAGGCAACACGATTGCACTGAGCATGTGCAACAAGCCTTTAAACCTCTAGGTGTCCCTAGTAGGAGGAGTGTTGTCTCCTCAGGGTTTTCAGCGGATTGCACCTACAAAATCCAATAATAAAAGAAAGATCATGAATATTACATTTAAAGACAAGAATTGTAAAAGAAAGACTTTGAAAATTTGGGTTTCCAACTAAGCTAGCTTTTCGGTTGTCATGAGCCCTATCTTAATGGTCATGAAAAGATGTCAGAAATCACGTCCTCCCTCAATAAAACATCGTCTTATTCTTCATTCCTATCTTTCTTCCAAACATCGATCATATAACCCTGCGTGTGTGTAAAGGACATCCCTACACCCGGAGAATTCAATTCAAGCTATCATACTCCTGCCCATCAGCCTCAGTACTTTTTAATTAATGAATATTTAGATGAGATTGCTCACACACTTTCATGCGACCGTTAATACTTCTTGAGGTACTAACCGACCGATTACTCCTGTGCTTGCTTACTTGGTGTATTTTCCTCGTCTTGCACCATCTAAGGCTTAGCAGTGACTCCCAGACCAATTGGCCTTAGGGCACTAGGTGAAGAGGCACCCTCGCTATATATTTTTTTTATTGCCCTTGGTGATAACAAAACCAGTGTCCATTTTTCTCACCACTTTATATTTTCTTCATTTCATTTTTTTTATTTCCTTCATACTTTTGGCTTTAAGACAAGAGCATTTCAAGGTATCCTCTACTATCCCAGGCTTTAAGACGTGTGTAAGTGCGAATAGCAGGGTAGCAACGTTCAAAATGTTTGGGTTTCAGAATAGAAACTATTTTTCAGACTTATTTTTATCCTCAGACTAGTGACGTCTTTAATCTTACTAACCCTTGGGACAACGGCTCATAACTACTTATTACTAGTTCGTATAAGAAAACTTCTAATTTTCTTGGTTTTCTTAAATTTTTCTAATCTCATGGATGTAATTTTTTTTCACTATCTAAACTTTTATCATCTTATTTATGTACAAAAATTATTTTTTATAATTTTGAAAATTTTTAAATTTTTATAGGTTTTCGAAAAAATTGTTTTGTGCTTATGCAAAGTGATATGCAAATGATGCGAAAATAAGCACAAACCTCCCCCAAACTTGTTTTCAACAGTGTCCTCACTGTTGCCATCTGCTAAATCTCGAAAAACCTGTAAGCTTGGGAGGAATTTATTATTGGGGGCAAAATATTTAAGTGAAGACCCTCCCCCAAACTTATTTTTGGCTCATCATTTTGTAAAAATTTTCTTTTCAAGAGCCATAAAATAAATGCCCCCCCAAACTTGAATTATGCAATGTTAATCTTTGAAAATCACATGAGGGGGTCAAAAAATCAGTGGTCGATGCCAAGCTTTGCAAAGACCGAATGTTAACACCAACCATTCAAAAATTTTATCAATGCAGTGCTCAGGTTGGTGGAAGAAGAAGTGGGGAAATGTTAAGTGGTGGAAAAGAATGTGTGTGCGTCTCATTTTGGAGAGACGATGCAGTGATTGTGATGGATTACTCGCATTCTTCTTACAAGTCAGAAGAAGGGGTGGAGGTTCAATTTCATTGGTTGGGATATGATTCATCTCAACACCCGTGTCATTTAAAAATGCGAGTTCATCAGCGAAGATTTCCTCAAAAGTTCCATCAATACCCCGATGATTAATGTCATCATAAAGTGCGGGGTGATCTTCAGACTCTAAGAATGGTTCATAATCAGTGTTAGTTGTTGACCCAGACATCTCGGTGGAAGAGTCCGTATGTGTATGATACATAGTTGGGTCAAACAATAACGTATGAAAAGAGTCAAGATCGATATCAGGAGGATCATCAAATTCGCTGCTGTCGACATCCATTAAGTCGACAGAACATACCTGAGCAGTAGGTTCGGAGGGTACACTTCCCAACTTGTAAATGTTCAGCTCAATTGACCTATTCGCGAAGGATAGGGTCATAGAACCGTTACGACAGTTGATTATTGCATTGGAAGTGGCCAAAAAGGGGCGACCTAAAATCACCGGAATTTGGTTTCGTGGGTTCGCTACAGGCTGTGTATCAATTACAATAAAGTCTACAGGGAATATGAATTCCCCGATTTTTATTAACACATCCTCCAGTTCACCCCTAGGTTTGGTGATTGATCGGTCAGCCATCTGGAGAGTGCAATTGGTTGGCTTCAACTCTCCGATTCCTAATTGCTCATAAACTGAATATGGAAGCAAGTTAACACTAGCGCCAAGGTCTAGTAGAGCACGGTTGATGTGTTTTTCCCCAATAGAAACGGAAATAGTAGGATATCCTGGATCCTTACGTTTCCTCGGTAATTGTTGGGGGAAAGCCGTGTCTATTATTTTTTCCATGAAACTCTTCTTGGGCACCTGAGTCTTCCTCTTCCTAGTGCACAAGTTCTTAAGAGTTTTCGCATAGGACGGAACTTGTTGGATGGCATCTAGGAGAGGGATGTTGGTGTTAACTTGCTTAAAAATGTTCATAATCTTCTCCATATGTGGACTTGGTGTGTTAGACCTTAACCGATTAGGATAAGGTGCTTTAGCAATAAGCGCTGGGTCCATCATAGGAGAAGGAAGTGTGTGTTGAATCGATCCCAGAATAGAAGTGGGGATCGTCCGTGGAGGGGTAAAAGAGGTGGGCTGAAGTGGCGAGCCTTTTTGGAAACGAAGAATAGGCTCGTGAGAAGGTGGTGGGGTAGAAGAACTGGGGTCAGAATTAGAAGTGTGTGTGTGAGGGAAGGTCTCAGCCGGGGTGCTATTGAATGATTTATCAGTATCATCAAACTCTTCCCCAAGGTGATGGTCAAGCACTCTTCCAGATCTCAACGTAAGTGCATCCACATGATGTGAATAGCCAGGATTGGGTAAGGGTTGAGCTGGAAGTTTCCCTTTCTCTCTTGCACTCATTTCGGCTTTTAGTTGTGCAATTTGTGCTTCCATCGATTTCATATTCTCATTTTGAGAGACAATGATCTTCATCACATTCTCGACGGAAGATTGCAAACTTGACGTCCCTTGGATGGATTGTTTCATGAAAGTATCCAAGGTTTGTGCTAGTGCAGAGGTATTATCTGTACCGGTCAATTGCAAAGGACTAGACGGTGCAAAAGTGTTGGCCGGATTTTGAAAGTTTTGTGCTTGGAAGGGGTGCTGACTCAATTGAAGTTGTGGGTGATGTTGTGGTGGAGGGACCCTTTGGAAATGATTCGTGTTTGGAACCGTGTTTTGAGATTGTGATTGGTTCCTGGCAAAATTAGGGTGATTCCTCCAACCTTGATCATATGTGGAGGAAGATGGATCGTTTCTAGGTCTTTGAAATACGGCATTGGTATGCTCATGACCTTGAAATGGACATTCTTCCGTCAAGTGAGACGGATCAGAACAGCAGCCACATACAGTTTTGGAGAGTGACATTTGACTTAGGGCGGCAGCTAAAAATTTGTTTTCCATATTCTCGAGTTTCTTATTGATAGCTGCAATGTCAGCTCTAACTCCTATCGAAATATCATTGCCATCCCTAGACGATTGACTCACACCCTCCCACTGTAAAGATTTTTCAACGAAATCTTCTAGAATGTTCCAGGCTTCCCCATCATCTTTGGTCATAAAATTGCCTTGACACATGGATTCAAGGGTCTGTCTTGTGTTAGGATTAATGCCCTCATAAATGATTCGGCATAGTTCCCATCTCGGGATGCCGTGATATGGACATTGGACTAACAGATCCTTGAAACGTTCAAGACATTTTGAAAATGTTTCATTTGGAAGCTGGGTGAATTGATAGATTTCGCTACGGACTCGAGCTGTCTTTTGATGTGGGTAGAATTTCTTAATGAATGCTTTGACGAATTCATCCTAATTTGAAATAGAATGTGCGGTAGTGTTATATAGCCACTTCTCGACTAAATCGCACAAGGTAAATGGGAGAAGACGAAGACGCAAAGCATCCATAGAAAGCTGTGAAGTACCGATCATTGCACATACATTTTCAAATTTCGTGATAAACACGTATGCGTTTTCAGACTCGAGACCGTGAAATTTTCGTAGAGGGTTGAGGTATTGGGGTTTTATTTGAAAATTTTCCCCGTTGGCTGGTGGAATGGAAAGACAAGTGGAAAGTGGGCCTCGTGTTGGATAGCACCTCTCTTGGAGAGAGATGCGAGGTGGATTCTGTGCACCAACGGACGGCGGCAGGGTAGTGGAAAAGAAGTTCGATGGAGACGGATCCATCGATGTGGGTGTGGTGGTGGGTAAAAGAAAGGATAAATGTAGAAATATCGAGTTTTGGGTCGATCAAGGAAACACGGACTTAACGGGCACTAGAAACCCGTGTCCAGCCTATCTTGCACTAAAAAGGGTTAGTACAAGTGGCAGCGTGAATTTATAATTAGGGGAAATGATATGAATGCGGTGTTTGTATTGAAAAGTGGACGGATTTTTGAAAATATGATGCAACACAACAAATGCAGCACACAAAACCCTAGAATCTAGTGGTCACCTAGGTCAAACTCTAGACTGCTCCTAACTGCCAAAAGACAAGTCGCAGGATAAATCCTCTGTAAGTCGATGTAGTACACCCCAGTACTTGTGGGGAGGCGGAAATTTCAAAAACGATCTTGTTTAGTGAACGAACATCGACTAACCGCTTGAATCGAAGCTAAACGATAACTAACCAAACATATAGTTGTTCTAAACTACTATGCTTAGGGATTATACCTATGGAACCAAGTCCTTCGTCTTTACGATCTCCTTGTTCTCCTCGGCCTTCTCTAGGTAGTAGACGATCCACCCGAGAGCAAAACTCCAAGCTTAGCCTCTAAACTTGAGGCAACTAACCTTCTTGGATTGCTAATCAAAGAAGATAGATTGAGATAGAGTGATGGTTATGGATTGTTAAGTCTAACTAATCCTAGATCTCAACACATGAGGGTGAGGATTAGTCTTTTGAAGAGAGAGAGCTTGAGGAGAGAGAATGTGAATAATATTAATTATATAAGTTTATGAGTATCATATCATATATGAAGCATTTTCTAATAAGAAGAAAAGAATAAAGAGTGATGATTAATCATGCTTCATAAAATATCTAGTGGTGATTCATTAGCATGAGTCATTAAGCAATAAATATGCATTAATGAAATGAATGAATCACCACCATGACTCATATTACTCATTCAATGAATATGACACATAACCCTCCTTAGTCACCATCTTCTAGAAGCTTCTCGAGCAATTACGAGAACGCCCCTCCGATCCGCAAAAATACGGAAAAACTTTAGACTGTAAAAATCCAATAACCGGATACCAGTAACTGGCTTAAACCAAAACCGACTGGTAAAAACTGTCCGAAAGTCGTACGCGCGTAAACGCACGTATGCGTCCGAACCCTTTGTCGCAAAACCATGCAACCTCTATATCGTTTCGCCTGGAGTAGGAAACTCTCTGTATGGGACTCTAGAGACTCGACTACTACGCTGGCAGTGGGTTTAACCACAGACCGCAAGCGGCACTAGCTGTACGTAACGGTCCCCATGTAGTTGTCGATAAGAAGGCCGATGAGGAAACCCATCCGAACTCCTACTGAGTCTGATGTGACAATCTCCATACAGTCCGGTCCGTTCGTCCAAGACTATCGCATATCGGGCCTAGGGGGGCGGCAAGCGTCAGTCCCCTAATAGCGGTATAAGTCGTGTCGGAGGGAAGCCCATTACACCCTGAGAAACTACTGGAACCTACCAGCAAATATCGCTTGCCGTGGCCAGGGACTTTGCGTAATGGCTCTCTGACACAGCACGATATATACTCCCAATACCGGGAGGGACGAATCCTGTCTAACCGCCACTGCCTCCAAGTGCTCGGGACTGCACCCAACTGCTACCTGTTTGCACGACTCCTTTGAGCCGTGGTAGGGTAGCAATCTAAGAACAGTGGGACACACTCGAGGCGAAGTAGCAGTGTCAAGTCTGCGGACTACGCTGTACTCATGTCACCTGGGAACTGTTCACTGACGACTGGTATCAAACCAACCAACAGTTCCCTGTGAGTCCTGTCCGGTGTACCCGTAACCTAACGAGCACCTGTATACTATCTCCAGTACGACGTACTGACGGCTGTGGGACAGATCATCTCCCCAACTGGGATGAGAAGCATACACACTAGTCTACTCCGGAGTATCGATGCTCTGTCTCGATAATCTAACGACCAGGGACCTGAATAAGGATGTGCTTGTAGACTACCCAGCCCCCACTAGTGTGACTGCCATCACAACGCTGGTAGACAAGCAAGATCCTAAGAGCTCTATCAATACGTACACTCACATATTAAGATAGAAAAACCAAGTAGCATACTACCATGTTTAGCAAGACTGTTATATACATGTGAATATCCCAAGCTTCCATTAAGTAATATACAAGCTAGTATGATACAGTAATGGCCTTCTAGGGCATAAACACTAACATCCTCCACTGTCTCTTTATCCCCCTATGGCCAGGTAAGTGCCAGGTAAGTGGGATGGTACTCCACTACGTAAGTAGTGGGCCTAATTAATAACCACTAGCCTTCGACACACTTGCCTAGGCACCACAAGAAAACGTGGATAAGCAATGAATTACCCACGGCCTTCTCTTGTCCTAAGTGAGCGCGACGGTCCTTAGAGTCATCTCTAGATTTCTTTTAGTTAATTGGGGTAAATGCGGATGCAAGTTTTGCGATTTTCGGGGCTAAGGAAGGGTAATGAACTCCCCACCTAATCTGGATTTGGTCGTGCCCGTTAAATTCCGTATTAATTATGCAAACAACCAAAAATCAAAAACACGCACAGATTTTAATTTTTCTTTTGCGGCGCTGTGATTATTTGCAAAGAAACCTGCAGCAAAGTGTTATTTGGAGCAGACAGGGGAGGAGATAAGAAAGATAGAGACTTACAGAGCAAAATTGGTGCAGTGAAGCAACAAGATTGCCGCGGAACCGCCGCACTAAGGTGGAATTGGCCGCAGAATCGCGGTTGTGTGAAGAGATCTCTGCAAAAAAATTTTATCACAATGCTCCTGTTGCTCCCTTTAGCTCTCTGGAATATTCACAAAAATTTTATTCAAGCTCCAATGATTCCAGATTTCCTCGCAATCAAATCACAACACACGTATTAGGGTTTGTACGAGTTTAGATCTAAAAATTATAATGGAATAAATATTTCAACTCAAATTTCAAAATACGAACAATTAGCGCACTATCCCCGGCAACGGTGCCATTTGATTGAAACGAATTCTTGATGTGTAGTATGAAAATTGTAAAGAAATCACAATAAAAAATTATTTGACCGCAATCAACTACGGTGTCGGATGTAGATTGTTAGTGAGTGCGGATCGTCTACAGGGAAAGTGTAATAGTTTGTCTTTTGAATTAGATGAGTCAAAACTTTAAAGAAAACAAAACAAAACAATTCATGATTTATATTTGAAGTTCAAGAATTAGAAAATATAGATCTATTAACAAGAAAAAGATAGAATCAAGAATTGATAGTTTGATGATTTTTCCAAACCAAATCTCAAGAATCGAAATGAGGCTCGTAGGAATCGATCGGATCTATAGATGTGATGCAATCTCAAGATGACGTATTCTTATCCTTCGATGAATTGATACTAGATCGATGATGATCGACAAGAATTAGGGATTTCTAGTGAAACTAGGGTTTCATCTTATCCCTTGTTCTTTCGTCGATATCATTCACATTCTACCCTCTAGTAAATTCAAGAAACGATCGTAGATCCCTAATTTCGAGCGATAACAATCAAGAAAGTATCGCAACGAAACTAGGTTGTCGATTCTTGAACTTGGTAGGGTTTACAAAACTCGTAGGACTTAAAAATCGTATTAAGATTTGTTACATCATCTTTCTATTGATCGTCTCGACTCCTTAACGAGCGGAGTTTTACTCAAACATCACAACAAGAACAACAATTACAATTTGAGATCTAATCATGATGCAAGAATTAAAAGAAAGCAAGATTTCAAGAATTTCACCTTTTATTTATATCAACAATTTCGTTACATTCGCTCAAGAACTACAAGAGGAAGAACTCGATCGTCGATTTGGCTTCGCTCGTCTCCGTGAGTCGCGGATCGGCTTGGATCACTTTCCCGATTGAAGATCGGCTCGGCTCCTAGAAGGTTGAAGGCTTCTCGCTTGATTGGTACTCAAGATCTTGAATTTGGAGTGGAATTAGGGTTAGGGTTTCGCACAAGCCTTGTCACTAGACTTGTGGAAGAAGATGATGTAAGAGGGAAAGAATGAACTAATGAACTAAAGAAGTAACTAATGATTGATTACCTAAAGATTGATTAGCGATTGATTAGCCTTTAACCCTAGGTCTAGGTTCCTATTTATAGACATCTAAACCCTAGATCTAGGATTTCAAATTCTAAGTTTCCCTCCAAAAGTTTGTTGAGGAAATTTGAATTTCCCTCCAAAAGTTAGTTAGAGGAGAAGCTTCTAGATGTGATTAGTTAGGAGGGAGCTTCTAGAAGAGGTTAGTTAAGCGCTTAATTAGGATTAGCCTTGCTTAATGATCTTTGCTGATCTGGCAGTAGCTTCGCGAGAATTCTGGAATTTGACATATCAGAAAGGAATGTGGGACCAGAGCTGAGAATTTTGCACTAAAAATGAAGCGATGACGTGGCAGAGGAGCCGCGGTTCCGCGGCATAAGCTGGCTCCCGCCGCGGTTCCGCGGCTCTTTGGGGGCTTCATGGCTTGAAACTTCAATGGTAATTCTTGGGCTGTCTTATGGGCCTTTATCTGATATGTTGAATTGTATTTCTCCCTTTGGATTGCTACCAGATCTTAAATCATGTAGTTGGTGTATTTTTGATCAGCTTCTTTTGACTTTGCTCCTGTAATTTCCTGCACAAATCTCGATACAAGTGTTGCGCAAATACAGAGATGAATGCGATGCCATGAAATGCGGTCAATTTCCCTTAAAGTGCCGGTTTAAAAGTCTAACACATGCAATCTGATATTTAACGACTGATTTGCTAATATGTGAAATATGAATATCGTACACTTCTAAATGAGTGCAAATGATAAGGAATTTGCCGTGTTAAAAGTGCAATATTTTCGACTGATCATAGTATAATGGAAATCAAAGAACAGTGGGAATCACACAAGACTCTATGACGATCTCGGGTCTACAGACTAACCTGTGTAAGTGCACGGAGGCGCCCCGGCCGTCAATCCGACGGCCAAATGCAGAAGCGGTGATAAACTTTAATTTTGCGAACTTAGCAAACCGGCACCACCGCGCACTAAACACCCGGATCGAACCATTAAACTTATTCTAGCTAACTACAAGACGGGTTAGAGATATACCGAGTGATCCGAGTCCTCCGGTCTTCTCGCCATCGTCCCGATCTCCTGCGGAAACTCCGGTCGTCGCCTCCTCGCCGGAAGGGCACCACATCGCCTGTATCTTTTACGGGCTCCCACCTCAATACCGAGGCAACTCGGGCGCGAAGTAGGCTAGCCGACGCGTCCAAGATTTGCTGTAGAATGTGTAGGGTTGAAGCTATGTCTCATTTGGGTTTGTTGCCATTTGAAGATGATGGAGGAAACAAGATAAGAAAAATGGTTCTTGCATTTTTCTTAACATGAAAAGAGATCAAAATGCTACCCTCTCAAAATGAAGCTCTCATCTTCTTTTCTCTCAAATGTGTTCAACCATTTCATATGAGAAAATGGTGGAGGAAAAGAATACATAAGCAATAGAGAGGTGAGTGTAGGAAAAGAGAGAGGTGATCATATCCTAAACATCATCATAACAATCTCACATCAACTCCAAATCACTTCTAATCTCAATTTAATGCAAAAGGTTGATGTAAAGAGAATCAAATGATGGTGGAAAAGAAAAGATGCCATCATATTCAATACATTTGCAAGAAAATCCTCCACAATGTGTTATTTGCAAATTTGCAAATAACCCCCTCCATCGGAAAAGTCCGGCCGGGAAAGAACAAAGGAAAACCGGCCTTAACGGAATGCAAACTGGCAACTCCAGAAAACTGGTCCCGTAATAAATTACAGGAAAACCCCCATACTGTGCATACACAACCGCATCTGTATTCTGACCGGATACAAATGCAATGAGACAAAATCTACACTGTACTATACTAGGATCCGGCTTAAACCAAAACCGGCTAGTAATATCCGTTCGATCCTGATCCGTGCAATACCGCACGTATCCGATCGAACCTTGCCATATATCTATACGGCCTCTAGTACAAACTGTCCGATCCTGATCCGTGCAATACCGCACGTATCTGATCGGACCCTGCCATATCTCCATACGGCCTCTACAGCGTTTCACCCGAAAGCTTGAGTAACTGAAAGTGTGGTGGACTCTAAACACTCGTCAATACTATGGCTGTGGATTTAACCACTAGCACGTCAGAGAGATAAGCCAATACGTGACTGGCCACCAGCTATTGACCAAAAGGGACGTCGATGAGCGAACTCATCCTGACACCCTACTGAGCCTGTCAGTGACAATATCCGTACAGTCCGGTCCGTTCGTCTATGAGCATCGCATGTCGGGCCTAGGGGGTTGGTAAAAGTCAGACCCCCAAAAGCGGTACAAGTCGTGTCGGAGTGTAGCCCAGAACACCCTGAGATACTACTGGAATACCTACCAGTAAATCTCCTGCCTTGGCCAAGGACTTCGTGTAATGGCTCTCCTAGACACAGCGCGACCTCACCCCCAATACCGAGAGAGAAGAACCCCTGAAGATCCGCTCACTGCCTCCATGTGGCTCGGGACTGTACCCAACTAAAACCTGTTTGCACGACTCCTTTGAGCCGTGGTAGGGTAGTAATCAAAGCACAGTGGGAACTCACACGACACAAATGACGATCCCCAGGTCGATGAACTAACCTGTACACATGTCACCTGGGAACTGCTATCTGACGTCAGGTATAAGACCAACTAGCATGTTCCCGGCGAGTCCTGTCCGGTGTACTCATAACCCAATGAGCACCTGTATACATCTTAGGTGAACCAACAACCACCAGTGGCTTGTGAGACCGGCCACCGCCCCTCGTCGGGGTCTTGACTGTATACACTAGTCTACTCTGGAGAATCGATGCCCTGTCTCGAGACTCCTACGACTAGGGACCTTTTAAGGATGTGCTTATAGACTCCAGCTCTCACTTATATGATCGCCCTCATACTGCTGGCAGTCAAGCAAGAATCCTAGGGGCTCTATCAACGTGCAATAGCGACATGTCAGGTCACCTAAAGCAGTACACGATGATAAAGGTAAACCAGATAGCATACTATCATCTCGAGTAAGACTGTCCTACCGGGATAGGTCCTCCCTCAATCATTGCAATCACGTGCCTGTGATCCAATAATTGTCTCTGAGGGCACTATCTCCAACAATCTCCCATTTGCACTCAAGGCTAATTATTGCGATGTCGCATACTCACAGCCCGTGTGATACCGAACACCCAACTCCTCTACTAGTCAGTCTCACAAATCCCGTTTGTGAAACTATTGCGGTCGAGGAATAGCCTCAGTGAGTGGATCCGCCTAGATGTTTCTTTCTATGTCTCTCTATATCTCAAGTTCGTGGAGAAAGCTATCTCCCGAAATGAGCAATACCTGTCTTAGAATGTTTGGATGTCTGATGGGACCGAGCTCATAAATGAACTCCAAATCCAAACTTCTTAGACTGTATCGTCAACTGAACTTAATCAGTATCCTGCGCCATGCCACCCTCAGTATTGCCGTGGACCACCTGTCCAAAATACTGCCCCTCGTCGGAAGGAAAAATATAACTCTGACAACCTCCTTGTCGTCCATGTCACCTTGGAAGCCTGGAATGATAATTGTCTCCCGAATGAGGCTGTCGTTATCATATCCTTAGAACATCCACTTATGTTCTAAAACTGCTTCCGACTGTTTCTCCAGGATTGGATCAATATCAACTTATTGCACCTACTGCAAGAACAACATCTGGTGTGGTACTTGACATCTCATGATTGACTCAATTGTCTAAGCAAGTGATCTGCCAATCATGCACATCTCTCTCTACTTTAGTCTATAAGACACCTTTAGAGAGGGTGACTCCATCACTTGCAGGTACACTACCGTGCCAGGAGTCGTCCATTCTAAATACTCTTAGAATGCTGTCAAAGTACCCTGATTGGGAAACCACCCAAATCTAGATCTAAAAACCATAGATCTAGTAACCAGTATATCTGATATAATGTCCAAGTCCCTTGTGGAGAAACCACTGTGTGACGACCAAAGTATAACCGATCGTAGTATAGGAGTTTCTTTTCCTACTCTGTGTATGTCATCCAAATACCAGGATATCACACCCTACTACCTTCTCAACAGATCCATCCCCTATTCTGATGACGTCAAACCTATGACTGTCACATCAGAAACAGATGATCTATCTCCGCTACATCTGCTTTAGTCTATAAATAGACATAATCCTGATGTCCACCAATGCTTCCGCTGCTCCCACTGACTACGACAACCCTCTGGCAGAGTCATATAGACGTGCACTTCTAAAGCTAGTTTAGAACGACGCTATACTCATCCTCCTGCCGGGTCTCGCAGCCTGGAACAACAACAATGGCAAGTGTGGGTAAACAAGAACTTCCCTGTCACCGTCCTTGAGGCTACCGGAGTACCTCTCGGGTGCCTGAAGTTACCCACCTTATCTGCGGAGTGGCCAATGGAATGTCAAATCAGATTGAATCTTTAGGTTCCTTATCAAATCTTCAGTAATCGTTTGCGGTTCTGGAATCACTTCCAGTTCTACCATACTCCCACTACTGTTTTTGAAAAAAATCCATTTTTAATAAAACTGTGGCGAGTCTAGAACAATATTTCTATTGATCTGCCAGATGGTAGAAAATCAACCCTCGTCATAACCTGGGTCAACCCACAAACAGCCATTACAGAAACGTGCTTTGAGTTGTCCAGTGTCTGGTTTTAATCATAAGCCGGACAACTCCCCGTACCTTAACATCGTTAAGATATGAACTGTTCTATATCCAATATAGAACCAGAGGTACTGATTTAATTGAACTAGATTCAAATCATGCAGCTATCTCCAGTGCATGTCAACTAAATGGAAGGAGGCCGATCAGCGTTACTCAACTTAGGAATGCTTCCAATTATGAGTAACCTGAAAGAGGAGCAATTACTATCAACTGAATACCATACACAAGTATCTATATCTTCGATCACTTTGAAGAATCCCGATACTTGCTACACCTGGTTCTCTACTCTATTCAAATACCTATAACTCCTCAAAACTTAGACCCTGTGTTTCTACGAAACACATGTCTAAGAACTAGAGAAGTTAAAAGTAAACAGAATATAGTAAGAGGACCAACCCTTCTGTCCTAATGGACACTGGACAACATACAATACTCTGTATAAGTCCGCTGAGTCTAACAACTCTTTCACTGTGTGTCGTAGATTGAAAACTGTACTTATGGTTAAGAAGAATTACACCGCTGTTTAATGCTCCTTACCTAACCATCCACTGATATAGGTAAATGTCATCGACATAATATCAAAAGGTATATCTCACTCTATGAAAATAGACGTACAGATATATCAATTTGAAATTGGTGCACAACAGCGGATATTCAAAACCAAATATTTGCCGACCGGCAAACAGCCCAGATGATCTCCTCAAATATCACAGATTACAACGAATCCCGATATAATGACGATGATTACCCAATTCCTAATAACTTACTCCCACTCATCATCTGTAAAACCATACAGATGTGAGAATCAAACCTGGTAAATACATACCCTGGAGCAAGTGTCTAATCGGGAAATCAGTTTTCTTTTAACAGTACACAGTTGAACTAAAACATTGAAATGTTTCGATAGGGAATCTTGGTATTCCTAGCAATGCCTCTACCATTATCCAGATTCACAACTATAACCGTATAATTCTTTGCCACCTCTCCAAATCCCTTTATATGTCTTTAGTCATTACCTTCTGCACACCCTTTTAGGCCAATTGGTTTTCTTCCTTCCCTACCGTTCGGCACCAGCCTATGGTTTGGAAGAAGACTATCCAATAAGCATAATGGTTGTACTGTCCTAATCCTAGGAGCACTCGCAATGCGAGAGAAGGTGAAGACAAAAGACAACCGAATAAACCTTATTCCTATTTCTCCTGGACCAGAATCCATCCCCGAACTGGAACAAGTTCCTTTCGAGTTCGTATATAACCATACGATGGAGTATCCAATAAACTGTGGATCTTCGTAGTGATACGGAGTGTCCTGGAGAAATACAAAGGTGATTTAGGATTGACGAAGAAATATTTGGTTTGGTCGTGAATATCAGTCGCAATTTACTTTGCCCTCTTACTAATCCCTTGCTTTGTCTTAATCTTAATACCTTCTGCACACCATCGTTATGCTAATTGGTTTTCTTCATTCCCCACTGTTCGGCACCAGCCTAAAGTTTGGAAGAAGACTATCCAATTTGCGTAATAGGTGTATTATCTCCTAAACCAAGGAGTACTCACAACTTGAGAGAAGGTAAAAGGGAAAAGACAACTGAATAATCCTATCCGTTTTCTCCAGAACCGGAAACCATCCTCGAATTCCTTCGAGTTCGTATCTAACCATACGATGGTTTTGTCCAATGGAAGTGGACGTTCGTAGTAATACGGGGTGTCCTGGAGAAAAGGGTAAAAGTAGGAGTGGCAAAGAGGTCTGCAACTCTGATAATCCAAAAGCCAGTGTTAAGAAGGTTCGGTCAACTTGGTCACTGAGTCATAGTCTAGGGTCGGGTCAATGGTCGCTGCCAGAGAGAGAGAAAAAAGAAACACTCAGCGTGCACTCTAACCTAGATCAGAATGGTTACCAATTTATCTAATCTGGAAACCTCCCATTGTACCTCAAATTCTCCTCCAAACCTGAAAGAAGAATTAGTCGGGGTCACCCGAGGAGTAAACCAACTCATCAGTGGGAATCGGGATCCAACTATCATCGCATGATAACGTGACGGAATCCGCTCACGCTATCACACTCCAGAAGGTATGCGCATATCTAGCAAGTTTCAGTTCTTTTGAAACTCCCGATGTGATTTCTGCCCCATGCTCTTATGACCTTGACGAAGGTCAACAAATCATAAGTCACATGTCAAGTTCCACCCGTCATTGTCCAGGTTAATTTGAACCCACCCGTACAAGCCCTTGACGAAGGTCAACAAGGCTATACGACTGTCCCAAACCAACACATCTATCTATGCAGCAGAAAGGCAACAAGCAGCTTCCATGCACTATGCCTTGACGAAGGTCAACAAACATAGCATGAATACTACGTGCTACCCATCTGAAACGACGGAGGGCTACGAATGGTTTCTGGCGAAAACCTTTAACGTAATGAACTTGATATCGTTGAAGGAACGGATAGCTTTTAGAAAAATATAGTGACGAAAAACTTTACTAAAGAGGTCACTCCCGGTGAAGGGATCTCAGCTCTTTCCCCATAGAATGGGGTGCAGGATATTCCAAATGAATACCACGATGCAAAGCAAAAGTAATCGGCTATAGTGAAGTTAATGCCCTGACGCAAACTTCTGTCCAAGGGGTCACTCCCGGTGTAGGGATCTCGGCCCTTGCCTCGTCGTCTGAGGAGCAGGATATTCCAAATGAATACCACGATGCAAAACAAAAGTGAACGTCCTTGCAATAACAGCTTTTTGAAAGGTGTTCCAACAACATCAGAATAGGTTTGTTTTAACTTGCATTGATCCGAATCAACGCAGTCCCATCAATTGATCACACCACAAAGAACGAAAATATACTGATGTACGTATATGCCATCCGCATTCGCCACTGGGTCCCGTCATTACCCGTTAGGTTAGCTAACTAACGACAGAGCAGGGACTGGACTAGCGCGGATGTAAAACATATACAACATCTACTAATATATATACCAATATATTATATTCGCTCAAGGCGTGATAAGAAATGCAACATCACAGAAATGTACAGTATCACAGAACAATACAGATATCTGGGATCCCCGGGTTTTACAGAGCCACTACTGAAACCCGACGTTCCCCTGGTCGTGTGGATAGCCTGTGCAATGAAATCCTAGACCCCTACGGGCGCGGCAAGTTACCCGCCAAAACCTGAAGCGAGGCAGCCCCCTTCAGCACCGTGAATGGACCACCCAGCACTTCACGTAATCCGGTAACTTGGGCACCCCTCCTGGGTCAACCTGTACCCCCTACGAGTGCGGCGAATAGCCCGCCAATCCTAGAGTGAAGCCCCCTCCGTCTCAATGCCATGAGATGCGGGCTTGTTGCCCTCTAGAACCCGGCTATCCGTGCACCCCTCCGCGGGGTAATCCTAGTACAGAAAGTAAAATATACATACAACGGGTACATCGACCGCAACCAGGTCGTGCCCCAAAAGAATAATACAAACAGGCAGTGACGGCAGTCCACATGTCGGACGCTCGTCCCGCAATATCAAATGTACATAATACAACCACAATTGTACTAGCATTGCATCCAGGCTATCCCCCACGACCGATCCGCAACATCACAGCAAAAACACAGAACATCAACGTGAAAGTCACGTTCGCAAATCCGTCTAACCGGGCTATAGCAGTTAGACCGGATTTACCGATCGAGTGACATTCACGGTCGCAGATATAATGTAAATACTGTGAAAAATGTGTTTAAAATATCCGATCGATCAAATAATTAACAAGTGGGCCCCCAAGCAATACTGTAGCACTCACAGAAATTCTGGGCCCAATTTTAATATTCTAAAACCCCTAAAATTAGCCCAGAAGCCCACTGGAAAAATATGATGCAGTGAGGACACCAATGTGCAGCGGAACCACGGCCCAAGGGGGGGTTTGGCCATGGTTCCGCGCTTCAGTGGTCGACTCACTCTGTCGAACTTTTCCAGTATTCTTAGAATTTCTTGTACATCAGTTTTCTACAACCTGAAAAATTTTTGGAGCAAGGAAAAAATCGACAGAAAACTGATGTGAGGAAAAACGCGAGTTTTTGGAATTTTGGTCGATCGGAAATGCAAACACATCAAACAAAGCTAGACGAAGTTAATGGCGAGGCTCTGATACCACTGTAAGTGCACGACGGCGCCCCGGCCGTCAATCCGACGGCCAAATGCGGAAGCGGTGATAAACTTTAATTTTGCGAACTTAGCAAACCGGCACCACCGCGCACTAAACACCCGGATCGAACCATTAAACTTATTCTAGCTAACTACAAGACGGGTTAGAGATATACCGAGTGATCCGAGTCCTCCGGTCTTCTCGTCATCGTCCCGATCTCCTGCGGAAACTCCGGTCGTCACCTCCTCGCCGGAAGGGCACCACATCGCCTGTATCTTTTACGGGCTCCCACCTCAATACCGAGGCAACTCGGGCGCGAAGTAGGCTAGCCGACGCGTCCAAGATTTGCTGTAGAATGTGTAGGGTTGAAGCTATGTCTCATTTGGGTTTGTTGCCATTTGAAGATGATGGAGGAAACAAGATAAGAAAAATGGCGCTTGCATTTTTCTTAACATGAAAAGAGATCAAAATGCTGCCCTCTCAAAATGAAGCTCTCATCTTCTTTTCTCTCAAATGTGTTCAACCATTTCATATGAGAAAATGGTGGAGGAAAAGAATACATAAGCAAGAGGGAGGTGAGTGTAGGAAAAGAGAGAGGTGATCATATCCTAAACATCATCATAACAATCTCACATCAACTCCAAATCACTTCTAATCTCAATTTAATGCAAAAGGTTGATGTAAAGAGAATCAAATGATGGTGGAAAAGAAAAGATGCCATCATAATCAATACATTTGCAAGAAAATCCTCCACAATGTGTTATTCGCAAATTTGCAAATAACCCCCTCCATCGGAAAAGTCCGGCCGGGAAAGAACAAAGTAAAACCGGCCGGAACGGAATGCAAACTGGCAACTCCAGAAAACTGGTCCCGTAATAAATTACAGGAAAACCCCCATACTGTGCATACACACCCACATCTGTATTCCGACCGGATACAAATGCAATGAGACAAAATCTACACTGTACTATACTAGGATCCGGCTTAAACCAAAACCGGCTAGTAATATCCGTTCGATCCTGATCCGTGCAATACCGCACGTATCCGATCGAACCTTGCCATATATCTATACGGCCTCTAGTACAAACTGTCTGATCCTGATCCGTGCAATACCGCACGTATCTGATCGGACCCTGCCATATCTCCATACGGCCTCTACAGCGTTTCGCCCGAAAGCTTGAGTAACTGAAAGTGTGGTGGACTCTAAAGACTCGTCAATACTATGGTTGTGGATTTAACCACTAGCACGTCAGAGGTATAAGCCAATACGTGACGGGCCACCAGCTATTGACCAAAAGGGACGTCGATGAACGAACTCATCCAGACACCCTACTGAGCCGGTCAGTGACAATATCCGTACAGTCCGGTCCGTTCGTCTATGAGCATCGCATGTCGGGCCTAGGGGGTTGGTAAAAGTCAGACCCCCAAAAGCGGTACAAGTCATGTCGGAGTGTAGCCCAGAACACCCTGAGATACTACTGGAATACCTACCAGTAAATCTCCTGCCTTGGCCAAGGACTTCATGTAATGGCTCTCCTAGACACAACGCGACCTCACCCCCAATACCGGGAGAGACGAACCCCTGAAGATCCGCTCACTGCCTCCATGTGGCTCGGGACTGTACCCAACTAAAACCTGTTTGCACGACTCCTTTGAGCCGTGGTAGGGTAGTAATCAAAGCACTGTGGGAACTCACACGAGACAAATGACGATCCCCAGGTCGATGAACTAACCTGTACACATGTCACCTGGGAACTGCTATCTGACGTCAGGTATAAGACCAACTAGCATGTTCCCGGCGAGTCCTGTCCGGTGTACTCATAACCCAATGAGCACCTGTATACATCTTAGGTGAACCAACTGACACCAGTGGCTTGTGAGACCGGCCACCGCCCCTCGTCGGGGTCTCGACTGTATACACTAGTTTACTCTGGAGAATCGATGCCCTGTCTCGAGACTCCTACGACTAGGGACCTTTTAAGGATGTGCTTATAGACTCCAGCTCTCACTTATATGATCGCCCTCATACTGCTAGCAGTCAAGAAAGAATCCTAGGGGCTCTATCAACGTGCAATAGCGACATGTCAGGTCACCTAAAGCAGTACACGATGATAAAGGTAAACCAGATAGCATACAATCATCTCGATTAAGACTGACCTACCGGGATAGGTCCTCCCTCAATCATTGCAATCACGTGCCTGTGATCCAATAATTGACTCTGAGGGCACTATCTCCAACAACCTGTACCAGTGTCACCAGAGAACTGCCATCTGACGTGAGGTATAATACCATCCGGGACTTCTCGCCGAGTCCGTCTAGTGTACCCAGTCTCTACTGAGCACCCATACACCATCTTTGATGTCAAACACCGATGGATATGGGATCATCCATCACCCATCATATGGGTCAAGATGCATATACGCTAGTCTACTCTGGTGTATCGATACCCTGTCTCGATACATCCTAAACTAGGAACAGTTATAGGATGTACTCGTCGACTACCGTGGCCCCACTAGTATGATCTCATCAAAGTCCCAGTAGTCGAGTACATATCCTAAGAGCTTTATCAACATGCGAGAGCAAGACAGTAAACTAATACAAGTCAACATGTTTAGATAAAGTAAAATCAAATAGCATGCTATCATAATGAGCAAGAAAGTCCTCTCCATATATATCCAACCATCCATTATAATATACATCATATATACAATAATGGCCTCTAGGGCATATATATAACTAACAATCTCCCACTTGCACTAAGGCCAGCTGTTGTAGTATCTCATACCTAACATCCCGAATAATCTCTCAAACTGTATGTGGAGAATGGACTTTGTGAGTCGATCAGCAGTGTTGTCCTTCGTAGCAACTCTCCTGACCTCGATCTCCCGGCGATCAACTATCTCCCTGATCAGGTGATACCGCCTCAAAATATGTCTGGACTTCTGATGGGACCTGGGTTCCTTGGCCAAAGCCATAGCTCTATTGTTATCACAATACAAAGGTATTGGATGTTCAATGGACGGAACCACACCAAGTTCAGTAATGAACTTCTTTATCCAGGCAGCCTCTTTGGCAGCGATGTATTCAGCCTCCATCGTCGAGTCTGCAACGGTATCCTGTTTGCAACTCTTCCAACACACCGCCCCTCCGTTGAGGGTAAAGACAAATCCCGAGTGTGACTTAGAGTCGTCCTTATCAATTTGGATGCTTGAATCGGTAAAGGACTCCACTTGGAGTTCTCCGTTACCATACACCAAGAACATCTCCTTAGTTCTTCTCAAGTACTTGAGAATGTTCTTCACAGCTATCCAATGACTCTCTCCAGGATCTACTTGATACCTACTCACTACACTTAGTGAGTATGCTACATCGGGTCTGGTACATAGCATCGCATACATGATAGAGCCTACTGCCGAAGCATAGGGTATCCCTTGAATGCGAGCTCTTTCTAAATCCGTCTTAGGAAACATTTCTTTGGAGAGAGTGGGTCCAGAGATCGTGGGTAGGTTCCCATGCTTGGATTCTTCCATACTAAACCTCTTTAGTATGGTGTCAATGTACCAGGATTGGGACAATCCCAGTATCCGTTTAGATCCATCTCCATAGATCATAATTCCCAAAATGCAGGAGGCATCATCTAAATCTTTCATTGAGAATCTTTGTGATAAGAAGAGCTTGTCTGATTGCAGCATAGGAACATCGTTTCCTATCAAAAGTATGTCATCCATGTATAATACAAGAAAGAAAACCTTACTCTCTGCAACCTTCTTTTAAATATAAGGTTCATCTACGTTTTTGATGAAGTCAAACTCTTTGACTACAACATCAAAGCAGATGATCCAACTCCGCGATGCTTGCTTTAACCCATAAATGGATTTAAGCAGCTTGCACACCTTTCCGCTGCTCCCACTATCTACGAAGCCCTTTAGCTGAGTCATGTACACGCACTCTTCTAAATCACTATTTAGAAAGGCGGTCTTAACATCCATCTGCCAGATTTCGTAGTCATGGTATGCAGCAATGGCAAGTAAGATCCGAATGGACTTAAGCATAGCCACTGAAGAAAAGGTTTCGTCATAATCCACACCTGGTCGTTGACGAAAACCCTTTGCAACAAGTCTATCTTTGAAAGTCTCACCTTTTCCATCTACACCAAGTTTCTTTTTAAAAATCCACTTGCTCCCAGTGGGTTTTACCCCTTCAGGAGAAACTTCCAAAGTCCATACTTTGTTGGTGTACATGGATTCCATCTCAGATCGCATTGCATCCAGCCATTTCACAGAGTCCCCACTCGTGATAGCCTGCTCGAAACTAGTCGGATCATCATCTTCCATGATGCAATCCTCGCTTTCACCATCGATGAGAAAACCATAGTATCTGTCAGGTGGATGAGAAACCCTACTAGATCGGCGGAGAGGCTGGGGTTCGTTGGGAACTACTGAATCCTCTGGCTCCACTAAATCTTCAGTTGCAGTTTGTGTCGCTGGAACTTCTTCCAGTTCTACCTCATTGCCACTATCTTGTTTCATGAGAAAACACTTTTCTAAGAAGGTGGCATGTCGAGAAACAAACAGTTTTTGTTCCTCGGAGTGGTAGAAGATATACCCTTGCAAATGCTTGGGATATCCAATAAACTTGCATAGAACTGACCTTGCCTCGAGCTTGTCTGGATTTTGTGTTTTCACATATGCCGGACAACCCCATATCTTAATTTAATTAAGATGTGGTCTCTTTCCTTTCCATATCTCATATAGAGCGATTGGCACAGATTTGGTGGGAAGCTTATTCAATAGGTCTGCAGCTATCTCCAGTGCATATCCCCAGAAGGAAATAGGCAACTCAGTTGTGCTCATCATAGAGCGCACCAAATCTAATAGGGTGCGATTACTTCGTTCCGATACACCGTTGTGCTGTGGTGTATAAGGAGGAGTAAGCTGAGAGAGAATACCATTCTCTTTTAGATAGTCTAGGAACTCATTGCTCAAGTATTCTCCTCCTCGATCAGATCGAAGGATCTTAATACTTTTGCCCGTTTGGTCCTCTACTTCGTGCTTATATTCTCTGAATTTCTCAGAAGCTTCAGACTTGTGTTTCATCAGGAACACATGTCCGTATCTTGAGAGATCGTCAGTGAATGTAATGAAGTAGGAAGAACCGTTCCTGGCATGTGTAGACATGGGACCGCATACATCACTATGTACCAGTCCTAAGAGTTCCTCAAATCTTTCTCCGTGTCCACTAAACGGAGTTTTGGTCATTTTACCTTTGAGACATGAATGGCAAGTATCATAAGATGATAATTCGAACGGATTCAAATATCCATCCTTATGTAACTTAGCTAGCCGTGTCGCATTGATATGACCAAGTCTACAATGCCATAAGAAGGATTCGTTCATTTTTGAACTCTTCCTCTTATTTGTGTTTTGTATATTAAGAACTGTATTTTGATTGAGAACGTATATGCCATTATGTAACGAGCCTGATCCAATCAACTTTTGATTTAGGAAGATGTTCATAACATTATCCTGTATTACAAAATTATATCTTTCTTTACTTAATAAAGAAACCGATATAATGTTGCACATCATGTTCGGTATATAATAGAACTCGTTCAGAATCAAAGTATTACTACTTGGTAATACAAGGTGTTATTCGCCAACTGCTTTGGCTGCAATACTTGCACCATTCCTTACTTGTACGGAATGATCACCCTTTCCCAGTTCTCTACCTTTACGTAGCCCACGTAACAATTTACATATGTGGGATCCCGATCCGGTATCTAATACCCAGGACGTAGGGTGAACTGAGAAACAGTTCTCAATAACTAACACACCCGAAGAACATGCATCAACGTACTTGTTCTTCGTTTCGGCGGCGTGAGAATCCAGATATTGTCCTATTGCCTGCTCAGTCTCATAACACTTATAAGAAAGAACGGGACCAACGTTTTCCTGCTCAGTATAATAAGCGGGTTCAGTCAATACATCCATATTATTATCTTGATTAAGGCCTGACATAGTCGCTACCTGGAAAGAGAGAGAAGAAAACACTTTAGCGTATGCCCTTGCAAGATTAGATTGGTTATTATCTTATCTAATCAGGATGTCTCCCACTGTTTTTATCAAATCTTCCTTCAAACCATAAAAGGAAAAACTAGCCGGGATTAATTACACCTTACAAGTTCGCCAATCTTTCGGCCAGATCAGTGTTGGTACTTTGGGTGAGGTTCCCCGTGCTTTCACACGGACCTAATTAAAATAAACCTCGTTTTCCCAGAGGCATAACCTCGTTAACACCTTTCTAGACACTTACTTGATTGGCTAATTGTCCTGTGTAAAATTCTCCCAGGAGTAACTCTTACTCGTAGTGGGTATCGGGATCCAACTATCTCATAGGAGGTATGCAATCTCATTGCAAATTTCAACACTTGAAATTGCCGATAATATTCTTTTACCCCTAGCGTCCTATGATCTTGACGCAGGCCAACAAACCACAGTCCGCTATTCAAGTTCAACTTGTACATTTCTTGATTGAATTAAACCTACCCTCACAACCCTTGACGCAGGCAAACAAAGTCGTACGACTACCCTAATCCAATCACATCTCATGTTGCAGATAAGTACTAGTTATCTACCGCACACTACATCTTGACGCAGGCCAACAAACGTAGCTTGAATACTAAGTAATATCTATCTAAAATTACGGAGGGGTTACGCAGGTTTTTCAGAAAACCATGAGCGTAATGAACTTGATATCGTTGTAGAAATAAGTGATTTTTGAAAAGGAGTGTTTTTGAGGCTTTTCCGGTTTCGCTAAAGTGGTCACTCCCGGTGATGGGATCTCGGCTCTTTCCTTATCGAATAAGGTGCAGGGTATATCATATATACCGCTGTGCAAAGCAAAGCTATAGAAGCAATCAAAAAACTAATCCGTGAGTTTGTAGCATCTGCCAGTTCTGCTAAAGAGGTCACTCCCGGTGAAGGGATCTCGTCTCTTTCCTCATCGAATAAGGTGCAGGGTATATCATATATACCGCTATGCAAAGCAAGACTGTAGCTACCCCTTTTTATAAAGTTTTGATTCTAAAACATCTTTTAGGTTTGTTTTCTTTTATTAATCTAATTAATAAATCCCATCAATTATGCTTCCTAAGCATCATAGAAGAAACGAAAGCAGTAATATTTATATATCAACATATATATATAGTATAAGCATTCGTCTCAGGCAGTAATATGATCTCATCACAGAACATTGCAGTAGAAGATAACATATGAAATATTGGATATACTAGGACGCCCGAGTTTTACATCGAGCCTGTATAAAACACGGATTCCATGGTCGCGGTGAATAGCCAAACCCACATCCCTAGACCCCTACGAGAGCGGAAAGTAACACTGCCAATTCTAGGGTTAGGAGACCCGGTCTCGACTCCTCGAGATGGCCTCCCACAGTACCCTAGAACCCGGTTACCTGTGCTCCCCTCCTCGGGTCTACCTAATGCGGAAAAGTAAATAATATACAATGGTGACAACAACCTCATCCCGGAAGTGCCCCAATAAAAGAATATTACATACAAATGAATTTTACATGAATGAAAATAAAAACCCTCATCTCACATAAAACCCCCGGCTATTCAGAATACGACGATCCAATATAACATATCACAGCAACACATAATATCTCATATCATCAACGTAAGCAAGTATGCGTATCCCGATTGTCGTTGATGTATAGCAACGAAGCCGGCGATACACCACATACTACACTTACGGTCATAGAAAAGAAAGTGTAAAACTACAACATTTGGAATCCACAATCACTTTAGACATCGTAAATCCGAAATATCACATACTTTGCATTTCATGCCTAACTATATGAATTCCACATATTGTATCACATTCTAGATAAATAGACAATATTAAACTTTCCGATCGAATAATCAAATACCCAAGATTTCCTAAATAGCTCAACACTTGAGCGGAGTTCAAAAATCCCAGAACATGTCATAGCCCCAGTGAACCAGCCGTAGAAGGGTCAAACCAACGCCTCACATGTGGCAACGCCAAACTACCACAAACCCAAAGGTTCAGTGGAAGTTTTGACGGTCACATAATCGAGTTAAGGTTACATTCTTCTAGAGGGTCCACAGATATTCTTGCATGTTTTTCCGAAAGTTTTAAACTCAAGAAATAATCAACACTTGAAAGTTTTTCGTGTCGGGAAAAAGCGAGTTATTGATATCCGTTCGAACATTTTAACATGTTCTAAATTATCCGGAAAACTAAACGAAATTAAACTTTCCGATCGAATCAACGAATACTAAAGATCTCCAGAACACTCAACACATGAGTAATATTAAAAATTCCCAGAAGTATATACTAATACCTACGGAAAAACCCTACAAATACGAGCCCCTAAGACCCAAGTTCGGCCGCGGAACCGCCGCGCGAAGCATGCTCCTGCCACGGTTCCGCGGCGACTTTAGGGTATTATGGGTTCGTATTTTACAATTATCCTTAGAATTGCCTGCTGAATTTTCTGAGTATTTTTAATGCGGAAAAAATCATATTTTAAAAAAATTTCCAGAGAGGGGTTAAATTTTGACGTTTCGGGGTTCGATCGGACTTTTAACTTCGTATACATGTCGCCTAATGCTCTAGCTTGGTTCTGATACCACTGTAGGGTTGCTATGCACTGTCACAAGGGTCTATAAGGCATCAACCATGCCCGATTTAAAATTTAGACGTGCCGAACAACCCAAAGCGAGGATCTTTGCTAGATAATTAGGGTTAAACATGCAAGTAAACAACTTTGCAACTAAGAGATAGGGATTACAACCTTTGTAGTCCTCTCCTTCGCTTCCTAAGCTCCGAGTAGTAGTCCCTTTGCCGCGATCCATGATCTCCCGGACTCAAGAGAAGCTCCACAACCCGAATGATCCATGATTGCTTGAAGTCTTCCTTTTCAAAGATGATCTACCTTGAAGTTTCTTTAACTGAAGCTCTCACTCACTAATCAAGTATTAATGAAGTAAACACCCTAATCTAATTGGCTAGATTAGATGAGGATAATGAAGTAGGATTTATGCTCTCTTTTATTATCAAAATCTCACACTAATCCATCACAAAAGAAAAACTTAGAAAGCTTTTCAAGAGCTCAAGGAAGAAGAAGAAGAATGAATAATCCTTTTGTGATGAATAATGAATTCTAATTATTATTACAATTGCAACCGTTGTTATGTCAAGAAAGACTTAACCATTGTAGAGATTTAACTAGGGTAAAGGGTGTGGGTTGGATTAGAAAATATCTCCAAAATATCAACACATAATATCTTTGCAAGAAACAAAATAAAAGCTTCTAGAAGCATCAAGAAAAGACTAACCCAAATCAAACTCTAACCATTTTTAATCTCCACTAATCATGTTGCATTTGTAATCATAACTTGTTACAATATTATATATCACATATATAATATATTTTTGTAACAAAAGAAAATAATACAATTAATATATATCAATGTATTATCCGGTGAGAAAATGAATCAATAAAGCGAGCCAATATTAGATAATATAATGTAATATATCACAAATATATTTATACATTAAATTATCGAATCAACACTTGATCCGACAATCCGGTTATATCACATATAATCGACTAATATATCAATGTACCGATACATTGAATCAACACTTGATCCGATGACCCGGCTGATATCAAATATCGCGAGAATAGAATACTGTATCTCATATCGTATTATTCTTTCTCCCGCACATATCATATATGTGCTCCTACTCCGTTTTGCCTGAGTCAAGAAACCTCTGTGTAGGACTCTAAAGAATCGTCAATACGCCGGCAGTAGGTGATGATCATATCAAACACCTACAAGCTGCAAGCGGTCAGCAAAATGTAACAGCCACCCAGGTATTGAGCCATCAGAAGATCAACAAGCAAGCCTGTACATTCTCCTGTGAATCCAATCAGTAACACTCCCGTACAGTCCGGTCTCTTCGTCTGATATGTCGCATATCTGGTCTAGGGGTGGTAAACGTCAGACCCCAGTAATCGATAAGTCGTATCGATGTGAGGCTCATAACAGGTCGAGAACCTGCTGATAACACTTACCAGTAGTACTCACTATCCGCCCTAGCCAGGGACTTCCAGTTATAGCCAATCGAACACAACACAACATCAACTCGCTATACCGGGAGAGACGAAACCCCTCCTATCGCTCATTGCCTCCATGCGATTCGGGACTGTACCCAAAAGCCACCATTTTGCACGCCCGCTTGGACGTGGTAAGATGGAAATCAAAGCACAGTTGGAATCACACAAGACTCTATGACGATCTCGGGTCTACAGACTAACCTGTATCAGTGTCACCAGAGAACTGCCATCTGACGTGAGGTATAATACCATCTGGGAGTTCTCGGCGAGTCGGTCCAGTGTACCCAGTGTCCACTGAGCACCCATACACCATCTTTGATGTCAAACACCGATGGATATGGGATCATCCATCGCCCATCATATGGGTCAAGATGTGTGTAAGTGCACGGCGGCGCCCCGGCCGTCAATCCGACGCCGGAATGCGGAAGCGGTGATAAACTTTAATTTTGCGAACTTAGCAAACCGGCACCACCGCGCACTAAACACCCGGATCGAACCATTAACTAGTCCTAGCTAACAAGAGGATGGGGAAGAGATATACCGAGTGATCCGAGTCCTCCGGTCTTCTCGTCATCGTCCCGATCTACTGCGGAAACTCCGGTCGTCGCCTCCTTGCCGGAAGGGCACCACATCGTCTGCATCTTTTACGGGCTCCCACCTCAATACCGAGGAAACTCGGGCGCGAAGTTGGCTGGCCGACGCGTCCAAGATTTGCTGTAGAAAGTGTAGTGTAGAGGCTATGTCTCATTTGGGGTTTTGTTGCCATTTGAAGATGATGGAGGAAACAAGATAAGGAAAAATGGTGCTTGCAATTTTCCTAGCATGAAATGAGATCAAGAAAAATCCCACAAGTTCAAAATGAAACTCTCTCTTTTCTTCTCTCAAGTGTGGCCTCTCTCATCTAGTGAAAATGGTGGAGGAATCTCAAACATAAGCAAGAGGGAGGTGATCGTAGGAGAGCACAAAAGGTGACCACATCCAAACATCATCATTACAAAACTCAAATTAATTTCTAATCCTCATTAATACAATTCAAGTGATGTAAAGAGAATCAAATGATGGTTGAAAAGAAAATATGCCATCATAATCAATTCATTTGCAAGAAACCTCTCCACAATGTGTTATTTGCAAACTTGCAAATAACCCCCTCCATCGGAAAAGTCCGGCCGGGAAAGAACAAAGGAAAACCGGACGGAACGGAATGCAAACTAGCAACTCCAGAAAACTGGTCCCGTAATAAATTACAGGAAAACCCCGATACTGTGCATACACACCCGCATCTGTATTCCGACCGGATACAAATGCAATGAGACAAAATCTACACTGTACTATACTAGGATCCGGCTTAAACCAAAGCCGGCTAGTAATATCCGTTCGATCCTGATCCGTGCAATACCGCACGTATCCGATCGAACCTTGCCATATATCTATACGGCCACTAGTAATAACCGTCCGATCCTGATTCGTGCAATACCGCACGTATCTGATCAGACCCTGCCATATCTCCATACGGCCTCTACAGCGTTTCGCCCGAAAGCTTGAGTAACTGAAAATGTGGTGGACTCTAAAGACTCGTCAATACTATGGCTGTGGATTTAACCACTAGCACGTCAGAGGTATAAGCCAATACATGACGGGCCACCAGCTATTGACCAAAAGGGACGTCGATGAGCGAACTCATCCTGACACCCTACTTAGCCTTTCAGTGACAATATCCGTACAGTCCAGTCCGTTCGTCTATGAGCATCGCATGGCGGGCCTAGGGGGTTGGTAAAAGTCAGACCCCCAAAAGCGGTACAAGTCGTGTCGGAGTGTAGCTCAGAACACCCTGAGATACTACTGGAATACCTACCAGTAAATCTCCTGCCTCGGCCGAGGGCTTTGTGTAATGGCTCTCCTAGACACAGCGCGACCTCACCCCCAATACCGGGAGAGACGAACCCCTGCAGATCCGCTCACTGCCTCCATGTGGCTCGGGACTATACCCAACTAAAACCTGTTTGCACGACTCCTTTGAGCCGTGGTAGGGTAGTAATCAAAGCACAGTGGGAACTCACACGAGACAAATGACGATCTCAGGTCGATGAACTAACCTGTACACATGTCACCAGGGAACTGCCATCTGTCGTCTGGTATAATCCCAACTGGCAGGTTTCCGGCGAGTCCTGTCCGGTGTACTCATAACCTAATGAGCACCTGTATACATCTTAGGTGAACCAACTGACACCAGTGGCTTGTGAGACTGCCCACCGCCCCTCGTCGGGGTCTCGACTGTATACACAAGTCTAGTAATGGAGTATCCATGCCCTGTCTCGAAACTCCCACGACTAGGGACCTTTTAAGGATGTGCTTATAGACTACCAGCTCCCACGTATATGATCGCCATTATACTGCTGGTCGTCAAGCAAAAATCCTAGGGGCTTTATCAACGTATAATAGCGACCTGTCAGGTCCCCTAAAGCAGTACACGATGATAAAGATAAACCAGATAGCATACTATCATCTAGAGTAAGACTGTCCTACCGGGATAGGTCCTCCCTCAATCATTGCAATCACGTGCCTGTGATCCAATAATTGACTCTGAGGGCACTATCTCCAACAATCTCCCACTTGCACTAAAGGCTAATTATTGCGATGTTGCATACTCACAGCCCGTGTGATACCGAACACCCAACTCCTCTACTAGTCAGTCTCACAAAGCTCGTTTGCGAAACTATTGCGTTCGAGGAATAGCCTCATTGAGTGGATCCGCTGTGATGTTTCTTTCTATGTCTCTCTATATCTCAAGTTCGCAGAGAAAGCTATCTCCCGAAATGAGCAATACCTGTCTTAGAGTATGTCTGGATATCTGATGGGACCTAGCTCATAAATGAACTCCAAATCCAAACTTCTTAGACTGTATCGTCAACTGAACTTAATCAGTATCCTGCGCCATGCCCCCATCAGTATTGCCTTGGACTACCTGTCCAAAATACTGCCCCTCGTCAGAGGGAAAACTATAACCCTGACAGCCACTCTGCCATCCAGGTCACCTTGGAAGCCTGGAATGATAACCGTCTCCTAAAGGAGGCTGCCGTTATCATATCCCTAGAACATTAACTTATGTTCCAATACTACTTCCGATTGTTTCTACAGGATTGGATGAATATCAACTTATTGCACCTACTGCAAGAACAACATCTGGTGTGGTACTTGACATCTCATGATTGACTCAATTGCCTAAGCAAGTGATCTGCCAATCATGCGTATCCCTCTCCCCTTTAGTCTGTAAGACACATTTAGAGAGGGTGACTCCATTACCTGCAGGTACACCACTATGCCAGGAGTCGTCCATTCTAAATACTCATAGAATGCTGTCAAGGTACCCAGATTAGGAAACCAACCAAATCTAGATCTAAAACTATAGATCTAGTAACCAGAATGTTTGATATAATATCCAAATCCTATGTGGAGAAACTACTGTGTGACGACCAAAGTATAACCGATCGTAGTATAGGAATATCACTTCCTACTTTGTGTATGTCATCCAAAACCCGGATATCACACCCTACCACCTTCTTAACAGATCCATCCCCTATTCTGACAAAGTCAAACCTATGACTGTCACATCAGAAATAGATGATCTATCTCCGCAACTCTGCTTTAGTCTATAAATAGACATAAGCCAGATGTCCACCAATGCTTCCGCTGCTCCCACTGACTACGACAACTCTCTGGCAGAGTCATATAGACGTGCACTTCTAAAGCTAGTTTAGAACGACGCTATACTCATCCTCCCACCGGGTCTCGCAGCCTGGAACAACAGCAATGGCAAGTGTGGGTAAACAAGAACCTCCCTGCCACCGTCCTTTAGGCTACCGGAGTACCTCTCGGGTGCCTGAGGTTACCCACCGTATCAGCGGAGTGGCCAATGGAATGTCAAATCAGATTGAATCTTTAGGTTCCTTATCAAATCTTCAGTAATCGTTTGCGGTTCTGGAATCACTTCCAGTTCTACCATACTCCCACTACTGTTTTTGAAAAAATCCATTTTTATTAAAACTGTGGCGAGTCTAGAACAATATTACTATTGATCTCCCAGATGGTAGAAAGTCAACCCTCGTCATAGCCTGGGTCAACCCACAAACAGCCATTACAGAAACGTGCCATGAGTTATCCAGAGTCTGGTTTTAATCATAAGCCGGACAACTCCCCGTACCTTAACAATGTTAAGATATGAACTGTTCTGTATCCAAGAAACAGAGGCACTGATTTAATTGAACCAGATTCAAATCATGCAACTTTCTCCAGTGCATGTCAACTAAATGGAAGGAGGTCTATCAGCGTTACTCAACTTAGGAATGCTTCCAATTATGAGTAACCTGAAAGAGAAGCAATTTCTCTTTATTATTACTATCAACTGAATACCACACACAAGTATCTACATCTTCGATCACTTTGAAGAATCCCGATACTTGCTACACCTGGTTCTCTACTCTATTCAAATACCTATAACTCCTCAAAACTTAGACCCTGTGTTTCTACGAAACACATGTCTAAGAACTAGAGAAGTTAAAAGTAAACAGAATATAGTATGAGGACCAACCCCTCTATCCTAATGGACACTGGACAACATACAATACTCTGTATGAGTCCGCTGAGTCTAATAACTCTTTCACTGTGTGTCGTAGGTTAAAAACTGTACTTATGGTTAAGAAGAATTACACCGCTGTTTAATGCTCCTTACCTAACCATCCACTGATATAGGTAAATGTCATCGACATAACATCAAAAGGTATATCTCACTCTATGAAAATAGACATACAGATATATCAATTTGAAATTGGTGCACAACAGCGGATATTCAAAACCAAATATTTGCCGACCGGCAAACAGCCCAGATGATCTCCTCAAATATCACCGATTACAATGAATCCTGATATAATGAGGATGATCACCCTATTCCCAATAACTTACTCCCACTCATCATCTGTAAAACCATACAGATGTGAGAATCAAACCTGGTAAATACATACCCTGGAGCAAGTGTCTAATCGGAAAATCAGTTTTCTTTCAACAGTACACAGTGAACCTGAAACATTGAAATGTTTCGATGGGGTATCCTGGTATTCATAGTAATGCCTCTTCCATTATCCAGATTCACAACTATAACCGTATAATTCTTTGCCACCTCTCCAAATCCCTTTATATGTCTTTAGTCATTACCTCCTGCACACCCCTTAGACAAAATGGTTTTCTTCCTTCCCAACCGTTCGGCACCAGCCTATGGTTTGGAAGAAGACTATCCAATAAGTATAATGGGTGTACTGTCCAATCCTAGGAGCACTCGCAATGCGAGAGAAGGTGAAGATAAAAGACAACCGAATAAACCTTATTCCTATTTTTCCTGGACCGGAATCCATCCCCGAACTGGAACAAGTTCCTTTCGAGTTCGTATATAACCATACGATGGAGTATCCAATAAACTGTGGATCTTCGTAGTGATACGAAGTGTCCTGGAGAAATACAAAGGTGATTTAGGATTGGCGAAGAAATACTTGGTTTGGTCGTGAATATCAGTCGGAATTTACTTTGCCCTCTTACTAATCCCTTGCTTTGTCTTAACTTAATACCTTCTGCACACCATCGTTATGCTAATCGGTTTTCTTCATTCCCCACTGTTCGGCACCAGCCTAAGGTTTGGAAGAAGACTATCCAATTTGCGTAATAGGTGTACTATCTCCTAAACCAAGGAGTACTCACAACTTGAGAGAAGGTAAAAGGGAAAAGACAACTGAATAATCCTATCCGTTTTCTCCAGAACCAGAAACCATCCTCGAAGTTCTTCGAGTTCGTATATAACCATACGATGGTTTTGTCCAATGGAAGTGGACGTTCGTAGTAATACGGGGTGTCCTGGAGAAAAGGGTAAAAGTAGGAGTGGCAATGAGGTTTGCAACTCTGACAATCCAAAAGCCAGTGTCAAGAAGGTTCGGTCAACTTGGTCACTGAGTCATAGTCTTAGGGTCGGGTCAATGGTCGCTGCCAAAGAGAGAGAAAAGAAACACTCAGCGTGCACTCTAACCTAGATCAGAATGGTTACCAATTTATCTAATCTGGAAACCTCCCACTGTACCTCAAATTCTCCTCCAAACCTGAATGAAGAATTAGTCGGGGTCACCCGAGGAGTAAACCAACTCATCAGTGGGAATCGGGATCCAACTATCATCGCATGATAACGTGACGGAATCCGCTCACGCTATCACACTCCAGAAGGTATGCGCATATCTGGCAAGTTTCAGTTCTTTTGAAACTCCCGATGTGATTTTTACCCCATGCTCTTATGACCTTGACGAAGGTCAACAAATCATAAGTCACATGTCAAGTTCTACCCGTCATTGTCCAGGTTAATTTGAACCCACCCGTACAAGCCCTTGACGAAGGTCAACAAGGCTATACGACTGTCCCAAACCAACGCATCTATCTATGCAGTAGAAAGGCAACAAGCAGCTACCATACACTATGCCTTGACGAAGGTCAACAAACATAGCATGAATACTACGTGCTACCCGTCTGAAATGACGGAGGGCTACGAATGGTTTCTGGCGAAAACGTTTAACGTAATGAACTTGATATCGTTGAAGGAACTGATAGCTTTTTAGAAAATATAGTGACGAAAACCATTACTAAAGAGGTCACTCCCGGTGAAGGGATCTCGGCTCTTTCCCCGTAGAATGGGGTGCAGGATATTCCAAATGAATACCACGATGCAAAGCAAAAGTAATCGGCTATAGTGAAGTTATTGCCCTGACGCAAACTTTTGTCCAAGGGGTCACTCCCGGTGAAGGGATCTCGGCCCTTGCCTCGTCGACTGAGGAGCAGGATATTCCAAATGAATACCACGATGCAAAACAAAAGTGAACGTCCTTGCAATAACAGCTTTTGAAAAGTGTTCCAACAACATCAGATTAGGTTTGTTTTAACTTGCATTGATCCGAATCAACGCAGTCCCATCAATTGATCACACCACAAAGAACGAAAATATACTGATGTACGTATATGCCATCCGCATTCACCACTGGGTCCCGTCATTACCCGTTAGGTTAGCTAACTAACGACAGAGCGGGGACTGGATTAGCGCGGATGTAAAACATATACAACATCTACTAATATATATACCAATATATTATATTCGCTCAAGGCGTGATAAAAATGCAACACGACAGAAATGTACAGTATCACAGAACAATGCAGATATCTGGGATCCCCGGGTTTCACAGAGCCACTACTGAAACCCGACGTTCCCCTGGTCGTGTGGATAGCCTGTGCAATGACATCCTAGACCCCTATGGGCACGGCAAGTCACCCGCCAAAACCTGAAGCGAGGCAGCCCCCTTCAGCACCGTGAATGGACCACCCAGCACTTCATGGAATCCGGTAACTTGGGCACCCCTCCTGGGTCAACCTGTACCCCTACGAGTGCGGCGAATAGCCCGCCAATCCTAGAGTGAAGCCCCCTCTGTCTCAATGCCATGAGATGCGGGCCCGTTGCCCTCTAGAACCCAGCTTTCCGTGCACCCCTCCGCGGGGTAATCCTAGTACAGAAATTAAAATATACATACAACGGGTACATCGACCGCAACCTGGTCGTGCCACAAAATAATAATACAAACAGGCAGTGACGGCAGTCCACATATCGGACGCTCGCCCCGCAATCAAATGTACATAATACAACAGAAACTGTACTAGCATTGCATCCAGGCTATCCCCCACGACCGATCCGCAACATCACAGCAAAATCACAAAACATCAACGTGAAAGTCACGTTCGCAAATCCGTCTAACCGGGCTATAGCAGTTAGACTGGATTTACCGATCAAGTGACATTCACGGTCGCAGATATAATGTAAATACTGTGAAATAATGTGTTTAAAATATCCGATCGATCAAAAATTAACAAGTGGGCCCCCAAGCAATACTGTAGCACTCACAGAAATTCTGGGCCCAAGTTTAATATTCCAAAACCCTATTTTCAGCCCACCAGCCCATGGGAAAATTTTGACGCATTGATCCCTCAAGACGGCGGCGGAACCGCGGCAACAAGGGGGGTTTTGCCGCGGTTCCGCGCTGTTCCTGAGAGATCAATGTCTCGAATTTTCCCAGAACGCTTAGAACTTCTTGTACATCAGTTTTCTACAACCTGAAAAAATTTTGGAGCCAGGAAAAAATCGACAGAAAACTGATGTGAGGAAAAACGCGGGTTTTTGGAATTTTGGTCGATCGGAAATGCAAACACATCAAACAAAGCTAGACTAAGTTAATGGCGAGGCTCTGATACCAATGTAAGTGCACGGCGGCGCCCCGGCCGTCAATCCGACGCCGGAATGCGGAAGCGGAGATAAACTTTAATTTTGAGAACTTAGCAAACCGGCACCACCGCACACTAAACACCCGGATCGAACCATTAACTAGTCCTAGCTAACAAGAGGATGGGGAAGAGATATACCGAGTGATCCGAGTCCTCCGGTCTTCTCGTCATCGTCCCGATCTACTGCGGAAACTCCGGTCGTCGCCTCCTTGCCGGAAGGGCACCACATCGTCTGCATCTTTTACGGGCTCCCACCTCAATACCGAGGCTACTCGGGCGCGAAGTTGGCTGGCCGACGTGTCCAAGATTTGCTGTAGAAAGTGTAGTGTAGAGGCTATGTCTCATTTGGGGTTTTGTTTCCGTTTGAAGATGATGGAGGAAACAAGATAAGGAAAAATGGTGCTTGCAATTTTCCTAGCATGAAATGAGATCAAGAAAAATCCCACAAGCTCAAAATGAAACTCTCTCTTTTCTTCTCTCAAGTGTGGCCTCTCTCATCTAGTAAAAATGGTGGAGGAATCTCAAACATAAGCAAGAGGGAGGTGATCGTAGGAGAGCACAAAGGGTGACCACATCCAAACATCATCATCACAAAACTCAAATCAATTTCTAATCCTCATTAATACAAATCAAGTGATGTAAAGAGAATCAAATGATGGTTGAAAAGAAAAGATGCCATAATAATCAATTCATTTGCAAGAAACCCCTCCACAATGTGTTATTTGCAAACTTGCAAATAACCCCCTCCATCGGAAAAGTCCGGCCGGGAAAGAACAAAGGAAAACCGGCCGGAACGGAATGCAAACTGGCAACTCCAGAAAACTGGTCCCGTAATAAATTACAGGAAAACCCCGATACTGTGCATACACACCCGCATCTGTATTCCGACCGGATACAAATGCAATGAGACAAAATCTACACTGTACTATACTAGGATCCGGCTTAAACCAAAGCCGGCTAGTAATATCCGTTCGATCCTGATCCGTGCAATACCGCACGTATCCGATCGAACCTTGCCATATATCTATACGGCCACTAGTACTAACCGTCCGATCCTGATTCGTGCAATACCGCACGTATCTGATCAGACCCTGCCATATCTCCATACGGCCTCTACAGCGTTTCGCCCGAAAGCTTGAGTAACTGAAAGTGTGGTGGACTCTAAAGACTCGTCAATACTATGGCTGTGAATTTAACCACTAGCACGTCAGAGGTATAAGCCAATACATGACGGGCCACCAGCTATTGACCAAAAGGGACGTCGATGAGCGAACTCATCCTGACACCCTACTGAGCCTGTCAGTGACAATATCCGTACAGTCCGGTCCATTCGTCTATGAGCATCGCATGGCGGGCCTAGGGGGTTGGTAAAAGTCAGACCCCCAAAAGCGGTACAGGTCGTGTCGGAGTGTAGCCCAGAACACCCTGAGATACTACTGGAATACCTACCAGTAAATCTCCTGCCTCAGCCGAGGGCTTTGTGTAATGGCTCTCCTAGACACAGCGCGACCTCACCCCCAATACCGGGAGAGACGAACCCCTGCAGATCCGCTCACTGCCTCCATGTGGCACGGGACTGTACCCAACTAAAACCTGTTTGCACGACTCCTTTGAGCCGTGGTAGGGTAGTAATCAAAGTACAGTGGGAACTCACACGAGACAAATGACGATCTCAGGTCGATGAACTAACCTGTACATATGTCACCAGGGAACTGCCATCTGACGTCTGGTATAATCCCAACTGGCAGGTTCCCGGCAAGTCCTGTCCGGTGTACTCATAACCCAATGAGCACCTGTATACATCTTAGGTGAACCAATTGACACCAGTGGCTTGTGAGACCGGCCACTGCCCGTCGTCGGGGTCTCGACTGTATACACTTGTCTACTAATGGAGTATCCATGCCCTGTCTCGAAACTCCCACGACTAGGGACCTTTTAAGGATGCGCTTATAAACTACCAGCTCCCACGTATATGATCGCCATCATACTGCTGGTCGTCAAGCAAAAATCCTAGGGGCTTTATCAACGTGTAATAGCGACCTGTCAGGTCCCCTAAAGCAGTACACGATGATAAAGATAAATCAGATAGCATACTATCATCTCGAGTAAGACTGTCCTACCGGGATATGTCCTCCCTCAATCATTGCAATCACGTGCCTGTGATCCAATAATTGACTCTGAGGGCACTATCTCCAACAATGCGTATACGCTAGTCTACTCTGGTATATCAATTCCCTGTCTCGATACACCCTCGACTAGGAACAGTTATAGGATGTACTCGTCGACTACTGTGGCCCCACTAGTATGATCTCATCATAGTCCCAATAGTCGAGTACATATCCTAAGGGCTTTATCAACATGCGAGAGCAAGACAGTAAACTAATACAAGTCAACATATTTAGACAAAGTAAAACCAAATAGCAAACTATCATAACGAGCAAGAAAGTCCTCTCCATATATATCCAAGCATCCATTATAATATACATTATATGTACAACAATGGCCTCTAGGGCATATATATAACTAACAAAATAATATTAAGCATTTCAAAATTATAAAAGTGGAGTAAAGTTATTGGTCTATGGAAAGCATTACAAAGACCAAAAGTTAACACCAACCATTCAAATATTTTATCGATGTAACGCACCGGTTGGTGGAAGAACATGTTATATATAGCCAAGAAGAAGTGAGGAAGAGATAAGTGGTGGTATGGAAAGGGTTTTCGTCTCGATTTGTAGAGACGAAATAATGATGATGATGGATAAAAACGAGGATGTGAATGATTAGGAATATTTGCATTCTCGCATTTTATTAGAAGAAAGGGTGGCGGTTCAACTTCTATAGGTGGAGGTTGATTAATTACAAAATCCGTGTTGTTTAGGAATGCGAGTTCGTCAGCAAAAATTTCTTCAAATCTTTCATCGATATCCCGAAGAATAACTTCGAAACTTTCATCGATGGTTTGATTGAACATTTCATTGTCAATAAGTGTTGTGCCAGAATTTATCATACTTGATTTGTCAAAAATTATGGGTGTAGGAGACTCAGAAAATTCATTTACCTTATTTTCAAAAGTATCTAAATCAAGTTGGCTTTCTAGAATTATCGAACTCGAAATATCGGATTGTGATTCATCAACACTCGCTAAACTTAAAGGAAGAATAGAAGAACCAGAGAAAGTGGAAGATGAAATGGGTAAAAAAATTGGTGTGTCGAGTATCACTGAACTAGATGTGGGAAATGAAGGCTGAATTTTATTTTGCTTTTCGGTTATACAATTATCAACAACTTCAAGATGCATATGGGGTTCGGGAAGAATAGTTAAAGGCTCGAGATGATGACCACACGGGAGTGAAAGGACCTGATGTATTGGTGGAAAAAATTCATCCAAAATTTCGGATTAATCATCCAATATATCACCAACGTCAATCTCATTCAAGTGAAGGTTAGAAGTCTCAGACATCTCATCTAAAGTATGGTTTTCAATCAATTTCAGCTCTAGAGTGGAGGTGTGGAGATCACAAGGATCGGGTGTGGTTTCACTTTGAATGGACCCTTCATAATCGGGTAAATCAAACACTACAAAGTCACACAACTTATCCGACATTCTATCTTCAATTGGTGCACTCGATAGATCAGTGAAACTGGAGTTGTGGATTTCAATTTGGGATGGGGAGGTTTGATTAGAAAGGGTGTATCGTTCTCTCTCACTTCCCGAATTCTCAATTTGTCCGATGGCCGTATTATACATTGAAATTTTTTGAGCTGGTTCGAAACTAGTTTCTTGTTCTTTTTGTTTATTGAAGACAGCCATGGACTCCTTCAATTCCTTTCTAATGTGGCTCGTAACTACCACATATTCTTCTAATGTCCGCTCAAGACTACACATGGGTCGAGAAGGGGTTTCAGCATAAAATTGTAATTCTTGTGGATAGGTAAAACTCCCAAATGACTGATTAGAAGGACTGTCTAGAGAAGGTGTAAAAGTCGGGTAAGATTGATAGGAATTGAATGGTTATGAAAATTGGGTAGGAGTAGGATCAACATGGTAATAAGAAGAATATTGATATTGGTTGGTTGGTTGGCGATTTTCAATATACATCATATACGCCACAAACCGAGTATGAAAATCTTCTTTAAAAAGTGGTGGTGTTTGTTGTCCTAATGGCTTGACTGGATTGAAATTTTGGCCATTAGCCCTCGCTATATGCTCAGCGATGGACATACGTTTAGAGTTTCCTCACTCGGAGTATCAACATAAAAAGATGTAGAATTAGGATGCGGTTGGTCGGACCTGGACTGAGGTGGCCAACGGTTTCTATCCTCTTGGTCTATCCGATCTCTTAAAAACATGGTAGAGTCGGATGGTATACCGAAGTGATTACGAAAACAAGAAATATCTGGTTCTAGATAGCAAAGCTCCGCAAGAGTTCGTCTATTTGGGTTACCCATTGTAAGAAGGAAAGAGAAGGGAGGGAAAAAAGGGAAAATAAAAAATTTAAGATCTAATTGGTTTGTTTTTCTTTGAATGTGGGACTTGAGGGTTGACTCAAAAAATCACAAAAATACACAAACAACCATAGAACTAAGGTCACCTAGGTCAAGTCACTAGACCGCTCCTAGACTTCCATGGGACAAATCGCAGGATCAATCCTCTACTATCTCTTTATCCCTCTTGTGTCCAGGTAAGTGGGAAGTATCCGCTATACGAATCACCGTAAATAGTGGGCCTAATTAAGTAACCAATTGCCTTAGACACACTTACCTAGACACCACAAAAGAAATGCGGATAAGCAGTAGATTACCCACGACCTTCCTCTGTCCTAATTGAGCGCGACTGTAACATTTCAGAAAAATAAAATATTATTTTTGGGAATTTTTATAATTTAGTAATAAAATATTGAATATTTTAATAAGGCGGTATAATTAAATACCGATAAAATTGGGAAAAATTTTGTAAATTTTGGAAATTACTAAAAAGATGGTGTTTTATGGAATTATGCAATTTTTAAGTTTTTATGTTTGATTATACGCTAATTTAGTGCTAATCGCGATTAAAAATCGCTATTCGGACTTTAAGCGTATTTTGTGCAAACCATGCACCGTATCATTTTTACACTTGTTACATATGTTTTCCATGGATTTCCTTCTTGTTTTAAAGCATGGTTGTTGATTTATAGGAAAATAGAAGGGGAAAAGAAAAGAAAACGAAAAGAAAAGAATAGAATATTAGGTTTGGGTGAGAGAGAGAAAGGTGAGGGTTACTTTGACTTGGTCATTCCCTCTTCATTCTTCATCCATTTCCTCTCCTCTCTCCTTCCTTGCTTCTGCTGCTGCTGCCTCCTCCACCACCCTATTCAACCCTCTCAAATCATCACAATAAACACCTCAAAACCCATTACCCTTTTCATTAAAAAGGTGCACAAGCTCAAGGGAAGCACATTGGACCAAGAAAGAAGAGATTTTGAGGACTTTGGGCAACTCAAGAAAATTCTTGAGTTGCCAAATGAGGAAATTTCTGCACCATTAGTGTAGTGTTTTAATTCCTTATGCATCCATACATGTTTCATGTCGATATTGAGTGGTTTTATTGACATAGAAAATTCTAGTTAGGGTTTATGGAAATTGATGGTTGTGATGTGAAATTAAGCTCAGTAGAGGCCACAAAAACCCCCTAGTGCTAGAATTCAGGTCTAAACCAGAGACTAGAACCCCGGAATATGGATTTAGAAAAGCCGATATCGGAAAATTATGGATTCTGTGAGGGTTAAATGAAATCTACTATCACTCGGAGACTCTGAAAATTATTTTTGCAAACATAGAGAGACATGCAGGCACGTTGGAAGCTACCACCAAAACCCTAGCCTCTAACCCTCAACCATGGCCGCAAATAAATTCCTTCTGTCCTCAATTTGGAGCCAGACCAGTGAGGATGTGATTCGTGTTGGTTCTGTAGCTTTATCTCATGTAAACTAGACCCTTGGTATATGCAAAATTGACCAATTTGACCTAGGGTGAAATCTGGGACCATTTTCCTGAGTTGCTGTTTTGATTCGGGTTTTGTTTCTCGTATTTTGAATTCTGGATATGCGTATTTGTGGTTTACCTCGATCACTTGACGTTTGTACGACGATATCGAGGGTTGTTTGATGGCTTTGAAAGCGTGGTCCATAGGTTCTAACCTATAGGCCTTAGCGTGTCGTTTTGGTTTTCCGATATGATTTTAATGTGCGTTGCGATTGTTTTATCTTTGTAGGTATCTTCACGAGAGTTTCATATGATGAAGAAGATGAAGGCGACACCGACACGCAGGATGCAAGGTGAGTAGATTATATCTACGGGGGAAGTCGGGTGAATGGTGTATAGCACCCCCGCAGTTCGATGTTTAGTATACTATATATAGACTATATATAAGTATGATAGCGTTACGTGTGATATGGATATTCTAGATGTGTTTAGGTGTACTATGGATAGATTAGGGTTTAGAAGTAAACTAGTATAGTTCCTTAGTTGCGAACCCTAGAATAAGTTTACACCCACCCACACATATGCTTGCTTGTAATACTTATACCTGGATGATGAGGATAGTGTATGATATTTGGAGACGAGTCGATGAGATTGGGCATAGTGCCATGAGATCGGTGATATGATGCGATTCGTATTTGGGATACGACATGAGATGTTAGCGGGCCTTTGGACGTGTGTTTCACACACGCATTTATATTTATATAGATGGTATCGATTTGTACTAGACTTAGATCAGTACCCCAGATCATGAGATATTATGATAAGGATACCAGATAATTGATGAGATGAATGTGATATTGACCTGTACCCAGCTTTTGGGATGCAGTACGATGATTTACCGTACGAGCTTTATATTGATGATAGATCCGCACTCATGACTCGAGGATGTCTTATGGTATTGTATCGTACGCGGTACCTTTGAGGCGGGATCACCGACTATTATATATATATATATATATGTATATCGACTCAGATTTAAGTGGTTTCCATACCCCTCCCGATTGACTTGTTAGCTAGAGCTGTAGTTTTGCTAGTAGATGTTGGGCTAGGCCGATGTCATACCTATTTCAAAAACTAACGAATCGGAAGTATTTTAAAGACAGGCAAAGGGATTCTACGGGTATTTTCAAAAGACGCATCTTTTCTTAAAAACACCGTAGACCTTATTTTCCTAAAAACCCCGATTCGTCTTCTTTCAAATGGCAAAATAGTATGACATGGATGCATTGATGTAGATTCAACACTGTTGTGTTTGTTATTCATTTGTCGCATATTCTTACTGTTTGCATCGCATTGCATGTTAAATATGTTTATTGTTATATCAAAACCATGCTGTTAGGACACCAGCACCATTATCGATGATGCATATGTTCCACGTACATCTGCTTGCCGGCTCACACACTTCATCATCGATAATTACCATATCACTACACTGTAGGACTGTTGCATTCAGGATATGATCCCTTGCATGATATACTGAAATACTTACATTTCTTTTACATATCGCATACATCATGCTTTATGATTATACGCATTGAGATATGTTATTTCCATGATATTTTCTGGATTTGGGAACCGTAGGTATTTCAAAAGAGAGTATGTATTGTTTTAAAAACCCGGTTACCCTTGATATGATATTTCAGTGCGTCCACCATGTGTTTTCTCGGTTATGAGAGCGGCATGTGAAACCCGATTCGAGGAGCGGTAGGCACCGTCTGCGGGTACATGGTGGACCCGGTAAGGTACCCCAGGGAAAGAAGACTCGTATATCTTAGACGGTGAGCCTGGCAGGGGAGTACTACCTACCGGTGATTGTTTTTGAGCTCGGCGGATATCTGGGGGATACCGACCGGAGTTGAGAGAGGAGACGGGCCGATCCGGACTGACGGAGCCCTATGTATATGAGGATTTACGTGCCGATGCTAGGAACATGTTTGATGATGTTTTCGAGTGTCGATACATGACACTCAGGTTCCATGATTTGATATGTCGCGAGCGACACATGTTGATTTACATCCTCATACTTCCATGTATATGCTTTATGACATTTACATGCATGATGCTTATTGTCATTGGGTGACACGTGGACGATTTCCACATACATATAGTTGACATTGATGATATTGATAACATATTTGGTTGATATCCACATATTCATAGACTTCATGATATAGTCGACATTGATCATACCTCATATTTATGATATGTTATTACCTGAGGCACTGGCACGAGCACTTGGCAATACACACATGTATAGATGTTACATTGCCACCTTATCATGCTTCAGACTTATTCATTTGAGGTTTATATATATATTGATCGTAATGACCTAGGATTGTGTCATACATACGATTTCTGCTCTGTGATGTTTTCTATTCGCGAGTTGGCAACTCACCCCCGTTGTGCCACAGTTCTTGCAGGTTTTGCCGTACAGGTTCCATTGCGGCTTTTCTGGCACACTGCTTTCCTTACGGGTGATTTGCTTTGGTAGGTGGGTTCTTTTGCATCAGAACCACCATTGTATATGTATTATTCAGCTGTATCTAGTAATTCCACCAACCAAACTTGTATATTTTTTCAGACTTAGAAAACCAGTTGTATATTATTTTCGACCTTAGAGTCGCGAGTTGTAGTATTATGGTTTTCCTGCAGATTTTGAGTTTCCTTTTGAGTTTTGATCCTCGCCCTTCGGCGTTGTATATTATATTGCTTGCGTGGTTGTGACCGTCGATTGACGAAGAGCTAGCTCCCGCTTGGGGATGCCTTTTATCATTGTATATATGTTATTCTTGTTGTACCCCGTTCGGGGCCAGTATTTACAAAAGGAACTTTGCAGAAATTTTCAGAAAAGACTATAAATTTTTAAAATGCATATTCGGCTTACTTATTTAAAAACCTTGATTTTAAAACATGTTTTTCTTACTTCTTAAGAACTAGTTTTCTTTATTTACTCCTTAAAATGGTTTTAGATTTCTGGGCTTTTGGCTTACTTGAGTTAGATCGGGTCCTATAGACTTCATATGATTCAAGGGCCAGTCACGTGCTATTTCGGGTCATGACAAAGTTGGTATCAGAGCGCTAGGTTAACCTTAGTTCGAGTCTGAGTTTGACTATGCGGAGCTAGAGCATTTATATATATACGAAACATAGGCTTGACCTTACGGAACTTAGACTTAGTCGAAGGGGTATTATACCCAAACTTTCGTCGCGTAAGATGACCCTTGGTTGATGGAGTAGGTAGCTTGAGTAGAGTGACGTAACGTACGCATGTTCCGCGGTATACTTACGATACGCAACTCCGCTTAAGAAACCTTAGGATGTACATTTCCTTGCACAGTATTATATTCATTCCTATGATCTATCCTCATCGATACTGGTTCTGATTTTTCTGCCACGATTACACGGGCAGAGAGAGCTACGGCTAGAGTTGCGTCGGCGCGAGCTCGTCACGGACGAGGACTAACCAGGGCATGATTCCAGAAACGTACGATTGCATAGAGGCTTCGTTGTATTTTGTTTTCGCGCCATGAGCGGTTGATGGATCGTTTTTACGAGATTTCTCGGACGTGCAGATCAGCACCAGAGGATCAGAATATGCAAGAGTACCAGCCTCCGTACAGTTCGGCATAGGCAAGATCGGAAGAGACCTTGAGCAGGATTCCTTCCAGGACACTGCTGCGATAAGATTTGCACCCAGGATCAGATGTGTGATGTGCATTCAGAGGACCAGAGGCCGACGCCAGTGACGTGCTGCTTTACGAGTGGCCGTGAGGATTGACCGAGAGATGACCAGAGAAGTGCCACGACGAAATCGTCCACGTTATCACACCTGACAGGGCCGATGAGCCGATGGATCGCGAAATTGGTAATCCACAGAGAAGATAAGGGCCCAGAGACAGAGGACGCTAGACCGTGAGCAAGAGGCAAGTATATATCTTGCGCGGTTAGCGTTGGATGCACCGACACCTTCTCGACTTCGAAGGAGGAAATATCGACGGCGGTAATTGTGATTTGTGATTTGGTGATTTGATTATCACGTACCCGTCACCTTGGATTTCGGTGTTTTTGGGAGATCTATTCGCATGATTTAGTCTTGATGGCTGAGTTCCATGATTTCTGTTTTCGTGCACCATGGTTGCACCTGCTTGATATTCATATTTGTGCACAGTTATTGCACCTGATATCGTTTTGTTCCTTGATTGCACATGCTTATGACTTCATGGATTTCATACAGTTGAGTTGATTTTGTGCATATGATACGCACACGATTTGGTTTTTGCACTCGGTATAGCTTATATGTGCTTGTAGTGCATTGATATGTGTTTTATGCACGCAGTTGCACACGTTTATGATTTTATTTACATCTGGGTATACTCGGTGTTGCTACTTACGAATTTGAGTTATTGTTTGTGCACAGGATGCACCGTATTTGTATTTCTTGCCCTGGATGCACCAGTTTTATACTTCGTTTGTTTGTCGCGCCAGTTTTATATTTCGTGCGTTTATCGCACCAGATTTATATTTCGTGCATTTGTTGCACTGAATTATATTTCGTACGTTTGTTGCACCTGACTTCGGTTTGATGTCATTCGATATGTTGATTTTGATTTCATGCCTATGTTATGCATGTGATTTGACTTATGCTTTCGGCATAATTTTCATACACTTTTAGTGTTTTGATTTGATTTGTGGACGCTGATTGTAACATTTCAGAAAAATAAAATATTATTTTTGGGAATTTTTAGAATTAAATAATATTATATTGAATATTTTAATAAGGCGGAACAATTAAATACCGATAAATTGGGGGGAAATTTTGAAAATTTTGGAAATTACTAAAAGCGGGTGTTTCATGTGAATTATGCAAATTTTAAGTTTTTATGATTTATTTGACACTATTTTAGTGCTAATCGCGATTAAAAAATCGCTAATCGCGGATTAAGCGTGTTATGTGCACATAGCATGCACAAAGTCTTTTTCACACTTGTGCATTTTTTTGCTGTGGTTTCATTCGGGTTTCCTATTCAATTCTATTAGAATGAGAAGAGAGAAGAAAAGAAAAGAAAAGAAAAAGGAATAAGAATAAAGAATGGGGTATGGGTGAGAGAGAGAAAGGTGAGGGGTTAATATTGACTTTGGGCATTCCTCCTTCATTCCTTCACCCTCATCATCTCTTCCCTCAACTCCCTTACTGCTGCTGCTGCTTCTTCCTTCACTCCCTCCCCCTCTTCACCTCCTCAAAGAACAATCAAAACAACCTCAAAACCCTATCTCCATTTCACAAAAATTGTGCATGAGCTCACTAGAAACACATTGGATCAAGAAAGCTTGCATTTTGGAAACTTGAGGCAACTCAAGAAAATTCTTGAGTTGCCAAAGGAGGTAATTTCTGCACCATTAGTGTAGTGTTTTAATTCCTTATGCATCCATACATGTTTCATGTCGATATTGAGTGGTTTTGTGGACTTAGAAAATTCTAGTTAGGGTTTAGGGAAATTGAGAGTTGTGTTGTGTAATTGAGCTTAGTAGAGGCCACACAAACCCCCAAGTGCTAGAATTCAGACCTAAACTAGAGACTAGAACCGCAGAATATGGATTTAGAAACCCGATATCGGAAAAATTATGGATTCTGTGAGTGTATTACGAAATCTGCTAACACCCGGAGCCTTTGAAAATTATTTTGTAAACACAGAGTGATGTGCAGGCATCCTGGAGTGTACCACCAAAACCCTAGCCCCTACCCTCTCCTTTAGGCCGCAAATTAATTCCTTCTGGCCGCAATTTGCGGCCAGAGCAGGTTAGAAAAGGTTCATTTTTGTTCTAGGGCCTTATCTTCAGTAAAATAGACCCTAAGCATATGCAAAATTGACCAATTTGATCTAGGGTGAAATTTGGGATCATTTCCAATAGTTGCTGCTTTGATTCGAGGTTTTGTTTCTCGTATTTTGAATTCTGGATTTGCGTATTTGTGTTTTACCTCGATCACTTGACGTTTGTACGACGATATCGACGGTTGTTTGATGGCTTTGGAAGCGTAGTCCATTGGTTCTAACCTATAGGCCTTTAGCGTGTCGTTTTGGCTTTACGATGTGATTTTAATACGCATTTCTGATTGTGTTATCTATGTAGGTACCTTTATGTGGGTTTCATACGATGAAGAAGATGAAGGCGACATCGACACCGATACGCAAGATACAAGGTGAGTAGATTATATCTACGGGGGAAGTCGGGTGGATGGCGTATAGCACCTCCGCAGTTCGATATTTAGTATACTATATATATATATATATATATATATATATTTATATGATAGAGTTATGTGTAACATGGATATTCAAGATGTGATTAGGTGTACAATGGTTAGATTAGGGTTTTTGGAAGTAAACAAGAATAGCTTCTTAGTTGCGAACCCTAAAATAGTTTTACACCCACACACACACACATGCTTACTTCCTATACTTATGCTTGGATGATGAGGATATTGGATGATATTTGGAGATGAGTCGATGATATTGGGCATAGTGCTATGAGATCGGTGATATGATGTGGTTCGTATTTGGGATACGACATGAGATTTTTAGCGGGACAATAGGCGTGTGATTTCATACACGCGCGCGCGCGCGCACACACACACACATATATATATATCGATGGTTTCAGTTGTACTAGACATAGATATGTATCCCAGTTCATGAGATATGATGATAAGGATACCAGATAATTGATGAGATAAATGTGAGATTCGACCCGAACCCAGACTTGGGATGCCGTACGACGGATTTACATACGAGCTATTTATATTGACGATAGATCCGCACTCTTGACTCGAGGATGTCATATTGTATATTGTATCGTATGTGATACAATTGAGGCGGGATCACCGACTATTATATTTATATATATCGACTCAGATTTAGGTGGTTTCCATACCCTTCGATTAGTTTGTTTTTAGATCTGTAGTTTACTTAGTTGATGCTAGACTAGACCCGAGTCATACCTTTTTCAAAAACTAACGAATCGTGGGTATTTTAAAGACAGGCCAAGGGATACTACGAATATTTTCAAGGATATACTTTTTCATAAAAACCCATATCCCTATTTTCTAAAACACCACGATTCGCGCAACTTTCAAATACCAAAAACCTGCATGACTCGTATATAGGAATGTATATTTCTTTATTGCTGCATTATTATTCATTTACAATTTATTCTACTGCTCGCATTGCATTGCATGCTTATATGTTATTGATTCATATTCCTTTGTGCATATGACTTATAGCATACATGTATACTTATATGATTACACATATGTCTTTACATAGTTACATGCTCATATTACTGTTTCACGTTGCATATACTATAATTCATGGATTTTGCATTGCGATATGGTTTCATATGATGTTTTCTGGATTGTTTTCCCCCTGCGTATATATATATCAGTGGTATAGGACGCTGAAATATATATGTATACCCATCGTATATATATTAGTGGTATGGGACGCTGATATATATATATATATATATATATATATATATATATATATATATATATATATATATATATATACACCTACATAATATATCATCATGATGATCTATGCATTTTACTTATTCATTATATACGAGTGGGGCCTTTATGGTCGATGTGAGGGGCCTTTATGGTCGATGTGAGGGGCCTATATGGTCGATGTGAGGGGCCTTTATGGTCGATGTGAGGGGCCTATGTGCCCGATGTATGGATGACATGTTATATCCCCTACCCCACATTTATTGTATATGTATCGCTTCATGTATTAGAAGTACCTGATAGAGAACCTTTCATGACTATTGCATATACACATTACCATTTATTTCTTCATGTATTAGTAGTACCTGATAGAGTACCTTCATGAATGTTGCAAACATATTGGATACATGATATATGAGATTTACTTGATATTGGGATATTGAGATATATATTTTATGTCGATACTTGACACTGATTTTCTAATGATTTCATTGATGATATTTGAATGTTTATTCAAAAATCTGACTATATTAAGAAAACGGTTTTCTCATTCATGATGTCTTCTGTTTTCATTTTACCACATTCATACCTCATAGTTATGATATATCGTTACCTGGGGCACTGACACGAGTACATGAGATTACACTTATGCATAGATATTTACCCTGGTCACCTTTTCATGCTTCGGACTTATTCATTTGAGGTTTATATATATATTGATCGTATTTGACCTTGGATTGAGTCATACATACGATTTCTGCTCTATGATGTTTTCTATTCACGAGTTGGCAACTCATCCCCGTTGTGCCACAGTTCTTGCTGGTTTTGCCGTACAGGTTTCATTGCGGCTTTTCTGGCACACCGCTTCCTTTCTGGGGCGATTGCTTTGGTAGGTGGGTTCACTTGCATCGTGACCACCATTGTACTTATTTAATTTTCAGTTGTATCTAGTAAAATTCCATCAACCAGACTTGTATATTTATTCAGACTTAGAGACCAGTTGTTATTTTTTGATCTTAGAGTCACGCGTTGTTGTATTATGGATTTCATGCTATTTGAGTTTCCTTTTTCGTCTTGATTCTCGCCCTTCGGCGTTGTATATTATTATTACTTGCGTGGTTGTGACCGTCGATTGACGAAGAGCTAGCTCCCGCTTGGGGATGCCTTTTATCATTGTGCATATATTATTCTTGTTGTACCCTGTTCGGGGCCAGTATTTACAAAGGAAACTCTGCCGAAATTTTCAGAAAAGACTAGAGATTTTAAAAATGCATATTCGGCTTATTATTTTAAAAACCTTGTTTTTAAAAACATGTTTTCTTCACCTCTTTAAAACTAGTTTTCATTCATTTATTATTTAAAATGGTTTTAGATTTCTGGGCTTTTGGCTTACTTGGATTAGATGGGGTCCTATAGACTTCATATGATTCAAGGGCCAGTCACGTGCTATTTCGGGTCGTGACAAAGTTGGTATCAGAGCGCTAGGTTAACCATAGTTTGAGTCTAAGTTTGACTATGCGGAGCCTAGAGCGTTTATATATATATATATATGGAACTTAGGCTTGACCTTACAGAACTTAGACTTAGTCGAGGGGGTATTATACCCGAACTTTCGTCGCGTAGGATGACCCTTGGTTGATGGAGTAGGTAGCTTGAGTAGAGTGACGTACCTTACATATGTTCCGCGGCATACTTACGATACGCTACTCTGCTTGAGGATCCTTAGGATGTACATTTCCTTGCACAGTATTATATTCATTCCTATGATCTATCCTCATCGATATTGGTTATGATTTTGCTGCCACGATTACACGGGCAGAAAGAGAGCTATGGCTAGAGTTGCGTCAGCTTGAGCTCGTCATGGATAAGGACCGACCAGGGCGTGATTCCAGAGACGTACGATTGCATAGAGATGCGTCGTTTTAGTGTGTTTTCGTGCCATTAGCGTTTGACGGATCGCTTTTACGAGATTACTCGGACGTGCAGATCAGCACCAGAGGATTGAGCCACTGATAGAGGTCAGCCAGAATGTAATGACCATTGATGTATCGCTTATTCATGATGATTGAGGCGTTGTTCAGCGTACGGACGAATGAGCCAGTTGTTGCTGCAAATGATGAGATATCGCCCAGATGTTGGAGCTACTGCAGCATGAGTATATAATTAGAGATATGATGGAAGGTCGCTAGTCACCCGAGGATGAATGACTACGACATGTGGTTCGTTCGCTTACCTCGATGCGAGATCATCAGATTGATTGACTCCAGCTAGAGAAGACTTCACGCAGGTTCGTTGGTAGTCGATGGAGGCGATCGAATGTCAGAAACCTGTTCATCACAGAAAACTGCATTTTATACCGCCCATTCTTACGCTCGGTTGTTTATAGGTAGGTGCTTTTAATCCGTGTTTGTTACATATTTGCAGGATACAGGTTCTCGGTTCTAAAACGGTGAAATTCATGGAAAACACGACAAAATCCGGGTTCCTGCCAACCACGGATAAAACACGGTCTCCGCTCTTCATCCGTATGTTGCCAGATACCAGTTTAGGGAGACGAAATGTCAAATCAATGTCGTTTTCATGCACAAGGCTCAATGGCAACAACAAGTTCCAAGAAATCTACGCGGAGCTCGAGGCAATCATGACAAAAACATCCACAAAAAGTCCACCTTTGCTCAACAGAAATTCTGGAAGAAATGTGAAAGTGTTTTCAGAAAATATGTGTACCAGACAACAGGGGACAGCAGATCAGGGCCGTACAAGAAACACCATACCCTAACTCCATCATAGGGCTGCGGATCCGCGGCCAATAAGGGGTATTGGCCGCGGATCCGCGGCCATATGGCTCCTCTCTTTGTCGTTTTCTGGGGTTAGTTTGGGTACTTCATTTTATGCCAGATTCTTGTCCTAGGGTTTCTGTAAACTGCCTATAAATACTCCAGAACTTAGCCAAGCCAAAGGGTCCAATTTTGTGTCCACTCTTTTGTAGTTTTTTGTATAGTTCTTCTTCTTCTTCTTCATTCTTCCTCCATGGAAATGTAGTGAGAGCATTGAGTGGATATTATTGAAGATGAGGGTTTTGTATCATTCTCTTTTGTTTCTTCTTCCCCTTGAGGTTCTTGCTTTCTCTTGATCATTCAACCTCTTCATTGAGCTTGAATGGTTAAGGGTTAGTTATTGATCTCAAGGGTCGTATTTTCTCACGGGACTAGTTCTTCACTTCACATGCGTTCTCTACCCTTCTCTTGATCTTGCAACCTCTTAATTGAGCTTGCAAGTTTAATGGTTGGCTATTGATCACATGCTTGTCTTAAGTTCTATGTTCTTGTAATTACTTTCTTGTTCTTTTTATTGCTTTTTATTACTTGCTTATTATTATCTTGCTTTTCTTTCTTGCAATTTATTTCATGCACTTAAATTCATGCACTTAATACTTGTATTCTTTTCTTTTCTTTGTTCTTTTCTTTTGCTCTCCTTTGTTCATTTTGTGAATGGTTGTAATTGTTGTTGTTAAGATGAAATACGGTATTGTAAGTTAATATTTTCCTTCTCATTTCCTTTTCCTGTTATTTTCCACTGAACTCCGCCCAAACCATACGCAAGCGCTCCGTTAGGCACCCTACCCTGACAAGGTAACGGTGATTCCTAACCGCGACCGGTTGCGTTCGGTTTGGCCGGAGGCGAAAGCAAGAGACAAGAACGGAAGGACAAGGGTAAATAAGCCGTATTCCACGAATACCGCGCTTAAATCCCCTAATCCACGTTGTTGCCGATTGCTCTAGCTTCAATTGGTCAAGACTCGGCTCAAAGGTTTTGAGTACGGATTTCTTTAGCTTACAATTTCGTATCTTTTTCTTAACAACTTTATATTTGCAAATAATACACTTAGGATAGTCTCGAACAAACATATACAGATTCTTTATTGACTCGTCTAAGACAAGAACGGACATACAACCATCTCCCTGTGGATCGACCCGTGCTCAACCGGCTAGCTGCATAGCGACACCGTCTTGATTGCGGTTAACTTTAATTCTTTCAATCAAATGGCACCGTTGCCGGGGAGACGGTAGCGTATTTTCTTTCTTGTTATTCGGGTTAATATTCTTATTGTATATATTTAAAAAAAAAATCTTTTTGTTATTTTTGATAATTTTTGTGGGCAAGTGTGCAGATTTTTGCGTATTTGCAAACTGCGATTGTGGGAGCAAAGTGTACGTTCAAAGTTAAGGTGATTACGAAGTACAGTACCAAAGATCCGGGTAGTTTGACCCACGCAAGCGAACCTTTCAAGCTTACCGGATTTGATTCAACGGGGGTTTCCTAACCCAAAACTTAACGGTACGTATTTTACTAACACCTTCTTCTCAAATCCGACGCATCCAATATACTATTCTTTGCAGGATTCTTTGCAAGTTCGCAAGCAAACGCTAAAAAATTGACTAACCCGTATTTGTTGCAGTGCCGCGCTTAAACTAAAAAAAAACAATTTTTTGATTCTTTATAGAATTTTTATTGAATTGCGCATTGCATCAATTAATACGGACTTAAGGGCAAGCGAACCCCACAACATACGGTAAAGGATTTCATCACCTTTTCCGTGGCCCACAAATCACGAACTTGAGCATAACGTTTACCCGCAAAAAATTTAAAAGAAACTAGACTTTAAGCCTTAAGTACTTCGCGCTCACTAGGAGAAGTTAACTGTGTTTAGAACCTTGCTTAACGGTATATTGTTTACGGGGTGTCTAGGAAAGTGTTAACGGCGAAACTGCCAAAAGAGAAAGGGTTATTTAATTAAGGAACTTCGCGAAAGCGTTGGAAAACCTCCCCTTATCTCTGCACTTACCTGGCCTCGTGATCAGTGTATCTTGAGCCTGTTTCTCGACACAGTTTTACTTCGACAATTAAGTTCTGGAGCAGGTCTAGTTGACCTAGGTGACCCCTAGAACGATTAGGTGTGTGGTATTTTTGTGTCGTGATTGTTTTTTGTCCATATTCCTTTTTTGTGTATACTTCATTCTTTTTTTAATATTTAAAAAAAAATTAAAAAAAAATATCACATTCTTTTTTCCCTCCTTTTCTCTACCTTTTTCTCTCTCTCTTCATACCATGGGTACTCCACCTCGCAAAACTCTTGCCGAACTTTGGTACCCACAACCAGACATTACTTCTTACGGTTCTTGCTTTGGCCGAACTTCGAACGATCCATCCATGCCAAAAATTTCATTGAGAGATCGCATAGCAACGTCTAGGACAAACACTTGCACTCTTCATTCCACTTTGTATCAACCTTTTCAACCTCCCGCACCCGCTTATGTTGATACCCCTTCTGCAAGTCGTCCTTTGTCCATCGCTGAACGTATTGAACAATCTCGTAGCCGATCTTTCACTCCTTTCACCACCACAGATTCTTGGGATCAACAATTCCATTCACCTTCTTATCCAATTGTTGATCCTGCTCCTGTCCAGCCATTCAATTCCTACCAGTCCTACCCTACTCTTGCACCTTCCCTAGACATGGCTTCAGAACCGCCATTTGGGAGTTTTCAGTATCCAAACAACTTTGAATACTTGACCGAAACCCCTTTTCAACCCATGTCTAGTCTAGAACAGTCGTTGGAAGACTTTAGGGTAGCGTCAAGCCAACAGATGATGGATTTGAATGCGTCCATGGCCGCCCTCATGCAACCTAGTGACCCGGTAGCTAGTTTTCAACTAGCTCCAAATTTTTCAATGTATGAAGAGGCGGTAGGACAGGCTGTGAATCTGAGTGGAGAGAGTGAGCTGTATACCCTTCCAAATCAAACCTACCCGTTTCAACTTAAATTCCACAACTCCTGTGTTGAAAGTCTATCAAGTATCCCAAATGAATTATCAGTTGAAGATGGAATGTTTAATGAGTTGTGCGACTTTGTAGTGTTTGATTTGCCAGATTGTGAAGGGACCTTGCCAAGTGAAACCACACCCAAACCTTTTGACCTCTACACCTCCACTCTAGAACCTGAATTGATTGATATCCATGCTTTTGATGAGGTGTCTGAGAATATTGATTTTCACTTGATTAAGGATATTGACGCGGGGAATAATTTGGATGATGAACCCATAGATTTGGCTGAGTTTTTCTCTTCCAATCATCATCCCGAGTCATTAAATGTTTTTCCCGAACCCCATATGCGTCTTGATTTTGTTGAAAATTGCATGGATGAGATAAATTTTGAGGAGAATATTGAGGATAGTACTGAGGATGAAACAGTTTTAATTGATGAGTCTGATTTTCCAATTCATCCTATCCCTTCCACTGACTGTGTACACCCTCCTGAACCTTTAACCGATAACCTTCCTCAACCACTTCCCTCCATCATTTCCATCGTTCCGACCTGGCATCACTTCCATTTCCATTGTCTGGTTTACCGAGTTCGGCATACCCATGATTTCTCACGAATCTTGAGGGATTTGACCCCATTTCTCGACGGATAAATATATCAGCACAATCGCTTTTCACACATCGGTCATCACAAATTGTGCTAATCTATTTACTCCATTTGCACCCTCAAGTTCGTATTCCACTTCTTTTTCCCTTCCGCCATTCTTCTTCTTTTGACATACCGAGACCATATCCCGCTTCTCTCCGCATACGGTCTCGCGTATTCTCCATCTCTTTTCTTTACGCCTTCTTTCACCAACCAGCACATTATAGAGATAAAATCTTTGAATGGTTGGTACTAACTTTTGGCCTGTGTAAGGCCTTGTATAGCTTGATACTGTTCTCTTTCCCCCCTAATCCTGAATTCCAACGCTTAACAGTGGAAACACTGTTTTACTTAAGTTTGGGGGGGACTCTTTTTTTGTATATATTTTTTGTTTTCCTTTTTGTTTTGTATATAATTTTTTTTGGGAGCGCCGACAATTTTGACCCTTTTGGTGTAGCCTGACAGTGAGGGCACGGTCAAGTTTAAGTTTGGGGGTGTGCTCGGTAAGCTCTGTTCCTTCGCATTCATTTGTATATTTTGCATTTGCATACCTTATTAAAAAACCCACAAAAATCGAAAATTTTCCAAAAATATAAAAACTTTGTCGTCAAGTTAGCTAATAGGGTAACTTAGATCTTTATTCCGAAAGATTAGTTGATATGATAGAAATAACTAAATTCTAGGCTTAGGAATTGAAAACCCTAAAAATAACCCTCATTCTGTCTAACTTTGGTAAGTATACGTCCTTACAGTTTTTTTTGAGAAATAGGTAATCATGAGTTCAGTTCTTCAGTCAAGTCAAGATAAAGGGAAAGTATTGAAGCTTTACCGGAGGATAAGTCTGAAAAATAGTTTCTTTTCTTGAGTTCAAATTTAGAAAGTATATACCCTATAAACTGCACTTACACGCACCTTGAAACTTGGGATAGTAGAGGATACCTAGAAATACTCTTGCCTGAAAGCCTAGTATGAAAGAAAAAACGGTATTTAAAGTTAAACACCAAAAGAGCATATTGAAAAATATATCCGGTCTTGAAAAAGAAAAAAAAAGAAAAAGAAAAAGAGAAAAAAATAGAATAAAGTCAAGACCTGGAAACTGCTATTTACGCTTTAAAGTTCACACATTCAGTAATCGGTCGTTAGTGCCTCAAGAAGCATTAATAGTCGCATGAAAGGTGTGTGAGCAAATCCGTCCATCCTTAATGAAAAGAAGTAGTATTAGGTATTAGGGCAAGGGTATTATAGCTTGAATTGAATTCTTGAGTTTAGGGGTGCAAATATACACACACGTAGGGGTATACAATCGATGTTTGAATAAAAGATAGAAATAAAGAATAAGACTTGTGTTTTCTGTAAAGTTGATAAAAATCCCTGATTTGAGGCCGCACTTAGAAGGAAAACTCAGGAGAACCAATATCTTTCTAAACTTTTTTGGAACGTATAGGACCTAAGGTTAAATAGATGGGAGGTGTGAAAAATAAGGGTTGGATATTTCTAACTTAGGATGATAGAGTTTCTAACGTAAATACTAAACTGTAGGAGTAGAATCGATGCTAACTTATTACACTAGCTTGACGGGATTTTGTGGGTGTAATCCGCTGAAAACCCTGAGGAGACAACACTCCTCCTACTAGGGACACCTAGAGGTTTAACGGCTTGTTGCACGTGCTCAGTGCAATCGCGTTCCCTGCGAAAGTGCTGTTAGGATTTTATTTTTGTGAATAATTGGTTTTGCTCGGGACGAGCAAAAGTTAAGTTTGGGGGTATTTGTTCATCACAGAATACTGCATTTTATACCGCCCATTCTTACGCTCGGTTGTTTATAGGTAGGTGCTTTTAATCCGTGTTTGTTACATATTTGCTGGATACAGGTTCTCGGTTCTAAAACGGTGAAATTCATGGAAAACACGACAAAATCCGGGTTCCTGCCAACCACGGATAAAACACGGTCTCCGCTCTTCATCCGTATGTTGCCAGATACCAGTTTAGGGAGACAAAATGTCAAATCAATGTCGTTTTCATGCACAAGGCTCAATGGCAACAACAAGTCCAAGAAATCTACGTGGAGCTCGAGGCAATCATGACAAAAACATCCACAAAAAGTCCACCTTTCCTCAACAGAAATTCTGGAAGAAATGTGAAAGTATTTTCAAAAAATATGTGTACCAGACAACAGGGGACAGCAGATCAGGGCCGTACAAGAAACACCATACCCTAACTCCATCATAGGGCCACGGATCCGTGGCCAATAGGGGGTATTGGCCACGGATCCGCGGCCATTATGGCTCCTCTCTTTGTCGTTTTCTGGGGTTAGTTTGGGTACTTCATTTTATGCCAGATTCTTGCCCAAGGGTTTCTGTAAACTGCCTATAAATACTCCAGAACTTAGCCAAGCCAAAGGGTCCAATTTTGTGTTCACTCTTTTGTAGTTTTTTGTATAGTTCTTCTTCTTCTTCATTCTTCCTCCATGGAAATGTAGTGAGAGCATTGAGTGGATATTAATGAAGATGAGGGTTTTGTATCATTCTCTTTTGTTTCTTCTTCCCCTTGAGGTTCTTGCTTTCTCTTGATCATTCAACCTCTTCATTGAGCTTGAATGGTTAAGGGTTAATTATTGATCTCAAGGGTCGTATTTTCTCACGGGACTAGTTCTTCACTTCACATGCGTTCTCTACCCTTCTCTTGATCTTGCAACCTCTTAATTGAGCTTGCAAGTTTAAGGGCTGGCTATTGATCACATGCTTGTCTTAAGTTCTATGTTCTTGTAATTACTTTCTTGTTTTTTTTTATTGCTTTTTATTGCTTTTTATTACTTGCTTATTATTATCTTGCTTTTCTTTCTTGCAATTTATTTCATGCACTTAAATTCATGCACTTAATACTTGTATTCTTTTCTTTTCTTTGTTCTTTTCTTTTGCTCTCCTTTGTTCATTTTGTGAATGGTTGTAATTGTTGTTGTTAAGATGAAATACGGTATTGTAAGTTAATATTTTCCTTCTCATTTCCTTTTCCCGTTATTTTCTATTGAACTCCGCCCAAACCATACGCAAGCGCTCCGTTAGGCACCCTACCCTGACAAGGTAACGGTGATTCCTAACCGCGACCGGTTGCATTCGGTTTGGCCGGAGGCGAAAGCAAGAGACAAGAACGGAAGGACAAGGGTAAATAAGCCGTATTCCACGAATACCGCGCTTAAATTCCCTAATCCACGTTGTTGCCGATTGCTCTAGCTTCAATTGGTCAAGACTCGGCTCAAAGGTTTTGAGTACGGATTTCTTTACCTTACAATTTCGTATCTTTTTCTTAACAACTTTATACTTGCAAATAATACACTTAGGATAGTCTCGAACAAACATATACAGATTCTTTATTGACTCGTCTAAGAGAAGAACGGACATACAACCATCTCCCTGTGGATCGACCCGTGCTCAACCGGCTAGCTGCATAGCGATACCGTCTTGATTGCGGTTAACTTTAATTCTTTCAATCAAAACCCATATTCCAAGTTTAAAGTATTCGGAAAGACATGCAAGCGATTCTATGAACCCTCTAGAAGAATGAAATCCTAACTCGACATAATGACCGCGTGAAAGCCTTTGAACATTAGGGTTTGCGGCAGTTCCGCAGTTCCATTAGTGAGGCTTGGGTTTGCCCTTCTACGGCTGGTCCACCGATGCTGTGGTATGTACTCGATACTATTAAACTGTACTCAAGATGTTGAGCTCTTAGGGGATTACGAGGTTTTGACGAATCGATTGAATGGTTCGACTTCATTCGGATGCTATGTGATCGGATGCGTTGTTTGGGAGACTCCATATACGATTATGACCGTTGGTGCACAGTCCATGCAGCCACGATGAAACGAGTCCGAAGCAGTCGACAGAAGAGAAAAGTGGAGTAAGAGGTTCGTACAAGATCTTGATGAGATGAAGTTCCACTCCGCCGACATCAGAGATGCGATACGCATGCAGAGGCGTTGATTAATGATATATCTTCCAGAAGGAGTCGCGATGACTATGCAGTCGTTCTGGATCAAGAAACAGATTGAGAAAAGGGTGATAACCTCCGGACAGTTCGGCAGAAATGAGATTTGAGAGAGACCTCGACAGGACCTTTCTGGAATACTATACGAGAAGACTTGGACCCAGGAGCGGTTATATTGCGCACACCCAGCAGGCCAGTGTTCGGCATCGTCGACGAGATAGTTGGCCAGAGATCTGTAGAGGATGTGCCAGAGCGGGACTGTTTCCGTCGTCATTCCATATTGGGCCGTTGAGCCAAGGAGCTATATATCTAGCAATGCACAGTAAGAGACAAGACCCTAAAAGCACCAGGCGTCAGATCATGAATAGGAGGCAAGTAGATATCTTGCTCTGCTAGCATTGGATGCACCGACACCTTCTCGACTTTGAAGGAGGACATATCGACGATGGTATTTATGATTTATGATTTGGAGGTTCGATTATCACGTATCCGTCACCTTAGATTTCGGTATTTCGGGCGATCTATTCACATGATTTAGTTTTGACGACCGAGTTTAATGACATTTGTTTTTGTGCACCATGGTTGCACCTGACTTCGGTTTGATGTCATTCGATGTGTTGATTTTGATTTCATGCCTATGTTATGCATGTGATTTGACTTATGCTTTGGCATAGTTTTCATGTACTTTTAGTGTTTTGATTTGATTTGTGCATGCTGATACACATGGTTGTGAGATTATATACCGCGGTATACCTGATCTGGATTGAGCCGTATTGTATACCATCGATTTCAATTCTGATTTTGATGTTGAATTCGTGATTTTGTGCATGATGGATGCACCGATTTGGATTTTCGCGCATGTTGGGAGCATGTTATGAGATGCGATTTTGGTGCACACCAGATGCGCTAAATCGAGATTTTTCGTGCATATCAGATGCACCTGAGTTTGCTGTTAGGCACACCCGTTGCCTTTGACAGATGTTTCGTGCACACCCGATGCACTCAAATGTTGTTTCTGTGCACATGTATGGCATGTATATGGATTTTGATTTCCGTGCGCACCAGACGCACGCAGCATTCTTATGCACATTTTGGAATTGATTTCTTATGGAGCAGTACGTTTTTTTGATATTTGCTATTTGTTTTCGTACTGAGCAGGACTAATCAGAGGACAGTACCTGGATATATTTTGCATGCATTGATAGTTATCGAAGGGAGTTTCAAAAAGCGAGCTATAGTCTCAGTATTTACCTACGTGTCTGATATGACACGAAACGTTTAAAACAAGGAAACCCTTCTAAATTGTTTTCAAAACGGCGGGACGTACATATTAAACAAAAGATATATACATATATGGTTATTTTCTTACAATAGACGTCCACCACTGTGCCGTGTTATGCGCATCGCACAGCGATTTAAAAAGGTTTGGCATGCATTTCTTTCAGTTATCTACAGGTATAATTTTGATTTATATCATATTGGTTCGTATTAGATTTGACATTGTGTCTTTACCATGACTCCGATGATTGCGGGATGCTTGACGGAGTTTTGATTTTGAGTTATCTGTTCATTGCTCATGCGCATGCATTGCGCTATTATGCGTTTTATTTATTGATGATTTCGGAGCCTCGACGACTTGGACTTTTTACTGAAATGTTTTAGTATTTGAGGTGTTTAAATTTAAATTCGGGTATTGAATTTCTTTAAGGGGGAAGATTGTAATATTTCAGAAAAATAAAATATTATTTTTGGGAATTTTTATAATTAAATAATATTATATTGAATATTTTAATAGGGCGGTACAATTAAATACAGATAAATTGGGGAAAATTTTTGAAATTTTTTTGAAATTACTAAAAGAGGGTGTTTCATGTGAATTATGCAAATTTTAAGTTTTTATGATTTATTTGACACTATTTTAGTGCTAATCGCAATTAAAAATCGCTAATCGCGGATTAAGCGTGTTTTGTGCACATAGCATGCACAAAGTCTTTTTAACACTTGTGCATTTTTTTGCCATGGTTTCATTTGGGTTTCCTATTCAATTCTAATAGAATGAGAAGTGAGATGTAAAGAAAAGAAAAGAAAAGAAAAAGGAATAAGAATAAAGAATGGGGTATGGGTGAGAGAGAGATAGGCGAGGGGTTAACATTGACTTTGGGCATTCCACCTTTATTCCTTCACCCTCATCATCTCTCCCCTCAACTCCCTTGCTGCTGCTGCTGCTTCATTCACTCCCTCCCCCTCTTCACCACCTCAAAACACAATCAAAACAACCTCAAAACCCTATCTCCATTTCACAAAAATTGTGCATGAGCTTACTAGCAACACATTGGACCAAGAAAGCTTGCACTTTGGACACTTGAGGCAACTCAAGAAAATTCTTGAGTTGCCAAAGGAGGTAATTTCTGCACCATTAGTGTAGTGTTTTAATTCCTTATGCATCCATACATGTTTCATGTCGATATTGAGTGGTTTTGTGGACATAGAAAATTCTAGTTAGGGTTTATGGAAATTGAGAGTTGTGATGTGTAATTGAGCTCAGTAGAGGCCACACAAACCCCCTAGTGCTAGAATTCAAACCTAAACCAGAGATTAGAAAACCGGAATACAGATTTAGAAACCCGATATCGGAAGAATTGTGGATTCTGTGAGTGTATTATGAAATCTGCTAACACCCGGAGCCTCTGAAAATTATTTTGCAAACACAGAGTGATGTGCAGGAAACATGGAGTGTACCACCAAAACCGTAGCCCCTACCTTCTCTTTTAGGCCGCAAGTTAATTCCTTCTGGCCGAAATTTGCGACCAGAGCAGGTTAGAAATGGTTCGTTTTTGTTCTAGGGTCTTATCTCCAGTAAAATAGACCCTTGGCATATGCAAAATTGACCAATTTGACTTAGGGTGAAATCTGGGACCATTTATAATAGTTGCTTTTTTGATTCGGGATTTTGTTTCTTGTACTTTGAATTCTGGATTTGCGTATTTGTATTTTACCTCGATAATTTGACGTTTGTACGACGATATCGAAGGTTGTTTGATGGATTTAGAAGCGTAGTCCACAGGTTCTAACCTATAGGCCTTTAGCGTGTCGTTTTGGCTTTCCCATGTGATTTTAATACGCATTTTCGATTTTGTTATCTATGTAGGTACCTTCACGTGGGTTTCATACGATGAAGAAGATGAAGGCGATATCGACACCGACACGCTAGATACAAGGTGAGTAGATTATATCTACAGGGGAAGTCGGGTGGATGGCGCATAACACCCCCGTAGTTCGATATTTAGTATACTATATATATATATATATATATATGGTAGCGTTATATGTGACATGGATTTTCAAGATGTTATTAGGTGTACTATGGTTAGATTAGGGTTTTTGGAAGTAAATTAGCATAGCTTCTTAGTTTCGAACCCTAGAATAGGTTTACACCCACACGCACACACATGCTTACTTGCTATACTTATGCTTGGATGATGAGGATAGTGGATGATATTTGGAGATGACTCGATGATATTGGGCATAGTGCCATGAGATCGGTGATATGATGTGGTTCGTATTTGGGATACGAGATGAGATTTTTAGCGGGCCATTAGGCATGTGATTTCATACACGCGCGCAGCGCGCGCGCGCGCACACACACACACACATATATATATATATATATGTATCGATGGTATCGGTTGTACTAGACATAGATCTGTACCCCAGTTCATAAGATATGATGATAAGGATACCAGATAATTGATGAGATAAATGTGAGATTTGACCCGTACCCAGATTTGGGATGCCGTACGACGGATTTACGTACGAGCTATTTATATTGACGATAGATCCGCACTCTTGACTCGAGGATGTCATATTGTATGTTGTATCGTATGTGATACTATTGAGGCGGGATCACCGACTATTATATTTATATATATCGACTCAGATTTAGGTGGTTTCCATACCCTTCGATTAATTTGTTTTTAGATCTATAGTTTACTTAGTTGATGCTAGACTAGACCCGAGTGATAACTTTTTCAAAAACTAACGAATCGTGGGTATTTTAAAGACAGGCCAAAGGATACTATGAATATTTTCAAGGATATACTTTTTCATAAAAACCCATAGCCCTATTTTCTAAAACACCACGATTCGTGCAACTTTCAAATACCAAAAACCTGCATGACTCGTTTATTGGAATGTATATTTCTTTATTACTGCATTATTATACATTTACCATTTATGCTACCGCTCGCATTGCATTGCAAGCTTATATGTTATTGATTCATATTCCTTTGTGCATATGACTTATAGCATACCTGTATACTTATATGCTTACACATATGTCTTTACATAGTTACATGCTCATATTACTGTTTCACGTTGCATATACTATAATTCATGGATTTCGCATTGCGATATGGTTTCATATGATATTTTCTGGATTGTTTTACCCCTGCGTATATATATCAGTGGTATGGGACGCTGAAATATATATGTATACCCAACGTATATATATACATTAGTGATATGGGACGCTGATATATATATGTACCTACATAATATATCATCATGATGATATATGCAATTTACTTATTCATTATATACGAGTGGGGCCTTTATGGTCGATGTGAGGGGCCTATATGGTCGATATGAGGGGCCTATATGGTAGATACGAGCGGCCTATATGGTCGATATGAAGGGCCTATTTGGTCGATGTGAGCGGCCTTTATGGTCGATGTGAGGGGCCTTTATGGTCGATGTGAGGGGCTTATGTGCCCAATGTATGGATGCCATGTTATATCCCCTACCCCACATTTATTTTATATGCATCGCTTCATGTATTAGTAGTACCTGATAGAGTACCTTTCATGACTATTGCATATACACATTAGCATTTATTGCTTCATGTATTAGTAGTACTTGATAGAGTACCTTCATGAATGTTGCATACATATTGGATACATGATTTATGAGATTTACTTGATATTGTGATATTGAGATATATATTTTGTGTCGATGCTTGACACTGATTTTCTGATGATTTCATTGTTGATATTTGAATGTTTATTCAAAAATCTCACTATATTAAGAAAACGGTTTTCTCATTCAAGATGTCTTCTGTTTTCATTTTACCGCATTCATACCTCATATTTATGATATGTCGTTACGTGAGGCACTGACACGAGTACATGGGATTACACTTATGTATAGATGTTTACCCTGGCCACCTTTTCATGCTTCAGACTTATTCATTTGAGGTTTATATATATATTGATCGTATTTGACCTAGGATTGAGTCATACATACGATTTCTGCTCTGTGATGTTTTCTATTCACGAGTTGGCAACTCACCCCCGTTTGGCCACAGTTCTTGCAGGTTTTGCCGTACAGGTTTTATTGCGGCTTTTCTGGCACACTGCTTCCTTTCTGGGCGATTGCTTTGGTTGGTGGGTTCACTTGAATCGTGACCACCATTGTACTTATTTATTTTTCAGTTGTATCTAGTAAAATTCCATCAAGCAGACTTGTATATTTATTCAGACTTAGAGACCAGTTGTTATTTTTCGACCTTAGAGTCCCGCGTTGTAGTATTATGGATTTCATGCTATTTGAGTTTCCTTTTGCGTTTTGATCATCGCCCTTCGGCGTTGTATATTATTATTGCTTGCGTGGTTGTGACCGTCGATTGACGAAGAGCTAGCTCCCGCTTGGGGATGCCTTTTAACATTGTACATATATTATTCTTGTTATACCCCATTCGGGGCCAGTATTTACAAAGGAAACTCTGCCGAAATTTTCAGAAAAGACTAGAGATTTTAAAAATACATATTCGGCTTATTATTTTAAAAACCTTGTTTTTAAAAACATGTTTTCTTCACCTCTTTAAAACTAGTTTTCATTCATTTATTATTTAAAATGGTTTTAGATTTCTGGGCTGTTGGCTTACTTGGATTAGATAGGGTCCTATAGACTTCATATGATTCAAGGGCCAGTCACGTGCTATTTCGGGTCGTGACACTGATGCACATGGTTGTGAGCTTATATACCGCGGTATACCTAATTTTGGTTGAGCCGTATTGTATACCGAAGATTTTGATTCTGATATTGATAATTGATTTCTTACACTCCGAGCATTTGATTTGGATTTTGCGCATGTTCGACGCTTGATATTGGATTTCGTGATTTCGTGCATGTTGAATGCGCATGATTTAGATTTTATTCGTGCAAGATGGATGCACCTGATTTGGATTTTCGCGCGTGTTGAGCGCATGTTTTGAGATACGATTTTGGTGCACACCCAATGCACTAAATCGGGATTCTCCGTGCATGTCAGATGCTCCTGATGTTGTTGTCAGGCACGCCTGTTGCCCTTGGCAGATGTTTTGTGCACACCCGTTGCACTTAGATGTTGTTTCTGTGCACATGTATGGCGCATATATGGATTTTGATTTCCGTGCGCACCAGACGCACAGGGTATTCTTATATACTTTTTGGGATTTATTTCTTATGGAGCAGTACGTTTTTATGATAATTGCTATATGTTTTCGTACTGAGCAGGACTAGTCAGAGGACAGTACCTGGATATATTTTGCATGCATTGATAGTTATCGAAGGGATTTCCAAAAAGCGAGCTATAGTCTCAGTATTTACCTACGTGTCTGATATGACACGAAATGTTTAAAGCAAGGAAACCCTTCTAAATTGTTTTCAAAATGGCGGAACGTACATATTAAACAAAAGATATATACATATATGGTTATTTTCGTACAATAGACGTCCGCCACTGTGCCGCGATACGCGCAAAGCACAGTGACTTAAAAGAGTTTGGCATGCATTTCCTTCAGTTTTTTACATGTATGGATTTGATGTCTACATGTATAATTTTGATGTGTATCATATTGGTGTTGTTTTGGATTTGACCTTTGTGTCTTTACCATGACTTCGATGATTGCGGGATGCTTGACGGAGCTTTTTTTTTGAGTTATCTGCTCATTGTTCATGCGAATGCATTGCGCTATGTTACGTCTTATGTATTGATGATTTCGGAGCCCCGACGACTTGGACTTTTACTGAAATGTTTTAGTATTTAAGGGGTTTAAATTTAAATTCGGGGACCGAATTTCCTTAGGGGGGAAGATTGTAACATTTCAAAAAAATAAAATATTATTTTTGTGAATTTTTATAATTTAGTAATAAAATATTGAATATTTTAATAAGGCGGTATAATTAAATACCGATAAAATTGGGAAAAATTTTGAAAATTACTAAAAAGATGGTGTTTTATGGAATTATGCAATTTTTAAGTTTTTATGTTTAATTATACGCTAATTTAGTGCTAATCGCGATTAAAATCGCTAATCGGATTTTAAGCGTATTTTGTGCAAACCATGCACCCTATCATTTTTACACTTGTTACATATGTTTTCCATGGTTTTCCTTCATGTTTTAAAGCATGGTTATTGATTTATAGGAAAATAGAAGGGGGAAATAGAAGAAAAGGAAAAGAAAAGAATAGAATATTAGGTATGGGTGAGAGAAAGAAAGGTGAGGGTTACTTTGACTTGGCCATTCCCTCTTTTTTCTTCACCCATTTCCTCTCCTCTCTCCTTCCTTGCTGCTGCTGTTGCTGCCTCCTCCTCCACCCTCTTCAACCCTCTCAAATCATCACAATAAAAACCTTAAAACCCATTACCCTTTTCATTAAAAAGGTGCACAAGCTCAACGGAAGCACATTGGACCAAGAAAGAAGAGATTTTGAAGACTTTGGGCAACTCAAGAAAATTCTTCAGTTGCCAAAGGAGGTAATTTCTGCACCATTAGTGTAGTGTTTTAACTCCTTATGCATCCATACATGTTTCATGTCGATATTGAGTGGTTTTATGGACTTAGAAAATTCTAGTTAGGGTTTAGGGAAATTGATGGTTGTGATGTGAAATTGAGCTCAGTAGAGGCCACACAAACCACCTAGTGCAAGAATTCAGGCCTAAACCAGAGACTAGAACCCCGGAATACGGATTTAGAAAAGCCGATATCGGAAAATTGTGGATTCTGTGAGGGTTAAATGAAATCTGCTATCACTCGGAGAGTCTGAAAATTATTTTGCAAACACAGAGAGACATGCAGGCACCTAGGAAGCTACCACCAAAACCCTAGCCCCTAACCCTCAACCATGGCCGCAAATAAATTCCTTCTGGCTGCAATTTGCGGCCAGACCAGTGAGGACTTAACTCGTGTTGGTTCTGTAGCTTTATCTCATGTAAACTAGACCCTTGGTATATGCAAAATTGACCAATTTGACCTAGGGTGAAATCTGGGAACATTTTCCTGAGTTGCTGTTTTGATTTGGGTTTTGTTTCTCGTATTTTGAATTCTGGATTTGCGTATTTGTGGTTTACCTCGATCGCTTGACGTTTGTACGACGATATCGAGGGTTGTTTGATGTATTTGAAAGCGTAGTCCATGGGTTCTAACCTATAGGCCTTAGCGTGTCGTTTTGGTTTTCCGATGTGATTTTAATGTGCGTTTCGATTGTGTTATCTTTTTAGGTATCTTCACGAGAGTTTCATATGATGAAGAAGATGAAGGCGACATCGACACTGTTCGATGTTTAGTATACTATGAGTTTCATATCTTTTTAGGTGTCTTCACGAGAGTTTCATATGATGAAGAAGATGAAGGCGACATCGACGCAGGATGCAAGGTGAGTAGATTATATCTACGGGGGAAGTCGGGTGGATGCCGTATAGCACCCCCGCAGTTCGATGTTTAGTATACTATATATAGACTATATATAAGTATGATAGCGTTACGTGTGATATGGATATTCTAGATGTGTTTAGGTGTACTATGGATAGATTAGGGTTTAGAAGTAAACTAGTATAATTCCCTAGTTGCGAACCCTAGAATAGGTTTACACCCACACCCACACATATGCTTGCTTGTGATACTTATACCTGGATGATGAGGATAGGGTATTATATTTGGAGATGAGTCTATGAGATTGGGCATAGTGCCATGAGATCGGTGATATGATGTGATTCGTATTTGGGATACGACGTGAGATGTTAGCGGGCCTTTGGACGTGTGTTTCAAACACGCATTTATATTTATATAGATGGTATCGATTTGTATTAGACTTAGATCAGTATCCCAAATCATGAGATATTATGATAATGATACCAGATAATTGATGAGATGAATGTGATATTGACCCGTACCCAGCTTTTGGGATGCCGTACGATGATTTACCGTACGAGCTTTATTTTGATGATAGATCCGCTCTCATGACTCGAGGATGTCTTATGATATTGTATCGTACGCGGTACCTTTGAGGTAGGATCACCGACTATTATATATATATATGTATATCGACTAAGATTTAGGTTGTTTCCATACCCCTCCCGATTGACTTGTTAGCTCGAGCTGTAGTTTTGCTAGTAGATGTTAGGCTAGGCCGATATCATACCTATTTCAAAAACTAACGAATCGGGAGTATTTTAAAGACAGGCAAAGGGATTCTACGGGTATTTTCAAAAGACGCATCTTTTCTTAAAAACACCGTAGCCCTTATTTTCCTAAAAACCCCGATTCGTCTTCTTTCAAATGGCAAAACGGTATGACATGGATGCATTGATGTAGATTCTACACTGTTGTGTTTATTATTCATTTGCCGCATATTCTTACGGTTTGCATCGCTTTGCATGTTAAATATGTTTATTGTTATATCAAAACCATGTTGTTAGGATACCAGCAACATTATCGATGATGCATATGTTCCACGTACACCTGCTTGCCGGCTCACACACTTCATCATCGATAATTGCCATGTCAGTACACTGTAGGACTGTTGCATTCATGATATAATCCCTTGCATGATATACTGAAATGCTTACATTTCTTTTACATATCGGATACATCATGCTCTATGATTATACGTATTGAGATATGTCGTTTCCATGATATTTCTGGACTTGGGAACCGTGGGTATTTCAAAAGAGAGTATGTATTGTTTGAAAAACCCGGTTACCCTTGATATGATATTTCAGTACATCCACCATGTGTTTTCTCGGTTCTGAGAGCGGCATGTGAAACCCGATTCGAGGATCGGTAGGCACCGTCTGCGGGTACATGGTGGACCCGGTGAGGTACCCCGGGGCAAGAAGACTCGTATATGTTAGACGGTGAGTCTGGCAGGGGAGTACCACCTACCGGTGATTGTTTTTGAGTTCAGCGGATATCTGGGGGATACCGACCGGAGTTGAGAGAGGAGACGGGCTGATCCGGACTGACGGAGCCCTGTGTATATGAGGATTTACGTGCCGATGCTAGCCACAGGTTTCATGATGTTTTCGAGTGTCGATGCTTGACACTCATGTTCCATGATTTGATATGTCACGAGTGACACATGTTGATTTACATCCTCATACTTCCATGCATATGCTTTATGATATTTACATGCATGATGCTTATTGTCATTAGGTGACACGTGGACGATTTTCACATACATATAGTTGACATTGATGATATTGATAACATAGTTGGATGATATCCACATATTCATAGACTTCATGATATAGTCGACATTGATCATACCTCATATTTATGATATGTTATTACCTAAGGCACTGGCACGAGCACTTGGCACTACACTCATGTATAGATGTTACATTGCCACCTTATCATGCTTCAGACTTATTCATTTGAGGTTTATATATATATTGATCGTATTGACCTAGGATTGTGTCATACATACGATTTCTGCTCTGTGATGTTTTCTATTCACGAGTTGGCAACTCACGCCCGTTGTGTCACAGTTCTTGCAGGTTTTGCCGTACAGGTTCCATTGCGGTTTTTCTGGCACACTGCTTTCCTTACGGCTGATTTGCTTTGGTAGGTGGGTTCTTTTGCATCAGAACCACCATTGTATATGTATTATTCAGTTGTATCTAGTAATTCCATCAACCAAACTTGTATATTGTTTCAGACTTAGAAAACCAGTTGTGTATTATTTTCGACCTTAGAGTCGCGAGTTGTAGTCTTATGGTTTTCCTGCAGATTTTGAGTTTCCTTTTGAGTTTTGATCCTCGCCCTTCGGCGTTGTATATTATATTGCTTTCGTGGTTGTGACCGTCGATTGACGAAGAGCTAGCTCCCGCTTGGGGATGCTTTTTATCATTGTATATATGTTATTCTTGTTGTACCCCGTTCGGGGCCAGTATTTACAAAGGGAACTTTGCCGAAATTTTCAGAAAAGACTATAGATTTTAAAAATGCATATTCGGCTTACTTATTTAAAAACCTTGCTTTTAAAACATGTTTTCCTTACATCTTAAGAACTAGTTTTCTTTTTTTACTACTTAAAATGGTTTTAGATTTCTGAGCTTTTGGCTTACTTGAATTAGATGGGGTCCTATAGACTTCATATGATTCAAGGGCCAGTCACGTGCTATTTCGGGTCGTAACAGCGACTGTCCTTAGGGTCTTGGTCTGGAAATTTTTTAGTTAATGAAGGGTGATGCAGATGCTCGATTTGTGATTTGTGGGGCTTAAGAAGGGTAATGAAATCCCCACCTAATCTAAATTTTGTCTTTGCTCCTTTTGTCCGTATTACAATATGCAACAACAAAACCAATATCAAGACACGCAATAAGAATTTTTTTAAGCGGCGAATTTTTGTAAAGAATCCTGCTGAAAAATTATTATTGGATTTTTCAGATGACAGAGAAGAAGGTAGGAAATATACCATAGAACTTTGAAGACCTAATTCACCAATACCACCGCGGTTCCGCCGTAAGAACGTGCCTAATGCCGCGGTTCCGCCGCCATGTTGAGAGTTCTTGGACTTCTTTTTTCTACAGTTGCTTCACTTGCTCCTATGGTACTGATGAAATGCTCTGAATCTTTATCTCCCTGGTAAAGTGATTCCAGATTCCCTCGCAAAAAATTCACACACTAATTGTTAAGCACACGATGCGTTCTTGATTTATATATCGATTGAATAATAATACTTCAACCCAAATAGCAAGAAAGAACAAATTACGCACGAATACCTGTCAACAGCGCCATTTGATTGATCTACTAATTTTGTTTGATTAAAAGAAAAGTAAAGAAAGTAAAGATGAGATGTTTTAGTAGTAATAACCGCAATCAATAATGGTGTCGCGTGTAGCTAGAGCTTTAGTGAGTACGGGTCGTCCTCTGGGATCCGAGGAATTCGTAAATTCTTGCTTTAGATTGGTTGAAAGAAATAGTAAAGAAAATCATGAAAATGGTTCAAAATTAAGTTGAAATAATAGTTTCAAAAAAATCAAGAAAATTGTTTCAAAATTGAGTTATCAAGAAAATGTTCAAGATCTAATTATCAAGAAAATATGAAGAAGGCTGTAGGATTCTATCGGATTTAGTACCAATGGATGACTAATAAAGATAACTCATCTTATCTATTGATAGTTTAACACTAGATTGATGGCGATGAATGAGGATTAGGGTTTTTTGGAAGAAACTAGGGTTTCTTCACTACCGACCCTTGTCCTTTCATTGATCCCATTCATTATCTAGCCCTTCACAAAATGATCGTCAATCTTATCTCAAATCGTGGTCAAGATTATCAAGAATTTGATATCGCACCCGATGAGGATGTTGACGATTCTTTTGCGAAAGTTAGTAAACTTCATAACACATAAAAAGGGTATAGAATTTTCTTATCCATTGATCTACCCTAATCCTACGAATCCTATCAAGCGGAGATTTACTCGCGCATCATGAAAATCGAAGAAAGAACAGAGAAAAAATTCATAATGCAGAAATTAAAAGAAAGCGAAATTAAAACTAATTATCACCTTTATTATTCAACTTCAAATTACAACTTCTTCAATCTGAGATTACAAGAAAAATTGCTCTCGATCACTTCCTTGAAAAGGTAATTTTTCAGTCGATCTTCATGTCGCTCGATCACCGTGACTCTTGGACCTGTCGTGGATCGCATGCTCGTCGATGATGATCGGCTTGGTGTAAAGGAGTCTTGAATGATATCGCGCGAGGAATTTCTTAATGATTCTTGATCTTGGGTTTGATCTTGAGATTTGTTGGATTTGTTAGCTCTTTTCTTGATTTGATTTGAGCAAGAATTGGAATAAAATTAGGGGAAAATTCTGGAATCCTTGCATCTCAAGCCCTCGGTCATTTTTATAGCCCCAATCAAGCGTTGTTACAAAGAAGCTTCCACAACAAACTAGGTTGTTACAAAGAAGCTTCTAGAACAAGCTAGGTTGTTACAAAGAAGCTTCCACAACAAGCTAGGTTGTTACAAATTGTCTTCCAGAGAACTCCCGAATCCCAAGTTCCTAAATCGGCCATGGATTCGCGGTGACTCGTCCTGACTCGGCCGCGGTTCCGCGGCGGTTTGGTGACATCACGGTTCCAAATTTCTGGTGTCTTCTCCTATTGGTATCTGTGTCTTTAATTGATGTCTGGAATCTTTTTATCACTTCTGAGTCTCTGCCAGTATTTAATTCTTCGATTTCTTGTATTTTGTCGGTAGATTCTTGATTCCCGATATCCGACCTGAGCTTAATCTTGCACAAGATCTCAATGAAGAATGTTAGTTATAGTTGAGATACAAAATATTATGCGTAAAATATTAAACATACAATTTCCTTCATAATGTTGATTATAATGTATAACACATGGTAAATGATATTTTGCAGATGAACTTCAAATATGTGTTATGTTTATAAGAAACACCTTTAGATGATTAGAAAATGTAATGAAATTGTTATGTTAAAAGTGCGATATTTTCGACTGAACAAGCATCTCTAACGCTCTGCGGAAGGAAACGAGCAAGAAACACTATCGTAAACTCAACCCAGGTCATAGGAGGAAGCACTGCGGCTCGGCCTCTCTCTAAAGACTCGCACCAAGTCTGCGCAAGACCCTCCAGATGAAAACTAGCGAACTCTACCCATCTCTCGTCGGAGTCAACGAACGATAGATCCTGGCCATCCGATCGATGAACGACTGTGGGTCCTCAGCTGCGTCGGTGCCTTTGAAAACTTGAGGCTTCAGCCTCATGAACTCAGATAAGGATACGGTGATAACCTCCATAGTGGTAGGTACGACTGTCTGAACAGTAGGTACCACCACGGTCCCCGTAACAGGTGGAACAATCTCCGATCTCTGCGCCCGACTGGCCTCAACTAGCGATCCCATCATTTGACGAAAATCCTGTATACCGGCCTCTAGCCTAGTAATACGATCCGACGAAGGTGGATCAATCTGCTCCTGTAGAATAGGTGTACTGCCCTGGTACGACCAAATTTAGGAACGCGACCGGCACTTAAATCATGCAACGTCTAAATGCGTAGCGTAACTCAAGTAAGCCAAAAAACCCAGAAATCTAAACCATAAAAGATAGAATGGGAAACACTTAAAACATTTTTTTAAAACATTTAGAAATCTCAAGTTATAAAATTTTAGTTTTATTTATTTTCTTAAAAATTTCGGCAGCACCTCCATTGTAAAAACTAGCCCCAAACGGGTACAAGCATAGAATAAATATAAAGTATCCCCAAACAGGAGCAACTCACGCCAAAAGGCGGAACACAACCACAACAAGTATATACGGCGCCGTAGCAAAGGAATAAGCAAGAGAGAAGTGAAAACAATATCACAACATAAATAAAATAGACAGCTCACACGAGCACGACACCCAGAATCAGAAATAAAACAATATCGATCCTCACAAATCTCGTCTCTAAGTCAAATATAAGAAAGTGGTTGATAGAGAGTACTATATACAATAAGATAAACAATGAGATCATATGGATACCCGCAAAACCACCCACCTATCCAAAACACGACCAACAGTATCGGTATCCGCAGAAGTAGATGCAATGAGAAGCCCTACCACGACTACACTGAGGATCAAGCGTGCAAAACACTATGGCACAACGGGGGTGAGTTTCCAACTCGTGAATAGTAAATAACATCATACAGATAATCACAAGTATGCACGAAAGTGATAGTCTGAAATATGTAATCTAACGACATAAATATAACAGTACGGATATGCAGTAAAATCATGATTAAGGTACACCACTACGGTACAACAACTACATGAAACCGTGCATGTCTAATAAATCCTGAGTATGGGATAATACATAAAACCTCATGTATGAATCATCATCATGGAAAACCGGTGTCCATCAACGACAACCCAAATCCCCAATATCTCAGGCACTGTCACTCTGATCAGCCCTCATATCCATCACATCATGAAACCCGAGTGTCCAACATCGACACTCGAAACACCATGAAAACACGTGTCCAGTATCGACACGTAAATAATCATCTTTCAGGTGCCGCATACTCAGATCGGCCCTCAATATATCTCATCTCAAGCGCCGCATAGTCAGATCGGCCCTCATATCCATCTCATATCATACTCCAAAACGGTATCCTCCAGATATTCGTCGAGTTCTATAAAATCACCGGTTGGTACTACTCGCTCTGCCAGGCTCATCGTCTACACCACAAAAATCATTTCTTGCCCCGGGGTACATGATTGGCTCGCGTTTCCGCGCGCCGTATTTTATAGTTCTAAAGTTAACCACGATCAGGACGGCGTCACGTGTAGCTAGCTGCGATGAGCACGGGTTGTCCGCAGGGAGACAGTGCGTTTTGCGTTCTTGTTATCACGAGTTAATGCGAGGGTCGGAAGCGTTCGATTCTAACCTAAATGTTTATATGCAAAAGTAAAAGCTTGTTAGGAATAGATAGGTTAGTGTAAGTTAGGGAAGTCCGTACTCATTGCTTTGTGCCGAACATAACCATTGAAGCTAGAGCAATCGGCAACAACATGGATTAGGGTGCTTAAGCACGGTATTAGTGAAATCCGGCTTATTAACCCTTGTCCGTCTGTTCTTGTCTTTTGACTTTCGCCTCCAGCCAAACCGAACGCAACCGGTCACAGTTAGGTATCACCGATACCTTGGTAGGGAAGGGTGCCTAACGGAGCGCTTGCGTAAGGTTTGGGCGGAGTTCAAATCGAAAATATCGGGCAAAGGAAATAAGAAACGAAAAACCTTAACTTACAATTCCATTCTTTTTCCTAACAACACCATTATTCACAAACATCAAAACAACAAAAAGAAAGAGCAAATGAAATGATACAAAGAAAAGAATACAAAAGCATTGCAAGTAAGTAACCGGCAAGTAATGAAATGCAAGTAACTCAAAGGAAGGAAATGAAATGCAAATAAGTAAAACAGAAATACTAAGAACCCAAAGTGCAAAAAGAAAGCTTCATTAACTCAAAGTGATATTACAAACAATGGGTTCAAAAACCAAAACTTAAAGTTGCAAGCTCAATTAAGAAGTTGCAAGATCAAGAGAAGGCTAAGAACTCAAGGCAATATGAAGGCAAAATGAAAACTTTATTGATTCCAAGTAATGATACAAACCATGAGTTCAATAACCTAAACTTAAACTTGCAAGCTCAATGAAGAGGTTGCAAGATCAAGAGAAGGCTAAGAACTCAAAGTTAACTAGCTATGTACAAGTGAATAGAAAACAAAAGAGTAAAAAGTGATTGTAGTGTAAAGAATATATGACCCCTTCCCTTGCTCACCGATCTGTCGTTTATAGGAACAAAATAAGATTAAATAAACAATACAAATAAGTTGATGTGACAGCAAGGGAATGTTTACCGCCGAAAACAGGAGACGGGACCGCGTAGGTCGTCTTGCCTGAATTTGGGGGCAGATGCTATTTGGATTTATCCGTCCACCTCTCCGAAGATGCGAAGTTGATTTATGGCATCGTGTATCGATGGTTTGGACAGATGCGGCCGTTGTAGCAGATTTCGTCAAATTTCCACTCGTTTGCGGGGGGTTTTTGATTGTGGCGACGCTCTTCCTTGCAGGCGCAAGCCCCTGCAGTTAATTACGTTATCGCATTGCGATAACCACTTTCTCCTGCTCCAGAAGTTCAGTTCGTGTTGTGTGTGTTTGTTTTATTTTTGGTTGCCCGTGGATTGTATACGGAGACTAATTTATGTTGTCACCCGTAGGACATGGATTAGTCCAAATCCGTATATTCTTAGATTTGGGTTTGTGTTGATTTAAGGATTGTTAATCTCGTTTGAGATTAAGATCAACTTAAATGATTGTTGAGGATACGTTTGACTAATTTTTGACTAAGATCTACTCAACAGGATTTTTTAGGATCATTCAGATCCAACAAAAGAACATTTGTGCTCTATTGTGTTAGTTTAAGGACGTTCAGGTCCATATCTAGTTTAAGGACGTTGCGGTCCGTTGTTAGTTCAAGAACGTTGCGGTCCATAGCATTGTTGGTTATCGGGACCCGCCATCTCTTTGAAGACGTTGAAGAATTACAACGACATATATCAAAGGTATGGGGAGATGTACCCTTGAACCAATGAATGTTCATCAGAAAATCGGTAGTCTTGTTTGGGACTAAGACAAATTTGGAAAATAAAGAACACATGGGCTCGGTTGCTTAGGAGTTTGGCCAATTTGGGCTCAACCCGCTTGGTCTTTGTAATTTCCTTTTTAAATAAAGTGTTAAACACTTGCTTCGGCCCCGTCCTTTTTCTGTGCAAATAATGCTGAGCATTTATATAGGTTCTGATACTCACACTTTACTTTACTTTTCCTTTTTTTTGTTTTTTATGGGGGTGTTGAACACTCTTTATGGCGCTGGGCTCTATTTGATGAGTGCAGAGCACTTTATGTTAAACAGCGCTCACGTGAGGGGCACGTGAGGCGCTTGGCTCTGAGCGCCAAATATTGAGAACTAAGTACTCTTCATTTGAGCAACGCCCACGTGAGGGGAACGTGAGGCGCTTGGCGCTGAGGGCCAACCATTGTGTGCTAAGCACTCTTTATTTGAGCAGCGCCCCCGTGAGGGGCACGTGAGGCGCTTGGCGCTGAGCGCCAACCATTAAGTGCTAAGCACTTTTTATTTGAGCATCGCCTACGTGAGGGGCACGTGAGGCGCTTGGCGCTGTTTCTTTCTTTGTGCATTTTTCTGAAGAGTTCAATTCTCTGTTCTCCCATGGATCTTCGATCCTCAAGAACAAATTCATCCCCACGAGAATTAAATTCTCATTTGTGGGAGACTTGTCTCATGGATCTCAGATCCAGGGGAAAGAACTATGTTCTTTATGAGGGTTAAACCCTTGGATATGCAGATGAGATACTATGATCTCTATTATTTTTATTTACCTCGAAGAAGGTTTCTTCTTCTTTCTTCTTTCTTAAAGCTTTCTTTTTGCTTTCTCTTCTTTTTTTTGAACTTGATGTTTATGAGAGGGTTTCTCTGTGCAAGACTTGAAATCTAGGGTCCTTTATATAGTAGAGGCAAGTTTGTTGATTTAGTTGAAGAAATCCCTCATTGAGAGATCCATAATTGATCTGGGGATTTTATCCACCGTCGGATCGTTGATCCAAGGACTCCTGTTTTACAAAAGATATTTCTCTTGTTTTTAACAAGATTGGAAACTATTTTCCCATATAGAGCTTATTTTGTAGCTTGGTGATTTTTTAATCCACATTGGATTTTTTTTAATCCAATGTTGCTCTGTTTTACTGAGGGAAATCTTTCTCGTTTAGAAAGATTTTGAGGAAATATTTCCTCAACAAAATTCAATTCTGTATTTCGATGATTTGTCATCCCCATTGGATCTTTGATCCAATGGCAGAGAACTTTTAGTTCTGGCGTCGGCGCCCTCATGCAAGGCATGTGAGGAGCTGCCTCAGAGTTTTTAACTCCTGGTGCTGGCGCCCTCGTGCAAGGCACGTGAGGCGCTGCCTCAGAGTGTTAACTCTTAGGCGCTGGCGCCCTCGTGAAAGGCACGTGAGGCGATGCCTCAGAGTTTTTAACTCTCAGCGCTGGCGCCCTCGTGCAAGGCACGTGAGGCGCTTGTCACGACCCAAAATTGGCACGTGACGGCCCTAATACTACGCAACGTCTACAGGCGTAACGAAGTAAAAGAAAGCCAAAATCCAGTAATCTAAACCATCAAAATAATAAGAAAGTGATAATAGTATTTTCAAAACCTTTGAAATCATAACCCAAATTCTTTAAAGTCTCGCTTTTATTCCTTAAAATTTTGGCAGCACCTTCTTTGTAAAACAAGCCCCCAAAATGGGTACAACATAAATATAATGTAAAAGCATCCCAAACGGGAGCAAAATCCACGCCCAACGACGAAAACAACCTAGGAGCAAAACCACCCAAAGTGCACGATCCGTGTCGTATAACGTATCGCGCGAACACTACAACCTTCCTAAGTGATCCCAGATTTTGCATACAGTGAAAACTAAACAAACAAACAAGACCAAATACACCCAAACCCCAGGATAGACCTACCCTCAAAAACCCACACCCCAACTCTCCAGAAAATATGACGTCGCCGGAATTGGGCTTCTCGTCGCCGGCCCTGGCCGGTGGGGTGGGTCTCGTATCTTAGGTGGTGCTCCAGGGTCAGTAGTTCATCACTACAATTTTGTTTGGTTTTCTAGTATTTTCTCGGGATCACAGCAGGTCACAGATATCGCAAATCGACACTAAAATACGATATATTGCACAAAACTTAACTTTAACCATTCTAAACTGAGACTAACAAGATAAGCTACACTAAAAACACTAAAACAACAGCAAAAGAATATTACCTACACAAAAGAACTCGACGATCCAAGCTTTGCATGCTCCTAGGCATCCAAGAGGCAAAAGTGATCAAAGATATGGATTTTTGTGATACAAATTTGGGATTTGGAGAATTTTTGAGCTAGGAATTTGTTACAGATGGAGAAGAAATGTTCAAGGGTAGAAGAGAGAGGGAGGGCTCGGCCAATAATGGAGGAAGGTAAGGAAATTGTGTAGGGTTTCAAGTTCATTCTTGTGATAAATGCTCACTTAATGCATTCACACACATGCATGCACATGCCACCGCATTCATTTCATTTCTTTTCTTTTAAATTTAAATCAAAAACCCATACAAGTATCTAGATTCTATGTGAAGGGTTTTATGAACTCAAACTTAATTGTTGAAAAGAATACTTAAGAGAAAATTTCCCAAAATGTGAATACCGCATTAAATAATATTAAAATTGGGAAAAAATCAAATTGAACCAAAACGTCCCATATAACCCCAAAGCTTGCGTACTAGCTTTATTTTAGCTAAACTAGGTGCCGACAAGTCTATATGGTCATTTGATCATAGTCGGTTTAAAACGGAAAATACCGACAATTTTACCTAAAAACGGAAAAACTCACATAACGATTTCTAAAACGTTACAATCTCCCCCCCCTATAAAAATTCAACCCCGAATTTAAAATTCTCACTAAGCGTACCCTCAAAGAGAAGATTACAAAGTCTCATATCTCGCTCGCAGCCTCCCAAGTGATCACCTCACTATACGGCTACGTCCAAGAAAACTCTCCACAGATGGCAAGACCCTTGACCGAAGTTTCTCCACCTGTCGAGCCATTTACATCAATGGCTGCCGGTGAACGAAAAGATCGCGTCAAAGCTAAATGGTCTGGTGCTGAATCATGTGAGAAAGTCATAAAGGTAATTGCAAAGTATCAACACAAGGAAAACGGGGTGAATAGTCAAAAATCTCGACGGAAGTGCCAAGTTAAAGGCAACGAAACTAACTAGCTTGAGGATCTCAAAAGGACCTATGATCCTGGGATAAGCTTCCCAAAACTCAACACGTCATTCATCGGAAAGTCCATGGGAATACATGATCTCCCACTGCGAACCCAAGTCTGCGACCACCATGGTCGGCATAAGACCATTGTCTGCGCTGGCTGTCATCATCCTAACCTGAACCAACTGGATCATCTCTGAAGTCTCTAGACTAGCTGTGGTCCAAAAATGCTACTACGCAGAGTCAGAAAAACAGATTGGTGATCGACACGACCTAACAACTAAACCTAAAGGTTGCCAATTGGAGTGTCTCCTGATAACAGCTATCGAAGGAGAACCCTAACAATGGCGAGTGACGATCCCCAACTTCCGACAACAATTAACACGTAAGCACAAGCATAACTTCTAGAGTCGGCATAGCCCGCTCTCACAAAACCATCATCCTGCGGATGGAAAACGGAGCTAAATCTCAACCAGTACCCAAGGCTTCCTGAAGTTCCTGCCCAAGATGGCAAGCAAACAGGGTGCCTTCATTGGATACGACTCATGAAGGAACCCCGTGCAACGCACAAACTTAACAAAGAACAACTGAGCAGACTGAGCAAAACTGGACAACATCATCCGAATGGTGTCACACCCTGACAAAACCTGGGTAGACGCCACAACGAATATTCATGGAGATCTGCTCCCATTCCTACTTCGGAATGGTTACAGGTTGCAACTCTCCAACCGGTCTCAGATGCTTAACAAAAAAAACAATGAAAGAACTGGTGCAGTTTTCAACCGAATCTCCAACTTCTAGAAACTCCACACGCATGCCTCATTCCAAAGAAAAGAACCTTCTTTCTGGTCAGTCCAGTCAACGGTGCAGCACTACACTAGCAATCCTGCATGAACGGCGGTAAAAGCCTGCTAATCCCAAAATCTGCGGACTTCCGTCCCGTACACAAATCTGGGCCAAAGCTGTAAGGCCTCGATCTTCCTCGGAACCATACGAAAACCGTCTCCCATAACTACAAGACCTAGGTGTCAACACAATCAAGCCTGAAGGAACACTCCGAGAATCTGTTAAACAGCTGGGGCTCTCCCAATGTCTGCAAAACAAATCCTCAAGTGCTGCTCCTGTTCCTCACAACACATTAGAATAGACCAGAATGTCGTCAATGACGCAACAATAAACTGGTCGAGGAACGGCCTGAAGAAAGCTGGGTCATCATATCTACGAATGCTGCTAGGGCATTGGTGAGTCCAACGACACCACCAAAACACACAAAGCCGTAGCACGCACAAGGCAGACTTCGGAATGCCATCACTCCGAACCCGCAGCGATGATGACCTGATCCCCAAACAAACTTAGAGAAAAGTCTCGCACTCTGGATCTGATCGAAGAAATCGTCAATGCGAGGTAAATGATACCTAACCGCCACGTAAGCCGGTTCAGTTGACGATCAATCAATACACAACCTCAAACTGCCGTCTTCCTCCTTGACGAACAGAAATAGGAGCTCCTCAATGTGAAACACTCAGACGCACTTACCCCTCAACACACAACTCTGCAGCAGATCCTTAAGCTCCCTAGGCTTCGCCAGCTCATCTAGAACAACGTCGGAAAACTCTCGCACGAAAGAAAACCGGGCCAACAAACCCATTGTGTCTACGGTATCATGAATGAACGCCAAGAATCCTCGACATCCTCTCCTCAAAATGCCGACAAGCGAAAAAGGCTGAATTCAAGCTGTGAGAGGCGGCCCCACTGTCCCTCTGCACAACAAGAACTGACTCGCCGGGAAACAAAACCTAACTGTTTTCTCACGGCAGTCCACAGACGCCTAGCACATAGCTAACCAGTCTGTGCCCAGGAGAACGTCAAATCCAACATCTCTAGAAGGATCACATTGACGGACGAATCACTATCTCCTATCCGACTGGCACACGACAGAAACACGTGTCGCGCAACAAATGAATCGCTGACAGAAATTAACACAACAAGCAGCTGATCTAGTTAACACGACTCTCCTCGTCCTAAACTTCTATTACTCCCGCAACGGTCACGAAATCTTTCTCGACGACAAAGCCTCTACCTATGAACTGGCACACCTGCATGAGCCCTCCTCTGATCCGAAACTCCTAAAGTCTCCGGAAGACGTGTCTCGTCAACTGGGGCTGTATCCACTGGTGCTGTGTAGGTGAAGGAATAATGTGTGCTGATTGCAAGGAACAACTGGGTAACAGGGGTGACAACCTCCTGTCACTGCGCTCGTATGGCCTAAACCAATGAACTCATCGTCTGGCGCATGTCCTGCATCTCTGCCACAAGCCTAACGATATTATCAGTCGAAGGCGAAACCGTCTGCACTTGTGCAACGAGCGTGCCATCCTGGTCAGCCTCGCTCTCCCCGAGTCAATACTGACCTCGGCCCTCGCTGCACTTCTCTGAGTCCCCATAGTCGTCGGCGGCAAAGGCTATAAATAGAATGTAAGATTTGATAAGAACACGGAAATCGAATCACAAGAATATGTATCATCAAGGAAGGAATTTCAAGAAATTGTACTTAGGCACTTTAGGCGGAGTACTGCATCGTGAGTATGCTGCAGACATACACACACTATGTTACTCTTCTTAAGCTACCTACTCCATCATACCAAGGTCATCCTACACTCCGAAAGGAAAAACCTAGCGCTCTGATACCAACTTTTTCACGACCCGAAATTGGCACATGACGGCCCTAATACTACGCAACGTCTACAGTCGTAACGCAGTAAAAGAAAGCCAAAACCCAGCAATCTAAACAATCAAAATAATAAGAAAGTGATAATAGTATTTTCAAAACCTTTGAAATCACAACCCAAATTCTTTAAAGTCTTACTTTTATTCCTTAAAATTTTGGCAGCACCTCCTTTGTAAAACAAGCCCCCAAAATGGGTACAACATAAATAAAATGTAAAAGCATCCCAAACGGGAGTAAAATCCACGCCCAACGGCGAAAAACAATCACCACAATAGATATACGACGCCGTAGCGAAGAAAATGACGATATAAATAAAACTGCATAAAAAACTTCCAAGTCACAAAATAATATACAATATCGTCCTCACACCAAGTCACTAAGTCATACATAATACTGGTAGATGGAGAGTACATGGATACAACAAATATACAATACAACATCGGATAACCACAAAACCCACCTGGGAAAAACTGCACACTGTCAGGCGAAGTGGTATCCGCAGCAAAAGATGATACGATGGATGAAAATAGCCCCGCCTTTGACTATCCTGAGGAACACCTTCAAACACTGTGGCACAACGGGGGTGAGTTGCCAACTCGTGAATAGTAAAATAACATATGCAGGTAATCGCGAGTATGTACGTACAGCGCGAATCTAACATATGCAGGTTAAAAGCAGTAACATGTCATATGAATACAATGGTCATGAAAGGTACACTAGCAGGTACAACTAATACATGAAGCAATAATATGACAATCTGTATGCAAAAATCCTGCAATAATGATATGAAATGGTATATATGCAACAGTCATGAAAGGTACTCTAACAGGTACTACTAATGCATGAAGCAGTGATATAAACAATAAATGTGCAGTATGGAATGAAATATGTCAATTCCACGGAATCCTGATATCGTGGTAGGATCACAATCCATCAAGACAATCCAAATCCCAATTCCTCCAATCAGCCCCCAAATTGGCTCTCATATCATATAAGTCTCACAAATCTTGAATGTACACTATCAAGTAGATCTCACATATCCCGTATGTACAATATCAAGTGTATCTCGTATACCCCGAATGTACAATATCAAGTAGATCTCATATATCCCGAGTGTACAAAATCAGCAATCTCATATATATCCCGTATCCAATCTCAATTAAATCACCTATATCCCAAATCCAAATCTCAAGTAAAATTCTAACATCCTAAATATATTTGCAGGAATAAATATGATGATGTCAATACACATATATTAGCGCCCCATTCCACTAATATTGGTGTAAGGGCATATATAACAGCGTCCCATTCCACTGTTATATATACAAAGAAGTAAAATATCATGAAAACAATGTGTCAAGCATCGACACAGAAAGGCAGATCTATCAGGTGGTGTCACCAAGACTGGCACCCTGATAGATACGTATCACACGCTATTTGAAAAGCACGAGTGCCTAGCTCTGACCCCCGTCTTTCCACGTATACATACGTACATGACTCCCAACGGTATCCCCATGATAACCGCCGAGTCATTGGTAATGTCACCGGATGGTATGGTTCCCCTGCCAGGCTCAATTGGCAAGGTCCATCAATCGTCTTGCCCCGGGGTACCTCCGGGCCCCACCATATACCCTCATACGGCCCACGACGCCTCCTCGCATGGGGTAAATATATCAGAACCGATAAATCTCTTGGTGGATGCTGAAATGTCACATCAAGGGAAACCGGGTTTTTCAAATAATGCATAATTTCATGAACTCCCACGGTCCCCAAATCCAGAAAACATCATGAAAAATCCATATCTCATTGCGAAAATCCATGAATATAATATACGTATCATAAATCTGAAATGCGAGCATATAAAGGAAAAGCAGCAATTAACTGTAACAAGTTAATTTAGTCTCATGCGGTTCCTAATCTTTCCAATTCTAAAATAACATCAAGTAAAGGTAAACATGTAGCTATAACCAGATATATGCGCAACATAAAGGTATAGCAAGATATATATATCTACCTATAAGTAATGATGTAGTATACCCCCTGGGTATAAGTGAAGTATGTGAGCAAAGTATACCTGTAGCTATGACATAAAGTGTGTATGTACCTATCACTAATAATACGATACTCTATAGGTATACAGGTATCTAACGCGTAAGTATGTGAAGGCATATGTGTAAGCATGTGGATATACAGGTATGCTAAATGTCATATGCGATAAGAAATATGAATCATTGTCTCAATGTTCCTAACCAAAAATTGCATTTCTATATGTGGGTTGTGCATGACATGGCAATTATTGACAGTGTGTGTAGCATACAATAAAGTGCTTGAGCAATATGAATCGTCAATAATATGTGCAGTGTCCTAAGGATACTAGTCCAAGCACAACAATAACTAAGCAGTAGGGTGAATGCGCAAATCCTAAATCTAACATAGAATATGCGAAAAAAGTAACATCTCAAGCCCAGACGCATAACGCCATGCGGGCGATTCCCCTGTAGATGTTAAATCTACTCACAAACACTCATGTCTAAGTGTAGCCAACCACCTGTTTTCCCTTTGTAGCTGTGTCCGTAGTCCCCGCCTGCGAACCTATAACATTAAGGCAATAAAACAAGTGTATATTAATAATAACCCTAAAACACATACAAACTACATTTAACCGACACAACAACACAAAACATACTCTCAAGTGTTCGTATTGTGGCTAACGCGCGTAGCGACACGACGAAAACAACCTAAGAGCAAAACCACCCAAAGTGCATGATCCGTGTCGTATAACGTATCTCGTGAATACAAAACACTACAACCTACCTAAGTGATCCCAGATTTTGCATACAGTGAAAACTAAACAAACAAACAAGACCAAATACACCCAAACCCCAGCATAGACCTACCCTCAAAAACCCATACCCCAACTCTTCAGAAAATCCGACGTCGCCGGAATTGGGCTTCTCGTCGCCGGCCCTGGCCGGTGGGGTGGGTCTCGTGTCTCAGGTGGTGCTCCAGGGTCACTAGTTCATCACTACAATTTTGTTTGGTTTTCTAGTATTTTCTCGGGATCACAGCAGGTCACAGATATCGCAAATCGACACTAAAATACGATATATTGCACAAAACATAACTTTAACCATTCTAAACTGAGACTAACAAGCTAAGCTACACTAAAAACACTAAAACAATAGCAAAAGAATATTACCTACACAAAAGAACTCAAAGATCCAAGCTTTGCATTCTCCTAGGCATCCAAGAGGCAAAAATGATCAAAGATATGATTTTTGTGATACAAATTTGGGACTTGGAGAATTTTTGAGCTAGGAATTTGTTGCAAATGGAGAAGAAATGTTCAAGGGTAGAAGAGAGAGGGAGGGCTCGGCCAATAATGGAGGAAGGTGAGGAAATTGTGTAGGGTTTCTAGTTCATTCTTGTGATAAATGCTCACTTAATGCATTCACACACACATGCATGCACATGCCACCTCATTCATTTCATTTCTTTTAAATTTAAATCAAAAACCCATACAAGTATCTAGATGCTATGTGAAGGGTTTTATTAACTCAAACTTAATTGTTGAAAAGGAGACTTAAGAGAAAATTTCCCAAAATGTGAATACCGCATTAAATAATATTAAAATTGGGAAAAATTCAAATTGAACCAAAACGTCCCATATAACCCCAAAGCTTGCGCACTAGCTTTATTCTAGCTAAACTAGGTGCCGGTAAGTCTATATGGTCGTTTGATCACAGTCGGTTTAAAACGGAAAATACCGACAATTTTACCCAAAAACGGAAAAATTCACATAACGATTTCTAAAACGTTACAGCGCTGCCTTAGATTTTTTAACTCTCGGCGCTAGCGCCCTCGTGCAAGGAACGTGAGGCGCTGCGTCTTTTCAAATTTTGAACAGAGCCTTGCTCTTTTATTATTGGGAGGAAACAGGGAAAGATAGAAGAAAATTGGGGACAAATGTACTGAGAAAAACTGGTGGGGCCGGCTATTTGGGCAATCTCCCTGGTCCAAGCAAGGGCAAGTGGGCTCGTGTTTGTTATGTGATGTTGTGTTCTCTCGACAATTCCACTGGTGCTGCTTGATTTCGCTATATGAACCTCGTCTGTATTCAGGGATTTGGAGGGAACATGTGGCTTTATATCACATCACATCTTTTTGCATTTATAACTCTTATCCTCCCATGTGTGCATACTACTTGCATAAGTCATCATTTATGTATGCCATGGGCAGCCCCACCATGGTCCATGTGCCAAAGAGTTTATGTGCACACTTGCATTGTGTTGGACCAAAATTGTGTGCATACATTTGTTTGCAAAAGAACTCTTTGGTCATTGATCGGTTTGCAGTTCCGGTTGCAGTGTCGGTTCACAAACGTTGTATCCGTGATTTTGAATGTGTTTCCAGTATTGTGTTACGGATACCTGTAATCCGTATTTACTAAGCAGACACTGGGTAATAGTATCGATCAATAACAAAACAAATAATGAATGAGTGGTATTAAAATGCAGATTTCCGTTATAAACAAATACCCCCAAACTTATCTTTTGCTCCTCCCGAGCAAAACAAAATCTTAACCTCACTTTCGCAGGGAACGCGATTGCACTGAGCTCGTGCAATAAGCCGTTAAACCTCTAGGTGTCCCTACTAGGAAGAGTGTTGTCTCCTGAGGGTTTTCAGTGGAAACTACCCACAAAATCCTGTCAAGCTAGTTTCACAAGTTAACGTCGATTCTACTCCTACAGTTTAGTATCTAGGTAAGAAATTCTATCATCCTAAGTTAGAAATATCCAACCCTTATGTTTCACGTCTCTTATTTATTCAACCTCAGATCCTATACGTTTTACAGTTTAGAAATATCTCGGCATCTCTTGAGTTTTCTTTCAAAAGTGCGGTCTCCAATCAGGGATTTTTATCACCTTTACGGAAAACATATGTCTTATTCTTTATTCCTATCTTTCCTCCAAACATCGATTGTATACCCCTATGTGTGTGTAAAATTTCACCCTTACTCTTAAGAATGCAATTCAAGCTATAGTACTCTTGCCCTTATACCTAATACTACTTCTTTTCGTTAATGATGGACGGTTTTGCTCACACACCTTTCATGCGACTATTAATGCATCTTGAGGCACTAACAGCTGATTACCGAATGTGTGAGCTTAAAGTGTAAATAGCAGTTTCCAGGTCCTGACTTTATTTTTCTTTCTTCTTTTTTTATTTTTATTTTATTTTATTCTTTTTCAAGACCGGATATATTTTCCAATGATACTCTTTTGGTGGTTAGCTTTAAATACCGTTTTTCTTTCACACTAGGTTTTCAGGCAACAATATTTCTTGAAGGGTTACCTATGACGGCAGCAAGGTTTCGGGAGGTATCGTCCATGCAAAATTAAAATTTTATCGTTTTAGATAACCCTAACTAGAATCGTTTACTAGAAATATACGGATAACCATATGCAAACACTTTGCAATATGAAAAGAGAGCAAGGAATACAACCTTTGTAGACCGGTCCTTCACTTCAAATAGCTCCGTGTAGTAGTCCCCTCCGCTGCGATCGCAAACTCCGGACACTAGAGAGGCTCCGCGAAGAAACGAACGTGCTTGCTTCGAAGACTTCGAGGCCGAATATGATCTACGTCGAGGAGACACTAACTCAAGATATTCCTTCACTAGGTCATGAACTTTGTGAATAGAACACCCTATACTAAATGGTAAGTAGTATAGGATGATGAAGTAAGAGGTAGGCTCACTTTAGAATTGATTTTCTCATACTTTTTCTCATTCCACCATTAGAGCTAGTAAGCTTTTGAGGAGGAAGAAGATGAGGAAGAAGAACACTTCTCAGGAGTTAATCCAAATGAAAACTTATCCTTTGCATTATTACAACCATGGGCGAGTTAAGCCCTCATGCTTAACTCATGTAGAGAATTAACCAAGGTGTGAGGTTAAGGGTTGGGTTAAGCAATATCTAAGGAAATGACAAAAGAGTGGACTTTGTCAAAGTTTCTCAAAGCTTCTTCCAAGCTTGAGAACTTTGACCAAGTCTTACTCTTTTGTTAAATCTTAAGACAAAATACAAAACCCTAATCTTAACCCTAATCATGGTATAAGTCTCATACACCCATCTTGCATGTATCATCAACCATGACACAAAGCATGTATATAAACATACATATCACATATGTACAATGTGCACACAAAGTGAGAAAACAAATCATAAGTGAGCTAATACTAGTTAATTCAATGTAATATATCAAATATATAATTATACATTAAATTACTAAATCAACTCTTGATTTAATAATCCGGCTATAACCGACAAATATCATGTGTAACAACTTATCGAATCAACACTTGATCCGATAACCCGGCTATATCGCATACAACCGATCAATTTCACAAATTGCGAGAATAGAATACGGTATCATATCGTATCAATCTCGGTTCCGTACATATCTCATATGTGCTCCTACTTCGTTTCGATTGAGCCAGGAAACACCTGTGTAGGACTCTGAACACTCGTCAATACGCCGGCAGTAGGTGATGATCATATCAAACACCCACAAGCCGAAAGCGGTCTGCCAAACGTAACGGCCACCCGGGTATTGAGCGATCAGAAGATCAACAAGCAAGCCTGCTAGTACTCCTGCGAATCCAATCAGTAACACTACCGTAAAGTCCGGTCTCTTCGTCTGATATGTCGCATATCTCATCTAGGGGTGGTAAACGTCAGACCCCAGTAACTCGATAAGTCGTGTCGATATGAGGTTCATAACGGGTCGAGAAACTACTGATAACACTTACTAGTATATCTCTAAAGCTGCCTTGGCCAAGGACTTTCTGTTATAGCTAATCGAGCACAGCGCAACATCAACTCCTTATACCGGGAGAGACGAAACCCCTCCAATCGCTCTTTGCCTCCATATGATTCGGGACTGTACCCAAAAACCACCGTTTTGCAAGCCCTCTTGGACATGGTATGATGGAAATCAAAGCACAGTGGGAATCACACAAGACTCTATGACGATCTCGGGTCTACAGACTAATCTGTACCAGTGTCACCAGAGAACTGCCATCTGACGTGAGGTATAATACCATCTTGGAGTTCTCGGCGAGTCCGTCCAGTGTACTCAGTCTCCACTGAGCACCCGTATACTGTCTCTGATGTCAAACAACAATGGATATGGGATCATCTATCGCCCATCTTTATGGGTCGAGAAGCTATACGCTAGTCTACTCTGGTATATCGATGCCCTGTCTCGATACACCCTCGACTAGGAACATTTGAAGGATGTACTTAGCGACTACTCTGTCCCCACTAGTATGATCTGCATCATAGTCCTTGTAGTCAAGTACTCATCCTAAGGGATTTATAAACATGTAACATAGAGACAATCAGTGTACACGTTAAGATAAAGAGCAACCAGATAGCATACTATCATGTCGAGCAAGAAAGTCCTCCATATATATGTCTAAACATCCACTACAATATACATCGTATGTACAGTAAAGGCCTCTAGGGCATACATATCACTAACAATCTCCCACTTGCACTAGGGCCATCTGTTGTAGTATCTCATACCCAAAAATCAGCAGTGGTTGAAGTATCTCATACTCAACCATCCCATAAAAGTTTCTACTGGGAAATAGGGCTTTGTGAGTGGATCCGCGCTGTTGTCCTCTGTGTCTACTCTCCTAACCTCGATCTCCCTGGAGATCATCCAACTCCATGATCAGGTGATACTGCATAAGAATATGTTTGGATCTCTGATGGGACGCGGTTTCCTAGGCCAAAGCCACAACTCCATTGTCACACAATGGTAGGAACGAAGTTCATCCCATGAACTTATATATATCCAGACTACTTCTTTGGTAGCATCGTAGGTAGAAATGTATTTAGCCTTTATCGTCTAGTATGCCACGATATCTAGCTTGGAACTCTTCCAAAATACCATCCCTCTACTGAGGGTAAAGACAATGCCTGCGACTGACATTCAGTCGTCCTTATCACCCTGGATCTTATCCAGTGATTCTTCCCAGGATCGATTGATACCATCTCACTACACTTAGTGAGAATCCTAACATCCAATTAGATCTATCTCATAGATCGAAAACCCAAGGTTTAGGAGGTATCACCTTGATCCTATATGGAGAATCCTTGTGATAAGAGGAGATTAACCGACCGTAGCATATGAAACTCTTTTCCTATCAAGAGTATGTTATCTACGTACAATACGAGGATCACCACCATACTCCCTACTACCTTTTTGTTTATACAAAGTTCATCTACCATTATGATGAAGTCAAACTCTTTGACTACCATATCAAAACAGATGTTCCAACTCCGCGATGCTTGCTTTAACTCATAAAGCAAATTGCACACGTTTCCGCTGCTCCCACTGTCTACGAAGCCCTCTGGCTGTGTACTTTTAGACGCTCTCTTCTAAATCATCATTTAGAAAGCATTCATGACACCCAACCGCCAGATATCGTAGTTATGGTATGGTATGTATCAATGGCAAGTAGGATCTGGATGGACTTAAGCATAGGCACTAGAAAAGGTTTCATCATTATCCACACGTGGTTGATGACGAGAACCTTTTATAACTAGTCTTAGCTTTGAAAGTCCCAACTTTTCCATGTACACCCAGTAATCTTCTCATGATATACTTGTTCCTGATAGGGATTTAACCCTTCAGATAAAACAACCAAAGTCCATACTTTGTTGGTGTATATGGATTCCATCTCAGATCACTTTAGCATCCAGCTATTCTCACAGAGTCACCACTCTTGATGGCCTGATCGAAACTAGATGGGTCATCATCTCATGATGCATACCTCTCTCCCACTCTCATAGAGAAACCGAAGTATCTCTCAAGTGGATGAGGAACCCTACTATATCGGCGGAGAGGCTGAGGTTCGTCAGGAAAAATATTGAATCCTCCAGATTTATCAAATCATCAGCTGCAGTTTGTAAAGCTGGAACTCCTACAAGTTCTACCTCATGACCACTAATTTCTTCACAAGAAATTCCCTTTCCCAAAGGTGGCATGCTGAGAAACAAAACACTTTTTGTTCCTCAGTGTGGTAGAAGATATTCCCTTGCGAATGCTTAGGATATCCAACAAACTTCCATAGAACTGACCTTGCCTCAAGCTTGTCCAGATTTTGCTTTTAGACATAGGCCAGACAACCCCAAATCTTAACATCCTTAAGAGATGGGCTCTTCCCATACCATATCTCCTATGGAGTGGTAGGAACCTGATTTGATTGGAACCCTATTCAATAGGAATGCAGCTTCACAAGTGCATAACCCCTAAAAGGAAATAGGTAACTCAGTAGTACTCATCATAGAGCAAACCATATCTCATAGGGTGCGATTGCTCCGTCCCGATATGCCATTATGCTGTGGTCTATACGGAGGAGTAATGCTGAGAGAGAATCTCATTCTCTTTTAGAACAGTCCACGAATTCCGAGCTCAAGTATTCTCCTCCCTGATCTCTTCAAAGGACATAATACTATACACGTTTTGGTTCTTTACTTCTGACTTATATTCTTTGAATTTCTCAAAAGTTTCAGACATGTGTTTCAACAGGAACATATGTCCGAATCTTGAGAGATCATCAGTGAATATAATGAAGTACAAAGAACCAGTCCTGGCATGTGTAGACAGGGGACCTACATACATCATCATGTATCAATCCCAAGAGTTCATTAACTCTTTCTCTGTTTTCAATAAACGGAGCTATGGTCATCCTTTTCTTTGAGACATGACTGGCAAGTTTCACAAGATGTAAATTCAAACTGATTTAAATATGCATCTTTATGTAACTTAGCTAGTCGGGTCGCATTGATATGACCTAGTCTACAATGCCTTAAGAAGGATTCGTTCATTTCTGAACGGTACCTCTTGTGTGTGTTCTGTACGTTAAGAACTGTGGTTTGATTTAGAACGTATATGCTTTTAGATAACGTGCCTGAACCAATCAACTCTTGATGTAGGAAATGTTCAAAACATTATCAAACAATATAAAATTATATCCTTCTTTACTAATAAAGAGACTGATATGATGTTGTATATCAGGTTTGGTATCTAATAACATTTTTTCAGAATCAATGTATTTGGTAATACAGGATGATAACTGCCAACAGACTTGGCTGCAACACTTGCACCATTTTTAACTCTTAAAACCTATCACCCTTTCTCAGTTCTCTACCTTTCTGTAGCTCATGTAACAGATGACATATGTGGGATCCTGATCTGGTATCTCATACCCAGGACGTAAAGGATACAGAGAAAACAGTTCTCTATTATGAACACACCCGAAGATGATGCATCAGCATGCACATTCTTCGTTTGGGCGGCACGGGAATTCTGGTAATCCCCTATTTCCTGCTCGGTCTTATAACAATTATAAGTGGGAGCGGGACCAACGTTCCCTAGCGCAGTATAACAAGCGGGTTCGGTCAATATATCCGTATTATTATCTTGATTAAGGCGTGATATGGTCGCTTCCTGGAGAGAGAGAGAAGAAAACACTCAGCGTATTCTCTTGCAAGATTAGATTGGTTATCAATATATCTAATTAGGACGGCTCCCTCTGTTTTAGTCAAATCTTCCTTCAAACCCTAAAAGGAATGAATAGCCGGGATTAATTACACCCTACAAGTTCGCCAATCTTTCAGCCAGGCCAGTTCTGGTACTTTGAGGGAGGTTCCTCGTGCTTTCGCACGGACCTAATTAAAATAAACCTCGTTTTCCTAGAGGAGTAACCCCGTTGACACCTTTCTAGACACCTACTTGATCGGCTAATTGTAATGTGTAAAACTCTCCCAGGAGTAACTCTTACTCGCAGTGGGTATTGGGATCCAACTATCTCATAGGAGGTATGCAATCTCATTGCAAATTTCAACACTTGAAACTCCCAATAATATTTTACCCCTAGCGTCCTATGAACTTGACGGAGGTCAACAAACCATAGGTTACTAGTCAAGTTCAACCCGTCATTTCCTGATTGAATTAAACCCACCCGCACTAACCTTGACGGAGGTCAACAAAGTCGCACGACTACCCTAACTCAATCGCATCATATGCTTATGCAGATAAACATAAATAGCTACCGCACACTACGCCTTGACCGAGATCAACAAACGTAGCACGAATACAATGAAGTACTTATCTGAAATGACGGAGGGCTACGACAGGTTTTTAAGAAAATCATTTGCGTAATGAACTTGATATCATTGTAGAAGCAGATGATTTAAAATGGAGTGTTTTTTAGGCTTTTACTAGTTTCGCTAAAGAGGTCACTCCCGATGAAGGGATCGTCGCCTCTTTCCTTATCGAATAAGGTGCAGGCGATTTCATAAATACCACTGTGCAAAGCAAGAACTAGAAAAGCAATCAAAAGACAAAACCGATCATTGTAGCATCTGCCAGTTATTGCTAAAGAGTGTTAGTTATATGTATGCCCTAGAGGCCATTACTATACATGTGATGTATATTGTAGTGGATGCTTGGACATATATAGGGATGACTTTCTTGCTCGACATGATAGTATGCTATCTGGTTACTCTTTACCTTAACGTGTATACTGATTGTCTCTCTGTTACATGTTGGTAAAGCCCTTAGGATGTGTACTTGACTACCTGGACTATGATGCGGATCATACTAGTAGGGACATGGTAGTACATAATTACATCCTTCAAGGTCCCTAGTCATGGGTGTATCGAGACGGGGCATCGATATACCAGAGTAGACTAGCGTATACCTTCTTGACCCATACAGATGGGCGATGGATGATCCCATATCCATTGGTGTTTGACATCAGAGATGATATACGGGTGCTCAGTGGAGACTGGGTATACTGGACGGACTCGCCGAGAACTCCCAGGTGGTATTATACCTTATACCTTACGTCAGATGGTAGTTCTCTGGTGACACTGGTACATGTTAGTCTGTAGACCCGAGATCGTCATAGGGTCCTGTGTGAATCCCACTGTGCTTTGATACCATTGTAGGGTTACTAGGCACTCTAATGAGGTTCTACAAAGCATCAAACCATGCCGGATTAAAATTTTAGTCGTGCCGAATAACTCTAAACAAGATCGTTTGCTAGAAAATTAGGGTTTCACATGCAAGTAAATCACATTTACACTAAGTGAATACGAAATAGAACCTTTGTAGATCGGTCCTTCACTTCTAAAGCTCCTTGATGTAGTCCATTCTCCGCGATCACGTGCTCCCGGACTCTCGGACGGTTCCATGAGAAAGTTGCAACGGGATTGATTGAAGTCTTCGAGGCCGAAGATGATCTACGTCGAGCGAATACGAACTCAAGCTTCTACTTCATTAACCCAAGAATTAGTGAAGCAAACACCCTAAACTAAAATGCAAACACCTTTATCGTTTTGCGCTGTAAAGTTCCTATTTAATTTACTGATATTTTCTGGGTATTTTTATCTAACTCAAGTGTTGATTGTTCTGGGATTTATTTTGTATTCGTATATTCGATCGGAAAATTTAATTTCGTTGTGTTTTCCGGATATTTAGAAATTATTAAAAAGTTCGGACGGATATCAATAACTCACTTTTTCCCGACCCGGAAAATTTCCAAGTGTTGGATTTTTCCGTTTGTTTAAGAACGTCTAGATCGTGCAAGTTACGCGATGGACCCTCTAGAAGACAACAAACCTTAACTCGATTATGTGACCGTCTTGAACTGCCTTTTGAACCTTAGGGTTTGAGGCAATACGGCGTGCCACATGTGAGGCGTTGGCTTGACCCTTCTACGGCTAGACCATTGGTACTGTGGCATGTGATGGATGTTTTTAAACTCCCTTGAAGTGTTGAGAACTATTTGGGAAATCTTGGATGTTTTATTATTCGATCGGAAAGTTTAACATTGTTTATTTATCTGGAATGTGATACAATATTTGGAATCCACAAGTAGTTATGAGATAACTAATTTAAATGTTATAAACATAGCAGTTTAGTCTCAAATGATCGGTTGCCACGGAATTTTGATGCGATCAAAAGTCCGTCATAATCACGTAGAGTAAGCGGATACTCGTCGGGTAAACTTAATAGACCGCTACGCCCCATAGCCCCGACCAAGTGACTGTAGGAGAACCCCGTCGCCAAAAGCATCCGTTCGGGTGCTCGCGGCAGCGGTGTTCCGCCTTAGTGCACTTCGTCGACGGCATCCGGGGGTGCGGCCGTCTACTAAAGTTTGCGACGAGCATTCGATCAGCATATCGGGAATCTTGTTGAATTGCCCGACTTGGTATTGAAAAGTGTTTTCGATATAGAGACTAAAATGCGGCATTTATAATTGTTAGGTATGTGATGTCTAAAGAGGTTGCGGATTCAAACTGTTGTAGTTTTACACTTTCTTTTCTGTGACCGTAAGTGTAATATGTGATATCGCCTGTTTCGTTGCTATATGTCAACGACAATTGGGATGGGCATATTTACTTACGTTGATAACATGTGATGTTATGTGTGTTGGGTCCACGTTACCCACCTCGGTTCTTTCGGGGAGGCGGAATAGGCAAAACGAAAAATTTTCCCTAGCTAGGTAACATGGACCGTTTCATGAAGGATCGTTGCTAAACAAAACTAACAAAAATCTACAAGTTATAACTACTATGTAGAATGGTTATACCTAGTCTTGAACTCCTTCTCTTCTTGTTGTTCTCTTGAACTCCTTCACTTCTTGTTGTTCTCCTCCTTGCTTGCTCCTTATAGTAGTTTGAACGGCTCCTCCTTCTCGCCTCCTCTTTGCCGAAGATAGATCCACCCGAGGGCCTCGAACTTGAGCTCCTACCTCAACCTAGAGGTAACTAAGGTATTTGGTTTGCTAAACCTAGTACCCTAGAATGAGTAGAGATGTGTTATGGTGGCTTTGTCTCAAAAACTTATGATTTCCAACACATGGAACACTTAAGCTTTGAGAGAGGAAGAAGAAGAGCTTTTGCAAAGAGAGAGAAAAGATATGATAGAATGAGAGCTCTCTTTTGCAACCATGCTCATATGAGAATAATAGATTAACAATAATAATCAAAAAGGAAAATGTGATGGTGAGTATGGAATGACCATTATCATTTCATAATAAATGCAATTTGCAAAGATCAAGAAGCATCTTTGATATGAAATGATTATGGTCAAAATGTCAACAATGGTCAAAATGTCCACCATGGTCAAATGGTCAACCTAACCATCACACAACAATCCTTGATTATCATTATTAATCATATTTATCATTCTCATTAGGGTTTGGAAAAAGTCAACGGTCAACAAGTCAACCAAAATCAAACGGTCAACAACCCTAATGAGAATCCTCTGCCTCTGCCTCTATCAACTGTGCATACACACCCGCATCCGCGTTCCGAGGAACACGAATACAATGAGACAAAACCAATACCAGTATCTGGCTTAAACCAAAGCCCACTAGTAATAACTGCCCGGTCACCAAACGTGCACAAGTGCGCGAGTGTGAACGAACCCTGTCGCAAAACCATGCGACCTCTAATCAGTTTTGCCCAAAGGCGAGTAACCATCTTTGTGGGACTCTAAAGACTCGACACTATGCTGGCAGTGGGGTTAACAACAGACCGTAAGCGGCACTAGCTGTATGTAACGGTCCCCAGGTAGATGTCGATAAGATGACTGATGAGGTGAATCCATCCGAACTCCTACTGAGCCTGTATGTGACAATCTCCGTACAGTCCGGTCTGTTCGTCTAAGAACATCACATGGCGGGCCTAGGGGGCGGTAAACGTCAGTCCCCTACTAGCGGTACAAGTCGTGCCGGAGTGTAGCCCAGAAAACCTGAGATAACACTGGAAACCTACCAGTTTATCTCTCTTGCCCTGGCCAGGAAATTTGTGTAATGGCTCTCCTAGACACAGCGCGATATCAACCCCCAATACCGGGAGAGACGAATCCTGTCTAACTGTCACTGCCACCAAGTTCTTCGGGACTGCACCCAACTACTACCTGTTTGCACGACTCAGTAGAGCCGTGGTAGGGTAGTAATCTAAGAACAGTGGGAACACACTCGAGGCGAAATGGCAGTGTCAAGTCAGCGGACTAAGCTGTACTCTTGTCACCTGGGAACTGTTAACTGACGATAGGTATAATACCAACCAACAGTTCCCAACGAGTCATGTCCAGTGTACTCGTAACCTAACGAGCACCTGCATACTATCTCCAGTACGACGTACTGATGGCTGTGGGACAGACCATCTCCCCCGCTGGGAAGAGAAGCGTATGCACTAGTCTACTCTGGAGTATCGATGCCCTGTCTCGATAATCCTATGACTAGGGACCAAAATAAGGATGTGCTTATAGACTACCCAGCCTCCACTAGTGTGATCTCCATCACAACGCCGGTAGTCAAGCAAAGATCCTAAGGGCTCTAACAATATGTTTTTAGCGATATGTTAAAAGAAACATATACACATATTAAGATAGAAACAAACCAAGTAGCATACTAATATATCGAGCAAGACTGTCGTAAAACCATATATATATATCCCAAGCCTCCAAAATGTATTATACAAACTAGTACTATACAATAATGGCCTCTACGGCATACATATCTAACAATCTCCCACTTGCACTAAAGGCCAGTAATTGGTGTATCGCATACCCAACGTCTGCACTAAGGCCAGTTGCCGGCGTACCGCATACCCAATAGCTCGAAAAGTCGCTCGAACTGTGTTTGAGGGAGGGCCTTCGTGAATGGATCCGCTGTGTTGTCTTTTGTGTCCACTCTCCGTACCTCGATCTCCTAGCGATCAATGATCTCCCTGATCAGGTGATACCGCCTTAAGATGTGTCTGGATTTCTGATGGGACCTTGGTTCCTTTGCTAAAGCTATAGCCCCATTGTTATCGCAATACAAAGGTATTGGGTCAACAATGGACGGAACCACCAGAAGTTCACTAATGAACTTCTTTATCCAGACCGCCTCTTTTGCGGCATCGCTTGCAGCAATGTATTCAGCCTCCATCATCGAGTCTGCGACGGTATCCTGTTTGGAACTTCTCCAACATACCGCTCCTCCGTTGAGGGTAAACACAAAACCCGAGACAGACTTGCTGTCATCTTTGTCACTCTGGAAGCTTGAATCGGTAAAGGACTCGACCCTGAGGTCTCCATTACCGTAAACCAGGAACATCTCCTTAGTCCTTCTCAGGTACTTGAGAATGTTCTTCACTGCTGTCCAGTGGTCCTCACCTGGGTCTGGCTGATACCGGCTCACCACGCTCAGCGCGTAAGCTACATCTGGTCGTGTGCATAGCATCACATACATTATAGATCCTACCGCCGAAGCGTAGGGTATAGTGTTCATGCGAACCCTCTCCTCGTCAGTCTTAGGAGACATCTTCTTGGAGAGGGTAATTCCGTGCAATGCGGGTATGTTACCGTGCTTGGAATCCTCTATACTAAATCTCTTTAGTACGGTCTGTATGTACCTGGACTGCAAAAGTCCCAGTAGTCTCTTGGATCTATCTCTGTAGACCTTGATCCCCAGAATGTACGAGGCATCACCCAGGTCCTTCATGGAGAACCGTTGTGACAAGAATAGCTTGACCGATTGTAGCATAGGAATGCCATTTCCTATCAAAAGAATGTCGTCCACATATAATACTAGGAACACGACAGTTCGTCCTACAATCTTCTTATAGACACAAGGTTCATCTTCGTTCTTGATGAAATCAAATTCCTTGATTGCCTCATCAAAACAGATGTTCCAGCTCCGCGATGCCTGTTTCAATCCATAAATGGATTTAAGTAACTTGCACACCTTCCCGCTGCTCCCACTGTCTACGAAACCATCTGGCTGATCCATGTAAACGCACACTTCTAAACAGCCGTTTAGAAAAGCCGTTTTAACGTCCATTTGCCAGATTTCATAGTCATGGAAGGCAGCAATGGCAAGTAGGATCCGAATGGATTTGAGCATAGCCACTGGAGAAAATGTTTCATCGTAGTCCAAACCAGGTCTTTGACGAAAACCTTTTGCAACGAGTCTAGCCTTATAGGTTTCCACCTGCCCATCCACACCAAGTTTCCTTTTGTAGATCCATTTGCATACAACGGGTTTTACCCCAGGTGGAGCAATATCCAAGGTCCACACTTTATTGGTGTACATGGACTCCATCTCGGATTGCATTGCATCCAGCCACTTATCAGAGTCCCTACTGATAATGGCCTGCCTGAAACTGGTAGGGTCATCTTCTTCCAAGATGCAATCCTCTCGATCCCCGTCTATTTGAAAACCGTAGTATCTCTCGGGCGGATGAGAAATTCTACCAGACTGCGGAGTGGCTGAGGTTCGTCTGGGGTTATTGAATCCAGTGGTTCCTCCAAATTTTCAGTTACATTTTGTGGTCGCTGAATTTCTTCCAGTTCTACAAAACTCCCACTAGTTTCTTTTGCAAGAAACTCCCTTTCTAAAAAAGTAGCGTGGCGAGATACAAACACCTTCTGTTCCTCAGTGTGGTAGAACAGATATCCTAGTGAGTCTTTAGGATATCCCATAAATTTACATAGAACTGACCGTGCCTCTAACTTGTCCGGTTTCTGTTTTTTCACATAGGCCGGACAACCCCATATCTTAATAAATTTAAGACATGGTTTCTTACTGCTCTATATTTCATACGGAGTTCTAGGCACAGATTTGGACGGAACTTGATTCAAAAGGTGTGCCGCTGTCTGAAGCGCATGTCCCCAAAAAGAAAGAGGCAACTCGGCATTACTCATCATGGAGCGAACCATATCCAGTAGGGTACGATTCCTCCGCTCCGATACACCGTTGTGCTGTGGTGTATAAGGAGGAGTAAGCTGAGAGAGAATACCTTTCTCTTTTAAGTAATCTAGGAATTCCGTGCTTAAGTAGTCCCCTCCTCTATCAAACCGGAGGATCTTGATACTCTTACCAATCTGGTTCTCTACTTCATTTCTGAATTCCTTGAATTTCTCAAAAGCTTCAGATTTGTGTTTCATCAGATACACATATCCGAACCTAGAGAGATCGTCAGTGAATGTGATGAAGTACGAGAATCCAACCCTTGCATGTATAGACATTGGACCACATACATCACTGTGTATGAGTCCCAAGAGCTCTGCTGCCCTTTCTCCATGTCCGGTAAACGGAGATTTGGTCATCTTTCCTTTGAGACAAGACTGACAAGTTTCATAAGATGAAAACTCGAACGTATCCAAGAGTCCATCTTTATGCAACTTAATTAGTCTTTTTTCTCCGATATGACCAAGTCTACAATGCCACAAGCAGGATTCGTTCGTATCTGAACTTTTCCTCTTGCGTGTGTTTTGTACATTGAGAACCGTATTCTGATTTAGAACGTGGATACCATTACACAGTGTACCTTCTGCAACCAGTACCTTGTGAAGATAGTGTTGGAGATAGTGCCCTCAGAGTCAATTATTGGATCACAGGCACGTGATTGCAATGATTGAGGGAGGACCTATCCCGGTAGGACAGTCTTACTCAAGATGATAGTATGCTATCTGGTTTACCTTTATCATCGTGTACTGCTTTAGGTGACCTTACAGCTCACTATTGCACGTTGGTAGAGCCCCTAGGATTCTTGCTTAACTGCCAGCAGTATGAGGGAGATCATATACGTGGGAGCTGGTAGTCTATAAGCACATACTTAAAAGGTCCCTAGTCGTGGGAGTTTCGAGACAGGGCATCGATACTCCAGAGTAGACTAGTGTATACAGTCGAGACCCCGACGAGGGGCGGTGGCCGGTCTCACAAGCCACTGGTGTCAGTAGGTTCACCTAAGATGTATACAGGTGCTCATTGGGTTATGAGTACACCGGACAGGACTCGCCGGGAACATGCTAGTTGGTCTTATACCTGACGTCAGATAGCAGTTCCCTGGTGACATGTGTACATGTTAGTTCAACGACCTGAGATCGTCATTTGTCTCGTGTGAGTTCCCACTGTCCTTTGATTACTACCCTACCACGCTCAAAGGAGACGTGCAAACAGGTTTTAGTTGGGTACAGTCCCGAGCCACATGGAGGCAGTGAGCGGATCTGCAGGGGTTCGTCTCTCCCGGTATTGGGGGTGAGGTCGCGCTGTGTCTAGGAGAGCCATTACACGAAGTCCTTGGCCAAGGCAGGAGATTTACTGGTAGGTATTCCAGTAGTATCTCAGGGTGTTCTGGGTTACTCTCCGACACGACTTGTACCGCTTTTGGGGGTCTGACTTTTACCAACCCCCTAGGCCCGCCATGCGATGCTCATAGACGAACGGGCCGGACTGTACGGATATTGTCACTGACAGGCTCAGTAGGGTGTCAGGATGAGATCGCTCATCGACGTCCCTTTTGGTCAATAGCTGGTAGCCCGTCACGTATGGCTAATACCTCTGACGTGCTAGTGGTTAAATCCACAGCCATAGTATTGACGAGTCTTTAGAGTCCACCACACACAGTTACTCAAGTTTCGGGCGAAACGCTGTAGAGGCCGTATGGAGATATGGCTGGGTTCGATCAGATACATGCGGTATTGCACGAATCGTGATCGGACGGATTTTACTAGCCGACTTTGGTTTAAGCCGGATCCTAGCATTAGACGGTGTAGTTTTTGTCTCTTTGCATTTGTGTTCAGTGGGAATACAAATGCGGGCATGTATATGCAGTAGCAGGGTTTTCCTGTAATTTATTACGGGATCAGTTTTCTGAGGTTGCCAGTTTGCATTCCGTTCCGGTCGGTTTTCTTTGTTCCTTCACGGCCGGACTTTTGTGATGGAGGGGGGTTATTTGCAAGTTTGCAAATAACTTATTGTGGAGGGGTTTCTTGCATTTGTGGGATCATGATTTGATTAGCATCCTGATGAGATTCTTTTTCCATCCACTCTTTGCTTTAATTGAGATTAGAAATGAGATGAAAGTTGATATGACATTGTTATCATCATATTTGGTGTGGTCACCCCTTTGCTTTTACTACCATCACCTCCCTTCATGGTTTGAGTTTTTTCTCTCCTCATTCTAACAAAAAGGGGGCCGACCACTTTGAGGAAAACAGAGTGTTTCATTTTGGGTAGCATATTTTCCTCATCTCTTTTCTTGTTAGGAAAAATGAAAGCACCATTTTTCCTCCAAAGTTCTTCATTCCTCCATCACCAATGGCAACATAAACCCCAATGAGACGAAGGTTCTACACTACAACCTATAGTACCCTTGGACGCGTTGGCTAGCCAACTTCGCGCCCGAGTTGCCTCGGTCCAGAGGTGGGAGCCTGTAAAAGAATCCGGCTACGTGGTGCCCTTTTCGACGAGGAGGTGGCGGACGGAGATTCCGCGGGAGATCGGAGTGGAGACGAAGACCGAAGGACACGGATCGCTTGGTATAGCTCTCTACCCCTCTCTAGATAGCTAGGACTAGTTTAATGGCCCGATCTGGGGATATAGTGCGCGGTGGTGCCGGTTTGAAAAGTTAAAGTTTAGCATCGCTTCCGCACTCCGGCGTCGGATTGACGGCCGTGGCGCCGCCGTGCACTTACAGTGGTATCAGAGCCTCGCCATCAACCTAGTCTAGCTTGGTCTAATGTGTTTACTCTTTCGATCAAACAAAATCCCGAAAACCCGATTTCAAGTTGCACAGTTTCTGTCGAAATTTTTTTGGAGTCTAAAAATTTTTCAGGTTGTTTCAGAATGATGTGCAGGGAATTCTAAGAATTCTGTAAAAATTTGGTCGCCTGAATTCACTATGCCACCGCGGAACCGCGGCCAAACCCATGCTTGGGCCGCGGTTACGCCGCGCTTTTGACTTTTCATTTGACCAACTTTTTGCAGAAAGCTCCTGAGTTCAAAATAGGGTTTTTGGAATATTATTTTTGGGCCCAGAATTTCTTTAACTGCTACAGTAATGCTTGGGGCCCACTTGATAAAATTTGATCGATCGGATATTTTAAACATGCCAGTTCACAGTATTTACATTATATCTGCGACCGTGAATGTCACTCGATCGGTAAATCCTGTCCAACTGCTATAGCCCGGTTAGACGGATTTGCGAACGTGACATTCACGTTGATGTTCTGTGTTGTGCTGTGATGTTGCGGATTGGTCGTGGGGGATAGCCTGGATGCAATGGTAGTACTGTTTTGTTGTATTATGTACATTTGATATTGCGGGACGAGCGTCCGACATGTGGACTGCCGTCACTGCCTGATTGTATATTATTCTTCTGGGGCACGACCAGGTCGAGGTCGATGTACCCATTGTATGTATATTTTACTTTCTGTACTAGGATTACCCCGCGGAGGGGTGCACGGATAGCCGGATTCTAGAGGGTAACGGGCCCGCATCTCATGGCATTGAGACGGAGGGGGCTTCACTCTAGAATTGGCGGGCTGTTCGCCGCACTCGTAGGGGGTACAGGTTGACCCAGGAGGGGTGCCAAAGTTACCGGATTCCGTGAAGTGCTGGGTGGTCCATTCACATTGCAGAAGGGGGCTGCATCGCTTCAGATTTTGGCGGGTAACTTGCCGCGCCCGTAAGGGTCTAGGATCTCATTGCACAGGCTATCCACACGACCAGGGGAACGTCGGGTTTCAGTAGCGGCTCTATGAAACCCGGGGATCCCAGATATCTGTATTATTCTGTGATGCTTATTACATTTCTGTAATGTTTCATTTTATCACGCCTGTAGCAAAATATTATATATTGATATATATACTAGTAGATGTTGTACATGTTTTGCATCCGCGCTAGTCCAGTCCCCGCTCTGTCGTTAGTTAAGTAACCTAACAGCTGATGACGGGACCCAGTGGCGAATGCGGATGGCATATACGTACATCTTTATTTTCGTTCTTTGTGGTGTAATCAATTGATGGGACTGCGTTGATTCGGATCAATGCAAGATAAACAAACCTATTCTGATGTTGTTGGAACACTTTTTCAAAAAGCTGTTATTGTAAGGGCATTCGCTTTTTTTTTTGCATCGTGGTATTCAGTTGGAATATCCTGCTCCTCAGTCGACGAGGCAAGGGCCGAGATCACTTCACCGGGAGTGACCCCTTGGACAAAAGTTTGCGTCAGGGCAATAACTTCACTATAGCCGATTACTTTTGCTTTGCATCGTGGTATTCAGTTGGAATATCCTGCACCTCATTCTACGGGGAAAGAGTCGAGATCCCTTCATCGGGAGTGACCTCTTTAGCAAAGGTTTTCGTCACTATATTTTTTATAAAGCTATCCGGTTCCTTCAACGATATCAAGTTCATTACGTTAAAGGTTTTCGCCAGAAACCATTCGTAGCCCTCCGTCATTTCATATGAAAGGTCAATAAGTATTCAAGCTGTGTATGTTGGCCAAAGTCAAGGCACAGTGATTGGTAGCTATTGGGTATTCATATGCAGCATAGATAGATGCGTTGGTTTAGGACAGTCGTACTACTATTTTGGCCAAAGTCAAGGGTATGTACGGGTGGGTTCAAATTAACCTGGAGAATGACGGGTAGAACTTGACATGTGACTTATTATATGTTGGCCAAAGTCAAGGTCATAAGAGCTTGGGGAAAAAATCACATCGGGAGTTTCTAAAGAAACTGAAACTTTCCAGATATGCGCATACCTTCTGGAGTGTGATAACGTGAGCGGATTCCGTCACGTTATCGTGCGATGATAGTTGGATCCCGATTCCCACTGATGAGTTGGTTTACTCCTCGGGTTATCCCGACTAATTCTTCTTTTGGGTTTGGAGAAGAATTTGAGGTTGCAGTGGGAGGTTTCCAGATTAGATAAAGTGATAACCATTTTGATCTAGGTTAGAGTGCACGCTGAGTATTTCTTTTCTCTCTCTCTTTGGCAGCGACCATTGACCCGACCCTAAGACTATAACTCAGTGACCAAAATTAACCGAACCTTCTTAAACACTGGCTTTTGGATTGTCAGAGTTGCAAACCTCATTGTCACTCCTACTTTTACCCTTTTCTCTAGGACACCTCGTATTACTACGAACGTCCACTTCCATTGGACAAAACCATCGTATGGTTATATACGAACTCGAAGGAATTCGAGGATGGTTTCTGGTTCTGGAGAAAACGAATAGGACTATTCAGTTGTCTTTTCCTTTTACCTTCTCTGAGGTTGCGAGTACTTCTTCGTTTAGGAGATAGTACACCTATTATGCAAATTGGATAGTCTTCTTCCAAACCATAGGCAGGTGCCGACCGGTAGAGAATGAAGAAAACCAATTAGCCTAAAGATGGTGTACAGAAGGTATTAAGTAAAGACAAAGAAAAGGATTAGTAAGAGGGCAAAGTAAACTGCGACTGCTATTCGCGACCAAACCAAGTATTTCATTACCACTCCCACATCACCTTTGTATTTCTCCAGGACACTCCGTATCACTACGAAGATCCACAATTTATTGGATATTCCATCGTATGGTTATATACGAACTCGAAAGGAACTTGTTCCAGTTCGGGGATGGATTCTGTTTCAGGAGAAATAGGAATAAGGTTTATTCAGTTGTCTTTTATCTTCACCTTCTCTCGCATTGCGAGTGTTCCTAGGATTAGGACAGTACACCCATTATGCTTTTTGGATAGTCTTCTTCCAAACCATAGGCTGGTGCCGAAAGGTAGGGAAGGAAGAAAACCATTTGGCCTAAAGGGGTGTACAGAAGGTAATGACTAAAGACATATAAAGGGATTTGGAGAGATGGCAAAGAATTATACGGTTACAGTTGTGAATCGGATAATGGAAGAGGCATTACTAGGAATACCGGGATACCCCATCGAAACATTTCAATGTTTCAGTTTCACCGTGTACTGTTAAAAGAAAACTGATTTCCCAATTAGACACTTGCTCCAGGGTATGTATTTACCAGGTTTGATTCTCACATCTGTATAGTTTTACAGATGATGAGTGGGAGTATGTTATTGGGAATAAGGTGATCATCATCATTATATCAGAATTCGTTGTAATTGGTGATATTTGAGGAAGTCACCCGGGTTGTTTGCCGGACGACAAATATTTGGTTTTGAATATCCGTTGTTATGCACCAATTTCAAATTGATATATCTGTACGTCTATTTTTATAGAGTGAGATATACCTTTTTGAAATTATGTCTATGACATTTACCTATATCAGTGGATGGTTAGGTAAGGAGCATTGAACAACGGTGTAATTCTTCTTAACCATAAGTAAAGTTTTCAACCTACGACACACAGTGAATGAGTTATTAGACTCAGGGGACTTGTACAGAGTATTGTATATTGTCCAGTGTCCATTAGGACAAATGGGTTGGTCCTCGTACTATATTCTGTTTACTTATGACTTCTCTAGTTCTTAGACATGTGTTTCGTAGAAATGCAAGGTCTAAGTTTTGAGGAGTTATAGGTATAAGAATAAAGTAGAGAACCAGATGTTGCAAGTATCATGATTCTTCAAGGTGATCGAAGATGTAGATACTTGTGTATGCTATTCAGTTGATAATAATGATTAAGAGAACTTGCTTCTCTTTCAGGTTACTCATAATTGGAAGCATTCCTAAGTTGAGTAACGCTGATCGGCCTCCTTCCATTTACTTGACATGCACTGGAAACAGCTGCATGATTTGAATCTGGTTCAATTAAATCATTGCCTCTGTTTCTATATTGGATATAGAACAGTTCATATCTTGACATTGTTAAGATACGGGGAGTTGTCCGGATTATGCTTAAAACCAAACTCTGGATAACTCAAGGCACGTTTATGTAATGGCTGTTTGTGGGTTGACCCAGGCTATGACGAGGGTTGATTTTCTACCATCTGGAAGATCAATAGTGGTATTGTTCTTGACTCGCCACAGTTTTAATAAAAATTCAGAAAACAGAAGTGGGAGTATGGTAGAACTGGAAGTGATTCCAGAACCGCAAACGATTACTGAAGATTTGATAAGAACCTAAAGATTCAATCTGGTTTGACATTCCATTGGCTACTCCGCAGATATGCTGGGTAACCTCAGGCACTCGAGAAGTACTTCGGTATGCTCAAGGACGGTGACAGGGAGGTTCTTGTTTACCCAAACTTTCCATTGCTGTTGTTCCAGACTGCGAGACCTGGCAGGAGGATGAGTATAGCGTCGTTCTAAACTAGCTTTAGAAGTGTACGTCTATATGACTCTGCCAGAGGGTTGTTGTGATCAGTGGGAGCAGCGGAAGCATGGTGGACAAGTGGCTTATGTCTATTTATAGACTAAAGCAGATTTAGCAGAGATATATCATCTATTTCTGATGTGACAGTCATAGGTTTGACTTCATCAGAATAGGGGATGGATCTGTTAAGAAGGTAGTAGGGTATAATGTCCTGGTATTTGATGACATACACAGAGTAGGAAGTGATATTTCTATACTACGATCGGTTATACTTTGGTTGTCACACAGTAGTTTCTCCACATAGGAATTGGATCTTATATCGTACATTCTGGTTACTAGATCTATGGTTTTAGATCTAGATTTAGGTGGTTTCCCAATCATGGTACTTAGACAGCATTCTATGAGTATTTAGAATGAACGACTCCTGGCATGGTAGTATACCTGCAGGTGATGGAGTCACCCTCTCTAAAGGTGTCTTACAGACTAAAGGGGAGAGGGATACGCATGATTGGCAGATCACTTGCTTAGGCAATTGAGTTGATCATGAGATGTCAAGTACCACACCAGATGTTATTCTTGCAATAGGTGCAATAAGTTAATATTGATCCAATCCTGGAGAAACAGTCGGAAGCAGTTTTAGAACATAAGTTGATGTTCTAGGGATATGATAACAGAATTCTCCTTCGGGAGACAGTTATCATTCCAGGCTTCCAAGGTGACATCGACGACAGAGTGACTGTCAGAGTTATAGTTTTCCTTCTGACAAGGGGTAGTATTTTGGACAGATGGTCCAGGTGGATACTGAGGGAAGACATGGCGTAGGATACTGATTAAGTTTAGTTGACGATACAGTCTAAGAAGTTTGGATTTGGAGTTCACTTATGAGCTAGGTCCCATCAGATATCCAGACACATTCTAAGACAGGTATTGCTCATTTCGGGAGATGGCTTTCTCCGCGAACTTGAGATAAAGAGAGACATAGAAAGAAACATCAGAGTGGATCCACTCACTGAGGCTATTCCTCGAACGCAATAGTTTCGCAAACGAGCTTTGTGAGACTGACTAGTAGAGGAGTTGGGTGTTCGATATCACACGGGCTGTGAGTATGCGACATCGCAATAATTAGCCTTAAGTGCAAGTGGGAGATTGTTGGAGATAGTGCCCTCAGAGTCAATTATTGGATCACAGGCACGTGATTGCAATGAATGAGGGAGGACCTATCCCGGTAGGACAGTCTTACTCAAGATGATAGTATGCTATCTGGTTTACCTTTATCATCGTGTACTGCTTTAGGTGACCTTACAGGTCACTATTGCACGTTGGTAGAGCCCCTAGGATTCTTTCTTGACTGCCAGCAGTATGAGGGCGATCATATACGTGGGAGCTGGTAGTCTATAAGCACATCCTTAAAAGGTCCCTAGTCGTGGGAGTTTCGAGACAGGGCATCGATACTCCAGAGTAGACTAGTGTATACAGTCGAGACCCCGACGAGGGGCGGTGGCCGGTCTCACAAGCCACTGGTGTCAGTAAGTTCACCTAAGATGTATACAGGTGCTCATTGGGTTATGAGTACACCGGACAGGACTCGCCGGGAACATGCTAGTTGTTCTTATACCTGACGTCAGATAGCAGTTCCCTGGTGACATGTGTACAGGTTAGTTCATCGACCTGAGATCGTCATTTGTCTCGTGTGAGTTCCCACTGTGCTTTGATTACTACCCTACCACGCTCAAAGGAGACGTGCAAACAGGTCTTAGTTGGGTACAGTCCCGAGCCACATGGAGGCAGTGAGCGGATCTGCAGGGGTTCGTCTCTCCCAGTATTGGGGGTGAGGTCGCGCTGTGTCTAGGAGAGCCATTACACGAAGTCCTTGGCCAAGGCAGGAGATTTACTGGTAGGTATTCCAGTAGTATCTCAGGGTGTTCTGGGTTACTCTTCGACACGACTTGTACCGCTTTTGTGGGTCTGACTTTTACCAACCCCCTAGGCCCGCCATGCGATGCTCATAGACGAACGGACCGGACTGTACGGATATTGTCACTGACAGGCTCAGTAGGGTGTCAGGATGAGTTCTCTCATCAATGTCCCTTTTGGTCAATAGACGGTAGCCCGCCACGTATGGCTAATACCTCTGACGTGCTAGTGGTTAAATCCACATCCATAGTATTGACGAGTCTTTAGAGTCCACCACACACAGTTACTCAAGTTTCGGGCGAAACGCTGTAGAGGCCGTATGGAGATATGGCAAGGTTCGATCAGATACGTGCGGTATTGCACGAATCGTGATCGGACGGATTTTACTAGCCGGCTTTGGTTTAAGCCGGATCCTAGCATTAGACAGTGTAGTTTTTGTCTCTTTGCATTTGTGTTCAGTGGGAATACAAATGTGGGCATGTATATGCAGTAGCGGAGTTTTCCTGTAATTTATTACGAGATCAGTTTTCTGAGCTTGCCAGTTTGCATTCCGTTCCGACCGGTTTTTCTTTGTTCCTTCACGGCCGGACTTTTGTGATGGAGGGGGGTTATTTGCAAGTTTGCAAATAACTTATTGTGGAGGGGTTTCTTGCATTTGTGGGATCATGATTTGATTAGCATCATGATGGGATTCTTTTTCCATCCACTCTTTGCTTTAATTGAGATTAGAAATGAGATGAAAGTTGATATGACATTGTTATCATCATATTTGGTGTGGTCACCCCTTTGCTTTTACTACCACCACCTCCCTTCATGGTTTGAGTTTTTTCTCTCCTCATTCTAACAAAAAAGGGGCCGGCCACTTTGAGAAAAAGAGGGAGTTTCATTTTGGGTAGCATATTTTCCTCATCTCTTTTCTTGTTAGGAAAAATGAAAGCACCATTTTTCCTCCAAAGTTCTTCATTCCTCCTCACCAATGGCAACATAAACCCTAATGAGACGAAGGTTCTACACTACAACCTACAGTACCCTTTGACGCGTCGGCTAGCCAACTTCGCGCCCGAGTTGCATCGGTCCAGAGTTGGGAGGCAGTAAAAGAATCCGGCTACGTGGTGCCCTTTTCGACGAGGACGTGACGGACGGAGATTCCACGGGAGATCGGAGTGGAGACGAAGACCGAAGGACACGGATCGCTTGGTATATCTCTCTACCCCTCTCTAGATATCTAGAACTAGTTTAATGGCCCGATCCGGGGATATAGTACGCCGTGGTGCCGGTTTGAAAAGTTAAAGTTTAGCATCGCTTCCGCACTCCGGCGTCGGATTGACGGCCGGGGCGCCGCCGTGCACTTACAGGTAGATGTTCATGATATTTCTATCAAGAACAAAGTTATATCCATCTTTATCGAGTAAAGAAACTGATATGATGTTGCAATCATGGAAGGTACATAGTAGCAATCGTTCAAAATCATAGTATTGCCATTTGGCAACACTAGGTGATATTCACCGACGGCTGCAGCATTAACTTGTGCTCCGTTCGCTACTCTGAGCGACATATCACCAGGTACAACTTTCCTACTTTTTCTCAGTCCCTGCAATAAATTACAGATATGAGATCCTGATCCGGTATCAAGTACCCAGGAGGTAGGGCTGACCGTAAAGAAGTTCTCAATTACAAGAACACCTGAAGTAGATGCAAAACCATGCTTCTTCTTCAACTGGGTATCCTTGGAATCCATACAATCCTCTTTCCCTTGCTCATACATATGACTGTTGTCGTAAGTTAGAGCTGAACCAACATTCCCCAGACCCGAATAAGATTTCGGATCGGTCAAGCGATACATTTTATTATCTTGATTAGGGCGTGAAATGGCTGCTACCTGGAGAGAGAGAAAAGAAACACTCAGCGTGCGCTCTTGCAAGATTAGATTGGTTTATTGATTTATCTAATCAGGATGGCTCCCACTGTTTCCTCAAATTCTTCTTCAAACCCTAAAAGAAGAACTAGTCAGGATTAATCGCACGTCACAATACTTGCTTAACCTTTCAGCCGGGCTAGTGTTGGTACTTCGAGGGAGGTTTTCCAACGGTTTCGCGAAGTACCTTAATTAAATAACCTCTTTTCCTTGGAGGCGTAGCCCCGCTAACACCGTTCTAGACACCTACTTGGTTTATAGCATTGATTGTTAAGTGAAAAAAACACCCGAGAGTAATCCAACTCATCAGTGGGATCTGGATCCAACTATCATTGTGCGATGACCTAGATGGAATCCACTCTAGTCACCACACTCCAGAAGGTATGCTAAATCTGCAAGTTTCAATTTCTGTAGAAACTCCCGATGTGGATTTTTGCCCCTAGGACCCAAGTGACCTTGACGAATAATCAACAAATCAAAAGGTCCTAGTCAAGTTCAACCCGTCGTTATCCAGGATTGCATTAGACCCGCCCGCATGATCCTTGACGAATAATCAACAAAATCATGTGACCGTCCTAACCAATCGCATCTATCAGTGCAACAGATAATTATTACTTAGCTACCGTTCACTGTGCCTTGACGAATAATCAACAAACGCAGCACGAATACTAAGTATTAATTTTCTGAAACGACGGAGGGCTACGGCTGGGTTTTTGGCGAAAAACCCGTTAACGTAATGAACTTGATATCGTTGAAGGAACCTGATAACCCTTTTTGAAAATATAGTGGGGATGATTTTTGCTAAAGAGGTCACTCCCTGTGAAGGGATCTCGGCTCTTTCCTTGTCGAATGAGGTGCAGGATATTCCAAACTGAATACCTCGATGCAAAGCGAAAATTATCGACTATAGTGAAGTTATTACCCTGACGCAAACTTTTTGTTCAAGGGGTCACTCCCGATGAAGGGATCTCGGCCCTTGCCTCGTCGACTGAGGTGCTGGGCATTCATAACCGAATACCTCTATGCAAAACAAAAGACAACGTCCTTGCAATAACAGCTTTTTGAACTCCTTCTCTTCTTGTCATTCTCCTCCTTGCTTGCTCCTTGTAGTAGTTTGAACGGCTCCTCCTTCTCGTCTCCTCTTTGCCGAAGATAGATCCACCCGAGGGCCTCGAACTTGAGCTCCTACCTCAACCTAGAGGTAACTAAGGTACTAGGTTTGCTAAACCTAGTACCCTAGAATGAGTAGAGATGTGTTATGGTGGCTTTGTCTCAAAAACTTATGATTTCCAACACACGGAACACTTAATCTTTGAGAGAGGAAGAAGAAGAGCTTTTGCAAAGAGAGAGAAAAGATATGATAGAATGAAAGCTCTCTTTTGCTACCATGCTCATATGAGAATAATAGATTAACAATAATAATCAAAATGGAAAATGTGATGGTGAGTATGGAATGACCATTATCATTTCATAATAAATGCAATTTGCAAAGATCAAGAAGCATCTTTGATATGAACTGATTATGGTCAAAATGTCAACAATGGTCAAAATGTCCACCATGGTCAAATGGTCAACCTAACCATCACACAACAATCCTTGATTATCATTATTAATCATATTTATCATTCTCATTAGGGTTTGGAAAAAGTCAACGGTCAACAAGTCAACCAAAATCAAATGGTCAACAACCCTAATGAGAATCCTCTGCCTCTGCCTCTATCAACTGTGCATACACACCCGCATCCGCGTTCCGAGGAACACGAATACAATGAGACAAAACCAATCCCAAAACCAATACCAGTATCTGGCTTAAACCAAAGCCCACTAGTAATAACTGCCCGGTCACCAAACGTGCACAAGTGCGCGAGTGTGAACGAACCCTGTCGCAAAACCATGCGACCACTACTCAGTTTTGCCCAAAGGCGAGTAACCCTCTGTGTGGAACTCTAAAGACTCGACACTACGCTGGTAGTAGGGTTAACCACAGACCGCAAGCGGCACTAGCTGTACGTAACGGTCCCCAGGTAGATGTCGATAAGAAGACCGATGAGGTGAATCCATCCGAACTTCTACTGAGCCTGTATGTGACAATCTCCGTACAGTCCGGTCTGTTCGTCTAAGAACATCGCATGGCGGGCCTAGGGGGCGGTAAACGTCAGTCCCGGACTAGCGGTACAAGTCGTGCCGGAGTGTAGCCCAGAACACCTGAGATAACACTGGAAACCTACCAGTCTATCTCGCTTGCCCTGGCCAGGGACTTTGTGTAATGGCTCTCCTAGACACAGTGCGATATCAACCCCCAATACCGGGAGAGACGAATCCTGTCTAACCGTTACTGCCTCCAAGTACTTCGGTACTGCACCCAACTACTACCTATTTGCATGACTCAGTAGAGCCGTGGTAGGGTAGTAATCTAAGAACAGTGGGAACACACTCGAGGCGAAATGGCAGTATCAAGTCAGCGGACTAAGCTGTACTCATGTCACCTGGGAACTGTTAACTGACGATAGGTATAATACCAACCAACAGTTCCCAACGAGTCATGTCCAGTGTACTCGTAACCTAACGAGCACCTGCATACTATCTCCAGTACGACGTACTGATGGCTGTGGGACATACCATCTCCCCCGCTAGGAAGAGAAGCATATGCACTAGTCTACTCTGGAGTATCGATGCCCTGTCTCGATAATCCTACGACTAGGGACCAAAATAAGGATGTGCGTATAGACTACCCAGCCCCCACTAGTGTGATCGCCATCACAACGCCAATAGTCAAGCAAAGATCCTAAGGGCTCTACCAATATGTTTTTAGCGATATGTTAAAAGAAACATATACACATATTAAGAGAAATAAAACAAGTAGCATACTACTATATCGAGCAAGACTGTCGTAAAACCATATATATATCCCAGGCCTCCAAAATGTATTATACAAACCAGTACTATACAATAATTGCCTCTAGGGAATACATATCTAACAATGTGTTGTTGGATATGTTATATTGGATCGTCGCGTTTTGAATAGCCGGGGGTTTTATGTGAGATGAGAGTTTTTATTTTCATTTATGTAAAATTAAATGTATGTAATATTCTTTTATTGGGGAACTTCCGGGATGAGGTTGATATCACCATTTGTATATTATTTACTTTTCCGCACTAGGATAGACCCAAGGAGGAGAGCACAAGTAACCGGGTTCTGGAGTCCAGTGGGAGACCAACTCGAGGAGTCGAGTTCGGGTCTCCTAACTCTAGAATTGGAAGGGTTGCTTGCCGCTCTCGTAGGGGGTCTAAGGTAGTGGGTTTAGCTATTCATCGCGACTGTGGAATCCTTGTTTTATGATGGCTCAAAAAAAACACGGATGTCCTAGTATATCCAATGTTTCATATGTTTCTTCTGCTGCGATATCTGTGATGTGATCATTTGATGTTCTGTGATAAATACTGTATATAGTATATATGATATATTATATAGACTTTACTTATGTTTTACACTCGCGCTAGCCCTGCCCTGCTCTGCCGTTAGTTACCTAACCTAACGGTGCACGGGGGGACATCGAGGCGAATGCGGATGGCATAAGTGTACGTCGTATTTATCTGTGATGTTTAGGTGACTTAAATGATGGGACTTCATTAATGTGATTAATGAAAGAAAAGAAACCTAAAAGATGTTGTGGAATCGAATTTTCAAAAACAGGTAGCTACAGTTCTTGCTTTGCATCGCGGTGTTCCTTGTAGAACATCCTGCACCTTATTCGATAAGGAAAGGGCCGAGATCCCTTCACCGAGAGTGACCCCTTTAGTAATGACTGGCAGATGCTACTATTTTTGAAAAATAGAATAAAAGGTGGAAAATGGGGAGACTTTGTGAAGCATGAGTGAGGGTCAAAGGTTGCCATTCACACTCACTTCATTCTTTACTTATGATTATCTTTTGCTCTCTTGAGGTGAGCTCTTGTTCTCTCTTGCTCTCCAAAAATTCTCGCCTCATCTCCAAACTCAAAACCCTCACAGGTGTGTGAATCATTGAGTTTGAGAGATCATTTGTGAGCTTAAAAATACTCTACTTCTTCATCCTACACTTGACTTGTTAGTTATGTGTATTTCCTAGAGCCCATTATTGTACATATGATATATATTATAGTGGATTCTTGGACATGTATAGAGAGGACTTTCTTGCTCGACATGATAGTATGCTATTTGTTTGCTCTTTGTCTTAACAAGTAGACTTGTATTGTGATACTGTCTTGCTCTTACATGTTGATAAAGCCTTTAGGATGTTTACTTGACTACCAGAACTATGATGGAGATCATACTAGTGGGGCCATGGTAGTCCACAAGTACATCCTTTAATTGTTCCTGGTCGAGGGTGTATCGAGACAGGGTATCGATATTCATGAGTAGACTAGCGTATACGCTTATTGGCGCATATGATGGGCGATGGTTGATCCCATATCCATTGGTGTTTAATATCAGAGATGGTATACGGGTGCTCAGTGGAGACAGGGTACACTGAACGGACTTTCCGAGAACTCCTAGATGGTATTATACCAATCGTTAGATAGCATTTCTCTGGTGACATTGGTATAGGTTAGTCTGTAGACCCGAGATCGTCATAGAGTCTTGTGTGATTCCCACTGTGCTTTGATTTCCACCTTACCACGTTCAAGAGAATGTGCAAAATGCTGGCTTTTGGGTACAGTCCCGAGTCACATGGAGGCAATGAGGGATAGGAGGGGATCCGTCTCTCCCGGTATTGGGCGTTGATGTTGTCCTGTGCTCGATTGGCTATAACAGGAAGTCCCTTGCCAGGGATGATACGGAGATCTACTGGTAAGTGTTATCAGTAGTTTCTCGACCCGTTATAAGCCTCACATCGGCACGACTTATCGGTTAATGGGGTCTGACGTTTACCACCCCTAGACTGGATATGCGACATATCAGAAGAAGAGACCGGACTGTACGGTAGTGTTACTGACAGGCTTTACAGGAGTATGAGCAGGCTTTCTTGTTAATCTTCTGATCGCTCAATACCCGGGTAGCGGTTACGTCCAGCTAGTACCGCTGTCGGCTTGTGGGTGCCTGATATGATCATCACCTACTGCTGGCGTATTGAAGAGTCTTTAGAGTCCTATACAGAGGTGTACTGGCTCAGGCAAAATGAAGTAGGAGCACATATGTGATATGTGAGGGATCGAGATTAATACGAGTATGTGATACTGTATTCTATTCTCGCGATTTATGATATCGGTCTGTTGTATGAGATATAACCGGGTTATCGAATCAAGTATTGATTCGAGAAGTTGATACAAATAATATTAGTCGGTAATATGAGATATAGTCGGATTATTAAATCAAGTGTTGATTTAATGATTTAATGTATAATTATATATTTGATATATTAATTTACATTAACTCATATTAGCTCACTTAAGCGTTTCTTTTCTCACTTATGCATTTAATATATATGTGATATATATTAATTGTATTTCTTTTTGTGTCATGCTTGATGATACATGCTACATGGGTGTATGAGACTCACACCATGCTCATGATAATGTAAGGTTTATTTATTTAAAGTAAATCCAAATTAGTTGGAAATTAGTCACATGGGCGAAGCTTGTGGATGCTTGTAGACCCATTGACTTAGTCCACTAGTTTTGTCTTACCTTAGATATTTATTAACCTAACCATTATCTAAACCCATGGTAAAGTCTCTACAAGAGTTATATGAGATATTTTCTCACCTATGGTTGCCTTAACATTATTGGCTTCATCTTCTTTAGCAACAAGAGAGAGATCTCTAGGTTTTGGAGTGGTGAGGATAATTAGTGAGAAAAAGATTTCTAAAGTGAGCAATAATCCTACTCCATCATCCTCTACTAGATTACCCATTTAGTTTAGGGTGTTAGCTTCTTAATTATTGAAGAGGTAGCTTGAGTTAGTGTCTCCTCGACGTAGATCATTTTCGGCCTCGAAGACTTCAAGCAAGCTTGTTCCTTTCAACTTGTGGAGCCTTTCTAGAGTCCGAGAGTTCACTACTTGGTGCGAAGGGACTACTACACGGAGCTATTGAAGTGAAGAACAGATCTACAAAGGTTGTATTCCATGTTCACTTAGATGTAAAGTAGTTTACATGTTTTATTTTCTAATTCTCTAGTTACGATTCTAGGGTTAGGGTTGTTTAGCATGTCAAATTTTTTAAAATGGCATGGACGATGCCTCCCGAATCCTTGCTGTCTTACTATGCATTCCTACAGTGGTATCAGAGCCAAGCTAAAGAATTAGACGATGTTTGTAGAATTACCAAACCGAAACAACTCCGAAACACTCAAAACAAAAACCTAGTTTCTGTCGAAATTTTTAAGTCGTCTAAAATTTTTTAAGCAACTGCAAAATGTTACATGAAATGTAATATGAACACCAGACAAATACGAACCCAATCCGCCAGATTTGACCCGGTGACATGCACAAAAATTCCGGCGTGGCCGGCCTCCAGTCGCTTTCTCGGGTTCGTCTTCGTTTGGTGTTCTGGTCTCTGGCTTTTGGTGTTTCGGGTGTTGCTTGTTTTTGCTGAAATTACATGAGATGTTAACTTTCTCTAAAGGAAATTCAGAGTGTCTCGTAGTCATAATTCTAACACTATTTCAGGTTATTTAGAAGGCGTTAAAAAGTTCCAACGAATATCAATAATCCATTTTTCCCTCGATGGAAATTTTCCAAGAGTTGGATTTTTTCCAAGTATAAAACATTCAAAAATCATGCAAGTGATTCGATGGAATTTCTAGAAGAAAGAAATCGTAACTCGATTCTATGATCGCCAGAACCGCCGCCAAACCCTAGGGTTTGCGGTGGTTCCGCGGCGCCATATGTGAGGCAAGGGTTGACCCATCTACGGTTGGTCTATAGGTATTGTGGCATGTTCTGGGTACTTTTAAACTGCGTTCAAGTGTTGAGCTCTTCGGGAAATTTTGTGTGTTTGTTGATTCGATCGAAATGTTTAATATCGTGTAGCTATCTGTGAAATGTGATATAATATTTGGAATTCATATTGTTAGGCATGAAATCCGAAGCATGTGATATTTCGGGTTTATGATGTCTAAGGTGATTGCGGATTCCAAATATTGTAGTTTGACATTTTTTTTCTGCGACCGTAAATGTAATATGTAGTGTATTGCCGGTTTCGTTGCTATATGTCAACGACAATTGGGAAAATATGTACCATGCTTCATATAATAATATATATATTTATATATATCAAATATACATTAATATATATATATATATGTGTATTATTAAAGCAATTAGTGAGCTAATGATATTAGTTAATACATAATTATATCAAATATAATTTATATCAAATTATTAAATCAACACTTGATTTAATAATCTAGTTATATCAAATATGACCGACTAATATCATTTATTTGTTTATCACATTATAAAATCAACACTTGCTTCGATAATCTGGTTATATCACATATAACCTAACCGATAACAAATAACTGCCAGATTACAATACGGTATCACATACTCGTATTTAATCAGGCCCAAGCACATATCAACATATGTGCCCTACTTCGTTTCGCTTAAACCAGGAAACTTCTGTGTGGGACTCTAAAGACTTGTCAATACGCCAGCAGTAGGTGATGATCATATCAGTCACCTACAACCCGTCAGCGGTACTAGCTGGATGTAACGGCTACCCGGGTATTGAGCGATATGAAGATCAACAAGTAAGCTCGTCCATACTCTCCATAAAGCCTATCAGTAACACTACCGTATAGTCCGGTCTCTTCGTCTGATATGTCGCATATCATGTCTAGGTGTGGTAAACGTCAGACCACAGTAACGTAATAAGTCATGCCGATGTCTGGCTCATAACGGATCGAGAAACTACTGATAACTCTTACCAGTAAATCTCATCAGCAGCCCTTGCCAGGGACTTCCAGTTATGGCCAATCGAGCATAGCGCAACATCAACTCCCAATATCGGGAGAGACGAAACCCCTTCTATCGCTCATTGCCTCCATGTGAGTCGGGACTGTACCTAAAATCCACCTGTTTGCATGACTCCTTTGAGCCGTGTTAGGGAGGAAATCAAAGCACAGTGGGAGCCACACAAGACTCTATGACGATCTCTGATCTACAGACTAATCTGTACCAGTATCACCATAGGACTGCTTTCTGACGATAGGAATACTGCCATCTAGGAGTCCTCGACGAGTCCTATTCGGTTTACCCATTCTCTAATGAGCACCTGTGTACAATCTTTGATTTCAAACACCAATAGCTATGGGACCAACCATCGCCCCCATATAGGGTCAAGAAACGTACACACTAGTCTTCTCTGGTAATATCGATGCCCTGTCTCGATATACCCTCGACTAGGATCAATTGAAGGATGTACTTGTGGACTACCCTGGTCCCGGTAGTATGATCTGCATCATAGTCCTGGTATTCAAGCACATAGACAATATAAGAAAAGTCAACATGTTAAGATAAAGAGTAACCAGATAGCATACTATCATGTCGAGCTAGAAAGTCCTCTATATATATGTCCAAGCATCCACTATAATATACATCAATGTACAATAATGGCCTCTAGGGCATACATATTCCTAACAGATCTCATAGTCTTGAACAGCAGCAATGGCAAGTTTGGGTAAACAAGAACATCCCTGTTACCGTCTCTGAGAAGACCGTAGTACCTCTCGGGTGTCTGAGGTTACCCACCGAATCTGCGGAGTGGCTAATGGAATGTCGAATCCAATTAAATCTTTAAGTTCTACTAAATTTTTAGTAATCGTTTGTGGTTCTGGAATCATTTCCAGTTCTACCATACTCCCACTAATGTTTTCTGAAAAAGAATCCATTTTACTAAAACTGGTGGCATGTCAAGAACAATATAACTATTGATCTTATAGATGGTATAAAGTTAACCCTCGTCAAAGCCCGGGATAACCCACAGACTGCCATTACTAAAATGTGCCTTGAGTTTTTCCAGATTCTGGTTGTAAGCATCAGCCGGATAACTCCATATACCTTAACATCGTTAAGATATGAAGCCATTCTATATATCCAATATAGAAACTAAGGCACCAATTTAATTGGAACCAGATTCAATATACATGCAGCTGTCTACAGTGCATATCATCTAAATGGAAGGAGGCCAAGCAACATTACTCATCTAGGAGTGCATCCACATATGAGTAATCTGAGAGAGAAGCAAGTTCTCAAAACTATTACTTACAAAGGAATACCTAACACAAGTATCTACATCTTCGATCATCTTGAAGAATCCTGATACTTGCAACATATGGTTCTCTACTTTATTCTTATACCTATAACTTCTCAAAATTTGGTTCTTGTATTTCAACGAAATACTTGTCTAAAACTAAAGAAGTCATTAGTAAACAGAATATAGTACGAGTACCAACCCCTTTGTCGTAACGGACACTGGACAACATACAATACTCTGTATAAGTCCACCGAGTTTTATAACTCAAATCCTGTGCGTCGTAAGTTGAAAACTGTGCTATGGTTAAGAAGAATTACACCGCTGTTGAATGCTCCTTACTTAACCATCAACTGATATAGGTAAATGTCATAAACATAACTTCAAAAAGTTTTATCTCACTTTATAAAATAAACATATGGATATATCAATTTGAAATTGGTGCATAACGATGGATATTCAAAACCAAATATTTGTTGTTAGGCAAAACCTAGGTGATTTCCAAAAATATCACCAATTACAAAGAAATCCGATATATAGAGGATCTAATCACCCAATTCCCAATATCTTACTCCCACTCATCATCTGTAACGCCATACAGATGTGAGAATCAAAAACTGGTAAATACATACCCTGGAGTTAGAATCTAATTGGGAAAACAGTTTTCAATTAACAGCGCACAATAAAACTGAAACATGAAAATGTTTCAAAGTGGAAAGCGGGTATTCCTAGTAATGCCTTTTCTACTATCCAGATTCATGACAGTAACCATATACTTCCTTTCAATCAGTCCAATCCATTTATATGTTTTTACATATTACGTTCTGTACACCACACTTAGGCTAAATGGTTTTCTTCCTTCCCTACCTTTCGGCACCTTCCTAAGGTTTGGAAGAAGACTATCCAACAAGCGTAATAGGTGTACTCTCCTAATACTAGGAGCCATCGCAACCTGAGAGAAGGTAAAGAGAAAAAGACAACCGAAAAACTTATTCAATTTCTTCAGAACCGGAAACCATCCTCGAACTGGAACAAGTTCCTTCGAGTTCGTATGTTACTATACGATGGCATATCCAATCAATATCTATCTTCATAGTGATACGGAGTGTTCTGGAGAAATGCAAAGGAGAAGTAGGAGTGGTAGGGGTATACACGGCTTCATCGTGAATGATAGTAGTCGCAATTTCTTTTTCCCTTATCCTAATCCCCTTATATGACTTTACTTATTACCTTTTGTACACCACACTTAGGCTTAATTGGTTTTCTTCTTTCCCTACCTTTCGGCACCAGCCTAAGGTTTGGAAGAAGACTATGCAATAAGCGTAATAGCTGTACTCTCCTTATACCAGGAGCCCTCGCAACCTGAGAGAAGGTAAACGGAAAAGGCAACTGAATAATCTTATTCAATTTCTCCAGAACCAGAATCCATCCTTGAACTGGAACGAGTTCCTTCGAGTTCGTATGTATCAATACGATAGAATATCTAAGAAATGTAGATCTTCATAGCGATTCGGAGTGTTATGGAGAAATGCAAAGGGGATGTAGGAGCGGCAATGATATATGTGACTAAATGACAATCCAAAACCCAAACTGTTTTAAGAAGGTTCGGTTAACTTGGTTCATGAGTTTTAGTCTAGGGTCAGGCCAGGGTCGCTCCCAGAGAGAGAGAAAAGAAACACTCAGCATGCACTCTAACCTAGATTAGAATTGCTAATCACTTTATCTAATCAGGATGGCTCCCACTGTTTTCTCGAATTCTCTTTCAAACCCTAAAAGGAGAATTAGTCGGGATCATCTAAAATCACCCGAGGAGTAACACCTATTAATCAGTGGGAATCGGGATCCATCTATCATCGCATGATAACTTGATGGAATCCACTTAAGTCATCACACTCCAAAAGGTATGCACAGGCCTGGCAAGTTTCGTTTATGTTTGAAACTCCCGATGTGGTTTTTTCCCTAGGACCCAAGTGACCTTGACGAATAATCAATAAATCAAAAGGTCCTAGTCAAGTTCAACCCGTCATTATCTTGATTGCGTTAAACCCACCCGCACGACCCTTGATGAATAATCAACAAATTCATACGACTGTCCTAACCAATCCACATGTCCATGCGACAAAAAAACATTACAGAGCTACCGCACACTACCTCTCGGAAAATAGCAACGAAAAACGTAGCACGAATACTAAGTAATACTAATCTGAAATGACGGAGAGCTACGGCTGGTTTTTGGCGAAAAACCTTTAACGTAATGAACTTGATATCGTTGAAGGAACCGAGTGGTTTTACAAATATATAGTGGCGCAAACTTTTGATAAAGAGGTCACTCCCGGTGAAAGGATCTCGGCTCTTTCCTCATTGAATGAGGTGCAGGATATTCCAAACTGAATAGCACGATGCAAAGCAAAAGAATCGACTATAGCGAAGTTATTACAATGGCATAAAATTTTGCTCAAGAAATCACTCCCTGTGAAGGGATCTCGGCTCTTGCTTCGTCGAATGAGGTGCTGGTTATTCATAACCGAATACCACTGTGCAAAGCAAAAGGAAACGTCTGTAATGACTGTTTTTAAAAAACTTGGTTCCAACAACATCATATAGGTTTGTTTTATCCTTGCATTGATCAGAATCAACACAGTCCCATCAATTAAACATATCACACCACATAAAGGAACGAAAATATAATGTACGTATATGCCATCCGAATTTGACATTGGGCCCCGTCATTACCCGTTTGGTTACATAACTAATGGCAGAGCGGGGGCTGGACTAGCACGGGTGCAAAATATATACATCATCTACTAGTATATATATAAATATATATAACATTCGTCCCAGGCATGATATAAAGCAACATCACAGAATCTCAACCAAGCAACACAAAGTGGTGGATAATCCTAGAGCCTTGGGTTTCATTTGAGCCGCAAATGAGACCCGATGTTTCATGTCGTGTGGATAGCCTGGGCAATGAAAACCTAGACCCCTACGAGTGCGGCAAGTTACACGCCAATCCCAGAACCGAGGCAACCCCAATCAACAACGTGAATGGGCCACCCAGCACTTACCGGAATTCGGTAACTTGGGCACCCCTCCATGAGTCAACCTGTACAACCTACGAATGCGGCGAATAGCTCGCCAATTCTAGAGTGAAGCCCCCACCATCTCAACGCCATGAGATACGTGTCCGTTGCCCTCTAGAAACCGGCTATTCGTGCACTCCATCGCGGGGTAATCCTAGTAAAGAAACTATGAGATTGCTGAGAGAAGTGCACGGTGGTGCCCCGGCCGTCTATCCGAGGCCAAAATGCGGAAACGATACTTTACTTTAACTTTTGGAACCGGCACCACCGCGCACTAAAATCCGGATCGGGCCATTAACATAGTCCTAGCTAACTAGAGAAGGGGTAGAGAGATATACCGAGCGATCCGTGTCCTTCGGTCTTCTCGCCGTCGTCCCGATCTCCACGCGGAATCTCCGGTCTTCATCTCCTCGTCGGATGGGCACCACATCGCCGGGTTCTTTTACGGGCTCCCACCTCTGGACCGAGGCAACTCGGGCACGAAGTTGGCGAGCCGACGTGCCCAAGAATTGCTGTAGAATAATGTAGAACTCTATGTTTCATTGGGGTAACTCGAAGTTGCCTTTTGGTGGAGGAATGAGATATATACATTTGGAGATGAAACTATGGGATTTTTGTGAAGCCAAAAGAACAATATTTCCTTCCCAAAAATTGGGACAGCCCCTCCCCTTCAATGGCCGGCCAAGCCTCTTGAGGAATGATAGAATGAATGGAATTCCAATGAAAAAGGAGTAAGCCCCAACATAATGCAAGAGAGAGAAAATGTGATGATAATAAGCAATGATCACAAACTAAAACCCACACTCCATCAACCATCATGACTCCAAAGGTCAAGCCATGATGAAGTCAAGAAGTCAAATGATGGTGCAACCATCATGACACTGCAACTTGCAAAAACAACCCTCCAAATTGCTAATTTGCACAATTGCAAATAAGCCCTCCTCCACCAATTTTCAGCCAAGGAAAGATACAAAGGAAAATGGCCAAAACGGAATACAAACTGGCAACTTCAGAAAACTGATCCCGTAATAAATTACAGGAAAAACCCGCGACTGTATAAACATACACGCATTTGTATTCCGACCGAATACAAATGCAATGAGACAAAATCTACAATGTCCAATACTAGGTTCCGGCTTAAACCAAAGCCCGCTAGTATTATCCGACCGATCATGGTCCGTGCAATACCGCACGTATCTGATCGAACCCTGCCATATCTCCATACGGCCTCTACAGCGTTTCGCCCGAAACTTGAGAAACTGGTCTGTGGGGGACTCTAAAGACTCGTCAATACTTTGGTTGTGGATTTAACCACTAGCACGTCAGAGGTATTACCCTATACGTAACAGGCTACCAGGTATTGACCAAAAAGGACGTCGATGAGCGAACTCATCCTGACACCCTACTGAGCTTGTCAGTGACAATTTCCGTACTGTCCGGTCCGTTCGTCTATGAGCATCGCATGGCGGGCCTAAGGGGTTTGTAAAAGTCAGACCCCCAAAAGCGGTACAAGTCATGTCGGAGTGTAGCCCAGAACACCCTGAGATACTACTGGAATACAAAGTACAGTGGGAACTCACATGAGACAAATGACGATCCTCAGGTCGATGAACTAACCTGTACACATGTCACCAGGGAACTGCTATCTGACGTCAGGTATAAGACCAACTAGCATGTTCCCGGTGAGTCCTGTCCGGTGTACTCATAACCCAATGAGCACCTGTATACATCGTAGGTGAACCAACTGACACGAGTGGCTTGTGAGACCGGCCACCGCCCCTCGTCGGGGTCTCGACTGTATACACTAGTCTACTCTGGAGTATCGATGCCCTTTCTCGAAACTCCCACGACTAGGGACCTTTTAAGGATTTGCTTATAGACAACCAGCTCCCACGTATATGATCGCCCTCATACTGCTGGCAGTCAAGCAAGAATCCTAGGGGCTCTATCAACGTGCAATAATGACCTGTCAGGTAACCTAAAGAAGTACACGATGATAAAGGTAAACCAGATAGCATACTATCATCTTGAGTAAGACTGTCCTACCGGCATAGGTCCTCCCTCAATCATTGCAATCACGTGCCTGTGATCCAATAATTGACTCTGAGGGCACTATCTCCAACAATCTCCCACTTGCACTCAAGGCTAATTATTGCGATGTCGCATACTCACAGCCCGTGTGATACCGAACACCCAACTCCTCTACTAATCAGTCTCACAAAACCCGTTTGCGACACTATTGCGTTCGAGGAATAGCCTCAGTGAGTGGATCCGCCTTGATGTTTCTTTCTATGTCTCTTTTTATCTCAAGTTCGCGGAGAAACCCATCTCCCGAAATGAGCAATACCTGTCTTAGAATATGTCTCGATGTCTGATGGGACCTAGCTCATAAATGAACTCCAAATCCAAACTTCTTAAACTGTATCGTCAACTGAACTTAATCAGTATCCTGCGCCATGCCTCCCTCAGTATCCTCCTGGACCACCTGTCCAAAATACTGCCCCTCGTCAAAGGGAAATCTATAACTCTGACAACCTCTCTGTCATCCATGTCACCTTGGAAGCCTGGAGTGATAACTGTCTCCTAAAAGTGACTGTTGTTATCATATCCCTAGAACATTCACTTATGTTCTAAAACTGCTTCCGACCGTTTCTCCAGGATTGGATTAATATCATCTTATTGCATCTATTGCAAAAACAACATCTGGTGTGGTACTTGACATCTCATGATTGACTCAATTGCCTAAGCAAGTGATCTGCCAATCATGCACATCACTCTCCCCTTTAGTCTGTAAGACACCTTTAGAGAGGGTGACTCCATCACCTACAAGTACACCACCATGCCAAGAGTCTTCCATTCTAAAACACCTCTAGAATGACGTCTAAGTACCCTGATTGGGAAACTACCCAAATCTAGATCTAAAACCATAGATCTAGTAACCAGAATGTCTGATATAATATCCAAGTCCTATGTGGAGAAACCACTGTGTGACAACCAAAGTATAACCGATCGTAGTATAGGAATATCACATCCTACTCTGTGTATGTCATCCAAATACCAGGACATCACACCCTACTACCTTCTCAACAGATCCATCCTCTATTCTGATGAAGTCAAACCTATGACTGTCACATCAGAAATAGATGATCTATCTCCGCTATATCTGCTTTAGTCTATAAATAGACATAAGCCACTTGTCCACCAATGCTTCTGCTGCTCCCACTGACTACGACAACCATCTGGCAGAGTCATATTCACATACACTTCTAAAGCTAGTTTAGAACGACGCAATACTCATCCTCCTGCCGGGTCTCGCAGCCTGGAACAACAGCAATGGCAAGTCTGGGTAAACAAGAACCTCCCTGTCACCGTCCTTGAGGCTACCGGAGTACCTCTCGGGTGCCTGAGGTTACCCACCTTATCTGCGGAGTGGCCAATGGAATGTCAAACCAGATTGAATCTTTAGGTTCTTATCAAATCTTCAGTAATCGTTTGCGGTTCTTGAATCACTTCCAGTTCTACCATACTCCCACTACTGTTTTCTGAAAAAATCCATTTTTTTAAAACTGTGGCGAGTCTAGAACAATATCGCTATTGATCTTCCAGATGGTAGAAAGTCAACCCTCGTCATAGCCTGGGTCAACCCACAAACAGTCATTACAGAAACGTGCCTTGAGTTATCCAGAGTCTGGTTTTAAGCATAAGCCGGACAACTCCCCGTACCTTAACAATGTCAAGATATGAACTGTTCTATATTCAATATAGAAACAGAGGCACTGATTTAATTGAACCAGATTCAAATCATGCAGTTTTCTCTAGTGCATGTCTACTAAATGGAAGGAGGCCGATCAGCGTTACTCAACTTAGGAGTACTTCCACTTATGAGCAACCTGAAAGAGAAGCAAGTTCTCTTAATCATTACTATCAACTGAATACCCTACACAAGTATCTACATCTTCGATCACCTTGAAGAATCCCGATAATTGCAATACCTGGTTCTCTACTTTATTCATATACCTACAACTTCTCAAAATTCGGACCTTGTGTTTCCACGAAACACCTGTCTAAAAAGTAGAGAAGTCATAAGTAAACCGAATATAGTACATGGACCATCATTCTGTCCTAATGGACGCTGGACAACATACAATACTCTGTATAAGTCCTTTGAGTCTAATAACTCATTCCCTATGTGTCGTAGGTTGAAAACTGTACTTATGGTTAAGAAGAATTACACCGTTGTTTAATACTCCTTACCTAACCATCCACTGATATAGGTAAATGTCATCGACATAATTTCAAAAAGGTATATCTCACTCTATTAAAATAGACGTACAGATATATCAATTTGAAATTGGTGCATAACAACGGATATTCAAAACCAAATATTTGCCGTCCGGCAAACAACCCAGGTGACTTCCTCAAATATCACCGATTACAACGAATCCCGATATAATGAGGATGATCACCTAATTCCCAATAACTTACTCCCACTCATCATCTGTAAAACCATACAGATGTGAGAATCATATCTGGTAAATACATACCCTGGAGTAAGTATCTAATCGGGAAATCAGTTTTCCTTTAACAATACATAGTGAAACTGAAACATTGAAATGTTTCGATGGGGTATCCCGGTATTCCTAGTAATGCCACTTCCATTGTTCAGATTCACAACTGTAACCGTGTAGTTCTTTGCCATCTTTCCAAATCCCTTTATATGTCTTTAGTCATTACCTTCTGCACACCCTCTTAGGCTAAAAGGTTTTCTTCCTTCCCTACCGTTCGGCACCAGCCTATGGTTTGGAAGAAGACTATCCAATAAGCATAATGGGTGCACTGTCCTAATCCTAGGAGCACTCGCAATGCAAGAGATGGTGAAGATAAAAGACAACCGAATAAACCTTATTCCTATTTCTCCTGAACCAGAATCTATCCCCGAACTGGAACAAGTTCCTTTCGAGTTCGTATATAACCATACGATGGAATATCCAATAAACTGTGGATCTTCGTAGTGATACGGAGTGTCCTGGAGAAATACAAAGGTGATTTAGGATTGGCGAAGAAATACTTGGTTTGGTCGTGAATAGCAGTCGCAATTTACTTTGCCCTCTTACTAATCCCTTGATATGTCCTTACTTAATTCCTTCAGCACACCTTCGTTAGGCTAATTGGTTTTCTTCATTCCCTATCGTTCGGCACCTGCCTATGGTTTGGAAGAAGACTATCCAATTTGCGTAATAGGTGTACTATCTCCTAAACCAAGGAGTACTCGCAACCTGAGAGAAGGTAAATGGAAAAGACAACTGAATAGTCCTATTCTTTTTCTCCAGAACCGGAAACCATCCTCGAATAAATTCTTTCGAGTTCGTATATAACCATACGATGGTTTTATCCAATGGAAGTGGACGTTCGTAGTAATACGGGGTGTCCTGGAGAAAAGGGTTAAAGTAGAGTGGCAATGAGGTAAGCAACTCTGACAATCCAAAAGCCAGTGTATAAGAAGGTTCGGTTAATTTTGGTCACTGAGTCATAGTCTTAGGGTCGGGTCAATGGTCGCTGCCGAAGAGAGAGAGAAAAGAAACACTCAGCGTGCACACTAACCTAGATTAGAATGGTTACCAATTTATCTAATCTGGAAACCTCCCACTGTACCGTCAAATTCTCCTCCAAACCTTAAAGAAGAATTAGTCGGGATCACCCGAGGAGTAAACCAACTCATCTGTGGGAATCGGGATCCAACTATCATCGCATGATAACGTGACAGAATCCGCTCACGTTATCATACTCCAGAAGGTATGCGCATATCTGGCAAGTTTCAGTTTCTTTAGAAACTCCCGATGTGATTTCTACCCCATGCTCTTATGATCTTGACTTTGGCCAACATATCATAAGTCACATGTCAAGTTCTAACTGTCATTCTCCAGGTTAATTTGAGCCCACCCGTACATACCCTTGACTTTGGCTAAAATAGTAGTACGACTGCCCCAAACCAATGCATCTATCTATGCTGCATATGAATACCCAATAGCTACCAATCACTGTGCCTTGACTTTGGCCAACATACACAACTTGAATACTTATTGACTATCCATATGAAACGACGGAGGGCTACCAATGGTTTCTGGCGAAAACCTTTAACGTAATGAACTTGATATCGTTGAAGGAATCGGATAGCTTTTAAAAATATAGTGACGAAAACCTTTGCTAAAGAGGTCACTCCCGGTGAAGGGATCTCGGCTCTTTCCCCGTAGAATGAGGTGCATGATATTCCAACTGAATACCACGATGCAAAGCAAAAGTAATCGGCTATAGTGAAGTTATTGCCCTGACGCAAACTTCTGTCCAAGGGGTCACTCCCGGTGAAGGGATCTCGGCCCTTGCCTCGTCGACTGAGGTGCAGGATATTCCGACTGAATACCACTGTGCAAAACAAAAGTGAACGTCCTTACAATAACAGCTTTTTGAAAAATGTTCCAACAACATCATAAAAGGTTTGTTTAGCTTGCATTGATCCGAATCAACGCAGTCCCATCAATTGATCACACCAATAAAGAACGAAAATAATGATGTACGTATATGCCATCCGCATTCGCCACTGGGTCCCGTCATTACCCGTTAGGTTACTTAACTAACGACAGAGCGGGGACTGGACTAGCGCGGATGCAAAACATATACAACATCTACTAGTATATATATCAATATATAATATTTCGCTCAAGGCGTGATAAAATGCAACATCACAGAAATGTAATAAGCATCACAGAACAATACAGATATCTGGGATCCCCGGGTTTCATAGAGCCGCTACTGAAACCCGACGTTCCCCTGGTCGTGTGGATAGCCTGTGCAATGAAATCCTAGACCCCTACAGGCGCGGCAAGTTACCCGCCAAAACCTGAAGCAAGGCAGCCCCTTTCAGCAACGTGAATGGACCACCCGACACTTCACGAAATCCGGTAACTTGGGCACCCCTCCTGGGTCAACCTGTACCCCCTACGAGTGCGGCGGATAGCCCGCCAATTCAAGAGTAAAGCCCCTTCCGTCTCAATGCCATGAGATGCGGGCCCGTTGCCCTCTAGAACCCGGCTATCCGTGCACCCCACCTTGGGGTAATCCTAGTATAGAAAGTAAAATATACATACAACGGGTACATCGACCTCACCCCGGTCGTGTCCCAAAAGAATAATATACAAACAGGCAGTGACAGCAGTCCACATGTCGGACGCTCGCCCCGCAATATCAAATGTACATAATACAACCAAAACTGTACTAGCATTGCATCCAGGCTATCCCCCACGACCAATCCGCAACATCACAGCACAACACAGAACATCAACGTGAATGTCACGTTCGCAAATCCGTCTAACCGGGCTATAGCAGTTAGACAGCATTTACCGATCAAGTGACATTCACGGTCGCAGATATAATGTAAATACTGTGAACCAACATGTTTAAAATTTTCGATCGATCAAATTTACCCAAGTGGGCCCCCAAGCACCACTGTAGCACTTAAAGAAATTCTGGGCCTAAAAAGAATATTCCAAAACCCCTATTTTCAAGTCCAAGAGCCTCTGTAAAATTTTGATACGTTGAACAGTGAAAATGGCGGCGGAACCGCGGCCCAAGCATGGGTTTGGCCACGGTTCCGCGGTAGGGTAATGGGTTCAGGCGACCAAATTTTACCAGAGTTCTTATACTTCCCTACACATCATTCTTCAACTACCTGAAAAAATTTTGGAGCCAAAAATATTTCGACAGAAACTGATGCTTGTGAAAAACGCAGGTTTTGGAATTTTCTTCGATCGGAAATGTAAACATATTAGTCAAAGCTAGACTAGGTTAATGGCGTGGCTCTGATACCAATGTAAGTGCACGGCGGCGCCCCGGCCGTCTATCCGAGGCCAAAATGCTGAAACGATACTTTACTTTAACTTTTGGAACCGGCACCACCGCGCACTAAAATCCGGATCGGGCATTAACATAGTCCTAGCGAACTAGAGAAGGGGTAGAGAGATATACCGAGCGATCCGTGTCCTTCGGTCTTCTCGCCGTCATCCCGATCTCCACGCGAAATCTCCAGTCTTCATCTCCTCGTCGGAAGGGCACCACATCGCCGGGTTCTTTTACGGGCTCCCACCTCTGGACCGAGGCAACTCGGGCACGAAGTTGGCGAGCCGACGTGCCCAAGAATTGCTGTAGAATAATGTAGAACTCTATGTCTTATTGGGGTAACTCGAAGTTGCCTTTTGGTGGAGGAATGAGATATATACATTTGGAGATGAAACTATGGGATTTTTGTGAAGCCAAAAGAACAATATTTCCTTCCCAAAAATTGGGACAGCCCCTCCCCTTCAATGGTCGGCCAAGCCTCTTGAGGAATGATAGAATGAATGGAATTCCAATGAAAAAGGAGTAAGCCCCAACATAATGCAAGAGAGAGAAAAGGTGATGATAATAAGCAATGATCACAAACTAAAACCCACACTCCATCAACCATCATGACTCCAAAGGTCAAGCCATGATGAAGTCAAGAAGTCAAATGATGGTGCAACCATCATGACACTACAACTTGCAAAAACAACCCTCCAAATTGCTAATTTGCACAATTGGAAATAAGCCCTCCTCCACCAATTTTCAGCCAAGGAAAGATACAAAGGAAAATGGCCGAAACGGAATACAAACTGACAACTTCAGAAAACTGATCCCGTAATAAATTACAGGAAAACCCCGCGACTGTATATACATACCCATATTTGTATTCCGACCGAATACAAATGCAATGAGACAAAATCTACACTGTCCGATACTAGGATCCGGCTTAAACCAAAGCCCGCTAGTATTATCCGTCCGATCATAGTCCGTGCAATACCGCACGTATCGAACCCTGCCATATCTCTATACGGCCTCTACAGCGTTTCGCCCGAAACTTGAGAAACTTGTCTATGGGGGACTCTAAAGACTCGTCAATATTTTGGTTGTGGATTTAACCACTAGCACGTCAGAGGTATTACCCTATACGTAACGGGCTACCAGGTATTGACCAAAAGGGACGTCGATGAGCGAACTCATCCTAACACCCTACTGAGCTTGTTAGTGACAATATCCATACAGTCCGGTCCGTTCGTCTATGAGCATCGCATGGCGGGCCTAGGGAGTTGGTAAAAGTCAGACCCCTAAAAGCGGTACAAGTCGTGTCAGAGTGTAGCCCAGAACACCCTGAGATACTACTGGAATAGCTACCAGTAAATCTCCTGCCTTGGCCAAGGACTTCGTGTAAGGGCTCTTGTAGACACAGCGCGACCTCACCCCCAATATCGGGAGAGACGAACCCCTGAAGATCCGCTCACTGCCTCCATGTGGCTCGGGACTGTACCCACACCGTTAGTAATTGCCATGACACACTCACTGTAAAATTGCCATGATCATTATACTGTAGTTTATTTCACATATGATTCGATATGATTTTCATAGAAATTGGAAGCCGCATGCTGTCTTGAAAACTGAAACTATCTTAAGAAAAGCGGTTTCTCCCTTGTACTTATATTATGACTTGATGTACATAGCATATCGTATTTGATCTACTCGTTGGTGTTGGATTTTTATGTGATTTCTAGTTTTGAGGGCCGTGGAATTATTTAAGAAAAGATGCACTATTTGAAAACCCGGTTCCTCGTGATATGATATTTTGGTGCGTCCACCACGCGTTTTCTCGGTGCTGAGACGTGTGCTTGAAACCCGATTCGTGGAGTGGATGATCCGTTTGCGGGTTCGTGGTGGACCCGGTATGGTTCCCCTCGGCAAGATGATCGATGGACTTTGCCGATTGAGCCTGGAGGTGGGCGAGTACCTACCGGTGATTGGTTGGACCTGGCGGTTATCCGGAGGATATTGACCAGAGTCGAGAGATGGATGCGGGATGATCCGTACTGCCGGGGCCGAAGGCCGAGACCACAGACGGAGCCCGTGGGCTGATACGGACTTACGGAGCCCGATGTATGAGGATTTGCGTGTCGATGCCGGACACGATTATTTATGATATTTTGGGTGACGATGTTGGGCACTCGTGATTCTCAGAGATTTGCAGGATTTGAGGGCCGAGGAAAGTGCCGGCGCCTGAGTTTATTTGGGATTTGGGTGCAGCTTTGGGCACCGATTATTTTTCCACGATTGATATTTCATGTAGATGTTGTTTACCCCATGCTCAGAAGTGATTATCATGTATCTCATCCTGTAGTTATTTTACCTGACAGAGCATTTGCAAGATTATTGCACTTACTGCTTGTCGCATATAGATTTACCTGCTGGCATATGATAGCGTAGCGCAGTACGTGCATGCTCGTGATTACCCTTATATGTTATTTCTATTCACGAGTTGGCAACTCACCCCCGTTGTGCCACAGTATTTGCAGGTTTCCCCTCAGAGTAGTCGCGGCAGGCTACCTTTTTGCATCTTTTGGCTACAGATACCACTATAGCTGGTGCGAGAGCTAATTTGCTATTAGGTGCGTTGTGGTATCTGGTTACTTTATTGTACACACTTTTGTATCTAGTATTCTCCATCTACCATATATGTATTGGACTTAGTGACAGTGTGAGGACGATGATGTATATTTTTGTTTTCTGGTGTCGAGCTCGTGGGAGCCGACTGTTATATATTGCAGTTTATTATTTTATGATGTTTACTTATTGCTCATTCTTCGCTACGGCGTCGTATATTACTTTTGCGGTGATGGTTTCCGCCGTTGGGCGTGATTGTTCCCGTTGGGGATGCTTTATTTCATTATATATCCTTTTCACTTATATCCTGTTTTATACCCGATTTCGGGGCTACTTTTACAAAGGAAATGCTGCCAAAATTATATTAAGGATAATTAAATTTTAAAAAGAACTTCATTGAGCTATTACGGTTTTCTAAATGTTTTAATTGATTGTTTTCAACACTCACTACTTTTAAATGGTTTTGATTTCTGAGTTCAGCTTACTTAGTCGCGTTACGCCTGTAGACGTTGCGTGGTTAAGTGCCGGTCACGAGTCGAAGTATTCGGGTCGTGACAAAAGTAATGGTTATTATTAAGCTTTAATGGTGTTTTTAACTTAGATATTTCCACACACTTCCACAACACCACCATTTTCATCCCATTTTGGCCGAGCCCCCACTGTTGCCCTCTCATTTTCCTCACCCCATTTTCACTTCTAAAAGCTTCAATAATTCATCAAAAATCATCAAATAATCCCACAAACTCAAAAACAAATCCATACCCATTATTCTTTAACCTTAACCAAGCTGGGATCTTCATGAAAGTTAGCATTTTGGAGGTTATTTTGATGATCTAGTTGCAAGTTTGTGAATCAAGTTTGAGGTATAAAATCCTATCCCTAAGCTTAAGTTGTTGTTTAAATACCTTAATCTAGTTATTAAATGTTTCAATAAAGCTTGAATTAGTATGTTTTGGATTTCTAGAAAGAGTTATGAAGATCAAATTAGGGTTTTGATTATTTGTAATGGTTAATTGAGTAGTTTAGATTCGGAAAACATAACCTAGTTGTGAGATTGTTAAATGATATTTTTCCTAATTGTCTAATTAAGCTTGATTGCAAACTAACTTTTATTAAATCTATATGGGTGAGATTAAAATTGTAGTAAAGATTTGTGTGGTTTAATTAAGCTACTATGTGATGATTGTGGCTACTAGTTTTGGTTAAACTTCTAGATTTAAGCTAAAATGATTAAAAGATACTTACTAGGTTTTCGGTAAAATTAGACGTGAGTTTTATTTGGCATAGTGATGAAAAATATATTGTCTTGTATGATATTTATTGTGTTGTGAATGACGTATTGGTATGATTGGGTTTTAGGTTGGCAGTTTTCATGAATAGCGACCCTAGTTAGGGTTTTGGCTATGTTTTCCGGTATTGGGATTCTTGGTTTTGAGACTTGATATTGTAATTGGTTGTTGGACGTTTGCACGTCAACGACGAGGGTTGTTTGGATGTTTTGCATGCGTAGGATATAGGTTCTAACCTATGAGCGGATAGTGTGCCGTATCGGTTTTCGGACTTGGTTTTCATAACATTGTGATATGTGTTGATTTGTAGGTACCCTCGCGTGGATTCCGAGACGACGAAGCACATCGACTACTCCTGGACGAGGAGTTCCACAGGTGAGTAGATTTATATCTACGGGGGAAGTTGGATGGATGGTATATAGCACCCCCGCAAATTATGAATGTAAACCGATATATACATAGAATACAGTAGGAGAAACCTACATTTGAAAACTATAGATGTGGTAAAAAAATAGTTAGAGGTGATATTAATGATTTAGTATATATCGAGATATGAGATGAAAGCTATAGGGACATAACTCTTGGAGATTTATATGATAGAATGCATATGTCAAATGACTTGATGTGAGAGTTTGATATGATGAAAAGAGTATACGATGAGATATGATGACTTCTTTGATATGCCGTTATATGGATGCGAGTCGATAGGAAATAGTTTACCTTGCCGCACCCCTGATATGAGATTGACACGGATGTGACCTGAGAGATAGGTATATATATATATGGATAATGATGTGCATAATGAGTGATATGCCGTATGAGACTTAGATCCGTACTTCCGTTGTTGTATAGGTTGATAGAATCCTTAATTTTTTAATGCCGCCGTATGATGGATTCCCGTACGCGATGAGTTTTACCTGTTGATTGATCCATACCCTTGATTAGAGGACATCGTACGATAGATTATACCGTACGTGATGTTGTGAGGCTGGATGCCGATTGATAGATTCACCGACTCAGATATATTGTTGACACATATACCTTGTAGCGTTTCGCTTACGATGTACTTTATGCTATGCTCATGGTATTTGCATTGCATTGCATATACCTGTGCTAGTACACCTACACCATTATCGATGATGCGTATGTTACACCTGCACAGATTGGCCGACTCACACACCTTCATCATTGATAATTGCTATGTCACTACACAGAAGAATTGCTACATCATGCCATGATATACTTGCTATGTTCACATCACTATGCTATGTTCCATGATATACTTGCTATGTTCACATCACTATGCTATGTTGCATGATATACTTGCTGTGATCATATCACTGTTGCTTGTTGCATGATATACCGATATGCTTACATTCTGTTATATGTTGCATACATCATTCTTTTTGATTATACGCATTGAGATATTCTGTTTTCATGAGATTCTGGATTTGAGAACCGTGGTTATGTTTCAAAAGGAAATACGTATTGTTTTAAAAACCCGGCTTCTCTTGATATGATATTTCAGTGCGCCCACCATGTGTTTTTCTCGGTTCTGAGATTGGCATGTGAAACCCAATTCGAGGAGATGGAGGCACGGTCTGCAGGTACATGGTGGACTCGGTATGGTTCCCTAGGGCAAGAGATGATTTTCGTGGTGTAGACGATGAGCCTGGTAGAGGGAGTACAACCTACCGGTGATTGTATAGAACTCGGCGGATGTCCGGAGGACACCGTTTTGGAGTTATGATATGAGATGGATATAAGGACCGATCTGAGGATGTGGCGCCTGAGATATGAGGATTTACGTATCGATGCTGGACACGGGTTTCATGATGTTTCGAGTGTCGGTGTTGGACACTTAGGTTTCATGATTTGATGTGTCATTGATGGACACACGTTCTTTGATATCCTCATATATTTACAGGCATTGATTATATTGCTGGACGAGATCCACCTGCATACATGCATTGATTATATTATTGGACGAGATCCACCTGCATACATGCATTGATTATATTGTTGGACGAGATCCACATGCATACAAGCATTGATTATTATCGGCATATATGTAGACACGGTCTCCCTAGATATAATAGTATTATCTTCATGATATAGTTGACCTAGGAATCGTTGTTTATTTCGATTTCTACCTGATGATGTTTTCTACTCACGAGTTGGCAACTTATCCCCGTTGTGCCACAGTTCTTGCAGGTTGACCGCATGGATCAGTAGCGGCATCGCTGGCACACAGCTTGCATTCGGGTGATTTGATTTGGTTGGTGGTACACATTGGCTCGTGCCACTCTTGTATTATTATTCCTATTGTATCTAGTCAACTCCATCAATCAGAAACTAGTGTTTGTATATGTAGTAATACTTAGCAAGACTTGTAGTTGCGAGACTTAGAGCGATGGGTTATATGTTCGCTTGGTGGGTTTGATGTCTTGATTTTCATTTTCCATTGTGTTGATCTTCGCCGTTGGGCGTCGTATACATATATATACTTATGGTGGTTGTTTCCACCGTTGGGCGTAATTTGTTCCCGTTTGGGGATGCTTTCTTTATATTCTATGTTGTACCCGTTTCGGGGCTAGTTTTTACAAAGGAGGTGCTGCCGAAATTTTTAAGAAAACAAAAGAAAGGAAGGTAAAAATAAGTTTAAGGATTTTTACTTAAGGTTTCCAAATGTTCTATCAAGGTTTTCATTACTTAATTTTTTTGAAGGGTTTAGATTTCTGGGCTTCGGCTTACTTAAGTTACGTTACGCCTGTAGACGTTGCGTGATTTAAGTGCCGATGACGAGCTAATATTTTCGGGTCGTGACAAAGTTGGTATCAGAGCGCTAGGTTTAACCTTGGTTCGAGTCTAGGTTTGATAATGTGCAGTCTGGGGCGTAATTTATTTCGTTACATAGGCTTGACCTTACGGAACTTAGACTTGAACAGGGGAGTATTAGACCCGAACTTTCGTTTCACAAGCAGACCCTAATTGATGGAGCGGGTAGCTTGAGTAGAGTGACGTACCGTACGTATGTTCCGCGGCAAATTTACTATACGATACTCCACTTAAGTGACCTTAGGATGTACATATCTTGAAATCTGTGATTCTCTTCGTTCCCTTGATCATACATCCATTTTAGATCCTTGATTCTATTCGTTTCCATCATCATACTCTCACTGATTTCGTTCCTCCTTATGATCATGTATTCGTTCTGGATCTGTTGAGTCATTTCATCCCTTTGATTTATCTTCATCGATGCATTCTTGAGGTTCCTGTCACTATGGTTTGAGTGCAGATTGAGCTGCTGCTAGTGATGCGGTCAAGGCGAGCTCGTCATTGACGAGGACCGACCATCGTGTTTTTCCTGGTGACATGGGAACGTATCGATTTAGTGTTGGTGTTGTGAACTCTCGTTGAGACGAGTGTGCGGTTTTGTACCGGATGATCGGGCCATTGTTAGAGGCTGCTTGTTGTGAGAGGACTGTTGATGTACAGCCTACCTCAGAGTTGTGATGTCGTCTACTGTGCAGACAGATGACCCAGCTGTTGCTGAGATGAATGGGATGTCGCTTTCAGAGCTTACGAGCTGAGATCGCTGGAACTTCTAGACAGAGATGCGACAGAAGATTGCTAGTCTATCTTGTGTGGAGTTGAGAGACGAAGGTGATTCGTCAGATTTGATGCGCCGACGCATGCCCAGTTGAGTTGAAGATTTCCAGTGTGGAGAATTGTACTCAGATCTTGTCACGACCCGAAATAGCCCGTGACTGGCACATGAATCGTATGAAGTCTATAGGACCCCATCTAATCCAAGTAAGCCAAAAAGCCCAGACATCTAAAACCATTTTAAGTAGTAAATAAAGAAAACTAGTTCAAAGAAGTGAAGCAAAACATGTTTTGAAATCAAAGTTTTTAAATAATCTAAGCCGAATATGCCTTTTTAAAATGTGTTGTCTTTTCTGAAAATTTTGGCAGAGTTTCCTTTGTAAATACCGGCCCCAAACGGGGTACAACAAGAATAATATATATACAATGATAAAAGGCATCACCAAGCGGAAGCTAGCTCTTCGTCAATCGACGGTCACAACCACGCAAGCAATATAATATACAATGCCAAAGGGCGAGGATCAAAACTCAAAGAAACTCAAAATCAACATGAAAACCAATATACTACAACGCGCGACTCTAAGGTCGAAATAATAAATAATTTGTTTCTAGGTCTGAAACAATATACAAGTTTTGGTTGATGAAATTTCTAGATACAATAAATAATACAAGTACAATGGTGGTTCTGATGCAAAAGAACCCACCTACCAAAGCAAGTCACCAGTAATGGAAGCAATGTGCCAGAAAAGCCGCAACGAAACCTGTACGGCAAAGCCTGCAAGAAACTGTGGCACAACGGGGGTGAGTTGCCAACTCGTGAATAGAAAATATCTACAAGCAGATATCGAATGTATGACTCATCCTAGGTCAATACGATCAGATATATATAAACCTCAATATGAATAAGTCTGAAGCATGCTAAAGTGGCAATATAACCTCTCTACATGAGTGTAGTGCCAAGTGCTCGTGCCAGTGCCTCAGGTAATAACATATCATAAATATGAGGTATGATCAATGTAATCAAATCTGTATGTATGTGGATCCCGTCTATGCGTCACCCAATGACAATAACCATCATGCATGTAAATATTATAAAGCATATGCATGGAAATATGAGGATATAAACCATCTATGTCCGTCGCGACACGTCAAAATCATAGAACCGGAGTGTCCAGCATCGACACTCGAAACATGATGAAAATTGCGCCCAGCATCGGCACGTAAATCCTCATATATCGGGCTCCGTCAGTCCGGATCAGCCCACGGGCTCTGCCTGCGGAATCGGCCTTCGGCCCCAGCAGTACGCCCATATCCATCTATCGACTCTGGCCAGTATCCTCCGGATAACCGCCAGGTCCAACAAATCACCGGTAGGTACTCGCCACCATGCTAGGCTCATCGTCTGCTCCACGAAAAACATTTCTTGCCCCGGGGAACCATACAAGGTCCACCATGTACCCGTAATCGGTCTCATCCGCCTCCTCGAATCGGGTTTCACATGTCGCTCTCAGCACCGAGAAAACACATGGTGGACGCACTGAAATATCATATCAAGGGTAACCGGGTTTTTAAAACATTTACAAAATTTCTTTGAAATACCCACGGTTCCCAAATCCAGAAATATCATGGAAACAATATATCTCAATTGGTATAATCAGAAGCATGATGTATGCGACATGTAAAGGAAATGCAAGCATATCAGTATATCATGCAACATGGGATAGTAATATGCACATAATGAGGGGAACCGCTCTTTTAAAATGAATTAGTTTTAAAGAGTATCTTGCGGTTCCCAAATCTCTAATCATGCCAGAATCATCAATGTATGTGCAAATACATATGCATGCACGTATGGGTGTACAATAGGAATACACAGTATATAGGTACACAAGTATGCCATGCAAGGGTCATATCCTGAATGCAACAGTACTACAGTGTAGTGGCATGGCAATTATCGATGATGAAGTGTGTGAGCCGGCAAGCAGTGTATGTGGAACATACGCATCATCGATAATGGTGCTGGTGTCCTAATAGCATGGTTGTAATATAGTAATAAACACAAGCAATGCAATGTAAATAGCATGAATATGCGGAATCGAATAATCAACGCAACAGTGAAGAATCTACCTCAATAAATATATCATGCAGCTTTGCCATTTGAAATAAGACGAATCGGGGTTTTTGGTAAAATAAGGCCTACGGTGTTTTAAGAAAAGATGTGCCGTTTGATAATAACCGTAGAATCCCTTTTTCTTATCTTTAAAATATCCCCGATTCGTTAGTTTTGAAAATGGTATGACTCGGGTATAGTCTAATCTCTACTAAGTAATCTATATTCAACTATCAAGTCAATCGGGAGGGGTATGGAAACCACCTATATCTGAGTCGATATATGTATATAAATATAATAGTCGGTGATCCCGCTTCAATAGTATCACAAACGATACAATATATATCATATAATTGTAAGTGCACGGCGGCGCCCCGGCCGTCAAACCGACGCCGGAATGCGGAAGCGATGCTTAACTTTAACTTTTCAAACCGGCACCACCGCGCACTATAAACCCGGATCGTGCTATTAAACTAGTCCTAGCTAACTACAAGATGGGGAAGAGAGATATACCGAGCGATCCGTGTCCTCCGGTCTTCTCGCCGTCGTCCCGATCTCCCGCGGAATGTTCGGTCTCCACCTCCTCGCCGGAAGGGCACCACGTCACCTGCTTCTTTTACGGGCTCCCAACTCTATACCGAGGCAACTCGGGCACGAAGTTGGCGAGCCGACGTGCCCAAGGTTTGCTGTAGAATGTGTGTAGAACTGATGTCTCAATTTGGGGTAGTGGAGGTTGCCATTTGGTGGAGGAAATGATATATGCATTTGGAGATGGTGTTGTGGGGATTTTACCAAGCCAAAGATACAAAAATCCCACACCAAAATAACATGGGCAGCCCCTCCGCAATGTGGCCGGCCATGCATATGGGAGTGGAGAGAATGAGAGTGAGGGAGTGAGTGAAAAAGATACCCACAAGAATAATGCAAGTTAGAGGAATGTTCATCATGCAAGAATCATCATCACTAGCAAAACCACACTCCATCAACTAATCAACAACCATGATTGCTACATAAAGTAAAGCAATCATGAACCATGGAAGGTCAAGGGATGGGGCTCCATCATGAAACCATCATGATACAAAAGTATGCAAAGACAACCCTCCAAATAGCTAATTTGCACAAATGCAAATAAGCCCTCCTCCACCAATCTTCGGCCAATGAAGGATACAAAGAAATATGGCCGAAACGGAAAGCAAACTGGCAACTCCAGAAAACTGGTCCCGTATTAAATTACATGAAAACCCCGATACTGTGTATACACACCCGCATCTGTATTCCGACCGAATACAAATCCAATGAGACAAAATTTACACTGTACTATACTAGGATCCGGCTTAAACCAAAGCCGGCTAGTATTATCCGTCCGAACCTGATCCGTGCAATATCGCACGTATCTGATCGAACCCTGCCATATATCCATACGGCCTGTAGTACTAACCGTCCGATCCTGATCCATGCAATACCGCACGTATCTGATCGAACGCTGCCATATCTCCATACAACCTCTATAGCGTTTCGCCCGAAAACTTGAGTAACTGAATGTGGGGGACTCTAAAGACTCGTCAATACTATGGCTGTGGAGTTAACCACTAACACGTCAGAGGTATTAGCCATACGTGACGGGCCACCAGCTACTGACCGAAAGGGACGTCGATGAGCGAACTCATCCTGACACCCTACTGAGCCTGTCTGTGACAATATCTGTACAGTCCGGTCCGTTCGTCTATGAGCATCGCATGGCGGGCCTAGGGGGTTGGTAAAAGTCAGACCCCCAAAAGCGGTACAAGTCGTGTCAGAGATCAGCCCAGAACACCCTGAGATACTACTGGAATAGCTACCAGTAAATCTCCTGCCTTGGCCAAGGACTTTTCATGTTCTGGCTCTCCTAGACACAGCGCGACCTCACCCCCAATACCGGGAGAGATGAACCCCCGAAGATCCGCTCACTGCCTCTGTGTGGCTTGGGACTGTACCCAACTAAAACCTGTTTGCACGTCTCCTTTGAGCGTGGCAGGGTAGTAATCAAAGCACGGTGGAATTCACACGAGACAAATGACGATCCCCAGGTCAATGAACTAACCTGTACACATGTCACCAGGGAACTGCTATCTGACGTCAGGTATAAGACCAACTAGCATGTTCCCGGCAAGTCCTGTCCGGTGTACACATAACCCAATGAGCACCTGTATACATCTTAGGTGAACCAACTGACACCAGTGGCTTGTGAGACCGGCCACCGCCCCTCGTCGGGGTTTCGACTATATACACTAGTCTACTCTGGAGTATCGATGCCCTGTCTCGAAACTCCCACGACTAGGGACCTTTTAAGGATGTGCTTATAGACTACCAGCTCCCACGTATATGATCGCCCTCATACTGCTGGCAGTCAAGCATGAATCCTAGGGGCTTTATCAACGTGCAATAGTGACCTGTAAGGTCATTTAAAGCAGTACACGATGATAAAGGTAAACCAGATAGCATAATATCATCTTGAGTAAGACTGTCCTACCGGGATAGGTCCTCCCTCAATCATTGCAATCACGTGCCTGTGATCCAATAATTGACTCTGAGCGCACTCTCTCCAACAATCTCCCACTTGCACTCAAGGCTAATTATTGCGATGTCGCATACTCACAGCCCGTGTGATACCAAACACCCAACTCCTCTACTAGTCAGTCTCACAAAGCTCGTTTGCGAAACTATTGCGTTCGAGGAATAGCCTCAGTGAGTGGATCCGCTTTGATGTTTCTTTCTATGTCTCTCTATATCTTAAGTTCGCGGCGAAAGCCATCTCCCGAAATGAGCAATACCTGTCTTAGAATGTGTCTGGATGTCTGATGGGACCTAGCTCATAAATGAACTCCAAATCCAAACTTCTTAGACTATATCGTCAACTGAACTTAATCAGTATCCTGCGCCATGCCTCCCTCAGTATTACCTTGGACCACCTGTCCAAAATACTGTCCCTCGTCAGAAGGAAAACTATAACTCTGACAACTTCCTTGTCGTCCAGGTCACCTTGGAAGCCTGGAATGATAACTATCTCCTGAACGAGGCTGTCGTTATCATATCCCTAGAACATCCACTTATGTTCTAAAACTGCTTCCGACTGTTTCTCTCGGATAGGATCAATGTCAACTTTTTGCATCTAGTGCAAGAACAACATCTGGTGTGGTACTTGACATCTCATGATTGACTCAATTGCCTAAGCAAGTGATCTCCCAATCATGCACATCCCTCTCCCCTTTAGTCTGTAAGACACCTTTAGAGAGGGTGACTCCATCACATGCAGGTACACTACCGTGCCAGGAGTCGTCCATTCTAAATACTCTTAGAATGCTGTCTAAGTACCCTGATTGGGAAACCACCCAAATCTAGATCTAAAACAATAGATCTAGTAACCAGTATGTCTAATATAAAATCCATTTCCTTGTGGAGAAACTACTGCGCGATGACCAAAGTATAACCGATCGTAGTATAGGAATATCACTTCCTACTCTGTGTATGTCATCCAAATACCATGACATCACACCCTACTACCTTCTCAATAGATCCATTCCCTATTCTGATGAAGTCAAACCTATGACTGACACGTCAGAAATAGATGATCTTTCTCCGCTATATCTGCTTTAGTCTATAAATAGACATAAGTAACTTGTCCACCAATGCTTCTGCTGCTCCCACTGACTACGACAACCATCTGGCAGAGTCATATTCACATACACTTCTAAAGCTAGTTTAGAACGACGCAATACTCATCCTCCTGCCGGGTCTCGCAGCCTGGAACAACAGCAATGGCAAGTCTGGGTAAACAAGAACCTCCCTGTCACCGTCCTTGAGGCTACCGGAGTACCTCTCGGGTGCCTGAGGTTACCCACCTTATCTGCGGAGTGGCCAATGGAATGTCAAACCAGATTGAATCTTTAGGTTCTTATCAAATCTTCAGTAATCGTTTGCGGTTCTGGAATCACTTCCAGTTCTACCATACTCCTCCTACTGTTTTTCTGAAAAAAAAATCCATTTTTAATAAAACTGTGGTGAGTCAAGAACAATATCACTATTGATCTTCCAGATGGTAGAAAGCCAACCCTCGTCATTGCCTGGGTCAACCCACAAACAGCCATTACAGAAACGTGCCTTGAGTTATCCAGAGTCTGGTTTTAAGCATAAGCCGGATAACTCCCCGTACCTTAACATCGTTAAGATACGAACTATTCTATATCCAATATAGAACCAGAGGCACTGATTTAATTGAACCAGATTCAAATCATGCAGCTTTCTCCAGCGCATGTCTACTAAATGGAAAGTGGCCGATCAGCGTTACTCAACTTAGGAATGCTTCCAATTATGAGTAACCTGAAAGAGCAGCAAGTTCTCTTAATCATTACTATCAACTGAACACCATACACAAGTATCTACATCTTCGATCACTTTGAAGAATCCCGATACTTGCAATACCTGGTTCTCTACTTTATTCAAATACCTATAACTTCTCAAAATTCGGACCCTGTGTTTCCACGAAACACCTGTTTAAAAACTAGAGAAGTCATAAGTAAACCGAATATAGTACGAGGACCAACCCCTCTGTCCTGATGGACCCTGGACAACATACAATACTCTGTATAAGTCCCTTGAGTCTGATAACTCATTCACTGTGTGTCGTAGGTTGAAAACTGTACTTATGGTTATGAAGAATTACACCGTTGTTCAATGCTCCTTACCTAACCATCCACTGATATAGGTAAATGTCGTAGCCATAATTTCAAAAAGGTATATCTCACTCTATAAAAATAGACGTGCAGATATATCAATTTGAAATTGGTGCACAACAGCGGATATTCAAAACCAAATATTTGCCGACCGGCAAACAGCCCAGGTGATTTCCCCAAATATCACCGATTACAACGAATCCCGATATAATGAGGATGATCACCTAATTCCCAATAACTTACTCCCACTCATCATATGTAAAACCAAACAGATGTGAGAATCATAACTGGTAAATACATACACTGGAGTAAGTATCTAATCGGGAAATCAGTTTTCCTTTAACAGTACACAATGAAACTGAAACATTGAAATGTTTCGTTGGGGTATCCTGGTATTCCTAGTAATGCCTCTTCCATTATCCAGATTCACAACTGTAACCTTGTAATTCTTTGCCATCTTTCCAAATCCCTTTCTATGTCTTTAGTCATTACCTTCTGTATACCCTCTTAGGCCAAATGGTTTTCTTCCTTCCCTACCGTTCGGCACCAGCCTATGGTTTGGAAGAAGACTATCCAATAAGCATAATGGGTGTACTGTCCTAATCCTAGGAGCACTCGCAATGCGAGAGAACGTGAAGATAAAAGACAACCAAATAAACCTTATTCCTATTTCTCCTGAACCAGAATCCATCCCCGAACTGGAACAAGTTCTTTCGAGTTCGTATATAACCATACGATGAAGTATCCAATAAACTGTGGATCTTCGTAGTGATACGGAGTGTTCTGGAGAAATACAAAGGTGATCTAGGATTGGCGAATAAATACTTGGTTTGGTCGTGAATAGCAGTCGCAGTTTACTTTGCCCTCTTACTAATCCCTTGCTTTGTCTTAACTTAATACCTTCTGCACACCATCGTTATGCTAATTGGTTTTCGTCATTCCCCACCGTTCGGCACCAGCCTAAGGTTTGGAAGAAGACTATCCAATTTGCGAAATAGGTGTACTACTCCTAAACCAAGGAGTACTCGCAACCTGAGAGAAGGTAAAAGGAAAAGACAACTGAATAGTCCTATCCGTTTTCTCCAGAACCGGAAACCATCCTCGAATAAATTCCTTTGGGTTCGTATATAACCATACGATGGTTTTGTCCAATGGAAGTGGACGTTCGTAGTAATACGGGGTGTCCTGGAGAAAAGGGTAAAAGTAGGAGTGGCAATGAGGTTCGCAACTCTGACAATCCAAAAGCCAGCGTTTAAGAAGGTTCGGTTACTTGGTCACTGAGTCATAGTCTTAGGGTCGGGTCAATGGTCGTTGCCAAAGAGAGAAAAGAAACACTCAGCGTGCACTCTAACCTAGATCAGAATGATTGCCAATTTATCTAATCTGGAAACCTCCCACTGTACCGTCAAATTCTCCTCCAAACCTAAAAGAAGAATTAGTCGGGAACACCCGAGGAGTAAACCAACTCATCAGTGGGAATCGGGATCCAACTATCATCGCATGATAACGTGACGGAATCCGCTCACGTCATCACACTCCAGAAGGTATGCGCATATCTGACAAGTTTCAGTTTCTTTAGAAACTCCCGATGTGATTTTTGCCCCATGCTCTTATGACCTTGACGAAGGCCAACAAATTATAAGTCACATATCAAGTTCTACCCGTCATTGTCCAGGTTAATTTGAGCCCACCCGCACAAGCCCTTGACTTTGGCCAACAAGGCTATACGACTGCCCCAAACCAACGCATCTATCTATACAGCAGAAAGGCAACAAGCAGCTACCATACACTATGCCTTGACGAAGGCCAACAAACATAGCATGAATACTACGCGCTATCCGTCTGAAACGACGGAGGGCTACGAATGGTTTCTGGCGAAAACCTTTAACGTAAAGAACTTGATATCGTTGAAGGAACTGGATAGCTTTTAAAATATATTGACGAAAACCTTTCGCTAAAGAGGTCACTCTCGGCTCTTTCCCCGTAGAATGAGGTGCAGGATATTCAAACTGAATACCACGATGCAAAGAAAAAGTAATCGGGTATAGTGAAGTTATTGCCCTGACACAAACTTTTTGTCCAAGGGGTCACTCCCGGTGAAGGGATCTCGGCCCTTGCCTCGTCGACTGAGGAGCAGGATATTCCAACTGAATATAACTATGCAAAACAAAAGTGAACGTCCTTGTAATAACAGCTTTTTAAAAAATGTTCCAACAAAATCAGAATAGGTTTCTTTTTAACTTGCATTGATCCAAATCAACGCAGTCCCATCAATTGATCACACCACAAAGAACGAAAATAATATGACGTACGTATATGCCATCCGCATTCGCCACTGGGTCCCGTCATTACCCGTTAGGTTAGCTAACTAACGACAGAGCGGGGACTGGACCAGCGCGGATGCAAAACATATACAACATCTACTAATATATATACCAATATATAATATTTCGCTCAAAGCGTGATAAAATGCAACATCACAGAAATGTACAGCATCACAGAACAATACAGATATCTGGGATCCCCGTATTTCACAGAGCCACTACTGAAACCCGACGTTCCCCTGGTCGTGTGGATAGCCTGTGCAATGTAATCCTAGACCCCTACGGGCATGGCAAGTTACCCGCCAAAACCTGAAGCGAGGCAACCCCCTTCAGCAACGTGAATGGACCACCCGGCACTTCACGGAATCCGATAACTTGGTCACCCCTCCTGGGTCAACCTGTACCCCTTACGAGTGCGACGAATAGCCCGCCAATTCTAGAGTGAAGCCCCCTCCGTCTTAATTCCATGAGATGTGGGCTCGTTGCCCTCTAGAACCCGGCTATCTGTGCACCCCACCTTAGGGTAATCCTAGTACAAAAAGTAAAATATACATACAACGGGTACATCTACCGCAACCTGGTCGTGCCCCAAAATAATAATACAAACAGGAAGTGACGGCAGTCCACATGTACGCAATATCAAATGTACATAATACAACAAAAACTGTACTAGCATTGCATCCAGGCTATCCCCACGACCAATCCGCAACATCACAGCAATACACAGAACATCAACGTGAAGGTCACGTTCGCAAATCCGTCTAACCGGGCTATAGAAGTTAGACAGGATTTACCGATCAAGTGACATTCACGGTCGCAGATATAATGTAAAAACTGTGAACTAATGTGTTTAAAATATCCGATCGATCAAATTTTCCTAAGTGGGCCCCCAAGTATTACTGTAGCACCTAAAGAAATTTTTGGCCCAAAAAGAATGTTCCAAAAGCCGTATTTTAAAGTCAGGAGCTTTCTGAAAAATTTTGGTGCACTGAACAGTGTAAGTCGCGGCGGAACCGCGGCCCAAGCATGGGTTTGGCTGCGGTTCCGCGGTGGTTTAGACTGTTCACGAGACCAAATTTTCCCAGAACTCTTAGAATTCCCTGCACATCATTCTGCAACATACTGAAAAATTTTTGGAGCCAAAAAAATTTCGACAGAAAACTGATGTGTATAAAAACGCGGTTTTGGAATTTTTGTTCGATCGGAAATGTAAAACACATTTGACAAAGCTAGACTATGTTAATGTCGAGGCTCTGACACCACTGTAAGTGCACGGCGGCGCCCCGACCGTCAAACCGATGCCGGAATGCGGAAGCGATGCTTAACTTTAACTTTTCAAACCGGCACCACCGCGCAGTATAAACCCGGATCATGCCATTAAACTAGTCCTAGCTAACTACAAGATGGGAAAGAGAGATATACTAAGCAATCCGTGTCCTCCGGTCTTCTCGCCGTCGTCCCGATCTCCCGAGGAATGTCCGGTCTCCACTTCCTCGCCGGAAGGGCACCACGTCGCCTGCTTCTTTTACGGGCTCCCACCACTATACCGAGGCAACTTGGGCACGAAGTTGGCGAGCCGACGTGCCCAAGGTTTGCTGTAGAATGTGTGTAGAACTGATGTCTCAATTTGGGGTAGTGGAGGTTGCCATTTGGTGGAGGAAATGATATATGCTTTTGGAGATGGTGTTGTGGGGATTTTACCAAGCCAAAGATACAAATATCCCACACCAAAATAACATGGGCAGCCCCTCCCCAATGTGGCCGGCCATGCATATGGGAGTGGAGAGAATGAGAGTGAGGGAGTGAGTGAAAAAGATAGCCATAAGAATAATGCAAGTGAGAGGAATGGTCATCATGCAAGAATCATCATCACTAGCAAAACCACACTCTATCAACTAATCAACAACCATGATTGCTACAAAAAGTCAAGCAATCATGAACCATGGAAGGTCAAGGGATGGGGCTCCATCATGAAACCATCATGATACAAAAGTATGCAAAGACAACCCTCCAAATAGCTAATTTGCACAAATGCAAATAAGCCCTCCTCCACCAATCTTCGGCCAATGAAGGATACAAAGAAATATGGCCGAAACGGAAAGCAAACTGGAAACTCCAGAAAACTGGTCCCGTAATAAATTACAGGAAAACCCCGATACTTTGTATACACACCCGCATCTGTATTCCGACCGAATACAAATGCAATGAGACAAAATCTACACTGTACTATACTAGGATCCGGTTTAAACCAAAGCCGGCTAGTATTATCCATCCGATCCTGATCCGTGCAATACCGCACGTATCTGATCGAACCCTGCCTTATATCCATACGGCCTCTAGTACAAACCGTCTGATCCTGATCCGTGCAATACCGCACGTATCTGATCGAACGCTGCCATATCTCCATACAGCCTCTACAGTGGGAACTCACACGAGACAAATGACGATCCCCAGGTCGATGAACTAACCTGTACACATGTCACCAGGGAACTGCTATCTGACGTCAGGTATAAGACCAACTAGCATGTTCCCGGCGAGTCCTGTCCAGTGTACTCATAACCCAATGAGCACCTGTATACATCTTTGGTGAACCAACTGACAACAGTGGCTTGTGAGACCGGCCACCGCCCCTCGTCGGGGTCTCGACTATATACACTAGTCTACTCTGGAGTATCGATGCCCTGTCTCGAAACTCCCACGACTAGGGACCTTTTAAGGATGTGCTTATAGACTACCAGCTCCCACGTATATGATCGGCCTCATACTGCTAGTAGTCAAGCATGAATCCTAGGGGCTTTATCAACGTGCAATAGTGACCTGTAAGGTCACCTAAATCAGTACACGATGATAAAGGTAAACCGGATAGCATATTATCATCTTGAGTAAGACTGTCCTACCGGGATAGGTCCTCCCTCAATCATTGCAATCAAGTGCCTGTGATCCAATAATTGACTCTGAGGGCACTATCTCCAACAATAATATCTTCGAGTCATGAGTGGGGATCTATTATCAATATAAAGCTCGCACGGTAAATCGTCGTACGGCTTCCCAATAGCTGGGTAAGGTCAATATCACATTCATCTCATCAATTATCTGGTTTCCTTATCATCATTTCTCAAAATCTGGAGTACTGATCTAAGTCTAGTACAATCGATACCATCTAAACAAATATAAGCGCGTGTGTAAACACACGTCCAAAGGTCCGCTAAAATCTCGTATCGTATCCCAAATACGGATCACATCATATCACCGATGTCCCGGAACTATTCCCAATATCATTGACTCGTCTCCACATATTATCCACTATCCTCATCATCATGGTACAAGTATAGCAATAAGCATGTGTGTGCATGTGGGTGTAAACCTATGCTAGGGTTCGCGACTAGGAGCTACACTAGTTTACTTCCAACCCTAAAGATCCATAGTACACCTAACACATCTATGATCTCCATGTCACGCAATCAGATATCATATATATAGTATATATATAAATACTATACTAACATCGAACTGCGGGGGTTCTATACGCCATCCACCCGACTTCCCCCGTAGATTTAATCTACTCACTTTGCATCTTGCGTGTCGGTGTCGATATTGTCACCATCATCTTCATCGCCTCGGATCACCGTGGGGGTACCTACATATAATACGTATCGCATCGCATTAAAACCAAATCGAAACTAAAACGACTCGTGAAATCCAACACGATACGCTAAAAGGCCTATAGGTTAGAACCTATGGGTACGCCTTTCAAAACTATTTACAATCCTTGATATCGTCGTATAAACGCCAAGTATTCGAGGTAAAACACAGATATATAAACCCAGAATTCAAAATACGGAAACAGAAACATGAATCCAAAACAACAACTAGAGAAACGGGTCCCAGATTTCACCCTAGGTCAAATTGGACAATATTGCACATGCCAGGGGTCTAATCTACTGATAAGGGGGCCACAGAACCAAAACGAAGCAAAATGCCCCAGGTCTGGCCACAATTTGCGGCCAGAGGGAATAAATTTGCGGCCTGAAAGAGGGGTTAGGGGCTAGGGCTTTGGGTGATGGTTCTTAGGTGCTTGCGCATCTCCCTGTCAATCCAAAATAATTTTCAGAGTCTCGGGGTGATAGCCGATTCCAATTTACCCTTCACAGATTCACAGTTTTTCCGATATCGATTTCTAAATCCGTATTCCGGGTTTCAACTCTCTCGTTTAGCTCTTAATTCTAGCACTAGGGTGTTCATGTAGTCTCTACTGAGCTCAATTACTCACCACAACTCACATTTCCTTCAAACCCTAACTAGGTTTTTCCCAAGTCCACGAGACCACCCGATATCGATTCAATCTTAACATAGGGTTAAATGTAATGCAAATACTAAGCTAAGGGTTCAGTAATTACCTCATTTGGCAACTCAAGAGATTTCTTGAGTTGCCCCAAGTGGCCAAAATCCTTGCTTTCTTGGTCCAATGTGCTTGTCTCGAGCTTGTGCATCTTTTTAGTGAAATGGGAGTGGGGTTTTGAGATGATATTCAAGGTGAGTTGAGGGTTTGAAGAGAGGAGGAAGTGAGGAGCAGGAGCAGTAGCAGCAACATGAGGGAGAGGGAGAGAAATGAGTGAAGAAATGAGAAGAAATGGCTAAGTCAAACACCCTCACCTACCCTCTCTCTCTCACCATACCTATTTCTTTATTCCCTTTAAATCCTTCTCACTCAAATAGTAAACCCAATGTGATATGGTAGAAATGCACAAGTGTAGAGCACAAAAATGATATGTGCATGTTTTGCATAAAAATTTCAAAAATTCGATTAGCGATTTTTAATCGCCATTAGCACTAAATTAGTGTCGACTAATCATAAAAACTTAAAAGTGGCATAATTCCATAAAATACCCTATTCTAGAATTTTCCATAATTTTTCCAAAATTTTTCCCATTTATCTGTATTTAATTATACCGAAATATTAAATGATTCCTTAAAATAATATTAAATTATAAAAATTTCCAAAAATAATATTTTATTTTTTTGAAATGTTACAGTCTTCCCCCCTTAAAGAAATTCGGTCGCCGAATTTAATTTTAAACCCCCAAATTCTAAGACATTTCAGTAAAAATCCAAGTCGTCGGGGCTCCGAAATCATCAATACATAAAACGCATCGTAGCGCAATGCATGCGCATGAGTAATGAGCAGATAACTCAAAATATAAACTCCGTCAAGCATCCCGCAATCATCGGAGTCATGGTAAAGACACAAATGTCAAATTTAATACAAAACCAATACGATATAATTCAGAGCTATACATGTAAATATCAAATCTATACATGTAATTAGCTGAAGTAAATGATGCCAAATCTTTTAAAGTCGCTGTGCGATGCGCATAACACTGCACAGTGGGGGACGTCTATCGTAAGAAAATAACCATATATGTACATATCTTTTGTTTACTATGTACGTTTCGCCGTTTTGAAAACAATTTAGAAGGGTTTCCTTGTTTTAAACGTTTCGTGTCATATCGGACACGTAGGTATATACTGAGACTATAGCTCGCTTTTTGGAAATACCTTCGATAACTATCAATGCATGCAAAATATATCCAGGTACAGTCCTTTGACTAGTCCTGCTCAGTACGAAAACACATAGCAAATATGATAAAAACGTACTGCTCCATAAGAGTCAATCCCAAAATGTATATAAAAATACCCTGTGCGTCTGCTGCGCATGGAAATCAAAATCGATATATGTGCCATACATGTGCACAGAAACAACATCTAGGTGCAACGGGTGTGCACGAAATATCTGTCATAGGCAACGTGTGTGCCTGGCAGCAAACTCAGGTGCATCTGACATGCACGAAGAATCCTAATTTAGTGCATCTGGTGTGCACCAAAATCGTATCTCAAAACATGCGCCCAACATGCGCGAAAATCCAAATCGGTGCATCCATCATGCACGAATAAAAGTTAAATCCTGCGCACTCAACAATCACGAAATCCAATAGCAAGCGTCGAACATGCGCATGTCCAAATCAAATGCACGGAGTGCAAGAAATCAATATCAGAATCAAATCGACATATCGAATGACATCAAATCGAAGTCAGGTGCAACCGTAGTGCACAAAATATAAATCCGGTGCAACAGAGGCACGAAATATACGTCTGATGCGATAAACGCAAGAAACATAAAACTGGTGAGACAAACGCACGAAGTATAAAACTGGTGCATCCCATGCACAAATACCAAGGAATAACTCAAATGCGTATGTAGCAACACCAAGTGTACCCAGGCGTAAGAAAATCATAAACGTGTGTAACTGCGTGCACAAAACACATATCAATGCACTACAAGCACATATAAGCTATACCAAGTGCAAAAATCAACTCGAGTGCGTAACACACGCACAAAATCAATTACCGTATGAAATCCACGAAATCATAGACATGTGCAACCAAGGCATAAAACCGATATCAAGTACAATAAATATGCACAAATAAAAAACCAATACAATGGTGTATAAAAACATATCTCAAGTGCAATAACTATGCACAAAATGTAAATACCCAGTAGGTGCAGCCATGGTGCACGAAATCAATATCAGGAAACTCGTCATCAAAACTCAATCCAAGCGATATAAGAGTGATACTCAGATCACAAACGCAAATCGCAACAAAGGACATTGAGGTACACCTCCTACAATGTCGAAAAAGACTCGGTGCGCCTAAAACCGGCAGAACAAGAATATCCGCTCGCCTCCTGCTCATGGCCTTGCCCTTTCTGTCTCTGGGTCTTCCCCATTTTTTTTCTCTGTGGATTACTACTCTCGTAATCCATCGGCTTATCGGCCCTGTCAGGTGTGCTAACGGGAACGATTCCGTCCTGGCACTTCTCTGGTCATCTCTCGGCCAATCCTCACGACCACTCGTAAAGCAGCATGTCACTGGCGCCGACCTCTGGTCCTCTGAATGCACATCACACATCTGCTCCTGGTGCAAATCTTATTGCAGCAGTGTCCTGGAAGGCATCCTGCTCAAGGTTTTTTCCAATCTCTCCTAAGCCTAACTGTACGGAAGCTGGTACTCTTGCATAATCTCTTCTCGCTCGATGGACATCTGCGTCCTCAGCACGGCATTTCCTCGGAAACTGGTCGTATCCCAACGCCTCATCAGTGTCTCGCACATACCTCTTGTCCCGCTTGTCTGTATTATCGTCCACTTCGACGTCACATCTCTATCTGTGCACTGCAAATGTTCTCAGCTACGGTCAATCCGAAGTCTCTCACAAGGACTCGAAATCACGAACTCGTTATCTTCATCACTCTGTAGAAGATATCTAGCCGAACACGTCCTCGGGAACTCGTCCCAACCGGTGGAGGTTACTCCATACTCGTCCATTCTTGATCAACTCACAATGCCTCTGCATGCGTATCGCACCTCTGATGTCAGAGGAGTGGAACGTCATCTCGTCGAAATCTCGTGCAAACTCTTTTCTCCACTTGTTCCAATGTCGACTGATTCGGACTCGTCTTCTCGTGGCTGCATAGACTACGCTCCAATGGCTATACTCGTATCTGGAGTCTCCCAAGAAATGTGTCCCATCATAAGATATCCGTGTAGGGTTCCTAGGCACTCTTGTGAGGGTTCATAAGGCATCAAATATGCCCGAATAAATTTTTAGACGTGCCGAACAACCCAAAACCGGGATCTTTGCTAGATTATTAGGGTTTAACATGCAAGTAAACATCTTTACTACTTAGTGTGAGGGATTACAACCTTTGTAGTCCGCTCCTTCGCTTCATAAGCTCCGAGTAGAAGTCCCTTTGCCGCGATCCACGATCTCCCGGACTCAAGAGAGGCTCCACGACTCGAACGATCTATGCTATCTTGTAGCGTTCCGTTTCTCCGATGATCTACGTCGAAATTTCTATAACTCAAGCTCTCTCACTCTAATGAGGTGAACACCTTAATCTAATAGGCTATATTAGATGAGGATGATGGAGTAGTATTTATGCTTTCTTTTTATATCATATTCTAATAAGAAATCATCACAAAAGGAAAATCTAGCAAGCTTTCTCAAAGCTCAAAAGAGAAGAAGATGATGAATAATGAGATAATCCTTTTGTGATGAATAGTAGAAATGAATATATGATTAATCATGGAACCATGGTCAAGGATGACTAGGATAACCTTTGTAGAGAATAAACTAGGGCTAGGGTTTGGTTAGGTTAAAGAGTGAGTCATGGATAAATATCAACATAATATCTTTCTCATGACAAAAGGAATTCCTTCTAGAATGTGCAAGAAAGAACTAAACCTAATCAAACCCTAACCATGCTTAATCTCCACTAAACATGTTCCATTATTAATCATATCATGTCACAATAATATATATAACATATATATTATATATTTGCAACAAAAGAAAATAATACAATTAACATATATCGTATATATATCAATGTATTATCCGGTGAGAAAATGAAATAATAAAGCGAGCCAATATTAGATAATGTAATACAATATACCACATATACTATTATACATTAAATCATCGAATCAACACTTGATCCGACAATCTGGCTATATCGAATATAACCGACTAATATATCATGTACCGATTCATCGAATCAACACTTGATCCGAGACCTGGTTCATATCTAAATATCGCGAGAATATAATACGGTATCTCATATCGCATTTTCCTCGGTCCTGTGCATATCACATATGTGCCTCTACTCCGTTTTGCCTGAGCCAAGAAACCTCAGTGTAGGACTCTAAAGAATCGTCAATATGCCGGTAGCAGGTGATGATCATATCAAACACCCACAAGCTGCAAGCGGTCAGCTAAACGTAACAGCCACCCACGTATTGAGCGATCAGAAGATCAACAAGCTAGCCTGTACGTTCTCAAGTGAATCCAATCAGCAACACTCCCGTACAGTCCGGTCTCATCGTCTGATATATCGCATATCAAGTCTAGGGGTGGTATACGTCAGACCCCAGTAACCGATAAGTCGTGTCGATGTGTGGCTCATAACGGGTCGATAAACTACTGGTAACACTTACCAGTAAATCTCTATATCAGCCCTGGCCAGGGACTTCCAGTTATAGCCAATCGAACACAGCACAACATCAACTCCCTATACCGGGAGAGACAAATCACCTCCTATCGCTCATTGCCTCCATGTGATTCGGGACAGTACCCAAAAGCCACCGTTTTGCACGTCCTCTTGGACGTGGTAAGGTGGAAATCAAAGCACATTGGGAATCACACAAGACTCTATGACGATCTCGGGTCTACAGACTACCATGTACCATTGTCACCAGAGAACTGCCATCTGACGTGTGGTATATCACCATCTGGGAGTTCTCGGCGAGTCCGTCCAGTGTACCCAGTCTCCACAGAGCACCCGCACCCATCCTTGATGTCCAACACCGATGGATATGGGATCATCCATCGCCCATCATATGGGTCAAGATACGTATACGCTAGTCTACTCTGGTGTATCGATGCCCTGTCTCGATATACCCTCGACTAGGAACAGTTATAGAATGTACTCATTGACTACCGTGGCCCCACTAGTATGATCTCATCATAGTCCTAGCAGTCGAGTACAGATCCTAAAGGCTTTATCAACATGTGAGAGTAAGACAGTAAACCGGTAAAAGTCAACGTGTTAAGATAAAGTGAAACCAAATAGCATACTATCATGACGAGCAAGAAAGTCCTCTCTATATATATCCAGGCATCCATTATAATATACATCATATGTACAACAATGGCCTCTAGGGCATATACATAACTAACAATCTCCCACTTGCACTAAGGCCAGCTGCTGTAGTATCTCATACCTAGCAACCCGAATAATCTCTCAAACTGTATCTAGGGAATGGCCTTCGTGAGTGGATCCGCAGTGTTGTCCTTCGTATCTACTCTCCTGACCTCGATCTCCCGGCGATCAACTATCTCCCTGATCAGGTGATACCGCCTCAGAATATGTCTGGACTTTTGGTGGGAGCTGGGTTCCTTGGCCAACGCCACAGCTCCATTGTTATCGCAATACAGAGGTATTGGATGTTCAATAGATTGAACCTCACCAAGTTCACTAATGAACTTCTTAATGCAGACAGCCTCTTTGGCAGCATCGTTGGCAGCGATGTATTCAGCCTCCATCGTCGAGTCTGCAACAGTATCATGTTTGGAACTCTTCCAACATACCGCCCCTCCATTGAGGGTAAAGACAAATCCCGAGTGCGACTTAGAGTCGTCCTTATCACTTTGGAAGCTGGAATCGGTAAAGGACCCTACCTAGAGTTCTCCGTTACCATACACCAAGAACATCTCTTTAGTCCTTCGTAAGTACTTGAGAATGTTCTTCATAGCTGTCCAGTGACTCTCTCCAGAATCTGCTTGATACCGACTCACTACACTAAGTTAGTATGCTACATCGGGTCTAGTACATAGCATCGCATACATGATAGAGCCTACTGCCGAAGCATAGGGTATCCCTTGCATGCGAGCTCTCTCCAAATCAGTCTTGGGAGACATCTCTTTGGAGAGAGTGAGTTCAGAGATCGTGGGTTGGTTCCCACGCTTGGATTCTTCCATACTAAACCTCTTTAGTATGGTGTCAATGTACCTGGATTGGGACAATCCCAGTATCCGTTTAGATCTATCTCTATAGATCATGATTCCCAATATGCAGGAGGCATCACCTAGATCTTTCATTGAGAATCTTTGTGATAAGAAGAGCTTGACTGATTGCAGCATAGGAATATCATTTCCTATCAAGGGTATGTCATCCACGTACAATACGAGGAAGACAACCTTACTCTCTGCTACCTTCTTATAGATACAAGATTCATCTATATTTTTGATGAAGTCAAACTCTTTGACTACAACATCAAAACAGATGTTCCAACTCCGCGATGCTTGCTTTAACCCATAAATGGATTTAAGCAGCTTGCATACCTTTCCGCTGCTCCCACTATCTACGAAGCCCTCTGGCTGAGCCATGTACACGCACTCTTCTAAATCACCGTTTAGAAAGGCGGTCTTAACATCCATTTGCCAGATTTCGTAATCATGGTATGCAGCAATGGCAAGTAAGATCAGGATGGACTTAAGCATAGCCACTGGAGAAAAGGTTTCGTCATAATCCACACCTGGTCTTTGACGAAAACCCTTTGCAACAAGTCTAGTTTTGAAAGTCTCAACTTTTCCATCTACACCAAATTTCTTTTTAAAGATCCACTTGCTCCCAATGGGTTTTACCCCTTCAGGAGAATTTTCCAAAGTCCATACTTTGTTGGTGTACTGGATTCCATCTCAGATCGCATTGCATCGAGCCATTTCACAGAGTCACCACTCGTGATGGCCTGCTCGAAACTAGTCGGGTCATCATCTTCCATGATGCAATCCTCGCTTTCACCATCAATAAGAAAACCGTAGTATCTCTCAGGTGGATGAGAAACCCTACTAGATCGGCGGAGAGGATGGGGTTCGTCGGGTACTGCTGAATCCTCTGGTTCCAATAAATCATCAATTGTAGTTTGCGGTGCTGGAAACTCTTCCAGCTCTACCTCTTTGCCACTAATTTCTTTTGCAAGAAGTTCCTGTTCTAAAAAGGTGGCATATTGAGAAACAAACACTTTTTGTTCCTCAGCGTGGTAGAAAATATATCCTTGAGAATTCTTTGGATATCCCACAAACTTGCAAAGAACTGATCGTGCCTCGAGTTTGTCCGGATTTTGCCTTTTTACATAGGCCGGACAACCCCATATCTTAAACCTTTAAAATATGGTCTCATTCCCCTCCATATCTTATATGGGATTGTAGGCACTGATTTAGACGAAACTTGATTCAATAGGTATGCTGCTGTCTCAACTGCATACCCCAAGAAGGAAATAAGTAATTCAGCTGTACTCATCATCGAGCGCACCATATCTAATAGGGTGCGATTCCTCCGTTCCGATACACCGTTGTGTTGTGGTGTATAAGGAGGAGTAACCTGAGAGAGAATCCCATTCTCTTTTAGATAATCCAGAAAATCATTGCTCAAGTATTCTCCTCCTCGATCTGATCGAAGGATCTTAATACTTTTGCCCGTTTGGTTCTCTACTTCGTGCTTATATTCTCTGAATTTCTCAAAAGCTTCAAACTTGTGTTTCATCAGGAACACTTGTCCGTATCTAGAGAGATCGTCAGTGAATGTAATGAAGTAGGAAGAACTGTTCCTGGCATGCGTAGACATAGGACCGCATACATCACTATGTACCAGTCCTAAGAGTTCTGTAACTCTTTCTCCGTGTCCACTAAATGGAGCTTTGGTCATTTTACCTTTGAGACATGAATGGCAATTATCATAAGATGATAATTCGAACGGATTCAAATATCCATCCTTATGTAACTTAGCTAGTCGTGTCGTATTGATATGACCAAGTCTACAATGCCACAAGAAGGATACGTTCATTTCTGAACTTTTCCTCTTGTATTTGTTTTGTATATTAAGAACTGTATTTTGATTGAGAATGAATATGCTATTATGTAACGAGCCTGATGCAATCAACTTTTGATCTAGGAATATGTTCATAACATTATCCTTTACTACAAAATTATATCCTTCTTTACTTAATAAAGAAACTGATATAATGTTGCGCATCATAATCGGTATATAATAGCACTCATTCAGAATTATTGTATTACGACTTGGTAATACTAGGTGATATTCGCCAACTGCTTTGGCTGCAATACTTGCACCATTCCCTACTTGAACGGAATGATCTCCTTTTCCCAGTTCTCTACCATTCCGTAGCCCATGTAATAATTTACATATGTGGGATCCTAATCCGGTATCTAATACCCAGGACGTAGGGTGAACTGAGAAACAGTTCTCAATAACTAACACACCCGAAGAAGGTTCATCAACATGCATGTTCTCCGTTTGGGCGGCGTGAGAATCCAGATATTCTCATGTTTCCTGTTCAGTCTTATAACTCTTATAACAAAGAACGGGTCCAACGTTCCCCTACTCAGTATAAAAAGCGGGTTCAGTCAATACATCCATATTATTATCTTGATTATGGCCTGACATGGTCTCTACCTGGAGAGAGAGAGAGAAGAAAACACTTTAGCGTATGCTCTTGCAAGATTAGATTGATTATTATCTTATCTAATCTGGATGTCTCCCACTGTTTTTATCAAATCTTCCTTCAAACACTAAAAGGTAAGATTAGCCGAGATTAATTACACCCTACAATTTCGTCAATCTTTCAGCCAGATCAGTGTCGGTTCTTGAGGGAGGTTCCCCATGCTTTCGCACGGACCTAGTTAAAGTAAACCTCATTTTCCCAGAGGCGTAACCCTGTTAACACTTTTCTAGACACCTACTTGATCGGCTAATTGTCTTGTGTAAAACTCTCCCAGGAGTAACTCTTACTCGCAGTGGGTATCGGGATCCAACTATCTCATAGGAGGTATGCAATCTCATTGCAAATTTCAACACTTGAAATTCCTGATAATATTTTGCCCTTAGCAACTCATGACGTTAACATGGTCAACAAATCATAAGCGCTAGCCAAGTTCAACCCGTCATTTCCCGATTGAATTAAACCCACTCGTACGACCCTTAACATGGTCAACAAAGTCGTACGACTTCCCTAATCCAATCACATCACATGTTTTAGTAGATAAGCACTAATTAGCTACCGCACACTACGCCTTAACATGGTCAACAAACGTAGAACGAATACTAAGTAGTATTTATCTGAAATGTCGGAGGGCTACGCAGGTTTTCAGAAAACCTTGAGCGTAATGAACTTGATATCGTTGTAGAATCGAGTGTTTTTGAAAAAGGAGTTTTTTTTAGGCTTTTCTAGTTTCGCTACAGAGGTCACTCCCGGTGAAGGGATCTTGGCTCTGTCCCCATCGAATAAGGTGCAGGGTATATCATATATACCGCTGTGCAAAGCAAGAACTATATAAGCTATCAAAAACTAAACCGCGAGTTTGTAGAATCTGCCAGTTTCGCTAAAGAGGTCACTCCCGGTGAAGGGATCTCGGCTCTTTCCTTATCGAATACGGTGCAGGGTATATCATATATACCCCTATGCAAAGCAAAACTGTAGCTACCCTTTTTATAAAGTTTTGATTCTATAACATCTTTTAGGTTTCTTTTCTTTTTATTAATCTCATTAATAAATCCCATCAGCTTATGCTTCCTAAGCATCACAGAAGAAACGAAAGCAGTAATATTTATATATCAGAATATATATATATATAGTATAAGCATTCATCTCAGGCAGTAATATGATCTCATCACAGAACATTACAGCAGAAGAACATATATGAAATATTGGACACACTAGGATGACCGTGTTTTGAATACGAGCCGGTATAAAACACGGATTCCACGGTCGCGATGAATAGCCAAACCCACATCCCTAGATCCTTACGAGAGCGGCAAGTAACACTGCCAGTTCTAGGGTTAGGAGACCCGGCCTCGACTCTTCGAGATGGCCTCCCATTGGACCCTAAAACCCGGTTACTTGTGCTCCCCTCCTTAGGTCTACCTAATGCGGAAAAGTAAATAATATACACTGGCGACATCAACCTCATCCCGGAAGTGCCCCAATAAAAGAATATTACATACAAATGAATTTTACATGAATGAAAATAAAAACCCTCATCTCACATAAAACCCCTGGCTATTCAGAACACGACGATCCAATATAACATATTACAGCAACACATAATATCACATATCATCAACGTAAGTAAGTATGCATACACCGATCATCGTTGACGTATAGCAACGAAGACCGGCAATACAACTACATACTACACTTACGGTCACAGAAAAGAAATTGTAAAACTACAATATTTGGAATCCACAATCACTTTAGACATCGTAAATCCGAAATATCACATACTTCGCATTTCATGCCTAACTTTATGAATTCCACATATTGTATCACATTCCAGATAAATAGATAGTATTAAAGTTTCCGAACACATATTCAAATACCCAAGATTTCTTAAATAGCTCAACTCTTGAGCGGTGTTCAAATAATCCCAGAATCTGTCACAGTACCGATGATCCAGCCGTAGAAGGGTCAAGCCAACGCCTCACATGTGGCACGCCGTATTGCCCCAAACCCGAAGGTTTAGAGGCGGTTCAGACGGTCATATAATCGAGTTAAGGTTTGTGTTCTTCTAGAGGAACCGCCGCGTTACTTGTACGTTTATCCGAAAGATTTAAACCCGATAAATATTCAACACTTGAAAGTTTTTTCGTGCCGGGAGAAAGTGAGTTAATGATATCCACTCGAACATTTTAACAGTTTTTAAATATCCGGAAAACATAACGAAATTAAATATTCCGATCGAATCTTCGATTACAAAATAAACCCCAGAACACTCAACACTTGAGTCAGATTAAAAATACCCAGAAAATAGCACTTACAGAAATATATATTACTGTTCAAAAACGAGTGTCTAATCCTTCTATACTGCCGCGGATCCGCGGCCCAAGCGTGGTACGGCCGCGGTTCCGCGGCGGATTGTACGGATTAGAACCTCGTTTTTCACAGTAATGCTTAAATTTCTTTGTTGAATTTTTTAGGTATTTTTAATACAGAAAAATCACAGTTTTTAAAAAATGTCCAGAGAGGGGTTTGTTTTGACGTTTCGGGGTTCGTTCGGAGTTTCAACTTCGTATACACGTAGCCTAATGCTCTAGCTAGGCTCTGATACCACTGTAGGGTTCCTAGGCACTCTTGTGAGGGTTCATAAGGCATCAAACATGCCCGAATAAAATTTTAGACGTGCCGACCAAAAGCCGGGATCTTTGCTAGATTATTAGGGTTTAACATGCAAGTAAACATCTTTACTATTTAGTGTGAGGGATTACAACCTTTGTAGTCTGCTCCTTCGCTTCATAAGCTCCGAGTAGAAGTCCCTTCGCCGCGATCCACGATCTCCCGGACTCAAGAGAGGCTCCACGACTCGAACGATCCATGCTAGCTTGTAGTGTTCCGTTTCTCCGATGATCTACGTCGAAGTTGCTATAACTCAAGCTCTCTCACTCAAATGAGGTGAACACCCTAATCTAATGGGCTAGATTAGATGAGGATGATGGAGTAGTATTTATTCTTTCTTTTTATATCATATTCTCACAAGAAATCATCACAAAAGGAAAATCTAGCAAGCTTTCTCAAAGCTCAAGAGAGAAGAAGATGATGAATAATGAGATAATCCTTTTGTGATGAATAGTAGAAATGAATATATGATTAATCATGGAACCATGGTCAAGGATGACTAGGATAACCTTTGTAGAGAATAAACTAGGGCTAGGGTTTGGTTAGGTTAAAGAGTGAGTCATGGATAAATATCAACATAATATCTTTCTCATGACAAAAGGAATTCCTTCTAGAATGTGCAAGAAAGAACTAACCCTAATCAAACCCTAACCTTTCTTAATCTCCACTAAACATGTTCCATTATTAATCATATCATGTCACAATAATATATATCACATATATATTATATATTTGCAACAAAAGAAAATTATACAATTAACATATATCGCATATATATCAATGTATTATCCGGTGAGAAAATGAAATAATAAAGCGAGCCAATATTAGATAATGTAATACAATATACCACATATACTATTATACATTAAATCATCGAATCAACACTTGATCCGACAATCTGGCTATATCGAATATAACCGACTAATATATCATGTACCGATTCATCGAATCAACACTTGATCCGAGACCTGGTTCATATCTAAATATCGCGAGAATATAATACGGTATCTCATATCGCATTTTCCTCGGTCCTGTGCATATCACATATGTGCCTCTACTCCGTTTTGCCTGAGCCAAGAAACCTCAGTGTAGGACTTTAAAGAATCGTCAATATGCCGGTAGCAGGTGATGATCATATCAAACACCCACAAGCTGCAAGCGGTCAGCTAAACGTAACAGCCACCCACGTATTGAGCGATCAGAAGATCAACAAGCTAGCCTGTACGTTCTCAAGTGAATCCAATCAGCAACACTCCCGTACAGTCCGGTCTCATCGTCTGATATATCGCATATCAAGTCTAGGGGTGGTATACGTCAGACCCCAGTAACCGATAAGTCGTGTCGATGTGTGGCTCATAACGGGTCGAGAAACTACTGGTAACACTTACCAGTAAATCTCTATATCAGCCCTGGCCAGGGACTTCCAGTTATATCTAATCGAACACAGCACGATATCAACTCCCTATACCGGGAGAGACGAATCCCCTCCTATCGCTCATTTCCTCCATGTGATTCGGGACTGTACCCAAAAGCCACCGTTTTGCACGCCCTCTTAGACGTGGTAAGGTGGAAATCAAAGCACAGTGGGAATCACACAAGACTCTATGACGATCTCGGGTCTACAGACTACCATGTACCAGTGTCACCGGAGAACTGCCATCTGACGTGTGGTATATCACCAACTGGGAGTTCTCGGCGAGTCCGTCCAGTGTACCCAGTCTCCTCTGAGCACCCGCACACCATCCTTGATGTCCAACACCAATGGATATGGGATCATCCATCACCCATCATATGGGTCAAGATGCGTATACGCTAGTCTACTCTGGTGTATCGATGCCCTGTCTCGATATACCCTCGACTAGGAACTGTTATAGGATGTACTCATCGACTACCGTGGCCCCACTAGTATGATCTCATCATAGTCTTAGTAGTCGAGTACAGATCCTAAGGGCTTTATCAACATGTGAGAGTAAGACAGTAGACCAGTACAAGTCAACATGTTAAGATAAAGTGAAACCAATTAGCATACTATCATGACGAGCAAGAAAGTCCTCTTTATATATATCCAAGCATCCAATATAATATACATAATATGTACAACAATGGCCTCTAGGGCATATACATAACTAACAATCCGAATGATGTCGAACCTGTTAGTTATATGTATGCCCTAGAGGCCATTACTGTACATAGGATGTATATTGTAGTGGATGCTGGGACATATATAGGGAGGACTTTCTTGCTCGACATGATAGTATGCTATCTGGTTACTCTTTACCTTAACGTGTATACTGATTGTCTCTCTGTTACATGTTGGTAAAGCCCTTAGGATGTGTACTTGACTACCTGGACTATGATGCGGATCATACTAGAGGGGACATGGTAGTCCATAAGTACATCCTTCAAGGTCCCTAGTCGTGGGTGTATCGAGACGGGGCATCGATATACCAGTGTAGACTAGCGTATACCTTCTCGACCCATACAGATGGGCGATGGATGATCCAATATCCATTGGTGTTTGACATCGGAGATGATATACGGGTGCTCAGTGGAGACTGGGTACACTGGACGGACTCGCCGAGAACTCCCAGATGGTATTATACCTTACGTCAGATGGCAGTTCTCTGGTGACACTGGTACGGGTTAGTCTGTTGACCCGAGATCGTCATAGAGTCTTGTGTGGTTCCCACTGTGCTTTGATTTCCACCTTACCACGTCCAAGAGGGCGTGCAAAACGGTGGCTTTTGGGTACAGTCCCGAATCACATGGAGGCAATGAGCGATAGGAGGGGATTCGTCTCTCCCGGTATAGGGAGTTGATGTTGCACTGTGTTCGATTGGCTATAACCGGAAATCCCTGGCCAGGATTGCTGAGATTTACTGGTAAGTGTTACCAGTAGTTTCTCGAACTGTTATAGACCTTATATCGACATGACTTATAGAGCTACTGGGGTCTGACGTTTACCACCCCTAGGCAAGATATGCGACATATCAGACGAACAGACTGGACTGTACGGTAAGTGTTACTGGTTGGATTCACAGGAGTGTGAGCGGGCTTGCTCGTCGATCTTCTGATCGCTCAATACCCGGGTGGCCGTTACATTTAGCAGAAGGCTTGCGGCTTGTGGGTGATTGATATGATCATCACCTGCTGCCGGCGTATTGACGAGTCTTTAGAGTCCTACACAAAGGTTTCCTGGTTCAAGCGAAACGAAATAGGAGCGCATATGAGATATGTGCGGGACCGAGAATTATACCAGTATGTGATACTGTATTCCATTCTCGCGATGAATGTATCGATTGGTTGTATGCGATATAACCTAGTTATCGATTCAAGGATTGATTCGATAAGCCGATACATTGGATATCAGTCGGTTATATGAGATATGACCGGATCGTTAAATCAAGTATTGATTTAATGATTTAATGCATAATTATATACTTGATATATTACTTTGCATTAACTAGTATTGGTTCATTTTAAATGGATTTTCTCACTTGATGTGCACATTGTATATGTGATATACTTTTGTACATTTGATTGTATCATGTTTGATGATACATGAAAGTTTGGGTGTATGTTAAGATTAAACGATGGTTATGTAATGGTTAGGGTTTTGATTTTATTTACTTATTCATTTATTTATTTATTTATTCATCTTTGAAAGATAAATAGAATGGTGGCTTATTTTGTTTCTTTCATGAAGCTTCATGAAGTGTTGAAAGCTTGACCATTTTGTTTGTTGACTTAACCCTAACCATTCAACCTAACCCTAGTTTATTCTCTACACCTAACTATGGTTGCTATATGATAAGTATTCATTTTATTTTCTTTTTGGAGATAAACTTATCATATTCTTTTCTTCTTCTTTTTCTTCATCAACAAGAAGAAAAGCTTGCAACCTTTAATGGCAACTTGAGAAAAAGAGTGAGAAATCCAATTCTAAAGTGAACCCACTTCTTATTTCTTCATCCTCTACCACTTGCCATGTAGTATAGGGTGTTTTCTTCACAAGTTTCATGACTTGGTGAAGTTGGAGCTTGATCTTGTGTTGCCTCGACGTAGATCATCTTCGGCATCGAAGTCGACGACCTAGCCCGCCCATTTCTCCTATGAAGCCGATGCTAGAGCCCGAGATCCGATGATCGCAGCGAGGGGACTTCATCATGGAGCTATGGAGGTGGAGGACCGGATCTACAAAGGTTGTATTTTCGGTTTACTCTTAGTTAAGTTGTTAACTAGTTGCTTGTTTCGCCTAAATTCTAGTCAACAATCTGTATTAGGGTTTCTCGGCACTTGTAAAATTTGAAATTGGCATGGTTGATGCCTTGTGAGACCTCATTAGTGTGCCTAGGAACCTTATAGTGGTATCAGAGCCTAGCTAGAGCCTTAGGCTATGCGTAGACGGAGTTAGAAGTCCGATCGAACAGAAACCCTAACTCCAAAATGCTCTCTGGACATTTTTAAAAAACTGGGTTTTTTCCAGATTAAAAATGCTTAAAAAATTCAGCAGGAAATTCTAAGAATTACGGTGCAAAAACCAGCAAACGATACCCCCAAAGCGCGGTGGAACCGCGGCAGAAGCATGGCTTCTGCGGCGGTTCCGCGGCCAACTTATGAGATTACGCTTCCATTTTTGCACAGTAATTTGTCTATTCAGGTGCTGAGTTTTCTGGGAATTTTTAATGTTTACTAAAGAGTTGGGTTTTCTGGGTTGTATTGGGAGTTCGTTGATTCGATCGGATTATCAGACTTTGTCTATGTCTCTTTCCGGATAATTTTTGAATATGTTAAAAAGTTCGACCGGATATAAATACCCACTTTTTCCCCTGTCGGGAAATTTCCAAGTGTTGGATCTTTCCGTGGTTTAATAACGTTCTAAGTAGTGCAAGTAACGCGATGGACCCTCTAGAAGACAACAAACCTTAACTCGATTATGTGACCGTCTTGAACTGCCCTTTGAACCTTCGGGTTTGGGGCAGTACGGCGTGCCACATATGAGGCGTTGGCTTGACCCTTCTACGGCTGGACCGTTGGTACTGAGGCATGAACTGGATGTTTTTAAACTTGTTTCATGTGTTGATCTGTTTCGGGAAAACTTGGGTGTTTGATTGTTAAATCGGAAAGTTTAACATTTTCTATTTATCTGGAATGTGATACAGTAATTGGAATCCACAAGTAGTTATGAGATAACTTATATGAATGTTATAAACATAGCACTTTAGTCTCACTTGATCGGTTGCCACGGAATTTTGATGCGATCAAAAGTCCGTCGCAATCGGGTAGCGTACGCGGATACTCGCCGGGTAAACTTAATAGACAGCCTCACTCCATAGCCCCGACCAAGTGACTGTAAGAGAACCCCATCGCTAAAGGCATCCGTCCGGGTGCTCGCGGCAGCGGTGTTCCGCCTTGGTGCACTTCGTCGACGGCATCGGGGGTGCGCCGTCTACTGAAGTTTGCGACGAGTATTCGATCAGAATTTCGGGAATCCTGTTGAATTGCCCGACTTGATATTGAAAAGTGTTTTCGATAATGAGACTAAAATGCGGGGTTTATAATTGTTAGGCATGTGATGTCTAAGGAATTCATTTTATTAGGCATGCGATGTCTAAAGAATTTGCGGATTTCAACTGTTGTAGTTTTACACTTTCTTTTCTGTGACCGTAAGTGTAATATGTGATATCGCCGGTTTCGTTGCTATATGTCAACGACAATTGGGATGCGCATATTTACTTACGTTGATGACATGTGATGTTATGTGTTGCTGGATATGTTATATTGGATCGTCGTGTTTGAATAGCCGGGGGTTTTTTATGTGAGATGGGTGTTTTTTATTTTCATTCATGTAAAAACTTGTATGTAATATTCTTTTATTGGGGCACTTCCAGGTTGCGGAAGATGTCACCATTTGTATATTATTTACTTTTCCGCACTAGGACAGACCCAAGGAGGAGGGCACAAGTAACCAGGTTCTGGAGTCCAGTGGGAGACCAACTCAATGAGTCGAGTCCGGGTCTCCTAACTCTAGAATTAGTAGGGTTGCTTGCCGCTCTCGTAGGGGTCTAGGGGTGTGGGATTGGCTATTCATCACGACCGTGGAATCCGTGTTTTATACTGGCTCGTATTGAAAACACGGACGTCCTAGTATATCCAATATTTCATATGATATTTTATGCTGCGTTATCTGTTATGTGATCATGTGATGTTCTATGATAGATACAGTATATAGTATATATGATATATTATATAGACGTTACTTATGTTTTGCACTCGCGCTAGCCCTGCCCCGCTCTGTCGTTAGTTACCTAACCTAACGGTGCACGAGGGGACATCGAGGCGAATGCGGATGGCATAAGTGTACGTCGTATTTATCTGTGATGTTTAGGTATATTAAATGATGGGACTTCATTAATGTGATTAATGAAAGAAAAGAAACCTAAGATCTTGTGGAATCGAATTTTCAAAAAAAGGTAGCTACAGTTCTTGCTTTGCATCGCGGTGTTCCTTGTAGAACATCCTGCACCTTATTCGATAAGGAAAGGACCGAGATCCCTTCACCGGGAGTGACTCCTTTAGCAATAACTGGCAGATGCTACAACCCTCGGTTTGTCTTTTGATGCTTCTATAGTTTCTGCTTTGCACAGTGATATATATGATATATCTCGCACCTCATTCGACGAGGAAAGGGCCGACGATCCCTTCACCGGGAGTGACCCCTTTAGCAAAACTAGAAAAGCCTAAAAAAACACTCCATTTTAAAATCATTTGATTCTACAACGATATCATGTTCATTAAGCAATAGGTTTTCAGAAAAACCTGTCGTAGCCCTCCGTCATTTCAGATAAGTAGTAGTTAGTATTCGTGTGGCGTTTGTTGGCCTTTGTCAAGGCGTAGTGTGCGGTAGCTGACTGGTGCTTATCTGCTTATGCATATGATGCAGATTGGGTTAGGGTTGTCGTGCTACCTTGTTGGCCTTTGTCAAGGGTCGTGCGGGTGGGTTTAATTCAATCAGGAAATGACGGGTTGAACTTGACTAGCATCCTATGGTTTGTTGGCCTTTGTCAAGGTCATAGGAGGTTAGGGGCAAAATTATCGGGAATTTCAAGTGTTGAAATTTGCAATGAGATTGCATACCTTCTATGAGATAGTTGGATCCCGATACCCGCTGCGAGTAATTGTTACTCCTGAGAGAGTTTTACACATTACAATTAGCCGATCAAGTAGGTGTCTAGAAAGGTGCAACGGGGTTACGCCTCTGGGAAAACGAGGTTTACTGTAATTAGGTCCGTGCGAAAGCACGGGGAACCTCCCTCAAAGTACCGACACTGGCCTGGCTGAAAGATTGGCGAACTTATAGCGTGTAATTAATCTCGGCTAGTCATTCGTTTTAGGATTTGAAGGAAGATTTGATAAAAACAGTGGGGAGCCATCCTGATTAGATAAAATAATAACCAATCTGATCTTGCAAGAGCATACGCTGAGTGTTTTCTTTTCTCTCTCTCCTGGAAGTGACCATGTCACGCCTTAATCAAGATAATAATACGGATTATTGACCAAACCCGCTTGTTATACTGAGCTGGGGAACGTTGGTCCCGCTCCAACTTATAAATGTTATAAGACAGAGCAGGAAATTGGGGAATACCAGATTTCCCGTGCCGCCCAAACGAAGAAAGTGCATGATGATGCATCTTCTTCGGGTGTGTTCGTTACACAGAACTGTTTCTCAGTATTCTTTACGTCCTGGGTATATGATACCGGAACAGGATCCCAGATATGTAATCTGTTACATAGGGCTACAGATAGGTAAAGAACTGAGAACGGGTGATAAGTTTCATGAGGCAGAAAACAGTGCAAGTGTTGCAGCCAGGTCTGTTGGTCACTGTCACCCTGTATTACCTGAATACATTGATTCTGAACGAATGTTATTAGATACCGAACCTGATATACAAAATCATATCAGTCTCTTTATTAGTAAAGAAATGATAAAATTTTGTATTGTTGGATAATGTTTTGAACATTTCCTATATCAAAAGTTGATCGGTTCAGGCACGTTATCTAAAAGCATTAATGTTCTAAATCAAACTATAGTTCTTTAATATACAGAACACACACAAGAGGAAAAGTTCAGAAATGAACGAATCCTTCTTTAGGTATTGTAGACTAGGTCATATCAATTTGACCCGACTAGCTTGAGTTACATAAAGATGCATATTTAAATTAGTTTGAATTTACATCTTATGAAACTTGCCAGTCATGTCACAGAGATAAGATGACAATAGCTCTGTTTACTGGAAACAGAGAAAGAGTTAGTGAACTCTTGGGATGATACATGTTGATGTATGTAGGTCCCCAGTCTACACATGCCAAGACCGGTTCTTTGTACTTCATTACATTCTCTGATAATCTCTCGAGATTCAGACATATGTTCCTGTTGAAACACAAGTCCGAACCTTTTGAGATATTCACAGAATATAAGTTAGTAGTAGAGAACCAAAATACGGGTTTAAGTATTATGTCCTTAGATGTGATCAAGGAGGAGAATACTTGAGCACGGAATTCCTGGATTATTCTAAAGGAGAATGAGATTCTCTCTCAGCATTACTCCTCCGTATACAACATTGCACGATGGTATATCGGGGCGGAGCAGATACACCCTATTTGATATGGTGTGCTCTATGATGAGTACTACTGAGTTACCATTTTCCTTTTTGGGGGTTATGCACTTGGGAAGTTGCATACCTATTGAATAGGGTTCAAATCAAATCAGTTGCCTACCACTTCATATGTGATATGGAAAGGGAAGAGCCCATATCTTAAGTTTGTTAAGATTAGGGGTTGTCCGGCCTATGTCTAAAAGAAAAATCCGGACAAGCTCGAGGAAAGGTCTGTTATGTACGACTGGAAATGTTCCAGCTATACAAACTGCAGCTGATGATTTGGTAGAACCAAAAGATTCAATAGTAACCAACGAACCTTAGCCTCTCCGCCGATCTAGTAGGGTTCCTCACCCACCTGAGAGTTGCTTCGGTTTCTCTATGACAGTGGGAGCGAGGATTGCATCATGAGATGATGACCCAACTAGTTTCGAGCTGGCCATCAGGAGTGAGACTCTGTAAAAATGGCTGGATGTTTATCGGTCTGAGATGGAATCCTTTTACACCAACAAAGTATGGACTTTGGTTGCTATATCTGAAGGGTTAAATCCCCATCAGGAGCAAGTATATCTTGAGAAGATTACTTGGTGGACATGGAAAGGTTGAGACTTTCAAAGCTAGACTTGTTAAAGGTTTGCATCATTGACCAGGTATGGATTATGTTGAAACCTTTTCTAAGGATCTATGCTTAAGTCCATCCAGATCCTACTTGCCACGGCTACATACCATGACTACGATATCTGGAGGTTGGGTGCCATTATTGCTTTTCTAAATGATGTTTTAGAAGAGTGCGTCTATAAGTACACAGCCAGAGGGCCTCGTAGACAGTGGGAGCAGCGGAAACGTGTGCAAGATGTTTTATGTGATAAAGCAGGCATCGCGGAGTTGGAACGTCTGTTTTGATGTGTTAGTCAAAGAGTTTGACACCATCAAAATGGTAGATGAACCTTGTATATATACAAAAAGGTAGTAGGGAGTATGGTGGTGATCCTCGTAGAGTACGTGGATGACATACTCTTGATAGGGAAGGAGTTTCCTATGCTACGCTCGGTCAATCTCCGCTTATCACAATGATTCTCCGTATAGGATCAAAGTGATACCTCCTAAATCCTGGATTTTGGATCTATGAGATAGATCTAATTGGATGTTAGGAGACTCATTAGTTGTAGTGAGATGGTATCAGTTGATTCTGGGGAGAATCACTGGAAAGGTTCCAGGGTGATAAAGACGACTGAATGTCAGTCACAGGCATTGTCTTTACCCTTAGTAAAGGGACGATATGTTGGAAGAGTTCCAAGCTAGATACCGTGGCATACTAGACGATAAAGGCTGGATACATCGCTACTTAAGATGCTACCAAAGAGGAAGTTGGGGTGTCTATTGGTTCATGAGATGAACTAGGTTCCTACCATTGTGTGACAATGGAAGTGTGGCTTTAGCCCAGGAACCCCGGTCCCATCAGTGACCCAGACGTATTCTGAGGCGGCATCACCTGATCATGGAGATAGTTGATCTCCAGGGTGATCGAGTTAGGAGAGCAGACTCAGAGGATAACACGGCGGATCCACTCATGAACGCCTATTCCCAGAGAGAGACTTTTATGGGATGGTTGAGTATGAGATACTACAACCACTGCAACAGATGGCCCTAGTGCAAGTGGGAGATTGTTAGTTATATGTATGCCCTAGAGGCCATTACTGTACATAGGATGTATATTGTAGTGGATGCTGGGACATATATAGGGAGGACTTTCTTGCTCGACATGATAATATGCTATCTGGTTACTCTTTACCTTAACGTGTATACTGATTGTCTCTCTGTTACATGTTGGTAAAGCCCTTAGGATGTGTACTTGACTACCTGGACTATGATGCGGATCATACTAGTGGGGACATGGTAGTCCATAAGTACATCCTTCAAGATCCCTAGTCGTGGGTGTATCGAGACGGGGCATCGATATACCAGTGTAGACTAGCGTATACCTTCTTGACCTATAAAGATGGGCGATGGATGATCCCATATCCATTGGTGTTTGACATAGGAGATGATATACGGGTGCTCAGTGGAGACTGGGTACACTGGACGGACTCGCCGAGAACTCCCAGATGGTATTATACCTTACGTCAAATGGCAGTTCTCTGGTGACACTGGTACAGGTTAGTCTGTTGACCCGAGATCGTCATAGAGTCTTGTGTGGTTCCCACTTTGCTTTGATTTCCACCTTACCACGTCCAAGAGGGCGAGCAAAACGGTGGATTTTGGGTACAGTCCCGAATCACATGGAGGCAATGAGCGATAGGAAGGGATTCGTCTCTCCCGGTATAGGGAGTTGATGTTGCACTGTGTTCGATTGGCTATAACCGGAAATCCCTGGCCAGGGTTGCTGAGATTTACTGGTAAGTGTTACCAGTAGTTTCTCAAACTGTTATAGACCTCATATCGACACGACTTATCGAGCTACTGAGGTCTGACGTTTACCACCCCTAGGCAAGATATGTGACATATCTGACGAACAGACCGGACTGTACGGTAAGTGTTACTGGTTGGATTCACAGGAGTGTGAGCGGGCTTGCTCGTCGATCTTCTGATCGCTCAATACCCGGTTGGCCGTTACGTTTAGCAGACCGCTTGCGGCTTGTGGGTGATTGATATGATCATCATCTGCTGCCGGCGTATTTACGAGTCTTTAGAGTCCTACACAGAGGTTTCCTGGCTCAAGCGAAACGAAATAGGAGCGCATATGAGATATGTGCGGGACCGAGAATTATACTAGTATGTGATACTGTATTCCATTCTCGCGATGAATGTATCGATTGGTTGTATGCGATATAACCTTGTTATCGATTCAAGGATTGATTCGATAAGCCGATACATTGGATATTAGTCGGTTATATGAGATATGACCGGATCGTTAAATCAAGTGTTGATTTAATGATTTAATGCATAATTATATACTTGATATATTACTTTGCATTAACTAGTATTGGTTCATTTTAAATGGATTTTCTCACTTGATGTGCACATTGTATATGTGATATACTTTTGTATATTTGATTGTATCATATTTGATGATACATGAAAGTTTGGGTGTATGTTAAGATTAAACGATGGTTATGTAATGGTTAGGGTTTTGATTTTATTTACTTATCCATTTTTTTATTTATTTATTCATCTTTGAAAGATAAATAGAATGGTGGCTTATTTTGTTTCTTTCATGAAGCTTCATGAAGTGTTGAAAGCTTGACCATTTTGTTTGTTGACTTAACCTTAACCATTCAACCTAACCCTAGTTTATTCTCTACACCTAACTATGGTCGCTATATGATAAGTATTCATTTTATTTTCTTTTTGGAGATTAACTTATCATATTCTTTTCTTCTTCTTCTTCTTCATCAACAAGAAGAAAAGCTTGCAACCTTTAATGGCAACTTGAGAAAAAGAGTGAGAAATCCAATTCTAAAGTGAACCCACTTCTTATTTTTTCATCCTCTACTACTTTCCATGTAGTATAGGGTGTTTTCTTCACAAGTTTCATGACTTGGTGAAGTTGGAGCTTGATCTTGTGTTGCCTCGACGTAGATCATCTTCGGCATCGAAGTCGACGACCTAGCCCGTCCATTTCTCCGATGAAGCCGACGCTAGAGCCCGAGATCCGATGATCGCAGTGAGGGGACTTCATCACGGAGCTATGGAGGTGGAGGACCGGATCTACAAAGGTTGTATTTTCGGTTTACTCTTAGTTAAGTTGTTAACTAGTTGCTTGTTTCGCCTAAATTCTAGTCAACGATCCGTATTAGGGTTTCTCGGCACTTGTAAAATTTGAAATTGGCATGGTTGATGCCTTGTGAGACCTCATTAGTGTGTCTAGGAACCCTACAGAACCATCCGATCGACTCGTCAGAACCTCATAATCCCCCAAGAGATCAACATCTTAGGTACAGTTTAATAGTATTGAGTACATACCATAGCATCGGTGGTCCAGCCGTAGAAGGGCAAACCCAAGCCTCACTAATGGTGCAGCGGAACTGCCGCAAACCCTAAAGTTCAAAGGCTTTCACACGGTCGTTATATCGAGTTAAGGTTTCTCTCTTCTAGAGGGTCCATAGAATCGCTTGCATGTCTTTCCGAATACTTTAAACTTGGAAAATGGGCTCTTGACATTCGATCGTCTCAATCGACTCTCAACGAACCTGCATGAAGTTGCCTCTAGCTGGAATCAATCAATCTGATGACCTCGCATCGGGGTAAGCGAACGAACCACACGTCCTAGTCATTCATCCTCAGGTGACTAGCGACTCACCATCATATCTCTAAGTATATACTCATGCTGTAGTAGCTCCAATCATCTGGGTGATATCTCGTCATTTGCAGCAACAACTGGCTCATTCGTCCGTACGCTGAACAACGCCTCAATCATCATGAATAAGCGATATATCAACGGTCATCACATCCTGGCTGGCCTCTATCAGTAGCTCAATCCTCTGGTACCGATCGATACATCCGGGAAATCTCGTAAAAGCTATCTGCCAAACGCTCATGGCGCGAAAACATAACAAGACGACGCCTCTATATGCAGTCGTATGTCTCTGGAATCACGCCCTGGTCAGTCCTCGTCCACGACGAGCTCAAGCTGACGCAACTCGAGCCGTAGCTCACTTTGCTCGTGCAATCATGGCAGCAAAATCATAACCAGTATCGATAAGGATAGATCATAGGAATTAATATAATACTGTGCAAGGAAATGTACATCCTAAGGCTCCTTAAGCGGAGTGGCGTGTCGTAAGTATGCCGCGGAACATACGTACGGTATGACACTCTACTCAAGCTACCTACTCCATCAACCAAGGGTCATCCTATGCGACGAGAGTTCGGGTATAATACCCCCTCGACTAAGTCTAAGTTCCGTAAGGTCAAGCCTAAGTTCCGTATATATATAAACGCCCTAGGCTCCACATAGTCAAACTTAGACTCGAACCAAGGTGAACCTAGCGCTCTGATACCAACTTTTTCACGACCCGAAATAGCCCGTGACTGGCACTTGAATCATATGAAGTCTATAGGACCCCATCTAAGCCAAGTAAGCCAAAAAGCCCAGACATATAAAACCATTTTAAGAAGTAAATAAAGAAAACTAGTTCAAAGAAGTGAAGCAAAACATGTTTTGAAATCAAGGTTTTTAAATAATCTAAGCCGAATATGCCTTTTTAAAATGTGTTGTGTTTTCTGAAAATTTCGGCAGAGTTTCCTTTGTAAGTACTGGCCCTAAACGGGGTACAACAAGAATAATATATATTTACAATGATAAAAGGCACCCCCAAGCGGGAGCTAGCACTTCGTCAATCGACGGTCACAACCACGCAGGCAATATAATATACAATGCCAAAGGGCGAGGATCAAAACTCAAAAAAACTCAAAATCAACCTGAAAACCAATATACTACAACGCGCGACTCTAAGGTCGAAATAATACATAATTTGTTTCTAGGTCTGAAACAATATACAAGTTTTGGTTGATGGAATTTCTAGATAGAATAAATAATACAAGTACAATGGTGGTTCTGATGCAAAAGAACCCATCTACCAAAGCAAGTCACCCGTAATGGAAGCAATGTGCCAGAAAAGCCGCAACGAAACCTGTACGGCAAAGCCTGCAAGAAACTGTGGCACAACGGGGGTGAGTTGCCAACTCGGGAATAGAAAATATCTACAAGCAAATATCGAATGTATGACTCATCCTAGGTCAATACGATCAGATATATATATAAACCTCAATATGAATAAGTCTGAAGCATGCTAAAGTGGCAATATAACCTCTATACTTGAGTGTAGTGCCAAGTGCTCGTGCCAGTGTCTCAGGTAATAACATGTCATAAATATGAGTTATGATCAATGTAATCAAATCTGTATGTATGTGGATCCCGTCCACGCGTCACCCAATGACAATAACCAACATGCATGTAAATATCATAAAGCATATGCATGGAAATATGAGGATATAAACCATCTGTGTCCCTCGCGACACGTCAAAATCATGGAACCGGAGTGTCCAGCATCGACACTCGAAAACATGATGAAAACTGTGCCCAGCATCGGCACGTAAATCCTCATATATCGGGCTCCGTTAGTCCGGATCAGCCCACGGGCTCTGCCTGCGGAATCGGCCCTCGGCCCCGGCAGTATGCCTATATCCATCTATCGACACTGGTCAGTATCCTCCGGATAACCGCCAGGTCCAACCAATCACTGGTAGGTACTCGCCACCCTGCCAGGCTCATCGTCTACTCCACGAAAAACATTTCTTGCCCCGGGGAACCATACCGGGTCCACCATGTACCCGCAATCGGCCTCATCCGCCTCCTCGAATCGGGTTTCACATGTCGCTCTCAGCACCGAGAAAACACATGGTGGACGCACTGAAATATCATATCAAGGGTAACCGGGTTTTTAAAACATTTACATAATTTCTTTGAAATACCCACGGTTCCCAAATCCAGAAATATCATGGAAACAACATATCTCAATGCGTATAATCAGAAGCATGATGTATGGGACTTGTAAAGGAAATACAAGCATATCAGTATATCATGCAACATGGGATAGTAATATGCACATAATGAGGGGAACCACTCTTTTAAAATGAATCAGTTTTAAAGAGTATCTTGCGGTTCCCAAATCTCTAATCATGCCAGAATCATCAATGTATGTGCAAATACGTACGCATGCACGTATGGGTGTACAATAGGAATACACAGTATATAGGTACACAAGTATGCCATGCAAGGGTCATATCCTGAATGCAACAGTACTACAGTGTAGTGGCATGGAAATTATCGATGATGAAGTGTGTGAGCCGGCAAGCAGTGTACGTGGAACATACGCATCATCGATAATGGTGCTGCTGTCCTAACAGCATGGTTGTAATATAGTAATAAACACAAGCAATGCAATGCAAATAGTATGAATATGCGGAATCGAATAATCAACGCAACAGTGAAGAATCTACCTCAATAAATATATCAAGCAGCTTTGCCATTTGAAATAAGACGAATCGGGGTTTTTGGTAAAATAAGGGCTACGGTGTTTTAAGAAAAGATGCACCATTTGATAATATCCGTAGAATCCCTTTTTCCTATCTTTAAAATATCTCCGATTCGTTAGTTTTGAAAACGGTATGACTCGGGTATAGTCTAATGTCTACTAAGTAATCTATATCCAACTATCAAGTCAATCGGGAGGGGTATGGAAACCACCTACATCTGAGTCGATATATGTATATAAATATAATAGTCGGTGATCCCGCCTCAATAGTATCACATACGATACAATATACATCATATAATATCTTCGAGTCATGAGTGCGGATCTATCATCAATATAAAGCTCGCACGGTAAATCGTCGTACGGCTTCCCAATAGCTGGGTACGGGTCAATATCACATTTATCTCATCAATTATCTGGTATCCTTATCATCATTTCTTATAATCTGGGGTACTGATCTAAGTCTAGTACAATCGATACCATCTAAAAAAATATAAGCGCGTGTGTAAACACACGTCCAAAGGTCCGCTAAAATCTCGTATCGTATCCCAAATACGGATCACATCATATCACCAATGTCCCGGCACTATGCCCAATATCATCGACTCGTCTCCACATATCATCTACTATCCTCATCATCACGGTACAAGTATAGCAATAAGCATGTGTGTGCGTGTGGGTGTAAACCTATGCTAGGGTTTGCGACTAGGAGCTACACTAGTTTACTTCCTACCCTAAAGATCCATAGTACACCTAACACATCTATGATCTCCATGTCACGCAATCAGCTATCATATATATAGTATATATATAAATACTATACTAACATCGAACTGCGGGGGTGCTATACGCCATCCACCCGACTTCCCCCGTAGATTTAATCTACTCACCTTGCATCTTGCGTGTCGGTGTCGATATTGTCACCATCATCTTCATCGCCTCGGATCACCGTGGGGGTACCTACATATCATACGTATCGCATCACATTAAAACCAAATCGAAACTAAAACGACACGCGAAATCCAACACGATACGCTAAAAGGCCTATAGGTTAGAACCTATGGGTACGCCTTTCAAAACCATTTACAATCCTCGATATCGTCGTATAAACGCCAAGTATTCGAGGTAAAACACAGATATATAAACCCAGAATTCAAAATACGGAAACGGAAACATGAATCCAAAACAGCAACAAGAGAAAAGAGTACCAGATTTCACCCTAGGTCAAATTGGACAATTTTGCACATGCCAGGGGTCTAATCTACTGATAAGGGGGCCACAGAACCAAAACGAGGCAAAATGCCCCAGGTCTGGCCGCAATTTGCGGCCAGAGGGAATAAATTTGCGGCCTGAAAGAGGGGTTAGGGGTTAGGGCTTTGGGTGATGGTTCCTAGGTGCCTGCACATCTCACTGTCAATCCAAAATAATTTTCAGAGTCTCGGGGTGATAGCAGATTCCAATTTACCCTTCACAGATTCACAGTTTTTCCGATATCGATTTCTAAATCCGTATTCCGGGTTTCAACTCTCTCGTTTAGCTCTTAATTCTAGCACAAGGGTGTTCATGTAGTCTCTACTGAGCTCAATTACTCACCACAACTCACATTTCCTTCAAACCCTAACTAGGTTTTTCCCAAGTCCAAGAGACCACCCGATATCGATTCAATCATAACATAGGGTTAAAAGTAATGCAAATACTAAGCTAGGGGTTCAGTAATTACCTCTTTTGGAAACTCAAGAAATTTCTTGAGTTGCCCCAAGTGGCCAAAATCCTTGCTTTCTTGATCCAATGTGCTTGTCTCGAGCTTGTGCATCTTTTTAGTGAAATGGGAATGGGGTTTTGAGATGATATTCATGGTGATTTGAGGGTTTGAAGAGAGGAGGAAGTGAGGAGCAGCAGCAGCAACATGAGGTAGAGGGAGAGAAATGAGTGAAGAAATGAGAAGAAATGGCTAAGTCAAACGCCCTCACCTACCCTCTCTCTCACCATACCTATTTTTTTATTCTCTTTAAATCTTTCTCACTCAAATAGTAAACCCAAAGTGATATGGTAGAAATGCATAAGTGTAGAGCACAAAAATGATATGTGCATGTTTTGCAGAAAAATGTCAAAAATTCGATTAGCGATTTTTAATCGCGATTAGCACTAAATTAGTGTCAACTAATCATAAAAACTTAAAAGTGGCATAATTCCATAAAATACCCTATTCTAGAATTTTCCATAATTTTTCCAAAAAATTTCCCATTTATCTGTATTTAATTATACCGAAATATTAAAATATTCCTTAAAATAATATTAAATTAAAAAAATTCCCAAAAATAATATTTTATTTTTTTGAAATGTTACAGATCTAGAGTAGATCGATTCAGAAATGACGTTGTTCGTTGGATGATCCGATAGGAGATCAGTAGGATGAACCGATAGGAGATCAGTAAGATGACCAGTTACGGATAGAAGACCTCACCCAGATGCGTTGTGAGTTGACCGAGAACGAACGAATATAGAGTGTTCCTTCGATAATTGGGGCGAGTTCCTGAGGACGTGATCGGCTAAATATCTTCTACTGAGTGATGAAGATACCGAGTTCGTAACTTCGAGTCCGTGTAAGAGACTCTGGATTGACTGTAGCCGAGAACATTGCAGTATGCAGAAAGCGAGGCGCGACGTCAAGGTGGACGAAAATAATGACGAGTGGAACAAGATGTTCGTGCGAGATGTTAACGAGCTGTTTTTACCCCCGTTGAGATTATAGATTGGATATGTATACAGAGGCGTTGGGATACGGCCAGTTCCCGAGGAAATGTTGTTCTGAGAACACAAATGTCCAGAAAGCGGGAAAAGATTATGCACGAGTACCAGCCTCCATATAGTTCAGCATAGGCGAGATCGGAAGAGACCTTGAGCAGGTGCCTTCCAGGACACTGCTGCAATAAGATTTGCACCGAGGATTAGATGTGTCACGTGTATTCAGAGGACCAGAAGCCGACGCCAGTGACGTGCTGCTTGACAAGTGGTCATGCTAATTGGCCGAGAAATGACCAGAGGAGTGCCAGAGAGGAATCGTTTCCGTTAGCATACCTGACCCGGCCGATGAGCCGATTGTAACGCTTTGAAATTCGTTTAGGATAATTTCGCGTTAATTAGTAATGATACGCGTTTTTCATAAAAACCCGTAAAACTTATTTCTTTTGTAAACTAGTGTAAATTGTGATGATAGGTGTTTTTATATATATAGGGTTTATTGATTATAATTTAGCTTGTGTTCACTTTATTTGGGAATTTTCCATAATTACTTTCTTAAGGAATGTTTAGTACAATACATGCACACTTATCTTTTTTTTTGAACCATAGGTTAGTGCAACCATTTTATTTCTTCTTGCATGGTTTTATATCTCCAATTAACCAAGTCAACCCTTTCTTTTTAAAAAAATAAAATGAGGAAATGGGGGTATGGTTTAGGGTAGGTGAGATTGGGCTTGACCTTGACCATCTCTCTCTCATTTCTCTCTCCCTCTCATTTCTGAAAATTTTTAGCAGAGAAGCAGCAGCAATAGCAACATGGTCATCATCTTTTTCTTCTTCTTTTACTTCTCTTTTGATCTATACACAAAAACCCTTTTTACTTCACAAAAACTTTGGGAAAATGGCTCTTTTGAGAAGGTTGATGGCAAGTCAGTGCATATGAAGGCAAGAACTGAAATTTTGGGTTTCCCTAAGGTCTTTGGAAGGTATTAAACTCACACTTAACACCCTAGATCGTAACTTGTAGTTTTGATAGCTAAAAACCGTATTTTAGTGCTTTTTGTGTGATATTGAAAGGGAAATGGTGAAGTTTATGTTAAATTGGTATTTTTATGGTTTGTTTAGCTTAGTTATGTGTTATATGTGTTGTTTTAACCTAGGGATTGTTTCAGGTTTCACAAAAATACCTTAATGTATCGATTTAGTGTTAAAATGGCTTTTTTAACTAGGTTTTTGGTTCTGTGTAATCTGCTTGTACCCCGTTGGCTTCAGAATAAAATTGTATTTACTGGAGCATATACAATAGGTATAGAGAACACACACGAAGCCCGGGAGCCCAACTCCTTAGTCGGGCCGCCGGAAAATTGGTTCTGGCCTCAAATTGCGGCCAGATGGGGGACCTGGGGGTTAGGGTTTTTGTGGTAGGTGTCTGCTGCTATGTGAAGACTTATGGTATGTGCAATTTTGTTTAATTCTTTCTGTAGAAAAATCTTGAGCTAATTACCCTTTTTCGTATATTTTTAACCTTCGCGACACGTATGATACGTGTGTGGGTTTGGGGTTTTCTGCGTATCGTGACGTGTCTGGGTAGCTTTAGGCGTGGAATCACACGTTTTAGCGTATCGGACACACATGCGTTTGGTTCGTGACGCGGGTTTCTCGTTTGGCTTTATTGTCGCGTTTTTGTAGATTTTAGCTTATGTGTATTTTCTTATGAAATTCTAGGTTCGCAGGCGAGTACGACGGACGCCGCGAAGAAGGGGAAACAAGTCGTCGGATACACCTAGCACGAGACTACGGTGAGTATATTTAACATCTACGGGGAAATCGCCCGTATGGCGTTATGCGTTAGGACTGATAGGACATTGTAGTAGCATATTTCATTTGCATACATTTGACTGTTCATGGATACTATTTGTTGTATACCGCATTCCCTGCTATATCTATATGAACATAAAACTGATAACACACCGCACTGTTACTAACGGTTCATGTTGCACGAGCACTAATGTGCATGTTACACACACACCGTTAGTAATTGCCATGATACTCACATTATAGAATTGCCTTGAACAAGATACTGTAGCTCACCTCCTATATGTTTCGATATGATTATGATACTTGTGCACTGTAACGTTTTCAAAATAATAAAATATGATTTTTGGGAATTTTTATAATTTAATATTATTTTAATGAATATTTTAATCTTCTGGTATAATTAAATACAAATAAATGGGGAAAAATTATGGAAAATTCTAAAATAGTGTATTTTATGGAATTATGCCATTTTAATGTTTTTAAGACTAGTTATATGCTAAGTTAGTGTTAATCGGGATTAAAAATCGTTAATTGGATTTTTAGCATTTTTGTGCAAAAATGTGTACATATCATTTTCCACACTTGTTACACTTGTGTTACATTTCTATTGCCATGGTTATTTTGGGTTCACTATTGGAGTTAGAAGGAAAAGAAAAGAAAGGAAAAGTAATGATGATGATGAGAGAGAGAGACTAGGTCAACCCCCACTTTTTGAACCATACTCCCATCATTTTCCCCTTCTCATTCTCTCTCCTCTCCCTCTCTTGAGCTGCTGCCCTCTCTCTCCCTCTCTCACCCTCTTCACAAAAACCCTAGATCCACAATGAAATCCAACCCAAAACCCCATTCCAACTTCACAAAACTTACTCCCAAGCTCACTAGGTACACATTGAACCTAGCAAGATTGGATTTGGAGGACTTTGAGCAACTCAAGAATTTTCTTGAGTTGCCAAAGGAGGTAATTTTTGCACCTATTAGAGTAGTATCTCATTTCTTGTGCATCAATTCTAGTTTCATAGCGATATTGTGTCGTTTTGTGGACTTTGGAGAATTCAAGTTAGGGTTTAGGGTTAGACTTGAAATCAAAGTGGAATTGAGTCTTGTTGTGACCTTAGAACCCCTTGTGTGATGCTAATTTGAACCCAAACCTGAGCTAGAACACAGAATACGGAATTACAGAATCGATATCGGGAAAAACTGTAAATCTGGGAGTGTTTTGTGGAATCTGCTATCACACCGAGACCCCAAAAATATAACTGAGTTGACAGTGAGATGTGCAGGCACCATAGAACCACCACACCAAACCCTAGCCCCTAACTCCAATTCCACGCCGCCAATTTATCCCTTCTGGCCGCAAATTGCGGCCAGAGCAGGGGGAACTGTCTCGAATTTTGTGCATGGCCCTATTTCCTCTAGTCTTGACCCTGGGTATGTCTAGTTTTGACTGATTCCATCTAGGGTGAAATCTGGGCTGATTTGCTTGAGTTGGTGTATGATTTACGACTTGTTTTAGTATGGATTTTGGTGTTTGGTGATTCATTCCTGTCGGGTGGCGTTTGGACGTCAACGACAAGTGGATATTGATCGTGTTTACATGCGAGTCGATAGGTTTTTACCTATGCGGGTAGCGTGTGCTATTTTGGTTTCCGATGTGATTTTCATGTGCTTTAGCATTGTGATATACTTGTAGGTACCCTATGAGATATTGAGGCAAAGAAGATGAAGATGGCGACATCGGCACCGATACATGAGAAGCAAGGTGAGTAGATTTATATCTACGGGGAGAAGTCGGGTGGATGGCGTATAGCACCCCCGCAGTCCGTGGTGATGTATACGAATACGTATACACGCATATATTTATTATGTGTTGTTTAGGATTATTGATGGTAGTAATGGATTATTGGTGATAAGGATGTATTGGTTTAGTATAGTGCGGAACCCTAGAGTAGTGGTTGCACCCGCACATACATATACACACATACTTGCATACATTCTTTCATTTATCTGTGCGCATATGATGGTGTGTATATCTACACATGGGTATGGGACTATGTGTTCATATACGGGTTTTGAGGATGATACGTGGGATTGAGATGAGTCGATGAGATTCGATTGAGGCCGTGAGATTTGGAGACATGACAGAGTTCGTATTGGAGATGTGATATGATGGTAGTGATACCTGTCATGTGATGAGATAGTGTGATATCGACTCAGATTTTGGTGGTTTCCATACCCCTCTCTATTGACTTGATTGTGGGTTCGTAGTTCGCATAGTAGGCGTTAGACTAGACTCGAGTCATACCTATTTCAAAACTAACGAAACAGGGATATTTTAAAGATAGGCAAAAGGGTTTATACGGATATTTTCAAAAGGCGCATCTTTTCTTAAAACACCGTAGCCCTTATTTTACCAAAATCCCTGATTCGTCTTATTTCAAAAGGCAAGGTTGCATGATATATCTAGTGAGGCAGGTTCTCTACTGTTGCGTTGATTATTCGATTCCGCATATTCATGCTATTTGCATTGCATCGCTTGTATTGTTGATATATTTCAGTCATGCTGCTAGGACACCAGCACCATTATCGATGATGCGTATGTTCCACGTACACTGTTGCCGGCTCACACACTTCATCATCGATAATTGCCATGTCACTACACTGTAGTACTGTTGCATTCAGGATATGATTCTTGCATGACCGATTGATGTGCTTACATTTCTTTTCCATGTGACACACTTCATGCTTGCTGATTATACGCATTGAGATATGTTGATTCCATGATATTTCTGGTTTTTAGGAACCGTGGGTTTTTAAAAAGAGAATATGTAACTGTTTTAAAACCCGGTTACCCTTGATATGATATTTCAGTGCGTCCACCATGTGTTTTCTCGGTGCTGAGAGCGACATGTGAAACCCGATTCGAGGAGGCGGATGAGGCCGATTGCGGGTACATGGTGGACCCGGTATGGCTCCCCGGGATAAGAAATGTTTTTCGTGGAGCAGACGATGAGCCTGGCAGGGTGGCGAGTACCTACCGGTGATTGGTTGGACCTGGCGGTTATCCGGAGGATACTGACCAGAGTCGATAGATGGATATGGGCGTACTGCCGGGGCCGAGGGCCGATACCGCAGACAGAGCCTGTGGGCCGATCCGGACTGACGGAGCCCGATATATGAGGATTTACGTGCCGATGCTGGGCACAGTTTTCATGATGTTTTCGAGTGCCGATGTTGGGCACTCCGGTTCCATGATTTTGACGTGTCGTGAGGGACACAGGTGGTTTATATCCACATATTTCCATGCATATGCTGATGATATTTACATGCATGATGGTTATTGTCATTGGGTGACGAGTGGACGTGATCCACGTACATGCAGATTGATTTCATTGATTGTACCTCACATTTATGTTATGCTATTACCTGAGGCACTGGCACGAGTACTTGACACTACACTCATGTATAGAGATTACATTGCCAGTTTAGCATGTTTCAGACTTATTCATATTGAGGTTATATTTATATCTGATCGTATTGACCTAGGATGGGTCATGCATTCGATCTCTGCTTGTTGATATTTTCTATTCACGAGTTGGCAACTCACCCCCGTTGTGCCATAGTCCTTGCAGGTTTTTGCCGTACAGATTCCATAGCGGCATTTCTGGCACACTGCTTCCATATGGGTGGCTTGCGTTGGTAGGTGGGTTCTTTGTATCAGAACCGCCATTGTTCATGTATTATTTATTGTATCTAGTCATTCCATCAACCAAAACTTATATATTGTTTCAGACTTAGAAAACAGTGTTGTATTATTTCGACCTTAGAGTCGCGCTTGTAGTATTACGGTTTTCTGGCTGTTTTGAGTTTCTTTTTGGGTTTTGATCCTCGCCCTTTGGCGTTGTATATTATTATTGCTTGCGTGGTTGTGACCATCGATTGACGAAGAGCTAGCTTCCGCTTGGGGATGCCTTTTATCATTTCATATATATTATTCTTGTTGTACCCCGTTTGGGGCCAGTTTTTACAAAGGAAACTTTGCCGAAATTTTCAGGAAAGGTTACACATTTTAAAAATGCATATTCGGCTTAGTTATTTAAAAACTTAATTTTCGAAACGTGATTTCCTTACTTCTTAAAACCAGTTTTCCTTATTTACTCTTTAAATGGTTTTAGATTTCTGGGCTTTTGGCTTACTTGGATCAGATGGGGTCCTATAGACTTCATATGGTTCAAGGGCCAGTCACGTGCTCTTTCGGGGCGTGACAAAGTTGGTATCAGAGCGCTAGGTTGACCTTGGTTCGAGTCTGAGTTTGATTATGTGGAGCCTAGGGCGTTATTTATATACGGAACTCAGGCTTGACCTTACGGAACTTAGACTTAGTCGAGGGGGTATTATACCCGAACTTTCGTCGCGTAGGATGACCCTTGGTTGATGGAATAGGTGACTAAATTAGAGTGACGTATCGTGGGTATGTTCCGCGGCATACTTACGACACGCCACTCCGCTTAAGAAACCTTAGGTTGTACATTTCCTTGCACCGTATTGTATTCCTTCCTATGATCTACCTTCATCGATACTGGTTATGGTTTTGCTGCCGTGATTGCACGGGCAGAGTGAGCTACGGCTCGAGTTGCGTCAGCATGAGCTCATCGGGGACGAGGACTGACCAGGGCGTGATTCCAGAGGTGTACGATTGCAAATTGAGGCGTCGTCTTATTGTGTTTTCGCGCCATGAGCGTTGGATTGATCGTGTTGCGCCACGGCAGCGCCCCGGCCGTCTTACCGAGGCCAAAATGCGGAATCAAAATTTTTCCTTACTTGGAAACCGGCGCTATCGCGGACAATGAAAACCTGGATCGTTAACCATTAACCTATACTAGCTAACAAGAGATGGGAAGAGAAGTATACCGAGTGATCCGAGTCCTCCGGTCTTCTCGTCATCGTCCCGATCTCCCGCGGAAAGTCTTGACTCCATATCGTCGCCTCCTCGCCTGAAGGGCACCACATTGTCTGCATATTTTACGGGCACCCACCTCAATACCGAGGCAACTCGGGTGCGAAGTTGGCTGGCCGACGCGCCCAAGATTTGCTGTAGAAGTAGTGTAGAAGCTCTTTGCCTTATGGGGTTTGTGAAGTTGCCTTGATGGAGGAATCAACAAGATATAAACTTAGGTATTTTTGTGGCAATGGAAAAATGATATGAATGAATAATTTTTCCCACACCCTCACAAAATGAGAACTCTCTCATTTTCCTCTCCTCTCTCCAAATGTGGCCGGCCAAGCTAGCTAGGAAATGGTGGAGGGAAAAAACAACAAGTATAAGGGAGGTGAGTGTAGGAAAAAAGTGGAGGTGACCATAGCCTAAAAGAAATGATAACAATGTAAATTTCATTTCAAATCTCATCTAATCACAAAAGCAAAACCATCATGAAAAAGCAAAGATGCTTAATCAATCATAATGCCACAAGTACAAAGAACCCCTCCACAAATGGTTATTTGCAAACTTGCAAATAACCCCCTCCATCGGAAAAGTCCGGCCGGGAAAGAACAAAGGAAAACCGGCCGGAACGGAATGCAAACTGGCAACTCTAGAAAACTGGTCCCGTAATAAATTACAGGAAAACCCCGATATTGTGCATACACACCCGCATCTGTATTCCGTCCGGATACAAATGCAATGAGACAAAATATACACTGTACTAAACTAGGACCGGCTTAAGCCAAAGCCGGCTAGTAAAATCCGTCCGATCCTGATCCGTGCAATACCGCACGTATCTGATCGAACCCTGCCATATATCCATACGGCCACTCGTACAAACCGTCCGATCCTGATCCGTGCAATACCGCACGTATCTGATCGGACCCTGCCATATCTCCATACGGCCTCTACAGCGTTTCGCCCGAAAGCTTAAGTAACTGAAAGTGTGGTGGACTCTAAAGACTCGTCAATACTATGGCTGTGGATTTAACCACTAGCACGTCAAAGGTATTAGCCAATACGTGACGGGCCACCAGCTATTGACCAAAAGGGACGTCGATGAGCGAACTCATCCTGACACCCTACTGAGCCTGTCAGTGACAATATCCGTACAGTCCGGTCCGTTCGTCTATGAGCATCGCATGTCGGGCCTAGGGGGTTGGTAAAAGTCAGACCCCCAAAAACGGTACAAGTCGTGTCGGAGTGTAGCCCAGAACACCCTGAGATACTCCTGGAATACCTACCAGTAAATCTCCTGCCTCGGCCGAGGGCTTTGTGTAATGGCTCTCCTAGACACAGCGCGACCTCACCCCCAATACCGGGAGAGACGAACCCCTGCAGATCCGCTCACTGCCTCCATGTGGCTTTGGAATGTACCCAACTAAAACCTGTTTGCACGACTCCTTTGAGCCGTGGTAGGGTAGTAATCAAAGTACAGTGGGAACTCACACGAGACAAATGACGATCCCCAGGTCGATGAACTAACCTGTACACATGTCACCAGGGAACTGCTATCTGACATCAGGTATAAGACCAACTAGCATGTTCCCGGCGAGTCCTTTCCGGTGTACTCATAACCCAATGAGCACCTGTATACATCTTAGGTGAACCAACTTACACCAGTGGCTTGTGAGACCGGCCACCGCTCCTCGTCGGGGTCTCGACTGTATACACTAGTCTACTCTGGAGAATCGATGCCCTGTCTCGAAACTCCTACGAATAGGGACCTTTTAAGGATGTGCTTATAGATCACCAGCTCTCACGTATATGATCGCCATCATACTACCGGCAGTCAAGCAAGAATCCTAGGGGCTCTATCAGCGTGTAATAGCGACATGTCAGGTCACCTAAAGCTGTACACGATGATAAAGGTAAACCAGATAGCATACTATCATCTCGAGTAAGACTGTCCTACCGGGATAGGTCCTCCCTCAATCATTGCAATCACGTGCCTGTGATCCAATAATTGACTCTGAGGGCACTATCTCCAACAATCTCCCACTTGCACTCAAGGCTAATTATTGCGATGCCGCATACTCACAGCCCGTGTGATACCGAACACCCAACTCCTCTACTAGTCAGTCTCACAAAGCTCGTTTGCGAAACTATTGCGTTCGAGGAATAGCCTCAGTGAGTGGATCCGCTGTGATGTTTCTTTCTATGTCTCTTTATATCTCAAGTTCGCGGAGAAAGCCATATCCCGAAATGAGCAATACCTGTCTTAGAATGTCTGGATGTCTGATGGGACCTAGCTCATAAATGAACTCCAAATCCAAACTTCTTAGACTGTATCGTCAACTGAACTTAATCAGTATCCTGCGCCATGCCACCCTCGGTATTGCCTTGGACCATCTGTCCAAAATACTGCCCCTCGTCAGAAGGAAAACTATAACTCTGACAACTTCCTTGTCGTCCATGTCACCTTGGAAGCCTGGAATGATAACAGTCTCCCAAATGAGGCTGTCGTTATCATATCCCTAGAACATTCACTTATGTTCTAAAACTGCTTCCGACTGTTTCTCCAGGATTGGATCAATGTCAACTTATTGCATCTACTGCAAGAACAACATCTGGTGTGGTATTTGACATCTCATGATTGACTCAATTGCCTAAGCAAGTGATCTGCCAGCCATGCACATCCCTCTCTACTTTAGTCTATAAGACACCTTTAGAGAGGGTGACTCCATCACCTGCAGGTACAGTACCGTGCCAGGAGTCGTCCATTCTAAATACTCTTAGAATGCTGTCAAAGTACCCTGATTGGGAAACCACCCAAATCTAGATCTAGAACCATAGATCCAGTAACCAGAATGTCTGATATAATATCCAAGTCCTGTGTGGAGAAACTACTGTGTGACAACCAAAGTATAACCGATCGTAGTATAGGAATATCACTTCCTACTCTGTGTATGTCATCCAAATACCATGACATCACACCCTACTACCTTCTCAACAGATCCATCCCCTATTCTGATGAAGTCAAACCTATGACTGTCACATCAGAAATAGATGATCTATCTCCGCTATATCTGCTTTAGTCTATAAATAGACATAAGCCACCAGTCCACCAATGCTTCCGCTGCTCCCACTGACTACGACAACCCTCTGGCAGAGTCATATACACGTACACTTCTGAAGCTAGTTCAGAACTACGCTATACTCATCCTCCTGCCGGGTCTCGCGGCCTGGAACAACAGCAATGGCAAGTGTGGGTAAACAAGAACTTCCCTGTCACCGTCCTTGAGACTACCGGAGTACCTCTCGGGTGCCTGAAGTTACCCACCTTATCTGCGGAGTGGCTAATGGAATGTCAAATCAGATTGAATCTTTAGGTTCCTTATCAAATCTTCAGTAATCGTTTGCGGTTCTGGAATCACTTCCAGTTCTACCATACTCCCACTACTGTTTTTGAAAAAATCCATTTTTAATAAAACTGTGGCGAGTCTAGAACAATATTTCTATTGATCTGCCAGATGGTAGAAAGTCAACCCTCGTCATAGCCTGGGTCAACCCACAAACAGCCATTACAGAAACGTGCCTTGAGTTGTCCAGTGTCTGGTTTTAAGCATAAGCCGGACAACTCCCCGTACCTTAACAATGTCAAGATATGAACTGTTCTATATTCAATATAGAAACAGAGGCACTGATTTAATTGAACCAGATTCAAATCATGCAGCTGTCTCCAGTGCATGTCAAGTAAATGGAGAGAGGCCGATCAGCGTTACTCAACTTAGGAATGCTTCCAATTATGAGTAACCTGAAAGAGAAGCAAGTTCTCTTAATCATTACTATCAACTGAATACCATATACAAGTATCTACATCTTCGATCACCTTGAAGAATCCCGATACTTGCAATACTTGGTTCTCTACTTTATTCAAATACCTATAACTTCTCAAAATTCGGACCCTGTGTTTCCACGAAACAGCCGTCTAAAAACTAGAGAAGTCATAAGTAAACCGAATATAGTACGAGGACCAACCCCTCTGTCCTAATAGACACTGGACAACATACAATACTCTGTATAAGTCCGCTGAGTCTAACAACTCTTTCACTGTGCGTCGTAGGTTGAAAACTGTACTTATGGTTAAGAAGAATTACACCGCTGTTTAATGCTCCTTACCTAACCATCCACTGATATAGGTAAATGTCATCGACATAATATCAAAAGGTATATCTCACTCTATGAAAATAGACGTACAGATATATCAATTTGAAATTGGTGCACAACAGCGGATATTCAAAACCAAATATTTGCCGACCGGCAAACAGCCCAGATGATCTCCTCAAATATCACCGATTACAACGAATCCCGATATAATGAGGATGATCATCCTATTCCCAATAACTTACTCCCACTCATCATCTGTAAAACCATACAGATGTGAGAATCAAACCTGGTAAATACATACCCTGGAGCAAGTGTCTAATCATGAAATCAGTTTTCTTTTAACAGTACACAGTTGAAACTGAAACATTGAAATGTTTCGGTGGGGTATCCTGGTATTCCTAGTAATGCCTCTACCATTATCCAGATTCACAACTATAACCGTATAATTCTTTGCCACCTCTCCAAATCCCTCTATATGTCTTTAGTCATTACCTTCTGCACACCCTTAGGCCAAATGGTTTTCTTCCTTCCCTACCGTTCGGCACCAGCCTATGGTTTGGAAGAAGACTATCCAATAAGCATAAAAGGTGTACTGTCCTAATCCTAGGAGCACTCGCAAAGCGAGAGAAGGTGAAGATAAAAGACAACCGAATAAACCTCATTCCTATTTCTCCTGAACCAGAATCCATCCCCGAACTGGAACAAGTTCCTTTCGAGTTCGTATATAACCATACGATGGAGTATCCAAATAAACTGTGGATCTTCGTAGTGATACGGAGTGTCCTGGAGAAATACAAAGGTTATTTAGGATTGGCGAAGAAATACTTGGTTCGGTCGTGAATAGCAGTCGCAATTTACTTTGCCCTCTTACTAATCCCTTGCTTTGTCTTAATCTTAATACCTTCTGCACACCGTTTAGGCTAATTGGTTTTCTTCATTCCCTACCGGTCGGCACAAGCCTAAGGTTTGGAAGAAGACTATCCAATTTGCGTAATAGGTGTGCTATCTCCTAAACCAAGGAGTACTCGCAATGAGAGAAGGTGAAAAGAAAAGACAGCTGAATAATCCTATTCGTTTTCTCCAGAACCAGAAACCATCCTCGAAGTCCTTCGAGTTCGTATATAACCATACGATGGTTTTGTCCAATGGAAGTGGACGTTCGTAGTAATACGGGGTGTCTTGGAGAAAAGGGTAAAAGTAGGAGTGGCAATGAGGTTTGCAACTCTGACAATCCAAAAGCCTGTGTTAAGAAGGTTCGGTCAACTTGGTCACTGAGTCATAGTCCAGGGTCGGGTCAATGGTCGCTGCCAAAGAGAGAGAGAAAAGAAACACTCAGCGTGCACTCTATCCTAGACCAGAATGGTTATCACTTTGTCTAATCTGGAAACCTCCCACTGTAACGTCAAATTCTCCTCCAAACCTGAAAGAAGAATTAGTCGGGATCACCCGAGGAGTAAACCAACTCATTAGTGGGAATCGGGATCCAACTATCATCGCATGATAACTTGACGGAATCCACTCAAGTCACCACACTCCAGAAGGTATGCGCATGCCTGGCAAGTTTCAGTTCTTTTGAAACTCCCGATGTGATTTTTACCCCTAGGACCCAAGTGACCTTGACAATGCCAACATATCAAAGAGTCCCAGTCAAGTTCAACCCGTCATTATCTTGATTGCGTTAAACCCACCCGTACGAGTCCTTGACAATGCCAACATAACCGTACGACTGTCCTAACCAATCCACTTATCCAAGCGACAGAAAAATATTACACAGCTACCGATCACTACGCCTCGGCAATGCACGACATACGTAGCACGAATACTAAGCAATACTAATCTGAAATGACGGAGGGCTACGGATGGTTTTTGGCGAAAAACCTTTTACCGTAATGAACTTGATATCGTTGAAGGAACCGGATAACTTTTTATAAAAATATAGTGACGAAAACCTTTGCTAAAGAGGTCACTCCCGGTGAAGGGATCTCGGCTCTTTCCCCGTAGAATGAGGTGCAGGATATTCCAACTGAATACCACGATGCAAAGCAAAAGTAATCGGCTATAGTGAAGTTAATGCCCTGACGCAAACTTCTGTCCAAGGGGTCACTCCCGGTGAAGGGATCTCGGCGCTTGCCTCGTCGACTGAGGAGCAGGATATTCCAAATGAATACCACGATGCAAAACAAAAGTGAACGTCCTTGCAATAACAGCTTTTTGAAAAGTGTTCCAACAACATCAGAATAGGTTTGTTTATCTTGCATTGATCCGAATCAACGCAGTCCCATCAATTGATCACACCACAAAGAACGAAAATATACTGATGTACGTATATGCCATCCGCATTCGCCACTGGGTCCCGTCATCACCCGTTAGGTTACTTAACTAACGACAGAGCGGGGACTGGACTAGCGCGGATGCAAAACATATACAACATCTACTAATATATATACCAATATATTATATCCGCTCAAGGCGTGATAAGAATGCAACACCACAGAAATGTACAGCATCATAGAACAATACAGATATCTGGGATCCCCGGGTTTCACAGAGCCGCTGCTGAAACCCGACGTTCCCCTGGTCGTGTGGATAGCATGTGCAATGAAATCCTAGACCCCTACGGGCGCGGCAAGTCACCCGCCAAAACCTAAAGCGAGGCAGCCCCCTTCAGCACCGTGAATGGACCACCCAGCACTTCATGGAATCCGGTAACTTGGGCACCCCTCCTGGGTCAACCTGTACCCCCTACGAGTGCGGCGAATAGCCCGCCAATCCTAGAGTGAAGCCCCCTCCGTCTCAATGCCATGAGATGCGGGCCCGTTTCCCTCTAGAACCCGGCTATCCGTGCACCCTTCCGCGGGGTAATCCTAGTATAGAAAGTAAAATATACATACAACGGGTACATCGACCGCAACCAGGTCGTGCCCCAAAAGAATAATACAAACAGGCAGTGACGGCAGTCCACATGTCGGACGCTCGCCCCGCAATATCAAATGTACATAATACAACAAAACTGTACTAACATTGCATCCAGGCTATCCCCCACGACCGATCCGCAACAACACAGCATAAACATAGAACATCAACGTGAAAGTCACGTTCGCAAATCCGTCTAACCGGGCTATAGCAGTTAGACGGGATTTACCGATCAAGTGACATTCACGGTCGCAGATATAATATAAATACTTTGAAATAATGTGTTTAAAATATCCGATCGATCAAACAATTAACAAGTGGGCCCCCAAGCAATACTGTAGCAGTCACAGAAAATCTGGGCCCAAATTTAATATCCCAAAACCCCTAAAATTAGCCCACAAGCCCACTGGAAAAATTGGACACAGTGAAGATACAAATGTGCGGCGGAACCGCGGCCCAAGGGGGGGTTTGGCCGCGGTTCCGCGCTACAGTTGTCGACTGAATGTGTCGAATTTTTACAGATATCTTAGAATTTCCAGAACATTAGTTTTTTACAACCTGAAAAATTTTTAGAGCTCGAAAAAAATCGACAGAAAACTGATGCACACGAAATGTGGTTTTTGGGATTTTGTTCGATCGGAAATGTAAAACACACTAGAACAAGCTAGGCAAGGCTAATGGCGTGGATCTGATACCATGTTGCGCCACGGCAGCGCCCCGGCCGTCTTACCGAGGCCAAAATGCGGAATCAAAAATTTTCCTTACTTGGAAACCGGCGCTACCGCGGACAATGAAAATCCGGATCGTTAACCATTAACCTATACTAGCTAACAAGAGATGGGAAGAGAAGTATACCGAGTGATCCGAGTCCTCCGGTCTTCTCTTCATCGTCCCGATCTCCCGCGGAAAGTCTTGACTCCATATCGTCGCCTCCTCGCCGGAAGGGCACCACATTGTCTGCATCTTTTACGGGCTCCCACCTCAATACCGAGGCAACTCGGGCGCGAAGTTGGCTGGCCGACGCGCCCAAGATTTGCTGCAGAAGTAGTGTAGAAGCTCTTTGCCTCATGGGGTTTGTGAAGTTGCCTTGATGGAGGAATCAACAAGATATAAACTTGGGGATTTTTGTGGCAATGGAAAAATGATATGAATGAATAATTTTTCCCACACCCTCACAAAATGAGAACTCTCTCATTTTCCTCTCCTCTCTCCAAATGTGGCCGGCCAAGCTAGCTAGGAAATGGTGGAGGGAAAAAACAACAAGTATAAGGGAGGTGAGTGTAGGAAAAAGGTGGAGGTGACCATAGCCTAAAAGAAATGATAACAATGTCAATTTCATTTCAAATCTCATCTAATCACAAAAGCAAAACCATCATGAAAAAGCAAAGATGCTTAATCAATCATAATGCCACAAGTACAAAGAACCCCTCCACAAATGGTTATTTGCAAACTTGCAAATAACCCCCTCCATCGGAAAAGTCTGGCCGGGAAAGAACAAAGGAAAACCGGCCGGAACGGAATGCAAACTGGCAACTCCAGAAAACTGGACCCGTAATAAATTACAGGAAAACCCCGATACTGTGCATACACACCCGCATCTGTATTCCGTCTGGATACAAATGCAATGAGACAAAATCTACACTGTACTAAACTAGGACCGGCTTAAGCCAAAGCCGGCTAGTAAAATCCGTCCGATCCTGATCCGTGCAATACCGCACGTATCTGATCGAACCCTGCCATATATCCATACGGCCACTAGTACAAACCGTCCGATCCTGATCCGTGCAATACCGCACGTATCTGATCGGACCCTGCCATATCTCCATACGGCCTCTACAGCGTTTCGCCCGAAAGCTTGAGTAACTGAAAGTGTGGTGGACTCTAAAGACTCGTCAATACTATGGCTGTGGATTTAACCACTAGCACGTCAGAGGTATTAGCCAATACGTGACAGGCCACCAGCTATTGACCAAAAGGGACGTCGATGAGCGAACTCATCCTGACACCCTACTGAGCCTGTCAGTGAAAATATCCGTACAGTCCGGTCCGTTCGTCTATGAGCATCGCATGTCGGGCCTAGGGGGTTGGTAAAAGTCAGACCTCCAAAAGCGGTACAAGTCGTGTCGGAGTGTAGCCCAGAACACCCTGAGATACTACTGGAATACCTACCAGTAAATCTCCTGCCTCGGCCGAGGGCTTTGTGTAATGGCTCTTCTAGACACAGCGCGACCTCACCCCCAATACCGGGAGAGACAAACCCCTGCAGATCCGCTCACTGCCTCCATGTGGCTCGGGACTGTACCCAACTAAAACCTGTTTGCACGACTCCTTTGAGCCGTGGTAGGGTAGTAATCAAAGTACAGTGGGAACTCACACGAGACAAATGACGATTCCCAGGTCGATGAACTAACCTGTACACATGTCACCAGGGAACTGCTATCTGACGTCAGGTATAAGACCAACTAGCATGTTCCCGGCGAGTCCTGTCCGGTGTACTCATAACCCAATGAGCACCTGTATACATCTTAGGTGAACCAACTGACACCAGTAGCTTGTGAGACCGGCCACCGCCCCTCGTCGGGGTCTCGACTGTATACACTAGTCTACTCTGGAGAATCGATGCCCTGTCTCGAAACTCCTACGACTAGGGACCTTTTAAGGATGTGCTTATAGACCACCAGCTCGCACGTATATGATCGCCATCATACTGCCGGCAGTCAAGCAAGAATCCTAGGGGCTCTATCAGCGTGTAATAGCGACATGTCAGGTCACCTAAAGCAGTACACGATGATAAAGGTAAACCAGATAGCATACTATCTTCTCGAGTAAGACTGTCCTACCGGGATAGGTCCTCCCTCAATCATTGCAATCACGTGCCTGTGATCCAATAATTGACTCTGAGGGCACTATCTCCAACATATCGCTTTTACGAGATTTCCCGGTTGTGCTGATCGGCACCAGAGGTTTGAGCCACTGATAGAGGCCAGCCAGGATGTGATGACCGTTGATATTATCGCTTATCCAGGACGATTGAGGCGTTGTTCAGCGTACAGACGAAGGAACCAGTTGTTGCTGCGGATGAAGAAATATCGCCCAGATGATTGGAGCTATTGCAGCATGAGCATATTCTTAGAGATGTGATAGTGAGTCGCTAGTCACCGAGAATTAATGACTAGGACATGTGGTTCGTTCGCTCACCCCGATGCGAGGTCATCAGGTAGATTGATTCCAGCTAGAGGCGACTTCACGCAGGTTCGTTGAGAGTCGATTGAGACGATCGAATGTCAGGAACCCATTTTCTAAGTTTAAAGTATTCGGAAAGACATGCAAGCGATTTTATGGATCCTCTAGAAGAATGAAACCGTAACTCGACATAATGACCGTGTGAAAGCCTTTGAACCTTAGGGTTTGCGGCAGTTCCGCGGCCCCATTAGTGAGGCTTGGGTTTGCCCTTCTACGGTTGGACCACCGATGCTGTGGTATGTACTCGATACTATTAAACTGTACCCGAGATCTTGAGCTCTTGGGGGATTGTGAGGTTCTGACGAGTCGATCGGACGATTCGACTTCATTCGGATATCATGTGATGGGACACTGCTTGGGAGACTCCAGATACGAGCTTAGCCGTTGGAGCGCAGTCTGTGTAGCCACGATGAGATGAGTCTGAATCAGTCGATATTGAAGCAGAGTGGAGTAATGAGTTTGCACGAGATTTCGACGAGATGACGTTTCACTCCGCTAACATCAGAGATGCGATATGCACGCTGAGGACGTGTTCGGCTAGATATCTCCTACTGAGTGATGAAGATACTGGGTTCGTGATTTCGAGTCCGTGTTAGAGACTTCGGATGGACCGTAGCCGAGGACATTGCAGTGCGCAGATAAAGACGCGACGTCGAATGGTCGATGATATAGACAAGCGGGACAAGAAGTTCGTGCGAGAGGCAGATGATCTGTTACTACACCCCGTTAAGATTAAAGGTCGGACATGCATACAGAGGCGCAGGGATGTGACCAGCTTCCGAGGAGATGTTGTACTAAGGACGCAGATGTCCAGAGAGCGAGAAAAGATTACGCCAGAGTACCAGCCTCCTTACAGTTTGGCTTAGGCAAGATAAGAAGAGACCTTGAGTAGGATTCCTTCCAGTACACTGCTGCAATAAGAGTTGCACCCAGGATCGGATGTGTGATGGGTATTCAGAGGACCAGAGGTCGGCGCCAGAGATGTGCTGCTTTACGAGCGGTCGTGAGGATTGACCGAGAAATGACCAGGGAAGTGCCAAAACGGAATCGTTCCTGTCAGCACACCTGACCGGGCCGATGAGCCGATTGATTGAGAGATTGGTAATCTACAGGAAAGATCAGGAACCAGAGGCAGAGGACGCCAGCCGCGAGCAAGAGGCAAGTAGATATCTTGCGCCGCTAGCATCGGAAGTACCGGTACCTTCCCGACCCTGAAGGAGGATATACCGACGACGGTATTTATGATTTGTGATTTTTTGATTTTATTATCACGCATCCGTCGCTTTGGATTTCGGTATTTTGGACGATTTATTCGCATGATTTAGTCTTGATGACTGAGTTCCATGATATTTGATTTTGTGCACCATGGTTGCACTTACTGGGTATTTATACCTTGCACATGGTTATTACTCTTGAGGTGTTGATTGCGATTTCATGCCTATTTTATGCCGGTGATTTGATTTACGCTTCCAGCATAGTTTCATGTACTTTTAGTGTTTTGATTTGTGCACGCTGATGCACGCGGTTGTGAGTTTTTCCATCGCGGTACACCTGATTTTGATTAAGCCGCGTTGTATATCGTTTCGTGCCTTGGCTGCACCTGCTTATGACTTTATGGATTTCATACGGTTGATTTGATGTTGTGCATATGTTATGCACACGATTTGATTTTTGCACTCGGTATAGCTTATATGTGCTTGTAGTGCATTGGTATGTGTTTGTGGACGCAGCTGCACACGTTTATTATTTTCTTTATATCTGGGTACACTTAGTGTTGCTGCTTACGCATTTGAGTTATTGCTGGTATTTGTGCATGGGATGCACAAGTTTTATACTTCGTGCGTTTGTCGCACCAGTTTTATGTTTCTTGCGTTTATCGCATCAGATTTATATTTCGTTCCTTTGTTGCACCGGATTTATATTTTGTGCATTACGGTTGCACCTGACCTCGATTTGATGTCTTTCGGTATGTCGATTTTGATTGTGATATTGATGTGGATTCTTGCACTCCGTGCTTTTGACTGGACTTACGCATGTTCGGCGTTGCTATTGGATTTTGTGATTCCGTGCATGCTGAGTACACAGGGTTTAGATTTTCATTCGTGCACGATGGATGCACCGATTTGGATTTTCGCGCATGTTGGGCGCATGTTTTAAGATACGATTTTGGGGCACACCAGATGCACTAAATCGATATTCTTCGTGCATGTCAGATGCACCTGTTTTGACTGTCAAGCACACACGTTGCCTATGACAGATGTTTCGTGCACACGCTTTGCACCTAGATGTTGTTTTGTGTACCTGTATGGCACATATATGGATTTTGATTTCCGTGCGCACCAGACGCACAGGGTGGTGTTATGTGCATTTTTGGGATTTATTCCTTTAGGAGCAGTACATTTTTATGATATTGGATATTTGTTTTCATACTGAGCAGGACTAGTCAGAGGACAGTACCTGGATATATTTTGCATGCATTGATAGTTCGAAGGGATTTCCAAGAGCGAGCTATGGTCTTGATATATATATACCTACGTGTCCGATGTGACACGAAACATTTAAAAGCAAGGAAACCCTTCTAAATTGTTTTCAAAACGGCAGAACGTACCTATTAAACAAAGGATATATATATATATATATATATATATATATATACGTATATCGTTATTTTCTTATGAAAAACGTCCGCCACTGTGCAGTGTTACGCGCATCGCACAGCGACTTTAAAAGATTTGGCATGCATTTTCATCAGCTATTCACATGTATAGATTGGATGTCTACATGTATAGTTCTGATTTATATCATATTGATTTTGGATTAGATTTGACATTGCGTCTTTACCATGACTTCGATGATTGCGGGATGCTTGATGGAGTGTTGCTTTTGAGTTATCTGCTCAGTACTCATGCGCATGCATCGCGCTATGATACGTTTTATGTATTGCTGATTTCGGAGCCCCGATGACTTAGAATTTGTATTGAAATAATTTAGAATTTGGGGGTTTAAATTTAAATTCGGGGACCGAATTGTAAACGTTTTCAAAATAATAAAATATGAATTTTGGGAATTTTTATAATTTAATATTATTTTAATGAATATTTTAATATTCTGGTATAATTAAATACAAATAAATGGGGAAAAGTTATGGAAAATTCTAAAATAGGGTATTTTATGGAATTATGCCATTTTAATGTTTTTAAGACTAGTTATATGCTATGTTAGTGTTAATCGCGATTAAAAATCGTTAATTGGATTTTTAGCATTTTTGTGCAAAAATGTGCACATATCATTTTCCACACATGTTACACTTGTGTTACATTTCTATTGCCATGGTTCTTTTGGGTTCACTATTGGAGTGAGAAGGAAAAGAAAAGAAAGGAAAAGTAATGATGATGATGAGAGGGAGAGACTAGGTCAACCCCCACTTTTTGAACCATACTCCCATCATTTTCCCCTTCTCATTCTCTCTCCTCTCCCTCTCTTGAGCTGCTGCCCTCTCTCTCCCTCTCTCACCCTCTTCACAAAAACCCTAGATCCACAATGAAATCCAACCCAAAACCCCATTCCCACTTCACAAAACATACTCCCAAGCTCACTAGCTACACATTGAACCTAGCAAGATTGGATTTGGAGGACTTTGAGCAACTCAAGAATTTTCTTGAGTTGCCAAAGGAGGTAATTTCTGCACCTATTAGAGTAGTACCTCATTTCTTGTGCATCAATTCTAGTTTCATATCGATATTGTTTCGTTTTGTGGACTTTGGAGAATTCAAGTTAGGGTTTAGGGTTAGACCTGAAATCAAAGTGGAATTGAGGCTTGTTGTGGCCTTAGAACCCCTTGTGTGATGCTAATTTGAACCCAAACCTGAGCTAGAACACAGAATACGGAATTACGGAATCGATATTGGGAAAAACTGTAAATCTTGGAGTGTTTTGTGGAATCTGCTATCACCCCGAGACCCCAAAAAAAAACTGAGTTGACGGTGAGATGTGCAGGCACCATAGAACCACCACACCAAACCCTAGCCCCCAACTCCAATTCCAGGCCGCCAATTTATCCCTTCTGGCCGCAAATTGCGGCCAGAGCAGGAGGGAACTGTCTCGAATTTTGTGCATGGCCTTATTTCCTCTAGCCTTGACCCTGGGTATGTCTAGTTTTGACTGAATCCATCTAGGGTGAAATCTGGGTTGATTTGCTTGAGTTGGTGTATGATTTACGACTTGTTTTAGTATGGATTTGGGTGTTTGGTGATTCATTCCTGTCGGGTGGCGTTTGGACGTCAACGACAAGTGGATATTGATCGTGTTTACATGCGAGTCGATAGGTTTTTACCTATGCGGGTAGCGTGTGCTATTTTGGTTTCCGATGTGATTTTCATGTGCTTTAGCGTTGTGATATACTTGTAGGTACCCTACGAGATATTGAGGCAAAGAAGATGAAGATGGCGACATCGGCACCGATACATGAGAAGCAAGGTGAGTAGATTTATATCTACGGGGAGAAGTCGGGTAGATGGCGTATAGCACCCCCGCAGTCCGTGGTGATGTATACGAATACGTATACACACATATATTTATTATGTGTTGTTTAGGATTATTGATGGTAGTAATGGATTATTGGTGATAAGGATGTATTGGTTTAGTATAGTGCGGAACCCTAGAGTAGTGGTTGCACCCGCACATACACATACACACATACTTGCATACATTCTTTCATTTATCTGTGCGCATATGATGGTGTGTATATCTACACATGGGTATGGGACTATGTGTTCATATACGGGTTTTGAGGATGATACGTGGGATTGAGATGAGTCGATGAGATTCGATTGAGGCCGTGAGATTTGGCAACATGACAGAGTTCGTATTGGAGATGTGATATGATGGTAGTGATACCTGTCATTTGATGAGATAGTGTGATATCGACTCAGATTTAGGTGGTTTCCATACCCCTCTCTATTGACTTGATTGTGGGTTCGTAGTTCGCATAGTAGGCGTTAGACTAGACCCGAGTCATACCTATTTCAAAACTAACGAATCAGGGATATTTTAAAGATAGGCAAAAGGGTTTATACGGATATTTTCAAAAGGCGCATCTTTTCTTAAAACACCGTAGCCCTTATTTTACCAAAAGCCCTGATTCATCTTATTTCAAAAGGCAATGTTGCATGATATATCTAGTGAGGCAGGTTCTCTACTGTTGCGTTGATTATTCGATTCCGCATATTCATGCTATTTGCATTGCATCGCTTGTATTGTTGATATATTTCAGTCATGCTGCTAGGACACCAGCACCATTATTGATGATGCGTATGTTCCACGTACACTGTTGCCGGCTCACACACTTCATCATCGATAATTGCCATATCACTACACTGTAGTACTGTTGCATTCAGGATATGATTCTTGCATGACCGATTGATGTGCTTACATTTCTTTTACATGTGACACACTTCATGCTTGCTGATTATACGAATTGAGATATGTTGATTCCATGATATTTCTGGTTTTTGGGAACCGTGGGTGTTTAAAAACGGAATATGTAACTGTTTTAAAACCCGGTTACCCTTGATATGATATTTCAGTGCGTCCACCTTGTGTTTTCTCGGTGCTGAGAGCGACATGTGAAACCCGATTCGAGGAGGCGGATGAAGCCGATTGCGGGTACTTGGTGGACCCGGTATGGTTCCCCGGGGCAAGAAATGTTTTTCGTGGAGCAGACGATGAGCCTGGCAGGGTGGCGAGTACCTACCGGTGATTGGTTGGACCTGGCGGTTATCCGGAGGATACTGACCAGAGTCGATAGATGGATATGGGCGTACTGCCGGGGCCGAGGGCCGATATTGCAGACAGAGTCCGTGGGCCGATCCGGACTGACGGAGCCCGATATATGAGGATTTACGTGCCGATGCTGGGCACAGTTTTCATGATGTTTTCGAGTGCCGATGTTGGGCACTCCGGTTCCATGATTTTGACGTGTCGCGAGGGACACAGGTGGTTTATATCCTCATATTTCCATGCATATGCTGATGATATTTACATGCATGATGGTTATTGTCATTGGGTGACGAGTGGACGGGATCCACGTACATGCAGATTGATTTCATTGATTGTACCTCACATTTATGTTATGCTATTACCTGAGGCACTGGCACGAGTACTTGACACTACACTGATGTATAGAGATTACATTTCCAGTTTAGCATGTTTCAGACTTATTCATATTGAGGTTATATTTATATCTGATCGTATTGACTTAGGATGGGTCATGCATTCGATCTCTTCTTGTAGATATTTTCTATTCACGAGTTGGAAACTCACCCCCGTTGTGCCACAGTCCTTGCATGTTTTTGCCGTACAGATTCCATAGTGGCATTTCTGGCACACCGCTTCCATATGGGTGACTTGCGTTGGTAGGTAGGTTCTTTGTATCAGAACCGCCATTGTTCATGTATTATTTATTGTATCTAGTCATTCCATCAACCAAAGCTTGTATATTGTTTCAGACTTAGAAAACAGTGTTGTATTATTTCGACCTTAGAGTCGCGCTTGTAGTATTACGGTTTTCTGGCTGTTTTGAGTTTCTTTTTGGGTTTTGATCCTCACCCTTTGGCGTTGTATATTATTATTGTTTGCGTGGTTGTGACTGTCGATTGACGAAGAGCTAGCTCCCGCTTGGGGATGCCTTTTATCATTTCATATATATTATTCTTGTTGTACCGCGTTTGGGGCCAGTTTTTACAAAGGAAACTCTGCCGAAATTTTCAGGAAAGGTTACACATTTTAAAAATGCATATTCGGCTTAGTTATTTAAAAACTTGATTTTCGAAACGTGATTTCCTTACTTCTTAAAACTAGTTTTCCTTATTTACTCTTTAAATGGTTTTAGATTTCTGGGCTTTTGGCTTACTTGGATCAGATGGGATGCTATAGACTTCATATGGTTCAAGGGCCAGTCACGTGCTCTTTCGGGGCGTGACATGCACGTACTCATTTACATATTCAAACTGTACCTATCTAGATAAGCTGATTTTGATAGAAACTGGAAGCCGCACGATCCCTTTTGAAAAAAACTGAATCTATTTCAAAGAGCGGTTTTCCTCTTTATTCCTATAGTATGACTTTCTGATGCTTACATCGCATCGCATTGGCTTTGGATTTCATGTGATTTCTGGATTTGAGGACCGTGGGGTTATTTAAGAAAATATGCACTATTTTTAAAACCCGGTCCCTCTTGATATGATATTTTGGTGTGTCCACCACGCGTTTTCTCGGTTCTGAGACGTGTGCTTGAAACCCGATTCGAGGAGTTGGATGATCCGTTTGTGGGTTCGTGGTGGACCCGGTATGGTACTCCGGGGCGAGAACGGATCTGCTATTTAGCTAGACGGTGAGCCTGGCAGTGGGACTACTACCTACCGGTGATTGGTTGGACCTGCCAGTTTTCCGGTGGATACTGACCAGAGTCGATAGATGGATATGGGATGACCCGTACTGCCGGGGCCGAGGGCCGATACCGCAGACGAAGCCCGTGGGCTGATCCGCACTGACGGAGTCCGATATATGATGATTTACGTGTCGATGCTTGACACGATTATTCTATGATATTTTGAGTGCCGATGTTGGGCATTCGCGATTCTCTGAGATTTACAGGATTTGAGGGCCGATAAGAGTGCCGGCGCCTGAGTTTTATTGGGATTTGTGTACATTGAGAGGCACCGATTATTTTTCCACATTGACATTCCGTGTAGATGTTATTTCATCCCATGCTCAGCATTCATTATTATGCATCTCATCCTGTAGTTATTTTACCTGACAGAGCACTTGCATGATTATTGCACATATTGATTATCGCATATAGATATTATCTGCTGGCATATGATAGAGTAGCGCAGTACGTGCATGCTCGCGATTACCTTTATATGTTATCTTCTATTCACGAGTTGGCAACTCACCCCCGTTGTGCCACAGTGTTTGCAGGTTGTCCCTCAGAGTAGTCGCAGCAGGCTGCTTTCTGATATGTTTTTGGCTACAGATACCACTACAGTTGGTGCGTGAGCTGTTTGCTGTTAGGTGGGTTGTGGTATCTGGTTATTTACATTGTACACATTTTTGTATCTAGTACTCTCCATCTACCTTTATGTATTGACTTAGAGACCTGTGTGAGAACGATGATGTATATTATTTGTTTTCTGGTGTCGAGCTCGTGTGGGCGGACTTTACTTATGCAGTTTATCATTCTGTGATGTTTTTCACTTATTGCTCATTTCTTCGCTACGGCGTCGTATATTACTCTAGTGATGATGGTTTCCACCGTTTGGCATGATTGCTCCCGTTTGGGATGCCTTATTATATTGTGTATCATTTTCACTCATATCCTGTTTGTACCCGATTTCGGGGTTAGTTTTACAAAGGAAATGCTGCCAAAATTTTTAAGATAATAACTTAAACTTTAAAGATTGTTATTAAACTACTTAAGGTTTTCCAAATGTTTTAAACAAATGTTTTCAACACTCACTACTTTTAATGGTTTTGATTTCTGGGTTTTCGGCTTACTTAGTCGCGTTACGCCTGTAGACGTTACGTGGTTAAGTGCCGGTCATGAGTCGAACTTCGGGTCGTGACAAAGTTGGTATCAGAGCGTAGGTTTTACCTTTTGGAGTGTAGGAATACCGTGGTATGATGGAGTAGGTAACTGAAGCAGAGTAGCGTAGCGTGCGTATGTTCCGCGGCATACTCACGACACGGTACTTCGCCTAAGTGACCTTAGGACTTATTGACTAAATTCCTTCATGAGTATATACATTCTTGCGATTCGATTTCCGTATTCGTATCGAATCCTATTTTCCTTTCAGCTATTATGCCGCCAAAGACTATGAGGGCGCAGAGAGTGGCCGCGAGAGCCGAGATTCGAGTTGACTCGTCCGAGACAAGGACTAATCCGGGTAGTACACCGGTTGTACCCGAGCAGGCTGTTCCTCCTACCACAGATCAGATCACCATGTTAAGGGCTGGTATGCAGAAGATGCGCCAGACGATGGGATCCAGTATGCAGGAGATGCGCCAGATGATGGAATCGTTAGTTGAGACACTTCGAGTGCAGCGACCAAAGGTAGTTCCACCCGTTGCAGGGACCGTGATGGTACCCGCAGTACGGGCAGATGCCCCTGCAGCTACAGAGGTTATTATGGTGTCGCTATCAGAGTTTATGAGGCTGAAGCCTCCGGTCTTCACAGGCACTGATGCAGCCGAGGACCCACGTGTAGGGTTCCTAGGCACACCAATGAGGTCTCATAAGTGATCAAACATGCTCAATTCAAATTTTTCATGTGCCTACAAACCCTAATACGGATCGTTAACTAGATAATAAGGCGATGCAAGCAAGTAAACTACTTTATTGCTAAAGGAAAGTGACTACAACTTTTGTAGATCCGGTCCTCCACCTCCTTAGCTCCGCTTTGACGTCCCTCCGCTGCGAACATCGGATCCCGAACTCTAGCGATTGTATCATTGAAGAAATGATCGGGCTAGGTCGTCGACTTCGATGCCGACGATGATCTACGTCGAGGCAACTCAAGATCAAACTCCAACATCACCAAGTCATGAAACTTGTGAAGAAAACATCCTATACTACTTGGCAAGTGGTAGAGGATGAAGAAATAGGAAGTAGGTTCACTTTAGAATTGGATTTCTCACTCTTTTTCTCAAGTTACAATTAATGGTTGCAAGCTTTCTTCTTTGTTGAAGAAGAAGAAGAAGAAGAAAAAGAATATGATAAGTATATTAAAAATAGGAAATAAAATGATACTTATCATATTTACAACCATGGTTAAGTGTAGTGAATTAACTAGGGTTTAGTTGAATGGTTAAGGTTAGGACATGAAGAAAAAATGGTCACTTAGTCAAAGCTTCATGAAGCTTCAACAACAAAACAAACTAAGCCACCATTTCATTTTTGCCCAAAATGAATTAATGAATAAATAAATAAATGTATAAGTAAGTAAATCAAAATCCTAACCATTAACATAACCATGGTTTAATTCTTTACACAAACCCAAGTTTGCATGTATTATCAAACATGATACAAACAAGTGCACAAAAGTATATCACATATACAACTTGTGTATTTCAAGTGAGAAAATCCATTTAAAGTGAACCAATACTAGTTAATGCAAAGTAATATATCAAATATATAATTATGCATTAAATCATTAAATCAATACTTGATTTAACGATCCGGTCATATCGCATATAACCGACTAATATCCAATGTATCGGCTTATCGAATCAATCCTTGATTCGATAACTAGGTTATATCGCATACAACCAATCGATACATTCATCGCGAGAATGGAATACGGTATCATATACACGCATTATTCTCGGTCCCGCACATATCTCATATGCGCTCCTATTTCGTTTCGCTTTAGCCAGGAAACCTCTGTGTAGGACTCTAAAGACTCGTCAATACGCCGGCAGCAGGTGATGATCATATCAAACACCCACAAGCCGCAAGCGGTCTGCTAAACGTAATGGCCATCCGGGTATTGAGCGATCAGAAGATCGACGAGCAAGCCCGCTCACACTCCTGTGAATCCAACCAGTAACACTTACCGTACAGTCCAGTCTGTTCGTCTGATATGTCGCATATCTCGCCTAGGGGTGGTAAACGTCAGACCCCAGTAGCTTGATAAGTCATGCCGACGTAAGGTCCATAACAATCGTGAAACTACTGATAACTCTTACCAGTATATCACTGCAACCCTGGCCAGGGATTTCCTGTTATGGCCAGTCGAGCATAGCGCAACATCAACCCCCAATACCGGGAGAGACAAATCCCCTCCTATCGCTCATTGCCTCTATGTGAATCGGGACTGTATCCAAAAACCACCTGTTTGCACGACTCAGTAGAGCCGTAGTAGGGTGGAAATCAAAGCACAGTGGGAGACACACAAGACTCTATGACGATCTCGGGTCAAAAGACTAAGCTGTACCAGTGTCACCAGAGAACTGCCATCTGACGTGAGGTATAATACCATCTGGGAGTTCTCAGCGAGTCCGTTCAGTGTACCCAGTCTCCACTGAGCACCCGCATACCATCTCTGATGTCAAACACCAATGGATATGGGATCATCCATCGCCCATCACATGGGTCGAGAAGATATACGCTAGTCTACTCTGGAATATCGATGCCCCGTCTCGATATTCCCACGACTAGGAACATTGAAGGATGTACTCATGGACTACCCAGGCCCCACTAGTATGATCTGTATCATAGTCCTGGAAGTCGAGTACACATCCTAAGGGCTTTATCAACATGTAACAGAGAGACAGAAAGTATACATGTTAAGATAAAGAGCAACCAGATAGCGTACTATCATGTCAAGCAAGAAAGTCCTACCTATATATGTCCCAGCATCCACTACAATATACATCCAATGTACAGTAATGGCCTCTATATGCGTCAGAGATGCTAGAGCGCACAGGTTCGAGTCCTTACGCCAGACTTCGGAGATGACAATTGCAGAGTGCGATGTACTATTTATCGAGCTATCGGTTTATGCCCCATATCTAGTGGCTACTGAGGAGATGCGAGTCAAGAGATTTGTCCGAGGCTTGCTTACACCACTGTTCCTTGCGATCAGCGCCCAGCATTGCGAGACTTATGCAGCAGCTGTAGACGCAGCCTTATTAGTCGAGGAGCGCCTTGCTGAGACTTCCGTAGTTCCAGAGCCGAAGAGAGTTCGTGCGGATACATCAGCACAGAGACAGCCTTTTCGGCGCCGTGACAGACGTCTTGCAGGTGGCAGAGATTTAGGGCGAGGCCGGTTGTTCAGCTCCTATACCCAAGAGGGTCAGCGGTCATCGTCGGGATGTTTCCGCTGCGGGAGTTCTTATCATCGTGTACGAGATTGTCCTGAGATACCCCGGAGGGAGGCAGCAGCACCGCATGTCACATTACCACCTTCACCACCCCAGAGGGAGTTGCCTATTGTAGCCACTGTTGCTCCGCGTCAGACTCATGCACAGAGAGGTCGTGGGCGCGGAGGATTTGCTCAGAGAGGGCGGGGCGACCGAGGCAGAGGACAGTCAGTCTCAGGTGGAGGACAGGCACGGATTTTTTCTTTGACGCATCAGGACGCGCAGGCGTCCAATGCGGTGGTCTCAGGTATCCTTCCAGTATGTTCTATTAATACACACATGTTGTTTGATCCCGGATCCACGCACTCGTACGTTTCCACACATTTTGTGACGAGTTTGGGTAGATAGTCCTGGTTGCTTGATCAGCCGCTTGTTATGACCACTCCTATGGGAGAGTCATTTGTTGCTAGGCACGTGTTCCGATCCTGTACCATCCTTATTGGCGAGAGAGAGTTGCCAGTCAACTTGATCCTTCTAGAGATGTTGGACTTCGACGTTCTTTTGGGCATGGATTGGTTAGCCACGTGCTATGCGTCTGTGGTTTGCCGCGAGAAGACAGTTAGATTTTGGTTTTCCGGGGAGTCGACCTTTGTTGTGCTGGGGGACCGTGGTGCCGCCCCTCACAGTTTGATTTCTTCTTTTCGCGCTGGACAGCTTTTGAAGAAGGGATGTCAGGGATTTCTCGCCTATGTTTGCGATACCAGAGCTACAGAGGTTCCGTTGGATCAGGTTCTGGTTGTTAGCGAGTTTCCTGATGTATTCCCTGACGAGCTTCTTGGGCTACCGCCTGAGCACGACATTGCCTTCTGTATTGATTTGATTCCCGGTATGCGGCTTATTTCTATACCGCCTTATCGGATGGCCCCGGCGGAACTTAGAGAGTTGACGGGGCAGTTGCAAGATTTGATGGATAAGGGACTTATTCGACCCAGTGTTTCTCCTTGGGGTGCTCCGGTCCTGTTTGTTAAGAAGAAGGATGGCAGTTTGTGTTTGTGTATCGACTACCGCCAGCTGAATAGGGTTACTGTGCGGAACAGGTATCCTTTGCCCCGCATCGACGACTTGTTCGAACAGCTTCAGGGGGCAGGATATTTTTCGAGGATCGATTTACGATCAGTCTACCATCAGCTGCGGGTTCGACAGGAGGACATTCCTAGGACAGCTTTCCGCACGCGATACCTTCATTATGAGTTTTTGGTGATGTCGTTCGGACTCACCAATGCGCCAGCAGCATTTATGGATTTGATGAACCATATTTTCAGGCCGTATCTTGATCTGTTCATCATCGTTTTCATTGACGATATCTTGGTGTATTCCTGGAGCCGAAAGGAGCACGAGGAGCACCTGAGGATCACACTGCAGACTTTGAGGGAGCACCAGCTTTTCGCGAAATTCTCCAAGTGTGCATTCTGGCTGGACAGCGTAGACTTCTTGGGTAACGTGATTTCACGAGATGGTATATGTGTAGACCCGAGGAAGATCGAGGCCGTTCAGCGTTGGCCCAGACCCATATCAGTTACGGAGATTCGCAGCTTTCTAGGGTTGGCCGGCTACTACAGGCGATTTGTGCAGGACTTCTCCCGTATTGCTGCACCTTTGACCGGGTTGAACCGGAAGGGAGTTCCTTTCGATTGGACGGAGGAGTGCGAGCACAGTTTTCAGCAGCTACGGACTCGACTGACTATGGCGTCGGTATTATCATTGCTTTCAGGATCAGGCGGATTTGTGGTCTATTGTGATGCTTCCCGAGTGGGGCTAGGGTGCGTATTGATGTAGCAAGACAAGGTGATCGCGTATGCTTCACGGCAATTGAAGAAACATGAACAGAATTATCCCACTCATGATTTAGAGATGGCTGCAGTGGTCTTTGCACTTAAGATCTGGCGACATTACCTATACGGAGAGTCATGCCAGATATTCACTGATCACAAGAGCTTAAAGTATATATTTTAGCAGCGAGACCTGAATCTTAGACAGCGCCGTTGGATGGAGTTAGTGAAAGACTACGATTGCGAGATCTTGTACCACCCGGGCAGGGCTAATGTAGTGGCGGATGCATTGAGCAGGAGGCCTGGGGGTAGTCTATCTTGTTTGAGCGAAGTGCAGATGTAGTCGTTGGCAGATAGGCAGATTTTATGCGACAGCAGAGTGCAATTCGAGTTTACGCCGATCGGGGGACAGCTTGCGCATGTTCGTGCACGCCCACAGTTGCTTGACCGTATACATGAGGCACAGTACAGTGATGAACGTTGTTCAGAGATCATGGCACAGATTGGACATGGTAGATTTTCCGAGTTCATGATCGATGATCAGGGGATACTGCGATTTGGGACTAGACTGTGCGTACCAGATGCTGAGGGACTGCGGCGTGAGATTCTGGAGGAGGCACATCGGTCGGTGTACAGTGTTCATCCAGGTTCCACCAAGATGTACCATGACATGAGAGATGTTTACTGGTGGGACGGAATGAAGAGGTATATCGCAGACTTAATGTCGAGATGCCTGACTTGTCAGCAAGTCAAGGCCGAGCACCAGAGGCCCGCGGGAGAGCTACAGCCGTTACCCATTCCGGAGTGGAAATGGGAACAAATTTCTATGGACATCATTGTGGGTCTACCCAGGACTAGTCGAGGGTATGACTCCATCTGGGTGATCGTGGATCGTTTGACGAAAACGGCTCACTTCCTGCCGGTGGAGACGACTTCCGGATTTGCTCAGTATGCCCAGATATACATCGGCGAGATTGTACGACTGCATGGAGTGCCGACGTGTATCATGTCCGACAGAGGCAACCAGTTTACCAGCCGACTATGGCAGAGGCTTCAGGAGGCTTTGGACACCCGCTTGAGTTTCAGCACAGCATTTCATCAGCAGACCGACGGACAGCCAGAGCGGACTATTCAGACTCTCGAGGAAATGCTCCGAGCGTGCGTATTAGACTTCCGAGGTAGCTGGGATACTCATTTGCCCTTTGTAGAGTTCTCCTACAACAACAGTTTCCAGGATACCATTCAGATGGCACCATTCGAGGCTCTATATGGTAGGAGATGCAGATCGCCCACCTGTTGGACAGAGCTCAGCGAGAGCAGTATCTTAGGGCCGCAGATTGTTGAGGAGACGACCGTGAAGATCCAGTTGATTCGCGATAGGATGTGAGCAGCCCAGAGTAGGCAGAGAACTTATGCGGACCGTCGTCGGCGCAGACTTGAGTTATCTGTTGGCGATCATGTTTTCTTGAGAGTCTCCCCAATGAAAGGTGTGATGAGGTTTGGGAAGAAGGGGAAGCTTAGCCCCAGATACGTGGGCCCCTTCGAGATCCTCAAGCGTATTGGTGCAGTTGCGATCGATTAGCCCTTCCGCCCAGTTTCCCAGATGTGCACCCCGTATTTCACGTTACAATGCTCCGCAAGTATCTTCATGATCCTTCGCATGCGATTCAGCACCCTACGATCTAGCTAGAGCGCGACCTTTCTTTTACAGAGCAGCCGGTGGTCATCTTGGATCGACAAGTGAAGAATTGAGATCGAAGGATATACCATCCGTCAAGGTCCTTTGTCATGGGCCGAGCAGCGAGGAGGTCACTTGGGAGACCGAGAGTGAGATGAGGAAGAAATATCCCCATCTCTTTGAAGGTATGCGTAGCTAGATTTTTAAATTCGGGGACCAAATTTCTTTAAGGGGTTAGATTGTAACGCTTTGAAATTCGCTTAGGATAATTTCGCGTTAATTAGTAATGATACGCGTTTTTCATAAAAACCCGTAAAACTTATTTCTTTTGTAAACTAGTGCAAATTGTGATTAGAGGTGTTTTTATATATATATAGGGTTTATTAAATATAATTTAACTTGTGTTCACATTATTTGGGAATTTTCCCTAATTACTTTCTTAAGGAAGGTTTAGTACACTACATGCACACTTATCTTTTTTATTTTGAACCATAAGTTAGTGTAACCATTTTATTTCTTCTTGCATGGTTCTATATCTCCAATTAACCAAGTCAACCCTTTCTTTTTAAAAAAATAAAATGAGGAAATGGGGGTATGGTTTGGGGTAGGTGAGATTGGGATTGACCTTGACCATCTCTCTCTCATTTCTCTCTCCCTCTCATTTCTGAAAATTTTCAGCAGAGAAGCAGCAGCAGCAGCAGCAACATCATCATCTTTTTCTTCTTCTTTCACTTCTCTTTTGATCTATACACAAAAATCCTTTTTACTTCACAAAAACCTTAGGAAAATGGCTCTTTTGAGGAGGTTGATGGCAAGTCAGTGCATGTGAAGGCAAGAACTGAAATTTTGGGTTTCCCTAAGGTCTTTGGAAGGTATTAAACTAACACTTAACACCTTAGATCGTAACTTGTACTTTTGATAGATAAAAACCGTATTTTAGTGCTTTTTGTGTGATATTGAAGGGGAAATGGTGAAGTTTATGTTAAATTGGTATTTTTATGGTTTGTTTAGCTTAGTTATGTGTTATATGTGTTGTTTTAACCTAGGGTTTGTTTCAGGTTTCACAAAAATACCTTAATGTATCGATTTAGTGTTAAAATGGCTTTTTTTTAACTAGGTTTTTGGTTCTGTGTAATCTGCTTGTACCCCGTTGGCTTCAGAATAAAATTATATTTACTGGAGCATGTACAATAGGTATAGAGAACACACACGAAGCCCGGTAGCCTAACTCCCTAGTAGGGCCGCCGGAAAATTTGTTCTGGCCACAAATTGCGGCCAGATGGGGGACCTGGGGGTTGGGGTTTGTGTGGTAGGTGTCTGCTGCTATGTGAAGACTTATGGTATGTGCAATTTTGTTTAATTCTTTCTGTAGAAAAATCTGGAGCCAAATACCCTTTTTCGTATATTTTTAACCTTCGCGACACATGTGATACGTGTGTGTGTTTGTGGTTTTCTGCGTATCGCGACGTGTCGGGGTAGCTTCAGGCACGTAACCACACGTTTTAGAGTATCGGACACACACGCGTTTGGTTCGCGACGCGGGTTTCTCGTTTGGCTTTATTGTCGCGTTTTTGTAGATTTTAACTTATGTGTATTTTCTTGTGAAATTCTAGGTTCGCAGGCGAGTACGACGGGCGCCGCGAAGAAGAGGAAACAAGTCGTCGGATATACCTAGAACGAGACTACGGTGAGTAGATTTAACATCTACGGGGAAATCGCCCGTATGGCGTTATGCGTCAGGGCTGATAGGACATTGTAGTAGCATATTTCATTTGCATACATTTGACTGTTTATGGATACTATTTGTTGCATACCGCATTCCCTGCTATATCTATATGAACTTAAAACTGATAACACACCGCACTGTTACTAACGGTTCATGTCGCACGAGCACTAATCTGCATGTTACACACACACCGTTAGTAATTGCTATGACACTCACATTATAGAATTTCCTTGAACAATATACTGTAGCTCACCTCCTATATGTTTCGATATGATTATGATACTTGTGCACTTACTCATTCACATATTCAAACTGTACCTATCTAGATAAGCTGATTTTGATAGAAACTGGTAGCCGCACGATCCTTTTTGAAAAAAACTGAATCTATTTTAAGGAGTGGTTTTCCCCTTTATTCTTATAGTACGACTTTCTGATGCATACATCGCATCGCATGGATTTACGCATTGGCTTTGGATTTCATGTCATTTCTGGATTTGAGGACCGTGGGGTTATTTAAGAAAATATGCACTATTTTTAAAACCCGGTCCCTCTTGATATGATATTTTGGTGCTTCCACCACACGTTTTCTCGGTTCTGAGACGTGTGCTTGAAACCCGATTCGAGGAGTTGGATGATCCGTTTGCTGGTTCGTGGTGGACCCGGTATGGTACCCCGGGGCGAGAACGGATCTGCAGTGTAGATAGAAGGTGAGCCCGGCAGTGGGACTACTACCTACCGGTGATTGGTTGGACCTGGAAGTTATCCGGAGGATACTGACCAGAGTCGATAGATGGATATAGGATGACTCGTACTGCCGGGGCCGATGGCCGATACCGTAGACGGAGCCCGTGGGCTGATCCGGACTGACGGAGCCCGATATATGTGGATTTGCGTGTCGATGCCGGACACGATTATTCTATGATATTTTGAGTGCCGATGTTGGGCATTCGCGATTCTCTGAGATTTACAGGATTTGAGGGCCGATGAGAGTGCCGGCGCCTGAGTTTTATTGGGATTTGGGTGCATTGAGAGGCACCGATTATTTTTCCATGCTGACATTCCGTGTAGATGTTATTTCATCCCATGCTCAGCATTCATTATTATGCATCTCATCCCGTAGTTATTTTACCTGACAGAGCACTTGCATGATTATTGCACATATTACTTATCGCATATAGATATTATCTGCTGGAATATGATAGAGTAGCGCAGTACGTGCATGCTCGCGATTACCTTTATATGTTATCTTCTATTCACGAGTTGGCAACTCACCCCCGTTATGCCATAGTGTTTGCAGGTTGTCCCTCAGAGTAGTCGCGGCAGGCTGCTTTCTTGTATCTTTTTGGCTACAGATACCACTACAGTTGGTGCGTGAGCTGTTTGCTGTTAGGTGGGTTGTAGTATCTAGTTATTTACATTGTACACATTTTTTTATCTAGTACTCTCCATCTACCTTTATGTATTGACTTAGAGACTTGTGTGAGAACGATGATGTATATTATTTGTTTTCTGGTGTCGAGCTCGTGTGGGCCAACTTTACTTATGCAGTTTCTCATTCTGTGATGTTTTTCACTTATTGCTCATTTCTTCGCTACGGCGTCGTATATTACTCTAGTGGAGATGGTTTCCGCCGTTGGGCGTGATTGCTCCCGTTTGGGATGCCTTATTATATTGTGTATCATTTTCACTCATATCCTGTTTGTACCCGATTTCGGGGTTAGTTTTACAAAGGAAATGCTGCCAAAATTTTGAAGATAATAACTTAAACTTTAAAGATTGTTATTAAACTACTTAAGGTTTTCCAAATGTTTTACACAAATGTTTTCAACACTCACTACTTTTAATGGTTTTGATTTCTGGGTTTTCGGCTTACTTAGTCGCGTTACGCCTGTAGACGTTACGTGGTTAAGTGCCGGTCACGGGTCGAACTTCAGGTCGTGACACCGATGGATTGCGAGATTGGTAATCCATAGAGAAAATGAGGACCCAGAGACAGAGGATGTCAGACAGTGAGCAGGAAGCAAGCGGATGTTCTTGCTCTTCCAGTTTTTGGCGCACCAACATTTTTCGACATTGTAGGTGGTATACCTCAATGTCATTTGTTGATATTTGCGTTTGTGATCCGAGTATCACGCTTATATCTCTTGGATTTGAGTTTTGATGATGGAGTTTCATGATATGGTTTTCGTGCACCTACTGGGTATTTACATCTTTGTTCATAGTTATTGCACTTGATATATGTTTTATACACCGTTGTGTTGGTTTATAACTTGTGCATATCTATTGCACTTGATATCGGTTTTGCGCCTTGGCTGCACATGTTATGATTTCGTGGATTTCATACGGTTGATTTGATTTGTGCATGTGGTACGCACTCGATTTGATTTTTGCACTCGGTATATCTCACATGTGCTTGCAGTGCATTGATACGGATTTGTGCACATAGTTGCACACGTTTTTGATTTTATACACCATGGTACACTCGGTGTTGTTTTTCTTTATACGCATTTGAGTTATTGATGCGTTTCCGTGCACTTGTTGCACCCAATTTGTATTTTATGCATTTGTTGCACTAGATTTTTACGCCGTGCATTTTTTTCACCGGATTTGTGTTTCATGCACTGGATGCACCGGATTTGTGTTTCGTGCATTTGTTGCACCCGATTGATATTTCGTGCATTTGGTAGCACTAGATTTAAACTCCGTACCTTGGTTGCACCCGATTTATGTCTTTGAGCATTTGTTTCACCAGATTTATGTTTTTGTCCGCGTTTGCACTTGATGTTCGTTTTTGTGCATGCTACTACACTAGATGCTTATTACGGACTTGACGCGCTCGGGTTGGAATTTTGCGCATGTTAGGCGCTTGGTATTGGATTTTGTGCGCATCGATGCACTTGAATTAGGTTTTATTAGTGCATGTTGGATGCACTTGACCTAGATTTTATTCGTGCATATCGGATACACTTAATTTAGATTTCATTTGTGCATGACGGATGCACTAGATTTAGATTTTCGCGCATGTTGGGCGCATGATATGAGACGTGATTTTGTGCACACCGGGTGCACTCGATTGGGATTTTCTTTCGTGCATGCTAGATGGAATGGATTTAGATTTTCGTGCACTATAGATGCATTAGATGTTGTTGTCGTGCACATCCGTTGCACTGGACAGATGTTATCATGCACACCCGTTGCACTTAGTTTGGTTTTGTGTACATTCGTAGCACTTGTATTTAGTTTTGATTTCCGTGCGCACCAGACGCACGTGATTGTTGGATATGCCTTTTGAAGCTGATTTTGCTCTTGAGCACTTTGTTTTCATGATGGGCATTGTATTATGTAGTAGCCGAATAGGACTGATCCGAGGACAGTACCTGAGTACTTTGCATGCATAAAAAGTTTACCAAGAGGTTTTCAAAAAGGAGCTATAGTCTCGCTATTTCCTACGTGTCCGCGAGCGACACAAACATTTATAAAGGAATACCTTTTGGGGATATTTCAAAAACGACGGAACGTATATTTTGGCAAAACATATATGAACATACATTTATTACTTCATAAATGATCGTTCGTCACTTGTGCCGTGAGTTACGCATCACACGACGACTCAGGAAAGATTTTGCATGTGTTTTATTCCGTTTTATGAGATTTTTCCAAAGATGCGTACTATATAGGTATTATAATACTCGACTAGTGTATATTGGATTTCAGTAGTGGATTTCGAGATTTATATCACTATTATAACTCCAGTGATTGCGTTACGCTTGACGGAGTTCGATTTTTGAGTTTCATACTCGTTTTAAGGCGCACACGATGCGCTGTGGTATTTCTGTATCTTCCGTGATTTCGGAGCCCTGTTGATTTGAGCTGATTATTGAAATATTTTAGCATTTGGGGGTTTAAATTTAAATTCGGGGACCGAATTTCTTTCAGGGGGAAGATTTTAACGTTTTCAGAAATCGTTTAGGCGGATTTTCCGTTAATCGACAAATAATTTGTGGTTTCCGTAAAAACCGGAATTTAATCATTTTTCACTATAGACGTAAATGCACCTAGTTTAACTAGGAAATTGCTAGTATATGGTATTTGGTTAGTCGCTTACAATTTTGAGTTCACTTAAATATTTTTTCCTTAAAATATTAGTGTCAACTTTTAATTATACACTTAATTAGTGGTAATTACAAATTTGATTGGGTTAATTAGGCTAATGTGAATCCATGCTAACATAATCATAAGATTAAGCACTTTGACTTCTTCGCAAAATATCTTAGAAATATCTAGATATTTGAAGGGTTTAAAGGAAATTTTAATTAAAAGGATTTGAGGTGTCATAAATTAATGGTTATTATTAAGCTTTAATGGTGTTTTTAACTTAGATATTTCCACACACTTCCACAACACCCCCATTTTCCTCCCACTTTGGCCGAGTGCCCCCTTGCTGCCCTCTCATTTTTCTCACCCCATTTTCACTTCTAAAAGCTCCAATAATTCATCAAAAATCATCAAATAATCCCACAAACTCAAAATAAAATCCATACCCATTATTCTTTAACCTTAACCAAGTTTGGACCTTCATGAAAGTTAGCATTTTGGAGGTTATTTTGATGATCTAGTTGCAAGTTTGTGAATAAAGTTTGAGGTATAAAATCTAACCTTAAGCTTAAGTTATTGTTTAAATACCTTAATCTAGTTATTAGATGTGTAAATAAAGCTTGAATTAGCATGTTTTGGATTTCTAGAAAGAGTTATGAAGATCAAGTTAGGGTTTTGATTGTTTGTAATGGTTAATTGAGTAGTTTAGATTTGGAAAACTTAACCTAGTTGTGAGATTGTTAAATGATAATTTTCCTAATTTTCTAATTAATCTAGATTGCAAAATAACTTTTACTACATCTATATGGGTGAGATTAAAATTGTAGTAAAGGTTTGTGTGGTTTAATTAAGCTACTATGTGATGATTGTGGCCACTAGTTTTGGTTAAACTTCTAGATTTGAGCTAAAAGGATTAAAAGATGCTTACTAGGTTTTCGGTAAAATTAGTAGTGAGTTTTATTTGGCATAGTGATGAAAAATATATTGTCTTGTACGATATTTATTGTGTTGTGAATGAAGTATTGGTACTATTGGGTTTTAGGTTGGCGGTTTTCATGAATAGCGACCCTAGTTTGGGTTTTGGCTATGTTTTCCGGTATTGGGATTCTTGGTTTTGAGACTTGATATTGTAATTGGTCGTTGGATGTTTGTACCCGCAAGAACTGTGGCACAACGGGGGTGAGTTGCCAACTCGTGAATAGAAAAACATCTACAAGAAAAAAATCGAATAAACAACGACTCCTAGGTCAACTATATCATGAAGGTAATACTATAATATCTAGGATGACCGGGTCATCATATGTGCCAACAATATAAATAAATGCCTATCAGCATGTGGAGATCATCCAACAATATAATCAATGTATGTATGCATGTGGATCTCGTCCAACCATATAATCAAGGTATGTATGCATGTGGATCTCGTCCAACCATATAATCAATGCTTGTATGCATGTGGACCTCGCCCACGTATCAACCCATGACACAACAATATCAGGCATGTAAATATCATAAAAGAGTGTGCATGAAAGTACGAGGATATAAATCAACGGGTGTCCCTCGCGACACATAAAAATCATGGAACCTGGGTGTCTAACATCGACACTCGAAAACAACATGAAAACCGTGTCTAGCATCGACACGTAAATCCTCATATCTTGGGCTCCGTCAGTCCAGATCGGCCCATATCATCTCTCGACTCCGGTCGGTATCCTCCGGATATCTGCCAAGCCCAAATACAATCACCGGTAGGTAGTGCTCCCCTGCCAGGCTCACCGTCTAACATATACGAGTCTTCTTGCCCTGGGGTACCTTACCGGGTCCACCATGTACCCGCAGACGGTGCCTACCGCTCCTCGAATCGGGTTTCACATGCCACTCTCAGAACCTAGAAATCACATTGTGGATGCACTGAAATATCATGTCAAGAGAAATCGGTTTTTTTCAAAATAGTACATATTTTCCTTTTGAATAGCCATGGTTCTCAAATCCAAAATTCTCATGAAAACGGCATATCTCAATGCGTAAAATCAAAAAGTATGATGTATGCGACATATGATAGAAATGTAAGCATATCCGTATATCATGCAATATGGAACAGTGATATGACATATTAAGGGAAAACAACTCTTTAAAATGATTCCAGTTTTTAAATATATCCTGCGGTTCCCAATTTCTCCAAACTCAAATGCCACATCATCTATGTATGTACAAATGTGTATGTACGTAGGCATGCATGCACAAGATACACACACACACACACACACACAAGTATGGGTGTACAAGTTGGTATTTACGCAAGTATGAGCGCACAATATGTATGTGCACCAATATGGATGTACAAGTGGTATATACACAAGTATGAGTGTACAATAGGTATGTGCGCCAATATGGGTGTACAAGTGGTATATACGCAAGCATGAGTTTACAATATGTATGTGCGCAAATATGGTTGTACAAGTGATATATATGTTAGTGTATATGCCCTACGGGCCATTATTGTATCATGCTAGGTTGTATATTACTTAATGGAAGCTTGGGATATTCACAGTTGTATTTAACAGTCTTGCTAAAAATGGTAGTATGCTACTTGGTTTGTGTCTACTTTAATATGTGCAAATGTTTCTTGTAACGTATCACTTATACATATTAGTAGAGCCCATAGGATCTTTGCTTGATTACCAGCGTCGTGATGGCAGTCACACTAGTGGGGGCTGGGTAGTCTATAAGCAACTTCCTATACTTGTCCCTAGTCGTAGGATTATCGAGACAGGGCATCGATACTCCAGAGTAGACTCCTGGGGAGATGGTCTGTCCCACAGCCATCAGTACGTCGTACTGGAGATACTATACAGGTGCTCGTTAGGTTACGGGTACACCGGAAAGGACTCGCAGGGGAACTGATTGGTTGGTATTATACCCATCGTCAGTTAACAGTTCCCAGGTGACATGAGTATAGCATAGTCCGCAGACTTGACACTGCTACTTCGCCTCGAGTGTGTCCCAATGTTCTTAGATTGCTACCCTACCACGGCTCAAAAGAGTCGTGCAAACAGGTAGTAGTTAGGTGCAGTCCCGAGCACTTGGAGGCAGTGGCGGTTAGACAGGATTCGTCTCTCCCGGTATTGGGAGTTGATATCGCGCTGTGTCAGAGAGCCATTACGCAAAGTCCCTGGCCAGGGCAAGCGAGATTTACTGGTAGGTTCCAGTAATTTCTCAGGGTGTAATGGGCTACGCTCCGACACGACTTATACAACTATTAGGGGACTGACGCTTGCCGCCCCCTAGGCTCGATATGCGATAGTCTTAGACGAACATACCGGACTGTACGGAGATTATCACATCAGGCTCAGTAGGAGTTCGGATGGGTTTCCTCATCGGCTTTCTTATCGACATCTACCAGGGGACCGTTACGTACAGCTAGTGCCGTTTGCGGTCTGTGGTTAAACCCACTGCCAGCGTAGTGTCGAGTCTTTAGAGTCCCACACAGAGAGTTTCCCTGCTCCAGGAGAAACGATATAGAGGTCGTATGGTTTTACGACAAGGGTTCGCACGCATACGTGTGTTTACGCACGTACGACGTTCGGACAGTTTTTACTAGTCGGTTTTGGTTTAAGCCAGTTTCTAGTATCAGGTTATTGGATTTATACAGTCTAAAGTTTTTCCGTTTTTTCACGAATTGGAGGGGTGTTCTCGTAATTTTCCGGGAAACTTCTAGAAGCATGGTGACTTGGAGGTTAAGGTGGCATAAGCATTTATTTCTTAATGACTCGTTTGTATGATTCATCCATGGAGTTAATGCTTCATTTATGAAGCTAATGACTTATGAGATGAATCACACTAGGTGAATGCATCAACCATGATGATTAATCATATATATTACTTATTTGATAAATTGTTATGGTTGATATATTCTAAATGAGTTCATTTTTCAATATCATTCTTATCATCACCTTCTCTCTCCTCAAGCTCTCACATTCTTGAAACCCTAACCCTAACCTCTTATGTGTTGAGATCAAGGGTTAGCTAAACTAATACATCCATAACCTCACTCTATATCCTCTAGGTAGATTAGCACTTTGAGCAACCTTGTTATCTCAAGTTAGAGATAAAGCTTGGCGTAGGAGCTCTCGGGTGGATCATCTTTGATTCAAGGAGGCCGTTGAGGTGCCGATATTCCAAGGAGCCTACGAGGAGTGGAGGACCGTGATGAAGACCTGAAGGACAAGTAACGTGAGGTGAAACTTTGAATCCGAGTAGTTAAACCTTTCGTACTTTACTAGTAACGGTTTAGAAACGATTCATGCGCTCAAGTCCTTGTTACAAAGCTTTGATAATCGTTTTTCATATATTCCGCCTCCCCGTAAGTTCGTGGGGTGCGTGACATGGACTTACAGTGGTATCAGAGCCAACTAAACCATTACTAGCTTGTTAGCAACTAATTAGAAGTTCGATCGACGGAAAACACGAAAACAAAACCCTAACACCTTTACAGTTTCTGTTAATTTTAAAAGTGTCTGAAAAAATATTTGACATACCTTAAAATTCACAGCAGGGTTTTTTAAGAATACTGGGAAAATACGAGCCAGTAACTCGGCAAAACGGCCGTGGATCCGCGGCAATTGAGTGCTTGTGCCGCGGATCCGCCGCCGAGTCAACACCGAGTTGACTCGGATTTGCTCAGTAATTCCTATTTTGTGGTTTTCTGTGTTCCTGTATGTTCTATTTCTACCCAGGTTGCTTCTTTGCTGGTTTGCTTTTGGGGTAAACACGGAATATGGTAATCGATCGATGTTCTAAGATATTTGCTAATTGGGTTTTTATCTGTAATGTTTAATGTGTTCGTAAACCTCCCCTAACTGCTAGTATGTCGGTTGGCAGGGGGTTGCACATTTCTGTAATCTTTACTGTTTATGTATATGAACTGTATTGGACTGTTGTGATGATTAGCCGGGGTTTTGAGATGGGTTTAATATTTATTCATTCGATGTAAATGTAATATGATGTAATATTCTTTTGCGGGGAACATCCAGGTTGCGGTTGTAGCCACCATTGTATTATTTCTTTTTACTGTTTTTGCTCCTAGGATAGACCCAAGGCGGGGTACACAAACTACCGGGTACTTTGAAGTATTTAGTGGCCTACTCACTTTGTTGAGGGAGACCGCTTCTCTTCGGGTACTTGGCGGGTAGTTTGCCGTACCCGTAGGGGTCTAGGGTGGGGTAATGGCTATTCATCACAACTGTGTAATCCGTCTTTTATTGCAGACTCAAAGCAAATGCGGATTGCTAGTATATCCAATAAAGTTCATCTGTAATCTGGAATGCTTATTATTGCGTTTGACGAAGGTACAATATATATATATGATAGCTATTAGACGTCACTTATATTTTACACCCGCGCTAGCCCAGCCCCTGCTCTGTCGTTAGTTATGTAACCTAACAGGTGATGACGGGACCTGTCACGACCCGCAGGGTACGGAACGTGACTGGCACTTAAGTTCACGAAACGTCTAAAGGCGTCCGTAAAATAAGTAAGCCAAAGCCCAGAAAACAAAACCAATGAAGCAAAAGAGTGAAGAAAACCCAATTAATTGAAAGCGAGTTATCAAATAAGTCATGTAAAACACTTTTTAAAAACAATACAAATTTTCCCGAAAATTTCGGCAGAGTCTCCTTTGTAAATACTGACCCCCAAAAATGGGTACAACAAAATATAAACATGAATCCACAAAATAGGGCATCCCCAAGCGGGAGCTAGCTCTTCGCCATACGGCGGTCACAAATCCCACGCAATGTAAATGACAACAAGCATAATAAAGCATAATAAAGCATAAGGAAGCATGAAAAAGTAATATGTCGGCTCAAGTGAGCTCGACCCCAAAATACAGCATAAAATCCACAACCTCACAGTCTCATCGCTAGGTCAATATACAAATATCTGGTAGAACAGTAGATGGAGTACACTAGATACAAGAATATACAAGAATATACAAGGTGGTACAAAATTTAACATAACCCACCTATGAGCAACTCTCGAGCTCAGGCAAAAGAGGCAAAAGACAAGTGCGCCCGCCGCTACTGAACTGACGGAGCGGACCTGCAAAAGACTGTGGCACAACGGGGGTGAGTTGCCAACTCGTGAGTAATAAATAACATCTACAAAGGCTATCGTATGCATGCACACAAGCATCCTAGCATCTAAAATACAGGTATGACTGGATGCACTAGCAGGTATGTATATAGCATCAGTGTACTGGTATGCATGCAACATGAATATCTGAGGTCTCAAAAGGTATATATATAAGAAATATTTTATCTTCTTTTGTTTTTTGAAACTCTTTTAGAATGCCAGCATAATGTCAATGAATCGACAAAAATCGGTGTCCAGCAACGACACCCAAAAGCTGTCTCAAATCTCATAAATCCATGTCATAGTGTCTCTGGCCTCAGCCATCCGGCTGACCCATCTCAGTATCAATATATCATCCTCTCGCGGCCCCGGTCGGTATCCTCTGGATATCCGCCGTGCCCAATGAAATCACCGGTAGGTAATCCGTCCCCTGCCAGGCTCATCGTCAACACCACGTCTTCTTGCCCCGGGGTACCTTACCGGGTCCACCATGTACCCGAAACGGTTCATCCAACTCCTCGAAACGGGTCTCCAAAAACCACAGCAAACTCATGGTGGACGACACTTACATCACTAGAAAACCGCAATTTACATGTTTTAAAAATATCATAAGTTTGGAAATTTTGCGGCTTTCCCCCGAAATCCAGCAATATCATAAAATCTCACGAAAATCCTCATAAGTGCATATATCAATGATAATGAATGCGTATGATATCAATAATCAAGTTACGATGTGTGATTAATGTATTAAGCATGAACAATTAATATGATGAAGTACATGCACATGAATAGCAATCCTAGGGTTTCATTTTAAGGAAATAGCACAATTTAAGTACCAATTAATAAAAGGTTTAAATTAAAGGTTATCTAGTGTGGTGGCATGGCAATTACCAGGGTGTGTGTGTAAACATGAATAGTGCTCGTGCTGCATATAAAAACCTGGTAATGGTGCATGTGTCCTACAATTAAGTTTGCGTATATGGATATAACCTACTGATCTAATGGCAGAAATTTTCATGCCAGTATTATTATTCTATGTCACAAGTGATTATCCAATTTACTATTTTCCAGTTTACTAAATCTATCGGGCGACTTGCGCCATCCAGACGATCGTCCCCCGTAGATGTTAAATCTACTCACCGGGATCCCTGGCTAGCTGTGTCCAATCACCGTCTTTCCCTTTCGCGCCGCGTCTGACGTTTCCGCGACCGAACCTGGAATTTACATCAATACCAAATATAAGGTTACACATTCAAGAACGACGCAAAACCCCAACGAAACTACTAAAGTTCGCTAACTGGGTACAACGTGCACAAAGTGCGCGGACACACGCGAAAATCGCAAAAACTGCCAAAAACGCCGATTTTGGGTCACCCGGCAAAACTAAAACCCGACTACCCAAAAACCGCACTCACGCATCCTAAAAGTCGTAGGACAAGCCAACAAGATCATCAAGATACCACAATTAATTCATCACATAACTTCTATAAAAATCTAGTAAGCAGAAATTGCAATTTGATGCAAACATCGACCCTTTAGCGACAAAGTCAACACCACCCAACACCAACATTCCAAACTAACCAAAAAGTTAGCCAATACACAAATTCTAAACCATTAACTAAGCTTAAAAAAACTAATTTACATAACACAACCTTCTCTTGATTTTTATAAATAGCAAGCATAACTCAAACTATATTAAGAAATCATTACTTTAACACTATAATTTAGCCTAATAAGCAAATTAACCACTTAGCTTAAGGTTAGCAAAACACTAGATAGCAATTTAGGTTTAATCAACACAAATTAGGTTTAATCAACTCACTAAACATGTTTCAAATACCATTTCCATACCAAAACCTCTTCTTGAAAATCCTAAAAAGCAAATTTCACACTTCTAATTTAATCAAATTAGCAAAATTGAAAACTATATCAACAAGGTAATCAAATAGATTAGTCATTAACAACTAGATTAACTATAAAATAACTTAATTAACTATTATGGTTTTCAAACCCTAGTTAGAATTTTCTAACAAAAATCTAAGAAAACTAGATTAACTACACTAAATTAACACTAACCCATATAATATAAGCACTTAAACAAAAGATTTAACAAGATAGAATTTATACCTCTTGATCAATAGATCAAGCAAGAAAGTTTCCTCCAAAAATGCCTCCTTTCCACATGATTTCAACCATATTAGGCTTGAGAAGAGGTAGCACAAGGATTTTGTGTTGAAAAAGAGAAGGATTTATGGATATTTGTTGAATTTTCTTGCACTTTTTTTTGAAGAAAATGAGAGAGAAAGAGAAGAAAAATAATGGAGGTGGAATTGGTGCAGGTTTCGGCCAGAGGAGGGGAATGGGGGAGGGTATGGGCAAGTGGGGAAAGTCATGGTCAAGTTTCTAAAGTCAAATGTATCATATATTAACCATTTTATTAAAATTAATACCATAAACTAACAATTAACTCAAGAAACAACTCAAGAAAGAGAGAGGTCAGAATTTTCTGGTCTTGACCAAGACTTGGGCTGTTATAGGGCTGAGGGAAAAGATAGAGGGGTTTTACAAAAGAAATTTTATGCAAAAAGGCCCCCTACAACTCAAAAATTGCAAGTTTTAGCCCAAAATTCAATAATTTCGTTTCAAATCATAAAAATTTGAAAAAAATCAAAATAAATTACTAAAAATTCATGTTATCACTAGAATATAATTATCATAATTTTAGAGATTAAAATTAGCCCGGAAAAATTTGTATTTATTGCTTATTTAATGTATTTTCTTACCGGCTTAAAATAATATTAAAAAAATGAAAAATAGGGAAAAATTTTTAAATGACCAAAATTTCATAATTAACTCATTAGTCACTAAAAACAAGTAATTACCTATCCATTTAAGGTATAATTAGCCCTAAACTGCAAAATATCGAGAAAGACGGTTTTCGGAAAAATACCGAATTTTCACCGAATTTCAGGAAAACACCAAAACGACTTTTCAAGACGCTACAGGACCCCGTGGCAAATGCGGATGGCATAAGAGGACGTGGTATTTTCGTTGTTTTCTGCAATGATAGGATAACTGATGGGACACATTATTATAATGCAAAGAAAATAAACCATTGTTTAATCGTTGGAACAAATTTAAAAGAAACCACTCGGTTATTTTAAAAAAGGATCAGAATTTTTAATTGCGGAGCTTTAACCACTCCTTTTAAAAAAGTATCAGGTTCCTTCGATTATATCAAGTTCGCTACGTTCACGGTTTTGCCAAAACCATTCGTAGCCCTCCGTCATTTCATTTGGATATTCAGTAGTATTCAAGCTATGCATTTGACCAACGCTAGGGCATAGTGTTTGGTAGCTGCTGGGGTATTTCATTTGTTTGCATAGATAGATGTGTTAGTTTGGGACAGTCGTATTATCATTTGGCCAACGTCAGGGATATGTACGGATGGGTTCAAATTAACTAGGTCAATGATGGGTAGAACTTGACATATGACTTATGACATTTTGACCAACGCCAAGTTTATAAGAGCATGGGGCAAAAATCCACATCGGGAATTTCTAAAGAAACTGAAATTTGCAGAGAGATGCATACCATTTTGGAGTTTGATGAATGTTGGTAGGATTCCTTCAACATTATCATACGATGATATTTTGGATCACGATCCTACTGTGAGTATATACTACTTATCAGGAGATTCGTCATTTAACGATCAATGCTATAGACCAAGTAGGTGCCTAGAAAGGTGTCAGCCGGGTTATGCCCCCAGAGAAAAGATGTTATTTAATTAAGGAACTTCGCGAAAGCGTTGGAAAACCTCCCTCGAAGTATCGACACTGACCTGGTTGAACGGTTAAGCAAGAATTGTACGGTGAGAATAGTCCTGGCTAATTCTTCTTTTATGGTTTGAGAAGGGATTCGAGAAACAGTGGGAGCCATCCTGTTTAGATAAATTAAAAACCACTCTAAACTTGAAACAGCATCATGCTAAAATGTTTTCTTCTTTCTCTCTTAATTGCAGCGACCTTGTGACCATGACTAGGATACATCTAGATAATAAATTGACTGAATCTTACTTTTATGACTGGCAAAGGTCTGTCCAGATGTCCATTGCTTATGACCAGCTGGACCACCCTATTACTACTCAAGATCCCGCCGTCCCAGGTCCAGTTTCCACTGTCGTGAATATGGATATCCGTCAGACAAGGGAAAAAGATAAAGCAAAAGCTAAGTGCCTCGTGTTAGCTTCAGTTAATGGTATATACCAGAAGCAGCACGAGAAGATGGACTTATTTTCCATCTTTCTCCATAACAAAGATTTATATGGAGCGCAATCTCATATCGCAAGATATGAGACCTCGAACGAATTAATTCAAGCGAGGTTGGCTGACGGGTCATATGTAGGGGACAACGTCCTTACAATGACTAGCTGTAATAATGAGCTCCCGGACCTGGAGACCGCGTTGGGAACCGAGTCAGATACTGACTTGATTCTACAGTCTCTGCCTCCTACCCTGAAGGAAACCAGGGAAGCAGAATGAAAGAGAACGACAAAAGTTTCGGGACTGGATATAGTAAAAGAGGGACATTCCTATTGTTACAGGAATGAACATTGGCAGAATGATTGCAGGGCTAGCAAAGCCAGTAGCCAGGATTCGAAGCATGTTGTGGCTTCAGCCTCAAGTATATTTGTTATTGAGAACTGTTTGTCAATTAACTCTACTTCCTGGGTATTAGATACCGGAGCAGGAACTCATATCTGTAATTCAATACATGCTTTGAGAAACCGTAGAGTTATAAAGGTAGGTGATTGGTCTCTCAGAGTTGCAAACGGAATGAGCGTGGACGCTGAATCCGTCGGAGAATATAGCCTAGGTTTGACCAGTGGGCATATATTGATTCTATGTAACTGTTTGTATGTACCTTGTATGACATGTAATATCATATCAGTGTCCTCACTTTCGAGAGAGGGATATGATTTTACATTCGTAAGCTATGTAGTTAACATCCACCGAAATCAAGTTATGATTGGGTCCGGTACATTAGATAACGGTATATACGTATTAAGTCAAGCTCAGGTTTTCAATATCCAGAACACACTTAAAAGAAAGTCTCCAGAAATAAATCAGGTTTTCTTATGGCATTGTAGACTAGGCCACATCAATGAGAGATAGAGAAGGATATTTGAATCCGTTCGAATATCAATCTTATGTTACTTGTGAATCTTGTCTCAAAGGAAAGATGACAAAGACTCCGTTCACTGGACACGGAGTAAGAGCAAGCGAGCTCTTGGGACTCGTACACAGTGACGTGTGCGGTCCAATGTCTACACATGCGCGAGGTGGTTATTCCTACTTCATTACTTTTACGGATGATTTCTCTAGGTATGGATATGTATTCTTAATGAAGCATAAATCCGATACTTTTGAGAAATTCCAAGAATACAAGAATGAAGTAGAAAAACAAACAGGCAAGAGTATAAAGACACTGAGATCTGATCGAGGTGGTGAATACTTAAGTGCCGAGTTCCCGAGTTACTTAAAAGAGAATGGAATTCTCTCTCACCTTACTCCTCCATACACGCCACAACATAACGGTGTATCAGAAAAGAGGAATCGAACCCTATTGGATATGGTTCATTCCATGATGAGTAACGCTGAGTTACCGCGATCATTCTGGGGATATGCGTTAGAATCAGCAGCAAATCTTCTGAACAGGGTTCCTACCAAGACAGTTCCTACCACCCCATATCAGATGTGGAGTGGGAAGAAACCCTATCTTCAGTATCTGAAGATTTGGGGATGTCCGGTTTTTGTTAAAAAACAGTATGCGGACAAGCTCGAGGCACGATCAGTACAGTGTAAGTTTGTAGGATATCCCAAGAACTTCAAGGGGTATCTGTTCTATAACGCAGAGGAACAAAAGGTTTTTGTTTCTCGTAATGCCCATTTTTTAGAACAACAAGTTTTAGAAAAGGATACAAGTGGGAGCGAAATAGAACTGGAAGAAATTCCAGAACCACAAACTACAACTGAAAGTATGGTAGAACCAGTAGTTCAAGAAGAATTGGACATTCCTACACCCCTCTGCAAGAGTAGTAGGCCGTCTCATCCGCCTTAGAGATACTATGGTTTTCTCATAAATGGGGATAGAGAGGATTGTGTCATTGATGAAGATGACCCTACTAGCTTCCAGCAAGCCATTCAGAGCGGTGACTCAGTAAAATGGCTTGATGCAATGCGGACCGAAATGGAGTCTATGTACACTAACAAAGTATGGACTTTGGACATTGCTCCAGATGGGGTAAAACCCGTAGGATGCAAATGGATCTTCAAAAAGAAGATTGGTGTAGATAGACAGGTTGAAACCTATAAGGCTAGACTTGTTGCAAAGGGTTTCCGTCAAAGACCTGGTTTGGACTATGACGAAACCTTTTCTCCAGTGGCTATGCTTAAATCTATTCGGGTCCTTCTTGCTATTGCTACCTTCCACGATTATGAAATCTGGCAGATGAACGTAAAGACGGCCTTTCTAAATGGTAATTTAGAAGAGAGCGTCTATATGGATCAGCCAGAGGGATTCATTTAGAGTGGGAGCAGCGGTAAAGTATGCAAGCTGCTTAAGTCCATTTATGGACTAAAGCAGGCATCGCGGAGTTGGAACATCTGTTTTGATGACGCTGTCAAAGAATTCGACTTTATCAAAAATCCAGATGAACCTTGCATATACAGTAAGATTGTAAGGAGAGCTGTAGTATTCCTCGTCTTGTACGTGGATGATATGATCCTAATAGGAAATGATATTCCTATGTTACAGTCAGTCAAAAGATTCTTGTCACATAAATTCTCCATGAAAGACCTGGGTGATGCCACCTACATTCTGGGAATCCGGATCTATCGTGATAGATCAAAGAGGATGTTGGGACTTTCGCAGTCCAGGTACATAGACACCATAGTGAAGAGTTTCAGTATGGATGATTCTAAGCGCGGTACCCTACCAGCTTGTCACGGAATCACCCTCTCCAAAGAGATGTCTCCCAAGACTGATTTGGAAAGGGATCGCATGTCGATTATACCCTACGCTTCTGCGGTAGGCTCTATAATGTATGCGATGTTATGTACCAGACCAGATGTAGCATACGCATTGATCGTAGTAAACAGGTATCATGCAAACCCAAGGGAGAAGCATCGGATAGCAGTAAAGAACATTCTCAAGTACCTGAGGAGGACTAAGGAGATGTTCTTGGTGTATGGCGGAAAAGACCTCCAGACGGAGGCCTTTGCCGACTCCGGCTTCCAGAGTGACAAAGATGACTCCAAATCCATGTCTCGTTATGTCTTTACCCTCAATGGAGGGGCGGTCTGTTTGAAGAGTTCCAAGCAGGAGACCGTTGCTGACTCAACAATGGAAGCGGAGTACATAGCTGCTTGCGATGCCGCAAAAGAAGCTGTCTGGATGAAGAAGTTCCTCATAGAACTTCAGGTGGTTCCTACCAGTGTTGATCCAATACCTCTGTATTATGACAACAATGGCACTATAGCTTTAGCGAAGGAACCCAGGTCCCATCAGAAGTCCAGAAACATCTTAAGGCGGTATCGCCTGTTCAGGGAGATCGTAGATCGCCGGGAGATCGAGGTAAAGAGAGTAGAGACGGAGAGTAACATTGCTGATCCATTCACAAAGGCCCTTCCTCAGACGCAGTTCGAGAGGCTATTCGAGATGATAGGTCTACGATATGCCAGCTCATGGCCCTAGTGCAAGTGGGAGATTGTTAGTGTATATGCCATAGGGGCCATTATTGTATCATACTAGGTTGTATATTACTTAATGGAAGCTTGGGATATCCACAGTTGTATATAACAGTCTTGGTAAAAATGGTAGTATGCTACTTGGTTTGTGTCTACTTTAATATGTGCATATGTTTCTTGTAACGTATCACTTATACATATTAGTAGAGCCCAAAGGATCTTTGCTGGATTACCAGCGTCGTGATGGCAGTCACACTAGTGGGGGCTGGGTAGTCTGTAAGCAACATCCTATACTTGTCCCTAGTCATAGGATTATCGAGACAGGGCATCGATACTCCAGAGTAGACTAGTGTGTATGCTTCTCATCCCAGTTGGGGAGATGGTCTGTCCAAAAGCCATCAGTACGTCGTACTAGAGATAGTATACAGGTGCACGTTAGCTTACGGGTACACCGGACAGGACTCGCAGGGGAACTGATTGGTTGGTATTATACATATCGTCAGTTAACAGTTCCCAGGTGACATGAGTACAGCATAGTCCGCAGACTTGACACTGCTACTTCGCCTCGAGTGTGTCCCACTGTTCTTAGATTGCTACCTTACCACGGCTCAAAGGAGTCGTGCAAACAGGTAGCAGTTGGGTGCAGTCCCGAGCACTTGGAGGCAGTGGTGGTTAGACAGGATTCGTCTCTTCCGGTATTGGGAGTTGATATCGCACTGTGTCAGAGAGCCATTACGCAAAGTCCCTGGCCAGGGTAAGCGAGATTTACTGGTAGGTTCCAGTAATTTCTCAGGGTGTAATGGGCTACGCTCCGACATGACTTATTTAGCTATTAGGGGACGGACGCTTGCCTCCCCCTAGGCTCGATATGCGATAGTCTTAGACGAACAGAACGGACTGTACGGAGATTGTCACATCAGGCTCAGTAGGAGTTCGGATGGGTTTCCTCATCGGCTTTCTTATCGACATCTACCTAGGGACCGTTACGTACAGCTAGGGCCGTTTGCGGTTTGTGGTTAAACCCACTGCCAGCATAGTGTCGAGTCTTTAGAGTCCCACAAAGAGAGTTTCCCTGCTCTAGGAGAAACGATATAGAGGTCGTGTGGTTTTACGACAAGTGTTCGGACGCATACGTGTGTTTACGCACGTACGACGTTCGGACAGTTTTTACTAGTCGGCTTTGGTTTAAGCCAGTTTCTAGTATCAGGTTATTGGATTTATACAGTCTAAAGTTTTTCCGTGTTTTCACGGATTGGAGGGGCGTTCTCGTAATTTTCCGGGAAGCTTCTAGAAGAATGGTGACTTGGGGGTTAAGGTGGCATAAGCATTTATTGCGTAATGACTCATTTGTATGATTCATCCATGGAGTTAACGCTTCATTTATGAAGCTAATGACTCATGAGATGAATCACACTAGGTGAATGCATCAACCATGATGATTAATCATATATATTATTTATTTGATAAATTGTTAGGGTTGATATATTCTTAATGAGTTCATTTTTCAATATCATTCTTATCATCACCTTCTCTCTCCCCAAGCTCTCACATTCTTGAAACCCTAACCCTGACCTCTCATGTGTTGAGATCAAGGGTTAGATAGACTAATACATCCATAACCTCACTCTATATCTCCTGGGTAGCTTAGATTAGCATTTTGAGCAACCTAGTTATCTCAAGTTAGAGATAAAGCTTGGCGTAGGAGCTCTCGGATGGATCATCTTTGATTCAAGGAGGCCGTTGAGGTGCCGATGTTCCAAGGAGCCTACGAGGAGTGGAGGACCGCGATGAAGACCCGAAGGACAAGTAACATGAGGTATAACTTCGAATCCGAGTAGTTAAACCATTCGTAGTTTGCTAGTAACGGTTTAGAAACGATTCATGCGCTCAAGTCCGTGTTACGAAGCTTTGATAATCGTTTTTAATATATTCCGCCTCCCCGCAAGTTCGTGGGGTGCGTGACATGGACTTACAATATACGCAAGCATGAGTGTACAATTTGTATATGCGCCAATATGGATGTACAAGTGGTATATACGCAAGCATGAGTGTACAATATGTATGTGTGCTAATATGGGTGTACAACTGGTATATACGCAAGCATGAGTGTACAATATAAGTAATGCAATTCGAATAACATGAATGCAGCATAAGGTAAAACATCAGCTATAAGCTATAAGGTATACGTGTCTACAAGACCGAGTCAGTGAATCAATCAATCGGCTTCTAGCCACACAACATTGCGTACGGTAAAATCCATCGTACGACATCCTCTAGTCAAGGGTATGGATCAATCATCAAGTCAAACTCATCACGCACGGAAAAATCATCGTACGGCGGTATTAAAATATTTGGGGTCCTATCAACCAATATGACAATGAGGGGTACAGACCTAACGTCTCGTACGACATATCAGACATGATTCACGACATTCTATATATATATATATATATATATATATATATCTATATACCTATGTCCCTGGTCACATCCATAACAATCTCATATCAGGGGACCGGCAAGGTATTAATCATCTCAATCGACTCTCATCTGTATACCAACATATCCTCAAATCATCATATCACGTCTTATATTCCTTTCATCGCATTTATATCCCACATCAAGTCAATTTCACATATTCATTCTACCTTTACTAAAAACATAAGTATCTAATCTAACGCACACACCCAAACCATACAATCAGTTTTTAAAAGAAGCGAATCGTAGTTTTGAAAGTAGGGGTTACGGTGTTTTTAAGGAAAAGATATCATTTAAAATCTGTAACATCTCTCAAGGTATATGTTTAAAGATGCATATGATTCTTTAATTTGGAAATAGGTATGGTTCGGATGACACATCTGTAAGTCCACGTTACCTCTCCCGGTACTTACGGGCTTGCGGAAATGATGAAAACGATTTTTCAAGAGGTGGTAACATGGACTCAAAATACGGATCTTTGTTAAACAACTAAGTAACAACCTTAGTAGAGTTGTAACTACTCGGTTAGGGGGCTATACCTTTCTTGAACTCCTTCGTCCTCAACTCTTTTCGGTGTACGGATCGGCCTCACCTCGTCGTCTCCTTGCGCCGAAGATGGATCCACCTGAAAGCTTTTACCTTTGGCTTCTTCTTCGAACTTGAAGAAACTAGAACACTTGGTTTGCTAAACCTTGTGAACTAGGATGAGTAGAGAAGTGATTTGGGTTTTCTTTTATCTCTAAGGCAATGTTTCTCAACTCATGAGAGGGTGTTGCCTTGAGTTAGAGAGAGAGTAAGAGGAAGAGCAAGAGGGAGAGCTCAAGCAAGAGAGAGTAATGAAATGAGAGAATGAGTAACTCTTTTGCCATCCAACCTCTCATAATCCAAAATCATCATAACAAAATAGTAATCAAGTATTATGTGATGGTTCATGTCAAAATGGCTATATTATTTCATGCACTCATTTTGCAAAAACAAACAAGCAAGCAAAAGTCTTTACCATGAAATGATAGCCATTGTCATGATGATGGTCAACTAGTCCAACCTAGTCAACCGGTCCACAAAGTCAACAAGTCAACAAAGTCAACCCCTCAACAACAATGTCACAATAATACTTGATTAATATTATCATCAATCATATTTCTTATTCTCATTAGGGTTTAGCAAAAAGTCAATAGTCAACAGTCAATAGTCAACAACCCCAATGAGAATCCTCTGCCTCGGTCTCTCTGTCAACTGTGCATACACACCCGCATCCGCGTTCTGAGGAACACGAATACAAATGAGATAAAACCAATCCGAAAACGTACACTAGGATCTGGCTTAAACCAAAGCCCGCTAGTGTTAACTGTCCGGACACTGAACGTGCACAAGTGCACGGATGTGACCGAACCCTGTCGCAAAACCATGCGACCTCTACTCTTTTGCCTAAAGGCGAATAGCTTTTTGTGTTGGACTCTAAAGACTCGACACTACGCTGGCAGTGGGTTTAACCACAGACCGCAAGCGGCACTAGCTGTGCGTAACGGTCCCCAGGTAGATGCCGACAAGAAGACTGACGAGGTGAAACCCATCTGAACTCCTACTGAGCTTGAATGTGACAATCTCTATACAGTCCGGTCTGTTTGTCTGATACATCGCATGGCGGGCCTAGGGGGCGGTAAACGTCAGTCCCCTAATAGCGGTACAAGTCGTGTCGGAGTGAAGCCCAGAACACCCTGAGATAACATTGGAAACCTACCAGTATATCTCGCTTGCCCTGGCCAGGGACTATTCGTGTAATGGCTCTCCTAGACACAACGCGATGTCAACCCCCAATACTGGGAGAGACGAATCTTGTCTAACTGTTACTGCCTCCAAGTGCTTCGGGACTGCACCCAAAAACTACCTGTTTGCACGACTCCTTTGAGCCGTGGTAGGGTAGTAATCAATGTACAGTGGGAACACACTCGAGACGAAGTGACAGTGTCAAGTCAGCGGACTAAGCTGTACTCATGTCACCTGGGAACTGATAACTGACGATAGGTATAGTACCAACCAACAGTTCCTGACGAGTCCTGTCCAGTGTACTCGTAACCTAACGAACACCCGCATACTATCTCAAGTACGACGTACTGACGGCTGTGGGACAAACCGTCTCCCACACTGGGATGAGAAGCGCATACGCTAGTCTACTCCGGAGTATCGATGCCCTGTCTCGATAGTCCTGCGACTAGGGACCTGCATAAGGATGTGCTTATAGATTACCCAGCCCCCACGAGTGTGACTGCCATCACAACGCTAGTAATCAAGCGAAGATCCTAAGGGCTCCACTAATGTGTATAGGTGATATATAAAAATAAACACATGTACACATTAAAGTAGAGACAAACCAAGTAGCATACTACTATATTGAGCAAGATTGTCTATACAAGGTGAATATCCCAGGATTCCATTAAGTAATATACAAACTAGTATAATACAGTAATGGCCTCTAGGGCATATACACTAACAATCTCCCACTTGCACTAAGGCCTTGTACTGGCGTATCGAAGACCTATCATCTCGATCAGCCGCTCGAACTGAGTCTGGGGTAAGGCCTTTGTGAGTGTATCAGCTGTGTTATCTTCCGTAGAAACTCTCCGAACCTCGATCTCCTGGCGACCCATGATCTCCCTGATCAGGTGATACCGCCTCAAGATGTGTCTGGACTTCTGATGTGACCTGGGTTCCTTTGCTAAAGCTATAGCCCCGTTGTTGTCGCAATACAGCGGTATTGGATCAACAATGGACGGAACCACCTGAAGTTCAGTTAAGAACTTCCTTATCCAGACGGCTTCTTTTGCGGCATCTGCAGCAGCGATATATTCCGCTTCCATCGTCGAGTCAGCAACGGTTTCCTGTTTGGAACTCTTCCAACACACCGCCCCTCCATTGAGGGTAAAGACATAACCCGACATGGACTTGGAATCATCCTTGTTACTCTGGAAGATGGAGTCAGCAAAGGCTTCGATCTGAAGGTCTTTTCCGCCATACACCAAGAACATCTCCTTAGTCCTTCTTAGGTACTTGAGAATGTTCTTTACTGCTATCCAGTGTTTCTCCCCAGGGTTTGACTGATACCGTCTTACCACACTCTGTGCATAAGCTACATCTGGTCTAGTACACAACATCGCATACATTATAGAGCCTACGCAGAAGCGTAGGGTATAATAGACATGCGATCCCTTTCCAAATCAGTCTTGGAAGACATCTCTTTTGGAGAGGGTGATTCCGTGACAAGCCGGTAGATTATCGCTCTTGGAATCTTCCATACTGAATCTTTTCAGTATGGTGTCGATGTACCTGGACTGTGAGAGTCCCAGTATCCTCTTGGATCTGTCACGAAAGATCCGGATCCCCAGAATGTATGAGGCATCACCCAGGTCTTTCATGGAGAACCTGTGTGACAAGAACCCCTTGACAGATTGTAGCATAGGAATGTCATTTCCAATTAAGAGAATGTCATCCACGTATAAAACGAGGAATACTACAGTTCTCGCTACAAATCTACTATAGATGCATGGTTCATCTGAATTTTTGATAAAGCCAAATTCCTTGACTGTCTCATCAAAACAGATGTTCCAACTCCGCGATGCCTGCTTCAGTCCATAGATGGACTTAAGCAACTTGCACAACTTTCCGCTGCTCCCACTCTGAATGAAACCCTCTGGCTGGTCCATATAAACACACTCCTCTAAATTTCCATTTAGAAAAGCGGTCTTTACGTCCATCTGCCAAATCTCATAATCGTGGAAGGCAGCAATGGCAAGAAGGATCCGAATGGATTTCAGCATAGCTACTGGAGAAAAGGTCTCGTCATAGTCCAAACCAGGTCTTTGACGAAAACCCTTTGCAACCAGTCTAGCTTTATAGGTCTCAACTTGTCCATCTACATCAATCTTCCTTTTGAAGATCCACTTGCATCCTACGGGTTTTACCCCATTTGGAGCAACGTCCAATGTCCAAACTTTGTTGGTGTACATGGACTCCATTTCGGTCCGCATTGCTTCCAGCCATTTTACTGAGTCAACGCTCTGAATGGCCTGCTGGAAGCTAGTCGGCTCATCATAATCAATGATGCAATCCTCTCTATCCCCGTCTATGAGAAAACCGTAGTATCTCTCGGGCGGATGAGACTGCCTACTACTCCTGCGGAGCGGCGTAGGAATGTCATGATCTTTCGAACCCTCTGGTTCTACTAAGCTTTCAGTAATAGCTCGTGGTTCTGGAATTTCTTCCAGTTCTATTGCGCTTCCACTTATCTGATTTTCCAAAAACTCAGTTTCCAGGAAGTGGGCATGACGAGAAACATAAATCTTTTGTTCCTCTTCGCAATAGAAGAAATATCCCTTGGAGTTCTTTGGATATCCCACAAACTTGCACTTCACTGAGCGTGCCTCGAGCTTGTCCGCATGCTGCTTTTTGACAAAAGCTGGACATCCCCATGTCTTAATGTGATTAAGATAGGGTCTCTTCCCACACCACATCTGATATGGTGTAGTAGGCACAGTCTTAGTTGGAACTCGGTTCAAAAGGTATGCAGCGGATTCTAGTGCATATCCCCAGAAAGATCGCGGTAACTCAGCGTTACTCATCATGGACCGTACCATATCCAATAGGGTTCGGTTCCGTCTCTCCGATATACCGTTATGTTGCGGAGTGTATGGAGGAGTAAGCTGAGAGAGAATTCCATTCTCTTTTAAGTAATCCAGGAACTCGGTAATCAAATATTCACCACCTCGATCAGATCTTAGTGTCTTGATACTTTTGCCGGTTTGTTTATCTACTTCATTCTTATATTCCTGGAATTTTCCAAAGGCTTCGGATTTATGTTTCATTAAGAAGACATAACCGTACCTTGAAAAGTCATCCGTAAAAGTAATGAAGTAAGAATAACCGCTTCACGCATGTGTAGACATTGGACCGCACACGTCGCTGTGTACGAGTCCCAAGAGGTCGCTCACTCTCACTCCGTGTCCAGTGAACGGAGTCTTTGTCATCTTTCCTTTAAGACAGGATTGAAAAGTGGCATACGATTGATATTCGAACGGATCCAAATATCCTTCTGTATGTAACTTCGTCAACCTTCTCTCATTGATGTGACCCAGTCTACAATGCCCTAAGAAAGTCTGATTTATTTCCGGAGACTTTCTTTTGTGTGTATTATGGACATTGAAAATCTGTGGTTGGTTTAATACGTATATACTATTGCTTAATGTATCTGACCCAATCAGAACTTGATTAAGGTGAATGTTTACAACATTACTTACAAACGCAAATTCATAACCTTCATTAGAATTCAAAGATACAGAAATGATATTACAAGTTGCGTTGGGTACAAAAAAGCAATTACGTAAAACCAAAACACGTCCATCTGACATTCCCTGGTGATAGTCCCCCACGGCCTTAGCATCCATGCTAGCTCCGTTTGCAACTTTGAGGGTCATGTCACCTGCCTTCAAAAACCTACGGTTTCTCAACGCCTGCAAAGTATTACAGATATGAGATCCTGATCCGGTATCAAATACCCAGGAAGTAGAGTTTATTGATAGACAGTTTTCAATAACATACACACCTGAAGCTGAAGCCACAACTTGCTTCAGATCCTGTGTTCTGGCTTTCCAAGCCATGTAATCTTTCTTCCAGTGTCCACTCTTGTGACAGTAAAAGCATTCTTCCTTATCCACAAGCTTCCCCGCTGTCTTTGTTGCCTTTGTCTTTTCCTTCGTATCACTTTACTAAAACCGCCCCTTGGTTTGGCGGGTGTTTTCTTCTTCTTTCCCTTGGCTTTCGCCTTGGACCTAGAAGAGGAAGATCCTCCAACAAACAAAGTGGATGTTTTCCTACCTTTCTGTAGGGTGCCCTCTGCACTCCTCAACATGTTGAGGAGTTCTAAAAGTTCAACTTCTTTTTCTTGCAAGTTGAAGTTCAGGATAAACTGGGCGTAAGTGGAAGGAAGGGACTGAAGAATCAAGTCCGTATAGAGCTCATTCTCCAACGTGGTCCCAAGGTCCGCGAGCTCCTCAATGAAGCCAATCATCTTAAGCACGTGTTCCGCTACCGATGATCCGACGGCCAACCTTGCCGAAAATAACTTCTTCGACACTTCGTATCTTGCGATACGAGATTGCTCTCCATACAGTTATTTTGTATGGAGAAATATGGATTCGAGGTCCATATTCCCGTGCCTCCTCTGATGTTCGTTGTCCATAGAGGCAAGCACGAAGCACTTGGCCTTCGCGCAATCGATCTCCCAAGTCTTACGGATTTCCTTATCCGCGACGCTGGAGGTGGGACCTGGGACAGGGGGAGCTTTGGTGGTAAGGAGATACCCCAACTTGTCATAAGTGATTGCCATTTTGACATTCCTGAGCCAATCTTTGTAGTTTGGCCCTGTCAGTATGTTTTTATCTAGTAATAACTTAAGTCCGGTCATGATGTTTGGTCGCTGCAATTAGGAGAGAGAGAAGAAACACTTTAGCATGATGCTCTTGCAAGTTTAGAGTGGTTTTTAATTTGTCTAAACAGGATGGCTCCCACTGTCTCTCGAATCCCTCCTCAAACCAAAAAGGAAGAATTAGTCAGGATCAATCTCACCGTACAAAACTTGCTTCACTGTTCGGCCAGGCTGGTGTCGGTACTTAGAGGGAGGTTTTCCAACGCTTTCGCGAAGTTCCTTAATTAAATAACCTCTTTTCCCTATGGGCGTAGCCCCGCTAACACCTTTCTAGACACCTACTTGGTTTATAGCATTGATCGTTAAGTGAGAAATTTCCCGAGGAGTAGCATATACTCGTAGTAGGATTGGGATCCAAATATCATTGCGTGATAAAACTGAAGGAATCCTACCAGAATCATCACACTCCAAATGGTATGCAGCGCTAGCAAGTTTCAGTTCTTTTGAAACTCCCGATGTGGATTTTTGCCCCATGCTCTTATGACCTTGACTTTGGCCAACAAATCATAAGTCACATGTCAAGTTCTACCCGTCATTCTCCAGGTTAATTTGAGCCCACCCGCACATACCCTTGACTTTGGCCAACAAGGTAGCACGACTGCCCCAAACCAACACATCTATCTATGCTGCACATGAATACCCAATAGCTACCAATCACTATGCCTTGACTTTGGCCAACAAACATAGCTTGAATACTATTGACCATCCATGTGAAACGACGGAGGGCTACGAATGGTTTTGGCGAAACCGTGAACGTAGTGAACTTGATATAATCGATGGAACGAGATAGCTTTTAAAAGGAGTGGCTTAAGTTCCGCGTTTAAAAGTTATTTTGAAAAGAAACCGAGCGGTTTTGAAATTGTTCCAACGACTTTTACTTGGTTTATTTTTTCTTGCATTAATTCCAATGTGTCCCATCATTTAATCCTACCATTGCAGAAAACAACCAAAATATGGCGTACGCTTATGCCATCCGCATTCGCCACGGGCCCCGTCATTACCCGTTAGGTTACTTAACTAACGACAGAGCGGGGGCTGGACTAGCGCGGATGCAAAACATAAGCAACGCCTAAATAATATCATACATAGATATATTGCAATGATAGCCATTTCAGATCACAGATGAATACATTGGATATACTAGGAATCCGCAATTCGTACGAGCCTGTAACGAAAAGCGGATTACACGGTCGCGATGAATAGCCAATACCCCACCCTATACCCCTACGGGTGCGGCAAACTACCCGCCAAATATCCGAAGCGGAGCAACCTCCCTCAACGACGTGAGCAGGCCACTCGGCACTTCGAGATACCCGGTAGTTTGTGCACCCCATCTTGGGTCTATCCTAGGAGCAAAAACAGTAAAAAGAAATTATACAATGACGGCTACAACGCCGACCCGGTTGTGCGGCCAAAAATAATATTACATCAATTTACATATTAAATGAATTGAAAGAAAAAGAAAAACTCTCATCTCACATCCCCGGCTATTCATCCGCGACAATCCAATGAATTCATATACACATACCATCAACATTACAGATCACAGATATGTATAACCCCCACTAATCGACGTATAGCGATTAGCGAACGTTCAATACATATAACACATCACAGATGTATACCCGTCAGCTTAAGTCTTTAGAAGTTCGATCAAAATACGGATTTTCAAGCCTCAAAAACTAATTTTTCTTTCTGTAAAATCTGGGCAGAAAAAACATATCCCAAAAATCCCAAAACAGCCCCAGAAACACTCTTCAAGAAACCTTTTCCACGACCGAGTCAACTCGGCCGCGGAATCGCGGCGGGAGCATGCTCCCGCCGCGTTTCCGCGGCGCTTTGACCGATTCAATGGACCAAATTTCTTGTGTGGGTTTTAAAAAGCCTGAGCCTGTTTTTAGTGTCAGATTTATTAATTTTTGAACAGAAAACAGAATCGGCAAAAACTTGATTTTACGGGTTCGTTTTGCGACTTTTTCTTCGATCGAACTTCTAGTAACTTTGCTAACATGTTAGATAGTGTTTAACTAGGCTCTGATACCACTGTAAGTCCACGTTACCTCTCCCGGTACTTACGGGCTTGCGGAAATGATGAAAAACAATTTTTCAAGAGGTGGTAACATGGACTCAAAATACGGATCTTTGTTAAACAACTAACTAACAACCTAACTAGAGTTTTACCTACTCGGTTAGGAGGCTATACCTTTCTTGAACTCCTTCGTCTTCAACTCTTTCCGGTGTACGGATCGGCCTCACCTCGTCGTCTCCTTGCGCCGAAGATGGATCCACCTGAAAGCTTCTACCTTTGGCTTCTTCTTCGAACTTGAAGAAACTAGAACACTTGGTTTGCTAAACCTTGTGAACTAGGATGAGTAGAGAAGTGATTTGGGTTTTCTTTTATCTCTAAGGCAATGTTTCTCAACTCATGAGAGGGTGTTGCCTTGAGTTAGAGAGAGAGCAAGAGGAAGAGCAAGAGGGAGAGCTCAAGCAAGAGAGAGTAATGAAATGAGAGAATGAGTAACTCTTTTGCCATCCATGCTCTCATAATCCAAAACCATCATAACAAAATTGTAATCAAATATTATGTGATGGTTCAATTCAAAATGGCTATATCATTTCATGCACTCAATTTGAAAAAAACAAACAAGCAAGCAAAAGTCTTTGCCATGAAATGATAGCCATTGTCATGATGATGGTCAACTAGTCCAACCTAGTCAACCGGTCAACAAAGTCAATAAGTCAACAAAGTCAACCCCTCAACAACCATGTCACAATAATACTTAATTAATATTATCATCAATAATATTTCTTATTCTCATTAGGGTTTAGCAAAAAGTCAATAGTCAACAGTCAATAGTCAACAACCCCTACGAGAATCCTCTGCCTCTGTCTCTCTGTCAACTGTGCATACACACCCGCACCCGCGTTCTAAGGAACACGAATACAAACGAGACAAAACCAATCCTAAAACGTACACTAGGATCTGGCTTAAACCAAAGCCGGCTAGTGTTAACTGTTCGGACACTGAACGTGCACAAGTGCACGGATGTGACCGAACCCTGTCGCAAAACCATGCGACCTATCGCAAAACCATGCGACGACCATGCGACCTGTCGCAAAACCATGCGACCTCTACTCTTTTGCCTAAAGGTGAATAGCTTTCTGTGTGGGACTCTAAAGACTCGACACTACGCTGGCAGTGGGTTTAACCACAGACCGTAAGCGGTACTAGCTATGCGTAACGGTCCCCAAGTAGATGCCGATAAGAAGACTGACGAGGTGAAACCCATCTGAACTCCTACTGAGCCTGAATGTGACAATCTCTATAAAGTCCGGTCTGTTCGTCTGATACATCGCATGGCGGGCCTAGGGGACGGTAAACGTGAGTCCCCTAATAGCGGTACAAGTCGTGTCGGAGTGAAGCTCAGAACACCCTGAGATAACACTGGAAACCTACCAGTATATCTCGCTTGCCCTGGCCAGAGACTACTCGTGTAATGGCTCTCCTAGACACAGCGCGATGTCAACCCCAATACCGGGAGAGACGAATCCTGTCTCACTGTCACTGCCTCCAAGTGCTTCGGGACTGCACCCAAAAACTACCTGTTGGCACGACTCCTTTGAGCCGTGGTAGGGTAGTAATCAATGTACAGTGGGAACACACTCGAGGCGAAGTGAAAGTGTCAAGTCAGCGGACTAAGCTGTACTCATGTCACCTGGGAACTGATAACCGACGATAGGTATAGTACCAACCAACAGTTCCCGACGAGTCCTGTCCAGTGTACTCGTAACCTAACGAGCACCCGCATACTATCTCAAGTACGACGTACTGACGGCTGTGGTACAGACCGTCTCCCACACTGGGATGAGAAGTGCATACGCTAGTCTACTCCGGAGTATCGATGCCCTGTCTCGATAGTCCTGCGACTAGGGACCTGCATAAGGATGTGCTTATAGATTACCCAGCCCCCACGAGTGTGACTTCCATCACAACGCTGGTAATAAAGCAAAGATCCTAAGGGCTCCACTAATGTGTATAGGTGATATACAAAAATAAACACATGTACACATTAAAGTAGAAATAAACCAAGTAGCATACTACTATATTGAGCAAGATTGTCTATACAAGGGGAATATCCCATGCTTCCATTAAGTAATATACAAACTAGTATGATACAGTAATGGCCTCTAGGGCATATACACTAACAACATCTACGTCGGCTATCTAGTCCTATAGTACCCTAAACGACAATATCGTCAAATATCATCATCAAATCCCGTCATCACATACCAGCCGTATCATATCACTTCTAACTATCCTTTAGTTTCAATTATGGTTCTCTAACTACCTTTTAACTTTATCTATAGTTTTCTATTAAAAGTTTCATTAACCATAATCTATATATAAATCGGTTTCCATCAAGTGTGCGGGGGTGCTATACGCTATCTACCCGACTTGCCCCGTAGATATAAATCTACTCACCGAGGTCTCCGGTTGCCGAAGTCGATGACACCCCGCTCCGTCGCCTCGAAATCCATGCGAAGGTACCTACAATAATAAACAATCTCAATCGCTATTAACATCAAGTCCAGAAACCAAAACGGAACACAGATCGCCTATAGGTCAGAACCTATAGCCCACGCATACAAAAACGACTAAACAACCCTTGTTGTTGATGTACAAACATGCAACAACCAAAAACAAATCCAAATATCAAAAATTAGCATTTCAGAATACGGCAAACATATCCAAAATCTCACCAAAATGCTCCCAGATTTTGACTCAGGTCAAAAGTAGTTGCACAAACAATACTGGGATGCTATATAGGGTGCAAATGAGCTATAGAAACAACCAGGACACCCTTACCCTCCAAGTGTAGTGTTACTAGGCACTCTAAGAAGGTTCAACAAGGCATCAACCATGCCCGATTAAAATTTTAGCCGTGCCGAATAACTCTAAACAAGATCTTTGCTAGATAATTAAGGTAACACATGCTAGTAAATAACAATTATCACTAAGTGAATACGAAATACAACCTTTGTAGATCGGTCTTTCACTTCTAAAGCTCCTTGTTGTAGTCCCTTCGCTGCGATTATCGAACTCCCGGACGGCTCCATGAGAAGATTGCAACGGTATTGCTTGAAGTCTTCGAGGCCGAAGATGATCTACGTCGAGGGAATACGAACTCAAGCTTCTACTTCACTAACTAGAGAATTAGTGAAGAAAACACCCTAAACTAACGTGCTAGTCTAGTAGAGGATGATGAAATAGGAAATGGGTACACTTTAGAATTTCTTTTCTCACAATGTTTCTCTCTCTTTATCAAACCCTAGAAAGAATTTGAATGAGGAAGAAGATGAGCTCAAAATGAGAATGAAAAACTAATCAAGAGAGAGATAGCTAACCATGGGTGAGTGGGTATCATATACTAACTCATGTAAAGACATAACCATGGCTAATTATAGTGGTTAGGTTAATTAATATATTAAGTAAAGCAAAACTAGTGGATTAAGTCAATGCAACCATAAGCTTCATGAAGCTTCATGCATGTGAGCTCATTATCCATTTGTTTTTAGATTTACTTTAAATATAAAAACATAACCAATATAATTATAATGGTGTATGTCTCACACACCCATGTTGTGTGTATCAACAACCATGATACAAAATGAACACAAATTAATATATATCACATATATATTAAGTTGTGCACAAGTGAGAAAAATAAATGCTTAAGTGAACCAATGTTAGTTAATATAAATTAGTATATCACATATACAATTATACACTAAATTATTAAATCAACACTTGACTTAATAATCAGGTTATATCTCGTATAACCGACTAACACAAAATGTACTAACTTATCAAATCAACACTTGATTCGATAACCCGGCTATATCTCATATAACCGGCCGATACAATAGTCGAGAGAATAGAATACGGTATCACATATACGCATTATTCTCGGTCCCGCACATATAACATATGCACCCCTATTTCGTTTTGCCTGAGCCAGTAAAACCTCTATGTAGGACTCTAAAGACTCGTCAATACGCCGGCAGAAGGTGATGATCATATCAAGCACCCACATGCCGTCAGCGGTACTAGCTGGACGTAACGGCTACCCGGGTATTGAGCGATCAGAAGATCAGCAAGCAAGCCCGCTCCAACTCCTGCAAAAAGCCTGACTGTGACACTACCGTACAGTCGGGTCTCCTCGTCTGATATGTCGCATAACAAGTCTAGGGGTGGTAAACGTCAGATCCCAATAACCGATAAGTCATGCCGATATGAGGCTCATAACGGGTCGAGAAACTACTGGTAACACTTACCAGTAAATCTCTAAACCAGCCCTGGCCAGGGACTTCCCTGTTATGGCCAATCGAGCATAGCGCAACATCAACCCCTAATACCGGGAGAGACGAAACCCCTCCTATCGCTCATTGCTTCCATGTGACTCGGAACTGTACCCAAAAACCACCGTTTTGCACGCCCTCTTGGACGTGGTAAGGTGGAAATCAAAGCACAGTGGAAATCATACAAGACTCTATGACGATCTCGGGTCTACAGACTAACCTGTACCAGTGTCACCAGAGAACTACCATCTGACGTAAGGTATAATACCATCTGGGAGTTCTCTACGAGTCCGTCCAGTGTACCCAGTCTCCACTGAGCACCCGTATATCATCTCTGATGTAAAACACCAATGGATATCTGATCATCCATCGCCTATCTGTATGGGTCGAGAAGGTATACGCTAGTCTACTCTGGTATATCGATGCCCCGTCTCGATACACCCACGACTAGGGACCTTGAAGGATGTACTTATGGACTACCATGTCCCCACTACTATGATCTGCATCATAGTCCAGGTAGTCAAGTACACATCCTAAGGGCTTTACTAACATATGACAGAGAGACAATCAATGTACACGTTAAGGTAAAGAGTAACCAGATAGCATACTATCATGTCGAGCAAGAAAGTCCTCCCTATATATGTCCAATCATCCACTACAATATACATCTCATGTATAGTAATGGCCTCTAGGGCATACATATAACTAACAATCTCCCACTTGCACTAGGCCCATCTGATAACAGTGGTTGTAGTATCTCATACTCAACCATCCCATAAAAGTCTCTCTCTGGGAAAAGGCCTTTGTGAGTGGATCCGCCGTGTTGTCCTCTGAGTCTACTCTCCTGACCTCGATCCCCTGGAGATCAACCATCTCCATGATCAGGTGACTGTTCAGACCATAATATTGCATTATTATATTCCCCATTCTTATTCTTTTTATAAATAACAGGTGCTTTTGACGCATGTCTGCTACATGTTACAGGTTACAGGTTCTTGGACAGAAAACAGTGCAAACGATGTAAAGACGATGAAAATGTGGACTTTAACCAACAAACAGAGAATCTTGATCAAGCCTACATAAGGAACAATTCACAAAGCAAGATTTAAGACATCGACTCAAAGCGAACGGTTAAAAATCCATTGCAAATTGTTCACTGAAGATATGGAACCAACCTAGAAGCCCAAATGGAAAAAGATATATAGAAATAAGAAGCCTAAGCCAATAAGAAGCAGCCCAGGAAATTTCATGAGGTGAACTCACCAATGGGCCACGGAACCACGGCCCAAGCCTGCCATTGCCACGGTTCCGCGGCCGTCTGGGGCCCGTGCTTCGATAAATTTTACCAATATTCGCTTGAGGCTCTGAAAAAATTTCCTAAGGTCTATTTTTGTAATTTCAGACATGCGAAACAAATGTAACCCAAGGTTTTCCTATTCTTTATAAATAGGAACTCTAAAGCTTGTAATTCTTATGCCTCTCTATGCCTCCCTCATGCCTCTTTTTATGAATAAAATTTAGAAATCTTTTGGAGAGCATCGATGCCTCTGTTCATATCATCTATTCAGATCTGACAACCCTGTGTAAATGTTGTTAGTAGTATGTATGCCCTAGAGGCCAGTATTGTACAGATATTGTATATTATATTGGATGCTTGGACATATATAGAGATGACTTTCTTGCTCGATATGATAGTATGCTATATGGTTACTCTTTATCTTAACATGTACACTTATCTCTTTAAACTTTCTTATAGTTACATATTGGTAAAGCCCTTAGGATGTGTACTTGACTACCTGGACTATGATGCAGATCATACTAGTGGGGACATGGTAGTCCTTAAGTACATCCTTCAAGGTCCTTTGTCGTGGGTGTATCGAGACGGGGCATCGATATACCAGAGTAGACTAGCGTATACGCTTCTCGACCCATGTGATGGGCGATGGATGATCCCATATCCATTGGTGTTTGACATCAGAGATGGTATACGGGTGCTCAGTGGAGACTGGGTACACTGGACGGACTCGCCGAGAACTCCCAGATGGTATTATACCTCACGTCAGATGGCAGTTCTCAGGTGACACTTGTGCAGGTTAGTCTGTAGACCCGAGATCTTCATAGAGTCTTGTATGACTCCCACTGTGCTTTGATCTCCACCTTACCACGTCCATGAGGGCGTGCAAAACGGTGGTCTTTGGGTACAGTCCCGAGTCACATGGAGGCAATGAGCGATAGGAGGGGTTTCGTCTCTCCCGGTATTGGGGGTTGATGTTGCGCTGTGCTCGATTGGCCGTAACAGGGAAGTCCCTGGCCAGGGCTGATCAGAGATTTGCTGGTAAGTGTTACCAGTAGTTTCTCGACCCGTTATGAGCCTCACATCGGCACGACTTATCGGTTATTGGGGTCTGACGTTTACCACCCCTAGACTTGATATGCGACGTATCAGACGAACAGACCAGACTGTACGGTAAGTGTTACTGGTTGGATTCACAGGAGTGTGAGCGGGCTAGCTCGTCGATCTTCTGATCGCTCAATACCCGGATGGCCGTTACGTTTAGCAGACCGCTTGCGGCTTGTGGATGCTTGATATGATCATCATCTGCTACCGGCGTATTGACGAGTGTTTAGAGTCCTACACAGAGGTTTCCTGGCTCAAGCGAAACGAAATAGGAGCGCATATGAGATATGTGCAGGACCGAGAATAATGCGTGTATGTGATACCGCATTTCATTCTCGCGATATATGTTTCGATTGGTTATATTTGACATGACCTAGTTATCGAATCATTGATTCGATAAACCGATACATGGGATACTAGTCGGTTATATGCGATATGACCGGATCGTTAAATCAAGTGTTGATTTAATGATTTAATGTATAATTATATATTTGATATATTACTTTGCATTAACTAGTATTGGTTCACTTTAAATGGATTTTCTCACTTGATGTGCAAAAGGTATATGTGATATACTTTTGTGCACATTTTTTGTATCATGTTTGATGATACTTGATAATGTGGTTAACTGTAAAGGATTAAACCATGGTTAAGTGATGATTAAGGTTTTGGTTTTTCATTTATTTATTCATTTATTTATTTGGAAAGGATTAAGTTAAGAATGGTGGCTTATTTTGGAGCTATGTTGAAGCTTTGACAAAGTCCACCATCCTTATCTCATCCTTAACCCTAACCATTCCAACTAACCTTAGTTTAATCTCTACACTTGACCATGGTCAAGATATGATAAGTATTCATATTAGTTTCATTTTTAAAAACGAACACTTATCATATTCTTTCTTCATCTTCATCTTCTTCTTCAAGAAAAGCTTAAGGTCCATCAATGGCAACTTGAGCTAAAGTGAGATAAATCCAATTCTAAAGTGAACCCACCTCCTATTTCTTCACCCTCTACCTCTTGCCAAGTTGTTTTGGGTGTTTTCTTCACAAGTTTCACAACTTTGTGAAGTCGGAGCTTGAGCTTGTGCAACCTCGACGTAGATCGTCTTTGACATGAAGCCGACGACCTATTCCGCTCGTTTTCCCGATGAAGCCGATGAACGAGTCTAGGATTCGAAAAGGACAGCGAGAGGATGCCTATGTGGAGCCAAGGAAGAGGATAACCGGATCTACAAAGGTTGTAGCATCCAACCTTTAGTTAATTTGTTGACTAGTTTTGTATTTCGCCTAGAATTCTAGTCTAAGATCCGCGTTAGGGTTTCGCGGCACCCATAATTTTTGAAATTGGCATGGTCGATGCCTTTTGAGACCTCTATAGGGTGCCTAGGAACCTTTCACTAGTATCAGAGCCTAGCTAGAGCCTTAGGCGAAGTCTAGACGGAGTTTGAAGTCCGAACGAACCCGAAACCCTAACCCGATAATGCTCTCTGGACTTTTTCCAAATTTGTGGTTTTTTGTCAATTAAAAATGCTTAAAAAATTCAGTAATGAAATCTAAGAATTACGGTGCAAAAAGTTTCCCATGAACAGTACTTTGTGCGGCGGAACCGCGGCAGAAGCCTAGCTTCTGCGGCGGTTCCGCGGCTATTTGGTGACGTCAGCCCTAAGTGTTTGCACAGTAATTCCTGATTAATTATTCTGAGTTTTCTGGGAATTTTTAAATTGGCTCTTAAGTTGAGTGTTCTGGGGTTAAATTGGGAAACGATGTTTCGATCGGATTATCGAACCTTTTCTAAGTGTTTTTCCGGATATTTTAAGAATATGTTAGAAAAAGTTCGACCGGATATAAATACCCAATTTTTCCCCTGTCGGGAATTTTCCAAGTATTGGATTTTTCCGTAGTTTAACGACGTTCTAAGTAGTGCAAGTAACGCGATGGACCCTCTAGAAGACAACAAACCTTAACTCGATTATGTGACCGTCTTGAACTGCCCTTTGAACCTTCGGGTTTGGGGCAGTACGGCGTGCCACATGTGAGGCGTTGGCTTGACCCTTCTACGGCTGGACCGTTGGTACTGAGGCACGATCTGAATGTTGTTAGACTTATTTCATGTGTTGAGCTGTATCGGGAAAACTTGGGTATTCGACTGTTCGATCGGAAAGTTTAACATTTTCTGTTTATCTGGAATGTGATACAATAATTGGAATTCATAAACAGTTATAAGATAATTGAATGAGTGTTATAAATCTAGCAGTTTAGTCCCACATGATATTGAAAAGAGTTTTCGATAATGAGACTAAAATGCGGGATTTATATCTGTTAGGCATGTGATGTCTAAGTATTTCATTTGATTAGGCATGCGATGTCTAAAGAAGTTGCGGATTCCAATTGTTGTAGTTTTACACTTTCTTTTCTGTGACCGTAAGTGTAATATGTGATATCGCCGGTTTCGTTGCTATATGTCAACGACAATTGGGATGCGCATATTTACTTACGTTAATGACATGTGATGTTATGTGTTGCTGGATATGTTATATTGGATCGTCGTGTTCGAATAGCCGGGGTTTTTTATGTGAGATGAGTGTTTTTCATTTTCATTCATGTACAAACTTGTATGTAATATTCTTTTATTTGGGGCACTTCCAGGTAGCGGAAGTTGTCACCCTTTGTATATTATTTACTTTTCCGCATTAGGAAAGACCCAAGGAGGGGAGCACAAGTAACCGGGTTCTGGGGTCCAGTGGGAGACCAACTCGAGGAGTCGAGTCCGGGTCTCCTAACCCTAGAATTGGCAGGGTTGCTTGCCGCTCTCATAGGAGTCTAGGGGTGTGGGATTGGCTATTCATCACGACCGTGGAATCCGTGTTTTATACTGGCTCGTATTGAAAACACGGACGTCCTAATATATCCAATATTTCATATGTTTCTTCTGCTGCGATATCTGTGATGTAATTCTGTGATGGATATAGTATATAGTATATATGATATATTATATAGACGTTACTTATGTTTTACACCCGCGCTAGCCCTGCCCTGCTCTGTCGTTAGTTACTTAACCTAACGGTGCACGAGGGGACATCGAGGCGAATGCGGATGGCATAAGTGTACGTCATATCTATCTGTGATGTTTAGGTATTTAAATGATGGGACTTCATTAATGTGATTAATGAAAGAAAAGAAACCTAAGATGTTGTAGAATCAAATTTTAAACAAAACAGGTAGCTACAGTTCTTGTTTTGCATAGCGGTATATATGATATACCCTGCACCTTATTCGATGAGGAAAGGACCGAGATCCCTTCACCGGGAGTGACTCCTTTAGCAGTAACTGGCAGATGCTACACACTCGGTTTGGCTTTGATTGCTTTTAAGAGTTTTTGCTTTGCACAGTGATATATATGATATATCCCGCACCTCATTCGACGAGGAAAGGGCCGACGATCCCTTCACCGGGAGTGACCCCTTTAGCAAAACTAGAAAAGCCTCAAAAATCACTCCATTTCAAAACTTCATTCGATTCTACAACGATATCAAGTTCATTACGCTTATGGTTTTTTCTGAAAGAACCCGCGTAGCCCTCCGTCATTTCAGATAGATATTATTTAGTATTCATGCTGTGTTTGTTGACTTAGTCAAGGCATAATGTATGGTAGCTAAATTATGTTTATCTGTAACAACATGAGATGTGATTGGATTAGAGCATTCGCACGGCCTTGTTGACTCAGTCAAGGGTCGTACGGGTGGGTTTAATTCAATCGGGAAATGTACGGGTTGAACTTGACTTGCGATTTATGGTTTGTTGACTTAGTCAAGGTCATAGATCGCTAGGGGCAAAAGCATTATCGGGAATTTCAAGTGTTGAAATTTGCAATGAGATTGCATACCTTCTATGAGATAGTTGGATCCCGATACCCACTGCGAGTAAGAGTTACTCCTGGGAGAGTTTTACACATTACAATTAGACGATCAAGTAGGTGTCTAGAAAGGTGTTAACGAGGTTACGCCTCTGGGAAAACGAGGTTTACATTAATTAGGTTCGTGCGAAAGCACGGGGGACCTCCCTCAAAGTACCGACACTGGCCTGGCTGAAAGATTGGCGAACTTGTAGTGTGTAATTAATCCCGGATAGTCTTTCCTTTTAGGGTTTGAAGGAAGATTTGATAAAAAGCAGTGGGAGCCATCCTGATTAGATAAGATAATAACCAATCTGATCTTGCACGAGCATACGCTAAAGTGTTTTCTTCTCTCTCTCTCCAGGTAGCGACCATTTCATACCTTAATCAAGATAATAATATGGATGTATTGACCGAACCCGCATGTTATACTGTGCAGGGGAACGTTGGACCCGTTCTATCTTATAAATGTTATAAGACTGAACAGGAAACAGGAGAATATCTGGATTCTCACACCGCCCAAACGGAGAACATGCATGTTGATGTCATCTTCGGGTGTGTTTGTCATTGAGAACTGTTTCTCAGTTCACCCTACGTCCTGGGTATTAGATACCGGGTCAGGATCCTACATATGTAAGATGTTACATGGGCTGCGAAAAGGTAGAGAACTGAGAAAAGGTGATCATTCCGTTCATGTAGGGAATGGGGCAAATGTTGCAGCCAAAGCAGTTGGCATATATCACCTGGTATTACCAAATGGTGATACACTAGTCCTGAATGAGTGCTATTATATACCGAACATGATGTGCAACATTATATCAGTTTCTTTATTAAGTAAAGAAGGATATAATTTTGTAGTAAAGGATAATGTTATGAACATATTCCTGGATCAAAAGTTGATTGCATCAGGCTCGCTACATAATGGCATATTCATTCTCAATCAAAATACAGTCTTCAATATACAAAACACACACAAAAGGAAAAGCTCAGAAATGAATGAATCCTTCTTGTGGCACTGTAGACTTGGCCATATCAATGAGACACGACTAGCTAAGTTGCATAAGAATGGATATTTGAATTCATTCGAATTATCATCTTATGACACTTGCCATTCATGTCTCAAAGGAAAAATGACCAAAACTCCGTTTACGGGACACGGAGAAAGAGTTACTGAACTCTTGGGACTGGTGCATAGTGATGTATGCGGTCCAATGTCTACACATGCCAGAAATGGTTCTTCCTACTTCATTACATTCACTGACGATCTCTCTAGATACGGGCATGTGTTCCTGTTGAAACACAAGTCTGAAGCTTTTGAGAAATTCAAAGAATATAAGCACGAGGTAGAGAACCAAACGGGCAAAAGTATTAAGGTTCTTCGATCTGATCGAGGAGGTGAATACTTAAGCAGTGAATTCCTGGATTATCTAAAAGAGAATGGGATTCTCTCTCAGCTTACTCCTCCTTATACACCACAGCACAACGGTGTATCGGAACGAAGGAATCGCACCCTATTAGATATGGTGCGTTCAATGATGAGTAATGCTGAGTTACCTATTTCCTTTTGGGGGTATGCGCTTGAGACAACCATATACCTATTGATTCTGGTTCCGTCTAAATCTGTACCTACCACACCATATGAGATATGGAGTGGGAAGAGACCATATTTTAAACGAATTAAGATATGGGGTTGTCCGGCCTATGTCACAAAGCAAAATCCGGACAAACTCGAGGCACGATCAGTCCTTTGCAAGTTTGTGGGATATCCTAAGAATTCTCAAGGATATTTTTTCTACCAAGCTGAGGAACAAAGAGTGTTTGTTGCTCAACATGCCACCTTTTTGGAAAGGGAATTTCTTGCAAAAGAAATTAATGGCAAAGAGGTAGAGCTGGAAGTGGTTCCAGCACCACAAACTGCAACTAACGATTTAGTAGAACCAGAGGATTCAGTGGTGCCAGACGTACCCCAGCCTCTCCGCCGATCTAGTAGGGTTTCTCGTCCACCTGAGAGCTACTATGGTTTTCTCATTGATGGTGGCAGTGAGGATTGCATCATGGAGGATGATGACCCAACTAGCTTCGAGCAGGCCATCACGAGTGGGGACTCAGTGAAATGGCTGGATGCTATGCGGTCCGAGATGGAATCCATGTACACCAACAAAGTATGGACTTTGGAAGTTGCTCCTGAAGGGGTAAAACCCATTGGGAGCAAGTGGATCTTCAAGAAAAAACTTGGTGTAGATGGGAAAGTGGAGACTTTCAAAGCTAGACTTGTAGCAAAGGGTTTTCGTCAAAGACCAGGTGTGGACTATGACGAGACCTTTTCTCCAGTGGCTATGCTTAAATCCATCCGGATCATGCTTGCCATCGCTGCATATCATGACTACGAAATCTGGCAAATGGATGTTAAGACCGCTTTTCTAAATGGTGATTTAGAAGAGTGCGAGTACATGACTCAGCCAGAGGGCTTCGTAGACAGTGGGAGCAGCGGGAAGGTGTGCAAGCTGCTTAAATCCATTTATGGATTAAAGAAAGCATCGCGGTGTTGGAACATCTGCTTTGACGTCGTTATCAAAGAGTTTGATTTCGTCAAAAATCCAGATGAACCTTGTATCTACAAGAAGGTGGCAAAGAGTAAGGTTGTCTTCCTCGTATTGTACGTGGACGACATACTCTTGATAGGAAATGATATTCCTATGCTGCAATCGGTCAAGCTCTTCTTATCACAAAGATTCTAAATGAAAGATCTTGGTGATGCCTCCTGCATATTGGGAATAAGGATCTATAGAGATAGATCCAAACGGATATTGGGATTGTCCCAATCCAGGTACATTGACACCATACTAAAGAGGTTTAGTATGGAAGAGTCCAAGCGTGGGAACTTACCCACGATCTCTGGAGTCACTCTCTCCAAAGAGATGTCTCCCAAGACTGATTTGGAGAGAGCTCGCATGCAAGGGATACCCTATGCTTCGGCAGTAGGCTCTATCATGTATGCGATGCTATGTACCAGACCCGATGTAGCATACTCACTAAGTATAGTGAGCAGGTATCAAGCTGATCCTGGAGAGAGTCACTGGACAGCTGTGAAGAGCATTCTCAAGTACTTACGAAGGACTAGAGATATGTTCTTGGTGTATGGTAACGAAGAGCTCCAAGTGGAGTCCTTTACCGATTCGAGCTTCCAGAGTGATAAGGACGACTCTAAGTCGCAGTCGGGTTTTGTCTTTACCCTTTACGGAGGGGCGGTTAGCTGGAAGAGTTCCAAGCAGGAAACCGTGGCAGACTCGACGATGGAGGCTGAATACATCGCTGCCAACGATGCTGCCAAAGAGGCTGTCTGGATCAAGAAGTTCATTACTGAACTTGGAGTGGTTCCATCCATTGAGCATCCAATACCTTTGTATTGCGATAACAATGGAGCGGTGGCTTTGGCCAAGGAACCCAGGTCCCATCAGCGATCCAGGCATATTCTAAGGCGATATCACCTGATCCGGGAGATAGTTGATCGCCGGGAGATCGAGGTCAGGAGGGTTGACACGAAGAACAACACGGCGGATCCACTCACGAAGGCCATTCCCCAGACACAGTTTGAGAGACTCTTCGGGATGCTCGGTATGCGATACTACAGCAGCTGGCCCTAGTGCAAGTGGGAGATTGTTAGTAGTATGTATACCCTGGAGGCCAGTATTGTACAGATATTGTATATTATATTGGATGCTTGGACATATATAGAGATGACTTTCTTGCTCGATATGATAGTATGCTATCTGGTTACTCTTTATCTTAACATGTACACTTATCTCTTTAAACTGTCTTATAGTTACATGTTGGTAAAGCCCTTAGGATGTGTACTTGACTACCTGGACTATGATGCAGATCATACTAGTGGGGACATGGTAGTCCTTAAGTACATCCTTCAAGGTCCCTAGTCGTGGGTGTATCGAGACGGGGCATCGATATACCAGAGTAGAGTAGCGTATACGCTTCTCGACCCATGTGATGGGCGATGGATGATCCCATATCCATTGGTGTTTGACATCAGAGATGGTATACGGGGGCTTAGTGGAGATTGGGTACACTGGACGGACTCGCCGAGAACTCCCAGATGGTATTATACCTCACGTCAGATGGCAGTTCTCAGGTGACACTTGTGCAGGTTAGTCTGTAGACCCGAGATCGACATAGAGTCTTGTGTGACTCCCACTGTGCTTTGATCTCCACCTTACCACGTCCATGAGGGCGTGCAAAACGGTGGTCTTTGGGTACAGTCCCGAGTCACATGGAGGCAATGAGCGATAGGAGGGGTTTCGTCTCTCCCGGTATTGGGGGTTGATGTTGCGCTGTGCTCGATTGGCCGTAACAGGGAAGTCCCTGGCCAGGGCTGATCAGAGATTTGCTGGTAAGTGTTACCAGTAGTTTCTTAACCCGTTATGAGCCTCACATCGGCATGACTTATCGGTTATTGGGGTCTGACGTTTACCACCCCTAGACTTGATATGCGACGTATCAGACGAACAGACCGGACTGTACGGTAAGTGTTACTGGTTGGATTCACAGGAGTGTGAGCGGGCTAGCTCGTCGATCTTCTGATCGCTCAATACCCGGATGTCCGTTACGTTTAGCAGACCGCTTGCGGCTTGTGGATGCTTGATATGATCATCATCTGCTACCCGGCGTATTGACGAGTGTTTAGAGTCCTACACAGAGGTTTCCTGGCTCAAGCGAAACGAAATAGGAGCGCATATGAGATATGTACAGGACCGAGAATAATGCGTGTATGTGATACCGCATTTCATTCTCGTGATATATGTTTCGATTGGTTATATTTGATATGACCTAGTTATCGAATCATTGATTCGATAAGCCGATACATGGGATACTAGTCGGTTATATGCAAAATGACCGGATCGTTAAATCAAGTGTTGATTTAATGATTTAATGTATAATTATATATTTGATATATTACTTTGCATTAACTAGTATTGGTTCACTTTAAATGGATTTTCTCACTTGATGTGCAAAAGGTATATGTGATATACTTTTGTGCACATTTTTTGTATCATGTTTGATGATACTTGATAATGTGGTTAGGTGTAAAGGATTAAACCATGGTTAAGTGATGATTAAGGTTTTGGTTTTTCATTTATTTATTTGTTTATTTATTTGGAAAGGATTAAGTTAAGAATGGTGGCTTATTTTGGAGCTATGTTGAAGCTTCTTGAAGCTTTGACAAAGTCCACCATCCTTATCTCATCCTTAACCCTAACCATTCCAACTAACCTTAGTTTAATCTCTACACTTGACCATGGTCAAGATATGATAAGTATTCATATTATTTTCATTTTTAAAAAAGAACACTTATCATATTCTTTCTTCATCTTCATCTTCTTCTTCAAGAAAAGCTTAAGGTCCATCAATGGCAACTTGAGCTAAAGTGAGATAAATCCAATTCTAAAGTGAACCCACCTCCTATTTCTTCACCCTCTACCTCTTGCCAAGTTGTTTTGGGTGTTTTCTTCACAAGTTTCACAACTTTGTGAAGTCGGAGCTTGAGCTTGTGCAACCTCGACGTAGATCGTCTTTGACACGAAGCCGACGACCTATTCCGATCGTTTTCCCGATGAAGCCGATGAACGAGTCTAGGATTCGAAAAGGACAGCGAGAGGATGCCTACGTGGAGCCAAGGAAGAGGATAACCGGATCTACAAAGGTTGTAGCATCCAACCTTTAGTTAATTTGTTAACTAGTTTTGTATTTCGCCTAGAATTCTAGTCTATGATCCGCGTTAGGATTTCGCGGCACCCATAATTTTTGAAATTGGCATGGTCGATGCCTTGTGAGACCTCTATAGGGTGCCTAGGAACCTTTCAAATGTTTGGAGAGAGCCATCTGTAACGTAAGTAGATTTATTTAATTGCCCTAGTTTAGATTTCAATTCTTGACCTAGGTAATTTTTCATTCTCTGCCCTAGATTAAATTTAATTCCTTGCCCTAGTTAGATAGTTAGATCTTTAATTCTTTGCCCTAGATAAATGATAGATTTAGTTTTTAGATTTAATAAGAAATCCGAACACCCATCGGAATTAACTCGTTTGAGCGATTAGGAAATTCACAACATCCCTGTGGACCGACCCGTACTCACCGGCTAGCTACACGCGACGCCGTTCTTGATTGCGGTTACTAAATAGTTTTTGAGATAAATCAGTGGCACTGCCTTAGAATATGTCTGGATCACTGATGGGACGGGCGTTCCTAGGCATAAACCACAACTCCATTGTCACACAATGGAAGGAACGAAGTTCATCTCATGAACTAATATAAACCTAGACTGCCTCTTTGGTAGCATCTTTGGTAACGATGTGTCTTGCCTTTAATCGTCTAGAATGTCACGGTATCTAGCTTGGAACTCTTCAAACATACCGTCCCTTTTCTGAGGGTAAAGACAATGCCTGTGACTGATATTCAGTCGTACTTATCACCCTGGAACCTTTCCGGTGATTCTCTCCAGGATCAATTGATACCATCTCACTACAACTAGTGAGTATCCTAACATCCAATTAGATCTATCTCATAGATCCAAAACCCAGGATTTAGTAGGTATCACTTTGATCCTATATGGAGAATCCTTGTGATAAGCGGAGATTGACCGAGCGTAGCATAGGAAACTCCTTCCCCATCTAGAGTATGTCATCCACGTACTCTACGAGGATCACTACCATACTCCCTACTACCCTTTTATATATACAAGGTTCATCTACCATTTTGATGAAGTCAACTTCTTTGACTAACACATCAAAACAGACGTTCCAACTCCAAGTGGCCGGCCACTTCTTTCTAAAATCCGGCAACCTCGGCCCCCTAGGCTCTGTTGGTCTTCGTATGGTCGGGGTGGTCTCCTAGTATCTTAATTTGGTCCCTGGAATTGTTTGCTAAGCTTATAATTTCCCCGGGTTGCTCCAGATTTATAGAAGGCTCACAATTTCTCACAAAACCGAAACGGGTAAATTCTTAAATCCGTATTCTGGTTACTACATTCAGTTCCAGCTCTTGAATTCAATACCTCAGGTCTTCAAACACTCACTACAGATCATGGTTCCACAAAAGCACCCAAACCCACTCTAGAAATTCCCAGGTCCACAAATCCACCCTCAAACCAATTCTAAACAAAAACTAGAATAAAAAGAAGCTTACAACTAACTAAATGGAAGAAGCTATACCTCATTTAGGCCACTCTAGACAGCCCTGGCTCCCCAAAGTTGTCAAAATCCCACTTTGCTTGGTCCAATGTGTAGAGGGGGAGGAGGTGATCATTTTTTGTGAAAAGGGTATAGGGTTTTGGTGCATGTTTGGAGTTGATGTTTAGGGTTGAAAGGGGAGGGAGATGAGGAAGAAGAAGGAGAAGAAAATGGTGGAGGATCACAAATGAGGCAACCCCCCTCTCTCTCAAGCATGGTCTCCTATCATAATTATGTCCCCTTTCTCTCTCCTCAAGTCATAATGACACCTTTTCCTTTTCTTTTTTTTTCCTTCTCACCACAATAAAACCAAACACATAACACGAATGAAATGAAACAACATGTAACATGTCATAGTGCACTAACCATGGAAAACTGTAGAAACACGGATTTGGCCTAATCGCGATTAGCAGTGCACTGATCGGGTTTTTAATTAAAACTGCATATAATGAATTTTAAAAATTCCAAATCCTTTAAATATATTTTAAAATGAATAAATCATTTTAATTTCCAATTATTTCACTAATATTGGTATATATTTATACCCTTTTTTGAAAACCCCAATTTCGTGAATCGGGCAGTTTTCGGGAAATATATTATTTTAATATTAAATTCCAAAAATAATATTTTATATTTTCTGAAATGTTACAATCTTCCCCCCTTAAATAAATTCGGTCCCCGAATTTAAATTTAAACCCCCAAAATCTAAAACATTTCAATAATCAACTCAAATCAACGGAGCTCCGAAATCACGGAAGATACAGAATATCACAGCGCGTCAAGTGCACATGAAAACGAGTATAAAACTCATAAACCGAACTCCATCAAGCGTCACGCAAATCATCGGATCTGCACGCATCCCTCGGATTTATAATGAAGATACAAATCTTTATGTCCACTACTGAAATCTAATATACACTAGTCAAATACTATAATACGTATATAGTACGCATCTTTGGAAAACTTTTAAGAACTGAATAAACTGATGCAAAAATCTTTTCTAAATTTCCGCGTGAATGCGTAACTCACGGCATAAGTGACGGACACTCATTTGTAAAATAATAATGTATGTCCATATATGTTTTGCTAAATATATGTTCCGTCGTTTTACAATATCCCAAAAGGTTTTCCCTTAAAAACATTCGTGTCGCTCACGGACACGTAGGAAAATGCGAGACTATAGCTCTTTTTCGAAAACCACTTGGTAAACTTTTAATGCATGCAAAGTACTCAGGTACTGTCTTCAGATCAGTCTTGTTCGGCTACTACACAAAATAGTGCCCAACATGAAAACAAGGTGCTCAAAAGCAAAATCATCCTCAAAAGGCGTATCCAACAATCACGTGCATATGGTGCGCACGGAAATCAAATCCAAATAAAAGTGCCACAAAAATGCACAAAAGCCAAAATAAGTGCAATGGGTGTGCACAAAAGCATCTATCCAGTGCAACGGGTGTGCACGACAACAATGTCAAGTGCATCTAGAGTGCATCCGGTGCAACTAACAGGCAAGAATGAAAAATCTCAAATCGAGTGCATCCGGGGTGCACAAAATCACATCTCATATCATGCGCCCAACATGCGCGAAAATCCAAATCAAGTGCATCCATCATGCACAAATGAAATCTAAATCAAGTGCATCCAAAATGCACGAATAAAATCTAAATCAAGTGCATCCGATGCGCACAAAAATCTAAAAATCAAGCGCCTAATATGTGCAAAAATCCAATCCAAAGCACGTCGGTTCCGTAAAAGCATATAGTGCAGTATCATGAACGAAAACGAACGGCAAGTGCCAACGCGCATGAAAACACAAATCGGATAACACAAGTGCTCAAGGACATAAATCGGTGTAAGAAATGCACGAAATAAAAATCCAGTACAACAAATGCACGAAATATAAATCCAGTGCAACAAATGCACGAAACATAAATCCAGTGCAACAAATGCACGAAATACAAATACAGTGCATCCTGTGCACTAAATACAAATCCAGTGCATCTAGTCCACGAAATAAAAATACAGTGCATCTAGTGCACGAAATACAAATACAGTGCTTCCAGTGCACAAAATACCAATCAATAACTCAAATACGTAAATAGCAACACCGAGTGTACCAAGGTGTATAAAATCATAAATGTGTGCAACTGCATGCACAAAATACCAATTAATGCACTACAAGCACATATAAGCTATACCGAGTGCAAAAATCAAATTGAGTGCGTACCACACGCATAAAATCAAATCAACTGTGTGAAATCTAGGAAATCATAAACATGTGCAGCTAAGGCACAAAACCGATATCAAGTGCAATAGATATGCACAAATCAACAACCAACACAACGGTGTATAAAAACGTATCTCAAGTGCAATAACTATGCACAAAATGTAAATACCTAGTAGGTGCAGCAATGGTGCACGAAAACAATATCATGAAACTCAATCATCAAAACTCAAATCCAAGCGCGTGATACTCAAATCACAACACAAATACCAATAATTGACATTGAGGTACACCTCCTACAACGTCGAGAAAAAAAATAAACCGGTGCGCCCAAAACTGGCAGAGCAAGAACATCCGCCTGCCTCCTGCTCACGGTCTGGCGTCCTCTATCTCTGGGTCCTCATTTTCTCTGTGGATTACCAATTTCGCAATCCATCAGCTCATCGGCCCGGTCAGGTGTGCTAACGGGAACGATTCCATTCTGGCACTTCTCTGGTCATCTCTCGGTCCATTAACACGACCACTCGTAAAGCAGTACGTCACTGGCGTTGGCCTCTGGTCCTCTGAATACACGTGACACAACTGATCCTGGGTGCAAATTTCATTGCAGCAGTGTCCTGGAAGGCATCCTGCTCAAGGTCTCTTCTGATCTTTCCTATGCCGAACTGTACGAAGGCCGGTACTCTTACATAATCTGTTCTCGTTTTCTAGACATCTGCGTTCTCAGCACAGCATTTTCTCGGGAATTGGCCGCATCCCAATGCCTCTGTATGTACATCAGGTCTCTAATCTCGATGGGGAGTACCAACAGCTCATCAGCATCTCGCACGAACCTCTGGTTCCGCTCGTATTTATCATTGTCCACCTTGACGTCACGCCATGCTATCTGTGCACTGCAACGGTTCTCGTCCACGGTCAATCCGAAGTCTCTCATACGGACTCGAAGTCACGAACTCGGTATCTTCATCACTCTGTTGAAGATATCTGGCCGAACACTGTTGGATATAGTGCCCTCAAAGTCAATTATTGGATCGCAGGCACGTGATTGCAATGATTGAGGGAGGACCTATACCGGTAGGACAGTTTTACTCGAGATGATAGTAAGATATCGGGCTTGCCTTTATCATCGTGTACATGCTTTTGGTGATATTACAGATCACTATTACACGTTGATAGAGCCCATAGGATTCTTGCTTGACCGCCAGCAGTATGATGGCAATCATATACGTGAGAGCTGGGGTCTATAAGCAAATCCTTAAAAGGTCACTAGTCGAGGGAGTTTCGAGATAGGGCATCGATACTCCAGAGTAGACTAGCGTATACGGATCGAGACCCCGACGAGGGGCGGTGGCTAGTCTTACAAGGCATTGGTGTCAGTTGGTTCACTGAAGACGTATACAGGTGCTCATTGGGTTATGAGTACATCGGACGGACTCGCCGGGAACATGCTAGTTGGTGTTATACCTGTCGTCAGATAGCAGTTCCCTGGTGACATGTGTACAGGTTAGTCTATCGACCTGAGATCGTCATTTGTCTCGTGTGAGTTCCCACTGTGCTTTGATTACTACCCTACCACGGCTCAAAGGAGTCGTGCAAACAGGTTTTAGTTGGGTACAGTCCCGAGCCACATGGAGGCAGTGAGCGGATCAGCAGGGGATTCGTCTTTCCCGGTATTGGGGGTGAGATCACGCTGTGTCTGGAGATCCATTACACGAAGTCCTTGGCCAATGAAAATGAGATTTACTGGTAGGTATTCCAGTAATATCTCAGGTTGTTCTGGGCTACACTCCGATATAACTTATACCGCTTTTGGGGGTCTGACATTTACCAGCCTCCTAGGCCCGATATGCGATACTCATAGACGAACGGACCGGACTGTACGGATATTGTCACTGACAGGCTCAGTAGGGTTTTTGGATGAGTTCGCTCATGAGCCTCCCTTTTGGTCAATACATGGGTAGCCGTTACGTACCGCTAGTACCACTAACGTGCTTATGGTTAAACCCATTGCCGGCGTATTGACGAGTCTTTAGAGTCCCCCACAGAAAGTTTCCCAAGTTTGGGCGAAATATTATAGAGGCCGTATGGTTTTATGGCATGGTTCGATCATATACGTGCACTTGTGCACGGATCGTGATCGGACGGATCTTACTAGTGGGCTTTGGTTTAAGCTGGATCCTGATTTTTCTCAAAAACTATCTATTAACCGCAATCAAGAACGGCGTCGCATGTAGCTAGCCGGTGAGTATGGGTCGGTCCACAGGGATGTTGTGAATTTCCTAATCGCTCAAACGAGTTAATTCCGAACGGTGTGAATGGATTAATTAAATCTAAAAACTAAATTAATCTAGGGCAATTGAATTAAAGATCTAACTATCTAACTAGGGCAAGGAATTAAATTTATACTATGGTATAGAATGAAAAATTGCCTAGGGTAAGAATTGAAATTAATTACTTACTTTACAGATGGCTCTCTCTAAACATCAACACAAGACTTGTCAGATCTGAATTTCTGAAATGAAAAGAGGCATCGATGCTCTCCAAAAGATTTCTAAATTTTATTCATAGAAAGAGGCATAGGGAGGCATAGCCTTTACAATGATTTAGAGTTCCTATTTATAGAGGATAGGAAACCCTAGGTTACAATTGATTCGCACGTCTACATTTACCAAAATATCCTTAAGAAGACCTAGTCAAAGTAGACTCCAAGCTTTGGTAAAATTTTATGTCACTGTCTCTTTAAAAGTAAGTATTGGGTTTTGAAATTTCCTTTGTTGGCTCTTCTGTCTTTGGGCTTCCTTATTATTTGGTTCTTTTATTGAAATAGCTTCTATGTTTCTTCCAGATCTCCAGTGAATAATTGCGGTGGTCTTTTAACCGTTCGCTTTGTAATCTTGGACCTTGCATTGCCTTGTACTTTGTGAATTTTATCTTTGATGTAGGCTTGATCAAGAGTCTTCTGTTTGTTGGTCAAAGTCCACTTTTGAATCGTCTTTTCATCGTTTTCACTGTTTTCTGTCTAAGAACCTGTAACCTGTAATATGTAGCAGACATGCGTCAAAAGCACCTGTTTATTTGTAAAATACATAAGAATGGGGAATATAATAATGCAATATTATGGTATGAACAAATACCCCCAAACTTATCTTTTGCTCGTTCTCGAGCAAACTTATTTTTTTATTCTCGACAAAAACCTAACCGCACTTTCGCAGGGAAACGCGATTGCACTGAGCTCGTGCAATAAGCCGTTAAACCTCTAGGTGTTCCTAGTAAGAGGAGTGTTTTCTCCTGAGGGTTTTCAGCGGATACTACCCACAAAATCCTATCAATTAGGCTTTTCGACTTTTATTCTCCAATTAGGTTTTCCAACAAGGAATTCTATTATCTTTGACTCGTAATTTATCCACCCATATTCTTCACGCTTCCTTATCATTTAACTTAAGATTATATATGTTCTATAGACTTACTTAACTTTCGGCATCTCTTAAGTTTTCCTTCTAGGGTTCCATCTCCACTTAAGAATTTCTATCAACCCTACTAAAGATACAAGTTCTATTCTTCATTCCTCTCTCTCATCTAAACTCCAATCACATATCCCTACGTGTGTGTATAGATCACCTCTACACTTGGAAATTCAAATCAAGCAATCATATTCTCGTGCGTTGTCCAAAGTACTTATTAATAGGTGAATTTTTAAATGAATTTTTCTTACACATCCTTCATGCGACCGTTAATACTTCTTGAGGTACCAACAACCGATTACAAGATGTGTTTGCACATTAAAGCGTAATTTCTAGTCTTGCAACACCCAAGGCTTTTTAGCAGTGACTCCCAAACCAGTTGGTCTAAGGCACTAGGTGATGAAGCACCCTCGCTAAATATTTTTTTTCTATTTTTGCAGCCTTAAGTAATCACAAAAACCAGTGTTCATTTTTTTCTTTCTTCACACTTGAATTTTTTCTTTTATTTTCATTGTACTAAGGACTTTAGACAAGAGCATTTCGAGGTCTCTTCTACTATTCCAAGTTTCAAGGTGTGTGATTGTGCAAATTGTAGGGTATACATTTTCAGAATCTAGACTTAAGCTAGGAACTATTTTTCAAACTTATACTCTAATAAGAACATCAATACTTTTCCTTTGTTTCAACTTAGCCCAAGAACTGAACTCAAAATTTGCCTATTTCTAAATAAACTACAAAGACATATACTTTCTACCGTTAAACTTTAAGGGAGGTTATTTTTAGGGCTTTTAATTTACTAAGTCTAAGATCTAGTTGTTCCTAACTAGTTAACCTATTTGTCAAACTCAAATCAAATATGGCCAAAATTGAATACATTAATTTTTATGATTTTTCAAATTTTTCAATTTTTATGGGTTTTTAAAATAAGTATGCAAATGCAAAAAATATACACATGAATGCGAAGGAAGAAGACTTACCGAGCATACCCCCAAACTTAAACTTGACAGTGTTCTCACTGTCATGCCACTCCAAGAGGGTCAAAATGTCGGCACTCCGTTGTTTATTTATTTATAATTTTTTTAATTTTTTTTATAGAAAAAGAAAACAAAAAATATATATACATATATACAACAAGGTTCCCCCCAAACTTAAGCTTGGCCTTACACAAGTCAAAGGTGAGCACCAACCATTTAAAAATCTTATCGTGGTAATGGTAGGGTTGGTGAAAGAATGGGGTGGAAAGAAAAGAAATGAGAAGCACACGAGACCGTGTGGGAAGAAAGGTAGAATATGGTCTCGGTGGGGGTGAAGAATGGCGGAAAAGAGAAAGAAGTGGAGTACGATCTTGAGGGTGTAAATCGAGTGAATAAATTAGCGCAATTTGTGATGACCGATGTGTTAAAAGCGATTGTGCTAACCTATCAACCCGTCGAGAAATGGGGTCAAATCCCTCAAGATTCGCAAGAAAGCATGTGTATGCCGAACTTGGTATTGGAGATGAAAGCGTAACGGTCTCTTGCAAGGTCGGAATGATAGGAAGGACGAAAGGGAGTGAATTAGGGATAGTCGCATTCTCACCGTAGTAAACTGTCTCGAACTGGAAAGATTCCAACAATGGTTCGAAACGACCGTAAGCAACCGAGTCTGATGGTTCAACTAACTCATCTGAAAATGTAAATGACTCAAACTCGGACGGTGAGTCATCAACATCGTCTGAAAAAGTGAAACACTCATACGTGTTATCGGCTGTGAGAACTGTGTCAGATTCAAAGGAAAATTTTTCAAGCTCACAGTCTTCAAGCGTGATCTTGTGCGTGGTCGGAACGATGGAAAGGAGGGAGGGTGATATAAAAGTTAAAGGTTCGGGAGGATGAATTGGAAAATCCGACACATCAAACAAAAATGGTTCAACCTCAATATTATCCTCAATACTCTCCTGAATACTATCCTCATAATTCTCCTCAATATTTAACTCATCCATGCTATTATCATCATAATCAAGACGCATATGAAGTTCGGTAGAAACAATTAATGACTCGGGATGATGAGTTGGACATAAAGTTTCAATTAAATCAACGGGTTCATCATCCAAAATATTCCCGGCGTCTATATCCTCAATCAAGTGAAAATTAATTTTTTCTGACACCTCATCAAATGCATGGATATTTATCGATTTAGGTTCTAGAGTGGAGGTGTAAAGATCGAAAGGATTAAGTGTGGTTTCACTCGAAAGGGGTTCTTCACAATCTGGTAAATCAAGAACTACAAAGTCACACAACTCATTTTTATTTGCTCTATTTTCAACGTGTGAACATTTAGGACAATCGATGGAAAACCGGAGTTGTGGGCTTTAATAGGGTATGTGTAGGTCTGATTTGGGAATGTGTACAACTCACTCTCTCCTCTCAAATTCTCCCTCTGTCCAACCGCCTCCTCATACATTGAAAAATTTGAACACTAGTGGAAAACTAGCTACCGGTTCACTAGGTTGTATAAGGGCGGCTACGGACGCATCCACATTTCTAATCATTTTGTTTGTTGCTAAGATGTAAGCCTCTAACGACTCTTCCAAACTAGACTTGGGTGGTAAGGGGGTATCAGTAAAAGATTCGAAATTGTTTGGATATGTGAAACTCCCAAAAGGCTGTGTAGAAACAGAGTTTAGTGACGATGGGAAAGTCGGGTAGGACTGGTAGGAAGTGGGTGGTTGGACAGGGGTAGGGTCAACATGTGGATAAAAAGGTGAATAGTCTTGTGGATCCCTAGAACTAGATGAGTGGAGAGGGGTGAAAGATCGGCTACGAGATTGAGCAATATGCTCAGCAATGGACATCGATTTAGGAGTTACAGCAAGACTTGAAAAAGTGGTATCAACATATGAAGGTGGTGAAGGTTGACATGGTTGACACAAACTGGGTTGCAAAGTCGAACTGTTTCTCCTAGACGCTTCAATTTGATCTTTTAAAGAAATTTTGGGCATGGAGGGATTTTCGTTAAATCGACCGAAGCAATTGACGTACGAGGCAAAGTTAGGTTCGGGATACCAAAGTTCGGCAAGAGATTTATGATGTGGGGTACCCATGATAAAAGAAATAGAAGAGAAAGAAGATAGGGTGGCGCAAGGATTTCTTAGCGACAAAAGTTGCAAGTCTTTTTTTTAAAAATAAATTCCTTTTTCCTTTTTATCTTTATTTAGAACTATTTGCAAAAATATTTTCGAGAAAAGAGCTAAGACACTTTCGATCAACCAAAAATGCACAATCAGGCCTAGATCTAGGGTCACCTAGGTCAGCTAGACAGCTCCTAACTGTTCCAAATGGCTAGAAATAGGACCTCAAACCGCCTCTTCACCGCCAATTGCGGCCAGGTATGTGCCAGGTAAGTGGGAGGCTCCCCGCTACAAGTAGCGGTCCTAATTAAGTAACCACTTGCCTTATACACACTTTCCTAGACACCACAAAGTCAGGGTAGGATAAACGGCCGATGCCTATAACTAGTCCTATGTCCTATTGAGCTCGAAGTCCTTAGGGTTGAGTCTAGTATTTTTTAATTAATAGATGGTTAATGCATATGCCTTATGTGATTTCTGGGGTCCTGGGAAGGTGATGAAATCCCCACCCAATCTGAATTGGTCAAAAGCCCCTTAAAATCCGATTAAAGATATGCAAAACAGTAAATCACTTGCAATCAAAGAATTTTGTTTTTTTGCAATTTGAGAAAAGATGTGCAAAACAGAAAAGATTTCTTGCAATTAATTTTTGTTTTAAACGCGTGCAAAGAATCCTGCACAAGATTTGTTATTTGGAAGGGGGAAGATTTTTAAGCGCAAAGAAATCCTGCAGGCAAATTTACAGAAGATATATCAAGATTTACAGAGGAGCTTACAGTGCAAATTTAGACAGGTGTCGCCACCAAACCGCAGCCTTTCCGCGGCCAAAGGGGGGTCCCACCGCTGTTCCGCGGCGGGGTAGTCGGCTCGGACCCCGAGAAAATTTTGGGGCTTCTGATTCCTCCAAAGCACCGCGTTTCGGCGGTTGGAGCAGGGCTATAGCGGCGGATCCGCGGTCTACTTGTTGAATTGGCCCTTCTGTTTTCTTCTGTTGTTCTGTTGGATTAATCCCCTACTGTTCAGATCTGTCTTTTTCTGTTTCACTTTCTGTAGATTTCCAGATCCGAATTTGTATATAGATCCTGCAAAATTCAAACAACAAAGTACCTTTTCCAAAAATAACAGATGATATATTTTTATATTTTTTGGATTTTTCAGATTTTTATGATTTTTTAATTTTAGATTAACCAGAAATTGCAAAAAGGAAATAACACGCCCTCCCCGGCAACGACGCCATTTGATTTTTCTCAAAAACTATCCATTAACCGCAATCAAGAACGGCGTCGCATGTAGCTAGCCGGTGAGTACGGGTCGGTCCACAGGGATGTTGTGAATTTCCTAATCGCTCAAACGAGTTAATTCCGAACGGTGTGAATGGATTAATTAAATCTAAAAACTAAATTAATCTAGGGAAATTGAATTAAAGATCTAACTATCTAACTAGGGCAAGGAATTAAATTTATACTAAGGCAGAGAATGAAAAATTACCTAGGGTAAGAATTGAAATTAATTACTTACTTTACAGATGGCTCTCTCTAAACATTAACACAAGACTTGTCAGATCTGAATTTCTGAAATGAAAAGAGGCATCGATGCTCTCCAAAAGATTTCTAAATTTTATTCATAGAAAGAGGCATAGGGAGGCATAGCCTTTACAATGATTTAGAGTTCCTATTTATAGAGGATAGGAAATCCTAGGTTACAATTGATTCGCACGTCTACATTTACCAAAATATCCTTAGGAAGACCTAGTCAAAATAGACTCCAAGCTTTGGTAAAATTTTATGTCACTGTCTCTTTAAAAGGAAGTATTGGGCCTTGAAATTTCCTCTGTTGGCTCTTCTGTCTTTGGGCTTCCTTATTATTTGGTTCTTTTATTAAAATAGCTTCTATATTTCTTCCAGATCTCCTGTGAATAATTGCGGTGGTCTTTTAACCGTTCGCTTTGTAATCTTGGACCTTGCATTGCCTTGTACTTTGTGAATTTTATCTTTGATGTAGGCTTGATCAAGAGTCTTCTGTTTATTGGTCAAAGTCCACTTTTGAATCGTCTTTTCATCGTTTTCACTGTTTTCTGTCCAAGAACCTGTAACCTGTAATACGTAGCAGACATGCGTCAAAAGCACCTGTTTATTTGTAAAATAAATAAGAATGGGGAATATAATAATGCAATATTATGGTATGAACAGATCCTAGTATTAGATTTCTTCGATTACTTTAGTCTCATTGCATTCGTATTCAGTCGGAATGCGGATGTAGGTATGTATATATATAGGTGAGGGGTATCCTTGTGATCCGTCACGAGTTTACTTTAGATATTGCCATTCTCTTTTTGGATTAAACATTTGGATTAATGTTTATTAGTGGTAATTATGAGCTCAAGACATCATGAGGAGCATTAATTATGGCAAGTGCATGGGTGATGACTCATGGTCTTTTTATTTGTGCAAATGTCACCTTTTTGATTGATTAGTGTGTTAAAATGATATGAGGAGAGAGAGAGGGCTGCCATGAGGCTAAGGGTTTGGTCTTGAGATTATTCTAGCACTCTCACATTATAATTCCAACACAATAACAATAGAAAGCTCTTCTTCTTCCTCTTTCTTCTTGAGCTCACAATCTCCATTAATGGCTTCATCTTCAACCTCCATCCATACAATCTCATGTGTTGAGAATCAATGGATGTTTCGAGACAAAGTTATCACATACATTCTCTACTTCACCTTGGACATGTCGGCTAGAAAACTTCATGTCCGGGTTGCTTCGGTTTGAGGCGGGAACCCGTAAAAAGACTTCTAGATGTGGTGCCATTTTGACGAGGAGATCGGAGATCGAGCGAGATCGGAGATGCCGTGAGGAGCTTAAGATGATGGCTAAAGACCGAAGGACACGGATCGATCGATATAGCCATTCTAAACAACTTTGTAGTTTGCTAGTTAACGGTTAATGGTTCGATCTGGGTAAAGGTTATGGTAGCGCCAAGCTTTGAAAAGTTTTTGTTCCGCGTTTGGCCTCGGTTTGACGGCCGGGAGGCTGCTGTAATCAAACATGGTATTAGAGCCACGCCATTATCCTTTACTAGCTTGTTCTAACATGTTTAAAACATCGATCGATCGAAATTTTCGAATCGTATTTTCATTTCAGTGTGCTTGCTGTCGAATTTCAAAGTTGTTCAAAAAATTATTTTAGGAATCTTAAAAATACATGCAGGCATAACTAAAGCTACAGAAAATTTTGGAGACCTAACTCTAAAATTCCACCGTGGAACCGCCGCGAAATGTCGCATTTGGCGGCCCTTCCGCGGCCCTTTTTGAACTACAGTGCCCCAAATATTTTCTGGGGATTTAGTTCATGGAAATATGATTTTTTTGATATATAGTTTAATCCCAGATTCATTTGAGTGCTGGATTTTCACTTGGGGCCCACTTCGGGATGTTTTGTCGATCGGAATTTTAAATACGTTAGTTTACAGTACTTACATTATATCTGCGACCATGAATGTCATTAGAGCGGTATCACTCGTCTAATTGCTATATGTCCTTTTAGACGAGTTTGCGAACGTGACATTCACGTTGATGTTCTATGTTGTGCTGTGATGTTGCGGATTTGTCATGGTGGATAGCTTGGGTGCAATGATAGTACAGTTTAGATTCATTTGTACATTTGATATCGCTGGGCCAGCGTCCGACATGTGGAATGCCGTCACTGCCTGTTTGTATATTATTCTTTTGGGGCACGACCGGGTTGAGGTCGATGTACCCGTTGTACATATATTTTCTTTTCTGCAATAGGATTACCTCGCGGTGGAGTGCACGAATAGCCGGGTTCTAGAGGGCAACGGGCCCGTATCTCATGGCTTTGAGACGGAGGGGGATTCACTCTAGAATTGGCGGGCTATTCACCGCACTCGTAGGGGGTACAAGTGTAAGTCTACGGTAGCTTCCCGGCCAATAATCTGAGACCAAACGCGGAATAAAAAATTTTCATAAATTGGCGCTAACATAGACTGTAACCCTGATCGTGCCATTGACATAAACTAGCAAACTACTAAATGATAGAATGGCTGTACCGATCGATCCATGTCCTTCGGTCTTTAGCCATCATCCCATGCTCCTCGCGGTATCTCCGATCTCCTGTCTCCTCGTCGAGGTGACACCACATCAACGAATCTTTACACGGGCTCCCGCTTTAATCTGAAGCAATTCGTACATGAAGTTTGCTAACCGACATGTCTAAGATTGAAGTAGAGAGTGTGTAGAATAATTTGTCTCAAGGAACACAAGCCATTCGGTGAAGGTAAATTAAAGTTGCCACTTTGGAGTGATGAAATGAGCTAAGGATCTTTGCAAATGAATCATACTTCTCTCAAGAATGGGGCTCGGCGAAAAAAATACAAGAGATGTGTTCTGTGGATTTTTGGGAGGGATTATTTGGGAGGTATTATCACTAAGGAAATCAAGTGGCTGCTGGAGAAAGACAGCGCCACGAAAGGCCCCTTCAATATAAAATTCATCACCAAGGCAAAAAGGATTAATTGCAAATCACACCTCACTGAAAATGGCCATGCCTCTTGAATGCAAACCAATGCCTCTTTGGAGCCCACGGAATTGGGCAGCCCACGGAATTAGAAGAAAATCCGCATTAAACCGGATGTTTAAGACGAGTGAAAGAAAAATGGCAGCTCCAAAAATAATCCCGTAACGAATTATAGGATTATCCCTAAACTGTATATACATACCCGTATTTGTATTCCGACCGAATACAAAATGCAAAGAGACAAAAAATATTCATACACGGTATAATACTTGAATCCGGCTTAAACCAAAGCCCACCAGTATTATCTGTCCGAACCATGACACGTGCACAAGTGCACACGCATGTTCGAACCCTGCCATAAAACCATACGGCCTCTATAACATTTCGCCCGAACTTGGGAAACTATCTGTGGGGGACTCTAAAGACTCGTCAATACGCGGGCCGTGGATTTAACAACAAGAACGTCTGTGGTACAAGCTGTATGTAATGGCTACCCCAAGTATTGAGCAAAAGGGAAGCCGATGAGCGAACTCATCCTCGAACCCTAACTGAGCCTATCAGTGACAATATCCGTACAGTCCGGTCCGTTCGTCTATGATCATTGCATATCGGGCCTAGGGGTTGGTAACGTCAGACCCCGAATAGCGGTATAAGTCGTGTAGAAGTGTAGCCCAGAACACCCTGAGATACTACTCGAGTACCTACCAGTAAATCTCCTGCCTCGGCCGAGGGCTTTGAGTAATGGCTCTCCTAGACACAGCGTGATCTCACCCCTAATACCGGGAGAGACGAACCCTTGCCGATCCGCTCACTTACCTCCATGTGGCTCGGGACCGTACCCAACTAAAACCTGTTTGCACGACTCCTTTGAGCCGTGGTAGGGTAGTAATCAAAGCACAGTGGGAAATCACACGAGACAAATGGTGACCTCAGGTCGATGAACTAATCTGTACACATGTCACCAGGGAACTGCTATCTGACGCTAGGTACAATACCAACTAGCAGATTCCCGGCGAGTCCTGTCCGGTGTACTCATAACCCAATGAGCATATGTATACATCTTAGGTGAACCAAGTGACACCAATGGCTTGTGAGACCGGCCACCGCCCCTCGTCGGGATCTCGACTGTATACACTAGTCTACTCCGGAGTATCGATGCCCTGTCTCGAAACTCCCACGACTAGGGACCACTTTTAAGGATGTTCTTATAGACTACCCAACTCTCACATATATGATCGCCATCATACTGTTGGTAGTCAAGAAAGAATCCTAAGGGCTCTATCAACGTGTAATAGTGATCAGTAATGTCACCTAAAGCTATACACGATGATAAAGGTAAACCAGATAGCATACTTTCATCTCGAGTAAGACTGCCATACCGGTATAGGTCCTCCTCAATCATTGCAATCATGTTCCTGCGATCCAATAATTGACTTTGAGGGCACTACATCCAACAATCTCCCACTTGCACTTAAGGCTAATTATTGCGATGTCGCATACTCACAGCCTGTGTGATACCGAACACCCAACTCCTCTACTAATCAGTTTCACAAAGCTCGTTTGTAAAACTCTTGTGTTCGAGAAATAGCCTCAGTGAGTGGATATAACGCCTTGAAAAGTCGTTTTGGTATTTTCCCGAAAATCGGTAAATATTTGGTATTTTTCCGTAAATCGTCATTATAATTATATTTCAATATAGGCCTAATTATAACTAATTTGGATAGGTAATTGCTAGTTTTTAGTTGCTAATGAGTTACTTATAAATTTATAGTTGTTTTAAAATTGTTCCCTAATTTACTATTTTTAATATTTTTTTAAGCTGTTAAAAATACATTAATTTAGCGATAAATACAAATTTGAATATGCTAATTACATGCTTTAGAACCATGACAACTAAAATCTAGTTTGTAATGTAAATTTTTAGTATGTTTTTCCAAGTTCTAGTTGTTTATAATCTAAGGAAATTAAAATTTTAAATAAACGAAAACTAAAACTTGTACACTCTCTCACAACCTCACCCCTCTTATTTGGCCGGCCACACCACCAATTCAGCAGCCCATAATTTCCCCCCCACCAAATTGTGTTCTTCACTCATTTTAAATTGTTTGAAAAGGGTTTTAGTATATTAATTTGGATGTGGGTTGTACTTTGATATATGAGGGTTCGACTTGGAGAAAAAATTTCCACATCACCCCACTTTCTCCCCACTCCTCTCCTCAAGGCCGAGAGCACCTCCTGCTGCTGTCCCCATTTTTTCCCCTCTTTTCACATCCAATTTCATCACAATATCCATTAAAATCCACAAAAACCCTTCATAAATCCAAAGCAAACCCTTATTCCATCTCTTCTCAAACCTAATTTGTTTCAAAACTTGGAGAAAAGAGGTGTCTTGAGTAGCTAAAGCATGCTAGGGTGTGGACTTGTGAGGTATAATTTCAATCTATGGTTAATTAGTAGTTTAAATATTGCTAAATCAGAATTTTGAAGTGTTATTTTGTTGCTAATCTCATTCTATTTTTTTTTAAAGAGAATGGTTTGAGTTTAAACTAGGGTTTTAGAAACCATTACTAAGTTAATTAATTCTAATTTTCTATCTAGTTGTTATACTAACCTAATCTAAGAGGTTAGCTTGCTTAATGGGCTTCAAATTAGTGTTAATCTAGGTTTTTCTAGTATGGATTTTGATTGGAAGTGCTAGTTTATAAAATCAAGAAAGGGTTTGTGTATGGAAAATAGGTTTTGAAGCATTGTAAATGGGTTAAATTGAGTGTTGTGGCTAGCTAGTTGTGTGGATTGGAGGATTGTGCGATGATGTGAGCACTTTATCGCAAATCCGCGATGTTTGCACCGAATTTGGAATGTTAGCGCTTACTAGTTTTTTTCTAAAATTATGTGATGAATTATTTGTGATATCTTGTTTATAATTTTTGCAACTCCTACGGCATTTAGGATGTGAGAATGCGAAACTTGGTTTGATCGGGTTTAGTTTTGGCGGTTGGTCCGAAACGACAATTTTAGTTAAGGCTGTAGTGTTTTCGTGTGTGTTCCGCGCACCTTGTGCACAATGCGCCTAACTCGTTGACGTTGAACCTTTCATTTTGTGACATGCGTCATTTCATAATTTGTAACCTTATGTTTTATGTTATGCAATTTCAGGATCGATCGCGGAGACTTCGGACGCGGTACGAAAAGGGAATGCGGAGATTGGATCGAGCTAGCTGGGGATTTTCGGTGAGTAGATGTATACATCTACGGGGAGAATCGTTTGGATGGCGCGAGGAGCCCCAAAATTTAAAATTTCTAGTAATACCAGCCTGTTGCATGTAGTTCCTAGTTACCTACTTTACGGCACTGCATGACCTGTATATCCATATTTGTGTTAAATTCATCGTATAGAAACCATTGAAACCATTAAATGAGATATGCGACATAGTAAATAATTGGCTTGCTTAATTCATTTTATATAATTGTGCAACTTCATCTCATAGGACACTTGCACCATTACCAGGGTTTTATGCTGCACGAGCACTATTCATGCGAACACACACGCCTTGGTAATTGCTATGCCACAAACACTAGATAACTTGTTTAAACCGGAATTTAGAATAATTTCACTATGTGAGACATATAAACCAGTACTAATATACTAAATTCCTCAAGATGAACATGTAGAATTTCTAGTCATATGCATGTACCTCATTACATCATTCAATCATACATAGTCTTTATGTCATATATTACAGTTCGCACTGTTGATACCATAGGCATTCATCATCATTGACATGCATACTTATGGTACTTTCTTCTGGAGGATTTCAGTATTTGAGATTTATGAGATTTTGGAGAAACCGCAAGGATTTAATAAAACTGATATCATTTTAAATGTGGCAAGTTGCGGTTTTCTCGTGACATGATATTTGTGTCGTCCACTATGAGTTTTCTGTTAGTTTTCGAGACCCGTTCCGAGGAGTAGGATGAACCGTTTCAGGTACATGGTGGGCCCGGTAAGGTATCCCGGGGCAAGATGTTCGAGTAGTAGATGATGAGCTTGGCAGGGGCAGACTACCTACCAGTGATTGTTGGCGCGGCGGATATCCAGAGGATACCGACCGTGGCCGTGAGATGTTGAGATATTGATATATTGAGATGGACCAGCCGGACGACTGGTGCCAGGATATTGGATACAGATACTTTGGGACACTGAGATATTTCTTTGAAGTGCCGATGCTGGGCACGGATTTCTATTGATTTCATATGATATTTCCTCAGATATTTCACAGAAATTTTCCGAAGATGAAAATAATGATTTCCTCATATCAGCATATTCAGATCACGTGCTACATTGCATTCATGTCGCATACATGCTAGTACTTCATACCATATCAATATTGTAGAATTGTGACACTTTGTGTACATGCTTACGATAGTCTTTATAGATGATACATATTACTCACGAGTTGGCAACTCACCCCATTGTGCCACAGAATTTTCGCAGGTCCGATCCGTCAGTACTGTTGCGGCGGACGCACTTCCTCCTTTTGTGTGGATTTGAGGATTTTTGCTCCTAGGTGGGTTATGTGTTCATTTTGTTTTTCCACCTTGTATATTCATTGTATCTAGTGTACTCCATCTACTGTATCTACTACCAGTACTGTTGTATTTTGACTTAGAGGCGAGACAATCAGATTTGTGGGCATGTATATTGTTTCTTTGGGTCACGCTCACTTGAGCCGACGTGTTGCTTATTACTTGCGCCTTTTTATGCTTATTTTGCACATTGCTGATTTATATTGCGTAGGATTTGTGTCCTCCTTTGGGCGAAGAGCTGGATCTCGCTTGGGGATGCCTTATTTCTTGTATTCATATATATTCCTGTTTTGTACCAATTTGGGGGCCAGTATTTACAAAGGAGACTCTGCCGAAATTTTCGGAAAAATGGATGTTGCTTTTAAAAAGCTTGATGTGGCTATTTGATTTAAAATCGCTTTCAATAAATTGGTTTTCCTTCACTCTACTGATCATTTGGTTTTGATTTCTGGGCTTTGGCTTACTTAGATTACGTCCGTCTTAAGACATTCGTAATTTAAGTGCCAATCACGTTTCGTACCCTTCGGGTCGTGATAGTGGATTCGCCCTGATGTTTCTTTCTATGTCTCTCTTAATCTCAAGTTCGCGGAGAAAGCCATCTCCCGAATTGAACAATACATGTATTAGAATATGTGTGGATATCTGATGGGACCTAGTTCATAAATGAACTCCAAATCCAAACTTCTTAGACTGTATCGCCAACTGAACCTAATCAGTATCCTGCACCATGCCTCCCACAGTATCCCGTTGGACCACTTGTCCATAACATTGCCCCCTTCGTCAAAGGGAAAACTATAACTCTGACAGTCACTATGTCATCCATGTCACCTTGGAAGCCTGGAATGATAACCGTCTCCTAAAGGAGGCCGCCGTTATCAAATCACTAGAACATCTACTTATGTTCTAAAACTGCTTCCGTATGTTTCTCCAGGATTGGATTAATATAAACTTATTGGATCTAGTGCAAAAACAACATCTGGTGTGGTACTTGACATCTCATGATTGATTCAATTGCCTAAGCAAGTGATATGCCAATCATGCACATCCCTCCCCCCTTTCGTCTGTAAGACACCTTTAGAGAGGGAGACTCCATCACCCGCAGGTACACCACCATACCAGGAGTCGTCCATTCTAAAATACCTTTTAGAATACTGTCTAAGTACCCTGATTAAGAAACTACCCAAATCTAGATCTAAAACCATAGATCTATTAACCAGAATGTCAGATATTATATCCATATCCTTTGTGGAGAAACAACTGTGTGACAACCACAGTATAACCGATCGTAGTATAGGAATTTTACTTCCTACTCTGTGTATGTCATCCAAATATCAGGACATCACACCCTACTACCTTCTTAACAGATCCATCCCCTATTCTGATGATGTCAAACCCATGACTGTCACATAAAAAATAGATTAGCTATCTCCGCTATATCTGCTTTAGTCTATAAATAGACATAAGATACTTGTCCACTATGCTTCTGCTGCTCCCACTGATTACAACAACTCTCTGGTAGAATCATATACACGTGCACTTCTAAAGCTAGTTTAGAACGATGCTATACTCATCCTCATGCCGGATCTCATAGTCTGGAACAGCAGCAATGGCATGTCTGGGTAAACAAGAACCTCCCTGTCACCGTCCTTGAGGCTACCGAAGTACCTCTCGGGTGCCTGAGGCTACCCACCATATCTGCGAAGTGGCTAATGGAATGTCAAACCTGATTGAATCTTTAGGTCCTATTAAATTTTCAGTAATCATTTGCTGTTCTGGAATCACTTTCAGTTCTACCATACTCCCAATACTGTTTTCTGAAAAAAAATCCATTTTACTAAAACTGTGGCGAGTCAAGAACAATATCACTATTGATCTTCTAGATGGTTGAAAATCAACCCTCGTCATAGCCCAGGTCGTCCCACAAAATGCCATTACAGAAACGTGCCTTGAGTTATCCAGAGTCTGGTTTTAAGCATAAGCCGGACAACTCCCCGTACCTTAACATCGTTAAGATACGAACCATTCTATATCCAATATAGAATCTGAGGCACAGATTTAATTGGAACCAGATTCAAATCATGCAGCTGTCTCCAGCGCATGTCAACTAAATGGAGAGAGGCCAATCAGCATTACTCAACTTAGGAGTGCATCCAATTATGTGTAACCCGAAAGAGAAACAAGTCCTCAAAACCATTACTATCAACTGAATACCCAACACAAGTATCTACATCTTCGATCACCTTGAAGAATCCCGATACTTGCTACACCTGGTTCTCTACTTTATTCTTTTACCTATAACTTCTCAAAACATAGACCTTGTATTTCTACGAAACACTTGTCTAAAAACTTGAGAAGTCACAAATAAACAGAACATAGTACGAGAACCAACCCCTTTGTCCTAATGGACACTGGACAACATACAATACTCTGTATAAGTCCGCTGAGCTGAATAACTCAAAACATGTGCATCGTAGGTTGAAAACTGTACTTATAGTTAAGAACTACTCCGTTGTTCAATGCACATTACCCAATCGACAACTGATATAGGCAAATGTCACAGACATAATTTCAAAAGTTATATCTCACTTTATGAAAATAAACGTACAGATATATCAATTTGAAATTGGTGCATAACAACGGATATTCAAAACCAAATATTTGCCGTCAGGCAAAAACCCAGGCGATTTCCTCGAATATCACCAATTACAGCGAATTCCGATATAATGAGGATGATCACCTAATTCCTAATAATTTACTCCCACTCATCATCTGTAAAACCATACAGATGTGAGAATCATACCTGGTAAATACATACCCTGGAGCAAGTGTCTAATTGAGAAATCGGTTTTCTATTAACAATGCACAGTGAAACTGAAACATGAAAATGTTTCGAAGGGGTATCTGGGTATTCGTGGTAATGCCTCTTCCATAATCCAGATTCATGACAATAACCGTATATTTCGTTGCCATCTCTCCAAATCCCTTTATTTGTCTTTAGTCGTTACCTTCTGTACACCATCGTTAGGCTGAATGATTTTCTTCCTTCCCTTCCGTTCGGCACCAGCATTGTAACATCTTAGGATGTGATTAGTGGCTAATTATATTTTTATATATGGTTTTTAATAAAAAGTTTACTAAATTTATTTTCAAATATTTTATCAAAATTAATGAATATTTTATTAGAATTTATTGAGCCTTTCACACACATGTGCATGCAAACTAGGGTTAAAATTTGGGTTAAACCTTGTTTAGCAACCATGGTAGACTAACCCATCCTTCTTAAGTTAAATTGATTTTAATTAAGGGTATTTTTTTAAAAGGAAAATGATTTTTGAATGGAAGTTGACTTCGAGGGAGAAAGAGAGAGAGAGAGAGAATGGGCATGATGGGCATCATGGCATGAGCCCATGCTTGCATTAAATGAGGTGAGAGGGAGAGGGGTTTGACTCTCTCATATCACTCATTAGTTTGCTTTTCCCTCACACATTTTTCTCACTTCTCTCTCTCACTCTCCCACACACACAGCTACAACATCAGCAGCAGCAGCTGAAGCAACAACAGCAGCAGCATCTGGGGCAGCAGCAGCAACACCCACAACAGCAGTAGCAACACTAACAGCAACAGCACCACAACCACACCATCTTCAGCATCAGCAGTAGCACTCGCAGCAGCAGCAACACCAGGAGCAGCAGCAGCAACATCAACACCAGCAACAACAACATTAGTAGTAGCAACAATAGCCTGCAACAGCAACAACAGCAAGGCAGCAGCAGCCACAACACCTCCTTCTCCTCTTCTTCTTCTCCTTCTCCTTGCACCTAGGTTCAAGGAAGGTATAATCCTTAGACCAACTTCTTTGTTTGCTAGACTTGTAATTGTTAGCTTAGCTTAGTGTTTAAATTGGACTTTTGGTGCTAGTTGGAGGTTTTAGTAGGGTTTAATCCAATATGAGATATTTATGGGTTATATAACTTGTTTAGGTGTTAATATTGCTGCTTGAACCCATTAGTTTCACTAGATTTAGCTAGATCGCCTTAAGTCGCAAAACTTGAAGTTTTAAAATACGGTTTTGATAATGTGTAGGATATTGAGATCTGCTATACTTTTGGTCATTTTCTAGCTTAGCAAACAACTTCAGAATAGTGTGCAGGCAGTATAGGAGAGTGTGTTGAAATACGGGCCCACCCCCTCCCTAAAATTCCGGTGACTACCCCAATAATTCCGGCGTCGCCGGCCCCCTGTTGAGTTGGGTGTAGGTGCTTTGTGTAGAGGGTGTCTGTGGGGGGATTTCTCTGTGTTTGGTATTATTTATTTTCCTTGATTTGTTGCAACTTGAAAATCTGGGGCGGTTTAGTTAAAGTTAGTGGTTGTATTATGTTTTATTGCTAAACTTATGGTTTGGTTAGGAAATTGGGTGTTTCAGGGTGTTTATAGTTAGATTGGCCCTAAATTGTACCGTTGGTATCGCTAGATTCCTGTAGCCTCACCTAGTTCCACCAAATTACCCTATTGTTGCAAACTCGGTGTTTTGAAATGTTTCTAACTAAACCCTTATGGTACATGAAATCTGCTATTACTAGGGTAGTAATTTTGGTAAGTAAACATATACATTAGGCTATAAATTGTGTTTGGACCCTGGTGTAGAGACCTGGACCCATCCCATCGGTTTTGGGCCGGTATGACCCCCCTTGCCGCCGGCCCAATTGTTGGGTTTTGTGTTGGATTTTGGCAGGTAGCTGTTTATTGGTATTTTGAAGGGTTTGGTTTTGTTTGATTTTCTAGTTTTTGCTCCAGATAAAATCTGGGACCGTTTACCTATTTTTAGCGTAGCGGGACTTCCGCAACACGTACAATGTGGGTTGAGTTGGTTTGCTGTGTGTCACAGCGTATCGCTGTGTGCCACAGCGTGTCGCGTTGGGTTTTGGCGTATGCACACACGTTACGTATACACGCGCGTTTAGTTCGCGATGCGAGTTTCTCGTTTGAGTTCGATATCGTGTTTTCGTGAGATATTTGCTTATATGGATTCATTGTGTGAATTCTAGGTTCGCAGGTGGGTACGTCGGACGCCACAAAGAAGGGGCAGCAGATAGTCGGCTATGCTTAGCACGCGACCAGGTGAGTAGATTTAACATTTACGGGGAAATCGCCCGTATGGCGTTAAACGTCAGGGCGTGATAGGATGTCTAGTCGTAGATGTTTATGTATATTCATACCAGTGCACACATATATTGATACCATCATACTTGGGCACATGCACACTGTATATTCATACCAGTACACACATATATTGATACCATCATACTTGCGCACATGCACACAGTATATTCATACCAGTGCACACATATATTGATATCTTCATACTTGCGCACGTGCACACTGTATATTCATACCAGTGCACACATATATTGATATATTCATACTTGCGCACGTGCACACTGTATATTCATACCAGTGCACACATATATTGATATCTTCATACTTGCGCACATGCACACTGTGTATTCATACCAGTGCACACATATATTGATATCTTCATACTTGCGCACATGCACACTGTGTATTCATACCAGTGCACACATATATTGATATCTTCATACTTGGGCAAATGCACACTGTGTTTTCATACCAGTGCCAGATATATTGATATCTTCATACTTGCGCACATGCACACTGTATATTTATAGTAGTGCTACACTCACATTCGCGTATATATCCATTTACACATCCATACCTACATACATACACATGTTACATACATGGATGATATTGACTTGATTTCAAGAAAATAGGGACCGCATGAGATATTTTCAAAACCGGATTCATTTAAAAGAGCGGTTTTCCCTTTTTACTCTTAGTGTCATGCGACACCTTGCATGGATTTACGCATTGAGTTTTGGATTCATATGATTTTTGGATTTTGAGAACCGAGGTATTTTTTAAAAGAAAATACGCACTGTTTTAAAAAAAAATCAATCCTCTTGATATGAGATTTCTGTGCATCCACCATGAGTTTTCTCGGTTCTAGAGAGCTTATGTGAGTATACCCGATTCGAGGAGTGGTAGGCACCGATTGCGGGTACATAGTGGACCCGGTACGGTAACCCGGGGCAAGAAGACTCGTATTGTTAGACGGTGAGCCCGGCGGAGGGACTACTACCTACCGGTGATTGGTTAGACGTGGCGATTATCCGAAGGATACTGACCAGAGTCGATAGATGGATACGGGACAAGGTGTACTGCCGGGGCCTAGGGCCAATTCCGCAGACGGAGCCCGTTGGCCAATCCAGACGGACGAAGCCCGATACTTGAGGATTTGCGTGTCGATGCTAGATACGACTATTTTATGATATTTCGAGTGTCGATGTTGGGCACTCACGATTCTATGAAATTTACACGATTTGAGGGCCGATGAGGATGACGGTGCCTGAGTTTTACTGGGATTTGGGTGTATTGATGGACACCTATTATTTTCCATGTTGACATTCCGTGTAGATGTTATTTATTCCCATGCTCAGCATTCAGTATTATACATCTCATCCTGTACCTGTAGTACCTGATAGAGTACACATGCTATGCACGATTATTGCATACCCTGCTCATCCTATATAGATGCTAATAGATTGCATTTGCTATGCACGATTATTGCATAACCTGCTCATCCTATATAGATGTCATTAGATTGCATTTGTTATGCACGATTATTGCATACCCCGCTCATCCTATATAGATGTCATTAGATTGCATTTGCTATGCATGATTATTGCATACCCTGCTTATCATATAGAGATGCTATTAGATCGCACTTGTTGTATGATTATTGCCCATCTAGCTCATCATATAGATGTTATCTGTTGGCATAGGTTAGAGTATCGCAGCACGTGCATACTCGCGATTACCTTTATATGTTATCTACTATTCACGAGTTGGCAACTCACCCCCGTTGTGCCACAGTGTTTGCAGGTTGCCCCTCGGAGTAGTCGCGGCAGGCTGTTTTCTTGCATCTTTTGATACAGATACCATTGCAGTTGGCGTGCGAGCCCTTTGCTGATAGGTGGTTTTTTTTGCGGTATCTGTTTATTTTCCAGTTGTATATACTGTTGTATCTAGTACTCTCCATCTACTTATCATGTATTTACTTAGAGACCAGTTGTGAGGACGATATATATTATTTATACTCTGGTGTCGAGCTCGTTGGGAGCCGACTTTATTTATGCAGTTTTATATTTCATGTTGTCTTCACTTATCTTTGCTCATTCTTCGCTACGGCGTCGTATATTATCATTGTGGTGGTTGTTTCAGCCGTTGGACGTGATTGCTCCCGTTTGGGATGCTTATTTCTTATTGTATATCATTTTACTCATATATTGCCTTATACCCAATTTCGGGGCTTGTTTTTACAATGGAAATGCTGCCAAAATTTTTAAGAAAATAACTTGAACTTTAAAGAATTTTACTAAGTTACTTAATGTTTTCTAAACATTTTAACAAATGTTTTTATTAAATGTTTTAACACTCAATACTTTTAATGGTTTTGATTTCTGGGTTTCGGCTTACTTAGTCTCGTTACGCCTGTAGACGTTACGTGGTTAAGTGCCGGTCACGGGCCGAACTTTAGGTCGTGACAAGCCTATGGTTTGGAAGAAGACTATCCAGTAAGCATAATAGGTGCACTCTCCTAATCCTAGGAGTACTCGCAACCTAAGAGAAGGTGATGATAAAAGACAACTGAATAAAACCTTATTCTATTTCTCCTGAACTGGAGAAAAAGCAAAGGGGAAGTAGGAGTGGCGATGAACTACGCGGTTTGGTCGTGAATGATAGCAGTCGCAATGTACTTTGCGCACTTTCTAATCCATTTATTTTGTCTTTACTTATTATCTTCTGTACACCCTACTAGGCTAATTGGTTTTCTTCATTCCTTACCTTTCGGCACCTGCCAATGGTTTGGAAGAAGACTACCCAATAAGCGTTATAGGTGTACTGTCTCCTAAACCAAGGAGTACTCTCAACCTGAGAGAAGGTGATGATAAAAGACAATTGAATAAACCAATTCAATTTCTCTTGAACCTGAATCCATCCCCGAAGAAGTCCCTTCGAGTTCGTATATAACCATACGATGGATTTATCCAATGGAAGTGGATGTTCGTAGTGATATGAGGTGTTCTGGAGAAATGCAAAGGGTAAAATAAGGAGCGGCAATGATGTATGCAACTCAGACAATCCAAAAGCCAGTATTTTAAGAAGGTTCGGTCAACTTGGTCACTGAGTCATAGTCTAGGGTCGGTCAATGGTCGCTGCCAAAGAGAGAGAGAAAAGAAACACTCTGCGTGCACTCTAACCAAGATGAGAATGGTTATCACTTTATCTAATCAGGAAACCACCCACTGTATCGTCAAATTCTCCTCCAAACCTGAAATAAGAATTAGTCGGGATCACCCGAAGAGTAAACCAACTCATCAGTGGGAATCGGGATCCAACTATCATCGCATGATAACGTGAAGGAATCCCTCACGTTATCACACTCCAGAAGGTATGCTCATGCCTGGCAAGTTTCAGTTTCTTTAGAAACTCCCGATATTGATTTTTGCCCCATGCTTTTATGACCTTGACGAAGGCCAACAAATCATAAGTTACATGTCAAGTTCTACCCGTCATTGTCCAGGTTAATTTGAACCCACCGGTACATACCCTTGACGAAGGCCAACAAGGTAATACGACTGTCCCAAACCAACGCATCTATCTATGCAACAGAAAGGTAACAAGCAGCTATCATACACTATGCCTTGATGAAGGCCAACAAACATAGCATGAATACTACATGCTACCCGTCTAAAACGACGAAGGGCTACGACTGGTTTTTGCCGAAAAACCTTTAACGTAATGAACTTGATCTCGTTGAAGGAACCTGATAGATTTTTACGAAAATATAGTGGCGAAAACCTTTGCTAAAGAGGTCACTCCCGGTGAAGGGATCTCGGCTCTTTCCCCGTGGAATGAGGTGCAGGATATTCCAACCGAATACCGCGATGCAAAGCAACAAGTAATCGACTATTGTGAAGTTATTACCCTGACGCGAACCTCTGCCCAAGGGGTCACTCCCGGTGAAGGGATCTCAGCCCTTGCCTCGTCGAATGAAGTGCAAGATATTCCAACTGAATACCACTGTGCAAAACAAAAGAAAATGTCTTTGTAATAACACTTTTTGAAAACTGTTCCAACAACGTCCAAACCGGTTTGTTTTCCTTGCATTGATCAGAATCAATGCTGTCCCATCAATTAATCACACCAGAAAAGAACGAAAATAAAATGTACGTATATGCCATCTGCATTCGTCACTGGGTCCCGTCATCACCCGTTAGGTTACTTAGCTAACGACAGAGCGGGGAATGGACTAGCGTGGGTGTAAAACATATACAACATCTAATAGTATATATACCAATATACAATAATCGCTCCAGGCATGAAAAATGCAACATCACAGAAAAGTAATAAGCATCACAGAACAATACAGATAACTGGGATCCCCGGGTTTCACAGAGCTGCAACTGAAACCCGATGTTCCCCTGGTCGTGTGGATAGCCTCTGCAATGAAATCCTAGACCCCTACGGGTGCGGCAAGTTACCCGCCAAAACCAGAAGCGAGGCAGCCCCCTTCAGCATAGTGAATGAACCACCCGGCACTTCACGGAATCCGGTAACTTGAGCACATCTCCTTGGGTCAACCTGTACCCTCCACGAGGGCGACGAATAGCCTGCCAATCCTAGAGTGAGGTCACCTCCCTCTCCACGCCATGAGATGCGGACCCGTTGCCCTCCAGAACCCGGCTATCCATGCACTCCGTCGCGGGGTAACCCTAGTACAGAAATGAAAATATGTACAACGGGTACATCGACCTCAACCCGGTCGTGTCCCAAAAGAATAATATACGAACAGGCAGCGACGGCAGTCCACATGTCGGACGCTCGCCCTGTGATATCAAATGTACAAATAAATCCAAACTGCACTAACATTGTACCAAGCTATCCACCATGACAAATCCGCAACATCACAACACAACACAGAACATCAACGCGAATGTCACGTTCGCAAACCCGTCTAAAAGGACTATAGCAATTAGACAAGATTTACCGCTCTAATGGCATTCACGGTCGCAGATATAATGTAAGCACTGTAAAAAAACACATTTAAAATTTCGATCGGCAAAACTTCCCGAAGCGGGCCCCAAGTACAAATCCAGTACTCTAATAAAATCTGGGCCCAAAAAAAATATTCCAGAAACCACAATGTAGGGTTCCTAAGCACTCTCAAGGGGTCTCACACGGCATCAACCATGCCCGTTTCAAAAAATACGGTGCCGAGAAACCCTAGACAACGGATCGTTAGCTAGATGTCTAGGCGAAAAAGAAACTAGTTAACAAATAAACTACAAGGAATGGAAATACAACCTTTGTAGATCCTTTTCTCCACCTCCATAGCTCCGCAATGAAGTCTCCTCGCTGTCCATATCAAATCCCGGGCTCTAGCGTCGGCTTCATCGGAGAATGGACGGGTTAGGTCATCGACGACGTGCCGAAGATGATCTACGTCGAGGCATCGCTAGATCAAGCTCCAACTTCACCAAGTCAAGAAAACTTGTGAAGGAAACACACTCTACTACTTGGCAAGAGGTAGAGGATGAAGAAATAGGAAGTGGGTTCACTTTAGAATTGGATTTCTCACTCATTTCATCAATCCACCATTGATGAAGTGAAGCTTTCTTCAAGGAAGAAGATGAAGAAAAAGAAGAAAGTGTTATGATAAGTTCTCCTTTAAAAATGAAAAGAAAAAGAAAACTTATCATAATCTAAACCATGGTCAAGTGTAGAGATTAAACCAAGGTTAGTTGGAAAGGTTAGGGTTAAGGATGAGATAAGAATGGTTGACTTGATCAAAGCTTCAAGAAGCTTCAACATAAAACAAAATAAGCCACCATCCTTAAATAATTTCCAAAATGAATATATAAATAAATAACTAAGTAAATAATCAAAACTCTAACCATTCATATAACCATGGATTAATCTTTACACAAACCCAAGTGAGCAAGTATCATCAAACATGATACAAACTAGTGTACAAAAGTATATCACATATACAATGTGTACATCCGAGTGAGAAAATCCATCTTAAGTAAACCGATACCAGTTAATGCAAAGTAATATATCAAATATATAATTACACATTAAATCATTAAATCAACACTTGATTTAATGATCCGGTCATATCGCATATAACCGACTAATATCAACAGTAACAACTTATCGAATCAACACTTGATCCGATATGCCGGCTATATCGCATATAACCGATCAATGTCACATATCGCAAGAATCGAATACAGTATCACATACTGGTATCATTCTCGGTCCCGCACATATACCATATGCACTCCTATTTCATTTCGCTTGAGCCAGGAAACCTCTGTGTAGGACTCTAAAGACTCGTCAATACGCCGACAGCAGATGATGATCATATCAAACACCCACAAGCCGCAAGCGGTCTGCTAAACGTAACGGCCACCCGGGTATTGAGCGATCTGAAGATCGACGAGAAAGCCCGCTCACACTCCAGTGAATCCAACCAGTAACACTACCGTACAGTCCGGTCTGATCGTCTGATATGTCGCATATCTCGCCTAGGGGTGGTAAACGTCAGACCCCAATAGCTCGATAAGTCGTGTCGATATGAGGTCTATAACAATTCGAGAAACTACTGGTAACACTTACCAGTAAATCTCAGCAACCCTGACCAGGGATTTCCTGTTATAGCCAATCGAACACAGTGCAACATCAACCCCTTATACCGGGAGAGACGAATCCCCTCCTATCGCTCATTGCCTCCATGTGACTCGGGACTGTACCCAAAAACCACCATTTTGCACGCGCTCTTGGACGTGGTAAGATGGAAATCAAAGCACAGTGGGAACCACACAAGACTCTATGACGATCTCGGGTCAACAGACTACTCTGTACCAGTATCACCAGAGAACTGCCATCTGACGTGAGGTATAACACCATCTGGGAGTTCTCGGCGAGTCCGTCCAGTGTACCCAGTCTCTACTGAGCACCCGTATATCATCTCTGATGTCAAACACCGATGGATATGGGATCATCCATCGCCCATCTGTATGGGTCGAGAAGGTACACGCTAGTCTACCCCGGTATATCGATGCCCCATCTCGATGCACCCACGACTAGGGACTTTGAAGGATGTACTTATGGACTACCATGTCCCCACTAATATGATCCGCATCATAGTCCAGGAAGTCAAGTATACATCCTAAGGGCTTTACCAACATATAATAGAGAGAAAATCTGAGTACACGTTAAGGTAAAGAGTAACCAGATAGCATACTATCATGTCGAGCAAGAAAGTCCTCCCTATATATGTCCCAGCATCCACTACAATATACATCCTATGTACAGTAATGGCCTCTAGGGCATACATATAACTAACAATCTCCCACTTGCACTAGGGCCATCTGTAGCAGTGGTTGTACTATCTCATACTCAACCATCCCATAAAAGTCTCTCTCTGGGAATAGGCCTTCGTGAGTGGATCCACCGTGTTGTCCTCTGAGTCTACTTTCCTAACCTCGATCACCTGGAGATCAACCATCTCCACGATCAGGCGACACTTCCTTAGAATATGTCTGGGTCACTGATGGGACCAGGGTTCCTGGGCCAAAGCCACAACTCCATTGTCACACAATGGGAGGAACATAGTTCATCTCATGAACCAATATACACCCAAACAGCCTCTTTGGTAGCATCTTAAGTAGCGATGTATCCTGCCTTTATCGTCTGGTATGTCACGGTATCAAGCTTGGAACTCTTCCAACATACCATCCCTTTACTGAGGGTAAAGACAATGCCTGCGACTGACATTCAGTCGTCTTTATCACCCTGGAACACTTCCAGTGATTTTCCCCAGGATCGATTGATACCATCTCACTACAACTAGTGAGATTCCTAACATCCAATTAGATCTATCTCATAGATCCTAAACTCAGGATTTAGGAGGTATCATTTTGATCCTACACGGAGAATCTTTGTGATAAACGGAGATTGATCGAGCGTAGCATAAGAAACTCCTTTCTTATCAAGAGTATGTCATCCACGTACTCTACGAGGATCACCATCATACTCCCTACTACCTTTTTGTTTATACAAGGTTCATCTACCATTTTGATGATGTCAAACTCTTTGACTAACACATCAAAACAGACGTTCCAACTCCGCGATGCCTGCTTTATCAGATAAAGCATCTTGCTCACGTTTCCGCTGCTCCCACTGTCTACGAGGCACTCTGGCTGTGTACTTATAGACACACTCTTCTAAAACATCATTTAGAAAAGCAGTCATGACACCCAACCACTAGATATCGTAGTCATGGTATGTAGCCATGGAAAGTAGGATCTGGATGGACTTAAGCATAGCTGCTTGAAGAGGTTTCACCACTATCCACGCCTGGTTGGTGATGAAAACCTTTAACAAGTCTAGCTTTGAAAGTCTCAACCTTTCCATGTACACCAAGTAATCTTCTCAAGATATACTTGCTCCTGATGGGGATTTAACCCTTCAGATATCACAACTAAAGTCCATACTTTGTTGGTGTATAAGGATTCCATCTCAGATCGCTAAGCATCCAGCCATTCTTACAGAGTCCCACTCCTGATGGCCAGTTCGAAACTAGTTGGGTCATCATCTCATGATGCAATCCTCGCTCCCACTATCATAGAGCAACCGAAGTATCTCTCAGGTGGGTGAGGAACCCTACTAGATCGGCGGAGAGGCTGAGGTTCATTGGAATCTACTGAATCCTTTGGTTCTGTCAAATCATCAGCTGCAGTTTGTATAGCTGGAACATTTCCAGTTGTACATAACAGACGTTGCCTCGAGCTTGTCCGGATTTTGCTTTTGGACATTGGCCGGACAACCCCAAATCTTAACTGACTTAAGAGATGGGCTCTTCCCTTTCCATATCACATATGAAGTGGTAGGCTACTAATTTGATCAGGACCCTTATTCAATAGGTATGCAGCTTCATAAGTGCATAACCCCCAAAAGGAAATAGGTAACTCAGTAGTACTCATCATAGAGCACACCTTATCATATAGGGTGTGATTGCTCCGCCCCGATATACCATCGTGCTATGGTGTATACGGAGGAGTAATGCTGAGAGAGAATCTCATTCTCCTTTAGAATAGTCCAGGAATTCCATGCACTAGTATTCTCCTCCCTGATCTCATCATAGGACATAATACTTATACCCGTATTTTGGTTCTCTACTTCTAACCTATATTCTGTGAATATCTCAAAAGATTCGGACTTGTGTTTCAGCAGGAACATAGGTCTGAATCTCGAAAGATCATCTGAGAATGTAATGAAGTATTAAGAACCAGTCTTGGCATGTGTAGACAGAAGACCTTGCATACATCATCATGTATCAGTCCCAAGAGTTCACTAACTCTTTCTCTGTTTCCAATAAACAGGGATGTGGTCATCTTATCTTTGTGACATGACTGGCGAGTTTCACAAGATGTAAATTCAAACTAATTTAAATATGCATCTATATGTAACTCCAGCTAGTCGGGTCGCATTGATATGACCTAGTCTACAATACCTCAAGAAGGATCCGTTCATTTCTGAACTCTTCCTCTTGTATGTGTTCCGTATACTGAGAACTGTAGTTTGATTTAGAACATTAATGCTTTTAGATAACGTGCCTGAACCAATCAACTTTTGATATAGGAAATGTTCAAAACATTATCCAGCAATACAAAATTATATCCTTTCTTTACTAATAAAGAGACTGATATGATTTTGTATATCAGGTTCGGTATCTAATAACATTCGTTCAGAATCAATGTATTACAATACAGGGTGACAGTGACCAACAGACTTGGCTGCAACACTTGCCCCGTTTTCTGTCTCATGAAACTTATCACCCGTTCTCAGTTTTTCTACCCTTTTGTAGCCCTATGTAACAGATTACATATTTGGGATCCTGATCCGGTATTATATACCAAGGATGCGGAGGATACTGAGAAACAGTTCTATGTAACGAACACACCCGAAGAAAGTGCATCAGCATGCACTCTCTTCGTTTGGGCGGCACGGGAAATCTGGTATTCCCTAATTTCCTGCTCTGTCTTATAACAATTATAAGTTGGAGCGGGACCAACGTTCCCCAGCTCAGTATAACAAGAGGGTTCGGTCAATAATCCGTATTATTATCTTGATTAAGGCGTGATATGGTCGCTACCTGGAGAGAGAGAGAAGAAAACACTCAGTGTGCGCTCTTGCAAGAATAGATTGGTTATTATTTTATCTAATCAGGATGGCTCCCACTGCTTTTTATCAAATCTTCCTTCAAACCCTAAAAGGAAAGACTAGCCGGGATTAATTACACACTACAAGTTCGCCAATCTTTCAGCCAGGCCAGTGTCGGTACTTTGAGGGAGGTCCCCCGTGCTTTCGCACGAACCTAATTAATGTAAACCTCGTTTTCCCAGAGGCGTAACCCCGTTGACACCTTTCTAGACACCTACTTGATCGGCTAATTGTAATGTATAAAACTCTCCCAGGAGTAACTCTTACTCGCAGCGGGTATCGGGATCCAACTATCTCATAGAAGGTATGCAATCTCATTGCAAATTTCAACACTTGAAATTCCCGATAATATTTTGCCCCTGGCAGCTATATGACCTTAACATAGTCAACAAATCATAAGTGCTAGTCAAGTTCAGCCCGTCATTTCCCGATTGAATTAAACCCACCCGCACGACCCTTAACATAGTCAACAAAGTCGCACGACTACCCTAATCCAATCACATCATATGCTTATACAGATAAGCACTAATTAGCTACCGCACACTACGCCTTAACATAGTCAACAAACGTAGCACGAATACTAACTAGTACTTATCTGAAATGACGGAGGGCTACGACAGGTTTTTCTGAAAACCTATTGCGTAATGAACTTGATATCGTTGTAGGATCGAATGAATTTTAAAATGGAGTGTTTTTTAGGCTTTTCTAGTTTTGCTAAAGGAGTCACTCCCGGTGAAGGGATCGTCGGTCCTTTCCTCGTCGAATGAGGTGCGGGATATATCATATATATCACTGTGCAAAGCAAAAACTCTTAAAAGCAACCAAAAGACAAACCGAGGGTTGTAGCATCTGCCAGTTATTGCTAATGGAGTCACTCCTGGTGAAGGGATCTCGGTCTTTTCCTTATCGAATAAGGTGCAGGATATATCATATATACCGCTGTGCAAAGCAAGAACTGTTGCTACCTGTTTTATTTTGAAATTCGATTCTACAACATCTTAGGTTTCTTTTAATTTCATTAATCATATTAATGAAGTCCCATCATTAAAGTACCTAAACATCACAGATAAATACGACGTACACTTATGCCATCCGCATTCGTCTCGATGTCCCATCGTGCACCGTTAGGTTAGGTAACTAACGGCAGAGCAGGGCAGGGCTAGCACGGGTGTAAAACATAAGTAACGTCTATATAATATATCATATATACTATATACTGTATCTATCACAGAACATCACATGATCACATCACAGATATCGCAGCAGAAGAATCATATGAAATATTGGATATACTAGGACGTCCGTGTTTTCAATACGAGCCAGTATAAAACACGGATTCCACGGTCGCGATGAATAGCCAAACCCACATCCCTAGACCCCTACGAGAGCGGCAAGTAACCCTACCAATTCTAGAGTTAGGAGACCCGGACTCGACTCCTCGAGTTGGTCTCCCTCTGGACTCCAGAACCCGGTTACTTGTGCCCTCCTCCTTGGGTCTATCCTAGTGCGGAAAAGTAAATAATATACATCAGGTGACAACTTCCGCAACCTGGAAGCGCCCCAATAAAAGAATATTACATACAAGTTTTTACATGAATAAAAATGAAAAACACTCATCTCACATAAAACCCCCGGCTATTCGAACACGACGATCCAATATAACATATCCAGCAACACATAACATCACATGTCATCAACGTAAGTAAATATGCGCATCCCAATTGTCGTTGACATATAGCAACGAAACCGGCGATATCACATATTACACTTACGGTCACAGAAAAGAAAGTGTAAAACTACAACAGTTGGAATCCGCAACCACCTCAGACATCGCATGCCTGACCAAATGAATTACTTAGACATCACATGCCTAACAATTATAAACCCCGCATTTTAGTCTCAAAATCGAAAACTCTTTTCAATATCAAGTCAGGCAATTCAACAAGATTCCCGACATACTGATCGAATGCTCGTCGCAAACTTTAGCAGATGGTCGCACCCCCGATACCGTGGACGAAGTGCACCAAGGCGGAACACCGCCACCGCGAGCATCCGAACGGATGCTTTCGGCGACGGGGTTCTCCTACAGTCACTTGGTCGGGGCTATGGAGTGAGGCTGTCTATTAAGTTTATCCGGCGAGTATCCGCGTACGCTACGTGATTGCGACGGACTTTTGATCACATCAAAATTCCGTGGCAACCGATCAAGTGAGACTAAACTGCTATGTTTATAACATTCATTCAGTTATCTCATAACTTCTTGTGAATTCCAATTATTGTATCCCATTCCGGATAAATAGAAAATGTCAAACTTTCCGATCGAACAATCGAACACCCAAGTTTTCCCGATACAGATCAACACATGAAACAAGTCTAAAAACATTCAGTTCGTGCCTCAGTACCAACGGTCCAGCCGTAGAAGGGTCAAGCCAACGCCTCACATGTGGCACGCCGTACTGCCCCAAACCCGAAGGTTCAAAGGGCAGTTCAAGACGGTCACATAATCGAGTTAAGGTTTGTTGTCTTCTAGAGGGTCCATCGCGTTACTTGCACTACTTAGAACGTCGTTAAACTACGGAAAAATCCAACACTTGGAAATTTCCCAACAGGGGAAAAATTGGGTATTTATATCCGGTCGAACTTTTTAACATATTCTAAAATTTATCCGGAAAGCCACACAGACAAAATTTGATAATCCGATCGAATCTTTGATTCCCAATACAACCCCAGAATACTCTCCTGTCGAGTCACAATAAAAATACCCCAGAAAATACAGCATTAAATTATATGAGTTACTGTGCAGAAATCATTAAACAAAGGAACAGTACGGCCGCGGAACCGCCGCACCATGCATAGCACGTGCCGCGGTTCCGCGGTGGAAAAGTCGATTCAGACCCTCGTATTTTACAGTAATTCATAAAAAAACCTGCTTGATTTTCTGCATATTTTTAATATTGAAAAATCCACAATTTTCAAAAAAGGACAGAGAGAAATTTGGAGTTAGGGATTTCGATCGATCGGACTTCAAAATGCGTCTATGCATCGCCTAAGGCTCTAGCTAGGCTCTGATACCACTGTAGGGTTCCTAAGCACTCTCAAGGGGTCTCACAAGGCATCAACCATGCCCGTTTCAAAAAATACGGTGCTGAGAAACCCTAGACAACGGATCGTTAGCTAGATGTCTAGGCGAAAAAGAAACTAGTTAACAAATAAACTACAAGGAACAGAAATACAACCTTTGTAGATCCGTTTCTCCACCTCCATAGCTCCGCAATGAAGTCTCCTCGCTGTCCATATCAAATCCCGGGCTCTAGCGTCGGCTTCATCGGAGAATGGACGGGCTAGGTCATCGACGACGTGCCGAAGATGATCTACGTCGAGGCATCGCTAGATCAAGCTCCAACTTCACCAAGTCAAGAAAACTTGTGAAGGAAACAAACTCTACTACTTGGAAAGAGGTAGAGGATGAAGAAATAGGAAGTGGGTTCACTTTAGAATTGGATTTCTCACTTATTTCATCAATCCACCATTGATGAAGTGAAGCTTTCTTCAAGGAAGAAGATGAAGAAGAAGAAGAAAGTGTTATGATAAGTTCTCCTTTAAAAATGAAAAGAAAAAGAAAACTTATCATAATCTAAACCATGGTCAAGTGTAGAGATTAAACCAAGGTTAGTTGGAATGGTTAGGGTTAAGGATGAGATAAGAATGGTTGACTTGATCAAAGCTTCAAGAAGCTTCAACATAAAACAAAATAAGCCACCATCTTTAAATAATTTCCAAAATGAATATATAAATAAATAACTAAGTAAATAATAAAAACCCTAACCATTCATATAACCATGGATTAATCTTTGCACAAACCCAAGTGAGCAAGTATCATCAAACATGATACAAACTAGTGTACAAAAGTATATCACATATACAATGTGTACATCCGAGTGAGAAAATCCATCTTAAGTAAACTGATACCAGTTAATGCAAAGTAATATATCAAATATATAATTACGCATTAAATCATTAAATCAACACTTGATTTAATGATCCGGTCATATCGCATATAACCGACTAATATCAACAGTAACAACTTATCGAATCAACACTTGATCCGATATGCCGGCTATATCGCATATAACCGATCAATGTCACATATCGCGAGAATCGAATACAGTATCACATACTGGTATCATTCTCGGTCCCGCACATATACCATATGCACTCATATTTCGTTTCGCTTGAGCCAGGAAACCTCTGTGTAGGACTCTAAAGACTCGTCAATACGCCGGCAGCAGATGATGATCATATCAAACACCCACAAGCCGCAAGCGGTCTGCTAAACGTAACGGCCACCCGGGTATTGAGCGATCTGAAGATCGACGAGCAAGCCCGCTCACACTCCAGTGAATCCAACCAGTAACACTACCGTACAGTCTGGTCTGATCGTCTGATATGTCGCATATCTCGCCTAGGGGTGGTAAACGTCAGACCCTAATAGCTCGATAAGTCGTGTCGATATGAGGTCTATAACAATTCGAGAAACTACTGGTAACACTTACCAGTAAATCTCAGCAACCCTGGCCAGGGATTTCCTGTTATAGCCAATCGAACACAGCGCAACATCAACCCCTTATACCGGGAGAGACGAATCCCCTCCTATCGCTCATTGCCTCCATGTGACTCGGGACTGTACCCAAAAACCACCGTTTTGCACGCCCTCTTGGACGTGGTAAGATGGAAATCAAAGCACAGTGGGAACCACACAAGACTCTATGACGATCTCGGGTCAACAGACTACTCTGTACCAGTGTCACCAGAGAACTGCCATCTGACGTGAGGTATTACACCATCTGGGAGTTCTCGGCGAGTCCGTCCAGTGTACCCAGTCTCTACTGAGCACCCGTATATCATCTCTGATGTCAAACACCGATGGATATGGGATCATCCATCGCCCATCTGTATGGGTCGAGAAGGTACACGCTAGTCTACCCTGGTATATCGATGCCCCATCTCGATACACCCACGACTAGGGACTTTGAAGGATGTACTTATGGACTACCATGTCTCCACTAGTATGATCCGCATCATAGTCCAGGAAGTCAAGTACACATCCTAAGGGATTTACCAACATGTAATTGAGAGACAATCTGAACACACGTTAAGGTAAAGAGTAACCAGATAGCATACTATCATGTCGAGCAAGAAAGTGCTCCCTATATATGTCCCAGCATCCACTACAATATACATCCTATGTACAGTAATGGCCTCTAGGGCATACATATAACTAACACACAATTCCACATGAAAGACACCCAGAAGAAAAAGGGTGCACTGAAGCCCCAAAACGGCGGCGGAACCGCGGCATACCCATGGGTTCCGCGGCGGTTCTGTGGGATCAGTTGTAACGTTTTAGAAATCGTTTTGCTAATTTTCCGTTTTAGGGTAAATTTGTCGGTGTTTTCCCTTTTAACCCACTAGTGATCAAACTTCCATAGAAACTTGCCGGCACCTATTATAGCTAAAATAAAGCTAGTGCGCAAGCTTTGGGGGTCTATGGAATGTTTTGGTTCACATAGAATTTTTCACTAATAAACTATTATTTTAATACTTTATTTGTGCACTTTATTAGTGGTAATTATTTTTCTTATGTGGGTAAATTACTACTAATGGGTTTTTATGTATAACTAATCACTAGATTTTAGTTTAGAACCATCCATCGAAAATATCTAGATTTGTAGGACTTATTTTGGTTTTTCAAGAAAAGAAAATGGTGACTAATGCCTTTTTTTGTTTTATTATGCAATTATTGTATTTTTTTCCTTCTAGAAAATTCCACACACCTCCACAAACCCAAGCTCCCTCTCTTTCGCCGGCCACTTCCCATTCCTTGTTGCCCTCATTTTTTCTAACTCCATTTTCATCTCTTTATAGCTTCAAAAATCATGAAAAATCCAAATTAATTCATAGAAATTCAAATTTAATCCAAAACCTTCATCTTTCTTCACAAATCTTTCTTGGATCTTCATTCTAGTAGGGATTTTGGAGGCAAAACTTTGGTTTTATTCTTGTTTCAAGTGGTGTTCTTGAAGGTATAAAAGCTTAACTCTAATCTCTTTTTGTTGCTTAATACCTTTAATTTGCTTTATTAGATGTTTAATTTTAGCTTTTAAATGATTACTTAGAAATTCAAGATATCATTTTTATAATCAAGTTAGGATTTAATTAGTGAAATGGTTAATTAATATGTTAAGCTTGATGAAAACTTAATCAAGTTGCTAATTTGTTAAATGATATTTTCCTAATCGGATAATTAAGCTAATTAACAAACTATGCTTTTGCTGATCCTAATTAGTAAAATATAAAATTTTAGTAAAGGTTTAAATGGTTTAACCTTGCTATTTGAAGATATTTGTAAATTATAGTTTTGGTAAAACTTGTAGTTTTGTGCTAAAATGATAAATACTGCTTACAAGATAACGATAATTTTTAGGCGTGGGTTTCTTTTGACATTGCGACGTTAATTATATTGATTCCACGTTTATTATTGTGTTTTGAATGCGCGATCGGTACGATCTGGGTCTAGGCTTGGTAGTTGTGTCGCTTTGCGTTCCAGTTAGGGTCGTGCCGATGTCGCTCATGTCTTTGTGTAGCTTTTGCTCTTGAGTTGGTTTCGTAGTATCGCTACGCGCGTGAGACACTTGACGAATACTTAAGAGTATGTTTGGAGTTGGTGCGTCGGTCAACGTAGTTGTACGTATTTTTGGCCGATTACTTATATACGCTTGCTTTATTATTATATTTGTTCAGGATCGCAGGCGGGGACTTCGGACGCTACGACAAAGGGAAAACAGGTGGTAGGCTTGACTTAGCCAGGAGTGTTGGTGAGTAGATTTAACATCTACAGGGGAATCGCCCGCATGGCGTTATGCGTCTGGGCTAGAAATGACTTGACTTGTCGCATATTCTATTTTATATTTAGAATTGCGCATACACCCTACTGCTTAGTTAATTGTTGTGCTTAGACTAGTATCCTTAGGACACTGCATTATTATTGACGGCTTATGTTGCACGAGAACTGATTGCATGCCATACACACCGTCAATAATTGCCATGACACGCACAATCCACTTATAGATATGATATAGTTTGGTTAGGGACATTGAGACATTGATTCATATTTCTTTATGCATATGACTTATAGCATACCTGTATATCTATATGCTTACACATATGCCTTGACATACTTACATGCTAGTTACCTGTATACCTATAGGGTATTGTACCATTAGTGATAGGTACATACACACATAATAACATAGCTACATGTATACTTTGCATACATACTTCACTTATACCCGGGGGGTATATTACATCATTTCTGATAGGTAGATATCTATATCTTGCTATACCTTTATGTTTACACATATATTAGTTATAATTACATGTTTACCTTTAGTTGATGTTATTTAGAATTGGAGAAATTAGGAACCGCATGAAATTTATATTAACTTGTTGCAGTTAATTAGCGGCTTTCCCTTATATGCTTACAATACAGTTTTATGTTGCGTACATTTTATTCATGGATTTTCGCATTGAGATATGGATTTTTCATGATGTTTTCTAGATTTGGGGACCGTGGTAGTTTCATGAAATTATGCATTATTTGAAAAACCCGGTTTCCGTTGATATGATATTTCAGCATCCACCATGAGATTTATCGGTTCTAATATATATACCCCATGTGAGGAGTCGGGGGCCGTATGAGGGTACATGGTAGGGCCCGGTACGGTTCCCCTCGGCAAGATGATCAACGATCCATGCCGATTGAGCCTGGAAGGTGGGCAAGTACCTACCGATGACATTACCAATGACTCGGCGGTTATCATGGGGATACCGACGGGAGTCATGTGCGTATAGATACGTCGAGAGGTGAGGGTCAGAGCTAAGCACTCGAGCTTTCGGTATAGCGTATGAAACGTACCTATCAGGGTGCCAGTCTTGGTGACATCACCTGATAGATCACTATTTTGTGTCGATGCTTGACACTTGGTTTTCTTGATATTTTACTCCTAAGTATATATAATAGTGTAATGGGACGCTGTTATACATGCATATACATATATATTAGTGGAATGAGACGCTAATATATATGTATACATATAAATTCATATACTTCATCTTAATTATTCATGCAAATTATATATAAGATATAAGAGATTTACTTGATATTGGATTTGGGATATAGGTGATTCATTTAATATTGGATACAAGATATTTATGAGATTGCTGATTTTGAGCAATCAGGATATATGAGATTTATTCGATATTTTACATTCAGGATTTGTGAGACTTATATGATATGAGAGCCAATTTGGGGGCTGATTTGAGGAATTGGGATTTGGATTGTCTTGATGGATTTTGATCCTACCACGATGTGAGGATTCCGTGGAAATAACACATGTCATTCCATACTCCACATTTATTGTTTATGCACTGCTTCATGTATTAGTAGTACCTGTTAGTATACCTTTCATGATTGTTGCATTTATATACTTCATTTTATATGCATTGTTTCATGTATTAGTAGTACCTGCTTGCGTAAGTTTCATGACTGTTGCATATATACACATTCATATAATTATTGCATGATTATTGCATACCGATTTTCATAATATTGCTTCATATATTAATTGTACCTGCTAGTGTACCTTCATGATTATTGCATTCATATGACCTTTATTTGTTGTTAATTGCATATGTTAGATTCGCGTTGTACGTGCATACTTGCGATTACCTACATATGTTATTTACTATTCATGAGTTGGCAACTCACCCCCGTTGTACCACAGTGTTTTGCAGGTCTTTCCTCACAGTAGTCAGAGGCAGGACTATTATCACCTATCTTATCATCTTTTACTACGGATACCGCATCGGCTCACAGTGTGCAGTTTTGCTTAGGTGGGTTTTGTGGTTATTCATTGTTGTATTGTATATTCGTTGCATCCCTGTACTCTCCATCTACTACTTTCATGTTGACTTAGAGACGTGATGTGAGGACGATATTGTATAGTATTTTGTGACTTGGTTGTCTTTTATACAGTTCCTTTTTATCGTCTTTTAATTCTTCGCTACGGCATCGTATATCTGTTGTGGTAGTTGTTTTCCGCCTTTTGGCCTGGATTTGCTCCCGTTGGGGATGTTTTACTTTATATTTATGTTGTACCCATTTTTAGGGTTGGTTTTTACAAAGGAGGTGCTGCCGAAATTTTCAAGAAAGTAAATTGGACTTAAAGAATTTATATTTGAGATTTTCAAAAATTTAAACAATGTTTCTTATCTTTTCTTGTCTTTTAATGGCTTAGATTTCTGGGTTTTGGCTTTCTTTTACTGTGTTACGCCTGTAGACGTTGCGTAGTATTAGGACCGTCACGTGCCAATTTCGGGTCGTGACATCAGTCTACCAAATTTCTTCTGCAGTCTTAGAAAAGCCTGCTCGATTTTCTGACATACTCAAAATAATTTTTAGACCAGTTTAAAAATTCGACAGAAACTTTAACTTTGAAATTGCGGTTTTGGAAATTTCGTCCGATCGATATTTTAAACATGTTAGAACAAGCTAGTAAAGGTTAATGGCGTGGCTCTGATACCATGTAAGTCTACGGTAGCGCATCGGCCAATAATCTGAGGCTAAACGCGGAATAATTTTTTTTTCATAAACTACCGCTAACATAGACTGTAACCCTGATCGTGCCATTAACATAAACTAGCAAACTACTAAATGATAGAATGGCTATACCGATCGATCCGTGTCCTTCAGTCTTTAGCCATCATCCCACGCTCCTCGCGGCATCTCCGATCTCCGGTCTCCTCGTCGAGGTGGCACCACGTCAACGAATCTTTATATGGGCTCCCGCTTCAAACTGAAGCAACTCGGACATGAAGTTTGCTAACCGACATGTCCAAGATTGAAGTAGAGAGTGTGTAGAATAATTTGTCTCAAGAAACCCAAGCCATTGGGTGATGGTAAATTGAAGTTGCCACTTTGGAGTGATGAAATGAGCTAAGGATCTTTGTAAATGAATAATACATCTCTTAAGAATGGGGCTCGGCCAAAAAAATACAAGAGATGTGTTCTGTGGATTTTTGGGAGGGATTATCACCAAGGAAATCAAGTGGCTGCTGGAGAAAGAGGGCACCACAAAAAGGACCCTCCAATATAAAATTCGTCACCAAGACAAAAAGGATTAATTGCAAATCACGCCTCACTAAAAATGTCCATGCCTCTTGAATGCAAACCAATGCCGCTTTGGAGCCGACGGAATTGGGCAGCCCACTGATTTCGGGCAGACAGGAAAAAGAAGAAAATCCGCATTAAACCGGATATTTAAGACGGGTGAAAGAAAACTGGAAACTCCAAAAATAATCACGTAACGAATTATAGGATTATCCCTAAATTGTATATACATATCCACATTTGTATTCCGACCGAATACAAAATGCAAAGAGACAAAAAATATTCCTATACAGTATAATACTTGGATCCGGCTTAAACCAAAGCCCACCAGTATTATCTATCTGAATCATGACACGTGCACAAGTGCACGCACATGTTCGAACCCTGCCATAAAACTATACGGCCTCTACAACATTTCGCCCGAACTTGGGAAACTATCTGTGGGGGACTCTAAAGACTCATCAATACGCGAGCCATGGATTTGACCACAAGAACATAAGTTGTACAAGCTGTACGTAACGGCTGACCCAAGTATTGAGCAAAAGGGCAGCCGATGAGCGAACTCATCCTGGAACCCTAACTGAGCCTATCAGTGACAATATCCGTACAGTCCAGTGCGTTCGTCTATGAGCATCGCATATCGGGCCTAGGGGGCCGGAAACGTCAGACCCCCAATAGCGGTATAAGTCGTGTCGGAGTGTAGCTCAGAACACCCTGAGATACTACTGTAGTACCTACAAGTAAATCTCCTTCCTCGGCCGAAGGCTTTGTGTAATGGCTCTCCTAGACACAGCGCGATCTCACCCCCAATACCGGGAAAGACTAACCCCTGCCGATCCGCTCACTTGCCTCCATGTGGCTCGTGACTGTACCCAACTAAAACCAGTTTTCATGACTCCTTTGAGCCATGGTAGGGTAGGAATCAAAGCACAGTGGGAACTCACACAAGATAAATGACGACCTTGGGTCGATGAACTAATCTATACACATGTCACCAGGGAACTGCTATCTGACTCTAGGTATAATACCAACTAGCAGGTTCCCAGCGAGTCCTGTCCGGTGTACTCATAACCCAATAAGCACATGTATACATCTTAAGTGAACCAACTGACACCAATGGCTTGTGAGACCGGCCATCGCCCCTCGTTGGGGTCTCGACTGTATACACTAGTCTACTTCGGAGTATCAATGCCCTGTCTCAAAACTCCCACGACTAGGGACCACTTTTAAGGATATGCTTATAGACTACCCAACTCTCACGTATATGATCGCCATCATATAGTTGGTAGTCAAGTAAGAATCCTAAGGGATCTATCAACGTGTAATAGTGATCAGTAATGTCACCTAAAGCTGTACACGATGATAAAGGTAAACCAGATAGCATACTATCATCTCGAGTAAGACTGTCACACGGGTATAGGTCCTCCTCAATCATTACAATCATGTGCCTGCGATCTAATAATTGAATTTGAGGGCACTACATCCAACAACAGGCTGACCCAAGGAGGGGTGCTCAAGTTACCGGATTCCATGAAGTGCTGGGTGGCCCATTCATTTTGCTGAAGGGGGCTGCCTCGCATCTGGTTTTGGCAAGTAGCTTGCCGTGCCCAAAGGGGTCTAGGTTTTCATTGCACAGGCTATCCACACGACCAGGGGAACGTCGGGTTTCACTTGCGGCTCAAAAGAAACCCGGGGCTCCCAGATTTTCTGTATTGTTCTGTGTTGCTTATTACTTTTCTGTAATGTTGCTTTTATGACGCCTTGAGCGATTATTATATATTGTTATATATACTAGTAGATGTTGTATATATTTTACACCCGTGCTAGTCCAGTCACCGCTCTGTCGTTATTAAAGTAACCTAACGGGTGATAACGGGACCCAGTGGCGAATGCGGATGGCATATACGTACATTATATTTTTGTTCTTTTCTGGTGTGATTAATTGATGGGATTGCGTTGATTTAGATCAACGCAAGGAAAACAAACCTATTCAATGTTGTTGGAATAATTTTCAAAAAGCTGTTATTACTAGGACGTTCTCTTGTGTTTTGCACAGTTGTATTCGGTTATGAATATCCAGCACCTCATTCGACGAGGCAAGGGCCGAGATCCCTTCATCGGGAGTGACCCCTTGGGCAGAGGTTTGCGTCTGGTTAATAACTTCACTATAGTTGATTACTTTTTTCTTTGCATCGTGGTATTCAGTTTGGAATATCCTGCACCTCATTCTACGGGGAAAGAGCCGAGATCCTATCACCGGGAGTGACCTCTTTAGCAAAGGTTTTCGCCACTATATATTTTTAAAAAGTTATGCGGTTCCTTCAACGATATCAAGTTCATTACGTTAATGGTTTTTCGCCAAAAACCAGCCGTAGCCCTCTATCAATTCTTACAAGTATTGCTTAGTATTCGTATTGCGTTTGTTGACTGTGTCAAGGCGTAGTGTGCGGGAGCTAAGTAGTGCTTGTTTGTGGAAATTTAATGTGATTGGTTAGGACTGTCGTGCGGCCTTGTTGACTATGTCAAGGGCTCATATGGGTGGGTTTAATTCAATCCTGGATAATGACGGGTTGAACTTGACTAGGACTCTTTGATTTGTTGACTTTGTCAAGGTCACTTGGGTCCTAGGGGTAAAAACACACATCGGGGGTTTCTAAAGAAACTGAAACTTGTCAGGCATGCGCATACTTTCTAGAGTATGGTGACTTGAGTAGATTCCATCAAGTTATCATGCGATGATAGTTGGATCCCGATTCCCACTGATGAGTTGGTTTACTCCTCGGGTGATCCCGACTAATTCTTCTTTAAGGTTTGGAGGAGAATTTGAGGATATAGTGGGAGACATCCTGATTAGATAAAGTGATTAACCATTCTGATCTAGGTTAGAGTGCATGCAGAGTGTTTCTTTTCTCTCTCTCTTTGGCTGCGACCATGTCCAGACCCTAGACTATGACTCAGTGACTAAGTTAACCGAACATTCTTAAAACACTGGGTTTTGGATTTTCTGAGTTGCATACATCATTGTCACTCCTTCTTTTACCCTTTGCATTTCTCCAGAACACCCCGTATCACTACGAACATCCACTTCCATAGGATAAATCCATCATATAGTTACATGCAAACTCAAAGGAACATATTCGAGGATGGATTCTGGTTCTGGAGAGATTGAATAGGATTATTCAGTTGTCTTTTCCTTTTACCTTTTCTCAGGATGTGAGTACTCCTAGGATTAGGAAAATACACCTATTACGCTTATTGGATAGTCTTCATCCAAACCATAGGCAGGTGCCGAAAGGTAGGTAAAGGAGAAAACCAATTAGCCTAAGTTGGGTGTACAACAGGTAATAAGTAAAGACAAAATAAAGGGATTAGAAAGAGAGAAAAGTAAATTGCGACTGCTATCATTCACGACCAAACCGTGTATTTCATCACCACTCCTACTTCACCTTTGTTTTTCTCCGGTTCAGGAGAAATACAATAAGGTTTATTCAGTTCTCTTTTATCATCACCTTCTCTCAGGTTGCGACTACTCCTAGGATTAGGAGAGTATACCCATTATGCTTATTGGATAGTCTTCTTCCAAACCATAGGCTGGTGCCTAATGGTAGGGAAGGAAGAAAACCATTTAGCTTAAGGGGGTGTACAGAAGGTAATGAGTAAAGACAAATAAAGGGATTTAGAGAGATGGCAAGGAAATATACGGTTACAGTCATGAATCTGATAATGGAAGAGGCATTACTAGGAGTACCCAAATAACCATTCGAAACATATTCATTTTTCAGTTTCACTATGCGTTGTTAATAGAAAACCGATTTTCCAATTAGATCCTTACTCCAGGGTATGTATTTACTAGGTATTCTCACATCTGTATGTTTACAGATGATGAGTGGGAGTAAGTTATTGGGAATTAGGTGACTATCCTCATTATACCGGAATTCGTTGTAATTGGTGATATTTGAGGAAATCGCCTGGGTTTTTGCCGGACGGCAAATATTTGGTTTTGAATATCCGTTGTTATGCACCAATTTCAAACCGATATATCTGTATGTTTATTTTTATAAAGTGAGATATAAATTTTTGAAATTATGTCCACGAAATTTACCTATATTAGTTGATGGTTAGGTAAGGAGCATTAAACAACGGTGTAATTCTTCTTGACCATAAGTACAATTTTCAACCTGCAACACACAAGGTTTGAGTTATTCGACTCAAGGGACTTATACAAAGTATTGTATGTTGTCCAGTGTCCATGAGGACAGAGGGGTTGGTCCTCGTACTATATTCTGTTTACTTGTGACTTCTCTAGTTTTTAGACAAGTCTTTCGTATAAATAAAGGGTCTAAGTTTTGAGAAGTTATAGGTACAAGATTAAAGTAGAGAACCATGTGATGTAAGTATCGGGATTCTTCAAGGTGATCGAAGATGTAGATACTTATCTATGTTATTCAGTTGATAGTAATGGTTTTGAGAACTTGCTTCTTTTTCAGATTACTTTTAATTGGATGCACTCCTAAGTTGATTAATGTTGATCGGCCTTTCTCAATTCAGTTGACATGCACTGGAGACAGCTGCATGATTTGAATCTGGTTCCAATTCAATCAGTGCCTCTGTTTCTATATTGTATATAGAATGGATCATATCTTAACGATGTTAAGGTACATGGAGTTGTCCGGCTTATGCTTAAAACCAGAATCTGGATAACTCAAGGCACATTTCTGTAATTGCAGTTTGTGGGTTAACCCGGGCTATGACGAGGGTTATCTTTCTACCATATGAAAGATCAATAGTGATATTGTTCTTGACTCGCCACAGTTTTAGTAAAATGGACTTTTTCAGAAAACAGTAGTAGGGGTGTGGTTGATTTGGAAGTGATTCCAGAACCGCAAACGATTATTGAAAATTTAATAGAACCTAAAGATTCAATCAGGTTTGACATTCCATTAGCCACTCTGCAGATATGGTGGGTAACCTCAGGCGCCCGAGAGGTATTGAGGTATCTTCAAGGACGGTGACAGGGAGTTTCTTGTTTACCCAGACTTTCCTTTACTGCTGTTCCAAACTATGAGACCCGGCAGGTGGATGAGTATAGCGCCGTTCTAAACTAGCTTTAGAAGTGCACATGTATATGACTCTGCCAGAGAGTTGTCGTAGTCAGTGGGAGCAGCGGAAGCGTAGTGGAGAAGTAGCTTATGTCTATTTATAGACTGAAGCAGATATAGCGAAGATAGATCATCAATTTTTGATGTGACAGTCATGGGCTTTGACTTCATCAGAATAGGGGATGGATCTGTTAAGAAGGTAGTAGGGTGTGATGTCCTGGTATTTGGATGACATACACAGAGTAGGACGTGAAATTCTTATACGACGATCGGTTATACTGTGGTTGTCACATAGTGGTTTCTCCATATAGGATATGGATATAATATCGAGCATTCTGGTTACTAGTTCTATGGTTTTAGATATAAATTTGGGTAGTTTCCCAATCTGGGTACTTAGACAGCATTCTAAAGTTGTTTTAGAAAGAACGACTCCTGGCATGGTGGTGTACCTGCAGGTGATGGATTCACCCTCTCTAAAGGTGTCTTATAGACTAAAGGGGAGAGGGATGTGCATGATTGTCATATTACTTGCTTAGGCAATTGAGTTGATCATGAGATGTCAAGTACCATGTTCATATCAGTTTTTTTGCATTTTTATACCGCCCAATTTTTATCACATTGCTTATCGGTAGGTACTCTTGAGCCGTGTTTGCTAGTCAATTGCAGGATACATGTTCTCGGCTCTAAACGGTGAAATTCATGGAAAAGCACGACAAAACCCGGATTACTGTCAACCACAGATAAAACACGGGTCTCCGCTCTCTATCCGTATGTTGCCGCACACCAGTTTAAGAGACAAAATGACAAATCAATGTCATTTTCATGCACAAGGCTCATTGGCAACACAAGATCCAAGAAACCTACGCGGAGCTCGAGGAAATCATGACAAAAAGATCCACATCCAATCACCTTTTGTTCAACAGAAATTCTGGAAAAATTGTGAAGAAATTATGAGAAAAAACATATACCAGAATGAAGGGTACTACAAACCAGGAGAAGCCACAAAACATGAAGACCCAAGTCCCCCATAGGGCCGCGGAACCGCGGCCTAAGCATGCTTAGGCCGCGGAACCGCGGCGGTACGACATTGTTAGCTGACGAAATTTTAGGGGTATTTTTGTCTTTCCATATTTATTCTGAATGTTGCCCTAGAATTTCTGTTGCCTTCCTATAAATAGTCCAGAACTTGCCAAAGAAAATGGTCCATAATCTTGTATTTAGAATTTAGGTTATATGTTGTTGTTCTTCCTCCTCCTCTCATCTCTTCTCCATTAAAAAAACTTGTAGTGAGCTTTTGTGAGTGAAGAATGAATAAAGGAGTTCGTGTTCTTACCATGCTTGTCTTTTTATTTTGTTAACTATTATTGCTTGTAATTTTCATTTGTTAACTTAGTTGTTGTTATTTGTGTTTGTTTCTTTCTTGTTCTCTTTTCCTTTATCCTTAAACAACCATGATGCTTACACATGATCCTTGCCGAGGTGAGGTCGCAAATAGCTAGTTGTAATCTTCTAACCTCTTTCTTTCTATCTTCCTCCTTTGTTTTATTTTCATTTTTCTTGTAATGGGTGAGTAGTTTCCATACTTGTTATGGTAGGATAAGGAAAGTTTGAGAGAAGGAAATCTCTCTCACTCTTTCCTTGCCCAACATCTTAAATCGAACTCCCGTTAATTGAACCACAATCCGCTTCCTACGGCACCCTATCCTACATGATAGCGGTGATTCCATAGTGAGACCGGTTGTGGTTGAATTAACCGGAGGTTAAGGCTAAGAGCCAAGAACGGAGGGACAAGCACCAAAAGGAATAACTTATGCGTTGGAAAGCCTAGCTTATACTCGCAAGTTCCTTCCTAGTCATGCTAATCCCCGTTATTGCCGATTACCGTAACACCGATATTAAGAGTGGCTACGAAAGAAGTGAGCGACTCCTAACTCAACCTAACCTAATCCTAACCCTAACAAGCTCTCTATATATATCATTTTAGCACTTAAGTAATCCAAAAACAAACCTGGAAAATTGGACTTAACTCGTTAAAGCACATAGAAAAAGATTCCCATCTCCCTGCGGACGACCCGTACTCTACCGGCTAGCTACAAGCGAAACTGTCTTGATTGCGGTAACAAACTTAGCACGCAAAAACTCTACCAATCAAATGGCGCCGTTGCCGGCGAGACGGTAGTTTATTTCTTTGTGTAATTTCGGGTTAATTTGTGAATATAACCGAAAAACAAAACAAAAAAAATATACTTTGTAAAAAATCATCTTGTTATTTTGATTAGTTTTTGTGCAAGTGTGCAGGATAAAACGAAGTTCATGTTCAGTGCCAAAGACGTGGGAAGTTAGACCCATATTTCGCGGCTACACCGCGGGTGAACAAAACGGAAAGGACGGTTTATTGAAGATTCTAGAGCAGATTCAGAAAACAAATAAATATTCAGGAGCTCCACAAAAGAAGAGGACAGACAACAGAGCACACATCAGAAAACTGAAGGCCCGAATCCCTATTAAAGCCGCGGAACCGCGGCATAAGAGCGCTTAGGCCGCGGAATCGCGGCGGTTTAAGGCCTTCAGAATCTCAAAATTTTGGTAAGTCTTTCTCTCCTTCTCCCCACTCCTCTGAACTCCACTAAACTGTGTTTTCTGCAGCAATCTTTGCGCAAATTCTCTTTCCCCTTCCAATAAACTGTTTTTGTGCAGGATTCTTTGCGCCGCCCTAAAATAAAAATTGTTTGCAGTTGATTTTTTACTACTTTGCATTTATTAATACGGACTTTAAGGGGCTTGAAACCAATTCAGATTGGGTGGGGATTTCATCACCCTTCCCAGGACCCCAGAAATCATAAAAGCATATGCATTGACCATTGTTAATTAAAAAATACTAGACTTAGCCCTAAGGACTTCGCGCTCAATAGGACAGAGGACTAGTTACAGGCATCGGCCGTTTATCCTATCCTGACTTTTGCGATGTCTAGGCAAGTGTGTCCAAGGCAAGTGGTTACTTAATTAGGACCACTACTTACATAGTGGGGAGCCTCCCACTGACCTGGCACTTACCTGACCGCAATTGTTGGAGAAGAGGCGGTTTGAGGTCCTATTTCTAGCCCTTTGGAATAGTTAGGAGCTGTCTAGCTGACCTACGTAACCCTAGATCTAGGTATGATTGTGCATATCTTGTTTGTGATTGCTTGAAGCCGTAAGTCCGTACATATTTCTGTAAATCTCTTTCTAAAAAAAAACAGAAAACCAAAAACTTTTATAAAAACTTGCCCTTTGTTGCCAGAATCCATTTTTTCACCCACCACCTATCGTATTTCTCCATTGACGTTTTCTTACCCTCACCTTCTCCGCTTTGACTATACTAAACTCGTTTAGTGTATGTCCACTTGGACTCGGGACACTAGCGCCCGCCTAGTCCGCGTTACGTTAGTCGCTACCGACTACGCGATCGACTCAGACGTCGAAACTCCATCCCCGCCTCTTTCACCCTTACCTTTGCCGGCCAACTCCGACGTTGACCGGAATTCTGTTCATACATCTTCACCTTCACCAACCTCTTCTTCCGTGATGTCAGGATTTAACGCAAACATCTCATTGACTCCACCTCCTACGAAGGCAACTACCCCACCACCACCGCCTGTTGTAGCGCCGCAGCGAATCGCGCTCCAGGATCGTTTCTATCCCACCCGTTCTGCACTTCCCACCTGTCTTTCTCTTCCACCGGCCAATGGGGATAACTTTGAAATTAAGCCCCACTTCATTAACATGCTTCCGCGATTTCATGGGCTTGAATCTGAAGATGCCTATATCTTCATCAACAAGTTCCAAAATGTTTGTGCCATAATGAAAACCACCCAGCTGTCGGACGATGCTATACGGCTACGGGTCATTCCGTTCACTTTATGCGATCTTGCTGAAAAATGGCTGTATAGCACCGCTTCCCACTCCATAACCAGTTGGGACGAGTTTGTGAAAGCGTTTCTCAAGAAATTTTATCCAAATCATAAAACCGCAAGGATCCGTAACGAAATCAACCAATTCTCTCAGCTTCCTTCTGAACCCTTCTGGAAGTGCTTTCACCGGTATAAAGACCTTCTTGTGCAGTGTCCTCACCATGGTATCGAGAAATGGCAACTTTGCCAAACCTTATACGAGGGCCTGAACCCAGCAACCAAGCAGTTGTTGGAAACCATTTGTCAGGGCCACTTCCTATCGAAATCTGACGAGGAAGCATGGCAATTCTTCGACGACCTTGCGGAGCAAACGCTACAATGGGAGAGCACCAGACCGACTTCTTCTTCTTCTACCTCCACTTCTACCGGTCAGTCTAGGGTTGGAATTCACCAACTTGATGTCTCTATTGTGATGAAAGCTGAAATGGCTGCAATAACGAGAAAGCTTGAAGCGATAGAGAGCAAATTTTCTTCTCCTGCTCCTGCCTCTGTTTTTCCCCTTCGTACCATTTGCGCTTGTTGTTCCGATCCTTCTCACTTAACCGAAGAGTGTCCTTACAATCCACCATCTCAAGGACAGGATCAGGTTAATGTTGCATTTCAGCAAAGACCGAGGAATGATCCATACTCTTCCACCTACAATCCCGGTTGGAGGAACCACCCTAATTTCGCCTGGAATCAGAATCAGAATCAATTCCAAGGCAACAATTTCCAGAGGCCACCTCCTCCGCAACAACAAACTCAACATCAGTTTCAGCAGCCCTTCCACCCCCAACCTTTTCAAAATCAGACGAACAACTTTGCACCCAACAATTCTTTTCCACAAAACAACTTTGTTCCGTCAAACAACGATAAGGTTTCCTCGATAGAACGAAGTCTGGAGGCGTTCGTTAAACAATCGATACAATCCACCGCCAACATTCAGTCGTCTATTCAGTCTTTGGTGCAACACACTGCTGCACACGGGCAAAGCATCAAGACCATCGAGGCCCAGATTGCACAGCTGAATGTGGCGTTAAGCGAGCGAGAGAAGGGAAAGCTTCCATCTCAACCACTCCCAAATCCCGGTCACCCATATAATGTACATGTTGCTCTTGAACAACAGAACCATAATGTGAGTGTCGTGACTACGTTGAGATCAGGAAGGATGCTGCACAACAACATCGGCACAACAATTGAAGATAATGACACCCCGGCCGCTTCTTATTCTTCTTCTTCTTCTTCGTCTTCTGAGCCTATTCTTCATTCTTCAAAAGGCACTTCTTCTTCTTCTTCCGTTCTGAACGAACCCACTTCTCACTCCACAAAAACACCAGCTCTGGGATCCGTTCCAACTCCACAATCTCCCCCACAAGCATTGGACTCAACCAATTTTAAAAACGTTCCATTTCCAAACCGGTTGAGGTCCAATAAACAAAATCCACAAATGGAGAAGATTCTGGAGTTATTTAAGCAGGTTAACATTAACATTCCTCTTTTAGATGCTGTCCAACAAGTCCCGTCCTACGCGAAAATCTTAAAGGACTTGTGCACGAAAAAGAGGAATTCTCAGGTACGCAAGAAAGTTTTCTTGGCTAGTGCTGTGAGTGATGCTCTTACCCAATCTTTACCACAAAAACGGAAGGACCCTGGCTGTCCTATGATTTCTATTACCATTGGGGATAAGAACATCAACCGCGCACTATTAGATCTTGGTACCAGTGTTAACCTGCTTCCGTACTCAGTATATGAGCAATTAGGTGTAGGAGAGCTGAAACCCACACACTGTACTCTCCAAATGGCCGACCGATCGATCACCCATCCTAGGGGTGAGCTAGAGGATGTGTTAATCAAAGTCGGGGACTTCATATTCCCCGTTGACTTCATTGTATTAGACACACAGCCTGTAGCTAACCCCCGGAATCAAATTCCGGTGATACTCGGTCGCCCATTCCTTGCAACCTCGAATGCTGTGATCAATTGTCGCAATGGTTCGATGAACCTATCTTTTGGAAACATGACAATTGAACTCAACATTTTTAAGTTGGGGAATCAGCCCTCCGAACCTAATGCTCATATACTAGACGTCTTCTTGATCCAGGAGATCACCACAGAAGAGTGTGAATTCGAGGAGTTTTTGTTCGATCACGATAACCTTAACGCCACTAGTGCGTTCCTCTTCGAACCTGCTGCTATTTCTGCGCCCGACAATGACTACGAGTGTTTCATTTTCTTGAACGATCTTAGCCACTCACCACCCGAGTTTGAATCCTTCGAATTTCAGGATGAGTTACCTGAACCATCCAACTCGGTCACTTACACTCGTTTTGAACCTTTGCTGGAATCCTTTGAGTTCGAGACCTTTTCACCAATCTTTCCTTCAATCGTTTCACCTCCAACGCTCGAACTCAAGCCTTTGCCATCTCACCTAAAGTACGCTTACTTAGGTGAGAACGAGACCCTTCCTGTTATCATCTCGGCTTCTCTAGCTCCAGAGCAAGAGAAAGCCCTTCTTGCCGTCTTGCACAGCAATAGGCAAGCTTTTGGCTGGTCCATGGTGGACATCAAGGGGATTAGTCCCCTGATCGTTGAACATCACATTCATCTGATGGATGATGCCAAACCATCCAGAGATCCTCAAAGGCGACTCAACCCAGTCATGAAGGAGGCTGTGAAGAAGGAGATCATAAAATGTCTGGGTAGTGGTATCATTTACCCTTTCTCTGATAGCTAGTGGGTTATCCCCATTCACGTTGTCCCCAAGAAATCAGGCATAACGGTCATTACTAACGAGGCAAATGAGTTAATCCCTACTCACACCGAAACTGGGTGGCGAGTCTGTATCGATTACAGAAAACTCAATACCGCGACGGGGAAAGACCACTTTCCGTTACCTTTCATTGAACAAATGCTTGAACGATTGGCCGGACACGAGTACTACTGCTTTCTTGATGGCTACTCCGGCTATAATCAAATTCCCATCGCCGAAAAAGACCAGGACAAGACCACATTCACTTGTCCTTTCGGCACGTTCGCATATCGTCGCATGCCCTTTGGGTTATGCAATGCGCCCGCTACCTTCCAACGGTGTATGATGGGAATCTTCTCAGACATGGTGGAGAAATTCCTGGAGATCTTCATGGACGATTTCTCCATCTTCGGCGATTCCTTTAACGAGTGTTTGCTGCATCTTGACGCTGTCCTTACCCGATGTAAGGACAAGAATCTCACTTTGAATTGGGAGAAGTGCCACTTCATGGTGCGCGAAGGTATTGTCTTAGGACATATCATTTCGCAAAATGGCATAGAGGTTGACAAAGCGAAGATTGAGGTCATTTCCAATCTCCCTCCTCCCAGATGCGTAAGGGACATCCGAGCCTTCCTTGGCCATGCCGGTTTTTATAGACGGTTCATCAAGGACTTTAGCAAGATTGCTAGGCCCTAGACTCTTTTGCTTGCCAAGGACACGCCATTCGACTTCAACTCGAGCTGTGTGACTGCATTCGAGTCATTAAAAAGCTCACTCACTTCTGCTCCCGTTCTTTCTTCACCTGACTGGACGCACCCATTTGAGATTATGTGCGATGCATCCGACTTTGCCATTGGTGCTGTCCTTGGACAACACATCAACAAGATGCCACACGTAATCTATTATGCTAGCCGAACCCTGAACGACGCCCAACATAATTATACAACAACTGAGAAGGAAATCTTAGCTGTTGTATTTGCTTTAGAAAAGTTCAGGCCCTACCTCATCGGCTCTCCAGTCATTGTCTACACAGATCATTCTGCTCTGCGCCATCTTTTTGCAAAGAAAGATGCAAAATCTCTGCTAATACGTTGGATCCTCTTGCTTCAAGAGTTTGATCTTGTCATTAAGGACAAAAGAGGATGTGAAAACGTGGTCGCCGACCATCTCTCATGACTTCCTTCTTCGTCGTCACCTCAACTTCCGATCAACGACGTTTTTCCGGATGAACAGCTCTTCACAGTATCTTGCGAACCCTGGTTCGCAGATATTGTGAACTTTTGGCCACAGGACTACTACCGACTGAATGGTCAAGTCAGGACAGACTTCGATTCTTATCCCAAGTAAAACACTTTTACTGGGACGAACCCTATCTGTTCAAGTACTGTCCCGACCAGATTATTCATCGGTGTGTCCCTGACGAGGAATTCAAAAGTGTGCTGTCATTTTGCCACGATCAAGCATGTGGCGGGCATTTTGGCCCCAGAAAGACAGCTGAGAAGATCTTGCAATGTGGTTTCTACTGGCCACAACTATTCAAAGACGCTCATGACTATTGCAAGACTTGCTCCCAGTGCCAACACTTGGGCCGGATATCCCGGAGGAACGAGATGCCGCTCCAACCAATCTTGGTTTTGGAGATTTTTGACGTTTGGGGGATAGATTTCATGGGGCCGTTTCCCAGCTCTTTCGGGAACTTGTACATCCTTCTCGCTGTTGATTACGTCTCTAAGTGGGTCGAGGCAGTGCCCAGCCAGAATAACGACAACAAGGTTGTCGTCAGGTTTCTTAAAGAAAACATTTTCTCCCGGTTTGGGCACCCCCGAGCGATCATTAGCGACAATGGAACTCATTTCTTCAATAAGACTTTCGAAGCCTTGATGCGGAAATATTCCATTAATCATAAGCTATCTATGCCCTACCACCCCCAGACCTGTGGGCAAGCCGAAGTTTCCAATCGGCAAATCAAGCAGATATTGGAAAAGACGGTTTCCAAGAACCAAAATGATTGGTCGTTGAAACTCACTGATGCCCTTTGGGCATTTAGAACCGCTTATAAGACCGATCTTGGCATGTCTCTCTATCGGCTTGTGTACGGAAAGGCTTGCCACCTACCTGTCGAAATAGAGCATCGCGCATTTTGGGCGATAAAAGAACTGAATCTGTCTCTCGAAAATGCGGGCAGCCATCGGAAGCTGCAACTGAACGAATTGAGCGAGCTTAGGGATGGGGCTTACGATAACGCGGTTGTCCTTAAGAACCGAACGAATGTGTTTCACGATAAACACCTTTTGCGCAAAACCTTTGTGCCTGGTCAGCAGGTACTGCTTTACGACACCCGGCTACACTTCCATCCAGGAAAGCTCAGATCTCGCTGGAAAGGGCCGTATTTTGCGCGGAATGTGTATCTGCGGGGCGCTGTGGATTTGGAGAATCCAAAAGACGGTTCATTTTTCAAAGTGAACGGACACCGACTAAAATCGTACCTTAGCGCCGAACCAACAGAGGAGCTCCTGGTCTTACAGGAGCCGGTTTACCCTGCATAATCTTCCTCTGCCTACCACCAAACTTCGGTTATCCAGCCAAGAACAGTGGACACTGTTCCAAATAAGTTTGGGGGTATGTATATACCATTTTGTATTTATTTGTGGATATTCTTTTCTATTTTTTACTCTTTAAAAAAAATTGTGTATATTTAACCGACATTTTTGACCCTTCAAATGATCTCTTCATGCAATGACAGTGAGGACACTGTCCAGTTTAAGTTTGGGGTACACTCGGTACGCATTTCTAACCTTCGCATTCATATGTATATTTCGCATCTGCATATTAAAATCCATAAAAATCAGAAAAATTTCTAAAAACATAAAAACTTTTCTGTCAAGTTAGCTAGTGGGAGGACTCTGATTCAACATTTCGACGGTTTTGTTTAATAAGATGAGAATAACTAAATCTTATGTTTAGATTTTGAAAACCTGAAAGATAACTCTCTTTTGAAGTTAACTATAGCTGATATACGTCTTTACATCACACTACACGTGTCGTGAGTTTTGGAAATTAGATGACGAGTCTTTTATGTCTAAAAACTTTTAAATGGATCAATGATTTTATGAGGATCAAATAGGTTTGTTCTGAAATAAGTAATACCAAGAATAGTTTATGAAGTGAAGTGAATATGAAGGAATGTTATTGATGCCTTAATTGGAACTAAGTCTGAAAAATAACCCATCTGGAACTTGATTGGAATGATTACACACCAAACCCACTAAACACGTCTTTTATCCAAAAAATAATTGAACTGCCGGTTATATCTCCGTTCGAATTAAATCATCATGATTTTCACGCCAAACTGTCTTTTGTTTTTGGACCTAGGTAACTTGAGTAATTAAGTCCGCTAGGGTGTTTCTACACCTAATGCCCTAAAACCAACTGGTTTGGGTGCATTGGTCCAAAGCTCGCTAAGAAGCCTAGAAAGTCCAGATTAAAACAAAGTCAAGCAAGTGTTCTCGCCGAGTTAAAATTCCTAACTGTTCTTTGTGTGAGAATAATCTTGACAAAAGACAGGTTTTTATAAAAAAATATTTCTAGCGGAGATATGAAGGTTTTATTCTATGATAAAGACTATTGCACGTTCACAGAGGTGTGTATGAAATGAAAACAAGAAAAAGGTGGAGTGAAAAATAAGACATAGTTTCCAGTTAAGGAAGATAGAAATTCTGAAGTTGAAACCTTACTGGAAAACGAAACTTGAAAAATACTTAACTCTTTATAAAACTTATGTGATCCTTTTAAAATTGTTATCTGGGCTTTATTGTGTGACATGATGACTTTAATCGATCCTTCTGGAACTTAACGACACTATTTACACTGCACGTAAAGACATATAAAATCTTAAGTTAAATAAGAAGCGAGGTGTGAAAAATAAAGGTTCGATAGTCTAGACTTAGGATCATAGAATTGTTATTTTCTGAAACAAAACTTTAGGGGTTTCAATCATAGTAATTTTGCAAAAACTAGCTTGACCGGATTTTGTGGGTAGTAACCGCTGAAAACCCTCAGGAGACAACACTCCTCCTACTAGGGACACCTATAGGTTTAACGGCTTGTTGCACGTGCTCAGTGCAATCGCGTTCCCTGCGAAAGTGAGGTTAGGAAATTTTTTGTGAATAAATTGGCTTTGCTCGGGACGAGCAAATGATAAGTTTGGGGGTATTTGTTCATATCAGTTTTTTGGCATTTTTATACCGTCCAATTTTTATCACATTGCTTATCGGTAGGTACTCTTGAGCCATGTTTGCTAGTCAATTGCAAGATACATGTTCTCGGCTCTAAACGGTGAAATTCATGGAAAAGCACGACAAAATCCGGGTTACTGTCAACCACAGATAAAACACGGGTCTCCGCTCTCTATCCGTATGTTGCCGCACACCAGTTTAAGAGACAAAATGACAAATCAATGTCATTTTCATGCACAAGGCTCAATGGCAACACAAGATCCAAGAAATCTACGCGGAGCTCGAGGAAATCATGACAAAAAGATCCACATCCAATCACCTTTTGTTCAACAGAAATTCTGGAAAAATTGTGAAGAAATTATGAGAAAAAACATATACCAGACTGAAGGGCACTACAAACCAGGAGAAGCCACAAAACATGAAGACCCAAGTCGCCCATAAAGCCGCGGAACCATGGCCTAAGCATTCTTAGGCCGCGGAACCGCGGCGGTACGGCATTGTTAGCTGACGAAATTTTAGGGGTATTTTTATCTTTCCATATTTATTCTGAATGTTGCCCTAGAATTTCTGTTGCCTGCCTATAAATAGTCCAGAACTTGCCAAAGCAAATGGTCCATAATCTTGTATTTAGAATTTAGGTTATATGTTGTTGTTCTTCTTCCTCCTCTCATCTCTTCTCCATTAAAAAAACTTGTAGTGAGCTTTTGTGAGTGAAGAATGAATAAAGGAGTTCTTGTTCTTACCATGCTTGTCTTTTTAATTTGTTAACTATTATTGCTTGTAATTTTCATTTGTTAACTTAGTTGTTGTTATTTGTGTTTGTTTCTTTCTTGTTCTCTTTTCCTTTATCCTTAAACAACCATGATGCTTACGCTTGATCCTTGCCGAGGTCAGGTCGCAAATAGCTAGTTATAATCTTCTAACCTCTTTCTTTCTATCTTCCTCCTTTGTTTTATTTTCATTTTTCTTGTAATGGGTGAGTAGTTTCCATACTTGTTAGGGTAGGATAAGGAAAGTTTGAGAGAAGGAAATCACTCTCACTCTTTCCTTGCCCAACATCTTAAATCGAACTTCCGTTAATTGAACCACAATCCGCTCCCTACGGCACCCTATCCTACATGATAGCGGTGATTCCGTAGTGAGACCGGTTGTGGTTGAATTAACCGGAGGTTAAGGCTAAGAGCCAAGAACGGACGGATAAGCACCAAAAGGAAGAACTTATGTGTTGGAAAGCCTAGCTTATACTCGCAAGTTCCTTCCTAGTCGTGCTAATCCCCGTTGTTGCCGATTACCGTAACACCGATATTAAGAGTGGCAACGAAAGAAGTGAGCGACTCCTAACTCAAACTAACCTAATCCTAACCCTAACAAGCTCTCTATATATATCATTTTAGCACTTAAGTAATCTAAAAACAAACCTGGAAAATTGGACTTAACTCGTTAAAGCACATAGAAAAAGATTCCCATCTCCCTGCGGACGACCCGTACTCAACCGGCTAGCTACAAGCGAAACCGTCTTGATTGCGGTAACAAACTTAGCACGCAAAAACTCTTCCAATCATACCACACCAGATGTTGTTTTTTCACTAGATGCAATAAGTTGATATTAATCCAATCCTGGGGAAATGTTCGGAAGAAGTTTTAGAACATAAGTGGATGTTCTAGGGATTTGATAACGGCAGCCTCCTTCGGGAGACGGTTATCATTCCAGGCTTTCAAGGTGACTTGGATGAAAGTGTGACTGTCAGAGTTTTAGTTTTCCGTTTGACGAGGGGCAATAGTTTGGTCAGGTGGTCCAAGCAGATACTGAGGGAGGCATGGTGCAGGATACTGATTAAATTCAGTTGACGATACAGTCTAAGAAGTTTGCTGGATTTGGATTTCATTGATGAACTGGGCCCCATCATACATCCAGACATATTCTAAGACAGGTATTACTCATTTCGGGAGATGGCTTTCTCCGCGAACTTGAGATTAAACGAGACATAGAAAGATACATCAGGACGGATCCACTCACTGAGGTTATTTCTCGAACGCAATAGTTTCACAAACAAGCTTTGTGAAACTGATTAGTAGAGGAGTTGGGTGTTCGGTATCACACGGGCTGTGAATATGCGACATCGCAATAATTAGCCTTAAGTGCAAGTGGGAGATTGTTGGATATAGTGCCCTCAAAGTCAATTATTGGATCGCAGGCACATGATTGCAATGATCGAGGAAGGACCTATACCGATAGTACAGTCTTACTCGAGATAATAGTAAGCTATCTGGTTTGCCTTTATCATCGTGTACATAATTTTGGTGATATTACAGATCACTATTACACGTTGATAGAGCCCATATGATTCTTGCTTGACTGCCAGCAGTATGATGGCGATCATATACGTGAGAGCTGGGGTCTATAAGCACATCCTTAAAAGGTCCCTAGTCGAGGGAGTTTCGAGATAGGGCATCGATACTCCAGATTAGTCTAATGTATACGGGGGGCGGTGGCTGGTCTTACAAGCCATTGGTGTCAGTTGGTTCGCCTAAGACGTATATAGGTGCTCATTGGGTTATGAGTACACCGGACGGACTCGCCGGGAACATGCTAGTTGGTGTATTACCTATCGTCAGATAGCAGTTCCCTGGTGACATGTGTACAGGTTAGTCTATCGAGCTGAGATCTTCATTTGTCTCGTGTGAGTTCCCACTATGCTTTGATTACTACCCTACCACAGCTCAAAAGAGTCGTGCAAACAGGTTTAGTTGGGTACAGTCCTGAGCCACATGGAGGCAGTGAGCGGATCGGCAGGGGATTCGTCTCTCCCGGTATTAGGGGTGAGATCGCGTTGTATGTGGAGAGCCATTACATGAAGTCCTTGGCCAAGGCAAGTGAGATTTATTGGTAGGTATTCCAGTAATATCTCAGGGTGTTCTGGGCTACACTCCGACATGACTTATACCGCTTTTGGGGGTTTGACATTTACCAGCCCCCTAGGCCCGATATGCGATACTCATAGACGAACGGACCAGACTGTACGAATATTGTCACTGACAGGCTCAGTAGGTTTTCTGGATGAGTTCGCTCATCAGCATCCTTTTTGGTCAACACATGGGTAGCCGTTACGTACAGCTAGTACCACTGACGTGCTTGTGTTTAAACCAACTGCAGGCGTATTGACGAGTCTTTAGAGTCCACCACAGAAAGTTTCCCAAGTTCGGGCGAAACGTTGTAGAGGCCGTATGGTTTTATGGCAGGGTTCGATCATATACGTGCACTTGTGCACGGATCCTGATCGGACGGATCATACTAATAGGGTTTGGTTTAACCCGGATCCTAGTATTAGATTTGTTGGATTACTTTAGTCTCATTGCATTCGCATTCAGTTGGAATACGGATGCAGGATGTATATATACAGGTGAGGGGTATCCTTGTGATCCGTCACGAGTTTACTTTAAATGTTTCCATTCTCTTTTTGGATTAAACATTTGGATTAATGTTTATTAGTGGTAATTATGAGCTAAAGACATCATGATGAGCATTAATTGTGGCATATGCATGGGTGATGACTCATGCTCTTTTTATTTGTGCAAATGTCACCTTTATGATTGATTATCGTGTTGAAATGTATGGGGAAAGAGAGAGGGCAGCCATGAGGCTAAGGGGTTAGTCTTGAGATTATTCTAGTACTCTCTCATTATCATTCTAACACAATAACAATAAAAATCTCTTCTTCTTCCTCTTTCTTCTTGAGCTCAAAATCTCCATTAATGTCTTCATCTTCAACCTCAATCCATACAATCTCATGTGTTGAGAATCAATGGATGTTTAGAGAAAAAGTTATCACACACATTCTCTACTTCACCATGGACTTGTCGGCTAGCAAACATCATATCCAAGTTGCTTCGGTTTGAGGAAGGAGCCTGTAAAAAGACTTCTAGATGTGGAGCCACTTCGACGAGAAGATCGGAGATCGAGCGAGATCGGAGATGCCGCGAGGAGCTTAAGATGATGGCTAAAGACCGAAGGACACGGATCGATCGGTATAGCCATTCTAAACTTCTTTGTAGTTTGCTAGTTAACGGTTAATGGTTCAATCCGGGTAAAGGTTATGGTAGCGCCAAGTTTTGAAAAGTTTTTGTTCCGCGTTTGGCCTCAGTTTGACGGCCGGGGCGCTGCCGTAACCCAACAAACACGTCCCCGGGAACTTGTCCCAACCTTCGGAGGAATACTCAATACTCATCCGTCCTTGATCAACTCATAGTGCATCTGGGTGAGGTCCTTTATCCGGAGCTGGTCAGCTTACTGGTCTCTTATCACATGGTATACGGACGACGTCAAACTTTTCGATCGAGTCCTTAAAGTCCCATAATTTCCCGAAAACTCAACACCTGAGCATAGTCTAATAATATCTGGTACATACCACAGTACCTACGGACCAACCGTAGAAGGGAAAACCCAAGCCTCACTGATGGCACCGGTAAACTGCTGCAAAACCTAAGGTTCAAAAGCGGTTCCTTGGTCATCATGTCGAGTTAGGGTTTCATTCTTCTAGAGGGTCCACAGAATCACTTGCATGTTCCTCCGAACACTTTAAGCTTGGGAAAAATGGGTTTCTGACATTCATTCAAACTTTTTAACTTTGCCTATACAACATGTGAATACCCTTCGCCCGCATGCTAAGCAATGCCTCAATGCTCCAGGAAAGGCGATACATCAACGGTCATCTCTGGATTGGTCTGCTCTAGATCTGAGTAAGACTCTCCACACTGAAAATCTTCAACTCAACTGGGCCTGCGTCGGCACATTAATCTGACGAATCACCTTCGTCTCTCAAATCGGGATAGGCTAGCTATCATATGTCGCATCTCTTCCTGGAAGCTCCAGCGATCTCAGTTCGTAAGCCCTGGAAGCGACATCTCATCAATCTCAGCATCAGTTGGGTCATCTTTCTGCATGGTAGACGACATTATAATCTCGGAGGTATGCTATACATCAACAGTCCTCTCACAACCGGCAGCCTTAATCGATTGCCCGATCGTCCGGTGCAAAACCAAACACGCGTCTTATCCGAGAGGTCACAACATAAATACTAACTCGAGACGTTCCTGTGTCACCAGTAAACACGATGGTCAGTCCTCATCCATGACGTGCTCGCCCTAACCGCATCATTAGCAGCATCTCAATCTGTGCTCAAACCATGGTGACAGGAACCTCAATCGAGTGTCGAAGAAAACAGATCAAAGGCATGAAAGGAAACGACAGATCTAGAATGGATACATGATCAAAAGAAGGAACAACATCAATAAAAGTATGATCATGGAAGCAAATAGAATCGAGGATCTCAAATGGATGTATAATCATGGGTACGAAGAGAATCATAGATCTCAAAATATGTACATCCTAAGGTTTCTTAAGTGGAGTATCGTATCGTAAATATGCCGCGGAACATACGTACGGTACGTCACTCTACTCAAGCTACCTACTCCATTAATCAGGGTCAGCCCATTGAAATGAAAGTTTGGGTCTAATACCCCCCGTTGAAGTCTATGTTCCGTAAGGTCAAGCCTAGGTTCCGAAATACATACCCGCCCTAGACTCCGCATAGTCAAACATAGACTCGAACCAAGTTTAAACCTAGCGCTTTGATACCAACTTTGTCACGACCCAAAATATTAGCTCGTGACCCGCACTTGAATTACGCAACGTCTAAAGGCATAACGGAATTAAAGTAAGCTGAAACTCAGAAATCTAAACCTTTTTAAGAAAACAAAGAGGTGAAATTTTGAAATAAAGGTATAATGAAATCAAGTTTTCATAAATGCATGGAAAAAGGGACATACATAATGCAAGTGAAATTTACTAGTTTGAAAACATGTTTCGTCTTTTAAAAATTTGGGCAGCACCTCCTTTATATTTTTTGATCCAAAAACCACAATACATGATAAAATAAAGGCATCACCAAGCGGGTGCTAGCTCTTCGCCAACCGGTGGATCACAACCATGCAAGACAGTAGGAATAAGTATACGATGCCCAACGGCGAAGATCACCACAAAAGATAAAGAAAAGAAAGAAATAAATCCCCAAAAGCCAATATAAACCCATCGCTCAAGTCTCGCACTACAAGTCTCGCTAAGTCTCATTACTTATACAAATACTAGTTTCGATTTGATGGAGTTGACTGGATACAATATGAAATAGAAAATACAAGAGTGGGTACGATACAATGTCCTACCTACCAAAGCAAAACACCCGAATGCAACTGTGTGCCAGCGAAGCCGATACTGATCCATGCGGCCAACCTGCAAGAACTGTGGCACAACGAGGGTGAGTTGCCAACTCGTGAGTAGAAAAACATCTACAAGTAGAAATCAAATAAACGACTCCTAGGTCAACTATATCATGAAGGTAATACTATGATATCTAGTGTGACCGGGTCATCATATGTGCCAACAATATAAATAAATGTCAATCAACATGTGGAGATCATCCAACAATATAATCAATTGTGTATGCATGTGGATCTCGTCCAACCATATAATCAAGGTATGTATGCATGTGGATCTCGTCAAACCATATAATCAATATCTGTATGCATGTGGACCTCGTCCATGTGTCAACCCATGACACAACAATATCATGCATGTAAATATCATAAAACAGTGTGCATGAAAGTTTGAGGATATAAATCAACGGGTGTCCCCCGTGACACATAAAAATCATGGAACCTGGGTGTCTAACATCGACACTCGAAAACATCATGAAACCCGTGTCTACCATCGACACGTAAATCCTTATATCTCGGGCTCCGTCAGTCCGGATCGGCCCATATCATCTCTCAACTCCGGTCGGTATCCTCCGGATATCCGTCGAGCCCAAATACAATCACCGGTAGGTAGTGCTCCCCTGCCAGGCTCACCGTCTAACATATACGAGTCTTCTTTCCCCGGGGTACCTCACCGGGTCCACCATGTACCCGCAGACGGTGCCTATCGCTCCTCGAATCGGGTTGCACATGCCACTCTCATAACCGAGAAAACACATGGTGGACACACTGAAATATCATGTCAAGAGAAACCAGGTTTTTTTAAAACAGTACATACTTTCCTTTTAAATAGCCACGGTTCTCAAATCCAGAAATCTCATGAAAATAACATATCTCAATGCATAAAATCATAAAGCATTATGTATGCGACATATGATAGAAATGTAAGCATATTCGTATATCATGCAACATGGAACAATGATATGACATATTAAGGGAAATTCACTCTTTTAAAATGATTTCAGTTTTTAAATATATCCTGCGGTTCCCAATTTCTCCAAAGTCAAATGCCACATCATCTATGTATGTACAAATGTGTATGTACGTAGGCATGCATGCACAAGATACACACACACACACACACACATAAGTATGGGTGTACAAGTGGGTATATACGCAAGTATGAGTGCACAATATGTATGTGTGCCAATATAGATGTACAAGTGGTATATACGCAAGTATGAGTGTACAAAAGGTATGTGTGCCAATATGGGTGTACAAGTAGTATATATGCAAGCATGAGTGTACAATATGTATGTGTGCCAATATGGATGTACAAGTTGTATATACGCAAGCATGAGTGTACAATATTTATGTGCGCCAATATGGATGTACAAGTGGTATATACGCAAGCATGAGTGTACAATATTTATGTGCGCCAATATGGATGTAAAAGTGGTATATACGCAAGTATGAGTGTACAATATGTATATGCGCTAATATGGGTGTACAAGTGGTATATAATCAAGCATGAGTGTAAAATATAAATAATGCAATGTGAATAACATGAATGCAGCATAAGGTAAAACATCAGCTATAAACTATAAGGTATACGTGTCTACAAGACCGAGTCAGTAAATCTATCAATCGGCATCTAGCCACACAACATTGCGTATGGTACAATCCATCATACGGCATCCTCTAGTCAAGGGTATGGATCAATCATCAAGTCAAACTCATCACGCACAGAAAAATCATCATAGGACGGCATTAAAACATTTGGGGTCCTATCAACCTATATGACAATGAGGGGTACGGACCTAACATCTCGTACGGCATATCACACATGATTCACGACATTCTATATATATATATATATATATCTATATACCTATGTCCCATGTCACATCCATAACAATCTCATATCAGGGGACCGACAAGGTATCAATCATCTCAATCGACTCACATCCGTATACCAACATATCCTCAAATCATCATATCACGTCTTATATTCCTTTCATCGCATTTATATCCCACATCAAGTCAATTTCACATATTTATTCTACCTTTACTAAAAACATAATTATCTAATCTAACATACACACCCGAACCATACATTCAGTTTTTAAAAGAAGCGAATCGTAGTTTTGAAAGTAGAGGTTACGGTGTTTTTAAGGAAAAGATATCATTTGAAATCCGTAACATCCCTCAAGTTATATGTTTAAAAGATGCACACGATTCTTTAATTTTGAAATTGGTATGGTTCGGATCACACATCTACGCCGGCTATCTAGTCCTATAGTACCCTAAATGGCAATATCGTCAAATATCATCCTCAAATCCCGCCATCACATACTAGCCGTATCATATCACTTCTAACTATCCTTTAGTTTCAATTATGGTTCTCTAACTACCTTTTAACTCTATCTATAGTTTTCTATTAAAGGTTTCATTAACCATAATCTATATATAAATCGGTTTCCAACAAGTGTGCGGGGGTGCTATACGCCATCCACCCGACTTCCCCCGTAGATATTGATCTACTCACCGAGGTCTTCGCTGACCGAAGTCGATGACGCCACGCTCCATCGCCTAGGAATCCACGTGAAGGTTACTACAATAATAAACAATCGCAATTGCTATTAACATCAAGTCCAGAAACCAAAATGGCACACGAATCGCCTATAGGTTAGAACCTATAGCCCACGCGTGCAAAAATGACTAAACAACCCTTGTTGTTGATGTACAAACATGCAACAACCAAATACAAATCCAAATATCAAAAATTAGCATTTCAAATTACGGAAAACATATCCAAAATCACACCAAAATGCTCCCAGATTTTGGCTCAGGTCAAAAGTAGTTGCACAAACAATACCGGGGTGCTATATAGGGTGCAAATGAGCTATGGAAACAACCAGGACACCCTTACCCACCAAGTGGCCGGCCACTTCCTTCAAAAATCCGGCCACCACGGCCCTCTAGGCTCTGTTGGGCTTCGTATGGTCGGAGCGGTCTCCTAGTACCTTAATTTGGTCCCTGGAGTTGTTTGCTAAGCTTATAATTTCCCCGGGTTGCTCCAGATTCACAGAAGTCTCACAATTTCTCACAAAACCGACACGGGTAAATTCCTAAACCTGTATTCTGGTTACTACATTCAATTCCAGCTCTTGAATTCAATACCTCAGGTCTTAAAACACTCACTACAGATCATGGTTCCACAAAAGCACCCAAACCCTCTCAAGAAATTCCTAAGTCCACAAATCCACCCTTAAACCAATTCTAAACTAAAACTAGAATAGAAAGAAGCTTAAAACTAACTAAATGGAAGAAGCTATACCTCATTTATGCCACTATAGACAGCCCTAGCTCTCCAAAGTTGTCAAAATCCCACTTTGCTTGGTCCAATGTGTAGAGGGTGAGGAGGTGATCAATTTTTTGTGAAAGGGGTATAGGGTTTTGGTGCATGTTTGGAGATGATGTTTGGGGTTGAAGTGGAAGGGAGATGAGGAAGAAGAAGGAGAAGAAAATGGTGGAGGATCACAAATGAGGCAGCCCCCCCTCTCTCAAGCATGGTCTCCTGTCATAATTATGTCCCCTTTCTCTCTTCTCAAGTAATCATGACACCTTTTTCTTTTCTTTTTTTTTTCTTCTCACCACAATAAAACCAAAAACATAACACAAATGAAATGAAACAACATGTAACATGTCATGGTGCACTAACCATGGAAAACTGTAGAAACACAGATTTGACCTAATCGCGATTAGCAGTGCACTAATCGGGTTTTTATTTAAAACTGCATATAATGAATTTCAAAAATGCCAAATCCTTTAAATATATTTTCAAATGAATAAATAATTTTAATTTCCAATTATTTAACAAATATTGGTATATATTTATACCCTATTTCGAAAATCCCAATTTCGCGAATCGGGCAGTTTTTGGGAAATATATTATTTTAATTAAATTCCAAAAATAATATTTTATATTTTCTGAAATGTTACAAGATCATCTTAGATCAAGAAGACTTCAAGCAAGATGCATCATTCACCTCTTGGAGCCTTACGAGAGTCAGAGTTCTTGATGATCGCAGCGAAGGGACCTCAACACGGAGCTTATGAAGCGAAGGAATGGATTACAAAGGTTGTAATCCTAATCTCTTTACTTCTTTGTATGTGATACAAACTTGTTATCCTATATTTTCTAGTAAAGATTCATAGTTTGCTTGCTTTGCACCTCTCTAAATTTTAAAGTGGCATGAGTGATGCTACCAAACCCTAGACTAGGTGCAAGGGAAGCCCAACACCTTCATCATCGATAATTGCTATGTCACTACACAGTAGAATTGCTACATCATGCCATGATATACTTGCTATGTTCACATCACTATGCTATGTTGCATGATATACTTGCTATGTTCACATCACTATGCTATGTTGCATGATATACTTGCTAGGTTCACATCACTATGCTATGTTGCATGGTATACTTGCTATGATCACATCACTGTTACATGTTGCATGATATACCGATATGCTTACATTCTGTTATATGTCTCATACATCATGCTTTATGATTATACGCATTGAGATATGCCGTTTTCATGAGATTCTGGATTTGAGAACCGTGGTTATGTTTCAAAAGGAAGAACACATTGTTTTAAAAACCTGGCTTCTCTTGATATGATATTTCAGTGCGTCCACCATGTGTTTTTCTCGGTTCTAAGATTGGCATGTGAAACCCGATTCGAGGAGCGGGAGGCACCGTCTGCTGGTACATGTTGGACCCGGTATGGTTCCCCGGTATAAGAGGTGATTTCCGTGGTGTAGACGATGAGCCTGGCAGAGGGTGTACTACCTACCGATGATTGTATAGAACTCGGCGGATGTCCGGAGGACACCGTTTTGGAGTTATGATATGAGATGGATATGAGGACCGATCTGATGATGTGGCACCTGAGATATGAGAATTTACATGTTGATGCTGGAAACGGGTTTCATGATGTTTCGAGTGTCGGTGTTGGACACTCAGGTTCCATGATTTGATATGCCATTGATGGACACACGTTCTTTGATATCCTCATATATTTACATGCATTGATTATATTGTTGGATGAGATCCACCTACATACATGCATTGATTATATTGTTAGACGAGGTCCACCTGCATACATGCATTGATTATATTGTTGGACGAGATCCACATGCATACATGCATTGATTATTATCGGCATATATGTAGATACGGCCAACCTAGATATCATAGTATTACCTTCATGATATAGTTGACCTAGGAATCGTTGTTTATTTCGATTTCTACCTGATGATGTTTTCTACTCACGAGTTGGAAACTCACCCCCGTTGTGCCACAGTTCTTGCAGGTTGACCGCATGGATCAGTAACGGCATCGCTGGCACATAGCTTGCATTCGTGTGATTTTCTTTGGTTGGTGGTACACATTGGTTCGTGCCGCTCTTGTTGTAACACCTTAGGATGTGTTTAGTGGCTAATTATATTTAAATAAAGGGTTTTTAATAAAAAAAATTTACCAAATTGAGTTTCAAATATTTTTCCAAATTTAATAAATATTTTTCTAGAATTTTCCTAGGCTTGCACACACATGTGCATGTAAATTAGGGTTTAAAATGAGGTTATACCATGATTAGCAACCATGGTGGGTTTAATAATGGGGATTAAGTCTTTTGGGTTTTAATTAAGTCTATTTAGTTAATTGATGGTTGTTTTAATTTGAAATTTTGGTTTGGGGTGTTGACTTGAGAGAATGAGAGAGAGAGAATGCATCATGGCAATGCCCATGCTTGCATTTAATGATGGGAGAGAAAGGAGGGGTTGACATTGTGAGTTATCATTTTCCTCTCATTCTTGTGCTCATTTCTCTCAACCTCTCACTCTCATACTCACACACCCACATTCACACAGCAGCAGCAGAAGCAAGCACAGCAGCAGCAGCAAGCAGGAACAACAGCAGCAGTGAAAAGCAGCAGTTGTAGCAACAACTTCAGTTGCAGCTCCTTCCCTCTACTCCTTCTTCTTCCTCCAGCTCCCTAGGGTCGAGTGTGGGGTATACTTCTTGAACTTACCCCCTAATTTGCTTAGTTAGTGTTGCTTAGCATCGATTAGTGATTAATGGTATGTTTTAGTGCGATATGTTGTAATTAGTGGGAACTTTGATCAAGTGAAGTATGTATTGGTTTAAGTAAGTTGATGGAGTGTTGTTAGGGCCATGTTAAACTAGCTTAGCCCCCATTGCACTAAATTACCACCAAATTGCTATTTGATGCAAATTCATCGTTTTAAAGCAAATTCTAGCTTTCTGCAAACAGCTATCGACCCAGTGAGTTCAGAATAAATCTGAGTTAACTGGAGTATAGTTGTGAGGTGTAGATCCCATGTGTAGAACACAATCCCCAGACTCTACTTTTTGGCCGCCGAAATATTGGTTCTGGCCGCAATTGCGGCAAGATGGGGAGGGCATGGGTTTGGGTTTGGCTCAGTAGGTGTCTGCTGTATCCTTAGACTCATGGCATGTGCAATTTTATTTAATTGTTGCTGTAGAAAAATCTGGAGCTAAATACCTGTTTCTCGTATTTTTAAACCTTCGCGACACGCGTGATACGTGTGTGGGTTTGGGGTTTCTGCGTATCGCGACACGTCGGGGTAGTTTCAGTCGCGTAATCACACGTTTTAGCGTATCGCGCACACGCGCGCTTGGTTTGCAACGCGGGTTTCTAGTTTGACCTTAATATCGTGTTTTTATGGATTTGAGCTTATGTGTGATATATTGTGTAATTCTAGGTTCGCAGGCGAGTGAGACGGACGCTGCGAAGAAGGGGAAGCAAGTCGTCGGCTACACTTAGCGCGAGACTTCGGTGAGTAGATTTATCATCTATGCGGATATCGCCCGCATGGCGTTATGCGTCAGGGCTGATAGGACCTTATAGCTATATGTTGCATTTAACCCTTTGACTGTCATGGATACTGTTGTTGCATACCTCATTCCCTGCTATATGTATGTAAACTTAGAATTGATAGAACACCGCACTATTACTAACGGTTCATGTTGCACGAGCACTAATCTGCATGTTACACACACACCGTTAGTAACTGCCATGACACACTCACTGTAGAATTGCCATGATTATTATGCTGTAGTTCATTTCACCTTTGATTCGATATGATTTTCATAGAAATTGGGAGCCGCATGCTATCTTTGAAAACTGAAACTATTTTAAGAAAAGCAGTTTCTCCCTTGTACCTATATTATGCCTTGTTGTACATAGCACATCGCATTTGATTTACTCATTGGTGTTGGATTTTCATGTGATTTCTGGTTTTGAGGACCGTGAGATTATTTAAGAAAAGATGCTCTATTTGAAAACCCAGTTCCTCGTGATATGATATTTTAGTGCGTCCACCATGCATTTTCTCGGTGCTGAGACGTGTGCTTGAAACCCGATTCGAGGTGTTGGATGATCTGTTTGCGGGTTCGTGGTGGACCCGGTATGGTTCCCCTCGGCAAGATGATCGATGGACTTTGCCGATTGAGCCTGGAGGTGGGCGAGTACCTACCGGTGATTGGTTGGACGTGGCGGTTATCCGTAGGATACTGACCAGAGTTGAGAGATGAATGCGGGATGATCCGTACTGCCAGGGCCGAGGGCCGATACCGCAGACGGAGCCCGTGGGCTGATCCGGACATACGGAACCCGATATATGAGGATTTGCATGTCTATGCTAGACACGAGTATTTTATGATATTTTGAGTGCCGATGTTGGGCACTCGTGATTCTCAGAGATTTACAGGATTTGAGGGCCGAGGAGAGTGCCGGCGCCTGAGTTTATTTAGGATTTGTGTGCAGTTTTGGGCACCGATTATTTTTCGACGTTGATATTCCGTGTAGATGTTGTTTATCCCATGCTCAACATTGAATATCATGTATCTCATCCAGTAGTTATTTTACCTGACAGAGTATTTGCATGATCATTGCACCTACTGCTTGTCGCATATAGATCTTACCTGCTTGCAAATGATAGAGTAGCGCAGTACGTGCATGCTCGCGATTACCTTTATATGTTATCTCTATTCACGAATTGGCAACTCACCCGCGTTGTGCCACAGTATTTGCAGGTTGCCCCTCAGAGTAGTCGCGGCAGGCTGCCATTTGCATCTTTTGGCTACAGATACCACTACAGTTGGTGTGAGAGTTGTTTTACTTTTAGGTGGGTTGTGGTATCTGATTACTTTTATTGTACCCCCTTTTGTATCTAGTATTCTCCATCTACCATATATGTACTGGACTTAGAGACAGTGTGAGAACGATGATGTATATTTTTGTATTCTGGTGTCGAGCTCATGGGAGCCGACTGTTTATATATGCAGTTTATTATTCTGTGATGTTTACTTATTGCTCATTCTTCGCTACGGCGTCGTATATTACTCTTGTGGTGATGGTTTCCACCGTTGGGCGTGATTGTTCCCGTTTGGGGATGCTTTATTTCATTATATCTCATTTTCACTTATATCCTGTTTTATACCCGATTTCGGGGTTACTTTTACAAAGGAAATGCTGCCAAAATTATTTAAATGATAACGTAACTTTAAAAGAACTTATTGAACTATTTAAGGTTTTCTAAATGTCTTAATTAAATGTTTTCAACACTCGCTACTTTTAAATGGTTTTGATTTCTCGGTTCGGCTTACTTAGTCACGTTACTCCTGTAGACGTTGCGTGGTTAAGTGCCGGTTACGAGTCGAAACATTCGGGTCGTGACAAAGTTGGTATCAGAGCGTAGGTTTTACCTTTCGGAGTGTAGGATGACCTTGGTATGATGGAGTAGGTAGCTGAAGCAGAGTGGCGTAGCGTGTGTATGTTCCGCGGCATACTCACGACACGGTACTCCGCCAAGGCGACCTTAGGACTTATTGATTTAAATTCCTTCTTGAGTATATATATATTCTTGCGATTCGATTTACGTATTCTTATCGAATCCTAATTTCCGTTTTGCCATTATGCCGCCAAAGACAACGAGGGCGCAGAGAGCGGCCGCGAGGGCCGAGATTCGAGTTCATTCGTTTGAGACGAGGACTGATCCGGGCAGTACACCGGTTGTACCCGAGCAGGTTGTTCCTCCCGTGACAGATCAAATCGCCACGCTAGGGGCTGGTATGCAGGAGATACGCCAGACGGTTGGATCCAGCATGCAGGAGATGCTCCAGATGATAGGATCGCTAATTGAGACGCTTCGAGCGTAGCGACCAGAGGTAGCTCCACCCGTTACAGAGACCGCGATGGTATCTACCGCACAGCCAGTTGCCCCTGCAGCCACGGAGGTGATTATAGTATCGCTATCAAAATTTGTGAGGCTGAAGCCTCCGGTCTTCACAGGCACCGATACAGCCGAGGACCCACAGTCTTTCATTGATAGGATGGCTCGGATATGCCGTTCCCTCAGATGCGCAGATGCGAGATGGGTTGAGTTCGGGAGCTTTCTCCTGGAAGGTCTTGCGCATAAGTGGTATGAATCTGTCGAGAAGGGTAGAACGGCAGCTCTTCCTCCTATGATCTGGACAGAATTCGTGGCACTATTCCTTGCCCGCTTTCTCCCACTGAGTGTCAGAGATGCTAGAGCACGCAAGTTCGAGTCTTTACGCCAGACTCCGGAGATGTCAGTGGCAGAGTATGACGTGCTGTTTACAGAGTTATCAGTTTATGCCCCGTATTTAGTGGCTACCGATGAGTTGCGAGTCAAGAGATTTGTTCGAGGCTTGCTTACAACACTGTTCCTTGCGATCAGCGCGCAGCATTACGAGACATATGCAGCAGCGGTAGACGCAGCCCTATTAGTCGAGGAGCGCCTTGCTGAGACTTCGGTAGTTCCAGAGCCGAAGAGAGTTCGTACTGGTATATCATCATGGAGACAGACATTCAGACGCCGCGGCAGGTATCGTTCAGGTACGAGGAGTGGCAGAGATTCGGGTGTAGGGTTCCTAGGAACTCTTGTGAAGGTTCATAAGGCATCAAACATGCCCGAATAAAATTTTAGACGTGCCGAACAACCCAAAGCCGGGATCTTTGCTAGATTATTAGGGTTTAACATGCAAGATAACATCTTTAATACTAAGTGTGAGGGATTACAACCTTTGTAGTCCGTTCCTTCGCTTCACAAGCTCCGAGTAGAAGTCCTTTCGCCGCGATCAACGATCTCCCGGACTCAAGAGAAGCTCCACGACTCGAACGGTCCAAGCTAGCTTGTAGTGTTCTGCTTCTCCGATGATCTACGTCGAAGTTGCTATAACTCAAGCTCTCTCACTCTAATGATGTGAACACCCTAATCTAATAGGATAGATTAGATGAGGATGATGGAGTAGTATTTATGATTTCTTTTTATATCATTTCCTCACAAGAAATCATCACAAAAGAAATAACTAGCGAGCTCTTTTTCAAACTCAAGAGAGAAGAAAATGAAGAATAATAAGATAATTCCTTTTGTGATGAATAGTAGATAAGAATATATGTTTTATTATGGAACCATGGTCAAGGATGAGAGGCTTAACCTATGTACAGAATAAACTAGAGCTAGGATTTGGTTAGGTCAAGAATGAATCATGGATAAGTATCAACCATAATATCTTAACCAAGACAAAAGGAAATCCTTCTAGAATAAACAAGAAGGAACTAACCCTAATCAAACCCTAATCTCTTTTTATCATCCCTAAACATGCTTCATAATAAATCATATCATGTCACAATAATATATATCACATATATATTATATATTTGCAACAAAAGAAAATAATACAATTAACATATATCGCATATATATCAATGTATTAATCCGGTGAGAAAATGAAATAATAATGACAGCCAATATTAGATAATGTAATACAATATATCATATATATCATTATACATTAAATTATCGAATCAACACTTGATTCGACGATCCGGCTATATCGAATATAACCGACTAATATATCATGTACCGATTCATCGAATCAACACTTGATCCGATCTCCCGGTTCATATCTAAATATCGCGAGAATATAATACGGTATCTCATATCGCATTATCCTCGGTCCTGCATATATCACATATGTGCCTCTACTCTGTTTTGCCTGAGCCAAGAAACCTCTGTGTAGGACTCTAAATAATCGTCAATACGCCGGTAGCAGGTGATGATCATATCAAACACCCACAAGCTGCAAGCGGTCAGCTAAACTTAACAGCCACCCAGGTATTGAGCGATCAGAAGGTCAACAAGCTAGCCTGTCCGTTTTCCTGTGAATCCAATTAGTAACACTCCCGTACAGTCCGATCTGTTCGTCTGATATGTCGCATATCAAGTCTAGGGGTGGTATACGTCAGACCCCAGTAACCGATAAGTCGTGTCGATGTGAGGCTCATAACAGGTCGAGAAACTACTGGTAACACTTACCAGTATATCTCTATATCAGCCCTGGCCAGGGACTTCCAGTTATAGCCAATCGAACACAGCACAACATCAACTCCCTATACCGGGAGAGACGAATCCCCTCCTATCGCTCATTACTCCATGTGATTCGGGACTGTACCCAAAAGCCACCGTTTTGTACGCCCTCTTGGACGTGGTAAGGTGGAAATCAAAGCACAGTGGGAATCACACAAGACTTTATGACGATCTCGGGTCTACAGACTACCCTGTACCAGTGTCACCGGAGAACTGCCATCTGACGTGTGGTATATCACCATCTGGGAGTTCTCGGCGAGTCCGTCCAGTGTACCCAGTCTCCACTGAGCACCCGTACACCATCCTTGATGTCAAACACCGATGGATATGGGATCATCTATCGCCCATCATATGGGTCAAGATGCGTATACGGTAGTCTACTCTTGTGTATCGATGCTCTATCTCGATATACCCTCGACTAGGAACAGTTATGGGATGTACTCATCGAATACCGTGGCCCCACCAGTATGATCTCGTCATAATCCCAGTAGTCGAGTACATATCCTAAGGGCTTTATCAACATGTGAAAGAAAGACAGTAAACCAAGACAAGTCAACATGTTAAGATAAAGTGAAACCAAATAGCATAATATCATGACGAGCAAGAAAGTCCTCTCTGTATATATCCAAGCATCCATCATAATATACATCATATGTACAACAATGGCCTCTAGGCCAGCTGTTGTAGTATCCCATACCTAGCATCCCGAATAATCTCTCAAACTGTATATGGGGAATGGCCTTCGTGAGCGGATCCGCAGTTTTATCCTTCATATCTACTCTCCTGACCTCGATCTCCCGGCGATCAACTATCTCCCTGATCAGGTTATACCGCCTCAGAATATGTCTGGACTTCTGATGGGACCTGGGTTCCTTGGCCAAAGCCACAGCTCCATTGTTATCATAATACAGAGGTATTGGATGCTCAATGCATGGAACCACACCAAGTTCACTAATGAACTTCTTCATCCAGACAGCCTCTTTGGCAGCATCGTTGGCAGCGATGTATTCAGCCTCCATCGTCCAGTCTGCAACAGTATCCTGTTTGGAACTCTTCCAACATACCGCCCCTCCATTGAGGGTAAAGACAAATCCCGATTGAGACTTAGAGTCTTCCTTATCACTTTGGAAGCTGGAATCGGTAAAAGACTCCACCCGGAGTTCTCCGTTGCCATACACCAAGAACATGTCTCTAGTCCTTCGTAAGTACTTGAGAATGTTCTTCACAACTGTCCAGTGACTCTCTCCAGGATCTGCTTGATATCGACTCACTACACTTAGTGAGTATGCTACATCGGGTCTGGTACATAGCATCGCATACATGATAGAGCCTACTGCCGAAGCATAGGGTATCCCTTGCATGCGAGCTCTCTCCAAATCAGTCTTGGGAGACATCTCTTTGGAGAGAGTGAGTCCATAGATCGTGGGTTGGTTCCTACGCTTGGATTCTTCCATACTAAACCTCTTTAGTATGGTGTCAATGTACCTGGATTGGGACAATCCCAGTATCCGTTTGGATCTATCTCTATAGATCCTAATCCCCAATATGCAGGAGGCATCACCTAGATCTTTCATTGAGAATCTTTGTGACAAGAAGAGCTTGACTGATTGCAGCATAGGAATATCATTTCCTATCAAGAGTATGTCATCCACGTACAATACGAGGAAGACAACCTTACTCTCTGCTACCTTCTTATAGATACAAGGTTCATCTATGTTTTTGATGAAGTCAAACTCTTTGACTACAACATCAAAACAAATGTTCCTACTCGCGATGCTTGCTTCAACCCATAAATGGATTTAAGCAGCTTGCAGACCTTTCCGCTGCTCCCACTATCAACGAAGCCCTCTGGCTGAGTCATGTACACGCACTCTTCTAAATCACCGTTTAGAAAAGCGGTCTTAACATCCATTTGCCAGATTTCGTAGTCATGGTCTGCAGCAATGGCAAGAAAGATCCTGATGGACTTAAGCATAGCCACTGGAGAAAAGGTTTCGTCATAATCCACACCTGGTCGTTGACGAAAACCCTTTGCTACAAGTCTAGCTTTGAAAGTCTCAACCTTTCCATCTACACCAAATTTCCTTTTAAAAATCCACTTGCTCCCAATGGGTTTTACCCCTTCAGGAGAATTTTCTAAAGTCCATACTTTATTGGTGTATATGGATTCCATCTCAGATCGCATTGCATCAAGCCATTTCACAGAGTCACCACTCGTGATGGCCTGCTCGAAACTAGTTGGGTCATCATCTTCCATGATGCAATCCTCGCTTCCACCATCAATAAGAAAACCGTAGTATCTCTCAGGTAGACGAGAAACCCTACTAGATCGGCGAAGAGGCTGGGGTTCGTCGGGTACTACTGAATCCTCTGGTTCAACTAAATATTCAGTTGCAGTTTGTGTTTCTGGAACCTCTTCCAGCTCTAACACTTTGCCACTAATTTCTTTTGCAAGAAATTCCTTTTCCAAAAAGGTGGCATATTGAGAAACAAACACTTTTTGTTCTTCAGCGTGGTAGAAAATATATCTGTAAGTCCATGCTACCTCTCCCGGTACTTTCGGGCATGCGGAATTCGATAAAAAACGATTTTTATAGAGGTGGTAACATGGACTTATAACCCGGATCTTTGTTAAACATCAAACTAACAACCTAACTAGGAGTCGTTAACTACTCGGTTAGGGGGTTTATACCTTGCTTGTCTTGAACTCCTTCGTCTTCAAACTCCGATGGTGGTCCGGATCGGCTTCTTCCCGTCATCTCCGTACGCCGAAGATAGATCCACCTGAAAGCTCCAACCTTTGGCTCCTTCTTCGAACTTTGAAGAAACTAGTTCACTCGGTTTGCTAAGCCTTGTGAACTAGAGTGAGTAGAGAAGAGTTTGTATGGGATTTTATCTATGGTTCTTGATTCTCAACTCATGAGACAAGTGAACCATAGAGTCAAGAGAGGGAGCAAGAGGAAGAGGGTGAGAGCAAAAACAAGAGAGCTCAAGAACAAGAGAGAGAATGAGCAAGTAAGAATGAGACTCTCTTTTGTCTTTCACCCTCTCATAATCCAAAACCATGATAATTCATCATACCAATCAAGTGTTATGTGATGGTTGAAGCAACCATAACCATATCATTTCATGCACTCATTTTGCACAAATGAGCAAGCAAGCAAAAGTCTTTGCCATGAAATGATGGCTATGGTTATCATGATGGTCAACTAGTCAAGCCTAGTCAACCGGTCAACAAAGTCAACAAGTCAACAAAAGTCAACAAGTCAACAAAGTCGACAAGTCAACAACCGTGTCACCATAATACTTAATTAATATAATTGTTAATCATATATCATATTCTCATTAGGGTTGAGCAAAAAGTCAATAGTCAACGGTCAACTTTCAACAACACTAATGAGAATCCGCTGCCTCTGTCTCCCCATCAACTGTGCATACACACCCGCATCCGCGTTCCGAGGAACACGAATGCAAACTGGATAAATCCAATCCCAATACGTACACTAGGATCTGGCTTAAACCAAAGCCCGCTAGTGCAAACTGTCCGGACACTGTACGTGCACAAGTGCACAGATGTGACCGAACCCTGTCGCAAAACCATGCGACCTGTCGCAAAACCATGCGACCTCTACTCTTTTGCCTAAAGGCGAAAAGATTTCTGTGTGGGACTCTAAACACTCGACACTACGCTGGCAGTGGGTTTAACCACAGACCGCAAGCGGCACTAGCTGTGTGTTGTTAGTGTTTATGCCCTAGAAGGCCATTACTGTATCATACTAGCTTGTATATTACTTAATGGAAGCTTGGGATATTCACATGTATATAACAGTCTTGCTAAACATGGTAGTATGCTACTTGGTTTTTCTATCTTAATATGTGAGTGTACGTATTGATAGAGCTCTTAGGATCTTGCTTGGCTACCAGCGTTGTGATGGCAGTCACACTAGTGGGGGCTGGGTAGTCTACAAGCACATCCTTATTCAGGTCCCTGGTCGTTGGATTATCGAGACAGAGCATCGATACTCCGGAGTAGACTGGTGTGTACGCTTCTCATCCCAGTTGGGGAGATGGTCTGTCCCACAGCCGTCAGTACGTCGTACTGGAGATAGTATACAGGTGCTCGTTAGGTTACGGGTACACCGGACAGGACTCACAGGGAACTGTTGGTTGGTTTGATACCAGTCGTCAGTAAACAGTTCCCAGGTGACATGAGTACAGCGTAGTCCGCAGACTTGACACTGCTACTTCGCCTCGAGTGTGTCCCACTGTTCTTAGATTGCTACCCTACCACGGCTCAAAGGAGTCGTGCAAACAGGTGGCAGTTGGGTGCAGTCCCGAGCACTTGGAGGCAGTGGCGGTTAGACAGGATTCGTCCCTCCCGGTATTGGGAGTAGATATCGTGCTGTGTCAGAGAGCCATTACGCAAAGTCCCTGGCCAGGGCAAGCGAGATTTACTGGTAGGTTCCAGTAGTTTCTCAGGGTGTAATGGGCTTTACTCCGACACGACTTATACCGCTATTAGGGGACTGACGCTTGCCGCCCCCCTAGGCCCGATATGCGATAGTCATGGACGAACGGACCGGACTGTATGGAGATTGTCACATCAGACTCAGTAGGAGTTCGGATGGGTTTACTCATCGGCCTTCTTATCGACAACTACCTGGGGACCGTTACGTACAGCTAGTGCCGCTTGCGGTCTGTGGTTAAACCCACTGCCAGCGTAGTAGTCGAGTCTCTAGAGTCCCACACAGAGAGTTTCCTACTCCAGGCGAAACGATATAGAGGTTGCATGGTTTTGCGACAAAGGGTTCGGACGCATACGTGCGTTTACGCGCGTACGACTTTCGGACAGATTTTACCAGTCGGCTTTGGTTTGAGCCAGTTACTGGTATCCGGTTATTGGATTTTTACAGTCTAAAGTTTTTCCGTATTTTTACGGATCGGAGGGGCGTTCTCGTAATTACTCGAGAAGCTTCTAGAAGATGTGACTAAGGAGGTTTGTTTTGGAAAGAGAGTGAGTCATAGTGGTGATTCATTCACTTCATTAATGCACATTTATTGCTTAATGACTCATGTTAATGAATCATCACAAGATATTTTGTGAAGCATGCTTATTCATTTCCTTTATTGATTTATTGAAAATAAGAATGCTTCATAATATTATGATACACTCTCTCTCTTCTCTCATTGATATATCACACATTCTCTCTCCTCAAGCTCTCATCTTCAAGATACTAACCTTAATCCTCATGTGTTGAGAACAAAGGTTTAGTTAGACTTAAGCATCCATAACCTACACTCTACATCATCCTTTCATCTTTGATTAGCAATCAAAGTTGATTAGTTACCTCAAGTGAGAGGTTTAGCTTGGAGTTTCGCTCTCGGGTGGATCGTCTACTACCTAGAGAAGGTCGAGGAGAACCAAGGAGGACGTAAAGAAGAAGGACCGGTTCATTAGGTATAATCCCTAATCACTTATGAAAAGAAACTCATAGGATACGGTTATTTAGAGTTTAGCTTCGATTCAAGCGGTTAGTCGATGTTCGTTGTTTAAACTTGATAAGTTTTTGTAAATTCCGCCTCCCCATAAGTACTGGGGTGTACTACATCGACTTACATGTGTAACGGTCCCCAGGTAATGCCGACAAGAAGACCGACGAGGCGAAACCCATCTGAACTCCTACTGAGTCTGAATGTGACATTCTCCGTACAGTCCGGTCTGTTCGTCTGATACATCGCATAGCGGGCCTAGGGGGCGGTAAACGTCAGTCCCCCAATAGCGGTACAAGTCGTGCCGGAGCGAAGCCCAAAACACCCTGAGATAACACTGGAACCCTACCAGTATATCTCGTTTGCCCTGGCCAGGGACTACTCGTGTAATGGCTCTCCTAGACACAGCGCGATGTCAACCCCCAATACCGGGAGAGACGAATCCTGTCTAACCGTCACTGCCTCCAAGTGCTTCGGGACTGCACCCAACTACTACCTGTTTGCACGGCTCCTTTGAGTCGTGGTAGGGTAGTAATCAAAGTACAGTGGGAACACACTCGAGGCGAAGTGACAGTGTCAAGTCAGCGGACTAAGCTGTACTTATGTCACCTGGGAACTGATAACTGACGATAGGCATAATACCAACTAGTCAGTTCGCGACGAGTCCTGTCCAGTGTACCCGTAACCTAACGAGCACCCACATACTATCTCAAGTACGACGTACCGACGGCTGTGGGACAGACCGTCTCCCACACTGGGATGAGAAGCGCATGCGCTAGTCTACTCCGGAGTATCGATGCCCTGTCTCGATAGTCCTGCGACCAGGGACCTGCATAAGGATGTGCTTATAGATTACCCAGCCCCACTAGTGTGACTGCCATCACATCGTTGGTAATCAAGCAAATATCCTAAGAGCTCCACTAATGTGTATAGGTGATATACTAAAATAAACACATGTACACATTGAAATAGAAACAAACCAAGTAGCATACTACTATTTTGAGCAAGATTGTATATACAAGGTGAATATCCCAAGCTTCCATTAAGTAATATACAAGGTGAGTAATGGCCTCTAGGGCATATACACTAACAATCTCCCACTTGCACTAAGGCCATGTACTGGCGTATCGAAGACCTATCATCTCGATCAGCCGCTCGAACTGAGTCTGGGGCAGGGCCTTGGTGAATGGATCTGCAGTGTTATCTTCTGAAGCGACTCTCCGAACCTCGATCTCCTGGCGATCTACGATCACCCTGATCAGGTGATACCGCCTCAAGATGTGTCTGGATCTCTGATGGGACCTGGGTTCCTTCGCTAAAGCTATAGCCCCGTTGTTGTCACAATACAGAGGTATTGGATCAACAATGGATGGAACCACCTGAAGTTCTTTCAAGAACTTCCTCATCCAGACAGCTTCTTTTGCGGCATCAGATGCAGCGATGTATTCCGCTTCCATCGTCGAGTCTGCAACGGTTTCTTGTTTGGAACTCTTCCAACACACCGCCCCTCCATTGAGGGTAAAGACAAAACCCGACATGGACTTGGAATCATCCTTGTCACTCTGGAAGCTGGAGTCAGCAAAGGCCTCGATCTGGAGGTCTTTTCCGCCATACACCAAGAACATCTCCTTAGTCCTTCTCAGGTACTTGAGAATGATCTTTACCGCTATCCAGTGTTTCTCCCCAGGGTTTGACTGATACCGGCTTACCACACTCAGTGCATAAGCTACATCCGGTCTGGTACACAACATCGCATACATTATAGAGCCTACCGCAGAAGCGTAGGGTATAATAGACATGTGATCCCTCTCCAAATCAGTCTTGGGAGACATCTCTTTAGAGAGGGTGATCCCGTGACAAGCCGGTAGGTTACCACGCTTGGAATCTTCCATACTGAATCTCTTCAGTATGGTGTCGATGTACCTGGACTGTGAAAGTCCTAATATCCTTTTGGATCTATCACGATGGATCCGGATCCCCAGGATGTATGAGGCATCACCCAGGTCTTTCATGGAGAACCTGTGTAACAAGAACCCCTTGACAGATTGTAGCATAGGAATGTCATTTCCTATTAAGAGAATGTCATCCACGTATAAAACGAGGAATACTACGGTTCTCGCTACAAATCTACTATAGATGCATGGTTCATCTGGATTTTTGATAAAGCCAAATTCTTTGACCGTCTCATAAAAGCAGATGTTCCAACTCCGCGATGCCTGCTTTAGTCCATAGATGGACTTAAGCAACTTGCACACCTTTCCGCTGCTCCCACTCTGAATGAAACCCTCTGGTTGGTCCATATAGACACACTCCTCTAAATTTCCATTTAGAAAAGCGGTCTTTACGTCCATTTGCCAGATCTCATAATCGTGGAAGGCAGCAATGGCAAGAAGGATCCGAATGGATTTCAGCATGGCTACTGGAGAAAAGGTTTTGTCATAGTCCAAGCCAGGTCTTTGATGAAAACCCTTTGCTACCAGCCTAGCTTTATAGGTCTCAACCTGTCCATCTACACCAATCTTTCTTTTGAAGATCCACTTGCATCCTACGGGTTTTACCCCGTCTGGAGCAATGTCCAACGTCAATACCTTGTTGGTGTACATGGACTCCATTTCGGTCCGCATTGCATCCAGTCATTTCACTGAGTCAACGCTCTGAACGGCCTGCTGGAAGCTAGTAGGCTCATCATAATCTATGATGCAATCCTCTCTATCCCCGTCTATGAGAAAACCGTAGTATCTCTCGGGCAGATGAGTCCGCCTACTACTCCTGCGGAGCGGCGTAGGAATGTCCTGTTCTTTTGAACCCTCTGGTTCCACTAAGCTTTCAGTAATAGTCTGTGGTTCTGGAACTTCTTCCAGTTCTATTGTGCTCCCACTTATCTGGGTTTCCAAAAACTCAGTTTCCAAGAAGCGGGCATGCTGAGAAACAAAAACCTTTTGTTCCTCAGCGGAATAGAAAAGATACCCCCTGGAGTTCCTTGGGTATCCCACAAACTTACACTGTACTGAACGTGCCTCAAGCTTGTCCGCATGCTACTTTTTTACAAAAGCTGGACATCCCCATACCTTAAGATAATTAAGACAGGGTTTCTTCCCAGTCCACATCTGATATGGGGTGGTAGGCACAGTCTTGGTGGGAGCCTTGTTCAAGAGATACGCAGCTGCTTCTAGTGCATATCCCCAGAATGATCGCGGTAACTCAGCGTTACTCATCATGGACTGTACCATATCCAATAGGGTCCGGTTCCGTCTCTCCGATACACCGTTATGTTACGGGGTGTATGGAGGAGTAAGCTGAGAGAGAATTCCGTTCTCTTTTAAATAGTCCAGGAACTCGGAACTTAAGTATTCTCCACCTCGATCCGATCTTAGAATATTAATACTTTTGCCGGTTTGTTTTTCTACTTCATTCTTATACTCCTGGAATTTTCCAAAGGCTTCGGACTTATGTTTCATTAAGAACACATAACCGTACCTTGAGAAGTCATCCGTAAAAGTAATGAAGTAAGAATAACCGCTTCGCGCATGTGTAGACATTGGACCGCACACGTCACTGTGTACGACTCCCAAGAGCTCGCTCGCTCTTACTCCATGTCCTGTAAACGGAGTCTTTGTCATCTTTCCTTTGAGACAGGATTGACAAGTGGCATACGATTGATATTCGAACGGATTCAAATATCCTTATGTATGTAACTTAGTCAACCTTCTCTCATTGATGTGACCCAGTCTACAATGCCACAAGAAAGTCTGATTTATTTCCGGAGACTTTCTTTTGTGTGTATTCTGGACATTGAAAATCTGTGGTTGGTTTAATACGTATATACCATTACTCAATGTACCTGACCCAATCAGAACTTGATTAAGGTGAATGTTTACAACATTGCTTACAAACGCAAATTCATAACCTTCTTTAGAAACTAAAGATACAGAAATGATATTACAAGTTGCGTTGGGTACAAAAAAGCAATTACGCAAAACCAAAACATGTCCATCTGACATTCACAGGTGATAGTCCCCCACGGCTTTAGCATCCATGCTAGCTCCGTTCGCAACACTGAGGGTCATGTCACCTGCCTTCAAAACCCTACAGTTTCTCAACGCCTGCAAAGAATTACAGATATGAGATCCTGATCCGGTATCCAATACCCAGGAAGTAGAGTTTATTGAAAGACAGTTTTCAATAACATACACACCTGAAGCTGAAGCTGCAACCTGCTTCAATTCGTGTGTTCTGGCTTTCCAAGCCCTGCAATCATTCTTCCAGTGACCTTTCTTATGACAATAGAAGCATTCTTCCTTATCCACAAGCTTCCCCGCTTTCTTTGTTGCTTTTGCTTTTCCCTTCGTATCCACTTTACTAACACCACCCCTTGGTTTGGCGGGGGCTTTCCTCTTCTTTCCCTTGGCTTTCGCCTTGGACCTAGAAGAAGATGATCCTCCTACAAATAAAGTGGATGTTTCCCTACTTTTCTGTAGGGTGCCCTCTGCGCTCCTCAGCATGTTGAGGAGCTCTGAAAGTTCAACCTCTTTTTCTTGTAAGTTGAAGTTCAGTATAAACTGGGCGTAAGTGGAAGGAAGGGACTGGAGAACTAAGTCCGTATAGAGCTCACTCTCCAATGTGGTTCCTAGGTCCGCGAGCTCCTCAATGTAGCCGATCATCTTTAGCACGTGCTCTGCTACTGATGATCCGACGGCCATCATTGCCGAAAATAACTTTTTCGACGCTTCGTATCTTGCGATACGAGATTGCTTTCCATACAGTTCTTTTGTATGGAGAAATATGGATTCCAGGTCCATATTCTCGTGCCTCCTCTGATGTTCGTTGTCCATCGAGGCAAGTACGAGGCACTTGGCCTTCGCGCTATCAATCTCCTAAGTTTTGCGGATTTCCTTATCTGCGACGCTGGAAGTGGGACCAGGGACAGGGGGAGCTTTGGTGGTAAGAAGATACCCCAGCTTGTCGTAAGTGATTGCCATTTTGACATTCCTGAGCCAATCTTTGTAGTTTGGCCCTGTCAGTATGTTTTTATCTAGAAGTAACTTAAGTCCAGTCATGTCGATTGGTCGCTGCAATTAGGAGAGAGAAGAAGAAACACTCAGCATGATTCTCTTGCAAGTTTAGAGTGGTTTTTAGTTTGTCTAAACAGGATGGCTCCCACTGTTTCTCGAATCCCTCCTCAAACCATAAAGGAAGAATTAGTCAGGATCAATCTCACCGCACAATACTTGCTTAACCGTTCAGCCAGGCCAGTGTCGGTACTTCGGGGGAGGTTTTCCAACGCTTTCGCGAAGTTCCTTAATTAAAGAACCTCTTTTCCCTGGGGGCGTAGCCCCGCTAACACCTTTCTAGGCACCTACTAGGTTTATAGCATTGATCGTTTAGTGAGAAATTTCTCGAGGAGTAGCATATACTCACAGTAGGATCGGGATCCAAATATCATTGCGTGAAGAAACTGAAGGAATCCTACCAGAATCATCACACTCCAAATGGTATGCAAATCTAGCAAGTTTTAGTACTTATGAAACTCCCGATGTGGATTTTTACCCCATGCTCTTATGACCTTGACGAAGGTCAACAAATCATAAGTCACATGTCAAGTTCTGCCCATCATTATCCAGGTTAATTTGAACCCACCCGTATATACCCTTGACGAAGGTCAACAAGGTAATGCGAATGTCCCAAACCAACGCATCTGTCTATGCTACATATGAATACCCAACAGCTACCAATCACTATGCCTTGACGAAGGTCAACAAACACAACTTGAATATTATTGAATATTCATACGAAACGACGGAGGGCTACGAATGGTTTTGGCGAAACCGTGAACGTAGTGAACTTGATATAGTCGATGGAACGAGATAGCTTTTAAAAGGAGTGGCTCAAGCTCCGCATTTAAAAGTTGTTTTTGAAAAGAACCGAGTGGTTTTTCGAAAGTGTTCCAACGACTTTAATCTTGGTTTATTATCATGCATTAGTTCTTTTAATGCGTGATATTCTAGCATTAGTTCTTTTAATGCGTCCCATCATTTAATCCTACCATTGCAGAAAACAACCAAAATATGACGTACGCTTATGCCATTCGCATTCGCCACTGGGCCCCGTCATTACCCGTTAGGTTACTTAACTAACGACAGAGCGGGGGCTGGGCTAGCGCGTCTGTAAAACATAAGCAACGCCTAAATAATATCATATATAGATATACTGCAATGATAAACATTTCAGATCACAGATGAATACATTGGATATACTAGGAATCTGTAATTCGCACGAGCCTGTAACGAAAAACAGATTACACGGTCGCGGTGAATAGCCAAAACCCCACCCAAGACCCCTACGGGTGCGGCAAACTACCCGCCAAGTACCCGAAGCGAAGCAACCTCCCTCATCTCCATGAGTAGGCCACTCGGCACTTCGGCATACCCGGTAGTTTGTGCACCCTCTCCATGGGTCTATCCTAGGAGCAAAAACAGTAAAAAGAAATTATACAAGGACGGCTACAACCCCGGCCCGGTTGTGCGGCCATTCAAATAATTATTACATCAATTTACAAATTTACATGAATTGAAAGAAAAGAAAACTCTCGTCTCACAACCCCCGGCTATTCACTCGCGACAATCCAACATATTCATAAACACATTCCAGCAACATTACAGATCACAGATTTGTATAACCCCCACTAATCGACATATAGCGATTAGCAGACGTTCAATACAAATATCACATTACAGAAAAACCCGTTAGCTTAAGTCTTTTAGAAGTTCGATCAAAAATATGGATTTTCGGGACCCTAAAAATAAAATTTTCGTTCTGGAAAATCTGGGCAGAAAACACATATTCCAAAAATCCCAAAACAACCCCAGAATAACACTGCACCAAAGATGGACCTCGGTCGAGTCAACTCGGCCGTGGAACCGCGGCGGGAGCGTGCTCCCGCCGCGTTTCCGCGGCTCTTTGACTCGATCGTTGGACCAAATTTGGTGGTTATTATAATAAAAGCCTGAGCCGATTTTAGAGATGAAAATAATCAACTTTTGAACAGAATAAAAATCGACAGAAACTTGAAATTCTCGGGTTCGTTTTCGGGGCTTTTTCATTGATCGATCTTCTAGTTACTTGCTAACATGTTAGATAGAGTTTAACTAGGCTCTGATACTACTGTAAGTCCATGCTACCTCTCCCGGTATTTTCAGGCATGCTGAATTTGATAAAAAACGATTTTTATAGAGGTGGTAACATGGACTTATAACCCGGATCTTTGTTAAACATCTAACTAACAACCTAACTAGGAGTCGTTAACTACTCGGTTAGGGGGTTTATACCTTGCTTGTCTTGAACTCCTTCGTCTTCAAACTCCGATGGTGGTCCGGATCGGCTTCTTCCCGTCGTCTCCGTACGCCGAAGATAGATCCACCTGAAAGCTCCAACCTTTGGCTCCTTCTTCGAACTTTGAAGAAACTAGTTCACTCGGTTTGCTAAACCTTGTGAACTAGAGTGAGTAGAGAAGAGTTTGTATGGGATTTTATCTATGGTTCTTGATTCTCAACTCATGAGACAAGTGAACCATAGAGTCAAGAGAGGGAGCAAGAGGAAGAGGGTGAGAGCAAAAACAAGAGAGCTCAAGAACAAGAGAGAGAATGAGCAAGTAAGAATGAGACTCCCTTTTGTCTTTCACTCTCTCATAATCCAAAACCATGATAACTCATCATACCAATCAAGTGTTATGTGATGGTTGAAGCAACTATAACCATATCATTTCATGCACTCATTTTGCACAAATGAGCAAGCAAGCAAAAGTCTTTGCCATGAAATGATGGCTATGGTTATCATGATGGTCAACTAGTCAAGCCTAGTCAACCGGTCAACAAAATCAACAAGTCAACAAAAGTCAACAAGTCAACAACCATGTCACCATAATACTTAATTAATATAATTGTTAATCATATATCATATTCTCATTAGGGTTGAGCAAAAAGTCAAAAGTCAACGGTCAACTGTCAACAACCCTAATGAGAATCTGCTGCCTCTGTCTCCCCGTCAACTGTGCATACACACCCGCATCCGCGTTCCGAGGAACACGAATGCAAACTGGATAAATCCAATCCCAATACGTATACTAGGATCTGGCTTAAACCAAAGCCCGCTAGTGCAAATTGTCCGGACACTGTATGTGCACAAGTGCACAGATGTGACCGAACCCTGTCGCAAAACCATGCGACCTGTCGCAAAACCATGCGACCTCTACTCTTTGCCTAAAGGCGAAAAGCTTTCTGTGTGGGACTCTAAAGACTCGACACTACGCTGGCAGTGGGTTTAACCACAGACCGCAAGCGGCACTAGCTGTGCGTAACGGTCCCCAGGTAATGCCGACAAGAAGACCGATGAGGCGAAACCCATCTGAACTCCTACTGAGTCTGAATGTGACATTCTCCGTACAGTCCGGTCTGTTCGTCTGATACATCGCATGGCGGGCCTAGGGGGCGGTAAACGTCAGTCCCCCAATAGCGGTACAAGTCGTGCCGGAGCGAAGCCCAAAACACCCTGAGATAACACTGGAAGCCTACCAGTATATCTCGTTTGCCCTGGCCAGGGACTACTCGTGTAATGGCTCTCCTAGACACAGCGCGATGTCAACCCCCAATACCGGGAGAGACGAATCCTGTCTAACCGTCACTGCCTCCAAGTGCTTCGGGACTGCACCCAACTACTACCTGTTTGCACGGCTCCTTTGAGCCGTGGTAGGGTAGTAATCAAAGTACAGTGGGAACACACTCGAGGCGAAGTGACAGTGTCAAGTCAGCGGACTAAGCTGTACACATGTCACCTGGGAACTGATAACTGACGATAGGCATAATACCAACTAGTCAGTTCCCGACGAGTCCTGTCCAGTGTACCCGTAACCTAACGAGCACCAGCTTACTATCTCAAGTACGACGTGCTGACGGCTGTGGGACAGACCGTCTCCCACACTGGGATGAGAAGCGCATGCGCTAGTCTACTCCGGAGTATCGATGCCCTGTCTCGATAGTCCTGCGACCAGGGACCTGCATAAGGATGTCCTTATAGATTACCCAGCCCCACTAGTGTGACTGCCATCACATCGCTGGTAATCAAGCAAAGATCCTAAGAGCTCCACTAATGTGTATAGGTGATATACTAAAATAAACACATGTACACATTGAAGTAGAAACAAACCAAGTAGCATACTACTACTTTGAGCAAGATTGTATATACAAGGTGAATATCCCAAGCTTCCATTAAGTAATATACAAACTAGTATGATACAGTAATGGCCTCTAGGGCATATACACTAACAATATCCTTGGGAATTCTTAGGATATCCCATAAACTTGCAGAGAACTGACCGTGCCTCGAGTTTGTCTGGATTTTGCCTTTTGACATAGGCCGGACAACCCCATATCTTAACTCGTTTAAAATATGGTCTCTTCCCACTCCATATCTCATATGGTGTGGTAGGTACAGATGTAGACGGAACTTGATTCAATAGGTATGCTGCTGTCTCAAGCGCATAACCCCGGAATGAAATAGGCAACTCAGCCTCGCTCGTCATAGAGCGCACCATATTTAATAGGGTGCGATTCCTCCGTTCTGATACACCGTTGTGCTGTGGTGTATAAGGAGGAGTAAGCTGAGAGAGAATCCCATTCTCTTTTAGATAATCTAGGAACGCATTGCTTAAGTATTCACCTCCTCGATCATATCGAAGAATCTTAATACTTTTGCCCGTTTGATTCTCTACTTCGTGCTTATATTCTCTGAATTTCTCAAAAGCTTCAGACTTGTGTTTCATCAGGAACACATGTCTGAATCTAGAGAGATCGTCAGTGAATGTAATGAAGTAGGAAGAACCGTTCCTGACATGCGTAGACATGGAACCGCATACATCACTATGTACCAGTCCTAAGAGTTCCGCAACTCTTTCTCCGTGTCCACTAAACGGAGCTTTGGTCATTTTTCCTTTGAGACATGAATGGCAAGTATCATAAGATGATAATTCGAATGGATTCAAATATCCATCTTTATGTAACTTAGCCAGTCGTGTCGCATTGATATGACCAAGTCTACAATGCCACAAGAAGGATTCGTTCATTTCTGAACTTTTCCTCTTGTGTGTGTTTTGTATATTGAGGACTGTATTCTGATATAGAATGATTATGCCATTATGTAACGAGCCTGATGCAATCAACTTTTGATCTAGGAATATGTTCATCACATTATCCTTTACTACAAAATTATATCCTTCTTTACTTAATAAAGAAACTGATATAATGTTGCACATCATGTTCGGTATATAATAGCACTTATTTAGAATCAGTGTATTACGACTTGGCAATACAAGGTAATATTCGCCAACTGCTTTGGCTGCAATACTTGCACCGTTTCCTACTTGAACGGAATGATCACCCTTTCCCAGTTCTCTACCTTTTCGTAGCCCATGTAACAATTTACATATGTGAGATCCTGATCCGGTATCTAATACCCAGGACGTAGGGTGAACTGAGAAGCAGTTCTCAATAACTAACACACCTGAAGAAGATGCATCAACATGCATGTTCTTTTGGGCGGCTTGAGAATCCAGATATTCCCTATTCCCTGTTCAGTCTTATAACTCTTGTAAGAAAGAACGGGTCCAACGTTCCCCTGCTCAGTATAATAAGCGGGTTCAGTCAATATATCCATATTATTATCTTGATTATGGCCTGACATGGTCGCTACCTGGAGAGAGAGAGAAGAAAACACTTTAGCGTATGCTCTTGCAAGATTAGATTGGTTATTATCTTATCTAATCAGGATGTCTCCCACTGTTTTTTATCAAATCTACCTTCAAACCCTAAAAGGTAAGATTAGCCGGGATTAATTACACCCTACAATTTCATCAATCTTTCAGCCAGATCAGTGTCGGTACTTGAGGGAGGTTCCCCGTGCTTTCGCACGGACCTAATTAAAGTAAACCCAGTTTTCCCAGAGGCGTAACCCCGTTAACACTTTTCTAGACACCTACTTGATTGGCTAATTGTCCTGTGTAAAACTCTCCCAGAAGTAACTCTTACTCGAAGTGGGTATCGGGATCCAACTATCTCATAGGAGGTATGCAATCTCATTGCAAATTTCAACACTTGAAATTCCCGATAATATTTTGCCCCTAGCAATTTATGACCTTAACATAGTCAACAAATCATAATTGCTAGCCAAGTTCAACCCGTCATTTCCCGATTGAATTAAACCCACCTGCACGACCGTTAACATAGTCAACAAAGTCGTACAACTACCCTAATCCAATCACATCTCATGTTTTAGCAGATAAGTACTAATTAGCTACCGCACACTACGCCTTAACATAGTCAACAAACGTAGCACGAATACTAACTAGTCTTTATCTGAAATGACGGAGGGCTACGCAGGTTTTTCAGAAAACCATGAGCGTAATGAACTTGATATCGTCGTAGAATCATGTGAAATTTTGAAATGGAGTGTTTTTTAGGCTTTCATTAGTTTTACTAAAGAGGTCAGTCCTGGTGAAGGGATCTCGGCTCTTTCCTCATCAAATAAGGTGCAGGACATATCATATATATCACTGTGCAAAGCAAAACTATAAAAGCATTCAAAAGACAAACTGAGTTTTGTAGCATTTGCCAGTTTCGCTAAAAGAGGTCACTCCCGGTGAAGGGATCTCGGCTCTTTCCTCATCGAATAAGGTGCAGGGTATATCATATATACCGCTATGCAAAGCAAAACTGTAGCTACCCTTTATAAAGTTTTGATTCTACAACATCTTTAGGTTTCTTTGCTTTTTATTAATCACATTAATAAAAAAATCCCATCAGCTTATGCTTCCTAAGCATCACAGAAGAAACGAAAGCAGTAATATTTATATATCAGTATATATATATATATAGTATAAGCATTCGTCTCAGGCAGTATTATGATCTCATCACAGAAGATTGCAGCAGAAGAACATATATGAAATATTGGATATACTAGGTTGTCCGTCTTTTCAATACGAGACGGTATAAAACACGGATTCCACGGTCGCGATGAATAGTCAAACCCACATCCCAAGACCCCTACGAGAGCGGCAAGTAACACTGCCAATTCTAGGGTTAGGAGACCCGGTCTCGACTCCTCGAGATGGTCTCCCACTGGACCCTAGAACCCAGTTACTTGTGCTCCCCTCCTTGGGTCTACCTAATGCGGAAAAGTAAATAATATACAATGGTGACATCAACCTCATCCCGGAAGTGCCCCAATAAAAGAATATTACATACAAATGAATTTTACATGAATGAAAATAAAAAACCTCATCTCACATAAAACCCCCGGCTATTCAGAACACGACGATCCAATATAACATATCACAGCAACACATAATATCACATATCATCAACGTAAGTAAGTATGCATAAACCGATCGTCGTAGATGTATAGCAACGAAGACCGGCAATACAACTACATACTACACTTACGGTCACAGAAAAGAAATTGTAAAACTACAATATTTGGAATCCACAATCACTTTAGACATCGTAAATCCGAAATATCACATACTTCGCATTTCAAGCCTAACTCTATGAATTCCACATATTGTATCACATTCCAGATAAATAGACAGTATTAAACTTTCCGAACAGATAATCAAATACCCAAAATTTCCTAAATTGCTCAACACTTGAGCGGAGTTCAAATAATCCGGAATGTGTCACGGTAGTAGCGGTCCAGCCGTAGAAGGGTCAATCCAACGCTTCACATGTGGCACGCCGTACTGCCTCAAACCCTAAGGTTCAAAAGGCAGTTCAAGACGGTCACATAATCGAGTTAAGGTTTGTTGTCTTCTAGAGGGTCCACCACAAAACTTGCACGCATTTCCGAATGATTTAAACTCGAGAAAAGATTCAACACTTGAAAAATTTTCGTGTCGGGAAAAAGTGAGTTAATGATATCCGTTCGAACTTTTTAACAGTTTCTAAATATCCGGAAATAACATAACAAAATTAAATTCTTCGATCGAATCGACGATTTCAAAATAAATCCCGAAATACTCAACACTTGAGTTAATTGAAAAATACCCAGAAAAAACAAATAACAGCAAAAGTAATTACAGTGGAAAAATTATGGCATGTGCCCTCAGTACGGCCGCGGAACCGCGGCCCAAGCAGGTTACGGCCGCGGTTCCACGGTGGATTCGACTGTTCATCATCTCGTTTTGCAGTGTAATTCTTATAATTACCTGCTGATTTTTTAGACATTTTTAATTCTGAAAAAACCCAGTTTTTAAAAATTGTCCAGAGAGAGGTATAATTTGATGTGTTCAGGGTTGTTCGGAGTTTTAACTTCGTTAACAGATCGCCTAATGCTCTAGCTGGTCCTTGATACCACTGTAGGGTTCCTAGGCACTCTTGTGAAGGTTCATAAGGCATCAAACATGCCCGAATAAAATTTTAGACGTGCCGAACAACCCAAAGCCGGGATCTTTGTTAGATTATTAGGGTTTAACATGCAAGATAACATCTTTAATACTAAGTGTGAGGGATTACAACCTTTTTAGTCCGCTCCTTCGCTTCACAAGCTCCGAGTAGAAGTCCCTTCGCCGCGATCAACGATCTCCCGGATTCAAGGGAGGCTCCACGACTCGAACGGTCCATGCTAGCTTGTAGTGTTCCGCTTCTCCGATGATCTACGTCGAAGTTGCTATAACTCAAGCTCTCTCACTATAATGAGGTGAACACCCTAATCTAATGGGCTAGATTTGATGAGGATGATGGAGTAGTATTTATGCTTTCTTTTTATATCATTTTCTCATAAGAAATCATCACAAAAGAAATAACTAGTGAGCTCTTTTTCAAACTCAAGAGAGAAGAAAATGAAGAATAATAAGATAATTACTTTTATGATGAATAGTAGATAAGAATATATGTTTTATTATGGAACCATGGTCAAGGATGAGAGGCTTAACCTATGTATAGAATAAACTAGAGATAGGGTTTGGTTAGGTCAAGAATGAGTCATGGATAAGTATCAACCATAATATCTTAACCAAAACAAAAGGAAATCCTTCTAGAATAAACAAGAAGGAGCTAATCCTAATCAACCCTAATCAAACCCTAATCTCTTTTTATCATCCCTAAACATGTTTCATAATAAATCATATCATGTCACAATAATATATATCACATATATTATATATTTGCAACAAAAGAAAATAATACAATTAACATATATCGCATATATATCAATGTATTAATCCGGTGAGAAAATGAAACAATAAAGCGAGCCAATATTAGATAATGTAATACAATATATCATATATATCATTATACATTAAATCATCGAATCAACACTTGATCCGACGATCCGGCTATATCGAATATAACCGACTAATATATCATGTACCGATTCATCGAATCAACACTTGATCCGATGTCCCGGTTCATATCTAAATATCGCGAGAATATAATAAGGTATCTCATATCGCATTATCCTCGGTCCTGCACATATCACATATGTGCCTCTACTCCGTTTTCCCTGAGCCAAGAAACCTCTGTGTAGGACTCTAAAGAATCGTCAATACGCCGGTAACAGGTGATGATCATATCAAACACCCACAAGCTGCAAGCGGTCAGCTAAACGTAACAGCCACCCACGTATTGAGCGATCAGAAGATCAACAAGCTAGCCAGTCCGTTTTCCTGTGAATCCAATTAGTAACACTCCCGTACAGTCCGGTCTGTTCGTCTGATATGTCGCATATCAAGTCTAGGGGTGGTATACGTCAGACCCCAGTAACCGATAAGTCATGTCGATGTGAGGCTCATAACAAGTCGAGAAACTACTGGTAACACTTACCAGTATATCTCTATATCAGCCCTAACCAGGGACTTCCAGTTACAGCCAATCGAACACAGCACAACATCAACTCCCTATACCGGGAGAGACGAATCCCCTCCTATCGCTCATTGCCTCCACGTGATTCGGGACTGTACCCAAAAGCCACCGTTTTGCACGCCCTCTTGGACGTGGTAAGGTGGAAATCAAAGCACAGTGGGAATCATACAAGACTCTATGACGATCTCGGGACTACAGACTACCCTGTACCAGTGTCACCGGAGAACTGCCATCTGACGTGTGGTATATCACCATCTGGGAGTTCTCGGTGTAGGGTTACTAGGCACACTCAAGAGGTTCCACAAGGCATCAACCATGCCAAATTAAAATTTTCCGGTGCCGAGAAACCCTAAACTAGATCGTTAACTAGAGATTAGGCGAAAAAACATGCAAGCAAACTACTTTGCTACTAAGTGAATGGAAATACAACCTTTGTAGATCCGGTCCTCCACTTCTTTAGCTCCGTGTTGACGTCCCTCCGCTTCGATCATCGGGATCCCGGACTCTAGCGATGGTTTCGTCGGAGAAATGATCGGGCTAGGACATTGACTTCGAGGCCGAAGATGATCTACGTCGGGGAGACTCAAACTCAAGTATTCCTTCACTTGGTCAAAAACTTTGTGAAGAGAACACCCTATACTACATGGCAAGTAGTAGAGGATGAAGAAATAGGAAGTGGGTTCACTTTAAAATTGGATTTCTCACTCTTTTTCTCTTGGCACCATTGGTCTTATGGCACCATTGGAGGTAGCAAGCTTTCTTGAAGCTTGATGAAGATGAAGAAGAAGAAAGAATCATATGAATCATATCCAAAATGAAACTTATCCAATAAATAATGGTACCATGGTTAAGTTAAGCCCTCATGCTTAACTCTTGTGGAGAATTAACCAAAGTATTAGGTTAAAGGTTGGGTTAACTAATATCCTATACAAATGACAAAAGGGTTGACTTTGTCAATGCTTATCAAGCTTCATGAAGCTTGATAACTTTGACCAATTTCTCAATTCTTTTGTTATTTGCTAGGAAAATAGTAAACCCTAATTTAACCTTGATTTGGTTTAGTTCTCATAAACACAACTTGTATGTATCATCAAGCTTGATACAAACATGTACACTTGCATATATCATATATAAACAATGTGCACATTCAAGTGAGAAAATCAATCTTAAGTGAACCAATACTAGTTAATGAAAAGTAATATATCAAATATATAATTATACATTAAATCATTTAATCAACACTTGATTTAACGATCCGGTCGTATCGCATATAACCGACTAATATCAAGTGTATCAATGTATCGAATCAACACTTGATTCGGTAACCCGACTATATCACATATAACCGACCGATGATACAAATCGCGAGAATAGAATACAGTATCACATACTGGTATTATTCTCAGTCCCGCACATATCTCATATGCGCTCCTATTTCGTTTCGCTTGAGCCGGGAAACCCCTGTGTAGGACTCTAAAGACTCGTCAATACGCCGGCAGCAGGTGATGATCATATCAAACACCCACAAGCCGCAAGCGGTCTGCTAAACGTAACGGCCACCCGGGTATTGAGCGATCAGAGGATCAACGAGCAAGCCCTCTTACACTCCTGTGAATCCAACCAGTAACACTACCGTACAGTCCGGTCTGTTCGTCTGATATGTCGCATATCTCGTTTAGGGGTGGTAAACGTCAGACCCCAATAACTCGATAAGTCGTGTCGATATGAGGCTCATAACGGGTCGAGAAACTACTGGTAAGACTTACCAGTAAATCCCTAAATCAGCCTTGGCCAAGGACTTCCTGGTATATCCAATCGAGCACTGCGCAACATCAACTCCCTATACCGGGAGAGACGAAACCCCTCCTATCGCTCATTACCTCCATGTGACTCGGGACTGTACCTAAAAACCACCGTTTTTCATGCCCTCTTGGACGTGGTAAGGTGGAAATCAAAGCACAGTGGGAATCACACAAGACTCTATGACGATCTCGGGTCTACAGACTAACCTGCACAAGTGTCACCAGAGAACTGCCATCTGACGTAAGGTATAATACCATCTGGGAGTTCTCTGCGAGTCCGTCCAGTGTACCCAGTCTGCACTGAGCACCCGTATATCATCTCTGATGTCAAACACCAATGGATATGGGATCATCCATCGCCCATCTATATGGGTCGAGAAGCTACACGCTAGTCTACTCTGGTATATTGATGCCCCATCTCGATACACCCACGACTAGGGACTTTGAAGGATGTACTTATGAACTACCACGTCCCCACTAGTATGATCTGCATCATAGTCCAGGTAGTCAAGTACACATCCTAAGGGCTTTACCAACATGTAACAGAGAGACAATCAGTATACACGTTATGGTAAAGAGTAACCAGATAGCATACTATCATATCGAGCAAGAAAGTCATCCCTATATATGTCCAAGCATCCACTACAATCTACATCCTATGTATAGTAATGGCCTCTAGGGCATACATATAACTAACAATCTCCCACTTGCACTAGGGTCATTTGATAGCAGTGGTTGTAGTATCTCATACTCAACCATCCCATAAAAGTCGCTCTCTAGGAAAAGGCCTTTCGTGAGTGGATCCGCCGTGTCGTCCTCTGAGTCTACTCTCCTAACCTCGATCCCCTGGAGATCAACCATCTCCACGGTCAGGTGATACTGCCTAAGAATATGTCTGGATCACTGATGGGACGGGCGTTCTTGGCATTAGCCACAACTCCATTGTCACACAATGGGAGGAACGAAGTTCATCTCATGAACTAATATACACCCAGGCTGCCTCTTTGGTAGCATCTTTGGTAGCGATGTATCCAGCCTTTATCGTCTAGTATGCCACGGTTTCTAGCTTGGAAATCTTCCAACATACCATCCCTTTACTTAGGGTAAAGACAATGCCTGCGACTGACATTCAGTCGTTATTATCACCCTGGAACCTTTCCAGTGATTCTCCCCAAGATCAATTGATACCATCTCACTACAACTAGTGAGTATCCTAACATCCAATTAGATCTATCTCATAGATCCAAAACCCAGGATTTAGTAGGTATCACTTTGATCCTATATGGAGAATCCTTGTGATAAGCGGAGATTGACCGAGTGTAGCATAGGAAACTCCGTCCCTATCAAGAGTATGTCATCCACGTACTCTACGAGGATCACCACCATACTCCCAACTACCTCTTTGTTTATACAAGGTTCATCTACCATTTTGATGATGTCAAACTCTTTGACTAACACATCAAAACAGACGTTCCAACTCCGCGATGCCTGCTTTATCTTATAAAACATCTTGCACACGTTTCCGCTGTTCCCACTGTCTATGAAGCCCTCTGACTGTGTACTTATAGACTCTCTCTTCTAAAACATCATTTTAGAAAAGCAGTCATGACACCCAACCACTAGATATCGTAGTCATGGTATGTAGCCGTGGCAACTAGGATTTGGATGGACTTAAGCATAACTACTTAGAAAAAGGTTTCATCATAACCCATACCTGGTCAATGATGCAAAGCTTTAACAAGTCTAGCTTTGAAAGTCTCAACTTTTCCATGTACACCAAGTAATCTTCTCAAGATATACTTGCTCCTGATGGGGATTTAACCCTTCAGATAAAGCAACCAAAGTCCATACTTTGTTGGTGTATAAGGATTCCATCTCAGATCGATAAGCATCCAGCCATTCTTACAGAGTCCTACTCCTGATGGCCAGCCCGAAACTAGTTGGGTCATCATCTCATGATGCAATCCTTGCTCCTACTGTCATAGAGAAACCGAAGTATCTCTCAGGTGGGTGAGGAACCCTACTAGATCGGCGGAGAGGCTGAGGTTCGTTGGTTGCTATTGAATCTTTTGGTTCTACCAAATCATCAGCTGCAGTTTGTATAGCTGGAACTCTTTCCAGTTCTACCTCATGTCCACAAATTTCTTCATAAGAAATTCCCTTTCACAAAGGTGGCATGCTGAGTAATAAAACATCTTTTATTGCTCGGTTAGGTAGAAGATATTCCCTTGCGAATGCTTGGGATATCCAACAAACTTCCACAGAAACGACTTTGCCTCGAGCTTGTCCGGATTATGCTTTTAGACATAGGCTGAACAACCCCAAATCTTAACAAACTTAAGATATGGGCTCTTCCCTTTCCATATCATATATGAAGTGGTAGGAAACTAATTTGATCGGAACCCTATTCAATAGGTATGCAACTTCATAAGTGCATAACTCCCTAAAAAGAAATAGGAAACTCAGTAGTACTCATCATAGAGCACACCATATCACATAGGGTGTTATTGCTCCGTCCCGATATACCATCGTGCTATGGTGTATACGGAGGAGTAATGCTGAGAGAGAATCTCATTCTCCTTCAGAATAATCCAGGAATTCCGTGCTCAGGTTTTCTCCTCGTTGATCACATCAAAGGACATAATACTTTTACCCGTATTTTGGTTCTCTACTTCTAACTTATATTCTGTGAATATCTCAAAAGCTTCGGACTTGTGTTTCAACAGGAATATATGTCTGAATCTTAAGAGATCATCACCGAAGGTAACGAAATACAAAGAACCGGTCTTAGCATGTGTAGACAGGGGCCCTTCATACATCAGCATGTATCAATCCCAAGAGTTTACTAACTCTTTCTCTGTTTCCAATAAACAGAGCTATGGTCATCTTATCTCTGTGACATGACTGGTAAGTTTCACAAGATGTAAATTCAAACTAATTTAAATATGCATCTATATATAACTTAAGCTAGTCGGGTCGCATTGATAAGACCTAGTCTACAATGCCTCAAGAAGGATTCGTTCATTTCTGAACTCTTCCTCTTGTGTGTGTTCTGTATACTAAGAACTGTAGTTTGATTTAGAACGTCAATGCTTTTAGATAATGTGCCTGAACCGATGAACTCTTGATATAGGAAATGTTGAAAACATTATCCAACAATACAAAATTATATCCTTCTTTATCTAAATAAAGAGACTGATATGATTTTGTATATCAGGTTCGGTATCTAATAACATTTGTTCAGAATCAATGTATTCTGGTAATACAGGGTGAGAGTGACCAACAGACTTGGCTGCAACACTTGCACCGTTTTCTGTCTCATGAAACTTATCACCCGTTCTCAGTTCTCTACCTATCTGTAGCCCATGTAACATATTACATATGCGGGATCCTGATCCGGTATATCATACCCAGGACGTAAAGGACACTGAGAAACAGTTCTCTGCAATGAACACACCCGAAGATGATGCATCGGTATGTACTTTCTTCGTTTCGGCGGCACGGGAAATCTGGTATTCCCCAATTTCCTGCTTTGTCTTATAACAATTATAAGTTGAAGCGGGACCAACGTTCCCCAGCTTAGTATAACAAGCGGATTCGGTTAATATATCCGTTTTATTATCTTGATTAAGGCGTGACATGGTCGCTACCAGGAGAGAGAGAGAAGAAAACACTATGCGTGCGCTCTATCAAGATCAGATTGGTTATAATTTTATCTAATCAGGATGGCTCCCACTGGTTTTATCAAATCTTCCTTCAAACCCTAAAAGGAAAGACTAGCCGGGATTAATTACACGCTACAAGTTCGCCAATCTTTCATCCAGGCTAGTGTCAGTACTTTGAGGGAGGTTCCCCGTACTTTCGCACGGACCTAATTAAAGTAAACCTCGTTTTCCCAGAGGCGTAACCCCATTGACACTTTTCTAGACACCTACTTGATCGGCTAATTGTAATGTGTAAAACTCTCCCAGGAGTAACAATTACTCGCAGTGGGTATCGGGATCCAACTATTTCATAGAAGGTATGCAATATCATTGCAAATTTCAACACTTGAAATTCCCGATAATATTTTGCTCCAAGCGATCTATGACCTTGACTGAGTCAACAAACCATAGACCGCAAGTAAAGTTCAACCCGTAATTTCCCGATTGAATTAAACCCACCCGCACGACCCTTGACTGAGTCAACAAGGCTGCACGACTACCCTAATCCAATCGCATCATATGCATTGCAGATAATCACTAATCAGCTACCGCACACTACGCCTTGACTAAGTCAACAAACGTATCACGAATACTAACTATTACTTATCTGAAATGACAGAGGGCTACGACAGGTTTTTAAGAAAACCCTTTGCGTAATGAACTTTATATCGTTGTAGAATCAAATGATTTTAAAATGGAGTGTTTTTGAGGCTTTTCTAGTTTTGCTAAAGGGGTCACTCCCGGTGAAGGGATCGTCGGCCCTTTCCTCGTCGAATGAGGTGCGGGATATATCATATATATCGCTGTGCAAAGCAAAAACTATAGAAGCAATCAAAAGACAAACCGAGTGTCACGTCCCGAAAGTACGGAATATGACCGACACTTAAACTACGAAACGTCTCGAGGCGTACGTAATCTAAGTAAACCGAAAACCCAGAAATCCATACCAAGAAAAGTAGTAGAGTGAAGGAAAAACCAATTTAAAACAAGTAGTTTTAATAGCATAAGCCGAATTATGCGGTTTTTAAGAGCATCAAAATTTACTGAAAATTTCGGCAGAGTCTCCTTTGTAAATACTGGCCCCCAAACGGGATACAACATGAATAGTATACGAAATCAATAAAAAGGCATCCCCAAGCGGGAGCTAGCTCTTCGTCAGTCGACGGTCACAACCACACAAGCAATATAATATACAACGCCAATGGCGAGGATCAAAATTCAAAAGGTAACTCAAAACCACAAGAAAACTGCAGAAATATAACGCGCGACTCTAAGGTCGAAGGAATAACATCACTGGTCTCTATCTCAAAAATAATTACATGTTTGGTTGATGGAACTTCTAGATACAACAGAGTAATAATATACAAGTTATATAATGGGGGGTACGATACAAGTAAACCCACCTACTAGCCAATCACCCGAAGGAAACTATACCCGCAAGCCGTAAAGAAACCTGTATGGCAAACCTGCAAGAAACTGGGGCACAACGGGGGTGAGTTGCCAACTCGTGAATAGAAAAACATCTATGAATAGAAATCGCATAAATAACGCAATCTAGGTCAATGATCATAATATATCCTCAATATATATAACATGCAACCTATAACAAAGGCTAGGGTAAATATCTAACCCGAGTGTAATCTCATGTGCCCGTGTCAGCGCCTCAGGTAGCAATATATCATATGAATGAGGTATGAATGCATGAAAACAGAGTACATGTAAATGAAGAAACTGTTTTCATAAATTAGTGAGATTTCCTTTGTATCTTTAAAATGAAGCATCATAATGAAATCAGCATAAAACAGTGCCTAGCATCGGCACAAAACGTAATCCTAATATCTCGATATCTCTGTATCACAGTCTCTGTACCTCAATATCTCGAAATCTCAATGTCTCAATCACAATATCTAGGGCGCCGTCAGTCCAGACCGGCCCCTACCATCCATCTCAAGACCACGACGGTATCCTCCGGATATCCGACCCGTCGGGTAAAATCACCGGTAGGTGGTGCTCCCCTGCCAGGCTCACATCGTCATCATCACGCGCTTCTTGCCCCGGGGTATCTTACCGGGTCCACCATGTACCCGAAACGGTTCCTCCACTCCTCGAATCGGGTCTCGAAATCCATCAGCAAACTCATGGTGGACGACTCATACATCATGGGAAAACCGCACTTTTTATTTTTAAAAGAGAGAAAGGTTTATTTATGTTTTTGCGGTTTTCCTCCAAATCCAGAAAATCTCATGGAAATCCAAATCCAAAACCTCAATAGCATGTAAAATAGTGAATATATGCATGAGAATCCATGAATGCGGCATAACAATGAATAACGGTATGCATGAAATGACAAGTAATAACTACAATATCTAAGCTGGCATATAAAGTATGTACACTAATATTATGTCAAACTACTGGCTATCAAGCTAAGTTAAGCAATAATATTTTCTAAGGTGTACGTGACATGGCAATTACCGATGAAGATGTGTGTGAGCCGGCAAGTAAGTGTATGTGGTACATACGCATCATCGGTAATGGTGCTGGTGTCCTAACAGCATAATGTCAACAATGCAATATGAAATAACAATGTAAGTATGCGATGCGGAGCGAGCAACCAAAATGAGCGGGAGCTAAATATTGAACAATGGTGTCATTTGAAATAACACGAATCGTGGGGTTTTGAAAATAGGGCTACGGTAGTTTTAAGAAAGGATACGTCTTTTGAAATATCCGTAGATCCCTTGACCTTTTTTTTTTAAAATACCCACGATCTGCTAGTTTTGAAATAGGTAGGAGTCTAATCTAATCTAACAACTACACTAAACTATACGACTGAACTACAGGTAAGGAAACCACCTATCATCTGAGTCGATACACATACATACCTGTATATGTATAGTCGGTGATCCCGCCTCAATAATATCATATCCGATACCATATCTATAATCATACATCCCAAGTCAAGAGTGCGGATCAATCATCAATATATAGCTCGTACGTAAATCCGTCGTACGGCATCCCAAATCTGGGTATGGGTCAAAATCATATTCATCACACTATTCATCCGGTATCCTCTGTATCAAAGATCATAGTCTAAGGTACTGATCTATGTCTAGTACAATACTAATATCATCGATATAGTCATGATCTGACTACTGATCGACAGTCTCGTACAAACCGATATCATCAGCACATATCATCATCAAGGGGTATACATCGCCCAATACAGCCAAGGACCAATATCCTAGCATAACATATCTCCTATCACGATCACATGTCGACCACCTATTTATAATACTATTCACCCGTATCGTCGCCCCAAGATTCGCTCTAACACCAGGACGTACCTCAAGTACGAATCCTGCCATATCACCGATATCACAATCTCAACACAAATCTCATCGACTCATCTCAATCCCAAGTATCATCCCCAAATCCGTATGTGAACACATCGTCCCATACCTATGTGAACACATAACTATATATTCCCGTATGTGCACAAAAGAAAGAAGAAAGTATGCAAGTATGGATGGGTGTGTGCAAGTGTGTGCGATCGCTACTCTAGGGTTTCGCGGAACTCAATCATCCAAGAACACCAAATATCCATATTTATCATCAATAACTCAAACAATATAAAAACAATATATATATATGTGTGTATACGTATTCGTATACATCACCACGAACTGCGGGGGTGCTATACGCCATCCATCCGACTTCTCCCCGTAGATATAAATCTACTCACCTGGTCCTCGCTCGCCGGTGCCGACGTCGCCACGCGCTTGCTTGTCGTCTCGAAGTCCACATAGGGTACCTACATATCATAACGCACCATATCGCATTAAAATCCGACTCATGACCAAAACGACGCACGAAACCCACATAGGTCAAAACCTAAGGTTGCTTTCACAAATCGACCTAAAAACCCTCGACGTCGGCGTACAAACGCAAAACAATCGAGAAAGCTCCCAACACATTCATTTGTACAATTAAAAGTACTAATTATAATATAAAATAGCTTAAAATTCACAAAATCCCCAATTTCACTTAAAAAGTCATTTTTCCGAAAATCTAGCAAGCACAAATCACCGTTTTAGTACAGAACTCGAAGTATAAACGAATCTAGCGGCCACAATATTCACTAAATAACTTAAATAAGTCATAAAAACAATTCCCATAATTTAATCTCATTAAATTTCATAAACTCCAAAATTCTAGTTTGCAAACATATCAATTTTAACACTTTTTAAAGTAAATTTCACAATTCATCCATTAAGCTTAGTTTTGCATATACAATAGTATTAAACCAAAATTTATAATGCTAATAATGTCATGAAACCTTAATCATATTTTAATCTAAACCATTTAATAAATTTCCAAAAACCTAGTTAGCAATTTAGCAATATTAGAACAATTTACAAAAAAAACAATTAGTAACCTAGTAATTAGCTTTGTTTTAGCATGCCCACTAGATAATAACCACACAATTAGATCATGATCAATTGACCTAAACCCTAACTTAGTAATCAAAACCCTTTCTTTAAATTTCAAACTTGAAATTTAAAACCCTAATTTAACACCTAATAGCTAGATTCAAGTAATTTAACAACAAATTAAGCATAAGGTTATGATTATACCTCACAAGCTTGAGATCAAACTTGCAAAAATCTTAGCCTCCAACAATGATTTCATGCTCCAAGATCCATGCTTGAATAGCTAAAGAATAATGGGTAAAGCTTGGATTTAGAATTAGCTTTGAATTTTTGAGAAAAAGGGTTGATTTTTGATAGAAATTTTGGGGATTTTGATGGAAAATGAGATGAAAAATTTGGGGCTGTTGTGGTTCAGGTTTCAGCCAGAATTCTTGGGGGATTAGGTGAGGGAGGAGAGAGAGTGAGGTGGGGAAAGTCCACTCTAGTCAAAGTCCACTCTAATTCTATCATTTCCTACTCTTTTCTTTTCTTTTCTTTTGACAAAAGAAGTGATTGGAGAGAGGGAGAGGGGGAGGGCTGTCATGGTGGGGCCGGCCACATGGGGAGAGGGAGAGAGGGTGAGGTGTGGATGTGTGGGTTAGGAAAAAAGGTAAATGTATTACCCCAATTCCCGTTAACACTAAATTCACCGGAAAAAGCTTTTTTCTTCGATATTTTCTAAACCGTTTTGGCAAACGATTTCGTTTCAAAAACCACATGATAAAATTTTGTTTAATGTGTTATGATACACAAAATTTGTTTCAACTCATTCCAATTTGTAATTTTCCCTAATTAAATGTATTAGTGACGGCTTAAAATAATATTAAAATAATTAATTTCGGAAAAATTTTCAGAAAATTTGAAATTTCACCAGTGGCTCAATAAACACCAAATACTAGCAATTACATAGCTAGAATATGTATATTTAATTTTATAATAAAGATATTTGCATTTTGACTTTTTACCGAAAACCCCCTTATTTTACCGATTTTCCGAAATTTCACCGAAACGATTTTCAAAACGTTACACCGAGGGTTGTAGCATCTGCCAGTTATTGCTAAAGGAGTCACTCCCGGTGAGGGGATCTCGGTCCTTTCCTTATCGAATAAGGTGCAGGATGTTCTACAAGGAACACCTCGATGCAAAGCAAGAACTGTAGCTACCTGTTTTTGAAAATTCGATTCCACAACATCATTTAGGATTCTTTTCTTTCATTAATCATATTAATGAAGTCCCATCATTTAATTTACCTAAACATCACAGATAAATACGTCGTACACTTATTCCATCCGCATTCGCCTCGATGTCCCCTCATACACCGTTAGGTTAGGTAACTAACGGCAGAGCGGGGAAGGGCTAGCTCGGGTGTAAAACATAAGTAACGTCTATATAATATATCATATATACTATATACTGTATCTATCACAACACATCAAATGATCACATCACAGATATCGCAGCAGAAGAAACATATGAAACATTGGATATACTAAGACGTCCGTGTTTTCAATACGAGCCTGTATAAAACACGGATTCCACGGTCGCGATGAATAGCCAAACCCACACCCCTAGACCCCTACGAGAGCGGCAAGCAACCCTACCAATTCTAGAGTTAGGAGACCCGGACTCGACTCCTCGAGTTGGTTTCCCACTGGACTCCAGAACCCGGTTACTTGTGCTCTCCTCCTTGGGTCTATCCTAGTGCGGAAACGTAAATAATATACAATGGGTGACATCTTCCGCAACCTGGAAGTGCCCCAATAAAAGAATATTACATACAATAAATTTTACATGAATGAAAATGAAAAACTCTCATCTCACATAAAACCCCCGGCTGTTCAAAACGCGACGATCCAATATAACACATCCAGCAACACATAACATCACATGTCATCAACGTAAGTAAATGTGCGCATCCCAATTGTCGTTGACATATAGAAACGAAACCGGCGATATCACATATTACACTTACGGTCACAGAAAAGAAAGTGTAAAACTACAACAGTTGGAATCCGCAACCTCCTTAGACATCGCATGCCTAACCATCTGAATTCCTTAGACATCACATGCCTAACAATTATAAACCCCGCATTTTAGTCTAATTATCGAAAACACTTTTCAATATCAAGTCGGGCAATTCAACAAGATTCCCGGCATTTTGATCGAATGCTCGTCGCAAACTTTAGTAGGCGGCCGCACTCCCAATGCCGTCGACGAAGTGCACTAAGGCGGAACACCGCTGTCGCGAGCACCCGGACGGATGCTTTCGGCGACGGGGTTCTCCTACAGTCACTTGGTCGGGGATGTGGGGTGTGGCTGTCTATTAAGTTTACCTGGCGAGTATCCGCATATGCTACGTGATTGCGACGGACTTTTGATCACATCAAAATTCCGTGGCAACCGATCAAGTGATATTAAAGTGCTATGTTTATAACATTCAAATCAGTTATCTCATAACTATTTGTGGATTCCAAATATTGTATCACATTCCAGATAAATAGAAAATGTTAAACTTTCCGATCGAACAATCAAACACCCAAGTTTTCCCGAAACAGCTCAACACATGAAATAAGTTTAAAAACATTCACTTCATGCCACAGTACCAACGGTCCAGCCGTAGAAGGGTAAAGCCAACGCCTCATATGTGGCACGCCGTACTGCCCTAAACCCGAAGGTTCAAAGGGCAGTTCAAGACGGTCACATAATCGAGTTAAGGTTTGTTGTCTTCTAGAGGGTCCATCGCGTTACTTGCACTACTTAGACGTTCTTAAACTACGGAAAAATCCAACACTTGGAAATTTCCCGGCAGGGGAAAAATTGGGTATTTATATCCGGTCGAACTTTTTAACATATTCTAAATTATCCGGAAATTCATTGACAAAGTTAAAGATTCCGATCGAATCGACGAACTCCCAATACAACCCAGAAAACTCAACACTTGAGTATAAGTTAAAATTACCCAGAAAACACAGGAATCAGTATAGGACATTACTGTGTAAAGCACGTGCCAAGAATCACCATTATGGCCGCGGAACCGCCGCACATGCTAGGGTGGGGCCGCGGTTCCGCGGCGCTTTGGTTGACTTGGGCTCACGTGCTTCACAGTAACTCTTATAATACCCTGCTGTATTTTTTGGATATTTTTAATTTGGAAAAAACCACATTTTCAGAAAATGTACAGAGAAGAGTTTGAGTTAGGGTTTCGGGGTTCGATCGGATTTCTAATATCGTCTACACTTCGCCTAAAGCACTAGCTAGGCTCTGATACCACTGTAGGGTAACTAGGCAGACTCAAGAGGTTCCACAAGGCATCAACCATGCCAAATTAAAATTTTCCGGTGCCGAGAAACCCTAAACTAGATCGTTAACTAGAGATTAGGCGAAAAAACATGCAAGCAAACTACTTTGCTACTAAGTGAATGGAAATACAACCTTTGTAGATCCGGTCCTCCACTTCTTTAGCTCCGTGTTGACGTCCCTCCGCTGCGATCATCGGGATCCCGGACTCTAGCGATGGTTTCGTCTGAGAAATGATCGGGCTAGGTCATTGACTTCGAGGCCGAAGATGATCTACGTCGGGGAGACTCAAACTAAAGCAATTCCTTCACTTGGTCAAAAACTTTGTGAAGAGAACACCCTATACCACATGGAAAGTAGTAGAGGATGAAGAAATAGGAAGTGGGTTCACTTTAGAATTGGATTTCTCACTCTTTTTCTCATGGCACCATTGGAGGTAGCAAGCTTTCTTGAAGCTTGATGAAGATGAAGAAGAAGAAAGAATCATATGAATCATATCCAAAACGAAACTTATCCAATAAATAATGGCACCATGGTTGAGTTAAGCCCTCATGCTTAACTCTTGTAGAGAATTAACGAAAGTATTAGGTTAAAGGTTGGGTTAACTAATATCCTGTACAAATGACAAAAGGGTTGACTTTGTCAATGCTTATCAAGCTTCATGAAGCTTGATAACTTTGACCAAAATCTCAATTCTTTTGTTATTTTCTAGGAAAATATTAAACCCTAATTTAACCTTGATTTGGTTTAGTTCTCATACACACAACTTGTATGTATCATCAAGCATGATACAAACATGTACACTTGCATATATCACATATAAACAATGTGCACATTCAAGTGAGAAAATCAATCTTAAGTGAACCAATACTAGTTAATGTAAAGTAATATATCAAATATATAATTATACATTAAATCATTAAATCAACACTTGATTTAACGATCCGGTCATATCGCATATAACCGACTAATATCAAGTGTATCAATGTATCGAATCAACACTTGATTCGGTAACCCGGCTATATCACATATAACCGACCGATGATACAAATTGCGAGAATAGAATACAGTATCACATACTGGTATTATTCTCGGTCCCGCACATATCTTATATACGCTCCTATTTCGTTTCGCTTGAGCCAGGAAACCCCTGTGTAGGACTCTAAAGACTCGTCAATACGCCGGCAGCAGGTGATGGTCATATCAAACACCCACAAGCCGCAAGCGGTCTGCTAAACGCAACGGCCACCCAGGTATTGAGCGATCAGAAGATCAACGAGCAAGCCCGCTCACACTCCTGTGAATCCAACCAGTAACACTACCGTACAGTCCGGTCTGTTCGTCTGATATGTCGCATATCTCGTTTAGGGGTGGTAAACGTCAGACCCCAATAACTCGATAAGTCGTGTCGATATGAGGCTCATAACGGGTCGAGAAACTACTGGTAAGACTTACCAGTAAATCCCTAAAGCAGCCTTGGCCAAGGACTTCCTGGTATAGCCAATCGAGCACTGCGCAACATCAACTCCCTATACCGGGAGAGACGAAATCCCTCCTATCGCTCATTGCCTCCATGTGCCTCGGGACTGTACCCAAAAATCACCGTTTTGCACGCCCTCTTGGACGTGGTAAGGTGGAAATCAAAGCACAGTGGTAATCACACAAGACTCTATGACGATCTCGGGTCTACAGACTAACCTGCACTAGTGTCACCAGAGAACTGCCATTTGACGTAAGGTATAATACCATCTGGGAGTTCTCAGCGAGTCTGTCCAGTGTACCCAGTCTACTCTGAGCACCCGTATATCATCTCTGATGTCAAACACCAATGGATATGGGATCATCCATCGCCCATCTATATGGGTCGAGAAGCTACACGCTAGTCTACTCTGGTATATCGATGCCCCGTCTCGATAAACCCACGACTACGGACTTTGAAGGATGTACTTATGGACTACCACGTCCCTACTAGTATGATCCGCATCATAGTCCAGGTAGTCAAGTACACATCCTAAGGGCTTTACCAACATGTAACAGAGAGACAATCGGTGTATTGGAGATTGTGCCCTCAGAGTCAATTATTGGATCACAGGCACGTGATTGCAATAATTGAGGGAGGACCTATCCCGGTAGGACAGTCTTAATCAAGATGATAGTATGCTATCTGGTTTACCTTTATCATCGTGTACTGTTTTAGGTGACCTTACAGGTCACTATTGCACGTTGATAGAGCCCCTAGGATTCTTGCTTGACTGCCAGCAGTATGAGGGCGATCATATACGTGAGAGCTGGTAGTCTATAGGCACATCCTTAAAAGGTCCCTAGTCGTGGGAGGTTCGAGACAGGGCATCGATACTCCAGAGTAGACTAGTGTATACAGTCGAGACCCCGACGAGGGGCGGTGGCCGGTCTCATAAACCACTGGTGTCAGTTGGTTCACCTAAGATGTATACAGGTGCTCATTGGGTTATGAGTACACCGGACAGGACTCGCCGGGAACATGCTTGTTGGTCTTATACCTGACGTCAGATAGTAGTTCCCTGGTGACATGTGTACAGGTTAGTTCATCGACCTGAGGATCGTCATTTGTCTCGGGTTAGTTCCCACTGTACTTTGATTACTACCCTACCACGCTCAAAGGAGACGTGCAAACAGGTTTTAGTTGGGTAAAGTTCCGAGCCACATTGAGGCAGTGAGCGGATCTTCAGGGGTTCTTCTCTCCCGGTATTGGAGGTGAGGTCACGCTGTGTCTAGGAGAGCCCTTACACGAAGTCCTTGGCCAAGGCAGGAGATTTACTGGTAGTGTTTCCAGTAGTATCTCAGGGTGTTCTGGGCTACACTCCGACACGACTTGTACCGCTTTTGGGTGTCTGACTTTTACCAACCCCCTAGGCCTGCCATGCGATGCTCATAGACAAACGGACCGGACTGTACGGATATTGTCACTGACAGGCTCAGTAGGGTGTCAGGATGAGTTCGCTCATCGACGTCCCTTTTGGTCTATAGCTGGTAGCCCGTCATGTATGGCTAATACCTCTGACGTGCTAGTGGTTAAATCCACAGCCATAGCATTGACGAGTCTTTAGAGTCCCCCACATTCAGTTACTCAAGTTTCGGGCGAAAAGCTGTAGAGGCCGTATGGAGATATGGCAGGGTTCGATCAGATACGTGTGGTATTGCACGTATCAGGATCGGATGGTTAGTCTTAGAGGCCGTATGGATATATGGCAGGGTCCGATCAGTTACGTGCGGTATTGCACGGATCAGGATCGGACGGATAATACAAGCAGGCTTTGGTTTAAGCCGGATCCTAGTATAGTACAGTATAGATTTTGTCTCATTGCATTTGTATTCGGTCGGAATACAGATGCGGGTGTGTATACACAGTATCGGGGTTTTCCTGTAATTTATTATGGGACCAGTTTTCTGGAGTTGCCAGTTTGCTTTCCGTTTCGGCCATATTTCTTTGTATCTTTCCTTGGCCGAAGATTGGTGGAGGAGGGCTTATTTTCATTTGTGCAAATTAGCTATTTGGAAGGTTGTCTTTGCATACTTTTGTATCATGATGGTTTCATGATGGAGCCCCATCCCTTGACCTTCCATAGTTCATGATTGCTTGACTTTTTGTAGCAATCATGGTTGTTGATTAGTTGATGGAGTGTGGTTTTGCTAGTGATGATGATTCTTGCATGATGACCATTCCTCTCACTTGCATTATTCTTGTGGCTATCTTTTTCACTCCCTCACTCTCATTCTCTCCACTCCCATTTTGCATGGCCGGCCATATTGGGGAGGGGCTGCCCATGTTATTTTGGTGTGGGATTTTTGTATCTTTGGCTTGGTAAAATCCCCACAACACCATCTCCAAAAGCATATATCATTTCCTCCACCAAATGGCAATCTCCACTACCCAAAAATGAGACATCAATTCTACACACATTCTACAGCAAACCTTGGGCACGTCGGCTCGCCAACTTCGTGCCCGAGTTGCCTCGGTATAGAGGCGGGAGCTCGTAAAAGAAGCAGGCGACGTGGTGCCCTTCTGGCGACTTGGTGGAGACCGGAGATTCCGCGGGGAGATCGAGACGACGACGGGAAGACCGAAGGACACGGATCGCTCGGTATATCTCTCTACCCCCTCTCTAGATAGCTAGGAATAGATTAATGGCACGATCCGGGTTTATAGTGAGCGGTGGTGCCGGTTTGAAAAGTTAAAGTAAATCACCGCTTTCGCACTCCGGCGTCGGATTGACGGCTGGGGCGCCGCCGTGCACTTACAGTGGTATCAGAGCCTCGCCATTAACTTAGTCTAGCTTTGTCTAATGTGTTTTACATTTCCGATCGAACAAAAATTCCAAAGCTGCATTTTCAAATTGCATCAGTTTCTGTCGATTTTTTTTTGGCTCCAAAATTTTTACAGGTGGTTGCAGAATACTGTGCAGGGAATTCTAAGAACTCTGTGAAATTTTAGTCGGGTGATCTCACCATACCACCGCGGAACCGCGGCCAAACCCATGCTTGGGCCGCGGTTCTGCCGCCACTTAGCCTCCTCACTGGACCAATTTTTTACAGAGGTTCTTGGACAGGGAAATTGGGGTTTTGGAATATTCTTTTTGGGCCCAGAATTTCTTTATGTGCTACAGTAGTGCTTAGGGCCCACTTGGGTAAATTTTGATCGATCGGATATTTTTAACACATTAGGTCATGGTATTTACATTATATCTGCGACCGTGAATGTCACTCGATCGGTAAATCCTGTCTGACTGCTATAGCCCGGTTAGATGGATTTGCGAACGTGACATTCACGTTGATGTTCTGTGTTGTGCTGTGATGTTGCGGATTGGTCGTGGGGGATAGCCTGGATGCAATGCTAGTACAGTTTTTGTTGTATTTTGTACATTTGGTATTGCGGGGCGAGCGTCCGACATGTGGACTGCCATCACTGCCTGTTTGTATTATTATTTTGGGGCACGGCCAGGTTGCGGTCGATGTACCCGTTGTATGTATATTTTACTTTCTGTACTAGGATTACCCCAAGGTGGGGGTGCACGGATAGCCGGGTTCTAGAGGGCAACAAGCCCGCATCTCATGGCATTGAGACGGAGGGGGCTTCACTCTAGAATTGGCGGGCTATTCGCCGCACTCGTAGTGGGTACAGATTGACCCAGGAGGGGTTCCCAAGTTACCGGATTCCGTGAAGTGCCGGGTGGTCCATTCACGTTGCTGAAGGGGGCTGCCTCGCTTCAGGTTTTGGCGGGTAACTTGCCGCACCCGTAGGGGTCTAGGATTTCATTGCACAGGCTATCCACACGACCAGGGGAACGTCGGGTTTCAGTAGTGGCTCTGTGAAACCGGGGGATCCCAGATATCTGTATTGTTCTGTGATGCTGTACATTTATGTGATGTTGCATTTTATCACGCCTTGAGCGAAAATATTATATATTGATCTATATACTAGTAGATGTTGTATATGTTTTGCATCCGCGCTAGTCCAGTCCCCGCTCTGTCGTTAGTTAGCTAACCTAACGGGTAATGACGGGACCCAGTGGCGAATGCGGATGGCATATACGTACATCAATATATTTTCGTTCTTTATGGTGTGATCAATTGATGGGACTGCGTTGATTCAGATCAATGCAAGTTAAATACAAACCTATTCTGATGTTGTTGGAACACTTTTTCAAAAAGCTGTTATTGCAAGGACGTTCTCTTTTGTTTTGCATCGTGGTATTCAGTTGGAATATCCTGCTCCTCAGTCGACGAGGCAAGGGCCGAGATCACTTCACCGGGAGTGACCCCTTGGACAAAAAGTTTGCGTCAGGGCAATAACTTCACTATAGCCGATTACTTTTGCTTTGTATCGTGGTATTCAGTTGGAATATCCTGCACCTCATTCTACGGGAAAAGAGCCGAGATCCCTTCACCAGGAGTGACCTCTTTAGCAATGGTTTTCGTCACTATATTTTCAAAAAGCTATCCAGTTCCTTCAACGATATCAAGTTCTTTACGTTAAAGGTTTTCGCCAGAAACCATTCGTAGCCCTCCTTCGTTTCATATGGGTGGTCAATAGTATTCAAGATGTGTTTGTTGGCCAAAGTCAAGGCACAATGTTTGGTAGTTGTTGGGTATTCATATGCAGCATAGATAGATGCGTTGGTTTGGGGCAGTCGTATAGCCTTGTTGGCCAAAGTCAAGGGCTTGTGTGGGTGGGCTCAAATTAACCTGCAGAAAGACGGGTAGAACTGACATGTGACTTATGATTTGTTGGCCAAAGTCAAGGTCATAAGAGCATGGGTCAAAAATCACATCGGGAGTTTCTAAAGAAACTGAAACTTGCCAGATATGCGCATACCTTCTGGAGTGTGGTGACGTGAGCGGATTCCGTCACGTTATCATGCGATGATAGTTGGATCCTGATTCCCACTGATGAGTCGGTTTACTCCTCGGGTGACCCCGACTAATTCTTCTTTTAGGTTTGGAGAAGAATTTGACGGTACAGTGGGAGGTTTCCAGATTAGATAAATTGGTAACCATTCTGATCTAGGATAGAGTGCACGCTGAGTGTTTCTTTTCTCTCTCTCTTTGGCAGTGACCATTGACCCGACCCTAAGACTATGACTCAGTGACCAAGTTGACCGAACCTTCTTAAACACTGGCTTTTGGATTGTCAGAGTTGCTAACCTCATTTTCACTCCTACTTTTACCCTTTTCTCCAGGACACCCCGTATTACTACGAACATCCACTTCCATTGGACAAAACCATCGTATGGTTATATACGAACTCAAAAGAATTTATTCGAGGATGGTTTCAGGTTCTGGAGAAAACGGATAGGACTATTCAGTTGTCTTTTCCTTTTACCTTCTCTCAGGTTGCGAGTACTCCTTGGTTTTGGAGTAGTACACCTATTACGCAAATTGGATAGTCTTCTTCCAAACCTTAGGCTGGTGCCGAATGGTGGGGAATGAAGAAAACCAATTAGCATTACGATGGTGTGCAGAAGGTATTAAGTTAAGACAAAGAAAGGGATTAGTAAGAGGGCAAAGTAAATTGCGACTGCTATTCACGACTATACCTAGTATTTCTTCGCCAATCCTAAATCACCTTTGTATTTCTCCAGGACACTCCGTATCACTACAAAGATCCACAGTTTATTGTATACTCCATCGTATGGTTATATACGAACTCGAAAGGAACTTGTTCCAGTTCGGGGATGGATTCTGGTTCAGGAGAAATAGGAATAAGGTTTATTCGGTTGTCTTTTATCTTCACCTTCTCTCGCATTGCGAGTGCTCCTAGGATTAGGACAGTTCACCCATTATGCTTCTTGGATAGTCTTCTTCCAAACCATAGGCTGGTGCCGAACGGTAGGGAAGAAAGAAAACCATTTGGCCTAAAGGGGTGTGCAGAAGGTAATGACTAAAGACATAGAAAGGGATTTGGAAAGATGGCAAAGAATTACACGGTTACAGTTGTGAATCTGGATAATGGAAGTGGCATTACTAGGAATACCGGGATACCCCATCGAAACATTTCAATGTTTCAGTTTCACTGTGTACTGTTAAAGGAAAACCGATTTCCCAGTTAGACACTTGCTCCAGGGTATGTATTTACCAGGTATGATTCTCACATCTGTATGGTTTTACAGATGATGGGTGGGAGTAAGCTATTGGGAATTGGGTGATCATCCTCATTATATCGGGATTCGTTGTAATCGGTGATATTTGAGGAAGTCACCTGGGTTGGTTGCCGGATGGCAAATATTTGGTTTTGAATATCCGCTGTTATGCACCAATTTCAAATTGATATATCTGTACGTCTATTTTTATAGAGTGAGATATATCTTTTTGAAATTATGTCTGTGACATTTACCTATATCAGCGGATGGTTAGGTAAGGAGCATTAAACAGCGGTGTAATTCTTCTTAACCATAAATACAGTTTTCAACCTACGACACACAGGGAATGAGTTATGAGACTCAAAGGACTTATACAGAGTATTGTATGTTATCCAGGGTCCATCAGGACAGAGGGGTTGGTCCTCCTACTATATTCGGTTTACTTATGACTTCTCTAGTTTTTAGACAGGTGTTTCGTGGAAACACAGGGTCCGAATTTTGAGAAGTTATAGGTATTTGAATAAAGTAGAGAACCAGGTATTGCAAGTATCGGGATTCTTCAAGGTGATCGAAGATGTAGATACTTGTGCATGGTATTCAGTTGATAGTAATGATTAAGAGAACTTGCTTCTCTTTCACGTTACTCATAATTGGAAGCATTCCTAATTTGAGTAACGCTGATCGGCCTCTTACCATTTAGTTGACATGCACTGGAGACAGCTGCATGATTTGAATCTGGTTCAATTAAATCAGTGCCTCTGTTTCTGTATTGGATATAGAACAGTTCATATCTTAACGATGTTAAGGTACGGGGAGTTGTCCGGCTTATGCTTAAAACCAGACTCTGGACAACTCAAGGCACGTTTCTGTAATGGCTGTTTGTGGGTTGACGCAGGCTATGACGAGGGTTAACTTTCTACCATCTGGAAGATCAATAGTGATATTGTTCTAGACTCGCCACAGTTTTATAAAAATGGATTTTTTCAGAAAACAGTAGTGGGAGTATGGTAGAACTGGAAGTGATTCCAGAACCACAAACGATTACTGAAGATTTGATAAGGAACCTAAAGATTCAATCTGGTTTGACATTCCATTGGCCACTCCGCAGATAAGGTGGGTAATCTCAGTCACCCGAGAGATACTCCGGTAGCCTCAAGGACGGTGACAGGGAGGTTCTTGTTTACCCACACTTTCCATTGCTGTTGTTCCAGACTGTGAGACCCGGCAGGAGGATGAGTATAGCGTCGTTCTAAACCAGCTTTAGAAGTATACGTCTATATGACTCTGCCAGAGGGTTGTCGTAGTCAGTGGGAGCAGCGGAAGCATTGGTGGACAAGTGGCTTATGTCTATTTATAGACTAAAGCAGATATAGCGGAGATAGATCATCAATTTCTGATGTGACAGTCATAGGTTTGACTTCATCAGAATAGGGGATGGATCTGTTGAGAAGGTAGTAGGGTGTGATGTCCTGCTATTTGATGACATACACAGAGTAGGAAGTGATATTCCTATACTACGATCGGTTATACTTTAGTCGTCACACAGTGGTTTCTCCACATGGGACTAGGACATTATATCAGACATACTGGTTACTAGATCTATGGTTTTAGATCTAGATTTGGGTGGTTTCCCAATCAGGGTACTTAGACAGCATTCTAAGAGTATTTAGAATGGACGACTCCTGGCACGGTAGAGTACCTGCAGGTGATGGAGTCACCCTCTCTAAAGGTGTCTTACAGACTAAAGGGGAGAGGGATGTGCATGATTGGCAGATCACTTGCTCAGGCAATTGAGTCAATCATGAGATGTCAAGTACCACACCAGATGTTGTTCTTACACTAGATGCAATAAGTTGACATTGATCCAATCCTGGAGAAGCAATCGGAAGCAGTTTTAGAACATAAGTGCATGTTCTAGGGATATGATAACGACGGCCTCATTCGGGAGACAGTTATCATTCCAGGCTTTCAAGGTGACCTGAACGACAAGTAGGTTGTCAGAGTTATAGTTTTCCTTCTAACGAGGGGCAGTATTTTGGACAGGTGGTCCAAGGCAATACTGAGGGAGGCATGGCGCAGGATACTGATTAAGTTCAGTTGACGATACAGTCTAAGAAGTTTGGATTTGGAGTTCATTTATGAGTTAGGTCCCATCAGACATCCAGACACATTCTAAGACAGGTATTGCTCATTTCGGGAGATGGGTTTCTCCGCGAACTTAAGATTAAGAGAGACATAGAAAGAAACATCCAAGCGGATCCATTCGCTGAGGCTATTCCTCGAACGCAATAGTTTCGCAAACGGGCTTTATGAGATTGACTAGTAGAGGAGTTGGGTGTTCGGTATCACACGGGCTGTGAGTATGCGACATCGCAATAATTAGCCTTGAGTGCAAGTGGGAGATTGTTGGAGATAGTGCCCTCAGAGTCAATTATTGGATCACAGGCACGTGATTGCAATGATTGAGGGAGGACCTATCCCGGTAGGACAGTCTTACTCAAGATGATAGTATGCTATCTAGTTTACCTTTATCATCGTGTACTGTTTTAGGTGACCTTATAGGTCACTATTGCACGTTGATAGAGCCCCTAGGATTCTTGCTTGACTGCCAGCAGTATGAGGGCGATCATATACGTGAGAGCTGGTAGTCTATAGGCATATCCTTAAAAGGTCCCTAGTCGTGGGAGTTTCGAGACAGGGCATCGATACTCCAGAGTAGACTAGTGTATACAGTCGAGACCCCGACGAGGGGCGGTGGCCGGTCTCACAAGCCACTAGTGTCAGTTGGTTCACCTAAGATGTATACAGGTGCTCATTGGGTTATGAGTACACCGGACAGGAATCGCCGGGAACATGCTAGTTGGTCTTATACCTGACGTCAGATAGCAGTTCCCTAGTGACATGTGTACAGGTTAGTTCATCGACCTGAGGATCGTCATTTGTCTCGTGTGAGTTCCCACTGTACTTTGATTACTACCCTACCACGCTCAAAGGAGACGTGTAAACAGGTTTTAGTTGGGTACAGTCCCGAGCCACATGGAGGCAGTGAGCGGATCTTCAGGGGTTCGTCTCTCCCGGTATTGGGGGTGAGGTCGCGCTGTGTCTAGGAGAGCCCTTACACGAAGTCCTTGGCCAAGGCAAGAGATTTACTAGTAGGTATTCCAGTAGTATCTCAGGGTGTTCTGGGCAACACTCCGATACGACTTGTACCGCTTTTGGGGGTCTGACTTTTACCAACCCCCTAGGCCCGCCATGCGATGCTCATAGACAAACGGACCGGACTGTACGGATATTGTCACTGACAAGCTCAGTAGGGTGTCAGAATGAGTTCGCTCATCGACGTCCCTTTTGGTCTATAGCTGGTAGCCCGTCACGTATGGCTAATACCTCTGACGTGCTAGTGGTTAAATCCACAGCCATAGCATTGACGAGTCTTTAGAGTCCCCTACATTCAGTTACTCAAGTTTCGGGCGAAAAGCTGTAGAGGCCGTATGGAGATATGGCAGGGTTCGATCAGATACGTGCGGTATTGCACGGATCAGGATCGGACAGTTAGTACTAGTGGCCGTATGGATATATGGCAGGGTCCGATCAGATACGTGCGGTATTGCACGGATCAGGATCGGACGGATAATACTAGCAGGCTTTGGTTTAAGCCTGATCCTAGTATAGTACAGTATAGATTTTGTAGGGTTCCTAGGCACGCTAATGAAGTCTCACAAGGCATTAACCATGCCAATTTCAAAAATTACAAGTGCCGAGAAACCCTAATACGGATCGTTAACTAGATTTTAGGCGAAACAAGAAACTAGTTAACAATTTAACTAGGTGAACGGAAATACAACCTTTGTAGATCCGGTTCTCCACTTCCTTAGCTCCACGTAGACATCCCTCCGCTGTACAAATCGGATCTTGGACTCTAGTGTCGGCTTCATCGGAGAAATGGGCGGGCTAGGTCATCGACTACGATGCCGAAGATGATCTACGTCGAGGCATCACAAGATCAAGCTCCCACTTCACCAAGTCATGAAACTTGTGAAGAAAACACCCTATACTACTTGGCAAGAGGTAGAGGATGAAGAAATAGGAGGTGGGTTCACTTTAGAATTGGATTTCTCACTCTTTTCATCAAATCACCATTGATGGAAGCAAGGTTTTCTTCTTGAAGAAGAAGAAGAAGATGATGATGATAATATGATAAGTCTTTTAAAATAGAAAAGAAAAATGAATACTTATCATAATATGAACCATGGTTAGGTGTAGAGAATTGACTAAGGTTAGATGAATGGTTAGGGTTAAGCATGAAGACAAAATGGTCACTTTAGTCAAACCTTCATGAAGCTTCAACAAGCTTCATCTTTGAAAGCAACCATTTTCTCTTTTTCTTTTGTCAAAAAATAAATAAATAAATGCATAAATAAATCAAATGAAACCCTAACCATTAACTAACCATGGTTTAATCATATACTTAACCAAGTTAGCATGTATCATCAAACATGATACAATCAAGTGCACGAAAGTATATCACATATACAACTTGTGCAAAGCAAGTGAGAAAATCCATTTAAAGTGAACCAATACTAGTTAATGCAAAGTAATATATCAAATATATAATTATATATTAAATCATTAAATCAACACTTGATTTAACGATCCGGTCATATTGCATATAACCGACTAATATCCAATGTATCGGCTTATCGAATCAATCCTTGATTCGATAACTAGGTTATATCGCATACAACCAGTCGATACATTTATCGCGAGAATAGAATACGGTATCACATACACGCATTATTCTCTGTCCCACACATATCTCATATGCGCTCCTATTTCGTTTCGCTTGTGCCAGGAAACCTCTGTGTAGGACTCTAAAGACTCGTCAATACGCCGGCAGCAGGTGATGATCATATCAAACACCCACAAGCCGCAAGCGGTCTGCTAAACGTAACGGCCACCCGAGTATTGAGCGATGAGAAGATCGACGAGCAAGCCCGCTCACACTCCTGTGAATCCAACCAGTAACACTTACCGTACAGTCCCGTCTGATCGTCTGATATGTCGCATATCTCGTCTAGGAGTGGTAAACGTCAGACCCCAATAGCTCGATAAGTCGTGTTGATATGAGGTCTATAACAGTTCAAGAAACTACTGGTAACACTTACCAGTAAATCTCAGCAACCCTGGCCAGGGATTTCCGGTTATAGCCAATCGAACACAGCGCAACATCAACTCCCTATACCGGGAGAGACGAATTCCCTCCTATCGCTCATTGCCTCCATGTGATTCGGGACTGTACCCAAAAACCACCGTTTTGCATGCCCTCTTGGACGTGGTAAGGTGGAAATCAAAGTACAGTGGGAACCACAAAAGACTCTATGACGATCTCAGGTCAACAGACTACTCTGTACCAGTGTCACCAGAGAAATGCCATCTGACGTGAGGTATAATACCATCTGGGTGTTCTCGGCGAGTCCGTCTAGTGTACCCAGTCTCCACTGAGCATCCGTATATCATCTCTGATGTCAAACACCAATGGATATGGGATCATCCATCGCCCATCTGTATGGGTCGAGAAGGTATACGCTAGTCTACTCTGGTATATCGATGCCCCGTCTCGATACACCCACGACTAGGGACCTTGAAGGATGTACTTATGGACTACCATGTCCCCACTAGTATGATCCGCATCATAGTCCAGGTAGTCAAGTATACATCCTAAGGGCTTTACCAACATGAAATAGAGAGACAATCAGTATACACGTTAAGGTAAAGAGTAACCAGATAGCATACTATCATGTCGAGCAAGAAAGTCCTCCCTATATATGTCCTAGCATCCACTACAATATACATCCTATGTACAGTAATGGCCTCTAGGGCATACATATAACTAACAATCTCCCACTTGCACTAAGGCCATCTGTAGCAGTGGTTGAAGTATCTCATACTCAACCATCCCATAAATGTCTCTCTCTGGGAATAGGCCTTTGTGAGTGGATCCGCCGTGTTGTCCTCTGAGTCTGCTCTCCTAACCTTGATCAGCCTGGAGATGAACCATCTCCATGATCAGGTGATACTGCCCTAGAATATGTCTGGATCACTGATGGGACGGACGTTCCTTGGCATAAGCCACAACTCCATTGTCACACAATGGGAGGAACTAAGTTCATCTCATGAACAAATATACATCCAGACTGCCTCTTTGGTAGTATCTTAAGTAGCGATGTATCCAGCCTTTATCGTCTAGTATGCCACGGTATCTAGCTTGGAACTCTTCCAACATACCGTCCCTTTACTGAGGGTAAAGACAATGTCTGCGACTGACATTCAGTCGTCCTTATCACCCTGGAACACTTCCAGTGATTCTCCCCAGGACCAATTGATACCATCTCACTACAACTAGTGAGTATCCTAACACCCAAATAACATCTATCTCATAGATGAAGACTCAGGATTTAGAAGGTATCACTTTGATCCTAATTGGAGAATCCATGTGATAAGAGGAGATTGACCGAGCGTAGCATAGGAAACTTCTTTCTTATCAAGAGTATGTCATCCACGTACTCTACGAGGATCACCACCATACTCCCTACTACCTTTTTGTATATACAAGGTTCATCTACCATTTTGATGAAGTCAAACTCTTTGACTACTACATCAAAACAGACGTTCCAACTCCGCGATGCCTGCTTTATTACATAAAACATCTTGCACGCGTTTCTACTGCTCCCACTGTCTACGAAGCCCTCTGACTGTGTACTTATAGACGTTCTCTTCTAAATCATTATTTAGAAAAGCAGTCATGGCACCCAACCGCCAGATATCGTAGTCATGGTATGTAGCCGTGGCAAGTAGGATCTGGATTGACTTAAGCATAGCTACTTAGAAAAGGTTTCATTATAATCCATACCTGGTCAATGATGCAAACCTTTAACAAGTCTAGATTTGAAAGTCTTAACTTTTCCATGTACACCAAGTAATCTTCTCAAGATATACTTGCTCCTAATGGGGATTTAACCCTTCAGATATAGCAACTAAAGTCCATACATTGTTGGTGTATAAGGATTCCATCTCAGATCACTAAGCATCCAGCCATTCTTACAGAGTCCCACTCTTGATGGCCAGCTCGAAACTAGTTGGGTCATCATCTCATGATGCAATCCTCGCTCCACTGTCATAGAGAAACCGAAGTATCTCTCAGGTGGGTGAGGAACCCTACTAGATCGGCGGAGAGGCTGAGGTTCGTTGGAATCTACTGAATACTTTGGTTCTATCAAATCATCAGTTGCAATTTGTATAGCTGGAACATTTCCAGTTCTACATAACAGACCTTGCCTCGAGCTTGTCCGGATTTTGCTTTTCAGACATAGGATGGACAAACCCAAATCTTAACTAACTTAAGATATGGGCTCTTCCCTTTCCATATCACATATGAAGTGGTAGGCAACTGATTTGATTTAAACCCTATTCAATAGGTATGCAACTTCATAAGTGCATAAGGACCCTAAAGGAAATAGGTAACTCAGTAGTACTCATCATAGAGCACACCATATCATATAGGGTGTTATTGCTCCGCCCTGATACACCGTTGTGCTGTGGTGTATTCAGAGGAGTAATACTGAGAGAGAATCTCATTCTTCTTAAAATAGTCCAGGAGTTCCGTGCTCAAGTATTCTCCTCCTTGATCACATCAAAGGACATAATACTTTTACCCGTATTTTGGTTCTCTACTTCTAACTTATATTCTATGAATATCTCAAAAGGTTCGGACTTGTGTTTCAACAGAAACAGATGTCTGAATCTTGAGAGATCATCAGAGAATGTAATGAAGTACAAAGAACCGGTCTTGGTATGTGTAGACAGGGGACCTACATACATCAACATGTATCATCCCAAGAGTTCACTAACTCTTTCTCTGTTTCCATTAAACAGAGCTGTGGTCATCGTATCTTTGTGACATGACTGGCAAGTTTCACAAGATGTAAATTCAAACTAATTTAAATATGCATCTAAATGTAACTTTAGCCAGTCGGGTCGCATTGATATGACCTATTCTACAATACCTCAAGAAGGATCCGTTCATTTCTGAACTCTTCCTCTTGTGTGTGTTATATATACTTAGAACTGTAGTTTGATTTAGAACATCAATGCTTTTAGATAACGTGCCTGAACCGATCAACTTTTGATATAGGAAATGTTCAAAACATTATCCAACAATACAAAATTATATCTTTTATTTACTTTTAAAGAGACTGATATGATTTTGTATATCAGGTTCGGTATCTAATAACATTCGTTCAGAATCAATGTATTAGTAATACAGGGTGACAGTGACCGACAGACTTGGCTGCAACTCTTGCCCCATTTTCTGCCTCATGAAACTTATCACCCGTTCTCAGTTCTTTACCTATCTGTAGCCCATGTAACAGATTACATATCTGGGATCCTGATCCGGTATCATATACCCAGGACGTAAAGGACATTGAGAAACAGTTCTGTATAATGAACACACCAGAAGATGATGCATCAGCATGCACTCTCTTCGTTTGGGCGGCATGGGAATCTTGGTATTCCCCTATTTCCTGCTCTGTCTTATAACAATTATAAGTTGGAGCGGGACCAACGTTCCCCAGCTCAGTAAAACAAGCGGGTTCGGTCAAAATTCCGTATTATTATCTTGATTAAGGCGTGATATGGTCGCTACCTGGAGAGAGAGAGAGAAGAAAACACTCAGCGTATGCTCTTGCAAGATCAGATTGGTTATTATTTTATCTAATCAGGATGGCTCCCACTGCTTTTTATCAAATCTTCCTTCAAACCCTAAAAGGAAAGACTAGCCGGGATTAATTACACGCTACAAGTTTGCCAATTTTTCAGCCAAGCCAGTGTCGGTACTTTGAGGGAGGTACCCCGTGCTTTCGCACGAACCTAATTAATGTAAATCTCGTTTTCCATAGGCATAACCCTGTTGACACCTTTCTAGACACCTACTTGATCGGCTAATTGTAATGTGTAAAACTCTCCCAGAAGTAACAATTACTCGCAGCGGGTATCGGGATCCAACTATCTCATAGAAGGTATGCAATCTCATTGCAAATTTCAACACTTGAAATTCCCGATAATATTTTTCCCCTAGCGTCCTATGACCTTGACGCAGGCCAACAAACCATAGTCCGCTAGTCAAGTTCAACCCGTCATTTCCTGATTGAATTAAACCCACCCGCACGACCCTTGACGCAGGCCAACAAAGTCGCACGACTACCCTAATCCAATCTGCATCATATGCATAAGCAGATAAATACTAGTTAGCTACAGCACACTACGCCTTGACGCAGGCCAACAAACGTAGCACGAATACTAACTACCACTTATCTGAAATGACGGAGGGCTACGACAGGTTTTTCTGAAAACCTATTGCGTAATGAACTTGATATCATTATAGGATCGAATGAATTTTAAAATGGAGTGTTTTTGAGGCTTTTCCAGTTTTGCTAAAGGAGTTACTCCCGGTGAAGGGATCGTCGGTCCATTCCTCGTCGAATGAGGTGCGGGATATATCATATATATCACTGTGCAAAGCAGAACACTTAAAAGCAATCAAAAGACAAACCGAGTGTGTAGCATCTGCCAGTTATTGCTAAAGGAGTCACTCCCGGTGAAGGGATCTCGGTCCTTTCCTTATCGAATAAGGTGCAGGATATATCATATATATCGCTGTGCAAAGCAAGAACTGTAGCTACCTGTTTTATTTTGAAATTCGATTCCACGAAATCTTAGGTTTCTTGTCTTTCATTAATCACATTAATGAAGTCCCATCAATTAAAATACCTAAACATCACAGATAAATACGACGTACACTTATGCCATCCGCATTCGCCTCGATGTCCCCTCATGCACCGTTAGGTTAGGTGACTAACGGCAGAGCGGGGCTGGGCTAGCACGGGTGTAAAACAAAAGTAACGGCTATATAATATATCATATATACTATATACTGTATCTATCACAGAACATAACATGATCACATCACAGATATCGCAGCAGAAGAAACATATGAAATATTGGATATACTAGGACGTCCGTGTTTTCAATACGAGCCAGTATAAAACACGGATTCCACGGTCTCGATGAATAGCCAAAACCCATACCCCTAGACCCCTACGACAGCAGCAAGCAACCCTACCAATTCTAGAGTTAGGAGACCCGGACTCGACTTCTCGAGTTGGTCTCCCACTGGACTCCAGAACCCGGTTACTTGTGCCCTCCTCCTTGGGTCTATCCTAGTGCGGAAAAGTAAATAATATACATCAACGGTGACAACTTCCGCAACCTGGAAGTGCCCCAATAAAAGAATATTACATACAAGTTTTTACATAAATGAAAATGAAAAACACTCATCTCACATAAAAACCCTCGGCTATTCAAACACAACGATCCAATATAACATATCCAGCAACACATAACAACACATGTCATCAACGTAAGTAAACATGCGTATCCCAATTGTCGTTGACATATAGCAACGAAACCGGCGATATCACATATTACACTTACGGTCACAGAAAAGAAAGTGTAAAACTACAACAGTTGGAATCCGCAAATTGCATAGACATCGCATGCCTAATCAAATGAATTCCTTAGACATCGTATGCCTAACAATTATAAACCCCGCATTTTAGTCTCATTATCGAAAACACTTTTCAATATCAAGTCGGGCAATTCAACAAGATTCCCGAAAATCTGATCGAATGCTCGTCGCAAACTTTAGTAGGCAGCCGCACCCCCGATACCGTCGATGAAGTGCACCAAGGCGGAACACCGCTGCCGCGAGCACCCGAACGGATGCTTTCGGCGACGAGGTTCTCCTACAGTCACTTGGTCGGGGCTATGGAGTGTAGCTGTCTATTAAGTTTACCCGGCGAGTATCCGCGTACGCTACGTGTTTGCGACGGACTTTTGATCGCATCAAAATTCCGTGGCAACCGATCAAGTGAGACTAAACCGCTAGATTTATAACATTCATTCAATTATCTAATAACTACTTGTGAATTCCAATTATTGTATCAAATTCCAGATAAATAGAAAATGTTAAACTTTGCGATCGAACATTCAAACACCCAAGTTTTCCCGAAACAGCTCAACACTTGAAATAGGTTTAAAAACATTCACTTCGTGCCTCAGTACCAACGGTCCAGCCGTAGAAGGGTCAAGCCAACGCCTCACATGTGGCACGCCGTACTGTCCCAAACCCGAAGGTTCAAAGGGCAGTTCAAGACGGTCACATAATCGAGTGAAGGTTTGTTGTCTTCTAGAGGGTCCATTGCGTTACTTGCACTACTTAGAACGTTATTAAACCATGGAAAGATCGAACACTTGGAAATTTCCCGACAGGGGAAAAATTGGGTATTTATATCCGGTCGAACTTTTTAACATATTCAAAAATTATCCGGAAAGCCACATAGACAAAGTTTGATAATCCGATCGAATCCAGGAGTTCCCTAAACAACACCAGAAAACTCAACAGTTGAGTAAGATTTAAAAATTCCCAGGAAAACCAGCACTGCAAAATAGGAATTACTGTGCAATTTTTAAAACCTGATGTGACTACTTGGCCGCGGAACCGCCGCAGAAGCTAGGCTTCTGCCGCGGTTCCGCCGCGACTTAGTCGAATTGGCAACTCGAAATTCACAGCAACTCTTAGATATTCCTGCTGATTTTTCTGCATATTTTTAATTCTCAAAAATCCACAAATTCAGAAAATGTCCAGAGAGCATGGAAAAATTGGGGTTTCGGTTCGATCGGACTTCAAACTCCGTCTAGACTTCGCCTAAGGCTCTAGCTAGGCTCTGATACCACTGTAGGATTCCTAGGCACGCTAATGAAGTCTCACAAGGCATTAACCATGCCAATTTAAAAAATTACAAGTGCCGAGAAACCCCAATACGGATCGTTAACTAGATTTTAGGCGAAACAAGCAACTAGTTAACAATTTAACTAGGTGAACGGAAATACAACCTTTGTAGATCCGTTTCTCCACTTCCTTAGCTCCACGTAGACATCCCTCCGCTGTACAAATCGGATCTTGGACTCTAGTGTCGGCTTCATCGGAGAAATGGACGGGCTCGGTCATCGACTACGATGCCGAAGATGATCTACGTCGAGGCATCACAAGATCAAGCTCCCACTTCACCAAGTAATGAAACTTGTGAAGAAAACACCCTATACTAATTGGCAAGAGGTAGAGGATGAATAAATAGGAGGTGGGTTCACTTAAGAATTGGATTTCTCACTCTTTTCATCAAATCACCATTGATGGAAGCAAGGTTTTCTTCTTGAAGAAGAAGAAGATGATGATAATATGATAAGTCTTTTAAAATAGAAAAGAAAAATGAATACTTATCATAATATGAACCATGGTTAGGTGTAGAGAATTGACTAAGGTTAGATGAATGGTTAGGGTTAAGCATGAAGACAAAATGGTCACTTTAGTCAAACCTTCATGAAGCTTCAACAAGCTTCATCTTTGAAAGCAACCATTTTCTCTTTTTCTTTTGTCAAAACAAAATAAATAAATGCATAAATAAATCAAATGAAACCCTAACTATTAACTAACAATGGTTTAATCATACACTTAACCAAGTTAGCATGTATCATCAAACATGATACAATCAAGTGCACAAAAGTATATCACATATACAACTTGTGCAAAGCAAGTGAGAAAATCCATTTAAAGTGAACCAATACTAGTTAATTCAAAGTAATATATCAAATATATAATTATACATTAAATCATTAAATCAACACTTGATTTAACGATCCGGTCATATCGCATATAACCGACTAATATCCAATGTATCGGCTTATCGAATCAATCCTTGATTCGATAACTAGGTTATATCGCATACAACCATTCGATACATTCATCGCGAGAATAGAATACGGTATCATATACACGCATTATTCTTGGTCCCGCACATATCTCATATGCGCTCCTATTTCGTTTCGCTTGAGCCAGGAAACCTCTGTGTAGGACTCTAAAGACTCGTCAATACGCCGGCAGCAGGTGATGATCATATCAAACACCCACAAGCCGCAAGTGGTCTGCTAAACGTAACGGCCACCCGGGTATTGAGCGATGAGAAGATCGACGAGCAAGCCCGCTCACACTCCTGTGAATCCAACCAGTAACACTTACCGTACAGTCCGGTCTGATCGTCTGATATGTCGCATATCTCGTCTAGGGGTGGTAAACGTCAGACCCCAATAGCTCGATAAGTCGTGTTGATATGAGGTCTATAACAGTTCGAGAAACTACTGGTAACACTTACCAGTAAATCACAGCAACCCTTGCCATGGATTTCCGGTTATAGCCAATCGAACACAGCGCAACATCAACTCCCTATACCGGGAGAGACGAATCCCCTCATATCGCTCATTGCCTCCATGTGATTCGGGATTGTACCTAAAAACCACCGTTTTGCACGCCCTCTTGGACGTGGTAAGATGGAAATCAAAGCACAGTGGGAACCACACAAGACTCTATAACGATCTCGGGTCAACAGACTACTCTGTACCAGTGTCACCAGAGAACTGCCATCTGACGTGAGGTATAATACCATCTGGGAGTTCTCGGCGTGTCCGTCCAGTGTACCCAGTCTCCACTGAGCACCCGTATATCATCTCTGATGTCAAACACCAATGGATATGGGATCATCCATCGCCCATCTGTATGGGTCGAGAAGGTATACGCTAGTCAACTCTGGTATATCGATGCCCCGTCTCGATACACCCACGACTAGGGACCTTGAAGGATGTACTTATGGACTACCATGTCCCCACTAGTATGATCCGCATCATAGTCCAGGTAGTCAAGTACACATCCTAAGGGCTATACCAACATGAAACAGAGAGACAATCAGTATACACATTAAGGTAAAGAGTAACCAGATAGCATACTATCATGTCGAGCAAGAAAGTCCTCCCTATATATGTCCCAGCATTCACTACAATATACATCCTATGTACAGTAATGGCCTCTAGAGCATACATATAACTAACAGATTTTGTCTCATTACATTTGTATTCGGTCGGAATACAGATGCACACACAGTATCGGGGTTTTCCTGTAATTTATTACGGGACCAGTTTTCTGGAGTTGCCAGTTTGCTTTCCGTTTCGGCCATATTTCTTTGTATCTTTCCTTGGCCGAAGATTGGTGGAGGAGGGCTTATTTGCTTTGTGCAAATTAGCTATTTGGTAGGTTGTCTTTGCATACTTTTGTATCATGATGGTTTCATGATGGAGCCCCATCCCTTGACCTTCCATGGTTCATGATTGCTTCACTTTTTGTGGCAATCATGGTTGTTGATTAGTTGATGGAGTGTGGTTTTGCTAGTGATGATGATTCTTGCATGATGACCATTCCTCTCACTTGCATTATTCTTGTGGCTATCTTTTTCACTCACTCCCTCACTCTCATTCTCTCCACTCCCATTTTGCATGGCCGGCCATATTGGGGAGGGGCTGCCCATGTTATTTTGGTGTGGGATTTTTGTATCTTTGGCTTGGTAACATCCCTACAACACCATCTCCAAAAGAATATATCATTTCCTCCACCAAATGGCAATCTCCACTACCCCAAAATGAGACATCAGTTCTACACACATTCTACAGCAAACCTTGGGCACGTCGGCTCGCCAACTTCGTGCCCGAGTTGCCTCGGTATAGAGGCAGGAGCCTGTAAAAGAAGCAGGCGACGTGGTGCCCTTCCGGCGACTTGGTGGAGACCGGAGATTCCGCGGGGAGATCGGGACGACGACGAGAAGACCGAAGGACACGGATCGCTCGGTATATCTCTCTACCCCCTCTCTAGATAGCTAGGACTAGATTAATGGCACAATCCGGGTTTATAGTGCGCGGTGGTGCCGGTTTGAAAAGTTAAAGTAAATCACCGCTTCCGCACTCCGGCGTCGGATTGACGGCCGGGACGCCGCCGTGCACTTACACAGTGTACACGTTAAGGTAAAAAGTAACCAGATAGCATACTATCATATCGAGCAAGAAAGTCATCTCTATATATGTCCAAGCATCCACTACAATATACATCCTATGTATAGTAATGGCCTCTAGGGCATACATATAACTAACACTCGGCGAGTCCGTCCAGTGTACCCAGTCTCCACTGAGCACCCGTACACCATCCTTGATGTCAAACACCGATGGATATGGGATCATCCATAGCCTATCATATGGGTCAAGATACGTATACGCTAGTCTACTCTGGTGTATCGATGCCCTGTCTCGATATACCCTCGACTAGGAACAGTTATAGGATGTACTCATCGACTACCGAGGCCCCACTAGTATGATCCCATCATAATCCCAGTAGTCGAGTACAGATCCTAAAGGCCTCTCTGCATCCATCATAATATACATCATATAACTAACATCGGGATGAGGCCAGATGTTTAGTTCGTATCCACGGGAGAGTCAGCAGTCGTCGCGAGGTTGCTATAGATGCGGCAGTCTACTTCACCTCGTCAGAGATTGTCCTGAGATACACCGGAGGGAGACAGCAGCACCGCATGTTACCTTACCACCTTCACCACCCCAGAGGGCGTTGCCTGTTGTACCTATTGTCGCTCCGCGTCAGACTCATACTCAGAGAGGTCGTGAGCGTGGAGGAGTTGCTCAGAGAGGACGGGATGACCGAGGCAGAGGGCAGTCAGTCACCGGTGGAGGACAGGCGCGGGTTTTTGCTTTGACGCATCAGGACGCGCAGGCGTCCAATGCGGTGGCCTCAGGTATCCTTCCAGTATGTTCTGTTGATGCACACATGTTGTTCGATCCCGGATCCATGCATTCGTGCGTATCCACACACTTTGTGCTAAGTTTGGGTAGAGAGTCCGGTTTGCTTGATCAGCCGCTTGTTGTGACCACTCATGTGGGATAGTCGTTTGTTGCTAAGCACGTGTTCCGATCCTGTACCGTCTGTATTGGCGAGAGAGAGTTGCCTGTCGACTTGATCCTTCTTGATATGTTGGACTTCGACGTTCTTTTGGGCATGGATTGGTTAGCCACGTGCTATGGTTATGTGGACTGCCGTGAGAAGACAGTTAGATTCTGTTTTCCCGACGAGTCGGTTTTTGTTGTGTTGGTGGACCGTGGTGCCGCTTCTCACAGTGTGATTTCTTCTTTTCGCGCTGGACAGCTTTTGAGGAAGGGATGTCAGGGATTTCTCGCCTATGTTTGCGATGCTAGCGCTACAGAGGTTCCGTTGGATCAGGTTCCGGTTGTTAGCGAGTTTCCTCATGTGTTCCATGACGAGCTTCCTGGGCTACCGCCCGAGCGCGACATTTCTTTCTGTATTGATTTGGTTCCTGGCACGGTGCCTATTTCCATACCGCCTTATCGGATGGCCCCGGCGAAACATCGAGAATTGAAGGATCAGTTGCAAGATTTGTTGGATAAGGGACTTATTCGACCCAGTGTTTCACCTTGGGGTGTTCCAGTCCTGTTCGTCAAGAAGAAGGACGGCAGTTTGCGTCTGTGTATCGACTACCGCCAGCTGAACAGGGTGACAGTGCGGAACAGATATCCTTTGCCATGTATCGACGATTTGTTCGACCAACTTCAGGGGACAGGATAGTTTTCGAGGATCGATTTATGATCGGGCTATCATCAGCTGCGGGTTCGACAGGAGGACATTCCTAGGACAGCTTTCCGTACGCGCTACGGCCATTATGAGTTTTTGGTGAGGTCGTTCGGACTCACCAATGCCCAGCAGCATTCATGGACTTGATGAACCGTATTTTCCGACCATATCTGGATCTGTTCATCATAGTATTCATTGACGATATCTTGGTGTATTCCCGGAGTAGTGAGGAGCACGAGCAGCACCTGCGGATTACACTGCAGACTTTGAGGGAGTACCAGCTTTATGCGAAATTCTCCAAGTGTGCTTTCTGGCTGGACAGCGTAGACTTCTTGGGGCATGTGATTTCATGAGACGGTATATGTGTAGACCCGAGGAAGATCGAGGCCGTTCAGCGTTGGCCCAGACCCACATCATTTACGGAGATTCGCAGCTTTTTGGGGTTGGCCGGTTACTACAGGCGATTTGTGCAGGACTTCTCCAGTATTGCTACACCTTTGACCGGGTTGACCCGGAAGGGAGTTCCTTTAGATTGGATGGAGGAGTGCGAGCACAATTTTCAGCAGCTACGGACTCGGCTGACTACGACACCGGTGTTATCATTGCCTTCAGGATCAGGCGGATTTGTGGTCTATTGTGATGCTTCTCGAGTGGGGCTAGGGTGGGTATTGATGCAGCATGACAGGGTGATCGCGTATGCTTCACGACAATTGAAGAAACATGAAAAGAACTACGCCACTCACGATTTGGAGATGGCTGCAGTGGTCTTTGCACTTAAGATCTGGCGACATTACCTATACAGCGAGTCGTGCCAGATATTCACTGATCACAAGAGTTTAAAGTATATATTTCAGCAGCGAGACCTGAACCTTAGACAGCGCCGATGGATGGAGTTAGTGAAGGATTACGACTGTGAGATCTTGTATCACCCGGGCAGGGCAAATGTAGTGGCGGATGCTTTGAGCAAGAGGCCCGGGGGTAGTCTATCTTGTTTGAGCGCAGTACAAGGGCAATCATCGGCAGATTGGAAGATATTATGCGACAACCGAGTGCAGTTCGAGTTCACGCCGATCGGAGGACAGATTGCGCATGTTCGTGCATGCCCACAGTTGCTTGACCGTATACATGAGGCACAGCACAGTGATGACCGATGTTCAGAGATCAGGACGCAGATTGGACAGGGCAGATTTTCCGAGTTCATGATCGATGATCAGGGGGTGCTGAGATTTCGGACTAGACTGTGCATACCAGATGCTGAGGGGCTGCGGCGTGAGATTCTTGAGGAGGCACATCGATCGGTGTACAGCGTCCATCCCGGTTCCACCAAGATGTATCATGATATGAGATATGTTTACTGGTGGGATGGAATGAAGAGGGACATCGCAGATTTCGTGTCGAGATGCCTGACTTGTCAGCAAGTCAAGGCCGAGCACCAGAGGCCCGCGGGAGAGCTACAGCTGTTACCCATTCCGGAGTGGAAATGGGAGCAGATTTCGATGGATTTCGTTGTGGGTCTACCCAGGACTAGGCGAGGGTATGACTCCATTTAGGTGATCGTGGATAGTCTGACGAAAGCGGCTCACTTCCTGCCAGTGAAGACGACTTTCGGATTTGCTCAGTACGCCCAGATTTACATCGACGAGATAGTACGACTGCATGGAGTGCCGACGTGTATCGTGTCCGACAGAGGCACCCAGTTTACCAGCCGACTATGGAAGAGACTTCAGGGGGCTTTTGGCACACGCTTGAGTTTCAGCACAGCATTTCATCCGCAAACCGACGGCCAGTCAGAGCGGACGATTCAGACTCTCGAGGACATGCTCCGAGCGTGCGTTTTAGACTTTGGTGGTAGCTGGGATCATCATTTACCCTTGGTGGAGTTCTCCTACAACAATAGTTTCCAGGATACTATTCAGATGGCACCTTTCGAGGCTCTGTATGGGAGGAGATGTAGATCGCCCGTCTACTGGACTGAGCTTAGTGAGAGCAGTATTTTAGGGGCCCGGATCGTACAGGAGACGACCGAGAAGATACAGCTGATTCGAGACAGGATGAGGACAGCTCAGAGCAGCCAGAGATCGTATGCTGACAGGCGCCGCCGCAGATTAGAGTTCGCAGTTGGAGATCACATTTTTCTGAGGGTCTCTCCGATGAAGGGAGTGATGAGGTTTGGACGGAAGGCGAAGCTTAGCCCCAGATTCATAGGCCCCTTCGAGATCCTCGAGCGTATGGGCGCAGTAGCTTATCGTTTGGCTCTTCCACCAGACTTCCTAGATGTTCACCCCATGTTCCACGTGTCGATGCTTCGCAGATACCTATATGACCCTTCGCACATGATTCAGCATCAGACCGTTCGGATCGAGCGCGACCTTTCGTTCACCGAGCAGCCAGTCGTGATATTGGACCGGCGGGTGAAGAAACTTAGATCGAAGGTCTTGAAATCAGTGAAAGTGCTTTGGCACAGCCTGAGTGGAGAAGAGATCACTTGGGAGGCCGAGGGCGAGATGCGGAAAAAGTTCCCTCATCTCTTTGAAGGTATACGTAGCTTTATATTTTCAAATTCGGGGACGAATTTCTTATAAAGGGGGGGTGATTATAACACCTTAGGATGTTTTTAGTGGCTAATTATATTTAAATAAAGGGTTTTTAATAAAAAGTTTACCAAATTGAGTTTCAAATATTTTTCCAAATTTAATAAATATTTTTCTAGAATTTTACTAGGCTTGCACACACATGTACATGTAAACTAGGGTTTAAAATGAGGTTATACCATGATTAGCAACCATGGTGGGTTTAATAATAGGGATTAAGTCTTTTGGGTTTTAATTAAGTCTATTTAGTTAATTGATGGTTGTATTAATTTGAAATTTTGGTTTGGGGTGTTGACTTGAAAGAATGAGAGAGAGAGAATGCATCATGGCAAAGCCCATGCTTGCATTTAATGATGAGAGAGAAAGTAGGGGTTGCCATTGGGAGTTATCATTTTCGTCTCATTCTTGTGCTCATTTCTCTCAACCTCTCACTCTCATACTCACACACCCACATTCACACAGTAGCAGCAGAAGCAATCACAGCAGCAGCAGAAGCAAGCACAGTAGCAGCAGTGAGCAGCAGCAGCAGAAGCAACTTCAGCTGCAGCTCCTTCCCTCTACTCGTTCTTCTTCCTCCAGCTCCCTAGGGTCGAGTGTGGGGTATACTTCTTGAACTTACCCACTAGTTTTCTTAGTTAGTGTAGCTTAGCTTCGATTAGTGATTAATGGTGCGTTTTAGTGCGATATGTGGCAATTAGTGGGAACTTTGATCAAGTGAAGTATGTATTGGTTTAAGTAAGTTGATGGAGTGTTGTTAGGGCCATGTTAACCTAGCTTTTCCCCCATTGCACTAAAATACCACCAGATTGCTATTTGATGCAAATTCATCGTTTTTAAGCAAATTCTAGCTTTCTGCAAACTGCTATCGACCCAGTGAGTTCAGAATAAATCTGAGTTAACTGGAATATAGTTGTGAGGTGTAGATCCCATGTGTAGAACACGACCCCCAGACTCCACTTTTTGGCCGCCGAAATATTGGTTCTGGCCGCAATTTGCGGCCAGATGGGGAGGGCATGGGTTTAGGTTTGGCTCTGTAGGTGTCTGTTGCTATCCTTAGACTCATGGCTTGTGCAATTTTATTTAATTGTTCCTGTAGAAAAATCTGGAGCTAAATACCTGTTTCTCGTATTTTTAAACCTTCTCGACACGCGTGATACGTGTGTGGGTTTGGGGTTTCTGCGTATCGCGACGCGTCGGGGTAGTTTCAGGCGGGTAATCACACGTTTTAGCGTATCGCGCACACGCGCGCTTGGTTTGCGATGCGGGTTTCTAGATTGACCTTAATATCTCGTTTTTGTGGATTTGAGCTTATGTGTGATATATTGTGTAATTCTAGGTTCGCAGGCGAGTGAGACGGACGCTGCGAAGAAGGGGAAGCAAGTTGTCGGCTACACTTAGCGCGAGACTTCGGTGAGTAGATTTAACATCTACGGGGATATCGCCCGCATGGCGTTATGCGTCAGGACTGATAGGACCTTATAGCTATATGTTGCATTTACCCCATTGACTGTCATGGATACTGTTGTTGCATACTGCATTCCCTGCTATATGTATATAAACTTAGAATTGATAGAACACCACACTATTACTAACGGTTCATGTTGCACGAGCACTAATCTGCATGTTACACACACACCGTTAGTAACTGCCATGACACACTCACTGTAGAATTGCCATGATTATTATTCTGTAGTTCATTTCACCTATGATTCGATATGATTTTCATAGAAATTGGGAGCCGCATGCTGTCTTTGAAAACTGAAACTATTTTAAGAAAAGCGGTTTCTCCCTTGAACCTATATTATGGCCTTATGTACATAGCACATCGCATTTGATTTACTCATTGGTGTTGGATTTTCATGTGATTTCTGGTTTTGAGGACCGTGGGATTATTTAAGAAAAGATGCACTATTTGAAAACCCATTTCCTCATGATATGATATTTTGGTGCGTCCACCATGCGTTTTCTCGGTGCTGAGACGTGTGCTTGAAACCCGATTCGAGGTGTTGGATGATCCGTTTGCGGGTTCGTGGTGGACCCGGTATGGTTCCCCTCGGCAAGATGATCGATGGACTTTGCCGATTGAGCCTGGAGGTGGGCGAGTACCTACCAGTGATTGGTTGGACCTGGCGGTTATCCGGAGGATACTGACCAGAGTCGAGAGATGGATGCGGGATGATCCGTATTGCCGGGGCCGAGGGTCGATACCGCAGACGGGGCCCGTGGGCTGATCCGGACATACGGAGCCCAATATATGAGGATTTGCGTGTCGATGCTGGACACGAGTATTTTATGAAATTTTGAGTGCCGATGTTGGGCACTCGTGATTCTCAGAGATTTACAGGATTTGAGGGCCGAGGAGAGTGCCGGCGCCTGAGTTTATTTGGGATTTGGGTGCAGTTTTGGGCACCGATTATTTTTCCCCGTTGATATTCCGTGTAGATGTTGTTTATCCCATGCTCAGCATTGATTATCATGTATCTCATCCTGTAGTTATTTTACCTGACAGAGCATTTGCATAATCTTTGCACCTACTGCCTGTCGCATATAGATCTTACCTGCCGGCATATGATAGAGTAGCGCAGTACGTGCATGCTCGCGATTACCTTTATATGTTATCTCTATTCACGAGTTGGCAACTTACCCCCGTTGTGCCACAGTATTTGCAGGTTGCCCCTCAGAGTAGTCGCGGCAGACTGCCTTTTGAATCTTTTGGCTACAGATACCACTACAGTTGGTGTGAGAGCTGTTTTGCTTTTAGGTGGGTTGTGGTATCTGATTACATTTATTGTACCCCCTTTTGTATCTAGTATTCTCCATCTACCATATATGTACTGGACTTAGAGACAGTGTGAGGACGATGATGTATATTTTTGTATTCTGGTGTCGAGCTCGTGGGAGCCGACTGTTTATATATGCAGTTTATTATTCTGTGATGTTTACTTATTGCTCATTCTTCGCTATGGAGTCGTATATTACTCTTGTGGTGATGGTTTCCGCCGTTGGGCGTGATTGCTCCAGTTTGGGGATGCTTTATTTCATTATATCTCATTTTCACTTATATCCTGTTTTATACCCGATTTCGGGGTTACTTTTACAAAGGAAATGCTGCCAAAATTATTTAAATGATAACGTAACTTTAAAAGAAATTATTGAACTATTAAAGGTTTTCTAAATGTCTTAATTAAATGTTTTCAACACTCTCTACTTTTAAATGGTTTTGATTTCTAGGTTCGGCTTGCTTAATCACGTTATGCCTGTAGACGTTGCGTTGTTAAGTGCCGGTCACGAGTCGAAACATTCGGGTCGTGACACTTGTATTATTATTCCTATTGTATCTAGTCAACTCCATCAATCAGAAACAAGTGTTTGTATATGTAGTAAGACTTAGCAAGACTTGTAGTTGCGAGACTTAGAGCGATGGGTTATATGTTCGCTTGGTGGGTTTGATGGCTTGCTTTTCATTTTCCTTTGTGTTGATCTTCGCCGTTGGGCGTCGTATACATATATATACTTGTGGTGGTTGTTTCCGCCATTGGGAGTGATTTGCTCCCGTTTGGGGATGCTTTCATTATTTTCTATGTTGTACCCGTTTCGGGGCTAGTTTTTACAAAGGAGGTGCTGCCGAAATTTTTAAGAAAACAAAAGAAAGGAAAGTAAAAATAAGTTTAAGGATTTTTACTTAAAGTTTCCAAATTTTCTATCAATGTTTTCATTACTTACTTCTTTCGAAGGGTTTAGATTTCTGGGCTTCGACTTACTTAAGTTACGTTACGCCTGTAGACGTTGCGTGATTTAAGTGCCGGTCACGAGGTAATATTTTCGGGTCGTGACAGAACATATAGCAATTAGACGAGTTGTACCGCTCTAATGACATTCACGGTCGCAGATAGTAATGCATGCACTGAAAACATGTAAACAGTGTTAAAAATAGCGACTACGAAATACTCCGTATTGCCCTAAACAAAAGATAACATAATATCCAACCTGCGAAAAAACAAACAATACCTGAGAACCAATATTCCAGAGACTAGAACACCCAAAAAATTTCAAGTTCCAAACCCCTAGGAAAACCGGCCAGGCCGGGAATTTGTGCAATCTTGCCGGCCAGAATATGGTAATTGGGGCTCGTGTTTTGAGAGTGTTCTAGTTACACAATGAGTAGCCTTCTCCAACTGTTTAAAAAAATTTAGAAGACTTTGAAAAATTTGACAGAAACTGGAACATTGTTCGTATTGTTTCGGAGTTGTTTCGGTTTCGATACTTTAACATCATCTTAACTGCTAGCTAAGGGTTTATGGGTTGGCTATGATACCATTGTTGGGTTCTTCCTTCCCCCTGGTCATCTACCGTGGCCTGTGCGTAATAAAAACTGGCGTTTTAAAAAATTTGGCGCTAACAAAACCCGCTCCAAGATCGAAACCATAAACCTATACTAGCAAAGACAAAGAGCTAAACTACTAGGTTTAGAAATGTTATACCGAATGAACCAAGTCCTTCGGTCTTCTACCACCTTCATTAGCTCCTAGGGGTCGCGGATCGAACTTGGTTGTCAGTCTTCTTCCATCGATGATGATCCACCCGAGGGAAACAATGCAAGCTCCAGCCTCGCCGAGCAAGGCAAACAACGCTCCATGGTTGCTAGCAATGGAGAGTGGAGGTGTAGGAATGTCTCACTATATTTTTATCTCATCACATGAGCTTAAATGAGCAACCTAAGAAGATGAAGAAAGAGGTGAGGAAAACAAGTGGCATGAGCAACTCAAGAAGTCTCACCAAGAAAGAGTGTGAACCAATGAAGCAAGTGATGAATGAATCAATAATAATGATGGCATGTAGAGAATATGGCTAAGCCATGTGCAACCATGCAACCAAAAAAATCTCTTTCATTTTCGAATAAAATAAACAAGAGCCATGCCTCTCTACATGCCTCACCATGCTCATGCCACCTCACCCTCCACCTCATTTAGAAAAACAAATGATTTTCTAGAAAGAAAATCATCTAAATGAGGTGTCCATCTTCTGAAAGCTATTCCGTATAAATACGGAATACAACCTGGTATACGTATCGAAATACATATACGTGTATTCGTACAAAAATACGAATAGCCAAGGGAGAAATGAATAGTGAACAATAATACCAGAAAACATATATAAAATATATATATATATATAAATTATTAAATCAAAACCTGATTTAATAATCCGGTTTAATCCTAAACCGCTAGTATTATCAACCGTCCAATTAAAGTCTGCGTAGCCTAAACATATATTTAATCGGACACCAGTATGTACCAACATACGTCATTTACACCATATCGGCTGAACCGTGAAAACCCTCTGTGTGGGACTCTAAAAATACGTTAATACGCAGGTAGTGCGTTTAACCACAAACACGTCAGCGACACTAGCTGTACGTAACAACTACCAAGGTATTGACCGAAAGTAAGGCCGACGAGTAAACTCATCCAAACCCCTACTGAGCCTGTCCGTGACAATCTTCATACAGTCTGGTCTGTTCGTCTAACAGTATCGCATATCGAGTCTAGGGGGAGGACAAAGTCAGACCCCTAACAACGCGATATATTGTGTCTGTGTGAAGCCAATCACCCACTGAGAAACTACTGATCCAAATCAGTAATTCTCGACTACCTTGGCCAAGGATTTCTAGCGATGGCCACCCGTGCACAGCGCGACATCAACCCCCAATACCGAGAGAGACGAATCCCCGACGATCCGCTCACTGCCTCTATGTGTCTCGGGACTGTACCCAACTAAAACCTGTTTGCACGACTCCTTTTAGCCTGTAACGTTTTGAAAATCGTTTAGGTGAAATTTCCGATAATCGGTAAATAACAGGGGTTTCCGTAAAAACCAGGAAATAATTATTTTTCCACATAAAATTAAATATATCTATTCTAGTTATGTAATTGCTAGTATTTGGTATTTAATTGGTCACTTGTAAATTTTTAGTTTACTAAAATATTTTCCGTAATTAATTATTTTAAATATTATCTTAAGCCTTCACTAATACATTTAATTAGTGATATTTACAAATTAGAATGGTTTAATATAAGTTTTGTACATCATGAAACATTAAACCAAAATGTAACATGTTGTTTTTGAAATGAAAAGAAGTTGTCAAAATGGTTTTAGAAAATATAAAAGAAAAAGGCTTAAATTGTGAAAATAAATTAATTAGAAATGAGGTATGGTCTTGTGACTTGAGGAATGGGGATTTTCTTGACTTGGGAAATGCAACACACGCCCAAACCCCCTACTCCCTTGCCTGGCCAAGCCCAACATGAGCTGCCCCAATTCCCCATTGATATTTTCCTCACAAGTTAACAGAAAAAGAAAATAAAAAGAAACTAATAAAGAAAGTCGTATAAGTTAGATATTTGTAGTATGGACTTTTGTTGACTTTCAAAACCCACACACCTCTCTCTCTCTCATGCTCTCCCTATCTTGGCCGACCCCATCACAACAGCAGCCCCTCATTTTCTCCTCTCATTTCTCTTCAAAAAACTTATCTATTTAGCCTCAAAATCCAAACAAAAACCCCACAAATTCCAAATCCAACCCTTACCCATTTTTCCTTATCTACTCTAGTATGGATCTTGGAGCATAGACGCAAGTTTGGGAGGCTATGTTCAATATTTGATTTCTTGATCTTGAGGTATAAAACTTCATCCAAAGTGTTTCTTGTTAATTTTATGCTTAGATCTAATTTTAATTAGAGGTTCATATAATTTACATTGCAAGATAAAATTTTAAAGAGAGGGTTTTGAAATTCTAGTTAGGGTTTGCTCACTTGGTTGGAGTTGTGATGTTTAGTTTATCATCTTGAGTTTTTCAAAACCTAACCTAGTCGCTAAATTTTAATTTGTTACTTGAAAAATTGTCCAAATTGTATAATATTGCAAACTAGAATTTTAGAATTCATATAAAGAAGTGAGATTAAAATCTAATGAATATGTGTGTTGCTTAATTAAGATTTTTAGTGAGCATTGTGGCCACTAAAATTGTTAAAACATCAAGTTTGTACTTAAAACGGTTAAAAGATGCTTTCTAGGTTTTTGGGTTAAATCGATTTTATTTAAGTTTGAGGTTTTGGTGAATTATAACCTATTTCATATAATATTTAATGTGTTGTGAACGTACGATTGGTGCGATTGGATTTTTGGTTTGATAGTTGCCACGTATTGTGACCCTAGTTGTGGTCTGTGGCGTTGTCGCGAGCGCGTTTGTGCACCAAGTGTATGTGCATCTAGTTAGGGCGCGTGGTTGATTTTTATTGGTTGTGTCCGCGACTAATTATATATTTATTCTCTTTTTTCTTATGTGCGATTCTAGGATCGGGTGCAGAGGTGTCGGATGTGGCACGGAAAAAGACAAGGCGGAGATCGGATCAGATTAGCCGAGGCGTCCAGGTGAGTAGATGTATATCTACGGGGGGAGTCGGGTTGATGGCGTATAGCACCACTGCAATTTCGTAGGATATGATGCGTTTATGATATATACTTTTATTTATGTTATTGCGAGATGTGGATACTTAGCAAGAACGGTTTTAGGAGACCACGAGTTGGATTTGGTGAAATTGGAAGAAAGTGCGGTTAGTTAGTTCCTTAGTCGCGAAACTCTTGAGTAAAGGTTGGCACACACACGTATTTTTATATTGGGTGTATATGCTTATATGTGTGTGTATATATATATATATATGTTGATGTGTTGGTGTGTGTGTGTGTGTGTATATACATATACTTATACACGGATGTTTGAGCCCAGTATATGATACATGGAGATGAGCCGATATGATCGAGTATGATGCCGTGAGTTGTGATATGTGATTGGGTTGTGATATGATACGACATGATATTATAGCGGATCGTTAGGCGATGTGTTTTGATATACACGAGGATATATGTTTGATGATATTGCGATGTGCTAGATTTTAGAAAGGTACCCATAATTCATGATGTTATGATATTGATGCCATATGAATACTGAGGTAAATGTGATATTTGTCCCGTACCCCGATTTTGGGATGCTGTACGATGGATTTTACCGTACGAGTTATAGATATGATGATTGATCCGCACTCTTGACTCAAGGATGTCGTACTATGTATTTTACCGTACGTGACGCTATTGAGGCGGGATCGCCGACTACTAGATATATCGACTCGGACTTTAGGTGGATTTTCTTTACCCTTTAGACTGGGCTCAAGTCATACTTATTTTCAAAAATAACGAATCGTGAATATTTTAAAGACAAGTCGAGGGATACTACGGATTTTTCAAAAAGACGTATCTTTTCTCAAAGACCCCGTAGCCCCTATTTTTCTAAAACCACGATTCGTGCTATTTCAAACACCAAGAACTGTATGACTCGTATTTGGAAAGGTATATTATTAAATGTTGCGGTTACTACATCTTTTCTGTATATTCATGTTGTTCTCATCACATTGCATACTTACAAATGTGTTCTTTAGTTATTATGAACCCATGTTGTCAGGACACCGGCACCATTACCGATGATGCGCATGCTCCACGTACACTTGCTTGCCGGCTCACACACATCATTATCGGTAATTTCCATGTCACGTACACATTAGAAACCATTAATTCATTTGTATAAATTGCTAGCTGGTAGTTTCAACATAATACTAGTATGCTTTCCTTTATATGCTAGTTTTGATATTGCATTTCTTACTCAGATAATTCATGCATTTATGCATTCATTCTGTTATGCAATATCATGGGGCTTTATGCCGATATTCACGGTTCACTGACTAGTGATTTCGAGATTTTGGATCTTTCATGAGATTTCTGGTTTTGGGAAACCACATGTGAATGTTTATAAACTTATGATGATTTTAAAAAGAGAAAGATGCGGTTTTCCTTGATATGATGAGTAGGGTCCACCATGATGTTTTCTCGGTTCTGAGTTGGTTTTCGAGACTCGATTCGAGGAGTATGAACCGACTGCGGGTACATGGTGGACCAGGTGTGGTACCTGGGGCGAGAGTGATTTCATGGTGGATGATGAGCCTGATAGGGGAGCACTACCTACCGATGATTGTATTGGAAACTCGACAGATATCCAGAGGATACCGTTCGGAGTTATGAGAAAGATGGATATATGGGTCGATCCGGACTGACGGAGCCCATGGGTTGATCCGGACCGACGGAGCCCGAGATTTGAGCATTATGTGTTGCTGTCGGACATGGATTTCGAGATGTTTTGAGTCCCGATACTAGGCACTCGGGTTTTATCATGATTTGTGTGTCGTTGCTGGACACACGTTGGATGATGCATTAGTACATGTCATGCATCGATATATTATTACACTTGATACGGACACGAGTATTTTGGTATCACACTTATGATATACAGTCACCCTTGTTGATATATACATGTGTGTGTGTGTGTGTGTGTGTGTTTATTGTATGACCTAGGAGAGAGTTATACATGCGATTTCTTCTCGGTGATGTTATCTACTCACGAGTTGGCAACTCACCCCTGTTATGCCATAGTTTCTTGCAGGTTTTGCCGTACAGGTTTCCTTGGCGGCTTTGCCGGCATTGTAACGTCTCCAAAATAATAAAATATGATTTTTGGGAAATTTTATAATTTAATATTATTTTAATGAATATTTTAATATTCTGGTATAATTAAATACAGATAAATGGGGAAAAATTATGGAAAATTCTAAAATAAGGTATTTTAAGGAATTGCTTCGTTTTCTGTGCATGCCCCCATTTCCTCTAGTTTTGACCCTGAGTATGTCTAGTTTTGACTGATTCCATCTAGGGTGAAATCTGGGTTGATTTTCCTATGTTGGTGTATAATTTGGGACTTGTTTTAGCATGGATTTTAGTATTTGGTGATTCATTCCTGTCGGGTGGCGTTTGGACGTCAACGACAAGTGGATTTTGATTGTGTTTACATGCGAGTCGATAGGTCTTTACCTATGCGGGTAGCGTGTGCTATTTTGGTTTCCGATGTGATTTTCATGTGCTTTAGCATTGTGATATACTTGTAGGTACCCCGCGTGATGTTGAGGCAAAGGAGGTGAAGATAGCGACATCGGCTTTGGCACACGAGAAGCAATGTGAGTAGATTTATATCTGTGGGGAGAAGTCGGGTGGATGGCGTATAGCATCCCCGCAGTCCGTGGTGATGTATACGAATACGTATACACACGAATATTTATTATGTGTTGTTTATGGTTATTGATGGTAATAATGATATTTTGATGATAAGAATATATTGGTTTAGTTTAGTGCGAACCCTAGAGTAGTGGTTGCACTCACACATACATTTACACACATACTTGCATTCATTCTTTCATTTATTAGAGTGCATATGATGGTGCGTATATCTACACATGGGTATGGGACTATGTGTTTATATACTGGATTTGAGGATAGTATTTGGGATTTGAGATGAGTCGATGAGATTGGGCTTGAGGCCAGGAGATCGGTGATGTGATTTGGTTCGTATTGAGATACGACACGATGTTTTAGCGGGTCTTTTGACGTAGTGATTCTTACACCTGCATGCATACATAGAGGGTATCAATATTGTACTAGACGTAGATCAGTACCCCGATCATGACATTTGATAAAGAGGATACCAGATAAATAGTATGATGAATGTGATATTGACCCGTACTCAGATTTGGGATGCCGTACGACGGATTTACGTACAAGCTATATTTTGATGATTGATCCGCACTCTTGACTTGGGATGTCTGATTATAGATAGGGTATCGGATATGATATTATTGAGGCGGGATCACCGACTAATATATATACATGTATGTATATGTATCGACTCAGATGTTAGGCGGTTTCCTCACCCGTAGCTCTACTTGTTAGTTCAGCCGTATAGTTTAGGATGGTTGTTAGATTAGATTAGACTCCTACCTATTTCAAAAACTAACGAATCGTGGGTATTTTAAAAGACAGCCCAAGGGATCCTACGGATATTTCAAAAGACGTATCTTTTCATAAAAACACCGTAGCCCCTATTTTCAAAACCCCATGATTCGTGTTATTTCAAAAGGCACCAATTGTAGAGGTTATTTTAGATTAATGCAGATTAGTTATAGTTGCGTCTAGTATTCAGCTTCCGCTCATTATTGTGGTTCGCATCGCATCGCATGCTTATATTATGTTTCATACTCCATTATTGATGTTATGCTGTTAGGACACCAGCACCATTACCGATGATGCGTATGTACCACGTACACTTACTTGCCGGCTCACACACATCTTCATCGGTAATTGCCATTTCACGTACACCTTAGAAAATATTATTGCATCGACATAGGTTGTTAGCTAATAATTTAGACATGATATTAGTGTACTTGCCTTATATGCTAGATTAGACATTGTAATTATTAGTTGTTACATCATGCATGTTATTATTCATGGATTTTTATGCCTGTATGCACTGTTTACATGCTATTGAGGATTGGATTCGGATTTCCATGAGATTTTCTGGATTTGGGGGAAAACCGCAAAACTTATATAAACTTCTTTTCTCTCTTTAAAATAAAAAGTGCGGTTTTCCCATGATGTATGAGTCGTCCACCATGAGTTTGCTGATGGATTTGGAAACCCGATTCGAGGAGACGGATGAACCGTTTCGGGTACATGGTGGACCCGGTAAGGTGCCCCGGGGCAAGAAGCGCGTGGTGATGACGATGTGAGCCTGGCAGGGGAGCACTACCTACCGGTGATTTTACCCGACGCGTCGGATATCCGGAGGATACCGTCGTGGTCTTGAGATGGATGGTAGGGGCCGGTCTGGACTGACGGCGCCCTAGATATTATGATTGAGACATTGGGATTTCGAGATTTAGAGGTACAGAGACTGTGATACAGAGATATCGAGATATTGGGATTACGTTTTGTGCCGATGCTAGGCACTGTTTTATGCTGATTTCATTATGATACCTCAACTAAAAATACAAGGGAAATCTCACTAAATTATGAAAACAGTTTCTTCATTTACATGTATTCTGCTTTCATGCATTCATACCTCATATTCATGACATACTATTACCTGAGGCACTAGCACGAGCACTTGGCACTACATTCACGTATAGAGATTACATTGCCAGTTTAGCATGCTTCAGCTTTATTCATATTGAGGTTTCTTTATATCTGATCGTATTGACCTAGGTTGGGTCATGCATTCGATCTCTGCTTGTAGATATCTTTCTATTCACGAGTTGGCAACTCACCCCCGTTGTGCCCCAGTTCTTGCAGGTTTGCCGTACAGTTCTATAGCGGCATTTCTGGCACACTGCTTCCTTTTGGGTGATTTGCTTGGATAGGTGGGTTCTTTTGTATCAGAACCGCCGTTGTATTTATATTATTCATTGTATCTAGAATATCCATCAACCAAAACTCGTATATTGTTTCAGACCTAGACTAGTGATGTATTATTCGACCATAGAGTCGCGCTTAGTAGTGTTGCGGTTTTCTTGTTGCTTTTGAGCTTTCTTTTGGATTTGATCCTCGCCACTTGGCGTTGTATATTATTGTTGCATGTGTGGTGGTGACCGTCGATTGACGAAGAGCTAGCTCCCGCTTGGGGATGCCTTTATCATTGCATATATTGTTATCCTTGTTATACCCCATTCGGGGCCAGTTTTACAAAAGAAACTCTGCCGAAATTTTTAGAAAAGACTGTACTGTTTTTAAAAATGCATATTCGGCTTAGTTATTTAAAAACCTTGATTTCAAACATGTTTTTCTTCACTTTTTTAAACCAGTTTCTTTACTTATTCTTAAAAATGGTTTTAGATTTCTGGGCTTTTGGCTTACTTGGATCAGATGGAGTCCTATAGACTTCATATGGTTCAAGGGCCAGTCACGTGCTCTTTCGGGTCGTGACAAAGTTGGTATCAGAGCGCTAGGTTGACCTTGGTTCGAGTCTAAGTTTGACTATGTGGAGCCTAGGGCGTTTATATATATACGGAACTTAGGCTTGACCTTACGGAACTTAGACTTGGTCGAGGGGGTATTAGACCCGAACTTTCGTCGTGTAGGATGACCCTTGGTTGATGGAATAGGTAACTAAAGTAGAGTGACGTACCGTTGGTATGTTCCGCGGCATACTTACGACACGCCACTCCGCTTAAGGAACCTTAGGATGTACATATTTTCGAGATCAGTGATCCTCTTTATATCCAGGATTATACATCCATTTGAGATCCCCGATTCTATTAGTTTCATGATCATACCTTTATTGATGCTGTTCCTTCCCATGATCATGTATCCACTTTGGATCTGTTGTTTCCTTTCTTGCCATTGATGTGCTCTCCTTGATACTCGATTGAGGTTCCTGTCACCATGTTTGAGGGCAGTTTGGGCTGCTGCTAGGGTTACGGCCGGTGTGAGCTCGTTTGGTACGAGGGCCGACCATTGTGTTTTCTGGTGACATGGGAACGTCTCGAGTTAGTGTTGGTGATTGTGACCTCTAGTGGAGGCGATTGCTTGGTCTTGCACCGGATGATCGGGCCATTGTTAGAGCTGCCAGTTGAGAGAGGACTGTTGATGTACAGCATACCTTAGAGATTGTGATGTCGCCTACCGTGCAGACAGATGGACCAGCTGTTGCTGAGATTGACAGGATGTCGCTTCCGAAGCTTACGAGCTGAGATTGCCGTAGCTTTCAGGCAGATATGAGACAGATGACAGCTAGTCTACCCGATTTGAGAGACGAAGGTGATTCGTCCGATTTTGCGCCGGAGCGGGCCCTGATGAGTTGAAGATTTCCAGTGTGGAGAGTCTTACTCAGATCTAGAGCAGACCGACTCAGAGATGACCGCCTATGTATTGCCTTTCCTGGAGGATTGAGGCGCTGTTCGGCGTACAGGCGAATAAGCCAGTTGCTGCTGCAAATGACGAGATGTCGCCCAGATGGTTAGAGCTACTGCAGCGTGAGCATATACTTAGAGAGATGATAGCGAGTCGCTAGTCACCTGAGGATGAATGACTAGGACAGGTGGTTCGTTTGTTTACCGATGCGAGGTCATCAGATAGATTGTTTCCAGCTAGAGACGACTTCACGCAGGTTCGTTGAGAGTCGATAGAGACGATCGAATGTCAGGAGCCCATTTTCCAAGTTTAAAGTATACGGAAAGACATGCAGGTGATTCTATGGACTCTCTAGAAGAATGAAACCCTAACTCGACTTAATGACCGTGTGAAAGCCTTTGAACCTTCGGGTTTGCGGCGGTTCCTCGGCGCCATTAGTGAGGCTTCGGTTTGCCCTTCTACGGCTGGACCACCGACGCTGTGGCATGTACTCGATACTATTAAACTGTACCCATGATGTGATCTCTTGGGGGATTATGAGGATCTGACGAGTCGATCGGATGGTTCGACATCTTTCGGATATCGTGATGGGACACTGCTTGGGAGACTCCAGATGCGAGCGTAGCCGTCGGAGCGCAGTTCGTGTAGCCACGATGAGTTAAGTCCGAATCAGTCGACATTGAGCAAGGTGGAGTAAAGAGTTCGTACGAGATTTCGACGAGATGACGTCCCACTCCGCTGACATTAGAGATGTGATATGCACCCCGAGGCGTGGTATATGGATGTATCTTCCAGAGAGAAGCGCGATAGGTATGCAGCCGTTCCGGAATAAGCTTTAGCTTCAGCATTGGATGATGACTTCCGGGCATTTCGGCAGGATTGAGATTTGAGAAAGGAACCTCGACAGGACCTTTCTGGAGTACGTTACGAGAAGACCTAGACCAGGAGTGGTCGTATTGCGCACACCCAGCAGGACAGAGTTCGGCATTGTCGACGAGGTAGTTGACCATGTTCGGATAAAGGAACTTACCCAGATGCGTTGCAGATTGATCAGGGACGGACGAGTGATGAGTATTCCTCCGATGGTTGGGACGTGTTCCCGAGGACCTGTTCGGCCTGACATCCTCTACAGAATGATGAAGCTACAGAATATGCGATTTCGAGTCCGTGCGAGAGACTTCAGATTGACCGTGGCCGAGAACAGTGCAGTGCGTAGTAGCTTGGCGTGACGTCATAGTGGACGACGATAGAGACAGTTGGAACAAGAGGTTCGTGTGAGACACTGATGAGCTGTCATTGCTTCCCGTCGAGACTAGAGACCTGATATGCTTACAGAGACGTTGGAATGTGACCAGTTTCCGAGAAAATATTGTGCTGAGGACACAGGTGTTTTTGAGCGAGAAGAGGTTGTGCAGGAAGCCAGCCTCTGTACAGATCGGCATAGGCATGATCGGAAGAGACCTTGAGCAGGATTCCTTCCAGGACATTGCTGCAATGATGTTTGCACCCAGGATCAGATGTGTGACGTGCTTTCAGAGAGCCAGAGGCCGACGCCAGTGATACGCTGCCTTACGAGCGGTCGTGAGGATTGACCGAAAGGTGACCAGGAAAGTGCCAGAACGGAATCGTTCCTGTCAGTACTCCTGACCGGGCCGATGAGCCGATGGATTGCGAGATTGGTAATCTACAGGAAAGATCAGGAACCAGAGGCAGAGGACGCCAGCCGCGAGCAAGAGGCAAGTAGATATCTTGCGCAGCTAGAATCGGATGTTCCGGTACCTTCTCGACCCTGAAGGATGGTATACCGACGACGGTAATTATGATTTGTGATTTTGTGATTTGATTATCACGTATCCGTTGCTTTGGATTTCGGTATTTTGGGCGATCTATTCACATGATTTAGTCTTGATGACTGAGTTTCATGATATTTGATTTTGTGCACCATGGTTGCACCTACTGGGTATTTATACCTTGTACATAGTTATTACTCTTGAGCTGTTGATTGCGATTTCATGCCTATTTTATGCTGGTGATTTGATTTACGCTTCCAGCAGAGTTTCATGTAATTTTAGTGTTTTGATTTTGCACTCGGTATAGCTTATATGTGCTTGTAGTGTATCGATATGTGTTTTGTGCCCGCAGCTGCACACGTTTATGATTTTCTTCATATCTGGATACACTTGGTGTTGCTGCTTACGTATTTGAGTTATTGCTTGGTATTTGTGCATGGGATGCACCAGTTCTATACTTCGTGCATTTGTCGCACCAGTTTTATGTTTCTTGCGTTTATCGCATCAGATTTATATTTCGTGCCTTTGTTGCACCGGATTTATATTTTGTGCATTACGATTGCACCTGACTTCGATTTGATGCCTTTCGGTATGTCGATTTTGATTGTGATATTGATGTGGATTCTTGCACTCCGTGCTTTTGACTGGACTTACGCATATTCGACGTTGCTATTGGATTTTGTGATTCCGTGCATATTGAGTGCGCAGGGTCTAGATTTTCATTCGTGCATGATGGATGCACCGATTTGGATTTTCGCGCATGTTGGGCGCATGTTTTGAGATACGATTTTGGGGCACACCAGATGCACTAAATCGAGATTCTTCGTGCATGTCAGATGCACCTGTTTTGGCTGCCAGGCACACGTTGCCTATGACAGATGCTTCGTGCACACCCGTTGCACCTAGATGTTGTTTTGTGCACATGTTTAGCACATATATGGATTTTGATTTCCGTGCGCACCAGACGCACAGGGTGGTGTTATGTGATTTTTGGGATTTATTCCTTTTGGAGCAGTACATTTTTATGATGTTGGATATTTGCTTTCATACTGAGCAGGACTAGTCAGTGGGCAGTACCTGGATATATTTTGCATGCATCGATAGTTATCGAAGGGATTTCCGAAAAGCGAGCTATAGTCTCAGTATATACCTACGTGTCCGATATGACACGAAACGTTTTAAAAACAAGGAAACCCTTCTAAACTGTTTTCAAAACGGCGGAACGTACCTATTAAACAAAGGATATATATACACATATATAGTTATTTTCTTATGAGAAACGCCCGCCACTGTGCAGTGTTACGCGCATCGCACAGCGACTTAAAAAGATTTGGCATACATTTGCATCAGCTATTTACATGTATAGATTGGATGTCTACATGTATAGTCTTGGTCCATATCATATTGATTTTGTATTGGATTTGACATTGTGTCGTTACCATGACTCCGATGATTGCGGATGCTTGATGGAGTGTTGTTTTTGAGTTATCTGCTCAGTACTCATGCGCATGCATTGCGCTATGATGTTTTATGTATAGATGATTTCGGAGCCCCGATGACTTGGAATTTGTATTGAAATATTTTAGTATTTGGGGGTTTAAATTTAAATTCGGGGACCGAATTTCTTTAAGGGGGGTAGATTGTAACGTCTTCAAAATAATAAAATATGATTTTTGGGAAATTTTATAATTTAATATTATTTTAATGAATATTTTAATATTCTGGTATAATTAAATACAGATAAATGGGGAAAAATTATGGAAAATTCTAAAATAAGGTATTTTAAGGAATTGCTTCGTTTTCTGTGCATGCCCCCATTTCCTCTAGTTTTGACCCTGAGTATGTCTAGTTTTGACTGATTCCATCTAGGGTGAAATCTGGGTTGATTTTCCTATGTTGGTGTATAATTTGGGACTTGTTTTAGCATGGATTTTGGTATTTGGTGATTCATTCCTGTCGGGTGGCGTTTGGACGTCAACGACAAGTGGATTTTGATTGTGTTTACATGCGAGTCGATAGGTCTTTACCTATGCGGGTAGCGTGTGCTATTTTGGTTTCCGATGTGATTTTCATGTGCTTTAGCATTGTGATATACTTGTAGGTACCCCGCGTGATGTTGAGGCAAAGGAGGTGAAGATAGCGACATCGGCTTTGGCACACGAGAAGCAATGTGAGTAGATTTATATCTGTGGGGAGAAGTCGGGTGGATGGCGTATAGCATCCCCGCAGTCCGTGGTGATGTATACGAATACGTATACACACGAATATTTATTATGTGTTGTTTAGGGTTATTGATGGTAATAATGATATTTTGATGATAAGAATATATTGGTTTAGTTTAGTGCGAACCCTAGAGTAGTGGTTGCACTCACACATACATTTACACACATACTTGCATTCATTCTTTCATTTATTAGAGTGCATATGATGGTGCGTATATCTACACATGGGTATGGGACTATGTGTTTATATACTGGATTTGAGGATAGTATTTGGGATTTGAGATGAGTCGATGAGATTGGGCTTGAGGCCAAGAGATCGGTGATGTGATTTGGTTCGTATTGAGATACGACACGATGTTTTAGCGGGTCTTTTGACGTAGTGATTCTTACACCTGCATGCATACATAGAGGGTATCAATATTGTACTAGACGTAGATCAGTACCCCGATCATGACATTTGATAAAGAGGATACCAGATAAATAGTATGAAGAATGTGATATTGACCCGTACTCAGATTTGGGATGCCGTACGACGGATTTACGTACAAGCTATATTTTGATGATTGATCCGCACTCTTGACTTGGGATGTCTGATTATAGATAGGGTATCGGATATGATATTATTGAGGCGGGATCACCGACTAATATATATACATGTATGTATATGTATCGACTCAGATGTTAGGCGGTTTCCTCACCCGTAGCTCTACTTGTTAGTTCAGCCGTATAGTTTAGGATGGTTGTTAGATTAGATTAGACTCCTACCTATTTCAAAAACTAACGAATCGTGGGTATTTTAAAAGACAGCCCAAGGGATCCTACGGATATTTCAAAAGACGTATCTTTTCATAAAAACACCGTAGCCCCTATTTTCAAAACCCCATGATTCGTGTTATTTCAAAAGGCACCAATTGTAGAGGTTATTTTAGATTAATGCAGATTAGTTATAGTTGCGTCTAGTATTCAGCTTCCGCTCATTATTGTGGTTCGCATCGCATCGCATGCTTATATTATGTTTCATACTCCATTATTGATGTTATGCTGTTAGGACACCAGCACCATTACCGATGATGCGTATGTACCACGTACACTTACTTGCCGGCTCACACACATCTTCATCGGTAATTGCCATTTCACGTACACCTTAGAAAATATTATTGCATCGACATAGGTTGTTAGCTAATAATTTAGACATGATATTAGTGTACTTGCCTTATATGCTAGATTAGACATTGTAATTATTAGTTGTTACATCATGCATGTTATTATTCATGGATTTTTATGCCTGTATGCACTGTTTACATGCTATTGAGGATTGGATTCGGATTTCCATGAGATTTTCTGGATTTGGGGGAAAACCGCAAAACTTATATAAACTTCTTTTCTCTCTTTAAAATAAAAAGTGCGGTTTTCCCATGATGTATGAGTCGTCCACCATGAGTTTGCTGATGGATTTGGAAACCCGATTCGAGGAGACGGATGAACCGTTTCGGGTACATGGTGGACCCGGTAAGGTGCCCCGGGGCAAGAAGCGCGTGGTGATGACGATGTGAGCCTGGCAGGGGAGCACTACCTACCGGTGATTTTACCCGACGCGTCGGATATCCGGAGGATACCGTCGTGGTCTTGAGATGGATGGTAGGGGCCGGTCTGGACTGACGGCGCCCTAGATATTATGATTGAGACATTGGGATTTCGAGATTTCGAGGTACAGAGACTGTGATACAGAGATATCGAGATATTGGGATTACGTTTTGTGCCGATGCTAGGCACTGTTTTATGCTGATTTCATTATGATACCTCAACTAAAAATACAAGGGAAATCTCACTAAATTATGAAAACAGTTTCTTCATTTACATGTATTCTGCTTTCATGCATTCATACCTCATATTCATGACATACTATTACCTGAGGCACTAGCACGAGCACTTGGCACTACATTCACGTATAGAGATTACATTGCCAGTTTAGCATGCTTCAGCTTTATTCATATTGAGGTTTCTTTATATCTGATCGTATTGACCTAGGTTGGGTCATGCATTCGATCTCTGCTTGTAGATATCTTTCTATTCACGAGTTGGCAACTCACCCCCGTTGTGCCCCAGTTCTTGCAGGTTTGCCGTACAGTTCTATAGCGGCATTTCTGGCACACTGCTTCCTTTTGGGTGATTTGCTTGGATAGGTGGGTTCTTTTGTATCAGAACCGCCGTTGTATTTATATTATTCATTGTATCTAGAATATCCATCAACCAAAACTCGTATATTGTTTCAGACCTAGACTAGTGATGTATTATTCGACCATAGAGTCGCGCTTAGTAGTGTTGCGGTTTTCTTGTTGCTTTTGAGCTTTCTTTTGGATTTGATCCTCGCCACTTGGCGTTGTATATTATTGTTGCATGTGTGGTGGTGACCGTCGATTGACGAAGAGCTAGCTCCCGCTTGGGGATGCCTTTATCATTGCATATATTGTTATCCTTGTTATACCCCATTCGGGGCCAGTTTTACAAAAGAAACTCTGCCGAAATTTTTAGAAAAGACTGTACTGTTTTTAAAAATGCATATTCGGCTTAGTTATTTAAAAACCTTGATTTCAAACATGTTTTTCTTCACTTCTTTAAACCAGTTTCTTTACTTATTCTTAAAAATGGTTTTAGATTTCTGGGCTTTTGGCTTACTTGGATCAGATGGAGTCCTATAGACTTCATATGGTTCAAGGGCCAGTCACGTGCTCTTTCGGGTCGTGACAAAGTTGGTATCAGAGCGCTAGGTTGACCTTGGTTCGAGTCTAAGTTTGACTATGTGGAGCCTAGGGCGTTTATATATATACGGAACTTAGGCTTGACCTTACGGAACTTAGACTTGGTCGAGGGGGTATTAGACCCGAACTTTCGTCGTGTAGGATGACCCTTGGTTGATGGAATAGGTAACTAAAGTAGAGTGACGTACCGTTGGTATGTTCCGCGGCATACTTACGACACGCCACTCCGCTTAAGGAACCTTAGGATGTACATATTTTCGAGATCAGTGATCCTCTTTATATCCAGGATTATACATCCATTTGAGATCCCCGATTCTATTAGTTTCATGATCATACCTTTATTGATGCTGTTCCTTCCCATGATCATGTATCCACTTTGGATCTGTTGTTTCCTTTCTTGCCATTGATGTGCTCTCCTTGATACTCGATTGAGGTTCCTGTCACCATGTTTGAGGGCAGTTTGGGCTGCTGCTAGGGTTACGGCCGGTGTGAGCTCGTTTGGTACGAGGGCCGACCATTGTGTTTTCTGGTGAGATGGGAACGTCTCGAGTTAGTGTTGGTGATTGTGACCTCTAGTGGAGGCGAGTGCTTGGTCTTGCACCGGATGATCGGGCCATTGTTAGAGCTGCCAGTTGAGAGAGGACTGTTGATGTACAGCATACCTTAGAGATTGTGATGTCGCCTACCGTGCAGACAGATGGACCAGCTGTTGCTGAGATTGACAGGATGTCGCTTCCGAAGCTTACGAGCTGAGATTGCCGTAGCTTTCAGGCAGATATGAGACAGATGACAGCTAGTCTACCCGATTTGAGAGACGAAGGTGATTCGTCCGATTTTGCGCCGGAGCGGGCCCTGATGAGTTGAAGATTTCCAGTGTGGAGAGTCTTACTCAGATCTAGAGCAGACCGACTCAGAGATGACCGCCTATGTATTGCCTTTCCTGGAGGATTGAGGCGCTGCTCGGCGTACAGGCGAATAAGCCAGTTGCTGCTGCAAATGACGAGATGTCGCCCAGATGGTTAGAGCTACTGCAGCGTGAGCATATACTTAGAGAGATGATAGCGAGTCGCTAGTCACCTGAGGATGAATGACTAGGACAGGTGGTTCGTTTGTTTACCGATGCGAGGTCATCAGATAGATTGTTTCCAGCTAGAGACGACTTCACGCAGGTTCGTTGAGAGTCGATAGAGACGATCGAATGTCAGGAGCCCATTTTCCAAGTTTAAAGTATACGGAAAGACATGCAGGTGATTCTATGGACTCTCTAGAAGAATGAAACCCTAACTCGACTTAATGACCGTGTGAAAGCCTTTGAACCTTCGGGTTTGCGGCGGTTCCTCGGCGCCATTAGTGAGGCTTCGGTTTGCCCTTCTACGGCTGGACCACCGACGCTGTGGCATGTACTCGATACTATTAAACTGTACCCATGATGTGATCTCTTGGGGGATTATGAGGATCTGACGAGTCGATCGGATGGTTCGACATCTTTCGGATATCGTGATGGGACACTGCTTGGGAGACTCCAGATGCGAGCGTAGCCGTCGGAGCGCAGTTCGTGTAGCCACGATGAGTTAAGTCCGAATCAGTCGACATTGAGCAAGGTGGAGTAAAGAGTTCGTACGAGATTTCGACGAGATGACGTCCCACTCCGCTGACATTAGAGATGTGATATGCACCCCGAGGCGTGGTATATGGATGTATCTTCCAGAGAGAAGCGCGATAGGTATGCAGCCGTTCCGGAATAAGCTTTAGCTTCAGCATTGGATGATGACTTCCGGGCATTTCGGCAGGATTGAGATTTGAGAAAGGAACCTCGACAGGACCTTTCTGGAGTACGTTACGAGAAGACCTAGACCAGGAGTGGTCGTATTGCGCACACCCAGCAGGACAGAGTTCGGCATTGTCGACGAGGTAGTTGACCATGTTCGGATAAAGGAACTTACCCAGATGCGTTGCAGATTGATCAGGGACGGACGAGTGATGAGTATTCCTCCGATGGTTGGGACGTGTTCCCGAGGACCTGTTCGGCCTGACATCCTCTACAGAATGATGAAGCTACTTGGCGTTGTATTTATATTATTCATTGTATCTAGAATATCCATCAACCAAAACTCGTATATTGTTTCAGACCTAGACTAGTGATGTATTATTCGACCATAGAGTCGCGCTTAGTAGTGTTGCGGTTTTCTTGTTGCTTTTGAGCTTTCTTTTGGATTTGATCCTCGCCACTTGGCGTTGTATATTATTGTTGCATGTGTGGTGGTGACCGTCGATTGACGAAGAGCTAGCTCCCGCTTGGGGATGCCTTTATCATTGCATATATTGTTATCCTTGTTATACCCCATTCGGGGCCAGTTTTACAAAAGAAACTCTGCCGAAATTTTTAGAAAAGACTGTACTGTTTTTAAAAATGCATATTCGGCTTAGTTATTTAAAAACCTTGATTTCAAACATGTTTTTCTTCACTTCTTTAAACCAGTTTCTTTACTTATTCTTAAAAATGGTTTTAGATTTCTGGGCTTTTGGCTTACTTGGATCAGATGGAGTCCTATAGACTTCATATGGTTCAAGGGCCAGTCACGTGCTCTTTCGGGTCGTGACAGGCATACTGCTTCCTTCCGGGTGATTGCTTTGGTAGGTGGGTTCACTTGCATCGTGACCACTGTAGTACCTTTATTTATTTCAGTTGTATCTAGTAAACTCCATCAACCAGACTTGTATATTTTGATAGACTTAGAGGACTAGTTGTATATTCTTTTGACCTTAGAGTCGCGCTTGTATTATTATGGTTTTCTTGAGGATGTTGGTTTTCTTTCGATGTTTTGATCCTCGCCCATCGGCGTTATATATTATATTGCTTGTGTGGTGGTTTCCGCCATTTGGCGAAGAGCTAGCTCCTGCTTGGGGATGCCTTTATTCATTATTATGTATTTCATGTGTTGTATCCGTTTGGGGGCCAGTTTTTATAAAGGAGACTCTGCCGAAATTTTCGGGAAAATTGATGTTGCTTTTAAAATGTTTAATGCCTTATTTTGTTAAAACCACTTGCTTTAAAATAAGTTATCCTTCACTCTTTTCTTTAAAAATGGTTTAGATTTCTGGGCTTTTGGCTTACTTGAATTAGGTGGGGTCCTATAGACTTCACATGATTCAAGTGCCAGTCACGTGCCATTTCGGGTCGTGATGAAGTTGGTATCAGAGCGTTAGGTTTAACCTTGGTTCGAGTCTAGGTTTGACTTTGCGGAGTCTAGGGCATATATATAAATATATATATATATAAATATATATATATATATATATATATATATATTCGGAACCTAGGCTTGACCTTACGGAACTTAGACTTGGTCGAGGGGGTATTAGACCCGAACTTTCGTCGTGTAGGTTAACCTTGGTTAATAGAGTAGGTGACTTAAGGAGAGTGACGTACAGTGTGTATGTTCCGCGGCATACTTACGATACACTACTCCGCTTAAGAAGCCTTATGATGTACATTTCTTTGCACCGTGTTCTATTCGTTCCTTTGATCTATCTTCATCGATGTCGGATGGTGGTTTCTGTTACCACAGTTGCACGGGCAGAGAGAGCTGCAGCTAGAGTTGCGGTCAACACGAGCTCGTCATGGGCGAGGACTGACCAGGATGTATTCCGGTGGCACATGATTGCCTAGATATGTCGTTTTATTGTGTTTTTCGCGACATGAGCGATGGATTGTTTTTGCTAAGATTTCTCGAACGTTAAGATCAGCACCAGAAGATTGGGCTACTGCTAGAGGCCAACTAGAATGTGATGACCGTTAATATATCGTCTATTCTTGAGGATTGAGGCATTGTTTGGTGATCAGTCGAAAATATTGCATTTTTAACACAGCAATTTCCCTACCATTTGCACTCATCTAGTGGTGTTCGGTATTAATATAGCACATATTAGCAAATTGACTATAAAATACCAAATAACTTGTGTTATACTTTAAAACCGACATTTTGAGGGAAATTGAGTGTTTATCAATGCATCGCATAATCTTTGTGTAGCGCAACACTTGCCTCGAGAATCTGTGTAGGAAATTCCAGGAAAATAGCCGAAATTGTCAAAAGTGCTGAGAAAAATACGCCAAGTCAAAGACTTGAGATCTGGCAGTGATCAAGAAATATTTAAAAGATTCCACACATCAGGAAACATCACTAAAGCCAACAGCAAGCAAATCAGAAATTTCCATGCACAGAAGCCACTAATGGGCCGCGGATCCGCGGCCAAAGTGCCCTTCCCGCGGTGGATCCGCGGCCACGTCATGGTGACGTCAGCATCTCTTCAGCTCTGGCTTCTCTTCTCAGCTTCAGAACCTCTTCAAGCCACTCAAAACTCCAGAGATCTCTAGAAGTTTCTGTCAGAACAGCAAGGCTTATTGTTCAAGCTAAACATTCTCAAGCTTCCAAAGCAAGCTGCTTAAATACCTAAGCCTAGAAGCTTCTCCCTAAACTCCAAGCTTATGAAGGAAGCTAACCCTAACTTAAATACCCCTCTGCATTTATTTTGTGGTGTCTAAGGCAAGTGGTTACTTAATTAGGCCCACTACTTACGTAGTGGAGAACCTCCCACTTACCTGGCCACAGGAGGGACAAAGATGTAGTAGAGGATTGATCCTGTGATTTGTTTTCTGGCAGTTAGGAGCGGTCTAGAGACTTGACCTAGGTGACCATTAGACTTAGGGTTTTGCTTGTGCATTTGTTGTGATTTGCATAAAATTTTTTTCAAAAATCCGTATCTTTTTCAAAACAAACACCACTTCATCTTTTCCTTAATTATATTAATGCTGCCACTTGTACTAAACCCTTTAGTGCAAGATAGGCTGGACACGGGATTCTAGTGCCCGTTTAGTCCGCGTTCCCCCGATCGACTCCGAAGTCGGTATTTCTATATTTACTTCTTCTTTACCCACCACCACACCCACTTCGATAGACGGTTCTCCATCGAACTTCTTTACCACTACTCTGCCGCCGTCTGCAGGTGCGCAGAATCCACCCCGCATCTCTCTCCAAAAGAGGTGCTATCTTATGCGAGTTCCTCTTTCGACCTGTCTCTCCATTCCAAGCCAACGGGGACAATTTTGAGATTAAACCCCAATACATCAACCTTCTACCCAAATATCACGGTCTCGAGTCTGAAGACGCATATGTCTTTATTACCAAATTTGAAAATGTATGCGCAATGATGGGTACTTCACAGCTTTCTGTGGATCTATGCGTCTTCGTCTTGTCCTATTTACCTTGTGCGATATAACCGAGAAGTGGCTTTACAACACAACCGCACATTCCATTTCAAACTGGGAAGAATTCGTAAAAGCATTCCTAAAGAAATTCTACCCAAATCATAAGACAGCTCGAGTCCGTAGCGAAATAAATCAAATCACCTAGCTTCCCAATGAAACATTCTCGAACTGTTTTGAACGCTTCAAGGATCTGTTAGTTCAATGTCCCCATCACGGAATCCCTTGATGGGATCTGTGTCGAATCATATATGAGGGCATTAATCCTACCACAAAACAGACCCTTGAATCCATGTGTCAAGGCACTTTCATGACCAAAGATGACGGTGAAGCTTGGAAATTCTTAGAAGATTTCGCTGAAAAATCTTCACAGTGGGAGGGTGTAAGTCAATCGTCTAGGGGTGGCAATAACCAATCTGATGTTTCCATAGGAGTTAGAGCTGAAATATCATCTATGCAAAAGAAACTCAAGATTATGGAAAATAAATTTTTAGCAGCCGCCCTAAATCAAATGCCACTCTCCAAAACTGTATATGGATGTTGTTCTGATCCATCACATCTCACGGAAGAATGCCCATTGAATTCCCCATTTCAAGGTCATGAGCATATCAATTCTGCTTTCCAACAAAGACCTAGAAACGATCCATTTTCTTCCACATATAATCAGGGTTGGAGGAATCACCCTAACTTTGCTTGGAACCAATCACAAACTCAAAACACGGTTCCAACCCAAAACAATTTCCAAAGGGCTCCTCCACCACAACAGCAACCACTTCAATTGAGTCAGCACCCCTTCCAATCACAAAACTTTCAAAATCCGGTCAACACATTTGCACCAAATAATCCTTTGCAGTTGACCGGTACTGAGGAATCCTCTTCATTCATGAACTTGCTTTTGACAATAAAGACTTCCGTCGATGATATAAAGAGAAACTCCACTTCTCAAGTGGAGAGTATAAAACTGATGGAAGAAGAAATTGCACGATTAAACGATGAATTGAGTGCAAGAGAGAAAGGGAAACTTCCAGCTCAACCTTTGCCCAATCCTGGCTATTCACATCATGTAAATGCAATCAATACGTTGAGATCTGGAAGAGTGCTTGGCAATCACGTTGGGGAAGAGATTGATGATCATGAAAAATCTATCAATAACACCCCGGCTGAGACCTTTCCTTCCACTTCTACTTCTAATTCTGACCCCAGTTCTTCTACCCCCACCATTTTCTTCCGAGCCTTTTCTGCATTTTCCCCAAGGCTCGACACTTCAGCCCACACAGAAGACGATCCCCACTCCTATTCTTAGATCGTTCCCACCCACACGATCTTCTCCAATGTTAGACCCTGACCTTATTGCTCATGCTCCTTATCCGAATCGGTTAAGGGGAAACACACTTAGTCCACAAATGGAGAAGATCACTGAAATGTTTAAACAGGTTAACATCAACATCCCTCTTCTAGATGCAATACAACAAGTCTCCACTTATGCGAAAGTTCTTAAAGACCTGTGCACTAGAAAGAGGAATACTCAAGTGCCCAAGAAGGTATTCATGTCAAAAAATGTAGACACGGCTTTCCCCCAACAGTTACCGAGGAAACGTTAGGATCCTAGCTATCCTACGATTTCCATTTCTATTGGGCGAAAACACATCCACCGTGCTCTACTTGACCTTGGCGCAAGTGTTAACCTGCTTCCTTATTCAGTCTATGAGCAACTAGGTATCGGAGTGTTAAAGCCCTCGAGCATAACTCTCCAGATGGCTGACCGATCAATCACCAAACCTAGGGGTGAACTGGAGGATGTGTTAGTAAAAATCGGGGAATTTGTATTCCCTGTGGACTTTATTGTACTTGATACACAGCCTGTAGCGAACCCACGAAATCAAATTCCGGTGATTTTAGGTCGCCCCTTTTTGGCCCCTTCCAATACTATCATCAACTGTCGTAATGGCTCTATGACCCTATCCTTCGGGAATAGATCAATTGAGCTGAACATTTACAAGTTGGGAAGTGTACCCTCCAAACCTAGTGCTCAGGTCTGTTCTGTCGAATTAATGGTTGTCGACAGTAGCGAAATTGATGATCCTCATGATACCGATCTAGACTATTTTCATATGTTGTTGTTTGACCCAACTATGTAACATACACATACGGACTCTTCCACCGAGTTGTCCGGGTCAACAACTAACACTGATTATGAACCGTTTTTGGAGTCTGAAGGTCACCCCGCGCTTTGTGATGACATTATTCTTCGGGGTATTGATGGGACTTTTGATGAAATCTTCGCTGATGAACTTGCATTTTTGAATGATACGGGTGTTGAGATGAATCATATGTGTAATATGAATGCCGAACACTTCTAGATGAGTGCAAATGATAGGGAAATTGCCGTGTTAAAAATGCAGTATTTTTGACTGATCAAATTCCCCCAAACTTATTTTCGATCGTCTCGAGCGAACTTTTTTTAAAAAAGAAGGAGAAAATAAAGAAAGAGAAAAACTAACTAGCACACTTTCGTAGGCAACACGATTGCACTGAGCACGTGCAACAAGCCTTTAAACCTCTAGGTGTCCCTAGTAGGAGGAGTGTTGTCTCCTGAGGGTTTTCAGCGGATTGCACCCAAAAAATCCAATAATAAAAGGAAGATCATGAATATTACATTTAAAGACAAGAATTGTAAAAGAAAAAGCCTTGAAAATTAGGGTTTCCAACAAAGCTAGCTTTTCGGTTGTCATTAGCCCTATCTTAATGGTCATGAAAAGATGTCGGAAATCACGTCCTCCCTCAATAAAACATCGTCTTATTTTTCATTCCTATCTTTCTTCCAAACATCGATCATATAACCCTGCGTGTGTGTAAAGACATCCCTACACCCGGAGAATTCAATTCAAGCTATCATACTCTTGCCCATCAGCCTCAGTACTTTTTAATTAATGAATATTAGGATGAGATTGCTTACACACTTTCATGCAACCGTTAATACTTCTTGAGGTGCTAACCGACCGATTACTCATATGCTTGCTTATTTGGTGTATTTTCCTCGTCTTGCACCACCTAAGGCTTAGCAGTGACTCTCAGACCAGTTGGCCTTAGGGCACAAGGTGAAGAAGCACTCTCGCTATATATTTTTTTATTGCTCTTGGCGATAACAAAACTAGTGTCCATTTGTCTCACCACTTTATATTTTCTTCATTTTTTTATTTCCTTCATACTTTTGGCTTTAAGACAAGAGCATTTCAAGGTATCCTCTACTATCCCAGGCTTTAAGACGTGTGTAAGTGCGAATAGCAGGGTATCAACGTTCAAAATGTTTGGCTTCCAGAATAGAAACTATTTTTCAGACTTATTTTTATCCTCAGATTAGTGACGTCTTTCATCTTACTAACCCTTGGGACAACGGCTCATAACTACTTATTACTAGTTCGTATAAGACTTCTAATTTTCTAAGTTTTCTTAAATTTTTCTAATCTCATGGATGTAATTTTTCATTATCTAAACTTTCATTATCTTATTTATGTACAAAAAATGTTAAAATGTTAAAATATTTTTATATTTTGAAAATTTTTCAATTTTTATAAGTTTTTAAAGAAATGTTTTGTGCTTATGCAAAGTATGATGCAAATGATGCGAAAATAAGCACAAACCTCCCCCAAACTTGTTTTCAACAGTGTCCTTACTGTTGCCATCTGCTAAATCTCGAAAACCTGTAAGCTTGGGAGGAATTTATTAGTGGGGGCAAAATATTTAAGTGAAGAACCTCCCCCAAACTTATTCTTGGCTCATCATTTTGTAAAATTTTCTTTTCAAGAGCCCGATTATATCCCCCAAACTTGAGTTATGCAATGTTAAGCTTTGAAAATCACATGAGGGGGTCAAAAATCAGTGGTCGATGCCAAGCTTTGCAAAGACCGAATGTTAATACCAACCATTCAAAAATTTTATCAATGCAGTGCTCTGGTTGGTGGAAGAAGAATTGGGGAAAGGTTAAGTGGTGGAATATAATGTGTGTGCGTCTCATTTTGGAGAGACGATGCAGTGAATGTGATGGATTACTCGCATTCTTTGTACAGTTCAGAAGAAGGGGTGGAGGTTCAATTTCATTGATTGGAAGATGATTCATCTCAACACCCGTGTCATTCAAAAATGCGAATTCATCAGCGAAGATCTCCTCAAAAGTTCCATCAATACCCTGATGAATAATGTCATCACAAAGTGCGGGGTGATCTTCAGAATCTAAAAACGTTTCATAATCAGTGTTAATTGTTGACCCGGACATCTCGGTGGAAGAGTCCGTATGTGTATGATACATAGTTGGGTCAAACAATAACGTATGAAAAGAGTCTAGATCGGTATCAGGAGGATCATCAAATTCGCTGCTGTCAACATCCATTAAGTCGACAGAACATACCTGAGCAATAGGTTCGGAGGGTACACTTTCCAACTTGTAAATGTTTAGCTCTATTGACCTATTCCCGAAGGATAGGGTCATAGAACCGTTACGACAGTTGATGATAGCATTGGAAGTGGCCAAAAAGGGGCGACCTAAAATCACCGGAATTTGATTCCGTGGGTTCGCAGAGGCTGTGTATCAATGACAATAAAATCCACAGGAAATATAAATTCCCCGATTTTTATTAACACATCCTCCAGTTCACCCCCTAGGTTTGGTGATTGATCGGTCAGCCGTCTGGAGAGTGCAATGGGTTGGCTTCAACTCTTCGATACCTAGTTGCTCATAAACTGAGTATGGAAGCAAGTTAACACTAGCGCCAAGGTCTAGTCGAGCACGGTTAATGTGTTTTTCCCCAATAGAAATGGAAATAGTAGGATACCCAGGATCCTTACGTTTCCTCGGTAATTGCTGGTGGAAAGCTGTGTCTACTGTCTTTGCCATGAATATCTTCTTGGGCACTTGAGTCTTCCTCTTCCTAGTGCACAAGTTCTTAAGAGTTTTCGCATAGGACGGAACTTGTTGGATAGCATCTAGGAGAGGGATGTTGATGTTAACTTGCTTAAAAATGTCCATAATCTTCTCCATATGTGGACTCGATGTGTTAGGCCTTAACCGGTTAGGATAAGGTGCTTTAGCAATAAGCGCTGGGTCCATCATAGGAGAAGGAAGTGTGTGTGGCCCCGATCCCAAAATAGAAGTGGGGATTGTCTGTGGAGAAGTAAAAGAGGTGGACTGAGGTGGCGAACCTTTTGGGAAACGAAGAATAGGCTCGGAAGAAAATGGTAGGGTAGAAGAACTGGGGTCAGAATTAGAAGGGTGTGTGTGAGGAAAGGTCTCAGCCGGGAAGTTATTGATTGATTTTTCTGTATCATCAAACTCTTCCCCAACGTGAGTGTCAAGCACTCTTCCAAATCACAACGTGATTGCATCCACATGATGTGAATAGCCAGGATTGGGCAAAAGTAGAGCTGGAAGTTTCCCTTTCTCTCTTGCACTCATTTCGGCTTTTAATCGTGCAATTTCTTCTTCCATCGATTTAATACTCTCAGCTTGAGACGTTGAGTTTTTCTTTATATCATCGACAGAAGTCTTTATTTCAGCCGATACTTGCATGATATTTGTTAGAAGCAAGTTTATGAATGAAGAGGATTCATCAGTTCCAGTCAACTGTAAAAGACTAGATAGTGTGGGTGTGTTGACCGGATTTTGAAAATTATGTGCTTGGAAGGGGTGCTGACTCAATTGAAGTTGTGGTTGCTGTTGTGCTGGAGGGACCCTTTGGAAATTGTGTTGGTTTGGAACCGTGTTTTGGGATTGTGATTGGTTCCAAGCAAAATTAGGGTGATTCCTCCAATCCTGATTATATGTGGAAGAAAATGGGTCGTTTCTAGGTCTTTGAAATGCGGCATTGGTATGCTCGTAACCTTGAAACGGACATTCTTCCGTCAAGTGAGAAGGATCAGAACAGCATCCACATACAGTTTTGGAGAGTGACATTTGACTTAGGGCGGCAGCTAAAAATTTGTTTTCCATAGCGTCGAATTTCTTGTGTAAAGCTGAAATTTCAGCTCTAACTCCTATGGAAATATCATTGCCATCCCTAGACGATTGACTCACATCCTCCTACTATAAAGATCTTTCAGCGAAATCTTCTAGAAATTTCCAGGCTTCCCCATCATCTTTGGTCATGAAGTTGCCTTGACACATGGATTCAAGGGTCTGTCTTGTGTTAGGATTAATGCCCTCATAAATGATTCGGCACAGTTCCCATCTCGGGATGCCGTGATGTGGACATTGGACTAACAGATCCTTGAAACGTTCAAGACATTTTGAAAATGTTTCATTTGGAAGCTGGGTGAATTGATAGATTTCGCTACGGACTCAAGCTGTCTTTTGATGTGGGTAGAATTTCTTAAGGAATGCTTTGACGAATTCGTCCCAATTTGAAATGGAATGTGCGATAGTGTTATATAGCCACTTCTCGGCTAAATCGCACAAAGTGAATGGGAGAAGACGAAGACGTAAAGCATCCACAGAAAGCTGTGAAATACCCATCATTGCGCATACATTTTCAAATTTGGTGATAAATGCATATGCGTCTTCAGACTCGAGACCGTGAAATTTTGGTAGAAGGTTGATGTATTCGTGTTTTATTTGAAAATTTTCCCCGTTGGCTGGTGGAATGGAAAGACATGTGGAAAGGGGACCTCAGGTAGGATAGCACCTCTCTTGGAGAGAGATGCGAGGTGGATTCTGCGCACCAACTGACGGCGGCAGATTAGTGGAAAAGAAGTTCGATGGAGGTGGATCCATCGATGTGGGTGTGGTGGTGGGTAAAAGAAAGGGTAAATGTAGAAATACCGACTTTAGGGTCGATCAAGGAAACGCGGACTTAACGGGCACTAGAATCCCGTGTCTAGCCTATCTTGCACTAAAAAGGGTTAGTACAAGTGGCAGCGTGAATTTATAATTAAGGGAATGATGAATGAATGCGGTGTTTGTTTTGAAAATAAACTGATTTTTTGAAAAAAATAATGCAACACAACAAATGTAACACACAAAACCCTAATTCTATGGGTCGCCTAGGTCAGATCTCTAGACCGCTCCTAACTGCCAAAAGACAAGTCGCAGGATAAAATCCTCCACTGCCTCTTTGTCCCCCTGTGGCCAGGTAAGTGGAAAGGTACTCCACTACGTAAGTAGTGGGCCTAATTAATAACCACTAGCCTTCGACACACTTACCTTAGACACCACAAGAAAACGCGGATAAGCAATGAATTACCCACGGCCTTCTCTTATCCTAAGTGAGCGCGACGGTCCTTAGAGTCATCTCTAGATATTTTTTAGTTAATTAGGGTAAATGCGGATGCAAATTTTTGCGATTTTCGGGGCTTAGGAAGGGTAATGAACTCCTCACCTAATCTGGATTTGGTCTTTGCCCCTTAATGTCCGTATTAATTATGCAAACAACCACGAAAATCAAAAACAAGCACAATTTATTTTACTTTTTGCGGCGCTGCGATTATTTGCAAAGAAACCTGCAGCAATTTGTTATTTGGAGCAGATGAGGAAGAATATAAGAAAGTGTAGAAGTATACCTGAAGTTTTTGTACAGAGAGCAAGTTAACCTACGGCGGAACCGCGGCAATTGCGCATTAATGCCGCGGAATCGCGGTTGAAAGAACTGTTCACTGCATAGAACTTCTTCCGACTGCTAATATTCACCTCCACAGCTCTTTGGAAATTTCAGAAAAAAAATTTCTCCAGCTCCAATAATTCCATATTTCCTCGCAATCAAATCACAACACACGTATTAGGGTTTGTGCGAGTTTAGATCTAAAAATTATAATGGAATAAATTTTTCAACTCAAATTTCAAAATACGAACAATTAGCGCACTATCCCCGGCAACGGCGCCATTTGATTGAATACGATTTCGGATTGTGTAGTATGAAAATTGTAAAGAAATCACAACCAAAAAATTATTTTGACCGCAATCAACTACGGTGTCGGATCTAGATCGTTAGCGAGTGCGGATCGTCCACAGGGAAAGTGTAATCGTTCGTGTTTCGATTTAGATGAATTGAAACTTTAAGGAAAAGAAAAGAAAACAATTCATGATTTGTAATTGCAATTCAAGAAAGAGAAAAATCTAGATCTAAGAAAGCATTAAAAGATAGAATCAAGAATTGAGAGTTTGTTGATTTTTCCAACCAAATATCAAGAATCGAAATGAGGCTCGTAGGAATCGATCGGATCTATAGATGTGATGCATTCTCACAATGACGTATTCTTATCCTTTGATGAGTTGATACTAGATCGATGATGATCGACGACAATTAGGGATTTCTAGTGAAACTAGTGTTTCGCTTTTTATCCCTTCTTTCTTCGTCAATACCATTCACATTCTAGCCTCTTGTAAATTCAAGAAACGATCGTAGATCCCTAATTTCGAGCGATAACAATCAAGAAAGCATCGTAACGAAACTAGGTCATCGATTCTTGAACTTGCTAGGGTTTACAAAACTCGTAGGACTCAAGAATCGTTTTAAGATTTGTTACATCATCATTCTATTGATCGTCTCGACTCCTCGATGAGCGGAGTTTTACTCAAACATCACAACAAGAACTACAATTACAAATTGAGATCGAATCATGATGCAAGAATCTAAAGAAAACAAGATTAAAGAATTTCACCTTTTATTTATATCAACAATTTCACTACAGTCGCTCAAGAACTACAAGAGGAAGAACTCGATTGTCGATTTGGCTTCGCTTGTCTCCGTGAGTTGTGGATCGGCTTGGACCACATGCTCAGTTGAAGATCGGCTCTGCTCCTAAAAGGTTGAAGGCTTCTCGCTTGATTTTGTACTCGAGATCTTGACATTTGATTGGAATTAGGGTTAGGGTTTCGCACAAGTCTTGTCACTAGACTTGTGGAAGAAGATGGAGAATTGAACTACTAAAGATTAACTAAGGATTGAGGAAGAAGTTTAACCCTAGGTCTAGGCTTCTATTTATAGATTTCCCAAAACCCTAGATCTAGGATTTGAATTTTAAGTTTCCCTCCAAAAGTTTGCTGAGGAGATTTGAATTTCCCTCCAAAAGTTAGTTAGCTAGAGAGGCTTCTAGAAGAGGTTAGTTAGGAGGGAGCTTCTAGAAATAGTTTGTTAGAAGCTTAATTAGGATTAGCTTAATTAATCATCTTTGCTGATCTGGAATAAGCTTCGAGAGAATTCTGGAATTTGACATATCTGAAATGAATATGGGCCCTGAGATAAGAGTTTTGCATAGAAAATGGAGCGCTGACGTGGCAATACCGCCGCGGAACTGCGGCTCAAGACAGCTCCCGCCGCGGAACCGCGGCGCTTTGGAAGCTTCGGAGCTCGGGTCTTCTTCTGTGGTTTTGGGCTGAATTATAGGCCTTTATTGGATATGTTGAATTGTATTTTTCCCTTTGGATTGCTACCAGATCTCAAAACTTGGAGTTGGTGTAATGTTTGATCAGCAAAATGACAATTTTGGCTTTTCTTCCGGATTTTCATGTACAATTTCTCAAGACAAGTGTTGCGCAATATAGGGATGATGCGATGCCATGAAATGCGGTCAATTTCTTTTATAGTGTCGGTTTTAGAGTCTAACACATGCAATCTGATATTTAACGACTGATTTGCTAATATGTGTAATATGAATGCCGAACACTTCTAGATGAGTGCAAATGATAGGGAAATTGCCGTGTTAAAAATGCAGTATTTTCGACTGATCAGGCCTCTACCTTTGGCGCCTACCTCAGCCTAGAGGTAACTAAAGTGCTTGGATTGCTAAACCTAGAACCCTAGAATGAGTAGAGAGGAGTTTTGGTGTTTTATCTCAAAAGAAAATGGTTCTCAACACATGAGAGGGGAGAGCTTTGAAAGAGAGGAAGAGGATGAGCTTTGGATGAGAGAGAATGAGCAAGAGAGAATGAGGATAATTATCAACCATTCTCACATATATGTGAATTATGATAATTAAATAATTAATCAAAGAAAATAGTGATGGTTAACTTGAAATGACCATTATCATTTCACATTAATGAATTTTGCAAGAATCAAAGAGCATCTTTCATGTGAAATGATGATGGTCAATATATCAACATAGGTCAACAAGTCAACCATAGTCAAATGGTCAACAACCCTAACCATAACACAATTATAATTAATTAATATCAATAATCATATTTCACATATTCATTAGGGTTTGGAAAAAGACAACGGTCATTAACCCTAATGAAAGTCCTCTGCCTCTGCCTCAGTCAACTGTGCATACACACCCGTATCCATGTTCCGAGGAACACATATACAATGAGATAAAACCAATCCCAAAACATATACTAGGATCTGGCTTAAACCAAAGCCCGCTAGTATTAACTGTCCGGACACCAAACGTGCACAAGTACGCGGATGTGAACGAACCCCGTCGCAAAACCATGCGACCTCTACTCTGTTTTGCCCAAAGGAGAATAACCCTCTGTGTAGGACTCTAAAGACTCGACACTACGCTGGCAGTGGGTTTAACCACAGGCCGCAAGCGGTACTAGCTGTACGTAACGGTCCCCAGGTAGATGCCGATAAGAAGACTGGCGAGGTGAACCCATCTGAACTCCTACTGAGCCTGAATGTGACAATCTCCGTACAGTCCGGTCTGTTCGTCTAAGAGTATCGCATGGCGGGCCTAGGGGGCGGTAAACGTCAGACCCCTGATAGCGGTACAAGTCTTGCCGGAGTATAGCCCAGAACACCCTGAGAAACTACTGGAAACACTACCAGTAATTCTCGCTTGCCCTGGCCAGGGACTTTGTGTAATGGCTCTCCTAGACACAGCGCGATATTAACCCCCAATACCGGGATAGACGAATCCTGTCTAACCGTCACTGCCTCCAAGTGCTTCGGGACTGCACCAAACTACTACCTGTTTGCACGACTCCTTTGAGCCGTGGTAGGGTAGTAATCAAAGAACAGTGGGAACACACTCGAGGCGAAGTGACAGTGTCAAGTCAACGGACTAAGCTTTACTCATGTCACCTGGGAACTGTTATCTGACGATAGGTATAGTACCAACCAATAGTTCCCGACGAGTCCTGTCCAGTGTACTCATAACCTAACGAGCACCCGCATACTATCTCCAGTACGACGTACTGATGGCTGTGGGACAGACCATCTCCCCTGCTGAGATGAGAAGCGCATACGCTAGTCTACTCCGGAGTATCGATGCCCTGTCTCGATAATCCTACGACTAGGGACCTGTATAAGGATGTGCTTATAGATTATCCAGCCCCTACAAGTGTGACTGCCATCACAAGGCTGGTAATCAAGCAAAGATCCTAAGGGCACTACTAATATGTATAAGCGATATGCTAAAAGAAACACATGCATATATTAAAGTAGAAACAAACCAAGTAGCATACTACCATTTTGAGTAAAATCGTCTATACAACTGAGAATATCCCAAGCTTCCATTAAGTAATATACAAACTAGTATGATACAGTAATGGCCTCTAGGGCATATACACTAACAATCTCCCACTTGCACTAGGGCCATGTACTGGCGTATCGAAGACCTATCATCTCGATCAGCCGCTCGAACTGAGTCTGGGTTATGGCCTTCGTGAATGGATCTGCTGTGTTATTCTCTGAATCTACTCTCTTCACCTCGATCTCCCGGCGATCTACGATCTCCCTGATCAGCTGATACCGCCTCAAAATGTGCCTGGACTTCTGATGGGACCTGGGTTCCTTCGCTAAAGCTATAGCGCCATTGTTGTCACAATACAGCGGTATTGGATCAATAATGGTAGGAACCACCTGAAGCTCCGTGAGGAACTTCTTCATCCAGACAGCTTCCTTTGCGGCATCAAAAGCAGCTATGTACTCCGCTGCCATGGTTGAGTCAGCAACGGTTTCCTGCTTGGAGCTCTTCCAGCAAACCGCCCTTCCATTGAGGGTAAAGACATAACCCGACATGGACTTGGAGTCATCCTTGTCACTCTGGAAGCTGGAGTCAGCAAAGGCCTCGATCTGGAGGTCTTTTCCGCCATACACCAAGAATATCTCCTTAGTCCTTCTCAGGTACTTGAGAATGTTCTTTACTGCTATCCAGTGTTTCTCCCCTGGGTCCGATTGATACCGGCTTACAACGCTTAATGCGTATGCTACATCTGGTCTGGTACACAACATCGCATACATTATAGAGCCTACCGCAGATGCGTAGGGTATAGATGACATGCGAGCCCTTTCCAAATCAGTCTTGGGTGACATCTCTTTGGAGAGGGTGATTCCGTGACAAGGCGGTAGATTACCGCGCTTTGAATCTTCCATACTGAATCGTTTCAGTATGGTGTCGATGTACCTGGACTGCGAAAGTCCCAACATCCTCTTAAATCTATCACGATAGATCTGGATCCCCAGAATGAAGTTGGCATCGCCCAGGTCCTTCATGGAGAACCTCTGTGACAAGAATCCTTTGACTGACTGTAGCATAGGAATATCATTTCCTATTAGGAGAATGTCATCCACGTACAAGACGAGGAATACCACAGTTCTCCCTACAATCTTACTGTAAATGCATGGTTCATCCGGATTTTTGATAAAGTCGAACTCTTTGACAGTATCATCAAAACAGATGTTCCATCTCCGCGATGCCTGCTTCAGTCCATAGATGGACTTAAGCAACTTGCACACTTTACCTCTGCTCCCACTCTGAATGAATCCCTCCGGCTGATCCATATAGACGCACACTTCCAAATTTCCATTTAGGAAAGCCGTCTTTACGTCCATCTGCCAGATCTCATAATCGTGGAAGGCAGCAATGGCAAGAAGGATCCGAATGGATTTGAGCATAGCCGTTAGAGAAAAAGTCTCGTCATAGTCCATACCAGGTCTTTGACGAAAACCCTTTGCAACAAGTCTAGCTTTATAGGTTTCAACCTGCCCATCTACACCAATCTTCTTTCTGAAGATCCATTTGCAGCCTACGGGTTTTACCCCTTGTGAAGCAAAGTCCAAAGTGCAAACTTTGTTGGTGTACATGGACTCCATCTCGGTCCGCATTGCATCCATCCATTTTACTGAGTCACCGCTCTGAATGGCTTGCTGGAAGCTAGTAGGCTCATCATTTTCAATGACGCAATCCTCTCGATCCCTGTCTATAAGAAAACCGTAGTATCTTTCGGACGGATGAGACTGCCTACTACTCCTGCAGAGTGGCGCGGGGATGTCCGATGCTCTTGAAACTTCTGGTTCTTCCAAGCTTTCAGTAATAGCTTGTGGTTCTGGAATCTCTTCCAGTTCTATTGCGCTCCCACTTATCTGACTTTCAAAAAATTCAGTTTCCAAGAAGTGGGCATGCTGAGAAACAAAAACCTTTTGTTCCTCTGCGGAATAGAAAAGATACCCCCTGGAGTTCTTGGGGTATCCCACAAACTTACACAGTACTGAGCGTGCCTCGAGCTTGTCCGCATGCTGCTTTTTTACAAAAGCTGGACATCCCCATGTCTTAAGATACTTAAGACAGGGTTTCTTCCCACTCCACATCTGATATGGGATGGTAGGCACAGTCTTGGTTGGAGCCTTGTTCAAAAGTTATGCAGCTGTTTCTAGTGCATAACCCTAGAAAGATTGCGGTAACTCAGCTTTACTCATCATGGAACGAACCATATCCAATAGAGTTCGATTCCTTCTTTCCGATACACCGTTGTGTTGTGGTGTGTATGGAGGAGTAAGCTGAAAGAGAATTCCATTCTCTTTTAAGTAGCCCAGAAACTCGGCACTCAAGTATTCACCACCTCGATCAGATCTCAGTGTCTTGATACTTTTGCCTGTTTGTTTTTCAACTTCATTCTTGTATTCCCGAAATTTCTCAAAGGCCTCGGATTTATGCTTCATCAGAAAGACATGTCCATACCTAGATAAATCATCCGTAAAAGTAATGAAGTATGAATAATCACTTCGCGCATGTATAGACATTGGACCACACACGTCACTGTGTATGAGTCCCAAAAGCTCGCTTGCTCTTACTCCGTGTCCAGTGAACGGAGTCTTTGTCATCTTTACCATGAGACAAGATTCACAAGTGGCATAAGACTTATACTCGAACGGATTCAAGTATCCCTCTTTATGTAACTTTGTTAACCGTGTCTCATTAATGTGACCCAGTCTACAATGCCATAAGAATGGCTGATTTGTTTTCGGAGACTTTCTTTTAAGTGTGTTCTGAACACTGAAAACCTGAGCTTGATTCAATACGTATATCCCGTTTTCTAATGTACCTGACCCAATCAGAACTTGATTTAGGTGGATGTGGACCACATCGCTTACAAAAGTAAAATCATATCCTTCCTTAGAAAGTAAGGATACAGATATGATATTACAAGTCGCACTAGGTACATACAAACAGTTACGCAGAATCAATATCTGCCCAGTTGTCAGTCCAAGATGATATTTCCCAACGGATTCCGCGTCCATGATCATTCCGTTGGCAACCCTGAGAGTCATATCACCTATCCTGATAACTCTACGGTTTCTCAGAGCCGGTAATGAATTACAGATGTGAGATCCTGATTCGGTATCCAATACCCAGGAAATAGGGTTAACTGACATACAGTTCTCTATTACAAACACACCCGAAGCCGAAGCCACGACATGCTTCGAATCCTGGCTACTGGCTTTGCTAGCCCTGAAATCCTTCTACCAATGTTCATTCCTGTAACAATAGGAACGTCTCTCCTTTACTACATCCAGCCCCCGAAACTTTTGCCCTTCCCTTTCCTTTTACTTCCCTGGTTTCCTTCAGGCTATAAGTAGAGGGCAGAGACTGTAGAATCAAGTCAGTACTCGACCCGTTCTTCAATGTGGTCTTCAGGTCCGTGAGCTAATCAAAATAGCCAGTCTCTGTAAGGACGTTTTCCCCTACAGATGACCCGAAAGACAACCTCGCTTGAAGCAATTCGTTCGAGGTCTCATATCTTGCGATACGAGATTGCTCTTCATATAAATCTTTGATATGGTGGAAGATAGAGACTAAGTCCATCTTCTCATGCTGCCTCACCATCAACTGAGGCCAACACGAGGCACTTGGCATTCGCACAGTCTTTTTCACGAGGAACTGGTCCTGAGACGGCAGGGGATTGATTAGTTAGGAGGTGTCCCAGCTTGTCATGGGTAATGTACATCTGGACAGACCTTTGCCAATCATAACAGTCAGATTCAGTCATTTTATTATCTAGATGTAACATATGTCTGGTCACTGGGTCGCTGCAATTAAGAGAGAGAGAAGAAAACACTTAGCATGATGCTCTTTCAAGTTTAGATTGGTTTTTAATTTATCTAAACAGGATGGCTCCCACTGTTTCTCGAATCCTTCCTCAAACCATAAAAGAAGAATTAGTCGGGATCAATCTCACCGTACAATACTTGCTTAACCGTTGAGCCAGGCCAGTGTTGGTACTTTTAGGGAGGTTTTCCAACGCTTTCGCGAAGTTCCTTAATTAAATAACCTCTTTTTCCTGTGGGCGTAGCCCCGCTAACACCTTTCTAGACACCTACTTAGTTTATAGCATTGATCGTTAAGTAAGAAAGTTCCCGAGGAGTAGCATATATTCACAGTAGGATCGGGATCCAAATATCATCGTGTAATAAAACTGAAGGAATCCTACCAGAATCATCACACTCTAAATGGTATGCAGCGCTAGCAAGTTTCGGTTTCTTTAGAAACTCCCGATGTGGATTTTTGCCCCATGCTCTTATGACCTTGACGAAGGTCAAAAAATCATAAGTCACATGTCAAGTTCTACCCATCATTGTCCAGGTTAATTTGAACCCACCCGTATATACCATTGACGAAGGTCAACAAGGTAATACGACTGTCCCAAACCAACGCATCTATCTATGCTACATATGAACACCCAACAGCTACCAATCACTATGCCTTGACGAAGGTCAACAAACATAGCTTGAATACTATTGAATATTCATATGAAATGACGGAGGGCTACGAATGGTTTTGGAGAAACCGTGAACGTAGTGAACTTGATATAATCGAAGGAACCTTGATAGCTTTTAAAAGGTATCAGCCCCGCTTCCCAAAATACGGAATGCGAGGAGTTGACAAAGCCAGCTATGCTCCTACGGTCAAGGAAATGTCCTGCCGTAGTCACACTTCGGCTTCTAGTTTTTCATGGTAAACAGTAAATGATGCACAGGTAATGAGAAATGCATTAACTGGAACAAAACAGTAATATAAACTGACCCAATGGGAAACAAACGAATGTAACTCTGAATAGCAAGTCAAGATGTCTGTGATACACGTCTAGTTCTGGTCCAGGCTAAATCTTCTCCTCACACTGAGCATGCATACTCAGGTCGTCAGAGCGACACAATAGCAATATAATATATATAAAATTATTTGACAATTCTAACAGGGATAATAGGTATATATAACAGTAAATCAATGACAACATGGATATGAATATGCAGTAATCAATGCAGCGGAACAGTAAAGCAGTAGAACGATATGCCACGTATGTCAACACAGTAAGTAAGGTATATCAATGCCAGTATCCCTATCAGTCTCTAAGTCTCACTGTACAGGTCACTAAGCCTATCGTCAGTCCAAGTGTGAGAGTCAACCACTTGTGAGTGTCCTCCACCCAAGGGTAGAACCCAAGGGCAAGGGACCACGAACCCAGCATGTATATCACGGTGATAATCACATACCCTGTAAATCTCCATATATCTCCCTAAATATATAAGCTGGCATGGGACTCCCGAGATTCTGTTGAACTCACACTTAAACTACCCCACACCCCGTGGTCTACATCAAACGCTAACCATAACCATAAATACCAATCGGTCGGTGACAAGTCTGCACGAGAACTGGAGGCAGGACCTCCATCAAGCACGTCCCGACTAATACCTAAGATAAATGGCAGTGTCTGTTGCCTTATCTGTGACACCCGTGCAAGAGCTTCCATAAGTGTCCCATACCACTTATAGTCACACGTACACGTGTCCCACAGACGTCGACAATGCAACATAATAATAAGGTTCACTGATTGTGTACAAGTACGTATCACTTTCACTTAATCACTTATACACGAACACTGACGTACTTGACACAATCATCACTAAAACCTAACACTGGGTAAATGCATGTTATCACTGGGTTATCAATGCAATGACATGTGTATGATATGATGCGTAAACAGTATATAAAGTATGTTTAGGATGTCATGAATCAATAATCTACCACTTGCATAAATTATCATAAATCATATGGTTACAGTTTATTGAAACAATGAACAGGGATTAAATAGTATGTTCAGTTATCTATCGATCGAATTTAGTTTCATGCCAATCGGGTTCCAGGATCATTATTTATAGCCATTTCGTTTTAAGCGTTCACGGCTGGAAATCTGGTTTCAGAATCAGAAATCCGTTTCGCAACGCATTTTAATCCCGGTTGGGATCGTATTTTAGCGACGCTACAGTTGAATGAAATCTAGGGTTTTTAGTAATGTTTTAATGCAATAGACGGATCTTCAATCGCATCTGCACGTCAGGAGATATACAATGTTTAGTACTAGTATGTCAATTCTGATTCTGTTGGGACTGTTATGTGTCCCGATCTTTTAAATTACAGAATAAATATCAAACGATAACGAAACAGAATGAAACTACTTGTGTTGTCTAGCTAACAGATTGACCTATAATAAACAGCAGAGTTCCGCAACCTACTAGTGAAGGAAACAGGATGGTGTTCATTATGGAACAGCAAGCAACAATTTGAGTCGCTCTGGACTGCAGTCCAGAGTCGCACTCCGATCCAAATATCGTCACAGTTTAAGTACAGGAATATCTGGAAACTAGTACAGGGTTAAAGTTCGTCGAGTTTGCTTCCATTTGAGCCCTCGAACGCATCATTCAAGTATGTATATGATTTATGGTGATTGTTACGGTTTTCAGGTACAGAAAATTTCTAGTTTTACGAGCAAACTTGGGGGTAGTCGTTTAAATCTTTATTAGTCGTATTTTCTAATGAAATTCTCACACTAGAATCATAGGCTTACGGGCCAACCTATACAAGTGAGTGCCGTTAATTTAAACGAGAATTCCCATAGGGAACACGCATCGAACAGTTGAGTCGTATAATTTAACAGAAAGTAAAGCATGGAATATATATATACGATTATAATTTGTAATTAATAATAAGTAGCATATAGCAAGTGGGGACTTGCCTGGAGATGATGGATTGATGGCGCGGTATGCACGGGCACGACACACGCGGCAACAACGGCAAGGATTTGGCCTCAGCTGCGGTTTGGCCTCGGCTAGACGTGAGTTTGAGGGCTGTGATGTGTAGCGGGTGGTGACTGAGATGGCAGGGAGGAGGCCGATGGCGTCGCGGTAGAGCTCCAGTGGTGCCACGGATGTTGGGTGAGCTCGGTTGGGTTGGTTTTGCTCGAGGGTTTTGAGATAGAGAGAGAGTTAGAGAGAGAGAGAGATTAAGAGAGAAGGAACAGAGAGAGACAGAGAGTGGGATTGTAGAGAGAGAGAGAGGCAGTGAGGGAGAGAGAGAAACAGTGAGAGAGAGAGATGAGGATAGGATGAGAAAGAGAGAGAGAACAGAGAGAGGGTTCAGTGAAAGAGAGGGACGGGCGGAGAAGTGATGGCGACGACGACGACGATGATGATGATGATGATGATAAGATGTGTTCTACGATGGTGGTAGTCGGGAAGGAGAGGGGTGCCCGGAGTTGGCTCAACGTTTGGTCGTCGGGAAAAACTCAAAGCTTGGAGGAGGGTCGGGTTCTTGTGACGCAGGACAGCGATGGTGCAGGCGAGATTGGTGGGGATGGCGACGATGATGGCTGCGTCGAGAGAGCAAGGAGGTGGTGCGGCGGAGGTTTTAGGTCGCGGGGAAAATCTTGGTGCGCTGAATGTGCAGGGGCTCGGTGAGGAAGTGAGGTGGAGAGAGATAGGGAAGATGAGGGAATCGTGAAGGGGCACGTCGTGGGGTAACGGCGCTGCGACGTAGGCGCAAGCGAGGGCGGAGGAGGCGGATCGCTGGAAGCAGGGAGCGGGAAATGCGGGGGTAGCCATTGGGAAGATGAAGTAATCCGGTCGGGTTGGTGAAACGGGTCAGGAGCGGGCTCGGGTTATGGGAGAGTGGGCTGGGCCGAGACTTAAATAATGAATTTCAATTTCTTAATTTTCTGGGCTGAAAATGGTGTTGGGCCGGGATTGGGCCAAGGAGTAAAAGATTAAGGAGATTTGAGAAGAAAAGAGTGGGTGGGCTCGGGGTTTTATATAAAATAAAAGAGAAAATATGGCCTGGCTGGAATAGATAAGAGAAAGAAAATAGCGGTTGGGCTTTTAGAAAAGAGTTAAGTTTAATTTAAAAGAATGGGTTTGGATTTTTATTGATAAAAGAATAAATGGGGTTTTAAAAATAAATAAAATTATAAATAAAAATAAATAGAATTATAGAGTGACAAAATACAGGTTTTGGTATAAAAGGGGCTGGGTATTACATCATACCACCCTTACAAAAATTTCGTTCTCGAAATTTAAAATTAAACGATAAGTTGAAAAATCAAAAGCGAAAACTACCATACTACAAACTAACTGATAATGGTTTACTTAGAACGTGTGGATGAAATTTTGAAGGTATATATATGTAAGACTAACATACCAAAAGATAGGTCAAAAATAAAATGAAAGAACAAATATTAATGCAACCTCATTTATACTAGAATATAGATAACAATAACGAACAATAATACTCAAGGCGTGTTCGGTAAACTAGGCACAAAACCATTGATAATAGTAATCATAGGCACAAAACCTGAAAATAAAGTAACGACAATAAAGTAGTGAAAATTAGTCGGTAGGTTAAAACATTCGAGGATAATTTATCGTTCAAATAACGTAGAAAACTCATATAGTGAAAATAAGAAACATGGAGCGAAAAATATACGCGATGTAAGGTTGCGCTACTGAAAACTGAAAATAATAGTAGTCTGCTTACAATACATAAAACTAATTAGTCAATAACACACGCACTCTTCGATAATTGCAAAATACTGAAAACCAAATTTTGAATAATAAAGTCCCTATATATATTTAGGGTAATAGGAAGAACACAAAGAGGTATAGGGCTAGCTAGGGTAATGATTACAAGGAAGTGTGGCTCAGTCAGAAGGTCGGAGTGTGGCGGCTTTAGGCTGAATGTTAAGAAGATTGGGATCGGGTCAGCACATGAAGTAAGGGTGAGCAGCAAGGACTTACAAGGGAGAAATATGGGGAGGATAACGGTCGGTACTTCAAGCGAATCAAGATTTCGAAGGGTAAGCTAACCCGGGGATTTCACTATGAACTTATCCTCCCAGAAGGATCTCAAACGAGGCACAGACGAAGGATGAAGGGTGGGCCTCTAAAAATCGGGTGTGGTACTAGTGAATCTCAGTGAGGGTTAAGACAAGGTAAAGAGTAGGGGTGAACAGATCTCAGTAGAGAAAATGATTATATAGAAGAAATAATCTAGTAGTAAGGGAACTAAGAAGATCGGAGGATTTGCGAACTCAGCAATTTATTCCACTCTAGAAAATTTTAAACAAAGCATCATCAAAAACAAAATGTGGCCCTAAACTATACATAGATTTTATTTGGCCAAGGAAGACAGCATCTCAGCAAGTTGCGGTAGGCTCGCGCACTCAGGTAGGGGTGTAGCGTCTTGAAAAGTCGTTTTGGTGTTTTCCTGAAATTCGGTGAAAATTCGGTATTTTTCCGAAAACCGTCTTTCTTGTTATTTTGCAGTTTAGGGCTAATTATACTTAAAATGGATAGGTAATTACTTGTTTTTAGTAGCTAATGAGTTAATTATGAAATTTTGGTCATTTAAAATTTTTTCCCTATTTTTCAATTTTTTAATATTATTTTAAGCCGGTAAGAAAATACATTAAATTAGCAATAAATACAAATTTTTCCGGGATAATTTTAATCTTTAAAATTATGATAATTAAAATCTAGTCGTAACATAAATTTTTAGTAATTTATTTTGATTTTTAACAAATTTTTATGATTTGAAACGAATTTATTGAATTTTGAGCTAAAACTTGCAATTTTTGAGTTGTAGGGGGCCTTTTTGCATAAAATTTCTTTTGTAAAACCCCTCTCTCTTTTCCCTCAGCCCTAGGACAGCCCAACCCTGACCAAGTCCAGAAATTTCTGGCCTCTTTTCTTTAGTTGCTTTCTTGAGTTGATTTAAGGGTTTTTTTGATTTATTTTAAATATTGTTAATACGGTATGGTGCATTTGACTTTGGAACTTGACCCTTGACTTTCCCCACTTGCCCACACCCTCCCCCTCACCTCAATACTGGCCGAAACCTGCACACCCTCTTCTTCCTCTCTTTTCTTTTCATTTTCCTTCAATTTCTTCAAGAAAACATATCAAAATCCACACTTTATTCAAAAATCCAAACAAAATCCTTATGCTATCATTATCCTTAGCCATTCTTTCTTGGATCTTGGTGTTTGAGGCCATCATTTGGAGCAAAATCCATTCTTTCTAGATCTCAAGTGAGGTATAATTCTCATCAAAGTTACTTTCTTTTGTTGCTAAATTCCTTTAAATGCATGGTTTAGTGTTAAAAGTTAAATAATTTCTAATCTAGTTTAAAAAAAAAGAGTAGTTTGTTTAACTAGGGTTTTGAAGTCATGTTAGTTAATTAGGTTGTCTTTTAGTTAATCTAGTTGTTAATTAACTAATCTATATGATCACCTTGTTTATGTAGTTTTCAATTATGCTAATTTAGTTAAATTTAGAAGTGTGAAATTGTTGTTTTAGGATTTTCAAGAGAGGGTTATGTATGGAAAATGGTATTTGAAGCTTGATTAGTGAGTTGATTAAGGTTTAGAAACCATTATTTAGTTGATTAAACCTAAATTGCTATCTTGTATTTTGCTAACCTAACCTAAGAGGTTAATTTTCTTAAGTGGGCTTTTGTTGTGTTAATTTAAGTTTTCAAGTGTGGAAATTGATTTGGAATTTGCTAGGTTATAATTCAAGAAATGGTTGTTTATGGAAAATAGGATTGGAATCATTGCTTTTGTGTTGTAATTAGTGTTTGTAGATTGCTTGTAGTGTGGTTGGGTGATTGTGCTAGATTGTAGTCGTTTTGTCGCAAATCGGCGATTTTTGCACCGATTTTGGGACGCAAATGCTTACTAGTTTTGTTATAAAAATTGTGTGATGAATTATTCTTGTTTATCTTGATGATTGTAATGGCTTGTCCTACGACTTTTAGGATGCGTGAGTGCGGATTTTTGGGTAGTCGGGTTTTAGTTTCGCCGGGCGACCCAAATCGGCGTTTTTTTTGGCAGTTTTTGCGATTTTCGCGTGTGTTCCGCGCACTTTGTGCACGTTGTACCTAGCTAGCGAACTTTAGTAGTTTCGTTGGGGTTTTGCGTCGTTCTTGATATGTAACCTTATATTTGGTATTGATGTAAATTCCAGGTTCGGTCGCGGAGACGTCAGACGCGGCGCGAAAGGGAAAGGCGGTGATTGGACACAGCTAGCCAGGGATTCCGGTGAGTAGATGTAACATCTACGGGGGACTATCGTTGGATGGCGCAAGCCGCCCGATAGTTTTAGTAACTTACAAGACCCTTAGTGATGTTAGTAATTAGGGGAGAAATACCTATTCGACTATTTGCTGCATCCATGCATTATATTGTCATATCTATACGAAACCACTTTATAGGACACCTGCACCATTGCCAGGGTTTTTATATGCAGCACGAGCACTATTCCTGCTTACACACACACCCTGGTAATTGCCATGCCACCACACTAGATAACATTTAAATTTAAATCTTTTACTAATTGATACTTAAACTGATGCTATTACCTTTAATTCCTTAAAATGAAACCGTAGTATTGCTATTCATGTGCATGTACTTCATCATATTAATTGTTCATGCTTAATACATTAATCACACATCGCAACTTGATTATTGATATCATACGCATTCATTATCATTGATATATGCACTTATGAGGATTCTTGAGATTTTATGATATTGCTGGATTTCTGGGGAAAGCCGCAAAATTTCTAAACTTATTATATTTTTAAAATATGTAAATTGCGGTTTTCTAGTGATGTAAGTGTCGTCCACCATGAGTTTGCTGTGGATTTAGAAATCCGTGTCGAGGAGTGGAGGAACCGGCACGGGTACATGGTGGGCCCGGTAAGGTACCCCGGGGCAAGAGGAATGTGGTGATGACGTTGAGCCTGGCAGGGGACGGATTACCTACCGGTGACTGTTTGGGACGGCGGATATCCAGAGGATACCGACCGTGGCCGCTAGATGATGAGATATTGATATTTGAGATGGGTTAGCCGGACGGCTGAGGCCAGAGATACATTTATGAGATTTGAGACAGCTTTTGAGTGTCGTTGCTGGACACCGATTTTCGTCGATTCATTGACATTATGCTGGCATTCTAAAAGAGTTTCAAAAACAAAAAGAGATAAAATATTTCTTATATATACCTATTGAGACCTCAGATTTTCATGTTGCATACATATTAGCATACTGATGTTGTATACACACCTGCTAGTGCATCCAGTCATACCTGTATTTTAGATGCTAGGATGCTTGTGTGCATGCATACGATAGCCTTTGTAGATGTTATTTATTACTCACGAGTTGGCAACTCACCCCCGTTGTGCCACAGTCTTTTGCAGGTCCGCTCCGTCAGTTCAGTAGCGGCGGGCGCACTTGTTCTTTTGCCTCTTTTGCTTGGGCTCGAGATTTGCTCATAGGTGGGTTATGTTATTATTTTGTACCACCTTGTATATTCTTGTATCTAGTGTACTCCATCTACTGTTTCCACCAGATTATTGTATATTGACCTAGAGATGAGACTGTGAGGTTTGTGGATTTTATGCTGTATTTTGGGGTCGAGCTCACTTGAGCCGACATGCTACTTTTTTTCATGCTTCCTTATGATTATTATGCTTGTTGCCATTTATATTGCGTGGGATTTGTGACCGCCTTATGGCGAAGAGCTAGCTCCCGCTTGGGGATGCCTTATTTGTTGGTTTTATATATATTCTTGTTGTACCCATTTTTGGGGGACCAGTATTTACAAAGGAGACTCTGCCGGAATTTTCGAAAAAATTAGTATTGTTTTTAAAAAGGGTTTTACATGACTTATTTGATAAACTTGCTTTCAAATGATTGGGGTTTTCTTCACTCTTTTGCTTAATTGGTTTTGTTTTCTGGGCTTTGGCTTACTTATTTTACGGACGTCTTTAGACGTTGCGTAAACTTAAGTGCCAGTCACGTTCCGTACCCTGCGGGTCGTGACAAGGGGCGTCCATTTCCATAGCGCCTCGCAGGTATCGCCATTGGGAGTTCTTCCACCGCAGGATCTTGATCTTCTGGTCCTTCTTCCTCGGATAGAGCTTCTTCATCGAGGTCTGATTCCATGTGATTTTCTTCTTCTGGATTTTCTTCCATGGGGTTTTCCTCCACTGGATTTTCTTCTATCGGGTCTTCCTCGGGATCTTCCTTTATCGGGTTCTCTTCAGGGTCTTCTTCTTCTTCGTCGGAATCGCCCATCATGTCAAACTCTGGGATGGCTGCTCCTTCGTCCTCTGAATCGTTGTTTTCGAAATTGACCTGGGGACCGTTGATCTCATCGTCAGAACTCATCAGCGTGTTGTCTAAGGATACGCATGACTGTGCATCTTCATCTAGATGCGGCGCTGCTCCAGGGTGGGCCATGGTCTGAAAAGAAAGAGTTATGATTAGGCAATGGGACATATCAAGGAAGTAGTTAAGTGTACGAAGTATAGAAAGATATACGGTGGCCGGAATTGAAAAATATCAGGATAATAATGCTGTGATAATGAATAGTAAAAATAAGGAGAAAGCAAGAGAATGATACATATATCATAATTCAAAGTTTTATTGCATTCAACTAAAAATTCAACGGATACAAGCTTTCAAACGGAAAGAAATATTTATAAGAAGATGACAACATTATTGTTGAAAGTAGAAAAACATGAAAATTCTTCTTTGATCACTAGACCGTTGCATCCTCGTCACGCAAATTGAATCCTATGTTGGATCCGCTTTATCCTCGAAGTACGAACTACGCAGTAATCCTCACTTGGCAGAAGTGGGGAGTGTGGACGAGTCTCCTCCTTGTAGTTCTTTCCTTTCTGGGCAACCGTTAATGAGATGTTTGTTGGACCCGCAAATCAGACATTTCCCTTGGGCACGACGACAATCCCTCTGAAGATGTCCTGGCCTCTTATAATACCCACAACATGGGGTCTTCTGCTGCTTCTGTCGCGGGGAAACAATTTGGCGTTTCATCTTCTTCTCTTTTCCTCGTCTAACGGGGATCCCTATATGATTGGAGACAGCTGCTGGTGCCTGATTCACCTGTCTTCTCATTCCTTCAGCCAACAAGTCGTTTGTTCGCTCTTGGGCTTCCTTTAGACCTTGCAGTACACTCAGAATCTCAATGGTCTGATTCTGGGGAGAGTATAAAGATGAAGAGTCGTTGGAAGACATGATCCTGAAACAACAATTTTTTAGGATGATATATGTCACAAGCTATACGAATCAAAATATAATATGGATAGGACAAAGATTCAAGAATATCAGAGATGATGAATTTATTACAAGTGGAGAATCAACTGTATGACTTTAAGTCACTTAAACAGAGTATGATGGTGTAATCGTGATGTAGTTCACAATTATAACCACAAAACTTGCCAAGTCACCTAAAACCCTAGCGAATGGATAGCAGAACGCTCAATACGAATATGGATCAAGAATATCAAGTTTACAATCTAGACTGAGGGATATCTTAGATTGTCAAGCTCTACACGGAAAACTGCAATCCCAATCGAAGAAAAACCTGGCTCTGACACCAACTAAACCATGTCACGCCCCGCTTCCCAAAATACGGAATACGAGGAGTTGACAAGGCCAGCCATGCTCCTACGGTCAAGGAAATGTCCTGCCGTAGTCACACTTCGGCTTCTAGTTTTTCATGGTAAGCAGTAAATGATGCACAGGTAATGAGAAATGCAGTAACTGGAACAAAATAGTAATATAAACTGACCTGATGGGAAACAAACGAATGTAACTCTGAATAGCAAGTCAAGATGTCTGTGATACACGTCTAGTTCTGGTCCAGGCTAAATCTTCTCCTCACACTGAGCATGCATACTCAGGTCGTCAAAGCGACACAATAGCAATATAATATATATAAAATTATGTGACAATTCTAACAGGGATAATAGGTATATATAACAGTAAATCAATGACAACATGGATATGAATATGCAGTAATCAATGCATCGGAACAGTAAAGCAGTAGAACGATATGCCACGTATGTTAACACAGTAAGTAAGGTATATCAATGCCAGTATCCCTATCAGTCTCTAAGTCTCACTGTACAGGTCACTAAGCCTATCGTCAGTCCAAGTGTGAGAGTCAACCACTCGCGAGTGTCCTCCACCTAAGGGTAGAACCCAAGGGCAAGGGACCACGGGCCCAACATGTATATCACGGTGATAATCACATACCCTGTAAATCTCCATATATCTCCCTAAATATATAAGCCGGCATGGGACTCCCGAGATTCTGTTGAACTCACACTTAAACTTCCCCACACCCCGTGGTCTACATCAAACGCTGACCATAACCCTAAATACCAATCGGTCGGTGACAAGTCTGCGCGAGAACTGGAGGCAGGACCTCCATCAAGCACGTCCCGAATAATACCTAAGATAAATGGCAGTGTCTGGTGCCTTATCTGTGACACCCGTGCAAGAGCTTCCATAAGTGTCCCATACCACTTATAGGCACACGTACACGTGTCCCACAGACGTCGACAATGTAACATAATAATAAGGTTCACTGATTGTGTACAAGTACGTATCACTTTCACCTAATCACTTATACACGAACACTGACGTACTTGCCACAATCATCACTAAAACCTAACACTGGGTAAATGCATGTTATCACTGGGTTATCAATGCAATGACATGTGTATGATATGATGCGTAAACAGTATATAAAGTATGTTTAGGATGTCATGAATCAATAATCTACCACTTTCATAAATTATCATAAATCATATGGTTACAGTTTATTGAAACAATGAACGGGGATTAAATAGTATGTTCAGTTATCTATCCATCGAATTTAGTTTCATACCAATCGGGTTCCAGGATCATTATTTATAGCCATTTCGTTTCAAGCGTTCACTGCTGGAAATGTGGTTTCAGAATCAGAAATCCGTTTCGCAACGCATTTTAATCCCAGTTGGGATCGGATTTTAGCGACGCTACAGTTGAATGAAATATAGGGTTTTCAGTAAGGTTTTCAATGCAATAGACGGATCTTCAATCGCGTCTGCACGTCAGGAGATATACAATGTTTAGTACTAGTATGTCAATTCTGATTCTGTTGGGACTGTTATGCGTCCCGATCTTTTAAATTACAGAATAAATATCAAACGATAACGAAACAGAATGAAACTACTTGTGTTGTCTAGCTAACAGATTCACCTATAATAAACAGTGGAGTTCCGCAACCTACGAGTGAAGGAAACAGGATGGTGTTCATTATGGAACAGCAAGCAACAATTTGAGTCGCTCTGGACTGCAGTCCAGAGTCGCACTCCGATCCAAATATCGTCACAGTTTAAGTACAGGAATATCTGGAAACTAGTAAAGGGTTAAAGTTCGTCGAGTTGGCTTCGATTTGAGCCCTTGGACGCATCATTCCAGTATATATATGATTTATGGTGATTTTTACGGTTTTCAGGTACAGAAAATTTCCATTTTTACGAGCAAACTTGGGGGCAGTCGTTTAAATCTTCATTAGTCGTATTTTCTAATGAAATTCTCACACTAGAATCATAGGCTTACGGGCCAACCTATACAAGTGAGTGCCGTCAATTTAAATGAGAATTCCCATAGGGAACACGCATCGAACAGTTGAGTCGTATAATTTAACAGAAAGTAAAGCATGGAATATATATATACGATTATAATTTGTAATTAATAATAAGTAGCATGTAGCAAGTGGGGACTTGCCTGAAGACGATGGATTGATGGCACGGTATGCACGGGCACGACACACGCGGCAACAATGGCAAGGATTTGGCCTCAGCTGCGGTTTGGCCTCGGCTAGACGTGGAGTTTGAGGGCTCTGATGTGCAGCGGGTGGTGACTGAGATGGCAGGGAGGAGGCCGGCGGCGTCGCGGTAGAGCTCCAGTGGTGCCACGGATGTTGGGTGAGCTCGGTTGGGTTGGTTTTGCTCGAGAGTTTTGAGATAGAGAGAGAGTTAAAGAGAGAGAGAGAGAGATTGAGAGAGAGGGAACAGAGAGAGACAGAGAGTGAGATTGTAGAGAGAGAGAGAGAGAAGCAGTGAGGGAAAGAGAGAAACAGTGAGGGAAAGAGATGAGGATAGGATGAGAAAGAGAGAGAGAACAGAGAGAGGGTTCAGTGAGAGGGAGGGAGGGGCGGAGAAGTGATGGCGACGACGGCGGCGACGATGATGATGATGATAAGATGTGGTCGACGATGGTGGTAGTCGGGAAGGAGAGGGGTGCCCGGAGTTGGCTCGACGTTGGGTCGTCAGGAAAAACTCGATGCTTGGTGGAGGGTCGGGGTTCTGGTGACGCAGGACAGCGAGGGTGCAGGCGAGATTGGTGGGGATGGCGACGATGATGGCTGCGTCGAGAGAGCAAGGAGGTGGTGCGGCGGAGGTTTTGGGTCGCGGGGAAAAATCTTGGTGGTGGCTGAATGTGCAAGGGCTCGGTGAGGAGGTGAGGTGGAGAGAGATAGGGAAGTTGAGGGAATCGTGAGGGGGCACGTCGTGGGGTAATGGCGCTGCGACGTAGGCGCGAGCGAGGGCGGAGGAGACGGATCGCGGGAAGCAGGGAGCGGGAAATGCAGGGGTAGCCGTTGGGAAGATGAAGGAATCGGGTCGGGTTGGTGAAACGGGTCGGGAGCGGGCTCGGGTTATGGGAGAGTAGGCTGGGCCGAGACTTAAATAATGAATTTCAATTTCTTAATTTTCTGGGGCTGAAAATGGTGTTGGGCCGGGATTGGGCCAAGGAGTAAAAGATTAAGGAGATTTGAGAAGAAAAGAGTGGGTGGGCTCGAGGTTTTATATAAAAATAAAAGAGAAAATATGGGTTGGCTGGAATAGATAAGAGAAAGAAAATAGAGGTTGGGCTTTTAGAATAGTGTTAAGTTTAATTTAAAAGAATGGGTTTGGATTTTTATTGATAAAAGAATAAATAGGGTTTTAAAAATAAATAAAATTATAAATAAAAATAAATAGAATTATAGAGTGACAAAATACAGGTTTTGGTATAAAAGGGGCTGGGTATTACAAAAGGAGTGGTTTAAGCTCCGCGTTTTTTAAAAGTTTTCTGTTTTGAAAAGAAACCGAGTGGTTTTGAAATTGTTCCAACGACTTTAACTTTGGTTTATTTTCGTGCATTAATTTAATGCGTCCCATCAATTAATCCTACTATTGCAGAAAACAACAAAAATATGACGTACGCTTATGCCATCCGCATTCGCCATGGGGCCCCGTCATCACCCGTTTGGTTACTTAACTAACGACAGAGCGGGGGATGGACTAGCGCGGATGCAAAACATAAGCAACGCCTACAAGATATCATATATAGATATAAACATTCGTCAGATGCAATGATAGCCATTCCAGATCACAGATGAAAACATTGGATATACTAGGAACCCGCGTTTCGTTCGAGCCTGCAACGAAAGACAGATTACACGGTCGCGATGAATAGCCAAACCCCACCCTAGACCCCTACGGGTGCGGCAAACCACCCGCCAAGTACCCGAAGTGAAGCAACCTCCCTCAACAACATGAGTAGGCCACTCGGCACTTCAAGGTACCCGGTAGTTTGTGCACCCCACCTTGGGTCTATCCTTGGAGCAAAAACAGTAAAAGAAATAATATACAATGGCGGCTACAACCTCATCCCGGATGTGCGGCCATAAAATAATATTACATCAATTTACATATTACATCAAATGAAAGATAAAGAAAATCTCAACTCATAAAACCCCGGCTATTCATCCGCGGCAATCCAACGAGTTCATATACACAATCCATCAACATTACAGATCACAGATATGCCCAACCCCCACTAATCGACGTATAGCGATTAGTTGACGTTCAGTGCATATATCACATCACAGATATAACCCATTAGCTAAAGTCTATAGAACTTCGATCAAAATACGGATTTGCAACTACCCCAAACACAACTTTGTTCTCTGGAAATTCTGGGCAGAAACAACATATCCTAAAAATCCCAAAACAAAACACAGATGAAACTACAACGAAGACGAGTCGCGGCCGAGTCAACTCGGCCGCGGAGCCGCGGCAAGAAGCATGTTCTCGCCGCGGTTCCGCGGCGCGTTGACCGAGTCAGTGGCTCGTTTTTTCTGACAATTCTAACAAAACCCTGAGCCGATTTTTTATGTATGTAGAATTATTTTTAAAGCAGGTTTAAAAATTGGCAGAAAGTTAAGTTTTTCGGACGTGTTTTGCGATTTTTCTCGGATCGAAATTCTAAATACTTTGCTAACTTGCTAGTTTGTGTTTTGCTGGGCTCTAATAACACTGTAAGTCCACGTTGCCCACCCCGGTGCTTACGGGGAGGCGGAAACGGTAAAAAACAATTTTTATAAACTCAAGGCAACATGGACTAAAAGGAGGATCTTTGCTGAACAAAAACTAAGAACCATGCTAAAAGATTTAGCTACTCGGTTAAAAGGTTATACCTAAGTCTTGAACTCCTTCTCTTCTTGCTCCTTGGAGTGGGTTGAACGGGTCCTCCTCGTCGCCTTCTCTTGCCGAAGAAAGATCCACCCGAGGGCCTCTACCTTTGGCTCCTACCTTAACCTAGAGGTAACTAAAGTGCTTGGCTTGCTAAACCTAGAACTCTAGAATGAGTAGAGAGGAGTTTTGGTGTTTTATCACAAAAGCAAATGGTTCTCAACATTTGAGAGGGGAGAGCTTTGAGAGAGAGGAAGAGGATGAGCTTTGGATGAGAGAGAATGAGCAAGAGAGAATGAGGATAATTATCAACCGTTCTCACATATATGTGAATTATGAAAATTAAATAATTAATCAAAGATAATAGTGATGGTTAACTTGAAATGAACATTATCATTTCACATTAATGAATTTTGCAAGAATCAAATAGCATCTTTCATGTGAAATGATGATGGTCAATATGTCAACATAGGTCAACAAGTCAACCATAGTCAAATGGTCAACAACCCTAACCATAACACAATTATAATTAATTAATATCAATAATCATATTTCACATATTCATTAGGGTTTAGAAAAAGACAACGGTCATCAATCCTAATGAAAGTCCTCTGCCTCTGCCTCAGTCAACTGTGCATACACACCCGTATCCATGTTCCGAGGAACACGAATACAATGAGATAAAACCAATCCCAAAACATATACTAGGATCTGGCTTAAACCAAAGCCCGCTAGTATTAACTGTCCGGACACCAAACGTGCACAAGTGCGCGGATGTGAACGAACCCCGTCGCAAAACCATGCGACCTCTACTCTGTTTTGCCCAAAGGCGAATAACCCTCTGTAAGGGACTCTAAAGAATCGACACTACGCTGGCAGTGGGTTTAACCACAGGCTGCAAGAGGTACTATCTGTACGTAACGGTCCCCAGGTAGATGCCGATAAGAAGACTGACGAGGTGAACCCATCTGAACTTCTACTGAGCCTGAATGTGACAATCTCCGTACAGTCCGGTCTGTTCGTCTAAGAGTATCGTATGGCAGGCCCAGGGGGCGGTAAACGTCAGACCCCTAATAGCGGTACAAGTCGTGCCGGAGTGTAGCCCAGAACACCCTGAGAAACTACTGGAAACACTACCAGTAATTCTCGCTTGCCCTGGCCAGGGACTTTATGTAATGGCTCTCCTAGACACAGCGCGATATCAACCCCCAATTCCGGGAGAGACGAATCATGTCTAACCTTCACTGCCTCTAAGTGCTTCGGGACTGCACCCAACTACTACCTGTTTGCACGACTCCTTTGAGCCGTGGTAAGGTAGTTATCAAAGAACAGTGGGAACACACTCAAGGCGAAGTGACAGTGTCAAGTCAACGGACTAAGCTGTACTCATGTCACCTGGGAAATGTTATCTGACGATAGGTATAGTACCAACCAACAGTTCCCAACGAGTCCTATCCAGTGTACTCGTAACCTAACGAGCACCTGCATACTATCTCTAGTACGACGTACTGATGGCTGTAGGACAGACCATCTCCCCTGCTGGGATGAGAAGCGCATACGCTAGTCTACTCTGGAGTATCGATGCCCTGTCTCGATAATCCTACGACTAGGGACCTGTATAAGGATGTGCTTATAGATTACCCAGCCCCCACAAGTGTGACTGCCATCACAAGACTGGTAATCAAGCAAAGATCCTAAGGGCTCTACTAATATGTATAAGCGATATGCTAAAAGAAACACATGCACATATTAAAGTAGAAACAAACCAAATAGCATACTACCATTTTGAGCAAGATTATCTATACAACTGTGAATATCCCAAGCTTCCATTAGGTAATATACAAACTAGTCTGATATAGTAATGGCCTCTAGGGCATATACACTAACACTGGGCGCCCATGGGTCACATGCACTGCACGCGACCGCTGAGCGCGGATCGCCCGCGGATCCCGTATGGCGCATGTTGGCGCTGAGCGCCCGCGGGTCACGTGCCATGTACGCCACCGCTGGGCGCTCGTGGGTCACGTGTGGGGCACGCGACCGCTGGATGCCCGTGGGTTACGTGTGGGGCACGCGACCACTGGAAACATCAGCGGAAAAAGTGCTTAACCCCTGGGCTGTGAGTTGAACACCCAAGTGATTATGTATAGATTTGGAGTTAAACTCCTAAAATGGTTTTGTTTATGGAGTTAAATTCCAACAGATCTTGAATGGAGTTAAACTCCTAGAAATCTTTGGAAATGACCGAAGGGGACCCCTTTCTTCTCCCCTTTGGCCCTGGATCTTCCCCAAAGTGGGATTTTTTGAGGTGGGTCTCCTTCTTCCTCCTCTTCTGTTGGCCGGATCTTGGATAAAAGGGGGGTGAGATTTAAAAAAAAACTCCCCTTTTTGAGATCTGATGGAAGATCTGAGTTCCCCTTCAAGGGTTTGATGGTGAAAAACTGTTTATTTTTGGAAAAAGAAGAGTTAAACTCTTGATTTAATTCAAAAAGGAGAAAAAGTTTTTAGAAACTTGAGGAAGGAGGAGGCACAGACCCAAATTTTTTGAGAGAGAGAAAAAGTATATTGATTTTTTGATCATGTTGCCCCTTGGACTTTGCCAAATAGCACTTGTGCCACCCCATGTCTTATGTGCTTATTTCTTTTTTTTCACATAAGCCATGGGGTTTACAAAATTTTGGATTTCTGCCCACTTTACAAATATTTATTTCTAAAAATTGCATTTAGACTAGTTTATTGCCTCCTTTTTGGCATGGAGCCGGCCCCGTCCATGCTTGGTCTTGACTTGAGCTTGGGCTCGGGCACACTTGACTTGGGGTTGACCTTGGTTTTGACATGGTCAACTGGTGTGTAATTTTTTACCCCAACAATGAGATGCGGGCCCGTTTCCCTCTAGAACCCGGCTATTTGTGCACTCCACCGCGAGATAAACCTAGTGCAGAAAAGAAAAATATATATAATGGCGACACCGATCTCAACCCGGTCGTGCCCCAATAATAGAATATACAATCTTGCAGAGACGGCTGTCCACATGTTGGACGCTCGCCCCGCAATACTAAATATACAAATGAATCTGAAATGTACTACTACCATTCCACACGACAATCAACCACAATATCAGCACAAATAGAGAACATCAACGTGAATGTCATGTTCGCAAATCCGTCTAGTTGAACATATAGCAACTAGTCGGGTTTACCGCTCAATGATATTCACGGCCGCAGATATTATCACATGCACTGATAAACACGTACTTAAAATTTCGATCGACTAAACTTTTCCTAATTGGCCCCAAATGCAATCCAGCACTCAAACAAATCTGGGCCAAAATCATCATCCCAAAATTCATATTTCCATGTGTAAGAGTTCCAGAAGAAATTCGGCACACAGTGGCTACAAAAGAGCCGTGGAACTGCTGCCAATAGGCATGAAACGCGGCAGTTCCGTGGCCAATTTGTTGGCTCACATGACCAAATTTATTGGGGTGCTCTAAATATGCTTGCATGTATTTTTAAGATGCTCTGAAAGATTTTTTGAACAGCAGCGGGCACATGAAAATGGAAAAACTATTCGGAAAATTCGGTCGATCGACATTTTAATCTCGTGCAAACAAGCTAGTAACGGTTTATTGGGTGGCTCTGATACCATGTTGGGTTACGATAGCGCCCTGTCCATCTACGATGGCCGATGCGAAAATGACGTTAAAAAAACTTGGCTCTAACGAAAACCCGCCCAAAAGATCGAACCATAAACCTATATTAGCTAACTAACAAGAGCTAATCTACTATGATAGAGTGTTATACTGAACGAACCAAGTCCTTCGGTCTTCCATCATCTTCCTTAGCTCCTTGAGGCATGCTCGATTGAACTTGGCCGCCGGTCTTCCTTCTTCGAAGATGATCCACCCGAGGGATGTAGCTCATGGCTCTAGCTCTACATCAAACGCAAGTGAAGCAACTAGGGATTCTAGGTTGCTAATATAGAATGCTTAGGATGTAGTCAGTGTTCTAAGTGTTTATCCATCTCACCTCCTCTCTTGATTCTCAACTCATGAGATTGTAGAGAGGAGGTTGAGCATGAAGGTGGAGGAACTCAAGAAACTCAAGAGAGGAGAGTGAATCATGATGGTGAGGTTTCAAAACTCAAGTGAGAATGAGCCATCCATGGAGAGAGAAAATGAGAAGCTAAGGTTTTGTAAAACCAATTCTTTCAATATAAAATCAAGCCCAAGCTTGAATAGTTTGCACAAATGAATTAACAATTCATTTGTGCAACACTATGCAAGCATGGCTCTCACCATACTCCCCTCTTTCTATTTTCCACCTCATTATCCATTTATGATAAATGGATAAATCTAAATGAGGTGTCCACCTTCTAGTATGTTATCTTTATAAATATGGATTACACTCTACTGTATATACATACCTATACTCGTACCGAAATAAGAATACCCGAAGAGATAGAATAACACAAAGAACATAATAATAGAATATACATATCGAAATACATATACGTAAATTATTAAATCAATACCTGATTTAATAATCCGGCTCAATCCCGAGCCGGCTAGTATTATCAATCGTCCGATCGAAAGTCCAGGTAACTAGTACACTCATTCAATCGGAACCCTGCACGTATCTAATACGGCTACTACATCATTTCGCCAGAACCAGGAAAACCCTCTTTGTAGGACTCTAAAGACTCGTCAATACGCTGGCAGTGGGTTTAACCACAAGCACGTCAGTGGCACTAGCTGTACGTAACGGCTACCCAGGTACTGAGCGAAAGGAAGGCCGATGAGCAAACTCATCCGAACCCCTACTGAGCCTGTCATTGACAATCTCCGTAGAGTCCAGTCTGTTCTTCTAAGAGTATCACATATCGAGTTTAGGGGGTGGATAAAGTCAGACCTCTAATAACACGAAATTTCGTGTCGGTATGAACCTCATCACCCACTGAGAAACTACTGATCCAAATCAGCAATTCTCGTCTACCTTGGCCAAGTATTTCTGGTGATGGCCATCCATGCACCGTGCGACATCAACCCCCAATACCGGGAGAGATGAATCCCCGACGATCCGCTCACTACCTCCATGTGGCTCGGGACTGTACCCAACTAAAACCTGTTTGCACGACTCCTTTGAGCCGTGGTAGGGTAGTAATCAAAGCACAGTGGGAACTCACACGAGACAAATGACGATCTCAGGTCGACAGACTAACCTGTAAACATGTCACCTAGGAACTGCTATCTGATAATAGGTATAATACCAACTAGCATGTTCCCGGCGAGTCCGTCCAGTGTACTCATAACCCAATGAGCACCTGTATACTATCTTAGGTGACTGACACCAATGGCTTGAGAGACCGGCCACCGCCCCTCGTCGGGGTCTCGATAAATATACACTAGTCTACTCCGGAGTATCAATGCCCAGTCTCGATACTCCCTTGACTAGGGACATTTAAAGATGTGCTTATAAACCACCCAGCTCCCACATATATGATCACCATCATAATGCTGGTAGTCAAGCAAGAAACCTATGGGCTCTATCAACATATAATAGTGATCTGTAATACTGCATAAAGCATGTACATGATGATAAAGACAAACCATATAGCATACTATCATTTTGAGTAAGACTTTTCTACCCGTACAGATCCTCCCTCAATCATCATAATCGCGTACCTGCGATCACAATAATTGACTTGAGGGCACTATAGCCAACACACCTGACAGTTCATCTTGCAACCGAGGCTAAGTTTACTGGACCGGTACAATATCGATGGATGTATCCCGTCGAAAGGTACGTTGAATTTTTCGTTTCACGCATTTTGTGAAATTATTGTTATCTTATATGCCCGTATTTATTTATTTAACATATTTTTCTATAGGTATCTCCACACTCTAAAAAAGTATATACATAATAGAAATCGATCAGAGGGTTTTATCATGCAAGGTTATCTTCTAGATGAAATAACTGCATTTTGTTCCTGCTATCTAGACGAAAACATTGAGACGAATCTTAACCGGCCTCGGAGAATTCAAGATGGGTCATATGGTAAAGCTGATTATAAGATAGTAGACCACATGTTTATCAACAAGATATATCGGTTTATCCTTTTCAATAGCGTATGTCTTGAAGAAATTATAGAGTAAGTATTTTTGGATTAATTGTTATATTTATGTATGTGTGTGTGTGAAATGATATAATATTGATGTCATAATTTATTGTTGAGAATAGAATTCATATTGATGAGGTACATGAGAGGCATCCTGATTGGAATGGTGAACGATTGGAAAAATATCATCAGGATAATTTGTGCGATTGGGTTGCAGATCATGTAAGTTGTTCGAATAACATGTTATTGCGACGAGTTGTCTTAATCTAAAGTTATATCGTTATGTATTTGCCGTAAAATTTATTTTGTCAGATCCACAATCCGAACTTGTTTGCATCATTAGAGAGATTCAAGATGTTTAGCTTAGTTTCCTAGCATGGAGGTTGCATACTATAAAGGATTCGGTATCCTTGGATACAAATTTGATGTTAAGAACATAGAAACATTTTGAACCACTCAGAATAGTGGGATTGCAATCATATGATCGGATGGTGTGATTTATTATGGATACTTAAATTGCATACTTGGTATCCAATATCCCGGACGATCAGAACCGTTTTATAAATTTCAGTGTATTTGGTACGATACACGAACCGATGCGGATAAGTGGAGAAGCAATCTCGGGACATGGAAAGATGAATATGGATTGATTAGTGTAAACACACTTCAATTTTACGGTCAGGACGATCCATTTATCTTTCCGCAACAAGCGTTTCAAGTATACTACTCACAATGCTTGAAGCAACCGGGATGGAGTATCGTATGCCGTTGGAAACCCAGAGATGTTTACGATGTCCCAGAATTCGAGGATTGTATGGAGGACAGCGATGAGGATGAACAAGAGAGAAGACTTAGAGTGCTCCGACCGTCTGTCCCCAAAGACGGGTTGTCTTCGGATGATCGTGAAGTTATGTGGGTTAGGAATGATATCGATGATGAAATCTAAGTTGATATGTTTAATGCATAAACGAAATGAAAAAGGTTATCAGTAATGTTATATTATTACTTCACATTTTTACGATCTATACATATATTGCATACATATGTAATGATTATACTTTTATCTAGGTCTGATGATGATGCCAGGAGCAGCAAGGGGCGGTAGGAGCACCAGCAGCGGCAGTGGCAGAGGCAGAGCGGTTTTACCGTCCAGGGAGCTGTGTAGGGAGTTCCATAGGGCTAGACTTGCACCCCGATCCATATCCCCTTCGGATGACTCCTTCCGTGTGGACTTTGCCACATCTCAAGGTATATTGTACGCATATTCATTTCAAATGTAATATTATAGATATACACATATATTTATTTTAAAGTTACTTATATAGTAAATTTTTTATTGTCTTGCTGTAAGTAGTGCGTCCACATCAGAGGCAAAGGCCGCTACCGCACCTACAGGTATGTTTATATATCATATATTGCATTCATATTGATTTATAATGTTATATTATAGATATACATACATTCTTTTTGCAATTACTTATAAAATCAATTTTTGATTGTCTAGCTGTAGGTGGAACCTCAACATCCCGGGCAGAGGCCACCACCGCACCTGCAGATATGTTTATATATCCTATATTGCATGCAAATCGATTTAGATTGTTATATTATAGATATACACATATTCTTTTTGCAATTACTTATATAATCTATTTTTTATTGTCTAGCTTTAGGTGGTGAATCCACATCTGGCGCAGAGGCCACATCCGTACCCTCCGTGCAGTCTGCTGGTTAGTATTCTTAAATATAAAATATTTTATCGTCAATGTTTACATATACTCTAAGAATAACCATGAACTTCATGTAATTTTATTGTCAATATTTATTTTCTAGTTGGAGAGGATGTGTCCACATCCGGGTCACCGGCTGTTCCTCACCGGAGGAACTATCGTACCGCTCGTGTTGCTGCTCAGGCCCAGGCTCATGCTGCGGTTGCCAGAGGTATATATCACACTTCAATTTTCATTAATCCTTGATTTCTAAATACCGTTTTGTCTTGATATTGATTGTCTTGATATTTCTTGTACATGCAGAGCAGCCCCACCCCGGGAAGGGGACTCAAGGGCCGAATCATTCCCACAGGCTGAGGCCTGATAGAGCTAAGGGGCACCATTCCCCCTCTTTTTTACCCCCGATTATCGCTATACCGACGATTATGCCGAGAGGTTCGGCCGATATATTGGGGATGAGAGCCGCATCAAAAAGAACTATTCTCTTCACGTTGAGTGAGGTGATCAGCACCAGCGCTCGTTTGCCCACTTCTGGGATTAGGCTCGGGTATTAATATATATTTTCATTTGACTTATCAAATTAATTTTTTTATTTAACACATATAATTTAAATACATTATTTTCTTGTATTTGCAATTGGATTACAACTTTCAGCCTGTATCTGACCCTGATCACCCTTACAGAGTACTCGATCTTCACGCTCTTTACCAAGGCCTCATGAAGAGCATGCAATATATGGTCTGATATAATAGAAATAAGCTGAAGATCGATTGCTACATGCTATGGCTGGCAACCCCTGAGGTGGAGAGAGCGGCTCTCCTACATTTTCCAGCCTTTACCAGAGTCGACGTAGATACATGGCCTCTCTTGTGCTGGTATTATGAGTCTGACCACAAACAGGTTTGTAATTTAAATGTAATTCATTATTTAGTATATAATTTAATTTTTGTGTTGCTTAATTAAAAAACTAAATCTGATTGTGTAGTGCAGAAACAGCCCGATCAAAATAAGGAGAATAGGAAGTCGGCGAAGAGGGGTCACCCCACTTACACAGGTGGCTCGAGGACATTACTCATGCCATGGAGGTAACAGTAAATTACAATAGATCTATTTTAATATAATGCAATATTAAGAGTTATTTTATAATATATGTAAATTTTTGGCGGGTTGTAGAGAGCTTAGTCCCTGGAATAGGGTGGTACACCGAGTGTATTGACCGTGTATCTTTCCGTCCACAGCACCTCGACAGATCCCGCCGCGGGCGAGATTCGATTCCCCAACACTGCTACCCAGAAGTACTGCGTAAGTGTTAATATTTATTCTAATTCGAATGAAATTTTTGTTTTGATAAGTTCAAATTTAAATGATATATATACTTATGTTTTAATGCTTAACGTAGGTGTAGGAGTTGGCGGTGGAGCAGCCGGAGATATCGGGGATCGATTTCAGTGGACAGACCGATCTGATCATACTGACTCCAGTCCTAAATGCCGCACACGGAGGACACCATAGAGGTTGGGAGAGAGGCCGGGGACTTGGTCCTAGCATGGCCCATATGAAGTTGGTCTCCACTCCAGCGATTACTTCCCCTACCCCCCGTGAGCGATGTCTGGAACATGATGTTGCCGCATTGAAGACCACCGTCGAGGAGTTGAAGGAGATGTTGGTACGTATATTACTTATTAGTAAAATATTATATCACATTATAGATATTAGCATATGTAATATTAGTATCCTAAGCTTATTTGGTTTTAGACTTAAGTTTAATTAATCAGACTTACATAAAACTATCTAATTAAACTGAACTCTATAATCATAACCATGCCACATCTTTCTTCATTTTAGAGTTTAAAAAACTATGATTATCCAAACTCAAAACTTGAGAAGAAAACATTGCTTTTTAAATTAGATAACTCCAAAATCAAGCATCCAATCAAAGCTAAACAATTTAGGAGAGATACACGCTTACAAGTTAGAGTAAGCAGCATTTCTACCACCACTTAAAATAAACTACGGTTTTCCAAACTAGATACCCAAATTAAGCCTAAGTCCCTAAGTATTCTTAGATTGGAGGAAAAAAGCATAGCCCTGAATGTGTGCAATTTCAACACGTATAAATTCTCATACATAACATATGGATTTCAAGAGAATGTGTGGAATCTCAACAATGCATATATAAATTCGCGGTTCCACAATAATCTGATAAGTATACGAATTCGAATAAATCTAATACACCATTCTTACTCGTTTATTACACAAACACAAAATTTTATAGATTTGGAAGGCTAATTCGGCTGCGGCACCATACGCCTCTCCTTCGGCTGTGGCTCCGCAAGCCACTACCTCGGCTACGGCTGCGCAGACACTTCAGACTCCTGCACAGACCGCTCCTTCATTAGTATAGTTTTTGACGACCCAGGGCTACACCAAGGAGCAGATACGCCGGATTACGACAGTTATTAGAGATGGAGGAGCTGGACCAAGCTAGGACAGGTTTATTTATATTTTTGAGGATGGATGTACTTATTTGATACATATTGTATGTTTTGGACGATATCGGTGGTTGTTTGGATATTTACAATGATTTTAGTTTGATTTCGTATTCTGTTTGTTTATTTCATTTATATATTATGCGTGAGATGTTGTTTATGAATATTTCTGTATTTGGCTATATGATATATATATTATTGTGCATAGGACGGGGAAAAAACGGGATGACCTTTTTTTTTAAAAATCTGATATAATGTCCCTACTGTTGGGGTCGAAAATTACACCCCGGTTGACCAAGTTAAAGTCAAAGTCAACCCCAAGTAAGCGGGCCCAAGCCTAGATCAAGTGGGCCCATGCCCAAGTCGAGCCCCGCGGCCGGCCTCCCCCATGCCAAAATGAAATCATGTAATATATAATTTTAATGTAATTTTTTATGCATGAATGTAAGAAAAATGGGCATAAAGCCAAATTTTTGTAAAGCCCATGGCTCATGTGCAAAAGAAATGAGCACATGAGGCATGTGATGGGCAAAATGCCAATTTGTAAAGCCCAAGGGGTTATATGTAAACTTGTAAGGGTATATAAGGCAACATGATAATGAAATAAGAAGAACAATTTTCATTCCCCCAAAAATTTAGGGTTTATGTGCCTCCTTCCCCTTCCTCAAAGTTCTAAAACCTTCTCCCCTTTTCTTTAAATTAAATCAATAGTTTAACTCTTCCTTTTCCAAAAATAAACAGTTTTTCACCATCAAATCCTTGAAGGGGAACCCATATCTTCCATCAGGTCTCAAAAAGGGGGAGATTTTTAAATCTCACCCCCTTTCTCTAAGATCCGGCCAACCGAGAGGAAGAAGAAGGAGACCCATCTCCAAAAATCGCATCTTGGGAAGATCCAGGGAGAAAAAAAGGGCCCCTTTAATCATTTCCAAAGATTTCTAAGAGTTTGACTCCATTAAAGATCTGTTGGAGTTTAACTCCATAAATTAATCTCTTTTTAGGAGTTTAACTCCAAAAGTCAAATCAGGAGCACAGCTCCCATTGCAGGGACCAAGTCCCCTCTTCTGTGGGTGCCCAGCACCCAGGTGCTAGGCACGTGAGGTGCTGGCACCAAGCGCCCACGCGCACGGCACGTGAGGTGCTGGAGCCCAGCTCCATGCACGCGTCTTTAAGACGCTTCCCCCCTCATTTTATATGCATTCCACACTAAATATACTTCCCCCGTTAGAAAAAATTTCTAACGGTGTGTTGCCACGTATCCCGCAAGGGGGCTGCTAGACCCTTTGACCCCCAGCCCGCTATCCGGGTAGCGGGACCCCCGTAAAACTCTGCGGGGCCTCCGATATATCCAAAACCCCTTCAAAACACAACACTGCACATTGAGTTTGCATGAATTGTTTGACCCGTCAATCAGAGGTTCCCTTGCTCCAAAGGCGAGGGTAATTAATGGCAGCTTAGTCTGTGACTGCCGGAGATTCGGATCCCCATAATCAATAAACCCCAGCCTACCCTAGGCAGGGGGAATCTGTAATGCGCCTGACAAGCGCGCGCGTATTCCCATCTCAATGGGGTGACGAAAAACACCCTACAGATTCTGGCACGCCCTGTGGGACAAATCTCTCCTACCATATTTCGGGTTAAACGTTCATGCGAACTCAATCAATATACATATCGATTGCCTGTAATGAAATCATGCTTCTTTGTGCAGGTTAATAATTTCCATTTGCAGTCTTCGGACACAGCAAAAATGTCTCCAAGGACAAGCTCAGCTCTCAACATGGCTCCCATCTCCTACACGATGAAGATGGATGCCAGGACGTTCCTCCAGGCCAGTCTCGATCGACGGTGGGAGGAGCCGCTGCCACCTTTTGGCTCTATTCTGTTCGTGCCAGCTAGCATCGTCCTATCTTCTCAAGCTCCAGTAACAGACAGACCGGCCTCGAAAGGCAGGAGGCCAAATGTGGTGATCTCGAGGGCACCACTACCTAAATGCAAGTCGGTGTTTGAGCGGCTTTCCTTAGCCCCAGCTGGGGGCAAAGCCATCAACACCAACAAAGCAACAAGGTGTCTCGAGCAAGCTCCAGCGGTGTCCCTGACAACTGCTCAATCGGGTATCTTCTCTAAGCTTCCCGTCAATTGACTCACGATGGATTCCTGGATGAAGGATGCCCGTCAAGCCCTCAAGAGCGAAAAGCTAAGACAGAAAAGGCTCAGATACAGAGCCAACAAAAAGGCTATGGCTCATGCTAGGCAGGACTTCATGAGGTTCCAAGAATAGGGTTACCCCGTCAAAGATAAAGAGACGGCTGAATATGTGGTCCACACTGTCTACATGGTGGGCACGCGTAGCAAGAGCAAGGATAGGGCCACCACATCTCAAATCCAATCTGGAGTGAATGTGGCTGCCACTTCCTAAGACCAGCCTCCTTTGGAAGGTAATGAAAACTCTTCCAGTGAGGCTGATAAGAAGAGAGATCCCTCGGTTCATAAGGAGTCGGGCTCGAAAAGCGAAGAGGAGGCAATCTTCCGTCCTAAGAACGCAGAGCAGCAACTTCTCTAAGAGCTCCGAAAACAGCTCAGAAGTAAAGACAAGGAAATGGCCAAACTTTACTCCAAAATTGACGACTTGACGAATGTCGTGATGCAGCTCACGGCCCAAGTTGCTTATCAGCCGTCCAATCAAGCGAAGGGTTCTGCTCATGAACCGGGAAACGGTGTCCCGAGACAGCCGACGCCTATTCCCTCAAATCCAAAGGTGGGCGAACCGGATGAAAGTCGGCCGCATCCTATCTAAGGAAATGTCTTGGCTACTGATGATAGTAGCCCGCTAACTCAAGATCAAATCATGGATTTGGTTGCCAACAAAGTCAAACATTGGTAGCCGAAGCCGAAGCGCAAAAAGATATCAGCAGTAGTGGGAGACCATATCCTGCTCGGTATGATCTAGTACAGTTTCCTGGCGGCTATGTCATCCCCAAATTCGGATGATTTGATGGGACGGGAAATGTGAATCAGCACATCGCCCATTTTAAAGCCTCATGCGGGAATACTGGGGACAATGATGCGCTTCTCCTCCGCCAGTTTGTTAATAGCTTAACCGATGTCTCTTTCAACTGGTACGCGAGCATACCGGATGGCTCCATTACTACTTTCGTCCAAATGGAATCTCTGTTCCGACAAAGGTTCATGAGTGTCAACAATAAGATCACCATTGCCGACCTCGTAAAGACCAAGCAAAAGAACAACGAAAGCAGCACGAATTTTATAACCCGATGGCGCATTCTCTCCGTCAAATGTGAACCGCCGATAGAGCAGGACCAATCCGTCAGCCTTCTCGTCGGAAATCTCAACAATTGGATGGCCCTGTTTCTAGGCACCGCGGGTCTCAAAACATTCCAAGAGATGACCAGGAAAGTCCAGATGTTGGAGAGCTCAAAGAAAGAATCCTCCTCTGATTCCCAAAATAACAATAGGTCCTATAGAAACCGAAAGGACGATAATCGCAAAGGCGGAAATTCCGACGATACTGAATCTTTTAACACTTCGGCTAACCGAAATAAGCGATGGATGAGCGGGCCTAATGCCAACCAGCCTTGGAAGCCAGTGTTCGGAGAGGGAGGAGAAGCTCCACTGAAAGGGAAGCTGGATAAGGTCAATTCCTTCAGAAGGGACAAAGTCCGTAAAATATTCAAAGACGCCATAAGAAACGGTCTAAAATTGCCAGAATCAAAAAGACCGCAAGAAGCGAATATGACCGACGACCCTAAATACTGCCCCTATCACGGAGTTATAGGTCATGCCATTGAGGACTGCTTCGTCTTCAAAAATTGGATCGAAAAGCAATACAAGGCAGGAGAGATAGAACTGTCTAAAGGCGTGTTAACAAACAGTCAAGCTGCGATCGCCAATTTCATACAAACGGAGACCGAAGTCCTTCGTGAACCTGATTCTCTCAGACATCTGCCTTTCTCTGGAAAGAGCGGACCAAGGCAACAAGCCAAAAGCCCAACGAGCAACATTTCCGATGAAGAAGCAATAGACGGGTACACAACCCATACGGTCTACATGATGGAGCTCAGAGGAACAAGTCCTCCTACACCTTATAGCCATGACAATGACGCGATTGTTGCCATCCAACACTGGCTCGATCCAAATGATGAAGAGCTCGCTCTTGCAATTAAGCCAAAGGAGCCCGTGGTTCCTGCAGAATCGAGCCCAAGCTCCAACAGTTAACCACCACGTCGGTAAACTGGAAACAAACGACCACCACGTCGTTAAACTGGGAACAATCGACCCCTAAGTCGTTAAACTAGGAATGTAAAAAAATGTGTGTAAATAAAAAAAATGTGTAAATAAAAGAAAAACGAAACAAAAGCTTAAATGATAGGGCAACTCGCAATAAAAATCAGCGAGTAAAATAAAGATGAAAAATAAATCCGAAATGATGGGGCAACCGTAAATAAACAGCCGAAATGATAGGGCAATCGCGACCTTCGCAATAAGAAAAGCTGAAATGATAGAGCAATCGGGATAAAAAAAACTCCCAATGAAGAATGATGAGTCGCTCCTGGAAGCATGTTCCAGTGCAGCGATGCAGACGCCAACCAAAATTTCAAATCTCTGAATGTCCCAACGGTGAATGATGAGTCGCTCCTGGTACCATATCCCAGTACAGTGATGCAGACGCCAACAAATTCCCAAAATTCTCCCATCCCTACGGTTGATCCCCGAACTGACTACCGTATACAATCCACGTGCTCAAATAATTCACATCATACCCATACCCCACCGCAATCACCAGTCACGCGGCCGGTCTCCGCCCTTGGAATTATGCTCCATTTAGGAAGACCCACTCATGTGTCCTCACGATACATGAGGAGAACAAACTTACGAGATCCTCTCGACTCATAAGAAAACATCTTTGTGGGATCCTTACGACTCACAAAAGAAAAACACACTTGGGAGTCCCCACGACTCCTAAGGAGAAAATACACCTACGAGATCCATTCGACTCGTAGGGAGAAAATGCTTTTATGGGATCCTTACGGCTCATAAAATTAAAAAAGCCTTAGGTGATAGGGACCTAAACCTGTCTCCTAAACCATCGCTCCCCCAACGGGTAAAGGCAAATGATGAATTGCTCCTGGAACCTTTGCTTCAGTGTTAGCAACGCTAATGCCGACCCTACCCCGAAATTCCAAATTGATCCAGATGACCTCTAAGTCGTTAAACTGAAAACAGAAGACCCCTAAGTCTTTAAACTGGGAACAGATGACCTCTAAGTCGTTAAACTGGGAACAAATGACCCCTAATTCTTTAAACTGGGAACAGATAACCTCTAAGTCGTTAAACTGGGCACAAATGACCACTAAGTCGTTAAACTGGGAACAGATGACCCCCAAGTCGTTAAACTGGAAACGATGGAAATCTCCTCATGGCAAATGATGATTCGCTCCTGGTACCATATTCCAGTATAGCGGTGCTGATGCCAAACCAAAACCAAAATCCCCAAATCCCCTCATAGCAAATGATGATTCGCTCCTGGTACCATATTCCAGTGTAGCGGTGCTGATGCCAAACCAAAACCAAAATCCCCAAATCCACTCATGGCAAATGATGATTCGCTCATGGTACCATATTCCAGTGTAGCGATGCTGATGTCAACCCAAATCAAATCAAACCAACAACCCCTGCGGCGGAATCATACTTCGTCTCAGAATGTACCCCATGTCGAAATCATGCTTCGCCTCGGAGTATCTACCTTCCCTGTCGGAATTATTCTTCTCCTGGGAATCAGCCTCTACATCAAAACCAGTGACACTCCATGCTGGGGAAACATAGACCATAGACACTCTGTGCTGGGGATAAGTCAACCAACGACCTCCCTGTCGAAATTATGCTTCGACTCGGAATCAAGTCAACAAGCGACCTCCTTGTCGGAATTATGCTCCGCCTTGGAATTAAGACAACCAATGACTTCCCCGCCGGAATTATACTCCGCCTTGGAATCAAGTCAACCAATGACCTCTCCGTCGGAATTATGCTCCATCTCAGAATCACGTCAACCAACAAGCATAATGTCTGCCGCTCGTCGGAATTATGCTCCGACCCCTCGAAATTATGCTCCGATCCCCGGAATCATACTTCACTCTTCGGAATTATGCTCCACTCGTCGGAATTATGCTCCGACCCCTTGGAATCTTGCTCCGCTCTTCGGAATTATGCTCTGATCCCCGGAATAATGCTCCTATCTTGAAATGATGCCTTGATCCTCGGAATTATGCTCCGATCTCAGAATTATGTCCCGTTCTTCGGAATTATGCTCCGCAAATCGGAATTATGCTCCCAGAATGATGCTCCACCCCTTGAAGGATGTTCCACCTTGAAGTCCAACTCCGAGATCCATTAATTTCATGAACACAACTCATATATGCGGTGTGCATTTATTGGTGGGGGGCACTTTGTTGGGGTCGAAAATTACACCCCGGTTGACCAAGTTAAAGTCAAAGTCAACCCCAAATAAGCGGGCCCAAGCCCAGTTCAAGTGGGCCAATGCCCATGTTGAGCCCCGCGGCCGGCCTCCCCCATGCCAAAATGAAATCATGTAATGAATAATTTTAATATAATTTTTTATACATGAATGTAATAAAAATGGGCAAAAAGCCAAATTTTTGTAAAGCCCATGGCTCATGTGCAAAAGAAATGAGCACATAAGACATGGGATGGGCAAAATGCCATTTTGTAAAGCCCAATGGGCTATATGTAAACTTGGAAGCCTATATAAGGCAACATGATAATGAAATAAGAAGAAGACTTTTCATTCCCCCAAAAATTTAGGGTTTCTGTGCCTCCTTCCCCTTTCTCAAGGTTCTAAAACCTTCTCCCCTTTTCTTTGAATTAAATCAAGAGTTTAACTCTTCCTTTTCCAAAAATAAACAGTTTTTCACCATCAAACCCTTGAAGGGGAATCCAGATCTTCCATCAGATCTCAAAAAGGGGAGATTTTTAAATCTCACCCCTTTTCTCCAAGATCCGGCCAACCGAGAGAAAGAAGAAGGAGACCCATCTCCAAAAATCCCATCTTGGGAAGATCCAGGGCCAAAGGGGAGGAAAAAAAAGGGCCCCTTTGATCATTTCCAAAGATTTCTAGGAGTTTAACTCCATTTAAGATCTGTTGGAGTTTAATTCCATAAATTAATCTCTTTTTAGGAGTTTAACTCCAGAAGTCAAATCAGGAGCACAGCTCCCAGTGCAGGGACCAAGTCCCCTCTTCTGCGGGCGCCTACCGCCCATGCGCCAGGCACGTGAGGCGCCGGCGCCTAGCTCCATGCACGCGTTTTTAAGACGCTCCCCCCTCATTTTATATGCACACCACACTAAATATACTTCCCCCGTTAGAAAAAATTCCTAACGGGGCGCTGTCCCGCACCCCGCAAGGGGGATGCTAGCCCTCTTGACCCCCAGCCGGCTATCCGGGTAGCTGGACCCCCGTAAAACTCTGCGGGGCCCCCGATATATACAAAACCCCTTGAAAACACAATACTGCACATTGAGTTCGCATGACTTATTTGACCGATCAATCGGAGGTTCTCTCGCTCCAAAGGCGAGGGGTAATTAACAGCAGCTTAGTCCGCAGCTGTAGGAGATTCAGATTCCCACAATCAATAAACCCCAGCCTACCCTAAGAAGGGGAAATCTGTAATGCGCCTGACAAGCGCGCGCGTATTCCTATCTCAATGGAGTGACGAAAAACACCCTACACCTACGGATTAATCCGTAAAGAAACTGTTGCCCCTACGGATTAATCCATAGGGGCACGTTTTGCCCCTACACATTTATCCGTAAGGACAAAATATGAGAATATCTGATATTTTGTCCCTATGGACTCAGTAATATTGCCAAAACTTACCCCTACGGTGTAATCCGTAGGGGCATTTAGAATGTCCATCGGAGAACTCCATAGGGGCGATTATTTTATTTTATAAAGAGATAAATTAAAAAATGATTGTCCCCACGGAATAATCAGTAGGGACAATTGGCTATACGGATTATACCGTAGGGGCAATATTTACTCCGCAGGAGCATGTTCAGGGCAAATATTTTCACCTGCAGCCTTTGGACCTATGGAGCTATTTTATGCCCCTACGGATTAATCCGTAGGGGCTACGGTTTTCCCCTATGGCTAAATCCATTAGGGCAAGTGGATAGTGTAACAGTGTTAGCGTAGGTTTATTTCCTTTATTTGTTTTAGTTCGTATTTTAGCATGTGTGCCCCTCGTGGGACATTAGGAATTATGTAATCTTTATTTTCGAATCTTGTATTTTCTTTATTGAAACCTATTGCTATTTCGTGGATTGTTATTTGAATCTATTATTATTTTTACGGACCCATATTTGTAATCTTTTGTCACGACCCAAAATTTAGCTCGTGACCGGCACTTAAATCACGCCACGTCTAAAGGCGTAACGTAATTCAAGTAAGCCGAAACACAGAAATCTAAACCTTTTTAAGAAAATAAAAGAGGTGAAGTTTTGAAATAAAGGTATGATGAAATCGAATGTTTTCTTAAATGCAAAGAAAAGGGAACATGAAAAATGCAAGTTTATTTTACTAGTTGAAAAACATGTGTCGTCTTTTTTTTTATAAAATTTGGGCAGTACCTCCTTTGTATATTTTGATCCAAAACCACAAATACATGATAATATAAAAGGCATCCCCAAGCGGGAGCTAGCTCTTCGCCAATCGGCGGATTCACAACCACGCAAGTAATAAAACAAGTATACGACGCCCAACGACAAAGATCACCACAAAAGATAAAGAAATAAGCAAGACATCAAACCCACCAAGCGAACATATAACACATCGCTCAAGTCTCGCAACTACAAGTTTTGCTAAGTCTTACTACTTATACAAATACTAGTTTCTGATTTGATGGAGTTAACTAGATACAACTGGAATAATAAGTACAAAAGGGATACGATCCAACATGTACCACCTACCAAAGCAAAACACCCGAATGCAACTGTATGCCAGCGATGCCGCTACTGATCCATGCGGTCAACCTGCATGAACTGTGGCACAACGGGGGTGAGTTGCCAACTCGTGAGTAGAAAACATCATCAGGTAGAAATCGAATAAAATGACGATTTCCTGGGTCAACTATATCATAAAGGTAATACTATGATATCTAGGGTGACCGTATCTATATATGTGCCAACAATATACTCAATGCCTATCTGCATGTGGATATCATCAAACCATATAATCAATGCATGTATGCATGTGGATCTCATCCACGTGTCCATCAATGACACAACAACGTCATGCATGTAAATATCATAAAAGTATATGCATGAAAGTATGAGGATATAAAACAACGTGTGTCCCTCGCAACACATCAAAATCATGGAACCTGAGTGTCTAGCATCGACACTCGAAACATCATGAAACCCGTGTCCAGCATCGACGCGTAAATCCTCATATCTCAAGCGCCGCATCCTTAGATCGGTCCTCAGGCGCCGCATAATTTGGTCGGCCCTCATATCCATCTCATGACTCTGGTCGGTATCCTCTGGATAACCGCCAGATCCAAATACTATCACCGGTAGGTAGTAGTCCCTCTACCAGGCTCATCATCTACACCACGAAAATCACATCTCGTCCCGGGGTACCATACCGGGTCCACCATGTACCCACAAACGGTGCCTCCCGCTCCTCGAATCGGGTTTCACATACCAATCTCAGAACCGAGAAAACACATGGTGGATATCTCAAAATATCATATCAAGAGAAACAGGGTTTTTAAAACAACACATAATTTCCTTTGAAATTTGACCACGGTTCTCAAATCCAGAAATCTCATGAAAACAGCATATCTCAATGCGTATAATCAGAAAGCATGATATATGCGACATATGACAGAAATGTAAGCATATCCGTATAACATGCAGCACGGAACAGTGGTGTGACAATATCAATATATCATGAGACATATCGTAATGATGTGAACATAGCAAGTAAATCATGCAAGGAGTCATATCATGATGCAGCAATTCTACTGTGTAGTGACATAGCAATTATCGATGATGAAGTGTATGAGCTGGCCAATCTGTGTAAGTGTAACATACGCATCATCGATAATGGTGTAGGTGTACTAGCACAGGTATAAGTAATGCAATGAGAATAACATGAATGTAGCATACAGTACATTGTAAGCGAAGTGCTATAAGGTATACGTATACATCATTATAATCGAGTCGGTGAATCTATCAATCGGCATCCAGCCTCACAACATCACGTACGGTATAACCCATCGTACGGCATCCTCTAGTCAAGGGTACAAATAAATCATCATAAAACTCATCGCGTACGGTAAATCATCGTACGGCGGCATTAAACCATTAGGGATCCTATCAACCTATATGACAATGAGGGTACGAACCTAACGTCCCGTACGACATATCACTCATGATTCACAACATTACATATATCTATATACATATGTCCTAGGTCACATCCATAACAATCTCATATCAGGGGACCGGCAAAGGTATCAATCCTCTCATATCGACTCGCATTCGTATACCGACATATCAATCAAGTCATCATATTACATTGTACATTCCTTTCATCACATTTATATCCCATAACAAGTCATTTTACATATATATATATCCTATCTTATAAATCTCATGTCACATCCTTATACATATCGTTTCATATTCTATATCAATCATATCCGCTCATATTATCTTATCTCATTATAAGCCACTAAAATCTTATACTTAATCTAGTGCAACTACACATCTATATATCGTGATTTACATTCACCTTTCATATCCTTATATATCAATTCGAGACATTATTCCTACTATATCATGCCGAAGAGTCATATCCCTATAGCTTTCATCTCATATCTCGATATATATTCAGTCATTTATATCATCTCTAACTATCTTTCTAACCCTATCCATAGTTTTCTAATCTAGGTTTCCTTAACAATATTCTATATATCGGTTTCCATCAAAAAATTGCGGGGGTGCTAAACGCCATCCACCCGACTTCCCCCGTACATATAAATCTACTCACATTGATCCTTATTTGCCGAAGTCGATGACGCCATGCTCCGTCGCCTCGGAACCCATGTGAAGGTACCAACAATAATACACGATCACAATCGCTATTAACATCAAGTCTGGAAAACCAATACGGCACACGGTGCGCTCATAGGTTAGAACCTATAGCCTACACATGCAAAAAAAATCAAACAACCCTTGTTGTTGACGTACAAACGCCCAACAACCAAATACAAATCCAAACATCAAAACCAAGCATTCCAAAATACGGAAAACATAACCAAAAACATAACCAAAAACACACCAATATGTTCCCAGATTATACTCAGGTTACATTGGGAAAAAACTAGCAAGTATAGGGTGTTGTATGTGTAAGTGCACGGCGGCGCCTCGGCCGTCAATCCGATGCCGGAATGCGGAAACGAAACTTTTTACGAACTTGTAAACCGGCACCACAGCGCACTAAAATCCCGGATCGGGCCGTTAATCTAGTCCTAGCTAACTAAAGAATGGGGTAGAGAGATATACCGAGTGATCCGTGTCCTTCGGTCTTCTCGTCGTCGTCCCGATCTCCCGCGGAATCTCCGGTCTTCACCTCCTCGCCGGAAGGGCACCACGTCGCCGGCTTCTTTTACGGGCTCCCATCTCTGGACCGAGGCAACTCGGGCACGAAGTTGGCGAGTCGACGTGCCCAAGAATTGCTGTAGAATGATGTGTAGAAAGCTCTGTGTCTCATGGGGTTTATGGAAGTTGCCTTTTTGGTGGTGGAGGTCAAGGAGAAACTTTGAGATGGAGCTCTCTCATTTTTGTGCAAGCAAAAAGGATATAAATCACCCATCCAAAATTTGGACAGCCCCTTACTAAAATGTGGTCGGCCTCAAGATCAAGGAAGTGGGAAAAATGCCAAGGGGGGTGGAGCAATAACAAGAGAGAGAGAAAGGTGATCATGATGAATCATGATCACAAAACAAAGTCACACTCCAAATCAATCATCATGAACCCAAGGAGTCAAATGAAGGCTACACCCATCATGAAAAACCATCATGAAGCAATAAGTCAAATGGTGGTAGAGACATCATGAAACAATAATATGCAAAGACCACCCTCCACAACGTTAATTTGCACAAATGCAAATAAGCCCTCCTCCACCAATCTTCAGCCAATGAAAGATACAAAGAAATATGGCCGAAACGGAAAACAAACTGGCAACTCCAAAAAAAACTGATCCCGTAATAAATTACAGGAAAACCCCGCTACTGTATATATATACCCGCATTTGTATTCCGACCGAATACAAATGCAATGAGACAAATCTACACTGTACAATATTAGGATCCAGCTTAAACCAAAGCCCGCTAGTATTTTCCGTCCGATCATGATCCGTGCAATATCGCACGTATCTGATCGAACCCTGCCATATCTCCATACGGCCTCTACAGCGTTTCGCCCGAAACTTGAGAAACTGGTCCGTGGGGGACTCTAAAGACTCGTCAATACTTTGGTTGTGGATTTAACCACTAGCACGTCAGAGGTATTAGCCTATACGTAACAGGCTACCAGGTATTGATCAAAAGGGACGTCGATGAGCGAACTCATCCTGACACCCTACTGAGCCTGTCAGTGACAATATCCGTACAGTCCGGTCCGTTCGTCTACGAGCATCGCATGGCGGGCCTAGGGGGTTGGTAAAAGTCAGACCCCCAAAAGCGGTACAAGTCGTGTCGTAGTGTAGTCCAGAACACCCTGAGATACTACTGGAATACCTACCACTAAATCTCCTGCCTCGGCCGAGAGCTTTGTGTAATGGCTCTCCTAGACATAGCACGACCTCACCCCTAATACCGGGAGAGACGAACCCCTGCAGATCCGCTCACTGCCTCCATGTGGCTCGGGACTGTACCCAACTAAAACCTGTTTGCACGTCTCCTTTGAGCGTGGTAGGGTAGTAATCAAAGTACAGTGGGAACTCACACGAGACAAATGACGATCTCATGTCGACGAACTAACCTGTACACATGCCACCAGGGAACTGCTATCTGACGTCAGGTATAAGACTAACTAGCATGTTCCCGGCGAGTCCTGTCCGGTGTACTCATAACCCAATGAGCACCTGTATACATCTTAGGTGAACCAACTGACACCAGTGGCTTATGAGACCGGCCACCGCCCCTCATCGGGGTCTCGACTGTATACACTATTCTACTCTGGAGTATCGATGCCCTGTCTCGAAACTCCTACGACTAGGGACCTTTTAAGGATGTGCTTATAGACTACCAGCTCCCACGTATATGATCGCCCTCATACTGCTGGCAGTCAAGCACGAATCTTAGGGGCTCTATCAACGCGCAATAGTGACCTGTAAGGTCACCTAAAGCAGTACACGATGATAAAGATAAACCAGATAGCATACTATCATCTTGAGTAAGACTGTCCTACCGGGATAGGTCCTCCCTCAATCATTGCAATCACGTGCCTGTGATCCAATAATTGACTCTGATGGCACTATCTCCAACAATCTCCCACTTGCACTCAAGTCTAATTATTGCGATGTCGCATACTCACAGCCCGTGTGATACCGAACACCCAACTCCTCTACTAGTCAGTCTCACAAAACCAGTTTGTGAAACTAATGTGTTCGAGGAATAGCCTCAGTGAGTGGATCCGCTTTGATGTTTCTTTCTATATCTCTCTATATCTCAAGTTCGCGGAGAAAGCCATCTCCCGAAATGAGCAATACCTGTCTTAGAATGTGTCTGGATGTCTGATGGGACCTAGCTCATAAATGAACTCCAAATCCAAACTTCTTAGACTGTATCGTCAACTGAACATAATCAGTATCCTACGCCATCCTTCCCTCAGTATTCACCTGGACCACCTGTCCAAAATACTGCCCCTCGTCAGAAGGAAAACTATAACTCTGACAACTTCCCTGTCGTCCAGGTCACCTTGGAAGCCTGGAATGATAACTGTCTCCCGAATGAGGCTATCATTATCATATCCCTAGAACATCCACTTATGTTCTAAAACTGCTTCCGACCGTTTCACCAGGATTGGATCAATATCAACTTATTGCATCTACTGCAAAAACAACATCTGGTGTGGTACTCATGATCGACTCAATTGCCTAAGCAAGTGATCTGCCAATCATGCACATCCCTCTCCCCTTTAGTCTGTAAGACACCTTTAGAGAGGGTGACTCTATCACCTGCAGGTACACCACCATGCCAGGAGTCGTCCATTCTAAATACCTTTAGAATGTTTTCTAAGTACCCAGATTGGGAAACTACCCAAATCTAGATCTAAAACCATAGATCCAGTAACCAGAATGACTGATATAATATCCAAGTCATTTTTGGAGAAACCACTGTGTGACAATCAAAGTATAACCGATCGCGGTATAGGAATATCACTTCCAACTCTGTGTATGTCATCCAAATACCAGGACATCACACCCTACTACCTTCTTAAAAGATCCATCCCCTATTCTGATGAAGTCAAACCTATGACTGTCACATCAGAAATAGATGATCTATCTCCGCCACAGCTGCTTTAGTCTATAAATAGACATAAGCCACTTGTCCACCATGCTTCCGCTGCTCCCACTGACTACGACAACCCTCTGGCAGAGTCATATATGCGTACACTTCTAAAGCTAGTTTAGAACGACGCTATACTCATCCTCCTGCCGGGTCTCGCAGCCTGGAACAACAGCAATGGCAAGTCTGGGTAAACAAGAACCTCCCTGTCACCGTCCTTGAGGCTGCCGGAGTATCTCTCGGGTGCCTTAGGTTACCCACCGTATCTGCGGAGTGGCCAATGGAATGTCAAGCCAGATTGAATCTTTAGGTTCCTATCAAACTTTCAGTAATCGTTTGCGGTTCTGGAATCACTTCCAGTTCTACCATACCCCCACTACCGTTTTCTGAAAAAATCCATTTTTATTAAAACTGTGGCGAGTCTAGAATAATATTACTATTGATCTTCCAGATGGTAGAAAGTCAACCCTCGTCATAGCCTGGGTCAACCCACAAACAGCCATTACAGAAACGCGCCTTGAGTTATCCAGAGTCTGGTTTTAAGCATAAGCCGGACAACTCCCCGTACCTTAACATCGTTAAGATATGAACTGTTCTATATCCAATATAGAACCAGAGGCACTTATTTAATTGAACCAGATTCAAATCAAGCAGCTGTCTCCAGTGCATGTCTACTAAATGGAAAGAGTCCGATCAGCGTTACTCAACTTAGGAATGCTTCCAATTATGAGTAACCCGAAAGAGAAGCAAGTTCTCTTAATCATTACTATCAACTGAATACCATTCACAAGTATCTACATCTTCGATCACCTTGAAGAATCCCGATACTTGCAATACCTGGTTCTCTATTTTATTCATATACCTATAACTTCTCAAAATTCGGACCCTGTGTTTCTACGAAACACTTGTCTAAAAACTAGAGAAGTCATAAGTAAACAGAATCTAGTACGAGGACCAAACCCTCTGTCCTAATGGACACTGGACAACATACAATACTCTGTATAAGTTCCTTGAGTCTGATAACTCAATCTCTGTGTGTCGTAGGCTGAAAACTGTACTTATGGTTAAGAAGAATTACACCGCTGTTTAATGCTCCTTACCTAACCATCCACTGATATAGGTAAATGTCATCGACATAATTTCAAAAAGGTATATCTCACTCTATAAAAATAGACGTACAGATATATCAATTTGAAATTGGTGCATGACAGCGGATATTCAAAACCAAATTTTTGCCGTCCGGCAAACTACCCAGGTGACTTCCTCAAATATCACCGATTACAACGAATCCCGATATAATGAGGATGATCACCTAATTCCCAATAACTTACTCCCACTCATCATCTGTAAAACCATACATATGTGAGAATCATATCTGGTAAATACATACCCTGGAGCAAGATCTGATTGGGAAATCAGTTTTCTTTTAACAGTACACAGCGAAACTGAAACATTGAAATGTTTCGATGGGGTATCCCGGTATTCCTAGTAATGCCTCTTCCATTATCCAGATTCACAACTGTAACCGTGTAATTCTTTGACATCTCTCCAAATCCATTCATATGTCTTTAGTCATTACCATCTGTACACCCTCTTAGGCTAAATGGTTTTCTTCCTTCCCTACCTTTCGGCACCAGCCTATGGTTTGGAAGAAGACTATCCAATAAGCATAATGGGTGTACTGTCCTAATCCTAGGAGCACTTGTAATGCGAGGGAAGGTGAAGATAAAAGACACCTGAATAAACCTTATTCCTATTTCTCCTGAACCAGAATCCATCCCCGAACTGGAACAAGTTCCTTTCGAGTTCGTATATAACCATACGATGGAGTATCCAATAAGCTGTGGATCTTCGTAGTGATACGGAGTGTCCTGGAGAAATACAAAGGTGAAATAGGAGTGGTAATGAAATACTTGGTTTGGTTGTGAATAGCAGTCGCAATTTACTCTGCCCTCTTACTAATCCCTTGATATGTCTTTACTTAATACCTTCTGTACAACATCGTTAAGCTAATTGGTTTTCTTCATTCCCTACCGGTCGGCACCTGCCTATGGTTTGGAAAAAGACTATCCAATTTGCGTAATAGGTGTACTATCTCCTAACCAAGGAGTACTCGCAACCTGAGAGAAGGTAAAAGGAAAAGACAACTGAATAGTCCTTTTCGTTTTCTCCAGAACCGGAAACCATCCTCGAATAAATTCCTTCGAGTTCGTATATAACCATACGATGGTTTTTTCCAATGGAAGTGGACGTTCGTAGTAATACGGGGTGTCCTGGAGAAAAAGGTAAAAGTAGGAGTGGCAATGAGGTCAGCAACTCTGACAATCCAAAAGCCAGTGTTTTAGAAGGTTCGGTCAACTTGGTCACTGAGTCATAGTCTTAGGGTCGGGTCAATGGTCGCTGCCAAAGAGAGAGAGAAAAGAAACACTCAGCGTGCACTTTAACCTAGATCAGAATGGTTACCAATTTATCTAATCTGGAAACCTCCCACTGTACCGTCAAATTCTCCTCCAAATCTGAATGAAGAATTAGTCGGGATCACCCGAGGAGTAAACCAACTCATCAGTGGGAATCGGGATCCAACTATCATCGCATGATAACGTGACGGAATCCGCTCACGTTATCACACTCCAGAAGGTATGAGCATATCTGGCAAGTTTCAGTTTCTTTAGAAACTCCCGATGTGGATTTTTACCCCATGCTCTTATGACCTTGATTTTGGCCAACATATCATAAGTCACATGTCAAGTTCTACCCGTCATTCTCCAGGTTAATTTGAACCCACCCGTACATACCCTTGACTTTGGCCAAAATAATAGTACGACTGTCCCAAACCAACGCATCTATCTATGCTGCATATGAATACCCAATAGCTACCAATCACTGTGTCTTGACTTTGGCCAACATACACAGCTTAAATACTTATTGACTATCCATATGAAACGACGGAGGGCTACGAATGGTTTCTGGAGAAAACCTTTAACGTAAAGAACTTGATATCGTTGAAGGAACCGGATAGCTTTTAAAAATATAGTGACGAAAACCTTTGCTAAAAAGGTCACTCTCGGTGAAGGGATCTCGGCTCTTTCCCCGTAGAATGGGGTGCAGGATATTCCAACTGAATACCACGATGCAAAGCAAAAGTAAACGACTATAGTGAAGTTATTGCCCTGACGCAAACTTCTATCCAAGGGGTCACTTCCGGTGAAGGGATCTCGGCCCTTTCCTCGTCTACTGAGGAGTAGGATATTCTAACTAAATACCATTGTGCAAAACAAAAGAGAACGTCCTTGCAATAACAGCTTTTTTTGAAAAATAGTTCCAACAACATCATATTAGGTTTTTTTAGCTTGCATTGATCCGAATCAACGCAGTCCCATCAATTGATCACACCAATAAAGAACAAAAATAATGATGTACGTATAAGCCATCCGCATTCGCCACTGGGTCCCGTCATTACCCGTTAGGTTACTTAACTAACGACAGAGCGGGGACTGGACTAGCGCGGATGCAAAACATATACAACATCTACTAGTATATATATCAATATATATAATATTTCGCTCAAGGCATGATAAAATGCAACATCACATAAATGTAATAAGCATCACAAAACAATACAGATATCTGGGATCCCCGGGTTTCATAGAGCCGCTACTGAAACCCGACGTTCCCCTGGTCGTGTGGATAGCCTGTGGAATGAAATCCTAGACCCCTACGGGCGCGGCACGTTACCCGCCAAAACCTGAAGCGAGGCAGCCCCCTTCAGCAACGTGAATAGACTAACCAGCACTTCACGGAATCCGGTAACTTGGGCACCCCTCCTGGGTCAACCTGTACCCCCTACGAGTGCGGCGAATAGCCCGCCAATTCTAGAATGAAGCCCCCTCCGTCTCAATGCCATGAGAAGCGGGCCCGTTGCCCTCTAGAACCCGGCTATCCGTGCACCCCACCTTGGGGTAATCCTAGTACAGAAAGTAAAATATACATACAACGGGTACATCGACCTCGACCTGGTCGTGCCCCAAAAGAATAATATACAAATAGGCAGTGACGGCAGTCCACATGTCGGACGCTCGCCCCGCAATATCAAATGTACATAATACAACCAAAACTGTACTAGCATTGCATCCAGGCTATCCCCCAAGACCAATCCGCAACATCACAGCACAACACAGAACATCAACGTGAATATCACGTTCGCAAATCCGTCTAACCGGGCTATAGCAGTTAGACAGCATTTACCGATCAAGCGACATTCACGGTCGCAGATATAATGTAAATACTGTGAACTAACATGTTTAAAATTTTCGATTGATCAAATTTTCCTAAGTGGGCCCCCAAGCACTACTGTAGCACGTAAAGAAATTCTGGGCCCAAAAAGAATATTCCAAAACCCCAATTTCCCTGTACAAAGATCACTGTGGAAAAATGGTGCAGCGAAGACACTGTACTGCGGCGGAACCGCGGCGCCAAGGGGGTTTTGGCTACGGTTCCGCGGTGGTTCTACAGCATCACGCAACCATTTTTTCACAGATGTCTTAGAATTTCCTGAACAGTATTCTGCAACAACCTGAAAAAATTTTGGAGCCAAAAAAATTTCGACAGAGAACTGATACATTGAAATCGTGAGTTTTGGAATTTTGTTCGATTGAAGATGTAAACACATTAGACCAAGCTAGACTAGTTTAATGGCGTGTCTCAAATACCAGTGTAAGTGCACGGCGGCGCTCCGGCCGTCTATCCGACGCCGGAATGAGGAAACGGAACTTTTTACGAACTTGTAAACCGGCACCACCGCGCACTAAAATCCCGGATCGGGCCATTAATCTAGTCCTAGCTAACTAAAGAATGGGGTAGAGAGATATACCGAGCGATCCGTGTCCTTCGGTCTTCTCGTCGTCGTCCCGATCTCCCGCGGAATCTCCGGTCTTCACCTCCTCGCCGGAAGGGCACCACGTCGCCGGCTTCTTTTACGGGCTCCCACCTCTGGACCGAGGCAACTCGGGCCCGAAGTTGGCGAGTCGACGTGCCCAAGAATTGCTGTAGAATGATGTGTAGAAAGCTATGTGTCTCATGGGGTTTATGGAAGTTGCCTTTTTGGTGGTGGAGGTCAAGGAGAAACTTTGAGATGGAGCTCTCTCATTTTTGTGCAAGCAAAAAAGATATAAATCACCCATCCAAAATTTGGACAGCCCCTTACTAAAATGTGGCCGGCCTCAAGATCAAGGAAGTGGGAAAAATGCCTAGGGGGGTGGAGCAATAACAAGAGAGAGAGAAAGGTGATCATGATGAATCATGATCACAAAACAAATTCACACTCCAAATCAATCATCATGAACCCAAGGAGTCAAATGAAGGCTACACCCATCATGAAAAACCATCATGAAGCAACAAGTCAAATGGTGGTAGAGACATCATGAAACAATAATATGCAAAGACCACCCTCCACAACGCTAATTTGCACAAATGCAAATAAGCCCTCCTCCACCAATTTTCAGCCAATGAAAGATACAAAGAAATATGGCCGAAACGGAAAACAAACTGGCAACTCCAAAAAAAACTGATCCCGTAATAAATTACAGGAAAAGCCCGCTACTGTATATACATACCCGCATTTGTATTCCGACCGAATACAAATGCAATGAGACAAATCTACACTGTACAATACTAGGATCCGGCTTAAACCAAAGCCCGCCAGTATTTTCCGTCCAATCATGATCCGTGCAATACCGCACGTATCTGATCGAACCCCGTCATATCTCCATACAGCCTCTACAGCGTTTCGCCCGAAACTTGAGAAACTGGTATGTGGGGGACTCTAAAGACTCGTCAATACTTTGATTGTGGATTTAACCACTAGCACGTTAGAGGTATTAGCCTATACGTCACGGGCTACCAGGTATTGACCAAAAGGGACGTCGATGAGCGAACTCATCCTGACACCCTACTGAGTCTGTCAGTGACAATATCCGTACAGTCCGGTCCGTTCGTCTACGAGCATCGCATGGCGGGCCTACGGGGTTGGTAAAAGTCAGACCCCCAAAAGCGGTACAAGTCGTGTCGGAGTGTAGTCCAGAACACCCTGAGATACTACTGGAATACCTACCAGTAAATCTCCTGCCTCGGCCGAGGGCTTTGTGTAATGGCTCTCCTAGACACAGCGCGACCTCACCCCCAATACCGGGAGAGACGAACCCCTGCAGATCCGCTCACTGCCTCCATGTGGCTCGGGACTGTACCCAACTAAAACCTGTTTGCACGTCTCCTTTGAGCGTGGTAGGGTAGTAATCAAAGTACAGTGGGAACTCACACGAGACAAATGACGATCTTAGGTCGATGAACTAACCTGTACACATGTCACCAGGGAACTGCTATCTGACGTCAGGTATAAGACCAACTAGCATGTTCCCGGCGAGTCCTGTCCGGTGTACTCATAACCCAATGAGCACGTGTATACATCTTAGGTGAACCAATTGACACCAATGGCTTGTGAGACCGGCCACCGCCCCTCGTCGGGGTCTCGACTGTATACACTAGTCTATTCTGGAGTATCGATGCCCTGTCTCGAAACTCCTACGACTAGGGACCTTTTAAGGATGTGCTTATAGACTACCAGCTCCCAGGTATATGATCTCCCTCATACTGCTGGCAGTCAAGCACGAATCCTAGGGGCTCTATCAACGCGCAATAGTGACATGTAAGGTCACCTAAAGCAGTACACGATGATAAAGATAAACCAGATAGCATACTTTCATCTTGAATAAGACTGTCCTACCGGGATAGGTCCTCCCTCAATCATTGCAATCACGTGCCTGTGATCCAATAATTGACTCTGAGGGCACTATCTCCAACAGTATATAGAGTATGTGAGCTACTGAACCAACCTATACACCATACCCTAACATTTGGCCAGCCACATGGCTCAAAATTCCGGCCAGCTCGGCCGAGGGTGCTTTGATGGGGTTTGTCTTCGCAGGGTGGCCTCCTAGTGTCTTAAATAGGTCCCTGGTATTGTTTGTTTTTCTCAGAATTACCCCAGGTTGCTCCAGATTCCTTGTAGGCCACTAAAATGTCTCAAAACCGACATGGGGAATTTCCTAAGTCCGTAGTTTGGGTTCTATACTCATTTCCAGGTCTTGAAATAAATCCCTAAGGTCTTGTAATAGCCCCTAAACCTCACAAATCCATACAATCACCCAAACCCTTCTCTTGGGATTTCTAACTTCACCATTTCACACTTAATCAACTTCTAAACTAAACTAGAATGCAAGAAACTAAAAACTAAATAAAATGGAAGTAAATATACCTCATTTGGGCAACTCAAGAAAAACCCTAGAAGTCCAATGTCTACAAAATCCAACTTTGATTGGTCCATTGTGTTGAGGGTAGGATGGGGATCAACTTTTGTGAAGGAAGTATAGGGTTTTGATGAAGATTTTGAGATGAGTCATGAGGGTAGAATGAGGGAGCTTGAAGATGAAGAAGGAGAAGGAAAATGATAGGGGGAAATGATTGAGGCAGACCCCTCTCTCTCTCACATATTCTCACTCTCTTTCTCTCTCATGGCATGCTCCAAGTCATGATGCGGTCTCCTCTCTCTCTCTCCTCAACAATACACACTCTTCATTTTCTTTTCTCACCAAAACATAACCAAAAGAAATGAACAAACACAAAGGAAACAATATGCAACATAATACAACATGTCAGGGTGCACTAGCCATGATAAAAATGTAGAAACATGAATTTGGCCTAATCACGATTAGCAGTGCACTAATCGGGTTTAATTTCGAACTTGCATATAATAAATTAAAAAAATGCCAAATCCAATAAATATATATATTTAAATGAATAAATCATTTTAATCTCCATTTATTTCAAAATTATTGGTATATATTTATACCCTTTTACGAAACCCCAATTTCGCAAATCAGATAATTTCGTGAAATATATTATTTTAATATTAAATTCCAAAAATAATATTTTATATTTTCTGAAATGTTACATCTTTGATTCTTTAATGTAGCATGATTATTAGAGTTATCTCTTGTGTATATTGGTATAAATTTTGTATATTATTGTACAGATTTAGCTAGAAGCCTTAAGGTGATTCTGGAATGATAATTCCTTACCATAGGAAGCATGGCTGGTTTTTTCGCGTTCCTATATTTTGTGTATTTTCGGAAGCGGGGTGTGACATCGCCTAACTAGGTAAGGACTCCATCTCCTAATTTTTTTGGCATTAGCCCGTAAGTCCTGACCTACAACACACAACATACGCATGTACACCCTACCCACTCCCACCCCACCCCATCCACATACATACAAAGGGGACCAACAAAATTATTCTCGAAAGCATTAATTTGTGGCAACTTCCACTCTAGGGGTTTCTTAGGTTCGAACCCCGCACTTTCCCCAAGAAGGGAAGTGCCCATACCAACTGAGCCACTGCTCATTGGTTTTTTCATCTCCTAATTAAATCAGGATTTTTTGTCTTATCTAAATTTGACTCTTTTTCTTTATCTAACATGACTCATCCTTATTTAAATTTAAATCTCCAGCATAATTTTAATAGTGGTCTCAATCTTATTTTCTCAATAGTACCTAACAACTTAAACTTAATTTAATATTTTAACAATCTCAAGCTTAGTTTAAATTTTAATTGTTCATCGAGGTTTCTCTTATCTCTTTATCCATTAGTAACCCATTCCAACAATTACTTTAGCCTTACCGACCCAAGTCAAAACAGACTTCACCGCGATCCACGAAACAATTTTAAGCGCTCAACTATATATGAGACACAACTCCGATACCCTCCACTTTGACTCAAATCCATTGAAGCTAATCAGGTATCCATCATTGTTCTCATCATCCTCTTTTCAAGCGAACTCGCACATGCATCTTGCTCCATCATTTAATTACCTTTGTACCATCTTCATTATCTCCGTCGTCTTGAGCATCACGATCAAATCGTAGGTCCCGAGTATTCATGATCACTACACGTACTCTATGTGAAAGCACCCATGATCACTACATCATATATCTTGGACGAAAATATTGGAATCTCCTTATCCAGAAACACCCAAAAAAACGTACTATTGTGCTGCACCAGGTTTCAAAGTTTCTGTTCACCCCTTTTGCCATTTCCTGTGCACCACCTATGCTCACAGACTGTGCGTGATCTACGCCATCATTCTCAAGCTCCATGCTCAAATCTGATTGGATATGAGAATAATTAATCGTCCAACACAAGATACAGATTCTAGACAACTTTGCTGGTTCCATCTTGACCGATCTACCTTTGACAATTATCAATCTGTGTATTCGGATCAACCTTTCTTCTTTCTTCGCTCAATTCCTCAAACATTGAATTGAGACTGGGGTTTCTTAAACAATACTTGATGCCTCCGCATGCTTCGACTTGATACTGCATCCACCTTCATCTCACAAACTAGTAACTTGACCGAACACAATCTGTTCTGATACTGTAATACCCCAGGTATTATCCGGTATACCCATATATACCAGATAAGCATGGGACCCACTATAAAACAATAGGGAATCTTCGGAATATATTCCGAAAGAGGACAGATCTGTACTATAAATGGAATGATACCACTCTTCAATACAGAGACGCCTTTTAAGTGAACTGGCACTACAGGAGTTTAAGAACTCCGTAGTTAAGCGTGCTCAGGCCAGGGAAGTCCTGGGATGGGTGACCTCCTGGGAAGTGGCACCTGGTCGGGTCCAGTTCGCCCCGAAGGACAAAACCGTGCGGTTTCGGCCAGAGCGGACAATACTCTCTGTATTGGGGGTGGGTCATGACAGAATGGTATCAGAGCTGGTTCCTCAATAGTAGGTTTGTGGTTCAAGGACGAACCATTGTTCTAAGTGGGGAAGAATGTAATACCCCAGGTATTATCTGGTATGCCCATATATACCAGATAAGCATGGGAACCCACTGTAAAACAATGAGGAATCTTCGGAATATATTCCGAAAGAGAACAGATCTGCACTATAAATGGAATGATATCACTCTTCATTACAGAGGCACCTTTTAAGTGAACTGGCACTACAGGAGTTTGAGAACTCCGTGGTTAAGCATGCTCGGGCCAGGGAAGTCCTGGGATGGGTGACCTCCTGGGAAGTTGGCCCCTGGTCGGGTCCAGTTCGCCCCGAAGGACAAAACCGTGTGGTTTCGGCCAGAGCGGACAATACTCTCTGTATTGGGGGTGTGTCGTGACAGATACCAATTGTAAATAATATAAGCGACAATCAACTATAAGAACGTGAAAACAAACACCAACTTTAACGAGATTCGACGCAAGCACTTACATTCTCAACAAGAAAGAGATCTTTATTAATTTATTAATTTTAGGCTAAACTTCTACTTACTGCCATGAACTATACGCACTTTTTCCATATTATACCATGTACTTTTAAAACTATGGATTATATCATGTACTTTTAAAATGATAGATTGATACGATGAACTTTCAAAATATTAAAACACTTTTTGAACGGCATTGAAAGAAAATTACAAAATGACCATAATACCCCTCTTATATAATAAAAAAGACTATATTTGCAAAAGGGGAGGGTATTTTGGTCATTTTATAATTTTCAGTTAACACTTTAGGGGGATGTTTTGATATTCTAAAAGTTTATTGTACTAAACAATCATTTTAGAAACTCGTGGCATCATTTATGGAAAGTGCGTATAGCTCATGGTACCAAGTTGAAATTTAACCTTAATTTTATTGGTTAATTGCAGATACACCCTCTGTACCAAGGGGGGTCGAGCACTTATACCCTGTGAAGTATCATAATAAGCACTTATACCCTATGAAGTATCATAATAAGTTCTTTTACCCATTCTGATTGAAAAATGTTTTTCTAATTCACATTATAATCAAATAAAAATAAAATCTTAGCAAAATCAACTAAAGAATATGATGATAAAATAAAATTAAAATATACTGATCTTGAATTTCTTTTTCCCTATTCTTGAAATTAACAGAAACAATACCTTAAACATCAGGCTTTTATATTTGGGTTAAAAACATAAGTGCCTTCGATAATGGAAAAAAGTTTGGAGGTGTAATAGAAGAAAAGACAACATCAAGTTTTTAGATTAGGACTAAAATATTGGTATTTTAAGACTAAATATTGTTTTCTTAGAATGGAAGAGAAGACGAAATGCATAAAATGGGTATTAGGAAAAATTTCTATTAACCATATAAGAAGTAAGTGCTTATTAAAATAGTTCTGAGGTATAAGTGCTCAATCTCACATAGTTCAGGTGGTCCATATGTAATTAACCCTAAGTTTATAATAATAGGTTTTTCAAAGCAATCCCTCTTGGTCTCTCTTCCTCTTCTTTTAGACGCCTATCTCATTATATATTTATTTTTACATCTTTTAAACCATGATCCATCGTACATATATATACCCAATACAAATAGTGAAAACCCAAAATACCAAAAAAATATGAAAATTATCCTGAAATACAAGACAACATCTCAACATATATAGATCAATTAATGCTGTGCATCAATTAATGCTGTGCATCAATTAATGCTGTGCATGTTGCCAAAACTGTCTCCCAAACAACATAAGGAATCATTGACACGAGTCGTATATTGCTAATTCGAGTGAGCTCAGGAGATGAACTTGCTATCACGTCTCAACTCATATAGACAGTCATTTGTTACCGTCTCATGGTACTCATACGTGGGAATTCCCCAGATCTCGACACGTAGCGGATGACGTGTCATCCACGTAAGCTCGCTAGATTCTTGGAAGCTACAGAGCTAGAATAAGTATGATGCATCAAGGAAATTCATTTCGCCTCGTCTCCAAGGTTTCGCCCGACCTTTTAGAAGATCTCCCCGGAGTATGTTTCCCCTTCAGCTGACCGTCAGCCAATAGCTCGTCTCCAAGCTGTCCTATAGCTGAGACTCCTCAGCTCACTTGCTCGTCTCCGAGCTGTTCTATTGCTGAGACATCTCAGCTCACTTGCTCATCTTCGAGCTGTTCTATATCTAAGATTCTTCAGCGTCCTTGTTTGGACGGGAGCACGGAACCCGAGCGCCCCGTAACGGCTCCATGTATCTTGCCACGACGAGATCTCGGTCGCTCCATGTCCCGCATCCCACGCTTGCATATCTCGCCATTAATGATCGTATACCGCCATCAACGCGAACGTTACGCAGGGCCGTAATGGACGATGAGAATCTCGCATCGGCTCGCTCCATGCGACCGCTATATAAACCCCTCTTCCAGACAACTTAGGTATCTCGAACTCATTTCAATACGTCGCTACTCTGCCATAATATTACTCAGTGTTTACTTGATTGTCGGAGGGTCCTAAGGTGGTTTCCCATCCCGGGACATCCCTTGCAATTAGCTCGGCGTCAACAACAACCAACATGTAACGTTTTAGAAAATCGTTATGCGAATTTTTCCATTTTAGGGTAAATTGTCGGTATTTTCCGTTTTAACCTGACTGTGATCAAACGTCCATATAAACTTGCCGGCATCTAGTTTAGGTAAAATAAAGCTAGTGCGCAAGTTTTGGGGGTATATGGGACGTTTTGGTTCAATTAGAATTTTTCCCTATTTTAATATTATTTTAATGTGGTGTTTACATTTTGGGTTTGGGAAAATTCTCCAATGTATCTTTTCAAACAAATCAAGTTTAAGTAAAACCAAAACCCCATATGATATCTAGATCTTTTGAGAAAAGGGAATTAAGTTTTAAAAAGAAAAGAATTGGAATGAGGTGGCTTCATGCATGAATGTGCATTTATGTGTGCATTTATGAGCATTTATCACTAGAATTAGCTAGGAAATTCCACACAAAACCCCCACCTCATCACTTGGCCGAGCTCCTCCTTCCTTCATCTGCCCTTGACTCATCCTTTTCCATTTGCATCAATTCCAAATCAATAAATCTCCAAAATTACTTCAAGTCTTGAGTTTTTGCCTTCATGATCACTTGGAGCTAGGATAGCTTGGATCTTGTGAGAAAGTATTGATAGGTAAAATTCCTAATCTGTTAAATAGGAGTTTTTATGGTATATAGCTCATTGGTTGTTGCGTGGAACACTTAATGTATCGATTAGTGCAATATCGTGTTTTTTTTTCTTTTTGAGTCTCTGTGATCTGCTGTGATCTGGGATTTTTACTGAGTGACCAAACAAGATTGTAGTGATGTACTAGTGAACCTAAGACCCCACCTGAGACACGAGACCTACCCCACCGACTTTGGCCGGCGACCCAAGAAGGAATTCCGGCGACGTCGGTTTTGGAGGGGAGATGGATGTTGGGTTTTTTATGGGTAGGTGTCTGCAGTGGTTTAGGTATGTTTGGTCTTATTTAGTTGTTGAGTTTTCTCTGTATGAAAAATCTGGGATCACATAGATAATTTTTAGTGATACGACTACGCGCGATACGTAATCCGACACGGTCCATGCATTTCGTGCTGGTTTTGCTCTTGAGTTGGTTTCGTCGTGTCGCTACGTACGTTAGCCACAATACGAACACTTGGGAGTAGCTTTGGAGTTGGTGTGTCCTTAAAACGTAGTTTGTTAGTGTTTTTAGTCGTTTGCTAATATACACTTGTGTTATCGTTTTGTTGTTTTAGGTTCGCAGGCGGGGACTTCGGACGCTGCGAATAAGGGGAAACAGGTGGTTGGCTTTTCTTAGCCAGGACGGTTGGTGAGTAGATTTAATATCTATAGGGGAATCGCCCGCATGGCGTTATCCGTCTGGGCTAAAAATGTTATATTTTGTCGCATATTCTATTATATATATAGAGTTGCGCACACACATTACTACTTGGTTATTGTTGTGCTTGGGCTAGTATCCTTTGGACACTGCACTATTATTGACGACTTAGGTTGCACGAGTACTGATTATATGCCACACACACCGTCAATAATTGCCATGACACGCACAATACCCTTATAGATATGATTTTGTTTGGTGTAACGTTTTAGAAATCGTTATACGAATTTTTCCGTTTTAGGGCAAAATAGTCGGTATTTTCCGTTTTAACCCGATTTCGATCAAACGTCCTTATAAACTTGCCGGCACCTAGTTTAGCTAAAATAAAGCTAGTGCGCAAACTTTGGGGGTATATGGGAGGTTTTGGTTCAGATAGAATTTTTCCCAAATAAAATATTATTTTAAGCGGTATATGGTGCACGTAAATCGGGAAATTTTTTCTCATGAGAATAAATTGAATCTTATCACTAGAAATTTTTTGAAGCTTCTTTTATAAATATCTAGATATTTTTAGAGTGCAAAAGGATTTGAATTAAAAAGCAAAGAAAATGAATGAAAGGTGGCAATTTGTATTTATTGAAGCATTAATTGTATTTTGCTAGAATATTCATCATTTTATTTACACAAACAACCCCCCTCTCCCCTTGGCCGAACCCTCTTCCCATTTCTGTCCAAACATTTTCCTTGCTCATTCTTCACTCTTTTTCACTCAAAAACACTTCAAAAATTCAGAAATAAATCCACAAAATCCTAAATAAAAATAAAACTATCAATTTCCTCTACTAATTTTTCTTGGATCTTCAACAAAGCATGGTTTTTTTTAGGCTAAGATGATGGATCAAGTTAATATTATGTGTTCTTGTTAAGGTATAGTTTCTTACCTTAATTCTTAATTAATTGTTTAAATCTTAATCTAGCTATTTAAGTTAGCTAATTATATGTTTAATATAGCTTTTAAATCAAGATAAATTCAATATTCACATTTTTTTTATGAAATTCAAGTTAGGTTAAAACTTGATTAAGTGTTTAATGTTAATTGAAGTGTTAATTTGTGATTAGGAAAAGCTTAACCTAGTAGAAAATGATAATTATTGTTAATGAATACCTTGTTTAATTATGAAATATTGCTTACTAGGTTTTTGCTAAAACTTATTTTACAAGTGTTAAAAATATAGAAATGGTTTAGATAGCTTAGTTAAGCTATTATAAGGTGTTTGTAATCGCTAAATATGCGTTGGCTTGAAACTAGGGAGAAATATTGCGATAGTTGCTTACTAGGTTTCTGGGTTTTACCGACGTGGGTTCGATTGGTCGTTGCAAGGTTATATATATTGTATTCCTTGTAATTGTTTGTGTTGTATTGCGTTGCGCGATCGGGACGATCGGGGTCTAGACTTTGTGTTTTGTAGTTTAGCGACCCTAGTTAGGGTTTTTGGCCGATGTCGTGCGCGATAGATACGCTAGGTGCGCAGTGCATTTTTCAGGGCGTTATCCTTGCGTTTCGATGTCTTTTGGTCGATGTAAGATATTTAGCTTATGCGATGTGTTTGTAAAATTTTAGGTTCACAAGAGGGGACTTCGGGCGCTGCGAACAAGGGGAAGCAGGTGGTCGGATTCTCATAGCTCGAGACCATCGGTGAGTAGATTTAACATCTACGGGGAAATCGTCCGTATGGCGTTATGCGTCGGGGCTGATTGTAAGTCCATGCTACCGCTCCCGGTACTTACGGGCTTGCGGAAATGACGAAAAACGATTTTTCTAGAGGAGGTAACGTGGACTCAAAACGGATCTTTGTTAAACTATCTACCTAACAACCTAACAAGAGTTTATCTACTCGGTTAGGGGGTTATACCTTTCTTTCTTGAACTCCTTCGTCTTCAACTCTCGATGGTGTACGGATCGGCCTCATCTCGTCGTCTTCTTGCGCCGAAGATGGATCCACCCGAAAGCTTCTACCTTTGGCTTCTTCTTCGAACTTTGAAGAAACTAGATCACTTGGCTTGCTAGGCCTTGTGAACTAGAATGAGTAGAGGAATGTTTTGGTGTCTTTTTTTTATCTCTAAGGCAATGAGTCTCAACACATGAGAATGGTTTTCCTTGTGGTGAAGAGAGCAAGAGGAAGAGGGAGAGCTTGAGAATGAGAGAGCTCAAGAGAGAGAAAGCCAAAATGAAAAGTGAGCAACCCTTTTCTCATCCAACCTCTCATAATCCAAAAGCACCATGAGCCATAATGATAATCAAGTATTATGTGATGGTTCATATCATGTCAAAGGCAATATCATTTTCATGCACTCATTTTGCAAACCACCACAAGCAAACAAAAGTCTTTGCATGAAAATGACAACCATTGTAATGATGATGGTCAACTAGTCCAACCTAGTCAACCGGTCAATAAAGTCAACAAGTCAACAAAGTCAACCCCTTTACAACCATGTCACTATAATACTTAATTAATATTATTGCTAATCATAATTCTTATTCTCATTAGGGTTAAGCAAAAGTCAACGGTCAACAGTCAACTCTCAACAGTCAACAGTCAACAACCCCAATGAGAATACTCTACCTCTGTCTCTCTGTCAACTGTGCATACACGCCCGCATCCGCGTTCCGAGGAACACAAATACAAAAGAGATAAAACCAATCCCAAAACATACACTAGGATCTGGCTTAAACCAAAGCCCTCTAGTGTTAACTGTCTGGACACTGTACGTGCACAAGTGTATGGATGTGACCGAACCCTATCGCAAAACCATGCGACCTATCGCAAAACCATGCGACCTATCGCAAAACCATGCGACCTCTACTCTTTTGCCTAAAGGCGAATAGCTTTCTGTGTGGGACTTTAAAGACTCGACACTACGCTGGCAGTGGGTTTAACCATAGACCGCAAGTGGCACTAGCTGTGCTTAACGGTCCCCAGGTAGATGCCGACAAGAAGACTGACGAGGTGAAACCCATCTGAACTCCTACTGAGTCTGACTGTGACAATCTCTGTACAGTCCGGTCTGTTCGTCTGATACATCGCATGGCGGGCCTAAGGGGCGGTAAACGTCAGTCCCCTAATAGCGGTACAAATCGTGTCGGAGTGAAGCCCAGAACACCCTGAGATAACACTGGAAACCTACCAGTATATCTCGCTTGCCCTGGCCAGGGACTACTCGTGTAATGGCTCTCCTAGACACAGCGCGATGTCAACCCCCAATACCGGGAGAGACGAATCCTGTCTAACTGTCACTGCCTCCAAGTGCTTCGGGACTGCACCCAACTACTACCTATTTACACGACTCCTTTGAGCCGTGGTGGGGTAGTAATCAAAGTACAGTGGGAACACACTCGAAGCGAAGTGACAGTGTCAAGTCAGCGGACTAAGCTGTACTCATGTCACCTGAGAACTGATAACTGACGATAGGTATAGTACCAATCAACAGTTCCCGACGAGTCCTGTCCAGTGTACTCGTAACCCAACGAGCACCCGCATACTATCTCCAGTACGACGTACTGATGGCTGTGGGACAGACCATCTCCCCTGCTGGGATGAGAAGCGCATACGCTAGTCTACTCCGGAGTATCGATGCCCTGTCTCGATAGTCCTGCGACTAGGGACCTGTATAAGGATGTGCTTATAGATTACCCAGCCCCCACGAGTGTGACTGCCATCACAACGCTGGTAATCAAGCAAAGATCCTAAGGGCTCTACTAATATGTATAAGCGATATGCTAAAAGAAACACATGCACATATTGAAGTAGAAACAAACCAAGTAGCATACTACCATTTTGAGCAAGATTGTATTTACAACTGTGAATATCCCAAGCTTCCATTAAGTAATATACAAGCTAGTGTGATACAGTAATGGCCTCTAGGGCATATACACTAACACTGATATGATATGATAGCTACATGTTATTGCATATTAGTTGATTTTATATGAACGTCATTGCATAGTATTATCTGTTGTACCTTGCCTTGTACCTTTAGATATAACACATTACTAACGGTTCATCTTGTACGAGCACTAATTTGTATGCTACACTCACACCGTTAGTAATTGCCATGACACGCACAAAACACCTACATACGTGAAATGGTAGTGGATAGGGATAGTTGAGATAGTAACTCTTATTCTATTGTGCATATGAATTACTGTGGACACATATATACGTAATATTGCATTGGGCAGGGATAGTTGAGATAGTGACCCTTATTCCATTTCACGTATATCTTGCTATAGCTACTTGTACATCATGCTTACATATTGACCTGTACACCCACATACTCGATTACAGCTACATGTACATCATGCACACATATTGACATGTACACCAACATATTTTTGCTATAGTTGTATATACCTTAAGTGGTATTGTTTTGACATGTGATATTGAGACGTTGACTATTGTGCTTATGAAATACATCATACATATTTGCTTACATGTAGATACTTAAAGCTTGCTACAATTACATGTACACTTCATATGATACTGCACTTTTTTTCGGAGGATTTTGGGAACCGCTTGATATATTTTAAAGCTGGATTCATTTTAAATAGAGGTTTTCCCTTTATATGCTCATATCGATATTTTATGTTGCATATATCAGTTTTATATGGATTTTTCGCATTGAGATATGGATTTCATGTGATTTATGGATTTGAGAACCGTGGGGGTATTTTCAAGAAACTATGTATTGTTTGAATACCCGGTTTCTCTTGATATGATATTTTGATGCGTCCATCATAAGATTTCTCGGTTCTGAGATTTGTGATATATACCCGATGCGAGGAGTGAGTGGGCCGTGTGCGGGTACATGGTGGGGCCCGGTATGGTTCCCCTCAACAAGATGTTCGTGGTACAGACGATGAGCCTGGAAGGTGGGCAAGTACCTACCGGTGATTGTATTTGGGCTCGGCGGTTATCGTGGGGATACCGACCGGAGTGATTTATGACATATCGTCAGGGCCAGTCGTGGTGACAGCGCCTGAGTTTTGAGGATTTACGTGTCGATGCTAGACACGGGTTTCATGATGTTTCGAGTGTCGGTGTTAGACACTCAGGTTTTCCATGATTTCTACGTATTGTCGGTGGATATACAGGGTTGATACCCTCATACTTATACACACACACACACAGGTATATGTTTTCATGATGTTTCGGGTGTTGATGTTTGACACTCAGGTTCCATGAGACTTAAAGGATGTGAGGGCCGATCTGAGAATGCGGTGCCTGAGTATTTGGGATTTGATGTGTCAGTGAGGGACACTGGTATTTTCCCATGCTAATGATTTTGCATGAGGTTTTATTATATCATCCCACACACTCAGAATTATTTTGATATGCATTGCTTCATGTAGTTGTAGTACCCTGCTGATGTACCTTTACATGATTTTTGCATATCCATACTGCCATACTTATGCTATCAGATTACATGTGCTAGATTTATCGCTATTCGTGCAAACCTGCGATTATAGTATGTTGTTATTTATTATTCACGAGTTGGCAACTCACCCCCATTGTGCCACAGTGTTTTGCATGACTTACCCTCTGAGTAGTCGCGGCAGGGGGTCTTATTATCTCTACTTTTGCGGATACCGCTACGGTTGGCTGTGAGGCCTTTGCTTTTAGGTAGGTTTGCGGTTATTTGTTTGTACATTGTATATCTTTTTGTTGGATCTAGTATTCTCCATCTACCACTTCTTTTATTTGACTTAGAGACGAGTTGTGAGGATTCGGTGTTGTATTATTATTTTGGTGATTTTGGGTGCCGTGCTCGTGGAAGCCGGTTTTGTTGAAAAGTTTTACTTCTTTATGCATTTTTCTTTTATATTTCTTCACTTCGGAGTCGTATAAATGTTTGTGGTGGTTATCTCCACCGTTGGGAGTGATTTTCTCCCGTTTGGGATGCTTTATATATTATCTATGTTGTACCCGTTTTCGGGGCTAGTTTTTACAAAGGAGGTGCTGCCGAAATTTTTAAGAACGAAAACTAAACTTAAAGATTATTTTACTTGAGAATTTCCGAATGTTTTAAACTATGTTTTTCTCCGTTTATCTAGTTTTGGGTGGTTTAGATTTCTGGGTTTCGGCTTACTTAAGTTGCGTACGCCTGTAAACGTTACGTAGTTTAAGTGCCGGTTACGGTCCAAAATTTTGGGTCGTGACAAAGTTGGTATCAGAGCGCTAGGTTTTACCTTTCGGAGTGTAGGATGACCTTGGTATGATGGAGTAGGTAACTTAAGCAGAGTGACGTAGCGTGTGTATGTTCCGCGGCATACTTACGACACGATACTCCGCCTAAGTGACCTTAAGAATTATTGAAATTCTTTCCGTGATTTTATACATCCTTGTGATTCGATTTCTGTATCCTTATCGAATCTTGTTTCAATTTCCAGCCTATAAGCCGCCGAAGACTACGAGGGCACAGAGAGCGGCCGCGAGGGCCGAGGTCAGAGTCGACTCGTCTAAGGCGAGGACTGACCAGGGCGGTACGCCTGTTGTACCGGAGCACATTGCTATGTTTAGGGCTGGTATGCAGGACCTACGCCAGATGATGGGGACTTTAGTTGAAGCCATTAGTGCGCAGGGGAAGGCAGTTGTTCCACCTATTGCAGGGACCACGATGGTACCTATTGTTCCGGCAGTCGCAGTTACAGCTTCGGAGGTTATTACCGTGTCGCTGACAGAGTTCATGAGGCTGAGGCATCCGGTGTTCACTGGCACATATGCTACTGAGGATCCGTAGTCGTTTATCGACCAGATGGACAGGATTTATCGTTCGCTCCGATGCTCCGACGAGAGATGGGTGGAGTTCGCAAGCTTCCGTCTGGAGGGTCTGGCCCAGAAGTGGTGTGAGTCCTTGGAGAGAGGCAGAGCCGCGGATCTTGCTCCTATGACCTGGGCTGAGTTTGTGATGGTGTTTCTCGCCTGTTTTCTTCCACCGAGCGTCAGGGATGCTCGAGCGTGCCAGTTTGAGTCGTTACTCCAGACTCCAGGGATGATGGTGTCTGAGTATGATGTACTGTTTACCGAGCTATCTGTGTACGCTCCGTACTTGGTGGCGACTAAGGAGATGAGGGTGAAGATGTTTGTTCGAGGCCTGCTTACCTAGTTCTTCCAAACCATCAGCATTCAGCATTGCGAGACGTATGCGGCAGCGGTGGATGCAGCCCTTTTGGTGGAGGAGCGTCTATCTGAGTCATCGGTTGTTCCGGAACCGAAGAGGGCTCGTATGGGTACAGCAGCCCGGAGGTAGAGGTTTAGACCCCGAGACAGAGTTCGATCAGATACTGGGAGTAGCAGAGACGTTGGACGTGGCCAGTTATTCAGCACTTTTTCCCAGGAGGGTCAGCCGTTGACATGTGGGTGTTTTGGATGTGGCAGTTTACAGCACCTCGTGAGGGATTGTACCGTGATACGTCAGAGAGGGCCAGCCGTACCCGAGGTTACATTACCACCTTCTCCGCCTCAGAGAGCGTTGCCTCTTATGCCTGTTGTTGCGCCGCGTCAGACTCCTGTTCAGGGAGGTCGTGGTCGTGGTAGTTTTGTGCGGAGAGGACGAGGTGGCCGAGGCAGAGGACAGCCAGTTGCCGGTAGAGGGCAGGCTCGGGTGTTTGCCTTGACGCATCAGGACGCGCATGCGTCCAATGCCGTGGTTTCAGGTATCCTGTCTGTATGTTTTTTTGATGCACATGTTCTTTTCGATCCGGGATCTACGCATTCGTATGTTTCGATGCACTTCGTGCCGAGGTTAGGCCGAGAGTCGTGTTTTCTAGATCAGCCACTTGTCGTGACTACTCCTGTTGGAGAGTCATTTGTTGCGCGACAGGTATTCCGGTCTTGTGCTGTCCATATTGGTGACAGAGATCTGTCCATCGACTTGATCCTTCTAGAGATTTTGAACTTCGACGTTCTGCTGGGCATGGACTGGTTAGCTACTTGCTACGCGTCCGTGAACTGTCGCGAGAAAACAGTTAGGTTTTGTTTTCCCGACGAGTCAGTGTTTGTTGTGCAGGGGGACAGTGGTGCCGCCCCTCACAGTTTGATTTCTGTCTTTTGCGCTAGTCGGCTTTTAAGGAGAGGTTGTCAGGGATTCTTGGCTTTCATCCATGATACTGGAGCCACTGTGGGGTCGTTGGACCAGGTTCCTACCGTGCGAGAGTTTCCCGACTTTTTTCCAGATGAGTTACCTGGGATGCCGCCAGAGCGTGATATTGAGTTCTGCATTGATCTGATTCCCGGCACGGAGCCTATTTCTATACCGCCTTATCGGATGGCTCCGGCAGAGCTTAGAGAGCTTAAAGATCAATTGCAAGAATTTCTTGATAGGGGACTTGTGCGTCCGAGTGTAACGCCGTGGGGAGCTCATGTTCTGTTCGTCAAGAAGAAGGACGACAGTTTGAGGCTGTATGTGGATTATCGTCAATTGAACCGAGTTACGGTGCAGAATAGGTATCCTTTACCCCGCATTGATGATTTATTTGATCAGCTCCAGGGTGCAAAACATTTTTCTAAGAATGATTTACGTTCGGGTTATCATCAGTTGCGGGTTCGGAATGATGACATTTCGAAGACTGCTTTTCGTACGCGCTATGGGCATTATGAGTTTTTGGTGATGTCGTTCGGACTCACCAATGCGCCTGCAGCGTTCATAGATCTGATGAACCGTATTTTCAGGCCGTTCCTCGACCAGTTTATTATTGTGTTTATTGATGACATACTGGTATACTCTAGGAGTCGTGAGGAGCATGAGCAGCACTTGAGAATTGCTTTGCAGATATTTAGAGAGCACCAGCTGTATGCTAAATTCTCAAAGTGCGCGTTTTGGCTTGATAGAGTTGACTTCCTGGGTGATGTGGTGACTGGTGATGGTATTCTAGTGGACCCGAGGAAGATCGAGGCTGTGCAGCTTTGGCCCAGACCTGTATCGGTGACTGAGGTCCGCAGCTTTTTGGGCTTAGCTGGTTATTATCGCCGTTTTGTGCAGAATTTCTCGAGTATCGCTGCACCGCTGACTGGACTGACCCGGAAGGGAGTTCCTTTTCTTTGGACTGATGCGTGCGAGCAGAGTTTTCAGCAGTTGAAAACTCGGTTGACGACAACACCAGTTTTATCTTTGCCTTCTGGATCGGGCGTCTATATTGTTTAATGTGATGCTTCTAGAGTGGGGCTCGGTTGTGTACTGATGCAGCATGATAGAGTGATTGCTTATGCTTCTAGGCAGCTGAAGAAGCATGAGCAGAATTACCCCACTCATGATCTTGAGATGGCCGCGGTGGTCTTTGCGTTGAAGATTTGGAGACACTACTTGTACGGGAAGTCGTGTCAGATCTTCACGGATCACAAGAGCTTGAAATACATCTTCCAGCAGCGGGATCTGAATCTGAGACAACGCTGTTGGATAGAGCTAGTGAAGGATTATGATTGTGTGATCCTTTATCACCTGGACAAGGCGAATGTGGTAGCTGATGATTTGAGTCGTAGGCCCGGGGGTAGCTTGTCCCAGTTGAGCGCAGTTCAGTGTCAGTCTTCTGCAGATTAGCAGCACTTGTGTGATGGTAGAGTGCAGTTCGAGTTCACTTCCACTGGGGGACAGCTTGCTCATGTCCGCGCCCGTCCACTACTATTTGAGCGTATCCGTAAGGCGCAGCCCAGTGATGCCCGTTTGACTGAGATTCTTGAGCTTGTTCATCAGGGTACAGTTTTGGAGTTCTTGATTAATGACCAGGGTGTGCTACGGTGCGGGAATCGCTTGTGTGTACCAGATGCTGATGGGTTGAAATGCGAGATCCTAGAGCAGGCACATCAGTCGGCCTTTAGCGTTCATCCAGGTTCCACAAAGATGTACCGTGACTTGAGAGACTTTTACTGGTGGGAAGGGATGAAGAGTGATATATCGGACTTCGTTTCGAGGTGCCTGACTTGTCAGCAAGTCAAGGATGAGCATCAGAGACCGGCTGGAGAGTTGCAACCTTTACCCGTTCCGGAGTGGAAATGGGAGCAGATTTCCATGGACTTTGTTGTGGGTCTACCCAGGACCAGTCGAGGGTATGACTCCATTTGGGTGATTGTTGACCGGTTGACGAAAGCGGCTCACTTCCTTCCAGTGAAGACCACTTTCGGTTATGCTCAGTATGCTCAGTTGTACATAGATGAGATTGTGCGTTTGCACGGTGTTCCCACATGCATCGTATCCGACAGAGGCACTCAGTTTACTAGACGTCTTTGGCAGAAGCTTCAGGAAGCTTTGTGTACCCGGTTGAGTTTTAGCACCGCTTTTCATCCACAGACCGATGGCCAGTCGGAGCGGACTATACAGACTCTAGAGGATATGCTCCGTGCATGTGTGCTTGATTTTGGTGGCAGTTGGGATCGTCACTTGCCGTTGATTGAGTTCTCCTACAACAACAGCTTTCAGGAGACTATTCAGATGGCACCTTTTGAGGCTTTGTATGGTAGGAAGTGTCGATCGCCAGTCTGTTGGACCGAACTCAGCGAGAGTAGAGTTTTGGGACCCCAGCTAGTTCAGGAGACTACGGAGAAAATCCAGCTGATTCAGGACAGGATGAGAGCAGCCCAGTGTAGGCAGAAGTCTTACGCCGACCGTCATCGTCGCAGACTCGAGTTCGCAGTGGGGGATCATGTATTCCTGAGGATTTCTCCGATGAAGGGCGTTATGCGATTTGGGAGGAAAGGGAAGCGCAGTCCCAGATTTGTCGGTCCCTTCAAGATCCTTGAGCGAGTGGGTTCTGTTACTTATCGTTTGGCGTTCCTGCCTAGTTTTCCGGATGTGCACCCCATTTTCCATGTGTCGATACTTCGTAGAAACCTTCATGATCCTTCTCACATGATTCAGTATGAGACCGTTCAGCTTGAGCGCGATCTTTCGTTCACCGAGCAGCCGGTAGTTATTTTGGATCGGCAGGTGAAGAAATTTCGGTCAAAGGTCCTGCCATCTATGAAGGTTCTTTGGCATAGCCCGACTAGTGAGGAGATCACTTGGGAGGCCGAGAGCGAGATGTGGAAAAAATTTCCTCATCTCTTCGAAGGTACGCGTAGTTAAATTTTAATTCGGGGATCGAATTTCTATAAGGGAGGAGATTGTAACGTTGTAGAAATCGTTATACGAATTTTTTCGTTTTAGGGCAAAATAGTCGGTATTTTCCGTTTTAACCCGATTTCGATCAAACGTCCGTATAAACTTGCCGGCACCTAGTTTAGCTAAAATAAAGCTAGTGCGCGAACTTTGGGGGTATATGTGAGGTTTTGGTTCAGATAGAATTTTTCCCAAATAAAATATTGTTTTAAGCGGTATATGGTGCACGTAAATCGGGAAATTTCTTCTCATGAGAATAAATTGAATCTTATCACTAGAAATTTTTGGAAGCATCTTTTATAAATATCTAGATATTTTTAGAATGCAAAAGGATTTGAATTAAAAAAGAAAAGAAAATGAATGAAAGATGGCAATTAGCATTTATTGAAGCATTAATTGTATTTTGCTAGAACATTCATCATTTTATTTACACAAACACCCCCCCCATCTCCCCTTGGCCGAGCCCTCTTTCCATTTTTGTCCAAACATTTTCCTTGCTCATTCTTCACTCTTTTTCACTCAAAAACACTTCAAAAATTCAAAAATAAATCCACAAAATCCTAAATAAAAATAAAACCATCAATTTCTTCCACTAATCTTTCTTGGATCTTCAACAAAGCATGGTTTTTTTGAGGCTAAGATGATGGATCAAGTTAATATTTTGTGTTCTTGTTAAGGTATAATTTCTTACCTTAATCCTTAATTAATTGTTTAAATCTTAATCTAGCTATTTAAGTTAGCTAATTATATGATTAATATAGCTTTTAAATCATGATAAATTCATTATTCACATTTTTTTATGAAATTCAAGTTAGGGTAAAACTTGATTAAGTGTTTAATGTTAATTGAAGTATTAATTTGTGATAAGGAAAAGCTTAACCTAGTAGAAAATGATAATTATTGTTAATGAATACATTGTTTAATTATGAAATATTGCTTACTAGGTTTTTGCTAAAACATATTTTGCAAGTGTTAAAAATATAGAAATGGTTTAGATAGCTTAGTTAAGCTATTATAAGGTGTTTGTAATCGCTAGATATGCGTTAGCTTGAAACTAGAGAGAAATATTGCGATAGTTGCTTAGTAGGTTTCGGGGTTTTCCGACGTGGGTTCGATTGGTCGTTGCGAGATTATATCTATTGTATTCCTCATAATTGATTGTGTTGTGTTGCGCGATCAGGACGATCGGGGTCTAGATTTGGTGTTTTGTAGTTTAGCGACCCTAGTTAGGGTTTTTGGCCGATGTCGTGCGCGATAGATGCGCTAGGTGTAAGTGCACGGCGGCGCCCCGGCCGTCAATCTGACGACCAAATGCGGAAGCGGTGATAAACTTTAATTTTGCGAACTTAGCAAACCGGCACCACCGTGCACTAAACACCCGGATCGGGCCATTAAACTAGATCTAGCTAACTACAAGACGGGTTAGAGATATACCGAGTGATCCGAGTCCTCCGTTCTTCTCGTCGTCGTCCCGATCTCCTGCGAAAACTCCGGTCGTCGCCTCCTCGCCGGAAGGGCACCACATCGCCTGCATCTTTTACGGGCTCCCACCTCAATACCGAGGTAACTCGGGCGTGAAGTTGGTTGGCCGACGCGTCCAAGATTTGCTGTAGAATGTGTAGTGTAGAGGCTATGTGTAACGTTTTAAAAATAATTAAATAAATAATTAAATGAATAAAATTGTTTAAGTGAATTTTATGATTTTCGGTAAAGCAAAATGTATTTTTCGTAAAACCAAACCGCAATTGTTTTTCATTATAAATTCAAAAATACCTATTTAATTATGTAATTACTAGTAAATAGTGTTTATTTAGCCACTTATAAATTTTTAGTTTAATAAAATATTTTTCCTAAATTAATTATTTTAAATATTAACATAAGCTTTATTTTTACACTAAATTAGTGTAAATTACAAATTTAAATGGTTTTAATTTGCAAAAATGAACCATGGCATGTTAGAATTTAGTATGTATCATGCAAAAATTATTTACAAATTTTTGCTATTTTCTAGAGTTTTCTTGAGTTGCTATAGTGAAGGAATAAATAAATAAATAATTAAAACCATGAAAAGACTTTAAATGATGATTCTTTCTTGAAACTTCCACACTTTTCTTCACTCTTTTCTCTTGCTCCCTCTCCATGGACGGCCACAACTCATCCATGGCAGCCCCCCCCCATTTCCCACTTCATTTTATTTCAAAATTCATCAAAAATACTTCAAAAATCCAATTAAAATTCCACAAAATCCTAATTATTTCATACCCTTTATTCTCTACTCTTCTTTATATGGATTTTGGAGTGGGAAAGCATGTATTTTTGAGGCTCATTTTCAAGTTTGGACATGAGGTTGTGGAGGTATAAATTCTTCTCTTTTGTTTTATTTCTATTAGATATTTCTTTTTAAGCAAAATTAGATTAATTAGATTAATTCTAGTTGCAAATTCTAAAATTTAAGTTAGGATTTGCAAATTCAAGAGGTGGTTTTTGTTAATTAATTAGGGTTATAATAGCTAGTTTAACATCTTTTAGAGTGGAAAATTCTTGCATGGTGGTGGTATAATAAATTTTTTATCGAAATTGTTTTAATTAAACTATTTAGCTAACTAGATTTTTCTAAAATGTGATGTGGGTAAAATAAAATTCTTATTAAGGGTGTTATCATTAGATGGTAATTTTAGTGAGAATATTAGCATATTAATTGAATGAAAAACTTAGTTTGATCACTAGATTACTTTGATAATTGGAAAAATAGTAATAAAATGCAATTATTTTGCAAACTAGATTTTAGGAATTTCTAAATAAATGCGATTAAAAATATAATATTGGTTTCATTATATCATTATCATCATAAATTGTGGTTTAAGTCATTAGTTTATGAAAAATCATGTTTTGAGGTGGAATTGTGGTATTTTGCTTGGAAAATGTTAAAATTGTTAAAAAGTTGCAATCTAGAAATTTCAAATAAATGCAAAATTGTGTAATAAAAATATGGTAATGGTTTGTATAGTCTAGTAATGCTATATAATGAGTTTTATAACTATTGGTTTCATTTAAATGTCAAGTTTTGATGAAAAACGGTAAATTGGCAATTTCGGTTTTTGCGAAATTGGGCGGTTTGATGGATTTTAGGGTTTCGATGGATTTAATCGTGTTTAATGGTATAAGTAATGTGTTTTAAAACTATAAGTTGTTCGATTATGTTATCTCGATCCATCGGAGTTTGTACGCCGATATCGAGCGGTATTTGGTTCTTTTGCGTGGACGGGACATAGGTTTTAACCTGTGCTTGTTCCTTGTATCGTTTGACTTTTGTATGTGATTCGGTTTACGATGCTATTTATATGCTTGCGTTTAGGTACCCCTCATGTGGACTGCGGGCGATGAAGAGGAGGATGGCGACACCGTCTTCGGCAGACATGGACCAGGTGAGTAGATGCATATCTACGGGGGGAAGTCGGGTGGATGGCGTTTAGCACCCCCGCAACGTAGAATAGGAATAGTACTTATTGACATTAGGAAACCAGACGTGACCCTAGTAGGACCCTAGTATTGACCCTAGGCTGTACTAGACTGATTTAGGAAAACCATATCAGAGGATGAGTACCTTGGAAGAGGTTCGTAAGTTTCAGATAGAAACACACCCACGCACACACTGAAACTCGACATGGGGTACGTGTATGTGTATATATATAGAACTAGGTATAGGTATATACATATATATACAACACGTATAGGTGATTCATTGATGAGATATGATATCCGAGGTATGATGAAACAGTATAACTGGGCTTGATGCCGTGATTCTTGACTATACAGTCGTAATAAAGTGTTAGCGGATCATTAGAGAATGAGATAATGAACATGAATATATAAATTATAAAGAGTGGTGGTGATATTGATGTACATGGGACGCTAGAATAGTACTCGGACTGTAACTTGTGACTGAACACGATATGATATAGGTATAACTTGATTACGACATTATATTGGTGTGACCTGATGCCGATATCATATAAGTATGACCTAGTCACAATATGATACATATGACATGATATTTCTGAGGATAAACTAATGATGCTTATCATGATGGCAATGATATATGATTGAGGTATGCGATCACAGTTTAGCACCTTGATCATGAGATGTGTTGATGATGACATTATACGAATGAAGAGACACCTAGGAGATGAGATACTTGACCATAACCCGATATTGGGATGCCGTACGATGGATGTTACCGTACGAGGCTTAGATTTGATGATCGATCCGCACTCTTGATTCGAGGAAGCCGTACTACGTACGTGACGTTATGGAGGCAGGATCGCCGACTATTAGAGATATTGATTTAGACCTTAGGTAGACTCTAGTTTCTTACTGACTAGTCTATTAGGTTTAGTTCCTTAGGATGTTAGATGGACACTGGTTTAGGTTCGACTCACATAGTGGTAGTTGTACTCGTATCTCGCAGAGGAGTGGATAATGCACACCTGTATTTACATTCATACTATAATCATCATGGTGCATGTTCTTTTATATGTTGCTATAATCAATATAAACTTTACCTGTTAGGACACCAGCACCATTACCGATGATGCGCATATTCCACGCACACTTATTTGCCGGCTCACACACATCATCATCGGTAATTGCTATGTCACGTACACTTTAGATCATATTATCTTGTATTGATAGAATCAGTTAACAACCAAACCGATATAATATTGTGATCACTCTCTGATGTTAGTATAAGACATGATATTCATTACTTAGACATTCATGCATTCATATTTTCATGTTATCATGCAGTATTATGGGCATATGCCGACACTTATCATATAGTTACTCATGATTTTGAGATTTGGATTTCTATGAGATTTCTGGGTTTTTGGGGAAAACCGTAAAAATATATAAAAACTTCTCTCTCTCTCCTCTTCTCTTTTTAAAATAAGATGCGGTTTTCTCGTGATGTATGTGTCGTCCACCATGAGTATTTCATGTTTTCTGTTGGATTTCGAGACCCGATTCGAGGAGTGGATGAACCGTCTCGGATACATGGTGGGCCCGGTATGGTACCCCGGGGCAAGAAGATCGAGTTGTAGACGATGAGCCTGGCAGGGGAAGGCTACCTACCGGTGATGTCTGGCGCGGCGGATATCCGGAGGATACCGACCGTTGTCGTGAGATTTGATGATATGGGCCGATCCGGACTGACGGAGCCCGAGATATTGAGACTTGAGATTACATATGTTGTGTCGATGTTTGACACGGATTTCCATGGATTTCATTATTGAGATTTCAGATTTTTTATACATATATATCTGGATTTCAGGATTTGTTACTGTACATTCATGGTGCATGCATTTCATTCATATGACATAGTATTATATGAGGTACTGACACGACACGGAGTAGTTGCACTTACACGTAGTATTACCCTGCTATTACTAGATGTTTGGGATATATTAGTGCATTATTATGACCTAGGATAGCGTTGTGCATTCGATTTCTTTTCGTAGATGTCTTCTACTCACGAGTTGGCAACTCACCCCCGTTGTGCCAAATTTTATTACAGGTTCGATGTACAGGTTTCCCGGGCAGCTTGTTGGCACATCTTTTCTTCAGGGTGATTTGCACGGTAGGTTGGTTCACTTGTATCCGAACCACCATTGTATATTTATTCATTCATTTGTATCTAGTAAGCTCCATCAACCATATTTGTATTACTTGATAAGTTATTGGACCAGTCTTTTATTTCGACCTTACAGTCGCGCATGTATTATTCTGATCTGGTGGTTTTGTTTTCTTTTGAGTTTTGAGCCTCGCCCTTTGGCGTTGTATATTATTGTGTTTGTTGTGGTTGTTTCCGCCTGTTGGCGTTGAGCTAGCACCCGTTTGGAGATGCTTTTTATTGTTTATTCATATTATACTTGTTGTACCCGTTTGGGGGCCAGTTTTTACAGAGGCGACTCTGTCGAAATTTTTGGTAAAATTTGCTGATGTTTTTATACTTGTTTTCTTTTCTTTTCTTCTTTTTCTTCTTTTATGGTTTAGATTTCTGGGCTTCGGCTTACTTAGGTCACGTGGCGCCTTTAGACGCTTCGTAATCTAAGTGCCGGTCACGTTCCGTACTTTCGGGTCGTGACACTATGTCTCATTTGGGGTTTGTTGCCTTTGAAGATGATGGAGGAATGAGGTTAAGAAAAATGGTGCTTTCATTTTTCATGCAAGGAAATTGAGATGAAGAAAATTGCCACATGCAAAATGAAACTCTCTCCTTCTCCCTCAAAGAAGTGGCCGGCCATATCTTGTGGAAAATGGTGGAGGGGGGGAAAAACAAAAGCAAGAGGAAGGTGATGGTAGTAAAAGGTGGAAGGTGACCATAACCAAAACATTATGATAACCAAAACTCAAATCAACCTCAAATCCTTTCTTATCACCAAAAAGCAAGGAAAAGACTAAGAAAGCATCTCATGATTATCAACCATCATGAAGCCCCACAAATGCATAAAACCCCTCCTCAAATACCAATTTGCACAAATGCAAATTAGTCCCTCCATCGGAAAAGTCCGGCCGGGAAAGAACAAAGGAAAACCGGCCGGAACAGAAAGCAAACTGGCAACTCCAGAAAACTGGTCCCGTAATAAATTACAGGAAAACCCCGATACTGTGCATACACACCCGCATCTGTATTCCGACCGGATACAAATGTAATGAGACAAAATCTACACTGTACTATACTAGGATCCGGCTTAAACCAAAGACGGCTAGTAATATCCGTTCGATCCTGATCCGTGCAATACCGCACGTATCCGATCGAACCTTGCCATATATCTATACGGTCACTAGTACTAACCGTCCGATCCTGATCCGTGCAATACCGCACGTATCTGATCAGACCCTGCCATATCTCCATACGGCCTCTACAGCGTTTCGCCCGAAAGCTTGAGTAACTGAAAGTGTGGTGGACTCTAAAGACTCGTCAATACTTTGGCTGTGGATTTAACCACTAGCACGTCAGAGGTATAAGCCAATACGTGACGGGCCACCAGCTATTGACTAAAAGGGACGTCGATGAGTGAACTCATCCTGACACCCTATTGAGCCTGTCAGTGACAATACCCGTACAGTCCGGTCCGTTCGTCTATGAGCATCGTATGGCGTGCCTAGGGGGTTGGTAAAAGTCAGACCCCCAAAAGCGGTACAAGTCGTGTCGGAGTGTAGCCCAGAACACCCTGAGATACTACTGGAATACCTACCAGTAAATCTCTTGCCTTGGCCAAGGACTTCGTGTAATGGCTCTCCTAGACACAGCGCGACCTCACCCCCAATACCGGGAGAGACGAACCCCTGAAGATCCGCTCACTGCCTCCATGTGGCTCGGGACTGTACCCAACTAAAACCTGTTTGCACGACTCCTTTGAGCCGTGGTAGGGTAGTAATCAAAGCACAGTGGGAACTCACACGAGACAAATGACGATCCCCAGGTCGATGAACTAACCTGTACACATGTCACCAGGGAACTGCTATCTGACGTCAGGTATAAGACCAACTAGCATGTTCCCGGCGAGTCCTGTCCGGTGTACTCATAACCCAATGAGCACCTATATACATCTTAGGTGAACCAACTGACACCAGTGGATTGTGAGACCGGCCACCGCCCCTCGTCGGGGTCTCGACTGTATACACTAGTCTACTCTGGAGAATCGATGCCCTGTCTCGAAACTCCCACGACTAGGGACCTTTTAAGGATGTGCTTATAGACTCCAGCTCTCACTTATATGATCGCCCTCATACTACTGGCAGTCAAGCAAGAATCTTAGGGGCTCTATCAACGTGCAATAGTGACCTGTCAGGTCACCTAAAGCAGTACACGATGATAAAGGTAAACCAGATAGCATACTATCATCTCGAGTAAGATTGTCCTACCGGGATAGGTCCTCCCTCAATCATTGCAATCACGTGCCTGTGATCCAATAATTGACTCTGAGGGCACTATCTCCAACAATCTCCCACTTGCACTCAAGGCTAATTATTGCGATGTCGCATACTCACAGCCTGTGTGATACCGAACACCAAACTCCTCTACTTGTCAGTCTCACAAAACTCGTTTGCGAAACTATTGCGTTCGAGGAATAGCCTCAGTGAGTGGATCCGCCTGTGTTGTTTCTTTCTATGTCTCTCTATATCTCATGTTCGCGGAGAAAGCCATCTCCCGAAATGAGCAATACCTGTCTTAGAATGTGTCTGGATGTCTGATGGGACCTAGCTCATAAATGAACTCCAAATCCAAAATTTTTAGACTGTATCATCAACTGAACTTAATCAGTATCCTGCGCCATGCCTCCCTCAGTATTGCCTTGGATCACCTGTCCAAAATACTGCCCTTCGTCAGAAGGAAAACTATAACTCTGACAACTTCCTTGTCGTCCAGGTCACCTTGGAAGCCTGGAATGACAACTGTCTCTCGAATGAGGTTGTCGTTATCATATCCCTAGAACATCCACTTATGTTCTAAAACTGCTTCCGACTGTTTCTCCAGGATTGGATCAATGTCAACTTATTGCATCTAGTGCAAGAACAACATCTGGTGTGGTACTTGACATCTCATGATTGACTCAATTGCCTAAGCAAGTGATCTGCCAATCATGCACATCCCTCTCTACTTTAGTCTATAAGACACCTTTAGAGAGGGTGACTCCATCACCTGCAGGTACACTACCGTGCCAGGAGTCGTCCATTCTAAATACTCTTAGAATGCTGTCAAAGTACCCTGATTGGGAAACCACCCAAATCTAGATCTAAAACCATAGATCTAGTAACCAGTATGTCTGATATAATGTCCAAGTCCTTTGTGGAGAAACCACTTTGTGACGACCAAAGTATAACCGATCGTAGTATAGGAATTTCTTTTCCTACTCTGTGTATGTCATCCAAATACCAGGATATCACACCCTACTACCTTCTCAACAGATCCATCCCCTATTCTGATGACGTCAAACCTATGACTGTCACATCAGAAATAGATGATCTATCTCCGCTATATTTGCTTTAGTCTATAAATAGACATAAGCCTGATGTCCACCAATGCTTCCGTTGCTCCTACTGACTACGACAACCCTCTGGCAGAGTCATATAGACGTGCACTTCTAAAGCTAGTTTAGAACGATGCTATACTCATCCTCCTGCCGGGTCTCGCAGCCTGGAACAACAACAATGGCAAGTGTGGGTAAACAAGAACTTCCCTGTCACCATCCTTGAGGCTACCGGAGTACCTCTCGGGTGGCTGAAGTTACCCACCTTATCTGCGGAGTGGCCAATGGAATGTCAAATCAGATTGAATCTTTAGGTTCCTTATCAAATCTTCAGTAATCGTTTGCGGTTCTGGAATCACTTCCAGTTCTACCATACTCCCACTACTGTTTTTCTGGAAAAAAAATCCATTTTTATTAAAACTGTGGCGAATCAAGAACAATATCACTATTGATCTTCCAGATGGTAGAAAATCAACCCTTGTCATAGCCTGGGTCAACCCACAAACAGCCATTACAGAAACATGCCTTGAGTTATCCAGAGTCTGGTTTTAATCATAAGCCAGACAACTCCCCGTATCTTAACATCGTTAAGATATGAACTATTCTATATCCAAGAAACAGAGGCACTGATTTAATTGAACCAGATTCAAATCATCCAGCTGTCTCCAGTGCATGTCAACTAAATGGAAGGAGGCCGATCAGCGTTACTCAACTTAGGAATGCTTCCAATTATGAGTAACCTGAAAGAGAAGCAAGTTCTCTTAACCATTACTATCAACTGAATACCATGTACAAGTATCTACATCTTCGATCACTTTGAAGAATCCCGATACTTGCAACACCTGGTTCTCTACTTTATTCTTATACCTATAACTTCTCAAAACTTCGACCCTGTGTTTCAACGAAACACCTGTCTAAGAACTAGAGAAGTCATAAGTAAACAGAATACAGTACGAGGACCAAGCCCTCTGTCCTCATGGACACTAGACAATATACAATACTCTGTATAAGTCCGCTGAGTCTAACAACTCTTTCACTGTGTGTCGTAGTTTGAAAACTGTACTTATGGTTAAGAAGAATTACACCGCTGTTTAATGCTCCTTACCTAACCATTCATTGATATAGGTAAATGTCATCGACATAATATCAAAAGGTACATCTCACTCTATGAAAATAGACGTACAGATATATCAATTTGAAATTGGTGCACAACAGCGGATATTCAAAACCAAATATTTGCCGACCGGCAAACAGCCCAGATGATCTCCTCAAATATCACCGATTACAACGAATCCCGATATAATGAGGATGATCACCCTATTCCCAATAACTTACTCCCACTCATCATCTGTAAAACTATATAGATGTGAGAATCAAACTTGGTAAATACATACCCTGGAGCAAGTGTCCAATCGGGAAATCAGTTTTCAATTAACAGTACACAGTGAAACTGAAACATTGAAATGTTTCGTTGGGGTATCCTGGTATTCCTAGTAATGCCTCTTCCATTATCCAGATTCACAACTGTAACCGTATAATTCTTTGCCACCTCTCCAAATCCCTTTATATGTCTTTAGTCATTACCTTCTGCACACCCCTTAGGCCAAATGGTTTTCTTCCTTCCCTACCGTTCGGCACCAGCCTATGGGTTGGAAGAAGACTATCCAATAAGCATAAAGGGTGTATTGTCCTAGTCCTAGGAGCACCCGCAACACGAGAGAAGGTGAAGATAAAAGACACCTGAATGTACTTTATTCCTATTTCTCCTGAACCAGGATCCATCCCCGAACTGGAACAAGTTCCTTTCGAGTTCGTATATAACCATACGATGGATTATCCAATAAACTGGGATCTTCGTAGTGATACGGAGTGTCCTGGAGAAATACAAAGGTGATTTAGGATTGGCGAAGAAATACTTGGTTTGGTCGTGAATAGCAGTCGCAATTTACTTTGCCCTCTTACTAATCCCTTTCTTTGTCTTAACTTAATACCTTCTGTACACCGTTTAGGCTAATTGGTTTTCTTCATTCCCTACCGGTCGGCACCAGCCTAAGGTTTGGAAGAAGACTATCCAATTTGCGTAATAGGTGTACTACTCCTAAACCAAGGAGTACTCGCAACCTGAGAGAAGGAAAAAAGGAAAAGACAACTGAATAAATCTTATCCGTTTTCTCCAGAACCGGAAACCATCCTCGAATTCCTTCGAGTTCGTATCTAACCATACGATGGTTTTGTCCAATGGAAGTGGACGTTTGCAGTAATACGGGGTGTCCTGGAGAAAAGGGTAAAAGTAGGAGTTGCAATGAGGTCTGCAACTCTGACAATCCAGAAGCCAGTGTTAAGAAGGTTCGGTCAACTTGGTCACTTAGTCATAGTCTTAGGGTCGGGTCAGTGGTCGCTGCCAGAGAGAGAGAGAAAAGAAACACTCAACGTGCACTCTAACCTAGATCAGAATGGTTATCACTTTATCTAATCTGGAAACCTCCCACTGTACCTCAAATTCTCCTCCAAACCTGAAAAAAGAATTAGTCGGGGTCACCCGAGGAGTAAACCAACTCATCAGTGGGAATCGGGATCCAACTATCATCGCATGATAACGTGACGGAATCCGCTCACGGTATCACACTCCAAAAGGTATGCGCATATCTGGCAAGTTTCAGTTCTTTTGAAACTCCCGATGTGGATTTTTGCCCCATGCTCTTATGACCTTGACTAAGGCCAACAAATCATAAGTCACATGTCAAGTTCTACCCGTCATTGTCCAGGTTGATTTGAACCCACCCGTACAAGCCCGTGACTAGGGCCAACAAGGCTATACGACTGTCCCAAACCAACGCATCTATCTATGCAGCATATGAATACCCAACAGCTACCAAACACTGTGCCTTGACTATGGCCAACAAACACAGCTTGAATACTATTGACTACCCATATGAAACGACGGAGGGTACGAATGGTTTCTGGCGAAAACCTTTAACGTAGTGAACTTGATATCGTTGAAGGAACGGATAGCTTTTTAGAAAATATAGTGACGAAAACCTTTACTAAAGAGGTCACTCCCGGTGAAGGGATCTCGGCTCTTTCCCCGTAGAATGGGGTGCAGGATATTCCAAATGAATACCACGATGCAAAGCAAAAGTAATCGGCTATGGTGAAGTTAATGCCCTGACGCAAACTTCTGTCTAAGGGGTCACTCCCGGTGAAGGGATCTCGGCCCTTGCCTCGTCGACTGAGGAGCAGGATATTCCAAATGAATACCACGATCCAAAACAAAAGTGAACGTCCTTGCAATAACAGCTTTTTGAAAAGTGTTCCAACAACATCAGAATAGGTTTGTTTTAACTTGCATTGATCCAAATCAACGCAGTCCCATCAATTGATCACACCAATAAAGAACGAAAATATACTGATGTACGTATATGCCATCCGCATTCGCCACTGGGTCCCGTCATCACCCGTTAGGTTAGCTAACTAACGGCAGAGCGGGGACTGGACTAGCGCGGACGAAAAGCATATACAACATCTATTAGTATATATACCAATATATTATATTCGCTCAAGGCGTGATAAAAATACAACATCACAGAAATGTACGGCATCACAGAACAATACAGATATCTGGGATCCCCGGGTTTCACAGAGCCACTACTGAAACCCGACGTTCCCCTGGTCGTGTGGATAGCCTGTGCAATGAAATCCTAGACCCCTACGGGCGCGGCAAGTTACCCGCCAAAACCTGAAGCGAGGCAGCCCTCTTCAGCGCCGTGAATGGACCACCCAGCACTTCACGGAATCCGGTAACTTGGGCACCCCTCCTGGGTCAACCTGTACCCCCTACGAGTGCGGAGAACAGCCCGCCAATTCTAGAGTGGAGCCCCCTCCGTCCCAATGCCATGAGATGCGGGCTTGTTGCCCTCCAGAACCCGGCTATCCGTGCACCCCACCGCGGGGTAATCCTAGTACAGAAAGTAAAATATACATACAACGGGTACATCGACCGCAACCAGGTCATGCCCCAAAAGAATAATACAATCAGGCAGTGACGGCAGTCCACATGTCGGACGCTCGCCCCGCAATATCAAGTGTACATAATACAACAGCACTGTACTAGCATTGCATCCAGGCTATCCCCCACGACCAATCCGCAACATCACAGCATAACCACAGAACATCAACGTGAAAGTCACGTTCGCAAATCCGTCTAACCGGGCTATAGCAGTTAGACTGGATTTACCGATCCAGTGACATTCACGGTCGCAGAGATAATGTAAATACTGTGAAATAATGTGTTTAAAATATCCGCTCGATCAAAAATTAACAAGTGGGCCCCCAAGCAATACTGTAGCACTCACAGAAATTCTGGGCCCAATATTAATATTCCAAAACCCCTATTTTTAGCCCACAAGCCCACTGGAAAGAAACGACGACATGATCCCACATACATGCGGCGGAACCGCGGCCAAAGAGGGGTTATGGCCGCAGTTCCGCGGTCGTACGGAGGGATCGTGTTGTCGAATTTTTCCAGTGTTCTTAGAACTCCCTGCACATCATTCTGAGACAACCTGGAAAATTTTTGGACTTTAAAAAATTTCGGCAGAAAACTGATGTAAGGAAAAACGCGGGTTTTTGGAATTTTGGTCGATCGGAAATGCAAACACATCAAACAAAGCTTAGGCGAAGTTAATGGCGAGGCTCTGATACCAATGTAAGTGCACGGCGGCGCCCCGGCCGTCAGTCCGACGGTCAAATGCGGAAGCGGTGATAAGCTTTAATTTTGCGAACTTAGCAAACCGGCACCACCGCGCACTAAACACCCGGATCGAACCATTAACTAGTCTAAGCCAACTACAAGACGGGTTAGAGACATACCGAGTGATCCGAGTCCTCCGGTCTTCTCGTCGTCGTCCCGATCTCCTGCGGAAACTCCGATCGTCGCCTCCTCGCCGGAAGGGCACCACATCGCCTGCATCTTTTACGGGCTCCCACTTCAATACCGAGGCAACTCGGGCGTGAAGTTGGCTGGCCGACGCGTCCAAGATTTGCTGTAGAATGTGTAGTGTAGAGGCTATGTCTCATTTGGGGTTTGTTGCCTTTGAAGATGATGGAGGAATGAGGTTAAGAAAAATGGTGCTTTCATTTTTCATGCAAGGAAATTGAGATGAAGAAAATTGCCACATGCAAAATGAAACTCTCTCCTTCTCCCTCAAAGAAGTGGCCGGCCATATCTTGTGGAAAATGGTGGAGGGGGGGAAAAACAAAAGCAAGAGGGAGGTGATGGTAGTAAAAGGTGGAAGGTGACCATAACCAAAACATTATGATAACCAAAACTCAAATCAACCTCAAATCCTTTCTTATCACCAAAAAGCAAGGAAAAGACTAAGAAAGCATCTCATGATTATCAACCATCATGAAGCCCCACAAATGCATAAAACCCCTCCTCAAATACCAATTTGCACAAATGCAAATTAGTCCCTCCATCGGAAAAGTACGGCCGGGAAAGAACAAAGGAAAACCGGCCGGAACAGAAAGCAAACTGGCAACTCCAGAAAACTGGTCCCGTAATAAATTACAGGAAAACCCCGATACTGTGCATACACACCCGCATCTGTATTCCGACCGGATACAAATGCAATGAGACAAAATCTACACTGTACTATACTAGGATCCGGCTTAAACCAAAGCCGGCTAGTAATATCCGTTCGATCCTGATCCGTGCAATACCGCACGTATCCGATCGAACCTTGCCATATATCTATACGGCCACTAGTACTAACCGTCCGATCCTGATCCGTGCAATACCGCACGTATCTGATCAGACCCTGCCATATCTCCATACGGCCTCTACAGCGTTTCGCCCGAAAGCTTGAGTAACTGAAAGTGTGGTGGACTCTAAAGACTCGTCAATACTATGGCTGTGGATTTAACCACTAGCACGTCAGAGGTATAAGCCAATACGTGACGGGCCACCAGCTATTGACTAAAAGGGACGTCGATGAGTGAACTCATCCTGACACCCTACTGAGCCTGTCAGTGACAATACCCGTACAGTCCGGTCCGTTCGTCTATGAGCATCGCATGGCGGGCCAGGGGGTTGGTAAAAGTCAGACCCCCAAAAGCGGTACAAGTCGTGTCGGAGTGTAGCCTAGAACACCCAGAGATACTACTGGAATACCTACCAGTAAATCTCCTGCCTTGGCCAAGGACTTCGTGTAATGGCTCTCCTAGACACAGCGCGACCTCACCCCCAATACCGGGAGAGACGAACCCCTGAAGATCCGCTCACTGCCTCCATGTGGCTCGGGACTGTACCTAACTAAAACCTGTTTGCACGACTCCTTTGAGCCGTGGTAGGGTAGTAATCAAAGCACAGTGGGAACTCACACGAGACAAATGACGATCCCCAGGTCGATGAACTAACCTGTACACATGTCACCAGGGAACTGCTATCTGACTTCAGGTATAAGACCAACTAGCATGTTCCCGGCGAGTCCTGTCCGGTGTACTCATAACCCAATGAGCACCTGTATACATCTTAGGTGAACCAACTGACAGCAGTGGCTTGTGAGACCGGCCACCGCCCCTCGTCGGGGTCTCGACTGTATACACTAGTCTACTCTGGAGAATCGATGCCCTGTCTCGAAACTCCCACGACTAGGGACCTTTTAAGGATGTGCTTATAGACTCCAGCTCTCACTTATATGATCGCCCTCATACTGCTGGCAGTCAAGCAAGAATCCTAGGGGCTCTATCAACGTGCAATAGTGACCTGTCAGGTCACCTAAAGCAGTACATGATGATAAAGGTAAACCAGATAGCATACTATCATCTCAAGTAAGATTGTCCTACCGGGATAGGTCCTCCCTCAATCATTGCAATCACGTGCCTGTGATCCAATATATGACTCTGAGGGCACTATCTCCAACACTAGGTGCGCAGTGCATTTTTCAGGGCGTTATCCTTGCGTTTCGATGTCTTTTCGTCGATGTAGGATATTTAGCTTATGCGATGTGTTTATGAAATTTTAGGTTTGCAAGCGGGGACTTCGGGCGCTGCGAACAAGGGGAAGCAGGTGGTCGGATTCTCATAGCTCGAGACCATCGGTAAGTAGATTTATTATCTACGGGGAAATCTCCCGTATGCCGTTATGCATCGGGGATGATATGATATGACAGCTACATGTTATTGCATATTAATTGATTTCATATGAACTTCATTGCAAAGTATTATCTATTGTACCTTGACTTGTACCTTTAGATATAACACATTACTTACGGTTCATGTTGCACGAGCACTAATTTGTATGCTACACCCACAACGTTAGTAATTGTCATGATACGCACAAACCACCATCATACGTGATATGGTAGTGGATAGGGATAGTTGAGATAGTAACTCTTATTCTATTGTGCATATGAATTACTGTGGACACATACATAAGTAATATTGCATTGGGTAGTGATAGTTGAGATAGTGACCCTTATTCCATTTCACATATATCTTGCTATAACTACTTGTACATCATGCATACATATTGACTTGTACACCCACATACTCGATTACAGCTACATGTATATCATGCATACTTATTGACATGTACACCAACATATTTTTGCTATAGTTGTATATACCTTAAGTGGTATTGTTTAGACATGTGATATTGAGACGTTGACTATTGTGCTTATGAAATACATCATACATATTTGCTTACATGTAGATACTTAAACCTTGCTATAATTACATGTACACTTCATATGATGCTGCACTTATTTTCGGAGGATTTTGGGAACCGCTTGATATATTTTAAAGCTGGATTCATTTTAAAGAGCGGTTTTCCCTTTATATGCTCATATTGATATTTTATGTTGTGTATATCAGTTTTATATGGATTTTTCGCATTGAGATATGGATTTCATGTGATTTATGGATTTGAGAACCGTGGGGGTATTTTCAAGAAACTATGTATTGTTTGAAAACCCGGTTTCTCTTGATATGATATTTTGATGCGTCCACCATGAGATTTCTCGGTTCTGAGATTTGTGATATATACCCGATGTGAGGAGTGAGTGGGCCGTGTGCGGGTACATGGTGGGGCCTGGTACGGTTCCCCTCGGCAAGATGTTCGTGGTACAAACGTTGAGCCTGGAAGGTGGGCAAGTACCTACCGGTGATTGTATTTGGACTCAGCGGTTATCATGGGGATACCGACCGGAGTAATGTATGACATATCGTCAGGGCCAGTCGTGGTGACAGTGCCTGAGTTATGAGGATTTACGTGTCGATGCGAGACACGGATTTCATGATGTTTCGAGTGTCGGTGTTAGACACTCAGGTTTTCCATGATTTCTACGTATCGTCGGTGGACATACGGGGTTTATATCCTCATACTTACACACACACACACACAGGTATATGTTTTCATGATGTTTCGGGTGTCGATGTTTGACACTCAGGTTCCATGAGACTTAAAGGATGTGAGGGCCGATCTGAGGATGCGGTGCCTGAGGATTTGGGATTTGATGTGTCATTGAGGGACACTGGTGTTTTCCCATGCTGATGATTTTGCATGAGGTTTTATTATATCATCCCACACACTCAGAATTATTTTGATATGCATTGCTTCATGTAGTTGTAGTACCCTGCTGATGCACCTTTACATGATTTTTGCATATCCATACTGCCATACTTATGCTATCAGATTACATGTGCTAGATTTATCGATGTTCGTGCATACCTGCGATTACAGTATGATGTTATTTACTATTCACGAGTTGGCAACTCACCCCCGTTGTGCCACAGTATTTTGCAGGACTTACCCTCTGAGTAGTCGCGGCAGTGCGTCTTATTATCTCTACTTTTGCGGATACCGCTACGGTTGGCTGTGAGGCCTATGCTTTTAGGTGGGTTTGCGGTTATCTATTTGTACATTGGATATCTTTTTGTTGGATCTAGTATTCTCCATCTACCACTTCTTTTATTTGACTTAGAGACGAGTTGTGAGGATTCTGTGTTGTATTATTATTTTGGTGACTTTGGGTGTCGTGCTCGTGGAAGCCGGTTTTGTTGAAAAGTTTTACTTCTTTATGCAGTTTTCTTTTATATTTCTTCGCTTCGGCGTCGTATATATGTTTGTGGTGGTTGTCTCCGCCGTTGGGCGTGATTTTCTCCCGTTTGGGATGCTCTATATATTATCTATGTTGTTCCCGTTTTCGGGGCTAGTTTTTACAAAGGAGGTGCTGCCAAAATTTTTAAGAACGAAAACTAAACTTAAAGATTATTTTACTTGAGAATTTCCGAATGTTTTAAACTATGTTTTTCTCCATTTGTCCAGTTTTGGGTGGTTTAGATTTCTAGGTTTCGGCTTACTTAAGTTGCGTATGCCTGTAGACGTTACGTAGTTTAAGTGCCGGTTTCGGTCCAAAATTTTGGGTCGTGGCATTTGGTTAGGGACATTGAGACATTGATTCATATTTCCTTGTGCGTATGACTTATAGCATACCTGTATACCTACATGATTACGCATATGACCTGACATGCTTACATGCTAGTTACCCATATACCTTTATGGTATTGTACCATTGTGATAGGTATATACACATATGAGACATGGCTACATGTACATCTGGCATACATACATACATATACCTGGAGGGTATTATGGATAGGTATAGACACATACCTTGCTACAACTACTTTGACATCATACATACTTATATATGGAAACACATATCTTGCTATACCGACATGGTTACGCATACTTTGTTATGGCTACATGTTCACCTGTATGTGTTGCATTTGATTTCGGAGGAAATCAGGAACCGCATTTCATATTTAGTAACTTGTTGCAGTTAAATAGCTGTTTTCCTTTATATGCTAATATTACTGTTTCATGTTGCATATATTACATTCATAGATTTCATATGATGTTCTCTGATATTTTTACTCCTACGTATATATAAAAGTGGAATGGGACGTTGTTATATATGCCTATACACATATATTAGTGGAATGGGACTCTAATATCTATGTATTGATTCATGCATTCATACGTATTCACTATTTGATGTTTTCTGGATTTGAGTACCGTGGTGGTTTCATGGAATTTTGCAAGTATTCTTATTCTTTACTTGATATTGGATGGATCCACTTAAGATTCGAGGACGTATAATACCGATACGGGGATCGAGAGTGTCGGTGTTTGGCACTTAAGATTCGAGGACGTATATTACCGATACGGGGATCGAGATTGTCGATGTTTGGCACTTAAGATTCGAGGACGTATATTACCGATACGAGGATCGAGAGTGTCGGTGTTTGGCACTTAAGATTCGAGGACATATATTACCGATACGGGGATCGAGAGTGTCGGTGTTTGGCACTTAAGATTCAAGGACGTATAAACATGTATTTATGTGTCGATGCTAGACACTTGGTTCATGATGTTGTATATACAGGATATGTGAGATATACTGATGTTGTACACATAGGATACGTGAGATATACTGATATTGGATATACAGGATATGAGAGATATACTGATGTTGTACATACAGGATATATGAGATCTACATGATATAAGAGCCAATTTGGGGGCTGATTTGTGGAAATTGGGATTTGGATTGTCTTGTTGGATTTTGGTCCTACCACGAGGTTAGGATTTCCGTAGGAATGACATGTTTTATTCCATACTCCACATTTATTGTTTATGCACTGCTTCATGTATTATTTGTACCTGATAAAGTACCTTACATGATTATTGCATACCGATTGTCATATTATTGCTTCATGTATTAGTAATACCTGCTAGCGTACCTTTCATGACTGATGCATTACATATGACCTTTTACTGCTGATAGTTGCATATGTTAGATTCGCGTTATACGTGCATACTTGCGATTACCTGCATATATTATTTACTATTAACGAGTTGGCAACTCACCCCCGTTGTACCATAGTGTTTTGCAGGTGTTTCTCGGTATAGTCAGAGGCAGAGCTATTTTCATCCATCGTATCATCATTGCTGCGGATACCGCTTCGCCTGACAGTGTGCAGTTTTGCTTAGGTAGGTTTTGCGGTTATCCAATATTGCCTGTTGTATATTCGTTGTATCATGTACTCTCCATCTACCATTATCTTGTATGACTTAGAGACTTGATGAGAGGATGATATTGTATATTATTTTGTGACTTGGAGGTTTTTATGCAGTTTTATGTATAACGTCCCTTTCTTCGCTACGGCGTCGTATATCTATTGTGGTGGTTGTTTTCCGTTGTTGGGCGTGGATTTTGCTCCCGTTTGGGATGCTTTTACTTATATTATGTTGTACCCATTTTTGGGGGGCTTGTTTTACAAAGGAGGTGCTATCAAAATTTTAAAGGAATAAAAGTGGGACTTTAAAGAATTTAGGTTGTGATTTCAAAGATTTTGAAAATACTATTATCACTTTCTTACTACTTTTGATGGTTTAGATTGCTGGGATTTGGCTTTCTTTTACTGCGTTACGCCTGTAGACGTTGCGTAGTATTAGGACCGTCACGTGCCAATTTCGGGTCGTGACAAAGTTGGTATCAAAGCGCTAGGTCTTACCTTTCGGAGTGTAGGATGACCTTGGTATGATGGAGTAGGTGGCTTAAGCAGAGCAATGTTGTGTGTGTATGTCTGCGGCATACTCACGACGCGGTACTCCGCCTAAAGTGACCGAAGTACAAATTGCTTGAAATTCCTTTCTTGATGATACTGTTAAATATGTATGCCCTAGAAGCCATTATTGTATAGTACTGGTTTGTATAATACATTTTGGAGGCTTGGGATATATATGGTTTTACGACAGTCTTGCTCGATATAGTAGTATGCTACTTAGTTTGTTTCTATCTTAATATGTGTATGTGTTTCTTTTAACATATCGCTAAAAACATATTGGTAGAGCCCTTAGGATCTTTGCTTGACTACCGGCGTTGTGACGGCGATCGCACTAGTGGGGGCTGGGTAGTCTATAAGCACATCCTTATTTTGATCCCTAGTCGTAGGATTATCGAGACAGGGCATCGATACTCCAGAGTAGACTAGTGCATACGCTTCACTTCCCAGCGGGGGAGATGGTATGTCTCACAGCCATCAGTACGTCGTACTGGAGATAGTATGCAGGTGCTCGTTAGGTTACGAGTACACTGGACAGGACTCGTCGGGAACTGTTGGTAGGTATTATACCTATCGTCAGTTAACAGTTCCCAGGTGACATGAGTACAGCTTAGTCCGCTGACTTGACACTGTCACTTCGCCTCGAGTGTGTTCCTACTGTTCTTAGATTACTACCCTACCACGGCTTTACTGAATCGTGCAAACAGGTAGTAGTTGGGTGCATTCCCGAAGCACTTGGAGGCAGTGACGGTCAGACAGGATTCGTCTCTCCCGGTATTGGGGGTTGATATCGCGCTATGTCTAGGAGAGCCATTACACAAAGTCCCTGGCCAGGGCAAGCGAGAATTGCTGGTAGGTTTTCCAGTAGATTCTCAGGGTGTTTTGGGCTACACTCCGACACGACTTGTACCGCTATTAGGGGACTGACGTTTACCGCCCCCTAGGCCCGCCATGCGATACTCTAAGACGAACAGACCGGACTGTACGGAGATTGTCACATACAGGCTCAGTAGGAGTTCGGATGGGTTCACCTCATCAGTCTTCTTATCGGCATCTACTTGGGGACCGTTACGTACAGCTAGTGCCACTTGCGGTCTGTGGTTAAACCCACTGCCAGCGTAGTGTCGAGACTTTAGAGTCCCACACAGAGGGTTATTCGCCTTTGGGCAAAACAGAGTAGAGGTCGCATGGTTTTGCGACGGGGTTCGTTCACATCCGCGCACTTGTGCACGTTTGGTGACCGGACAGTTATTACTAGTGGGCTTTGGTTTAAGCCAGATCCTAGTATATGTTTTGGTGTTGGTTTTATCTCATAGTATTCGTGTTCCTCGGATCACGGATGCGGGTGTGTATGCACAGTTGACTGGGGCAGAGGCAGAGGGTTCTCATTAGGGTTATGGTACGGGTGTGTATGCACAGTTGACTGTTGTCTTTTTCCAAACCCTAATGAGAATAGGAAATATGATTAATAATATTAGTTAACATTTTTGTGCCATGGTTGAGTTGAATTCTTGACTTTTGTTGACTTGTTGACTTCGTTGACCGGTTGACCAAAGTAGACTTGTTGACCATCATCATTTGTTTTTAAAGATGCTTCTTATTCTTTGCAAAAGCATTTAATGAATGAAATGATAATGGTCATTCATCAACTCACCATCACAAATTGTTAATTATTATTATTATTATCATTTTTCTAAATTATGAGAGCATGGTTGTAAATTGGATCATTCTCACTTGCATCTTCTCTCTCATCCATTGCTCTCCTTCATCCTCTAACTCAAGGAAATTCCTTCTCATGAGTTGAGAACCATTTTCCTTTGAGATAAAACACCAAGACTACTCTCTACTCTTTCTAGGGTTCTAGGTTTAGCAAACCAAGCACCTTAGTTACCTCTAGGTTGAGGTAGGAGCTCAAGTTTGAACCCTCGGGTGGTCTATCTTCGACAAAGAGGAGACGACGAAGAGGAGCCGTACAAACTACTACAAGGAGCAAGTAAGGAGGAGAACAACAAGAAAAGAAGGAGTTCAAGAGAACAACAAGAAAAGAAGGAGTTCAAGAGAACAACAAGAAGAGAAGGAGTTCAAGGCTAGGTATAACCATTCTACATAGTAGTTAAAACTTGTAGATTTTATGTTAGTTTTGTTTAGCAATGATCCTTCATGAAACGGTCCATGTTACCTAGCTAAGGAAAAAATTTCGTTTTGCCTATTCCGCCTCCCCGAAAGAACCGGGGTGGGCAACGTGGACTTAACAGTGGTATCAGAGTCTAGCTAAACACAAACTAGCATGTTAGCAAAGTATCTAGAATTTCGACCGGACAAAAATCGCAAAACACGTCCGGAAAAACCATGTTTTTGCCGATTTTTTATACTGCTCTAAAAATGATTTAACATACATGAAAAATCGTCTCAAGGTTTTGTAAAAACACAGAACAAAAACGATCCAGTGACTCGGTCAAAGCGCCGCGGATCCACGGCAAGAACATGCTTCTTGCCGCGGAACCGCGGCCGAGTTGACTCGACCGTGGATCGGATTTTGTGCAGTGTTCTTATTTGATGTTTTGGGATTTTTAGTATATGTTGTTTCTGCCCAGATTTTCCAGAGAACAAATTTTTTTTTGGGGTGGTTACAAATCCGTATTTTGATCGAACTTCTCTAGACTTTGGCTAATAGGTTATATCTGTGATGTGATACATGCACTAAAGGTCGGCTAATCGCTATACGTCGATTAGTGGGGGTTGTGCATATCTGTGATCTGTAATGTTGATGGTTTGTGTATATGAATTCGTTGGATTGTCGCGGATGAATAGCCGGGGGTTGTGAGATGAGAGTTTTCTTTATCTTTCAATTCATGTAATATGTAAATTGATGTAATATTATTTATTTGGCCGCACAACCGGGATGGGGTTGTAGCCGTCATTGTATAATTTCTTTTACTGTTTTTGCTCCTAGGATAGACCTAAGGTGGGGTGCATAAACTACCGGGTACCTCGAAGTGCCGAGTGGCCTACTCAAGGCGTTGAGGGAGGTCGCTTCGCTTTGGGTACTTGACGGGTAGTTTGCCGCACCCGTAGAGGTCTAGGGTGGGGTTTTGGCTATTCATCGCGACCGTATAATCCGCTCTTCGTTACAGGCTCGTACGGAATGCGGATTCCTAGTATATCCAATATGTTCATCTGTGATCTGGAATGGCTATCATTGCATCTGACGAATGTGTATATATCTATATTATATCTATTTAGGCGTTGCTTATGTTTTGCATCCGCGCTAGTCCAGCCCCCGCTCTGTCGTTAGTTAAGTAGCCTAACGGGTGATGACGGGACCCCGTGGCGAATGCGGATGGCATAAGCGTACGTCATATTTTCGTTGTTTTCTGCAATGGTAGGATTAATTGATGGGACGCATTAAATTAATGCAAAAAAAACCTAAAAGACGTTGTTGGAATAATTTTCAAAAGGCTGTTATTGCAAGGACGTTCTCTTTTGTTTTGCATAGAGGTATTCGGTTATGAATGCCCAGCACCTCATTCGACGAGGCAAGGGCCGAGATCCCTTCATCGGGAGTGACCCCTTGGATAAAAAGTTTGCGTCAGGGTAATAACTTCACTATAGTCGATTATTCTTGCTTTGCATCGAGGTATTCAGTTTGGAATATCCTGCACCTCATTCGACGAGGAAAGAGCCGAGATCCGTTCACGGGGAGTGACCTCTTTAGCAAAAGTTTTCGCCACTGTATTTTCAAAAAGGCAATAATGTTCCTTCAACTATATCAAGTTCATTACGTTAACGGGTTTTTCGCCAAAACCCAGCCGTAGCCCTCCGTCATTTCGGATTGGTATTATTTAGTATTCGTGCTACGTTTGTTGACCTGGTCAAGGCGTAGTGGACGGTAGCTAGATAATATTTTTCTGTGCATTGCAAATGGCATTGGTTAGGACAGTCATGCGGCCTTGTTGACCTAGTCAAGGGCACGTACGGGTGGGTCTAATGCAATCAGGATAATGACGGGAAGAACTTGACTAACGGTTTATGGTTTGTTGACCTAGTCAAGGTCATAAACCGTTAGGGGTAAAAACCACATCGGGAGTTTCTAAAGAAACTGAAACTTGCAGATTTAGCATACCTTCTGAAGTGTAGTGACTAGAGTGGATTCCATCTAGGTCATTACAGGATGATAGTTGGATCCCGATCCCACTGATGAGTTGGATTACTCTCGGGAGAATATTTCGCTTAACAATCAATGCTATAAACCAAGTAGGTGTCTAGAACGATGTTAGCGGGGCTACGCCTCCAGGGAAAAGATGTTATTTAATTAAGGAAATTCGCGAAAGCGTTGGAAAACCTCCCTCGAAGTACCAACACCAGCCTGGCTGAAAGGTTAAGCAAGTATTGTGACGTGCGATTAATCCTGACTAGTTCTTTCTTTTAAGGTTTGAAGAAGATTTTGAGGAAACAGTGGGAGCCATCCTGGTTAGATAAATTAATAAACCAATCTAATCTTGCAAGAGCGCACGCTGAGTGTTTCTTTTCTCTCTCTCCAGGAAGCAGCCATTTTCACGCCCTAATCAAGATAATAAAATGTATCACTTGACTGATCCGAATTCTTATTCGGGGCTGGGGAACGTTGGTTCGGCTCTAACTTACGACAACAGTCATAAGTATGAGCAAGGGAAAGAGGATTGTATGGATTCCAAGGATACCCAGTTGAAGAAGAAGCATGGTTTTGCATCTACTTCGGGTGTTCTTGTAATTGAGAACTGCTTTACGGTCAGCCCTACCTCCTGGGTACTTGATACCGGATCGGGATCTCATATCTGTAATTTATTGCAGGGACTGAGAAAAAGTAGGAGAGTTGTACCTGGTGATATGTCGCTCAGAGTAGCGAACAGAGCACAAGTTAATGCTGCAGCCGTCGGTGAATATCACCTAGTGTTGCCAAATGGAAATACTATGATTTTGAACGATTGCTACTATGTACCTTCCATGGTTTGCAACATCATATCAGTTTCTTTACTCGATAAAGATGGATATAACTTTGTTCTTGATAGAAATATCATGAACATCTACCTTCGTAAGGTATAGGTTGCAGATGGTACACTGTGTAATGGTATCTACGTTCTAAATCAGATACAGTTCTCAATATACAAAACACACGCAAGAGGAAGAATTCAGGTACGAATGAATCCTACTTGTGGCATTGTAGACTTGGTCATATCGGAGAGAAAAGACTAAGTAAGTTGCATAAAGATGGACTCTTGAATACGTTCGAGTTTTCACCTTATGAAACTTGTCAGTCTTGTCTCAAAGGGAAGATGACCAAATCTCCATTCACCGGACATGGAGAAAGGGCAGCAGAGCTCTTGGGACTCATACACAGTGATGTATGTGGTCCGATGTCTATACATGCAAGGGGTGGGTTCTCGTACTTCATCACATTCACTGACGATCTCTCTAGATTCGGATACGTGTATCTGATGAAACACAAATCCGAAGCTTTTGAGAAATTCAGGGAATTCAGAAACGAAGTAGAGAACCAGACTGGCAAAAGTATCAAGATCCTCCGATCAGATAGAGGAGGGGAGTACTTAAGCACGGAATTCCTAGATTACTTAAAAGAGAATGGTATTCTCTCTCAGCTTACTCCTCCTTATACACCACAGCACAACGGTGTATCGGAGCGGAGGAATCGTACCCTATTAGATATGGTTCGCTCCATGATGAGTAGTGCCGAGTTGCCTCTTTCATTTTGGGGACATGCGCTTTTGACATCGGCATATCTATTGAATGATGTTCCGTCTAAATCAGTGCATAAGACTCCATTCGAGATATGGAATGGAAAAAGGCCATATCTTAAAAGATTTAAGATATGGGGTTGTCCGGCTTATGTTAAAACACATAAACCAGATAAACTTGAGGCGCGGTCAGTTTTATGTAAGTTTGTGGGATATCCAAAGAATGGCTATGGATATTTGTTCTACCACACCGAGGAACAGAAGGTGTTTGTTGCTCAGCATGCCGTTTTCTCAGAAACGGAGTTTCTTGCAAAAGAAATTAGTGGGAGCATGGTAGAACTGGAAGAAATTCAGCGACCACCAAATGAAACTGAAGATTTGACAGAACCTCAGGATTCAATAACCCCGAACGAACCTCAGCCACTCTGCAGATCTGGTAGGATTTCTCATCCGCCCGAGAGATACTACGGTTTTCTCATAGACGAGGATCGAAAGGATTGCATCTTGGAAGAAGATGACCCTACCAGTTTCAGGCAGGCCATTATCAGTAGGGACTCTAATAAGTGGCTGGATGCAATGCAATCCGAGATGGAGTCCATGTACACCAATAAAGTGTGGACCTTGGATATTGCTCCACCGAGGGTAAAACCCGTTGGATGCAAATGGATCTACAAAAGGAAACTTGGTGTGGATGGGCAGGTGGAAACCTATAAGGCTAGACTCGTTGCAAAAGGTTTTCGTCAAAGACCTGGTTTGGACTATGACGAAACTTTTTCTCCAGTGGCTATGCTCAAATCCATTCGGATCCTACTTGCCATTTCTTCCTTCCATGACTATGAAATCTGGCAAATGGACGTTAAAACGGCTTTTCTTAATGGCTGTTTAGAGGAGTGCGTTTACATGGATCAGCCAGAAGGTTTCGTAGGCAGTGGGAGCAGCGGGAAGGTGTGCAAGTTACTTAAATCCATTTATGGATTGAAGCAGGCATCGCGGAGCTGGAACATATGTTTTGATGAGGCAATCAAGGAATTTGATTTCATCAAGAACGAAGATGAACCTTGTGTCTATAAGAAGATTGTAGGAAGAACTGTCGTGTTCCTAGTATTATACGTGGACGACATTCTTTTGATAGGAAATGACATTCCTATGCTACAATCGGTCAAGCTATTCTTATCACAACGGTTCTCCATGAATGACCTGGGTGATGCCTCGTACATTCTGGGAATCAAGGTCTACAGAGATAGATCCAAGAGACTACTAGGACTTTCGCAGTCCAGGTACATAGAGACCGTACTAAAGAGATTTAGTATGGAGGATTCCAAGCGCGGTAACATACCCGCATTGCACGGAATTACCCACTCCAAGAAGATGTCTCCTAAGACTGACGAGGAGAGGGTTCGCATGAACACTATACTCTACGCTTCGGCGGTAGGATCTATAATGTATGCGATGCTATGTACAAGACCAGATGTAGCTTACGCGCTGAGCATAGTGAGCCGGTATCAGTCAGACCCAGGTGAGGACCACTGGACAGCAGTGAAGAACATTCTCAAGTACCTGAGAAGGACTAAGGAGATGTTCCTGGTTTACGGTAATGGAGACCTCAGGGTCGAGTCCTTTACCGATTCAAGCTTCCAGAGTGACAAAGATGATAGCAAGTCTGTCTCGGGTTTTGTGTTTACCCTCAACGGAGGGGCGGTATGTTGGAGGAGTTCCAAACAGGATACCGTCGCAGACTCGACGATGGAGGCTGAATACATTGCTGCAAGCGATGCCGCAAAAGAGGCGGTCTGGATAAAGAAGTTCATTAGTGAACTTCAGGTGGTTCCGTCCATTGTTGACCCAATACCTTTGTATTGCGATAACAATGGGGCTATAGCTTTAGCAAAAGAACCAAGGTCCCATCAGAAATCCAGACACATCTTAAGGCGGTATCACCTGATCAGGGAGATCATTGATCGCCAGGAGATCGAGGTAGGGAGAGTGGACACAAAAGACAACACAGCGGATCCATTCACGAAGGCCCTCCCTCAAACACAGTTCGAGCGACTTTTTGAGCTATTGGGTATGCGGTACACCGGCAGCTGGCCTTAGTGCAGACGTTCGGTATACGGTACACCAATTACTGGCCTTTAGTGCAAGTGGGAGATTGTTAGATATGTATGCCCTAGAGGCCATTATTGTATAGTACTGGTTTGTATAATACATTTTGGAGGCTTGGGATATATATGGTTTTACGAAAGTCTTGCTCGATATATTAGTATGCTACTTGGTTTGTTTCTAACTTAATATGTGTATGTGTTTCTTTTAACATATCGCTAAAAACATATTGGTAGAGCCCTTAGGATCTTTGCTTGACTACCGGCGTTGTGATGGCGATCACACTAGTGGGGGCTGGGTAGTCTATAAGCACATCCTTATTTTTGTAAGTCTACGCTAGCGCCCCGGCCGTCTACAGACGCCAAATGCGGAACAAAAACTTTTAAGACTAGCGCTATCGTATACTTTAACCCGGATCTGCCATTATTGCTAAACTAACAAACTGTAAAGAGTGTAGGAAAGTTATACCGAACGATCCGAGTCCTTCGTTCTTCAACCATCATCCCACGCTCCGTTGCGGCTGCTCCGATCTCGTCGATCTCCGATCTCCTCCGTCGAGGTGGCACCACATGATCGGTTCTTTAAATGGGCTCCCGCCTCTGACTCGAGGCAACTCGATCGTCAAGTTTGCTAAAAGAGACGACCAAGAATGATGTAGAGAATGAGTAGATGACTTTGTCTCACTTCGTCCAAATCCGTGGACGATCGGTTAATGAAGTTGCCGAGGGAATTGGGTGATGGAATGAAATGAACTGTGAATTCCATACACCCCAAATATCTATCATAATCTTTTTTCCAATGAATCAAGTAACCAAATGAGAGAGGGGAGGGACCTTTCTTATATAGATGGAGGGAGGTGAGTGTAGGAGAGGGGAGAGGTAACCATAAGAGAAAGCTTCTCACTTCAAAAGATCTTTAAGAAAACAAGAAGCTTTAATGATAAAGGATGAATCACTAATACACCTCATCAAGTAATAAATGCAACCAATTAGAACATAACACCAATTAGCCTAGTCACCTCATCTAGAAAAGATAAATCCGTCTTTAACAGAATGTTAAAAGACGGCTGATAGAAAACTGGAAACTGGCAACTTCCAAAAGTGATCCTGAAACGAATTTCAGGACAACCCCGAAACTGTATAAATATACCCGCATTTGTATTACGACCGAATACAAATGCAACTGAGACAAAGATATTATACCTACTTAATATAATACTCGGATCCGGCTTAAACCAAAGCCGACCAGTATTATCTGTCCGAAAACTGACACGTGCGTAAACGCACGTGCATTTTCCGAACCCTGCCATAAAACCATACGGCCTCTACAACGTTTCGCCCGAACTTAGGAAACTGTCTGTGGGGGACTCTAATGACTCGTCAGCACCCTGGCAGTGGGTTTAACCACAAACCGTCAGCGGCACTAGCAATGCGTAACGGCTGCCCATGGACTGACCTCAAGGGATGCCGATGAGCGCACTCATCCGGAAAACCCTACTGAGCCTAACAGTGACAATCTATATACAGTCCGGTCCGTTCGTCAATGAGTATCGCATATCTTCCTAGGGTGCTAGCAATGTCAGACCCCCAATAGCAGTATAAGTCGTGTCGGAGTGAAGCCCAATTATACCCTGAGATACTACTGTAGTACCTACCAGTAAATCTCCTGCCATGGCCATGGACTTTGTGTAATGGCTCTCCTAGACACTGCACGACCTCGCCCCCAATACCGGGAGAGACGAATCCCCTGCCGATCCGCTCACGTGCCTCCGTATGGCTCGGGACTGTACCCAAAAGCTACCTGTTTGCACGACTCCTTTGAGCCGTGGTAGGGTAGAAATCAAAGCACAGTGGGAACTCACACGAGACAAACGACGACCTCAGGTCGATGAACTAACCTGTACACATGTCACCAGGGAACTGCTATCTGACGGTAGATATAATACTAACTAGCAGATTCCCAGCGAGTCCTGTCCGGTGTACTCATAACCCAATGAGCACCTGTATACATCTTAGGTGATCCAACTAACACCAGTGGCTTGTGAGACCGGCCACCGCCCCTCGTCGGGGTCTCGACTGTACACACTAGTCTACTCCGGAGTATCGATGCCCTGTCTCGAAACTCCCACGACTAAGGACCACAATTAAGGATATGCATATAAACTACCCAACTCTCACGTATATGATCGCCATCATACTGTTGGTAGTAAAGCAAGATCCTAAGGGCTCTATCAAAGTGTAACATGCAATCAGTCACCTGAACATGTACACGACTGATAAAGGCAAACCAGATAGCATACTATCATCTCGAGTAAGACTGTCCTACCGGGATAGGTCCTCCGCAATCATTGCAATCACGTACCTGCGATCCAATAATTGACTATGAGGGCACTATCTCCAACAATCTCCCACTTGCACTCAAGGCTAATATTGCGATGTCGACTACTCACAGCCCGTGTGAAACCGAACATCCAACTCCTCTACTAATCAGTTTCACAAAGCCCGTTTGTAAAACTATTGTGTTCGAGAAATAGCCTCGGTGAGTGGATCCGCCTAGAAGTTTCTTTCTGTATCTCTCTTAATCTCATGTTCGCGGAGAAAGCCATCTCCCGAATTGAGTAGTACCTGTCTTTGAATATGTCTGGATATCTGATGGGACCTTAGTTCATAAATGAACTCCATATCCAAACTTCTTAGACTGTATGGATCACTGAACCTAATCAGTATCCGGCACCATGCCACCCACAGTATCCTCTGGAACCACCTGTCCATAATACTGTCCCTCGTCAGAGGGAAAACTAAAACTCTGACAATCACTCTGTCATCCATGTCACCTTTGAAGCCTGGAATGATAACCGTCTCCCGAAAGAGGCTGCCGTTATCAAATCCGTAGAACATGTACCAATGTTCTAAAACTGCTTCCCTATGTTTCTCCAGGATTGGATTAATACAAACTTATTGCATCTAGTGCAAAAACAACATCTGGTGTGGTACTTGACATCTCATGATTGACTCAATTGCCTAAGAAAGTGATCTGTCAATCATGCACATCCCTCTCCCCTTTAGTCTATACGACACCTTTAGAGAGGGTGACTCCATCACCTGCAGGTACACCACCATGCTAGGAGTCATCTATTCTAAAAACCATTAGAATACTGTCAAAGTACCCACATTGGGAAACTACCCAAATCTAGATCTAAAACCATAGATCCAGAAACCAGAATGTCTAATATTATATCCATGTCCTGTCTGGAGAAACAACTGTGTGACGACCATAGTACAACCGATCGTAGTATAGGAATTTTACTTCCTACTCTGTGTATGTCATCCTGATACCATGACATCACACCCTACTACCTTTTTAACTGATCCATCCCCTATTCTGATTGAAGTCAAACCCATGACTGTCACATCAAAATTAGATGATCTATCTCCGCTATAACTGCTCAAGTCTATAAATAGACATAAACTACTTGCCCACCATGCTTCCGTTGCTCCCACTGACTACGACAACCCTCCTACCGGGTCTCATAGCCTGAACAACAGTAGTGTCAAGTCTGGGTAGATAAGAACCTCCCTGTCACCGTCCTTGAGCCTACCGAAGTACCTCTCGGGTGTCTGAGGTTACCTACCATATCTGCGGAGTGGCTATTGGAATGTCAAACCTGATTGAATGTATAGGTCCTATTAAATTTTCCGTAATCGTTCGCGGTTCTGGAATCACTTCCAGTTCTACCATACTCCCACTTCTGTTTTCTGAAAAAGATCCATTTTTACTAAAACTGTGGCGAGTCAAGAACAATATCACTATTGATCTTCCAAATGGTAGAATATCAACCCTCGTCATAGCCAGGGTCAACCCACAAACAGCCATTACAGAAACGTGCCCTGAGTTATCCAGAGTCTGGTTTTAAGCATAAGCTGGACAACTCCCCATACCTTAATTTCTTTTAAGGTACGATCCATTCTATATCCAATACAGAAACTTTGGCACTTATTTAATTGGAACCATATTCAAATCATGCAGCTGTCTCCAGTGCATATCATCTTAATGGAAAGAGGCTAATCAGCATTACTCAACTTAGGAATCCATCCAATTATGAGCAACCTGAAAACTCGTTTCTCAAAATCATCACTATCATTTTAATACCAATCACAAGAATCTACATCTTCGATCTCTTTGAAGAATCCCGATACTTGTGATACCTGGTTCTCTACTTTATTCTTATACCCACAACTTCTCAAAACTTAGACCTTGTATTTCTATGAAACACTCGTCTAAATACTAGAGAAGTTATAAGTAAACAGAACATAGTACGAGGACCTACCCCTTTGTCCTGAAGGACACTTGGACAACATACAATACTCTGTATAAGTCCGCTGAGTTAAACAACTCAAAACCTGTGCGTCGTAGGTAGAAAACTGTACCCTGGCGATTTCCTCAAATATCACCAATTACAACGAATTCCGATATAATGAGGATGATCACCTAATTCCCAATATCTTACTCCCACTCATCATCTGTAAAACCATACAGATATGAGAATGAAACCTGGTAAATACATACCCTTGGAGTAAGTGTCTAATCGGGAAAACAGTTTTTCCTTTAACAATGCACTGAAACATGAAAATGTTTCGTAGGGGTATCCTGGTATTCATAGTAATGCCTCTTCCATAATCCAATTCATGACTTCAACCGTATATTTTATTGCCATCTCTCCAAATCCCTTTATTTGTCTTTAGTCGTTACCTTCTGTACACCATCGTTAGGCTAAATGGTTTTCTTCCTTCCCTACCGTTCGGCACCAGCCTATGGTTTGGAAGAAGACTATCCAGTAAGCATAATAGGTGTACCCTCCTAAACCAAGGAGTACTCGCATCTCGAGAGAAGGTGATGATAAAAGACAACTGAATAATACCTTATTCTTTTAAAGGTGAAATAGGAGTGGCGATGAAGTACGCGGTTTTGGTCGTGAATGATATCAGTCGCAATTTACTTTGCCCTCTTTCTAATCCCTTTATTTTGTCTTTACATATTACCTTCTGCACATCCTACTTAGGCTAATTGGTTTTCTTCATTCCCTACCTTTCGGCACCAGCCTATGGTTTGGAATAAGACTATCCAATAAGCGTAATAGGTGTACTCTCCTAAACCAAGGAGCTCTCGCAACCTGAGAGAAGGTGATAATAAAAGACAATTGAATAAACCAATTCTATTTCTCCTGAACCTGGATCCATCCTCGAAGAAGTCCCTTCGAGTTCGTATATAACCATACGATGGATCTATCCAATGGAAGTGGATATCCGTAGTAATACGGGTGTTCTGAGAAATTCAAAGGGTAAAAGAAGGAGTGGCAATGACTTATGCAACTCAGACAATCCAAAAGCCAGTATTTCAAGAAGGTTCGGTCAACCTGGTCACTGAGTCATAGTCTAGGGTCGGTCAAAGGTCGCTGCCAAAGAGAGAGAGAAAAGAAACACTCTGCGTGCACTCTAACCTAGATCAGAATGGTCATCATTTTATCTAATCCGGAAACCTCCCACTGTCCTGTCAAATTCTCCTCCAAACCTAAAGAAGAATCAATCGGGATCACCCGAAGAGTAAACCAACTCATCAGTGGGAATCAGGATCCAACTCTCATCGCATGATAACGTGATGGAATGCATCCACGTTACTCATACTCCAGAAGGTATGCGCATACTCGGCAAGTTTCAGTTTCTTTAGAAACTCCTGATATAGTTTTTGCCCCATGCTCTTATGATCGTGACTAAGGGCCAGCCCACCATAAGTCACATGTCAAGTTCTTCCCATCATTATCTTGTTAATTTGAACCCACCCGTACTCGCCCTTGACTAAGGGCCAACAAGGCTGTACGACTGTCCCAAACCAACTCATCTATCTATGCAACATGTGAACACCCCAGCAGCTACCAATCACTATGTCCTAGCTAAGGGCTAGACCAACATAGCTTGAATACTACTGACCATTCATATGAAATGACGGAGGGCTACGGCTGGTTTTTGGCGAAAAACCTTTAGCGTAGTGAACTTGATATCGCTGAAGGAACCTGATAGCTTTTTAAAATATAGTGGCGAAAACCTTTTGCTAAAGAGGTCACTCCCGGTAAAGGGATCTCGGCTCTTTCCTCGTGGAATGAGGTGCAGGATATTCCACTAAATACCGCTATGCAAAGCAACATGTAATCGACTATAGTGAAGTTATTACGCTGACGTAAACTTCTGCCCAAGGGGTCAGTCCCGGTGAAGGGATATCAGCCCTTGCCCCGTCGAATGAGGTGCAGGATATTCCACTGAATACCGCTATGCATAACAAAAGGAAACGTCTTTGTAATAACACTTTTTAAATTGTTCCAACAACTGTAAACAGGTTTGTTTTTACTTTGCGTTGATCAGAATCAACGCAGTCCCATCAATCAATCACACCAGAAAAGAACGAAAATAAAATGTACGTATATGCCATCCGCATTCGTCACTGGGTCCCGTCATCACCCGTTAGGTTACTTAACTAACGACAGAGCGGGGACTGGACTAGCGCGGGTGTAAAACATATACAACATCTAATAGTATATAAACCAATATACAATAATCGCTCCAGGCGTGATAGTATGCAACATTACAGAAAAGTAATAAGCATCACAGAACAATACAGATATTCTGGGATCCCCGAGTTTCATAGAGCCGCTGCTGAAACTCGACGTTCCCCTGTCGTGTGGATAGCCTGTGCAATGAAACCTAGACCCCTACGGGTGCGGCAAGTTACCCGCCAAAACCTGAAGCGAGGTAGTCCCCACAGCATAGTGAATGGAACACCCGGCACTTCACGGAATCCGGAAAATTGAGCACCCCTCCTTGGGTCAACCTGTACCCCCTACGAGTGCGGCGAATAGTCTGTCAATTCTGAAGTGGGGACCCTCTGCCTCTCAAAGCCATGAAATGCGGACCCGTTGCCCTCCAGAACCCGGCTATCCGTGCACTCCGTCTCGGGGCAAAACCTAGTACAGTAATGAAAAATAGTACAATAGGTACATCGACCGTAACCTGGTCATACCCCAAAAGAATATTATACAACAGGCAGTGACGGCAGTCCACAAGTTGGACGCTCGCCCCGCAATATCAAATGTACAAATAAACTCAAACTGTACTACCATTGCACACTGCTATCCACCACGACAAATCCGCAACATCACAGCACAACACAGAACATCAACGCGAATGTCACGTTCGCAAACCCGTCTAAAAGAACTATAGCAATCAGACGCGGTTTACCGATCAAATGACATTCCCGGTCGGAGATATAATGTAAGCACTGTAAACTAACATGTTTAAATTTCGATCGAACAAATATCAAAAAGTGGGCCCCACGACTTACTGGTGAACAGTAACAAAACATGGGCCAAAACGATATGTATGAAAAACCCCAAAATCCAACAGAGAACACACAGAAAAAATTTGGTGCAGTGATCCCCTAGAACGGCCGCGGATGCGCGGCCAAACCATGGGTTTGGCCGCTAATCCGCGGCTATCTGGTGAGATCAATTGCTCAAATTTTTTCCGTACCCTTAGAAAACCCTTCACGGATTTTTAAGACATGCAGAATTAATTTTTGAAGCCATTTAAAAATAACAGAAACTGTCGGGCTTGTATTTTGGAATTTTCGATTTCCGGTCGGATCGATGTTTTAAACGCGTTAGCACAAGTTAGTATAGCAAAATGGTTAGGCTCTGATACCACTATAAGTCTACGCTAGCGCCCCGGCCGTCTACAGACGCCAAATGCGGAACAAAAACTTTTAAGACTGGCGCTATCGTATACTTTAACCCGGATCTGCCATTATTGCTAAACTAACAAACTGTAAAGAGTGTAGGAAAGTTATACCGAACGATCCGAGTCCTTCGTTCTTCAACCATCATCCCACGCTCCGTTGCGGCTGCTCCGATCTCGTCGATCTCCGATCTCCTCCGTCGAGGTGGCACCACATGATCGGTTCTTTAAATGGGCTCCCGCCTCTGACTCGAGGCAACTCGATCGTCAAGTTTGCTAAAAGAGACGACCAAGAATGATGTAGAGAATGAGTAGATGACTTTGTCTCACTTCGTCCAAATCCGTGGACGATCGGTTAATGAAGTTGCCGAGGGAATTGGGTGATGGAATGAAATGAACTGTGAATTCCATACACCCCAAATATCTATCATAATCTTTTTTCCAATGAATCAAGTAACCAAATGAGAGAGGGGAGGGACCTTTCTTATATAGATGGAGGGAGGTGAGTGTAGGAGAGGGGAGAGGTAACCATAAGAGAAAGCTTCTCACTTCAAAAGATCTTTAAGAAAACAAGAAGCTTTAATGATAAAGGATGAATCACTAATACACCTCATCAAGTAATAAATGCAACCAATTAGAACATAACACCAATTATCCTAGTCACCTCATCTAGAAAAGATAAATCCGTTTTTAACAGAATGTTAAAAGACGGCTGATAGAAAACTGGAAACTGGCAACTTCCAAAAGTGATCCTGAAACGAATTTCAGGACAACCCCGAAACTGTATAAATATACCCGCATTTGTATTACGACCGAATACAAATGCAACTGAGACAAAGATATTATACCTACTCAATATAATACTCGGATCCGGCTTAAACCAAAGCCGACCAGTATTATCTGTCCGAAAACTGACACGTGCGTAAACGCACGTGCATTTTCCGAACCCTGCCATAAAACCATACGGCCTCTACAACGTTTCGCCCGAACTTGGGAAACTGTCTGTGGGGGACTCTAATGACTCGTCAGCACCCTGGCAGTGGGTTTAACCACAAACCGTCAGCGGCACTAGCAATGCGTAACGGCTGCCCATGGACTGACCTCAAGGGATGCCGATGAGCGCACTCATCCGGAAAACCCTACTGAGCCTAACAGTGACAATGTATATACAGTCCGGTCCGTTCGTCAATGAGTATCGCATATCTGCCTAGGGGGCTAGCAACGTCAGACCCCCAATAGCAGTATAAGTCGTGTCGGAGTGAAGCCCAATTACACCCTGAGATACTACTGGAGTACCTACCAGTAAATCTCCTGCCATGGCCATGGACTTTGTGTAATGGCTCTCCTAGACACTGCACGACCTCGCCCCCAATACCGGGAGAGACGAATCCCCTGCCGATCCGCTCACGTGCCTCCATATGGCTCGGGACTGTACCCAAAAGCTACCTGTTTGCACGACTCCTTTGAGCCGTGGTAGGGTAGAAATCAAAGCACAGTGGGAACTCACACGAGACAAATGACGACCTCAGGTCGATGAACTAACCTGTACACATGTCACCAGGGAACTGCTATCTGACGGTAGATATAATACTAACTAGCAGATTCCCAGCGAGTCCTGTCCGGTGTACTCATAACCCAATGAGCACCTGTATACATCTTAGGTGATCCAACTAACACCAGTGGCTTGTGAGACCGGCCACCGCCCCTCGTCGGGGTCTCGACTGTACACACTAGTCTACTCCGGAGTATCGATGCCCTGTCTCGAAACTCCCACGACTAGGGACCACAATTAAGGATATGCATATAAACTACCCAACTCTCACGTATATGATCGCCATCATACTGTTGGTAGTAAAGCAAGATCCTAAGGGCTCTATCAAAGTGTAACATGCAATCAGTCACCTGAACATGTACACGACTGATAAAGGCAAACCAGATAGCATACTATCATCTCGAGTAAGACTGTCCTACCGGGATAGGTCATCCGCAATCATTGCAATCACGTACCTGCGATCCAATAATTGACTATGAGGGCACTATCTCCAACAATTTTGGTCCTTAGTCGTAGGATTATTGAGACAGGGCATCGATACTCCAGAGTAGACTAGTGCATATGCTTCTCTTCCCAGCGGGGGATATGGTATGTCTCACAGCCATCAGTACGTCGTACTGGAGATAGTATGCAGGTGCTCGTTAGGTTACGAGTACTGTAACACCCGAGCCCAATAATACTATTTCTATTGCTAGTTGAGTGTTATACATTGCTCATTCCAATTATCCTGATTGTTTGGTGTTTATTGCTAAATTCTAACCGGTTAAGTCATTTTGGCACATAACAAATTTTAACACCTAAAATGAAATTAAAAATATCCATGTTGGCCTACTCGTCGCCACTAGTCGCGTGGTAGCGTCCGCGTGTCGAGATTTCTTCCCGTTCGGTTAAACGGGCAAGTTTGGACGGCTACGCGCGCGTGCAAGTGTCCGACTTGGGGGCATGCATTTTAATCATTAAACACACCTTTTCAAAATTTGGAACCCGCTTAAAATCCTATAATTTGAATTTGAAATATTTGGGCGCAATCCGGGCGCGATGTAGAAATGTTTCATTTAGCGCCGAAATACCCATTTTAATTTATTATATTTAAAACCATAAAATAGCTATATTGTTACAAATCCTACGTTAAATCCCTTTAAATCTTTCTGTTAACCCACAATTTTTCCCTCTGGCCAATCACGAGGGATTTAAATCCCTCGTGGGTCCCCCTTTCCCTCTCTCTCTCTCTCTGTCTCTCTCTATCTCTCTCTATTCTCTTTCTCTCTCTCTCTAACAACCTCTCTCTCTCTCTATCTATTATATTTAAGCGTTACTGTTCCTCGTTTTCACCCACGAGAAAACTCCTGCGACGAAACCTCACCGAACCCTAACCCTAGTTTTCGTCGAGCCCTCGCCGTCGATCTCCCTGCGACCTCGCCGTCGCCGTCCTCGCCTCCACGGCCTTACCGCACCCCCCTACCTCCTTCCTCCCTCCTTGCCGAGCCTCCAAACCCAATCCCGACGCCGCCACCAGCACCCAGTGCCGCCGTCGCCGCCGCCTCCCATCGCCGACGACGCCAAGGCCTTCCTCCCTTCATCCTCGTACCGACCTCGTCGTCTTCTTCCTCCTCCCCTCGCCGGACCACCACAGAACCCGAGCCCGACCCTAGCACCAACCCCCGGGTCGCTGGAAAACGTGCCGTTGATCCTCGCCGTCGTCACCAGAGCCACCTCCGACCACCTCCGTCTCCCCTTGATCACCAGAGCGGGCCAGCACCCCTCTACTCACCGCACCACCCTCTTTCCAACGAACCCAGAAAATTCCAGCCGTCGCTGCTCGCCGTCGCTGCCTCGCCGGCGCCCCATCGCCTTCGAACCCGTCGTGGTTGCCCTGGTTCTTCCCTGTAAGCATCCTGTTAGCTTTCCATTCATGTAAAAACCCCTCGCTGGTCTTTGTTTACGTATATCGTGTTTTGCTAACTTCGTCGCCTTTTGACTTTTGCCGGATTCCGACCGTGCCGTCGTTTGGACCCGACGCTCCAGCAAAGTACTCTGGTCCGTGTGGTCCCGCTGTTCGCTGTTAGGACTCGATCCGTGGCCCGTGCACCCGTCTCGTGTTTTCCGCCGACATTGCATCCGTACTTTCCGGTTTGCGAAACCGTCGAGGCAAGTATCCGAATACTTGCTTTAACATGCTAGTACACAAGATCAAGTCTTGCTATACACTTAATTATCATATTATAACTTAGAATTGACGGTCACAATTATTCTTAACATTGAATCGGTATAGTAGTTTCTTGTAATTAATCGGTCTGCTATCAATCCACACTTTAACTAATTAAACCAATTAGATCGTCCTTGCTTCATTTGTTAAATCATCCATGAGACAATTATTATGCTTTAGTTTAAATTCATGTAGCTTCATTACTTTATGTTGTTGATATTGGTTCACCTTGTGACTTTTGCACCCCAAGGGTGCTTGAACCTGTTAATAAAGATAATACAAGCACCTTGTGATTAAGTGACTATTATTGCTGTTTACTTTAGATTCTTGCTGTTGTTACTTATTCGATTGTATACCTGTTGAGAGCACCCACTCGATCACATTACATATTGACCTGACTCCGCTGCACCTGACACATACATACATATCGACTCAACCTGTGAAACATGACCTGACCTGTTACCTGATCTCATGCCTAATTGCCAACAAACCTGACTTGGGGTCCTCATGGACCATTCCTGCTGTCTATCCAGCCAGACCTGCTTTTACCTGATTCTGTGTTGGCATTAGTCCTTGACTACTGAATACCTGACCTGACATACATAACTTGGGGGTATGGGGAAATCAAAGATGAACCTGACTTGTAACTCGACAGTTCACTACCTGTTCGAGTGTACACGTTCCTGTTTGTGTCTAGCGGCATGTCTCGGTTTCGGCCGAGAATATTGTGGCCGTGATCCCGGGTATGTACGGGATACTACCGAGTGTACACTTTCCTGTTTTGTGCCTAGCGGCATGTCTCGGCTGCAGCCGAGAATATTGTGGCCGTGGTCCCGGGTATGTACGGGATACTATTGAGTTACATCGATGATTCATCAATTGATTTCAAAGACTATAGAGTAGAAACCTGATAGAACCGTTTAGTTACTACTGCACATTACCCTGCACTGTTATTTCATAGTACTGCTTTATTCATGTTCATACCTGCATTGCTTATTACCATGTTTATATTATATTATTTGGTTGACATGACGCGCTGACGTCTGGGTTTTGCATGGCCCAGATTCCTTACCCCTGTCGACGACCGAGCAGGAGTACTTCAGCCAGTAGGCTGAACTGTGAGTCCTTAGTGATTAGTTTATTTATTTCATTTCATTTCCAGATGTGAGCCCGCATTATGGGACGTACTGTTTATTTATTGTATTGGATCATTTGCTTCCGCACTTATTGTTTATTGACTCTTGTTATTATGGATTTGGACATGTGTTAGATTAGTTTATTATCTTGTTCTTGATATCCTTACAACCGTAATGTGACTGTGGATGGATACTTCCTACCCACAGGTAGCATGGTTGGCTATGTTACGTGCCCGATCTTGCGTACTCTGGGAAGCGGGGCGTGACAAGTACACTGGACAGGACTCGTCGGGAACTGTTGGTTGGTATTATACCTATCGTCAGTTAACAGTTCCTAGGTGACATGAGTACAGCTTAGTCCGCTGACTTGACACTGCCACTTCGCCTCGAGTGTGTTCCCACTGTTCTTAGATTACTACCCTACCACGGCTCTATTGAGTCGTGCAAACAGGTAGTAGTTGGGTGCAGTCCCGAAGCACTTGGAGGCAGTGACGGTTAGACAGGATTCGTCTCTCCTGGTATTGGGGGTTGATATCGCGCTGTGTCTAGGAGAGCCATTACACAAAGTCCCGGGCCAGGGCAAGCGAGAATTGCCGGTAGGTTTTCCAGTAGATTCTCAGGGTGTTTTGGGCTACACTCCGACACGACTTGTACCGCTATTAGGGGACTGACGTTTACCGCCCCCTTAGGCCCTCCATGCGATACTCTCAGACGAACAGACCGGACTGTACGGAGATTGTCACATACAGGCTCAGTAGGAGTTCGGATGGGTTCACCTCATCAGTCTTCTTATCGGCATCTACCTGGGGACCGTTGCGTACAGCTAGTGCCGCTTGCGGTCTGTGGTTAAACCCACTGCCAGCGTAGTGTCGAGTCTTTAGAGTCCTACACAGAGGGTTATTCGCCTTTGGGCAAAACAGAGTAGAGGTCGCATGGTTTTGCGACGGGGTTCGTTCACATCCGCGCACTTGTGCACGTTTGGTGACCGGACAGTTATTACTAGTGGGCTTTGGTTTAAGCGAGATCCTAGTATATGTTTTGGGGTTAGTTTTATCTCATTGTATTCGTGTTCCTCGGATCACGGATGCGGGTGTGTATGCACAGTTGATTGGGGCAGAGGCAGAGGATTCTCATTAGGGTTATGGTACGGGTGTGTATGCACAGTTGACTGTTGTCTTTTTCCAAACCCTAATGAGAATAGGAAATATGATTAATAATATTAGTTAACATTTTTGTGCCATGGTTGAGTTGAATTCTTGACTTTTGTTGATTTGTTGACTTCGTTGACCGGTTGACCAAAGTAGACTTGTTGACCATCATCATTTGTTTTCAAAGATGCTTCTTATTCTTTGCAAAAGCATTTAATGAATGAAATGATAATGGTCATTCATCAACTCACCATCACAAATTGTTAATTATTATTATTATCATTTTTCTAAATTATGAGAGCATGGTTGTAAATTGGATCATTCTCACTTGCATCTTCTCTCTCATCCATTGCTCTCCTTCATCCTCTAGCTCAAGGAAATTCCTTCTCATGAGTTGAGAACCATTTTCCTTTGAGATAAAACACCAAGACTACTCTCTACTCTTTCTAGGGTTCTAGGTTTAGCAAACCAAGCACCTTAGTTACCTCTAAGTTGAGGTAGGAGCTCAAGTTCGAACCCTCGGGTGGATCTATCTTCGACAAAGAGGAGACGACGAGGAGGAGCCGTACAAACTACTACAAGGAGCAAGTAAGGAGGAGAACAACAAGAAGAGAAGGAGTTCAAGAGAACAACAAGAAGAGAAGGAGTTCAAGGCTAGGTATAACCATTCTACATAGTAGTTAAAACTTGTAGATTTTATGTTAGTTTTGTTTAGCAACGATCCTTCATGAAACGGTCCATGTTACCTAGCTAAGGAAAAATTTTCGTTTTTCCTATTCCGCCTCCCCGAAAGAACCGGGGTGGGTAACATGGACTTAATAGATACATATCCTTTTGATTCGATTTCAGTGTTCATATGGAATCCTTCTTCCATTTATAGCCTTTGTCGCTGATGACTATGAGGACTCAGAGTGATGCAGCAAGAGCCGGGGTCAGAGTTGACTCGTGTGGGACGAGAACTGACCAGGATAGCACGCTCATTGCATCGGACCATATGGATCCGCTTTCGATAGATCATATTGATAGGCTTGTGCCAGAGATGCAGAATTTGCGCCAGACGATGAGTTCTTTGGTTGAGGCCATTCGAGCACAGCAACAGGAGGTTGTCACCAATGTTATCCAGTTGTTCCTTGCAGTCAGCACTCAGCCTTGTGTTACTTATACAGCACCAGTGGACGCAGCCGTTTTGACGAGGTGCGTTTTTCCGAGACTTTGGGAGTTCCGGAACAGAGGAGGGCTCGTACGGGTGTACCAGCCCAGAGACAGAGGCTTAGGCGTCGAGACAGATTTCGTAACCGTCGCGGGAGTAGCAGAGGCTTAGGCGTCGAGACAGATTTCGTAACCGTCACGGGAGTAGCAGAGGCTTGGGATGAGGACAGTCATTCAGCTCTTAGCCCCAGGATGGTCAGAAGTTTTCTTCTGGATATTATCGTGCGAGAGTTTTCCGACGTTGTTCCAGATGAGCCGGCGAAGCTTGGGGAGCTTAAGGATCAGTTGCAGAGTTGTTTGTTGGGGGACTTGTGCGTCTGAGTGTTTCGCTTTGGGGAGCTCCTTTTCTGTTCGTTAGGGAGAAGACGACAGTTTGAGGTTGGTGTTGATTGATCGTCAATTGAACCGAATTACGGTGCGGATGGGTATCCTTTACCACGCATTGACGATTTGTTCAACTTGCTCCAGAGTGCGAGACTTTTTCTAAGTTTGTTTTGGATCAGGTCATCATTGTTGCGGGTTCGGAGTGATGACATTCCGAAAACTGCTTGTGTGCGCTATGGGTAGCATGAGGTTTTGGTGATGTCGTTGGACTCACCAGTGCCCTAGCAGCATTTGTGGATGTGATGAACCAGATTTCTTCAGGCCGTTCCTCGACCATTTTATTGTTGTGTCGTTGATGACATTCTGGTCTATTCTAATGTGTCGTGAGGAACGGGAACAACACTTGAGGATTTGTTTTGCAGATATTGGGAGAGCCTCAGCAGTTTGCTAAATTCTCGGAGTGTTCCTTCAGGCTTGATTGTGTTGACTCCTAGGTCTAGTAGTTACTGGAGACGGTTTTCGTATGGACCCGAGGAGGATCGGGGCCGTACAACTTTGGCCCATACTTATATCCGGGACAGAGGTCCGCAGATTTGGGCTTAGCAGGTTTTTACCGCCGTTTCGTGCAGGATTGCTTGTGTATCGCTGCACCGTTGACTGAACTAACCTGGAAGGAGGTTCTTTTTCTGTGGACTGAGGCATGTGTGCGGAGTTTTCCGCAGTTGGAGATTCGGTTGACAACTTCACCAGTTCCTTCTTGTTTCCTGGTTCGGGCGACTTTGTTGTTTAACCGTGATGTTTCGCGAGTGGAGCTCGATTGTGTACTAATGTGGCACTATAGAGTTATCGCTTTTGCTTCCCGACAGTTGGAGGAAGTACGAGCAGGATATCCTCCTCATGATCTGGAGATGGCCGAGGTGGTCGTGCATTGAAGATCCGAGGACACTACTTGTGTGGAGAGTCGTGTCAGATTTTCACGGACTACCAGGGCTTAATGTACATCTTCCTGCAGCGAGTTTTGATTGTTGAGACAGCGCCGTTGGATGGAACATGTGGAGGATTGTGTTTGTGAGGTCTTTTGGTAAACCATGGCAAGACGATTGTGGTAGCTGATGCTTAAGTCGTAGGCCCGGGATTAGCTTGTTCCAGTGGTGCGCAGTTCAGAAACAGTCTTCTGCAGATTTACGGTTCTCGTGTGATCGTGGAGTACAGCTAGGTCCGCCTTTACTGAGGGGACAGCTTGCTCATGTCCGCGCCCGACCACTTTTCCTTAATCGTTTTTGTGAGGTACAGCCCACCGATGCTCGTTGTATGTGATACTTGAGCACGTTCGGCAGGGTAAAGATTCGGAATCCTTGATTTGTGACTAGGGTGTTCTACGTTCCAGACTCATTGGTGTGTACCTGATACTGATAGGTAGAGACGCGATGTCCCAGAGCAGGCACATCGGTCAGCTTTCTGTGTTCATTCAAGTGCCGCCAAGATGTAACGTGACTTGAGAGTTAGTTACTGGTGGGCAGGATGAAAAAGTGAAGTTTCGGATTTCGATAAAGGTGTATGTCTTGCTGTGAGCTAGGGTTGAGCATTTGAGACCGTCTGGAGAGTTGCAACCTTTAACCGTTCCGGAGAGGGAATGGGAGCAGATCTCCATGAATTTTCGTTGTGACGTCTACCCAGGTTTAGTCAGAATGTGACTCCATTTGGGGTATTTGTTTTCCGTTTATTCTCAGTTTTCTCAGTTGTTCCTTATTAAGTTTGTGCATTGTATGGAGTTCTTTCATGCATTGTATCCAATTGGGGGCACCATGTTCGCTAGCCGTAGTTGGAGGAAGCTTCAGGAAGCCTTGGGTACTGGTTGAGCTTTAGCTCCGCTTTTCCATCTGGGGACGATGGTCAGTTGAGCGGACTATACAGACTCTGGAGGATATGAATGTGCGTACGTACTAAGTTTTGTTGGCGGTTGGGATTGTCACTTACCATTGTTAGAGTTCTCCTTCGATAGCTATTATCAGGAGACATTCTAATTGGCAACCTTTAGGTTTTTGTTGTTAGGATGTGTCGATCGCCATTCTGTTTTTTTTTTCTGACTCTGCGTGAGTAGGATTTTTGGACCCCTGCTAGTCTAGAGACTTCGAAGATGATCCAGTTGGTTCAGGTCAGGATGAGGACATCCCAGTGCAGACAGAGGTCTTATGTCGATCGTGGTGGTCGCAGACTTGAGTTCGCAGTTGGAGATCATGTATTCCTAAGGATTTTCCGATGAATGACGTGTTGAGTTTTGGGGAGTTTATCCCAGGATTGTAGGTCCTTTTGAGATCCTTAAAGTGAGTTAGTTTCGTTGCCTATAACTTGTCACTTCCGCCCAGATTATTGAGTTTTCACCCCGTATTCCTTGTGTCGTTACTTTGCAAATACCTTCATGACCTTTCTCACATGATTCAGCACCAGACCATTTAGTTTGGACGCGATCTTTTTGTTCACCGGCAGCCATTTGTGTTAGTGGCTCGGCAGGTGGAGAAACTTCGGTCAACGGTCTTGCCATCTGTGGAGGATTTTCTTGGACATAGCCGTACAGTGAGGTGATCACTTGGGAGGTTACGATCGAGATTTGGGAGTTTTGCACTCTTTTCTTTGAAGGTACGCTTAATGAGAATTTTAAATTCGGGGACGAATTTCTTTAAGGGGGGAGATTGTAACGTTTTAGAAAATCGTTATGCGAATTTTTCCGTTTTAGGGTAAATTGTCGGTATTTTCCGTTTTAACCCGATTGTGATCAAACGTCCATATAAACTTGCCGGCACGTAGTTTAGCTAAAATAAACCTAGTGCGCAAGCTTTGGGGGTATATGGGACGTTTTGGTTCAATTAGAATTTTTCCCTATTTTAATATTATTTTAATGTGGTATTTACATTTTGGGTTTGGGAAAATTCTCCAAAATTTGTATCTTTTCAAACAAATCAAGTTTAAGAAAAACCAAAACCCCACATAATATCTAGATCTTTTGAGAAAAGGGAATTAAGTTTTAAAAAGAAAAGAATTGGAATGACGTGGCTTCATGCAAGAATGTGCATTTATGTGTGCATTTATGAGCATTTATCACTAGAATTGGCTAGGAAATTCCACACAAAACCCCCACCTCATCACTTGGCCGAGCTCCTCCTTCCTTCATTTGCCCTTGACTCATCTTTTTCCATTTGCATCAATTCCAAATCAATAAATCTCCAAAATTACTTCAAGTCTTAAGTTTTTGCCTTCATGATCATTTGGAGCTAGGAAAGCATGAATCTTGTGAGCAAGTATTGATAGGTAAAATCCTTAATCTGTTAAATAGGAGTTTTTATGATATATAGCTCGTTGGTTGTTGCATAGAACACTTAAAGTATCGATTAGTGCAATATCATGTTTTTTTGTGTCTTTTTGAGTCTCTGTGATCTGCTGTGATCTGGGATTTTTACTGAGTGACCAAACAAGATTGTAGTGATTTGCTAGCGAACCTAAGACCCCACCTGAGACACGAGACCCACCCCACCGGCTTTGGCAGGCGACCCAAGAAGGAATTCCGGCGACAACGGTTTTGGAGGGGAGATGGATGTTGGGTTTTTTGTGGGTAGGTGTCTGCAGTGGTTTAGGTATGTTTGGTCTTATTTAGTTGTTGAGTTTTCTCTGTATGAAAAATCTGGGATCACATAGATAATTTTTAGTGATACGACTACGCGCGATACGTTATCCGACACGGTCCGTGCACTTCGTGCTGGTTTTGCTCTTGAGTTGGTTTCGTCGTGTCGCTACGTACGTTAGCCACAATAGGAACACTTAGGAGTAGGTTTGGAGTTGGTGTGTCGTTAAAACGTAGTTTGTTCGTGTTTTTAGTCGTTTTCTAATATACACTTGTGTTATCGTTTTGTTGTTTTAGGTTCGCAGGCGAGGACTTCGGACGCTGCGAAGAAGGGGAAATAGGTGGTTGTCTTTTCTTAGCCAGGACGGTTGGTGAGTAGATTTAACATCTACAGGGGAATCGCCTGCATGGCGTTATGCGTCTGGGCTAGAAATGTTATGTTTTGTCGCATATTCTATTGCATATATAGAGTTGCGCACACACATTACTACTTGGTTATTGTTGTGCTTGGGCTGGTATCCTTAGGACACTGCACTATTATTGACAGCTTAGGTTGCACGAGCACTGATTATATGCCACACACACCGTCAATATTTACCATGACACGCACAATACCCTTATAGATATGATATTGTTTTGTTAGGGACATTGAGACATTGATTCATATTTCCTTGTGCGTATGACTTATAGCATACCTGTATACCTACATGCTTACGCATATGCCCTGACACGCTTACATTCTCGTTACCCATATACCTATATGGTATTGTGTAAGTGCACGGCGGCGCCCCGGCTGTCAATCTGACGCCGGAATACGGAAACGAAACTTTTTACGAACTTGGAAACGGGCACCACCGCGCACAAAAATCCCGGATCGGGCCATTAATCTAGTCCTAGCTAACAAGAGAAGGGGTAGAGAGATATACCGAGCGATCCGTGTCCTTCGGTCTTCTCGTCGTCGTCCCGATCTCCCCCCGGAATCTCCGGTCTTCAACTCCTCGTCGGAAAGGCATCACATCGCCGGGTTCTTTTACGGGCTCCCACCTCTGGACCGAGACAACTCGGGCACGAAGTTGGCGAGCCGACGTGCCCAAGGATTGCTGAAGAATACGTGTAGTGCTCTATGTCTCATTTGGGGTTTGAGGAAGTTGCCTTTGGTGGAGGAAATGAACTAAACTTTTTGAGATGGAGATGTGGGGATTTTACAAAGCCAAAGATATCAAAAATCCCCACCACAATTTTTTGGATAGCCCTCCAAAGAGCTTGGCCGGCCAAGACATCAACCACCATGAGAAGAGGGAGAGAGACTCACAAGATAATGCGAGAGAGAGATAAAAATGTTATCATCAAAAGAAATGATCACAAACTAATCCAAACACTCCATCAACCATAACCCTCCATCATCACCAAACATCATCATCAAGCATGATGACTCCAAAAGTAAACCATGATGAATAAGAAAGTCAAGCAATGATTATCCAAGGAAAGTCAAATGAGGGTGCAACCATCATGAAGCAATAATATGCAAAGACAACCCTCCAAATTGCTAATTTGCACAAATGCAAATATGCCCTCCTCCACCAATTTTCAGCCAATGAAAGATACAAAGGAAAATGGCCGAAACGGAAAGCAAACTGGCAACTTCATAAAACTGGTCCCGTAATAAATTACAGGAAAACCCCGCTACTGTATATACATACCCGCATTTGTATTCCGACCGAATACAAATGCAATGAGACAAAATCTACACTGTACAGTACTAGGATCCGGCTTAAACCAAAGCCTGCTAGTATTAACCGTCCGATCCTGATCCGTGCAATGCCGCACGTATCTGATCGAACCCTGCCATTTCTCCATACGGCCTCTACAGCGTTTCGCCCGAAACTTGAGAAACTGGTCTGTGGGGAACTCTAAAGACTCGTTAATACTTTGGTTGTGGATTTAACCACTAGCACGTCAGAGGTATTAGCCTATACGTAACGGGCTACCAGGTATTGACCAAAAGGGACGTCGATGAGCGAACTCATCCTGACACCCTACTGAACCTGTCAGTGACAATATCCGTACAGTCCGGTCCGTTTGTCTATGAGCATCGCATGGCGGGCCTAGGGGGTTGGTAAAAGTCAGACCCCCAAAAGCGGTACAAGTCGTGTCGGAGTGTAGCCCAGAATACCCTGAGATACTACTGGAATACCTACCAGTAAATCTCCTGCCTCGGCCGAGGGCTTTGTGTAATGGCTCTCCTAGACACAGCGCGACCTCACCCCCAATACCGGGAGAGACGAACCCCTGAAGATCCGCTCACTGCCTCCATGTGGCTCGGGACTGTACCCAACTAAAACCTGTTTGCACGTCTCCTTTGAGCGTGGTAGGGTAGTAATCAAAGTACAGTGGGAACTCACACGAGACAAATGACGATTCTCAGGTCGATGAACTAACATGTACACATGTCACCAGGGAACTGCTATCTGACGTCAGGTATAAGAGCAACTAGCTTGTTCCCGGCGAGTCATGTCCGGTGTACTCATAACCCAATGAGCACCTGTATACATCTTAGGTGAACCAACTGACACCAGTGGCTTGTGAGACCGGCCACCGCCCCTCGTCGGGGTCTCGACTGTATACACTAGTCTACTCTGGAGTATCGATGCCCTGTCTCGAAACTCCCACGACTACGGACCTTTTAAGGATGTGCTTATAGACTACCAGATCCCACGTATATGATCGCCCTCATACTGCTGGCAGTCAAGCAAGAATCCTAGGGGCTCTATCAACGTGCAATAGTGACATGTAAGGTCACCTAAAGCAGTACACGATGATAAAGGTAAACCAGATAGCATACTATCATCTTGAGTAAGACTGTCCTACAGGAATATGTCCTCCCTCAATCATTGCAATCGCGTGCCTGTTATCCAATAATTGACTCTGAGGGCACTATCTCCAACATATTGTACCATTATGATAGGTATATACACATATGAGACATGGCTACATGTACATCTGGCATGCATACATACATATACCTGGAGGGTATTATGGATAGGTATAGACACATACGTTGCTACAGCTACTTTGACATCATACATACTTACATATGGACACACATATCTTGCTATACCGACATGGTTACGCATACTTTGTTATAGCTACATGTTCACCTGTATGTGTTGTTGCTTCTGATTTTGGAGGAAATCAGGAACCGCATGAAATATTTAGTAACTTGTTGCAGTTAAATAGTTGTTTTCCTTTATATGCTCATATTATTGTTTCATGTTGCATATATTACATTCATGGATTTCATATGATGTTCTCTGATATTTTTACTCCTATGTATATAACAGTGGAATGGGACGCTGTTATATATGCCTATACACATATATTAGTGGAATACGATGCTAATATCTATGTATTGATTCATGCATTCATACGTATTCACTATTTGATGTTTTCTGGATTTGAGGACCATGGTGGTTTCATGGAATTTCGCAAGTATTCTTGTTCTTTACTTGATATTGGATGAATCCACTTAAGATTCGAGAACGTATAATACCGATACGGGGATCGAGAGTGTCGGTGTTTGGCACTTAAGATTCGATGACGTATATTACCGATACGGGGATCGAGAGTGTCGATGTTTGGATCGAGAGTGTCGATGTTTGGCACTTAAGATTCGAGGACGTATATTACCGATACGGGGATCGAGTGTGTCGGTGTTTGGCACTTAAGATTCGAGAACATATAAACATGTATTTATGTGTCGATGCTAGACACTTGGTTCATGATGTTGTATATACAGGATATGTGAAATATACTGATGTTGTACACACATGATACATGAGATATACTGATATTGGATATACAGTTGTTCCTCAGGATAATCAGAGGCAGGGCTATTTCCATCCATCGTATCATCTTTGCTGCAGATACAGCTTCGCCTGACAGTGTGCAGTTTTGCTTAGCTAGGTTTTGCGGTTATCCGATATTGCCTGTTGTATATTCGTTGTATCATGTACTCTCTATCTACCATTATCTTGTATGACTTAGAGACTTGATGAGAGTACGATATTGTATATTATTTTGTGACCTGTAGGTTTTTATGCAGTTTTATGTATATCGTCTCTTTCTTCGCTACGGCGTCGTATATCTGTTGTGGTGGTTGTTTTCCGCCGTTGGGCGTGGATTTTGCTCCCATTTGGGATGTTTTTACTTATATTATGTTGTACCCATTTTTTGGGGACTTGTTTTACAAAGGAGATGCTGTCAAAATTTTAAAGGAATAAAAGTGGGACTTTAAAGAATTTGGGTTGTGATTTCAGAGGTTTTGAAAATACTATTATCACTTTCTTACTAGTTTTGATGGTTTAGATTGCTGGGATTTGATTTTCTTTTACTGTGTTACGCCTGTAGACGTTGCGTAGTATTAGGGCCGTCACGTGCCAATTTCGGGTCGTGACACAACAACCCATTGAGATCCACACGCTAAACTCTAATCTCAAATCTCAACCGTTCAGCACCGCAAGCAGCGAGATCGACGGAAAACAACATCTGGAGATTCAGACTTCCATCACCATCAATAACATTATTAGAATTAATAGTGTAATTTTCTTTAACTTCATAGTTTAAATGTGGTTATCATGTTATCATAATTAATCAGATGATGATTTGGAGGCAATTATGAATTAGTTTATTTATTCATCATGAAAGCTGTCTCTGTACTTTGTCATCATCGTCACCAACCTGAAACTCATTGAACCAACGACTGTAGCCAAGAAAACATTATAAATGGACAACTAGCTGGCTCATTGGGTAGTTTAATAACAAAAGGAAATAAATAAACAATCCTCCTCAAAAGGCTGGAGCATCAAAATTTAAAGCTAAATATTGGGTAATTTAACGACGGTTGGAGAAGCTATTATTATATACGGTCATTGTTCAGTGCCTTGCATTCTATAATGTCAGTTGTAATTTCTACTATTATAACTCAAACCAAAAAAGGTTGAATAGTCTTGCTTGCTTTTTTCAAAATAATTAGAAAAAATTGAGAAAATTTTCTTTCCTTCTCTCTCATTAATCCCCCCCCCCCACCCCACCCCCACTCACCCCACAACAGCAAAAAAGAATTTTAAAAAATTAGATGAAATGAATCCTGAAAATTTACAGATTCCTCAAATCTATTTTATACATTATTCATGTCATTTACATTGAGAAAGACAGTGGGCACCTCTACATGCATGTAAAATCCTATGCACGCTTTTGGCAAATTATATATTTATATATTATTAGGCACTTTTATCTTGACATATATTGCAATCCATCCTTTCATTTCAATGCACACCCCTCAATTACAATCTAACATTCACATGCAAATCATCAGTATTATCATTTGTCTTAGTTGTTGTGGATTTTATTTTTCTAAAAAAAAGAACTGACATAAAGAAGTGGTTCATTCATTTAAGATTTGGCCAAAGTATTATATCAATTAACACGAGTACGATGTCTCTAAGTACGAATTCCATCAAGTTCGATTCTATATTCTTGTTGAAGCCGAGTAATTTGAGAGTTGAAAAATTTTCGCTAAAGATAATTAATATTGTATGTAGTCCGTCTCGGCACATTTGAAAATCCCTAAAATTTTATGAAGAAAGATGCTTTCAATCTAAACATCTCTACTATTATAACCACAAAACTTGAGAGTTGCCAAATTGATTTCAATTTGATAATCTAACGTAGTCTCAAATAGTGCCACATCAGCTGTAAAAAAGTTAAATATAGATTTTTTTTAACAAATATTTAATAAATACAATCCTCAACTAAATAAGTTATAATTTATAATAAAGAAATAGATAATGATGTCCCCATTTCCTTTCATCCAATGAAATTCTAAAGCCTGGTCTTGCCTTCACCAATGCACTAAAAGCATTGCCCCCTACAACCACTTCAGGGTAGGTGAGCTGCACTCTCCAAATAAATGTGAGAAAATGGAGATCTCCATGACTCATTACTAACATGTCATGGCCCAAAATAAGATCCAAAGCTCTGACTTCAAGTTCAATCTCATTGATGGCAGGCATGGAAAAACTCCAAGGTCCAGTAAGGAAAAAAAAATTTGAAAACCAAACTTTCAACTTTTTCCTTAGCTCCAAGGACGCCAACTCAAGCCATCTCTCTCTCTCTCGCTCTAAATTATTATTAACAAATCCAAAATTTAATCCTATATGAAAGTAAATAATTAAATTAGAAAAAGAAAGATTGTACCGTTAGTGGATTTAGAGTTATGTCGAAAACGCTTTCCGTAAAGTAGATTGAGCCCATGTCGTACAAAGGGATTGCGCTCTCCTACTTTTGAGATACAACATGACCCACTTCTTCGATCTTGTGGTACGAGCCAAGATAAAACGTTTGAATCTTTGTAGCGTTTTAATCGCCGATGTCTTATTATATTTTAAGAAAATAGAAAATAGTTTGAGAGAAAAAAGTTGTATAAGAGTTTTACAGAGAGAAAACTCTTAGACAGAAACTTAAAAGATTAGGTTACATTTTCTTCTCTCAAATCCCTTATATATAGGGATACAATACTAACGTTAAAATAACTGTTTAAATTTGAATTTCAAAAATAAAGAAACTGTTAAAACACCAAAACAAAAGTACGCGACTTCTCAAAGTGTTGGCAACTCCAACATAACGGTTTTTATTTTTTAGTTTTATGACCCAATAGAATATATAGTACAATCAAAATATATCTGTCTATTATAACTAATAGAAAATATAGAAGATAACACTAAAACTATATATATTTTAAAAAAATTCCTAACAATTCCCCACAATTTTTAAATAAAAATAAATAAACAAATATAATGAGATTATTAGGAGACGTTTATCATGTAATGATTATTGATACCTTCCGGGTTTGAATCAATACTTAGTGTAAAATAATTTCCATTTAATAGAAAATATGGTGAACTGTGTTTTGAACCATTTTCCTTTTTTTTCAAATTTTAAACAGTAACACAGATGATATAAAAACTTACCATGATTTGACTCAAGGGTAGCACGTTTAAAAGCTATGTGCCTGCATCTCGTTTTCATGAGTATTTTAAGGATTTATCCAAATTATTTTCCTATGGCAGCGGCCTTTACTGCATACTCATATAGGTGAGTTCTTAAGAAATACACGGCAATTTAATACTTCGCAAAAAATATTGCCTTTGAACTCATTAAAATAAAATTTAGCCCCATAATTCATTGCAATGGAGTACAAAATTAATTAGGGAATGGTTTGGAGAATTACTACATATTTGTACTCCTATCACTTACTCTATTAGTTCGTTTTTACCCATTAAACATTTTGTCATGGTATTTCCAATTGGAAGGTTGGGTGTCCACTAGCGAAGACTATTTTATGGGCATAAGTCCAATCCCTAAAGAGGACTTGTATACTTTATTTTTCGATAATCTTTTTGGTAAAGGATATGTAATATTATCGTCTGATCTCACATAATCAAAAGTAATTATTCCTTCAGGTTATAATCATGTCCTGCACAGTGTGATATCGACTTCAGATACCGGGAGTGACGAATTCCCTCGACCGCCTAATGCTTCCATGTGCTTCGGGACTGTACCCAACTAAACCTATTTGCACGACTTAGTAGAGCCGTGGTAGGATAGTAATCTAAGTACAGTGGGAACACACACATGACACTATGGCGATCTCAGGTCTAGCGACTACCCTGTACTCATGTCACCAGAGAACTGCTGTCTGACATTGGTATAATACCATCTTGGAGTTCTCGGCGAGTCCGTCCAGTGTAACTCATCCAATGAGCACCAGTATTGTCACGACCCGTAAATTAGCACGTGACCGGCACTTAAATCACGCAATGTCTAAAGGCGAAACGTAATTCAAGCAAGCCGAAGCCCAAAAAATCTAAACCTTTTTTGCGGAAAATAGTGGGGGTGCAGTTTTGAAATAAAGGTATAATGAAGTAAAGTTTATCTATAAATGCATAGCTAATGATGTAAGAAAATGAAAGTAAAATATACTAAAGTTGAGAACATTTTTCTTCCTTCAAAAATTTGGGCAGCACATCCCTTGTAAATTTTGATCCAAACCGTACACATAACAATATATATAGGCATCCCCAAGCGGGAGCTAGCTCTTCGCCAACTGGAGAAATCATAACCACGCAAGCAACATATATACGACGCCAAATGGCGAAGATCAACCCAGAAAGAACAATAAATAAGCAAGTCATCAAAACCTCAAAGAAGCGAACATACACCCATCGCTCTAAGTTTCGCAAAATACCAAAGTCTAACCAGGTCTCCAAAAATACAAATTCTAGTTTCTGATTGATAGAGTTTATTTAGATACAATCGAATAATTACAGTACAAGAGTGGGCACGATCCAATATGTGTCCCACCTACCAAAGCAAAACACCCTGGATGAAACTGTGTACCAGCGATAACGCTACTGATCCCAAGCGGTCAAACCTGCAAGAACTGTGGCACAATGGGGATGAGTTTCCAACTCGTGAGCAGAAAACATCAGCAGGTAGAAATTGAATAAACAACGATTTCCTAGGTCATACTATATCATAAAGTTAATACTATTGTAGGGTTACAAGGCACTCTAATAAGGGTCTACAAGGCATCAACCATGACCGATTAAAATTTTAGCCGTGCCGAACAACCCTAAACAAGATCTTTGCTACATAATTAGGGTTACACATGCAAGTAAATAACATTTTATCACTAAGTGAATACGAAATACAACCTTTGTAGATTGGTCCTTCACTTCTAAAGCTCCTTGTTGTAGTCCCTTCGCTGCGTATCATGGTTCTCCCGGGCTCTTGCATGGCTTCACGAGGCGAAAGAAGCGTCCTTGCTTGAAGTCTTCGAGGCCGAAGATGATCTACGTCGAGGGAATACCAACTCAAGCTACTACTTCACTAACTTGAGAATTAGTGAAGCAAACACCCTAAACTAAAGTGCTAGTCTAGTGGAGGATGGAGAAATAGGAAGTGGGTTCACTTTAGAATTTATTTTCTCACAATGTTTCTCACTTTGGATCAAACCCTAGAGAGCTTTTTAGCTCAATGAAGAAGATGAAGAAAATAAAGAGAGAAAGATAATGATCAAGTGAGTGAGCTAACCATGGGTGAGTGAGTATCATATACTAACTCATGTAGAGACATGATTATGGCTAAGTGTGATGGTTAGGTTAACAAATATCCAAAGTAAAAACAAATTTAGTGGACTTAGTCAATGCATCCACAAGCTTCCACAAGCTTCATGCATTTTTCTAATCTTCCACTAATTTTGTAATTACTTTAAATATTAAACCCAACATAATAAATAGCATGGTGTAAGTCTCATACATCCATGAATGTTGTATCAACAACCATGATACAAAAAGAAAACACATTTTAATATATATATCACATATATATTAAAATTGTGCACATGTGAGAAAATCCTTAAGTGAACAAATGTTAGTTAATGTAAATTAGTATATCAAATATACAATTATACATTAAATTATTAAATCAACACTTGACTTAATAATCCGGTTATATCTCATATAACCGAATAACATCCAATGCATCGACTTATCGAATCAACACTTGATTCGATAACGCGGCTATATCTCATATAACCGACCGATACAAAAAGTCGTGAGAATGGAATACGGTATCACATACATGCATTATTCTCGGTCCCGCACATATCACATATGCGCTCCTATTTCGTTTTGCCTAAGCAAGTAAAACCTCTATGTAGGACTCTAAAGACTCGTCAATACGCCGGCAGTAGGTGATGATCATATCAAGCACCCACAAGCCGTCAGCGGTACTAGCTGGACGTAACGGCTACTCGGGTATTGAGCGATCAGAAGGTCAGCAAGCAAGCCCGCTCCAACTCCTGTAAAAGCCTAACGGTAACACTTCCTGTACAGTCCGGTCTCCTCGTCTGATATGTCGCATATCAAGTCTAGGGGTGGTAAACGTAGACCCCAATAACCGATAAGTCATGCCGATCTGAGCCTCATAACGTGTCGAGAAGCTACTGGTAACTCTTACCAGTAAATCTCTAAATCAGCCTTGGCCAGGGACTTCCCTGTTATGGCCAATCGAGCACAACGCAACATCAACCCCCAATACCGGGAGAGACAAAACCCCTCCTATCGCTCATTGCCTCCATGTGACTCGGGACTGTACCCAAAAACCACCATTTTGCACGCCCTCTTGGACTTGGTAAGGTGGAAATCAAAGCACAGTGGGAATCACATAAGACTCTATGACGATCTCGGGTCTACAGACTAACCTGCACAAGTGTCACCAGAGAACTGCCATCTGACTTGAGGTATAATACCATCTGGGAGTTCTCGGCGAGTTCGTCCAGTGTACCAAGTCTCCACTGAGCACCCGTATACGATCTCTGATGTCAAAAACCAATGGATATGGGATCATCCTTCGCCCATCTCATGGGTCGAGAAGCGTATACGCTAGTCTACTCTGGTATATCGATGCCCTGTCTCGATACACCTACGACTAGGAACAATAAATGATGTACTTATGGACTACTCTGTCCCCACTAGTATGATCTGCATTATAGTCCAGGTAGTCAAGTACACATCCTAAGGGCTATACCAACATGTAACTATAAGACAATATCAAGAGACAAGTATACATGTTAAGATAAAGAGCAACCAGATAGCTTACTATCATATCGAGCAAGAAAGTCATCTCTATATATGTCCAAGTATCCAATATAATATACATCATCTGTACAATACTGGCCTCTAGGGCATACATACAACTAACAATCTCCCACTTGCACTAGGGCCAGTTGCTGCAGTATCGCATACCAAGCATCCCGAAGAGTCTCTCAAACTGTATATGGGGAATAGTCTTCGTGAGTGGATCCGCTGTGTTTTTCTTCATGTCAACCCTCCTGACCTCGATCTCCCGACGATCAACTATCTCCCGGATCAGGTCATACCGCCTCAGAATATGCCTGGATCGCTGATGGGACTTGGGTTCCTTGGCTAAAGCCACCGCTCCATTGTTATCACAATACAAAGGTATTGGATGCTCAATGGATGGAACCACTCCAAGTTCAGTAATGAACTTCTTGATCCAGACAGCCTCCTTGGCAGCATCGTTGGCAGCGATGTATTCAGCCTCCATCGTCAAGTCTGCCACGGTTTCCTGCTTGGAACTCTTCCAGCTAACCGCCCCTCCGTAAAGGGTAAAGACAAATCCCGAGTGCGACTTAGAGTCATCCTTATCACTCTGGAAGCTCGAATCGGTAAAGGACTCCACTTGGAGTTCTCCGTTACTATACACCAAGAGCATCTCTTTAGTCCTTCGTAAGTACTTGAGAATGCTCTTCACAGCTGTCCAGTGACTCTCTCTAGGATCAGCTTGATACCTACTCACTATACTTAGTGAGTGTGCTACATCGGGTCTGGTACATAGCATCGCGTACATGATAGAGCCTACAGCCGAAGCATAGGGTATCCCTTGCATGCGAGCACTCTCCAAATCAGTCTTGGGAGATATCTCTTTGGAGAGAGTGAGTCCAGAGATCGTGGGTAAGTTCCTACGCTTGGATTCTTTCATACTAAACCTCTTTAGTATGGCGTCAATGTACCTGGATTGGGACAATCCCAATATCCTTTTAGATCTATCTCTATAGATCATAATTCCCAGTATGCAGGAGGCATCACCTAGATCTTTCATTGAAAATCTTTGTGATAAGAAGAGCTTGACCGATTCCAACATAGGAATGTCATTTCCTATCAAGAGTATGTCGTCCACGTACAATACGAGGAAGACAACCTTACTCTCTACCACCTTCTTGTAGATACAAGGTTCATCTACGTTTTTGACGAAATCAAACTCTTGATAACGATGTCAAAGCAGATGTTCCAACTCCGCGATGCTTGCTTTAATCCATAAATGGATTTAAGCAGCTTGCACACCTTCCCGCTGTAAGTGCACGGCGGCGCCCCGGCCGTCAATCTGAGGCCAAAATGCGGAAACGATAATTTATTTTAAACTTTTGAACCGGCACCACCGCGCACTATAAACCCGGATTGAGCCATTAATCTAGTCCTAGCTAACAAGAGAAGGGGTAGAGAGATATACCGAGCGATCCGTGTTCTTAGGTCTTCTCGTCGTCGTCCCGATCTCCCCGCGGAATCTCCGGTCTTCTCCTCCTCGCCAGAAGGGCACCACGTCGCCGGCTTCTTTTACGGGCTCCTACCTCTGGACCGAGGCAACTCGGGCACGAAGTTGGCGAGCCGACGTACCCAAGAAATGCTGTAGAACAGTGTAGTGCTCTATGTCTCATTTGGGGTTACTAGAAGTTTCCTTTGGTGGAGGATTGATATGATAACATTTTGGAGATGAAGTTGGGGATTTTTGCAAGCACAAGAGAACCAAAAATCCCCACCTAAAAAATTGGGCAGCCCCTCCCTCTTGCTTGGCCGGCCATGGTAAGGAGAGAATGAATGAGGTTAGTGTGTGTGGCCAAATGAAAATGAGTATATCAAAATCAAGAGAGAGAGGATTATCATTATCAAAAGAAATGATCACAAAAAAACCCCACACTCTATCAACCATCATCATAACCCTCTATCACCATCCATCATCATTACTCCAAAAGTCAAGTAATGATCAAGTGAAGAAGTCAATGTCAAACAAGATTTATCATGAAGCAATAATATGCAAAGATAACCCTCCAAAATGCTTATTTGCACAAATGTAAATAAGCCCTCCTCCACCAATCTTCAGCCAATGAAAGATACAAAGAAAAATGGCCGAAACGGAAAACAAACTGAAAACTCTAAAAACTGATCCCGTAATAAATTACAGGAAAACCCCGCTACTGTATATACATACCCGCATTTGTATTCCGACCGAAGTACAAATGCAATGAGACAAAATCTACACTGTACAATACTAGGATCCGGCTTAAACCAAAGCCCGCTAGTATTTTCCGTCCGATCACGATCTTTGCAATACCGCACGTGTCTGATCGAACCCTACCATATCTCCATACGGCCTCTACAGCGTTTCGCCCGAAACTTGAGCAACTGTCTGTGGGGGACTCTAAAGGCTCATCAATACTATGGCTGCAGATTTAACCACTAGCACGTCAGAGGTATTAGCCATACGTGACGGGCTACCAGCTATTGACCAAAAGGGACGTCGATGAGCGAACTCATCCTGACACCTTACTGAGCCTGTCAGTGACAATATCCGTACAGTCCGGTCCGTTCGTCTATGAGCATCGCGTGGCGGGCCTAGGGGTTGGTAAAAGTCAAACCCCCAAAAGCGGTACAAGTTGTGTCAGAGTGTAGCCCGGAACACCCTGAGATACTACTGGAATACCTACCAGTAAATCTCCTGCCTTGGCCAAGGACTTCGTGTAATGGCTCTCCTAGACACAGCGCGACCTCACCCCCAATACCGGGAGAGACGAACCCCTGCAGATCCGCTCACTGCCTCCATGTGGCTAGGGACTGTACCCAACTAAAACCTGTTTGCACGTCTCCTTTGAGCGTGGTAGGGTAGTAATCAAAGTACAGTGGGAACTCACACGAGACAAATGACGATCTCAGGTCGATGAACTAGCCTGTACACATGTCACCAGGGAACTGCTATCTGATGTCAGGTATAAGACCAACTAGCATGTTCCCGGCGAGTCATGTCCGGTGTACTCATAACCCAATGAGCACCTGTATACATCTTAGGTGAACCAACTGACACCAGTAGCTTATGAGACCGGCCACCGCCCCTCGTCGGGGTCTCGACTGTATACACTAGTCTACTCTGGAGCATCGATGCCCTGTCTCGAAACTCTCACGACTAGGGACCTTTTAAGGATGTGCTTATAGACTACCAGCTCCCACGTATATGATCGCCCTCATACTGCTGGCAGTCAAGCAAGAATCCTAGGGGCTCTACCAATGTGTAATAGTGACCTATAAGGTCACCTGAAGCAGTACACGATGATAAAGGTAAACCAGATAGCATACTATCATCTTGAGTAAGACTGTCCTCCTGGGATAGGTCCTCCCTCAATCATTGCAATCACGTGCCTATGATCCAATAATTGACTCTGAGGGCACTATATCCAACAATCTCCCACTTGCACTCAAGGATAATTATTGCGATGGCACATACTCATAGCCCGTGTGATACCGAACACCCAATTCCTCTACTAGTCAGTCTCACAAATCCCGTTTGCGAAACTATTGCGTTCGAGGAATAGCCTCAGCGAGTGGATCCGCTTTGATGTTTCTTTCTATATCTCTCTATATCTCAAGTTCGCGGAGAATGCCATCTCCCGAAATAAGCAATACCTGTCTTAGAATGTGTTTGGATGTCTTATGGGACCTAGCTCATAAATGAACTCCAAATCCAAACTTCTTAGACAGTATCGTCAACTGAACTTAATCAGTATTCTGCGCCATGCCTCCCTCAGTATCCTCCTAGACCACCTGTCCAAAATACCGCCCCTCGTCAGAGGGAAAACTATAACTCTGACAACCTCTCTGTCATCCAGGTCACCTTGGAAGCCTGGAATGATAACTGTCTCCCGAATGAGGCTGTCGTTATCATATCCCTAGAACATCCACTTATGTTCTAAAACTGCTTCCGACTGTTTCTCTAGGATAGGATCAATGTCAACTTATTGCATCTAGTGCAAGAACAACATCTGGTGTGGTACTTGACATCTCATGATTGACTCAATTGCCTGAGCAAGTGATCTGCCAATCATGCACATCCTTCTCCCCTTTAGTTTGTAAGACACCTTTAGAGAGGGTGACTCCATCACCTGCAGGTACACCACCATGCCTGGAGTCGTCCATTCTAAATACTCTTAGAATGCTGTCAAAGTACCCAGATTGGGAAACCACCCAAATCTAGATCTAAAACCATAGATCCAGTAACCAGAATGTCTGATATAATGTCCAAGTCCCATGTGGAGAAACCACTGTGTGACGACCAAAGTTTAACCGATCGTAGTATAGGAATTTCACTTCCTACTCTGTGTATGTCATCCTAATACCAGGACATCACACCCTATTACCTTCTTAACAGATCCATCCCCTATTCTGATGAAGTCAAACCAATGACTGTCACATCAGAAATTGATGATCTATCTCCGCTATATCTGCTTTAGTCTATAAATAGACATAAGCCACTTTTCCACCATGCTTCCGCTGCTCCCACTGACCACGACAACCCTCTGGCAGAGTCATATAGACGTACACTTCTAAAGCCTCTTTAGAACGACGCTATACTCATCCTCCTGCAGGGTCTCACAGTCTGGAACAACAGCAATGTCAAGTCTGGGTAAACAAGAACCTCCCTGCCACCGTCCTTGAGGCTTCCGGAGTACCTCTCGGGTGCCTGAGGTTACCCACCTTATCTGCGGAGTGGCCAATGGAATGTCAAACCAGATTGAATCTTTAGGTTCCTATCAAATCTTCAGTAATCGTTTGTGGTTCTGGAATCACTTCCAGTTCTACCATACTCCCACTATTGTTTTCTGAAAAAATCCATTTTTATTAAAACTGTGGCGAGTCTAGAACAATATCTCTATTGATCTTCCAGATGGTAGAATGTCAACCCCGTCATAGCCTGGGTCAACCTACAAACGGCCATTACAGAAACGTGCCTTGAGTTATCCAGAGTCTGGTTTTAAGCATAAGCCGGACAACTCCCCGTACCTTAACATCGTTAAGATATGAACTGTTCTATATCCAATATAGAACCAGAGGCACTGATTTAATTGAACCAGATTCAAATCATGCAACTGTCTCCAGTGCATGTCAACTAAATGGAATGAGGCCGATCAACGTTACTCAACTTAGGAGTGCTACCAATTATGAGTAACCTGAAAAGAGAAGCAAGTTCTCTTAATCATTACTATCAAATAAATACCATACACAAGTATCTACATCTTCGATCACTTTGAAGAATCCCGATACTTGCAATACCTGGTTCTCTACTTTATTCATATACCTATAACTTCTCAAAATTCGGACCCTGTGTTTCCACGAAACACTTGTCTAAAAACTAGAGAAGTCATAAGTAAACCGAATATAGTACGAGGACCAACCCCTCTGTCCTAATGGACGCTGGACAACATACAATACTCTGTACAAGTCCTTTGAGTCTAATAACTCATTCCCTATGTGTCGTAGGTTGAAAACTGTACTTATGGTTATGAAGAATTACACCGCTGTTTAATGCTCCTTACCTAACCATCCACTGATATAGGTAAATGTCATGGACATAATTTCAAAAAGGTATATCTCACTCTATAAAAATAGACGTACAGATATATCAATTTGAAATTGGTGCATAACAGCGGATATTCAAAACCAAATATTTGCCGTCCGACAAACAACCCAGGTGACTTCCTCAAATATCACCGATTATAACGAATCCCGATATAATGAGGATGATCACCCAATTCCCAATAACTTACTCCCACTCATCATTTGTAAAACCATACAGATGTGAGAATCATACCTGGTAAATACATACCCTATAGTAAGTATCTAATCGGGAAATCAGTTTTCCTTTAACAGTACACAGTGAAACTGAAACATTGAAATGTTTCGTTGGGGTATCCCGGTATTCCTACTAATGCCTCTTCCATTATCCAGATTCACAACTGTAACCGTGTAATTCTTTGTCATCTTTCCAAATCCCTTTATATGTCTTTAATCATTACCTTCTGCACACCCTCTTAGGCTAAATGGTTTTCTTCCTTCCCTACCGTTCGGCACCAGCCTATGGTTTGGAAGAAGACTATCCAATAAGCATAATGGGTGTACTGTCCTAATCCTAGGAGCACTCGCAATGTGAGAGAAGGTGAAGATAAAAGACTACCGAATAAACCTTATTCCTATTTCTCCTGAACCAGAATCCATCCCCGAACTGGAACAAGTTCCTTTCGAGTTCGTATATAACCATACGATGGAGTATCCAATAAACTGTGGATCTTCGTAGTGATACGGAGTGTCCCGGAGAAATACAAAGATGATTTAGGATTGGCGAAGAAATACTTGGTTTGGTCATGAATAGCAGTCGCAATTTACTTTGCCCTCTTACTAATCCCTTGATATGTCATTACTTAATACCTTCTGTACACCATCGTTAGGCTAATTGGTTTTCTTCATTCCCTACCGGTCGGCACCTGCCTATGGTTTGGAAGAAGACTATCCAATTTGCGTAATAGGTGTACTATCTCCTAAACCAAGGAGTACTCACAACCTGAAAGAAGGTAAAAGGAAAAGACAACTGAATAGTCCTATTCGCTTTCTCCAGAACCGGAAACCATCCTTGAATAAATTCCTTCGAGTTCGTATATAACCATACGATGGTTTTGTCCAATGGAAGTGGACGTTCGTAGTAATACGGGGTGTCCTGGAGAAAAGGGTAAAAGTAGGAGTGGCAAAGAGGTTTGCAACTCTGACAATCCAAAAGCCAGTGTTAAAGAAGGTTCGGTTAATTTTGGTCACTGAGTCATAGTCTTAGGGTCGAATCAATGGTCGCTGCCAAAGAGAGAGAGAAAAGAAACACTCAGCGTGCACTCTAACCTAGATCAGAATGGTTACCAATTTATCTAATCTGGAAACCTCCCACTGTACCGTCAAATTCTCCTCCAAACCTGAAAGAAGAATTAGTCGGGATCACCCGAGGAGTAAACCAACTCATCAGTGGGAATCGGGATCCAACTATCATCGCATGATAACGTGACGGAATCCGCTCACGTTATCACACTCCAGAAGGTATGTGCATATCTGGCAAGTTTCAGTTTCTTTAGAAACTCCCGATGTGATTTTTGCCCCATGCTCTTATGGCCTTGACTTTGGCCAACAAATCATAAGTCACATGTTAAGTTCTACCTGTCATTCTCCAGGTTAATTTGAGCCCACCCGCACAAGCCCTTGACTTTGGCCAACAAGGCTATACGACTGCCCCAAACCAACGCATCTATCTATGCTGCACATGAATACCCAATAGCTACCAATCACTATGCCTTGACTTTAGCCAACAAACATAGCTTGAATACTAATTGACTATCCATGTGAAACGACGGAGGGCTACGAATGGTTTCTGGCGAAAACCTTTAACGTAAAGAACTTGATATCGTTGAAGGAACGGGATAGCTTTTATAAAAATATAGTAACGAAAACCTTTGCTAAAGAGGTCACTCCCGGTGAAGGGATCTCGGCTCTTTCCCCGTAGAATGAGGTGCAGGATATTCCAACTGAATACCATGATGCAAAGCAAAAGTAATCGGCTATAGTGAAGTTATTGCCCTGACGCAAACTTCTGTCCAAGGGGTCACTCCCGGTGAAGGGATCTCGGCCCTTGCCTCGTCGACTAAGGAGCAGGATATTCCAACTAAATATCACTGTGCAAAACAAAAGTGAACGTCCTTGCAATAACAGCTTTTTGAAAAGTGTTCCAACAACATCAGAATAGGTTTTTTTTTTAACTTGCATTGATCCGAATCAACGCAGTCCCATCAATTGATCACACCAATAAAGAACGAAAATAATGATGTATGTATATGCCATTCGCATTTGCCACTGGGTCCCGTCATTACCCTTTAGGTTACTTAACTAACGATAGAGCGGGGACTGGACTAGCGCGGATGCAAAACATATACAACATCTACTAGTATATATATCAATATATAATATTTCGCTCAAGGCGTGATAAAATGCAACATCACAGAAATGTAATAAGCATCACAGAACAATACAGATATCTGGGATCCCCGGGTTTCACAGAGCCGCTACTGAAACCCGACGTTCCCCTGATCATGTGGATAGCCTGTGTAATGAAATCCTAGACCCCTACGGGCATGGCAAGTTACCCGCCAAAACCTGAAGTGAGGCAGCCCCCTTCAGCAACGTGAATGGACCACCCATCACTTCATGGAATCCGGTAACTTGGGCACCACTCCTGGGTCAACCTGTACCCCTTACGAGTGCGGCGAATAGCCCGCCAATTCTAGAGTAAAGCCCCTTCCGTCTCAATGCCATGAGACGCGGGCTTGTTGCCCTCTAGAATCCGGCTATCCGTGCACCCCACCTTGGGGTAATCCTAGTACAGAAAGTAAAATATACATACAACGGGTACATCGACCTCACCCCGGTCGTGCCCCAAAAGAATAATATACAATCAGGCAGTGACGTCAGTCCACATGTCGGACGCTCGCCCCGCAATATCAAATGTACATAATACACCAAATCTGTACTAACATTGCATCCAGGCTATCCCCCACGACCAATCCGCAACATCACAGCACAACACAGAACATCAACGTGAATGTCACGTTCGCAAATCCGTCTAACCGGGCTATAGCAGTTAGACAGGATTAACCGATCAAGTGACATTCACGGTCGCAGATATAATGTAAATACTGTGAACTAACATGTTTAAAATTTTCGATCGATCAAATTTTCTCAAATGGGCCCCAAGCACTGTTGTAGCACTTAAAGAAATTCTGGGCCCAAAAAGAATATCCCAAAACCCCTATTTTCAGCCCAAAAGCCCACTGCAAAAAATTGGTGAAATGAAGCTTAATTCCTGCGGCGGAACCGTGGCCAAAGTGGGGTTATGGCCGCGGTTCCGCGGCCGTATTGAAGGATCAGGTTACCAAAATTTTACAGTGCTCTTAGAATTACCTGCACAGTATTCTGCAACAACCTGAAAAAATTTTGGAGCTAAAAAAATTTCGACAGAAACTGATGCTTTTGAAAACGCGGGTTTTGGAATTTTGTTCGATCGAAGATGTAAACACGTTAGACAAAGCTAGACTAGGTTAATGGCCTGGCTCTGATACCACTGTAAGTGCACGGCGGCGCCCCGGCCGTCAATCCGAGGCCAAAATGCAGAAACGATAATTTACTTTAAACTTTTTAACCGGCACCACCGCGCACTATAAACCCGGATCGAGCCATTAATCTAGTCCTAGCTAACAAGAGAAGGGGTAGAGAGATATACCGAGCGATCCGTGTCCTTCGATCTTCTCGTCGTCGTCTCGATCTCCCCGCGGAATCTCCGGTCTTCACCTCCTCGCCGGAAGGGCACCACGTCGCCGGCTTCTTTTACGGGCTCTCACCTCTGGACCGAGGCAACTCGGGCACGAAGTTGGCGAGCCGACGTGCCCAAGAATTGCTGTAGAACAGTGTAGTGCTCTATGTATCATTTGGGGTTACTAGAAGTTGCCTTTGGTGGAGGATTGATATGATAACATTTTGGAGATGAAGTTGGGGATTTTTGCAAGCACAAGAGAACCAAAAATCCCCACCCAAAAAATTGGGCAGCCCCTCCCTCTTGCTTGGCCGGCCATGGTAAGGAGAGAATGAATGAGGTTAGTGTGTGTGGCCAAATGAAAATGAGTATATCAAAATCAAGAGAGAGAGAGGATTATCATTATCAAAATAAATGATCACAAACAAAACCCACCTCCATCAACCATTATCATAACCCTCCATCACCATCCCTCATCATTACTCCAAAAGTCAAGTAATGATCAAGTGAAGAAGTCAAGGTCAAACAAGATCTATCATGAAGCAACAATATGCAAAGACAACCCTCCAAAATGCTTATTTGCACAAATGCAAATAAGCCCCCCTCCACCAATCTTCAGCCAATGAAAGATACAAAGAAAAATGGCCGAAACGGAAAACAAACTGGCAACTCCAAAAACTGATCCCGTAATAAATTACAGGAAAACCCCGCTACTGTATATACATACCTGCATTTGTATTCCGACCGAAGTACAAATGCAATGAGGCAAAATCTACACTGTACAATACTAGGATCCGGCTTAAACCAAAGCCCACTAGTATTTTCCGTCCGATCACGATCCGTGCAATACCGCACATGTCTGATCGAACCCTGCCATATCTCCATAAGGCCTCTACAGCGTTTCGCCCGAAACTTGAGCAACTGTCTGTGGGGGACTCTAAAGACTCGTCAATACTATGGTTGCGGATTTAACCACTAGCACGTCAGAGGTATTAGCCATACGTGATGGGCTACCAGCTATTGACCAAAAGGGACGTCGATGAGCGAACTCATCCTGACACCCTACTGAGCCTGTCAGTGACAATATCCATACAGTCCGGTCCGTTCGTCTATGAGCATCGCATGGCGGGCCTAGGGGGTTGGTAAAAGTCAGACCCCCAAAAGCGGTACAAGTCGTGTCGGAGTGTAGCCCAGAACACCCTGAGATACTACTGGAATACCTACCAGTAAATCTCCTGCCTTGGCCAAGGACTTCGTGTAATGGCTCTCCTAGACACAGCGCGACCTCACCCCTAATACCGGGAGAGACGAACCCCTGCAGATCCGCTCACTGCCTCCATGTGGCTCGGGACTGTACCCAACTAAAACCTGTTTGCACGTCTCCTTTGAGCGTGGTAGGGTAGTAATCAAAGTACAGTGGGAACTCACACGAGACAAATGACGATCTCAGGTCGATGAACTAACCTTTACACATGTCACCAGGGAACTGCTATCTGACGTCAGGTATAAGACCAACTAGCATGTTCCGGCGAGTCCTGTCCGGTGTACTCATAACCCAATGAGCACCTGTATACATCTTAGGTGAACCAACTGACACCAGTGGCTTGTGAGACCGGCCACCGCCCCTCGTCGGGGTCTCGACTGTATACACTAGTCTACTCTGGAGTATCGATGCCCTGTCTCGAAACTCCCACGACTAGGACCAATTAAGGATGTGCTTATAGACTACCAGCTCCCACGTATATGATCGCCCTCATACTGCTGGCAGTCAAGCAAGAATCCTAGAGGCTCTACCAACGTGTAATAGTGACCTGTAAGGTCACCTGAAGCAGTATACGATGATAAAGGTAAACCAGATAGCATACTATCATCTTGAGTAAGATTGTCCTCCTGGGATAGGTCCTCCCTCAATCATTGCAATCACGTGCCTGTGATCCAATAATTGACTCTGAGGGCACTATCTCCAACACTCGCTGCTCCCACTAGCTACGAAGCCCTCTGGCTGAGTCATGTACACGATCTCTTCTAAATCACCGTTTAGAAAGGCGGTCTTAACATCCATTTTCCAGATTTCGTAGTCATGATATGGTGCGATGGCAAGCATGATCCGGATGGATTTAAGCATAGCCACTGGAGAAAAGGTTTCGCCATAGTCCACACCTGGTCTTTGACGAAAACCCTTTGCAACAAGTCTAGCTTTGAAAGTCTCCACTTTCCCATCTACACCAAGTTTTTTCTTGAAGATCCACTTGCTCCCAATGGGTTTTACCCCTTCAGGAGCATCTTCCAAAGTCCATACTTTGTTGGTGTACATGGATTCCATCTCGGACCGCATTGCATCCAGCCATTTCACTGAGTACCCACTCGTGATGGCCTGCTCGAAGCTAGTTGGGTCATCATCAACCATGATGCAATCCTCGCTCCCACCATCCATGAAAAAACCGTAGTATCTCTCAGGTAGGTGAGGAACCCTACTAGATCGGCGGAGTGGCTGGGGTTCATCGAGTACTACCGAATCCTCTGGTTCCATTAAATCTTCAGTTTGAGTTTGTGTAGCCGGAATTTCTTCCAGTTCTACCTCGTTGCCACTAATTTCTTTTGTAAGAAATTCCTTTTCTAAAAAGGTGGCATGTCGAGAAACCAACACCTTATTTTCCTCGCTATGGTAGAAAAGATATCCATGTGAATGTTTGGGATATCCCACAAACTTGCATAGAACTGACCGTGCCTCGAGTTTGTCTGGATTTTGCCTTTTGACATAGGCCGGACAACCCCATATCTTAACTCATTTAAGACATGGTCTCTTCCCACTCCATATCTCATATGGTGTGGTGGGTACAGATTTAGATGGAACTTGATTCAATAGGTATGTTGCTGTCTCCAGCGCATACCCCCAGAAGGAAATAGGTAACTCAACCGTGCTCATCATAGAGCGCACCATATCTAATAGGGTGCGATTCCTCCGTTCTGATACACCGTTGTGCTGTGGTATATATGGAGGAGTTAGCTGAGAGAGAATCCCATTCACTTTTAGGAAGTCCAGGAATTCATTGCTCAAGTACTCACCTCCTCGATCAGATTGAAGGATTTTAATACTTTTCCCTGTTTGGTTCTCGACTTCTTGTTTATATTCTCTAAATTTCTCAAAAGCTTCTGATTTGTGTTTCATCAGGAACACATACCCGAATCTAGAGAGATCGTCAGTGAATGTAATGAAGTACGAAGAACCATCCCTGGCATGTGTAGACATGGGACCGCATACATCACTATGTATCAGTCCCAAGAGTTCGGTAACTCTTTCTCCGTGTCCCGTAAACAGAGTTTTGATCATCTTTCCTTTGAGACATGACTGGAAAGTATTATAAGATGAAAATTCAAAAGGATTCAAATATCTATCCTTATGCAACTTAGCTAGCCGTGTCGCATTGATGTGACCTAGTCTACAATGCCACAAGAAGGATTCGTTCAGTTCTGAACTCTTTCTCTTATGTGTGTTTGTTATGCTAAGAACTGTTGATTTATTTAGAACATAAACGCCATTGCACATCGTGCCTGATCCAACCAACTTTTGGTTTAGAAAAATGTTCATAACATTATCCTGTAATACAAAATTATATCCCTCTTTACTCAACAAAGAAACCGATATAATGTTTTATATCAGGTTCGGCATGTAATAGCATTCGTTCAGAATCAATGTATTATCAGTTGGCAATACAAGGTGATATTCCCCGACGGCTTTAGCTGCAACAATTGCACCATTTCCAACCCTTACGTCTTTATCACCTTCTCCAAGTTCTCTACCTCTTCTAAGCCCATGTAACTGATTACATATATGGGATCCTGACCCGGTATCTAATACCCAGGACACAGAGCAAATGGAGAAACAGTTCTCTGTAACGAACACACCCAAAGAAATGCATCAACATGTACTTTCTTCATTCGGGTGGCATAGGAATCCTGGTATTCTCCTATATCCTGTTCAGTCCTATAACTCTTATAAGAAATAACGGAACCAACGTTCCCCAGCACAGTATAACATGTGGGTTCGGTCAATACATCCATATTATTATCTTGATTAAGGCATGATATGGTCGCTACCTGGAGAGAGAGAGAAGAAAAACACTTTAGCGTATGCTCTTGCAAGATCAGATTGGTTATTATTTTATCTAATCAGGATGGCTCCCACTGTTTTTATCAAATCTTCCTTCAAACCCTAAAAGGAAAGACTACACGGGATTAATTACACCCTACAATTTCGCCAATCTTTCAGCCAGGCCAGTGTCGGTACTTTTAGGGAGGTTCCCCGTGCTTTCGCACGGACCTAATTAAAGTAAACCTCGTTTTCCCAGAGGCATAACCCCGTTGACACCTTTCTAGACACCTACTTGATCGGCTAATTGTCCTGTGTAAAACTCTCCCAGGAGTAACAATTACTCGCAGTGGGTATCGGGATCCGACTATCTCATAGAAGGTATGCAATCTCATTGCAAATTTCAACACTTGAAATTCCTGATAATATTTTGCCCCTAACCCCTATGACCTTGACAAAGGCCAACAAATCATAGGATGCTAGTCAAGTTCAACCCGTCATTTCTTGATTGAATCAAAACCACCCGCATGACCCTTGACAAAGGCCAATAAGGTCGTACGACTACCCCAAAACAATCTGCATCATATGCATAAGCAGATAAGCACCATTCAGCTACTGCACACTACGCCTTGACAAAGGCCAACAAACGCAGCACGAATACTAAACAGTTCCTATCTGAAATGACGGAGGGCTACGACAGGTTTTTCTGAAAACCTATTGCGTAATGAACTTGATATCATTGTGGAATCGAGTGAATTTTGAAAAGGAGTGTTTTTTAGGCTTTCACTAGTTTTGCTAAAGAGGTCATTCCCGGTGAAGGGATCTCGGCTCTTTCCTCATCGAATAAGGTGCATGACATATCATATATATCACTATGCAAAGAAAAACTCTAAAAGCAATCAAAAGACAAACCGAGTATTGCAGCATCTGCCAGTTTTGCTAAAGAGGTCACTCCCGGTGAAGGGATCTCGGCTCTTTCCTCATCAAATAAGGTGCAGGATATATCATATATATCGCTATGCAAAGCAAAAACTGTAGCTACCCTTTTTGAAAATTTGATTCTACAACATCTTTTAGGTTTCTTTTCTTTCATTAATCACATTAATGAAGTCCCATCATTTAAGTCACCTAAACAACACAGATAAATACGACGTACACTTATGCCATCCGCATTCGCCTCGATATCCCCTCGTGCACCGTTAGGTTAGGTAACTAACGGCAGAGCGGGGCAGGGCTAGCGCGGGTGTGAAACACAAGTAACGTCTATATAATATATCATATATACTATATACAGTATCTATCACTACATATCAAATGATCACATCATAGATATCACAGCAGAAGAAACATATGAAACATTGGATATACTAGGACGTCCGTGTTTTATTTTGAGCCTCTATAAAACACGGATTCCACGGTCGCGATGAATAGCCAAACCCATACCCCTAGACCCCTACGAGAGCGGCAAGCAACCCTTCCAATTCTAGAGTTAGAAGACCCGGACTCGACTCCTCGAGTTGGTCTCCCACTGGACTCTAGAACCCGGTTACTTGTGCTCTCCTCCTTGGGTCTATCCTAGTGCGGAGAAGTAAATAATATACAAATGGTGACATCAACCTCATCCCGGAAGTGCCCCAATAAAAGAATATTACATACATTTAATTTTACATGAATGAAAAATAAAAACCCTCATCTCACATAAAACCCCCGGCTATTCAGAACACGACGATCCAATATAACATATCCAGCAACACATAACATCACATGTCATCAACGTAAGTAAATATGCGCATCCCAATTGTCGTTGACATATAGCAACGAAACCGGCGATATCACATATTACACTTACGGTCGCAGAAAAGAAAGTGTAAAACTACAACATTTGGAATCCACAATCTCTTTAGACATCGTAAATCCAAAATATCACATACTTTGCATTTCATGTCTAACTATATGAATTCCACATATTGTATCACATTCCAGATAAATAGACAGTATTAAACATTCCGATCAAATAATCAAATACCCAAGATTTCCTAAATAGCTCAACACTTGAGCGGAGTTTAAAAATTCCAGAATACGTCACAGTACCAACGGTCCAGCCGTAGAAGGTTCAAGCCAACGCCTCACATGTGGCACGCTGTACTGCCCCAAACCCTAAGGTTTAGAGGCGGTTCAGACGGTCACATAATCGAGTTAAGGTTTGTGTTCTTCTAGAGGGTCCATCGCGTTACTTGCACGTTTTTCCGAAAGATTTAAACTCAAGAAAAATTCAACTCTTGAAAGTTTTCGTGCCGGGAAAAATGAGTTAATGATATCCGTTCGAACATTTTAATACTTTCTAAATTATCCGGAAAACATAACGAAATTAACTTTTCCGATCGAATCAACGTATACAAAATAATCCCCAGAACACTCAACACTTGAGGCAGATTAAAAATACCCAGAAAGATACACTAGCAGATACGGTCATAACTGTGCAAAATGAAAAGTCAAACCCGACTGTACGGCCGTGGATCCGCGGCGCAAGCAAGGTATTGCCGCGGTTCCGCAGCGGTCCATACGGTTTAGCTCCTCGTTTTTCACAGTGATGCTTAAAATTCCCTGCTTATGTTTTTTAGGTATTTTTAATACAGAAAAAATCGCATTTTTAGAAAAAGTCCAGAGAGGGGGTCATTTTGACGTTTCGGGGTTTGTTCGGAGTTTTAACTTCATATACACGTCGCCTAATGCTTTAGCTAGGCTCTGATACCACTGTAGGGTTACAAGGCACTCTAACAAGGGTCTACAAGGCATCAACCATGCCCGATTAAAATTTTAGCCGTGCCGAACAACCCTAAACAAGATCTTTGCTAGATAATTAGGGTTACACATGCAATTAAAAAACATTTATCACTAAGTGAATACGAAATACAACCTTAGTAGATCAGTCCTTCACTTCTAAAGCTCCTTGTTGTAGTCCCTTCGCTGCGATCATGGTTCTCCCGGGCTTTTGCATGGCTTCTCGAGGCGAAAGAAGCGTCCTTGCTTGAAGTCTTCGAGGCCGAAGATGATCTACGTCGAGGGAATACCAACTCAAGCTACTACTTCACTAACTTGAGAATTAGTGAAGCAAACAAACTAAACTAAAGTGCTAGTCTAGTAGAGGATGGAGAAATAGGAAGTGGGTTCACTTTAGAATTTATTTTCTCACAATGTTTCTCATTTTGGATTAAACCCTAGAGAGCTTTTTAGCTCAAGGAAGAAGATGAAGAAAATAAAGAGAGAAAGATAATGATCAAGTGAGTGAACTAACCATGGGTGAGTGAGTATCATATACTAACTCATGTAGAGACATAATCATGGCTAAGCGTGATGGTTAGGTTAACAAATATCCAAAGTAAAAACAAACGTAGTGGACTTAGTAAATGCATCCACAAGCTTCATGCATTTTTCCAATCTTCCACTAATTTTGTAATTACTTTAAATATTAAACCCAATATAATAAATAGAATGGTGTAAGTCTCATACACCCATGAATGTTGTATCAACAACCATGATACAAAAGAAAACACATTTTAATATATATCACATATATATTAAAGTTGTGCACATGTGAGAAAAATCCTTAAGTGAACAAATGTTAGTTAATGTAAATTAGTATATCAAATATACAATTATACACTAAATTATTAAATCAACACTCGACTTAATAATCCGGTTATATCTCATATAACCGACTAACATCCAATGCATCGACTTATCGAATCAACACTTGATTCGATAACTCGGCTATATCTCATATAACCAACCGATACAAAAAGTCGTGATAATAGAATACGGTATCACATACACGCATTATTCTCGGTCCCGCACATATCACATATGCGCTCCTATTTCGTTTTGCCTGAGCCAGTAAAACCTCTATGTAGGACTCTAAAGACTCGTCAATACGCCGGCAGTAGGTGATGATCATATCAAGCACCCACAAGCCGTCAGCGGTACTAGCTGGACGTAACGTCTACCCGGGTATTGAGCGATCAGAAAATCAGCAAGCGAGCCCGCTCCAACTCCTGTAAAAGCCTAACGGTAACACTTCCCGTACAGTCCGGTCTCCTCGTCTGATATGTCGCATATGAAGTCTAGGGGTGGTAAACGTCACACCCCAATAACCGATAAGTCGTGCCGATCTGAGGCTCATAACGGGTCGAGCATCTACTGGTAACTCTTACCAGTAAATCTCTAAATTAGACCTGGTCAGGGACTTCCCTGTTATGGCCAATCGAGCACACCGCAACATCAACCCCCAATACCGGGAGAGACGAAATCCCTCCTATCGCTCATTGCCTCCATGTGACTCGGGACTGTACCCAAAAACCACCGTTTGGCACGCACTCTTAGACATGGTAAGGTGGAAATCAAAGCACAGTGGGAATCACACAAGACTCTATGACGATCTCGGGTCTACAGACTAACCTGCACAAGTGTCACCAGAGAACTGCCATCTGACGTGAGGTATAATACCATCTGGGAGTTCTCGGCGAGTCCGTCCAGTGTACCCAGTCTCCACTAAGCACCCGTATACGATCTCTGATGTCAAACACCAATGGATATAGGATCATCCATCGCCCATCTCATGGGTCGAGAAGCGTATACGCTAGTCTACTCTGGTATATCGATGCCCTGTCTCGATACACCTACGACTAGGAACAATAAAGGATGTACTTATGGACTACTCTGTCCCTACTAGTATGATCTGCATCATAGTCCAGGTAGTCAAGTACACATCCTAAGGGCTTTACCAACATGTAACTATAAGACAGTATCAAGAGACAAGTATACATATTAAGATAAAGAGCAACCAGATAGCATACTATCATATCGAGCAAGAAAGTCCTCTCTATATATGTCCAAGTATCCAATATAATATACATCCTCTGTACAATACTGGCCTCTAGGGCATATATACAACTAACAACTATGATGTCTAGGGTGACCATAATGCATATATGTCAACAATCGAGTCAATGCAATGACATATAGAAATAACATCTGAAACATATGCCTGCATGCATGTGGATAGCATCCACGTGTCCATCAACGACACCAACAATATCATGGAACCTGAGTGTCCAACATCAACACTCGAATCATCATGAAAACATATGCCTGTATGTATGAGGATATCAACCACGTGTGTCCATAAACGACACATCAAAATCATGGAACCTGAGTGTCCAACACCGACACTCGAAACATTATGAAAACCCATGTCTAGTATCGACACGTAAATCCTCATATCTGAGGCGCTGCTTACTCAGATCGGCCCTCATATCACTCTCACGACTCCAGTCGGTATCTTCCGGATAACCGCCGGGTCCAAAAATATCACCGGTAGGTAGTAATCCATCTGCAAGGCTCATCGTCTATTGCACAACATACCTTTCTTTCCCCGGGGTACCATACCGGGTCCACCATGTACCCGCAGACGGCTCATCCAGCTCCTCGAATCGGGTATCACATAGCTCAGAACCGAGAAAACCCATGGTAGACGCTTCGAAATATCATACCTAGAGAAACCACGTTTTTAAAGCGACATATAGTTTCCTTTGAAATATAACTGCGGTTCTCAAATCCAGAAATCTCATGAAAACTTCATCTCAATGCATATAATCATAAAGTACGAGGTATGCAACATAGAACAGTAATATGAGTATGTCAAATATATCATGCAAGCATGTCTTGTGATAGTGCTGAACAATGAATGTACTATACAATTAAGAATAATATCATGATACGGCGGTTCTACTGTGTAAGTGGCATGGCAATTACCGATGATGAATGTGTATAAGCTGGAAAATCTATGTAAGTGTAACATGCGCATCAACGGTAATTGTGCAGGTGTACTAGCAGATGATATCATATAACAATAAATATCGGAAACATGATAGGTATCACACGAGGAATAATCCAACATAAACATGAACTATAATAAGATAGCCTCTTTATGTCGACGATCCCGCCTCATAGTATAAAGTGTCGCAATATCCTCGACCATTATCCTCAATTCATGAGCGTGGATCAAACATTCGGTAAACGCATCGCGTACGGTAATCCATCGTACGGTGTTATCAAACTGAATATGGAATCTATCGTCCTATTCATCAACAAAGGTACGGATCTAAAGGCTCGTACGCCATATCTTATCAATCACATAACACATTTATATCCATTTCATATCGTAATATCGATCTCATGTCATATCGATATCGATCTCGCATCAAGTCACTATAAATCTCATACCTGTCCCTTTTCAATTTTATACTTAGCACGATTCACTTTTTTTTTCATATTCTCATAACAATCCGAGTCATCTATATCTATCATCACAATATCCCACGTCACGCTATCCTGTATATATATATATATATATATCATATTTCTCATATATCAATCTGAGTCATCTATATCTATCATCTAAATATCCCACGTCCCGTTATCTTATATACATATATCATATTCTCAAGCCAATACATCCATTAGTATCAACTTTTATCACATCATCTCTTATTAAAACCTTTAATCATGTCCGTAAGTTCGTAATATATCCTTTCTAAAAATTATAATTTATACAATGATCTTTCCATATCAATGGCTGCGGGGGTGTTATACGCCATCCACCCGACTTCCCCCATAGATATAAATCTACTCACCTGCTAAACTCTTTGTTTAGCCGAAATCGATATGCTTCATCATCTCAGAAATCCACGCGAAGGTACCTACAGTCAATAAACAATCGCAATGCTATTAAAATCAATGTCCGAAAAACCGATATGGCACACGAATTGCTTATAGGTTAGAATCTATAGCTTACGCATGCAGCAACAACCAAGTAACCCTCTTCGTTGACGTACAAACGTCCAACGACCAAATCACATCAAGTAATCCATAAATCCAAGTTTCAATATCGGAAAACGTAACAAAAACCAACTCAAAATGCTCCCAGATTTTGGCATAGGGGGTCTAGGACAAAATAACCAATACAATAGCGAAGTTATAAGGAGTGTGAGCTACAGGAAAAATCCCATCACCAGAACCCAAAATTGGGCCGGTGAGATGTGCTACAGTAACGGGTGACGCCGACTAAATCTTGGAATTTGGGTCTCGTTCTTCTGTGGTGGTCTTCCAGTGGTCTAATTAGGTCAATGTAGTTGTTTGATTTCATCATAAACATCCCAGGTTGCTCCAGATACTCTGTAGGCCAACAAACTTCACAAAACCGACACGGGACAATTCTAAACTCGTGTATTGGGTTCTATTCTCCGGCCCAGATTAGGAAAATCATCACTAAGGTCCTACAACACTCACTACACCTCAAATACACCATCCCAACTCAACTCAAACCCTAAACCTCTTCTAAGAAATTCTAAGATCATCAAATCATATCAGTTTAACTCTAAATGAACATAGGACATAAGAAAAGCTAAAGATTTAACAACAAGAGTATAAATATACCTCCTTTGCAACTGAAGAAAATTCTTGAGTTGCCCAACGTTTCCAAAATCCAAACTTGAAAGGTTCAAAGTGTTTTGGAAGAGCTTGTGCATCTTTTTAAAGAATGTGGCATGGGGTTTTGGTGATGATTTGGAGATGATACATAAAGGTAGAGAATGCGGAGGAAGGAGGTGAAGAAGAAGGAATTGAAATCAAGAAGAAAAGGAGATGAAGGATTTTGGTCAAGGGTCTCTCTCTCTTATCCTCACACTCTCACAAATATCTCTTTTGTTTTCTTCTTCTTTCAAAATATCTCTTTCACATAATAAACTGAATACAAATGAAACAAACAAAATAACACAACATGCAACAAAAATGCACATGACATGGTGCATTAGCCATGGAAAAAAATATAAAAATACGGATTTGGCTTAATCGTGATTAGTAGTACACTAATCAAGTTTAATTTAAATTTGCATATAATTAATTATAAAAATGCCAAAATCCGATAAATATCTTTATAATAAATAAATCATTTTAATATCCACTTTATATCCAAATATTGGTATATAATTATACCATTTTACGAAAAACCCATATTCGCAAATCGAATAGTTTTCGCGAAATATATTATTTTAATATTTAAATTCCAAAAACAATATTTATATTTCTGAAATGTTACAATCTTCCCCCCTTAAATAAATTCGGTCCCCGAATTTAAATTTAAACCTCCAAATACTAAAACATTTCAATAATCTTGTTCAAATCAACGGGGCTCCGAAATCACGGAATACACAGAAATACCACAGCGCATCATGTGCGCATGAAAACAAGTGTGAAATTCAAAATCGAACTCCGTCAAACGTCACGCAATCACTGGAGTAAAAATGGAAATACGAATCTCGAAATCCACTACTGAAATCCAAACATACTATAGTCAAAATCATAATACGTATATAGCACACATCCTCTAAAAACTGGATAAAACACATGCAAATTTTTTTTCGAATCGCCGTGCGATGCGTAGCTCACAGCACAAGTGGCGGACGATCATTTGTAATGTAGTAAATATATCTATATATGTTTTTGCTCAAATTATTTGTCCCGCCTTTTGAAATATCCTAGAAGGTTTTCCTTTGTAAAAGTTTATGTCACTCACGAACACTTAAGAAATAGAGAGGCTATAGCTCATTTTTTTGAAAACCTCTTGGTAAACTTTTAATGCATAAAAAAGTACTCAGGCACTATCCTCAGATCAGTCCTGCTCAGCTACTATATAATATAGTGCCCACCATGAAAACACGATACTCATAACTAAAATCATCCTCAAAAGGCATATCCAACATCACGTGCGTCTGGTGCGCACGGAAGACCAAAACCAAATACAAGTGCCATGAATGTGCACAAAAGCCAAACTAAGTGCAACGGGTGTGCACGAAAGTATCTGTCCAGTGCAACGAGTGCGCACGACAACAATATCAAGTGCATCTAGAATGCACGAAAATCTCAATCCAGTGCAACTATCATGCACGAATAAAAATCTCAATCAAGTGCATCCGGTGTGCATAAAATCCCTTACCGTGCGCCCAATATGCACGAAATACAAATCAAGTGCGTCAGGTCCGCACAAAATGCCTAATGCAGTAAAGCGCACAAAAACGAACTTCAATTGCAACGGGGCACGCAAACATAGATCTAGTGCAACAAATGCTCAAAGACATAAATCTGGTGCAACAAATGCACGGAGTATAAATCTAGTGCAACCAATGCACGAAATACAAATCTGGTGCAACAAGTGCACGAAAACTCATCAATATCTTAAATGCGTACAAAAACAATACCAAGCATACCAAGGTGTATAAAATCATAAACGTGTGCAACTACGTGCACAAAACACGTACCAATGCACTGCAAGCACATGTGAGCTATACCGAGTGCAAAAATCAAATCGAGTGCGTACCACATGGACAAAATCAAATCGACAGTATCGAAATCTATAAAATCATAAGTACGTGCTGCCAAGGAACAAAACCGATATCAAGTGCAATAGATATGCACAAATCATAAACCAATGTAGCGGTGTATAAACATAAATCAAGTGCAATAACCGTGCACAAAATGTAAATCTCCAGTAGGTGCACGAAAACAATATCATGAAACTCAATCATCAAAACTCAAATCCAAGCGATAAAAGTGTGATACTCGGATCACAAAACACAAATTGCAATAAATGACATTGAGGTACACCTCCTACAATGTCAAAAAAGCCGGTGCGTCCAAAGCTGGCGGAGCAAGATTATCTACTTGCCTCCTGCTCACGATCTGGCTTCCTTGGTCTCTGGGTTCTCGTTTTGTCTTTGGATTACCAATCAGGCAATCCTTCTGCTCGTCGGCCCGGTCAGGTGTACTAAAGCAACAGTTCCTCTTTGGAACTCATCTGATCATCGTTTGGCCAATCAACGCGACCACTCGCAAAACAGCACGTTACTGACGGCGGCATCTGGCCCTCTGAATACGCGCGATACAACTGATCCTGGTGAAAATCTTTAATCGATGCGGTGTTCTGGAAAGAACCTACTCATGGTTTCTTCCGATCTCATCTATGCCGAACTATACGGAGGTTGGCACTCTTGCTTAACTCTTTTTCTCATATCCGGACGGCTGCGCCCTCAGCACGATTTCCTCTTGAATTGGCCGCATCCAATGCCTCTGCATACATATAACTCCTCTGGCATCAACGGTGAGTAATAACAGATCATTAACATCTCGCATGAACCTCCTGTTCCACTCGTCTTTATTATCGTCCATTTCGACGTCATCTCTTGCTGTCTTCGTACGACAATTCGTTCTCGGTTACAGTCAATCCGGAGTCTCTCACAAGGACTCGAAATTACGAACTCGGGTATCTTCACTATTCCATAGAAGATATCTAGCCAAACACGTCCTCAGGAACTCATTCCAATCATCGGAGGAATACACTTTATTCTTCCGTTCTCGACCAACTCATAACGAATCTGGGTGAGGTCCTTCTTTCTGAAGCCGGTCAACTTACCGATCTCACATCGGAGCATCCAACGAATAACATCCTCTCTTGCTCGATTTACTCTAGATCTAAGTAAGATCCTTCAATTGGAATTCTTCAACTCAACTAAGCCTGCGTCGGCACATCAAATCAGAAGAATCATCTCAGTCGCTCAACTCAAGATAGACTAGCTATCTTCTGTCACATCTCTGCCTGAAAGCTCCAGCGGTTTCAGCTCATAAACTCTGGAAGAGGCATCCCATCAATCTCAGCAATAGCCGGGTCATCTGTCTGCACGGTAGACAACATCGCGACGTCAGGGGTAGGCTGTACATTAACAGTTCTCTCAATCTGGCAGCCTCTATCAATGGCCCGATCATCCGGTACAAAACCGAACACTCGCCTCAAACGAGAGATCACAACACAAACACTATACCTACATGTTCCTATGTCACCAAAAAAACATCATGGTCAATCCTCGTCCGTGACGAGCTCTCCCTGACCGCATCACTAGCAGAAGCTCTCCCTGCGCTCAAACCATGGTGACAGGAACCTCAAGCAGGTATCGATGAAGATAGATCAAAGGAACGAAAGGAATCAACAGATCCAAAATGGATATATGATCATAGGAACGAAGAGAATCACAGATCTCAAGATAAGTACATCCTAAGGTCACTTAAGCGGAGTATCGTATCGTAAGTATGCCGCGGAACATAAGCATGGTACGCCACTCTACTCAAGCTACCTACTCCATCAATCAAGGTCAACCTATAATACGAAAGTTCGGGTCTAATAACCCCCCCGTCAAGTCTAAGTTCTGTAAGGTCAAGCCTACGCCCTAGACTTCGTATAGTCAAACCTAGACTCAAACCAAGGTTAAACCTAATGCTTTGATACCAACTTTGTCATGACCCGTAAATTAGCACATGACCGGCACTTAAATCACGCAACGTCTAAAGGCGTAACGTAATTCAAGTAAGCCGAAGCCCAGAAAATCTAAACCTTTTTGCGGAAAATAGTGGGGGTGCAGTTTTGAAATAAAGGTATAATGAAGTAAATTTTATCTATAAATGCATAGCTAATGATGTAAGAAAATGCATGTACAATATACTAAAGTTGGGAACATTTTCTTCTTTTAAAAATTTGGGCAGCAACTCCCTTGTAAATTTTGATCCAAACCGTACACATAACAATATATATAGGCATCCCGAAGCGGGAGCTAGCTCTTCGCCAACTGGAGGAATAATAACCACGCAAGCAGCATATATACGACGCCCAACGGCGAAGATCAACCCAGAAAGAACAATAAATAAGCAAGACATCAAAACCTAAAAGAAGCGAACATACACCCATCACTCTAAGTCTCGCAAAATACCCAAGTCTGACCAGGTCTCCAAAAATACAAATTCTAGTTTCTGATTGATGGAGTTTATCTAAATACAACCGAATAATTGTTGGATATATATGCCCTAGAGGCCTTCATTGTATAGGATGCTAGGGATATGTATGTACATGACAATCTTGCTCGATATGATAGTACGCTATTTGGTTTGTCTTTATCTTAACATGTGATATATTTTACTTAGTATTTCATATATTGTATACATGTTGATAAAGCCCGTAGGATATTTTCCTGACTACCAGTGTTGTGATGGCAGTCATACTAGTGGGAGCTGGGCGGTCATTAGGCACATCCTTAAATGTCCCTGGTCGTAGGAGTATTGAGATCGGGCATCGATGCTCCAGAGTAGACTACTGTATACATATCTAGACCCTGACGAGGGGCGATGGATTAGTCCCGCAGCCATTGGTGATGTGCACCTAAGATTGTATACAGATGCTCACTGGGTGTGAGTTCACCGGACTGGAGTTGCTGATGACTGACTAGATGGTATTATACCTAGAGTCAGATAGCAGTTCTTTGGTGACATGTGTGCAGATAGTCTGTTGACTTGAGGTCGACATTTGTCTCGTGTGAGTTCCCACTGTGCTTTGATTACTACCCTACCACGGCTCAAAGGAGCCGTGCAAACAGGTTTTAGTTGGATACAGTCCCGAGCCACATGGAGGCAGTGAGCGACTGTTAGGGATTCGTCTCTCCCGGTATATGGAGTCGATATCACACAGTGATCGGTTGGTCATTACCATAAGTCCCTGGCCAGGGCTGATTGAGAATTACTGGTGGACGGACCAGTAGATTCTCGGATGGTCTTGAGCCACACTGACACAACATGTATGGTTATTAGGGGTCTGACATTCACCCACTAGACCTTACATGCGATACTCTCAGACGAACAGACTGGACTGCACGGATATTGTCACGGACAGGCTCAGTAGGGGTTTCGGACGAGTTCGCTCGTCGACCTCCTTTACGACATGTACCTGGGTTGCCGTTACGTACAGCTAGTGCCACTGACGGACTTGTGGTTAAACCCACTACCAGCATACTGTCGAGTTTTTAGAGTACCATATAGAGGGTTTTCCATGGATCAGGCGAAACGATGTATTGGCTGTATGGTTTTATGGCAGGGTTTCGATCGCATACGTGTGCTGGCTACACGAATGATGTTCGGACAGATAATACTAGTGGGCTTTGGTTTAAGCCGGATCCTAGTATTATAATATTAGATTATACTTTGTAGGGTGTTTTTCGTCACCCCATTGAGATAGGAATACGCGCGCGCTTGTCAGGCGCATTACAGATTCCCCCTGTCTAGGGTAGGCTGGGGTTTATTGATTGTGGGGATCCGAATCTTCGGCAACCGCGGACTAAGCTGTCGTTAATTACCCCTCGCCTTTGGAGCGAGAGGATCTCCGATTAACGGGTTAAATTGGTCATGCGAACTCAATGTGCAGTGTTGTTTTTTTGGAGGGGTTTTGGATATATCGGGAGCCACGCAGAGTTTTTACGGGGGTCCCGCTACCCGGATAGCGGGCTGGGGGTAAAGGGTGCTATCAGCCCCCTTGCGGGGTGCGGGGCAGCGCCCCGGCCCAAATTTTTTTTGGGAGGGACAGTGGTGTAGAGTATGTGTGTGTGTCTATGTATATATAGATGTATACATATATAAAAAAAAGGGAAAAAGCGCCAAAGGACGCATGGGGCCAGCGCCTTGAGCGATGTACGCTTAGGTGCTGTGCGCTTAGACGCTAGCGCACCACGTATCCGACACGTGGGCGCTGGGCGCTTGAACGCTAGGTGCTTGAGCGCTAGCGCACCACGTGTCGGCACGTGGGCGCTTGGCGCTTGAGCGCTGGGCGCTTGAGTGCTAGGCGCTCGAGCGCCAACACGCCACGTGTCGGCATGTGGGCGCTTGGCGCTTTGAGCGCTTGGCGCTTTGAGCGCTAAGCGCTCGAGCGCATGCGCTCGAGCGCAAGCGCGCCACATGTCGACACGTGGGCGCTAGGCGCTCGAGCGCTGGGCGCTGGGCGCTTGAGCGCTAGGCGCTCGAGCGTGAGCGCGCCACGTGTCGGCACGTGGGCGCTTGAGCGCCGGGCGCTCGAGCGCACTACGTGTCGGCACGTGGGCGCTCGGCGCTTGAGCGCAAGGCGCTCTGGAGCCGGCGAGAAAAAGGGGATCTTAGCCCCAGAAAAAACAGATTTAAAATCCCAAAAGAGGATTTAGGGTGGAGTTAAACTCCTAAGATGTTTTGGAATTGATGAAAGGGGTTCTTCTTTGGAGCCCTGGGTCTTCCCAAAAATGGGGTTTTCGGAGATGGGCCTCCTCCTTCTTCCTCTGTTGGCAGGATCTTGAAGATCAAGAGATGTGAGATTTAAAAATCTCTTCTTTTTGAGATCTGATAAAAGATCTGAGTTCCCCTTTGTGGGTTTTGTGGTAAAAAACTATTTTGTTTTTTAAAAGGAAAAGTAAAACTCTTGATTTAATTCAAAGAAAAAAGAAGGTTTTAGAACCTTGAGGAAGGAGAAAGATCTCAGATCTTGGTTTTTTCTAGAGAGAGAAAAAGTTGTTGAGATATTTCATTAGCTTTACCTTTATAGGCTATACACTTTACATATAGCCCCTTGGGCTTTTCAAAATGGCATTTTGCCTATCCCATGACTCATGTGCCATTTCTTTTTGCACATAAGCCATGGGCTTTACAAAAATTTGGCTTTATGCCCATTTTTCTTACATTTATTCATAAAACAAAATACAAGAAATAGAACAAAATTTTGGCATGCGGGGTGGCCGGCCGCTTCCTGTTCGGGTTCACTCCGGGCATTGGCCCACTTGACCTGGGTTTGGGCCCACCTAGCTTGGGGTTGACTTTGATTTTGACTTGGTCAACCGGGGTGTAAATTTTTACCCCAACATACTTGTCTCTGTATATCCGTATTTTTCGGAATATGGATACGGGTATGTATATACGGCGAGGGAATTCTTGTAATTTCACAAGAATGAGCTTCTAGAAAGAGACACCTCATTATTGATTTATCCTTTTTTGATAAAGGATTAATGATGTGGAAATTAGGAGATATTTGAGGAATGGGTTGCAAGCATGGCTTTATGAATTGTTTATTCATTTGGGTTTCCTATTCAAGCATGGTTGCATTTTATGTGTCTTTTTTATTCCATGCTTGAATTATTGGAAAACGACTTAGTCATTCTCACTCTCATTTCTCAAGTTCATTCTCATGAGATCATTCTCTTACCTAGGTTTTCTCTCCTCCTCCTTTAAGCTCATGCCATCACATGTGTTGTGAATCAATGAGCTTTGAGACTAATTAATCCAATACACCTTCTCTACTTCTAATTAGTAGTCTTCCTTAGCAAGTTGGTGTTAGTGTATATGCCCTAGAGGCTATTACTGTATCATACTAGTTTGTATATTACTTGATGGAAGCTTGGGATATTCACAGTTGTATATACAATCTTGCTCGAAATGGTAGTATCTACTTGGTTTGTCTCTGCTTTAATATGTGCATGTGTTTCTTTTAGCATATCGCTGATATACATATTAGTAGAGCCCTTAGGATCTTTGCTTGATTACCAGCGTTGTGATGGCGCTCACACTCGTGGGGGCTGGGTAATCCATAAGCACATCCTTATACAGGTCCCTGGTCGTTGGACTATCGAGACAGGGCTTCGATACTCCGGAGTAGACTAGCGTATGCGCTTCTCATCCCAGTGTGGGAGACGGTCTGTCCCACAGCCGTCAGTACGTCGTACTTGAGATAGTATGCGGGTGCTCGTTAGGTTACAAGTACACTGGACAGGACTCGTCGGGAACTGTTGGTTGGTATTATACTTATCGTCAGTTATCAGTTCCCAGGTGACATGAGTACAGCTTAGTCCGCTGACTTGACACTGTCACTTCGCGTCGAGTGTGTTCCCACTGCACTTTGATTACTATTCTACCATGGCTCAAAGGAGTCGTGCAAACAGGTAGTTTTTGGGTGCAGTCCCGAAGCACTTGGAGGCAGTGACGGTCAGACAGGATTCGTCTCTCCCGGTATTGGGGGTTGACATCGCGCTGTGTCCAGGAGAGCCATTACACAAGTAGTCCATGGCCAGGGCAAGCGAGATATACTGGTAGGTTTCCAGTGTTATCTCAGGGTGTTCTGGGCTACACTCCGACACGACTTGTACCGCTATTAGGGGACTGACGTTCACCGCCCCCTAGGCCCGCCATGCGATGTATCAGACGAACAGACCGGACTGTACGGAGACTGTCACATACAGGCTCAGTAGGAGTTCAGATGGGGTCACCTCGTCAGTCTTCTTATCGGCATCTACCTGGGGACCGTTACGTACAGCTAGTGCCGCTTGCGGTCTGTGGTTAAACCCACTGCCAGCGTAGTGTCGAGTCTTTAGAGTCCCACACAGAGAGCTATTCGCCTTTAGGCAAAATGAGTAGAGGTCGCATGGTTTTGCGACAGGGTTCATTCACATCCGCGCACTTGTGCACGTTTGCTGTCCGGACAGCTTATACTAGCGGGCTTTGGTTTAAGCCAGATCCTAGTATATGATTTGGGATTGGTTTTATCTCTTTGTATTCGTGTTCCTCGGATCACGAATGCGGGTGCGTATGCACAATTGATTGAGTCAGAGGAAGAGGACTTTGATTAGGGTTAATAACCATTGTCATTTTATTAACCCTAATGCTTGTGTATGTATTATGGTTAATTGATATTAGTTTAATATAATTGTGCATGGTTAGGGTTGTTATCCATTTGACATTCTTGACTTGTTGACCTAGGTTGACACTTTGACCATCATCATTTCATTTGGAAGATGCTCTTTGATCCTTACAATTTGCATTAAAAATGAAATGATAATGGTCATGTCTTGATTAAGCCATGACAATTATCTCACTAATTATCAATTTAAAATAATTCACACATATATGTGAGAATGCTTCATAATTCTCTCATTCATCATATACTTTCTCTCTCTTGCTCTTCCTCTTCCTCAAGCTCTCCCCTCTCATGTGTTGAGAAACACTTGAGCTTGAGAAAAACCTCTTCTTGATAATCTCTACTCTCTTCTAGGGTTCTAAGATTAGCACTTCTAGCGTCCTAGTTACTTCTAGCTTGAAGTTGAAGCCAAAGGTTGAGGCTTTCGGGTGGATCCTTCTTCGACGTGAGAAGACGACAAAGGTGATCCCTTTCTACTACTCCAAGGAGCAAGGAGAGAAGGACATAAAGCCCTAGGTATAACCATTCTTACTTGTAGCTAATTTCTAGTTAGCTTTAGCTAGTTTTTGTTTAGCAAAGATCCTCCTTTGTCTAGTCCATGTTGCCTAGAGAAGTAAAAATCCGATTTTTATTCCGTTTTCTGCCTCCCCGCAAGCACCGGGGTGGGCAACGTGGACTTACAGTGGTATCAGAGCCTAACTAAACTTAAACTAGCTAGGTAGTAAAGTGTATGGAAGTTCGATCGGAAAAATCGCAAAACTACGACATGCAAAACCCTAAGTTTCTGTTAAAATTTTTTCTGCTCTAAAAATAAAACGTCATACTCCAAAAATCATCTCAGGGTTTTGTGAAGAAGCCCACCAAAAACGGTCGAGTGATCCCTTCAAAGCGCGGCGGTTCCGCGGCAAAAGTATACCCATTGCCGCGGAGCCGCGGCCGTTTTGACTCGGTTCCTGACCGAGTTTGGTGCAGTGTTCTTAGGTTGTGGTTTTGGGATTTTTAAGATGGTTTATTTCAGCCCAGATTTTCCAGAAAAGAAATTTGTATTTGGGGGCCTATAAATCCGTATTTTTGATCGAACTTCACTAGACTTTGACTAATCGGTTATATCTGTGATGTTTATATGTATTCAACGTCGGCTAATCGCTATATGTCGATTAGTGGGGGTTATACATATATGTGATCTGTGTTTGATGCTGGTATGTGTATATGAATGCGTTGGATTGTCGCGGGTGAATAGCCGGGGTGGATGTGAGATGAGTGTTTCTTTTTCTTTCATTCATGTAATATGTAAATTGATGTAATATTATTTGTTTGGCCGCACAACCGGGTCGGGGTTGTAGCCGTCATTGTATAATTCTTTTTACTGTTTTTGCTCTTAGGATAGACCCATGGAGGGGGTGCACAAACTACCGGGTATCTCGAAGTGCCGAGTGGCCTACTCACGGTGTTGAGGGAGGTTGCTTCGCTTCGGGTACTTGGCGGGTAGTTTGCCGCACCCGTAGGGGTCTTGGGTGGGGTATTGGCTATTCACCGCGACCGTGTAATCCGCTTTTCGTTGCAGGCTCGAACGGATTGCGGATTCCTAGTATATCCAATGTATTCATCTGTGATCTGTAATGTCTATCATTGCTTTATATCTATATACTATAACTATTTAGGCGTTGCTTATGTTTTACAGCAGCGCTAGCCCAGCCCCCGCTCTGTCGTTAGTTAAGTAACCTAATGGGTGATGACGGGGCCCCGTGGCGAATGCGAATGGCATAAGCGTACGTCATATTTTGGTTGTTTTCTGCAATGGTAGGATTAAATGATGGGACGCATTAAAAGAACTAATGCAAGAAAATAAACCAAGTAAAAGTCGATTGGAACACTTTGAAAACCACTCGGTTCTTTTCAAAACTAAACTTTTAAACGCGGAGCTTGAACCACTCCTTTTAAAAGCTATCTCGTTCCATCGATTATATCAAGTTCACTACGTTCATGGTTTCGCCATTCGTAGCCCTCCGTCATTCCACATGAATGGTCAAAAAGTATTCAAGCTATGTATTTTGGCCAAAGTCAAGGCATAGTGATTGGTAGCTATTGGGTATTCATGTGCAGCATAGATAGATGCGTTGGTTTGGAACAGTCGTGCTGCCATTTTGGCCAAAGTCAAGGGTAGGTATGGGTGGGTCCAAATTAACCAGGAGAATGACGGGTAGAACTTGACATGTGACTTATCATATTTTGGCCAAAGTCAAGGTCATAAGAGCATGGGGCAAAAATCCACATCAGGAGTTTCATAAGCACTGAAACTTGGTAGCGTTTCATACCATTTGGAGTGTGATAATTCTGGTAGGATTCCTTCGGTTTTATCATGCGATGATATTTGGATCCCGATCCTACTGTGAGTATATGCTACTCCTCGGGAAAACTCTCACTTAACGATCAATGCTATAAACCTAGTAGGTGTCTAGAAAGGTGTTAGCGGGGCTATGCCCACAGGGAAAAGAGGTTACTTAATTAAGGAACTTCGCGAAAGTGTTGGAAAACCTCCCTCGAAGTACCGACACTGGCCTGGCTGAACGGTTAAGCAAGTATTGTACGGTGAGATTGATCCCGACTAATTCTTTCTTTACGGTTTGAGAAGGGATTCGAGAGACAGTGGCAGCCATCCAGTTTAGACAAACTAAAAACCACTCTAAACTTGCAAGAGCATCATGCTAAAGTGTTTCTTTTCTCTCTCCTAATTGCAGCGACCATTCAATATGACCGGACTAAAGTTATTACTAGATAAAAACATACTGACAGGGCCAAACTACAAAGATTGGCTCAGGAATGTCAAGATGGCAATCACTTACGACAAGTTGGGGTATGTCCTTACCACCAAAGCTCCCCCTGTCCCAGGTCCCACCTCCAGCGTCGCGGATAAAGAAATCCGTAAGACATGGGAGATCGATTGCGCGAAGGCCAAATGCCTCGTGCTTGCCTCGATGGACAACGAACATCAGAGGAGGCATGAGAATATAAACCTAGAGTCCATATTTCTCCATACAAAAGAACTGTATGGAGAGCAGTCTCGTATCGCAAGATACGAAGTGTCGAAGAAGCTATTTTCGGCAAGATTGGCCGTCGGTTCATCGGTAGCGGAACACGTGCTTAAGATGATTGGCTACATAGAAGAGCTCGTGGACCTTGGGACCACGTTGGAGAATGAACTCTATACTGATTTGATTCTCCAGTCCCTTCCTTCCACTTACGCCCAGTTTATCCTAAACTTCAACATGCAAGGAAAGGAGGTTGAACTTTCCGAACTTCTGAACATGTTGAGGAGTGCTGATGGCACCCTACAGAAGGGTAGGGAGACATCCACTTTGTTTGCAGGAGGATCTTCCTCTTCTAGATCCAGGGCGAAAGCCAAGGGTAAGAAGAAGAAAGCCCCGGCCAAACCAAGAGGCGGTGTCAGTAAAGTGGATACGAAGGGAAAAGGAAAGGCAACAAAGATAGCGGGAAAGCTAGTGGGGAAGGAAGAATGATTCTACTGTCACAAAAGTGGTCACTGGAAACAGGATTGCAAGGCTTGGAAGGCCAGAACACAGGATTTGAAGCGAGTTGCGGCTTCAGCTTCAGGTGTGTATGTTATTGAAAACTGTATATCAATAAACTCTACATCCTGGGTATTGGATACCGGATCAGGATCTCATATCTATAATTCTTTGCAGGCGTTGAGAAAGCGTAGAGTTTTGAAGGCAGGTGACATGACCCTTAGAGTTGCAAATGGTGCTAGCATGGATGCTGAGGCCGTGGGGGACTATCACCTGGGATTGTCGGATTGACACTTTTTGGTTTTGCGTAGTTGTTATTATGTACCAAATGCAACCTGTAATATCATTTCTGTATCTTTATTATCTAAAGAAGGTTATGAATTTGCATTTGTAAGTAATGTAGTGAACATTCACCTTAATCAAGTTTTGATTGGGTCAGGTACATTGAACAACGGTATATACGTATTAAACCAACCACAGATTTTCAATGTCCAGAATACACACAAAAGAAAGTCTCCAGAAATCAATAAAACTTTCTTATGGCATTGTAGACTGGGTCACATCAATGAGAGAAGGTTGACTAAGTTACATGCAGAAGGATATTTGGATCCGTTCGAATATCAATCGTATGCAACTTGTCAATCCTATCTCAAAGGAAAGATGACAAAAACTCCGTTCACTAGACACGGAGTAAGAGCGAGCGAGCTCTTGGGACTCGTACACAGCGACGTGTGCGGTCCAATGTCTACACATGCACGAAGCGGTTATTCTTACTTCATTACTTTTACGGATGACTTTTCAAGGTACGGTTATGTCTTCTTAATGAAACATAAATCCGAGGCTTTTGAAAAATTCCAGGAATATAAGAATGAAGTAGAAAAACAAACAGGCAAAAGTATCAAGGCACTGAGATCTGATCGAGGTGGTGAATACTTGAGTGCCGAGTTCCTGGGTTACTTAAAAGAGAATGGAATTCTCTCTCAGCTTACTCCTCCATACACTCCGCAACATAACGGTGTATCGGAGAGACGGAACCGAACCCTATTGGATATGGTACGGTCCATGATGAGTAACGCTGAGTTGCCGCGATCGTTCTGGGGATATGCTCTAGAATCAGCTGCATACCTTTTGAACCGAGTTCCAACTAAGACTGTGCCTACTACACCATATCAGATGTGGTGTGGGAAGAGACCCTATCTTAATCACATTAAGACATGGGGATGCCCAGCTTTTGTAAAGAAGCAGCATGCGGACAAGCTCGAGGCACGCTCAGTACAGTGCAAGTTTGTGGGATATCCAAAGAACTCTAAGGGATATTTCTTCTATTGCGAAGAGGAACAAAAGGTCATTGTTTCTTGCCATGCCCACTTTCTAGAACACCAGTTCATAGAAAAGGAAATAAGTGGGAGCGCAATAGAACTGGAAGAAATTCCGGAACCACGAGCTATTACTGAAAGCTTAATAGAACCAGAGGGTTCGAAAGATCAGGACATTCCCACGCCACTCCGCAGGAGTAGTAGGCAGTCTCATCCGCCCGAGAGATACTACGGTTTTCTCATTGACGGAGATAGAGAGGATTGCATCATAGATTGTGATGAGCCTACTAGCTTCCAGCAAGCCATTCAGAGCATCGACTCGGTAAAATGGCTGGATGCAATGCGGACCGAAATGGAGTCCATGTATACCAACAAAGTATGGACGTTGGACATTGCTCCAGATGGGGTGAAACCCGTAGGATGCAAGTGGATCTTCAAAAGGAAGATTGGTGTAGATGGACAGGTTGAGACCTATAAAGCTAGACTGGTTGCAAAGGGTTTTCGTCAGCGACCTGGTTTGGACTATGACGAAACCTTTTCTCCAGTAGCTATGCTGAAATCCATTCGGATCCTTCTTGCCATTGCTGCCTTCCACGATTATGAGATTTGGCAGATGGACGTAAAGACCGCTTTTCTAAATGGACATTTAGAGGAGTGTGTCTATATGGACCAGCCAGAGGGTTTCATTCAGAGTGGGAGCAGCGGAAAGGTGTGCAAGTTGCTTAAGTCCATTTATGGACTAAAGCAGGCATCGCAGAGTTGGTACATCTGTTTTGATGAGACGGTCAAGGAATTTGGTTTTATCAAAAATCCAGATGAACCATGCATCTATTGTAGATTTGTAGCGAGAACTGTAGTATTCCTCGTTTTATACGTGGATGACATTCTCTTAATAGGAAATGACATTCCTATGCTACAATCTGTCAAGGGGTTCTTGTCACACAGATTCTCCATGAAAGACCTGGGTGATGCCTCATACATTCTGGGTATCCGGATCTACCGTGACAGATCCAAGAGGATATTAGGACTTTCACAGTCCAGGTATATCGACACCATACTGAAGAGATTCAGTATGGAAGATTCCAAGCGCGGTAATCTACCGGCTTGTCACGGGATCACCCTCTCTAAAGAGATGTCTCCCAAGACTGATTTGGAGAGGGATCGCATGTCTATTATACCCTACGCTTCTGCGGTAGGCTCTATAATGTATGCGATGTTGTGTACCAGACCAGATGTGGCTTATACACTGAGTGTGGTAAGCAGGTATCAGTCAAACCCTGGGGAGAAATATTGGAGAGCGGTAAAGAACATTCTCAAGTACCTGCGAAGGACTAAGGAGATGTTCTTGGTGTATGATGGAAAATACCTCCAGATTGAGGCCTTTGCTGACTCCAGCTTCCAGAGTGACAAGGATGATTCCAAGTCCATGTCGGGTTTTGTCTTTACCCTCAATGGAGGGGCGGTGTGTTGGAAGAGCTCCGAACAGGAAACCGTTGCTGACTCGACTATGGAAGCGGAATACATCGCTGCATCTGATGCCGCAAAAGAAGCTGTCTGGATAAGGAAGTTCTTGAAAGAACTTCAGGTGGTTCCGTCCATTGTTGACCCAATACCTCTGTATTGCGAAAACAACGGGGCTATAGCTTTAGCGAAGGAACCCAGATCCCATCAGAAATCAAGACACATCTTGAGGCGGTATCACCTGATCAGGGAGATCGTAGATCGCCAGGAGATCGAGGTTCGGAGGGTTGCTTCAGAAGATAACACTGCAGATCCATTCACCAAGGCCTTTCCCCAGACTCAGTTCGAGCGGCTGATCGAGATGATAAGTCTTCGATACGCCAGTACATGGCCTTAGTGCAAGTGGGAGATTGTTAGTGTATATGCCCTAGAGGCCATTACTGTATCATACTAGTTTGTATATTACTTGATGGAAGCTTGGGATATTCACAGTTGTATATACAATCTTGCTCAAAATGGTAGTATGCTACTTGGTTTGTCTCTGCTTTAATATGTGCATGTGTTTCTTTTAGCATATCGCTGATATACATATTAGTAGAGCCCTTAGGATCTTTGCTTGATTACCAGCGTTGTGATGGAGCTCACACCCGTGGGGGCTGGGTAATCCATAAGCACATCCTTATACAGGTCCCTGGTCGTTGGACTATCGAGACAGGGCATCGATACTCTGGAGTAGACTAGCGTATGCGCTTCTCATCCCAGTGTGGGAGATGGTCTGTCCCACAGCCGTCAGTACGTCGTACTTGAGATAGTATGCGGGTGCTCGTTAGGTTACGAGTACACTGGACATGACTCGTCGGGAACTGTTGGTTGGTATTATACCTATCGTCAGTTATCAGTTCCCAGGTGACATGAGTACAGCTTAGTCCGCTGACTTGACACTGTCACTTCGCCTCGAGTGTGTTCCCACTGCACTTTGATTACTACCCTACCATGGCTCAAAGGAGTCGTGCAAACAGGTATTTTTTGGGTGCAGTCCCGAAGCACTTGGAGGCAGTGAAGGTTAGACAGGATTCGTCTTTCCCGGTATTGGGGGTTGACATCGCGCTATGTCCAGGAGAGTCATTACACAAGTAGTCCCTGGCCAGGTCAAGCGAGATATACTGGTAGGTTTCCAGTGTTATCTCAGGATGTTCTGGGCTACACTCCGACACGACTTGTACTGCTATTGGGGGACTGACGTTCACCGCCCCCTAGGCCCGCCATGCGATGTATCAGACGGACAGACCGGACTGTACGGAGACTGTCACATACAGGCTCAGTAGGAGTTCAGATGGGGTCACCTCGTCAGTCTTCTTATCGGCATCTACCTGGGGACCGATACGTACAGCTAGTGCCGCTTGCGGTCTGTAGTTAAATCTACTGCCAGCATAGTGTCGAGTCTTTAGAGTCCCACACAGAGAGCTATTCGCCTTTAGGCAAAATGAGTAGAGGTCGCATGGTTTTGCGACAGGGTTCGTTCACATCCACGCACTTGTGCACGTTTGCTGTCCGGACAGCTTATACTAGCGGGCTTTGGTTTAAGACAGATCCTAGTATATGATTTGGGATTGGTTTTATCTCTTCGTATTCGTGTTCCTCGGATCACGAATGCGGGTGCGTATGCACAGTTGATTGAGTCAGAGGAAGAGGACTTTGATTAGGGTTAATAACCATTGTCATTTTATTAACCCTAATGCTTATGTATGTATTATGGTTAATTGATATTAGTTTAATATAATTATGCATGGTTGGGGTTGTTGACCATTTGACATTCTTGACTTGTTGACCTAGGTTGACACTTTGACCATCATCATTTTATTTGGAAGATGCTCTTTGATCCTTGCAATTTGCATTAAAAATGAATTGATAATGGTCATATCTTGATTAAGCCATGACAATTATCTCACTAATTATCAATTTACAATAATTCACACATATATGTGAGAATGCTTCATAATTCTCTCATTCTATACAATAATTATCAATATACTTTCTCTCTCTTGCTCTTCCTCTTCCTCAAGCTCTCCCCTCTCATGTGTTGAGAAACACTTGAGCTTGAGAAAAACCTCTTCTTGATAATCTCTACTCTCTTCTAGGGTTCTAAGATTAGCACTTCTAGCGCCCTAGTTACTTCTAGCTTGAAGTTGAAGCCAAAGGTTGAGGCTTTCGGGTGGATCCTTCTTCGACGTGAGAAGACGACAAAGGTGATCCCTTTCTACTACTCCAAGGAGCAAAGAGAGAAGGACATAAAGCCCTTGGTATAACCATTCTTACTTGTAGCTAATTTCTAGTTAGCTTTAGCTAGTTTTTGTTTAGCAAATATCCTCCTTTGTCTAGTCCATGTTGCCTAGAGAAGTAAAAATCCGATTTTTATTCCGTTTTCCGCCTCCCCGGAAGCACCGGGGTGGGCAACGTGGACTTACAGTTGGATCACTAAGTTATCTCTTTAAGGTTGGAGCTTGACCATAGGCCCTCGGGTGGATCCTTCTTCGACACAAAGGAGACCGGCAATCGAGTTCTTTTGAAGCCAAGGAGGAGCCAAAGAAAGGAGATCAAGAAGAAGCTTGAACCAAGGAGCAAGGAACCGCTTGAAGACCCGAAAGACTTTACACGGGGGTATAACACTTTAACCTAGTAGTTAACACCCTCTAGTAGTCTAGTTTTGTTAGCTAAGGTATATTCAAGATCCTAAAAGTGCAAAAAGTCTATGTTGCAAAGCAAAACATGTTCTTTTGATGTGAGAAAAATCATTTTTAATGTATTCTACCTCCCCGCAAACACGTGGGGTGTGTTACATAGACTTACACTGGTATCAGAGCCTAATTAAACCCTAGCTAACAGATTAAAAGAAGTATGAAACTACGAAACCGAAACAAATCCGAAACAACGAAACGCGAATCCAAGTTTCTGTCGATATTTGCAGAGCCTCAAATTTTTTTAAAACAATTACAGAGTGCTCCTTTTACTGTCAAATGAACACAAAACAAAAACGAAGCAATTCCACCCTGGAGTGGCCGGCCACATCCTCAATTTTTCCGAGCTTGCCGGCCCAATAGTGTTTGGATTGCCTCGAATTTTGTTCTGTGTTCTTGTCTCTTGGATTTAGTGTTTCAGGTGTTGTTTGATTTTGCCAATTTTGACTTCACTGTTAACTTTTTGCTGTGGCAATCTTGGAGTGCTTCGAAGTCGTAGTTTTTGTATCGTTTAATTTCAGTTATTATCTGTAATGATATATGTGTTTTGAAACATCCGCTAATCGCTATACGTCGATTAGTGGGGGTTGCACACATCTGTGATGATTGGTTTGTGTATATGAATCTTATTTGATCGTCGATGATGATTAGCCGGGGGTGTGAGATGAGTGTTTTCTTTTCTTTCATTCAATGTAATTTGTAAATATGATGTAATATTATTTTGCGGGGCACATCCGGGTTGAGCTTGTAGCTACCGTTGTACTATTTTTCTTTTACTGTTTTTGCTCATAGGATAGACCCAAGGAGGGGTGCACAAACTATCGGGTTCTTTGATGTGCCGAGTGGCCTACTCACTTTGTTGAGGGAGGTTGCTTCACTTCGGGAATTTGGCGGGTAGTTTGCCGCACCCGTAGGGGTCTAGGGTGGGGTTTGGCTATTCATCACGACCGTGGAATCCGTCTTTCGTTATGGGCTTAAATGAAGTGCGGAATTCCTAGTATATCCAATATGTTCATCTGTGATCTCGAATGCCTATTATTGCGCGAGACGAATGTATATATCTATATATGATATTCAGTAGGCGTTGCTTATGTTTTGCACCCGTGCTAGTCCAGCCCCCACTCCGTCGTTAGTTAAGTAACCTAATGGGTGATGGCGGGGCCCCGTGGCGAATGCTGATGGCATAAGCGTACGTTGTATTTTCATTTCTTTCTGCAATGGTAGGATTAATTGATGGGACAACATTAACTCATTAATGCAATGGAAACAAACCTAAACTAAATCGTTGGAACAATTTCAAAACCACTCGGTTTTCTTCAAAAAGCAAATTTTAAATGCGGAGCCTAAACCACTCCTTTTAAAAAGCTATCATAGTTCCTTCGGTTATATCAAGTTCATTACGTTAACGGTTTCGCCAAAAACCAGCCGCAGCCCTCTGTCATTTCAAATAAACAACACATCTATTCATGCTATGTTTGTTGGCCTACATCAAAGCATAGTGAATGGTAGCAATGTGTTGCTTATTTGTTGCATAGATAGATGCATTAGTTTAGGACAGTCGTACAGCCTTATTGCCTACGTCAAGGGCGAGTACGGATGGGTCTAAATTAATCAGGACAAGGACGGGAAGAACTTGACTTGCATCTTATGATTTGTTGGCCTACGTTAAGGTCATAAGAGCTTGGGGTAAAAATCACATCGGGAGTTTCAAACACAAAGGAAACTTGCAGATTTAGCATACCTTCTGGAGTGTGATGACTAGAATGGATTCCATCTAGGTCATCATACAATGATAGTTGGATCCCGATCCCACTGATGAGTAGGATTTCTCTCGGAAAATTTTCTCACTTAACAATCAATGCTATAAACCAAGTAGGTGTCTAGAATGGTGTTAATGGGGCTACGTCTCCAGGGGAAAGAGGTTATATAATTAAGGAACTTCGCGAAAGCGTTGGAAAACCTCCCTCGATGTACCGACACTAGCCTGGCTGAAAGGTTAAGCAAGTATTGTGATGTGCGATTAATCTTGACTAATTCTTCTTTTACGGGTTTGAAGAAGAATTTGAGGAAACAGTGGGAGTCATCCTGGTTAGATAAACTAATACACCAATCTAAACTTGCAAGAGCATATGCTGAGTGTTTCTTTTCTCTCTCTGTGGCAGCTACCATGACAGGACAAAAATTATTACTTGAAAAGAATACACTGACCGGGCCAAACTATAAGGATTGGCTGAGGAACGTCAATATTGCACTTACTTATGACAAAGTTGCGTATGCCACCACCGCTACCGCTCTACCTGTCCCAGGACTAGATTCCTCAGTTGCAGACAAAGAGGTCCAAAAAACTTGGGATCTAGACTGCGAGAAAGCTAAGCATGATGGCGTCCATGAATAATGAACTCCAGAAACAGCACGAAAGTATGGATATTAAATCCATTTTTCTCCATTGCAAGGAATTGAATGGAGAGCACTCTCATATCGCGAGGTACGAGAACTCAACGAAACTATTCCAGATGAGGTTAGCTCTAGGATCACCTGTAGGAGAGCACGTCCTAAAAATGATCAGCCTCATTGAGGAACTGATTAGTGTGAGATGTTTTAACGTGAGTGCACTTTTAAAAGATAAATCAAAGAATATTAACCGCAATCATGAACGGCGTCGCTTGGTAGCTAGCCGGTTGAGTACGGGTCAGTCCACAGGGATTTTGTGTATTTTCTAATTGTTCTAACAAGTTAATTCCAATTGTGGTGGATTGGATTATCAATAAAAACTAAGGTTGATTTAGATTAGATTTAAAACCTTGCTAGGATTAGGTTTAGGTTAAATTTGGAAATTCAATATTCCTCACCGCTTTCTATACCCTAATTATGATCTATTTAGGTGTTATGGTAATAATTAACAAAGGGGATTAGCATGATCTGGAAGAAACTAGGTTTCTTCCTCTAGGTCCTTGTCCGTCCTTTCTTAATTCTCACCCTAACCTCCATGGAAAACATACACAACCGGTCTTTTAAACTACGGTATCACCGCTACCTCTTGGGATAGGGTGCCGTAGTGAGCGGTGTGTGTATGTATGCATGGAGTCCTATAAAAATGTATGATGGGCAAGAAAGGGGTGAGAGATTTTCATATCTCAAACCTTTCCTATTCCTAGCCCTAACAAGTGAGGAACTACTCACTCATTAGGGAATTGATAAAAATAGACATTTTTTGTTTGTTTTTAATTCAATAACCTAATTATCTAAACTACGGCAAATAAATAAAATTTCTAACTAATTAACTAGGGCAGATAAATAAAATTGCTAAACTACGGCAGAAAAGAAATTAACTAGGGCATAGAAAGGAAAAAATACTTACTTTGTTTGATGCATTCTTCAAAACATTACAGCGAATAGAATTCTGAATTTGATAAATAAAAAGTGGCATGCTCCAAAAAAGAGCTGTAGGGTTCCTATTTATAGATTATAGAAACTCTAGGGTTACATCTGATCCCTATCTGCATTTACAAAATTACCCTAAGACGCCTAGTCAACGCGCCGCCGCCGCCGTCAAAGTTTGCACTGACACATGCTTAGCACGGCCACGGATCCTCGGCCATATGCCTTGTTTGGCCGCGGATCCGCGGCTGTATGGTGGATTCTCTGGCTGGAATCTTCTGGGGTTCTTTCTGTTTCTTTTTACTTGGCTTTTCTTCACTTGGTTATTCAGAATGTCTTCTAGTCTCTTCCAGATTTCCACAGTGCATAATGTCGTAGACTTTTACCCTTTGCTTCGTGTCGAAGTCTTGAACCTTGCGCTGCCTTTGTACTTTGTGAACTTTTTCATTGATCTTCATTTGTCCCTCAAACTGTAGGCATGATCAAGATTCTCTATTTGTTGGTCGTAGTCTCACTTTTGTAGCGTCTTCTCATCATTTTTACTGTTTTTGTTCTGAGAACCTGTAAGCTGCAACTATGTAACAGACATGGATCAAAAGCACCTATTTATTTGTAAAATGAATAAGAATGGGGAATATAATAATGCAAAATTATGACATGAAAAAATACCCCCAAACTTATCTTTTGCTCGTCCTCGAGCAAAACTAGTTTATTCTCGAAAAATACCTAACCTCACTCGCAGGGAAACGCGATTGCACTGAGCCCGTGCAACAAGCCGTTAAACCTCTAGGTGTCCCTAGTAGGAGGAGCGTTGTCTTCTGAGGGTTTTCAGCGGATACTACCCACAAAATCCTATCAATTCGGCCTATTTGACTTTTATTCTCCAATTCAGTTTTCTAGCAGGAAATTCAATTATCTTCGACTCAGAAATTATCCACCCATATTTTCACGCTTCCTTATCAGTTAACTTAAGATTGTATATGTTCTGTAGATTTATTTAGTTTTTAGCATCTTTTGAGTTTTCCTTCTAGGTTTCATCTCAACTTAGGAAATTTATCATCTCTACTAAAAATATAAGTCCTATATTTCATTCCTATCTCTCATCTAAACCCCAATCACATACCCCTACGTGTGTGTGTATATCACCCCTACACATGGAAATTCAAATCAAGCTATTATACTCTTGTCCATCATCCAAAGTACTTTTAGTTGATAAATTTTTAGATGAAATTGCTTACACATTCTTCATGCGACCATTAATACTTCTTGAGGTACCAACGACCGATTACAAAATGTGTTTGCACATTAAGGCGTAATTCCTCATCTTGTAATACCTAAGGCTTTAGCAGTGATTCCCAAACCAGTTGGTCTAAGGCACTAGGTGATAAAGCACCCTCGCTATATATTTTTTATTTTATGCAGCCTTAAGTAATTACAAAACCAGTGTTCATTTTTTTTTCTCTTTATTCACACTTGTATTTTTATTTTATTTTCCTTCATACTAAGGACTTTAGACAAGAGCATTTCAATGTCTCCTCTTCTACTCCAAATTTCAAGGTTCGTGTTTGTGCAATTTGTAGGGTATATATTTTCAGAATTTAGACTTAAGCTTAGAAATTATTTTTCAGACTTATACTTTAGTAAAAATATCAATACTCTTCCCTTGTTTTGACTAAGCCCAAGAAGTGAACTCAAAATTTGCCTATTTCTAAGTAAACTATAAAGACATATATTTTTCTACCGTTAAATTTTAAGAAAGGTTATTTTTAGGGTTTTTAATTTACTATGTCTAGGATCTAGTTTTTCCTAGCTAGTTAACTGTATTGTCAAACTAAAGTCAATTATGGCCAAAATTGAATTTTTAATTTTTATAGTTTTTTAAATTTTTCAGTTTTTTATTTGATTTTTCTTTTTATATTTCTTTTATTTTCATTTTTCTCAATTTTTATGATTTTTTATATAGATGCAATGCAGAATTTAAACATGCAAAAGAAAAAGAAAAAATATATACAAAAATTTAAAAGAAATATGCAATGCAAAGGATAACTATTTACAACCACCAACTCCCCCAAACTTATCAACAGCAGTGCCTTCACTGCTCGGCCCCATGCCGCGCCCTTGAGCGTGAACGGGAACGCTCCTCCCTACCCAGCAAGGTTCGGATCTCCTGCTCTACTTCAGTCAACCGTCTATCATGCTCCCTAGCTATCCCCCTCAACTCATCTATCCCCCTAACAGCTCTTCGCATCAAATTTGCATGTTCTAAAGGGGTTAGTTCTCCTTCGCTCGCGGTCGAGCTGGAGCTAGGTGTGCGGGCGGGCATGTGCTCCGCCGGTTCAGTTCTTGACCACACATCCGTCAATTGTGTATAGGACGTAGAAACGCCCTCCATGAGAGGCCTGACAGGTATGCCTCCAAGCATGTAAAATTCGAAAACCTCCACGGGGACGAAATATCGACACAGTTGTGTCACAAGCATGGGACAAGGGTGGTTTGCGGCTTTTTTACCCGCACCTATTGAATTCAGTAGCACCGTGCACATATCGAAACGAGGGTTTCTTGTCATGAGTGTGTGCACGATATGAAATGAGGCTGTAAAAAATGTGGTGTTGTGGAAACTACCAAAAATATTGTTTTGTGCCCAACGGCAAACAGTTAAGACATTGGCGAAAAGGGTTCTCGCTTGGATCCCCTTCCGCGGCTCCCTCGAGCAATCAGTGCCCATTAAGGGCATGTAATCCATAAACTGTAACGGTTGATCATGAGCGGGTATCCGAAAGATTAAGGTGACTTCATGTATGAAGTCCCTATCGATGATAATTTACCTATCACCCCACTGCAATTTTATAAAGCCAAATTGGGCGAGACACCCATCTTCCACGCACTCGTAAAAACGAGTGACTAATTCCGGAAGGGCATAGGCGTTTTGGTGATTATATATCAAAGAGTTCAAGCCCCTACGTGCTATTTCATTCGCAAAATAATTTCCATACACAGTGTGTGAAAAAAATTGTGAAAAGTCTCGCTCAAGTTGCATATTGGGTGCCATCAGGTAAGCTACGATCTACAGAAATTAAAAACAGAAAGGGTTTTGAGAGATCGAACCTCCCGTGAAAAAATCAGGAGGTGAAGACCAGAGGGCGCGGCGCTTGCGCGTTCATGAGCGGCTTTGGGCGGCGGTTCCGCGGCACTATGGTGGGATCACGGTGCAGAAGAAGCGGCGGCGGCTAGGGTTTCTGAGGGAATTCTTTTTTTAGGGTTTGTGAACAGAGAGGGTCGGGGTTTGTATATATAGGGGGAAGTGTTGGCTATTTGCAAATAAACCCCTCTAAAAAGAGGAAATTATTTGCAAATAAAAAATTTTATTTTTATTTTTATTAAATCTGGAAATTTTCAAAAATACCAAAAAAAAAATTATTTTCAATTTTTTTTTATTTTTTATGTTATTTTGTATTTATAAAATTACAAATGATACATACCCCCAAACTTATTTGAAACAATGTTTTGGCTAGATGATCGAAAATTTGGGGGTAAATGGAGGAAGATCAGTCAGTATAAATTGGCTCCTGCAAAAACAGGAGCTCCTCCGACGGGTCCGCAGTGAGGAACAGTTTAAGTCGATGTCCGTTTACTTTAAATAAAGTACCGTCTTCCGGGTTTTCAAGATCTACCGCACCGTGCCGATATACAGTGCGTACCAAGAATGGCCCGTTCCTTCTAGATTTGAGCTTGCCAGGATGGAAGTGTAACCGAGTGTCATAAAGCAAAACCTGTTGACCAGGTTTGAAGGTTTTACGCATAAGGTGTTTGTTATGGAACACCTTCGTTCGGTTTTTAACAATTACCGTATTTTCATAGGCCTCATCCCGCAGCTCATCCAATTCATTCAATTGCAGCTTTCTATTGCTGCCCGCATCTCCCATGGATAAGTTCAACTCTTTAATCACCCAAAATGTCTTGTGCTCAATTTCAACAGGAAGGTGGCAAGCCTTCCCATAAACAAGCCGGTATGGAGACATGACAAGATCGGTCTTGTAGGCAGTACGGAATGCCCATAGTGCATCAATTAGTTTTGTTGACCAATCTTTACGGTTTTTAGAAACCGTTTTCTCCAAAATTTGTTTAATCTGCCGATTCGAAAACTCGGCTTGCCCACAAGTTTGGGGATGATATGGTGTTGACAATTTAAGAGTAATGGAGTATTTGCGCATTAAGGACTCAAAAGTCCTATTACAAAAGTGAGATCCATTATCACTTATAATCGCGCAAGGATGCCCAAACCGAGAAAAGATGTTTTCTTTAAGAAATCGAACGACGACCTTGTTGTCATTCGTTCGGCTGGGCACAGCCTCGACCCATTTTGACACATAGTCAACAACCAATAGAATATACATATTTCCAAAGGAATTGGGAAATGGTCCCATGAAGTCTATTCCCCAAACATCAAAAATATCAACAACCAAAATTGGTTTGAGCGGAATTTTATTTCTCCACGATATTCGGCCCAAGTGTTGGCACCGGGAGCATGTCTTGCAGTATTCGTATGCATCATTAAAGAGTCGTGGCCTGTAGAAACCACACCGCAAGATTTTTTCTACTGTCTTCTTGGGGCCAAAATGCCCGCCACACGCTTGATCGTGGCAAAAATCCAGCACACTCTTAAACTCGTTTTCGGGGACACACCGACGAATGATTTGGTCGGAACAGTATTTAAAGAGATACGGTTCATCCCAGTAAAAATGTTTTACTTGGGACAGGAATCGGAGTTTGTCCTGTTTCGACCAATCTTTTGGTATCAGTCCGGTGGCCAAGTAATTTACTATATCAGCGAACCAAGGTTCGCATGACACGGTTAAGAGCTGCTCATCGGGAAAAACATCTTTAATAAAAATTATGAGTGTAGGCGAAGAAGGAAGTCGTGAAAGGTGGTCGGAAACTACATTTTCACATCCTCTTTTGTCCCTTATGACATGTTCAAACTCTTGTAGCAAGAGGATCCAACGTATTAGCCAGGATTTAGCATCCTTCTTCAAAAAAAGATGGCGAAGAGCTGACTGGTCCATGTAAACAATCACTGGAGAGCCGATTAAATAGGGCCTGAATTTTTCAAGTGCAAACACAACGGCTAAAAATTCTTTTTTGTTGTTGTGTAATTCAATTGGGCCTCATTTAATGTTCGGCTAGCGTAATAAATTACGTGCGGCATCTTATTAATGTGCTGTCCAAGGACAACACCAATGGCGAAATCAGATGCATCGCACATAATTTCAAATGGATGCGTCCTGTCAGGAGATGAAAGAATGGGCGCAGAAATAAGTGAGTGTTTCAATGACTCGAATGCTTCCATGCAGGTTGAGTCAAAATCAAAAGTTGTGTCCTTGGCCAATAAAAGTGTCAAGGTTCTAGCTATCTTGCTAAAATCCTTGATGAACCATCTATAAAAACCGGCATGGCCAAGGAAGGCTCGGATGTCTTTGACGCATTTAGGAGGAGGAAGATTGGAAATGACTTCAATCTTGGCTTTATCAACCTCTATGCCATTTTGCGAGATGACATGTCCTAAGACAATGCCCTCTCGTGTTGGAGATAGTGCCCTCAGAGTTAATTATTGGATCACTGGCACGTGATTGCAATGATTGAGGAAGGACCTGTACCGGTAGGACAGTCTTACTCAAGATGATAGTATGCTATCAGGTTTATCTTTATCATCGTGTACTGCTTTAGGTGACCTAACAGGTCACTATTGCGCGTTGATAGAGCCCTTAGGATTCTTGCTTGACTGCCAGCAGTATGAGGGCGATCATATACGTGGGAGCTGGGGTCTATAAGCACATCCTTAAAAGGTCCCTAGTCGAGGGAGTTTCGAGACAGGGCATCGAGACTCCAGAGTAGACTAGTGTCTACTGTCGAGACCCCGACGAGGGGCGGTGGCCGGTCTTACAAGCCACTGGTGTCAGTTGGTTCACCTAAGATGTATAGAGATGCTCATTGGGTTATGAGTACGCCGGACAGGACTCGCCGGGAACATGCTAGTTGGTCATATACCTGACGTCGTCAGATAGCAGTTCCCTGGTGACATGTGTACAGGTTAGTTCATCGATCTGAGATCGTCATTTGTCTCGTGTGAGTTCCCACTGTACTTAGATTACTACCCTACCACGCTCAAAGGAGTTGTGCAAACAGGTTTTAGTTGGGTACAGTACCGAGCCACATGGAGGCAGTGAGCGGATCTGCAGGGGTTCGTCTCTCCCGGTATTGGGGGTGAAGTCGCGCTGTGTATAGGAGAGCCATTACACGAATTCCTTGGCCAAGGCAGGAGATTTACTGGTAGGTATTCCAGTAGTATCTCAGGGTGTTCTGGGCTACACTCCGACACGACTTGTACCGCTTTTGGGGGTCTGACTTTTACCAACCCCCTAGGCCCGCCATGCGATGCTCATAGACGAACGGACCGGACTGTACGGATATTGTTACTGACAGTCTCAGTAGGGTGTCAGGATGAGTTCGCTCATCGACGTCCCTTTTGGTCAATACCTGGTAGCCCGTCACGTATGGCTAATACCTCTGACGTGCTAGTGGTTAAATCCACAGCCAAAGTATTGACGAGTCTTTAGAGTCCCCCACAGACCGTTTTCTCAAGTTTCGGGCGAAATGCTGTAGAGGCCGTATGGAGATATGGCAGGGTTCGATCAGGTACGTGCGGTATTGCACGGATCATGATCGGACGGATAATACTAGCGGGCTTTGGTTTATGCAGGATCCTAGTATTGTACAGTGTAGATTTTGTCTCATTGCATTTGTATTCAGTGGGAATACAAATGCGGGTATGTATATACAGTCGCGGGGTTTTCCTGTAATTTATTACGGGATCAGTTTTATGTGGTTGCCAGTTTGTATTCCGTTTCGGCCAGTTTTCCTTTGTTCCTTCCTGGCCGGATTTTTCTGTTGGAGGGGCTAATTTGCAAGTGTGCAAATTAGTAATATGGAGGGGGTTATTTGTAAATGGAGGCTTCATGATGTTTCTAGCATCATTAGATTCTCTTTGCATCTTTTCCTTTGCATTTATTGTGATGGAATTTTGAAAGGATTGATTTGGAAATGGTGTGACCATTTTTCTTCTCATTATCACACATTTCCCATTTGCTTTTTGCTAGGAATTTTTCCTCCACCATTTGAGATAGGGGCCGGCCACTTTGAGTGAGGAGATGAGGTTTTCATTTTTGGTGAGGGAAAATCATTCATCTCATTTGCTTGCTTGCAAAATTCCTACAATCACTCTCCAAAGCTCATCTCTTTCTCCACTTCATCATGGCAACTTCAACCCCATTGAGACAAAGGTATCTACACTAGCCTACTGCATCCTTGGGCACGTCGGCTCGCCAACTTCGTGCCCGAGTTGCCTCGGTCCAGAGGTGGGAGCCCGTAAAAGAACCCGACGATGTGGTGCCCGTTCCGACGAGGAGCTGAAGACCGGAGATTCCACGAGGAGATCGGAGTGGAGGCCGAAGACCGAAGGACACGGATTGCTCGGTATAGCTCTCTACCCCATTTTTCAGTTTGCTAGAGTTAGGTTAATGGCCCGATCCGGGATTTAAGTGCGCGGTGGTGCCGGTTTCTAGTTTTTAGAAAAGTTTCGTTTCCGCATTCCGGCGTCGGATTGACGGCCGGGGCGCCGCCGTGCACTTACACTGGAATCAGAGCCACGCCATTAACCTAGTCTAGCTTGCTCTAACGTGTTTACAAGTTTGATCGAACGGATTTTCCAAAAACCGCGTTTTCATTGCATTAGTTTATGTCGAAATTTTTTTTGGCTCGAAATTTTTTTCAGAGTGTTGCAGAAAATTGTGCAGGGTTTTTTAAGCATTCTGCAAAATTTTGGTCAGGTGATGCTACAGTACGATCGCGGAAACACGGCCAAACCCCTGTTTTGGCCGCGGTTCCGCGGTGGAAATAAGTAAACGCCGTACCAAAATTTTCCAGTGGCTTTATGACTTGAAAATAGAGTTTTTGGAATATTCTTTTTAGGCCCAGATGTTTTTGAGTGCTACAGTTGTGCTTGGGTCCCACTTCGGTATATTTAGTCGATCGAAAATTTTAAACATGTTAGTTCACAGTATTTACATTATATCTGCGACCGTGAATGTCACTTGATCGGTAAATCCTGTCTAACTGCTATAGCCCTTTTAGACGGATTTGCGAACGTGACATTCACGTTGATGTTCTGTGTTGTGCTGTGATATTGTGGATTGGTCGTGGGGGGATAGCCTGGATGCAATATTAGTACAGTTTGGTTTATTATGTACATTTGATATTGCGGGGCGAGCGTCCGACCTGTGGATTGCCGTCACTGCCTGTTTGTATATTATTCTTTTGGGGCACGACCGGGTTGAGGTCGATGTACCCGTTGTATGTATATTTTACTTTCTGTACTAGGATTACCCCGCGGAGGGGTGCACGGATAGCCGGGTTCTAGAGGGCAACGAGCACGCATCTCATGGCTTTGAGACGGAAGGGGCTTCACTTTAGAATTGACGGTCTATTCACCGCACTCGTAGGGGGTACAGGTTGACCGAAGGAGGGGTGCCCAAGTTACCGGATTCCGTGAAGTGCTGGGTGGTCCATTCATGTTGCTGAAGGGGGCTGCCTCGCTTCAGGTTTTGGCGGGTAACTTGCCGCGCCCGTAGGGGTCTAGGATTTCATTGCACAGGCTATCCACACGACCAGGGGAACGTCGGGTTTCAGTAGCGGCTCTATGAAACCCGGGGATCCCAGATATCTGTATGTTTCTGTGATGCTTATTACATTTCTGTGATGTTGCATTTTATCACGCCTTGAGCGAATATTATATATTGATATATATACTAGTAAATGTTGTATATGTTTTGCATCCACGCTAGTCCAGTCCCCACTCTGTCGTTAGTTAAGTAACCTAACGGGTGATGACGGGACCTAGTGGCGAATGTGGATGGCATATACGTACATCGTATTTTCGTTCTTTATTGGTGTGATCAATTTATGGGACTGCGTTGATTCGGATCAATGCAAGCTAAACAAACCTATTTTGATGTTGTTGGAACATTTTTCAAAAAGCTGTTATTACAAGGACGTTCTTTTTTGTTTTGCACAGTGGTATTCGGTTGGAATATCCTGCACCTCAGTCTACGAGGCAAGGGCCGAGATCCCTTCACCGGGAGTGACCCCTTGGACAGAAGTTTGCGTCAGGGCAATAACTTCACTATAGTCGTTTACTTTTTCTTTGCATCGTGGTATTCAGATGGAATATCCTGCACCTCATTCTACGGGGAAAGAGCCGAGATCCCTCCACCGGGAGTGACCTCTTTAGCAAAGGTTTTCGCCACTATATTTTTATAAAATCTATCCGGTTCCTTCAACGATATCAAGTTCATTACGTTAAAGGTTTTTCGCCAAAAACCATTCGTAGCCCTCCGTCATTTCAGAAAGGTAGCACTTAGTATTCATGCTATGTATGTTGGCCTTCGTCAAGGCATAGTGTATGGTAGCTATTTGTTACTTTTCTGCAGCATATATAGATGCGTTGGTTTGGGACAGTCGTACTACTATTTTAGCCTTCGTCAAGGGTTTGTACGGGTGGGTTCAAATTAACCTGGATAATGACGGGTAGAACTTGACATGTGACTTATGATATGTTGGCCTTCGTCAAGGCCATAAGAGCATGGGGCAAAAATCACATCGGGAGTTTCTAAAGAAACTGAAACTTGCCAGATATGCACATACCTTCTGGAGTGTGATAACGTCAGCGGATTCCGTCACGTTATCATGCGATGATAGTTGGATCCTGATTCCCACAGATGAGTTGGTTTACTCCTCGGGTGATCCCGACTAATTGTTCTTTCAGGTTTGGGGAAGAATTTGACGTTACAGTGGGAGGTTTCCTGATTAGATAAAGTGATAACCATTCTGATCTAGGTTAGAGTGCACGCAGAGTGTTTCTTTTCTCTCTCTCTTTGGCAACGACCTTTGACCGACCCTAGACAATGACTCAGTGACCAAGTTGACCGAACCTTCTTAAAATACTGACTTTTTGGATTGTCAGAGTTGCAAACCTCATTGCCACTCCTACTTTTATCCTTTTCTCCAGGACACCCCGTATTACTACGAACGTCCACTTCCATTGGATAAAACCATCGTATGGTTATATACGAACTCGAAGGAATTTATTCGAGGATGGTTTCTGGTTCTGGAGAAAACGAATAGGACTATTCAGTTGTCTTTTTCTTTTACCTTCTCTCAGGTTACGAGTGGTCCTTGGATTAGGGGATAGTACACCCGTTACGCCTTTTAGATAGTCTTCTTCCAAACCTTAGGCTGGTGCCGAACGGTAGGGAACGAAGAAAGACGATTAGCCTAAGTGTGCTGTACATAAGGTATTAAGTTAAGACAAATAAAGGGATTAGAAGGAGGGCGAAGTAAATTGCGACCGCTATTCACGACCAAACCAAGTATTTCATTACCACTCCCACTTCACCTTCGTATTTTTCCAGGGCACTCCGTTTCACTACGAAGATCCACAGTTATTTGGATACTCCATCGTATGGTTATATACGAACTCGAAAGGAACTTGTTCCATTTCGGGGATGGATTCTGGTTCAGGAGATATAGGAATAAGGTTTATTCGGTTGTCTTTTATCTTCACCTTCTCTCGCGTTGCGAGTGCTCCTACGATTAGGACAGTACACCCATTATGCTTATTGGATAGTCTTCTTCCAAACCATAGGCTGGTGCCGAACGGTAGGGAAGGAAGAAAACCATTTAGCCTAAGAGGGTGTACAGAAGGTAATGACTAAAAACATATAAAGGGATTTGGATAGATGGCAAAGAATTATACGGTTACAGTTGTGAATCTGATAATGGAAGAGGCATTACTAGGAATACCCGGATACCCCTACGAAACATTTCAATGTTTCAGTTTCACTGTGTACTGTTAAAAGAAAACTGATTTCCTAATTAGACACTTGCTCCAGGATATGTATTTACCAGGAATGATTCTCACATCTGTATGGTTTTACAGATGATGAGTGGGAGTAAGTTATTGGGAATTAGGTGGTCATCCTCATTATATCGGAATTCGTTGTAATTGGTGATATTTGAGGAAGTCACCTGGGTTGTTTGCCGGACAGCAAATATTTGGTTTTGAATATCCGTTGTTATGCACCAATTTCAAATTGATATATCTGTACGTCTATTTTTATAGAGTGAGATATAACTTTTTGAAATTATGTCTCTGACATTTACCTATATCAGTTGATGATTAGGTAAGGAGCATTAAACAACGGTGTAATTCTTCTTAATCATAAGTACAGTTTTCAACCTACGACACACAGGGAATGAGTTATTAGACTCAGGGGACTTATACAAAGTATTGTATGTTGTCCAGTGTCCATGAGGACAGAGGGGTTGGTACTCGTAATATATTCTGTTTACTTGTGACTTCTCTAGTTCTTAGACATGTGTTTCGTAGAAATGCAAGGTCTAAGTTTGAGAAGTTATAGGTATGTGGATAAAGTAGAGAACCAGGTGTTGCAAGTATCGGGATTCTTCAAGGTGATCAAATATGTAGATACTTGTGTATGGTATTCAGTTGATAGTAATGATTAAGAGAACTTGCTTCTCTTTCAGGTTACTCATAAGTGGAAGTATTCCTAAGTTGAGTAATGCTGATCGGCCTCTCTCCATTTAGTTGACATGTACTGGAGATAGATGCATGATTTGAATCTGGTTCCAATTAAATCAGTGCCTCTGTTTCTGTATTAGATATAGAACAGTTCATATCTTAACGATGTTGAGGTACGGGGAGTTGTCCGGCTTATGCTTGAAACCAGACTCTGGATAACTCGAGGCATGTTTCTGTAATGGCTGTTTGTGGGTTGACCCAGGCTATGACGAGGGTTGACTTTCTACCATCAGGAAGATCAATAGTGATATTTTTCTTGACTCGCCACAGTTTTAATAAAAATGGATTTTTTCTGAAAACAGAAGTGGGAGTATGGTAGAACTGGAAGTGATTCCAGAACTGCAAACGATTACTGAAGATTTGATAAGAACCTAAAGATTCAATCTGGTTTGACATTCCATTGGCCACTCTGCAGATATGGTGGGTAACCTCAGGTGCTCGAGAGGTACTTCGGTATGCTCAAGGACGGTGGCATGGAGGTTCTTGTTTACCCAGACTTGCCATTGCTGTTGTTCCAGACTGTGAGACCCGGCAGGAGGATGAGTATAGCGTCGTTCTAAAATAGCTTTAGAAGTGCACGTGTATATGACTCTGCCAGAGGGTTGTCGTAGTCAGTGGGAGCAGCGGAAGCATTGGTGGACAAGTGGCTTATGTCTATTTATAGACTAAAGCAGATACAACGGAGATAGATCATCTATTTCTGATATGACAGTCATAGGTTTGACTTCATCAGAATAGGGGATGGATCGGTTAAGAAGGTAGTAGGGTGTGATGTCCTGGTATTTGGATGACATACACAGAGTAGGAAGTGAAATTCCTATACTACGATCGGTTATACTTTGGTCGTCACACAGTGTTTTCTCCACATAGGATATAGATATAATATCAGACATTCTGGTTACTAAATTTATGGTTTTAGATCTAGATTTGGGAAGTGTCCCAATCTGGGTACTTAGACAGCATTCTAAAGGTGTTTTAGAATGGACGACTCCTGGCATGGTGGTGTACCTGCAGGTGATGGAGTCACCTTCTCTTAAGGTGTCTTATAAACTAAAGTGGAGAGGAATGTGCATGATTGGCAGATCACTTGCTTAGGCAATTGAGTCAATCATGAGATGTCAAGTACCACACCGGATATTGTTTTTGCAGTAGGTGCAATAAGTTGATATTGATCCAATCCTGGAGAAACATTCGGAAACAGTTTTCGAACATAAGTGGATGTTCTAGGGATATGATAACGACAGCCTCATTTGGGAGACAGTTATCATTCCAGGCTTCCAAGGTGACATGGATGACAGAGTGGCTGTCAGAGTTATAGTTTTCCCTCTGATGAGGGGCAGTATTTTGGACAGGTGGTCCAGGCGGATACTGAGGGAGGCATGGCGCAGGACACTGATTAAGTTCAGTCAACGATACAGTCTAAGAAGTTTGGATTTGGAGTTCACTTATGAACTAGGTCCCATCAGACATCCAGACATATTCTAAGACAGGTATTGCTCATTTCGGGAGATGGGTTTCTCCGCGAACTTGAGATAAAGAGAGACATAGAAAGAAACATCACAGCGGATCCACTCACTGAGGCTATTCCTCGAACGTAATAGTTTCGCAAACAAGCTTTGTGAGACTGACTAATAGAGGAGTTGGGTGTTCGGTATCACACAGGCTGTGAGTATGTGACATCGCAATAATTAGCCTTGAGTACAAGTAGGAGATTGTTGGAGATAGTGCCCTCAGAGTCAATTATTGGATCACAGGAACGTGATTGCAATGATTGAGGGAGGACCTATACCGGTAGGACAGTCTTACTCAAGATGATAGTATGCTATCTGGTTTATCTTTATTATCGTGTACTGCTTTAGGTGACCTTACAGGTCACTATTGCGCGTTGATAGAGCTCCTGGGATTCTTGCTTGACTGCCAACAGTATGAGGGAGATCATATACGTGGGAGCTGGGGTCTATAAGCACATCCTTAAAAGGTCCCTAGTCGAGAGAGTTTCGAGACAGGGCATCGATACTCCAGAGTAGACTAGCGTATACAGTCGAGACCCCGACGAGGGGCGGTGGCCGGTCTCACAAGCCACTGGTGTCAGTTGGTTCACCTAAGATGTATACAGATGCTCATTGGGTTATGAGTACACCGGACAGGACTCGCCGGGAACATGCTAGTTGGTCTTATACCTGACGTCAGATAGCAGTTCCCTGGTGACATCTGTACAGGTTAGTTCATCGACCTGAGATCGTCATTTGTCTCGTGTGAGTTCCCACTGTACTTAGATTACTACCCTACCACGCTCAAAGGAGTTGTGCAAACAGGTTTTAGTTGGGTACAGTACCGAGCCACATGGAGGCAGTGAGCGGATCTGCAGTGGTTCGTCTCTCCCGGTATTGGGGGTGAGGTCGCGCTATGTCTAGGAGAGCCATTACACGAAGTCCTTGGCCAAGACAGGAGATTTACAAGGAGGTATTCCAGTAGTATCTCAGGGTGTTCTAGGCTACACTCCGACACGACTTGTACCGCTTTTGGGGGTCTGACTTTTACCAACCCCCTAGGCCCGCCATGCGATGCTCATAGGCGAACGGACCGGACTGTACGGATATTGTCACTGACAGGCTCAGTAGGGTGTCAGGATGAGTTCGCTCATCGACGTCTCATTTGGTCAATACCTGGTAGCCCGTCACGTATGGCTAATACCTCTGACGTGCTAGTGGTTAAATCCACAGCCAAAGTATTGACGAGTCTTTAGAGTTCCCCACAGACCGTTTTCTCAAGTTTCGGGTGAAATGCTGTAGAGGCCGTATGGAGATATGGCAGGGTTCGATCAGGTACGTGCGGTATTGCACGGATCATGATCGGACGGATAATACTAGAGGGCTTTGGTTTAAACCGGATCCTAGTATTGTACAGTGTAGATTTTGTCTAATTGCATTTGTATTCAGTGGGAATACAAATGCGGGTATGTATATACAGTCGCGGGGTTTTCCTGTAATTTATTACGGGATCAGTTTTCTGAAGTTGCCAGTTTGTATTCTGTTTCGGCCAGTTTTCCTTTGCTCCTTCCTGGCCGGATTTTTCTGTTGAAGGGCTAATTTGCAAGTGTGCAAATTAGTAATATGGAGGGGGTTATTTGTGAATGGAGGCATCATGATGGTTCTAGCATCATTAGATTCTCTTTGCATCTTTTCCTTTGCATTTATTGTGATGGAATTTTGAAAGGATTGATTTGGAAATAGTGTGACCATTTTTCTTCTCATTATCACACATTTCCCACTTGGTTTTTTCTAGGAATTTTTCCTCCACCATTTGAGATAGGGGCCGGCCACTTTGAGTGAGGAGATGAGGTTTTCATTTTTGGTGAGGGGAAATCATTCATCTCATTTGCTTGCTTGCAAAATTCCTACCATCACTCTCCAAAGCTCATCTTTTTCTTCACTTCATCAAGGCAACTTCAACCCTATTGAGACAAAGGTATCTACACTAGCCTACAGCATCCTTGGGCACGTCGGCTCGCCAACTTCGTGCCCGAGTTGCCTCGGTCCAGAGGTGGGAGCCCGTAAAAGAACCCGGCGATGTGGTGCCCATTCCGACGAGGAGCTGAAGACCGGAGATTCCGTGAGGAGATCGGAGTGGAGGCCGAAGACCGAAGGACACGGATCGCTCGGTATAGCTCTTTACCCCATTTTCTAGTTTGCTAGAGTTCGGTTAATGGCCCAATCCGGGATTTAAGTGCGCGGTGGTGCCGGTTTCTAGTTTTTTGAAAAGTTTCGTTTCCGCATTCCGGCGTCGGATTGACGGCCAGGGCGCCGCCATGCACTTACATCTCGTACCATAATGTGGCATTTCTCCCTATTTAAAGTGAGGTTCTTATCACTACAGTGGGTAAGAACTGGGTCTAAGTGTAGCAAACACTCATCGAAGGAGTCACCGAAAATGGAGAAATCATCCATAAAGATCTCCAAAAATTTCTCCACCATGTCAGAAAAGATCCCCATCATACACCGCTGGAAAGTAGCGGGTGCATTGCATAACCCAAAGGGCATGCGACGGTAAGCGAATGTACCGAAAGGACAAGTAAAGGTGGTCTTGTCTTGATCCTTTTCGGCGATGGGGACTTGATTATAACCGGAATAGCCATCCAAAAAGCAGTAAAATTCGTGCCCAGCCAATCGTTCTAGCATTTGGTCAATAAAAGGTAACGGAAAGTGGTCATTCCTTGTCGCGGCGTTGAGTTTTCTATAGTCGATGCAAACTCGCCACCCAATTTGAGTGCGAGTAGGCATTAACTCATTCGCCTCATTGGTTATGACCGTTATGCCCGATTTCTTTGGGACAACATGAATGGGGCTAACCCACTGGCTATACGAGATATGGTAAATGATACCACTATCAAGACATTTTACAATCTCCTTCTTGACAGCCTCTTTCATTATGGGGTTGAGGCGTCTTTGTGGATCCCTTACTGGCTTGGCATCATCCATCATATGTATATGATGTTCAACTATGAGGAGACTAATCCCCTTGATGTCTGCCATAGTCCAGCCAAAAGCTTGTCGATTATTTTGTAAGACCATTAAAAGGGCTTTCTCTTGCTCGAGAGCTAGAGATGCCGATATGATAACGGGAAGGGTCTCATTCTCACCTAGGTAAGCATATTTAAGGTGAGACGACAAAAGCTTGAGTTCGAGTTTTGGAGGTGAAACAATTGATGGTAACATTGGTGAAACTGTCTCGAACTCGAAGGATTCCAACAATGGTTCAAATCGAGTGTAAGCAACCGAGTCAGATGGTTCAACTAACTCATCCGAAAAATCAAACGACTCAAACTCGGGTGGTGAGTCTTCAAAATCTTCCAAAAAAGTGAAACACTCGTAATTGTTATTTGGTGTGAAAGTTGTGTCAGATTCTAGGAGGAACGCACTAGTGGTGTCAAAACTGCTGTGATCGAAAAGAAATTTTTCAAGCTCACAATCCTCCTGTGTGATCTCGTGGATTGAGCAAACATCAAGTATACTAGCATTAGGCTCGGAGGGCTGATTCCCCAACTTAAAAATGTTGAGTTCAAATGTCATATTTCCAAAAGATAGGTTCATTGAACCGTTTCGACAATTGATCACCACATTAGAAGTCGCTAGGAACGGTCGACCGAGTATCACCAGAATTTGACTCCGGGGGTTAGCTACAGGCTGTGTGTCCATAACAATGAAATCAATGGGGAAAATGAAGTCCCCTACTTTGATCAACACATCCTCTAGGTCACCCCTAGGATGGGTGATGGATCGGTCGGCCATTTGGAGAGTACAATGAATAGGTTTAAGCTCTCCAACGCCTAATTGTTCATATACAGAATATGGTAGCAAATTAACACTAGCACCAAGATCTAAAAGTGCTCGATTGATGTTCTTATCCCCAATTGTTATTGAAATTGTAGGACAGCCGGGGTCCTTATGTTTTTGGGGTAAAGGTTGGATAAGAGCATCACTTACAACACTAGCCACGAAAACTTTCTTCGGTACTTGTGACTTCCTCTTCTTGGTGCATAAGTCCTTTAAGATTTTAGCGTAAGAAAGGACTTGTTGGATTGCATCCAAGAGAGGTATGTTAATGCTAACCTGTTTGAACAACTCCACAATCTTCTCCATTTGGGGAGTTGGTTTATTGGATCTCAACCTGTTTGGAAATGGAACATTTTGAAAATTTGTTGATTCCAATTTCTGTGGAGTAGATTGTGGAGTAGGAATGGATCTCAGTGTTGGTGTGTTCGTGAAGTGAGATGTGGGTCCGTTAGAAATAGAAGAAGTAGAGCCTTGTGAAGAATGAAGAATAGGCTCTAAAGAAGATGAAGATGAAGAAGAAGAAGAAGAAGAAGATGAAGAAGAAGCAGATGAAGAAGAAGAAGCATCGGTAGGGGTTTCATCACTAATACCCACATTATTGTGCAACACTCTTCCAGATCTTAACGTGGTCACAGCATTTACATTATGATTTTGTTTTTCATAAGCAACATGTGCATTGTGTGTGTGAGCGGGATTTGGCAATGGTTGAGACGGAAGCTTTCCCTTTTCTCGCTCGTTTAACGCAGTATTTAGTTGTGCAATTTGAGCCTCAATTGATTTGATGCTTTGATCATGTGAAGCACTGTTTTGCATCAACGACTGAATGGAAGTCTCCAATCTTGCTGCGGATTGTGTAGATTGTTTTAAAAACGCATCTAGATTTGGTTCTAGTGAGGAAACTTTATCGTTATTCGGTTGAACAAAATTGTTTTGAGGATAAGAGTTGTTGGGTACAAAATTGTTCATTTGGTTTGGGTAAGGTTGGGGTTGGAAAGGTTGCTGGTATTGAGTTTGTTGAGGTGCTTGTTGTTGTGGAGGAGGAGGCCTTTAAAAGTTGTTGTTGCCTTGGAATTGTTGATTTTGATTCTAAGAAAAATTTGGGTGGCTCCTCCAACCAGGATTATAGGTCGAAGAGTATGGATCATTTCTTTGTCTTTGCTGAAAGGCAGCATTGACTTGATCTTGTCCTTGAACAGGTGGATTGTAAGGACACTCCTAGGATAGATGGGACGGAACCGGACAACATGCGCAAACAGTGCGTGGGGGTAAAGCAGGGGCAGGAGAAGGCGATGAGAATTTTCTCTAAATTGATTCTAGCTTTTTCGTAAGTGCGGCCATTTCGACCTTCATTGCAATTGACATATATAGTTGATGTATGTCTACCTTAGACTGACCTGATGAAGTAGATGAGGTGGTCTTAGTGCTTTCCCACTGAAGTGTTTGTTCAGCAAGATCGTCGAGAAACTGCCAAGCTTCCTTGCTAGATTTAGTAAGAAAGTGACCTTGACAAATGGTTTCCAACAACTACTTAGTTGCTGGGTTCAATCCTTCGTATAAAGTTTGGAAAAGTTGCCTATTCTCGATACCGTGGTGAGGGCATTGAACAAGTAGGTCACTTTCAAAACACTTCCAAAAAGGTTCGGAAGGAAGCTGGGAAAATTGAATTATTTCGTTGCGAATTCTCGCGGTGTTGTGGTGTGGATAAAACTTTTTAAGAAAAGCCTTAACAAACTCTTTCCAATTTTTAATCGAGTGTGATGCTGTGCTATATAACCATTTCTCGGCTAGGTCACATAGAGTGAATGGAATGACACGTAGCCTTATAGCATCATCAGAAAGTTATGTAGTCTTCATCATTGCGCAAACATTCTGGAATTTGTTTATGAAGATATAGGCATCTTCGGATTCCAGCCCGTGAAATTTGGGCAACATGTTGATGAAGTGGGGTTTAATCTCAAAGTTATCCCCATTAGCCGGTGGAAGTGAAAGACAAGTGGGTAAAGCGGTGCGGATAGGGTAGAAAAAATCCTGGAGCGCGATTCGTTGGGGCGCTTCAATAGGTGGGTGTTGTGGGTTATTCACACCTAGTGGAGGTGGAATCTGTCCCGCGGGTAAGGGGTTGTTAGGATTGAATCCCGACATCTCCTTAAAAGACGAAGAATATGAAGGTGAAGGTAAAGAAGTGGATGGAATTTCGACTTCGGAGACGAAAGCGTCGTCAGTCGGTACTAACGAGACACGGACTAAACGGGCACTAGTGTCCCTAGTCCAATTGGACATACACTAAAGAGGTGTAGTGCAGTCAAAAGGCGAAAACAGAAGGTGGGGCTAAGAAAACGTCAATGGAAGGAAGTGGGTGTAAGTGGGGTGCAATGGATTTCTTAGCGACAAGTGGCAAGTTTTTTGTAAAAAAAATTCCGTTTTGTGTTTGTTTTATAAGGAGCTTTTTGCAAAAAGATTTTCAATAAAAAACTTAGACACACGTTCAATCAATCACAATATGCACAATCAAGCCTAGATCTAGGGTCACCTAGGTCAACTAGACTGCTCCTAACTGTTCCAAAGGGCAAGTTGTGAGGACCTCAAATTGCCTCTTCACCACCAATTATGGCCAGGTAAGCACAAGTAGAGAAAGGAGGGATCCGCTCACGAATCAACGTGAGACGGGCCTTTTAAACTTACCTTTCCCCACTTGTCTAGCCTAGGCACCACAAAGTCTGGTTTAGATAAACGATCGATCCCTACAACTATTCCTTTGTCCTATTGAGCGTGACAGTCCTTAAGGCTGAGTCTAATCTTTTTTAATTAACTCGATGGTCAATGCAATATGCTTTTTATGATTTTTAGGGTCCTAAGAAGGGTAATGAAATCCCCACCCAATCTGGATTGGTGTTCAAGCCCCTTAAAGTAAATTTTAAAGATGCAAATCAGTAAACACACAAAACACTTGCAAACAATTTTTTTTATTGCGGCGCAAAGAATCCTGCACAAGATCAAGTTATTGGAGAAGGGAGAGAAGTTTTTGCGCAAAGAACCCTGCAGGAAAATTTTTCCAGAGGAGATAAGGGGATTACAGAGAAGAAAAGAAGGCTTACAGAGGGGTTTCCACCTGCTGACGTCACCAAGAAGCCGCGGAAGCGCGGTCAAAGGGCTGCTTCTGCGGCGATTCCGCGGTGGACTTTGCGGTTCAGATCCCAAAAATCCTCTGTTTCTCTGTTCTGATTATCCTCTGCCTGTTCAGATCTGCTGTTTTCTGTTTTGCTCTCTGGATTTTTCCAGATCTGAATTTGTTCGTCGATCCTGCAAAATTCAAACGAAACACCCTTCAAAAAATAACAAGATGATAAATTTTTTATTTTTCAGCTTTTACGAATTTTATGATTTTATATTAACCCAAAATTACAAAAAGGAAATAACTACGCCATCCCCGGCAACGGCACCATTTGATTGGTGTGAGATGTTTTAACGTGAGTGCGCTTTTAAAAGATAAACCAAAGAATATTAACCGCAATCAAGAACGACGTCGCTTGGCAGCTAGCCGGTTGAGTACGGGTCGGTCCACAAGGATTTTGTGTATTTTCTAATTGTTCTAACGAGTTAATTCCAATTGTGGTGGATTGGATTATCAATAAAAACTAAGGTTGATTTAGGTTAGATTTAAAACCTTGCTAGGGTTAGGTTTAGGTTAAATTTGGAAATTCAATATTCCTCATCGCTTTCTATGCCCTAATTATGATCTATTTAGGTGTTATGGTAATAATTAACAAAGGGGATTAGCACGATCGGGAAGAAACCAGGTTTCCTCCTCTAGGTCCTTGTCCGTCCTTTCTTAATTCTCACCCTAACCTCCATGGAAAACATACACAACCGGTCTTTTAAACTACGGTATCACCGCTACCTCTTGGGATAGGGTGTCGTAGTGAGCGGTGTGTGTATGTATGCATGGAGTCCTATAAAAATGTATGATGGGCAAGAAAGGGGTGAGAGATTTTCATATCTCAAACATTTCCTATTCCTAGCCCTAACAAGTGAGGAACTACTCACTCATTAGGGAATTGATAAAAAGAGACATTTTTTGTTTTTTTTTAATTCAATAACCTAATTATCTAAACTACGGCAAATAAATAAAATTTCTAACTAATTAACTAGGGCAGATAAATAAAATTGCTAAACTACGGCAGAAAAGAAATTAACTAGGGCATAGAAAGGAAAAAAACTTACTTTGTTTGATGCACTCTAGTAAACATTACAGCGAATAGAATTCTGAATTTGATAAATAAAAAGAGGCATGCTCCAAAAAGAGCTGTAGGGTTCCTATTTATAGATTATAGAAACCCTAGTGATACATCTGATCCCTATCTGCATTTACAAAATTACCCTAAGAAGCCTAGTCAACGCACCGCCACCACAGTCAAAGTTTGCACCGACACGTGCTTAGCACGGCCGCGGATCTGCGGCCATATGCCTTGTTTGGCCGCGGATCCGCAGCCGTATGGTGGATTCTCTGGCTGGAATCTTCTGGGGTTCTTTCTGTTGCTTTTTACTTGGCTTTTCTTCACTTGGTTATTCAGAATGTCTTCTAGTCTCTTCCAGATTTCCACAGTGCATAATGTCGTGGACTTTTACCCTTTACTTCGTGTCGAAGTATTGAACCTTGCGCTGCCTTTGTACTTTGTGAACTTGTTCGTTGATCTTCATTTGTCCCTCAAACTGTAGGCATGATCAAGATTCTCTATTTGTTGGTCGTAGTCTCACTTTTGTAGCGTCTTCTCATCATTTTCACTATTTTTGTTTCCGAGAACCTGTAACCTGCAACTATGTAACAGACATGGATCAAAAGCACCAATTTATTTGTAAAATGAATAAGAATGGGGAATATAATAATGCAAAATTATGACATGAATAGGAACTCGCAAACCTGGGATGCGTGGTAGAAAATGAGTTATACATCGACTTGATTTTGCAGTCCCTTCCCCACACCTTCTCTCAGTTCGTGCTGAACTTCAACATGCACGATATGGAAGCTGATCTTCCAAAGCTCCTCAACATGTTGAGGATAACAGAGACCTCCTTGAAAAAGAAGAAGACACTCATTCTGTATGTTGGCCAATCATCCTCTTCTAAATCCAAAGCGAAAGCCAAGGGGAAGAAGAAGATGAACGCCACCAAACCGAAAGATGGGGTCAAGAAGGTGCAGGGAACGAACAAGGCAGGGAGTGTGAAAGCAGACAAGAATGAATGCTATTATTGTCACAAGAAGGGGCACTGGAAAAAGGATTGCATGGCTTTCAAAGCCAAGGACACGAAGCAAGCTACTGCTTCTGCTTCAGGTGTGTTTGTTAGTGTATATGCCCTAGAGGCCATTATTGTATCATATTGGATTGTATATTACTTAATGGAAGCGTGGGATAATCACAATAGTGTTGTCAGTCTTGCTCAAAATGGTAGTATGCTACTTGGTTTGTTTCTACTTCAATATGTGCATGTGTTTCTTTTAACATATCGCTTATACATATTAGTAGAGCCCTTAGGATCTTTGCTTGATTACCAGCGTTGTGTTGGCAGACACACTAGTGGGGGCTGGGTAATCTACAAGCATATCCTTATACAGGTCCCTAGTCGTAGGCTTATCAAGACAGGGAATCGATACTCCAGAGTAGACTAGTGTATACGCTTCTCATCCCAGCAGGGGATACGGTCTGTCCCACAGCCATTGGTACGTCGTACTAGTGATAGTATGCAGGTGCCCGTTAGGTTACGAGTACACCGGACATGACTCGTCTGGAACTGCTGGTTGGTATTATACCTATCGTCAGGTAGCAGTTCCCAGGTGACATGATTACAGCTTAGTCCGTTGACTTGACACTGCTACTTCGCCTCGGGTGTGTTCCCACTGTACTTTGATTACTACCCTACCATGGCTCTATTGAGTCGTGCAAACAGGTAGTAGTTGGGTGCAGTCCTGAAGCACTTGGAGGCAGTGGCGGTCAAATAGGATTCGTCTCTCCCGGTATTGGGGGTTGATATCGCGCTGTGTTTGGAGAGCCATTACGCAAAGTCCTTGGCCAGGGAAAGAGAGATTTACTGGTTGATACTCCAGTAGTTTCTCAGGGTGTAATGGGCTACACTCCGACAAGACTTATACCGCTATTAGGGGTCTAACGTTTACCGCCCCCAGGCCCGATATGCGATACTTTTAGACGAACAGACCGGACTGTACGGAGAATGTCACATTCAGGCTCAGTAGGAGTTCGGATGGGTTTCCTCATTGGCCTTCTTACCGACATCTACCTGGGGACCGTTACGTATAGCTAGTACCGCTTGCGGCCTGTGGTTAAACCCACTGCCAGCGTAGTGTCGAGTCTTTAGAGTCCCACACAGTGGGTTTTCCACCTTTGGGAGAAACGATGTAGAGGTCGTATGGTTTTACGACAGGGTTCATTCACATACACGTACTTGTGCGCATTTGGTGTTCGGGCGGTTGATACTAGTGGGCTTTGGTTTAAATCGGATCCTAGTATTAGATTTTGGGTTGGTTTAGTCTCATTGTATTCGTGTTTCTCGGAACACGGATGCGGGTATGTATATACGGATGATAGGGGCAGAGAAGGAGACACCTCATTAGGATTTTGACCATTGACTTGATTAAAACCATTATGAGGTGGAGGAAATTGTTTACTAATTTTTATTAAAGATAATTGTGTCATGGCTAATTGGTTTGACCATTTGACTTTGTTGACTATGGTTGACTTAGATATTTTTGTTAAGCACTGGATAATTGGCTTAGCATTAATTGTGACATGATAATGGTCAAATCAAAGAAGCCATCACAATTATCGTAATAAAACTAAGTTTTCTCTTTCCTCAAAAGAGAGCTCTCTTCCTTATTCTCATTCTCACACTCTCTCATGGTTCTCTCCTTCTTCCTCTCTCAAACCCTAGTGTCTCATGAGTTGAGAATCAAGGGTTATTGAGACTTAGCCACCAAAATCCTTTTCTACTCACTTTAGGCTACTTAGTTTAGCACACCAAGTTCCTTTGTTACCTCATTTTTGAGGATAGAGCTCAAGGTAGAGACCTTCGGGTGGATCATCTTTGACGTGGAGAAGCAGGTGAGGAAGCACCATCCACAACCACTCCAAGGAGCTCACAACAAGGAGAAGCACAACAAGGAGAAGGACTTGAAGCTTGTGGTATAATCTTCTAATATAGTAGTTACAACTCCTAGTTAGTTTGTTAGTTAATGTTTAGCAAAGATCCTTATGGGTAGTCTATGTTACCTTGTAAAGAAAAATTCGATTTTTACCCATTCTGCCTCCCCGTTAACTAGCGGGGTGAGTAAGATAGACTTACAGTGGTATCAGAGCCTAGCTAAACCATAACTAACATGTTAGCAAAGTCTTTAGAACTTCGATCACGGAAAAATCCCGAAAACACGATACAGATTTTGCACTTTCTGTCGATTTTAAAATCTGGTCTAAGAATATTTTCAGGGACCTGAAAAATACATGCAGGCTTTTTATAGAGCACTGAAGAAATTTGGGCGCCTAACTCGGTGAGACCACCGCGGAACCGCGGCAGAACCAAGCATTCTGCCGCCGTTCCGCGGCCGAATCGACTCCTAGTTGGTCCAAATTTCCTCTAGTGGTCTACTGTGTTGTTTTGTGTTTTCTGGGATATTTTGTTTCTGCTCGGGAAATTTTGTGTACAGGAATGTACTGAGAGTAGATTCAAATGTGGTTATTGATCGAAATTCTATGAACTTTGGCTAATCAGATTATATCTGTGATCTGTTATATATGCTGAACGTCTGCTAATCGCTATACGTCGACTAGTGGGGGTTGCACATATCAGTGATCTGTGATATTGGTTTGTGTATATGAACTTGTTGGATCATCGTGGATGAATAGCCGGGGATGTGAGATGAGCGTTTTATTTTTCATTTGATGTAAATTGTAAATTGATGTAATATTATTTTTTGGTCGCACATCCGGGTTAAGGTTGTTGCCACCATTGTATATTATTTCTTTTACTATTGTCTGCTCCTAGGATAGACCCAAGGTGGGGAGCACAAACTACCGGGTAGTTTGAAGTGTCGAGTGGCCTACTCACTTTGTTGAGGGAGGTTGCTTCACTTCGGGTATTTGGCGGGTAGTTTGCCGCACCCGTAGGGGTTTAGGATGAGGTTTGGCTATTCATCACGACCGTGTAATCCGTCTTTCGTTACAGGCTCGAACGAAACGCGGATGCCTAGTATATCCAATGTGTTCATCTGTGATATGGAATGCCTATCATTGCGTCTGACGAATGTATATATATATATATATATATATATATATATATATATGATATCTAGTAGACGTTGCTTATGTTTTGCATCCGCGCTAGTCCAGCCCCCGCTCTGTCGTTAGTTAAGTAACCTAACGGGTGATGACGGGGCCCCGTGGCGAATGCGGATGGCATAAGCGTACGTTATATTTTCGTTGTTTTCTGCAATGGTAGGATTAATTGATTGGACTGCATTACATTAATGCAAAGAAAAAAAATCAAAGCTGAATCGTTGGAACAAATTTCAAAACCACTCGGTTTTTTTTTCAAAACAGCAAAACTTTTAAATGCGGAGCTTAAACCACTCCTTTTAAAAGCTATCAGGTTCCTTCGATTATATCAAGTTCACTACGTTCACGGTTTCGCCAAAACTATTTGTAGCCCTCTGTCATTTCATATGAATATTCAATAGTATTCAAGCTATGTTTGTTGGCCTTAATTAAGGTATAGTGATTGGTAGCTGCTGGGTATTCATATGTTGCATAGATAGATGCATTGGTTTTGGACAGTCGTACTGCTTTGTTGGCCTTAGTCAAGGGTATGTACGGGTGGGTTCAAATTAACTTGGACAATGACGGATAGAACTTGACATGTGACTTATGATTTGTTGGCCTTAGTCAAGGTCATAAGAACATGGGGCAAAAATCCACATCGGGAGTTTCTAAAGAAACTGAAACTTGCTGGTATTGCATACCATTTGGAGTTTGATAATGTTGGCAGGATTCCTTCAGCATTGTCACACAATTATATTTGTATCCCGATCCTACTGTGAGTATATGCTACTCCTCGGGAGATTTTTTCACTTAACGATCAATGCTATAAACCAAGTAGGTGTCTAGAATGGTGTTAGAGGGGCTACACCTCCAGGGAAAAGAGGTTATTTAATTAAGGAACTTCGTGAAAGCGTCGTAAAACCTCCCTCGAAGTAACGACACTAGCCTGGCCGAACGGTTAAGCAAGAATTGTACGGTGAGATCAATCCTGACTAATTCTTGTTTTATGGTTTGAGGAAGGATTCGAGAAACAGTGGGAGCCATCCCGTTTAGATAAATTAAAAACCAATCTAAACTTGCAAGAGCATCATGCTGAGTGTTTTCTTCTCTCTCTCTTAATTGCAGCGACCCAGTGACCAAGACTAGGTTACATCTAGATAATAAAATGACTGAATCTGACTACAATGACTGGCAAAGGTCTGTCCAGATGTCCATTACCTATGAAAAGCTGGGACACATCATTACTACTCAAGCCCCTGCCGTCCCAGGTCCAGTTTCCACCGTCATGGATATTGATATCCGTAAGACATCGGAAAAGGATAATACGAATACCAAGTGCCTCGTGTTGGCCTCAGTAAATGGTGTAAACCGGAGGCAACACAAGAAGATGTACTTAGCTTCCATCTTCCTCCATAACAAAGATTTATATGGAGAGCAATCTCGTATCGCAAGATATGAGACCTCGAAGGAATTTCTTCAAGCGAGGTTGGCTGTCGGATCATCTGTAGGGGACAACGTCCTTACGATGACTAGCTATATTAATGAGCTCACGGACCTGGAGACCACGTTGGGAAACAGGTCATATGTTGACTTGTTTCTACATCCCTACCCTCTACTTACACCCTGAAGGAAACCGGGGAGACACCCACTCTGCTTATTGGGGAATCTTCCTCTTCTGCATCCAAGGCGAAAGCAAAGGGTGAAAAGAAGAAGAACTCCACAAAGCTGATATGCGGTGTCAGGAAGGTAGAAGGAAAGGGAAGGGCAAATGTTTCGGGACTAAAAGTAGGGAAGGAAGGATGTTCCTATTGTTACGGGAAAGAACATTGGCAGAGGGATTGCGGGGCTTTGAAAGCCAGTAGCCAGGATTCGAAGCATGTTGTGGCTTTGTCTTCGGGTGTGATTGTAATAGAAAACTGTATGTCAATTAACTCTACTTCCTGGGTACTAGATACCGGATCAGGATCTCATATCTGTAATTCATTATAGGCTTTGAGAAACCGTAGAGTTATCAGGGTAGGTGATATGACTCTCAGAGTTGCGAACGGAATGAGCGTGGACGCTGAATCCGTAGGGGAATATCACCTAGGATTGACAAGTGGGCAGATATTGATTCTACGTAACTGTTTATATGTACCTAGTCTAGCTTGTAATATCATATCTGTATCCTTACTTTCTAAGGAAGGATATGATTTTACATTTGTAAGCGATGTGGTCCACATCCACCTAAATCAAGTTCTGATTGGGTCAGGTACATTGGAAAATGGAATATACGTATTAAATCAAGCTCAGGTTTTCAGTGTCCAGAACACACTTAAAAGAAAGTCTACGGAAACAAATCAGGCTTTCTTATGGCATTGTAGACTGGGTCACATTAATGAAACATGGTTGACAAAGTTACATAGAGAGGGATATTTGGATCCGTTCGAATATCAGTCTTATGCTACTTATGAATCTTGTCTCATGGGAAAGATGACAAAGACTCCGTTTACTGGACATGGAGTAAGAGCGAGCGAGCTCTTGGAACTCATACACAGCGATGTGTGTGGTCCAATGTCTACACATGCACGAAGTGGTTATTCCTATTTCATTACTTTTACAGATGATTTCTCTAGGTATGGACATGTCTTCTTGATAAAGCATAAATATGAAGCCTTTGAGAAATTCCGGGAATACAAGAATGAAGTGGAAAAACAAAAAGGCAAAAGTATCAAGACACTGAGATCTGATCGAGGTGGTGAATACTTGAGTGCCGAGTTCCTGGATTACCTAAAAGAGAATGGAATTCTCTCTCAGCTTACTCCTCCATACACACTACAACACAACGGTGTATCGGAGAGACGGAACCGAACCCTATTAGATATGGTTCGTTTAATGATGAGTAAGGCTGAGTTACCGCGATCCTTCTGGGGTTATGCACTAGAATCAGTTGCATATCTTTTGAACTAGGTTCCTACTAAGTCAGTGCCTACCACACCATATCAGATTTGGAGTGGGAAGAAACCCTATCTTAAACACTTTAAGACTTGGGGATGTCCAGCTTTTGTTAAAAAGAAGCATGCGGACAAGCTCGAGGCACGCTCAGTACAGTGTAAGTTTGTGGGATACCCAAAGAACTCCAAGGGGTACCTTTTCTATTATGCAGAGGAGCAAAAGGGCTTTGTTTCTCGTCATGCCTGCTTCTTGTAAACTGAATTTTTAGAAAATCGAATAAGTGGGAGAGCAATAGAACTAGAAGAAATTCCAGAACCACAAACTATTACTGAAATCTTGGTAGAACCATAGGTTTCAAAAGAACCGAACGTCCCCGTGCCACTCTGCAGAACTAGCAGGCAGTCTCATCCGCCCGAAAGATACTACGGTTTTCTCATAGACGGGGATCGAGAGGATTGCATCATTGACAATGATGAGTCTACTAGCTTCCAGCAACCCATTCAGAGCGGCGACTCGGTAAAATGGATGGATGCAATGCGGACCGAAATGGAGTCCATGTACACCAAAAAAGTTTGGACTTTGGACATTGCTCCAGAAGGGGTAAAACCCATAGGCTGCAAATGGATCTTCAGAAAGAAGATTGGTGTAGATGGACAGGTTGAAGCCTATAAGGCTAGACTTGTTGCAAAGGGTTTTCGTCAAAGACCTGGTTTGGACTACGACGAAACCTTTTCTCCAGTGGCTATGCTCAAATCCATTCAGATCCTTCTTGCCATTGCTGCCTTCCACGATTATGAGATCTAGCAAATGGACGTAAAGACGTCTTTTCTAAATGGTAATTTAGAAGAGTGCGTCTATATGGATCAGCCAGAGGGTTTCATTCAGAGTGGGAGCAGCGGTAAAGTGTGCAAGTTGCTTAAGTCCATTTATGGACTAAAGCAGGCATCACGGAGTTGGAACATCTGTTTTGATGAGATAGTCAAAGAATTCGACTTTATCAAAAATCCAGATGAACCATGCATTTACAGTAAGATTGTAGGGAGAACTGTGGTATTCCTCGTCTTGTACGTGGATGACATTCTCTTAATAGGAAATGACATTCCTATGCTACAGTCAGTCAAAGGATTCTTGTCACAGAGGTTCTCCATGAAGGACCTGGGTGATGCCTCCTACATTCTGGGGATCCAGATCTATCGTGATAGATCTAAATGGATGTTGGGACTTTCACAGTCAAGGTACATCGACACCATACTGAAAAGATTCGGTATGGAAGATTCAAAGCGCGGTAACCTACCGGCTTGTCACGGAATCACCCTCTCCAAAGAAATGTCTCCCAAGACTGATTTGGAAAGGGCTCGCATGTCATCTATACCCTACGCATCTCGGTATGCTCTATAATGTATGCGATGTTGTGTACCAGACCAGATGTAGCATACGGATTGAGCGTTGTAAGCCGGTATCATTCGAACCCAGGGGAGAAACACTGGATAGCAGTAAAGAACATTCTCAAGTACCTGAGAAGAACTAAGGAGATGTTCTTGGTGTATGGCGGAAAAGACCTACGGATCGAGGCCTTTGCTGACTCCAGCTTCCAGAGTGATAAGGATGACTCCAAGTCCATGTCAGGTTATGTCTTTACCCCAATGGAGGGGCGGTATGTTGGAAGAGCTCTAAGCAGGATACCGTTGCTGACTCAACGATGGAAGCGGAGTACATAGCTCCTTGCGATGCCACAAAAGAAGCTGTCTGGATGAAGAAGTTCATCACAGAACTTCAGGTGGTTCCAACCATTGTTGATCCAATACCTCTGTATTGTGACAACAATGGCGTTATAGCTTTAGCGAAGGAACCCAGGTCCTATCAGAAGTCCAGACACATTTTGAGACGGTACCACTTGATCAGGGAGATCGTAGATCACCGGGAGATCGAGGTGAAGAGAGTATATACAGAGAATAACACTGCAGATCCATTCACAAAGGCCATCCCTCAGTCGCAGTTCGAGAGGCTATTCGAGATGATAGGTCTGCGATATGCCAGCACGTGGCCCTAGTGCAAATGGGAGATTGTTAGTGTATATGCCCTAGAGGCCATTATTGTATCATACTGGATTGTATATTACTTAATGGAAGCTTGGGATATTCACAGTGGTGTTGACAGTCTTGCTCAAAATGGTGGTATGCTACTTGGATTGTTTCTACTTCAATATGTGCATGTGTTTCTTTTAACATATCACTTATACATATTAGTAGAGCCCTTAGGATCTTTGCTTGATTACCAGAGTTGTGATTTCAGTCACAGTAGTGGGGGCTGGGTAATCTACAAGAACATCCTTATACAGGTCCCTAGTCGTAGGATTATCGAGACGGGATATCGATTCTCCGGAGTAGACTAGTGTATACTTTTCTCATCCCAGCAGGGGAGATGGTCTGTCCCACTGCCATTAGTACGTCATACTGGAGATAGTATACAGGTGCTTGTTAGGTTACGAGTACACCGGATAAGACTCATCGGTAACTGCCGGTTGGTAGTATACCTATCGTCTGGTAGCAGTTCCCAGGTGATATGAGAATAGCTTAGTCCGTTGACTTGACACTGCCACTTCGCCTCGAGTTTGTTCCCACTGTACTTTGATTACTACCCTACCACGGCTTTATTGAGTCGTGCAATTAGGTAGTAGTTAGGTGCAGTCCCGAAGCACTTGGAGGCAGTGGCGGTTAGATATGATTCGTCCCTCCCGGTATTGGGGGTTGATATCGCGCTGCGTTTGGAGAGCCATTACGCAAAGTCTCTGGCCAAGGTAAGCGAGATTTACTGGTTGGTACTCCAGTATCAGGGTGTAATGGGCTACACTCCGACATGACTTACTCTGCTATTAGGGGTCTGATGTTTACCGCCCCCTAGGCCCGATATGCGATACTCTTAGACGAACATACCAAACTATATGGAGATTGTCACATTCAGGCTCAGTAGGAGTTCGGATGGGTTTCCTTATCGGCCTTCTTATCGACATCTACCTGGGGACCGTTACGTACAGCTAGTACCGCTTACGGCCTGTGGTTAAACCCACCTCCAGTGTAGTGTCGAGTCTTTAGAGTCCCACATAGAGGGTTTTCCACCTTTGGGCGAAACGATGTAGAGGTCGTATGGTTTTACGACAGGGTTCGTTCACATACGCGTACTTGTGCGCGTTTGGTGTTTGGGCGGTTGATACTAGTGGGGTTATGTTTAAGCCGGATCCTAGTATTAGATTTTGGGTTGGTTTAGTCTCATTGTATTCGTGTTTCTCGGAACACGGATGTGGGTATGTATATACGGATGATAGGGGCAGGGAAGGAGACACCTCATTAGGGTTTTGACCATTGACTTGATTAAAACCATTATGAGGTGGAGGAAGTTGTTTACTAATTTTTATTAAAGATAATTGTGTCATGGCTAATTGATAGCATACTATCATATCGAGCAAGAAAGTCATCCCTATATTTGTCAAAGCATTCACTATAATATACATCCTTGTATAGTAATGGCCTCTAGGGCATACATATAACTAACAATCTCCCACTTGCACTAGGGCCATCTGATAGCAGTGGTTGTAGTATCTCATACTCAACCATCCCATAAAAGTCTCTCACTGGGAAAATGCCTTTGTGAGTGGATCCGCCATGTTGTCCTCTGAGTCTACTTTCCTAACCTCGATCCCCTGGAGATCAACCATCTCCTGGATCAGGTGATACTGCCTAAAAATATGTCTGGATCACTGATGGGACGGGCGTTCCTAGGCATAAGCCACAACTCCATTATCACACAATGGGAGGAACGAAGTCCATCTTATGAACTAATATACACCCAGACTGCCTCTTTAGTAGCATCTTTGGTAGCGATGTATCCAGCCTTTATCGTCTAGTATGCCACGGTATCTAGCTTGGAACTCTTCCAACATACCGTCCCTTTACTGAGGGTAAAGACAATGCCTGCGACTGACATTCAGTCGTTCTTATCTCTCTGGAACCTTTCCAGTGATTCTCCCCAGGATCTATTTATACCATCTCACTACAACTAGTGAGTATTCTTACATCCAATTAGATCTATCTCATAGATCCAAAACCCAGGATTTAGTAAGTATCACTTTGATCCTATATGGAGAATCCTTGTGATAAGCGGAGATTGACCGAGCGTAGCATAGGAAACTCCTTCCCTATCAAGAGTATGTCATACATGTACTCTACTAGGATCACCTACCATACTCCCTACTACCTTTTTGTATATACAAGATTCATCTACCATTTTTGATGATGTCAAACTCTTTGACTAACTCAGCAAAACAGATGTTCCAACTCCGCGATGCCTGCTTTATCACATAAAACATCTTGCACACGTTTCCGCTGCTCCCACTGTCTAAGAAGCCCTCTGACTGTGTACTTACAGACTCTCTCTTCTAAAACATCATTTTAGAAAAGCAGTCATGACACCCAACCGCCAGATATCGTAGTCATGGTATGTAGCCGTGGCAAGTAGGATCTGGATGGACTTAAGCATAGTTACTTAGAAAAGGTTTCATTATAATCCATACCTGGTCAATGATGCAAACCTTTAACAAGTCTAGCTTTGAAAGTCTCAACTTTTCCATGTACGCCAAGTAATCTTCTCAAGATATACTTGCTCCTGATGGGGATTTAACCCTTCAGATAAAGCAACCAAAGTCCATACTTTGTTGGTGTATAAGGATTCCATCTCAGATCGATAAGCATCCAGCCATGCTTACAGAGTCCTACTCCTGATGGCCAGCTCGAAACTAGTTGGGTCATCATCTCATGATGCAATCCTTACTCCTACTGTCATAGAGAAACCAAAGTATCTCTCAGGTGGGTGAGAAACCCTACTAGATCGGCGGAGAGGCTGAGGTTCGTTGGTTGCTATTGAATCCTTTGGTTCTACCAAATCATCAGCTGCAGTTTGTATAGCTGGGACTTTTTCCAGTTCTACCTCATGCCGTTAAATTTCTTCATAAGAAATTCCCTTTCACAAAGGTGGCATGCTGAGTAACAAAACATCTTTTGTTCTCGGTTAGGTAGAAGATATTCCCTTGCGAATGCTTGGGATATCCAACAAACTTCCACAGAACTGACTTTGCCTCGAGCTTGTCCGGATTATGCTTTTAGACATAGGCTGGACAACCCCAAATCTTAACAAACTTAAGATATGGGCTCTTCCCTTTCCATATCATATATGAAGTGGTAGGCAACTGATTTGATCGGAACCCTATTCAATAGGTATACAACTTCATAAGTGCATAACTCCCTAAAAGGAAATAGGAAACTCAGTAGTACTCATCATAGAGCACACCATATCTAATAGGGTGTGATTGCTCCCCCCGATACACCGAGGTGCTGTGGTGTATACGGAGGAGTAATGCTGAGAGAGAATCTCATTCTTAGAATAGTCCAGGAATCCCGTGCTCAAGTATTCTCCTCCTTGATCACATCAAAGGACATAATACTTATACCCGTTTTTGGTTCTCTACTTCTAACTTATATTCTGTGAATATCTCCAAAGGTTCGGACTTGTGTTTCAACAGGAACATATGTCTGAATCTTGAAAGATCATCAGAGAAGGTAATGAAGTACAAAGAACCGGTCTTGGCATGTGTAGACAGGGGACCTTCATACATCAATATGTATCATCCCAAGAGTTCACTTACTCTTTCTCTGTTTCCAATAAACATAGCTATGGTCATCTTATCTCTGTGACATGACTGGCAAGTTTCACAAGATGTAAATTCAAACTAATTTAAATATGCATCTATATGTAACTTCAGCTAGTCGGGTCGCATTGATATGACCTATCTATAATACCTCAAGAAGGATTCGTTCATTTCTGAACTCTTCCTCTTGTGTGTGTTCTATATACTAAGAACTGTGGTTTGATTTAGAACGTCAATGCTTTTAGATAACGTGCCTGAACTGATCAACTCTTGATATAGGAAATGTTCAAAACATTATCCAATCAATACAAAATTATATCCTTATTTATCTAAATAAAGAGACTGATATGATTTTGTATATCAGGTTCGGTATCTAATAACATTTGTTCGGAATCAATGTCTTCTGGTAATACAGGGTGACAGTGACCAACAGACTTGGCTGCAACACTTGCACCATTTTCTGCCTCATGAAACTTATCACCCGTTCTCAGTTCCCTACCTTTCTGTAGCCCTATGTAATAGATTACATATCTGGGATCCTGATCCGGTATCAGATACCCAGGACGCAGAGGATACTGAAAAACAGTTCTGTGTAATAAACACACCCGAAGATGATGCATCGGTATGCACTTTCTTAGTTTGGGTGGCACGGGAATTCTGGTAATCCCTAATTTCCTGCTCTGTCTTATAACAATTATAAGTTGGAGCGGGACCAACGTTCCCCAGCTCAGTATAACAAGCAGGTTCGGTCAATTCATCCGTATTATTATCTTAATTAAGGCGTGATATGGTCGCTACCTGGAGAGAGAGAGAGAGAGAAGAAAACACTCTGCGTGCGCTCTTGCAAGATCAGATTGGTTATTATTTTATCTAATCAGGATGGCTCCTACTGTTTTTATCAAATCTTCCTTCAAACCCTAAAAGGAAAGACTAGCCGGGATTAATTACACCCTACAAGTTCGCCAATCTTTCAGCCAGGTCAGTGTCGGTACTTTGAGGGAGGTTCCCCGTGCTTTCGCACGGACCTAATTAAAGTAAACCTCGTTTTCCCAGAGGCGTAACCCCGTTGACACCTTTCTAGACACCTACTTGATCGGCTAATTGTAATGTGTAAAACTCTCCCAGGAGTAACAATTACTCGCAGTGGGTATCGGGATCCAACTATCTCATAGAAGGTATGCAATCTCATTGCAAATTTCAACACTTGAAATTCCCGATAATTTTTCTCCTAACGTGTTATGACCTTGACGAAAGCCAACAAACCATACCCCGTTAGTCAAGTTCAACCCGTACATTTCTTGATTGAATTAAACCCACCCGCACGACCCTTGACGAAAGCCAACAAAGCCGTACGACTACCCTAATCCAATCGCATCGTATGCAACAGATAAGCAGCATATAACTACCGCACACTACACCTTGACGAAAGCCAACAAATGTAGCACGAATACTATATACAACTTATCTGAAATGACGGAGGGCTACGACAGGTTTTTCTGAAAACCTATTGCATAATGAACTTGATATCGTTGTAGAATCAAATGATTTTCTAAAAATGGAGTGTTTTTTAGGCTTTTCTAGTTTTGCTAAAGGGGTCACTCCCGGTGAAGGGATCGTCGGCCCTTTCATCATCGAATAAGGTGCAGGATATATCATATATACCGCTGTACAAAGCAAGAACTATAGGAGCAATCAAAAGACAAACCGAGGGGTGTAGCATATGCCAGTCTTTGCTAAAGGGGGTCACTCCCGGTGAAGGGATCTCGGCCCTTTCCTTATCGAATAAGGTGCAAGATGTTCTACAAGGAACACCACGATGCAAAGCAAGAACTGTAGCTACCTGTTTTTGAAAATTCGATTCCACAACATCTTTTAGGTTTCTTTTATTTCATTAATCATATTAATGAAGTCCCATCATTTAAAACACCTAAACATCACAGATAAATATGACGTACACTTATGCCATCCGCATTCGCCTCGATGTCCCCTCGTGCACCGTTAGGTTAGGTAACTAATGGCAGAGCGGGGCAGGGCTAGCGCGGGTGTAAAACATAAGTAACGTCTATATAATATATCATATATACTATATACAGTATCCATCATAACATATCAAATGATCACATCACAGATATTGCAGCAGAAGAAACATATGAAACATTGGATATACTAGGACGTCCGTGTTTTCAATACGAGCCAGTATAAAACACGGATTCCACGGTCGCGATGAATAGCCAAACCCATACCCCTAGACCCCTACGAGAGCAGCAAGAAACCCTACCAATTCTAGAGTTAGGAGACCCGGACTCGACTCCTCGAGTTGGTCTCCAACTAGACTCTAGAACCCGGTTACTTGTGCTCTCCTCCTTGGGTCTATCCTAGTGCGGAAAAGTAAACAATATACAAATGGTGACAGCAACCTCATCCCGGAAGTGCCCCAATAAAAGAATATTACATACAACAAATTTTACATGAATGAAAATAAAAACTCTCATCTCACATAAACAACCCCGGCTATTCAAAACGCGACAATCCAATATAACATATCCAGCAACACATAACATCACATGTTATCAACGTAAGTAAATATGCGCATCCCAATTTTCGTTGACATATAGCAACGAAACCGGCGATATCACATATTACACTTACGGTCGCAGAAAAGAAAGTATAAAACTACAACAGTTGGAATCCGCAACCTCCTTAGACATCACATGCCTAACAGTTATAAACCCCGCATTTCAGTCTCTATATTGAAAACACTTTTCAATATCAAGTTGGGCAATTCAACAAGATTCCCGATATGCTGTTCGAATGCTCGTCGCAAACTTTAGTAGACGGCCGCACCCCCGGATGCCGTCGACGAAGTGCACTAAGGCGGAACACCGCTGCCGCGAGCACCCAAACGGATGCTTTTGGCGACGGGGTTCTCCTACAGTCACTTGGTCAGGGCTTCGGGGCGTGGCTATCTATTAAGTTTATCCGGCGAGTATCCGCGTACGCTACGTGATTGCGACGGACTTTTGATCGCATCAAAATCCTGGGGCAACCGATCATTTGAGACTAAACTGCTATGTTTATAACATTCAAATCAGTTATCTCATAACTACTTATGGATTCCAAATATTATATCACATTCCAGATAAATAGAAAATGTTAAACATTCCGATCGAACGCTCAAACACCCAAGTTTTCCCGAAACAGCTCAACACTTGAAATAAGTTTAAAAACATCCATTTCATGCCACAGTACCAACGGTCTAGCCGTAGAAGGGTCAAGCCAACGCCTCACATGTGGCACGCCGTACTGCCCCAAACCCTAAGGTTCAAAGGGCAGTTCAAGACGGTCACATAATCGAGTTAAGGTTTGTTGTCTTTTGGAGGGTCCATCGCGTTACTTGCACTACTTAGACGTTCTTAAACTACGGAAAAATCCAACACTTGGAAATTTCCCGGCAGGGGAAAAAGTGGGTATTTATATCCGGTCGAACTTTTTAACATGTTCTAAAATATCCGGAAAAACACATAGACAAAGTTAAACAATCCAATCGAATCATCGAGTCCCCAAAACAACCCAGAAAACACAACTGTTGAGTACAGATTAAAAATTCCCAGAGAACAGAGGAAACTGCTACGGGCATTACAGTAGAAAATAAAGCGCATGATCATCACATACGGCCGCGGAACCGCCGCCAAAAGTAGGGTACGGCCGCGGTTCCGCGGCGGTACTGTAGCATTAGCTTGTTGTTTTCTGCAGTTTGCCTTAGAATTTCCTGCTCTATTTTCTGAGCATTTTTAACTCACAAAAATCCACAATTCCAGAAAATGTACAGAGAAGGGTTTTGGTTAGGGTTTCGGGGCTCGATCGGATTTCTAACATCGTCTACACTTCGCCTAAAGCTCTAGCTAGGCTCTAATACCACTGTAGGGTTACTAGGCACACTCAAGAGGTTCCACAAGGCATCTACCATGCCAAATTCAAATTTTTATGTGCCTAACAACTCTTTGCAAGATCGATAACTAGAGATTAGGCGAAACGAAAAGCTAGTAAACTACTTTACTAGTAAGTGAAAGGGATTACAACCTTTGTAGATCTGGTCCTTCACTTCAATAGCTCCGTGTTGACGTCCCTTCGCTGCGATCATCGGGATCCCGGACCCTAGCGTTGGTTTCTTCGGAGAAATGAGCGGGCTAGGTCGTTGACTTCGAGGCTGAAGATGATCTACGTCGGGGAGACTCAAACTCAAGCTATTCCTTCACTTGGTCAAAAACATTGTGAAGAGAACACCCTATACTACATGGCAAGTAGTAGAGGATGAAGAAATAGGAAGTGGGTTCACTTTAGAATTGGATTTCTTACTCTTTTTCTCATGGCACCATTGGAGCTAGCAAGCTTTTGTGGAGCTTGATGATGAAGAAGAAGAAGAAAAGAATCAATAGAATAAATATCCAAATGAAACTTATCCTTTTAATTATGGCACCATGGTTGAGTTAAGCCCTCATGCTTAACTCATGTAGAGAATTAACCAAAGCATTAGGTTAAGGGCTGGGTTAACTAATATCCTAAGGAAATGACAAAAGATTTGACTTTGTCAAAGTTTCTTCAAGCTTCATGAAGCTTGATAACTTTGACCAAAGTCTCACTCTTTTGTTATTTGTTAAGAAAATAGTAAACCCAAATTTAACCTTGATTTGGTATAAGTCTCATACACACAACTTGTTTGTATCATCAAGCATGATACAAACATGTACACTTGCATATATCACATATAAACAATATGCACATTCAAGTGAGAAAATCAATCTTAAGTGAACCAATACTAGTTAATGTAAAGTAATATATCAAATATATAATTATACATTAAATCATTAAATCAACACTTGATTTAACGATCCGGTCATATTGCATATAACCGACTAATATCAATAGTAACAACTTATCGAATCAACGCTTGATCCGATAACCCGGCTATATCGCATACAACCGATCAATGTCACAAATCGCGAGAATAGAATACAGTATCACATACTGGTATTATTCTCGGTCCCGCACATATCTCATATGCGCTCCTATTTCGTTTCGCTTGAGCCAGGACACCCCTGTGTAGGACTCTAAAGACTCGTCAATACGCCGGCAGTAGGTGATGATCATATCAAACACCCACAAGCCGCAAGCGGTCTGCTAAACGTAACGGCCACCCGGGTATTGAGCGATTAGAAGATCAACAAGCAATCCTGCTCACACTCCTGTGAATCCAACCAGTAACACTTACCGTACAGTCCGGTCGATATGTCCTGGCTTTTCTGCTCACACTCGTCTAGGGGTGGTAAACGTCAGACCCCAATAACTCGATAAGTCGTGTCGATATGAGGCTCATAACGGGTCGAGAAACTACTGGTAACACTTAACAGTAAATCCCTAAAGCAGCCTTGGCCAAGGACTTCCTGTTATAGCCAATCGAGCACAGCGCAACATCAACTCCCTATACCGGGAGAGACGAAACCCCTCCTATCGCTCATTGCCTCCATGTGATTCGGGACTGTACCCAAAACCACCGTTTTGCACGCCCTCTTGGACGTGGTAAGGTGGAAATCAAAGCACAGTGGGAATCATACAAGACTCTATGACGATCTCGGGTCTACAGACTAACCTGTACCAGTGTCACCAGAGAACTGCCATCTGACGTAAGGTATAATACCATCTGGGAGTTCTCGGCGAGTCCGTCCAGTGTACCCAGTCTCCACTGAGCACCCGTATATCATCTCTGATGTCAAACACCAATGGATATGGGATCATCCATCGCCCATCTGTATGGGTCGAGAAGGTATACGCTAGTCTACTCTGGTATATCGATGCCCCGTCTCGATACACTCACGACTAGGGACCTTGAAGGATGTACTTATGGACTACCATGTCCCCACTAGTATGATCCGTATCATAGTCCAGGTAGTCAAGTACACATCCTAAGGGCTTTACCAACATGTAACAGAGAGACAATCAGTGTACACGTTAAGGTAAAGAGTAACCAGATAGCATACTATCATATCGAGCAAGAAAGGCATCCCTATATATGTCCAAGCATCCACTACAATATACATCCTATGTATAGTAATGGCCTCTACGGCATACATATAACTAACACTAATTGGTTTGACCATTTGACTTTGTTGACTTTGGTTGACTTAGATAATATTGTTGAGCACTAGATATTTTGCTTAGCATTAATTGTGACATGATAATGGTCAAATCAAAGAAGCCATCACAATTATTCTAATAAAACTAAGTTTTCTCTTTCCTCAAAAGAGAGTTCTCTTCATTATTCTCACTCACACTCTCTCATAGTTCTCTCCTTCTTCCTCTCTCAAACCCTAGTGTCTCATGAGTTAAAAATCAAGGGTTATTGAGACTTAGCCACCAAAATCCTTCTCTACTCACTCTAGGCTACTTAGTTTAGCACACCATGTTCCCTAGTTACCTCATTTTGGAGGATAGAGCTCAAGGTAGAGACCTTCGGATGGATCATCTTTGACGTGGAGAAGCAGGTGAGGAAGCACCATCTACAACCACTCCAAGGAGCTCACAACAAGGAGAAGCACAACAAGGAGAAGAAGGACTTGAAGCTTGTGGTATAATCTTCTAACATAGTAGTTACAACTCCTAGTTAGTTTGTTAGTTAATATTTAGCAAAGATCTTTATGGGTAGTCTATGTTACCTTGTAAAGAAAATTTTGATTTTTACCCATTCCGCCTCCCCGTTAACTAGCGGGGTGAGTAACATAGACTTACAGTGTTTGTAATCGAAAATTGTTTTTCAGTAAACTCTACATTATGGGTACTTGATACCGGTTCTGGTTCTCACATCTGTAATTCTTTGCAGGCTCTGAGAAACCTTAGAGCACTGAAGGCAGGTGATATGACCCTCTGGGTTGGCAATGGAACAAACGTAGATGCTATTGCGGTAGGGGATTATCACCTGGGGTTGACTAGTGGGCACATTTTGGTATTGTACAGTTGTTTTTGTATTCCCGGTATGCTATGTAATATTATATCAGTATCTTTATTATCTAATGAAGGATATAATTTTGCACTTGAAATAAATGTCATGAACATTCTCCTAAATCAAGAAATGATTGGGTTTGGCACACTGGAAAATGGCATATACATACTTAATCAACCACAAGTTTTCAATATTCAAAACACACTCAAAAGAAAGGCTCCAAATTTAAACCATGCCTTCCTATGGCATTGTAGACTTGGTCATATAAATGAAACAAGGTTGACTAAGTTGCATAAAGATGGATATTTAGATCCATTTGAGTATTCATCATATGCAACTTGTCAATCGTGTATCAAAGGGAAAATGACCAAATCTCCATTCACCGGATACGGAGAAAGAGCCCCGGAGCTCTTGGGTCTTGTACACAACGATGTATGTGGTCCGATGTCTACACATGCACGAAGCGGTCACTCCTACTTCATTACTTTTACTGATGATTTCTCAAGGTATGGACATGTGTTCTTAATGAAGCATAAATCGGAGGCCTTTGAGAAATTTAAGGAGTATAAAAATGAAGTGGAGAAACAGACTGGTAAAAGCATCAAGACACTTTGATCTGATCGAGGTGGAGAATACTTAAGTACCAGTTTCCTCGAATGCTTAAAAGAGAATGTAATTCTCTCTCAGCTTACTCCTCCGTATACACCTCAGCATAATGGTGTATCAGAAAGAAGGAATCGCACGCTGCTGGACATGGTGCGTTCAATTATGAGTAGTGCTGAGTTGCCACTTTCCTTCTGGGGTTTTGCGCTGGAATTAGCTGCATACTTAATGAATAAAGTTCTGACTAAGTATGTGCCTACCACTCCATATGAAATGTGGAGTGGGAAGAGACCATATCTCAAGTATCTCAAGATATGGGGGTGTCCAGCATTTGTTAAAAAGCAGAATCCGGACAAGTTCGAGGTACGATCGGTTTTATGGAAGTTTGTGTGATACCCCAAGAATTCAAGGGGATATCTTGTCTACCACACTGAAGAACAAAAGGTCTTTGTCGCTCGTCACATTGTCTTCTTAGAGAGCGAATTTCTTGCAAAAGAAATTAGTGGGAGCGCGGTAGAACTGGAAAAAATTCCAGAACCTCAAACTACTGCCGAGGACTTAGTAGAACTTCAGGTTTCAATAGAGCCCGACGAACCAACGCCGCTCCGCAAATCTAGTAGGCTTTCTCGTCCGCCTGAGAGATACTATGGGTTTCTTGTAGATGGGGATCGAGAAAATTGTATTATCGATGATATTGAGCCTACTAATTTTCAGCAGGCTATCACGAGTAAAGACTCGGTGAAGTGGATGGATGATATGCGATCCGAAATGGAATCCATGTACACCAATAAAGTATGTACTTTAGATGTTGCTCCTCCTGGGGTGAAACCAGTTGGATGCAAATGGATCTTCAAAAAGAAGATTGGTGCAGTTGGACAAGTGGAAACCTACAAAGCTAGACTCATTGCAAAAGGTTTTCGTCAAAGACCAGGATTGGACTATGATGAAACCTTTTCTCCAGTAGCTTTGCTTAAATCCATTCGGATCCTGCTTGCCATAGCTGCCTTCCATGACTATGAAATCTGCCAGATGGACGTAAAAACAGCTTTTCTAAATGGACATTTAGAAGAAAGTGTTTACTTGGATCGACCAGAAGGTTTCTTAGACAGTGGGAGCAGCGGAAAGGTGTGCAAGTTGCTTAAATCCATTTATGGATTAAATCAAGCATCGTGGAGTTGGAACATCTGTTTTGATGAGACGGTCAAAAAATTTGACTTTATCAAAAATGTAGATGAACCATGCATTTATAGGAAGATTGTAGAAGGGGCAGTAGCCTTCCTCGTTCTGTACGTCAACGACATACTGCTGATAGGGAATGATGTCCCTATGCTACAATCAGTAAAGCTCTTCTTGTCACAGAAATTCTCTATGAAAGACTTGGGAGATGCCTCCTACATTCTGGGGATTAAGATATAGATCCAAAAGAATGTTGGGAATTTCACAGTCCGGGTACATTAACACTATACTAAAGAGATTTAGTATAGAAGATTCCATGCGCGGTAATTTACCCGCTTGTCACGGGATCACCCTCTCCAAAGAGATGTCTCCAAAGACTGATGAAGAGAGGGCTCGCATGGGCATTATACCCTATGCTTCGACGGTAGGATCTATAATGTATGCGATGTTATGTACCAGACCAGATGTAGATTACGCACTTAGTATGGTAAGCAGGTATTAGTCAGACCCGGATGAGAAGCATTGGATAGCGGTAAAGAACATTCTCAAGTACCTCAGAAGGACTAAGGAGATGTTCTTGGTTTACGGTAGTAGGGACCTCCAGGTCGAGGCTTTTACCTACTCCATCTTCCAAAGTGACAAAGATGACTCTAAATCCGTTTCGGGTTTTGTGTTTACCCTCAATGCAGGGGCGGTATGTTGGAAGAGTTCCAAAAAGGATACCGTCGCAGACTCAACGATGGAAGCTGAGTATATAGCTGCTAACGATGCCGCGAAAGAGGCTGTCTGGATGAAGAAGTTCATCTCTGAACTTCAGGTGGTTCCGTCCATTGCCAATCCAATACCTTTGTATTGTGATAATAATGGGGCTATAGAATTAGCGAAGGAACCAAGGTCCCATCAGATATCCAGGCATATCTTTAGGCGGTATCACCTGATCAGGGAGATCGTGGATCGCCGGGAGATCGAGGTGCGGAAAGTGGACACAAAAGACAACACGACAGATCCATTCACCAAGGCCATCCCTCAAGTCCAGTTCGAGAGACTGTTTGAGATGTTGGGCATGCGGTACGCCAGCAACTGGATCTAGTACAGACAGTGGGTACTCATTGCACCAATTACAGGCCTTAGTGCAAGTGGGAGATTGTTGGATATATATGCCCTAGAGGCCTTCATTGTATAGGATGCTAGGGATATGTATGTACAAGACAATCTTGCTCGATATAATAGTATGCTATTTAGTTTGTCTTTATCTTAACATGTGATATATTTTACTTATTATTTCATATATTGTATACATGTTGATAAAGCCCATAGGATGTTTTCCTGACTACCAGCGTTGTGATGGCAGTCATACTTGTGGGAGCTGGGTGGTCAATAGGCATATCCTTAAATGTCCCTGGTCGTAGGAGTATTGAGACTGGGCATCGATACTCCAGAGTAGACTAGTGTATACATATCTAGACCCTGACAAGGGACGATGGATTGGTCCCGCAGCCATTGGTGATGTGCACTTAAGATTGTATACAGATGCTCACTGGGCGTGAGTTCACCGGACAGGACTCGCCTAGGACTGACTAGATGGTATTATACCTAGAGTCAGATAGCAGTTTTCTGGTGACATGTGTGCAGATGGTCTGTTGACTTGAGGTCGACATTTGTCTCGTGTGAGTTCCCACTGTGCTTTGATTACTACCCTACCACGGCTCAAAGGAGCCGTGCAAACAGGTTTTAGTTGGGTACAGTCCCGAACTACATGGAGGCAGTGAGCGACTGTTAGGGATTCGTCTCTCCCGGTATAGGGAGTCGATATCGCACAGTGATCGGCTAGTCATTACCAAAAGTCCCTGGCCAGGGCTGATTGAGAATTACTGGTGGACGGACCAGTAGATTCTCGGATGGTCTTGAGCCACACTGACACGACTTGTATGGTTATTAGGGGTCTGACATTCACCACCCCCCTAGACCTTACATGCGATACTCTCAGACGAACAGACCGGACTGCACGGATATTGTCACGGACATGCTCAGTAGGGGTTTCGGATGAGTTCGCTCGTCGGCCTTCTTTTCGACATGTACCTGGGTTGCCGTTACGTACAGCTAGTGCCACTGATGGACTTGTGGTTAAACCCACTGCCATCGTACTGTCGAATCTTTAGAGTCCCATACAGAGGGTTTTCCCTGGATCAGGCGAAACGATGTAGAGGCCGTATGGTCTTACGGCAGGGTTTCGATTGCATACATATACTGGCTACACGAATGATGTTCGGACAGATAATACTAGTAGGCTTTGGTTTAAGCCGGATCCTAGTATTATAATATTGGATTATACTTGTCTCTGTGTATCCGTATTTTTCGGAATACGGATACGGGTATGTATATACGATGAGGGAATTCTTGTAATTTCACAAGAATGAGCTTCTAGAAGGAGACACCTCATTATTGATTTATCCTTTTTTGATAAAAGATTAATGAGGTGGAAATTAGGAGATATTGGAGGAATGGGTTGCAAGCATGTCTTTATGAATTGTTTATTCATTTGGGATTCCTATTCAAGCATGTTTGCATTTTATGTGACTTTTTTATTCCATGCTTGAATTATTGGAAAAAGACTTAGTCATTCTCACTCTCATTTCTCAAGTTCATTCTCATGAGATAATTCTCTCTCCTAGGTTTTCTCTCCTCCTCCCTTAAGCTCATGACATCACATGTGTTGTGAATCAATGAGCTTTGAGACTAATTAATCCAATACACCTTCTCTTCTTCTACTTAGTAGTCTTCCTTAGCAATTTGGATCACTAAGTTATCTCTTTGAGGTTGCAGCTTGACCATAGGCCCTCGGGTGGATTCTTCATCGACACAAAGGAGACCGGCAATCGAGTTCTTTTGAAGCCAAGGAGGAGCCAAAGAAAGGAGATCAAGAAGAAGCTTGAACCAAGGAGCAAAGAACCACTTGAAGACTCGAAGGACTTGACACGAGGGTATAACACTTTAACCTAGTAGTTAACACCCTCTAGTTGTGTAGTTTTGTTAGCTAAGGTTTAATCAAGATCCTAAAAGTGGAAAAAGTCTATGTTGCAAAGCAAAACATGATCTTGTGATGTGAGAAAAATCGTTTTTAATGTATTCCACCTCCCCGCGAACACGTGGGGTGTGCTACATAGACTTACAATAATAATAGTACAAGAGTGGACATGATCCAATATGTGTCCCACCTACCAAAACCCCTTGGATGAAGCTGTGTGCCAGTGATACCGCTACTGATCCCAAGCGGTCAAACCTGTAAGAACTATGGCACAACAGGGGTGAGTTGCCAACTCGTGAGTAAAAAACATCAGTAGGTAGAAATTGAATGAACAACGATTTTCTAGGTCATACTATATCATTAAGGTAATACTATGATATCTAGGGTGACCATAATGCATATATGTCAACAATCGAGTCAATGCAATGACATATAGAAATAACATCTGAAACATATGCCTGCATGCATATGGATAACATCCATATGTCCATCAACAACACCAACAATATCATGGAACCTGAGTGTCCAACATAGACACTCGAATCATCATGAAAACATATGCTTGTATGTATGAGGATATCAACCACGTGTGTCCATAAACGACACATCAAAATCATGGAACCTGAGTGTCCAACACCGACACTCGAAACATCATGAAAACCCATGTCCAGCATCGACACGTAAATCCTCATATCTGAGGCGATGCATACTCAGATCGGCCCTCATATCACTCTCACGACTCCGGTCGGTATCCTCCGGATAACCGCCGGGTCCAAAAATATCACCGGTAGGTAGTAGTCCCTCTGCTAGGCTTATCGTCTACTGCACAACATACCTTTCTTGCCCCGGGATACCATACCGGGTCCACCATGTACCCGCAGATGGCTCATCCAGCTCCTCGAATCGGGTATCACATAGAACAGAACCGAGAAAACTCATGGTGGACGCCTCAAAATATCATATCAAGAGAAACCGCGTTTTTAAAGCAACATATAGTTTCCTTTAAAATATAACCGCGGTACTCAAATCCAGAAATCTCATGAAAACAACATCTCAATGCATATAACCATAAAGTACGATGTATGCAACATAGAACAGAAATATAAGTATGTCAAATATATCATGCAAGCATGTCTTGTGATAATGCTGAACAATGAATGTACTATACAGTTAAGAATAATCTCATGATACGGCAGTTCTACTGTATAAGTAGCATATCAATTACCGACGATGAATGTGTGTGAGCCGGCAAATCTGTGTAAGTGTAACATACACATCAATGGTAATTGTGCAGGTGTACTAGCAGATGATATCATATAACAATAAATACCGGAAACATGATAGGTATCACACGAGGAATAATCCAACATAAACATGAACTATAATAAGGTAGCCTCTTTATGTCGACGATCCTGCCTCATAGTATCAAGTGTCGCAATATCCTCGATCATTATCCTCAATTCATGAGCGCGGATCAAACATTCGGTAAACGCATCGCGTACGGTAATCCATCGTACGGTGTCATCAAACAGAATAGGGAATCTATCGTCCTATGCATCAACAAAGATACGGATCTAAAGTCTCGTACGGCATATCTTATCAATCACATAACACATCTATATCCATTTCATATTTTAATATCGATCTCATGTCATATCGATATCGATCTTGTAGGGTTAGCTTAGCACCTTGTGAAGGTTTTGGCAAGCATCAATCATGCTACATTAAAAATTTTGGGGTGCTAAACCAACCCGCAAAGTAATCGAACTAGAGAATTAAGGTTAAACATGATATGTAAACTCTTTACATCTAAGTGAACAAGGAATACAACCTTTGTAGTCCATTCCTTCACTTCATAAGCTCCGTGTTGAGGTCCCTTCGCTGCGATCATCAAGTACCCGGACTCTAGAGAGGCTCCATGAAGAGAAAGATGAAAGCTTGCTTCCAATCTTCAACAACTAAGATGATCTACCTTGAAGAAACTCAAACCCAAGCTCTTGCTTCACTAATCAAATATTAGTAAAGAAAACACCCTAATCTAAGTGGCTAGAATGGATGTGGATGATGAATTAGGAATTTAGCTCTCTTTTATTTTCATATTCTCACTTATTATCATCACTTATGAAAAAGCTAGTGAAGCTATTCATCAAAGAAGAAAGAAGAAGAAGATGAAGCAACCTTTTGTGATGAATAATGAAAATCATTGTTGTGGTTACAAATCAACCATGGGTTAAGAAAGATAGAGTTAACCCTTGTAGAGAATAAACTAGAGGCTAAGGTTTGGGTTGGGTTAATAAATATCAACACAAAATATCAAAGGTCAAAGTCGAAGCTTCATGAAAGCTTCGTCCAAGCTTAACCCTAATCCAAACCCTAACCATGTTTAAACTCTACAAAACATATTGCATTTGTAACCCTAACTTGTTACAATATTATATATCACATATATAATATATTTTGTAACAAAATAAAATAATACAATTAACCTATATCACATATATATCAATATATTATCCAAGTGAGAAAAAGAATCTTTAAGTGAGCTTATATTAGTTAATGTAATATAATATATCAAGTATATAATTATACATTAAATTATCGAATCAACACTTGATCCGATAATCCGGCTATTTCACAAATAAACGACTAATATAATCTGTATCAGTTCATCGAATCAACACTTGATCCGATGACCCGGCTATATCACATATACCCGACCGATATCTCATATCGCGAGAATCTAATACGGTATCACATACTCGTAATATTGTCGGTCCCGCACATATCACATATATGCTCTTGCTCCGTTTTGCCTGAGCCAGGAAACCTCTGTGTAGGACTCTAAAGAATCGTCAATACGCCGGCAGTAGGTGATGATCATATCAAACACCCACAAGCTGCAAGCGGTCAGCTAAACGTAACAGCCACCCAGGTATTGAGCGATCAGAAGATCAACAAGTAAGCCTGTACATTTTTCTGCGAATCCAATCAGTAACACTCCCGTACGGTCCGGTCTCTTCGTCTGATATGTCGCATATCCAGTCTAGGGGTGGTAAACGTCAAACCCCAGTAACCGATAAGTCGTATCGATATGAGGTCCATAACAGTTCGAGAAACTACTGATAACACTTACCAGTAAATCTCAGCAACCATGGCCAGGGATTTCCAGTTATAGACAATCGAACACAGCGCAACATCAACTCCTTATACCGGGAGAGACGAAACCCTTCCTATCGCTCATTGCCTCCATATGATTCGGGATAGTACCCAAAAGCCACCGTTTTGCACATTCTCTTGGACGTGGTATGATAGAAATCAAAGCACAGTGGGAATCACACAAGACTCTATGACGATCTCGGGTCTACAGACTAACCTGTACCAGTGTCACCAGAGAACTGCCATCTGACGTAAGGTATAATACCATCTGGGAGTTCTCGGTGAGTCCGTCCAGTGTACACAGTCTCGACAGAGCACCCGTATACTATCTTTGATGTCAAACACCAATGGATATGGGATCAACCATCGCCCATCTACATGGGTCGAGAAGCATACGCTAGTCTACTCCGGTATATCGATGCCCTGTCTCGATACACCTACGACTAGGAACATTTGATGGATGTACTTAGCGACTACACTGTCCCCACTAGTATGATCTGCATCATAGTCCTGGTAGTCAAGTACTCATCCTGAGGGCTTTATCAACATGTAACATAGAGACAATCAGAGTACATGTTAAGATAAAGAGCAACCAGATAGGATACTATCATGTCGAGCAAGAAAGTCCTCCCTATATATGTCCAAGCATCCACTACAATATACATCGCATGTACAGTAATGGCTTCTAGGGCATATATATTACTAACAATCTCCCACTTGCACTAGGGCCATCTGTTTTGGTATCGCATACCCAACAATCAGCCGTTGTTGAAGTATCTCATACTCAACCATCCCATAAAAGTCTCTACTGGGAAATAGGCCTTTGTGAGTGGATCCGCGCTGTTGTCCACTGTGTCTACTCTCCTAACCTCGATCTCCCTGGAGATCATCCATCTCCATGATTAGGTGATATTGCCTAAGAATATGTCTGGATCTCAGATGGGACGGGGTTTCCCAGGCATAAGCCACAACTCCATTGTCACACAATGATAGGAATGAAATTCATCTCATGAACTTATATTTATATCCAGACTGCCTCTTTGGTAGCATCCTTGGTAACGATGTATCTTTCCTTTAATCGTCTAGTTTGTCACGGTATCTAGCTTGGAACTCTTCCAACATACCATCCCTCTACTGAGGGTAAAGACAATGCCTGTGACTGACATTCAGTCGTCCTTATCACCCTGGAACCTTTCCAGTGATTCTCCCCAGGAACGATTGATACCATCTCACTACAACTAGTGAGAATCCTAACATCCAATTAGATCTATCTCATAGATCCATAACCCAGGATTTAGGAAGTATCACCTTGATCCTATATGGAGAATCTTTGTGATAAGACAAGATTGACCGAGCGTAGCATTGGAAACTCCTTCCCTATCAAGAGTATGTCATCCACGTACTATACGAGGATCAACACCATACTCCCAACTACCATTTTATATATACTCGATTCGTCTACCATTTTGATGAAGTCAAACTCTTTGACTACTACATCAAAACAGACGTTCCAACTCCGCGATGCCTGATTTATCCCATAAAACATCTTGCACACATTTTCGCTGCTCCCACTGTCTACGAAGCCCTCAGTGTGTACTTATAGACGCTCTCATCCAAATCACTATTTAGAAAAGCAGTCATGACACCCAACCGCCAGATATCGTAGTCATGGTATGTAGTAGTGGCAAGTAGGATCTGGATGGACTTAACATAGCTTTGAAAGTCTCAACTTTTCCATGTACACCAAGTAATCTTCTCAAGATATACTTGTTCCTGATGGGAATTTAACCCTTCAGATAAAGCAACCAATGTCCATACTTTATTGGTGTATAAGGATTCCATCTCAGATCGCTAAGCATCCAGCCATTCTCACAGAGTCCCCACTCCTGATGGCCTGCTCGAAAATAGTTGGGTCATCATCTCATGATGCAATCCTCGCTCCTACTATCATAGAAAAAACCGAAGTATCTCTCAGGTGGGTGAGGACCCTACAAGATTTGCGGAGAGGCTGAGGTTCGTTGGAAACTATCGAATCCTCCGGTTCTACCAAATCATCAGCTGCAGTTTGTATAGATGGAACTCCTTCCAGTTCTACCTCATGACCACTAATTTCTTCACTAGAAATTCCCTTTCCAAAAGGTGGCATGCTGAGAAAACAAAACATATTTTGTTTCTCAGTTTGGTAGAAGATATTCCCTTGTGAATGCTTGGGATATCCAACAAACTTCCACAGAACTGACTTTGCCTCGAACTTGTCCGGATTTTTCTTTTGACATAGGCCGGACAACCCCAAATCTTAAAATTTTTAAGAGATAGGCTCTTTCCATACCATATCACATATGAGTGGCAGGCACCTGATTTGATTGGAACCCTATTCAATAGGTATGCAGCTTCTCAAGTGCATAACACCCAAAAGGAAATAGGCAACTCAGTAGTACTCATCATAGAGCACACCATATCACATAGGGTGCGATTGCTCCACCCCGATATACCAACGTACTTTGGTGTATACGGAGGAGTAATGCTGAGAGAGAATCTCATTCTCCTTTAGAATAGTCCAGGATCTCCGTGCTCAAGTATTCTCCTCCCTGATCACATCAAAGGACATAATACTTATACCCGTTTTGGTTCTCTACTTCTGAAGTACTACTAACCAGTCCTAGCATATGTAAACAGGGGACCTCATACATCATCATGTATCAATCCCAAGAGTTCATTAACTCTTTCTCTATTTCCAATAAACGGAGTTGTGGTCATCTTATTTGTGTGATATGACTGGTAAGTTACACAAGATGTAAATCCAAACTGATTTTAAATATGCATCTAAATGTAACTTAGCTAGTCGGGTCACATTGATATGACCTAGTCTACAATACCTCAAGAAGGATTCGTTCATTTCTGAATTCTTCCTCTAGTATGTGTTCTGTACGTTAAGAACTGTGGTTTGATTTAGAACGTCTATGCTTTTAGATAACGTGCCTGAACTGATCAACTCTTGATATAGGAAATGTTCAAAGCATTATCTATCAATACAAAATTATATCCTTCTTTACTAAATAAAGAGACTGATTTGATATTGTATATCAGGTTCGGTATCTAATAACATTCGTTCAGAATCAATGTATTTGGTAACACAGGGTGATAACTGCAAATTGCTTGGCTTGCAACACTTGCACCGTTTCCAACTCTTGAAACTTATCACCCGTTCTCAATTCTCTACCTATCTGTAGCCCATGTAACATATTACATTTGCGGGATCCTGATCCGGTATCTCATAACCAGGACGTAAAGGATACTGAGAAACAGTTCTCGATAATGAGCTCACCCGAAGAAGATACATCAGCATATACTTTCTTCGTTTGGGCAGCACGGGAATTCTGGTAATCCCTTATTTCCTGCTTGGTCTTATAACAATTATAAGTTGGAGCAGGACCAACGTTCCCTAGCGCAGTATAAAATACAGGTTCGGTCAATACATCCGTATTATTATCTTGATTAAGGCGTGACATGGTCGCTACCTGGAGAGAGAGAGAAGAAAACACTCACTGTATGCTCTTGCAAGACTAGATTGGTTATTAATATATCTAATCAGGATAGCTCCCATTGTTTTAGTCAAATCTTCCTTCAAACCCTAAAAGGAAAGACTAGCCGGGATTAATTACACCCTACAAGTTCGCCAATCTTTCAGCCAGGCCAGTGCCGGTACTTTGAGGGAGGTTCCCCATGCTTTCGCACGGACCTAATTAAAATAAACCTCGTTTTCCCAGAGGCATAACCCCGTTGACACCTTTCTAGACACCTACTTGATCGGCTAATTGTAATATGTAAAACTCTCCCAGGAGTAACTCTTACTCGCAGCGGGAATTGGGATCCAACTATCTCATAGGAGGTATGCAATCTCATTGCAAATTTCAACACTTGAAATTCCCAATAATATTTTTCCCCTATCAACTTATGACCTTGTCTAAGGTCAACAAATCATAAGTGCTAACCAAGTTCAACCCGTCATTTCCCGATTGAATTAGACCCACCCGCACGACCCTTGGCTAAGGTCAACAAAGTCGCACGACTATCCTAACTCAATCGCATCATATGCTTTGCAGATAAGCACTAATTAGCTACCGCACACTACGCCTTGGCTAAGGTCAACAAACGTAGCACGAATACTTACTAGTACTTATCTGAAATGACGGAGGGCTACGACAGGTTTTTAAGAAAACTCTTTGCGTAATGAACTTGATATCGTTGTAGAATCAAAATGATTTAAATGGAGTGTTTTTGAGGCCTTTACTAGTTTTGCTAAGGATGTCACTCCCGGTGAAGGGATCTCGGCTCTTTCCTTATCGAATAAGGTGCAGGATATTCACAATACCACTAAGCAAAGCAAAAACTAGAAAAGCAATCAAAAGACAAAACCGAGGGTTGTAGTATCTGCCAGTTATTGCTAAAGAGGTCATTCCCGGTGAAGGGATCTCGGCTCTTTCCTTATCGAATAAGGTGCTGGATGTTCTACAAGGAACACCGCTATGCAAAGCAAGAACTAGAGCTACCTGTTTTTGAAAATTCGATTCCACAACATCTTTAGGTTTCTTTTATTTCATTAATCTCATTAATGAAGTCCCATTTTCTTTATGCTTCACAAGCATCACATTTGAAACAAAATCAACAATATACAATATATATCTCATATATATAATATAAACATTCGACTCAGGTAGTAATATGATCTCATCACAGAACATTGCAGCAGAAGAACATATATGAAATATTGGATATACTAGGAGGTCCGTGTTTTAATGCGAGCCTGTATAAAACACGGATTCCATAGTCGCGATGAATAGCCAATCCCATAACCCTAGACCCTACGAGAGCGGCAAGCAACACTACCAATTCTAGGGTTAAGAGACCCGGTCTCGACTCCTCGAGATGGCCTCCCACTGGACCCTAGAACCCGGTTACTTGTGCTCCCCTCCTCGGGTCTATCCTAATGCGGAAAAGTAAATAATATACAATGGTGACATCATCCTCAACCCGGAAGTGCCCCAATAAAAGAATATTACATACAATGAATTTTACATGAATGAAAATTAAAAACCCTCATCTCCTATAAAAAACCCAGCTATTCAAAACACGACGATCCAATATAACATATCACAGCAACACATAACATCACATGTCATCAACGTAAGTAAATATGCGTATCCCAGTTGTCGTTGATGTATAGGAACGAAACCGGAGATACACCACATATTACACTTACGGCCGCAGAAAAGAAAGTGTAAAACTACAACAGTTGGAATCCGCAACCTTCTTAGACATCTCATGCCTAACCAAATGAATTCCTTAGACATCGCATGCCTAACAATTATAAACCCCGCATTTTAGTCTCAATATCGAAAACTCTTTTCAATATTAAGTCAGGCAATTCAACAAGTTTCCCGACATCCTGATCGAATGCTCGTCGGAAACTTTAGTAGACGGCCACACCCCCCGATGCCGTCGACGAAGTGCACTAAGGCGGAACACCGCTGCTGCGAGCACCCGAACGGACGATTTTGGCGACGGGGTTCTCCTACAGTCACTTGGTCGGGGCTATGGGGCATGGCTATCTATTAATTTTACTCGGTGAGTATCCGCGTACGCTACATGATTGCGACGGACTTTTGATCACATCAAAATCCCATGGCAACCGATCAAATGAGACTAAAAACCTTATAACATTCAAATTAGTTATCTCATAACTACTTGTGGATTCCAAATATTGTATCACATTCCAGATAAATAGACAATGTTAAACTTTCCGATCGAATAAAAAAACACCCAAGATTTCCCAAATAGCTCAACACTTGAGCGGAGTTAAAAATTCCCAGAACATGTCGCAGCCGCTATGAACCAGCCGTAGAAGGGTCAAACCAACGCCTCACATGTGGCAACGCTAAACTACCACAAACCATATGGTTCAGTGGCGGTTTTGACGGTCACATAATCGAGTTAAGATTACGTTCTTCTAAAGGGTTCACAAATTCGCTTGCAAGATTTTCTGAAAGTTTTAAACTCAGGAAAAATCCAGCACTTGAAAGTTTTCCGACAGGGAAAAAAGTGAGTTATTGATATCCGTTCGAACTTTTTAAGAAGTTCTAAATTACCCAGAAAAACTTAAACGAAGTTAAACTTTCCGATCGAATCAACGAGTTCCCAATATTTCCCAGAAATCTCAACACTTGAGTGGAATTAAAAATTCCCAGAAGCATGAAAAAGTACCCAAGAATAAAGCCATGAAGTATTAGCCCCTAACTCCTAAAGTTGATCGCGAAACCACCGCCAAACGCTTGGTTTGGCCGTGGTTCCGCGGTAACTTGAGCGAGTTATGGCTTCGTACTTCACAGTAATCCTTAGAATTCCCTTCATGATTTTCTTAGTATTTTAAATATGAAAAATTTCAACTTTTGAAATTTTTTCCAGAAAGTGGGATTTTCCGGGGTTTCGGAGTTCGATCGGACTTTAAAATTCGTCTAGACAACGCCTAATGCTCTAGCTTGGCTCTGATACCACTGTAGGGTTAGCATAGCACCTTTTGAAGGTTTTTTCAAGCATCAATCATGCTACTTTAAAAATTTTGGGGTGCTAAACCAACCCGCCAAGTAATCGAACTAGAGGATTAAGGTTAAATAAGATATGTAAACTCTTTACATCTAAGTGAACAAGGAATAAACCTTTGTAGTCCATTCTTTCACTTCATAAGCTCCGTGTTGAGATCCTTTCGCTGCGATCATTAAGTATCCGAACTCTAGAGAGGCTACATGAAGAGAAAGATGCAAGCTTGCTTCCAATCTTCAACAACTAAGATGATCTACCTTGAAGAAATTGAAACCCAAGCTCTTGCTTCACTAATCAAATATTAATAAAGAAAACACCCTAATCTAAGTGTCTAGAATAGATGTAGATGATGAAGTAGGAATTTAGCTCTTTTTTGTTTTCATATTCTCACTTATTATCATCACTTATGAAAAAGCTAGTGAAGCTTTTCATCATAGAAGAAAGAAGAAGAAGATGAAGCAACCTTTTGTGATGAATTATGAAAATCATTGTTGTGGTTACAAATCAACCATGGGTTAAGAAAGATAGAGTTAACCCTTGTAGAGAATAAACTAGAGGCTAAGGTTTGGGTTGGGTTAATAAATATCAACACAAAATATCAAAGGTCAAAGTCAAGGCTTCATGAAGCTTCATGAAAGCTTCATCCAAGCTTAACCCTAATCCAAACCCTAACCATGTTTAAACTCCACAAAACATGTTGCATTTGTAACCCTAACTTATTAAAATATTATATATCACATATATAATATATTTTGTAACAAAATAAAATAATACAATTAACATATATCACATATATATCAATGTATTATCCAAGTGAGAAAAAGAATCTTTAAGTGAGCTTATATTAGTTAATGTAATATAATATATCAAGTATATAATTATACATTAAATTATCGAATCAACACTTGATCCGATAATCCGGCTATTTCACAAATAACCGACTAATATAATCCGTATCAGTTCATCGAATCAACACTTGATCCGATGACCCGGCTATATCACATATACCCGGCCGATATCTCATATCGCGAGAATCTAATACGGTATCACATACTCGTAATATTCTTGGTCCCGCACATATCACATATGTGCTCCAACTCCATTTTTCCTGAGCCGGGAAACATCTGTGTAGGACTCTAAACAATCGTCAATACGCCGGCAGTAGGTGATGATCATATCCAACACCCACAAGCTGCAAGCGGTCAGCTAAACGTAACTGCCACCCAGGTATTGAGCGTTCAGAAGATCAACAAGCAAGCCTGTACATTCTCCTTCGAATCCAATCAGTAACACTCCCGTACAGTCCGGTCTCTTCGTCTGATATGTCGCATATCCAGTCTAGGGGTGGTAAACGTCAGACCCCAGTAACCGATAAGTCGTGACGATATGAGGTCCATAACATTTCGAGATACTACTGATAACACTTACCAGTAAATCTCAGCAACCCTGGCCAGGGATTTCCAGTTATAGCCAATCGAACACAGCGCAACATCAACTCCCTATACCGGGAGAGACGAAACCCATCCTATCGCTCATTACCTCGATGTGATTCGGGACTGTACCCAAAAGCCACCATTTTGCACGCCCTCTTGGATGTGGTATGATGGAAATCAAAGCACAGTGGGAATCACACAAGACTCTGTGACGATCTCGGGTCTACAGACTAACCTGTACCAGTGTCACCAGAGAACTGCCATCTGACGTAAGGTATAATACCATCTGGGAGTTCTCGGCGAGTCCGTCCAGTGTACCCAGTCTCCACTGAGCACCCGTATACTATCTCTGATGTCAAACACCAATGGATATGGGTTCATCCATCGCCCATCTACATGGGTCGAGAAGCATACGCTAGTCTACTCTGGTATATCGATGCCCTGTCTCGATACACCTACGACTAGGAACATTTGAAGGATGTACTTAGTTACTACATTGTCCCCACTAGTATTATCTGCATCATAGTCCTGGTAGTCAAGTACTCATCCTAAGGGCTTTATCAACATGTAACATAGAGACAATCAGAGTACATGTTAAGATAAAGAGCAACCAGATTGTATACTATCAGGTCGAGCAAGAAAGTCCTCCTTATATATGTCCAAGCATCCACTACAATATACATCGCATGTACAGTAATGGCCTCTAGGGCATACATATCACTAACAGATCTCGCATCAAGTCACTATAAATCTCATACTTGTCCCTTTTCAATTTTATACTTAGCACTATTCACTTTCTCTTTTCTTATTCTCAAAACAATCCGAGTCATCTATATCTATCATCACAATATCCTACGTCATACTATCCTGTATATTTATATCATATTTCTCATATATCAATACGAGTCATCTATATCTCTCATCTCAGTATCCCATGTCACGTTATCTTATATACATATATCATATTCTCAAGCCAATACATCCTTTAGTGTCAACTTTTATCGCATCATCTCTTACTAAAACCTTTAATCATGTCCGTAAGTTCGTAACATATCCTTTCTAAAAATTAAAATTTATACAATGATCTTTCCATATCAATGGTTACGGGGGTTCTATACGCCATCCACCAGACTTCCCCCGTAGATATAAATCTACTCACCTGCTAAACTCCTTATTTAGCCGAAGTCGATGTGCTTCGTCGTCTCGGAAATCCACGTGATGGTATCTACAATTAATAAACAATCGCAATGCTATTAAAATCAATGTCCGAAAAATCGATACGGCACACGAATTGATTATAGGTTAGAACATATAGCGTACGCATGCAACAACAACTAAGTAACCCTCGTCGTTGACGAACAAACGTCCATCGACCAAATCACATCAAGAAATCCATAAATCCAAGTTTCAATATTGGAAAACATAACAAAAACCAACTCAAAATGCTCCCAGATTTTGGCATGGGGGTCTAGGACAAAACAACCAATACAGTAGCTAGGTTATAAGGAGTGTGAGTTACAGGCAAAATCCCATCACCAGAACCCAAAATTGGATCGGTAAGATGTGCTACAGTAACGGGTGACGCCGGCAAAATCTTGGAATTTGGGTCTCGTTCTTCTTTGGTGGTCTTCTAGTGATCTAATTAGGTCAATTTAGTTGTTTGATTTTATCATAAACATCCCAGGTTTCTCCAGATACCTTGTAGGCCAACAAAACTTCACAAAACCGAGACGGGACAATTCTAAACATGTGTATTGGGTTCTATTCTCCGGCCCAGATTAAGAAAATCATCACTAAGGTCCTACAACACTCACTATACCTCAAATACACCATCATAACCCAACTCAAACCCTAAACCTCTTCTAGGAAATTCTAAGATCATCAAATCATATCGGTTTAACTCTAAACTAACATAGGACATAAGAAAAGCTAAAGATTTAACAACAAGAGTAGAAATATACCTCCTTTGCAACTGAAGAAAATTCTTGAGTTACCCAAAGTTTCCAAAATCCAAACTTGAAAGGTTCAAAGGGTTTAAGAAGAGGTTGTGCATCTTTTTAAAGAAAGTGGCATGGGGTTTTGGTGAAGATTTGGAGATGATACATAGAGGTAGAGGATGTGGAGGAAGGAGGTGAAGAAGAATAAGGAATTGAAATGAAGAAGAAAAGGAGATGAAGGATTTTGGTCAATGGTCTCTCTCTCTCTCTCTCTCTCTCTCTCTCTTATCCTCACTCTCTCACAAATTTCCCTTTTGTTTTTTTCTTCTCTCAAAATATCTCTTTTCACATAATAAACTAAATACAAATGAAACAAACAAAATAACACAACATAGAACAAAAATGCACATGACATGATGCACTAGCCATGGAAAAAATGTAAAAATACGGATTTGGCTTAATCGTGATTAGTAGTGCACTAATAAAGTTTAATTTAAACTTTCATATAATTAATTATAAAAATGCCAAAATCTGATAAATATCTTTATAATAAATAAATCATTTTAATCTCCACTTTATATTCCAAATATTGGTATATAATTATACCATTTTACGAAAAATCCCTATTTGCAAATCGAATAGTTTTCGCGAAATATATTATTTTAATATTTAAATTCCAAAAATAATATTTATATTTCTGAAATGTTACATGTATACAATCGTCAGTGTTAAACACAAATAGCTATGGGATCAGCCATCGCCCCGTACAGGGTCATGAAACGTATACACTAGTCTAAACTGGAGTACCGATGCCCGGTCTCAATCCTCCTACGACTAGGGACATTTAAGAATGTGCTTATAAACTACCAAGCCCTACCAGTATGATTTGTATCATAATCCTGGTAGTTAAGCAAAGATCTTATGGGCTTTATCTTATATATTCGAGATACGTGATAACTAGTATACACATGACAGATAAAGAAAAACCAGATAGCATACTATCATCTCGAGTAAGATTGTTCTCTGTATTGGTCATCATAAATTCAGTAATTGCATTCTTACAATTAGGATAATTGCCTTGAGAGCACCTATATCTAACAGTAAGTTGTTCGAATAATATGTTATTGCGACCAGTCTTAATCTAAACTTATATCGTTATGTATTTGCTGTAAAATTTGTTTTATCAAATCCACGATCCGAACTTGTTTGCATCATTAGAGAGAGACTCAAGATATTTAGCTCAGTTTCTTAGTATCGAAGTTGCATACTATAAAAGATTCGGTGCCCTTGAATACAAATTTGAAGTCAAGAACATAGAAACATCTCAAACCACCCAAAATAGTGAGATTGTGACCGTAAAATTGGATGGTGTGATTTAATATGGATACTTAAATTGCATACTTGGTATCCAATATCTCGAATGATCAGAACCGTTTTATATATTTCAGTGTATTTGGTACATACACGAACCGATACGGCTAAGTGGAGAAACAATCTCAGGACTTAGAAAGTTCAATATGGATTGACTAGTGTAAACACACTTCGATTTTATGATCAGGACGATCCATTTATATTTCCGCTATAAGCGTTTCAAGTATACTACTCACGGTGTTTGAAGCATCCGGGATGGAGCGTCGTATGCCATTGGAAATTGATGTGGATGAAGAAGAGAGAAGATTTAGAGTGCTCCGACCATCTGTCTCTAAAGACGGGTTGTCTTCGGCTGATCGTGAAGTTACGTGGGTTATGAATGATATCGATGATAAAATCCAAGTAGATATGTCTAATGCATCTACGAAACGACAAAGGTTATCAGTAATGTTATTATTACTTCACATTTTCTACGATCTATACATATATTGCATGCATATGTAATGATTATACTTTTATCCAAGTCCGATGACGACGCCAAGAGCAGCGAGGGGCGGCAGGAGCACCAGCCATAGCAGAGGCTGAGGTAGAGCGGTTCTGTCGCTCGGGGAGCTATGTAGGGAGCTCCAGAGAGCTGGTCTTGCACCCCGATCCGTATCCCCTTCTGATAACTCCTTCCTTGTGGACTTTGCCACACCTCGAGGTATATTACACGTATATTCATTTTGAATGTAATATTATAGATATACACGCATATTCATTTTAAAGTTACTTATATAGTCAATTTTTAATTGTCTAGCTGTAGGTGGTGCGTCCACATCCGAGGCAGAAGCTACTACTGCTCCTGCAGGTATGTTTATATATCCTATATTGCATGTGTATAGATTTAGAATATTATATTATAAATATACACACAATCTTTATGCAATTACTTATATAATTAATTTTTGATTTTCTAATTGTAGGTAGTGCCTCCACATCTCGGACAGAGGCCACTTCCACACCTGTAGGTATGTTTATTTATCCTGTATTTCATGCATATTGATCTAGACTTTTATATTATAAATATACACACATTCTTTTTTCAATTACTTATATAATCAATTTTTGATTGTGTAATTGTAGGTGGTGCCTCCACATCCTGGGCAGAGGCCATTCCCGCACCTGCAGATATGTTTATATATCCTATATTGCATGTATATTGATTTAGAATGTTATATTATAAATATACACACATTCTTTTTGCAATTACTTATATAATCTATTTTTGATTGTCTAATTGTAGATGGTGCATCCATATCCAGCGCAGAGGCCACTCCCGCCATTTCCGTACCCTCCACGCAGTTTGCAGATTAGTATTCTTAAATATAAGTTCTTTATCACAAAAGAGACGATGACTTGGACACAATAGCCTATCCTAAGGGCTTAAATTTGACTAACAATTACCACTTTGAATTTAGGGTTTGCATATATCTCTATTTTCATAATGCAAACGATTTAAGCTTTCAATTAGTTTTACCTTTTTGGCGAATGTAATCAGACTTTATTTTTATGAAAATTAGTTTTTTCATTTTAGATATCCTCTAAGAATAACCATGAATTTCATATAATTTTATCGTCGATCTTTATTTTCTAGTTGGAAGGGATGCATCCACATCTGGGTTATCGGCTATTCCTCACCGGAGGAACTATCGTCCCGCTCGTGCTGCTGCCCGACCTTAGGCACGTGCTGCTGTCGCCAGAGGTATATATCGCATTTCAATTTTCGTTAATTCTTGATTTCTAAATACCTTTTTGTCTTGATATTGCTTGTATATATATTTATCTTGTAGATGCAGGGCAGACACACCCAGAGAGGGGGAATTGAGGGCTGAATCAGTCCCACGGGCTGAGGCCCGATAGAGCTAGGGGAGGAATCATTCGCCCTCTTTTTTACCCCCGATTATCGCTACACCAGAGATTATTCCGAGCGGTTCGGCCGTTATATGGGGATGAAAGCCGCATAAAGAAAAAGTATCATCTTCATGTTGAGTGGGGCGATCAGCACCGGCGCTGCTTAGCCCTTTTCTGAAATCAGGCTCGGGTATTAATATATATTTTCATTTGACTTATCAAATAAATTTACTATTATTTAACACTTATAATTTAAATATATTATTTTCTTGTATTTGCAGTTGGATTATGACTTTCAGCCTGTACCCGACCCTAATCACCCTAACAGAGTGCTCGATCTTCACGCTCTTTACTTAGGCCTCATGAAGAACATGCAATTAAAGGTCCGATATAATTGGAACGAGCTGAATATCGATTCCTATATGCTATGGCTGGCGACCTCCGAGGTGGAGAAAGCGGCTCTCCTACATTCTTTGGCCTTTATGAAAGTCGACGTAGATACATGGCCTCTCTTGTACAGGTATTATGAGTCTGAGCGCAAACAGGTTTGTAATTTAAATGCAATTCATTGTTTAGTAAATAATTTATTTTTTGTGTTGCTTAATTAGAAAACTAAATCTGATTGTGTTGTGTAGAAACAGGCCGATCAAAACAGGAGAATGGGAAGTCGGCAAAGAGGGGTCATCCCATTTACACAGGTGGCTCGAGGAATATTACTCGTGCCTTGGAGGCATCGGTAAATTACAATATATCTATTTTGATATAATGCAATATTAAAAGTTATTTTATAATATATGTAATTTTTTGGCGAATTGCAGAGAGCTCAGATCCTGGCGCAGGATGGTATACCGAGTGTGTTGATCGCGTATCTGGCCGTCCACGGTACCTCGACAGATCCCGCCACGGACGAGCTTCGATTCCCCGACACTGCAACCCAGGAGTATGGCATAAGTGTTAATATTTATTCTAATTCGAATAAAAATTTTGTTTTGATAAGATCAAATTTAATTGATATACTTATGTTTTAATGATTAACGCGGGTGGTGAAGCAGACGGAGGCATCGTGGATTGATTTCAGTGGACAGACCGATCCGATCATACTGACCCAAGTCCTAGACATCGCACACGGAAGGCACCACGGAGGTTGGGAGAGAGGCCAGATTCTTGGTCTTAGCAGGACCCATATGAAATTGGTCTCCACTCCGGCGGTTACTTCCCCTACCCCCGTGAGCGACGTCTGGAATATGATATTGCCGCATTGAAAATCACCGTCGAGAAGTTGAAGGAGATGTTGGTACGTGTATTACTTTTTAGTAAAATATTATATCGTATTATAGATAGTATTATATGCAATATTAGTAGCCTGAGCTTATTTGGTTTTAGACTTAGTTTGATTAATCAGACTTACATGAAACTATCTAAACTGAACTCTATAATCATAACCAAGCCACATTTTTCTTCATTTTGGAATTTAAAAACATATGATTATCCAAATTCAAAACCTGAGAAGAAAACATTGCTTTGTAAATTAGATAATTCCAAAACCAAGCATCCAATCAAAACTAAACAATTAAGGAGATATACGAGCTTACAAGTTAGAGTAAGTATCATTTCTACCTCCACTTAAAATAAACTACAGTTTTCCAAACTAGATATTCAAACTAGGCCTAAGTCCTTAAGTATTCTTAGATAGGGGAAAAAGCATAGTCCTGAATGTGTGGAATTTCAACATGTATAAATTTTCATACATAACATATTAATTTCAAAAGAACGTGTAGAATCTCAACAAAGCATATATAAATTCGTGGTTCCGCAATAATTCGATAATGATACGAATTCGGCTGCGGCTCTGCAAGCCACTACCTCGCCTGCGGCTGTGCAGGCCACTAGTATAGCTCCACAACCCACTCAGACTCCTACACAGACCGCTTAGACTCCTGCACAGACCGCCCATTGATTAGTGGAGATTTTGTCGACCCAGGGCAGCACCAAGGTGTTAGTTATATGTATGCCCTAGAGGCCATTACTGTACATGCGATGTATATTGTAGTGGATGCTAGGACATATATAGGGAGGAATTTCTTGCTCGACATGATAGTATGCTATCTGGTTGCACTTTATCTTAACATGTACACTTATTGTCTCTCTATTATATGTTGATAAAACCCTTAGGATGAGTACTTGACTACCAGCATTATGATGCAGATCTTACTAGTGGGGACAGGGTAGTCGATAAGTACATCCTTCAAATGTTCCTAGTCGTGGGAGTATCGAGACAGGGCATCGATACTCCACAGTAGACTAGCGTATACGCTTCTCGACCCATGTGATGGGCGATGGATGATCCCATATTCATTAGTGTTTGACATCAGAGAAGGTATAAGGGTGCTCAGTGGAGACTGGGTATACTGAATGGACTCACCGAGAAATCCTAGATGGGATTATACCTATCGTCGGATAGCAGTTCTCTGGTGACACTTGTACAGGTTAGTCTGTAGACCCGAGATCATCATAAATTCTTGTGTGATTCCCACCGTGCTTTGATTTCCACCTTACCACGGTCAAGAGATCGTGCAAAAAGGTGGTTTTTAGGTACAGTCCCGAGTCACATGGAGGCAATGAGCGATAGAGGGGTTTCGTCTCTCCCGGTATTGGGAGTTGATGTTGCGCTATGCTCGATTGGCCATAACAGGAAATCCCTGGCCAGGGTTGCTGAGATTCACTGGTAAGTGTTATCAGTCGTTTCTCGAACCGTTATGGACCTTGTATCGGCATGATTTATCAGGCTATTGGTGTCTGACGTTATACCACCCCCAGGCTGTGATATGCGACATATCAGATGAAGAGACTGGACTGTACGGTAGTGTTACTGATTGGATTCGCAGGAGTACAAGCAGGCTTGCTTGTTGATCTTCTGATCGCTCAATACCCGGGTGGCCGTTACGTTTAGCAGTCCGCTTGCGACATGTGGGTGTTTGATATGATCATCACCTACTTCCGGCGTATTGACGAGTCTTTAGAGTCCTACACAGAGGTTTCCTGGCTCCAGCGAAACGGTGTAGGAGCATATATGTGATATGTGCGGGACCGAGATTAATATGTGTATGTGATACCGCATTCCATTCTCGCGATATGTGATATCGGTCGGTTATATATGATTTAGCCGGGTTATCGGATCAAGAGTTGATTCGATAAGTTGATTCATATGATATTAGTCGGTTGTATATGATAGAGCCGGATTATTAAATCAAGAGTTGATTTAATAATTTAATGTATAATTATATATTTGATATATTACATTACATTAACTGATATTAGCTCACTTAAGTAATTCTTTTTCTCACATATGATACACTTTACATATATGTATTGTTTTCTTTTGACACATAAATATATATGTGATATATATTCATGTGTCATGCTAGGTTACATATGCAACAAGGGTGTATGAGACTTATACCATGCTAGGGTTTATGTTTGGGTTTTATTTATCATTAAGTAATTCACAAAACATTTGGAATTAGTCATGGATAAGCTTGTAGAAGCTTATGGATACATTGACTTATTCAACTTGTTTGTCTAGCTTAAGATATTTGTTAACCCAACCCTTAACCTTAAACTATGGTTTATTCTCTACATGAGTTTGACATGACACTAACACTCACCATGGTTGCATTTCTAACCTCACTTTTTTATTCATTCATCACTTGCTTCATCTTCTTCTTCCAAAAGAAAAGTGTTTTCAAGGGTTTGAAAAGGTGATGAAAAATTGTGAGAAAATTAAATCTAAATTGAGACCACTTCTACTTCATCATCCTCTACTATTAGCCATTTAGTTTAGGGTGCCTGCTTTACTAATCTCACCATTAGTGAAGAGATAGCTCGGGTTAGTGTCTCCTCGACGTAGATCATCTTCGGCCTCAAAGACTTCGATGCAAGCTTGTTCGTTTCTTCATGGGAGCCCCTCTAGAGTCCGGGAGTTCATGATCGCAGCGAAGGGAGTACTACACGGAGCTATTGAAGTGAAGGACTGGTCTACAAATATTGTATTCATTGTTCACTTTAGATGTAAAGTGTTTACATTTTGTATCGTCGGATTTTCTAGTATCGATTCTAGGGTTAGGGTTTACTAGAACGACAAATTTTTAAAATTGGCATGGACGATGCCTCCCAAAAACGTGCTGCCGTGCTAGGCAACCCTGCAGTGGTATTAGAGCCATGCTAGAATATTAGACGATGTTTGCAAGGATTACGAAACCGAAACTACTCCGAAACACCCGATACGAAAACTTAGTTTCTGTCGAATTTAAAAAATCTTCAAAATTTTTTTTTAAAAAACTACAGAATGTTATATATGATATAACATGAACACCACAAAAAATTGAAACAATTTTTTGAAAAAGTGGCCGGCCACATGGGCTAAAATTCCAAGCTGCTCGGTTTTTCTGAGGAGTTTGGGGTTCAAATTTTGGTAGTGTTCCAGTCTCTGGGTTTTGGGGTTTCACGTGTTGTTTGTTTTTGCTAAATTTTCATGTGATGTTAACTTTCTGCAAAAGCAATTCGGAGTGTTTCGTAATCGTAATCCTAACATGTATTCGGGTTATTTAGATGATGTTAAAAAGTTCGAACGGATATCAATAACCCAATTCCCCCCTCCCGCTGGAAATTTATCAAGAGTTGGATTTTTTCCGAGTTTAAAATTTTCAGAAAAACTTGCAAGCGATTCTGTGGACCCTCTAGAAGAACGAAACCCTAACTCGATTATGTGACCGTCAGAACCGCCATCAAACCATAGGATTTGTGGTAGTTCAGCGGTGCCACATGTGAGGCATTGGTTAACCCTTCTACGGCTGGTTCATAGGTGTTGTGGCATGTTTCTGGGTACTTTTTGAACTCCGCTCAAGTGTTGAGCTTCACGAGAAATTTTGGGTGTTTGTTTATTCGATCGAAAAGTTTAACTTCGTCTAGCTATCTGTGATTGTAATACAATATTTGGAATCCACAAGTAGTTATGAGATAACTAGTTTGAATTTTATAAATCTAGCAGTTTAGTCTCATTTGATCGGTTGCCACGGAATTTTGATGTGGATAAAAAGTCCGTCGCATATACGTAGAGTACGCGGATACTCGCCGGGTAACCATACTAGATAGCCACGCCCCATAGTCCCGACCAAGTGACTGTAGGAGAACCCCGTCGCCAAAATCACTTCGTCGACGGCATCGGGGGGTGCGGCCGTCTACTAAAGTTTCCGACGAGCATTCGATCAGGTTATCGGTATAGGGTTAACTTAGCACCTTAACAAGGTTTTGGAAAGCATCAATCATGCTACTTTAAAATTTTTGGGGTGCTAAACAAACCCTAACCAAGATCTTAACTAGAGTATTAGGATAAACAAGCATGTAAACAACTTTACATCTAAGAGTTAGGGATTACAACCTTTGTAGTCCGTTCCTTCACTTCAAAAGCTTCGTGTTGAGGTCCCTTCGCTGCGATCATCGAGTACCCAGACTCAAGAGAGGCTCCATGAAGAGAAAGATGCAAGCTTACTTCCGATCTTCAACAACTAAGAAGATCTACCTTGAAGAAACTCAAACCCAAGCTCTTGCTTCACTAATCAAGTATTAGCAAAGCAAACACCCTAATCAAGTGGCTAGAATAGATGAGGATGATGAAGTAGGAATTTAGCTCTCATTTGTTTTCAATTTCTCACTCAAAATCATCACATACCAAAAAGCTTGTAAGCTTTTTCAAAGGAAGAAGAAGAAGAAATCTTCTTGTGATGAATAATGAATTATTGGTTATGGTTACAAATCAACCCTTGGTTAAGAAAGAAAAGACTTAACCATTGTAGAGAATAAACCATGGGGAAGGGTTTAAGTTGGGTTAAGAAATATCTTCACAAAATATCTAAGCTTAAAACAAAAATAAAGCTTCTTGAAGCTTCATGAAAAAGCTAACCCAAATCAAACCCTAACTATGTTTAATCTCCACAAATCTTGTTGCATTTGTAACCCTAACTTGTTACAATATTATATATCACATATATAATATATTTTTGTAACAAAATAAAATAATACTATTAACATATATCACATATATATCAATATATTATCCAAGTGAGAAAAAGAATCTTTAAGGGAGCTTATATATTAGTTAATGTAATATAATATATCAAACATATAATTATACATTAAATTATCGATTCAACACTTGATCCGATAATCCGGCTATTTCATAAATAACAGACTAATATAATCTGTATCAGTTCATCGAATCAACACTTGATCCGATGACCCGGCTATATCACATATACCCGGCCGATATCACATATCGCTAGAATCTAATACGGTATCGCATACACGTATTATTCTCGGTCCCGCACATATCGCATATGTTCCCCTACTCCGTTTTTCCTGAGCCAGGAAACCTCTTTGTAGGACTCTAAAGAATCATCAATACGCCGACAGTAGGTGATGATCATATCAAACACCCATAAACTGCAAGCGGTCAGCTAAACGTAACAGCCACCCAGGTATTGAGCAATCAGAAGATCAACAAGCAAGCCTGTACATTCTCCTATGAATCCAACCAGTAACACTCCCGTACAGTCCGTTCTCTTCGTCTGATATGTCGCATATCTCGCCTAGGGGTGGTAAACGTCAGACCCCTGTAGCTTGATAAGTCGTGTCGATATGAGGTCTATAACCGTTCAAGAAACTACTGATAACACTTACCAGTAAATCTCAGCAACCCTGGCCAGGGATTTCCAGTTATAGCCAATCGAACACAGCGCAACATCAACCCCCTATACCGGGAGAGACGAAACCCCTCCTATCGCTCATTGCCTCCATGTGATTCGGGACTGTACCCAAAATCCACCGTTTTGTATGCCCTCTTGGATGTGGTATGATGGAAATCAAAGCACAGTGGGAATCACACAAGACTCTATGATGATATCGGGTCTACAGACTAACCTGAACAGTGTCACCAGAGAACTACCATCTGACGTGACGTATAATACCATCTGGGAGTTCTCGGCGAGTCTGTCCAGTGTACCCAGTCTCCACTGAGCACCCGTATATCTTCTCTGATGTCAAACACCAATGGATATGGGATCATCCATCGCCCATCATATGGGTCAAGAAGCGCATACGCTAGTCTACTCTGGAGTATCGATGCCATGTCTCGGTACTCCCACGACTAGGAACATTTGAAGGATGTACATGGCGACTACACTATCCCCACTAGTATGATCTGCATCATAGTCCTTGTAGTCAAGTACTCATCCTAAGGGCTTTATCAACATGTGACATAGAGACAATCATAGTACATGTTAAGATAAAGGGCAACCAGATAGCATACTATCATGTCGAGCAAGAAAGTCCTCCCTATATATGTCCAAGCATCCACTACAATATACATCGTATGTACAGTAATGGCCTCTAGGGTATACATATAACTAACAATCTCCCACTTGCACTATGTCCATCTGTTGTAGTATCGCATACCCAACAATCAGCTGTGGTTGAAGTATCTCATACTCAACCATCCCATAAAAGTCTCTACTGGGAAATAGGCCTTTGTGAGTTGATCCGCGCTGTTGTCCTCTGTGTCTACTCTCCTAACCTCGATCTTCCTGGAGATCAACCATCTCCATGATCAGGCGATACTGCCTAAGAATATGTGTTGATCTCTGATGGGACGGCGGTTCCTAGGCATAAGCCACAACTTCATTGTCACACAATGGCAGGAACGAAGTTCATCTCATGAACTTATATATATATCCAGACTGCCTCTTTGGTAGCATCCTTGGTAATGATGTATCTTTCCTTTAATCGTCTAGTTTGTCACGGTATCTAGCTTGGAACTCTTCCAACATACCGTCCCTCCACTGAGGGTAAAGACAATGCCTGTGACTGACATTCAGTCATCCTTATCACCCTGGAACCTTTCCAGTGATTCTCCCCAGGATCGATTGATACCATCTCACTACAACTAGTGAGAATCCTAACATCCAATTAGATCTATCTCATAGATCCATAACCCAGGATTTTGGAGGTATCACCATGATCCTATATGGAGAATCTTTGTGATAAGAGGAGATTGACCGAGCGTAGCATAGGAAACTCCTTCCCTATCAAGAGTATGTCATCCACGTAATATAAGAGGATCACCACCATACTCTCTACTACCTTTTTGTACATACTTGGTTCATCTACCATTTTGATGAAGTCAAACTCTTTGACTACTACATCAAAACAGACGTTCTAATTCCGCGATGCCTGATTTATCACATAAAACATCTTGCACACGTTTCCGCTGCTCCCACTGTGTACGAAGCCCTCTGGCTGTGCACTTATAGATGCTCTCTTCCAAATCATCATTTAGAAAAGCAGTCATGACACCCAATCGCCAGATATCGTAGTCATGGTATATAGCAAGGGCAAGTAGGATCTGGATGGACTTAAGCATAGCTTTGAAAGTCTCAACTTTTCCATGTACACCCAGTAATCTTCTCAAGATATACTTGCTCCTGATGGGGATTTAACCCTTCAGATAAAGCAACCAAAGTCCATACTTTGTTGGTGTATAAGGATTCCATCTCAGATCGCTTAGCATCCAGCCATTCTCACAGAGTCCCCACTCCTGATGGCCTGCTCGAAACTAGTTGGGTCATCATCTCATGATGCAATCCTCTTTCCCACTGTCATAGAGAAACCGAAGTATCTTTCAGGTGGATGAGGAACCCTACCAGATCGGCGGAGTGGCTGAGGTTCGTTGGAAACTATTGAATCCTCCGGGCTTACCAAATCATCAGCTGTAGTTTGTATAGCTGGAACTACTTCCAGTTCTACCTTATGACTACTAGTTTCTTCACAAGAAATTCCCTTTCAGAAAGGTGGCATGCTGAGAAAACAAAACATCTTTTGTTCCTCAGTTTGGTAGAAGATATTTCCTTGCGAATGCTTGGGATATCCAACAAACTTCCACAGAACTAACCTTGCCTCGAGCTTGTCCGGATTTTGCTTTTGCCATAGGCCGGACAACCCCAAATCTTAACATCCTTAAGAGACGGTCTCTTCCCATACCATATCACATATGGAGTGGTAGGCATCTGATTTGGTTGGAACCCTATTCAATAGGTATGCAAGTTCTCAAGTGCATAACCCCAAAAGAAAATAGGCAACTCAGTAGTACTCATCATAGAGCACACCATATCACATAGGGTGCAATTTCTCTGCCCCGATACACCGACGTGCTGTGGTGTATTCGGAGGAGTAATGCTGAGAGAGAATCTCATTCTCTTTTAGAATAGTCCAGGAATTCCGTGCTCAAGTATTCTCCTCCTTGATCACATCAAAGGACATAATACCCATTCCCGTTTTTTTTGGTTCTCTACTTCTAAATTATATTCTGTGATTATCTCAAAAGTTTCGGACTTGTGTTTCAACAGGAACATATGTCTGAATCTTGAGAGATCATCAGTGAATGTAATGAAGTACAAAGAAGTTGTCCTGGCATATGTAGACATGGGATTATCATACATCATCATGTATCAATCCCAAGAGTTCACAAACTCTTTCTCTGTTTCCAATAAACGGAGCTGTGGTCATCTTATCCTTGTTACATGACTGGCAAGTTTTACAAGATGTAAATCCAAACTAATTTAAATATGCATCTTTATGTAATTTCAGCTAGTCGGGTCGCATTGATATGACCTAGTCTACAATGCCTCAAGAAAGATTCGTTCATTTCTGAACTCTTCCTCTTGTATGTGTTCTGTACGTTAAGAACTGTGGTTTGATTTAGAACGTCTATGCTTTTAGATAACGTCCCTGAACCGATCTAATCTTGATATAGGAAATGTTCAAAACATTATCCAACAATACAAAATTATATCATTCTTTACTAATAAAGAGACTGATATGATGTTGTATATCAAGTTCGGTATCTAATAACATTCGTTCAGAATCAATGTATTCTGTTAATACAAGGTGATAACTGCCAACAGACTTGGCTGCAACACTTGCATCATTTACAACTCTTGAAACTTATCACCCGTTCTTAGTTCTCTACCTCTCTGTAGTCCATGTAACAGATTACATTTGTGGGATCCTGATCCGGTATCTCATACCCAGGACGTAAAGGATACTGAGAAACAATTCTCGGTAATGAACACACCCGAAGAAGATGCATCAGCATGCACTTTCTTCGTTTGGGTGGCACGGGAATTCTGGTAATCCCTAATTTCCTGCTCTGTCTTATAACAATTATAAGTTGGAGCGGGACCAACGTTCCCCAGCTCAGTATAACAAGCAGGTTCGGTCAATTCATCCGTATTATTATCTTAATTAAGGCGTGATATGGTCGCTACCTGGAGAGAGAGAGAGAGAAGAAAACACTCAGCGATGCTCTTGCAAGATTAGATTGGTTATTAATATATCTAATCAGGATGTCTCCTACTGTTTTAGTCAAATCTTCATTCAAACCCTAAAAGGAAAGACTAGCCGGGATTAATTACGCCCTACAAGTTCGCCAATCTTTCAGCCAGGCCAGTGCCGGTACTTTGAGGGAGGTTCCCCGTGCTTTCGCACGGACCTAATTAAAATAAACCTCATTTTCCCAGAGGCATAACCCCGTTGACACATTTCTAGAAACCTACTTGATCGACTAATTATAATGTGTAAAACTCTCCCAGGAGTAACTCTTACTCGCAGCGGGTATCGGGATCCAACTATCTCGTAGAAGGTATGCAATCTCATTGCAAATTTCAACACTAGAAATTCCCAATAATATTTTACCCCTAACCTCCTATGACCTTGACAAAGGACAACAAACCATAGGATGCTAGTCAAGTTCAACCCGTCATTTCCTGATTGAATTAAACCCACCCGCACGACCCTTGACAAAGGCCAACAAGGTCGCACGACTACCCTAACTCAATCACATCATATGCTTATACAGATAAGCAGTAATCAGCTACCGCACACTACGCCTTGACAAAGGCCAACAAACGCAGCACGAATACTTAATACTACTTATCTGAAATGACGGAGGGCTACGACAGGTTTTTAAGAAAACCCTTTGCGTAATGAACTTGATATCGTTGTAGAATCGAGTGATTTTAAATGGAATGTTTTTATGCCTTTTCTAGTTTTGCTAAAGAGGTCACTCCCGGTGAAGGGATCTCGGCTCATTCCTCATTGAATAAGGTGCAGGATATTTCAGAAATATCACTATGCAAAGCAAAAACTATAAAAACAATCAAAAAACAAACCGAGTTTGTAGCATCTGCTAGTTTCGCTAAAGAGGTCACTTCCGGTGAAGGGATTCGGCTCTTCCCTTATCGAATAAGATGCTGGATGTTCTACAAGGACCATCGCTATGCAAAGCAAGAACTAGAGCTACCTTTTTTTGAGACAAGTTTCTACAACATCTTTAGGATTCTTTTAGTTTCAATAATCTCATTAATGAAGTCCTATTTTATAATGCTTCACAAGCATCACATTTGAAACGAAATCAGCAATATAATATATATCTCATATATATAATATAAACATTCGTCTCAGGCAGTAATATGATCTCACCATAGAACATTGCACCAGAAGATAACATATGAAATATTGGATATACTAGGATTTCCGTGTTTTATGCGAGCCTGTATAAAACGCGGATTCCACGGTCGCGATGAATAGCCAAACCCACATCCCTAGACCCCTACGAGAGCGGCAAGCAACACTGCCAATTCTAGGGTTAGGAGACCCGGTCTCGACTCCTCGAGATGGCCTCCCACTGGACCCTAAAACCCGGTTACTTATGCTCCCCGCCTTGGGTCTATCCTAATGCGGAAAAGTAAATAATATACAATGGTGACATCATCCTCAACCCGGAAGTGCCCCAATAAAAGAATATTACATACAATGAATTTTACATGAATGAAAATGAAAAACTCTCATCTCACATAAAACCCCCGGCTATTCAGAACACGACGGTCCAATATAACATATCACAACAACACATAATATATCATATCATTAACGTAAGCAAGCATGCGTATCCCGATTGTCATTGATGTATAGCAACAAAGCCGGCGATATACCACATACTACGCTTACGGTCATATAAAAGAAAGTGTAAAACTACAACAGTTGGAATCTGCAACCTCCTTAGACATCTCATGCCTAACCAAATGAATTCCTTAGACATCGCATGCCTAACAATTATAAACCCCGCATTTTAGTCTCAATATCGAAAACTCTTTTCAATATCAAGTCGGGCAATTCATCAAGATTCCCTACATCCTGATCGAATGCTCGTCGGAAGCTTTAGTAGACGGCCGCACCCCCGACGTCGTCGACGAAGTGCACTAAGGCGGAACACCGCTGCCGCGAGCACCCTAACGGATGCTTTTGGCGACGGGATTCTCCTACAGTCACTTGGCCGGGGCTATGGGGCGTGGCTATCTATTAAGTTTACTCGGCTAGTATCCGCGTACGCTACGCGATTGCGACGGACTTTTGATCACATCAAAATCCCATGGCAACCGATCAAATGAGACTAAACTGCTAGATTTATAACATTCAAATTAGTTATCTCATAACTACTTGTGGATTCCAAATATTGTATCACATTCTAGATAAATAAACAATGTTAAACTTTCCGATAGAATAAACAAACACCGAAGATTTCCTAAATAGTTCCACACTTGAGCGGAGTTCAAAAAGTCCCAGAACATGTCACGGCACCAATGGTCCAGCCGTAGAAGGGTCAAACCAACGCTTCACATGTGGCAACACCGTACTGCCCCAAACCCTAAGGTTTAGAGGTGGTTCAGACGGTCACATAATCGAGTTAAGGTTTGTGTTCTTCTAGAGGGTCCACTGCGTTACTTGCATGATATTGAACGTTCTTTAACTTAGGAAAAATCCAACACTTGGAAATTTTCCGACAGGGGAAAAAGTGAGTTGTTGATATCCGTTCGAACTTTTTAACACGTTCTAAATTTCCCGTAAAAACTAAACGATGTCAAACTTTCCGATCGAATCAACGAATTCTAAAGATCTCCAGAAAACTCAACACTTGAGTAATATTAAAAATTCCAAGAAGCATAACGTAATACCTACGGATCAACTGTTGAAGAACGATCCCTTAATCCTCATCTTCGACTGCGGAACCGCCGCCAATAGCCAGGTTTGGCCGCGGTTCCGCGGTGGCTTGATGGACTTAGGGAATCGTACTTCACAGATATCCATACAATCACCTGCTTATTTTTCTGAGTATTTTTAATACGGAAAAAATCAAATATTTAAAAAAATTCCAAAGAGGCGGTCCAAAATCACATTTCGGGGTTCGATCGGACTTTTAACTTCGTCTACACATCGCCTAATGCTCTAGCTTAGCTCTGATACCACTGTAGGGTTAGCTTAGCACCTTAGCAAGGTTTTGGCAAGCATCAATTGTTAGTTATATGTATGCCCTAGAGGCCATTACTGTACATACGATGTATATTGTAATGGATGCTTGGACATAATAGGGAGGACTTTCTTGCTCGACATGATAGTATGCCATCTGGTTGTACTTGATCTTAACATGTATTCTGATTGTCTCTATGTTACATGTTGATAAAGCCCTTAGGATATGTACTCGACTACTGGGGCTATGATGAGATCATACTAGTGGGGCCACGGTAGTCGACGAGTACATCCTATAACTGTTCCTAGTCGAGGATGTATCGAGACAGGGCATCGATACACCAGAGTAGACTAGCGTATACGCATCTTGACCCATATGATGGGCGATGGATGATCCCATATCCATCGGTGTTTGACATCAAGTATGGTGTACGGGTGCTCAGTAGAGACTGGGTACACTGGACGGACTCGCCGAGAACTCCCAGATGGTATTATACCTCACGTCAGATGGCAGTTCTCCGGTGACACCGGTACAGAGTAGTCTGTTGACCCGAGATCGTCATAGAGTCTTGTGTGATTCCCACTGTGCTTTGATTTCCATCATACCACATCCAAGAGGGCGTGCAAAAAGGTGTCTTTTGGGTACAGTCCCGAATCACATGGAGGCAATGAGCGATAGGAGGGGATTCGTCTCTCCCGGTATAGGGAGTTGATGTTGTGCTGTGTTCGATTGGCTATAACCGAAAATCCCTGGCCAGGGTTGCTGAGATTTACTGGTAAGTGTTATCAGTAGTTTCTCGAACTGTTATAGACCTCATATCGACACGACTTATCGAGCTACTGGGGTCTGACGTTTACCACCCCTAGGCGAGATATGCGACATATCAGACGACGAGACCGGACTGTACGGGAGTGTTACTGATTGGATTCACAGGAGAAGTTACAGGCTTGCTTGTTGATCTTCTGAGCGCTCAATACCTGGGTGGCTGTTACGTTTAGCTGACCGCTTGCAGGTTGTGGGTGTTTGATATGATCATCACCTACTGCCGGCGTATTGACGATTCTTTAGAGTCCTACACAGAGGTTTCTTGGCTCAGGCAAAACGGAGTAGGAGCACATATGTGATATGTGCGGGACCGAGGATAATGCGATATGTGATACCGTATTATATTCTCGCGATATTTGATATCAGTCAGGTCATCGGATCAAGTATTGATTCGATGAATCGGTACGGATAAATATTAGTTGGTTATATGCGATATAGCCGGATTGTCGGATCAAGTGTTGATACGATAATTTAATGTATAATAATATATATGATATATTAAATTACATTAACTAATATTTGCTCACTAAAAGATTCTTTTTCTCATTCGGATAATACATTGATATATATGCGATATATGTTAATTGTATTATTTTATTTTGTTACGATAAATATTATATATGTGATATATAATATTGTAACATGATATGATAACTAAAGCAACTTGTTTAGTTGAGTTTAAACATGATTAGGGTTTGGATTAGGGTTAAGCTTTCTAGATGTTTCTAGAAGGTTTTCTTTTTGTTTTGGAAAAGATATTTACAAGTGACTCATTCTTAACTCAACCCAAACCCTAACCCTTGGTAAATTCTCTACAATGGTTAAGTCAACCATGGTTGTATTATTCTTCATATTAATCCTTTCATTATTCATCACAAAAGGAAATGGATCACTATTCTTCTTCTTCCTTCATTCTTTCATGAAAAAGCTTTACTAGTTTTTCAAAAGTGATGAATAAATATGAGAAAAAGATAAATAAAGAGAGCAAAAATCCTACTTCATCATCCTCATCTTCCCTTGCCATTTAGATGAGGGTGTTCACATCATTTGATGAGTGTTAGCTTGTGTTAAAGAAACTTCAAGGTAGATCATTTTAGTATCGAAGATCGGAAGCAAAGGTTGCATCTTTCTCTTCGTGGAACTTCTCGAGAGTCCGGAACTCGATGATCGCAGCGAAGGGACCACAACACGGAGCATATGAAGTGAAGGACCGGATCTACAAAGGTTGTAATCCCTCTCACTTAGTGTTAAAGTTGTTAACATGCTAGTTTTCGCCTAATCTCTAGTTTAAAGATCCGGCTTCGGGTTGTTCGGCACGGCTAATTTTTTAATTGGGCATGGCTGATGCCTCGTAGACCCTTGTGCGCGTGCATAGCAACCCTACATTGGTATCAGAGCCAAGCTAGAGCTTTCGGCGAAGTCTAGACGAAGTTTAAAGTCTGATCGAACGCCGAAACTCCGACACGGAACCCTCTCTGTACATTTTTCAAAAAGTTGATATTTTGTGAATTAAAAATGCTCAGAAAAACAAGCAGGAAAAACTAAGAATTACTGTGAAGTACGGACTTCTAATTCCAAAATTGGAGCGCGTAACCGCGGCTAAACCATGGGTTTTGCGGCGGTTCCGCGGCCAAAATTTGGACTTAGTCCCTGAAATTTCATGTAATTAATTTTAGGCCCTTTCTTGTTAAGTTTTTCTGGGAATATTTTAATTCCACTCATGTGTTGAGTTTTCAAGGGTTGTATTGGGGAATCGTTGATTCGATCGGATCTTTTAACTTTGTTTAGTTGTTCCGGATAATTTTTAGAAACTGTTAAAAAGTTCGAACGGATATCAATAACTCATTTTTTTCCCTGTCGGAAATTTTTTCAAAAGTTGGATTTTTTCTCGTGTTTAAGAACGTTCTAAGTCGTGCAAGTAACGCGGTGGACCCTCTAGAAGACAACAAACCTTAACTCGATTATGTGACCGTCTTGAACTACCTTTTGAACCTTAGGGTTTGGGGCAGTACGGCGTGCCACATGTGAGGGGTTGGCTTGACCCTTCTACGGCTGGACCATTGGTACTGTGGCATGTGATGGATGTTTTTAAACTGATTTCAAGTGTTGAGATATATTGGGGAAATCTTGGGTGTTTGATTATTCGATCGGAAAGTTTAACTTTGTCTATTTATCTGGAATGTGATACAATATTTGGAATCCACAGGTAGTTATGAGATAACTGATTTGAATATTATAAACATAGCAGTTTAGTCTCAAATGATCGGTTGCCACGGAATTTTGATGTGATCAAAAGTCCGTCGCAATCACGTAGCGTACGCGGATACTCGCCGGGTAAACTTAATAGACAGCTACACCTCTTAGCCCCGACCAAGTGACTGTAGGAGAACCCCGTCGCCGAAAGCATCTGTTCGGATGCTCGCGGCAGCAGTGTTCCGCCTTAGTGCACTTCGTCGACGGCATCTGGGGGTGCGGCCGTCTACTAAAGTTTGCGACGAGCATTCGATCAGGACGTCGGGAATCTTGTTGAATTGCCCGACTTGATATTGAAAAGAGTTTTCGATAATGAGACTAAAATGCGGGGTTTATAATTGTTAGGCATGAGATGTCTAAGGAATTCATTTGGTTAGGCATGCGATGTCTAAGGAGGTTGCGGATTCCAACTGTTGTAGTTTTACACTTTCTTTTCTGTGACCGTAAGCGTAGTATGTGGTGTATCGCCGGCTTCGTTGCTATACATCAACGACAATCGGGATACACATACTTGCTTACGTTGATGATATGAGATATTATGTGTTGCTGTGATATGTTATATTGGATCGTCGCGTTTGAATAGCCGGGGGTTTTATGTGAGATGAGAGTTTTTCTTTTTCATTCATGTAAAATTCATTTGTATGTAATATTCTTTTATTGGGGCACTTCCAGGTTGCGGAAGATGTCACCGTTGTATATTATTTACTTTTCCGCATTAGGTAGACCCAAAGAGGGGAGCACAAGTAACCGGGTTCTAGGGTCCAGTGGGAGACCATCTCGAGGAGTCGGGACCGGGTCTCCTAACCCTAGAATTGGCAGTGTTGCTTTCCGCTCTCGTAGGGGTCTAGGGATGTGGGTTTGTCTATTCATCACGACCATGGAATCCGTGTTTTATACAGGCTCGTATTGAAAACACGGACGTCCTTGTATATCCAATATTTCATATATGTTCTTCTGCTGCAATGTGCTGTGATGAGATCATATTACTGCCTGTGACGAATGTTTATATTATATATATGAGATATATGTTATATTGCAGATTTCGTTTCAAAAGAGATGCTTGTGAAGCATATTAAAATGGGACTTCATTAATGAGATTAATGAAATAAAAGAAACCTAAGATGTTGTAGAAACTTGTTTAAAAACTGGTAGCTCTAGTTCTTGCTTTGCATAGCGGTGTTCCTTGTAGAACATCCAGCACCTTATTCGATAAGGAAAGGACCGAGATCCCTTCACCGGGAGTGACTCCTTTAGCAATAACTGGCAGATGCTACAAACTCGGTTTGTCTTTTGATTGCTTCTATAGTTTTTGCTTTGCATAGTGATATTTGTGAAATATCCTGCACCTTATTCGATGAGGAAAGGGCCGACGATCCCTTCACCGGGAGTGACCCCTTTAGCAAAACTAGAAAAGCCTCAAAAACACTCCATTTAAAATCACTCGATTCTACAACGATATCAAGTTCATTACGCAAAGGGTTTTCTGAAAAACCCGTCGTAGCCCTCCGTCATTTCAGATAAGTACTTCATAGTATTCGTGCTGCGTTTGTTGACCTTGTCAAGGCGTAGTGTGCGGTAGCTATTTATGCTTATCTGCATAAGCATATGATGCGATTGGATTAGGATAGTCGTGCGACTTTGTTGACCTTGTCAAGGGTCGTGCGGGTGGGTTTAATTCAATCAGGAAATGACGGGTTGAACTTGACTTGCGGTCTATGGTTTGTTGACCTTGTCAAGGTCATAGATCGCTTGGGGCAAAATATTATCGGGAATTTCAAGTATTGAAATTTGCAATGAGATTGCATACCTTCTATGAGATAGTTGGATCCCGATACCCGCTGCGAGTAAGAGTTACTCCTAGGAGAGTTTTACACATTACAATTAGCCGATCTAGTAGGTGTCTAGAAAGGTGTTAACGGGGTTACGCCTCTGGGAAAACGAGGTTTACTTTAATTAGGTTCGTGCGAAAGCACGGGGGACCTCCCTCAAAGTACCGACACTGGCCTGGCTGAAAGATTGGCGAACTTGTAGCGTGTAATTAATCCCGGCTAGTCTTTCCTTTTAGGGTTTGAAGGAAGATTTGATTAAAACAGTTGGAGACATCCGGATTAGATATATTATATAACCAATCTAATCTTGCAAGAGCATACGCTGAGTGTTTTCTTCTCTCTCTCTCTCCAGATAGCGACCATATCACGCCTTAATCAAGATAATAAAACGTATATATTGACCGAACCCGCTTGTTATACTGAGCTGGGGAATGTTGGTCCCGCTCCAACTTATAATTGTTATAAGACAGAGCAGGAAATTGGGGAATACCAGATTTCCCGTGCCGCCCAAACGAAGAAAGTGCATGCTGATGCATCATCTTCGGGTGTGTTCATTACAGAGAACTGTTTCTCAGTATCCTTTACGTCCTGGGTATGTGATACCGGATCAGGATCCCGCATATGTAATCTGTTACATGGGCTACAGATAGGTAGAGAACTGAGAACGGGTGATAAGTTTCATGAGACAGAAAATGGTGCAAGTGTTGCAACCAAGTCTGTTGGTCATTATCACCCTGTATTATCTGAATACATTGATTCTGAACGAATGTTATTAGATACGGAACCTGATATACAAAATCATATCAGTCTCTTTATTAGTAAAGAAGTGATATAATTTTGTATTGTTGGATAATGTTTTGAACATTTCCTATATCAAAAGTTGATCGGTTCAGGCACGTTATCTAAAAGCATTGACGTTCTAAATCAAACTACAGTTCTTAGTATACGGAACACACACAAGAAGAATAGTTCAGAAATGAACCAATCCTTCTTGAGGCATTGTAGACTAGGTCATATCAATGCGACCCGACTGGCTGAAGTTACATTTAGATGCATATTTAAATTAGTTTGAATTTACATCTTGTGAAACTTTCCGGTCAGTCACAAAGATAAGATGACCACAACTCTGTTTATTGGAAACAGAGAAAGAGTTAGTGAATTCTTGGGATTGATACATGTTGATGTATGTAAGGTCCCCTGTCTACACATGCCAAGATCGGTTCTTTCTACTTCATTACATTCTCTGATAATCTTTCAAGATTCAGACATATGTTTCTGCTGAAACACAGGTCCGAACCTTTTGAGATATTCACAGAATATAAATTAGATGTAGAGAACCAAAATACGGGTAAAAGTATTATGTCCTATGATGTGATCAAGGAGGAGAATACTTAAGCACGGAATTCCTGGACTATTCTAAAGGAGAATGAGATTCTCTCTCAGCATTACTCCTCCGTATACACCACAGCACGTCGGTGTATCGGGGTGGAGCCATAGCACCCTATGTGATATGGTGTGCTCTATGATGAGTACTACTGTGTTTTCTATTTCCTTTAGGGAGTTATGCACTTGAGAAGCTGCATACCTATTGAATAGGGTTCAAATCAAATCAGTTGCCTACCACTTCATACGTGATATGGAAAGGGAAGAGCCCATATCTTAAGCTTGTTAAGATTTGGGGTTGTCCGGCCTATGTCTAAAAGCATAATTCGGACAAGCTCGAGGCAAGGACTGTTATGTAGAACTGGAAATGTTCCATCTATACAAACTACAGCCGATAATTTGGTAGAACCAAAGGATTCAATTGTTTCCAACGAACCTTAGCCTCTCCGCCGATCTAGCAGGGTTCCTCACCCACCTGAGAGATACTTCGGTTTCTCTATGACAGTGGGAGCGAGGATTGCATCATGAGATGATGACCCAACTAGTTTCGAGCTGGCCATCAGGAGTGGGACTCTGTAAGAATGGCTGGATGCTTATCGATCTGAGATGGAATCCTTATACACCAACAAAGTATGGACTTTGGTTGCTTTATCTGAAGGGTTAAATCCCCATCAGGAGCGAGTATATCTTGAGAAGATTACTTGGTGTACATGGAAAAGTTGAGACTTTCAAAGCTATGCTTAAGTCCATCCAGATCCTATTTGCCACGGCTACATACCATGACTACGATATCTGGTGGTTGGGTGTCATGACTGCTTTTCTAAATGATGTCATTAGAAGAGAACGTCTATAAGTACACAGCCAGAAGACTTCGTAGACAGTGGGAGCAGCGGAAACGTGTACAAGATATTTTAAATGATAAAACAGGCATCGCGGAGTTGGAACATCTGTTTTGATGTGGTAGTCAAAGACTTTGACTTCGCCAAAATGGTAGATAAACCTTGTATGTACAAAAAGTTAGTAGGGAGTATGGTGGTGATCCTCGTAGAGTACGTGGATGACATACTCTTGATAGAGAAGGAGTTTCCTATGCTACGCTCGGTCAATCTCCGCTTATCACAAAGATTCTCCATATAGGATCAAAGTGATACCTCCTAAATCCTGGGTTTTTGGATCTATGAGATAAATCTAATTGGATGTTAAGATACTCACTAGTTGTAGTGAGATGGTATCAATCGATCCTGGGGAGAATCACTGGAAAAGTTCCAGGGTGATAAGGACGGCTGAATGTTAGTCGCAGGGATTGTCTTTACCCTCAGCGAAGGGACGGTATGTTGGAAGAGTTCCAAGCTAGATACCGTGACTTACTAGACGATTAAAGGCAAGATACATCGTTACCAAGGATACTACCAAAGAGGCAGTCTGGATTTATAAGTTCATAAGATGAACTTCGTTCCTACCATTGTGTGACAATGGAGTTGTGGCTTTAGCCAAGGAACTACCGTCCCATCAGAAATCCAGATATAATTCTTAGGCAGTATCACCTGATCATGGAGATGGTTGATCTCCAGGGAGATCGAGGTTAGGAGAGTAGACACAGAGGACAACAGTGCGGATCCATTCACAAAGGCCTTTTTCCCAGTAGAGACTTTTATGGGATGGTTGAGTATGAGATATTTCAACCGCAGCTAATTGTTGGGTATGCGATACCATAACAGATGGCCCTAGTGCAAGTGGGAGATTGTTAGTTATATGTATGCCCTAGAGGCCATTACTGTACATACGATGTATATTGTAATGGATGCTTGGACATATATAGGGAGGACTTTCTTGCTCGACATGATAGTATGCTATCTGGTTGTACTTTATCTTAACATGTATTCTGATAGTCTCTATTTTACATGTTAATAAAGCCCTTAGGATATGTACTCGACTACTGGGACTATGATGAGATCATACTAGTGGGGCCACGGTAGTCGACGAGTACATCCTATAACTGTTCCTGGTCGAGGGTGTATCGAGACAGGGCATCGATACACCAGAGTAGACTAGCGTATACGCATCTTGACCCATATGATGGGCGATGGATGATCCCATATCCATCGGTGTTTGACATCAAGGATGGTGTACGGGTGCTCAGTAGAGACTGGGTACACTGGACGGACTCGCCAAGAACTCCCAGATGGTATTATACCTCACGTCAGATGGCAGTTCTCCGGTGACACTGGTACAGAGTAGTCTGTTAACCCGAGATCGTCATAGAGTCTTGTGTGATTCCCACTGTGCTTTGATTTCCATCATACCACGTCCAAGAGGGTGTGCAAAAAGGTGGCTTTTGGGTACAGTCCCGAATCACATGGAGGCAATGAGCGATAGGAGGGGATTCGTCTCTCCCGGTATAGGGAGTTGATGTTGTGCTGTGTTCGATTGGCTATAACCGGAAATCCCTGGCCAGGGTTGCTGAGATTTACTGGTAAGTGTTATCAGTAGTTTCTCGAACTGTTATAGACCTCATATCGACACGACTTATCGAGCTACTGGGGTCTGACGTTTACCACCCCTAGGCGAGATATGCGACATATCAGACGACGAGACCGGACTGTACGGGAGTGTTACTGATTGGATTCACAGGAGAAGTTACAGGCTTGCTTGTTGATCTTCTGAGCGCTCAATACCTGGGTGGCTGTTACGTTTAGCTGACCGCTTGCAGCTTGTGGGTGTTTGATATGATCATCACCTACTGCCGGCGTATAGACGATTCTTTAGAGTCCTACACAGAGGTTTCTTGGCTCAGGCAAAACGGAGTAGGAGCACATATGTGATATGTGCGGGACCGAGGATAATGCGATATGTGATACCGTATTATATTTTCGCGATATTTGATATCAGCCGGGTCATCGGATCAAGTGTTGATTCGATGAATCAGTACGGATAAATTTTAGTCGGTTATATGCGATATAGCCGGATTGTTGGATCAAGTGTTGATACGATAATTTAATGTATAATAATATATATGATATATTAATTTACATTAACTAATATTTGCTCACTAAAAGATTCTTTTTCTCATTCGGATAATACATTGATATATATGCGATATATGTTAATTGTATTATTTTATTTTGTTACGATAAATATTATATATGTGATATATAATATTGTAACATGATATGATAACTAATGCAAATTGTTTAGTGGAGTTTAAACATGATTAGGGTTTGGATTAGGGTTAAGCTTTCTAGATGTTTCTAGAAGGTTTTCTTTTTGTTTTGGAAAAGATATTTACAAGTGACTCATTCTTAACTCAACCCAAACCCTAACCCTTGGTTAATTCTCTACAATGGTTAAGTCAACCATGGTTGTATTATTCTTCATATTAATCCTTTCATTATTCATCACAAAAGGAAATGGATCACTATTCTTCTTCTTCCTTCATTCTTTCATGAAAAAGCTTTACTAGTTTTTCAAAAGTGATGAATAAATATGAGAAAAAGATAAATAAAGAGAGCAAAAATCCTATTTCATCATCCTCATCTTCCCTTGCCATTTAGATGAGGGTGTTCACATCATTTGATGAGTGTTAGCTTGTGTTAAAGAAACTTCAAGGTAGATCATCTTAGTATCGAAGATCGGAAGCAAAGGTTGCATCTTTCTCTTCGTGGAACTTCTCGAGAGTCCGGAACCCGATGATCGCAGCGAAGGGACCACAACACGGAGCATATGAAGTGAAGGACCGGATCTACAAAGGTTGTAATCCCTCTCACTTAGTGTTAAAGTTGTTAACTTGCTAGTTTTCGCCTAATCTCTAGTTTACAGATCCGGCTTCGGGTTGTTCGGCACGGCTAATTTTTTAATCGGGCATGGTTGATGCCTCGTAGACCCTTGTGCGCGTGCATAGCAACGCTACATCAATCATGCTACTTTAAAAATTTTGGGGTGCTAAACAAACCCTAACCAAGATCTTAACTAGAGTATTAGGATAAACAAGCATGTAAACAACTTTACATCTAAGAGTTAGGGATTACAACCTTTGTAGTCCGTTCCTTCACTTCAAAAGCTCCTTGTTGAGGTCCCTTCGCTGCGATCATCGAGTACCCGGACTCAAGAGAGCCTCCATGAAGAGAAAGTTGCAAGCTTGCTTCCGATCTTCAACAACTAAGATGATCTACCTTGAAGAAACTCAAACCCAAGCTCTTGCTTCACTAATCAAGTATTAGCAAAGCAAACACCCTAATCTAAGTGGTTAGAATAGATGAGGATGATGAAGTAGGAATTTACCTCTCATTTGTTTTCAATTTCTCACTCAAAATCATCACATACCAAAAAGCTAGTAAGCTTTTTCAAAGGAAGAAGAAGAAGAAATCTTTTTGTGATGAATAATGAATTATTGGTTATGGTTACAAATCAACCCTTGGTTAAGAAAGTAAAGACTTAACCACTGTAGAGAATAAACCATGGTAAAGGGTTTGGGTTGGGTTAAGAAATATCTTCACAAAATATCTAAGCTTAAAACAAAAATAAAGCTTTTAGAAGCTTCATGAAAAAGCTAACCCAAATCAAACCCTAACTATGTTTAATCTCCACAAATCTTGTTGCATTTGTAACCCTAACTTGTTACAATATTATATATCACATATATAATATATTTTTGTAACAAAATAAAATAATACTATTAACATATATCACATATATATCAATGTATTATCCAAGTGAGAAAAAGAATCTTTAAGTGAGCTTATATATTAGTTAATGTAATATAATATATCAAATATATACTTATACATTAAATTATCGAATCAACACTTGATCCGATAATCCGGTTATTTCACAAATAACTGACTAATATAATCTGTATCAATTCATCAAATCAATACTTGATCCGATGACCCGGCTATATCACATATACCCGGCCGATATCACATATCGCGAGAATCTAATACGGTATCGTATAAACGTATTATTCTCGGTCCCGCACATATCACATTTGTGCCCCTACTCCGTTTTTCCTGAGCCAGGAAACCTCTATGTAGGACTCTAAAGAATCGTCAATACGCCGGCAGTAGGTGATGATCATAACAAACACCCACAAGCTGCAAGCGGTCAGCTAAATGTAACAGCCACACAGGTATTGAGCAATCAGAAGATCAACAAGCAAGCATGTACATTCTCCTGTGAATCCAACCAGTAACACTCCCGTACAGTCCGGTCTCTTCGTCTGATATGTCGCATATCTCGCCTAGGGGTTGTAAACGTCAGACCCCAGTAGCTTGATAAGTCTTATCGATATGAGGTCTATAACTGTTCGAGAACTACTGATAACACTTACCAGTAAATATGAGCAACCCTGGCCAGGGATTTCCAGTTATAGCCAATCGAACACAGCGCAACATCAACTCTCTATACTGGGAGTGACGAAACCCCTCCTATCGCTCATTGCCTTCATGTGATTCGGGACTGTAACCAAAAGCCACCATTTTGCACGCCCTCTTGGACGTGGTATGATGGAAATCGAAGCACAGTGGGAATCACACAAGACTCTATGACGATCTCGGGTCTACAGACTAACTTGTACCAATGTCACCAGAGAGCTGCCATCTGACGTGAGGTATAATACCATCTGGGAGTTCTCGGCGAGTCCGTCCAGTGTACCCAGTCTCTACTGAGCACCCGTATACCTTCTCTGATGTCAAAAACCAAAGGATATGGGATCATCCATCGCCCATCATATGGGTCAAGAAGCGCATACGCTAGTCTACTCTGGAGTATCGATGCCCTATCTTGGTACTCCCACGACTAGGAATATTTGAAGGATGTACTTGGCGACTACACTGTCCCCACTAGTATGATCTGCATCATAGTCCTGGTAGTCAAGTACTCATCCTACGGGCTTTATCAACATGTGACATAGAGACAATCATAGTACATGTTAAGATAAAGGGCAACCAGATAGCATACTATCATGTCGAGCAAGAAATTCCTCCCTATATATGTCTAAGCATCCACTACAATATACATCGTATGTACAGTAATAGCCTCTAGGGCATACATATAACTAACAATCGGGAATCTTGTTGAATTACCCGACAGGTTATTGGGAAGCATGTAAACCATAACTAAAATGCGGGGTTTATAATTATTAGGCATGTGATGTGTAAGGAATTCATTTTGTTAGGCATGAAATCCAAAGTATGTGATACATTGGGTTTATGAAGTCTAAGGTAGTTGCGGATTCCAACTGTTGTAGTTTTTCACTTTCTTTTCTCCGACCGTAAGTGTAATATGTGGTGTATCACCGGTTTCGTTGCTATATGTCAACGACAATTGGGATATGCATATTTACTTACGTTGATGACATGTGATGTTATGTGTTCCTGTGATATGTTATATTGGATCGTCGTGTTTTGAACGGCCGGGGGTTTTATATGAGATGGCGGGGTTTATTTTCATTCATCTAAAATTCATTGTTTGTAATATTCTTTTATTGGGGCACTTCCGGCTTGAGGATGATGTCACCATTGATGTATATTATTTACTTTTCCGCATTAGGATAGACCCAAGGCGAGGAGCACAAGTAACCGGGTTCTAGGGTCCAGTGGGAGACCATCTCAAGGAGTTGAGACCAAGTCTCCTAACTCTAGAATTGGGAGTGTTGCTGGCCGCTCTCGTAGGGGTCTAGGGATGTGTGTTCGGCTATTCATCACGACCGTGGAATCTGCGTTTTTACTAGCTTAAATAAAACACGGAATTCCTAGTATATCCAATATTTCATATGTGATTCTTCTGCTGCTGATATTCTGTGATGTGATCACTTAATATGTTCTGAGACGAATGCCTATATTATATATATGAGATATAATTAATATTGCTGCTTTCGTTTCTTATCTGATGCTTAGGAAGCATAATTGATGGGAATTCATTAATGAGATTAATGAAAATATAATAAACCTAAAAGATGTTGTAGAAACTTATTTTAAAAACTGGTAGCTCTAGTTCTTGCTTTTCATAGCGGTGTTCCTTGTAGAATATCCAGCACCTTATTCGATAAGGGAAGAGCCGAGATCCCTTCACCGGGAGTGACCTCTTTAGCGAAACTAGCAGATGCTATAAACTCGGTTTGTCTTTTGATTGCTTTTATAGTTTTTGCTTTGCATAGTGGTGTTCCTTGTAGAATATCCAGGACCTTATTCGATAAGGAAAGAGCCGAGATCCCTTCACCAGGAGTGACCTCTTTAGCAAAACTAGTAAAAGCCTTAAAAAACACTCCTTTTCAAAATCACTCAATTCTACAATGATATCAAGTTCATTACGCAAAAGGTTTTCTTAAAAACCTGTCGTAGCTCTCCGTCATTTCAGATAAGTAGTATTTAGTATTCGTGCTGCGTTTGATGACCTTAGCCAAGGCCTAGAGTGCGGTAGCTAATTAGTGCTTATCTGCAAGCTTATGATGCGATTGAGTTAGGGTAGTCGTGCGGCTTTGTTGACCTAAGCCAAGGGTCGCGCGGGTGGATTTATTTCAATCAAGAAATGACGGGTTGAAATTGGCTAGCGCTTATGATTTGTTGACCTTAGCCAAGGTCATAAGTTGCTAGGGGCAGAATATTATCGGGAATTTCAAGTGTTGAAATTTGCAATGAGATTGCATACCTTCTATGAGATAGTTGGATCCCGATACCCACTGCAAGTAAGAGTTACTCCTGGGAGAGTTTTACACATTACAATTAGCCGATAAAATAGGTGTCTAGAAAGGTGTTAACGGGGTTACGCCCCTGGGAAAATGAGGTTTATTTTAATTACGTCCGTGCGAAAACATGGGGAACCTCCCTCAAAGTACCGACACTGGCCTGGTTGAAAGATTAGAGAACTTGTAGGGTGTAATTAATCCCGGCTAGTCTTACCTTTTAGGGTTTGATGGTAGATTTGACTTAAACAGTCGGAGCCATCCTGATTAAATAAAATAATAACCAATCTAATCTTGCAAGAGCACAAGCAGAGTGTTTTCTTCTCTCTCTCTCCTGGTAGCGACCATGTCACGCCTTAATCAAGATAATAATATGGATGTATTGACCGAACATGCTTATTATACTGAGCTAGGGAACGTTGGTTCCGCTCTATCTTATAACTATTATAAGTCCGAGCAGGAAATAGGGGAATATCCGGATTCCCATGCCACCCATTCGAGAAATGAGCATGTTGATGTGTATTCTTCGGGTGTGCTTATTACCGAGAACTGTTTCTCAGTATCCTCTACGTCCTAGGTATGAGATACCGGATCAGGATCCCACCTATGTAAGAGTTACATGGGCTACAGAAAGGTAGAGAACTAAGAATGGGTGATATATCTCTAAGAGTTAGAGAATGGTGCATATATTGCATCCAAGTCAGTTGGAAAATATCACATTGTATTACCAAATGTTAAATACATTGATTTTGAACAAATGTCATCAGATACAGAACCTGATATACAACATTAAATCAGTTTCTTTATTCAGTTAAAGAAGGATATAATTCTGTATTGGAGGATAATGTTGTGAACATTTTTCCTGAATCTAGAGTTGATTGGATCAGGTATGTTATGAAATGGAATATACGTTCTAAATCAAACCACTGTTCAAATTATATAGAACACACACAAGAGGAATAGTTCAGAAATGAACGAATCCTTCTTGTGGCATTGTAGACTAGGTCATATCAATGCGACACGACCAGCTAAGTTACATAAGAATGAAAATGAGAATCTGTTTGAATTTTCATTTTATGATACTTTCCAGTCTTGTCTCAAAGATGAAATGACCAATACTCCGTTTACTGGAAACAGACAAAGAGTTAGTGAACTCTTTAGACGGATACATGATGATGTATGCGGCCCTATGTCTACAAATGCCAGGGCTGGTTCTTTGTACTTTATTACATTCATCGACTATCTCTCAAGATTCGGACATGTGTTCCTGTTGAAACACGAGTCTGAGACTTTTGAGAAATTCAAGGAATATAAGCTTGAAGTTGAGAACCAGACGGGTAGAAGTATTAAGTCCTACGATGTGATCGAGGAGGCGAATACTTGGGCATGGAGTTCCTGGATTATTTAAAAGAGAATGTGATTCTCTCTCAGCTTACTCATTCGAGTACACCACAGTACAACGGTGTATCGGGGCGGAGGTATCGCACCCTATTAGATATGGTGCGCTCCATGATGAGTACTACTGAGTTACCTGTTTCCTTTTGGAGTTATGCACTTGAGAAGTTGCATACCTATTGAATGGGGTTCCGTCCAAATCAGAGCCTACCACCTACATATGAGATATGGAATGGGAAGAGACCATGTCTTAAACGAGTTAAGATATGGAGTTGTCCGGTCCATGTTGAAAGGCAGAATACGGACAAGCTCGAGGCAAGGTCGGTTCTGTACAAGTTTGTTAGGATATCCCAAACATTTGTGAGTGAATATCTTCTACCACTCTAAGGAGCAAAAGGTGTTTTGTTTCTCAGCATGCCACCGTTTTAGAAAAGGAATTTCTTTTGAAGAAATTAGTGGAAGGAGTTCCAGCTAGACAAACTAACAGCTGATGAATTGGTAGAACCAAAGGATTCTATAGTCTCCAACGAAACTCAGCCTCTCCGCGAATCTGGTAAGGTTCTTCATCCACTTGAGAGATACTATAGTCTTCTTGGTGATGGTGGGAGCGAGGATTGCATCGTAGTAGATGATGACCCAACTAGGTTCAGGCAGGACATCATGAGTTGGGACTCTGTGTAAAGGCTGGATGCTATGCGATCAAAGATGGAATCCATGTACACCAACAAAGTATGACTTTGGATGTTGCACCTGAAGGGGTAAAACCTATTGAGAGAAAATGGAACTTGAGAAGATTCTTGGTATAGATGGAAAAGTTGAGACTTTCAAAACTTTGCTTAAGTCCATCAGGATCAATACAAGCATCGCGGAGTTGGAACAACTGTTTTGATGTAACAGTCAAAAAGTTTGACTTCATCAAAAATGTAGATGAACCTTGCATATACAAGAAGGTAATAGAGAGTAAGGTTGTCTTCCACGTATTGTACGTAGATAACATACTCTTGATAGGAAATGGTTTCCTATGCTACACTCAGTCAAGCTCCTCTTATCATGAGGATTCTAAATAGAAGATCTAGATGATATCTAATACATCTTATGGATTATGATCTATGATGATAGATCTAAGTGGATGTTGGGAGTGCCCCAAATCCAGGTACATTAACACCATACTAAAGGGGTTTAGTATGGACGATTCTAAGCGTGGTGGTTCGCCCACTTAGTCATGGATCACTCTCTCCAAAAAGAGGTCTCCCAAGAATGATTTGGAGAGAGCTCGCGTGCAAGTGATACCCTATGCTTCGGCAGTAGGCTCTATCAGAGTATACGATGTTATGTACCAGATCAGATGTAGATAACTCACTAGGTGTAGTGATTAGAAATCAATCGGATCTTGGGAGAATCACTGGACAGCTGTAGAGGACATTCTTAAGTACTTGAGAAGCACTAAAAGAAAGCTCTTGGTTCCAGCTTCCAGAGTGATAAGTTCGGCTGAGAGTCAGTCACAGGCATTGTCTTTACCCTCAGTACAGAGACGGTATGTTGGAAGAGTTCCAAGATAGATACCGTGACATACTAGACGATAAAGGCTAAATACATTGCTACCAATGATGTTGCCAAAGTGGCTGTCTGGGAATTTCTTGTTCATGAGATGAACAAGGTTCCTACCATTGAGAGTCCAATAACTGTTATTGTGACAACAATGGAGTTGTGGCATCGGCCTAGGAACAAATGTCCCATCAGCGTTACGAACATATTCTGAGGCAAGTATCACCTGATCAGGGAAATGGTTGATCTCCAAGGGATCAAGGTCAGGAGAGTAGACATGAAGAATAACACAGCGGATCCACTCACAAAGGCTTTATCCCTAGAGAGGCTTCTATGGGATGGTTGAGTATGAGATACTACAACCACTGCTGATTGTTGGGTATTGGATACTACAACAGATGGCCTTGGTACAAGTGGGAGATTGTTAGTTATATGTATGCCCTAGAGGCCATTACTGTACATGCGATGTAAATTGTAGTGGTTGCTTGGACACATATGGGGAGGACTTTCTTGCTCGACATGATAGTATGCTATCTGGTTGCACTTTATCTTAACATGTACACTTATTGTCTCTCTATTATATCTTGATAAAGCCCTTAGGTTGAGTACATGACTACCAGGATTATGATGCAGATCATACTAGTGGGGACAGGGTAGTCGGTAAGTACATCCTTCAAATGTTTCTAGTCGTGGGAGTATCGAGACAGGGCATCGATACTCCAGATTAGACTAGCGTATACGCTTCTCGACCCATGTGATGGGTGATGGATGATCCCATATCCATTGGTGTTTGACATCAGAGAAGGTATACGGGTGCTCAGTGGAGACTGGGTACACTAAACGGACTCGCCGAGAACTCCTAGATGGTATTATACCTATCATCAGATAGCAGTTCTCCGGTGACACTGGTATAGGTTAGTCTGTAGACCCGAGATCGTCATAGAGTCTTGTGTGATTCCCACTGTGCTTTGATTTCCACCATACCACGGTCAAGAGATCGTGCAAAAAGGTGGTTTTTGGGTACAGTCCCGAGTCACATGGAGGCAATGAGCGAAAGGAGGGGTTTCGTCTCTCCAGGTATTGGAAGTTGAAGTTGCGCTATGCTCGATTGGCCATAACAGGAAATCCCTGGCCAGGGTTGCTGAGATTTACTGGTAAGTGTTATCAGTAGTTTCTCGAACCGTTATGGACCTTGTATCGGCATTGCTTATCAGGCTATTGGGGTCTGACGTTTAACCACCCCCATGCTGTGATATGCGACATATTAGACGAAGAGACCGGACTGTACGGTAGTGTTACTGATTGGATTCACAGGAGTAGGAGCAGGCTTGCTTGTTGATCTTCTGATCGCTCAATACCCGAGTGGCCGTTACGTTTAGCAGTCTGCTTGCGTCTTGTGGGTGTTTGATATGATCATCACCTACTGCCGGCGTATTGACGAGTCTTTAGAGTCCTACACAGAGATTTCCTGGCTGAAGCGAAACGGAGTAGGAGCACATATGTGATATGTGCGAGACCGAGATTAATGCGTGTATGTGATACCGCATTCCATTCTCGCGATATGTGATATCGGTGGGTTATATATGATATAGCCGGGTTATCGGATCAAGAGTTGATTCGATAAGTTGATTCATATGATATTAGTCGGTTGTATATGATATAGCCGGATTATTAAATCAAGAGTTGATTTAATAATTTAATGTATAATTATATATTTGAAATAACATTACATTAACTAATATTATCTCACTTAAGTAATTCTTTTTCTCACATATGATACACTTTACATATATGTGATATATGTATTATTTTCTTTTGACACATAAATATATATGTGAGATATTTTTATGTGGCATGCTAGGTTACATATGCAACAAGGGTGTATGAGACTTATACCATACTAGGGCTTATGTTTGGGTTTTATTTATCATTAAGTAATTCACAAAACATTTGGAATTAGTCATGGATAAGCTTGTAGAAGCTTATGGATACATTGACTTATTCAACTTGTTTGTCTAGCTTATGATATTTGTTAACCCAACCCTTAAACTTAGACTATGGTTTATTCTCTACATGAGTTAGGCATGAAACTAACACTCACCATGGTTGCATTTCTAACCTCACTTGATTATTCATTCATCACTTGCTTCATCTTCTTCTTCCAAAAGAAAAGTGTTTTCTAGGGTTTGAAAAGGTGATGAAAAATTGTTAGAAAATTAAATCTAAAGTGAGCCCACTTCCTACTTCATCATCCTCTACTATTAGCCATTTAGTTTAGGGTGTTTGCTTCACTAATCTCACCATTAGTGAAGAGATAGCTTGGGTTAGTGTCTCCTCGACGTAGATCATCTTCGGCCTCGAAGACTTCGATGCAAGCTTGTTCGTTTCTTCATGGCAGCCTCTATAGAGTCCGGGAGTTCGTGATCGCAGCGAATGGACTACTACACGAAGTTATTGAAGTGAAGGACCAGTCTACAAAGGTTGTATTCCATGTTCACTTTAGATGTAAAGTGTTTACATTTTGTATCGTCGGATTTTCTAGTATCGATTCTAAGGTTAGGGTTTACTAGAACGACAATTTTTTAAAATTGGCATGGGCGATGCCTCCCGAAAACTTGCTACCGTACTAGGAAACCCTGTAGTGGTATCAGAGCCATGCTAGAGAAATTAGACGATGTTTGCTAGGATTACGAAACCGAAACTACTCCTAAACACCCGATACAAAAACTTGGTTTCTGTCGAATTTAAAAAATCTTCAAAATAATTTTTAAACAACTACAGAATGTTATATATGGTGTAACATGAAAACCACCAAAAATTGAAACAATTTTGTCAAAAAGTGGCCGGCCACATTGGCTAAAATTCCGAGCTGCTCGGTTTTTCTGAGGAGTTTGGGGTTCAAATTTTGGCAGTGTTCCAGTCTCTGGGTTGTGGGGTTTCAGGTGTTGTTTGTTTTTGCTAAATTTTTATGTGATGTTAACTTTCTGCAAAATCAATTCGGAGTGTTTCGTAATCGTAATCCTAACATGTATTCGGGTTATTTAGACGATGTTAAAAAGTTCGAACGGATATCAATAACCCAATTCCCACCCCCCTCGCTGGAAATTTTTCAAGAGTTGGATTTTTTCTGGGTTTAAATTTTTCAGAAAAACTTGCAAGCGATTCTGTGGACCCTCTAGAAGAAAGAAAACACTAACTCGATTATGTGACCGTCAGAACCTCCATCAAACCCTATGGTTTGTGGTAGTTCAGCGGTGCCACATGTGAGGCATTGGTTGACCCTTCTACGGCTGGTTAATAGGTGCTGTGGCATGTTTCTGGGTACTTTTTGAACTCCGATCAAGTGTTGTGCTTCACGGGAAATTTTGGGTGTTTGTTTATTCGATCGAAAAGTTTAACTTCGTCTAGCTATCTGTGATTGTGATACAATATTTGGAATCCACAAGTAGTTATGAGATAACTAGTTTGAATTTTATAAATCTAGCAGTTTAGTCTCATTTGATCGGTTGCCACGGAATTTTGATGTGGATCAAAAGTCCGTCGCAATTACGTAGTGTACGCGGATACACGCCGGGTAACCATACTAGATAGCCATACTCCATAGCCCCGACCAAGTGACTGTAGGAGAACCCCGTTGCCAAAAGCATCCGTTCGGGTGCTCGCGGCAGCGGTGTTCCTCCTTGGTGCACTTCGTCGACAGCATCGGGGGGTGCGGCCGTCTACTAAAGTTTCCGACGAGCATTCGATCAGGTTATCGGGAATCTTGTTGAATTACCCGACAGGTTATTGGAAGTGTTTTTAATATCGAGACTAAAATGTCGGGTTTATAATTGTTAGGCATGTGATGTCTAATGAATTCATTTTGTTAGGCATGAAATCCAAAGTATGTGATACATTGGGTTTATGATGTCTAAGGTAGTTGCGGATTCCAACTGTTGTAGTTTTTCACTTTCTTTTCAGCGACCGTAAGTGTAATATGTGGTGTATCGCCGGTTTCGTTGCTATATGTCAACGACAATTGGGATACGCATATTTACTTACGTTGATGACATATGATGTTATGTGTTGCTGTGATATGTTATATTGGATCGTCGTGTTTTGAATAGCCGGGGGTTTTATGTGAGATAGGGGTTTTTATTTTCATTCATGTAAAATTCATTGTATGTAATATTCTTTTATTAGGGCACTTCCGGGTTGAGGATGATGTCACCATTGATGTATATTATTTCCTTTTCCACATTAGGATAGACCCAAGGCGAGGAGCACAAGTAACCGGTTCTAAGGTCCAGTGGGAGACCATCTCAAGGAGTTGAGACCGAGTCTCCTAACTCTAGAATTGGGAGGGTTGTTTTCCGCTCTCGTAGGGGTCTAGGGATGTGGGTTCGGTTATTCATCACGACCGTGGAATCTGCGTTTTTACTGGCTTAAATAAAACACGGTATTCCTAGTATATCAAATATTTCATATGTGATTCTTCTGCTGCTGATATTCTGTGATGTGATCACTTAATATGTTCTGAGACGAATGCCTATATTATATATATGATACATAATTAATATTGCTGCTTTCGTTTCTTATGTGATGCTTAGGAAGCATAATTGATGGGAATTCATTAATGAGATTAATGAAAATAAAAGAAACCTTAAAGATGTTGTAGAAACTTGTTTTAAAAACTGGTAGCTCTAGTTCTTTCTTTGCATAGCGGTGTTCCTTGTAAAATATCCAGCACCTTATTCGATAAGGGAAGAGCCGAGATCCCTTCACTGGGAGTGACCTCTTTAGCGAAACTAGCAGATTCTACAAACTCGGTTTTTCTTTTGATTGCTTTTATAGTTTCTGCTTTGCATAGCTGTGTTCCTTGTAGAATATCCAGCATCTTATTCGATAAGGAAAGAGCCGAGATCCTTTCAGCAGGAGTGACCTCTTTAGCAAAACTAGTAAAAGCCTCAAAAACACTCCTTTTCAAAATCACTCGATTCTACAACGATATCAAGTTCATTACGTAAAAGGTTTTCTTAAAAACTTGTCGTAGCCCTCCGCCATTTCAGATAAGTAGTATTTAGTATTCGTGCTGTGTTTGTTGACCTCAGCCAAGGCGTAATGTGCGTTAGCTAATTAGTGCTTATCTGCAACCATATGATGCGATTGAGTTAGGGTAGTCGTGCGGCTTTGTTGACCTTAGCCAAGGGTCACGCGGGTGGGTTTAATTCAATCAAGAAATGACGGGTTGAACTTGTCTAGCGCTTATGATTTGTTGACCTTAGCCAAGGTCATAAGTTACTAGGGGCAGAATATTTTAGGGAATTTCAAGTGTTGAAATTTGCAATGAGATTGCATACCTTCTATGAGATAGTTGGATCCCGATACCCACTGCGAGTAAGAGTTACTCCTGGGAGAGTTTTACACATTACAATTAGCCGATCAAGTAGGTGTCTAGAAAGGTGTTAACGGGGTTACACCCCTGGGAAAACGAGGTTTATTTTAATTAGGTCCGTGCGATAGCACGGGGAACCTCCCTCAAAGTACCGACACTGGCCTGGCCGAAAGATTGGTGAACTTGTAGGGTGTAATTAATCTCGGCTAGTCTTACCTTTTAAGGTTTGAAGGTAGATTTGACTAAAACAGTCGGAGCCATCCTGATTAGATAAAATAATAACCAATCTAATCTTGCAAGAGCGCACGCAGAGTGTTTTCTTCTCTCTCTCTCCTGGTAGCGACCATGTCACGCCTTAATCAAGATAATAATATGGATGTATTGACCGAACCTGCTTATTATACTGTGCTAGGGAACGTTGGTTCCGCTTTATCTTATAACTGTTATAGGTCCGAGCAGGAAATAGGGGAATATCCGGATTCCCATGCCACCCATTCGAGGAATGAGCATGTTGATGGGTATTCTTCGGGTGTGCTTATTATCGAGAACTGTTTCTCAGTATCCTCTACGTTCTAGGTATGAGATACCGGATCAGGATCCCACATATGTAAGAGTTACATGGGCTACAGAAAGATAGAGAACTAAGAATGGGTGATATTTCTCTCAGAGTTACAGAATGGTGCAATTGTTGCAGCCAAGTCAGTTGGCAAATATCACCTTGTATTACAAAATGGTAAATACATTGATTCTGAACAAATGTCATTAGATACCGAACTTGATATACAACATTAAATCAGTTTCTTTACTCAGTTAAAGAAGGATATAATTCTGTATTGGAGGATAATGTTGTGAACATTTTCCTGAACTAAGAGTTGAATGGATCAGGCACGTTATGAAATGGTATATACGTTCTAAATCAAACCACAATTCAAAGTATATAGAACACACACAAGAGGAATAGTTCAGAAATGAACGAATCCTTCTTGTGGCATTGTAGACTAGGTCATATCAATGCGTCACGACCAGCTAAGTTACATAAGAATGAATATGAGAATCTGTTCGAATTTTCATCTTATGATATTTGCCAGTCTTGTCTCAAAGATAAAATGACTAATACTCCGTTTCCTGGAAACAGAGAAAGAGTTAGTGAACTCTTTGGACGGATACATGATGATGTATACGGTCCTATGTCTTCAAATGCCAGGGCTGGTTATTGGTACTTCATTAGATTCATCGACTATCTCTCAAGATTCGGACATGTGTTCCTGTTGAAACACGAGTCTAAGACTTTTGAGAAATTCAAGAAATATAAGCTTGAAGTTGAGAACCAGACGGGTAGAAGTATTAAGTCCTACGATGTGATCGAGGAGGCGAATACTTGGGCATGGAGTTCCTGGATTATTTAAAGGAGAATGTGATTCTCTCTAAGCTTACTCATTCGAGTACACCACAGCACAACGGTGTATCAAGGCGGAGGTATCGCACCCTATTACATATGGTGTGCTCCATGATGAGTACTACTGAGTTGCCTGTTTCCTTTTGTAGTTATGCACTTGAGAAGCTACATACCTATTGATTGGGGTTTCGTCCAAATCAGAGCCTACCACTACACATGAGATATGGAATGGGAAGAGACCATGTCTTAAACGAGTTAAGATATGGGGTTGTCCGGTCCATGTTGAAAGGCAGAATCCGGACAAGCTCGAGGCAAGGTCAGTTCTGTACAAGTTTGTTAGGATATCCCAAACATTTGTGAGTGAATATCTTCAACCACTCTGAGGAGAAAAAGGTGTTTTGTTTCGCAGCATGTCACCGTTTTAGAAAAGGAATTTCTTGTTAAGAAATTAGTGGAAGGAGTTCCAGCTAGAAAAACTAACAACTGATGAATTGGTAGAACCAAAGGATTCAATAGTCTCCAACGAACCTCAACCTCTCCGCGAATCTGGTAGGGTTCCTCATCCACTGGAGCGATACTATAGTCTTCTTGGTGAGAGTGGGAGCGAGGATTGCAGCATGGTAGATGATGGCCCAACTAGGTTCAGGCAGACCATCACGAGTAGGGACTCTGTGTAAAGGCTAGATGCTATGCGATCAAAAATGGAATCCATGTACACCAACAAAGTATGACTTTGGATGTTCCACGTGAAGGGGTAAAACCCATTGGGAGCAAATGGATCTTGAGAAAATTCTTGGTATAGATGGAAAAGTTGAGACTTTCAAAGCTTTGCTTAAGTCCATCAGGATCAATACATGCATCGCGGAGTTGGAACATCTGTTTTGATGTGACAGTCAAAAAGTTTGACTTCATCAAAAAGGTAGATGAACCTTGTATATACAACAAGATAGTAGAGAGTAAGGTTGTCTTCAACGTATTGTACGTAGATAACATTCTCTTGATAGGAAATGGTTTCCTGTGCTACACTCGGTCAAGCTCCTCTTATCATAAGGATTCTAAATAGAAGATCTGGATGATACCTACTACATCTTGTGGATTATGATCTATGATGATAGATCTAAGTGGATGTTGGGAGTGTCCCAAATCCAGGTACCTTAACACCATACTAAAGGGGTTTAGTATGGACAATTATAAGCGTGGTGGTTCGCTCACTTACTCATGGATCACTCTCTCCAAAAAGAGGTCTCCCAAGACTGATTTGGAAAGAGCTAGCGTGCAAGTGATACCTTATGCTTCGGCAATAGGCTCTATCAGAGTATGAGATATTATGTACCAGACCAGATGTAGATAACTCACTAGGTGTAGTGATTAGGAATCAACCGGATCTTGGGAGAATCACTGGATGGCTGTGGAGGACATTCTTAAGTACTTGAGAAGCACTAAAAGAAAGTTCCTGGTTCTTGGTTCCTGGTTCCTGGTTCCCGCTTCCAGAGTGATAAGCTCGACTGAGAGTCAGTCATAGGCATTGTCTTTACCCTCAGTGCAGGGACAGTATGTTGGAAGAGTTCCAAGCTTGATACCGTGACATACTAGACGATAAAGGCTGAATACATTGCTACCAATGATGTTGCCAAAGGGGCTGTCTGGGCATTTCTTGTTCATGAGATGAACAAGGTTCCTACCATTGAGCGTCCAGTAACTGTTATTGTGACAATAATGAAGTTGTGGCTTTGGCCTAGGAACAAAGGTTCCATCAGCCTTCCAAACATATTCTGAGACAAGTATCACCTGCTCAGGAAGATGGTTGATCTCCAAGGGATCGAGGTCAGGAGAGTAGACATGAAGAATAACACAGTGGATCCACTCACAAAAGCCATACCCCTAGAGAGGTTTCTATGGGATGGTTGAGTATGAGATACTACAACCACGGTTGATTTTGGGTATTGGATACTACAATAGATGGCCTTAGTGCAAGTGGGAGATTGTTAGTTATATGTATGCCGTAGAGGTCATTACTGTACATACGATGCATATTGTAGTAGATGCTTGGACATATATAGGGAAGACTTTCTTGCTCGACATGATAGTATGCTATCGGTTGCACTTTATCTTAACATGTACACTTATTGTCTCTCTATTACATGTTGATAAAGCCCTTAGGATGAGTACTTGACTACCAGGATTATGATGTAGATCATATTAGTGGGGACTGGGTAGTCGGTAAGTACATACTTAAAATGTTCCTAGTCGTGAGAGTATCGAGACAGGGCATCGATACTCCAGAGTAGACTAACGTATACGCTTCTTGACCCATGTGATGGGCGATGGATGATTCCATATCCATTGGTGTTTGACATCAGAGAAGGTATACGGGTACTCAGTGGAGACTGGATACACTGAACGGACTCACCGAGAACTCCTAGATGGTATTATACCTATTGTCGGATAGCAGTTCTCTGGTGACACTGGTACAGGTTAGTCTGTAGACCCAAGATCGTCATAGAATCTTGTGTGATTCCCACTGTGCTTTGATTTCCACCATACCACGGTCAAGAGATCGTGCAAAAAGGTGGTTTTTGAGTACAGTCCTGAGTCACATGGAGGCAATGAGCGATAGGAGGGGTTTCATCTCTCCCGGTATTGGGAGTTTATGTTGTGCTATGCTCGATTGGCCATAACAGGAAATCCCTGGCCAGAGTTGCTGAGATTTACTGTTAAGTGTTATTAGTAGTTTCTTGAACCGTTATGGACCTTGTATCGGCATGACTTATCAGGCTATTGGGGTCTGACGTTATACCACCCCCAGGCTGTGATATGCGACATATCAGACGAAGAGTCCGGGCTGTACGGTAGTGTTACTGATTGGATTCACAGGAGTACGAGCAGGCTTGCTTGTTGATCTTCTGATCGCTCAATACCCGGGTGGCCGTTACATTTAGCAGACCGCTTGCGGCTTGTGGGTGTTTGGTATGATCATCACCTACTGCCGGCGTATTGACGAGTCTTTAGAGTCCTACACAGATGTTTCCTGGCTCAAGCGAAATGGAGTAGGAACACATATGTGATATGTGCGGGACCGAGATTAATGCGTGTAAGGTTACTTGGCACTATCACAAGGGTCTATATGGCATCAACCATGACGAATTTAAAATTTTCAAGTGCCGAACAACCTAAAGCGAGGATGGCTCCGTGTTGAGGTCCCTTCTCTGCGATCAACATGAACTCCGACTCTCGGGTGACTCCATGAGGTAAATGAGACACCTTGCTTGTAGTCTTCATGATCTATGATGATCTACCTTGAAGAATCTCTAACCCAAACTTACACTTCACTAAACAATTTATTAGAGAGGTGAACACCCTAATCTAAGTGGCAAGAATAGATCAGGATGATGAAGTAGGAATTTAGCACTCTTTTGTTTTCAATTTCTCACACTAATTCATCACATGCAAAAAGCTAGTAAGCTTTTTGAAGAAGAAGAAGAAGAAGTCTATTTGTGATGAATAATGAATTCTTATTCTGGTTATAATTGCAACCCTTGGTTAAGAATGAAAGGCTTAACCATTGTAGAGAATTAACTAGGGTAATGGGTTTGGGTTGGGTTAATAAATATCTCCACAAAATATCTATGCTTAAAACAAAATAAAGCTTCTAGAAGCTTCAAGAAAAAGCTAACCCAAATCAAACCCTAACTTGTTTAATCTCCACAAATCATGTTGCATTTGTAACCCTAACTTGTTACAATATTATATATCACACATATAATATATTTTTGTAACAAAAGAAAATAATACAATTAACTATATCGCATATATATCAATGTATTATCCGGTGAGAAAATGAATCAATAAAACGAGCTTATATTAGTTAATGTAATGTAATATATCACATAAATAATTATACATTAAATCATCGAATCAACACTTTATCCGAAAATCCGGCTATATCGCATATAACCGACTAATATAACATGAACCGATTCATCGAATCAACACTTAATCCGATGACCCGTCAATATCACATATACCCGGCCGATATCTTATATCGCGAGATTGGAATACGATATCTCATATTGTGATATTCTCGGTCCCGCACATATCACATATGTGCTCCTACTCCGTTTTGCCTGAGTCAGGAAACCTCTATGTAGGACTCTAAAGAATCGTCAATACGCCGGCAGTAGGTGATGATCATATCAAACACCCACAAGCTGCTAGCGGTCAGCTAAACGTAACAGCCACCCAGGTATTGAGCGATCAGAAGATCAACAAGCAAGCATGTACATTCTCCTGTGAATCTAATCAGTAACACTACCGTACAGTCCGGTCTCTTCGTCTGATATGTTGTATATCTAGTCTAGGGGTGGTAAACGTCAGACCCCAGTAACCGATAAGTCGTGTCGATGTGAGGCTCATAACAAGTCGAGAAACTACTGATAACACTTACCAGTAACACTCTATATCAGCCCTGGACAGGGACTTCCAGTTATAGCCAATCGAACACAGCACAACATCAACTCCCTATACCTGGAGAGACGAAACCCATCCTATCGCTCATTCCCTCCATGTGATTCGGGAGTGTACCCAAAAGCCACCGTTTTGCAAGCCGTCTTGGACGTGATAAGGTGGAAATCAAAGCACAGTGGGAATCACACAAGACTCTATGACGATCTCGGGTCTACAGACTAACCTGTACCAGTGTCACCAGAGAACTGCTATCTGACGATTAGTATAAATCCATCTAGGAGTTCTCGGCGAGTCCGTTCAGTGTACCCAGTCTCCACTGAGCACCCGTACACCATCTCTGATGTCAAACACCATTGGATATGGGATCATCCATCGCCCATCATATGGGTCAAGATGTGTATACGCTAGTCTACTATGGTGTATCAATGCCCTGTCTCGATACACCCACGACTAGGAACAGTTATAGGATGTACTCGTTGACTACCCTGTGTAGGGTTGCTATGCACGCGCACAAGAATTTACGAGGCATCAACCATGCCCGATTAAAAAATTAGCCGTGCCGAACAACCCAAAGCCGGATCTTTAAACTAGGGTTTAGGCGAAAACTAACATGTTAAACACTTTAACAATAAGTGAGAGGGATTACAACATTTGTAGATCCGGTCCTTCACTTCTAAAGCTCCGTGTTGAAGTCCCTTCGCTGCGATCATCGTGTTCCGGACTCTTGAGAGGTTCCACGAAGAGAACGATGCAGTCTTGCTTCCGATCTTCGATACAAAGATGATCTACCTTGAAATTTCGTTAACACAAGCTAACACTCATAATATGAAGTGAACATCCTCATCTAAATGGCAAGGATAGATGAGGATGATGAAGTAGGATTTTTGCTCTCTTTTATTATCTTTTTCTCACTTATTCATCACTTGCAAAAAAGCTAGTAAGCTTTTTCATGAAAGAACTCAAGGAGAAGAAGAAGAAAGAATAATGAATATAATTAGAATCCTTTTGTGATGAATAGAGCAAAGGAGATAATGATGAATAATTCAACCATGGTTGACTAAACCATTGTAGAGACTTAACTAGGGCTAGGGTTTGGGTTAGGTCAAGGAATGAGTCATAGAAAAATATCTTTCACAAAACAAAACTAAACCTTCTAGAATCATCTAGAAAGCATTAACCCAAATCAAACCCTAATCTTTTTTAATCTCTACTAAAAATGTTGCATTAGTTATCATATCATGTTACAATATTATATATCACATATATAGTATTTATTGTAACCAAATAAAATAATACAATTAACATATATCGCATATATATCAATGTATTACCCGAGTGAGAAAAAGAATCTTTTAGTGAGCAAATATTAGTTAATGTAATTTAATATATCATATATATTATTTTACATTAAATTATCGAATAAACACATGATCCGACAATCCAGCTATATCGCATATAACCGACTAATATTTATCCGTACCGATTCATCGAATCAACACTTGATCCGATGACCCAGCTGATATCAAATATCGCGAGAATAGAATACGGTATCTTATATCGTATTATCCTCAGTCCCGCACATATCACATATGTCCTCCTACTCCGTTTTGCCTGAGCCAAGAAATCTCTGTGTAGGACTCTAAAGAATCGTCAATACGCCGGCAGTAGGTGATGATCATATCAAACACCCACAAGCTGCAAGCGGTCAGCTAAACGTAACAGCCACCCAGGTATTGAGCGCTCAGAAGATCAACAAGCAAGCCTGCACATTCTCCTGTGAATCCAAACAGTAACACTCCCGTACAGTCCGGTCTCGTCGTCTGATATGTCGCATATCTCGCCTAGGGGTGGTATACATCAGACCCCAGTAGCTTGATAAGTCGTGTCGATATGAGGTCTATAACAGTTCGAGAAACTACTGATAACACTTACCAGTAAATCTCAGCAACCCTGGCCAGGGATTTCCGGTTATAGCCAATCGAACACAGCACAACATCAACTCCCTATACCGGGAGAGACGAATCCCCTCCTATCGCTCATTGCCTCCATGTGATTCGGGACTGTACCCAAAAGCAACCTTTTTGCACGCCCTCTTGGACGTGGTATGATGGAAATCAAAGCACAGTGGGAATCACACAAGACTCTATGACGATCTCGGGTCAACAGACTACACTGTACCGGTGTCACGGGAGAACTGCCATCTGACGTACGGTATAATACCATCTGGAAGTTCTCGGCGAGTCCGTCCAGTATACCCAGTCTCCACTAAGCACCCGTACACCATCCTTGATGTCAAACACCGATGGATATGGGATCATCCATCGCCCATCATATGGGTCAAGATGCGTATACGCTAGTCTACTCTGGTGCATCGATGCCCTGTCTCGATACACCCTCGACTAGGAACTATTATAGGATGTACTCGTCGACTACCGTGGCCCCACTAGTATGATCTCATCATAGTCCCAGTAGTCGAGTACATATCCTAAGGGCTTTATCAACATGGAACATTGAGACAATCAGAGTGCATGTTAAGATAAAGTACAACCAGATAGCATACTATCATGTCGAGCAAGAATGTCCTCCCTATATATGTGTCACGACCTGAAAGAGCACGTGACTGGACCTTGAACCATATGAAGTCTATAGGACCCCATCTGATTCAAGTAAGCCAAAAGCCCAGAAATCTAAAACCATTTTAAGAGTAAATAAAGAAACTGATTTAAAGAAGTGAAGGTTTTTAAATAACTAAGCCGAATATGCATTTTAAAAACAGTGAAGTCTTTTCTAAAATTTTCGGCAGAGTTTCTTTTGTAAAAACTGGCCCCGAATGGGGTACAACAAGAATAACAATATATGCAAAGAAAAAGAAGGCATCCCCAAGCGGGAGCTAGCTCTTCGTCAACTGACGGTCACAACCACACATGCAATATAATATACAACGCCGAAAGGCAAGGATCAAATCCAAAAGAAACTCAGTAAGCATGAAGACCGCAATACTACTAAGCGCGACTCTAAGGCCGAATAATACATCACAAATGTCTAAGTCTGAAACAATATAAAAGTTTTGGTTGATGGAAATTCTAGATACAATGTATAATACAAGTACAATGCTGGCTCTTGATGCAAAAGAACCCACCTACCCAAGCAAGTCACCCTTAAAGAAGCAGTGTGCCAAAAATGCCGCTACGGAACCTGTACGGCAAAACCTGCAAGAACTGTGGCACAACGGGGGTGAGTTGCCAACTCGTGAATAGAAATATCTACAAGCAGAAACCGAATGCAAGACATAAACCTAGGTCAACAATCAGTAATATAAACCACAAGAGTACGTCTGAAGCATGATAAAGTGGCAACGTAACATCTAAGCATGTATGTAGTGCCAAGTACTCCGGTAATAACATGTCATCAGTATAAGGTATGTCTGCATGAAGTAAATCTGATGAAGTATCAAAAGGATATCAATACACATATATTAGCGTCCCATACCACTAATATTGGTGTAAGGGTATATATAACAGCGCCCTCATACCCTGTTATATATACAAATGAAGTATGATCAATGTAAATCCAGTCTGTATGTGATCAAGTCTGTAAAAACGTGGAACCCGTCCACCCGTCACCCAATGACAATAAGCATCATGCATGTAAATGTCATAAAGCATATGCATGGAAAATATGAGGATATAACCAAAAGCATAGAACCTGAGTGCCTAGCATCGACACTCGAAAACATCATGAAAACCTGTGCCTAGCATCGGCACGTAAATCCTCACATACCGGGCATCCGTCAGTCCGGGTCAGCCCACTCTCTCGATATATCGGGCATCCGTCAGTCCGGGTCAGCCCTCTCACAATATATCGGGCATCCGTTAGTCCGGGTCAGCCCTCTCAAAATATATTGGGCATCCGTCAGTCCGGGTCAGCCCTCTCACAATATATCGGGCATCCGTCAGTCCGGGTCAGCCCTCTCTCAAAATCAGGAATATCATAGAAACAACCTATCTCAATGCGCAAATCAGAAAGCAAGATGCATGTGACAATATAAGTGAAATGCAAGTAACAATATATTCTGCAGCATGGAATAATAGTATGCGCATATAAACATCTTGCGGTTCCCAAATCCCTAATCAGTCAGAATCCTCTATGATTGTGTATAGGTATAAGTGTACAATATGCCATGCAAGAATCATGTCCTGATGCAACAGTACTACAGTGTAGTGGCATGGCAATTATCGATGATGAAGTGTGTGAGCCGGCAATAGTGTACGTGGAACATACGCATCATCGATAATGGTGCTGGTGTCCTAACAGCAAGATAATAATATAGCAATAAACATATGTAGGGTTGCTAGGCATGCGCACAAGGGTCTACGAGGCATCAACCATGCCCGATTAAAAATTTAGCCGTGCCGAACAACCCGAATACGGAACTTTAAACTAGAGATTAGGCGAAAACAAGCATGCTAAACATTTTAACACTAAGTGAGAGGGATTACAACCTTTGTAGATCCGGTCCTTCACTTCATATGCTCCGTGTTGTGGTCCCTTCGCTGCGATCATCGGGTTCAGGGCTCTCGAGAGGTTCCACGAAGAGAAAGACGCAACCTTTGCTTCCGATCTTCGATACTAAGATGATCTACCTCGAAGTTTCTTTAACACAAGCTAACACTCATGAAATGATGTGAACACCCTCATCTAAATGGCAAGGGAAGATGAGGATGATGAAGTAGGATTTTTGCTCTCTTTATTTATATTTTTCTCACATTTATCCATCACAAAATCAAAGCAAGAAACCATTTTCAAGCAAAGAAGAAGAAGGAAGAAGATGATGAATAATGAATCTCCTTTTGTGATGAATAGGAAAATAATAATATGATAGAATTATGCAACCATGGTTCACTTAACCATTGTAGAGATTTACTAGGGTTAAAGGTTTGGTTAGGGTTTTGGAAATATCTAGCATAATATCTTAACAAAGACAAAGAAAGAAAACTTCTAGAAACTTCTAGAAAGCCTTAACCCTAATCAAACCCTAACCATGTTTAATCTCTACTAAACAAGTTGCATTATTTATCATATCATGTTACAATATTATATATCACATATACAATATTTATTGCAACAAAATAAAATAATACATTTAACATATATCGCATATATCAATGTATTACCCGAGTGAGAAAAAGAATCTTTTAGTGAGCAAATATTAGTTAATGTAATTTAATATATCATATATATTATTATACATTAAATTATCGAATCAACACTTGATCCGACAATCCGGCTATATCGCATATAGCCGACTAATTTTATCCGTACCGATTCACCGAATCAACACTTGATCCGATGACCCGGCTGATATCAAATATCTCGAGAATAGAATACGGTATCATATATCGCATTATCCTCGGTCCCGCACATATCACATATGTGCTCCTACTCCGTTTTGCCTGAGTCAAGAAACCTCTGTGTAGGACTCTAAAGAATCGTCAATACGCCGGTAGTAGGTGATGATCATATCAAACACCCACAAGCTGCAAGCGGTCAGCTAAACGTAACAGCTACCCAGGTATTGAGCGCTCAGAAGATCAACAAGCAAGCCTGTACATTCTCCTGTGAATCCAAACAGTAACACTCCCGTACAGTCCGGTCTCGTCGTCTGAAATGTTGCATATCTCGCCTAGGGGTGGTAAACGTCAGACCCCAGTAGCTCGATAAGTCGTGTCGATATGAGGTCTATAACAGTTCGAGAAACTACTGATAACACTTACCAGTAAATCTCAGCAACCCTGGCCAGGGATTTCCGGTTATAGCCAATCGAACACAGCACAACATCAACTCCCTATACAGGGAGAGACGAATCCCCTCCTATCGCTCATTGCCTCCATGTGATTCGGGACTGTACCCAAAAGCCACCTTTTTGCACGCCCTCTTGGACGTGGTATGATGGGAATCAAAGCACAGTGGGAATCACACAAGACTCTATGACGATCTCGTGTCGACAGACTACTCTGTACCAGTGTCACCGGAGAACTGCCATCTGACGTATGGTATAATACCATCTGGGAGTTCTCGGCGAGTCCGTCCAGTGTACCCAGTCTCCACTGAGCACCCGTACACCATCCTTGATGTCAAACACCGATGGATATGGGATCATCCATCGCCCATCATATGGGTCAAGATGCGTATACGCTAGTCTACTCTGGTGTATCGATGCCCTGTCTCGATACACCCTCGACTAGGAACAGTTATAGGATGTACTCGTCGACTACCGTGGCCCCACTAGTATGATCTCATCATAGTCCCAGTAGTCGAGTACATATCCTAAGGGCTTTATCAACATGTAACATAGAGACAATCAGAGTACATGTTAAGATAAAGTATAACCAGATAGCATACTATCATGTCGAGCAAGAAAGTCCTCCCTATATATGTCCTAGCATCCACTACAATATACATCGTATGTACAGTAATGGCCTCTAGGGCATACATATAACTAACAATCTCCCACTTGCACTAGGGCCATCTGTTATAGTATCGCATACCCAACAATTAGCTGCGGTTGAAGTATCCCATACTCAACCATCCCATAAAAGTCTCTACTGGGAAAAAGGCCTTTGTGAGTGGATTCGCGCTGTTGTCCTCTGTGTCTACTCTCCTAACCTCGATCTCCCTGGAGATCAACCATCTCCATGATCAGGTGATATTGCCTAAGAATTATATCTGGATTTCTGATGGGACGGTAGTTCCTTGGCTAAAGCCACAACTCCATTATCACACAATGGTAGGAACGAAGTTCATCTCATGAACTTATAAATATCCAGACTGCCTCTTTGGTAGTATCCTTGGTAACGATGTATCTTGCCTTTAATCGTCTAGTATGTCACGGTATCTAGTTTGGAACTCTTCCAACATACCGTCCCTCCACGGAGGGTATGGACAATGCCTGCGACTGACATTCAGTCGTCCTTATCACCCTGGAACCTTTCCAGTGATTCTCCCCAGGATCGATTGATACCATCTCACTACAACTAGTTAGTATCCTAACATCCAATTAGATCTATCTCATAGATCCAAAAACCCAGGATTTAGGAGGTATCACTTTGATCCTATATGGAGAATTCTTGTGATAAGCGGAGATTGACCGAGCGTAGCATAGGAAACTCCTTCCCTATCAAGAGTATGTCATCCACGTACTCTACGAGGATCACCACCATACTCTCTACTACCTTTTCGTATATACAACGTTCATCTATCATTTTGATGAAGTCAAACACTTTGACTACCACATCAAAACAGATGTTCCAACTCCGCGATGCCTGTTTTATCATATAAAACATCTTGCACACGTTTCCGCTGCTCCCACTGTCTACGAAGCCCTCAGGCCGTGTACTTATAGACGCTATCTTCTAAATCATCATTTTGAAAAGCAGTCATGACACCCAACCACCAGATATCGTAGTCATGGTATGTAGCCGTGGCAAGTAGGATCTGGATGGACTTAAGCATAGATCCTTAGAAAAGGTTTCAACATAATCCATACCTGGTCTATGATGCAAACCTTTAACAAGTCTAGCTTTGAAAGTCTCAACTTTTCCATGTACACCAAGTAATCTTCTCAAGATATACTTGCTCCTGATGGGGATTTAACCCTTCAGATAAAGCAACCAAAGTCCATACTTTGTTGGTGTATAAGGATTCCATCTCGGATCGATAAGCATCCAGCCATTCTTACAGAGTCCCACTCCTGATGGCCAGCTCGAAACCAGTTGGGTCATCATCTCATGATGCAATCCTCGCTCCCACTGTCATAGAGAAACCGAAGTATCTCTCAGGTGGGTGAGGAACCCTGCTAGATCGGCGGAGAGGCTGAGGTTCGTTGGAAACTATTGAATCCTTTGGTTCTACCAAATCATCAGCTGCAGTTTGTATAGCTGGAACCATTCCAGTTCTACATAACAGACCTTGCCTCGAGCTTGTCCGGATTTTGCTTTTAGACATAGGCCGGACAACCCCAAATCTTAACCAACTTAAGATATGGGCTCTTCCCTTTCCATATCACATATGAAGTAGTAGGCAACTGATTTGATTTGAACCCTATTCAATAGGTATGCAGCTTCTCAAGTGCATAACTCCCAAAAGGAAATAGGAAACTCAGTAGTACTCATCATAGAGCACACCATATCTAATAGGGTGAGTTTGCTCCGCCCCGATATACCATCGTGCTGTGGTGTATACAGAGGAGTAATGCTGAGAGAGAATCTCATTCTCCTTTAGAATAGTCCAGGAATTCCGTGCTCAAGTATTCTCCTCCTTGATCACATCATAGGACATAATACTTTTACCCGTATTTTGGTTCTCTACTTCTAACTTACGTTCTGTGAATATCTCAAAAGGTTCGGACTTGTGTTTCAGCAGGAACTTATGTCTGAATCTTGAGAGATCATCAGTGAATGTAATGAAGTACAAAGAACCGGTCTTGGCATGTGTAGACATGAAACTTTCATACATCAGCATGTATCAATCCCAAGAGTTCACTAACTCTTTCTCTGTTTCCAACAAACAGAGCTGTGGTCATCTTATCTTTGTGACATGACAGGCAAGTTTCACAAGATGTAAATTCAAACTAATTTAAATATGCATCTATATGAAACTTCAGCCAGTCGGGTCGCATTGATATGACCTAGTCTACAATACCTCAAGTAGGATTCGTTCATTTCTGAACTCTTCCTCTTGTGTGTGTTCTGTACGTTAAGAACTGTAGTTTGATTTAGAACGTCAATGCTTTTAGATAACGTGCCTGATCCGATCAACTCTTGATATAGGAAATGTTCAAAACATTATCCAACAATACAAAATTATATCCTTTCTTTACTAATAAAGAGACTGATATGATTTTGTATATCAGGTTCGGTATCTAATAACATTTGTTCAGAATCAATGTATTCCGGTAATACAGGGTAACAGTGACCAACAGACTTGGCTGCAACACTTGCACCGTTTTCTGTCTCATGAAACTTATCACCGGTTCTCAGTTCTTTACCTATCTTTAGCCCATGTAACAGATTACATATACGGGATCCTGATCCGGTATCACATACCCAGGACGTAAAGGATACTGAGAAACAGTTCTGTGTAATGAACACACCCGAAGATGATGCATCAACATGCACTTTCTTCGTTTGGGCGGCACGGGAAATCTGGTATTCCCCAATTTCCTGCTCTGTCTTATAACAATTATAAGTTGGAGGGGGACCAACGTTCCCCAGCTCAGTATAACAAGCGGGTTCAGTCAATATATCCGTTTTATTATCTTGATTAAGGCGTGATATTGTCGCTATCTGGAGAGAGAGAAGAAAACACTCAGCGTATGCTCTTGCAAGATTAGATTGGTTATCTAATATATCTAATCAGGATATCTCCCACTATTTTAGTCAAATCTTCCTTCAAACCCTAAAAGGAATAACTAGCCGGGATTAATTACACGCTACAAGTTCGCCAATCTTTCAGCCAGGCCAGTGTCGGTACTTTGAGGGAGGTCCCCCGTGCTTTCACACGAACCTAATTAAAGTAAACCTCGTTTTCCCAGAGGCGTAACCCCGTTAACACCTTTCTAGACACCTACTTGATTGGCTAATTGTAATGTGTAAAACTCTCCCAGGAGTAACTCTTACTCGCAGCGGGTATCGGGATCCAACTATCTTATAGAAGGTATGCAATCTCATTGCAAATTTCAACACTTGAAATTCCCAATAATATTTTACCCCTAGCAGCTATATGACCTTAACATAGTCAACAAATCATAAGTGCTAGTCAAGTTCAACCCGTCATTTCCCGATTGAATTAAACCCACCCGCACGACCCTTAACATAGTCAACAAAGTCGCACGACTACCCTAACCCAATCGCATCATATGCTTATACAGATAAGCACTAATCTGCTACCGCACACTACGCCTTAACATAGTCAACAAACGTAGTACGAATACTAACTAGTACTTATCTGAAATGACGGAGGGCTACGCAGGTTTTTCAGAAAACCCTGAGCGTAAAGAACTTGATATCGTTGTAGAATCGAGTGATTTTAAATGGAGTGTTTTTTAGGCTTTTCTAGTTTTGCTAAAGGGGTCACTCCCGGTGAAGGGATCGTCGGCCCTTTCCTCATCGAATAAGGTGCAGGATATATCACATATACCGCTGTGCAAAGCAAGAACTATAGAAGCAATCAAAAGACAAACCGAGTTTGTAGCATCTGCCAGTTATTGCTAAAGGAGTCACTCCCGGTGAAGGGATCTCGGTCCTTTCCTTATCGAATAAGGTGCTGGATGTTCTACAAGGAACACCGCTATGCAAAGCAAGAACCGTAGCTACCAGTTTTTAAAACAAGTTTCTACAACATCTTAGGTTTCTTTCATTTCATTAATCTCATTAATGAAGTCCCATTTTATTATGCTTCACAAGCATCTCATTTGAAACGAAATCTGCAATATAACATATATCTCATATATATAATATAAACATTCGTCACAGGCAGTAATATGATCTCATCACAGAACATTGCAGCAGAAGAACATATATGAAATATTGGATATACTAGGACGTCCGTGTTTTCAATACGAGCCTGTATAAAACACGGATTCCACGGTCGCGATGAATAGCCAAACCCACATCCCTAGACCCCTACGAGAGCGGCAAGCAACACTGCCAATTCTAGGGTTAGGAGACCCGGTCTCGACTCCTCGAGATGGTCTCCCACTGGACCCTAGAACCCGGTTACTTGTGCTCCCCGCCTTGGGTCTACCTAATGCGGAAAAGTAAATAATATACAACGGTGACATCTTCCGCTACCTAGAAGTGCCCCAATAAAAGAATATTACATACAAATGAATTTTACATGAATGAAAAAGAAAAACTCTCATCTCACATAAAACCCCGGCTATTCAAACACGACGATCCAATATAACATATGACAGCAACACATAATATCTCATATCATCAACGTAAGCAAGTATGCGTATCCCAATTGTCGTTGATGTATAGCAACGAAGCCGGCGATACACCACATACTACGCTTACGGTCACAGAAAAGAAAGTGTAAAACTACAACAGTTGGAATCCGCAATCTCTTTAGACATCGCATGCCTAACCAAATGAATACCTTAGACATCACATGCCTAACAATTATAAACCCCGCATTTTAGTCTCATTATCGAAAACTCTTTTCAATATCAAGTCTGGCAATTCAACAAGATTCCCGACGTCCTGATCGAATGCTCGTCGCAAACTTTAGTAGACGGCCGCACCCCCGATACCGTCGACGAAGTGCACCAAGACGGAACACCGCTACCGGGAGCACCCGAACGGATGCTTTCGGCGACGGGGTTCTCCTACAGTCACTTGGTCGGGGCTAAGAGGTGTAGCTGTCTATTAAGTTTACCCGGCGAGTATCCGCGTACACTACGTGATTGCGACGGACTTTTGATCACATCAAAATTCTGTGGCAACCGATCAACTGAGACTAAACTTCTATGTTTATAATATTCAAATCAGTTATCTCATAACTACCTGTGGATTCCAAATATTGTATCACATTCCAGATAAATAGAAAAAGTTTAAACTTTCCGATCGAATCATCAAGCACCCAAGATTTCCCCAATATATCTCAACACTTGAAAACAGTTTAAAAACATCCATTACATGCCACAGTACCAATGGTCCAGCCGTAGAAGGGTCAAGCCAACGCCTCACATGTGGCACGCCGTACTGCCCCAAACCCTAAGGTTCAAAAGGCAGTTCAAGACGGTCACATAATCGAGTTAAGGTTTGTTATCTTCTAGAGGGTCCATCGAGTTACTTGCATGACTTAGAACATTCTTAAACACGAGAAAAAATCCAACTTTTGAAAAATTTTCCGATAGGGGAAAAATTGAGTTATTGATATCCGTTCGAACTTTTTAACAGTTTCTAAAAATTATCCGGACAAAACTAAACAAAGTTAAAATATTCGATCGAATCTTTAAGTCCCCAATACAACCCAGATAATTCAACAGTTGAATAAATATTAAACATTCCCAGAAAATACAACATTAAAAAATAGGAGTTACTGTGAAACGCACGTGCCATGAATCGACCACGTGGCCGCGGAACCGCCGCGCAAGCTGGGGTGGGGCCGCGGTTCCACGGCTCTTTGGTCGAATTGCGCTCACGTTCTTCACAGTAATTCTTGTAATTACCTGCTGTAATTTTTGGATATTTTTAATATGGAAAAATCACAGTTTTGAAATTTTTTCCAGAAAGTGGGTTTTATCGGGTTTTATCGGGTTTTCCGGGTTCGATCGGACTTTAAACTTCGTCTAGACTTCGCCTAAAGCTCTAGCTTGGCTCTGATACCACTGTAGGGTTGCTAGGCACGCGCACAAGGGTCTACGAGGCATCAACCATGCCCGATTAAAAATTTAGCCGTGCCGAACAACCCGAATACGGAACTTTAAACTAGAGATTAGGCGAAAACAAGCATGCTAAACATTTTAACACTAAGTGAGAGGGATTACAACCTTTGTAGATCCGGTCCTTCACTTCATATGCTCCGTGTTGTGGTCCCTTCGCTGCGATCATCGGGTTCCGGGCTCTCGAGAGGTTCCACGAAGAGAAAGACGCAACCTTTGCTTCCGATCTTCGATACTAAGATGATCTACCTCGAAGTTTCTTTAACACAAGCTAACACTCATGAAATGATGTGAACACCCTCATCTAAATGGCAAGGGAAGATGAGGATGATGAAGTAGGATTTTTGCTCTCTTTATTTATATTTTTCTCACATTTATCCATCACAAAATCAAAGCAAGAAACCATTTTCAAGCAAAGAAGAAGAAGGAAGAAGATGATGAATAATGAATCTCCTTTTGTGATGAATAGGAAAATAATAATATGATAGAATTATGCAACCATGGTTCACTTAACCATTGTATAGATTTTACTAGGGTTAAAGGTTTGGTTAGGGTTTTGGAAATATCTAGCATAATATCTTAACAAAGACAAAGAAAGAAAACTTCTAGAAACTTCTAGAAAGCCTTAACCCTAATCAAACCCTAACCATGTTTAATCTCTACTAAACAAGTTGCATTATTTATCATATCATGTTACAATATTATATATCACATATACAATATTTATTGCAACAAAATAAAATAATACATTTAACATATATCGCATATATATCAATGTATTACCCGAGTGAGAAAAAGAATCTTTTAGTGAGCAAATATTAGTTAATGTAATTTAATATATCATATATATTATTATACATTAAATTATCGAATCAACACTTGATCCGACAATCCGGCTATATCGCATATAACTGACTAATATTTATCTGTACCGATTCACCGAATCAACACTTGATCCGATGACCCGGCTGATATCAAATATCTCGAGAATAGAATACGGTATCATATATCGCATTATCCTCGGTCCCGCACATATCACATATGTGCTCCTACTCCGTTTTGCCTGAGTCAAGAAACCTCTGTGTAGGACTCTAAAGAATCGTCAATACGCCGGTAATAGGTGATGATCATATCAAACACCCACAAGCTGCAAGCGGTCAGCTAAACGTAACAGCTACCCAGGTATTGAGCGCTCAGAAGATCAACAAGCAAGCCTGTACATTCTCCTGTGAATCCAAACAGTAACACTCCCGTACAGTCCGGTCTCGTCGTCTGATATGTTGCATATCTCGCCTAGGGGTGGTAAACGTCAGACCCCAGTAGCTCGATAAGTCGTGTCGATATGAGGTCTATAACAGTTCGAGAAACTACTGATAACACTTACCAGTAAATCTCAGCAACCCTGGCCAGGGATTTCCGGTTATAGCCAATCGAACACAGCACAACATCAACTCCCTATACCGGGAGAGACGAATCCCCTCCTATCGCTCATTGCCTCCATGTGATTCGGGACTGTACCCAAAAGCCACCTTTTTGCACGCCCTCTTGGACGTGGTATGATGGGAATCAAAGCACAGTGGGAATCACACAAGACTCTATGACGATCTCGGGTCGACAGACTACTCTGTACCAGTGTCACCGGAGAACTGCCATCTGACGTATGGTATAATACCATCTGAGAGTTCTCGGCGAGTCCGTCCAGTGTACCCAGTCTCCACTGAGCACCCGTACACCATCCTTGATGTCAAACACCGATGGATATAGGATCATCCATCGCCCATCATATGGGTCAAGATGCGTATACGCTAGTCTACTCTGGTGTATCGATGCCCTGTCTCGATACACCCTCGACTAGGAACAGTTATAGGATGTACTCGTCGACAACCGTGGCCCCACTAGTATGATCTCATCAAAGTCCCAGTAGTCGAGTACATATCCTAAGGGCTTTATCAACATGTAACATAGAGACAATCAGAGTACATGTTAAGATAAAGTACAACCAGATAGCATACTATCATGTCGAGCAAGAAAGTCCTCCCTATATATGTCCTAGCATCCACTACAATATACATCGTATGTACAGTAATGGCCTCTAGGGCATACATATAACTAACAACATATGCAAGCAATGCGAATAGAATGAATATGCGGAAATCAAATAATCAACACCACAGTGAAGAATCTACTATGCAAGCTACAGATCTAAGTATCAGGTCAATCAGGAGGGGTATGGAAACCACCTAAATCTGAGTCGATATATATAGATATACTAGTCGGTGATTCCGTCTCAATAATATCGCGTACGATACAGTATATCGTAAGACATCCTCGAGTCATGAGCGCGGATCTATCATCAATATAGGCTCGTACGGTAAATCATCGTACGGCATCCCAACAGTTGGGTACGGGTCAATATCACACTATCTCATCACATCTCAGGTATCACTAACATCATATCACATAATCTGGGGTACTGATCTAAGTCTAGTACAACTGATACCATCAATATACATCGTGTGCAAGCACACGTCCTAAGGCCCGCTAGAGATCACGTATCGTATCCCAATACGAATCACATCAAATCACCGATTTCGCGGCACAAGGCCCAACATCATCGACTCATCTCCAATGTCATCCAATATCATCAACACAGTGCAAGTATAAGGAATATGCAAGGGTGTGCGTGTAGGTGTAATTCTATTCTAGGGTTCGCGACTATGAACTACACTAGTCACTTCTAACCCTACACTATCCATAATACACCTAACTATCATATATATAATATAACAACTACGGACTGCGGGGGTGCTATACGCCATCCACCCGACTTCCCCCAGTAGATATAATCTACTCACCTTGCGTCTTCATTTGTGGACGTCGCCACGCGCTTGCTTGTTGTCCCGAAGTCTTCATGGGTACCTACATATCAAAATATCGTATATGCGCATGAAAACCAAATCGAAGCTAAAACGGCACACGAAACCCAAAACGATACGATAAGAGGCCTATAGGTTAGAACCCATGGCACGCCTTCAAAACCATCAATAAATCCTCTATACCGTCGTATAAACGCCAAATAGTCGAGTTAAAACACAAGCCCCAAATTCAGGATTAAGAATACGGAATACGGAAACACGAATCCAAAACAGCAACTAAGGAAATATGTTCCAGATTTCACCCTAGGTCAAATTATACAAATCTACACATGCCAGGGGTCTAAACTACTGATAAGGGAACACCAAAACCAAAATGAGCCAAATCCACCATAGTCTGGCCGCAAATTGCGGCCAGAATGGGTAAATCTGCGGTCGGCTTGATGAGTTAGGGGTTGGGGTCTTGGTGGTAGCTTCCTGGGTGCCTGCACATGTCACTGTCCAATCAATTTTAATTTAGGATGTCTCGGGTGATAGCAGATTCAATATACCCTTCACAGATTTCACAAATTCCTCGATATCGGTTTCTAAATCCGTATTCCGAGTTTCAACTCTCAGGTTTGGGTCTTAATTTAAGTACTAGGGTGTTTGTTCAGCCTCTAATGAGCTCAATTGCTCACCACAACTCACAATTTCCACAAACCCGAACTAGGTTTTTCCCATGTTCACAAAATTACCCGATATCGATTCAATCTTAACATAGGGTTAAAAGTAATGCTAAAACTAAGCTAATGGTTCAGTAATTACCTCATTTGGCAACTCAAGAATTTTCTTGAGTTGCCCCTAGTGGCCAAAATCCTTGCTTCTTTAGTCCAATGTGTAAATCTTGAGCTCGTGCACCTTTTTAGTGAAATGAAGATAGGGTTTTGAGTTTGTTTTCATGATGATTTGAGGAGTTGAAGATGGAGGGAATGAGGTGCTAGGGCAGCACCAGCAACCATGAAGAGGGAGAGAGGAAATGGTGGTGGAAAAAGGAGAAGGAGCCAAGTCAAAGAAGTCCTCACCTACTCTCTCTCTCTCTCACCATACCTATTATCTTTTCTTTATCTTATTTTCTTCACTAAATCCCTTCTCACTTGAATAGTAAATCCAAAATAAAAGCCATGGTAGAAATGCACAAGTGTAGAGAAAAAGATATGTGCATGTTTTGCACAAAATTGCTAAAAACCGATTAGCGATTTTTAATCGCGATTAGCACTAAATTAGTGTCAAACTAATCACAAAAACTTTAAAATGTCATAATTCTCTAATTTACCCTATTTTAGAATTTTCCATAATTTTTCCAAAATTTTTCCCATTTATTTGTATTTAATAATACCAAAATATTAAAATATTCAATAAAATAATATTAAATTATAAAAATTCCCAAAATTAATATTTTATCTTTTTGAAAATGTTACAATCTACCCTCCTTAAATAAATTCGGTCCCCGAATTTAAATTTAAACCCCCAAATACCAAAACATTTCAGTAATATCCAATTTGTCAGGGTTCCGAAAACATCAATCCGTAGCGAATATCATCAAAGTGTACTGCCCTACTAGAAATCAATCCACAAAAATGTATATAAGAATATCCGGTGCGTCTGGTGCGCACGGAATCAAAATCCATATATGTGTCAAACAGGTGTACAAAACAACATCTAGGTGCAACTGGTGTGCACGAAACATCTGTCGTAGGCAACGTGTGTGCCTGACAATAAAAATCAGGTGCATGTGACATGCACGAAGAATCCCGATTTAGTGCATCTGGCGTGCGCCAATATCGTATATCAAAACACTAAAGGTGCATGAAAACTATGCTGGAAGTGTAAATCAAATCACTGTATAAGATAGGCGTGAAATCACAATCAATAGCTCAAATGTAATAACTATGCGCAAAATATAAACATCCAGTGGGTGCATGAAACAAATATCATGAAACTCAGTCATCAAAACTAAATCATGCAAGCAGAACGCCCAAATTACCGAAATCCAAAATGACGGATACGTGATAATCGAATCACAAAATCATAAATCATGAGTACCGTCGTCGGTAGTTCCTCCTTCAAGGTCGAGAAGGAGTTGGTGCATCCAATGCTAGCAGCGCAAGATATCTACTTGCCTCTTGCTCACGGTCTGGCGTCCTCTGACTCCGGGTCATTATCTTCTCTGCGGATTACCTATCCCACAATCAATCGGCTCATCAGCCCTGTCAGGTGTGCTAACGGGGACGATTTCGTTCTGGCACTTCTCTGGTCATCTCTCGGTCGATCCTCACGACCACTTATAAAGTAGCATATCACTGGCGTCGGCCTCTGGCACTCTGAATGCACGTCACACATCTGATCCTGGGTGCAAACATCCTTGCAGCAATGTCCTGGAAGGAATCCTGCTCAGGGTCTCTTCCAATCATGCCAATGCCGATCTGTACGGAGGCTGGTACTCTTGCATAATCTCCTTTCTGCCGAATTGCCTGGAAGTCATCATCCTTTACTGAAGCTAATTCTTGTTCCGGAATGGCTGCATACTCATCGCGCCTCTTTCTGGAAGCTATATCCATATACCATGCCTCTGCGTGCGTCTCGCATCTCTGATGCCAGCGGAGTAAGACGTCATCTCGTCGAAATCTCTTGCGAACTCTTTTATTCACTCTGCTTCAATGTCGACTGATTCGGACTCGTCTCATCGTGGCTGCATGGACTGTGCTCCAACGGCTATACTCGTATCTGGAGTCTCCCAAGCAAAGCATCCCATCACGTGACATCCGAATGATGTCGAACATTCGATCGACTCGTCAGAACCTTATAATCCCCCAAGAGATCAACATCTTGAGTACAGTTTAATAGTATCGAGTACGTGCCACAGCGTCGGTGGTCCAGCCGTAGAAGGGCAAACCCAAGCCTCACTAATAGCGTCGCGGAACTGCCGCAAACCCTAAGGTTCAAAGGCTTTCACACGGTCATTAAGTCGAGTTAGGGTTTCATTCTTCTAGAGGGTCCATAGAATCACCTGCATGTCTTTCCGTATACTTTAAACTTGGAAAATGGGCTCCTGATATTCGATTGTCTCTATCGACTCTCAACGTCTCTGCGTGAAGTCGTCTCTAGCTGGAAACAATCTATCTGATGATCTCGCATCGGTAAACGGACGAACCATATGTCCTAGTCATTCATCCTCAGGTGACTAGCGACCATCCATCATATCTCTAAGTATATGCTCATGCTGCAGTAGCTCCAACCCTCTGGACGATATCTCGTCATTTGCAGCAGCAACTGGCTCATTCGCCTGTACGCCGAACAGCGCCTCAATCCTCCAGGAAAGGCGACACATTGGCGGTCATCTCTGAATCGGTCTGCTCTAGATCTGAGTAAGACTCTCCACACTGGAAATCTTCAACTCAACTGGGCCCGCTCCGGCGCATAAATCGAACGAATCACCTTCGTCTCTCAAATCGGGTAGACTAGCTATCATCTGTCTCATATCTGCCAGGAAGCTCCGGCAATCTCAGCTCGTAAGCTCCGGAAGCGACATCCTGTCAATCTCAGCAACAGCTGGTCCATCTGTCTGCATGGTAGGCGACATGAGGTATGCTGTACATCAACAGTCCTCTCTCAACTGGAAGCTCTAACAATGGCCTGATCATCCAGTGCAAAACCAAGCACTCGCCTCCACTAGAGGTCACAATCATCAATACTAACTCGAGACGTTCCCATGTCACCAGAAAACACAATGGTCGGCCCTCGTACCAGATGAGCTCGCCCTGACCGTAACCCTAGCAGCAGCCCAAACTGCGCTCAACATGGCGACAGGAACCTCAATCGAGTATCGAAGAGAGCAGATCAATGGCAAGAAAGAGAAGAACAGATCCAGAGTGGATACATGATCATAAGAAGGAACAACATCAATGAAGGTATGATCATGAAACTAATAGAATCGGGGATCTCAAATGGATGTATAATCATGGAAATGAAGAGAGTCACTGATCTCGAAAATATGTACATCCTAAGGTTCCTTAAGCGGAGTGGCGTGTCGTAAGTATGCCGCAGAACAAACCCACGGTACGTCACTCTACTTTAGTTACCTATTCCATCAACCAAGGGTCATCCTATACGACGAAAGTTCGGGTCTAATACCCCCTCGACTAAGTCTAAGTTCCGTAAGGTCAAACCTAAGTTCCGTATATATATAAATGTTGGAGATAATGCCCTCAGAGTCAATTATTGGATCACAGGTACGTGATTGCAATGATTGATGGAGGACCTATCCCGGTAGGACAGTCTTACTCGAGATGATAGTATGCTATCTGGTTTACCTTTATCATCGTGTACTGTTTCAGGTGACCTGACAAGTCGCTATTACACGTTGATAGAGCCCTTAGGATTCTTGCTTGACCACCAGCAGTATGAGGGCGATCATATACATGGGAGCTGGTGGTCTATAAGTATATCCTTAAATGGTCCCTAGTCGTGTGAGTTTCGAGATAGGGCATCGATACTCCATAGTAGACTAGTGTATACAGTCGAGACCCCGACGAGGGGCGGTGGCCGGTCTCACAAGCCACTGGTGTCAGTTGGATCACCTAAGATGTATACAGGTGCTCATTGGGTTATGAGTACACCGGACAGGACTCGCCGGGAACATGCTAGTTGGTCATATACCAGACGTCAGATGGCAATTCCCTGGTGACATGTGTGCAGGTTAGTTCATCGACCTGGGGATCGTCATTTGTCTCGTGTGAGTTCCCACTGTACTTTGATTACTACCCTACCACGGCTCAAAGGAGTCGTGCAAACAGGTTTTAGTTAGGTACAGTCCCGAGCCACATGGAGGCAGTGAGCGTATCTTCAGGGGTTCGTCTCTCCCGGTATTGGGGGTGAGGTCGTGCTGTGTCTAAGAGAGCCATTACACGAAGCCCTCGGCCGAGGCAAGGAGATTTACTGGTAGGTATTCCAGTAGTATCTTAGGGTGTTCTGGGCTACACTCCGACACGACTTGTACCGCTTTTGGGGGTCTGACTTTTACCAACCCCCTAGGCCCGCCATGCGATGCTCATAGACGAACGGACCGGACTGTACGGATATTGTCACTGACAGGCTCAGTAGGGTTGTCTGGCTGAGTTCACTCACAGACGTCCCTTTTAGTCAATACCTGGTAGCCCGTTACGTATTGGCTTATACCTCTGACGTGCTAGTGGTTAAATCCACAACCAAGGTGTTGACGAGTCTTTAGAGTCCCCCACATTCTGTTACTCAGCTTTCGGGCGAAAGGTTGTAGAGGCCGTATGGAGATATGGCAAGGTCCGATCAGATACGTGCGGTATTGCACGGATCAGGATTGGACAGTTTGTACTATAGGCCGTATGGTTATATGGCAGGGTTCGATCAGATACGTGCGGTATTGCACGGATCAGGATCGAACAGATATTACTAGCCGGTTTTGGTATAAGCCGGATTCTAGTATAGTACAGTAGAGATTTTGTCTCATTGCATTTGTATTTCGGTCGGAATACAAATGCGGGTGTGTATGCACAGTATCGGGGTTTTCCTGTAATTTATTACGGGACCAGTTTTCTGGAGTTTCCAGTTTGCTTTCTGTTTCGGCCGATTTCCATTGTTCCGTTCATTGGCCGAAGATTGGTGGAGGAGGGCTTATTTGCATTGTTGCAAATAAGCATTTGTGGAGGGGGTCTTTTGCTTATTGCCATGTCATGATCACTTGACTTTTTGACTTCATCATGGTTGCACCATACCTTTTGACTTGACTTCTTCATGATGGCTTGACTTTTTGAAGTCATCATGCTTGATGATGGTAGAGGTGGAGTGTTGGTTTTAGCTTGTTATCATGCTTATGCATGATAGTCTTTTTCCCTCTCTCTCTTGCATTATGAGATTGATTATCTTTTGATACATACACTCCACTCTCTCACACCCCTCTCATTTTCTCTCCTCCTCTAGTTATGGCCGGCCAAGCATGGAGGAGGGGTTGCCCATTTTGTAGTGGGGATTTTTGCTCTCTAGTTGATAGAAAAATCCCCAAGTTCCTCCACAAAATTCTTGTATCATCCCTCCACTAAAATGGCACCTCCATGAACCCCAAATGAGACACAAGTTCTACTAGATATTCTACAGCATATCTTGGGCACGTCGAGTAGCCGGCTTCGTGCCCGAGTTGCCTCGGCATTGAGGTGGGAGCCCGTAAAAGAAGTAGGCGATGTGGTGCACTTCCGGCGACGAGGAGGAGACGGGACATTCCGCAGGAGATCGGGACGACGAGGAGAAGACCGGAGGACTCGGATCTGTCGGTATACTTCTCTTCCCTATCTTGTAGTTAGCTTAGACTTGTTAATGGTTACGATCCGGGTGTTTAGTGCGCGGTGGTGCCGGTTTGCTAAGTCCGCAAAATTAAAGTTTTTCACCGCTTCCGCATTCCGGCGTCGGATTGACGACCGGGGCGCCGCCGTGCACTTACAGTGGTATCAGAGCCTCGCCATTAACTTCGTCTAGCTTTCGTTTGATGTGTTTTGCGGTTCCGATCGACCAAAATTCCAAAAACTCATTTTTACCTCACATCAGTTTTCTGTTAAGATTTTTTGGTGTCTAAAAATTTTTCAGGTGGTCTCAGAATGATGTGCAGGGAGTTCTAAGAACTCTGGGAAAATTCGACCAACTGATCTCTCATCCCGAGCGCGGAACCGCGGCCTCACCCTTCTATGTGGCCGCGGATCCGCCGCAGACTAGAGAGATCAATGGGCCAAAATTTCCCAGTGGGCTTCTGGGCTAGTATTAGGGGTTTTGGAATATTAAAATTGGGCCAATTATTTCTGTGAGTGCTGCAGTATTGGTTTGGGGCCCACTTGTTAATTTTTGGTCAATCGGAAAATTTTAAACACATTTTTCACAGTATTTACATTATATCTGCGACCGTGAATGTCACTCGATCGGTAAATCCCGTCTAACTGCTATAGCCCGGTTAGACGGATTTGCGAACGTGACTTTCACGTTGATGTTCTATGTTTATGCTGTGATGTTGCGGATCGGTCGTGGGGGATAGCCTGGATGCAATGCTAGTACAGTGCTGTTGTATTATGTACATTTGATATTGCGGGGCGAGCGTCCGACATGTGGACTGCCGTCACTGCCTGTTTGTATTATTATTTTGGGGCACGGCCAGGTTGCGGTCGATGCACCCGTTGTATGTATATTTTACTTTCTGTACTAGGATTACCCCGCGGAGGGGTGCACGGATAGCCGGGTTCTAGAAGGCAACAAGCCCGTATCTCGTGGCATTGAGACGGAGGGGCTTCACTCTGGAATTGGCGGGCTATTCGCCGCACTCGTAGGGGGTACAGGTTGACCCAGGAGGGGTGCCCAAGTTGCCGGATTCCGTGGAGTGCTGGGTGGTCCATTCACGGTGCTGAAGGGGGCTGCCTCGCTTCAGGTTTTGGCGGGTGACTTACCGCGCCCGTAGGGGTCTAGGATTTCATTGCGCAGGCTATCCACACGACCAGGGGAACGTCGGGTTTCAGTAGTGGCTCTGTGAAACCCGGGGATCCCAGATATCTGTATTGTTTCTGTGATGCTGTACATTTTCTGTGATGTTGCATTTCTTATCACGCCTTGAGCGAATATAATATATTGGTATATATATTAGCAGATGTTGTATATGTTTTTCATCCGCGCTAGTCCAGTCCCCGCTCTGTCGTTAGTTAGCTAACCTAACGGGTAATGACGGGACCCAGTGGCGAATGCGGATGGCATATACGTACATCAGTATATTTTCGTTCTTTTTGGTGTGATCAATTGATGGGACTGCATTGATTCGGATCAATGCAAGTTAAAAACAAACCTAATCTGATGTTGCTGGAACACTTTTCAAAAAGCTGTTATTGCAAGGACGTTCACTTTTGTTTTGCATCGTGATATTCAGTTGGAATATCCTGCTCCTCAGTCGACGAGGCAAGTGCCGAGATCCCTTCACCGGGAGTGACCCCTTGGACAAAAGTTTGCGTCGGGGCATTAACTTCACTATAGCCGATTACTTTTGCTTTGCATCGCGGTATTCATTTGGAATATCCTGCACCCCATTCTACGGGGAAAGAGCCGAGATCCCTTCACCGGGAGTGACCTCTTTAGCAACGGTTTTCGTCACTGTATTTTTAAAAGCTATCCGTTCCTTCGACGATATCAAGTTCTTTACGTTAAAGGTTTTCGCCAGAAACCATTCGTAGCCCTCCATCATTTCAGTTAAATATTCGGTAGTATTCAAGCTATGTATTTTGACCTCACGCCAAGGCATAGTGATTGGTAGCTGCCGGGTATTTATCTGTTGCATAGATAGATGCGTTGGTTTGGGACAGTCGTACTACTATTTTGGCCTACGTCAAGGGTATGTACGGGTGGATTCAAATTAACCTGGATAATGATGGGTAGAACTTGACATGTGACTTATGATATTTTGACCTCACGCCAAGGTCATAAGAGCATGGGGCAGAAATCACATCGGGAGTTTCAAAAGTACTGAAACTTGCCAGATATGCGCATACCTTCTGGAGTGTGACACCGTGAGCGGATTCCGTCACGTTGTCATGCGATGATAGTTGGATCCCGATTCCCACTGATGAGTTAGTTTACTCCTCGGGTAACCCCGACTAATTCTTCTTTCAGGTTTGGAGGAGAATTTGAGGTACAGTGGGAGGATTCCCGATTAGATAAATTGGTAACCATTCTGATCTAGGTTAGAGTGCACGCTGAGTGTTTCTTTTCTCTCTCTCTTTGGCAGCGACCATTGACCCGACCCTAAGACTATGACTCAGTGACCAAGTTGACCGAACCTTCTTAAACACTGGCTTTTGGATTGTCAGAGTTGCGAACCTCATTGCCACTCCCACTTATACCCTTTTCTCCAGGACACCCCGTATTACTACGAACGTCCACTTCCATTGGACAAAACCATCGTATGGTTAGATACGAACTCGAAGGAATTCATTCGAGGATGGTTTCAGGTTCTGGAGAAAACGGATAGGACTATTCAGTTGTCTTTTCTTTTCACCCTCTCTCATGTTGCGAGTACTCCTTGGTTTAGGAGTAGTACACCTGTTATGCAAATTGGATAGTCTTCTTCCAAACCTTAGGCTGGTGCCGACCGGTAGGGAATGAAGAAAACCAATTAGCATAACGATGGTGTGCAGAAGGTATTAAGTTAAGACAAAGCAAGGGATTAGTGAGAGGGCAAAGTAAATTGTAACAGATATTCACGACCAACCATGTATTCCTTCGCCAATCCTAAATCACCTTTGTATTTCTCCAGGACACTCCGTATCACTACGAAGATCCACAGTTTATTGGATACTCCATCGTATGGTTATATACGAACTCGAAAGGAACTTGTTCCAGTTCGGGGATGGATTCTGGTTCAGGAGAAATAGGAATAAGACTTATTCAGGTGTCTTTTATCTTCACCTTCTCTCGCATTGCGAGTGTTCCTAGGATTAGGACAGTACACCCATTATGCTTATTGGATAGTCTTCTTCCAAACCATAGGCTGGTGCCGAACGGTAGGGAAGGAAGAAAACCATTTGGCCTAAAGGGGTGTGCAGAAGGTAATGACTAAAGACATATGAAGGGATTTGGAGAGGTGGCAAAGAACTATACGGTTACAGTCGTGAATCTGGAAGAGGCATTACTAGGAATACCGGGATACCCCATCGAAACATTTCAATGTTTCAGTCTCACTGTGTACTGTTAAAGGAAAGCTGATTTCCCGACTGGATACTTACTCCAGGGTATGTATTTACCAGGTATGAATCTCACATCTGTATGGTTTTACAGATGATGAGTGGGAGTAAGTAATTGGGAATTGGGTGATCATCCTCATTATATCGGGATTCGTTGTAATCGGTGATATTTGAGGAAATCACCTGGGCTGTTTGCTGGTCGGCAAATATTTGGTTTTGAATATCCGCTTTTATGCACCAATTTCAAATTGATATATCTGTACGTCTATTTTCATAGAGTGAGATATACCTTTCTGAAATTATGTCTATGACATTTACCTATATCAGTGGATGGTTAGGTAAGGAGCATTAAACAGCGGTGTAATTCTTCTTAACCATAAGTACAGTTTTCAACCTACGACACACAGTGAATGAGTTTTCAGACTCAAGGGACTTATACAGAGTATTGTATGTTGTCCAGGGTCCATCAGGACAGAGGGGTTGGTCCTCGTACTATATTCGGTTTACTTATGACTTCTCTAGTTTTTAGACAAGTGTTTCGTGGAAACACAGGGTCCGAATTTTGAGAAGTTATAAGTATTTGAATAGAGTAGAGAACCAGGTGTAGCAAGTATCGGGATTCTTCAAAGAGATCGAAGATGTAGATACTTGTGTATGGTATTCAGTTGATAGTAATGATAAAGAGAACTTGCTTCTCATACAGGTTACTCATAACTGGAAGCATTCCTAAGTTGAGTAACGCTGATCGGCCTTCTTCCATTTAGTTGACATGCACTGGAGACAGCTGCATGATTTGAATCTGGTTCAATTAAATCAGTGCCTCTGTTTCTATATTGGATATAGAACAGTTCATATCTTAACGATGTTAAGGTACGGGGAGTTGTCCGGCTTATGATTAAAACCAGACCCTGGACAACTCAAGGCACGTTTCTGTAATGGCTGTTTGTGGGTTGACCCAGGCTATGACGAGGGTTGACTTTCTACCATCTGGATGAACAATAGCGATATTGTTCTAAACTCGCCACAGTTTTATTAAAAATGGATTTTTTCAGAAAAACAGTAGTGGGAGTATGGTAGAACTGGAAGTGATTCCAGAACCACAAACGATTACAAAAGATTTGATAAGGAACCTAAAGATTCAATCTGGATTGACATTCCATTGGCCACTCCGCAGATACGGTGGGTAACTTCAGGCACCCGAGAGGTACTACGGTAGCCTCAAGGACGGTGACAGGGAAGTTCTTGTTTACCCACACTTGCCATTGCTGTTGTTCCAGACTGTGAGACCCGGCGGGAGGATGAGTATAGCGTCGTTCTAAACTTGTTTTAGAAGTGTACGTGTATATGACTCTGCCAGAGGGTTGTCGTAGTCAGTGGGAGCAGCGGAAGCATTGGTGGACAAGTAGCTTATGTCTATTTATAGACTAAAGCAGATGTAGCGGAGATAGATCATCTATTTCTGACGTGACAGTCATGCGTTTGACTTCATCAGAATAGGGGATGGATCTGTTGAGAAGGTAGTAGGGTATGATATCCTGGTATTTGGATGACATACACAGAGTAGGAAAAGAAACTCCTATACTACAATCGGTTATACTTTGGTCGTCACACAGTGGTTTCTCCACACAGGACTTGGATGTTATATCAGACATACTGGTTACTAGATCTATGGTTTTAGATCTAGATTTGGGTGGTTTCCCAATCTGGGTACTTTGACAACATTCTAAGAGTATTTAGAATGGATGACTCCTGGCACGGTAGTGTACCTGCAGGAGATGGAGTCACCCTCTCTAAAGGTGTCTTACAGACTATAGTGGAGAGGGACGTGCATGATTGGCAGATCACTTGCTCAGGCAATTGAGTCAATCATGAGATGTCAAGTACCACACCAGATGTTGTTCTTGCACTAGATGCAATAAGTTGACTTTAATCCAATCCTGGAGAAACAGTCGGAAGCAGTTTTAGAACATAAGTGAATGTTCTAGGGATATGATAACGACAGCCTCATTCGTGAGACAGTTATCATTCCAGGCTTCCAAGGTGACATGGACGACAAGGAGGTTGTCAGAGTTATAGTTTTCCCTCTGACGAGGGGCAGTATTTTGGACAGGTGGTCCAAGGCAATACTGAGGGAGGCATGGCGCAGGATACTGATTAAGTTCAGTTGACGATACAGTCTAAGAAGTTTGGATTTGGAGTTCATTTATGAGCTATGTCCCATCAGACATCCAGACACATTCTATGACAGGTATTGCTCATTTCGGGAGATGGGTTTCTCCGCGAACTTGAGATATAGAGAGACATAGAAAGAGACATCAAGGCGGATCCACTCACTGAGGCTATTCCTCGAACGCAATAGTTTCGCAAACGAGCTTTGTGAGACTGACTAGTAGAGGAGTTGGGTGTTCGGTATCACACGGGCTGTGAGTATGCGACATCGCAATAATTAGCCTTGAGTGCAAGTGGGAGATTGTTGGAGATAATGCCCTCAGAGTCAATTATTGGATCACAGGTACGTGATTGCAATGATTGATGGAGGACCTATCCCGGTAGGACAGTCTTACTCGAGATGATAGTATGCTATCTGGTTTACCTTTATCATCGTGTACTGTTTCAGGTGACCTGACAAGTCGCTATTACACGTTGATAGAGCCCCTAGGATTCTTGCTTGACCACCAGCAGTATGAGGGCGATCATATACGTGGGAGCTGGTGGTCTATAAGCATATCCTTAAATGGTCCCTAGTCGTGTGAGTTTCGAGATAGGGCATCGATACTCCATAGTAGACTAGTGTATACAGTCGAGACCCCGACGAGGGGCGGTGGCCGGTCTCACAAGCCACTGGTGTCAGTTGGATCACCTAAGATGTATACAGGTGCTCATTGGGTTATGAGTACACCGGACAGGACTCGCCGGGAACATGCTAGTTGGTCATATACCAGACGTCAGATCGCAGTTCCCTGGTGACATGTGTGCAGGTTAGTTCATCGACCTGGGGATCGTCATTTGTCTCGTGTGAGTTCCCACTATACTTTGATTACTACCCTACCACGGCTCAAAGGAGTCGTGCAAACAGGTTTTAGTTGGGTACAGTCCCGAGCCACATGGAGGCAGTGAGCGTATCTTCAGGGGTTCGTCTCTCCCGGTATTGGGGGTGAGGTCGTGCTGTGTCTAGGAGAGCCATTACACGAAGCCCTCGGCCGAGGCAAGGAGATTTACTGGTAGGTATTCCAGTAGTATCTTAGGGTGTTCTGGGCTACACTCCGACACGACTTGTACCGCTTTTGGGGGTCTGACTTTTACCAACCCCCTAGGCCCGCCATGCGATGCTCATAGACGAACGGACCGGACTGTACGGATATTGTCACTGACAGGCTCAGTAGGGTTGTCTGGCTGAGTTCACTCACAGACGTCCCTTTTAGTCAATACCTGGTAGCCCGTTACGTATTGGCTTATACCTCTGACGTGCTAGTGGTTAAATCCACAACCAAGGTGTTGACGAGTCTTTAGAGTCCCCCACATTCTGTTACTCAGCTTTCGGGCGAAAGGTTGTAGAGGCCGTATGGAGATATGGCAAGGTCCGATCAGATACGTGCGGTATTGCACGGATCAGGATTGGACAGTTTGTACTATAGGCCGTATGGTTATATGGCAGGGTTCGATCAGATACGTGCGGTATTGCACGGATCAGGATCGAACAGATATTACTAGCCGGTTTTGGTATAAGCCGGATTCTAGTATAGTACAGTGGAGATTTTGTCTCATTGCATTTGTATTTCGGTCGGAATACAAATGCGGGTGTGTATGCACAGTATCGGGGTTTTCCTGTAATTTATTACGGGACCAGTTTTCTGGAGTTGCCAGTTTGCTTTCCGTTTCGGCCGATTTCCATTGTTCCGTTCATTGGCCGAAGATTGGTGGAGGAGGGCTTATTTGCATTGTTGCAAATAAGCATTTGTGGAGGGGGTCTTTTGCTTATTGCCATGTCATGATCACTTGACTTTTTGACTTCATCATGGTTGCACCATACCTTTTGACTTGACTTCTTCATGATGGCTTGACTTTTTGAAGTCATCATGCTTGATGATGGTAGAGGTGGAGTGTTGGTTTTAGCTTGTTATCATGCTTATGCATGATAGTCTTTTTCCCTCTCTCTCTTGCATTATGAGATTGATTATCTTTTGATACATACACTCCACTCTCTCACACCCCTCTCATTTTCTCTCCTCCTCTAGTTATGGCCGGCCAAGCATGGAGGAGGGGTTGCCCATTTTGTAGTGGGGATTTTTGCTCTCTAGTTGATAGAAAAATCCCCAAGTTCCTCCACAAAATTCTTGTATCATCCCTCCACTAAAATGGCACCTCCATGAACCCCAAATGAGACACAAGTTCTACTAGATATTCTACAGCATATCTTGGGCACGTCGAGTAGCCGGCTTCGTGCCCGAGTTGCCTCGGCATTGAGGTGGGAGCCCGTAAAAGAAGTAGGCGATGTGGTGCACTTCCGGCGACGAGGAGGAGACGGGACATTCCGCAGGAGATCGGGACGACGAGGAGAAGACCGGAGGACTCGGATCTGTCGGTATACTTCTCTTCCCTATCTTGTAGTTAGCTTAGACTTGTTAATGGTTACGATCCGGGTGTTTAGTGCGCGGTGGTGCCGGTTTGCTAAGTCCGCAAAATTAAAGTTTTTCACCGCTTCCGCATTCCAGCGTCGGATTGACGGCCGGGGCGCCGCCGTGCACTTACAATAAACGCCCTAGGCTCCACATAGTCAAACTTAGACTCGAACCAAGGTCAACCTGGCGCTCTGATACCAACTTTGTCTCGACCCGAAAGAGCACGTGACTGGACCTTGAACCATATGAAGTCTATAGGACCCCATCTGATTCAAGTAAGCCAAAAGCCCAGAAATCTAAAACCATTTTAAGAGTAAATAAAGAAACTGGTTTAAAGAAGTGAAGGTTTTTAAATAACTAAGCCGAATATGCATTTTAAAAACAGTGAAGTCTTTTCTAAAATTTTCGGCAGAGTTTCTTTTGTAAAAACTGGCCCCGAATGAGGTACAACAAGAATAACAATATATGCAAAGAAAAATAAGGCATCCCCAAGCGGGGGCTAGCTCTTCGTCAATTGACTGTCACAACCACACAAGCAATATAATATACAACGCCGAAAGGCGAGGATCAAATCCAAAAGAAACTCAGTAAGCATGAAGACCGCAATACTACTAAGCGCGACCCTAAGGCCGAATAATACATCACAAATGTCTAAGTCTGAAACAATATATAAGTTTTAGTTGATGGAAATTCTAGATACAATGAATAATACAAGTACAATGGTGGCTCTTGATGCAAAAGAACCCACCTACCCAAGAAAGTCACCCTTAAAGAAGCAGTGTGCCAGAAATGCCGCTACGGAACCTGTACGGCAAAACCTGCAAGAACTGTGGCACAACGGGGGTGAGTTGCCAACTCGTGAATAGAAATATCTACAAGCAGAAACCGAATGAAAGACATAAACCTAGGTTAACAATCAGTAATATAAACCACAAGAGTACGTCTGAAGCATGATAAAGTGGCAACGTAACATCTAAGCATGTATGTAGTGCCAAGTACTCAGGTAATAACATGTCATCAGTATAAGGTATGTCTGCATGAAGTAAATATGATGAAGTATCAAAAGGATATCAATACACATATATTAGCGTCCCATACCCCTAATATTGGTGTAAGGGTATATATAATAGCGCCCTCATACCCTGTTATATATACAAATGAAGTATGATCAATGTAAATCCAGTCTGTATGTGATCAAGTCTGTAAAAACGTGGAACCCGTCCATCCGTCACCCAATGACAATAAGCATCATGCATGTAAATGTCATAAAGCATATGCATGGAAAATATGAGGATATAACCAAAAGCATGGAACCTGAGTGCCTAGCATCGACACTCGAAAACATCATGAAAACCTGTGCCTAGCATCGGCACGTAAATCCTCACATACCGGGCATCCGTCAGTCCGGGTCAGCCCACTCTCTCAATATATCGGGCATCCGCCAGTCCGGGTCAGCCCTCTCTCAATATATCGGGCATCCGTCAGTCCGGGTCAGCCCTCTCACAATATATCGGGCATCCGTCAGTCCGGGTCAGCCCTCTCACAATATATCGGGCATCCGTTAGTCTGGGTCAGCCCTCTCTCAAAATCAGGAATATCATAGAAACAACCTATCTCAATGCGCAAATCAGAAAGCAAGATGCATGTGACAATATAAGTGAAATGCAAGTAACAATATATTCTGCAGCATGGAATAATAGTATGCGCATATAAACATCTTGCGGTTCCCAAATCCCTAATCAGTCAGAATCCTCTATGATTGTGTACAGGTATAAGTGTACAATATGCCATGCAAGAATCATGTCCTGATGCAACAGTACTACAGTGTAGTGGCATGGCAATTATCGATGATGAAGTGTGTGAGCCGGCAATAGTGTACGTGGAACATAAGCATCATCGATAATGGTGCTGGTGTCCTAACAGCAAGATAATAATATAGCAATAAACATATGCAAGCAATGCGAATAGCATGAATATGCGGAAATCAAATAATCAACACCAGAGTGAAGAATATACTATGCAAGCTACAGATCTAAGTATCAGGTCAATCAGGAGGGGTATGGAAACCACCTAAATCTGAGTCGATATATATAGATATACTAGTCGGTGATCCCTCCTCAATAATATCGCGTACGATACAGTATATCGTAAGACATCCTCGAGTCATGAGCGCGGATCTATCATCAATATAGGCTCGTACGGTAAATCATCGTACGGCATCCCAATAGCTGGGTACGGGTCAATATCATACTATCCCATCACATCTCAGGTATCACTAACATCATATCACATAATCTGGGGTACTGATCTAAGTCTAGTACTACTGATACCATCAATATACTGCGTATGCAAGCACACGTCCCAAGGCCCGCTAGAGATCACGTATCGTATCCCAATACGAATCACATCAAATCACCGATCTCGCGGCACAAGGCCCAACATCATCGACTTATCTCCAATGTCATCCAATATCATCAACGCAGTGCAAGTATAAGGAATATGCAAAGGTGTGCGTGTAGGTGTAATTCTATTCTAGGGTTCGCGACTATAAACTACACTAGTCACTTCTAACCCTACACTATCCATAATACACCTAACTATTATATATATAATATAACAACTACGGACTGCGGGGGTGCTATACGCCATCCACCCGACTTCCCCCAGTCGATATAATCTACTCACCTTGCGTCTTCATTTGTGGACGTCGCCACGCACTTGCTTGTTGTCCCGAAGTCTTCATGGGTACCTACATATCAAAATATCGTATATGCGCATTAAAACCAAATCAAACCTAAAACGGCACACGAAACCCAAAACGATACGATAAGAGGCCTATAGGTTAGAACCTATGGCACGCCTTCAAAACCATCAATAAATCCTCTATATCGTCGTATAAACGCCAAATAGTCGAGTTAAAACACAAGCCCCAAATTCAGGATTAAGAATACGGAATACGGAAACACGAATCCAAAACAGCAACTAAGGAAATATGTTCCAGATTTCACCCTAGGTCAAATTATACAAATCTACACATGTCAGGGGTCTAAACTACTGATAAGGGAACACCAAAACCAAAATGAGCCAAATCCACCATAGTCTAGCCGCAAATTGCGGCCAGAATGGGTAAATCTGCGGCCGGCTTGATGAGTTAGGGGTTGGGGTCTTGGTGGTAGCTTCCTGGGTGCCTGCACATGTCACTGTCCAATCAATTTTAATTTAGGATGTCTCGGGTGATAGAAGATTCAATATACCCTTCACAGATTTCACAAATTCCCCGATATCGGTTTCTAAATCCGTATTCCAGGTTTCAACTCTCAGGTTTGGGTCATAATTTAAGTACTAGGGTGTTTGTTCAGCCTCTAATGAGCTCAATTGCTCACCACAACTCACAATTTCCTCAAACCCTAACTAGGTTTTTCCCATGTTCACAAAATTACCCGATATAGATTCAATCTTAACATAGGGTTAAAAGTAATGCTAAAACTAAGCTAATGGTTCAGTAATTACCTCATTTGGCAACTCAAGAATTTTCTTGAGTTGCCCCTAGTGGCCAAAATCCTTGCTTCTTTAGTCCAATGTGTAGATCTTGAGCTCGTACACCTTTTTAGTGAAATGAAGATAGGGTTTTGAGTTTGTTTTCATGATGATTTGAGGAGTTGAAGATGGTGGGAATGAGATGCTAGGGCAGCACCAGCAACCATGAAGAGGGAGAGAGGAAATGGTGGTGGAAAAAGGAGAAGGAGCCAAGTCAAAGAAGTCCTCACCTACTCTCTCTCTCTCACCAAACCTATTATCTTTTCTTTATCTTATTTTCTTCACTAAATCCCTTCTCACTTGAATAGTAAATCCAAAAGAAAAGCCATGGTAGAAATGCACAAGTGTAGAGAAAAAGATATGTGCATGTTTTGCACAAAATTGCTAAAAACCGATTAGCGATTTTTAATCGCGATTAGCACTAAATTAGTGTCAAACTAATCACAAAAACTTTAAAATGTCATAATTCTCTAATTTACCCTATTTTAGAATTTTCCATAATTTTTCCAAAATTTTTCCTATTTATTTGTATTTAATAATACCAAAATATTAAAATATTCAATAAAATAATATTAAATTATAAAAATTCCCAAAATTAATATTTTATCTTTTTGAAAATGTTACAATATGTCCAAGCATCCATTACAATATACATCATAAGTAAAGTAATGGCCTCTAGGGCATACATATAACTAACAATCTTCCACTTGCACTAGGACCATCTGTTGTGGTATCACATACGCAACAATTAGATGTGGTTGAAGTATCTCATACTCAACCATCCCATAAAAGTCTCTACTGGGAAAAAGGCCTTTGTGAGTGGATCCGCGCTGCCTTCCTTTATGTCTACTCTCCTAACCTCGATCTCCCTGGAGATCAACCATCTCCATGATCAGGTGATACTGCCTAAGAATTATATCTGGATTTCTGATGGGACGGGGGGGTTCCTTGGCATAAGCCACAACTCCATTGTCACACAATGGTAGGAACGGAGTTCATCTCATGAACTTATATATATCCAGACTGCCTCTTTGGTAGCATCCTTGGTAACGATGTATCTTGCCTTTAATCGTCTAGTAAGTCACGGTATCTAGCTTGGAACTCTTCCAACATACCGTCCCTCCACTGAGGGCAAAGACAATGTCTGCGACTGACATTCAGTCATCCTTATCACCCTAGAACCTTTCCAGTGAATCTCCCCAGGATCGATTGATACCATCTTACTACAACTAGTAAGTATCCTAACATCCAATTAGATATATCTCATAGATCCAAAATCCAGGATTCAGGAGGTATCACTATGATCCTATATGGAGAATCTTTGTGATAAGCGGAGATTGACCGAGCGTAGCATAGGAAACTCCTTCCCTATCAAGAGTATCTCATCGACGTACTCTACGAGGATCATCACCATACTCTCTACTACCTTTTTGTATATACAAGGTTCATCTACCATTTTGATGAAGTCAAACTCTTTGACTACCACATCAAAACAGACGTTCCAACTCCGCGATACCTGCTTTATCACATAAAACATCTTGCACACGTTTCCGCTGCTCCCACTATCTACGAAGCCCTCTGGCTGTGTACTTATAGACGCTATCTTCTAAAACATCATTTAGAAAAGCAGTCATGACACCCAACCACCAGATATCTGTTGGAGATAATGCCATCAGAGTCAATTATTGGATTGCAGGTACGTGATTGCAATGATTGCGGAGGACCTATACCGGTAGGACAGTCTTACTCGAGATGGTAGTATGCTATCTGGTTTGCCTTTATCAGTCATGTACAGGTTCAGGTGACTGATCACTGTTACACTTTGATAGAGCCCTTAGGATCTTGCTTTACTACCAACAGTATGATGGCGATCATATACGTGAGAGTTGGGTGGTTTATAAGCATATCCTTAATTGTGGTCCCTAGTCGTGGGAGTTTCGAGACAGGGCATCGATACTCCGGAGTAGACTAGTGTATACAGTCGAGACCCCGACGAGGGGCGGTGGCCGGTCTCACAAGCCACTGGTGTCAGTTGGATCACCTAAGATGTATTCAGGTGCTCATTGGGTTATGAGTACACCGGACAGGACTCGCCGGGAACCTGCTAGTTGGTATTATACATATCGTCAGATAGCAGTTCCCTGGTGACATGTGTACAGGTTAGTTCATCGACCTGAGGTCGTCATTTGTCTCGTGTGAGTTCCCACTGTGCTTTGATTTCTACCCTACCACGGCTCAAAGGAGTCGTGCAAACAGGTAGTTTTTAGGTACAGTCCCGAGCCACAATGAGGCACGTGAGCAGATCGGCAGGGGATTCGTCTCTCCCGGTATTGGGGGTGAGATCGCGTTGTGTCTAGGAGAGCCATTACGCAAAGCCCACGGCCGTGGCAGGAGATTTACTGGTAGGCTCAGTAGGGTTTCCGGATGAGTTCGCTCATCGGCCTCCCTTGAGGTCAGTCCATGGGCAGCCGTTACGCACAGCTAGTGCCGCTGATGGCTTATGGTTAAACCCACTGCCAGGGTACTGACGAGTCATTAGAGTCCCCCACAGACAGTTTCCCAAGTTCGGGCGAAACATTGTAGAGGCCGTATGGTTTTATGGCAGGGTTCGGAAATGCACGTGCGTTTACGCACGTGTCATTTTTCGGGCAGATAATACTGGTGGGCTTTGGTTTAAGCCGGATCCGAGTATTATATTAAGTAGATATAATATCTTTGTCTCAGTTGCATTTGTATTCGGTCGTAATACAAATGCGAGTATATTTATACAGTTACGGGGTTATCCTGAAATTCGTTTCGGGATCGCTTTTGGAAGTTGCCAGTTTCCAGTTTTCTATCGCCCGTATTTAACATTTAGTTAAATACGGATTTATCTTTTCTTGAGATGAGTGTGGAAGGTTCTAGAAGCATCTAGAAGGTGGTGACTAGGATTAGTGACTCATGGTTGCATTTAATGATTCAATTAATGCATGATGACTAGGTTTATATGACTCATGCTTTAGCTTTAATGATTCTTGTTAACCTTAGGATATTTCCTCTTGATATTTATCCTTGTGGTCACCCTCTTTGCTCCTACCCTCACCTCCCTCTTCATCTATATTGGCCGGCCACTTCATTTGGAAAGAATTATGGTTGTTGAAAAAAGATAGAGTTTTGGATGTATGGAAATTAACATATTCATATCTCATTTTCATATCGATCCAAAAGGCAACTTCATTAACCGATCGTCCACGGCTTTGGACGAAGTGAGACAAAGTGTTCTACTCATTCTCTAAATCATTCTTGGTCGTCTCTTTTAGCAAACATGACGACCGAGTTGCCTCGAGTCAGAGGCGGGAGCCCGTTTAAAGATCCGTTGACGTGGTGCCACCTGGACGAGGAGATCGGAGATCGACGAGAACGGAGCAGCCGCAACAAAGCATGGGATGATGGTTAAAGAACGAAGGACTCGGATCGTTCGGTATAACCTTTCTACCCTCTTTACAGTTTGTTAGTTTAGCAATAATGGCAGATCCGGGTTATAGTATACGATAGCGCCAGTTAAAAGTTTTTGTTCCGCATTTGGCGTCTGTTAGACGGCCGGGGCGCTACCGTAGACTTACAGTGGTATCAGAGCCTCACCATTTTTCTTTACTAACTTATGCAAACGCGTTTCAAATATCGATCGAACCGAATATCAAAAACTACAACTTTTCAATTCTGAGTTTCTGTCGATTTTAAAATGGTTCTAAAAATAATTTTACACATCACAGAAAATTCAGCAGGCTTTTCTAAGCACGTGGTAAAAATTTGGTCACGTGACCCTTCAAGACCGCCGCGGAATCGCGGTCAAACCTAGGGTTTGACGGCGCATCCGCGGCCAATCTGTGGGGTCATTGCTCCAAATTTGCACAGTGGCTTCTTCTCTGGAAATTGTGGTTTTTGGTATATATCATTTGGGCCCAGATTTTGTTAGTGTACAGCAGATGTACGTGGGGCCCACTTCGGGATATTTAGTCGATCGAAATTTAAACATGTTAGTTTACAGTACTTACATTATATCTCCGACCGTGAATGTCATTTGATCGGTAAACCGCGTCTGATTGCTATAGTTCTTTTAGACGGGTTTGCGAACGTGACATTCGCGTTGATGTTCTGTGTTGTGCTGTGATGTTGTGGATTTGTCGTGGTGGATAGCAGTGTGCAATGGTAGTACAGTTTGAATTTATTTGTACATTTGATATTGCGGGGCGAGCGTCCAACATGTGGACTGCCGTCTCTGCCTGTTTGTATAATATTCTTTTGGGGCACGACCGGGCTGAGGTCGATGTACCCGTTGTACATATTTTTCATTTCTGTACTAGGTTTTACCCCGCGACGGAGTGCACGGATAGCCGGGTTCTGGAGGGCAACGGGTCCGCATCTCATTACTTTCAGAGGCAGAGGGGCCTCACTCTAGAATTGGCAGACTATTCGCCGCACTCGTAGGGGGTACAGGTTGACCCAAGCTGGGGTGCTCAAGCTACCGGATTCCGTGAAGTGGAGGGTGGTCCATTCACTTTGCTGTAGGGGGCTGCCTCGCTTCAGGTTTTTGCGGGTAACTTGCCGCACCCGTAGGGGTCTAGGTTTCATTGCACAGGCTATCCACACGACCAGGGGAACGTCGAGTTTCAGCAGCGGCTCTGTGAAACTCGGGGATCCCAGATTATCTGTATTGTTCTGTGATGCTTATTACTTTTCTGTAATGTTGCATATTATCACGCCTGGAGCGATTATTGTATATTGGTATATATACTATTAGATATTGTATATGTTTTACACCCGCGCTAGTTCAGTCCCCGCTCTGTCGTTAGTTAAAACCTAACGGGTGATAACGGGACCCAGTGACGAATGCGGATGGCATATACGTACATTTTATTTTCGTTCTTTTCTGGTGTGATTAATGATGGGACTGCATTGATTCTGATCAATGCAACGGAAAGAAAACCTATTTGGCAGTTGTTGGAACAATTTAAAAAGTGTTATTATGAAGACGTTTCCTTTTGTTTTGCATAGCGGTATTCGGTTGGAATATCCTGCACCTCATTCGACGAGGCAAGGGCCGATATCCCTTCACCGGGAATGACCCCTTGGGCAGAAGTTTGCGTCAGGGTAATAACTTCACTATAGTCGATTACAAGTTGCTTTGCATCGCGGTATTCAGTTGGAATATCCTGCACCTCATTCCACGAGGAAAGAGCCGAGATCTCTTCATCGGGAATGACCTCTTTACCAAAGGTTTTCGCCACTATATTTTTATAAAAAGATATCAGGTTCCTTCAGCGATATAAAGTTTACTACGTTAAAAGTTTTTCGCCAAAAACCAGCCGTAGCCCTCCGTCATTTCTTTTGGGTATTCAGTAGTATTCAAGCTATGCATTTTAGCCAAAGTTAAGGCATAGTGTTTGGTAGCTGCTGGGTATTTATTTGTTGCATAGATAGATGAGTTAGTTTGGGACAGTCGTTCTGCCGATTGACCAAAGTCAGGGGCATGTGCGGGTGGGTTCAAATTGACAAGATAGTGACGGGTAGAACTTGGCATGTGACTTATGACATTTTGACCAAAGCCAAGGTCATAAGAGCATGGGGCAAAAATCTTATCGGGAGTTTCTAAAGAAACTGAAACTTGCCAAGTATGCGCATACCTTCTGGAGTGTGAGTAACGTGAGTGGATTCCGTCACGTTATCATGCGATGAGAGTTGGATCCTGATTCCCACTGATGAGTTGGTTTACTCTTCGGGTGATCCCGATTGATTCTTCTTTTAGGTTTGGAGGAGAATTTGACAGTACAGTGGGAGGTTTCCTGATTAGATAAAGTGATAACCATTCTGATCTAGGTTAGAGTGCACGCAGAGTGTTTCTTTTCTCTCTCTCTTTGGCAGCGACCTTTGACCGACCCTAGACTATGACTCAGTGACCAAGTTGACCGAACCTTCTTAAAATACTGGCTTTTGGATTGTCCGAGTTGCATAAGTCATTGCCACTCCTTCTTCTACCCTTTGCATTTCTCAGAACACCCCGTATTACTACGGACATCCACTTCCATTGGATAGATCCATCGTATGGTTATATACGAACTCGAAGGGACTTCTTCGAGGATGGATCCAGGTTCAGGAGAAATATAATTGGTTTATTCAGTTGTCTTTTATTATCACCTTCTCTCAGGTTGCGAGGGCTCCTTGGTTTAGGAGAGTAAACCTATTACGCTTATTGGATAGTCTTCTTCCAAACCATAGGCAGGTGCCGAAAGGTAGGGAATGAAGAAAACCAATTAGCCTAAGTAGGGTGTACAGAAGGTAATATGTAAAGACAAAATAAAGGGATTAGAAAGAGGGCAAAAGTAAAATGAGACTGTTATCATTCACGACCAAACCGCGTACTTCATCGCCACTCCTATTTTACCTTTGAAAGAATAAGGTATTATTCAGTTGTCTTTTATCATCACCTTCTCTCAAGATGTGAGTACTCCTAGGTTGAGGAGGGTACACCTATTATGCTTACTGGATAGTCTTCTTCCAAACCATAGGCTGGTGCCGAACGGTAGGGAAGGAAGAAAACCATTTAGCCTAACGATGGTGTACATAAGGTAATGACTAAAGACAAATAAAGAGATTTGGAGAAAAGGCAAAGAAATATACGGTTATAGTCATGAATTTGATTTTGGAAGAGGCATTACTAGGAATACCAGGATACCCCTACGAAACATTTTCATGTTTCAGTGCATTGTTGAAGCAAAACTGTTTTCCCGATTAGATACTTACTCCAGGGTATGTATTTACCAGGTATGATTCTCATATCTGTATGGTTTTACAGAAGATGAGTAGGAGTAAATTATTGGTGTAAGTGCACGGCGGCGCCCCGGCCGTCAATCCGACGCCGGAATGCGGAAACGATAATTTACTTTAAACTTTTGAACCGGCACCACCGCGCACTATAAAACCCGGATCGGGCCATTAACATAGTCCTAGCTAACTAGAGAAGGGGGTAGAGAGATATACCGAGCGATCCGTGTCCTTCGGTCTTCTCTTCGTCGTCTCGATCACCCGCGGAATCTCCGGTCTTCACCTCCTCGCCGGAAGGGCACCACATCGCCGGCTTCTTTTATGGGCTCCCACCTCTGGACCAGGGCAACTCGGGCACGAAGTTGGCGAGTCGACGTGCCCAAGAATTGTTGTAGAATGAAGTGTAGATCTATGTGTCTCATGGGGTTGTAGGAAGTTGCCTTTTTGGTGGAGGAAATGAGATATGCTTTTTCTAGATGAACTTGGGGATTTTGCTAGCATGTAGAGAACAAAATCCACACACCAAAAAAATGGGCAGCCCCTCCCTCTTGCTTGGCCGGCCAAAGTGAATGGAGAGGAGAGAATGAGAGAGGGAGTGTGTGTATCAAAAAAGAGTGAGCCAAAAATCAAGAGAGAGAAAAGGGTTATCATGAAAAAGAAATGATCACCCACTAAAACCCACACTCCATCAACCAATCATCTCATCATAAAGTCAAGCAATCATGATGCAGTCAAGAAGTCAAGGGATGGTGCAACCATCATGACACAACAAAATGCAAAGACCACCCTCCGCAAGCCTTATTTGCACAATTGCAAATATGCCCTCCTCCACCAAATTTCAGCCAAGAAAAGATACAAAGGAAAATGGACAAAACGGAAAGGAAACTGGAAACTCCAAAAAACAGATCCAGTAATAAATTACAGAAAACCCCGCTACTGTATATACATACCCGCATTTGTATTCCGACCGAATACAAATGCAAAGAGACAAAATCTACACTGTACTATACTAGGATCTGGCTTAAACCAAAGCCCGCTAGTATAATCCGTCCGATCATTATCCGTGCAATACCGCACGTATCTGATCGAACCCTGCCATATCTCCATACGGCCTCTACAGCGTTTCGCCCGAAAGTTGAGAAAACGGTCTGTGGGGGACTCTAAAGACTCGTCAATACTTTGGTTTTGGATTTAACCACTAGCACGTCAGAGGTATTAGCCTATACGTAACGGGCTACCAGGTATTGACCAAAAGGGACGTCGATGAGCGCACTCATCCTGACACCCTAGTGAGCCTGTCAGTGACAATATCCGTACAGTCCGGTCCGTTCGTCTATGAGCATCGCATGGCGGGCCTAGGGGGTTGGTAAAAGTCAGACCCCCAAAAGTGGTACAAGTCGTGTCGGAGTGTAGCCCAAAACACCCTGAGATACTACTGGAATACCTACCAGTAAATCTCCTGCCTTGGCTAAGGACTTCGTGTAAGGGCTCTCCTAGACACAGCGCGACCTCACCCCCAATACCGGGAGAGACGAACCCCTGAAGATCCGCTCACCGCCTCCATGTGGCTCGGGACTGTACCCAACTAAAACCTGTTTGCACGTCTCCTTTGAGCGTGGTAGGGTAGTAATCAAAGCACAGTGGGAACTCACACGAGACAAATGATGATCTCAGGTCGATGAACTAACCTGTACACATGTCACCAGGGAACTGTTATCTGACGTCAGGTATAAGACCGACTAGCATGTTCCCGGCGAGTCCTGTCCGGTGTACTCATAACCCAATGAGCACCTGTATATATCTTAGGTGAACCAACTGACACCAGTGGCTTGTGAGACCGGCCACCGCCCCTTGTCGGGGTCTCGACTGTATACACTAGTCTACTCTGGAGTATCGATACCCTGTCTCGAAACTCCTACGACTAGGGACCTTTTAAGGATGTGCTTATAGACTACCAGCTCTCACATATATGATCGCCCTCATACTTCTGGCAGTCAAGCAAGAATCCTAGGGGCTCTATCAACGTGTAATAGCGACCTGTAAGGTCACCTAAATCAGTACACGATGATAAAGATAAACCAGATAGCATACTATCATCTTGAGTAAGACTGTCCTACTGGGACAGGTCCTCCCTCAATCATTGCAATCACGTGCCTGTGATCCAATAATTGACTCTGAGGGCACTATCTCCAACAATCTCCCACTTGCACTCAAGGCTAATTATTGCGATGTCGCATACTCACAGCCCGTGTGATACCGAACACCCAACTCCTCTACTAATCAATCTCACAAAACCCGTTTGCGAAACTATTGCGTTCGAGGAATAGCCTCAGTGAGTGGATCCTCCTTGATGTTTCTTTCTATGTCTCTCTATATCTCAAGTTCGCGGAGAAAGCCATCTCCCGAAATGAGCAATACCTGTCTTAGAATGTGTCTGGATGTCTGATGGGACCTAGCTCATAAATGAACTCCAAATCAAAACTTCTTAGACTGTATCGTCAACTGAACTTAATCAGTATCCTGCGTCATGCCTCCCTCAGTATCCGCCTGAACCACATGTCCAAAATACTGCCCCTCGTCAGAGGGAAAACTATAACTCTGACAGTCACTATGCCGTCCAGGTCACCTTGGAAGCCTGGAATGATAACTGTCTCCTAAAAGAGGCTGTTGTTATCATATCCCTAGAACATCCACTGATGTTCTAAAACTGCTTCCGACTGTTTCTCCAGGATTAAATCAATATCATCTTATTGCATCTATTGGAAAAACAACATCTGGTGTGGTACTTGATATCTCATGATTGACTCAATTGCCTAAGCAAGTGATCTGCCAATCATGCACATCTCTCTCCCCTTTAGTCTATAAGAAACCTTTAGAGAGGGTGACTCCATCACCTGCAGGTACACCACCATGCCAGGAGTCGTCCATTCTAAAGTACCTCTAGAATGCTGTCTAAGTACCCTGATTGGGAAACTACCCAAATCTAGATCTAAAGATCTAGTAACCAGAATGTCTGATATAATATCCAAGTCCCTTGTGGAGAAACCACTGTGTGACAACCAAAGTATAACCGATCGTAGTATAGGAATATCACTTCCTACTCTGTGTATGTCATCCAAATACTAGGACATCACACCCTACTACCTTCTTAACAGATCCATCCCCTATTCTGATGAAGTCAAACCTATGACTGTCATATCAGAAATAGATGATCTATCTCCGCTACATCTGCTTTAGTCTATAAATAGACATAAGCCACTTGTCCACCAATGCTTCCGCTGCTCCCACGGACTACGACAACCCTCTGGCAGAGTCATATACACGTACACTTGTAAAGCTAGTTTAGAACGACGCTATACTTATCCTCTTGCCGGATCTCGCAGCCTGGAACAACAGCAATGGCAAGTCTGGGTAAACAAGAACCTCCCTGTCACCGTCCTTGAGGCTACCGGATTACCTCTCAGGTGCCTAAGGTTACCCACCTTATCTGCGGAGTGGCCAATGGAATGTCAAACCAGATTGAATCTTTAGGTTCTTATCAAATTTTCAGTAATCGTTTGCGGTTCTGGAATCACTTCCAGTTCTTCCATACTCCCACTACTGTTTTCTGAAAAAATCCATTTTTATTAAAACTGTGGCGAGTCTAGAACAATATCACTATTGATCTTCCAGATGGTAGAAAGTCAACCCTCGTTATAGCCTGGGTCAACCCACAAACAGCCATTACAGAAACGCGCCTTGAGTTATCCAGAGTCTGGTTTTAAGCATAAGCCAGACAACTCCCCGTACCTTAACAATGTCAAGATATGAACTGTTCTATATCCAATATAGAAACAGAGGCACTGATTTAATTGAACCAGATTCAAATCATGCAGCTGTCTCCAGTGCATGTCAACTAAATGGAAGGAGGCCGATCAGCGTTACTCAACTTAGGAATGCTTCCAATTATGAGTAACCTGAACGAGAAGCAAGTTCTCTTAAACATTACTATCAACTGAATACCATACACAAGTATCTACATCTTCGATCATCTTGAAGAATCCCGATACTTGCAACAGCTGGTTCTCTACTCTATTCTTATACCTATAACTTCTCAAAACTCAGACCTTGTGTTTCTACGAAACACATGTTTAAGAACCAGAGAAGTCACAAGTAAACAGAATGTAGTACGAGTACCAACCCCACTGTCCTAATGGACAGTAGACAACATACAATACTCTGTATAAGTCCCTTGAGTCTGCTAACTCAATCCCTATGTGTCGTAGGTTGAAAACTGTACCTATTGTTAAGAAGAATTACACCGTTGTTTAATGCTCCTTACCTAACCATCCACTGATATAGGTAAATGTCACTGACATAATTTCAAAAAGGTATATCTCGCTCTATAAAAATAGACGTACAGATGTATCAATTTGAAATTGGTGCAAAACAGCGGATATTCAAAACCAAATATTTGTCATCCGGCAAACAACCCAGGTGACTTCCTCAAATATCACCAATTACAACGAATTCCGATATAGTGAGGATGATCACCTAATTCCTAATAACTTACTCCCACTCATCATCTGTAAAACCATACAGATGTGAGAATCAAACCTGGTAAATACATACCCTGGAGCAAGGACTAATTGGGAAATCGGTTTTCTTTTAACAGTACACAGTGAAACTGAAACATTAAAATGTTTCGTAGGGGTATCCGGGTATTCCTAGTAATGCCTCTTCCATTATCCAAATTCACAACTGTAACCGTGTAATTCTTTATCATCTTTCCAAATCCCTTTATATGTCTTTAGTCATTACCTTCTGCACACCCTCTTAGGATAAATGGTTTTCTTCCTTCCCTACCGTTCGGCACCAGCCTATGGTTTGGAAGAAGACTACCCAATAAGCATAATGGGTGTACTGTCCTAATCCTAGGAGCACTCGCAATACGAGAGAAGGTGAAGATAAAAGACAACCGAATGAATCTTATTCCTATTTCTCCTAAACCAGAATCCATCCCCGAACAGGAACAAGTTCCTTTCGAGTTCGTATATAACCATACGATGGAGTATCCAATAAACTGTGGATCTTCGTAGTGATACGGAGTGTCCTGGAGAAATACAAAGGTGATTTAGGATTGGCGAAGAAATACTTAGTTTGGTCGTGAATAGCAGTCGCAATTTACTTTGCCCTCTTACTAATCTCTTGATATGTCTTTACTTAATACCTTCTGTACACCATCGTTAGGCTAATTGGTTTTCTTCATTCCCTACCGGTCGGCACCTGTCTATGGTTTGGAAGAAGACTGTCCAATTTACGTAATAGGTGTATTATCTCCTAAACCAAGGAGTACTCGCAACCTGAGAGAAGGTAAAAGGAAAAAGACAACTGAATAGTCCTATTCGTTTTCTCCAGAACCGGAAACCATCCTCGAATAAATTACTTCGAGTTCGTATATAACCATACGATGGTTTTGTCCAATGGAAGTGGACGTTCGTAGTAATACGGGGTGTCCTGGAGAAAAGGGTAAAAGTAGGAGTGGCAATGAGGTTTGCAACTCTGACAATCCAAAAGTCGGTGTTTAAGAAGGTTCGGTCAACTTGGTCACTTAGTCATAGTCTAGGGTCGGGTCAATAGTCGCTGCCAAAGAGAGAGAGAAAAGAAATACTCAGCGTGCACACTAACCTAGATCAGAACGGTTACCAATTTATCTAATCTGGAAACCTCCCACTGTACCGTCAAATTCTCCTCCAAACCTGAAAGAAGAATTAGTCGGGATCACCCGAGGAGTAAACCAACTCATCAGTGGGAATCGGGATCCAACTATCATCGCATGATAACGAGGCGGAATCCGCTCACGTTATCATGCTCCAGAAGGTATGCGCATATCTGGCAAGTTTCAGTTTCATTAGAAACTTCCGATGTGATTTTTACACCATGCTCTTATGACCTTGGCGTGAGGTCAAAATGTCATAAGTCACATGTCAAGTTCTACCCATCATTAGCCAGGTTAATTTGAACCCACCCGTACCTACCCTTGACGTAGGCCAAAATGGCAGTACGACTATCCCAAACCAACGCATTCTATCTATGCAACAGATAAATATCCGGCAGCTACCAATCACTATGCCTTGGCGTGAGGTCAAAATACATAGCTTGAATACTACCGAATATTTAACTGAAATGATGGAGGGCTACGAATGTTTTCTGGAGAAAACCTTTAACGTAATGAACTTGATATCATTGAAGGAACCGGATAGCTTTTATAAAAATATAGTGGCGAAAACCTTTGCTAAAGAGGTCACTCCTGGTGAAGGGATCTCGGCTCTTTCCCCGTAGAATGAGGTGCAGGATATTCCAACTGAATACCACGATGCAAAGCAAAAGTAATCGGCTATAGTGAAGTTATTGCCCTGACGCAAACTTATGTCCAAGGGGTCACTCCCGGTGAAGGGATCTCGGCCCTTGCCTCGTCGACTGAGGAGCAGGATATTCCAACTGAATACCACTGTGCAAAACAAAAGTGAACGTCCTTACAATAACAGCTTTTTGAAAAATGTTCCAACAACATCAGAATAGGTTTGTTTAGCTTGCATTGATCCGAATCAATGCAGTCCCATCAATTGATCACACCAATAAAGAACAAAAATAATGACGTACGTATATGCCATCCGCATTCGCCATTGGGTGCCGTCATTACCCGTTAGGTTAGTTAACTAACGACAGAGAAGGGACTGGACTATCGCGGATGGAAAACATATACAACATCTACTAGTATATATATCAATATATAATATTTCGCTCAAGGCGTGATAAAATGCAACATCACAAAAATGTAATAAGCATCACAGAACAATACAGATATCTGGGATCTCCGGGTTTCACAGAGCCGCTACTAAAACCCGACGTTCCCCTGGTCGTGTGGATAGCCTGTGCAATGAAATCCTAGACCCCTACGGGCGCGGCAAGTTACCCGCCAAAACCTGAAGCGAGGCAGCCCCCTTCAGCAACGTGAATGGACCACCCAGCACTTCACGGAATCCGGTAACTTGGGCTACCTTCCTGGGTCAACCTGTACCCCCTACGAGTGCGGCGAATAGCCCGCCAATTCTAGAGTGAAGCCCCCTCCGTCTCAATGCCATGAGATGCGGGCATGTTGCCCTCTAGAACCCGGCTATCCATGCATCCCACCTTGGGGTAATCCTAGTACAGAAAGTAAAATATACATACAACGGGTACATCGACCTCACCCCGGTCGTGCCCCAAAAGAATAATATACAAACAGGCAGTGACGGCAGTCCACATGTCGGACGCTCGTCCCGCAATATCAAATGTACATAATACAACCAAAACTGTACTAGCATTGCATCCAGGCTATCCCCCACGACCAATCCGCAACATCACAGCACAATACAGAACATCGACGTGAATGTCACGTTCGCAAATCCGTTTAACCGGGCTATACCAGTTAGACAGGATTTACCGATCAAGTGGCATTCACGGTCGCAGATATAAAGTAAATACGGTGAACTAATGTGTTTAAAATTTTCGATCGATCAAATTTACTCAAGTGGGCCCCCAAGCACTACTGTAGCACATAAAGAAAATCTGGGCCCAAAAATAATATTCCAAAAAACCCCAATTTCAACTCAGAAGCCCACCGTTAAAATTTGGTGCGTTGACAAGTCAAAGTGGCGGCGGAACCGCGGCCAATGCATGGGTTTGGCCGCGGTTCCGCGGTGGAATGATGACGTCACGCGACCAACTTTTCACAGAATGCTTAGAATTCCCTGCACGTGTTTCTGCAATGACCTGAAAAATTTTTGGAGCTAAAAAAAATTCGACAGAAACTGATGCACTTGAAATCGGGTTTTCGGAAAATTCGTTCGATCGAACTTGTAAACACGTTAGACCAAGCTAGACTAGGTTAATGGCGTGACTCTGATACCAGTGTAAGTGCACGGTGGCGCCCCGGCCGTCAATCCGACGCCGGAATGCGGAAACGATAATTTACTTTAAACTTTTAAACCGGCACCACCGCGCACTATAAAACACGGATCGGGCCATTAACATAGTCCTAGCTAACTAGAGAAGGGGGTAGAGAGATATACCGAGCGATCCATGTCGTTCGGTTTTCTCGTCGTCGTTCCGATCTCCCGCGGAATCTCCGGTCTTCACCTCCTCGCCGGAAGGGCACCACATCGCCGGCTTCTTTTACGGGCTCCCACCTCTGGACCGAGGCAACTCGGGCACGAAGTTGGCGAGTCGACGTTCCCAAGAATTGTAGTAGAAGGAAGTGTATATCTATGTGTCTCATGGGGTTGTTGGAAGTTGCCTTTTTGGTGGAGGAAATGGGATATGCTTTTTCTAGATGAACTTGGGGATTTTGCTAGCATGTAGAGAACAAAATCCACACACCAAAAAAATGGGCAGCCCTCCCTCTTCCTTGGCCGGCCAAAGTGAATGGAGAGGAGAGAATGAGAGAGGGAGTGTGTGTATCAAAAAAGAGTGAGCCAAAAATCAAGAGAGAGAAAAGGGTTATCATGAAAAAGAAATGATCACCCACTAAAACCCACACTCCATCAACCAATCATCTCATCACAAAGTCAAACAATCATGAAGAAGTCAAGAAGTCAAGGGATGGTGCAACCATCATGACACAACAAAATGCAAAGACCACCCTCCACAAGCCTTATTTGCACAACTGCAAATAAGCCCTCCTCCACCAAATTTCAGCCAAGAAAAGATACAAAGGAAAATGGCCGAAACGGAAAGCAAACTGGAAACTCCAAAAAACAGATCCCGTAATAAATTACAGGAAACCCCTCTACTGTATATACATACCCGCATTTGTATTCCGACCGAATACAAATGCAAAGAGACAAAATCTACACTGTACAATACTAGGATCTGGCTTAAACCAAAGCCCGCTAGTATAATCCGTCCGATCATGATCCGTGCAATACCGCACATATCTGATCGAACCCTGCCATATCTCCATACGGCCTCTACATCGTTTCGCCCGAAACTTGAGAAAACGGTCTGTGAGGGACTCTAAAGACTCGTCAATACTTTGGTTGTGGATTTAACCACTAGCATGTCAGAGGTATTAGCCTATACGTAACGGGCTACAAGGTATTGACCAAAAAGGACGTCGATGAGCGCACTCATCCTGACACCCTACTGAGCCTGTCAGTGACAATATCCGTATAGTCCGGTACGTTCGTCAATGAGCATCGCATGGCGGGCCTAGGGGGTTGGTAAAAGTCAGACCCCCAAAAGCGGTACAAGTCGTGTCGGAGTGTAGCCCAGAACACCCTGAGATACTACTGGAATACCTAACAGTAAATCTCCTGCCTTGGCTAAGGACTTCGTGTAAGGGATCTCCTAGACACAGCGCGACCTCACCCCCAATACTGGGAGAGACGAACCCCTGAAGATCCGCTCACTGCCTCCATGTGGCTCGGGACTGTACACAACTAAAACCTGTTTGCACGTCTCCTTTGAGCGTGGTAGGGTACTAATCAATGCACAGTAGGAACTCACACGAGACAAATGACGATCTCAGGTCGATGAACTAACCTGTACACATGTCACCAGGGAACTGTTATCTGACGTCAGGTATAAGACACACTAGCATGTTCCCGGCGAGTCATGTCCGGTGTACTCATAACCCAATGAGCACCTGTATACATCTTAGGTGAACCAACTGACACCAGTGGCTTGTGAGACCGGCCACCGCCCCTCGTCGGGGTCTCGACTGTATACACTAGTCTACTCTGGAGTATCGATGCCCTGTCTCGAAACTCCTATGACTAGGGACCTTTTAAGGATGTGCTTATAGACTACCAGCTCTCACGTATATGATCGCCCTCATACTGCTGGCAGTCAAGCAAGAATCCTAGGGGCTCTATCAACGTGTAATAGCGACATGTAAGGTCACCTAAAGCAGTACACGATGATAAAGATAAACCAGATAGCATACTATCATCTTGAGTAAGACTGTCCTACTAGGACAGGTCCTCCCTCAATCATTGCAATAACGTGCCTGTGATCCAATAATTGACTCTGAGGGCACTATCTCCAACAATCTCCCACTTGCACTCAAGGCTAATTATGGCGATGTCGCATACTCACAGCCAGTGTGATACCGAACACCCAACTCCTCTACTAATCAGTCACACAAAACCCGTTTACGAAACTATTGCGTTCGAGAAATAGCCTCAGTGAGTGGATCCGCCTTGATGTTTCTTTCTATGTCTCTCTATATCTCAAGTTCGCGGAGAAAGCCATTTTCCGAAATGAGCAATACCTGTCTTAGAATGTGTCTGGATGTCTGATGCGACCTAGCTCATAAATGAACTCCAAATCAAAACTTCTTAGACTGTATCGTCAACTGAACTTAATCAGTATCCTGCGTCATGCCTCCCTCGGTATCCGCCTGGACCACCTGTCCAAAATACTGCCCCTCGTCAGAGGGAAAACTATAACTCTGACAATCACTAAGCCGTCCAGGTCACCTTGGAAGCCTGGAATGATAACTGTCTCCTAAAAGTGGCCGTTGTTATCATATCCCTAGAACATCCACTAATGTTCTAAAACTGCTTCCGACTGTTTCTCCAGGATTAAATCAATATCATCTTATTGCATCTATTGCAAAAACAACATCTGGTGTGGTACTTGATATCTCATGATTGACTCAATTGCCTAAGCAAGTGATCTGCCAATCATGCACATCCCTCTCCCCTTTAGTCTGTAAGACACCTTTAGAGAGGGTGACTACATCACCTGCAGGTACACCACCATGCCAGGAGTCGTCCATTCTAATGTACCTCTAGAATGCTGTCTAAGTACCCTGATTCGGAAACTACCCAAATCTAGATCTAAAGATCTAGTAACCAGAATGTCTGATATAATATCCAAGTCCCTTGTGGAGAAACCACTGTGTGACAACCAAAGTATAACCGATCGTAGTATAGGAATATCACTTCCTACTCTGTGTATGTCATCCAAATACTAGGACATCACACCCTACTACCTTCTTAACAGATCCATCCCCTATTCTGACGAAACCAAACCTATGACTGTCATATCAGAAATAGATGATCTATCTCCGCTACATCTGCTTTAGTCTATAAATAGACATAAGCCACTTGTCCACCAATGCTTCCGCTGCTCCCACTGACTGCGACAACCCTCTGGCAGAGTCATATACACGTACACTTCTAAAGCTAGTTTAGAACGACGCTATACTCATCCTCTTGCCGGGTCTCGCAGCCTGGAACAACAACAATGGTAAGTCTGGGTAAACAAGAACCTCCCTGTCACCGTCCATAAGGCTACCGGAGTACCTCTAGGGTGCCTGAAGTTACCCACCTTATCTGCGGAGTGGCCAATGGAATGTCAAACCAGATTGAATCTTTAGGTTCTTATCAAATTTTCAGTAATCGTTTGCGGTTCTGGAATCACTTCCAGTTCTACCATACTCCCACTACTGTTTTCTGAAAAAATCCATTTTTATTAAAACTGTGGCGAGTCTAGAACAATATCACTATTGATCTTCCAGATGGTAGAAAGTCAACCCTCGTCATAGCCTGGGTCAACCCACAAACAGTCATTACAGAAACGCGCCTTGAGTTATCCAGAGTCTGGTTTTAAGCGTAAGCCAGACAACTCCCCGTACCTTAACAATGTCAAGATATGAACTGTTCTATATCCAATATAGAAACAGAGGCACTGATTTAATTGAACCAGATTCAAATCATGCAGCTGTCTCCAGTGCATGTCAACTAAATGGAAGGAGGCCGATCAGCATTACTCAACTTAGGAATGCTTCCAATTATGAGTAACCTGAAAGAGAAGCAAGTTCTCTTAAACATTACTATCAACTGAATACCATACACAAGTATCTACATCTTCGATCACCTTGAAGAATCCCGATACTTGCAACAGCTGGTTCTCTACTCTATTCTTATACCTATAACTTCTCAAAACTCAGACCTTGTGTTTATACGAAACACATGTCTAAGAACCAGAGAAGTCACAAGTAAACAGAATGTAGTACGAGTACCAACCCCTCTCTCCTAATGGACAGTGGACAACATACAATACTCTGTATATGTCCCTTGAGTCTGCTAACTCAATCCCTGTGTGGCGTAGGTTGAAAACTGTACCTATGGTTAAGATGAATTACACTGTTGTTTAATGATCCTTACCTAACCATCCACTGATATAGGTAAATGTTACTGACATAATTTCAAAAAGGTATATCTCGCTCTATAAAAATAGACGTACAGATGTATCAATTTGAAATTGGTGCATAACAGCGGATATTCAAAACCAAATATTTGTCATCCGACAAACAACTCTGGTGACTTCCTCAAATATCACCAATTACAACGAATTCCGATATAGTGAGGATGATCACCTAATTCCTAATAACTTACTCCCACTCATCATCTGTAAAACCATACAGATGTGAGAATCAAACCTGGTAAATACATACCCTGGTGCAAGGACTAATTGGGAAATCAGTTTTCTTTTAACAGTACACAGCGAAACTGAAACATTGAAATGTTTCGTAGGGGAATCCGGGTATTCCTAGTAATGCCTCTTCCATTATCCAGATTCACAACTGTAACCGTGTAATTCTTTGCCATCTTTCCAAATCCCTTTATATGTCTTTAGTCATTACCTTCTACACACCCTCTTAGGCTAAATGGTTTTCTTCCTTCCCTACCGTTCGGCACCAGCCTATGGTTTAGAAGAAGACTACCCAATAAGCATAATGGGTGTACTGTCCTAATCCTAGGAGCACTCGCAATGCGAGAGAAGGTGAAGATAAAAGACAACCGAATGAATCTTATTCCTATTTCTCCTGAACCAGAATCCATTCCCGAACTAGAACAAGTTCCTTTCGAGTTCGTATATAACCATACGATGGAGTATCCAATAAACTGTGGATCTTCGTAGTGATACGGAGTGACCTGGAGAAATACTTGTTTTGGTCGTGAATAGCAGTCGCAATTTACTTTGCCCTCTTACTAATCTCTTGATATGTCTTTACTTAATATCTTCTGTCCACCATCGTTAGGCTAATTGGTTTTCTTCATTCCCTACCGGTCGGCATCTGCCTATGGTTTGGAAGAAGACTATCCAATTTGCGTAATAAGTGTACTATCTCCTAAACCAAGGAGTACTCGCAACCTGAGAGATGGTAGAAGAAAAAGACAACTGAATAGTCCTATTCGTTTTCTCCAGAACCGGAAACCATCCTCGAATAAATTCCTTCGAGTTCGTATATAACCATACGATGGTTTTGTCCAATGGAAGTGGACGTTCATAGTAATACGGGGTGTCCTGGAGAAAAGGGTAAAAGTAGGAGTGGCAATGAGGTTTGCAACTCTGACAATCCAAAAGTCGGTGTTTAAGAAGGTTCGGTCAACTTGGTCACTTAGTCATAGTCTAGGGTCGGGTCAATAGTCGCTGCCAAAGAGAGAGAGAAAAGAAATACTCAGCGTGCACACTAACCTAGATCAGAACGGTTACCAATTTATCTAATCTGGAAACCTCCCACTGTACCGTCAAATTCTCCTCCAAACCTGAAAGAAGAATTAGTCGGGATCACCCGAGGAGTAAACCAACTCATCAGTGGGAATCGGGATCCAACTATCATCGCATGATAACGTGGCGGAATCCGCTCACATTATCACACTCCAGAAGGTATGCGTATATCTGGCAAGTTTCAGTTTCTTTAGAAACTCCCGATGTGATTTTTACCCCATGCTCTTATGACCTTGGCGTGAGGTCAAAATGTCATAAGTCACATGTCAAGTTCTACCCATCATTATCCAGGTTAATTTGAACCCACCCGTACCTACCCTTGACCTAGGCCAAAATGGCAGTACGACTGTCCCAAACCAATGCATTCTATCTATGCAACAGATAAATATCCGGCAGCTACCAATCACTATGCCTTGGCGTGAGGTCAAAATACATAGCTTGAATACTACCGAATATTTAACTGAAATGATGGAGGGCTACGGATGTTTTCTGGCGAAAACCTTTAACGTAATGAACTTGATATCGTTGAAGGAACCGGATAGCTTTTATAAAAATATAGTGGCGAAAACCTTTGCTAAAGAGGTCACTCCTGGTGAAGGGATCTCGGCTCTTTCCCCGTAGAATGAGGTGCAGGATATTCCAACTGAATACCACGATGCAAAGCAAAAGTAATCGGCTATAGTGAAGTTATTGCCCTGACGCAAACTTCTGTCCAAGGGGTCACTCCCGGTGAAGGGATCTCGGCCCTTGCCTCGTCGATTGAGGAGTAGGATATTCCAACTGAATACCACCGTGCAAAACAAAAGTGAACGTCCTTGCAATAACAGCTTTTTGAAAAATGTTCCAACAACATCAGAATAGGTTTGTTTAGCTTGCATTGATCCGAATCAATGCAGTCCCTTCAATTGATCACACCAATAAAGAACGAAAATAATGACGTACGTATATGCCATCCGCATTCGCCACTGGGTCCCGTCATTACCTGTTAGGTTAGTTAACTAACGATAGAGCGGGGACTAGACTAGCGCGGATGCAAAACATATACAACATCTACTAGTATATATATCGATATATAATATTTCGCTCATGGCGTGATAAAATGCAACATCACAGAAATGTAATAAGCATCACAGAACAATACAGATATCTGGGATCCCCGGGTTTCACAGAGCCGCTACTGAAACCCGACGTTCCCCTGGTCGTGTGGATAGCCTATGCAATGAAATCCTAGACCCCTACAGGCGCGGCAAGTTACCCGCCAAAACCTGAAGCGAGGCAGCCCCCTTCAGCAACGTGAATGGACCACCCAGCACTTCACGGAATCCGGTAACTTGGGCACCCCTCCTTGGTCAACCTGTACCCCCTACGAGTGCGGTGAATAGCCCGCCGATTCTATAGTGAAGCCCCCTCCGTCTCAATGCCATGAGATGCGGGCCCGTTGCCCTCTAGAACCCGGCTATCCGTGCACCCCATCTTGGGGTAATCCTAGTACAGAAAGAAAAATATACATACAACGGGTACATCGACCTCACCCCGGTCGTGCCCCAAAAGAATAATATACAAACAGGCAGTGACGGCAGTCCACATGTCGGACGCTCGCCCCGCAATATCAAATGTACATAATACAACCAAAACTGTACTAGCATTGCATCCAGGCTATCCCCCATGACCAATCCGCAACATCACAGCGCAACACATAACATCAACGTGAATGTCACGTTCGCAAATCCGTCTAACCGGACTATAGCAGTTAGACAGGATTTACCGATCAAGTGACATTCACGGTCGCAGATATAATGTAAATACGGTGAACTAATGTGTTTAAAATTTTTGATCGATCAAATTTACTCAAGTGGCCCCCAAGCACTACTGTAGCACATAAAGAAAATCTGGGCCCCCAATTTCAACTCAGAAGCCCATTGTTAAAATTTGGTGCGTTGACAAGTCAAAGTGGTGGCGGAACCACGGCCAATGCGTGGGTTTGGACGCGGTTCCGCGGTGGAATGATGGCGTCACGCGACCAACTTTTCACAGAATGCAAAGAATTCCCTGCACGTGTTTCTGAAATGACCTGAAAAAATTTTGGAGCTAAAAAAATTCGACAGAAACTGATGCACTTGAAATTGGGTTTTCGGAAAATCCGTTCGATCGAACTTGTAAACACGTTAGACCAAGCTAGACTAGGTTAATGGCGTGGCTTTGATACCAGTGTAAGTACACGGCGGCGCCCCGGCCGTCAATCCGACGCCGGAATGCGGAAACGATAATTTACTTTAAACTTTTGAATCGGCACCACCGCGCACTATAAAACCCGGATCGGGCCATTAACATAGTCCTAGCAAACTAGAGAAGGGGGTAGAGAGATATACCGAGCGATCTGTATCCTTCGGTCTTCTCGTCGTCGTCCCAATCTCCCGCGGAATCTCCGGTCTACAACTCCTCGCCGGAAGGGCACCACATCGCCGACTTCTTTTACGGGCTCCCACTTCTGGACCGAGGCAACTCGGGCATGAAGTTGGCGAGTCGACATGCCCAAGAATTGTTGTAGAATGAAGTGTAGATCTATGTGTCTCATGGGGTTGTAGGAAGTTGCCTTTTTGGTGGAAGAAATGAGATATGCTTTTTCTAGATGAACTTGGGGATTTTGCTAGCATGTAGAGAACAAAATCCACACACCAAAAAAATGGGCAGCCCCTCCCTCTTTCTTGGCCGGCCAAAGTGAATGGAGAGGTGAGAATGAGAGAGGGAGTGTGTGTATCAAAAAAGAGTGAGCCAAAAATCAAGAGAGAGAAAAGGGTTATCATGAAAAAGAAATGATCACCCACTAAAACCAACACTCCATCAACCAATCATCTCATCACAAAGTCAAGCAATCATGAAGAAGTCAAGGGATGGTGCAACCATCATGACACAACAAAATGCAAAGACCGCCCTCCACAAGCCTTATTTGCACAATTGCAAATAAGCCCTCCTCCACCAAATTTCAGCCAAGAAAAGATACAAAGGAAAATGGACGGAACGGAAAGCAAACTGGCAACTCCAAAAAACAGATCCCGTAATAAATTACAGGAAACCCCGCTACTGTATATACATACCCGCATTTGTATTCCGACCGAATACAAATGCAAAGAGACAAAATCTACACTGTACTATACTAGGATCTGGCATAAACCAAAGCCCGCTAGTATAATCCGTCCGATCATGATCCGTGCAATACCGCACGTATCTGATCGAACACTGCCAGATCTCCATATGGCCTCTACAGCGTTTCGCCCGAAACTTGAGAAAATGGTCTGTGGGGGACTCTAAAGACTCGTCAATACTTTGGTTGTGGATTTAACCACTAGCACGTCAGAGGTATTAGCCTATACGTAACGGGCTACCAGGTATTGACCAAAAGGGACGTCGATGAGCGAACTCATCCTGACACCCTACTGAGCCTGTCAGTGACAATATCCGTACAGTCCAGTCCGTTCATCTATGAGCATTGCATGGCGGGCCTAGGGGGTTGGTAAAAGTCAGACCCCTAAAAATGGTACAAGTCGTGTCGGAGTGTAGCCCAGAACACCCTGAGATACTACTGGAATACCTACCAGTAAATCTCCTGCCTTGGCCAAGGACTTCGTGTAAGGGCTCTTCTAGACACAGCGCGACCTCACCCCCAATACCGTGAGAGACGAACCCCTAAAGATCCGCTCACTGCCTCTATGTGGCTCGGGACTGTACCCAACTGAAACCTGTTTGCACGTCTCCTTTGAGCGTGGTAGGGTAGTAATCAAAGCACAGTGGGAACTCACACGAGACAAATGACGATCTCAGGTCGATGAACTAACCTGTACACATGTCACCACGGAACTGTTATCTGATGTCAGGTATAAGACCAACTAGCATGTTCCCGGCGAGTCCTGTCCGGTGTACTCATAACCCAATGAGCACCTGTATACATCTTAGGTGAACCAACTGACACTAGTGACTTGTGAGACCGGCCACCGCCCCTCGTCGGGGATTCGACTGTATACACTAGTCTACTCTGGAGTATCGATGCCCTGTCTCGAAACTCCTACGATTAAGGACCTTTTAAGGATGTGCTTATAGACTACCAGCTCTCACGTATATGATCGCCCTCGTACTGCTGGAAGTCAAGCAAGAATCCTAGGGGCTCTATCAACGTGTAATAGCGATCTGTAAGGTCACCTAAAGCAGTACACGATGATAAAGATAAACCAGATAGCATAATATCATCTTGAGTATGACTGTCCTACTAGGACAGGTCCTCCTTCAATCATTGCAATCACGTGCCTGTGATCCAATAATTGACTCTGAGGGCACTATCTCCAACAATTGGGAATTAGGTAATTATCCTCATTATATCGGAATTCGTTGTAATTGGTGATATTTGAGGAAATCGCCTGGGTACAGTTTTCCACCTACGACGCACAGGTTTTGAGTCATTCAACTCAGCGGACTTATACAGAGTATTGTATGCTGTCCAGTGTCCATCAGGACAAAGGGGTAGGTCCTCGTACTCTGTTGTGTTTACTTATGACCTCTCTAGTATTTAGACAAGTGTTTCGTAGAAATACAAGGTCTAAGTTTTGAGAAGTTATGGGTATAAGAATAAAGTAGAGAACCAGGTGTCACAAGTATCGGGATTCTTCAAAGAGATCGAAGATGTAGATTCTTGTGATTGGTATTCAGATGATAGTAATGGTTTTAAGAAACATGTTTCTCTTTCTGGTTAGTCATAATTGGATGGATTCCTAAGTTGAGTAATGCTGATTAGCCTCTTTTCCATTAAATTGATATGCACTGGAGACAGCTGCATGATTTGAATCTGGTTCCAATTAAATTAGTGCCAAAGTTTCTATATTGGATATAGAATGGTTCGTATCTTAATGATGTTAAGGTACGGGGAGTTGTCCGGCTTATGCTTAAAACCAGACTCTGGATAACTCAGGGCACGTTTCTGTAATGGTAGTTTGTGGGTTGACCCTGGCTATGACGAGGGTTGATATTCTACCATCTGGAAGATCAATAGTGATATTGTTCTTGACTCGCCACAGTTTTAGTAAAATGGATTTTTTCAGAAAACAGTAGTGGGAGTATGGTAGAACTGGAAGTGATTTCAGAACCATAAACGATTACGGAAAATTTAATAGAACCTACAGATTCAATCAAGTTTGACATTCCAATAGCCACTCCGCAGATATGGTGTGTAACCTCAGACACCCGAGAGGTACTCCGGTAGCCTCAAGGACGGTGACAGAGAGGTTCTTGTTTACCCAGACTTGACACTACTGTTGTTCCAGACTGTGAGACCCGGCAGGAGATTAAGTATAGCGTCGTACTAAACTAGCTTTAGAAGTGCACGTATATATTATTCTGCCAGAGGGTTGTCGTAGTCAGCGGGAGCAGCGGAAGCATAGTGGGAAAGTTGCTTATGTCTATTTATAGACTAGAGCAGATATAGCGGAGATAGATCATCTATTTTTGATGTGACAGTCATGGGTTTGACTTCATCAGAATAGGGGATGGATCTTTTAAGGAGGTAGTAGGGTGTGATGTCATGACATACACAGAGTAGGAAGTAAAATTCCTATACTACGATCGGTTGTACTGTGGTCGTCACACAGTTTTCTCCAGACAGGATATGGATATAATATCAGACATTCTGGTTTCTAGATCTATGGTTTTAGATCTAGATTTGGGTAGTTTCCCAATGTGGGTACTTTGACAGTATTCTAATGGTATTTGGAATAGATGACTCCTGGCATGGTGGTGTACCTGCAGGTGATGGAGTCACCCTCTCTAAAGGTGTCTTACAGACTAAAAGGGGGAGGGATATACATGAGTGGCAGATCACTTGCTTAGGCAATTGAGTCAATCATGAGATGTCAAGTACCACACCAGATGTTATTTTTGCACTAGATGCGATAAGCTTGTATTAATCCAATCCTGGAGAAATATAAGGAAGCAGTTTTAGAACATAAGTGCATGTTCTACGGATTTGATGACGGCAGCCTCCATCGGGAGACAATTATCATTACAGGCTTCAAAGGTGACATGGTTGACAGAGATTGTCAAAGTTATAGTTTTCCCTCTGACGAGGGACAGTATTATGGACAGGTGGTCCAAGAGGATACTGTGGGTGGCATGGTGCCGGATACTGATTAGGTTCAGTGATCGATACAGTCTAAGAAGTTTGGATTTGGAGTTCATTTATGAACTAGGTCCCATCATATATCCAGACATATTCTAAGACAGGTATTACTCAATTCGGGAGATGGCTTTCTCTGCGAACTTGAGATTTAGAGACATAAAAAGAAAAATCTGGGCGGATCCACTCACTGAGGCTATTTCTCGAACACAATAGTTTTACAAACGGGCTTTGTGAAACTGATTAGTAGAGGAGATGGATGTTCGGTTTCACATGGGCTGTGAGTAGTCGACATCGCAATAATTAGCCTTAAGTGCAAGTGGGAGATTGTTGGAGATAGTGGCCTCAGAGTCAATTATTGGATCGCAAGTATGTGATTGCAATGATTGCGGAGGACCTATACCGGTAGGACAGTCTTACTCGAGATGATAGTATGCTATCTGGTTTGCCTTTATCAGTCGTGTACAGGTTCAGGTGACTGATCACTGTTACACTTTGATAGAGCCCTTAGAATCTTGCTTTACTACCAATAGTATGATGGCGATCATATACGTGAGAGTTGGATGGTTTATAAGCATATCCTTAATTGTGGTCCCTAGTCGTGGGAGTTTCAAGACAGGGCATCGATACTCCGGAGTAGTGTATACAGTCGAGACCCCGACGAGGGGCGGTGGCCGGTCTCACAAGCCACTGGTGTCAGTTGGATCACCTAAGATGTATACAGGTGCTCATTGGGTTATGAGTACACCGGACAGGACTCGCCGGGAACCTGCTAGTTGGTATTATACATATCGTCAGATAGCAGTTCCCTGGTGACATATGTACAGGTTAGTTCATCGACCTGAGGTCGTCATTTGTCTCGTGTGAGTTCCCACTGTGCTTTGATTTCTACCCTACCACGGCTCAAAGGAGTCGTGCAAACAGGTAGTATTTGGGTACAGTCCCGAGCCATATGGAGTCACGTGAGCGGATCGGCAGGGGATTCGTCTCTCCCGGTATTGGGGCTGAGATCGCGCTGTGTCTAGGAGAGCCATTACACAAAGCCCACGGCCGTGGCCGGAGATTTACTAGTAGGTACTCCAGTAGTATCTCAGGGTGTTTTTAGGCTACACTCCGACACGACTTATACTGCTTTTGGGGGTCTGACGTTACCAGCCTCCTAGGCAGATATGCGATACTCATAGACGAACGGACCGGACTGTATATACATTGTCACTGTTAGGCTCAGTAGGGTTTCCGGATGAGTTCTCTCATCGGCCTCCCTTGAGGTCAGTCCATGGGCAGCCGTTACGCACAGCTAGTGCCGCTGACGGCTTGTGGTTAAACCCACTGCCAGGGTACTGACGAGTCATTAGAGTCCCCCACAGACAGTTTCCCAAGTTCGGGTGAAATGTTGTAGAGGTCGTATGGTTTTATGGCAGGGTTCGGAAAATGCACGTGCGTTTACGCACATGTCATTTTTCGGGCAGAGAATACTGGTGGGCTTTGGTTTAAGCCGGATCCGAGTATTATATTAACTAGATATAATATCTTTGTCTCAGTTGCATTTGTATTCGGTCGTAATACAAATGCGGGTATATTTATACAGTTACGGGGTCATCCTGAAATTCGTTTCGGGGTCGCTTTTGGAAGTTGCTAGTTTCCAGTTTTCTATCGCCCGTATTTAACATTTGGTTAAATACGGATTTATCTTTTCTTGAGATGAGTGTGGAAGATTCTAGAGGCATCTAGAAGGTGGTGACTAGGATTAGTGACTCATGGTTGCATTTAATGGTTCAATTAATGCATGATGACTAGGTTTATTTGACTCATGCTTTAGCTTTAATGATTCTTGTTAACCTTAGGATATTTCCTCTTGATATTTATCCTTGTGGCCACCCTCTTTGCTCCTACCCTCACCTCCCTCTTCATATATATTGGTCGGCCACTTCATTTGGAATGAATTATGGTTGTTGAAAAAAGATAGAGTTTTGGATGTATGGAAATTAACATATTCATATCTCATTTTCATATTGATCCAAAAGGCAACTTCATTAACCGATCGTCCACGGCTTTGGACGAAGTGAGACAAAGTGTTCTACACATTCTCTACATCATTCTTGGTCGTCTCTTTTAGAAAACATGACGACCGAGTTGCCTCGAATCAGAGGCGGGAGCCCGTTTAAAGATCCGTTGACGTGGTGCCACCTGGACGAGGAGATCGGAGATCGACGAGAACGGAGCAGCCGCAACAAAGCGTGGGATGATGGTTAAAGAACAAAGGACTCGGATCGTTCGGTATAACCTTTCTACCCTCTTTATAGTTTGTTAGTTTAGCAATAATGGCAGATCCGGGTTATAGTATACGATAGCGCCAGTTAAAAGTTTTTGTTCCGCATTTGGCGTCTGTTAGACGGCCGGGGCGCTACCGTAGACTTACAATATCGTAGTCATGGTATGTATCCATGGCAAGTAGGATCTGGATGGACTTAAGCATAGCTTTGAAAGTCTCAACTTTTCCATGTACACCAAGTAATCTTCTCAAGATATACTTGCTCCTGATGGGGATTTAACCCTTTAGATAAAGCAACCAAAATCCATACTTTGTTGGTGTATAAGGATTCCATCTCAGATCGATAAGCATCCATCCATTCTTACAGAGTCCCACTCCTGATGGCCAGCTCGAAACTAGTTGGGTCATCATCTCATGATGCAATTCTCGCTCCCACTGTCATAGAGAAACCGAAGTATCTCTCAGGTGGGTGAGGAACCCTACTAGATCGGCGGAGAGGCTGAGCTTCGTTGGTTACTATTGAATCCTTTGGTTCTACCAAATCATCAGCTGCAGTTCCAGTTCTACATAACAGACCTTGCCTCGAGCTTGTCCGGATTTTGCGTTTTAGACATAAGCCGGACAACCCCAAATCTTAACAAACTTAAGATATGGGCTCTTCCCATTCCATATCACATATGAAGTGGTAGGCAACTGATTTGATTTGAACCCTATTCAATAGGTATGCTGCTTCTCAAGCGCATAACACCCAAAAGGAAATAGGAAAATCAGTAGTACTCATCATAGAGCACACCATATCACAAAGGGTGCTATTGCTCCGCCCCGATACACCGACGTGCTGTGGTGTATACGGAGGAGTAATGCTGAGAGAGAATCTCATTCTCCTTTAGAATAGTCCAGGAATTCTGTGCTCAAGTATTCTCCTCCTTGATCACATCAAAGGACATAATACTTTTACCCGTATTTTGGTTCCCTACTTATAACTTATATTCTGTGAATATCTCAAAAGGTTCAGACTTGTGTTTCAACAAGAACATATATCCGAATCTTGAGAGATAAACAGTGAATGTAATGAAGTATAAAGAACCGATCCTGGCATATGTAGACAGGGGACCTTACATACATCATCATGTATCAATCTCAAGAGTTCACTAACTCTTTCTCTGTTTCTAATAAACGGAGCTGTGGTCATTTTATCTCTGTGACATGACCGGCAAGTTTCATAAGATGTAAATTCAAACTAATTTAAATATGCATCTATATGTAACTTCGCTAGTCGGGTCGCATTGAAATGACCTAGTCTACAATGCCTCAAGAAGGATTCGTTCATTTCTGAACTCTTCCTCTTGTGTATGTTCTGTATACTAAGAACTGTAGTTTGATTTAGAACGTCAATGCTTTTAGATAACGTACCTGAACCGATCAACTCTTGATATAGGAAATGTTCAAAACATTATCCAACAATACAAAATTATATCCTTTCTTTACTAATAAAGAGACTGATATGATGTTGTATATCAGGTTCGGTATCTAATAACATTCGTTCAGAATCAATGTATTCTGGTAATACAGGGTGATAGTAACCAATAGACTTGGCTGCAACACTTGCACCGTTTTCTATCTCATGAAACCTATCACCCGTTCTCAGTTCTCTACCTATCTGTAGCCCATGTAACAGATTACATATGCGGGATCCTGATCCGGTATCTCATACCCAGGACGTAAAGGATACTGAGAAACAGTTCTCTGTAATGAACACACCCGAAGATGATGCATCAACATGCACTTTCTTCGTTTGGGCGGCACGGGAAATCTGGTATTCCCCAATTTCCTGCTCTGTCTTATAACAATTATAAGTTGGAGCGGGACCAACGTTCCCAAGCTCAATATAACAAGCGGGTTCGGTCAATATATCCGTATTATTATCTTGATTAAGGCGTGATATGGTCGCTACCTGGAGAGAGGGAGAAGAAAACACTCAGCGTATACTCTTGCAAGATTAGATTGGTTATCTAATATATCTAATCAGGATGTCTCCAACTATTTTAGTCAAATCTTCCTTCAAACCCTAAAAGGAAAGAGTAGCCGGGATTAATTACACGCTACAAGTTCGCCAATCTTTCAGCCAGGCCAGTATCGGTACTTTGAGGGAGGTCCCCCGTGCTTTCGCACGAACCTAATTAAAGTAAACCTCGTTTTCCTAGGGGCGTAACCCCGTTAACATCTTTCTAGACACCTACTTGATCGACTAATTGTAATGTGTAAAACTCACCCAGGAGTAACTCTTACTCGCAGCGGGTATCGGGATCCAACTATCTTATAGAAGGTATGCAATCTCATTGCAAATTTCAACACTTGAAATTCCCAATAATATTTTACCCCTAGCGTCCTATGACCTTGACGAATGCCAACAAACCATAGGCTACTAGTCAAGTTCAACCCGTCATTTCCCGATTGATTTAAACCCACCCGCACGACCATTGAGGAATGCCAACAAAGCCGCACGACTACCCTAACTCAATCGCATCATATGCTTATACAGATAAGCATAAATAGCTACCGCACACTACGCCTTGACGAAAGCCAACAAACGCAACACGAATACTATGAAGTACTTATCTGAAATGACGGAGGGCTACGACAGGTTTTTAAGAAAACCCTTTGCGTAATGAACTTGATATCGTTGTAGAATCGAGTGATTTTAAATGGAATTTTTTTGAGGCTTTTCTAGTTTTGCTAAAGGGGTCACTCCCGGTGAAGGGATCGTCGGCCCTTTTTCTCATCGAATAAGGTGCAGGATATATCATATATACCACTATGCAAAGCAAAAACTATAGAAGCAATCAAAAGACAAACCGAGTTTGCAGCATCTGCTAGTTTCACTAAAGAGGTCACTCCCGGTGAAGGGATCTCGGCTCTTTCTTTATCGAATAAGGTGTTGGATGTTCTACAAGGAACACCGCTATGCAAAGTAAGAACTAGAGCTACCAGTTTTTAAACAAGGCTCTACAACATCTTTAGGTTTCTTTTAGTTTCATTAATCTCATTAATGAAATCCCATTTTAATATGCTTCACAAGCATCACATTTGAAACGAAATCTGCAATATAACATATATCTCATATATATAATATAAACATTCGTCTCAGGCAGTAATATGATCTCATCAAAGAACATCGCAGCAGAAGAAACATATATGAAATATTGGATATACTAGGAGGTCCGTGTTTTCAATACGAGCCAGTATAAAACACGGATTCAACGGTCGCGATGAATAGCCAAACCCACATCCCTAGACCCCTGTAGGGTTGCTAGGCACGCGCACAAGGGTCTACGAGGAATCAACCATGCCCGATTTAAAATTTAGCCGTGCCGAACAACCCGAATACGGAACTTTAAACTAGAGATTAGGCGAAAACAAGCACGCTAAACATTTTAACACTAAGTGAGAGGGATTACAACCTTTGTAGATCCGGTCCTTCACTTCATATGCTCCGTGTTGTGGTCCCTTCGCTGCGATCATCGGGATCCGGACTCTCGAGAGGTTCCACGAAGAGAAAGACGCAACCTTTGCTTCTGATCTTCGATACTAAGATGATCTACCTTGAAGTTTCTTTAACACAAGTTAACACTCATGAAATGATGTGAACACCCTCATCTAAATGGCAAGGGAAGATGAGGATGATGAAGTAGGATTTTTGCTCTCTTTATTTATATTTTTCTCACAATTATTCATCACTTTTGAAAAATCAAGCAAGCTTTTTCATGAAGAGTATGAAGGAAGAAGATGAACAATATTGATAATCCTTTTGTGATGAATAGGAAAAGAATTAATATGATAGATAATGCTACCATGGTGAACTTAACCTTTGTAGAGAATTGACTAGGGTTAGGGTTTGGGTTGGGTTAAAGCATGAGTCACACACAAATATCTTTCACAAAACAAAAAGAAAACCTTCTAGAAACATCTAGAAAGTTTAACCCTAATCCAAACCCTAATCATGTTTAAACTCCACAAAACAAGTTGCATTATTTATCATATCATGTTACAATATTATATATCACATATATAATATTTATCGTAACAAAATAAAATAATACATTTAACATATATCGCATATATATATCAATGTATTACCCGAGTGAGAAAAAGAATCTTTTAGTGAGCTAATATTAGTTAATGTCATTTAATATATCATATATATTATTATACATTAAATTATCGAATCAACACTTGATCCGACAATCCGGCTATATCGCATATAACCGACTAATATTTATCCGTACCGATTCATCAAATCAACACTTGATCCGATGACCCGGCTGATATCAAATATCGCGAGAATATAATACGGTATCACATATCGCATTATCCTCGGTCACGCACATATCACATATGTGCTCCTACTCCGTTTTGCCTGAGTCAAGAAACCTCTGTGTAGGACTCTAAAGAATCGTCAATATGCCGGCAGTAGATGATGATCATATCAAACACCCACAAGCTGCAAGCGGTCAGCTAAACGTAACAGCTACCCAGGTATTGAGCACTCAGAAGATCAAGAATCAAGCCTGTACATTCTCCTGTGAATCCAAACATTAACACTTCCGTACAGTCCGGTCTCGTCGTCTGATATGTCGCATATCTCGCCTAGGGGTGGTAAACGTCAGACCCCAGTAGCTTGATAAGTCGTGTCGATTTGAGGTCTATAACGGTTCGAGAAACTACTGATAACACTTACCAGTAAATCTCAGCAACCCTGGCCAGGGATTTCCGGTTATAGCCAATCGAACACAGCACAACATCAACTCCCTATACCGGGAGAGACGAATCCCCTCCTATCGCTCATTGCCTCCATGTGATTCGGGACTGTACCCAAAAGCCACCTTTTGCACGCCCTCTTGGACGTGGTATGATGGAAATAAAAGCACAGTGGGAACCACACAAGACTCTATGACGATCTCGGGTCAACAGACTACTCTGTACCAGTGTCACCGGAGAACTTCCATCTGACGTATGGTATAATACCATCTGGGAGTTCTCAGCGAGTCCGTCCAGTGTACCCAGTCTCCACTGAGCACCCGTACACCATCCTTGATGTCAAACACCGATGGATATGGGATCATCCACCGCCCATCATATGGGTCAAGATGCGTATACGCTAGTCTACTCTGGTGTATCGATGCCCTGTCTCGATACACCCTCGACTAGGAACAGTTATAGGATGTACTCGTCGACTACCGTGGCCCCACTAGAATGATCTCATCATAGTCCCAGTAGTCGAGTACATGTCCTAAGGGCTTTAACAACATGTAATATAGAGACAATCAGAGTACATGTTAAGATAAAGTACAACCAGATAGCATACTATCATGTCGAGCAAGAAAGTCCTCCCTATATATGTCCTAGCATCCACTACAATATACATCGTATGTACAGTAATGGCCTCTAGGGCATACATATAACTAACAATCTCCCACTTGCACTAGGGCCATCTGTTATGGTATCGCATACCCAACAATTAGCTGCGGTTGAAGTATCTCATACTCAACCATCCCATATAAGTCTCTACTGGAAAAAGGCCTTTGTGAATGGATCCGTGCTGTCGTCCTCTGTGTCTGCTCTCCTAACCTCGATCTCCCTGGAGATCAACCATCTCCATAATCAGGTGATACTGCCTAAGAATTATATCTGGATTTCTGATGGGACGGTAGTTCCTTGGCTAAAGCCACAACTCCATTGTCACACAATGGTAGGAACGAAGTTCATCTTATGAACTTATATATATATCCAGACTGCCTCTTTGGTAGTATCCTCGGTAACGATGTATCTTGCCTTTAATCATCTAGTATGTCACGGTATCTAGCTTGGAACTCTTCCAACATACCGTCCCTCCACTGAGGGTATAGACAAGCCTGCGACTGACTTTCAGTCGTCTTTATCACCCTGGAACCATTCCAGTGATTCTCCTCAGGATCGATTGATACCATCTCACTACTACTAGTGAGAATCCTAACATCCAATTAGATCTATCTCATAGATCCAAAACCCAGGATTTAGGAGGTATCACTTTGATCCTATATGGAGAATCCTTGTGATAAGCGGAGATTAACCGAGCGTAGCATAGGAAACTCCTTCCCTATCAAGAGTATGACATCCACGTACTCTACGAGGATCACCACCATACTCCCTACTACCTTTTTGTATATACAAGGTTCATCTACCATTTTGATGAAGTCAAACTCTTTGACTACCACATCAAAACAGATGTTCCAACTCCGCGATGCCTGTTTTATCATATAAAACATATTGCACACGTTTCCGCTGCTCCCACAGTCTACGAAGCCCTCTGGCTGTGTACTTATAGACGCTATCTTCTAAATCATCATTTAGAAAAGCAGTCATGACACCCAACCACCAGATATCGTAGTCATGGTATGTAGCCGTGGAAAGTAGGATCTGGATGGACTTAAGCATAGATCCGTAGAAAAGGTTTCAACATAATCCATACCTGGTCTATGATGCAAACATTTAACAAGTCTAGCTTTGAAAGTCTCAACTTTTCCATGTACACCAAGTAATCTTCTCAAGATATACTTGCTCCTGATGGGGATTTAACCCTTCAGATAAAGCAACCAAAGTCCATACTTTGTTGGTGTATAAGGATTCCATCTCAGATCGTTAAGTACCCAGCCATTCTTACAGAGTCCCACTCCTGATGGCCAGCTCGAAACTAGTTGGTTCATCATCTCATGATGCAATCCTCGCTCCCACTGTCATAGAGAAATCTAAGTATCTCTCAGGTGGGTGAGGAACCCTACTAGATCGGCGGAGTGGCTGAGGTTCGTTGGAAACTATTGAATCCTTTGGTTCTACCAAATCATCAGCTGTTTTTGTATAGCTGGAACCTTTCCAGTTGTTCATAACAGACCTTGCCTCGAGCTTGTACGGATTTTTCTTTTAGACATAGGCCGGACAACCCCAAATCTTAACAAACTTAAGATATGGGTTCTTCCCATTCCATATCATATATGAAGTGGTAGGCAACTGATTTAAATTGAACCCTATTCAATAGGTATGCAGCTTCTCAAGTGCATAACTCCCAAAAGGAAATAGGAAACTCAGTAGTACTCATCATAGAGCACACCATATCTAATAGGGTGAGTTTGCTCCGCCCCGATATACCATCGTGCTATGGTGTATACGGAGGAGTAATGCTGAGAGAGAATCTCATTCTCCTTTAGAATAGTCCAGGAATTCCGTGCTCAAGTATTCTCTTCCTTGATCTCATCAAAGGACATAATACTTATACCCGTATTTTGGTTCTCTACTTCTAACTTATATTCTGTGAATATCTCAAAAGGTTCGGACTTGTGTTTCAACAGGAACATATGTCTGAATCTTGAGAGATTATCAGAGAATATAATGAAGTACAAAGAACCGATCTTAGCATGTGTAGACAGGGGACTTTCATACATCAGCATGTATCAATCCCAAAAGTTCACTAACTCTTTCTCTGTTTCCAACAAACAGAGCTGTGGTCATCTTATCTTTGTGACATGACAGGCAAGTTTCACAAGATGTAAATTCAAACTAATTTGAATATGCATCTTTATGTAACTTCAGCCAGTCGGGTCGCATTGATATGACCTAGTCTACAATACCTCAAGAAGGATTCATTCATTTCTGAACTCTTCCTCTTGTGTGTGTTGCGTATACTAAGAATTGTAGTTTGATTTAGAACGTCAATGCATTTAGATAACGTGCCTGAACCGATCAACTCTTGATATAGGAAATGTTCAAAACATTATCCAACAATACAAAATTATATCCTTTCTTTACTAATAAAGAGACTGATATGATTTTGTATATCAGGTTCGGTATCTAATAACATTTATTCAGAATCAATGTATTCCGGTAATACAGGGTGACAGTGACCAACAGACTTGGCTGCAACACTTGCACCGTTTTCTGTCTCATGAAACTTATCACCCGTTCTCAGTTCTCTACCTATCTGTAGCCCATGTAACAAATTACATATACGGGATCCTGATCCGGTATCACATACCCAGGACGTAAAGGATACTGAGAAACAGTTCTCTGTAATGAACACACCCGAAGATGATGCATCAACATGCACTTTCTTCGTTTGGGCGGCACAGGAAATATGGTATTCCCCAATTTCCTGCTCTGTCCTATAACAATTATAAGTTGGAGCGGGACCAACGTTCCCCAGCTCAGTATAACAAGCGGGTTCGGTCAATATATCCGTTTTATTATCTTGATTAAGGCGTGATATGTTCGCTATCTGGAGAGAGAGAGAAGAAAACACTCAGCGTATGCTCTTGCAAGATTAGATTGGTTATATAATATATCTAATCAGGATGTCTCCCACTGTTTTAGTCAAATCTTCCTTCAAACCCTAAAGGAAAGGCTAGCCGGGATTAATTACGCGCTACAAGTTCGCCAATCTTTCAGCCAGGCCAGTGTCGGTACTTTGAGGGAGGTCCCCCGTGCTTTCGCACGAACCTAATTAAAGTAACCTCGTTTTTCCAGAGGCGTAACCCCGTTAACACCTTTCTAGACACCTACTTGATCGGCTAATTGTAATGTGTAAAACTCTCCCAGGAGTAACTCTTACTCGCAGCGGTATCGGGATCCAACTATCTTATAGAAGGTATGCAATCTCATTGCAAATTTCAACACTTGAAATTCCCAATAATGTTTTGCCCCCAGCACCCTATGACCTTGACGGAGGTCAACAAACCATAGGCTACTAGTCAAGTTCAACCCGTCATTTCTTGATCGAATTAAACCCACCCGCACGACCCTTGACGGAGGTCAACAAGGCTGCACGACTACCCTAATCCAATCTGCATCATATGCATAAGCAGATAAATACTAGTCAGCTACCGCACACTACGCCTTGATGGAGGCCAACAAACGTAGCACGAATACTAAGTAGGACTTATCTGAAATGACGGAGGGCTACGACAGGTTTTTCAGAAAACCTATTGCGTAATGAACTTGATATCGTTGTAGAATCGAGTGATTTTAAATGGAGTGTTTTTGAGGCTTTTCTAGTTTTGCTAAAGGGGTCATTCCCGGTGAAGGGATCGTCGGCCCTTTCCTCATCGAATAAGGTGCAGGATATATCATATATACCGCTGTGCAAAGCAAGAACTATAGTAGCAATCAAAAGACAAACCGAGTTTGTAGCATCTGCCAGTTATTGCTAAAGGAGTCACTCCCGGTGAAGGGATCTCGGTCCTTTCCTTATCGAATAAGGTGCTGGATGTTCTACAAGGAACACCGCTATGCAAAGCAAGAACTGTAGCTACCAGTTTTTATAAACAAGTTTCTACAACATCTTTGGTTTCTTTTATTTCATTAATCCCATTAATGAAGTCCCATTTTAATTATGCTTCGCAAGCATCTCTTTTGAAACGAAATCTGCAATATAACATATATCTCATATATATAACATAAACATTCGTCACGGGCAGTAATATGATCTCATCACAGAACATTGCAGCAGAAGAACATATATGAAATATTGGATATACTAGGACGTCCGTGTTTTCAATACGAGCCAGTATAAAACACGGATTCCACGGTCGCGATGAATAGCCAAACCCACATCCCTAGACCCCTACGAGAGCGGCAAGTAACACTGCCAATTCTAGGGTTAGGAGACCCGGTCTCGACTCCTCGAGATGGTCTCCCACTGGACCCTAAAACCCGGTTACTTGTGCTCCCCGCCTTGGGTCTACCTAATGCGGAAAAGTAAATAATATACAACGGTGACATCTTCCGCTACCTGGAAGTGCCCCAATAAAAGAATATTACATACAAGTGAATTTTACATGAATGAAAAAGAAAAACTCTCATCTCACATAAAACCCCCGGCTATTCAAAACGCGACGATCCAATATAACATATCACAGCAACACATAATATCACATATCATCAACGTAAGCAAGTATGCGTATCCCGATTGTCGTTGATGTATAGCAACGAAGCCGGCGATACACCACATACTACGCTTACGGTCACAGAAAAGAAAGTGTAAAACTACAACAGTTGGAATCCGCAACCTCCTTAGACATCGCATGCCTAACCAAATGAATTCCTTAGACATCGCATGCCTAACAATTATAAACCCCGCATTTTAGTCTCATTATCGAAAACTCTTTTCAATATTAAGTCGGGCAATTCAACAAGATTCCCGACGTCCTGATCGAATGCTCGTCGCAAACTTTAGTAGACGGCCGCACCCCAGATGCCGTCGACGAAGTGCACTAAGGCGGAACATCGCTGCCGCGAGCACCCAAACGGATGCTTTCGGCGACGGGGTTCTCCTACAGTCACTTGGTCGGGGCTATGGGGCGTGGCAGTCTATTAAGTTTACCCGGCGAGTATCCGCGTACGCTACGTGATTGCGACGG